>OY856413.1:619942233-622722233 GCA_963693085.1 Alisma plantago-aquatica | reverse complement strand
CAGCCTTCGGTACCTGCACAGGACCGTCGGGTCATGGGCCAGTCGGGCCCTTCAGTACCTACACTGGGCCGTCAGCTCATAGGCCACTCGGGCCATGTTAAGTCTCTCTCTTTATCATCTTCTTTGCTGTGGAACGTTTAACAATTTAGTTTTAGTATAAATGTAAGTCTTGAGTCTCTCTCTTTATCATCTTCATTGTGTGGAATGTTTATCATTTAACAACTTTGATAGGTCACTTTTCTTAAAATATATGTTTAACTTATCATCTTTTTTTCATCTTTATTTTTTTACTCCCCCGATGTGTTGCCCCCTTTTTTGGTATTATGTAGAAGTTTTTTTGCAAATGCATCATAAAAAAGGGAAAAGAGATGAAAAAAGTATGAGTATGAGGAAAAAGAGAGAAGAGTTATACATGAAGCTATCAAACAAAAATAAGAAGACATTCTGTATCAATATTCACAGGTTTTCATATATCATCAGAATTTCTTTCTTTCCCTTCAAAAATTTTTTGGTTGTGCTCTCTTTGGATCTCATAAACTAATAACATAGCAGCGGTATGCTCCTTCCTATCTTTGAAACCAGTGATATCAACTACTTCTTTTGGGTGCTTGCGAATGTACGGTCTAGCAACATATGAGTTCCAAGAACTAATAGTGTATTGACAATTGCAAAATAGATGAAATCATCTTCTTGATTGCATTTGCAGAGGTAGTAGTGGGAAGGGAAGTTGTACTCCCTTCTCTTCAATAGGTCATGGGTCGATAACTTATCAACAAGTAATTTCCACATAATAGAATTGCATCTCTGAGGAACTTTTGAACACCATACCCAAACAGCCAAGTTCACAATAGGGTTCTTGTTGTGAATCACATTCTAGAAGTCACTCAATCTTCTAGCATCTTTCTCATCTAGTAAGAGAGTATCATGCTTCTCGTTTGTTGGGTTGTAGTGATCTTTCATGAAGCTTAAAATATGATTAATATGACTAGATTTAAGACATTCCACTTTCCATTAGCTAAGTAACCATTCACCTCAAGTTGTCGTTTACCCCATTCACCATCTTTGTTCCACACAAATAAAAAATAATCAAGAAAAAAAATTATGGTGAATCCATGATATCTTCACGGGAATCCTTTAACGCCATTTCCCGTCAAAACTCAAAATTTTGGAATAAGTTCAGTACAAAACCACAAAAGTTGGTTCCACATTCAAGTTCAATTTGACTTGGGATTAATGTTCTAGAATGAATCCATTTGGCGTACTTCTCATGGACCTATCCTACCTGTAAAGAGTCATTTTATCTGTATTCCTTATGTTCTTTGCCATACATGCCTTAATACTGCCACGTGTGTACTTAATTCCTAGACCCCTTCTTTCTTCAAGGTACATACTTTGCTCCATGAAATAGAACGCATATGGTTGTCCAAATTTGCACCAACCAATAGAAAATATCAAAATAATTTATCAGTTCCAATATATACGTTGATAACAAAAGGATGGTATGCTTCCCAGTAGAGATGGAAAGAAGAAAGTGCACAAATTATAAGCTTAGGTCTACCATCAAAAGATAAGTGACTTTCAATCTTTAAGCCTATTTTTCATCTTATTTATAAGGAGAACAAAGACTTGCAATAATGCTTGCTTTGAACAAGGAAAAACCCAAATATATCTTAAGAAGCTCTTCTATCTCATCCAAAACAAATTTTCCATTTTTTTCTATATTCACAAAGGGATTACATAAATGGAACTTCATTAGAATTGGCTTCCATACCTGAACGTTTTCCAAAATCGGCAATAAGAGTTCCTAGAGCCTCAAAATATCGATCATCTACTTTTGAGAAAATGACTACATAATCAACAAAACGTGCAGGAGAGACAACCATGTTATGTGAACTTTGATAGGTTTGAAGATTTTTTTTCTTCTGCATTCATGTGAATAGCCCAGAATCCTTCCATGGCTAACACAAAAAGATGTGGAGCCAAAGGATCGTCCTATCTAATACCTTTAGTAGGGGGAAAAACTTATAGTAGTCTTCCCATTGATCAAGGACTAAAAATTACTAGTACATAAGATCTCATGGATCCCATGGATAAAGCAACTAGGTAAATTAATTGTGTTGATATTACAGTGGAGACATTTACCCTAAATAGAATCATAGGCTTTCATGGTGTTCATTTTGAGATACAATTTAGGGGCATTACTCTTCATCATATTTTTAAAAAATTCATTGACAAGCAATGTTTTGTATTTGATTAATCACCCCTTGACAGTGGCTATTTGAGCACGATCGATAGTCACATGTAGAATGATATACAATTTTTTAACAATGATGTGGGCTCCGATCTCCAAAACACGATATAAACTCAGCGGAAGCAATCGATTAGCGGCGGAATATGAAAAATCACGAAAAATTAAAACTTTTCGAGACAAGATCTTGAAAACATGAAACTTCTTTCATAAAAGCAAGATAACCAGTTTACACCTCTGTTAAATCACTTCTTGAGTGATTATATACAACAAGATACAAAATCTCAAGATTAAAATCAGAATCTCAGATCAACAAACTCCAAGGACCTGAGAGTACAGAGACGACATAAGACTATCTAACTAAAGGACTGGACAGCCAGAATCTCCACCTGAGACTCACTGCTGCCCCTGGTGTTGTTGCTTCTGGTATTTCTCTCCTACAGATTGGTTTCTCCGTCCTCGACGTCCACCTAAAAAGTTGAAACCTACGGAGTGAGACAATCTGAATAATTGTCCCAGCGAGAGTTATAACTCTCTGCCAGAAGCTTTGTTATAGCATATAAGTAAAATGTGAGCAAGTAATCTAAGTTACTCAACTGCAGATTGGATATTATGTAAAGCAACTGCATTTAAAGAACAAGAAGAACATATATACTAAAACGAACAGTGTAACATCAATTATTGTGTCTCATATTTCAACCTAAGCAGATATGCTACGCGGTTGTTTATGTTTTACAAACATTATTATGCCCTGCGGAGATGAGGTACACCGCTCATACTCCAACCGATCACTACTAAGTCGCATCGGTATCATACATAGGTCATCAAAAGAGCCGGATTCTTATAACCTCATCTTCCTCAGTCAGTGTGAGGATCAACATGCAGGACATCTCGTGTCTCTGCTAAGATAGCTTACCAGAATATTCTGGCACTTCGCTATTAGAGTCACAGTGGCATTCTGTACTCTCTTCGCCATCGAAAGATCTCTTATTTATCTCTCATCGATGCAGTATTTAAATATTTCCTCAGGAGAATAGTGATACATCACCCCGGCATAAATATATATATAGTGAAGGACTGATAGATTTAAGGTACATCTACATCAATTCCTATAGTAGGATGTAAGGATATTCACATCCATATTCCCCCACATACTCAAAAGTATGTGATCCAGGAGTTCCCTTAGGAAAACATGTTTCACCATCATTTAGCTTCTGACAATGATGGATCTATGATCAGGGCTCTACATGGTATGATTATACTTGGTTATTTAGGTACATTTCAGTATTCTTTTAGCATCAAACATGTTTCCAAACATTTAAGTATAAAAGCATTGTTGTAACAAAAGAATACTAAATGTATCAAGTTTAACTCTCAATAGTTATCGAAAGGATGTTATTTCATCACAAGTCATCTAACCAGCATGACCTTGATGTTACTCATGGCTCTTACAGCCCATTATCTTCATATGGTGTCACTTGAGTAACATAGCATGTATCATTATTCATAAAGTCCACAATATACTTTCAATGAATACTGTATCATAATCCTTACCTGGTTATAATCATTCTCATATAAGAACCTACATAGTCAACTCAACTTGACAACAATAAAATTTCATTTCCAGATCAGCAGTTTATAAGACAAGAATAACATTCTATTTCAAGGGTTGTACCTTTATGCCTTTACTAAGGCTAGGTTCTCTCATTAGTATCAATTAGGGTTTACTATTCACATTTCATGTTATTTCCCTAGAATTAGGGTTTACTATTCACTACATAGTGATTTGAGCTCATAGCATCACCATGTATGAAATTATCATCTTTGATGCCTTCAAATTAGGTTAAGATTCATTAGTTATCATAATTAGGGTTTTCATGATCTCTCATAAGTGGATCATACCCTAATCATGCACATTCATATACATTGAAGGTACTTTACTTGAGTTTCAACTATGAATGGAACCTTCTCTCTCCTCTTACTAGTAAATGGTGATTACTTCACTCTAGATTAGATTAGGTCAAGTCATCTTGATTAACATAGGTCAACTCATCACCATTATATTCATCAGGGTTTGCTTGATCAAGGTGTGATGTCTACTTGAACCCTTTATTTGTGCCTTGATTATATTCACCATTATTTATAACATAGTTCAATCTACTAGGTACTTAACCCCTTAATGCCTTTAGGTATTATTAGGGTTGATTTGAACAACCATTGAACCATTTAAACCATTAAAGCACTAAGTAATTACAACCCTAAAGTCCCCAAATGGTTTTATACTTTCACCCTCCAAATGGTCCTGAGACCGTTTGGATGTGTTGACCGTCTGGTTAGGTTGACTTCCAAACCGTTTGAGCTTGGTCACCCTCAAGACCATTTGAGTTTAAACGGTCTTGAGACCGTTTCAACTTGTGGACCGTTTGAGAGTGTTGACTTTGAAATCGATTGGATGAAATGACCTTGAGATCGATTGGACCAAACGACCTTGAGATCGATTGAGCCCAAACGGTCTTGAGATCGATTGAGCCCAAACGGTCTTGAGACCGTTTGGTCCAAACCTCTCAAAACCGATTGGACCCAAAAAGTGCATCAAGACTTGTAATCGATTAGGGTTTCCAAGGTTGAGTCCCTCAATTGTCCTCATATGTATTAACCGATCATCAATTGAGCTAATTAGGGTTAGACTTAACCAATTGGGCACTCAATTGACCCTCAATTGCTAGCCAATTAGGGTTGAATCTAATTCAATTAGGGTTTATAATCGGTTAACCATCATCATTGATTAATGAGAGTTTAATTGAAGTTGAACCCATCAATTGACATACAAATGGGCCCCAACTTGGCCCAAACGGTCTTGGTATTGTTTGGACACCCTCCAAACGCTCTTGAGACCGTTTGCCCAAAGTCACATAAAAATCTAAGTCGATTTGTCAAGGGTTGAACCCTAATTAAGTCACAAATCAGCATTTCAATTAATTCAACAACCTATTATGATTGGACCCTCAATTGATCAAATTACCTTAACCCTAGACCTCCAAACGGTCTTGGGGTGTCACCAAACGGTCTTGAGACCATTTGAGTGATCTCCAAATGGTCTTGAGATCGTTTGGACCACTCAACCCCAAATTCAACACAAGTGGTCCTTGAATTCAGCAATTGAACCCGATTAGGGTTTACAGGGTTGAGGTGCCTTCAACTTATGATTGGTTTGCAATTAGGTTACAATTCTTTGTAGATGTTTAATTCAACATATGTACAACAGACCTTTAAATGGTCTTCCCTTGGTCAAACTTTCCAAACGGTCTTGAGACCGTTTTGATTCTAAACGGTCTTGCATGACCGCATGAGATCAAACGGTCTTGAGACCGTTTGATTTCAAACGGTTTGCAAACCGTTTAGACCAAAGGGTCCAAGGTCGTTTGGTAAAGTTACCTAGGAATTCATGCCCATCATCTTCAACCTCAAAATAGGTCGGTTACTTCACATATTTGCTTGCAAGAAAGCAAGGAAAGATGGGGAAGAAGAAGAACTAACTACTACATGCAAGAACAAGTATATGTATAAGAAAGCAAGAGGTTTAGAGTTATAAAACCCGCCTTAAGGTTGTTCCTAGAGCTCCAAGCTTCCAAGCTTCAAGCCTTTAATGGCGTCTTGAGCTCCACATGTCGGCCAAGGGTGTTTCTCCAAGGAAATGTTGGGAAAGATCGGCTAGAAAGAAAGAACTAAGTAAGATAACCATGAAACCATCCTTGTAATCCACTTTCCTCCATGAATTTGAGCAAGAAGATGACCCAACTTACCTAGCTTCTCCTTGGTCGTTCTCCTCTGTTCCAAAGCTCCAAAGCTCTGCCTTTAGTCGGTTTAGCAAGGGGATAAGTGAAGGAAGAAAGGAAACATTCCTTTGATTTGCAAAGGAAAGTTATATATATATATATATATATTTGGGTGAAACTTCAACATAAGGACATCTAATTCTCCATTTTTCATCTAGGTCCCTCCTTTCTTCTTTGCACGTCCCTCCTCCTTATATCTAAGGTAAAACTTCTTCTAATACCTAGAACTAAAGGCAAAGAAGATCAACTTGTCACTAAGGTGCATATATACATAAGGGTCTCCTTACTTACAACTTGGTGATTTAATTACAAAGGTGTTCCTTATTTTATGATTATTCAAATGAAGTGCCCTCTTCATCATTATTACTCTAAATGATGTCAAAAGTCATATAAGATATTCTATAAGGTGTATTTTACAAGTTGCACCCCACATTTTTGACACGACCGTCTCGCGAAAACAAGATTAACTAATGCGGAAGCGTTCATCAAGCAGCGGATTAGCAAAAATCACTAAAAATTAAAACTTTTTGCAAAGAGATCCACACATAGGAAATCTTTTTCAACAAATGCCATTGTATATCATATACATTCTATTTCAAACGTACATATCATGTACCATCTTTTCCAGAGACTACATCATCAGCTGCCTTATAAACATATATGCAGACATCATACAAATCTCGAGGCATCAAGCCAAAACCTCAGACTGATATATCAAAAACACTGACTAAAAACTCCGAGGACCAGAGAGTACAGAGACGACACATAGGACTACTATCTAAATGACTAGACAGACAATATCTCCACCTGAGATCTTATTGCTGTCCCTGCTATTGCTGTTGCTGCTGCTCTTTCCCTGTTCTAGGGTTTCTGCTCTGCCTTTCATGCATACCTAAAAATGTTTCCCACGGGGGTGAGACAATTGTAAATTGCCCCAGCGAGAGATATAACTCTCCGCCAGAAACATTGTTATAGCAGATTATGAAATTAAACTGAGCAGGGGTTACTTTTACATTAATAGGCAGAATTATTCTTCATAGAACAGAATAAGATAATCTCCATTTTCAATAAGAGCATTTCATCTACCCATGGTAGACTCATAGTTCATCCATCTACTTGTAATGAGTACAACAGATATGAATAATCATCAATGAACTATAGATATATAACAGAAATGTAACATCAGCCAAGTTCTCTAGCATAACTTATTAACACAAATGCTACAAAGAAACATGATACTTGTTACCCAAGCATCACACATGGCTCACAAGGCCATTCATATCTTGTCACCTCTCACTAGGCAACAACTTATTCACATGGCTCACAAAGCCATTCACATATTGTCACCTCTCACTAGGCAACAACTTATTCACATGGCTCACAAGGCCATTCACATCTTGTCACCTCTCACTAGGCAACAACTTATTCACATGGTTCATAAGGTCATTCACATCTTGTCACCTCTCACTAGGCAACAACTTATTCACATGGTTTATAAGGCCATTCACATCTTGTCACCTCTCACTAGGCAACAACTTATTCACATGGCTCACAAAATCCGTACACATTGTTACTTTTATTAAGCAACAACAACATCAACACACAAAAAGCCAATCAACATTTATTATATAAATGTCACAGCCCAAACTTGGCTATATTCATCATCTCATCATACCTGCATGGTTATTAGGCATGATAACAATCATACAAGATATTCATCACATCATGTGATACAATAGTAACACCATCATTCCTTAACCAAGAATTAGGGTTCACTATCAAATAGGGCTTATCATTCCCTTTTCCCCAAATTAGGGTTAGGGTTCCCCATTTCTCATTAATTCAGACCCTCTTGAGTTAACCAACTTTGTCTTGTATTAAGGTATTTCCCCTCTTAATACATTCCATCACAAAATACTCACCCTTAGCATATAATGCATAGGCCACACATTAGAATTGTCCAGCTATTTCACATGATATGGACTTATCTTAGTTTAAGGCATGGCTTTATTACAAAGTTACCTATAAACAATCACAATGATACACCCTCAACTAGGGTTTCACAAGGATACACCCTCAACCAGGGTTCACAATGATACACCCTCCACTAGGGTTTCACAAGGATACACCCTCAACTAGGGTTTACAATGATACACCCTCAACTAGGGTTTCAACTCAATAACCCTGACGATTAGGGTTTATGTTCATGATTAGGGTTTCATAATCTCTCTACTTTAAGGATCATGCCCTTAATCACCACATGAATCATATTCATATATGAATTCATGATATCATCATCTCAACTTGATTAGGTCATATCAACCCTTAAATCAAGTACATACAACTATGATTTACATAGTGTACCAAGTCATTGATCTTATCAGCAATTAGGGTTCATCCCTTAATTGACACTAATCACTTAGGTACTATTAGGGTTTCAACCTTTGTTCCTTCATTGGTTATCATTACTAACCATCATTGGATCAATGGATCATTCATTATCTTTATTCTCAAGAGATTCAATCACATTGAACCTCCATTACATAAGGTATCCAATTGAATTAGGGTTTTCAATGTTGATTCCTTCAATCATTGAATTCTTGGAACCAATCATCAATTGGACCTATACTCATACTTCAATTAAGTTTAATAGGTCAACCTTCAACTGATTTGACCCTCAATTGACCCTCAATTGGTCATCAATTAGAGTTTGATTCAATTGAATTTGGGTTTGGAATCGATGATTCAACAACACTAATCAATGTAAGATTAGTTACTTTGAAACCATTGAACCATCAGCCAAATTGGGTATGACCTGACCCCAAACGGTCTTGAGGTTGTTTGGATGACTTCCAAACGGTCTTGAGACCGTTTGCCCATCATATCACTCAAATCTAAGCAATCCAATTAGGGTTTGGTTCATTGGATTGATCACCAAATCAGCATTACATTGTTTAACAATTTGGTACCTTTAGACCTTCAAACACCTAACCATACTCAACCCTAGACCTCCAAACGGTCTTGGGTGACCACCAAACGGTCTTGATACCGTTTGGATGAGCTCCAAACGGTCTTGAGACCGTTTGCCCATCCAACCTTTGGACTCTAGTGAAAATTTATCATGGATTGGTCTATCGAGTTGATCAACAAATCAGCACTACATTGCAATATGATTAGTACCTTTGGACCTTCAATTGGTCAACTATACTTGACCCCAGACCTCCAAACGGTCTTGGGGTGATCCCCAAACGGTCTTGAGACCGTTTGGGTGATCCCCAAACGGTCTTGAAACCGTTTGGGCTAATCAACCCAAAATCTCTAATTAACTCATTGGAATTTCAGCACTGATTTCAATTAGGGTTTGCCCAATTGATTAGCCTTCAACTCATGACTCGTTTGGAATTAATCCATAAAATTTGGTGAGTCATTAACCAACATCATTAGGAACAGTAATCTCATACGGTAAACGCTTAGTCAACCATCTTATACAGTCTTGAGACCGTTTGCCCAAAAAGTTCAATTAAATCAGATTGAAAATCAGCACTTAACCCAATTAGGTTTCCCTAATTGATTAGGCTTCAACTCACGATTCCTTTGGAGTCAATCCCTCAAATTTGGAGGGTTATTAATAAACATAATTATGAACAGGAATCCCATACGGTCAATGCTTGGTCAACCATCTCAAACGGTCTTGAAACCGTTTTCTCAACCAGGTCAAGTTAATCAGGTTGAAAATCAGCACATAATTCAATCTGATTGCCTAATTGATTGGCCTTCAAATCTCGATTCCCTTGGAGTTAATCCCTCAAATTTGGAGGGTTATCAGCCTACATAATTAGGAACAAAATTCCCAAACGATCAATGCTTGGTCAACCATCTCAAACGGTCTTGAAACCGTTTGCTCCCAAACGGTTTCAAACCGTTTGCCCTTAAACGGTTTGCTGAAACCGCATAGCCAATCAAATTAAAACGATTTGGAGTAGCTATCAAAACGGTTTTGCTTGGTAATTTTCTTTTGATAAGCATCTAGGATGATGTCATCATCCCCTTCCTTCGAACAACCAAGAACAGCAACCGTTCTTGATGGAAATTGCAGCAAAGAAACAAGAGTGTATCAAATTGAAGAAATCAATCAACAAAGCATAGAGAATTGATGCAATAGCAATGTTTAAGGGTTTGAGTTATAAAACCCGCCTCCAATTGAGTTCCAAAGCTACAAGCTCACGCCATTAATGGTGGATGAAGCTCTAGCAACTCCCCCTAGGCTCGTCCTCAAGCTTTTGATTGCAAAAGTTGGCTAGGGTTGAAGAGGAGATCGAAATAAGAAGGAATCCATAATTTATTTTCGATTTCCACCATGAAATCAAGGAGAACGAAGGTCAAGGGCTTACCCACAGGTTGGGGACGTGCTCCCTGCTCCTCCCTAGCTCCTTTGTCAGTTTTTCAAGCAAGGGGAAGAAGAAAATCCGAAAAATGCCTTGGTTTGGGCTTGGAAATGGCACTTTTATAAAGAAATTGATGAGAGAGAATATGCCTTATAAAAATCCAATTAATCCAAAAATTATGGCCGCCTCTTCCCCCTCAAATCCATGGATACGAGTCATATCCATTTGCCTTTAATTCTCCTTCATTATCCTCAATTTAAAGAAAAGCAAATTAATCACCTTAATGCTTATTATATTAATATCCCATATGTGAGTGGAAATTACTTTTCTTTATAATAAGGTGAGTGGAATTTCACCTACTTAAGATATTTTCGTTCCTTATCTTGGCAAAGGAACGTCCATCCTTATTCAAAATCAACCCAAAAAATTTTGGTTGAAAGCCCTTCAATTATTTTTATTCATTTTTGCCCTAAATTGAATTAGGGTTTCAATTAGGATTAAATCTTGATTATTTTAATATCAAGATTCTCTCTCCTCCATCTTAATTAAAATGAGAAGTAACTCTCATTTTCTTTGCTCTACATGATGCCAAGAAACATTAGGGACTTTATTGAAATGGTAATTTTCATATTGAACCCTAGATTTTGGGTAAATTGCACTTTTCACCAAAACTAGGTTTTAATGCACAACATTGCTTTACAAGCTTAATCTTGGTGCCCAAGCTTGTGGAAACCATACCACTACATCACATTCATTATTATGATGTCTTAACATCATAGGAACATCTTATCATGCAACATTTGCAAGTTAACCCCTCGACTTGGGTAATTTGCACTTTAGTCCAAAATAAGCAAACATTGCTTCAACATTGCTCAAACAGGACCAAAATTGAAACATAAGTTTCTTATGAGGCCTAATTACTTTTCCCAAGATAAGATTAAGAATCTAATCAACCTTATTAGATAAAACATCTAGGGTTAATTCATAACCCAGGTCAGGGATGTTACAATTTTGGGTAAATTGCACTTTACACCAAAATTAGGGTTTTAAGCACAAGGATTGCTCTACAAGCTGCATTTTGGTGCCCAAGCTTGGGAAATCCATCATACTTCATCATATTCACTCTTATGATGTCTCAACACTAAAGGAACATATCAACATGTGTAAATTGCAAGTCAACCCCTCTAATTGGGTAAATTGCACATAGGTCCATGTATTACAAAACAATGCTAAAACATTGTTTAAAAAGGACAGAAATGGAAACATATGTTCCTGAAGAGTTTTAATTACATTCCAAAAGATAAACACAAGTATCTTAATTACATATTTAAGCAAAACACCTAGGGTTATCTCATAACCCAGGTCAGGGATGTTACAAATGATTTTTGTAATAATTTTATATAGCACATTACAAAGTGATATAGGCCTCCAATATTGCAGTTCAACATCCTCCTTAGTTTTAGGAATAAGGTTTTATTTACCTCTATGAGGAGGTGAACGATATACAAGAAAATTTTAATAGCTCTATTGGCATCCATGCCCACAATATGTGTACAATATCTATAGAAACGATAACTAAAACCATCACAGCTTGGGCCCCTATACCATCAATATTCTAAACGACATTAATAATATCCTCATTAGAAATGAATGACCAAAGATGGATAAAATAGATCCTAGTATTCTTAGGAAAACTTACCTCATAATTCCAAAGAATCTTACAGTTTCCCTTAGAAGAGAAATGAGTTTCATAGAAGTCTAGAATATGATTAGTAATATCTTATTCATCACAAATCAAGGTGTTATTATTGTAATAGATATGATTGTATTTATGTTTTATAGTTGTCAATGATACATAAAATAACTTAGAATTTTAGTCACTAAACATGAGCCATTGAATTTAGCATTCATTGGCTTCATATGCTTTAATAGATTCTTTCCTTTTTTTCATAACAACATCAATAGGTCAAAACCATTAGTAATACCATCGAACTCTTGTCGCAACATGCAAACTTCAACTTTAGTACTAATTCTCTTTTCATGAAGTTTCCAACCTTATTTTTGTTCCATTTACAAACAGGTGTACAAACTTGTTAATCTATTGACAAACTTTGAGTTAGGGTTTCCCGCTACATCTTCCTTCCATGATTTCTTTACTATTATATAGAAACTACGTAGATTGGACCATTCATTGATCAATAAAAAAGGAGTCTTCTTCTTGTACTCATTATTATCAAGATACATAATATGGCCTATGTGGTCAGTATGGATAGTATAGTGCCTGACACCCCATGACCTGGGATAAACATTAAAGCACTCTAGATTCATGAAAGCTCTATCTATATTTGACATAATCGGAGTATTTTCTTCATGATTATTTTCCCAAGTATAATTTGCACCACTAAAATTGAGTTCTATAATAATATTTTTTATTCACAACCATTAAATAATTGCATACAGAGTGTTAGGGCTCAACAACGGCAAACTTATCTGAATAAAATGTCACAAGATTGATGTCCCCCATAAAAATGTAAGGAGGGTTAGTGACATGATTAATAAAGATCCGCAACCTAACCATAGACAATCATTCTTTGTCCCACGATTATAGATATAAACAACATAGAGGATAGCATTGTCAATAGGAGAATGGACTTCACATACAAAAATTGTTCATGCTCATGAATCTTACAAATATAAATATTCTATCTCCTCCATATAATAGATATTATCCCCAAAGGACTGTTAGAATTGTTAGATAACCAATTATCATTCCACGACATTATAGATTGAACCTAGTTTCAAAATCAACAGTCTTACTGAAATACTTGTTTGTTCAAAAATTGCCAACTTGTAAACCGCAAATCCAAATCAAGCAAAAATTCAACCATTGCTTCCTTACCACGTAATCTCCATCTTGATTAAATTCAAAACAAAAGTGCAACATTTGATTGTTCAACCAAATTTCTATTAAGGCATGCACATAAAACTCATACTCATAATAAATATTACTTGATTTAGTCAAAGATATTGTCATCCTCACCAAATATCTCCATATTCAAACAATCATAATTCATGGTGCAAAAAAAATCAAATGGGTTTTCAAAAACTAAATACCACTTATTTTTAACTAACTCAATGAATCCATATAATACCTCAAATGACACTATTAATCATTATTTTCTAGTCATTGACTAAATAGGATCTCAAATATGATCTATAAACATATATTCCCAAAAAAATTATTGGACCATGGTCATTTAATGAAAAAATACCATAAAGGTAAGGGATGACATCATACCAAGTCTGTTAGAGGGCTAGGTAGGAGCTTAGCATATTTACTTTGTAACTACAAAACCTTAGTACAAGGTTTTGGTTATTCCATAACATTCTTTTCTCACATCTTAATTTACTTCGTTCTTTATTTTCACTTCACATTATATAGAATTAGGATCTATCTCCCACTCTTGTGGTTCCCCTAATCATTTCCTTGATATCAAATTAAGGGAAATAAGGCCTCTATCCCACCTTTTTAGGTCCCTCTAACTTCCCCGCATATTTGTCCCTAAGAGCTAATTTATATTTAGGTCCTTTTCTCATGGATTACAAATTGATGTTTCCCTTCCCATTATGGAAATGTAGAAGGTTCATGGTGTTCAAGGCACCTAGCTTAGTGTACTAAATTATCTCTTCTGATATTATGTGTAAGGACCCTGACCCATGTTTTGGGCTAACCATGTTTGCTTTGCTTAAGAAATGTGCTTAGAACCTTAATGTAATCCCTTGAGAAGTTTTGATATCATGCGACAAGCTTATGTTTCCAGTTTGGTCCCATTTGGATGTTGTTGGGCAATGTTTGCTTGTTTTGGACCAAAGTGCAATTTACTCAAAGTAAGGGGTTATATTGCAATATGTCACATGTAGAGCATGCATTTAGTTCTATAGCATCATTAGAGAGAGATTTATGCTATGGGGCGCCTTGTGGAGTGCCTAAGTTCCAAGTTTGAGCTTGGTTGGATGATGCTTGTGCTTTAAGTGCTAGTTTTGGTGTAAATTGCAAATTACCCAAAGTGGAGGGTCAATATGCAATTTACCTGCTCTAGAGTTTTCTTGCTACAGTTTTGCATCATCTAGGACATGGATGTAGGTTTGGGCACCTTGTTTTGATGATAGTTAAGGAGTGGCATCTCTATATGGTTTTTATGCCTTATAGGTCACATATGCTATCTTGTCCTTTAGTGTATGGGGTAGAGGTTGGAGTATGTATCGGTTTTGAGGGTGTGTTGCCCAGGGAAGAGGATCAGCTGCATGATACACAGCCTAGAGTGTATCAATAGGCCATGCATGTGGATCTTGGGTGGTAATAAGTGTCATTAAGAGCATGAGCAAGTGGCATCTAAGTTTATGTGGTTATGACACCTTTCCTTTGCTACCTCTCTCTTCCTTGGTGTATATAACTCCCTTCCTCCTTACCCAAGTGATCCTTTTCGGCCACCTCTTTCCCCTTCCTGTATGGGACGAACTTGGGAGCTTTGGGAGGTAAATGAAAACCCCCACAGAGCTTGGGAGGCCGAGCTCCTTGCCCATGGAGATTTCTTGCTCAAGATCCGACCTTGGTGAGTCGTGCTTCTTTACTAGCTTTTCATTGTGCTTTCTTATTCACCTCCTTCCTCCCCTCTTGGCCATGGATGGACCCTTGATGAGAGTAGGCAAGGTCGTGGTTCTCTCCCTCTTTACTTCTTCTTGAGCTAAGCATAACCATGGCTTCTTCTTCATCATCATCTTTTATTTCTTGAGGTGATGATGATGGAGCCAAAGGCAAGTTTGGAGCCTGGGATGGATTATCTTCATGGTGAGGAACGTGGGTTTGCTTCTTGGATCAGGAAGCTTGATGTCTTTCATGGAGATCCTCTTAAGGCGGGTTACATGACTCTTAACCATCTCTATTATGTTCACTCTCCATATGTGCATACATTGATTCTTGTCTTTAAATCGATACCCTTCTCTATGATAGTTGTGTATGTGGAACTTGAGATCTATTCTAATGGAAATTGTCACATTTTATTACTATCTTTATCTTGTTTTCCTTGTGCAAGTTGGTGAAGGGTGTCTTGAGGTTGAAGATGACCCACCCGATATGGGGCCTTACCCGATATAGAGTCTTGATTGATAGGTTGTGCTTTGGTTGATGGATTGTGAGCAAACCCCTCTCTCACTTTGCTTTTGAGAGGTGATCTTAGGATCCTTTGATCCAAAGATGTACGATAGTGAGTCCTTGGGCAATACCTCTGTCTTGATCCAATTAGGGTTTGCCTAATTGATTAGCCTTCAACTCATGATTCCTTTGGAATTAATCCCTCAAATTTGGTGGGTTATCAACCAACATAATTAGGAACATGATTCTCAAATGGTCAACCCTTGGTCAACTCTTTCAAATGGTTTTAAAACCGTTTGCTCTCAAATGGTCTCAAACCATTTGCTCTCAAACGGTTTGGTGAAACTGAATGGGCAAACATGTTGAAACCATTTGGTCTAGATATTTGTGGAGGTGTGTTCTTATGATGATGTCATCATCATCAAGCTCAAAACTCACAAAATCTACTGTGATTTCCATGGATATTGCATCAATCAACCAAACTTAATTTCGGAAATGTAGAAATGATCACCAATTGATAAGGAATTGATTGGAATAATAAAATTAAGGGTTCAAGTTATAAAACCCACCTACAATTGAGCTCCAAAGCTCCAGGCTCACGTCAACAGTGGTGGATGAAGCTCTTGCAACTCCACCTAGGCTTGTCCTCAAGCTTTTGTTTGAAAAGTTTGGCTAGGGTTGAAGAGGAGATCGAAATAAGAAGAAATCAATTATTTATTTTCGATTTCCACCATGGAATCAAGGAGAACGAAGGTCAAGGGCTTACCAACAGGTTGGGGGTCGTCCTCCTGTTCCTCCACAGCTCCTTGGTCGTTTTCCAAGCAAGGGAAAATAAGTGCAAACGAAAAAGCCTTTCATTTGGCTTGTAAAGGGTCTTTTTATAAGAAATTCAAGGAGAGAGAAAGTGCCTTATAAAAATTCATTTAATCCCAAAAAGATGGCTGCCTCTTCCCCCTTATCTTCCTTAGGGACGATGCTATCTTGTTTGCCTCTTATTCCTCTCAATTATCCATGATTTAAAGAAAAGCAAATCAAGCACCTTAAATCATATTATATTAATATCCATATGTGAGTGGATATTTCTTTTTCTTATAATAATGGTGAGTGGGATTTCACCTCCTTAGGATATGCTTGTGCCTTTGCAAGGATTTAAGCTCATCCACACACATCTGAATCCAACCATTTTAATTTTGGTTGAAGGCCCTTTAATTAATACATTCATTTTTTCCCTAATTTGAATTAGGGTTTCACTTAGGATTAAATCTTGATTATTTTAATATCAAGATTCTCTCTCCTCCAACTTAATTCAAATGAGGCGCCCTTCTCATTTTCTTTGCTCTACATGATGCCAAGAAACATTAAGGACCTTATTGAAGTGGTAATTTGCATATTGAACCCTAGGTTTTGGGTAATTTGCATTTTACACCAAAACTAGGTTTTAATGCACAAGGATTGCTTTACAAGCTTAATCTTGGTGCCCAAGCTTGTGAAAACCATACCACTACATCATATTCATTCTTACAATGTCTCAACATCAGAGGAACATTTATCATGCAACATTTGCAATATAACTCCTCAACTTGGGTAATTTGCACTTTAGTCCAAAATAAGCAAACATTGCTTCAACTGTGACGACCGTCTCGCGAAAATAAGATTAACTAATGCGGAAGCGTTCATCAAGCAGCGGATTAGTGAAAATCACTAAAAATTAAAACTTTTTGCAAAGGGATCCATTCATAGGAAAACTCTTTCATTCAGAACCAAAGTAAAACTTTACATCTTGGTTCATATATATACATCTCATGTACTTTTGCTTCTCGAGGAATACAAACATTAACTACTCTGTCTTAACTGTACACAGGTAGTATAAAACCCTCGAGGCACTAAGCCAAAATCTCAAAATCATTAACTACTACTCCAAGGACCTGAGAGTACAGAGACGACACATAGGACTTCTATATACATCTGAACATGACATGACAGTCAATGTCTCCACCTGAGACTTTACTGTTGTCCCTGCTACTACTGATGTCCTTCACCTCCTGAAGGATTCCTGTCTCCTCGTCCGCGTCCACCTAAAAATGTGGTTCCCACGTGGGTGAGACAATTATAAAAATTGCCCCAGCGAGAGATATAACTCTCCGCCAGAAACATTGTTATTGTAACTTAAGAAGATAAATATGAACAGAGAAATCATATTTAATTGACAGCAGGTAAATGTCTAACAGTTTAGAACATCATTCTATGTCAGAAGCATTACAAACATATCCCGTCTATGGCATACCAAGGAACTCAACTGTGCTTTCTTCGTGGGGAGAGGAGAAGACTTTCTGCTAAGCGCATCAGCTACCATGTTTGCCTTACCAGGATGATAATCAATGGTGCAATCATAATCATTTATTAGCTCCATCCAACGAAGTTGTCGCATGTTCAACTCATTCTGTGAAAAGATGTACTTCAAGTTCTTATGATCTGTAAAGATCTGACACACTTCTCCATAAAGATAGTGTCTCCAAATCTTTAACGCATGGAACACCACTTCCAACTCTAAATCATGTGTCGGGTAGTTCTCCTCATGTTTCTTAAGCTGTCGTGAAGCAAAAGAAACCACATGATCCTCCTGCATCAACACGCAACCTAAGCCTTTCTTGGAAGCATCGCAGAAAACAACATAGCCCTTCCCAGGCTCTGGCAGCACTAACACTAGAGCACTAGTCAACTTCTCCTTCAAACTTTAGAAAGCTTGTTGACAATGATCATCCCAGATAAAAGGTACATCCTTCCTGGTGAATTTTGTCATCGACAACGCGATTGTACTGAAGTCATTGATAAACCTTCGGTAATATCCTGCCAAACCCAGAAAACTACGAACTTCTATCGGCATCTTTGGTTGTTCCCAATCTGCCACTGATTCCACCTTCTTGGGGTCCACTCTGACTCCTTCTACAGATATTTACATGACCCAAGAAAGTCACTTCTTTCAACCAAAACTCACACTTACTGAACTTGGCATAAAGCTGATGTTGGCGGAGAAGAGTCAAAGCTTGTCGAAGATGTTGTTCATGCTCTTGACTGTCCCGACTGTAGATCAAGATGTCATCTATAAAGACTACAACAAACTGATCTAGAAACAGACAGAACCCTCGATTCATCAGATCCATGAAAGCAATAGGTGCATTGGTTAGCCCAAATGGCATAACCACAAACTCAAAGTGACCATACCTCATCCTAAATGCTAACTTTGGTATGTCATCTACCTTAATCCTCAACTGGTGATATCCAGACCATAGATTGATCTTTGAGAACATTGTGGCGCCACACAACTGATCGAACAGAACGTCTATCCTTGGCAACAGGTACTTATTCTTGATCATGACTTTGTTCAACTGTCGGTAATCTATACATAATTGCATCAACCTATCCTTCTTCTTAACGAACAGCATTGGAGCACCCCAAGGGGATGTGCTCGGTCGAATGAAACCTTTCTCCAACAACTCTTGTAACTGCTTTTTCAACTCTGCCATCTCTACTGGAGCCATCCTATATGGTGTTTGTGCAACTGGCTGTGTTCCCAATACCAGATTGATCTCAAAATCAATCTCTCAAGTTGGGGGAACACCGGGGAACTCATCAGGAAATATATCCACAAACTCTCGGACAACCTCACCTCCCCAAGGCTAGGACCTTTCGCCTTGGTATCTACAACGTGAACTAAGAATGCTTTACAACCTTGCCACAACAACTTTTCTGCCACCATCACTGACACTAGACATGTCGAAAGAATCTTCCTATCTCCTTGAAAGATCCACTTCTCTCCACCGTCATCAAACATTGCCTGCTTGGAACCACAGTCCAACACAACCCTATACTTTTCTAAGGTATCCATCCCAAGGATCACATCGAATCCATGAATATTAAGTGGCATAAGATCCACTTGTATATTGTGTCTCGAAAAAGATAAGACACAAGATGGACACTCCTCTTGAAGCATCGAGGAAGCATCGAGTGGGGTTTCTAACAATAGGTTATCTTTCTTACAACTAATAGGTAAAGGACACCATCAAGCAGACTATGTGCGATAAAAGAGTGTGTAGCATCTGGGTCAATTAGAACAGATATAAAGTAAGAAGAAGACAAATCAAAATGTAATAACTCCATCTGACCTGTCACCACTCGCAGGTTGACTATCGCCACCGGCTGACTTATAGCATAGAATCGAGCCGTTGCTTGTTGTCCACGTCCTCTGCTTCCTTGAGCAGACGATCCCGCTTGTGATGCTTGACTGCGTCCTCGCCCTCTGCTACCACTGGGCTACTGTCTGTCTGACCCTTGTTGACTCTATCTCAGCTGTTGTATTACCTCAATGTCTCTTCTTGGGCAATTTGACTTTAAATGCCCAGTCTGCCCATAGTGATAACATGACCTACCTTCTGTCTGCGGCCTAGATGGCTCTGTCACTGCCACTGAAGCTGTACTATGCACCTTCGACGGCGAAGAAACATAACCTCTTCCCTTACTCGGAGACCACTGAGATGGTGTACGAGAACTCTGCATTACGGAAGGTGCTGAAAACCTTGGCTTCTTGAAGCCACCAGATCTCTGTCCCTGAAATTGAACATGCCTTTTCCTGGTCATGGACTCCCTTTCTCCCTAACATATCATTCAATCCTGCGGACAGACTCCACAAATGCGGCAAACTGCTCCTGATTTTCCAAGACAACAACAGGTGTTGACAACTCACCACTCAAACCTTTCTCAAACTGCCTGATCCGCTCATCATCTGTCACTGCCATGTGAGGAAAAAACCTCAACAAGTCAATGAACTTGGCTTCATATTCAGTGATTCTCATCGATCCTTGGCGTAGATGCTCAAACTGGTTGATCTTCTCATCTAGATACGTCTTCGGGAAGTATCTACTGACGAACTCTCGTCGGAAAGCCTCCCAACCGATTTCCTCACTAGGTCGCTTCTCATCCTCTATGGACCACTAGTAGCCAACACTACCCTTCAGAAGGTAGACGGCGTGCTTGACTTTGTCCGCTTTGGGGATGTAGAGGATCCAAAAGGCCTTCTCAAGACCTGTCAGCCACAGATCAGCATATGCTGGATCAGCCGTTCCAACATAATCTGACACTCCAACTCAGCGAAGTCGATCAAAGGTCTTCCCAATACCCGATGTTTCACCATGGGGAGCCTGTGCTCTTGGCTGAGGCACTGGAAACCTTTCCACCATGTGATTCATCGTAGCCATCAACTGCCCCATAAGCTGTTAGTAGGCAAGATTTTCAAGAATGGCTGGGTCGAGTTGGGGGACCTTAGGCACCCGATCTTCATGTGCCTGCCCTCCTGCTCCATCAACTGATGCAGCATCGCTGCTCTCGGCAGCATGTTCTTCATAGTTTCCAGACATCTTTAAGCTTTATCTTCCATTGAGGGCAGAAGGTTTTTGTAAGAAAATCTGGAAAACTCATAAGAACAGACAAAAACCTGGTCCTAGATCCCTGTAGACTCAGCAAACCTAGAGTTCTGATACCAAACCAACTGTGACACCCCGCCATCACACAGACAACGAGATGACACACAAAAATGTGTAGAACCTCGAAAATACGGGTTAATTAAAACTGATTGCGGAAGGTATACATAAGAGAACTTTTGCATCCAGATCCTATAGAGAAACATGTTATATAAACATTCACAAGCCTTTTTATGGGTCCGCAGCTTATCGAAACCAACTATACTGTCAACACCAAAGTTCAACACCTATTTATACATACATAGCAGCCACGTACAGCCAGCAACAGGATATACAAAAATTACAACAGCTAGACATCATGAAACGTCATCAAACACCACCCAGGACCTGAGAGTACAGGGATGACTCTACTACAAAACCACCAAAACAACATGATGTCCATCTCTTGCCTTCTACTGCTCTTCTCGCTGCTCGGCCACAACCTCACGACCACCACCACGTCTAGAGCGATCACCTATAAAGGGTGTAAACCAGTGGGGTGAGACACACAGTCCCAGCGAGAAACATAACTCCCCACCGTAACTATAATACCTTAGAAGGTTAAAGCAAAAACAACAGATAACTGATAAAATGTATAACAAGAGCAACATACTGAGCAAGGCTATTATTACAATCAAGCTTACCAAGATATTCGGGAGGCATATAACCAAGTATTTCTTTATGGAACATGATTGACAAGATAAGCTTTATAAGAACTTATCACAAGATATAAGGATTGTACACACAACTGCATAGTTCAACTAGATCAACTATATAAGCAAGGCCTCAATCAATGTTCCGTATTTTGCTCTACGCAAGATATACTATTCGACTGGATTACATTTTATTATGCCCTGAGGAAGTGAGCCTTCCCTGCTCAAATCCAACCACTGGCTGTGAAGCCCAATCCGGTGCCATACAAGGTCTAAGGAGATTCAGACTCCATGACCTCACCTTCCCAGGGTCAGTACACGAATCATCAAGCAAGACTACAGTCTTATGCTTATAGGGCCTCAGCCTCTGGGCCAGCTCTACAGGCTAGCTTTATATACATCTGATCCATGAACACATCATGCTCATCATCACATATCCTGAGGCATGGGTCTATTCACCATGCTCCATATATCCTGAGTCTGCAACCACAATTGCATTCAAACCCTCCTATTTTAGGCTAGGGGAAACCTCACATATTCAACAATATGCACTCCAGGTAATACCGTAGGATAAACCTGTTTCACCATCACCAGATACTGACGATGATGGTTCTATGGCCAGAGCAAACTACGTGATATGTTCATCTATAATTAATTAGTATATTTTAATCCAATTGTTGAAGCAACCAAAGTATAAACATAGCCTTATAGAATTTCATCACTATTGCCGTCATCATATTATCCTGGGACCTCAATCCCTCATTATAACAACCACTGCCCCTCAAGGCATCATATCATGCATCAACATTCTGGGAACACATCCCTTAACTCATCATCAGAGGATAACACCTCAACTAGGCACTCAACCTTTATCAGGTCCTTAGACATATCAACTTGTTATCTCATTAGCAAGGATTATCATCTCATTGTGATAGTCAAAGCACATTTTTCTCAAAGCTCTCACCAGACTATGAATCCACATAGTATACCTGCATGGTTAGTATACACATTCAGAGAGTTAACTTAAACCATCATGGATTAACATGATTATTGTACTATCCAGTATAGAGCAACATCCATGATTATATCACACATAAGCTTTATCATTCATAGTATTATTGTCAATCATGAGTATATATATTATGCCTTATACTTGTGACCATATACACTTGTCACATTAACATGTGTAGAAACATCATATCTTTCCAAACATACCTGGTTCACAACCTATCATCTTATCTCATCATCATAGTTGCAAGATTCAAGGTGATTACATCATATCACTTGTATTATCATTATTAACAGAGAACTATCAACTATATACATTCCGGGTTATCAAAACCCTCACCAAGTCTCCGGCAACCCTTACTATAGGTATGGCGAGCAGCGCCAACCCTCACCAAAGGGTGTATCGACTAGGGTTCCAACCCCTTAGAGCACTTGTGCCATCATATCGACCAACCATGCTTCAACCTATCATGCACCCAGCTCATAAGGTGTCAGGCAACCAGATATAAGGATGGATCGTGCATCATCAGTAGGGGCTATCGACCAAAGGCCTATCATGCACAAGAACTAGGGTTAGGATTAGGGTTCTTCTATTGGCTAACCCTCAACATTGACCATATCGGCCAAAGGGTATAACGCCCAAGGTGCCTCTATTGTGCAAACATCTCCATGTCGTTCAAGGGTCATTCATATCAGCCAGGGCACCCATGTCATCCAAGATACCATATTGGACATGGACATGCTGGCTACTCAACCAGCATATCGACCAACACCACTAAGGGTCTCTAAACCACCATCATCTCAGGCACCACAAGACTACTTCATACTGCCAAGACCCATCACAAGGAGTGTCGTGCAGAGCACACATCAAGGTGTATCACCCAAGCTCCAACTCCAAAAAGGGTATCAGCCAAACCCAACTAGGCATATCGGCAAAAGGAACAACACCACTTAAGGTACTTACTAAGATTCTCAATACCACCATATCGAGCACCAAACCAACAAACTCCACTAGGTGTAACGGTTAAGGGTACACCCCAAGACAAGGCTATCGGGCAGCACTACTCCAAGGTCATATCGTGCAAGGCACAACCCAACATGGTCATCTTCAACCTCAAGCACAAGGGCACCAAACCCTAATTGATCAAGAAGATCGGCTCACCTCTCAACAACCAAGAGAGAGGGGTTTTGCACAACCTCTATCACAAATCGGGCAACCACAAGGACCAACCCTCAACATAGGTCGACACATATCCAAGAGCTCACCTCTCAAATCCATGGTGAGAGGAGGGTGTTGCCCAAGCAACTAGAATATAAGATCACCTCTCAAATTAAATGAGAGAGGGGTATTGCCCACATCACTAGAGCTCAAACTCACTTCTCATAAACCAAGGAGAGAAAGGGGTATTGCCCCAAAAGAAACCCTAAACTATGGTTCAGCCAACTAGGTGTAAAGGCATATAAACCATCAACAACATCAACAACATCATGCTCACTATATCCATAAGATCAACAACATGTACTAGAGCAAGAAACATAACATACAATGGTCGAACATCCACGTATATGAATCATGCAACATAGAGAAGGTAGTATAGCTAGGGTCAGAAGTTATGTAACCTGCCTTAAGCAAACTCCTCAAGGTCCAAAGCTCCAAGCTTCAAGCTTCAAGCTCCAAGCACACCACTTTCGGCCACCTCAAGAAAAGGAACAAGGATCATAACTACCATGGCCGAAGGGTAGGCAAGATGGAGAAGAAGATGCTAAGGAGAGAGGGAAGATGCTTACCAAAGAGCAAGACTCACCTAGGGTTCAGCCACCAAGATAGAGGAAGAAGAAGAGATCTCCACCAAGGGGAAAGGATTGGCCACCAAGCTCTCCAAGGAAGGTGTGTCGTGCACACAAGGAGGGAAGAGCAACAAAAGAGCTAAAGGATTCCCAAGGGAGAGAAAGGCAAGGCATATATAGGTGAGGGTCAAGGTTAAACCAAGGCAAGGTGTCACCTTACCAAGGGACACTTGTCCACACGTTTTACCACCTTGCAAAACACATGCACATGCCATGCCACCACTCAACCAAGGTTCGGCCACATGTCCAAGCTAGGGTGACACAACCAGAACAAGGAGGTCAAACAAGGTCAAAGGCCGACACATCACCACCACCTTGCCGACACACCCATGGGCGATACCCCATGGCCGACACAAGGCATCCTTGCCCGATACAGGGCTCAACCAAGCAAGGCAAGGCCCAAACAAGGGAAAACAAGGCCCAGAAGAGCTTCAACAAAGTCCAAGACAACTCAAGGCATGAGCCCAAACCTTCTTCTCAACTCAAGAGGAAGCAAAGAGAGAGAAAGACATCTCTCTAGGTGACAAACTTGCTCTTCAACCATAACTCAGGTTATTTTGCAAGTATCACCTCCAACACTCAACTAAGCACAAGCAAACCCTAATCACCACTAAAGGTGATTAGCAAGCAACCAAGCACAAGGTTTAGGCAAAACAAATAGGGTAAGCCCAAAATGAAGGTCAGGGTCCTTACAATGGGTATTCAAACCCTCAGTTCATCAAAGAACACTTGTTACTAGTTATCTGGTAATTAATACCTTCAGGTCATCTGACCAAGGTAAACATGATACTTGCTACACAAGCATTTTACATGGCTGGCAAAGCCCATTAGTCTCTTGTTACCTCTTACTAGGCAACAATACATATAATGGCTCACAAGGCCCATAAAGCATTTAAATAATTAACACATCATAGCTCATACCTGGCTATGCTCATCATCTCATGATCACCTGTATGATCATTACATAATAACAGTTATATCAATTATATATCATCACTTAAACTTATGCAATGTAAGAGTAGCATCACCATTCCCTTATTTAGGGTTTGGATATCTCTTACATATCATCACACTCCATTAGGGTTTTCCATAAATAACCATTTAGGTTCTCAAGATCATATTATTAATGATCAAACCCTATTTCATTGCTTCACATAGCTAGGAGCCAACATTGATAACATAAGCATTTAATCATGCTTATTTATTCTCATCACTTATCATTGAATGAATTATCAACACAAGATATAAGTTCCTCTCTCAACTTTACCAGAATATGATTACATCATACTTTATTGATTTGGATTAACCTTTTCATAAGGCATGTTAGCCTACACTTATCAAAGTGCATTACATCTCAATGTAATAATTGACATGACACACTTCATGTGTTACTCATCCAAGTATATTGGATTTAAAATACATCAAGGTGTATCAATCTTGAGGTGTTGGATGTGATATCTATCATATCTTGATGTATCACTTCCCTCATCACCTTTATCTTACTTGAGTTCATCAACTTAGCTTGCATTAGGGTATTTCCCATCCTAATACTTTATGCACCAGTTCATCACATTTATCATGTAATGTATTGGTCATAAGTCACTTATTTAGAATATGCAACCATTGCTAATGATATGGACTCATCTTTGAGTTAAGGCAATATTGATATACGGCCATCCATTACCAATCCCTTTAGGTGTTTCACTTATCAATAAATTAGTCACTATTCCATTATTAGGAAATAGGGTTTCCCATCATTATCAACTAGGTTTTACATAACATCACCCGATATTAGGGTTTCACATATTGTCACCCTACATTAGGATTTCACATAACATCATCCTTATATTAGAGTTTCACATAACATTACCTGAAATTAGGGTTTCTCAACCCATGGCCCAAAATTGGGGTTATGGTTTATCTTCATATTGTCCATGATTAGGGTTTCATACACTATAACCCATGATTTGGGCTTCACATACCTTTACTCTCTATCAGGGTTAGAATTTCATATCAAGGTGTCACATATCATTACACACCATTACCTTAGGTTAGAGTTTCACATCACATCATTGCATTAGGGTTTCACTTGACATCACCCTCAATTAGGGTTTCACATGTCATCACCCTTGATTAGGGTTTCAAATTACATTATAACATTAAGGTTTCACTTTAACATCACCCTTGTTTAGGGTTTTACACAACATCTCTATATTAGGGTTTCACTTAACATAACCCTTGATTAGGGTTTCATATGTCATCACCCTCACTTAGGGTTTCACATGACATTACCCTTAATTAAGATTTCTCACATCATCACCCTAGATTAGGGTTACACCAAGCATTGCCCTAAATTAGGGTTGGGGTTCGTCAACCTTCTCAATTATGGTTTCATGATCTCTTTATCAAGGATCATACCCTAATTACATATTTTATTCATGTTATGAAAATTGAGATTTAACCATTACATGATTATTATACATGTATGGACACTCTCTCTCTTTCATCCTCTTTAGGATAATACCTACATCAAACTTGATTAGATTAGGTCAACTCAACTTGAATGAAATGTTGACATAGTGTATTAATTCATTACTTCCAAAAGCATCAAAGGTTAGCCGTTCAAAAGGTATTAATCACTTAAGTACCTTGAAGGTATAACCATTGTAATTACCTTTGATAGACATCATCAAAAATCATGTAGTTGATTGTACTAATATGTCTTGAATGAATTAGACCTTCAAACGGTCTTGAAGTACATTGACCTCCATTCGGTCTTGCCTTACTTCTTCAATTGGTTTTGAAACCGTTTGATCAAGATATTATTGAAACTGAATGAACCCTAAACAGTCTATGAACAATTGCCCTTCAAACGGTCTGAGGACCATTTGGTACCAAACCATTATGAAACCGATTGGATCAACCAGGGTCTCCTCCATCCAATTGATTGGCTTTAGGGTTTGCTCTATTGAATCGATCATCAATTGATCCATTGAAGTACATCCAATTACATCCCTTGGATTTCCAATCATCCATCACAGCCCTTAACCTCCAAACGGTTTTGAGACCATTTTCCTCCAAATGGTCTTGAGACCGTTTGGACCATCAACCAAGTAATTAACCCAAATCAATTAGGAATCCTTCAACCAATTCGATTAGGGTTTGCAATCCATTGATCATTCTTCTAGAATTAATTATAATCAAATCAATTTGAGCTATTGAATGTTCATCAATCACATCAAAAAATAACCCCATATGGTTTTTAAGTCCAATTTATCCATTCGGTCTTGAAATCCATTACCCATTCGGTTTTGGACTCAATTACCCATGCGATCTTGTTGTTAATTACCCATTCGGTCTTGTACTTAATTACCCATTCGGTTTGGAGTAGATTACCCATTCGGTCTTGGGTTCAACTATCCATTTGGTCTTGGATACAACTATCCATTCGGTCTTGGATACAACTATCCATTCGGTCTTGATTTCAATTGCCCATTTGGTCTTGAAACCGAATCAACTCAATCGGTTTTGAAACTGCATGAACTCAATCGGTTTTGAAAACCGATTTCCCCTTCCTTTTGTTGAGGTGTGTGCTTAAGATGACATCATCATATTCAAGATTCAAACCTTCGAAATCTGTTGCAATTCTTATGGGGATTTCAATAACTAATCAAAAGGAAATCGAGCAAATAGAAAGGTTCAACATATAATGAACAATTTGCAAGCAATAATGACATTTAAGGGTTCAAGTTATATAACCCGCCTTCAAAACTGAATCCAAGCTTCAAGATCCATGTCTCCAATGGTGAATGAAGCTTTCACAACCTCCCAAGGCTCGTCCTCAAGCTTTTGAGTGAAAAGGAATGGCTAGGATTGAAGATTGAATGAAGAAAAGAAGAAATCAAGCATTGATTTTCGATTTCCACCATGAAATCAAGGTTGAAAGTGACTATGGAGCTTACCTACAGGTTGGGGAACGTTCTCATGTTGACCCTTAGCTCCCTTGTGTTCAACCAAAGCAAGGAAAGAAAAAGGGATCGAAAAAGCCTTTCATTTGGGTTGGAAATGGGATGTTTATAAGGAAATTCAATGAGAGAGAAAGTGATATAATAATCCTTCAACTCCCAAATTTTGTGCCACATGCTCCCCTAAATCCCTTGCATATGATTCTATCTTCCCTACTTTCTAATTCCTCTTCATTATCCATGAATTAAAAGAAAACAAAATAAGCACCTTAACCATTATAATAATAATATCCAAAATTGAGTGGATATTACTTTTCCTTTAACTAATGTGAGTGGGATCTCCACCCACTTTATATATTTCGTTGCCTTTGCAAGCAACAAGGACGTCCATGCTTATTCAAATTCAACCATTACACTTTTGGTTGAAGGGCAATTCAATTAATATATTTATTTTTGCATTACATTGAATTAGGGTTTCAATTATGCTTAAATCTTGATTATTTTAATATCAAGATTCTCTCTACTCCAAAGTGATTCAAATGAGGCACCCATCTCATTTTATTTTCTCTACAGGATGCCAAGAAACATGATGGACTCTCTATAGGTGATATTTTGCATATTGAACCCTAGGTTTTAGGTAATTTACACATTACACCAAAACTAGGTTTTAATGCACAACATTGCTTAATAAGTTCTTTCTTGGTGCTCGGGCTATTACAAGCCATACCTCTGCATCATTTTCATTCTTATGATGCTTAAACACTAGAGGAACATTTTATCATGTAAGATTTGCAAGTTAACCCCTCAACTTGGGTAATTTTCACTTTGGTCCAAAATAAGTAAAACATTATTTCAACATTATTCAAATAGGACCAAAATTGAAACATAAGTTCCTCTGGAGACTTAATTACTTTTTAAAAGATAATAGCAAGCATATAATTAACTTTATTAAACAAAACATCTAGGGTTAAAGCATAACCCAGGTCAGGGATGTTACAATTATAAACCCCTAACAAGGATTTCGTCCCCGAAATCCCAGGTAAAGGAAGACCAATATTATTTATTCATCATATCATCAAGTCTCCATATAACATATTAATGTCATGGAGATGCCATAAAACTTTGATCAACACAAAGTTCTTCCACACAAGGTTATCATAAAATCAGTCACACAAGACACATACTCTAATGTCCTATTCATTATTGACTGTAGAGTCAACTCTGTGTCAGATAATGCTTTTCCTGGTTAGAGAAACATTATACATACCTTATTTAACTTAGGTATCAAATCTTACTAATATATCACCTTTCTCAATTTATAACTTTTTATGACATGATTCTTGATTCTGGGGAGTCTCCCATACTCCTCATTTAGTTTAGTATTTCACTTCCAAGGAAAAACCAGAGTTACATTTTGTCACCCACTTGTGACTACAAGTATCTTCATACATCTGGTGTGTCATCCAATCTGTTGACATAACACTAAACTTTCTTACTACTTGTATCAAATATCTTATTACTTGTACATACTTTTTCATAAGGGGAGGTTACCTATCAATTAAGAACTTATCTTAAAGGTATCTTAAAGAATTACTTTTAGCTTGATATGCTTTTCCCACAACGATTTTACAATTATTCCTTCAATTAATACATTCTTGTCGATGTTATGTTTATGCAGAGCATAAACCCCTAACACATGATGTCCATACAATTTTATGTAATTAGACTAATTTCACAGTTGGCCATTTCAGGTATCCAACATAATTCATCTAATTAGAAGTTATGTTTTTATTTTGCCATATCACATGATATTTTTGAGATACCAGAATTTCTTACCTTGGTATCAGTCACATGTGTCGAAAACACACCACCTCCTCATTATTTCCATTTCTTTGTTGTTTTTACCAAAGTCACACATATAAGAAGATCTTTCTTTCCTCTTTGGAACATTATTTGTTACATATATCTTTATCTTGGAACCAAAGTCCAAGATGAACTGATACTTTTCTAAGTATCCATCATAGGATTATTTCTAATCTATGCACATCAAGTGTCATAGTACTCACTTTATTGCTATGTTCCAAAAGAAGAGAACACAAAGAAACATATTTCTCTTATCACCCCATTATCACCCGGGGTTGTTTATCAAAGAGAAAAGATTATTATCTCTTCTCGTAATTGTATGAACTTTCAACTATTCATAAGTCATTTACTCTTGTTTCATCCTAGGTTCCTTGCCTTTAGCAAAGGAATTATAAGGATGATTACATGTCATTACTCATTCCTTTGTTATTGTCTAACATATTTATGAACATTTTGTGATTTTATCACATTTCCCATTTCCACATCATGGGAAAAGATCTTTACTATTTACATAGGCTTTATCAGACACGAATCATCTCCCTTGTCTCATTTTCTTTATCATGAGGATTATACTTTTATTTCCTCATACACACAAATGGATCTAAGATCATTTCGGATTCCACTTTATTATACTTAGGACGTGATAAAGATATCCATGCCATATTTCTAGTTTCTTTATGCTCTCTAGATTATTTCAGAATGACTACTTGATCGGAGTAATTAGGAAGAATACAATCTAGGAGTTCCATACTTGCCTTATCTCCAATAATTATATACCTGGCCAGGGTATACAAGTACTGAGATTAGGTAGTATGCACTTTATTTACTATCATGTTCCTCACTTTTCATATCATCATAAAAATATGATTTAATATTCCTGGATTTCCTTCAGGCATCACTTCTATATCTCATACTTTATCACACAGATAGAGAAATTATAAAGCATTTAAAGGAATACTGAGTAAAATATGAGTCCTCATCTTCCTTGTGTCCTCATATGACTAGTCAAAGGAAGCTAAAAAACAACTACCTTCTTATATTTAACACATAGAAGTATGAAATGACATATCAGAATGATATTGTTTCATTCTAACCTGTCTCATCTCACAGTTTGTTTATTGCCTCATGCTAATTCTTTTCATAGAATCTTACCAAGGATGTCTGTCCACGTCCTCGAGTGCTACCAGAAAACTATTTCCTCTGATGACCTTGATGTCTCTACCTCGGTGGTTGGGTTACCATTGTATTTCCAACCAGACAGTTCCTTGCTAGATGTCCTAGTTGTCTACAATGGTGACAGGTTCTATTCTCTTGATATGGTCTAAAAGGTCCTTTACCCTTTATGGGTATCCCTTTCCATAGTGCACTAGACCTTGGATGTATCGGGGGTACCAAAAACTTCCCTTTTTTGGAACTACTGGGTCTCTGATCCTGAGTTTGGATATGTCTTTTCTTAATTCTTTCCTCATTATACTTTCTTGGACAGTCTTTTCTGATATGTCCGGGCTGCCTACACTTGTGGCAAATCCTGACTTCGGGTTGTAACATATTCCTTTCATCATTATTCATTGCTCCAACATGCTGATGTTGAGCAAGAATTCTATTGGTGTCCAAATCTTCATTATTAGGGGCTGGAAATCTAGGTTGTATTGCTAATACATGGTCCACCATACGCATTATTTCAGTCCTAACATGCCCAACAGTGATATCAAAAGGGAGATTCCTTATCATAGTTGGTTCATCTTGGGGATCCTCAAGTAGTTGTTCTTCTCTTGCCTGGTCCCTTGCACCTTCTGTTGGTGCAACATTGCTGCTCTCAGCAGCATGTTCTTCGTGTGATCTAGACATCTTTAAGTTCTTCTTCTCATATATGAGTAGAAGACACTATCAGATAAACTGGAAGACACTAGAACAGACTCAACATCCTTAATCCTATGTCTCTGTAGACTCAGCAAACCTAGAGCTATGATACCACTAAATTATAGCATCCAACTCACAAAAACATGATTAACTTAAGCGAAAGCGATCATTAACAACGGAATACTGAAAAAAATCACTAAAAATTAAAACCTTTTTGCAAAGAGATCCAATTCAAGAAAGTTCTTATAACAAGAACCAAAGTATTGTATATACATTCTGGTTTACAAGTATATACCCTGTACCATCTCTCCTCAGGGATTACATACAACAATTGCTTTGCCAAACTATATATAAACAACATAAAACCTCGAGTCGTTCAAGACAAAATCTCAGATTGATGATAAAAGCACTATCTACTGACTCCGAGGACCTGAGAGTACAGAGACAACACATAGGACTTTCTACACAAAAGTACAACAACCAGTGCCTCCACCTGGAATATTACTGTTGTCTCTGCAGCTGCTGCTCTTTCCCTGCTATGGGGTTCCTATTTCTTCTTATATGTTTACCTAAAAAGTTGGATCCCACGGGGGTGAGACAATTGAAAACTATCCCAGCGAGAGATATAACTCTCAGCCAGAAATATTATTATTGCAGATTAGAAGAATACTGATCAAGAAATTCTTTTATATTAATAATAGTTTTAATCATTGCAAGAACAAAATAGGATAATCTCCTTCTTATGGAGAACATTACATCTACCCATGGTAGAATTATACATCATCTATCTACTTTTCAAGGAATCATCATTTATAACATCTGTTAACTAAAGAAGCATAAAGAAATGTAACCTCAACCAATGATTTTCATATTCAATCCTTAAGAAAACATGCTATCCGACTGATTACATTTTACAACCACACTTATGCCCTGAGGAGATGAGGTATACCGCTCATACTCCAACCGACCATTGCGAAGTCGAAATCGGTGCCATACAAGGTCAATGGAAGAGCCGACTGCCATGACCTCCCTTATCTCGGTCAGTATGAGATTTAATGCAGGACATCTTGTGTCTCTGTTAAATAGCTTTCCAGGGTATACTGGTAACTTTTCTATAGAGTTACAGTGGCATGCTGTACTCTCTTCGCAATCGAGAGATTTTATCTCAAATCGATCCGACATTAATATTATCGGGAGATTCGTGATACATCCATCCTGTTATCGGGTGATTAGTGATACATCTACCCTGACATAAATAATGAAGGATGGAGATATTTAATGTTTATCTTGAATCAATTCCTCCATTAGGGCGTAAGGATTTTTTTCCCATCACCCTCACATATTAAAAAATATGCATTCCGGGTTATGCCGCGACGCAACCCGTTTCACCATCCAGCAAATTCTGACACTGATGGTTATATGGCCAGGGCACTACTTGATATGATTCCACTTGATTAATTATGTGCATTACTGTATTCTTTTAGCATCAGTCAAGTTCTCAAACATTATTATGACAAATGCTACGAAGAAAAGTATAATTCATCTATCAAGTACTTTCAAAACTTTATAGAACATTGGGATCTTAATCCCTTGTCACATCATGGGCATTCTCCTCCCTTAACATCTCATCATCATGATTATGGAATATGGGTATTCAAACCCTCAGTTCATCAAAGAACACTTGTTACCACTTATCTGGTAACTTATACCTTCAGGTCATCTGACCAAGGTAAACATGATACTTGCTACACAAGCATTTCACATGGCTGTCAAAGCCCATTAGTCTCTTGTTACCTCTTACTAGGCAACAATACATATAATGGCTCACAAGGCCCATAAATCATTTAAATAATTAACACATCATAGCTCATACCTGGCTATGATCATCATCTCATGATCACATGTATGATCATTACATAATAACAATTATATCAATTACACATCAAAACTTAAACTTATGCAATGTAAGAGTAGCATCACCATCCCCTTATTTAGGGTTATGATTTCTCTTACACATCATCACCCTCCATTAGGGTTTTCCATAAATAACCATTTAGGTTCTCAAGATCATATTATTAACGATCAAGCCGTATTTCATTGCTTCACACAGCTAGGAGCCAACATTGATAACATAAGCATTTAATCATGCTTATTTATTCTCATCACTTATCATTGAATGAATTATCAACACAACATATAAGTTCCTCTCTCAACTTTACCAGAATATGATTACATCATACTTTATTGATTTGGATTAACCTTTTCATAAGGCATGTTAGCCTACACTTATCAAAGTGCATTACATCTCAATGTAACAATTGACATGACACACTTCATGTGTTACTCATCCAAGTATATTGGATTTAAAATATATCAAGGTGTATCAATCTTGAGGTGCTGAATGTGATATCTATCATATCTTGATGTATCACTTCCCTCATCACCTTTATCTTACTTGAGTTCATCAACTTAGCCTTTATTAGGGTATTTCCCATCCTAATACTTTATGCACCATTTCATCACATTTATCATGTAATGAATTGGTCATAAGTCACTTATTTATAATATGCAACCATTGCTAATGATATGGACTCATCTTTGAGTTAAGGCAATATTGATATAAGGCCATCCATTACCAATCCCTTTAGGTGTTTCACTTATCAATAAATTAGTCACTTTTCCATTATTAGGAAATAGGGTTTCCCATCATTATCAACTAGGATTTACATAACATCACCCTATATTAGGGTTTCACATATTGTCACCCTACATTAGGATTTCACATAACATCATCCTTATATTAGAGTTTCACATAGCATTACCTGAAATTAGGGTTTCTCAACCCATGGCCCAAAATTGGGGTTATGGTTTATCTTCATATTGTCCAAGATTAGGGTTTCATACACTATAACCCATGATTTGGGCTTCACATACCTTTACTCTGTATCAGGGTTAGAATTTCATACCAAGGTGTCACATATCATTACACATCATTACTTTAGGTTAGAGTTTCACATCACATCATTGCATTAGGGTTTCACTTGACATCACCCTCAATTAGGGTTTCACATGTCATCACCCTTGATTAGGGTTTCACATTACATTATAACATTAAGGTTTCACTTTAATATCACCCTTGTTTAGGGTTTTACACAACATCTCTGTATTAGGGTTTCACTTAACATAACCCTTGATTAGGGTTTCATATGTCATCACCCTCACTTAGGGTTTCACATGACATTACCCTTAATTAAGATTTCTCACATCATCACCCTAGATTAGGGTTACACCAAGCATTTCCCTTAATTAGGGTTGGGGTTCATCAACCTTCTCAATTTGGGTTTCATGATCTCTTTATCAAGGATCATACCCTAATTACATATTTTATTCATGTTATGAGTATTAAGATTTAACCATTACATGATTATTATACATGCATGGACCCTCTCTCTCTTTCATCCTCTTTAGGATAATACCTACATCAAACTTGATTAGATTAGGTCAACTCAACTTGAATGAAAGGTTGACATAGTGTATTAAGTCATTACTTCCATAAGCATCAAAGGTTAACCGTTCAAAAGGGATTAATCACTTAAGTACCTTGAAGGTACAACCATTGTAATTACCTTTGATAGACATCATCAACAATCATGTAGTTTATTGTACTAATATGTATTGAATCAATTAGACCTTCAAACGGTCTTGAAGTACCTTGACCTCCATTCGGTCTTGAGGTGCTTGACCTCCATTCGGTCTTGCCTTACTTCTTCAATTGGTTTTGAAACCGTTTGATCAAGTTATTATTGAAACCGAATGAACCCTAAACGGTTTGTGAACAATTTCCCTTCAACGGTCTAAGGACCGTTTGGTCCCAAACCATTATGAAACTGATTGGATCAACTAGGGTCTCCTCCATCCAATTGATTGGCTTTAGGGTTTTCTCTATTGAATCGATCATCAATTGATCCATTGAAGTACATCCAATTACATCCCTTGGATTTCCAATCATCCATCACAACCCTTAACCTCCAAACGGTCTTGAGACCGTTTGGACCATCAACCAAGTATTTAACCCAAATCAATTAGGAATCCTTCAACCAATTCGATTAGGGTTTGCAATCCATTGATCATTCTTCTAGAATTAACTATAATCAAATCAATTTTATCTATTGAATGTTCATCAATCACATTAACAATTAACCCCATATGGTTTTGAAGTCCAATTTATCCATACGATCTTGAAATCCATTACCCATTCGGTTTTGGACTCAATTACCCATGCGATCTTGTTGTTAATTACCCATTCGGTCTTGTACTTAATTACCCATTAGGTTTGGAGTAGATTACCCATTCAGTCTTGGGTTCAACTATCCATTTAGTCTTGGATACAACTATCCAGTTGGTCTTGGATACAACTATCCATTCGGTCTTGATTTTAGTTGCCCATTTGGTCTTGAAACCGAATCAACTCAATCAGTTTTGAAACCGAATGAACTCAATCGGTTTTGAAAACTGATTGCCCCTTCCTTTTGTTGAGGTGTGTGCTTAAGATGACATCATCATCTTCAAGCTTCAAACCTTCGAAATCAGTTGCAATTCTTATGGGGATTTCAATAACTAATCAAAAGGAAATCGAGCAAACAGAAAGGTTCAACATATAATGAACAATTTGCAAGCAATAATGACATTTAAGGGTTCAAGTTATATAACCCACCTTCAAAACTGAATCCAAGCTTCAAGATCCACGTCTCCAATGGTGAATTAATCTTTCACAACCTCCCAAGGCTCGTCCTCAAGCTTTTGAGTGAAAAGGAATGGTTAGGATTGAAGATTGAATGAAGAAAAGAAGAAATCAAGCATTGATTTTCGATTTCCACCATGAAATCAAGATTGAAAGTGACTATGGAGATTACCTACAGGTTGGGGCACGTACTCCTATTGCTCCTTAGATCCCTTGTGTTCAAACAAAGCAAGGAAAGAAAAAGGGATCAAAAAAGCCTTTCATTTGGGTTGGAAATGGGATGTTTATAAGGAAATTCAATGAGAGAGAAAGTGATATAATAATCCTTCAACTCCCAAATTTTGTGCCACATGCTCCCCTCAATCCCTTGAATACGAGGCTATCTTCCCCACCTTCTAATTCCTCTTCATTATCCATGAATTAAAAGAAAACAAATTAAGCACCTTAACCATTATAATAATAATATCCAAAATTGAGTGGATATTACTTTTCCTTTAACTAATGTGAGTGGGCTCTCCACCCACTTTAGATATTTCGTTGCCTTTTCAAGGCACAAGGACGTACAATTCTTATTCAAATTCAACCATTAAACTTTTGGTTGAAGGGCAATTCAATTAATATATTTATTTTTGCATGACATTGAATTAGGGTTTCAATTATGCTTAAATCTTGATTATTTTAATATCAAGATTCTCTCTCCTCCAAAGTGATTCAAATGAGGCACCCCTCTAATTTTATTTTCTCTACATGATGCCAATAAACATGAGGGACTCTCTATAGGTGATATTTTGCTTATTGAACCCTAGGTTTTGGGTAATTTACACATTACACCAAAACTAGGTTTTAATGCACAACATTGCTTAATAAGTTCTTTCTTGGTGCTCAGGCTATCATAAGTCATACCTCTGCATAATTTTCATTCTTATGATGCTTCAACACTAGAGAAACATTTTATCATGTAATATTTACAAGTTAACCCCTCAACTTGGGTAATTTGCACTTTGGTCCAAAACAAGTAAAACATTATTTCAACATTATTCAAATAGGACCAAAATTGAAACATAAGTTCGTCTGGAGACTTAATTACTTTTCAAAAGATAAGACCAAGCATATAATTAACTTTATTAAACAAAACATCTAGGGTTAAAGCATAACCCATGTCAGGGATGTTACACTCTAGCTCTTGGCTGATATGATGATGGGCGATATGATAGTTGGCCGATATGAAGCCCTAACCTTAGCTTGGACAATATAGTGTCTTGGCCGATATGGATGCTCTAACCCTAGTTGCCCGACATGGAATCTTGGGTGACATGGAGTCTTGGGCGATAGGGTTTCCCTATCCCTAGTTGACCGATAGGGGTGCTCTTGTTGTGATGATCTCTTGGGCGTCATGGTGTGTTGCTCAAGATAGTGCTCCATGGATGACAAAGATGTGAGGTTGGGAATTATGGATGGTCCCTTGATATGCTTCCTGATATCATCAACCCTAACCTGATATAAGTGTGTATGTATCAGATGACTTGGGTGACTCTAAGGATGAATGCTTGGTCGATACCCTATAGGGGGATATGATACCTTGGCCGATATGCCTTTGCGCGATACATGTCTTCTCTTGGTTGATTACCCGCCATGAGTATATTCTACACCTTGTAGCTTGGATGGTTCTAGGGTTGAGTGCTTATCTGATACAGGTCTGAGCCTGGGCGGTAGGCCTGGGGCGATACAAGTTGAGAGTTTGGATGATATGGTATCATGAGTAACACAAGGACTAGTGAGGCTTGGGTGAACCAAGTAGGGCAAAGGTTGTTACACCTATATCTTGTTGATAGAGGTGAACATAGATGGGGAAAGAAGGAAGCCAATCCTGGTAGGGATGACCTAGAGAGCACCTTGGTGGTTTTGGTGCTATGAGGTCCTTGGCCCACACAGTTGTGAGGTTGCCTAACCCAAGAGGAAGTGAGATGTGTTGGTTGAACATGGAATCTGACATGCTTAGATCCGTGAGTTGTTTGATATCTTAGAAGGTGGTCTCTTGATAATGATGTCCTAAGGTATGTCTGGGCGATATGGCCTTTGGAGGTGTTCTTGCATGATATGCCTGGAGGCATGGTGCTTAGGGTTGTTGGTACTCGATATCCTTGGGTGAGGGTTGGTACCCTACCCGACACCCTTGAGTGAGGGTTCGTTGGTCGTTGCCAGGTTTTTGGTGAGGGTAGGCGACACCTCTAGTGAAGGGTTGTGCCCTAACCCAATAAACCTAAAAAGTTATCTTGAGCCTTATATGATAGTGTGTTATCTTGATACCTTGAGCCCATATCTTTGTTCATGATGATAAGACACGACGAATAGGTTGTGAACATTAGTATGGTGGTTACCTATGGTTGATGATAGGTGAACCTTTAATAATGCTTAATGGTAGATCATAGTTTTATGATCCTTAAAGAGGAATCCTTAGGGATGGCACGCATAGTGACATGAGATGTAGGGTATGGTGGGATACCCATGGTATGGTAACAATAATGTGTATTGTTTAAAATACCATCTAAGACATTGTGATCCATGTGTTCATAATAAAGGATGTTGTTCCAATCCTATAAACCTTAATCTTAATAACGTAATAATCATTATATGTTCTTTAAAGTTTTTATCTGGTGATCAAGTTATCTCTTTTGCTATACATCCTAACCATGTAGGTATTATCAATTGAATTCATAGCCAGGTAAGAGCTATGATGGTCATATGAGTATGTGCTTTGTGTGGCACTTGGTATATGTGAAATATCTGAGTAATGATAATGTCCCTTGTTGATGAGATAACGTGTATCACTAGTATGATGTGAGAGGTCTTGTGAAATGATAAAGGCCGAGTGCCTGATTGAGGTGTTATCCTCTAGTTGTGATATGAGGGATTGCTATCCCATGATGATGTATGATGATGAAGCCTTGTGAGAGGCAATGGATTTATGTGATGAAAGGAGGGATTAATATCCCATGGCAATATGATGGTATTGATGAACCTAGTGATATATGATGGGTGTTACCCATGGAATGGCAATGTGCGCCTTGATGGTGGGATTGAGTCCCTGTGATGTTGATCCTTGAGATGGATCTTGATGATTGGCAAGAGGCCAAGTGGTAACATGTGATGTGGGATCCTGGTGATGGATCAGGATGATAGTGATGGCTTTGAGAATAAGAGTGACAATGTAACACATGATAATGGGATCTATATTGTTTATTTTTGTTATATTTTACATGTTACATAACTTGGTTGAATCTTGCAATCCACTTAAAATATGTTAATTAATTACATATGAATCTTTCATGTAGTTTCCCTGGCCATAGATCCATCATTGTGAGGATTTTGGTAATGGTGAAATAGGTTCTCCTAAGGGTTAATCTGGAACACATATTGTTGAATATGCGGGGCGCGCCTATGCCCTAAGTAGTAGTGCATGTAGAGCATGGTGAACAATCCCATTTCTCAGGATTAGAGCACAGTTTTAGGCCCATGGCTCAGTGTGGTTAGAGCATGGTGAACATGCATGTGGCTTAGGATATTTGATAGAGCATGGTGAACAGGCCCATGGCTTAGTGATGATGGAGCATGGTGAACAAGCCCATGGCTCAGTTTTCTAGCGCCGATACCTGTACTAAGGTGGGCTAGGCAGAGGGTAGCCTAGCCCTGTGTGGCTGAGGCCACTTATGCATGAGACTGCGGTCCTGCTTGTTGGTTCTTGTGCACTGACCACAAGGGAAAGAGGTCATGGAATTTGACTCTCCGCTTGACCTTGTATGGCAATAAATTGTGACCAAGCGGTGGTCAGTTTGGATCTGAGTGGTACGACTCACTTCCACAGGGCATTATAATTCGTAATCAAGCCATATAGTATATTTTATCAGGAAAAATACAAAACATTGGTTGAGGCCTTGAATGATGTAAGATTTCTCATATGCTCTTATATGATTTTTGTATAAGTTTTCATATACATGTTCTTCATATTCCTTCTTGTATAACTGGTTAGCTATTACCTGTTGTTTAGTTTGATCTATCTTGCTCATCCATCTGTGATTATAATAAAGTTGGTAGAGGGTTATGTTTCTCGTTGGGACTGTGTGTCTCATCCCGCTGGTTAATTACCCTTTTTAGGTGGACGTGCTTGGCAAGATAAGGATCATGTGGCTAAAGACAATGAGCAGAGGTATCATACCTGGTGGAGTTGATAGTGTCTAGCAGTAGAGTCCTATGTGTCGTCCATGTACACTCAGGTCTTTGGGAGAGTTTTCAATGTTTCTCATATGACGATCGATGTACGGTTTTCGGCTTATGTACCTTGATGTAATAAATTAGCATGTGGAACGGTTATTTCATGTAATGAGATGATGGGAAATTATGTTGTAGCACCTTGAAAATATGTTATGAAAAGAAAGTGTTGGCTCAGATGCAACATGTCTCATCTTATGGTGCGTGTTGTAAATCAGTTTTAATTTCCCGTGATTTTTGGTAGCCCGCTGGTTAGTATATAATCGTGTTTTGTTTGAGATATGATGTCTCATTATGTGTGACGACGGACACCAAACATCGGATAATAATGAATGCGGAAAAAAACATTAGCAGCGGATGACTGAAAATACGAAAAATTAGAACCATTTACAAAGAGATCCAAACACAAGAAAACTCTTTTATCAAGAACCAATATATTTTATTTACATCCTGGTTCATAAGTACATATCATGTCCTATCTCTTCACGAGGATTATAAATATCAACTGCTCTGTTAAAACTATACACATGCAGCATAAGAACCTTGAGGCATCAAGCTAAAATCTCAGATCGATTCATTAAAAGCACTATCTACTGCCTCTAAGGACCTGAGAGTACAGAGATGACACATAGGACTTTCTATACAAATTATGACAGCCAATGCCTCCACCAGAATATCACTGTTGTCCCTATTGCTACTAATATTGCTCTTCCCCTTGTATAGGGTTTCTGCCTCTTCTCCTGCGTCTACCTAAAAAGTTTGGATCCCATGGGGGTGAGACAATTGAAATTGTCCCAGCGAGAGATATAACTCTCGGCTAGAAACATTATTATTGCAGTTAAACAATAATAAATTGAGCAAGAGTTCTTTTATATTAACGACATTATTAATCATTGTATGAACAGAATACGATAATATCCTCTCTCAAGGAGAACATTGCATCTACCCATGGTAGAATTATACATCATCTATCTACTTTGCAAGGAAAGTAAGGAACATAAATATATTATCTATCAACTAAAGATGCATAAAAGAAATGTAACATCATCCAATGATTTTCGTATTCCATCCTTAAGCAAACCTGCTATACGGCTGATTACATTTTACAATCACACTTATACCCTGAGGAGATGAGGTATACCGTTCATACTCCAACCGACCATTGCAAAGTTGAAATTGGTGCCATACAAAGTCAATGGAAGAGCCAAATTTCCATGACCTCCCTTATCTCGGTCAGTACGAGATCCCAGGCAGGACATCTTGTGTCTTTGCTACATAGCTTTCCAGGGTATACTGGCAACTTCGCTATAGAGTTACAGCATCGTATGTACTCTCTTTGCAATAGAGAGATCTCATGCTTATCTCACATCAATCTGGCATTAACCATTATTGGGAGATTCGTGATACATCCATCCCAGCTTTATGGGGATTAGTGATACATCCACCCTGACATATATAGTGAAGGATTGAGAGATTTAATGTTTATCTTACATCAATTCCTCCATTAGGGCATAAGGATATTCGCACCCATCACCCCCACATATTCAAAAATATGCCCTCTGGGTTATGCCACAGAGCAACCCATTTCACCATTCAACAAATTCTGACGCTGATGGATCTATGGCCAGGGCACTACATGATGAGATTTCACTTGGTTAATTAAGTACATTACCATATTCTTTTAGCATCAGTCAGGTTTCAAACAAGAATTATTATGACAAATGCTACAAAGAAATGTATAATACATCTATCAAGTAATTTTCAAAACTTCATAAAATATTGGGATCTCAATCCCTTGTCACATCATGGACATTCTCCTCCCTTAACATCTCATCATCATGATTATGGAATATGGGTATTCAAACCCTCAGTTCATCAAAGAACACTTGTTACCACTTATCAGGTAACTAATACCTTCAGGTCATCTGACCAAGGTAAACTTGATACTTGCTACACAAGCATCTCACATGGCTCACAAGGCCCATTAAATATCTTGGCACTTCTTACTAGGCAACAAATTATCACATGGCTCACAAGGCCATTACATATTGTCATCTCTCACTAGGTAACAACTTATTAAAATGGCTCACAAGGCCATTGCACATTATACTTTTATTCAAGTATTTAATATGCCTTACAAGGTTTATACAACAAAATAATTACAACCTTCCCATCATTAGGGTTAGGGTTTCCCTTCCTTATCGATTAGGGTTTCTCTTACATACCATCACCCTTCATTAGGTTTAGGATTTTCCATTATTAACGATTTAGGTTCTCAAGATCATATTATTAATGATCAAGCCCTAATTCATTACTCCACACAATTAGGAGCCAACATTGATAACATAGGTATTCAATCCTACTTATTTATTCTCATCATTTATCATTAAATGAATTATCAACACAATATATGAGTTCCTCTCTCAACTTTACCAGAATATGATTACATCATACTTTATTAATTTGGCTTAACCTTTTCATAAGGTATGTTAGCCTACACTTATCAAAGTGCATTACATCTCAATGTAACAATTCACATGACTCATTTCATGTGTTATTCATCCAAGTATATTGGATTTGAGGTACATTTAAGGTATATCAACCTTGAGGTGCTGAATGTGATATCTATCATGTTTTGATGTATCACTTTCCTCATCACTTTACTTAAGTTCATCAACTTATCTTGTATTAGGGTATTTCCCATCCTAATACTTTATGCACCAGTTCATCACATTTATCATGTAATGTATTGGTCATAAGTCACTTATTTGAATTATTCAACCATTATCAATGATATGGACTCATCTCGGGTTAAGGCATTATTGATATAAGGTTATCCATTATCAACCACTTTAGATGTTTCACTTATCAATATATTAGTTACTATTCCATTATTAGGAATAGGGTTTCCCATCTTTATCAGTTAGGGTTTACATAACATCACCCTATATTAGGGTTTCACATAACCTCACCCTACATTAGGATTTCACATAACATTATCCTATATCAGGGTTCCACATACCTTTACCCTATATTAGGGTTAGGGTTTCATATAACATTACATAGCATTACCCTGGATTAGAGTCTCACATCACATCACTGCATTAGGATTTCACATGGCATCACCCTAGATTAGGGTTTCACATCACATCACTACATTACGGTTTCACATGACATTACCTTAGATTAGGGTTTCACATCACATCACTGCATTAGGGTTTCACATGGCATCACCCTAGATTAGGGTTTCACATCACACCACTACATTAGGATTTCACATGGCATCACCCTAGATTAGGGTTTCACCTAGCATTGCCCTAAATTAGGGTTAGGGTTCATCAACCTTCACGATTAGGGTTTCATGATCTCTTTATCAAGGATCATACCCTACTTACATATTTTATTCATGTTGAGAGTGTTGAGGCTTAACCACTACATGATTATTATACATGTATGAATTCCTCTCTCTCTCATCCTCTCTAGGATGTATATTACTTCAAGCTTGATTAGATTAGGTCAACCCTTCATTCAAGTACATACATTTTGGGTTAGCATGGTGTATTGAGATATTGCTTCCATAAGCATCAAAGGTTAACCCCTCTAAGGATACTAATCTCCCTAGTACCTTAAAGGTACAAGCATTGTAATTATCTTTGATATACATCATTAAAAATCATGGGGTTAATTGATCTTTCATCACATTAAGTCTTCAAACGGTTTTGGTTGCATTGAACCTCCAAACGGTTTTGACCTCTCAACCTCCAAACGGTTTTGAGATCGTTTGCCCTCCAAACGGTTTTGAAACCATTTGGGCATTAAAAAAAACACCCATTTGGGCATCTAGGGTTGAGACCGTTTGCCCTTCAAATGGTTTTGAAACCATTTAGGCACTCAACCCTTGAAACCGTTTGATCACATATATATATTGAAACCGATTGGATCTATCAACATTTGAAACTGGTTGGATAAATTAACCTTGAAACCGATTGGACCTCCTAATGGTTTGGGAGCGTTTGATCTTAAATGGTTTGAAGATCGTTTGATCCCAAATGGTCTCAAGACCGTTTGGACTCAAACGGTCTCAAGACCGTTTGGTCCAAACCACCTTGAAACTGAAAGGATCAATTAGAGTTTCTTAATCAATCGATTTAGGGTTTCCACTCATTGTACCATCCAACATTAATATCATTGAAAGTAGATCAACTTATAACCCTTGGATATCCATCCATCCATGACTCCTCTTGACCTCAAACGGTCTTGAGACCGTTTGATCCCAAATGGTCTTGAGACTGTTTGCCCTCAAACGGTCTTGAGTCCGTTTGGGCCATTTAACATAGAAATCAACTCAATCAATTTAGGGTTTCAACCAATCAATTCGATTAGGGTTTATAATTAATTGATCATCCATTATTGGAACCATTATAATTATATGAATTTGAACCAATGGATCTTCATTCATCCACATCAGCAATTGACCCCCAACGGTCTTGAGACCGTTTAACCTCAAACGGTCTTGAGACCGTTTGGTCATCAAAGTTGCAAACCGTTTGCTCATGATATTTTATTGAAGTGTGTGATAAGATGACATCATCATCTTCAAGCTTCAAACCTTCAAAAATTACTGTGAATCTTATGGTGATTTCATCAACTAATCAAAAGGAATTTCGGGAAAGAAGAAAGATTCAACATATGATGAAAAGTGAAATCAATAATAACATTTAAGGGTTCAAGTTTTATAAACCGCCTTCAAAGTTGAATCCAAGCTTCAAGCTTCACGTATTTAATGGTGAATGAAGCTTTATCAACTTCCCAAGGTCCGTCCTCAAGTATTTGAGTGAAAAGAATGGCTAAAGTTGAAGATTGAATGGAGAAAAGAAGAAAATAAGCATTGAATTTCGATTTCCACCATGAAATCAAGGTTGAAGATGATTAAGGAGCTCACCTACAGGTTGGGGTACGTCCTCCTATTTCTCCTAAGCTCCCTTGTATTCAACCAAAGCAAGGAAATAAGGAAGAGTCGAAAAAGCCTTTCATGTTGGTGAAAAATGGAGTGTATATAAGGGAATTTCAAGAGAGAGAAAGTGTTATAAAAATCTTTCAATTCCCTAAATTGATGCCACTTATCCCCCTCATTTTCTTGCATACAAAGCCATCATCCTCCCCTTCAAAATCCTCTTCTTTATCCATGAATTAAAAGAAAACAAATTAAGCACCTTAATCAATATAATAATAATATCCAAAAATTAGTGGATATTACTTTTTCTTTAACTAATGTGAGTGGGCTCTGCACTCACTTTAGATATTTCGTGCCATTGCAAGGCACAAGTAAGTTCATACTTATATAAATTCAACCATCACGTTTTTGGTTGAAGGGCACTTCCATTAATATATTTATTTTTGCATTAAATTGAATTAGGGTTTCAATTATGCTTAAATCTTGATTATTTTAATATCAAGATTCTCTCTCCTCCAAAGAGATTCAAATGAGATGCCCCTCTAATTTTGTTATCTCTAATTGATACCAAGAAACATTAGGGACTCTCTATAAGTGGTATTTTACATATTGAACTCTAGGTTTTGGGTAAATTGCATATTACACCAAAACTAGGTTTTAATGAATAAGCTCTTTCTAGGTGCTCGGGATTGTGGAAGCTGTACCTCAACATCATTCTCATTCTTATGATGCTTCAACACTTGAGGAACATTTTATCATGCAACATTTGTAATTTAACCCCTCAACTTGGGTAATTTGCACTTTAGTTCAAAACAAGCAAAACATTATTTCAATATTATTCAAATAGGACCAAATTGAAACATAAGTTCCTCTTGAGCCTTAATTACTTTTCAAAAGTTAAAGAAAAGAATATAAATGACTTTCTTAAGCAAAACTTATATGGTTAAGACTTAACACAGGTCAGGGATGTTACAATTATAAACCCCTAACAAGGATTTCATCCCCAAAATCCCAGGTAAAGGAAGATAAATATTACTTATTCATCATATCATCAGGTCTCCACATAACATCTTAATGTCATGGAGATGCCATAGAACTTTGATCAACACAAAGTTCTTTCACACAAGGTTATCATAGAATCAGTCACACATGATACATACTCCACTGTCCTTTTCATTATTGATTGTAGAGTCAACTCTGTGTCAGGTAGCATTTTTCTTTGTCAGAGATACATTATACATACCTCATTCTATTCTAGTGTCAAACCTCACTGATTTATCACCTTTCTCAACTTATAACTTTATGTGACATGATTCTTGGTTCTGGAGAGTCTCCCATACTCCTCATTTAGTTTAGCATTTCACTTCCAAGAAAAGACCAGAGTTACATTTTGTCACCCACTTGTGACTACAAGTATTATCATACATCTGTTGTGCCATCCAATCTACTGACACAACACTAAACTTTCTTACTGCTTGTACCAACTATCTTATTAGTTGTACATACTTTATTCATAAGGGGGGGTTACTTACCAATTAAGAACTTATCTTAGAGGTATCTTTAGAATTATTTTTAACTTGATAAGCTTTTCCCACAATGATTTTACAATTGTTCCTTCAATTAGTACATTCTTGTCGATGTTATGTTTATGCAGAGCATAAACCTCTAACATGTGATGTCCATACTATTTTATGTAATTAGACTGATTTCACAGTTGTCCATTCCAAGTAACCAACATAAGTCATTTAATTAGGAGTTATGCTTTTACTTTTCCATACCACCTGATATTTCTTAGATACCAGAATTTCTTACCTTGGTATTCGTCACATGTGTCAAAACACATCACATCCTCATCATTTCCTTCTCTCTGTTGTTATTACCAGAGTCACACATATAAAAGGATCTTTCTTTCATCTTTGGAACATTATTTGTTACACATATCTTTATCTTGGAACCAAATCCAAGATGAACTGATACTTTTTTAAGTATCCATCATTGGATTATTTCTAATCCATGCTCATCAAGTATCATAGTACTCACTTGATTACCTTGTTACAAAAAGAAGAGAACACAAAGAAACATATTCTTCTTATCACCCCATCATCACCCAGGGTTGCTTATCAAAGAGAAATGATTATCATCTCCTCTAATTATAACATGAACTTTCAACTGTTCATGAATCATTTACTCTTATTTCATCCTAGGTTCTTTGCTGTCAGCATAGGAAGTATAAGGATGATTACATGACATTACTCATTCCTTTGTTATTGTCTAACATATTTATGAACATTTTGTGATTTTATCACATTTCTCATTTCCACATCACGGGAAAAGATCTTTACTATACACACAAGCTTTATCAGACAGGGATCATCTCCCTTGTCTCATTTTCTTTATCATGAGGATTATACTTTACTTCCTCATACACACAGATGGATCTGACATCATTTCAGATTCCATTTTATTGTACTTAGGATGTGATAAAAATATCCATGACATATTTCTAGTTTCTTTATGCTCACTAGATTGTTTCAGAATGACTACTTGATCAGAGTAATCAGAAAGATAACAATCTAAGAGTTCCATACTTTCCCTATCTCCAATAATTATATACCTGGCCAGGGTATACAAGTACTGAGATTAGGTAGTATGCACTTTATTTACTACCATGATCCTCACTTTTCATATCATCATAAACACAGGATTTAACATTCCTGGATTTTCTTCAGGCATCACTTCTATATCTCATCCTTTTTCACACCGACAAGAGAAATTATAAAGCATTTAAAGGAATGCTGAGTAAAATATAAGTCCTCATCTTCCTTGTGTCCTCATATGACTAGTCAAAGGAAGCTAAAAAACAACTACTTTCTTATATTTAACACATGAAATCATGAAATAATATATTAGAATGAAACTATTTCATCTGACGTGCCTCATCTCATAGATTGTTTACTACCTTAGGCTGATTCTTTTCATAGAATCTTGCCTGGGACGTCAGTCCACGTCCTCAAGTGCCACTAGAAAACTGTTTCCCCTGATGACCTTGACGTCTCTGCCTTGGTGGTTGGGTTACCATTGTGTTTCCAACTGGACAATCCCTTACTAGATGTCCTACCTGTCTACACCGATAACATGTTCTATTCTCTTGATATGGTCTAAAAGATCCTTTACCCTTTCCGGTTAGCCCTATCCCTAGTGTACTAGATCTTGGTTGTACTGATGGTACCAAAAACTTCCCCTTTTTAGAACTACTAGGCCTCTGATCCCGAGTTTGGATAGGCCTTTTCTTAATTCTTTCCTCATTATCCTTTTCTGAACAGTCTTTTCTAATATGTCCAGGCTTCCTACACCTGTGGCAAATCCTGATTTTAGGTTGTAACCTATTCCTTTCATCATTATTCATTGCTTCAACATGCTGATGTTGAGCAAGAATCCTGTTGGAGTCCAAAACTTCATCATTAGGGGCTGGTAATATGGGTTATATTGCTAATATATGGTCCACTATATGCATCATTTCAGTCCTAACTTTCCCAACAGTGATATCAAAAGAAGAATCCCTTATCATGGTTGGATCATCTTGGGGGTTCTCAGGCAGTCGTTCTTCTCTTGCTTGGTCCCTTGCACCTTCTGTTGGTGCAGCAACATTGCTTTCAGCAATGTGCTCCTTCAATAGTCCAGACATCTTTAACCTTTATTCTATCTTCTGCAGGGGCAGAAGTCACTAAAAGATATATTGAAGGACACTAAAACAGACTCAACACCTTAGTCTTATGTCTCTGTAGACTCAGCGAACCTTAAGCTCTGATACCACTAAATTGTGACCACATACACCAAACATCAGATAATAATGAATGCGGAAGAAAATATTAGCAGCGGATGACTGAAAATCACTAAAAATTAGAACCATTTACAAAGATATCCAAACACAAGAAACCTCTTTTATCAAGAACCTATATATTTTATTTACATCCTGGTTCGTAAGTACATATCCTGTCCCATCTCTTCTCGAGGATTACAAGTATCAACTGCTCTATTAAAACTATACATAGGTAGCATAAGAACCTCGAGGCATCAAGACAAAATCTCAAACCGATTCATTAAAAGCACTAAATACTGACTCCAAGGACCTGAGAGTACAGAGATGACACATAAGACTTTCTATACAAAATATGACAGCCAGTGCCTCCACCTGGAATATCACTGTTGTCCCTATTGCTACTGATGCTGCTCTTCCCCTTCTATAGGGTTTCTGCCTCTTCTCCTGCGTCTACCTAAAAAGGTTGGATCCCAGGGGGGTGAGACAATTGAAATTGTCCCAGCGAGAGATATAACTCTCCGCCAGAAACATTATTATTGCAGTTAAATAGTAATAAACTGAGCAAGAGTTCTTTTATATTAACAACAGTATTAATCATTATATGAATAGAATAAGGTAATCTCCTCTCTCAAGGAGAACATTGCATCTACCCATGGTAGAATTATACATCATCTATCTACTTTGCAAGGAATGTAAGGAACATAAATATACCATCTATCAACTAAAGATGCATAAAAGAAATGTAACATCAACCAATGATTTTCGTATTCCATCCTTAAGCAAACATGCTATACAGCTGATTATATTTTACAATCACACTTATGCCCTGAGGAGATGAGGTATACTGTTCATACTCCAACCGACCATTACGAAGTCAAAATCGGTGCTATACAAGGTCAATGGAAGAGCCAGATTTCCATGACCTCCCTTATCTCATCAGTACGAGATCCCATGCAGGACATCTTGTGTCTCTACTGAATAGTTTTCCAGGGTATACTAACAACTTCACTATAGAGTTATAGTGGCAGTTGTACTCTCTTCGCAATCGAGAGATCTCATGTTAATCTCACATCGATCTGACATTAAACATTATCGGGATATTCGTGATACATCCATCCTGGTTTGGGGGATTAGTGATACATCCACCCCGACATATATAACGAAGGATTGAGAGATTTAATGTTTATCTCACATCAATTCCTCCATTAGGGGATAAGGATATTCGCACCCATCACCCTCACATATTCAAAAATATGCCCTCCGGGTTATGCCGCGGAGCAACCCGTTTCACCATTCAGTAAATTCTGACGCTGATGGATCTATGGCCAGGGCACTACATGATGAGATTTCACTTGGTTAATTAAGTACATTACCATATTCTTTTAGCATCAATTAGGTTTCAAACAAGAATTATTATGACAAATGCTACAAATAAAAGTATAATACATCTATCAAGTACTTTTCAAAACTTCATAAAACATTGGGATCTCAATCCCTTATCACATCATGGGCATTCTCATCCCTTAACATCTCATCATCATGATTATGGAATATGGGTATTCAAACCCCCAGTTCATCAAAGAACACTTGTTACCACTTATCAGGTAACTAATACCTTCAGGTCATTTGACCAAGGTAAACTTGATACTTGCTACACAAGCATCTCACATGGCTCACAAGGCCCATTAAGTATCTTGTCACTTCTTACTAGGCAACAAATTATCACATGGCTCACAAGGCCATTACATCTTGTCACCTCTCACAAGGTAACAACTTATTAACATGGCTCACAAGGGCATTGCACATTATACTTTTATTCAAGTATTTAATATGCCTTACAAGGTTTATACAACAAAAGAATTACAACCTTCCCATCATTAGAGTTAGGGTTTCCCTTCCTTATCGATTAGGGTTTCTCTTACATACCATCACCCTTCATTAGGTTTAAGGTTTTCCATTATTAACCATTTAGGTTCTCAAGATCATATTATTAATGATCAAGACCTAATTCATTGCTCCACATAGCTAGGAGCCAACATTGATAACATAAGTATTCCATCCTGCTTATTTATTCTCATCATTTATCATTAAATGAATTATCAACACAATATATGAGTTCCTCTCTCAACTTTACCAGAATATGATTACATCATACTTTATTAATTTGGCTTAACCTTTTCATAAGGTATGTTAGCCTACACTTATCAAAGTGCATTACATCTCAATGTAACAATTCACATGACACACTTCATGTGTTATTCATCCAAGTATATTGGATTTTAAGATACATTTAAGGTATATCAACCTTGAGGTGATGAATGTGATATCTATCATGTTTTGATGTATCACTTTCCACATCACTTTACTTAAGTTCATCAACTTATCTTGTATTAGGGTATTTCACATCCTAATACTTTATGCACCAGTTCATCACATTTATCATGTAATGTATTGGTCATAAGTCACTTATTTGAATTATTCAACCATTATCAATGATATGGACTCATCTCGGGTTAAGGTATTATTGATATAAGGTTATCCATTATCAACCACTTTAGATGTTTCACTTATCAATATATTAGTTACTATTCCATTATTAGGAATAGGGTTTCCCATCTTTATCAGTTAGGGTTTACATAACATCACCCTATATTAGGGTTTCACATAACCTCGCCCTACATTAGGATTTCACATAACATTATCCTATATCAGGGTTCCACATACCTTCACCCTATATTAGGGTTAGGGTTTCATATAGCATTACATATCATTACCCTGGATTAGAGTCTCACATCACATCACTGCATCAGGATTTCACATGGCATCACCCTAGATTAGGGTTTCACATCACATCACTGCATTAGGGTTTCACATGACATTACCCTAGATTAAGGTTTCAGATCACATCACTGTATTAGGGTTTCACATGGAATCACCCTAGATTAGGGTTTCACATCACATCAATGAATTAGGGTTTCACATGGCATCACCCTAGATTAGGGTTTCACCTAGCATTGCCCTAAATTAGGGTTAGGGTTCATCAACCTTCTTGATTAGGGTTTCATGATCTCTTTATCAACGATCATACCCTACTTACATATTTTATTCATGTTAAGAGTGTTGAGGCTTAACCACTACATGATTGTTATACATGTATGAATTCCCCTCTCTCTCATCCTCTCTAGGATGTAGATTACTTCAAGCTTGATTAGATTAGGTCAACCCTTCATTCAAGTACATACATTTTGGGTTAGCATGGTGTATTGAGATATTGCTTCCATAAGCATCAAAGGTTAACCCCTCTAAGGGTACTAATCACCCTAGTATCTTAAAGGTACAACCATTGTAATTATCTTTGATATACATCATTAACAATCATGGGGTTAATTGATCTTTCATCACATTAAGTCTTCAAACGGTTTTGGTTGCATTGAACCTCCAAACGGTTTTGACCTCTCAACCTCCAAAAGGTTTTGAGACCGTTTGCCCTACAAACGGTTTTGAAACTGTTTGGGCATCTAGGGTTGAGACCGTTTGCCCTTCAAATGGTTTTGAAACAGTTTGGGCACTCAACCCTTGAAACTATTTGATCACACACACACACACACATATATATATATTGAAACTGATTGGACCTATTAACATTTGAAATCGGTTGGATAAATTAACCTTGAAACTGATTGGAACTCCTAACGGTTTGGGACCATTTGATTTAAACAATTTGAAGATCATTTGATCCCAAATGGTCTCAAGACCATTTGGTCCAAACCACCTTGAAACCGAAAGGATCAATTAGAGTTTCTTAATCAATTGATTTAGGGTTTCCACTCATTGAACAATCAAAAATTAAGATCATTGAAAGTAGATCAACTTATAACCCTTGAATCTCCATCCATCCATGACTCCTTTTAACCTCAAACGGTCTTGAGACCGTTTGGGCCATTCAACATAGAAATCGACTCAATCAATTTAGGGTTTCAACCAATCAATTCGATTGGGGTTTATAATCAATGGATCATCCATTCTTGAAACCATTATAATTAGATCAATTTGAACCAATGGATCTTCATTCATCCACATCAGCAATTGACCCCAAATGGTCTTGAGACCATTTAACCTCAAACGTTCTTGAGACCGTTTGATCACCAAACGGTCTTGAGGCCGTTTGGTCATCAAAGTTGCAAACCATTTACTAATGATATTTTATTGAAGTGTCTGATAAGATTACATAATCATCTTCAATCTTCAAACCTTCGAAAATTACTATGATTCTTATGGTGATTTCATCAACTAATCAAAAGGAATTTTGGGAAAGAAGAAAGATTCAACATATGATGAAAAAGTGAAATCAATAATAACATTTAAGGGTTCAAGTTATATAAACCGCCTTCAAAGTTGAATCTAAGCTTCAAGCTTCACGTATTTAATGGTGAATGAAGCTTTCTCAACTTCCCAAGGTCCGTCCTCAAGTCTTTGAGTGAAAAGAATGGCTCAAGTTGAAGATTTAATGGAGAAAAGAAGAAAATAAGCATTAAATTTCGATTTCCACCATGAAATCAAGGTTGAAGATGATTAAGGAGCTCACCTACAGGTTGGGGTACGTCCTCCTATTGCTCCTAAGCTCCCTTGTGTTCGGCCAAAGCAAGGAAAGAAAGAAGAGTTGAAAAAGCCTTTCATGTTGGTGAAAAATGGAGTGTATATAAGGGAATTTCAAGAGAGAGAAAGTGTGATAAAAAATTTCAATTCCCTAAATTGATGCCACTTATCCCCCTCACTTCCTTGCATACAAAGCCATCATCCTCCCCTTCGAAATCCTCTTCTTTATCCATGAATTAAAAGAAAACAAATTAAGCACCTTAATCAATATAATAATAATATCCAAATATTAGTGGATATTACTTTTTCTTTAACTAATGTGAGTGGGCTCTCCACTCACTTTAGATATTTCGGTGCCATTGCAATGCACAAGGACGTTCATACGTATATAAATTCAATCATCACGTTTTTGGTTGAAGGGCACTTCCATTAATATATTTATTTTTGCATTAAATTGAATTAGGGTTTCAATTATGCTTAAATCTTGATTATTTCAATATCAAGATTCTCTCTCCTCCAAAGAGATTCAAATGAGACGCCCCTCTGATTTTCTTATCTCTAATTGATACCAAGAAACATTAGGGACTCTCTAGAAGTGGTATTTTGCATATTGAACCCTAGGTTTTGGGTAAATTGCATATTACACCAAAACTAGGTTTTAATGCACAAATATTGCTTAATAAGCTCTTTCTTGGTGCTCGGGCTTGTGGAAGCCATATCTCAGCATCATTCTCATTATTATGATTCTTCAACACTTGAGGAACATTTTATCATGCAACATTTGCAAGTTAACCCCTCAACTTGGGTAATTTGCAATTTAGTCCAAAACAAGTAAACCATTGTTTCAATATTATTCAAATAGGACCAAAATTGAAACATAAGTTCCTCTTGAGCCTTAATTACTTTTCAAAGTTAAATACAAGAATATAAATGACTTTCTTAAGCAAAACTTCTATGGTTAAGCCTTAACCCAGGTTAGGGATGTTACATTATGCATCTTATTTGGCTTCAGGTATTGATTCATTTTATACCATGATTATATCCATATGAGTCATATCTAGCATTAGGGCCTCATATTGTACAATAGACTACAAAGAAGATAGAAATTATTAAACAACAATTAAAAGAATCATAAGAAAGAAAGATGTCTTATGTTATAAGCTTAGACGACCACTTGAGTTTCAAGTTGGGAAATATGTACCTAAAAGTCTCACCTCATATATATAAGTTGGGAAAATGTCACCCTAAGCTAGAATAAACAACTGAACATGTAGATGTTTAGTTAGCATATGATGTTTCTTATGAGGGGGTCTTGATAGATTCTGGATAGGCGGATCCAAAAGCTTAGCTGCCATGGATACCACTTGGTCATGTCATCATCATGGAGTTAAGGAAGGTACATGTCAAATATAAGAAGAGATGTGATGCTTTTATCCTTCTCTTATTTAGATTTTAGGGTGAAATTTTTGAAGAAGGTGTGATTGCAATCCTAAACCCTAATTAGCCTTTTTTTTCTAAATCAACTAAAGGGTTTCATCCACATGGCCCTCGCCTGAAGAAACGATCCACAACAAAATAGAGAGGAGCATACAAGCTCCTCGTATACCCATGCATACCCTACCATCAACACCGTTGTACATCCCCCTAGGCTTGCTCGACGCCCACATCCAACCTCGGGACCACACTTCTGTATTATCAACAAAAAGAAACTCAATTATCCCATCAAGGTCTCACCTCAACTCTATTCCGTATATGCCCAAATGAGCCTAGTGTACGGTGTGCCCAATGCCTTGAGGTGCATCAACCTCTTATCTACCTATAAAGCACATAAGTACCTATAAACCACTATGTCTAGATCTCAAACACCTCTTCTCCCAATCTCAATTGCCACACTATTTGTGACTCTTAGAATATGTTGCATAAGACATGCCCAACTAACCAGGATTTGTCTGATCGCTCTCTTGTGGGGTGACCCGCCAAGGGTGTCGACCTTCTTCCCTCATCAGATACACAATATCTTATTCATATGTTTCAATGGAGCTCACTATAGCATTTGTGTCCTCAAAAATCTTCAACCGGGCTATGATAGCCTCAAAACACACAATATCATGGTCCAACACAGTAAGGTGCACTCTGTAAGCCAATACCATGGTCCTGTTGCTTGTTGTAATGATGCCTACTGTCTAGCGCTCACATTGCCTCAACTATGTCTTCATCCTTCCAACTCTTATCTTGAGTTGCTATAGGTTAAGGGGTTCCATAATGCAATCTCAAGTTGCCTAGTCATAGGATGTGGTTACCCCAAACCCAACATTTTGGTGGCTACAAAGAACTCAGGGTCCCCCTCCCATGAATATCCTACCTATGTCTTCGTGTTTGTTACATCTACTACCTCTTACATGCCCAATGAGGAGTGATGCTACAACCTTCATTTTTGCACTTGCACCTCATTCTCCAAATGGTCCAAATAATCAAACATGGAAGCATGCTCTCCTTCCAACCCTTGAAGGAGCCAAAATGTGCTACCCATTCCATGTTCATCACCATGGTTGTGATTTGGTTATCTCTACTATCCCTAATCTCATGGAAGACTGTCACACATTCACCCTACATGAATTTTTCCAACTTCCTATAGATGAATAAGTGATTCGTCATTCCATTGTAGGTGCCTCACAGTAGATGCATATTGACATGATTGGGAACTCGCATATTGTTATGTTGTCTTTGATGGAGATAGCTTTCTTTTAACACCTATCACACCATAGAATCGTCCCTAGGGATTCCATCCCTCAACCACACAAGGTGGTAAGTTAAAGCCTTACCCTTGTCAGGGCTTGTTAGAAGAATTGTGGCCTCCCTAACCAAGAATCCTCCAACCTAGAGTGTATCCACACACAGTGGTCATCATCATCACTCACGAATTGTGTCGACTCTAGGATCAATTCCATGCCCTCCGACTGAAGCAAGCTAGAACTATCTTTCCACCTCTAGTTTTTTTTCCTTTTTTGACCACAAGCCCGCCACACATAGTCTAATGTTGATGGTCGTCGGTCTCCTAGCATGTTGTGCCAACAGGTCTGGACATTTTTTTTCGAGCCACAAGGAGATTCGACCCCTACTAACAACCCACGTGAGGTGCATCATCATTGTTAGAAAAACCTTCTAGATCCTACACCATCTATATGAAGGGTTTCTTGTAATTTGCATGGGGGTAGTTTGTATTGCAAAAGATCTTAGACTGCTTATATTTTGATCTGCAAAAATGAGCCCATCATGATGATCCTGTCAGCACCTCCCATGCAACCTTCTAATCGTAAATGTTGGCATTGAGCTTCATGGAGGTAAAAATTAGGTCCCCCATCTTCAACGGAGTCGTCATGGATCCCACGCAACCCACACCCTTATGGAATCTCAGTCATAGCTATTCTAGAGGAATCACAAGAAGATCCTTTCTATCACCTTCACCATTTTTATGGGAATGCAATAACATTTGTGATGTATATGGGTATGGACGCAAGCGTATGATTAATCAAGGTCACCCGATCCATGAAAGAGAGAAGGTGACATTTCCAAGCCATTATCTTTTGTTGTAGACGTTTCAAGAGTTGGTTGAACATCACTGACTTTGGCCTCCTTCATGCAATCGGGATGTTGAGATACTTTAAAGACTCCCTAATCGACCATTGACTGAGGTATTCTTCCACCTCATCAGACTTCACTAATGGCGTGGGAAGATGCTTGATTTTGTTTCATTAATGGCTTGGCCCAAGCATTTCCAATAATCATGAAAAATGCCCATGACGACCGCTAGAGTGTCACTAGAGATACTCATAAACATAACAATATCATTAGAGAACAACAAGATCAACGTTGATGTAAGTGCTCTTTGAGGACTAAAAGGCTTGACACTCCCTTCGGTCATTGCTCCTTTTCTCTTCCTACAAAGCAGTCCTCGAAGAGGATGAACAAGGAAGGGAAAAGAGGATCCCTTGCTTCAAGCCCCTATTTAGAGAGAAGAAGTTAGTAGAGAACCCATTCAGGATGATGGAGGTCCAAGAACCTTCAAATAAAGTCAAAAGTAGGTCCTCAAGGCCCTTCATTACGGAGGTCCAGGATAATGAGGGAGTGCTCTCATACACCATATGCACATTCAACACCAGCATAATGCCATTTTTGAGTTCTATCAGGGCGGGGTTGTCACTGCCATCTCATGCTACCTTATCTATATTTACATCCCGCTCATGCTAATGACGACTTGGAACCCATCCCACCTAATCGACATCATGTACATGATGTATTCTACAAATATCAAGATAGCCAAGGAGGATGATATCTACCATTGGTTGTTTCTATTGGTATGTATGCCCATAGAGCAAGTCATGTGATGATTGTAATGGGATACTTTGTAAATGATTTGAATAATAATAAAGGCAATTTCCAATCTATATGTTTTAACTGTTTCTGAGATGATAGTGTAACATGATAGATGTCTAAAAAATTGTTTACTCGATGACGTATGCTTTTAGGTTAAGGACCTAAACGATGAGATCATACAGATGTTAAGAGTATACATTCTTGTTTTGTCCCTAGTCAGTTGTTATTGTAGAAATAACCATAGACATCAATAACACTAAAGACTAGATTGTGTATTGGTTGATGATAGAATCTCATTAGTCATGATATAGTGATATCAAATTGAGCACATAGGTACTTGTTAGAGAACAAGTATACCAGACAGACCTACTGTGAGAGTGACACATGGAACCATGATTTGGTAGTCATAGTCAACTCTCACAGTGATGGTGGTGAGTGTGATTCTTTGACCTAAAATCACTACACTCAACACATGTCGTTGGGTACACTTTGACATCATCAAACACAGTCCTGAAACATGGGTTGTTATAAAGGTGATGATTGGGTGACTTTGACACATGGGGCTTTTGAGGGGTGAGTGATAGATATGGGATTTGTCCCTCCTGAGGGAGTTTGATGTCCATGACCACTTGATGAGTAGGATTGAGAAAGGCATGCGCATGCATGTGTGAATCAATATGTGATATTGATGTCACACACATCTCACCCAGTCTGCTCTGAGATCAAGGAAATGGATGAACGTTGAAAGGATGACTGTACCATGCCTTGAGTTCATTCAGGACATTAGTGACAAAGGAATTATACATTCATCGTAACACCATTCACAAATTGTAGGATTGAAAGTTGTTCTCCAACTTTCAATTTCACTTGGGTAGCACTGATGTGTGACCAGGCACCGCTCTTTTCTTGTGAAGTCATAAGTGTTATGGACTTTCACTGCCAATGTGAAATGGGCCTGCAGGGTCACACACATAGGATTTAACCTGGAAGAGGAGTTTATCCACAAATGATGTTTAGATTGATTACTAAAGGAGTTTAGTAGTTCAATTAAACACTCAATCAATTGATAGCTCAATATCATAGTGTTCAAGGTGTTAGACCAATTGATTAGAGTATCAGATTGGTTGAAACTATAATTGACTGAGTTTGCACAGTCTGCACTCCCAACCGATCAGATCATGTGATGAACTGATCAGCTCAGGACAGGTTGAGATGACCGGTTCAAGGGTTGAACCGATCGGCTCAACAGGTCCAAATGAGCAAGTTGGGAAAGTCAGGTTGATGAGAAATTTATTTTCATTTCACTTGTCCAATTTGATTGGAACCAGGATTGGTATTTGGATCAATTTGAAACAAAAGAGGAAAAGTCAATCGGGAACTGACTAGGGTAGTGAACCGATCATTTCAGAAGTGAACCAATCGACTTAGGTGCCCCAACCGATCAGTTCAAGTGTGAACCGATCGGCACATGTCCCCAACCGATCGGTTCATACTTGAAACGATCAGTTCAGCTGGCACAATTGGTTGTTTTGTGGAAAATCTCGAACCCTTCTACTCCTGCTTTAATCCCGCATTGCCCGGGGTAGAGAACCCTGTCCCATGACCCTCATATATATATAGGGGTATTGGGGGCTTCTCAAAGTACAACTCAGAACACCAATTACTCTGCAAAGTTTTCGTTCTCTCTGGTTGTGGTAACCGAGAGAGCCCGAGCAAGTGCTACCTGATAAGGGAGGCACAATAAGGGAAAGACAACTGTAGAAAAGCGACTGGTGGCAGGAGAGTGTGTCGGTGACTAGTACGCCGACAAGAGGGTATGACTCCTTCCAGTGCCTTGTGGGATAAGGTGATCGGAGCTCCAGGCATTCCATGTGGACAAATGCAGAGGTGGGAGACTTCTGCTTCTTAGAGGACAACTGTCAATCCCGACAGTCCCGGTGAGACTAGGAGCTGCACAGACACCATCCAAGACCGGAGGTGAAGACCGTGCAAGCCGCGAGATAACGTCGCCGAGAAAGCCTCGGGACAAGGTATGTTTCTACAAACCATCTTTCCTATTGTATAAACGTTGATGCGATTTCTTTAGACTGGGTTCGGGAGAAGAATTTTTTTTTTAATTTCCGCTGCCTTCTATGTCTCCTCTAAAACCCAATAGTGGTATCTGAGCCACGTCAGCTACTCTATACTTTAGGATTATCGATATGATTGATTTTGCTTTGTCGCCTTTATTTATTGCATACGATGTGAATAAAATTGGCTTTATGCACATCCAATCCTAAATCCACAAATCCCAATATGCATATATGATATGTAATATAAATGCACTTGATGCACATCACCCTTAAACGAGTTTCGTGATGGATGTATAGCATGGTTATGGCCAATAAACCCTATGTATGTGTGCTTGGTTGAATGTGGTTGCTTGCATCTCGGTCTGCGCACCGATCCCCTATCTCCTATTCCTGATGTAACTCAAGATAACTTGAGATTTCTTTCCTACCTTTTCTCCCCCTCGAATGTAACTCGGGGTTTCCTTTTTCAAATGTAAAATAGGATAGATTTTTTTATTTCCTGTTATGTCAAAGAATGGAGAATAATCTGACAACAACTGAGACGACCGTTTCAAGGCTTGAACCGATCAGTTGGCGATCCTGACGACCATTTTATGGAGCAAGATGAGCATGTGGCGACCTGAGGAGATGCATGACGACCAATGAACCGATCGGCTGGAGGCGCCAGTCGATCGGCTGGTGGCACCCAACTGACCAGCCTGATGGCGAGCCGATCAATCATAGAGATGAGTTGATCAAACCCAGAACAGCGAAGCACAAAGTTTATCTTGTACAGGTTGCATGTTATGTGGACCTAGATGCCTGTAATTCCTCTTGGCTTAAGGAATCACATTAGGATGGCCATAATCATTGCTTTTATCATTTCACATGTTTTCTGTGGGATATAGCATGTATATGATACTTACTATATTGTGGTGGTTGGATATGTATATGTACATATAAAAACCAAATCCCTCATTAAATATTAAAGTTTTAGATGCCTTCCAAATACGACACACGTGAAAAGCTTGATCGGCCAAGTATGGGCATACCCTAGCGTGGTACACCGTCTATCTCGTGGAAGTGTGAAGGATGTATATGTGGGTCTGCCCTAGCAGGGTGCATATTCATCATGTTGGCTTTGGGTCAGACTTAACAAGGTGACCTAGATAGGATCTAGCACCTTGAGGCATGGAGGTGATCATAGAAAGGAGTTGCACATGACATCTTTCAAGAGTTGCATATGATGCAATTGACAAGAGTTGCCTACCTGGAAGATCTAAGTTGTGGGTGACAACCCTAGCTGGTCCATGACTCAGAGGATTTCAGGATCTTGACCCACTAGAAGATTGTACGTTGCAATCTTCCGAATTGATGGTGAGGGCTATCAATTTGAATCAAAATAGTGGGAGCGGTAATTAATTAAAGGCCTAATTAACTACTGTCAAATTTTATTCAAATCAAATCAAATCAAAAAGGAGTTTTGACAAATGCAATTTTCTCTTGTAGAATGGCAAAAGAATCATCTTTTAAAATAGGCAAATTAATTGAGAATAAATTCCATAACTGGTTGGGGATTGTGAGAAGTGTTCTGCACAATCTAAAAATACCAGTAGCCTTTGAATCCAATCTATGTATGCTTAAGAAGAAGGATAGTTCATTGATGGAGATCAATGGAACAAAGTCTAAGGACAAAGGTGAGGGAGAGAAGGGTTCTCTTGCCGAACCAATGTCAGAATCTTCTGCGCTCAAAATATGGAGAGGATGGAAGGAACGATGGAAGAAGAAGCGAGAGATAGAGATATCTACTTCTAGTTTATACATGATAGAGATTAACTTTACTACTTCTTCGTCATGGGTACTTGATACCGGATGTGGATCTCACATTTGTTCAAATGTGAAGGATCTGAAGAGAAGTAGGCCTTTGGGGAAAGGCGAGGTTGAACTACGTGTTGCCAATGGGGCAAGAATTGCCGCCAGTGCCGTAGGAACCTATGAGTTAACTCTACCTAGTGGACTAATAATAGAGTTGAAGAACTGCTATTATGTACCTGCCATAAATAGGAATATCATTTCTTTCTCTTATTTGGACAAGGATGGTTTTGAATTTCTTATTAAGAATGGAAAGTGTTCTATTTCAAAAGATGGAATCTTTTATGGCAGTGCCCCAATGTCTTATGGTCTATACTTGATAGATCTAGAGACAAGTGTATACAACGTAAACACCAAAAGGAAAAAACTCAATAACTCAAACAAAATGTATCTTTGGCATTGTCGTATAGGGCACATAAATGAGAAATGCATGTCTAGACTCCATAAAGATGGTTATCTAGACTCTTTTGATTATGAATCAATAAAGACATGTGAATCTTGTTTGTTGGGCAAGATGACCAAGACTCCCTTTTCAGGTAAAGGTGAGAGAGATAGTGATCTATTAGGACTCATACATACTGATGTAAGTGAACCTTTTAGAACTAATGCCAGAAATGGGTATCAGTACTTCATTACCTTCACTGATGACTTCAGTAGGTATGGCTATGTGTACCTAATGAAACATAAGTCAGAAACCCTTGAAAGGTTCAAGGATTTCATGAATGAAGTACAAAACCAACTTGGTAAAAGTATTAAAGCGCTTCGATCCGATCGAGGTGGAGAATACTTAAGCCAGGAGTTTGAGGACCTTCTGCAAGCCCATGGTATTGTATCACAATGGACTCCGCCTGGAACACCACAACATAACAGTGTGTCTGAAAGAAGGAATCACACTTTACTGGATATGGTGCGATCAATGATGAGTTTTGTTGATCTTCTGATTTCCTTCTGGGGTCATGCTCTTGAAACCGCCACGTTTACACTTAACCAAGTACCATCTAAATTGGTTCAAAAGACACCATATGAGATATGGCATGGGAAGCGTCCCGATTTGCCTTTTATTAAGATTTGGGGTTGTGTGGCTTATGTCAAGAAAATGTTTCCTGATAAGCTTGGACCCAAGTCTGATAAATGTTATTTTGTTGGATACCCCAAGGAAATGAGGGGATATTATTTATACCACCCTACTGACAACAAAGTGTTTGTTGCTAGGATAGCTGTGTTCCTAGAAAAGGAATTTATTTCCAGAGGAAACAGTGGGAGGAAAATAGAGATTGAAGAAGTTCAAGCCCAACAAGAAAACATTGAACCAATAGATGTATAAGAGGAACATAGAGATTCACAAGGTGTTGTGGAATCTCAGTCTCCTCAAGTAATACAAGGACCTCGTAGATCTAGTAGGACCTGCCTTGAACCTGAGAGGTATGGATACCTTGTGACTCAAGAAGGTGGTGAGTTGATCATAGATGATGATCCAACTACCTATCTAAAGGCTATGGAGGGACCAGATTCTGATCAATGGCTTGAGGCCATGAAATCCGAGATGGAATCCATGTACTCCAACAAAGTATGAACTTTGGTGGAACCACCCGAAGGGGTAAAACCCATAGGGTGCAAGTGGGTCTTCAAGAAGAAGACCGACATGGATGGCAATGTGCAAACTTATAAAGGTAGATTGGTTGCAAAGGGTTTTCGACAAGTTCAAGGTGTTGACTATGATGAAACTTTTTCTCCAGTTGCCATGATTAAGTCCATCAAGATCATGCTTGCTATTGCGGCTTACTATGACTATGAGATTTGGCAAATGGATGTTAAAACCACATTTCTTAATGGAAATATAAATGAGGATGTGTACATGACACAACCTGAAGGTTTTGTAGATCCAAAGAATGCTAATAAAGTATGTAAGCTACAAAGGTCAAGCTATGGATTGAAGCAAGCATATCGGAGTTGGAATCTTTGATTTAATGGGGAAGTCAAAGTGTTTGGCTTTATTCAAAATGAAGATGAACCTTGTATGAACAAGAAGTGGGAGCATGACCACATTCCTCGTATTATATGTGGATGACATACTATTGATGGGGAATGATGTCACAACCTTAGAGAAGGTAAAGACTTGGCTTGGGAATACTTTCTCAATGAAGGACTTAGGAGAAGCATCCTACATTCTAGGTATTAAGATCTATAGAGATAGGTCTAAAAGGCTTCTCGAACTAAGTCAAAGAACGTACATTGATAAAGTGTTGAAGCGGTTCAACATGGAGAACTCAAAGAGAGGCAACATCCCCATGCTACATGGAGTCACCATCTCTAGAGCTCAATGTCCCCAATCTTGTGAAGAGAGGGAGCATATGAATGGGATCCCATATGCATCAGCCATCAGATCCATCATGTACGCTATGTTGTGCACACACCCAGATGTCTCGTATGCTCTTAGCATGACGGGCAGGTACCAGTCAGATCCCAGGGATGCTCACTGGACAACCATAAAGAACATCCTCAAGTACTTGCGAAGGACTAAGGATCTGTTCCTTGTATACGGTGGTGAGGAAGAACTGGTTGTAAAGGGTTACACCGATGCAAGCTTCCAAACTGACAAAGATGATTACAGATCGCAATCAGGATTTGTATTTTGCCTAAACAATGGAGCTGTGAGCTGGAAGAGTTCCAAGCAAGAAATAGTTGCCAATTCTACTACAGAGGCTGAGTATATTTCTACTTCACATGAAATAAAGGAGGTTGTGTGGATCAGGAAGTTCATATCTGAACTTGGTGTTGTTCACAGTAGCTGTGATGCAATTGAGCTTTATCGTGACAATAATGGAGCTATTGCTCAAGCTAAGGAGCCCATATCACATCAGCGGTCAAAGCACATACTGCGGTGCTTCCATCTCATACGAGAGATCGTACAGTGAGGAGATGTGAATATTTGCAAAGTACCAACTGAAGACAACATAGATGATCCACTGACGAAGGCCTTTTCTCAGTAGAAGTATGATGGTCATGCTAGGTCACAAGGACTGAGGTTCCTAGGTGACTGGCTTTAAGTGCAAGTGGGAGTCTGTTGGTATGTATGCCCATAGACCAAGTCATGTGATGATTGTAATGGGATACTTTGTAAATGATTTGAATAATAATAAAGGCAATTTCCGATCTATATATTTTAACTGTTTCTGAGATGATAGTGTAACATGATAGATGTCTAAAGAATTATTTACTCGATGAAGTATGCTTTTAGGTTAAGGACCTAAATGTTAAATCATATGGATGTTAAGAGTATACATTCTTGTTTTATCCCTAGTCGGTTGTTATTGTGGAAATAACCATAGACATCAATAACACTATAGACTAGATTGTGTATTGGTTGATGACAAAATCTCATTAGTCATGATATAGTGATATCAAACCGAGCACATAGGTACTTGTTAGAGAACAAGTATACCAGACAGACCCACTGTGAGAGTGACACATGGAACCATGATTTGGTAGTCATAGTCATCTCTCACAGTGATGGTGGTGAGTGTGATTCTTCGACCTGAAATCACTACACTCAACACATGTCGTTGGGCACACTTTGACATCATCAAATGCAGTCCTGAAATATGGGTTGTTATAAAGGTGATGATTGGGTGACTTTGACACATGGGGCTTTTGAGGGATAGATGATAGATATGGGATTTGTCCCTCCTGAGGGAGTTTGATGTCCAAGGCCACTTGATGAGTAGGATTGAGAAAGGCATGCACATGCATGTGTGAATCAATATGTGATATTGATGTCACACACATCTCACCCAGTCTGCCCTGAGATCAAGGAAATGGATGAACGTTGAAAGGATGACTGTACCATGCCTCGAGTTCATTCAGGACATTAGTGACAGATGAATTATACATTCACTGTAACACCATTCACGAATTGTAGGATTGAAAGTTGTTATCCAACTTTTTATTTCACTTGGGTAGTACTGATGTGCGACTAGGCACCACTCTTTGCTTGTGAAGTCATAAGTGTTATGGACTTTCACTACCAACGTGAAATGGGCCTGCAGGGTCACACACATAGGATTTAACCTGGAAGAGGAGTTTATCCACAAATGATGTTTAGATTGATTACTAAAGGAGTTTAGTAGTTCAATTAAACACTCAATCAATTGATATCTCAATATCATAGTGTTCAAGGTGTTGGACCGATTGATTAGAGTATTAGATTGGTTGAAACTGCAATTGACTGAGTTTGCACAGTTTACACTCCCAACCGATCGGCTCATGTGATGAACCGATTGGCTCAGGACAGGTTGAGATGACTGGTTCAAGGGTTGAACCGATCAGCTTAACAGGTCCAAACGAGCAAGTTGGGAAAGTTAGGTTGATGAGAAATTTCTTTTCATTTCACTTGTCCAATTTGATTGGAACAAGGATTGGTATTTGGATCAATTTGAAACAAAAGAGGAAAAGTCAATCGGGAACTGACCAGGGCAGTGAACCAATCATTTTAGAAGTGAACCAATCGGCTCAGGTGCCCCAACCGATCGGTTTAAGTGTGAACTGATCGGCTCAGGTCCTCAACCGATCAGTTCATACTTGAAATGACCGGTTCAGCTGGCACAGTTGGTTGTTTTGTGGAAAATCTCGAACCCTTCTACTCCTGCTTTAATCCCACATTTCCCGGGGTAGAGAACCCTGTCCCATGACCATCCTATATATAGGGGTATTGGGGGATTCTCAAAGTACAACTCAGAACACCAGTTGCTCTACAAAGTTGTCATTCTCTCTGGTTGTGGTAACCGAGAGAGACCGAGTAAGTGCTGCCCGATAAGGGAGGCACAACAAGGGAAAGACAATTGTAGAAAAGTGAATGGTGGTAGGAGAGTGTGTCGGTGACTAGTACGTCGACAGGAGGGTATGACTCCTTCCGGTGCCTTGTGGGACAAGGCAATCGGAGTTCCAGGCAGTCCGTGTGGATGACTGCAGAGGCGGGAGACGTCTGTCGCTCAGAGGACAACTGTCAATCCCGACAGTCCCGATGAGACCAGGAGATGCATAGACACCATCCAAGACCGGAGGTGAATACTGTGCAAGCCGCGAGGTAATGTCGCTGAGCAAGCCTCGGGACAAGGTATGTTTCTACAAACCATCCTTCCTATTGTATAGACATTGACGCGATTCCTTTAGACTGGGTTCGGGAGAAGAAATTTTTTTGTTTCCGCTGCCTTCCCTATCTCCTTTAAAACCCAACAGTTTTGAGGCAACCCCTCCATGCTAGAGTTGCTCCCATGCGTACTACATGGCATCCAACCTTGTCTATGACCTCGATGACTTGGGTGCACACATCCAACATTACATTAGGGAACATCCACTTGTTGAGGGTGAAGTTCCTGACCTGACTGGTGGATGCAACTCCTCCATGGAGGAAAACAACAAGGATCCCAACCCTTATCCACCACCTTTGAGATGTCAGATGGATTGATGTGTGCCTGATGCTGCAAGGTCATTTAGACCTTATGTCTTCACCAAGCTCCAACAACAACTAGACCACAATTAATACCACCCATACCCCCATGGAGCGAGAGTAGTAGTGCCAGGGATACCATATTAATCACATGTACCTGATGTAGCATGTGCATGAGTAGTGGCATGTGGGTAGATTCAGTTACACACATGCACACACTTACTACACAAACTTTAGTGTAGGACATTGGTGTGCTCCCACCAATGGTGTCGCATGCTACTCAATTTGGAGTTGTGAATAGATGCAACCCCGTGGATGGAAGCGTACACATGGATTTCACTTTCGATATTTATACAACCTAACTTAACACCTACTCACACTAAGACAACTACTCCCACAAGCGCACGGGGTCATGTCATAGTATAGGAAGGTGGCAAGTATAGGGTCGATCCATAGGGAAAAGAGGCGGCACTAGATCTAGGGTTAGTTTGGCTGGGTTACTACTACAGAGACTAGGGTTAAGGGTTTGAAGGTTGTTTTGATTGTTAAAATATTATGAACAAACAAACAATTAAAAGCAAGAATGAAATCTAAGTTAACCCTAGGCTAGAGTAAGGCTAAACATGCAAGAAAGGATTAACATGGGTATGAAGAGGCAAATTACACTAAAGCAATAAAAGAGAAGCAAAAGAGCAATTAAAGTGCTAAAATAACATGAACAAGGCAAGAATAAAGCAAGAAGCTAAGTAAGCAAGAAAAGAACTAATTATGCTAAGCAAGCACAAAACTAGGGTTTTAAGCAATAAAGAGAGATATGGGCTATTTAGGGGTATGAACTTATCACTTAAGTTGGGGGGTAACATATGAACATTATGATTCCATTTAGATTATCCAAACCAAACAACAAGTTAGAGTCTAATTAATTAACCTAAGCTACTAACTGGCCATGGATATGCTAGGTTGTGTATAGGGGAATTAGTCCCTAACACCCCATACTACCCTTACGACGCTCAATTGGGTTAGGGGTTAGGTTCAATTCAATTAGAGTCTAATCAAGTCTAGGTTTCTAGATTAGGCAGTCCTAGGGCAATTAGGAGCCAAGGGTAGTAATGGGGAGGTGAAATAGGATTTTACACCCTAATTCCCCCACATTCTAGCCTTGAGAAGGCTCCATGATAATTGCACTAGAATTATCCAATCTAGCTACTTACATCTCTCACTTAGGTTTAGGGAGATTGATTAGGATGTAGGAAGATGGGAGGCAACCTAGGGATCCAAGAATTGGACCTAGGGGCAAATCCCCAAATTCACACATATAAGCAATAAGCCTAAATTCCTAGGTGATTTCACACACAAAACAACAAGCAATCCATGGAGAATGAGATGAAAATAGAATATAATCGTTAAAAAATAGAATTACAAAGTTTACATGTCAATTTCCCCCAACATGGTATCAAAGTAACATAATTTCCCCCAAACAGCCCACCCAAGGGACCTAGCTACTCATAGACATAGGAAATACAAAAAGAAAGGAGAAAGAGGTAGAAGTGGCCATGGAGCTCAGTGTAGACGAGGGATCTCCTCTCTCCAGCTGCTATTGGGGCATCCTCCTTCTTCTCCTTGGATGAAATTGTGTGGAATGATGGAGGGAAGTGGATGGAAGGCTTAGATATGGGGGGTTATGTGGTGGAAATGGTGAAATGGAGTGGATTTGAGGTGGATATGGAGTGGAATGGAGTGGATGGCGATTTGGGGGTGCTAGGAGGGGGTAGAATGTAGCTAACCTTCGAGCCCCACCTGCCACCTATTTATATATAGGTGGTGGGGAAGCACTAGGGTAAGTAGGGATAGGATAGGAAAATCACTGTAAAAGTATGGTAGGGTAGGTTGGTCACCATGGCCGTGTTGATGTGCCACGTCCGTGGTGAGGGTAGGATGGAACGGTCGTGGAGTAGGAACATGGGCGTGGTATGGAAAGGTTGTGGATATGCTAAGGTGGTGGCCACGACCGTGGCGGGTGAGTGGCACCATGACCGTGTTGGATAACACGACTGTTTTGGAGGAGGGGGATGTGGTCGTGGAGTAGCATCATAGTCGTTTTGTTCTTCATTGGCCATGGTCGTGGTGACTTGGGGGAAAAACCCTGTTGAAATGCTGGTTCTTGGTCATAAATCCGCACGACCGTGGGAGGTGCCCACGACCGTTTTCCATTCTTCTGACCACGACCGTGGTGTCTTCAATGGCCACGGTGGTGGCAGGCGGCCACGGCCATGGGATTCTGAGGAAAAACCTTGTTGAGTTTGGCACTTCTTTGCCAAAAACGACACGACCGTGGGGTTGTGCCCATGGCCGTGGTGAGGCTTGCACCACTTGATTATCCTTCAAACTTTATCATTCTTAGATGTCTTTTCTTGGTGATGACTCTTGGACATTGGAGGTAGGTTGAGGGAGATTTTGGGCCCTCCTTTGGACCTCCCCATGAGTGGAGGATCCCTAGAACTCCTTTCTCTCTCTTCCATCTAAGGCATGGTCCAAGTACCTAAAAATAGTGCAAAGAACACCATAAGTGCATTTGGCAATGATAAACACATTAGGGGTAAAAGTTTGTAATCTAACATGTTTAGATATGATTTAAGTACAGAATGGCACATGGTGGAGCCCTAAAATAGGGTTACATCACCACCCCAAACATAAAACATACTTGTCCTCAAGTATGATCCAACTCAATCTCTCTTTTCAGATTCTTTTCAGTCAACAACAAATGACAATTGCAAAGCAATAGATAATTATTGAGTACATGGTCTTGAGAGTGACTAAGTGCATGTGTTTCACATCTCTCCTCTCCTCTTTCACAAACCATTCATGAGCTGAGCACTGAGCATACAAACTTCCAAATATAAAGCATAGAAACACAAGTTGTCCATGTGTCCTTCATATCATTCCGGGTAAAGCGTTTCATGTTGGTGTTTATCAAAGGTGACTAGGAGTGTTGTTTCACTTTCATGCATTTACTCTTATGCTTCAAATCACACTAGATGACCCACTGGGATGTAGAAAGGGTAAAATGAGCTAGATTTGATATTTTCTAGCTCAATGGGTATGAAAGAGGAAGAAAGGATTGTGGTAAGATTTGGAGTGCTCTTACACACTCATCTTTTCTTTATTTGAATGCTCTTAAACAGGAGCGTCCTTTTATTTTATTTTTGCTTTTCTTTTTCTTTTCTTTTTTTCTTTTCCCTTGGTGTAGATAGGGAATATAGTGGATGGAGTGAAGCGGGGGGGGGGGGTTGAGTTGTGGCCACCCCAAACTTTTGTGGGTGGCCACGGCTGATATGTGCACTTTTGGCATCTTTTCATGAGGCGGAGAGGTATGAAGGTGGTGAAAGAATAGTCAGATCAAAGAGGGGTCATCAGTGTAGTTTCCAACATAAGATTTCCTGCATGAAATATAATTCAACACTTCACCAAATGATATCACACCACATGATAGAATCAACATAACATTCATATTTCTACCAAGTGATTCCATAGGCTTTAAGCGCTTGTAGCTTGCTCGATTCATGATTCAACCAAAACATTCACAAACTTAAGAGATGTGGTGCACATGTAAAAAGTCAACAAACAAGACCATATAGCAATAAAATCTAAGAAAGTAGCATGCATTTGTCACAAGATTAAAACATTTCATTTCAAGCAGTGGAGATTAGGTCAAAACATACTTTTAGAGCAAGAACATTCAAGTTTGGGAAAAATTGGCCAAATGGTGCCAATTTGCACTAAATCACATCTAAACATACTTTAGGGAATTTCAAAACATAAAGCAGCAAATCCTAATCAAAATGCATAAGAAACTACAAAAGTTACATGAAGATGCAATGCATGGTATGGAAGAGCAAAAAGAGATTTTTTTTTGAAAATTAAGCAAAAAATGCATGAAACTAACCACATGCTATGCAGGATTGCAATGAAAAGAGCAGTAATAAGAAAATTGAACCGAATGGCAAAGGTGGCACAAAATGACTAAAAGAGAGAGATAGGGTGGTGCATACCACCCTACCCACCCCAAACTTTAGAATCATGCTATCCTCAGCATGAAACTATAGCTTAGGGTAGATAGGGGAAGTGTCACAGCTGCTATGGTGGCTGGTCTGACATGTGAGGAGGATCTGGAGGAGGAGCTGAGGATGGAGCTGAGCCTGCTGGAGGATGCTGGTAGTAATGCCCCTAGTAGTCATCCTGGGGTGGAGGGTAGGTCTCGGGATATCCAGCTATGCCACCCCAAAAATCTCCACCCCATTCGGGGTTTCTTGTTGCTTGGGCATGGTTGTAGTGATATAAGTGGTTGATCTGATGGTGAATTTGTTGTTGATCTTGCCACATGTACTGCTGGATAAGCTGCATATCCCTTTGCATCTTCTGAATACCCTCAAGGTGTGCCTGAATGGTTTCCATGTCATAGGTGTTCCCTGAGGGCAGCTGCAGCTGGGATGTCCCTTCATCCCTCCTTCTTGTCCTGTGGGGCTGCCTTTGTTCTTCATCTTCTTGTCCCTACCCTTGCACATTGGATTCAGCTATGTCTTCATGTGCGGCAGTGGCTGCCCTTGTATATGTCTCCCTCGGGTGTTCTTGCTGCCATTTCAATAATTTCTCCTTCAATCTGTAGAGAACCCCCAACACGGATAGCAGTGGAACCGCGTGGTATGGCAGCTCGAGTTCAAAACCCAGCACACTACTTATGAGATAGATCATTCTTTTATTCTTCATCTTAATAGTGTGCAAGCGCATCAGGTAATTGAGGTCAATAAACTCTGTCTCACATGCATCTTCAAACCCAGAAAGATCATACCCCAAAGCGAGTGCAATTGAGGTCACAAACCCTCCCATAACAAAAGGTGTTGTACTTTTGAAGGGTATGGACCTCATGTGATCAATCAATAGCACTCCAAGGTCTATATACCTTTTGTGGTTCATATCCATCAAGACAAACATATCCTTTTGAGAAATGGAGCCTTGGTTATCATACCTTCCCACAAGGGTATTTTCTAAGACCTTTTGCACATAACAGATGAGGGGGTTGCTTAATGCAAATGTTTTAGACCTCCCTTCATTGTAATCATCTCTGCCTGTCAGAGTCTTCTAGAAATGTGCATAATCAAAATCAACCTCCTTCTCTAGTAGGCCATCATCCATCTTCTCGGCCTCTTCAGGATTTGTAGCGAAGATACAATTTAGCTCAGTAGTTGTGAGGGTGTGCATGTTTCCCATAGTGGAAAATTTGATAGCATCACTACCTCTCACTTTGGTCTACTCCAGAGTGGCAAAGAACTCTCTAGTAAGACTGGCATAGGTTGCTTGGGGTGTGAAAAGGACGTTCCATAACCCCATTCTCTTCAAGATTCCTTCCACCGCCTCTTTGATCCCAAGATCATCAATATTCTTCTCACTACCATATCGAGTGGGGATGACTCGCCTTGTCATGCATTCAGGGTATGTGAGATCAATTTTTCTTTGCTTGTGTCCTCTTCCATAGGACACTCCTGTCGGGGCCTTGCCTAAGGCCTTTACTCTATCTTCCTCTAGTTGTTCCAGAACATCATCTCCCTTGGGCACCAGCTCCATTTCTTCTTCCTCACTTTTATCTTCATCTTCCTCCATTCTGTACGACTGAGACCCTGAACTCGTGTCGAGATTGTACCAGTGTGTAGATTGTTCTTCATCATGATGTAGTTGCCACGAAGGTTGTGGCTGCACACCACGCCCCACCGCCGCATGAGACGTCGAATGGTGGGCTGGAGTGGGCTTTGGCGGTAGCTTGGATGAGGACGGTGCTTCTTTGGATCTTTGGCTTCTTTTTGCAGCCACTGTCTCGACCTCATCTTTGATTTTGTCTAAGTCAAATCCCATAGACTCCTCCTCTTCTTCTTCTTCCCACTCATACGTGGCTTTGGTGATATGGTGACTATCGGACGAGTGGGAGTGGGATGCGCTCACCAATTGTGAGCAGCGGAGGGATTGGTAGGCGGAGGTGGTTGGTGAAGGGGTATGGGAGGGCACAAACACATCAGAGGAGGTGTTTTTGGAATGCTGCTTTCCTCCGGTGATGATGTTAGCCCCCTTTGTGATGGCCTTTCCAATCTTCTTCATGGTGGGTTACAGAGGGGAAGGTGAAATTCAAATTTTGGTGGAGGGGTTGATATGGATGTGGATTTGTGTGTGGAATGGAATTAGAAGGATGTTTGGATGGTGGAAATGAGGTTTGTTGTGGATTTATGTGAAAAATGAAGGGTTTATGTGGAGGTTTTGTGGAGGGGGACTGTTGGGTGGATTGGAGATGAATGTGGAGATGGAGGGGTGATCGAGAGAAAATAGGTGGTGGAAATGGTAGAGGGATGGCTTAGGATTGATTTGGGATTGATTGGAGGCCGAATGGAGGTGTTTTTGGGGGTCGGTGATGGAAAATGGGGGAGCACGGGGGTGGTTGTCACTACCACGGTCATTTTCTGGAGGTGGAAGATGAAGAAATGAAGAGGGGGGTCGGGTTTGGATGCTTAAAAGTTATATTTTTTTGCTGAACCGGGCTCGGCCACGGTCGTGGCGAATGGCCACGATCGTGGCCAGGGCTTGGTGGCACAACCATGGCGGGTGCCACGGTCGTGTTTTTAATGAAGAACACCCCAATATGACCTTGCCATGGTCGTGGTAGGTAGCCACGGTCATGGCCAATCAACTTCAACATGGCCGTGGCGACTGCCCATGGTCGTGGCCATTCTTGCCAAAACTACATGTAACTTTGATGAAATAAACCCTACGACCGTGGTGGATGCCCACGGTTGTGGACATGCTTCCTTGACATGGCCGTGGCAAGTAGCCACGGCCGTGGCAATTCTTCCAAAACAACATGTAACTTGGCCAAGTTGAAGCAATAAAACCCACGACCGTGGTGGATGGCCACGGTCATGCTTGGACACTTTCGCCACGTCCGTGGTCGATCTCCACGGCCGTTTTGGGGGTACTCCTTCAATTTTCTCAATTCAAAAACATGAACTTCATTTTTATTTATCATTTGGCCACAAATCTGCCTTAATGACCATGACTCAACTTCTATCCCTTCTCGCTCTAGTGTCTAGCACCTACCACATCATCAAAGCTGCACAAAAACTATCAAATACAAGTATGTGTGTGTGTTTTCTTGGAAAATTTTAAAAACAATGCAAAAGTATAAAAAATGTAAGGTTGGGTCAAAAATTCCCAAACCTAGGTGGGTTGCCTCCTATAAGAGCTGAGTTTCTTGCCTTCAGTTAGGCTTCTTGGTGATTCTTCATTCATTCACCCATTTGTAATTCTCATGTGTCCATTCTTACAAAACATGCATCCCTCATTTGCACTCAATCTATTTTCCTCATCCCTTTCATCACAATAATAATTACCAATTTCTTCACCTTGGCATCCTATCAAATGCCCATTTGGACTTGTGAAGTGATCATGTCCAATATCCCTATCTTGGACTCACCGGGTTGAGGTCTTGTACATGTTGATGTTGATCTTCATGTCCATGAATGAGACTGTCATAGTGCCACTGCGCACATGAATGTCGGCATCAACTGTAGACAAGAATGACCTTCCCAAGATGATGGGAATCTTCCTATCTTCTGGCTCCATATCAAGTACAATGAAATCCACCGGGAATACCACACCTTTCTCTTTGTCTATCATCACCAAGACATCATCCACTCTACCTAGGCACTTTTATGGATCTATCCGCCAACTGGAGAGTGCAATGTGCTGGCTTTAACTTGCCTAAGCCCAGCTCAACATAGACATTGTATGGCATCAAATTCACACTAGATCCCAAATCAAGTAAGGATCTGTCTATGCGATGTCCCCCTATGTAACTAGGTATAAGTGGGGCTCCTAGGTCTTTTCTCTTCACGGGAAGGGAATGTTGTATGATGGAGCTCACTTGTTCAATTAATCTCACCTTCTTTGGAATCCTCCCCGTTGATATTCTTTTCACAGTGCATAGGTTCTTAAGGAACTTGGCATATGATGGGATTTGCTTGATAGCATCCAAAAGTGGAATGTTCACCTTCACTTGGCGAAAAACCTCAAGAATATCAACATTGTGCTTTTGCCTCCTTTTCAATTCCGGTGGCTCATCTAGTGCTTCTACGAATGGAGGATCACTAGTTTTTGCCGCACTTGCATGAACATGAGGCAGAACAATAGGGATTGTAGGACCTACAAAGAAGATATGTGGTGGATTACATGGAACCCCAAACTCAACATGTGGTATCACAACGTCATATTCAACAATATCAATCACAATATCACCACTTGACTGCCTTTGCTTCACTTTATCAACCTTTCTTTGACTTGCGGGTTGCTCAAGAGACTTCCCACTCCTTAGAACTGTCATAGCACTACCTTGCTCATGGTGGAGAGGGGGAACATGTTGTGGCTGTGGAGGAGGTGGAGATGACACTTGGGGTTGAAATTGAGGTGGAGAAGAGAATTGAGGAGGAGGAGAAAATTGGGGTTGGAAAGTGAAGTTTTGAGAAATTTGATGTGAGGGAGGTGGTGGAGGAATGTAAGGCTTGGAATAGCCTTAGAAAGAGTGAATGGGATGTACTTGCATGGGGGGTGGACTATAGAAAATGTGGGAAGAAGTCATAGGCATGCTTGCTTCATGGTGGCTCATGATGGGTTTTGAAGACAATTTTTCTTCTTGGAGAGCGATTATGGAAGATAGCTTCTCTATTCTCTCTTATAACCTTGCAACATCTCTTTGAACATCATAAAATACTTTCAATCTAGAGAGAACCTCTTCCTCAAACCTTGGGCTATATGTGGGACTTTATGGTTCCTGGTAGCTATCGGAGTGAGGTGTCTTCTTTTCTTCCCCATAGAACTCAATAGCAGTGACTGAATGACAAGGAGGTTTGGTCACTTAGTTTCTCATGAAGCTCACCATTTCCCCAAACATTTTCATCAATTGTGGGCTTGAATCATCGTGAGTTGGAGATGTCACACCAAAAGATAGGTCACTGCCACTAACCATACTAGAAGCTTTCATCCTTGAACTTTCTGTCAAACTCTCAAACAATGGCAATGTCTCCTCAGGTGGTTTAGCCATAAAAACTCCCCCACAAGAAGAATCCATTGTAGCTTGACTTGCATGAGATAAACCGGAGTAGAAGGATTGAACTAGTTGCTACAAAGGGATCTCGTGATGTGGACATTCTCTCAACATCTTTTGAAATCTCTCCCAAGCCTCGTGGAATCACTCATTATCTATTTGACTAAAACTTGCTATGGCATGCCTCATTTGTGTTAGCTTTGCTATAGAGTAGAATTTCTTCAAGAAATCATTTTTCATCTCTCTCCAACTCATGATGTCCTTTCTTGAATCATACCACTCTTTGGCTTTGTCTTTGAGGGAGAAGGAGAACAAAGTCAGCCTGATTGTATCATCACTTACTGTCGGCGTCCTGAAGGTGGATCATACTTCAACAAAAGGAGTCCAAGTGCTTGTAGGGGTTCTCACTCTCCGAGCCGTAGAAGATGGGCAGGAGCCCAAGAAGACCTGGAGGGATGGATAATTGCTCCCCTAACATCTAATCAACCCTGCTAGCAATTGGCGATTTGTAGTTGCTAGGCATGAAGTAGTCTTGAAGTGGCTTGTGAAGTGCATTTTGGCCTTCCATCTTGTCTTCCCCCGAATGGCTTGGCACATGCATAAAGCACAACCAAACAAAAGAGAACAAGTTAGTAAACCAATATACACAAAGAATGCAAAGAATAATGAATAATGAATAGCAATGATTAGGGCAGTAGGAAAAGTCAAAGCAAAACTAACTAGTTAGGCTGAGTGCCTCTAGTCCCCGATAAATGCGCCAGAAAGCTTGGTGCGCTCCCGCTAATGGTGTCGCAGGCTACTCAATTTGGAGTTGTGAATAGATGCAACCCCGCGGATGGTAGCACACGTGTGGAATTCACTTTCGATATTTATACAACCTAACTTAACACCTACTCACACTAAGACAACTACTCCCGCAAGCGCACAGGGTCGTGTCGTAGTATAGGAAGGTGGCAAGTATAGGGTCGATCCGTAGGGAAAAGAGGGGGCACTAGAGCTAGGGTTAGTTTGGATGGGTTCCTACTGCGGAGACTAGGGTTAAGGGTTTGAAGGTTGTTTTGATTGTTAAACTATTATGAACAAACAAACAATTAAAGGCAAGAATGAAATCTAAGTTAACCCTAGGCTAGAGTAAGGCTAAACAGGCAAGAAAGGATTAAGCTGGGTATGAAGAGGCAAATTACACTAAGGCAAGCAAAGAGAAGCAAAATAGCAATTAAAACACTAAACTAACATGAACAAGGCAAGAACAAAGCAAGAATCTAACTAAGAAAAAAAGAACTAATTAAGCTAAGCAAGCACAAAACTAGGGTTTTAAGCAATAAAGAGAGACATGGGCTATTTAGGGGTATGAACTTATCACTTAAGTTGGGGGGTAACATATGAACATTATGATTCCATTTAGATTATCCAAACCAAACAACAAGTTAGAGTCTAATGAATTAACCTAAGCTACTAACTGGCCATGGATATGCTAGGTTGTGTATAGGGGAACTAGTACCTAACACCCCCTACTACCCTTACGAGGATCAATTGGGTTAGGGGTTAGGTTCAATTCAATTAGAGTCTAATCAAGTCTAGGTTTCTAGATTAGTCAGTCCTAGGGAAATTAGGAGCTGAGTGTAGTAATGGGGAGGTGAAATTAGGGTTTTACACCCTAATTCCCCCACATTCTAGCCTTGAGAAGGCTCCATGCTAATTGCACTAGAATTATCCAATCTAGCTACTTAGATCTCTCACTTAGGTTTAGGGAGATTGATTAGGATGTAGGAAGATGGGAGGCAACCTAGGGATCCAAGAATTGGACCTAGGGCAAATCCCAAAATTCACACATATAAGCAATTTACCTAAATTCCTAGGTGATTTCACCCACAAACCAACAAGCAATCCATGGATAATGAGATGAAAATAGAATATAATCGTTAACAAATGGAATTACAAAGTTTACATGTCAATTTCCCACAACATGGTATCAAAGTAACATAATTTCCCCCAAACAGCCCACCCAAGGGACCTAGCTACTCATAGACATGGAAAATATAAAAAGAAAGGAGAAAGAGGTAGAAGTGGCCATGGCGCTCAGTGTAGATGAGGTATCTCCTCTCTCCATCTGCTGCAAGGGCGTCCTCCTTCTCCTTGGATGAAATGGTGTGGAATGATGGAGAGAAGTGGATGGAAGGCTTACATATGGGGGGTTATGTGGTGGAAATGGTGAAATGGAGTGGATTTGAGGTGGATATGGAGTGGATGACGATTTGGGGAGCTAGGAGGGGGTAGAAGGTAGCTAACCTTCATGCCCCAGCCACCACCTATGTATATATAGGTGGTGGGGAAGCACTAGGGTAAGTAGGGGTAGGATAGGAAAATCAGTGTAAAAGTATGGTAGGGTAGGTTGGGCACCACAACCGTGTTGATGTGCCATGACCGTGGTGAGGGTAGGATGGAACGGTCGTGGAGTAGGAACACGGGCGTGGTATGGAAAGGATGTGGATATGCTAAGGTGGTGGCCATGGCCGTGGCGACATGCCACGATCATGGTGGGTGAGTGGCACCACGGCCGTGTTGGGTAACATAGCCGTTTTGGAGGAAGGGGATGTGGTCGTGGAGCAACATCATAGTCATTTTGTTCTTCATTGGCCACAGTCGTGGCGACTTGGGGAAAAACCCTGTTGAAATGCTAGTTCTTGGTCATAAATTCGCACGACCGTGGGAGGTGCCCACGACCATTTTCCATTCTTCTGACCACGACCGTGGTGTATTCAATGGCCACGGTCGTGGTAGGCGGCCACGGCCGTGGGATTCTGAGGAAAAACCCTGTTGAGTTTGGCACTTCTTTGCCAAAAAAGACACGACCGTGGGGTTGTGCCCCCGGCCGTGGTGAGGCTTGCACCACTTGATTATCCTTCAAACTTCATCATTCTTGGATGTCTTTGCTTGGTGACGACTCTTGGCCATTGGAGGTAGGTTGAGGGAGATTTTGGGGCCTCCTTTGGACCTCCCCATGAGTGGAGGAGCCCTAGAACTCCTTCTTTCTCTCTCTTCCATCTAAGGCATGGTCCAAGTACCTAAAAACAGTGCAAAGAACATAATAAGTGCATTTGGCAATGATAAACACATTAGGGGCAAAATCTTGTAATCTAACATGTTTAGATGTGATTTAAGTACAAAATGGCACAGGATGGAGCCCTAAAATAGGGCTACATCAGACATTCTTACCCCTCTTCTACCTCTGCGTTGGGGAATACTATTCACTGAGCATCCATTGCCAGATGAGCCATTGTGATCTTCCATGAGCCAATGTTGGTCTGACCGACCATTCCGGGAATCTTTTCAAGCTCATCCCATCAACCATCCCCTCCTCCCCCACAAAAACCACCACCATCGGGTGAACATGACAACTTGTAACATTCTAATATCTTTCTTCCTCTCCATCTTAGACATAGAGTTTGCTTGAGGATGATCAAATTTCTAATTTTGGGGGTGGAGGGTGGGTGTTATGTCTCTATTCCACCAATAATATATTCCCTTTTTGCCATTAGGATCCTATCATTAGCATTGAATCTTTTTTCCTATTTTTTAAAAGTTCAATGATTAGTTGCATGTAGTTGGCCATTATCTTGTCAGCCTAGATTTCGTTTCTTTTCTCCCATTTTTTATGCATAAATCATCAATGTACCTCATTGAATTAAGTAACATCATTCCCTAAAAAAGATGGCAAGTTGTATGGGATTAAGAGAATCAAATGTAGCATGTATATCATTGATCAACATAAATCTTGTAGAAACATTATTACCTTACAAATTGTATGATGTAATTGAGTTGTTTGTTAAAGATTGTTCCTATCATATAAATTCGAAAATATGAGATGCGCAAGTTCAACCCTTTTCTACACTTCTTCCACCACTTTTCTACACTTCTTCCACCACCTTCTTACTCCATCATTCACTTACAACAATCAAAATGGTAAAAAGAATGTGCCAAACTTCAAGTTCATGGTGGCAATCTCTCTCACCGCTCTACTTGTTCCATGCCCCTCCTATGTAATAGTGGCATATCATAAATGAAAAGATGTCGATATTCACAAAAAAAAGAAAAAATGTAATCAATCTAACTGAAGTAAAAATATGAAGCAATCTCGAGTTCATTTGAGTAAATATTAATAAATTCTTCCTTCCATACCTCCATACACTTCAATCCTTCCCAAGGGGCAACAATCGCCCCAATTTATTCATAAATAGCTGAACAACTTTTCTTGTGTAAATTTCATAGGAAAATGTGAAACTCTCTAAAACATCAATGATATTGTGGATATGATGTGCATGTGTTTATATGGATGCATATTTGTGAAAGTGAGGCCAAAAAGGGAAGTTCAAGTTGCATTTTATGATTCCAAGAGATCGAGGTTGCATTGCCATTTTTTGTTTTAGGGAATCAAGTGATGTTATGAGTGAAAGGATTATAGACTGGAAGTATTATTTGGTAGATTGTTTTGATTCAATGTTGCTCAAAGATGAGCAATGTTAAAGTTTGAGGTGTTTTAATGAATGCATACTCATCACAGTTTAATTGCATTTTCTACAAAAGGCTTGCTCAATTCCATTAGCTTTTGCTTGTTATTTTACTTAGTTTTGTTATTTTACTTTCATTCTTAAATGTTCAAAATTTTGATAAAATTTCTCACTCTTATGCAGGGAAAAGTACAATTCGACTCAAGATCATGATGAAAGTCCTTTCTGGATTCATGTCTCAAGTTGAGAAGAAAATGGAAGGCAAAATGGAGCTATCCAGCATAATCCAGTCGATCTGATTGGGTGACCAGGCTCCCTGATTGACCAATCAGCCCAACCACTCAAGATGACTCCAAAGCAAGGAACAAATTGGTTGGTCTCCTTTACTGATCATCAGAAGGTCATTCTCAATTTCAATAAACTCTAACAATTTCTAGGACAACATGGTCGATCCATTGACCCTCTTGGTCAGCCATCCACTTATATCACAACATCCCAAGGAAGAGTCTGATTGACCGATCCAATTCAGCAGTCTCCTGATCAGAATACATGCATCCCAAGTAGTAGCCATCATCATTTTTGGATGTGTAAATGGTCAGTTGATCTACCCCATGGGTCGACTAATCCACTCATTCTCCAGGATCAAGGGAATCTTGAGAATGATAATTGGTCGATCCCCCTCACCATTCGACTGACTAGAAGCTCGTCAGACATGTCTCCAAGTGGTTGATCTATCAACCAACTTACCTAGTCACTCAACCAACATGAAAAACATGTGAAAAATACACAGCTGCCAGCCAAACTTGAGGGGAAAAGGCTATCTGAATAAAAGAGGATAGGACCTATTTTTTATAAGCATATTCACTCGGTTTACAACCACAGTTTGAAGCAAGAGATTGAAGGAGAAAGGAGGGAAGAAGATCATATTCATGGAGATCTTTGGACCAATGACTGATGAAGTGGATTGTTGTAGTTAGAGATCTCTAGTTTCTCTCTTCTTCTCTTTCAGTGACATGCCTTCTTCCTTGTCTTCTTTCATTTGTGCTTTTGTTATGGACATGAGACAATAGACTCTCTGGTTGGGGCACGAGGAGTAGCCCCAAGTGTGACGCCCTGACGCGCCACAAATGAGATTACTCAAAAACCAATGTGGAATTAAAACTAAACATGCAGATTACCAGAGAACACATAAAATTAGAATTGATTTGCCTAAAGAACCAAAGACAAAAACTTGTCACATATAAGTCCTCAACATGAAAAATGTATTACATAACACATAAATCATGGTGCTTACATCACTTTGCACCATCATTCCTGTCATCAACCTGTAACATGAGATATTTGTTCCACATATATGTACATATACACATGCCATATCTTACATACATGGCTCACAAACCAAAAGCATCGAATCGATAACTTATCTACAGAACACTTCAAGAACACCCCCAAAGACCTGCATGTACAAGGATTACTCTAGGACTCTAACACTAAAAAACTATCAGAAAAATCCAACCTTATCAACTACTTCTCTTGCTGCTACTCTTCCTCAATTGCACGATCTCTTCCTCTTCATGAACAACCACCTAAAATATGTGGAAACCCACGGGGTGAGGCCAAACATCCCAGTGAAAGATATAACTCTCCACCAATGTCTATTAAAACACATATAACTTAAGAAGGTAGATAAAGGTACTAAACTATTAGAGTAGATTCAACTAAATGATATGAATCTGACAGATAAAGTAGATTAAGCAAAACTAGGCAGTTATCACTGAGTAGTAGAACAATTAGTATTCTATAAAGGAATATGAAGAACATGTATAACAATGGATTTCTCTTATGGCCTTATAATTCAAGAAATATGTAAAAAGATAAGGCAAAGTGCTCAACCAATGTTATTCGTATTTTACCCTATGCAAATACAATACATGGTTGTGTTACATCTTTTATTGTTGTTTCCCTAAGGATTTGAGTCGTACCACCCAAATCCAACCAACCACTACTAAGTTGAAATCGGTACCATACAAGGTCAATGAAAGAACCAGAATCCATGTCCTCCCCACACCTCTTGGTCAACATAAGAGAAAACACTACAAAGACATATCAGTCAACTGCAACAATGACATATAGTCAAGCACATGGATTGGCTCACACATGGCCATCCACATACATAATCACACCTAGCCCACTTTGGTACATGTAACATCGCTAGAAGAATAGGCACACATGGACGTTCTAAATAGAAGGATTGGATCACTCATGGCTATCCATATCACAAGGAGATCAACTCATGTGTGGCTATCTCACACAACCTATAATTGTGGATGCAAGGAGGTACACGACTTGCACCCTCGCATATTCAAAAATATGCACTCCGAGTTATACTTGTTTCACCAATCCAACAATTAAAGTTGACACTAGAAAAGATCTATGGCACATGGCATCTACACGATTAGTTAAGCCAATTGGATGTCCTTTAGCATCAATCAAGTTACAATATACAAGGCCAAAACAAACTCTACAAAGATAAGGGAATAGTGCAACCCTAGAAGGTATACAACGTTTAAGGTGTGAACTATTCACATCATCACCACATGATACTTATAACACTACCATTCATAAGGCAATCACCAATATCACATCACTGTGGGATATCAATCCCTCAATCATATCACTAGAGGACATCACCTCACAATAGGCATTAAGCCATCACTAGGCCATAGGACCCATCACATTGCTATGATCTCATCAAACTCATAGTCATCACACTGAATGATATAGCATTCACCGTAGCATTCCCATAGATATGTTATTCAAGTTCATATCACCTGTAAGGTTTGGAATAAAAAACAAGAAAGAGAAAATAGTATAATAAGACAACCACTTCAAGAGAGAAAAGCAAACCCATCATATGGCCCAACATTAGGATTAGGGCTCCATACATGACCGCTTAGGGTTTTCTAGTTATGTTCACTCACCAAATCCTAAGTACACCACATCCCACTTTCTTGGAGCATATTGGATTAAGGGACATTATTAATTAACCATGCTTAGAGTGTCATGTCAACAACACTAGGTATCACTATAATATACATGTGTATGTGTATCATCTTTTTATGTGTGCATGTGTTATGACCCACCGTCACCTATGTATCTCGGCCACACACCACACAAGGGTCAGGACCGCGACACTCCAGCTAGGTCATGACTGAGACACACCATGGTCGCAACCAAAACGCACCACCAAAAGCCTGTCGCGACCCAAGCATAAAACATGTCTCGATTGTTTACATATGCAGACGTCGTGACCACTCTCAGATAGGCATTTGATAATACCCAAATTCAGGCATATATATGCTAAGTATTTATTTATGGTTTTGTGTCATTATAGCCTTAACATACCAAAATAACCCTAGATTCTTATCTTTAGTAATTTATATTTTTTCATAGATAAAGTTGCTTAACTAACCAATTTTGAGACTTGTAGGCACCAAACCTAAAAAGACATCTATCCTCCAAGATTTCTCCCCAACACATGGTTTTTGCAGTAGCTAGGCTTCCATCTGTCATGTCCGCGACTTCTAACATGACCGAGATGCTTGACACGACCGTGTCGAGGACAAGGGTCAGATGCACCTACCTCGACTGCAACACCTGCCTCGACTGCGACACTTGTCGCGACCATGGTACATGTCGTGACCATGACACATGTTTCACACATGACACATGCCTCTACCACGGTACCTATCGCGACCATGCACTCGGCACGGACGTGCCGAGCCCGACATAGTCGGGCTGAGGACAAGGGACAACATCTGCCTCGACCGTGGCGTCTTCCTTGACCACAACGTCTACATCAACCACAACCCTCGACACGTCTAGGTCAAGACCAGGGCAGTGATCGAGGTAGGTGTTATGACCATCTTCCACCTTCGCCTATAAATACTCACCCCTCATGACCTAGAGAGGGGTTTGAAGATTTTTCTGGTTCCACCTTGTGGTTCCACACATTCTTGGTTCCCAGGGCCCCGTGGGAGAGTTCAGAGGTGTGAAAAGGCTGAAGTGCTCATCCTACACCTGTCTCTTTAGTTTGCTTCCATCTATCGTCATTTTCCACCACCATTCACCCATATCCTACCATTCCTAGCCATCTTCCACCTCCATACACCCACCAAGCTACTGTTTGGGGTGGGATAAAAAAGAAAGGAGGCCAAGGAGTCCAGAAGACCAAGGAGGATGACCCAAAAACGAGATCTTCCCTATATAGAGGCTAAGGAGCAGAGCCACCTCTCCTCTACGGGCTAAATCTCTTCTTCTTCTCCTTTCTTCTAGTGTTCTCCTTTATTTATGTACAAATGATGTTCTTCCATCTTTGTTCGATGCCAGTTATGCTTTTCCATGGCTCCTTATTGGCTATGTAGCTCGTTTTGGGCATGTTTATGTACTTTTACCTTAAACATGCAATTTTATTTTAGATCTAGGACATTTTTTGCTCTATCTTCTCTTTCTAGTTATGATTGCTAGTTTGTTGATCTCTTTCTTACTTGGACTTCTATTTCTACCTATATTGAGAGATTCACTGTAGAAATAGATAACAGAATATAGTTTGGATCAAAATCTGAAAAGAGTACAGTTCAAGGTGATATGTGCAGAACTATAGACCTGGGTACGACCGGGCCCAGCCCAGCACGGTTGGGCCCACTACTTGGTTCTACCCAGAGCACACATGTTACTAGAATCTTAGACTATTCTAGACATAAGAGGGTATCTAGAACATTCTAGGGTGTTAATTTTTCATCCTCGAGAGAGGTTTCATATCATTGATGGGTTTTAGTCATGCTGCACGAAAGCAAGTGGGATGACCCTATAGGAACAGATACCACAATACGTGCTATGTTTGTATGTAGGTTGCTTGCTGGGGTGTTCGAGGGTTGTATACGCCTAAGAACAGGTGCATAGACTCCCAACTTGTGGTTACATAGCCACAAACTCCTTCTCTTTGATTATTAGAATCTGACGGGCTATGTTTTCTTTTCTTTTCTTTGTTTTGTTTTATTTCTTGACATTTTGCTAGACTAGTTCTAGTTCCATACTTTTATTAACTATCAGATTGGATTATCTGACTTAAGAGTGAGATCTTAAGTGTCCTAAACATCCCCACATCCCTGTGTTCGACCCCATATATCTACTTCGACTCCGTAATAAAGTTGCGGGGGCCTTGAAGGTTTTAGGTTATAAATTCAAAGATTGATTCCTTCTGAGTGCGCCTCCTTTCAGACACACGATTTTGGCCATATCAACTTTTGGAACCGTTGTCGGCGAGGTGGTTTTCCATGTTTACACACCCAAAGATTTTGTCCTGTCAGTCATAAGCCTGTATATATATGCATAGTTTTCTTTTTGTTTTACACATACATGTTCATATATACTGAATAACTTTCCTCTTTTTTATACATCTTTTCAGCCACAGATCTTGACTCTACAAGACAAGTTATCTTGTCCACATGTCCTCCTGAGTTTCTCCACAGTTATGACTACTGGAAAGTAATTGAAAGTCGTGTTCTATAGTTAGTCTAGCTATACTCGCCTCCATCGTCGTCATATGTTGAAATTCCAACAAAGGAGATGGCCGATCAACCCTCGACTTCCACATTATCATGGGATCAAGAATTGATCAGAGTAGTGGAGCTAGTTGGAGAAAGTGTCAATGCGCTAATCTCCTCCTCATATCCTCATCTCCAAGAACACGTGGACCTTCTTCAACAACTACTAGAAAAGTAAGACCATCAGCTCCAAGTAGCCACTGAGATTGTAGACTGTAGTAGAAGTATACTTCAAACTGTTGAACAAGGATTCATCCAAGTGCATCAGTTTGATATAGTGGGTTTCCAATGGAAGTGTAAGGCAAAATTGACAAATTGTGAAGGCATTACTGCTCAAGTCCAACAACTTCATGACAAGGACGTTGAATAGGGAAGGAGGCTTCAAGAGCTCATCGATTTAGTTACCATGCAATTACAAGTGCCAGAGCACAATCATGAAGACATCAATCATCAATACCATACCATTGGGCCTGATATGGAACATACCTCAACATCTTATTTAGGTTATTAGCTGGATTCACTAGGATTTTTTGGTGAAGACTCGCCCATCCAGGGGAACCCTTCATTTTATCCGGATGCTTCAGTTAATCAACCAATAGAATCTACAAGCCATGTGCATGAATGATTTTATGATGATGATGACGACGACGACGATGACGATAACAATGATGATGACGACGACGACGATGATGATGACTTTTATCCTCCTCAGGGTAGCCAATAGACCTCACAACTTGAGGATCAATTTAAGGAACCTGAATGAGACGTTGATCCAAACTAGAGTGATACCTCTCATATTGAGACTTGTCACTTCACTTTGAGCAGTACGTCAATCATGGTTTGGAACAATTTATTCGATGAGGATGACGACAACAGCTGCTCAAATTGGAGCAGTGAGTATATTGATGATGATGAGCTAGAGCAGCATGAGATGACATGCGCTACCATTCCCTTACAAGGTTGGTAGCCATCAAGGGAACATGATGGACAATCCACTACAACATGGCTGTTGGGCATGAAGATACCCCAGACCCCATAGAATGTGACAAGCTTGGGGTGGTAGAATCACAAATAGATTCACCTGAGGGTACTTCTTGTTCAGAAGATGATTGGATGACTCAAATTGTAAATAAAAATTTATCTGAGCATCCAACAACAAGATCAGAGATGGAGAGAGAAGAGAGGAGTCCTCCAAAAGACTTTCAACATCTCCTCTCTGTCTCATCCTGTGTCAACATCCTAGGGCCTTCCTATTCAATTTCATATCTTGAAGGGTGCCTTGAAGATGATTTTCCAAAGATTTTTTTTCCAGTGTAGTTTGAGACAATTCCAACACAAGGATGAATTCACTGAGTCATCATATTCTATGCCTCTACTTCATACTCATAAGGGCCCAAATCTCTGCCTTTTGTTATCTTACATGACGTACCCCATCGACATGACATAGGTAACGTGGATCCCAAAACTACAAATTTGGGATCCAAGTGTAGGAGTTATAGGGCAGTCATCCCATATTACCTACACAATCTTTCTTTAATTTGAAATTTTAATTTTTGCATAATAAAGTCAATTCAAGTTTTATATTTCCTCTAGCTATTTAAATTTAGCTTCCTTTACATCATCTAGGTTTCTTTTACTCTTTATTATATGCATTTTCTCCCTTTTCACCTTGACAACTGCTTTTGGTCTATGTTTTTGAAAAAAGAAGTTATTAGGTATATCTTATTGTTCCCCTATGGTGTTTGATTTAGAAACTATTTTCAATGCCTTCCACCCTCATTTTTCTACTAAAATCTAGATTCTCTGGGACCTGAGCCCACCCGGGCTAGCCTCGGCACGGTCTTCCAGGCTGGCATGGTCGGACCGCTCCCATGTTTTTATTTGAATCTCTCGCTTATCAGTCAACGGTGGAAATCGATTATTTTTCAAATTTTCCATCTCACATGACCGTACCCAGTTGTGCACGACCGTGTCAACTACTTTGCTACCCAACATGCCTTTTTCACAAATAGTCTTTCGTCAAACGGTTAAAAATCAGTCAAACTAACAATATTGTCAGCTTGACTGACTGGCATGTCGACTTGTCCCTGACTTTTCTGCCTTTTTGACTTTTTTTGCACCTTTGACGATGATTTTTGCCATTGGGCCGCCTTTCCCACCACCTCGACTTGATCGTGCTCAGCCTGGCACGGTCGAGCTGAGGGTGACTGCGCACACCCCGTCCCATAAATATGCTAGGGCCGAGTCATTCTTTCCATTCCTTCCACCCAATTTCTCTCCTCTACTAGTGAAGCCCTAACACCGCCTCTTCCTGTTTCTCATCTTTTTTGTGTTTCCCCGACATGCTAGTAGATCGGAAGTAATCGCCGCAGCAACAACGACCACAACAACAACAACCGCCAGAGACACCTCCACTATAGCTCGCCCCTCCCCATTCCATCTGCGATGACCACATGGCTGTTGTTCTGGCGCTCGGGGCTTCCATGTTGCCGTAGCCTGCTTCGCTAGTGCCAGATACACTTTCTCCACCTCACCCACATGACTGTGCTAAAGCCCGACATGACCGTGCGCAGGGTTGGTAGAAGCAAAACCCCACCAGACCGTTGCCTTCTCCGTAGATCGGCCCCCACAACAGCAGATGCCGTTGTGGTCGTCGCAACCGCCCCATGCAGCTGCTATCTTTACCTACCATGTACACATGTTTGCCGCCTCTGTCAGTCACACACTCCCCATCGGTACGACCATGCTCCATGCGCATGACTGGGTCAAGGGTCGGTGAGACCCAAAAATACAGCTCCGTTCCAGTAACCTCCTCTCCCGCCTGACCGTGTTGATGTAGGCATGATCGTGCCAGGCTACAGACGAGCACGGTCACTGATTCTCCCCACACCCACCTCCACTGTACATAACTGGGGTTAGCCCCACTTGGCCGTGCCCAGAAGAAACAGACTGAGACCGTCACCGTAAGGGAACCATGAATGCAATGAGAAATAGTTTCAAGAAGCTCAAGAAAATGGTGTCACGATAGAAAGGGGAAGGAAGCTCCACGTCACTGGAAGAGCACAAAAGTCAATATCCACCCTCTCTACGCAAACCACAAACCCGGTGTATGAAGATGAGACAATGCACTCTGCTTTAGCAGGATTTGGGTCGTACAAGACCAATTCAGACTACTGCCGCGCGTCTGCCACTCTGATGGACACCTATAGTGGTGATTCTTTGGAGGAAATTTCGAGTGAGAGATGGTCGAGAGCACGCTACGATTCTAAGCTCCATAATTCGACAGGCCATTAGGAGGGCCCATCAGAAGCGACAACACATAGAGCTTCATATGCAGGAGATCAGTGTCGAGCATTTGTAGAGCAGTAGATGTCTTTATGTCAGTCGACTTCATCACATGATTCATTCCAAGGGAGCAGACACCACCCTATTCTTGAAGGTGTTAACCAAAACTCCCTACTCTCTCCCTTGTTCAGAAATATAAAGCAAAAGTAGCAGTTTGAACCCTTAATTAAATACAAGCATAGACTAGTGGGCCCACGATATGCCAACCCCGCCACACTCATCAAGCTTGGGGTACAAGCACAAGTCGATAGATATCTTACAGCTGTTGGCCTAGATGTCCTTGCTTACATGCAGTGTGATGCTTATCATAGCTGCATTTGATGATGTCAAAGTGTACCCAACCACATGTGATGAGTGTAGTGATTTCAGGTCTAAGAACCACAGTCACCACCAATACTATAAGAGATGATTCTGACTAACCAAGTGTGGTTTCCATGCATCACTCTTATGGTGGGTCTGTCTGATACACTATTCTGTAATATGTATTTGTCTGCTTGGTTGGATATCACATATCATGACTAATGAGACTCTATCATCAACCAACACACACTCTAGTCTTTAGTGTTATTGATGTCTATGGTTATTTCCACAATAACAATCGACTAGGGACATAACAAGAATGTATACTCCTAACATCCATATGATGTCATTGTTTAGATCCTCAACCTGAAGACATATGTCATTGAGTAATACAATTTTTTAGACATCTAACATGTTATATCATTATCTCAAAACAAATTAAACATATAGACAGAAATTACCTTTCTTATTATTCAAATCATTCACAAAGTATGCCATTACAATCATCATATGACTGGCTCTATGGGCATACATACCAACATCACCATATAACCATTGACATCCCTTGATTAACAACATAAAAAGTTCCATTAAGAGTAGGATAAAATCCCACAAGCAATTGTTTATTTAAAACAAGTTGTCAGTAAATGAGTTTCTTAAGTTGATCTCATAAAGGAAACCATTTAAATCACTTTATTAGAACCAACATATTACATTTATGCATAATTCCAATTTATTGGATGAAAAACATTAGATCTTAACCATAGGGTCAAGTTCATATATTAAAACCATCAATTGGAGTATAGGTCCGACCATTGCATCAAATGACCCAAGAAACCATTGGTTTAAGGCTTAATTGATGATACAACTACATGCTTAACTCACCATAGGTTGTGGAGACCTGATATACCATCAGTAGTGACCATTAAGTCACCATAGGTTGTTAGATCAGCACTATATTCATTAATCACAATCAAATATCAAACTAATATCACCATTGATTGATAGCATCAATGGAGTACTTAGTTGTTAATCACTAAGATTCTAATTAGGCCAACATCTGACCTAAGGGGTGAACATCATTTGACACCCTTGGTCACCACCATCATCTGTCATGAAGAGAACTCCATTGGTTGTTGCAATGGTACCACCATTGAGTCATGTGTTTATAGAAGAAATCAACTTTAAACCTTAAAATTGGCCATAGGTGATAGGTGTTTAGAACCATCACTTATCAAACCAACCTGATCCAAGTCATATTATACCTTAGGGATAATGTACACATGATCACAGGTTCATCTAGAACTGAAATCAAAATTGGTAATATTATAAAAATTGATATCCAAGTCAAGCATAGCTTTTTAGTGCATGGATCATCATTTAAAAGCAAGAACATGAGCTAGCAAGCTTATGGTAAGCAATAAATGTGGAGCAAGTTATAAAACTTGCCTCTAGTTATAAGATAAAATCCCAAACAGAAGAAAACACGAGCAGGTAGGGTAGAAAATCCAAGCATAAGCTGTGAACTCATCCATCTAGCACATTTCTTCATCAAATGAGCAAGCCGTAAGCATAAGGAGCAAGAAAGGTAGGGTTTTAGAGCTTTAGAGCAATTTCTACCATGGAACATCAAGGTTCCAACCTAGAGAAATGTAGTAGGAAGGATAAAAAGGAAATAAATGGAGGAAATAAGGGGATTCTTACTCTTTTAGGTCAATTTCACTAGAATGAAGCTTTTTAAACCCTAAAAGGAAGTCAATTGCAACCTTAGATGCTTTTACCCCAAGAAGATCTCCACTTTCTTCTTCCTTGGATAGGAACTTCACAGAAGAATAGAGGGAGAATGAGGTTCGTAGGAGGTGGGAAGTGGTGGAAAGTAAATGGTTCATTTGGGTACTTAGGGATAAGTATATAAACTTTAAGATAAAGAAAAAGAAAAAGTTGAAGTTTAATATTTTTCCAAGTGTCCATGGCCTTAAACTATTAACAATATACAAGCACACACACAATAAGATCCCCCACCTTCCATATAAACCTTCTTATCTTTCCTTTTTCGAATTTCCAAGCCAATCAAATAATTCATTAGTTGATAGCTACTAAAGGGAGCTCACCCATGAAGGGGTAAAGCCTAAAATGCCCTTGGAGAACCTTCAAACCAAGGTTTAACTAGGATCCCCACGGCTCAAAAAGATCAATAATGATAAGATAACATCTAAGAAACATAATTCATGTGACAAATTGCAAATAAAACCCCTCGATTGGGTAAATTACAGAAAAGTACAAAATGTACATAAAATTGCATAACTTGCTCAAACAGTGTCTAAATTGGACCAAATTTGAAACTTAAGCTTGTCTTATGATTTCAAAGTATATCGCAAGGTTATATTAGGGGTTCTAATCACTCAATTATATTAATTAAGCTTATTCAACTCTTTAAACAAGTTTAGGGGCCTTACATTACACTTGAAGATCAAACCTCTAATGGTGATGTCCCCATCGGAATTTCTTGCAAGAAGACACCTCAAAAACTTATGAATCAAAAAGTTTCCTTCATTGATCATCTTCTTGTGTTACATGAATCACATTAAATATAACTTGTGTTGTGAAACCATGTGTTGTGTCTTCTTCCTCCCAAAGATATTGTTCAATAAAACATTATGTAGGATGTGAAGAACAATGTTATGGATGTGGGTTGCCCTAGACTTTTGGGGATCATAAGCTACATCATTGATGATCCCAATGAAAATGTTCAATAATCAAAGCCTATGTGGATCCGAATCAGTCATCCTCATCAAAACCCAATTTTTAGAAAAAAATCATTTCTCCCACCATTAATTTTTATGTCTTCAAGATGAAGATCAAGCATCTAATTCCCTTATTATCTTTCTCCCACAAATTCATAACGAATTCAAGAATAAGAGTGGGGTAAGAGTTTGTGGTACCCATAGAGATAATATGTAGGATGGAGATGTTCCGTAATAGGTACTTGACCTTGTTGGTCGAGTCAAGTCAAGCTCACTCAATATCTCTTTATAGAGGAAAAGCATAGGGTGGAGATAGCAAACCACAAGACTTTGGAAGAGCTTGAGTTCCTTCCTAGAATAGAGGGTGAAAGGAATCCTCTTCCTCACTTCCTTTATCCTCCACCATGGGTTTGGGATCAATGCACTAGGTGTGATATGGTTGTACCCTTGGTAGCTTGGCACCTCCTCAACTCCTAACCATGGAGGTGGTGACGATGAATGGAATGGATTGGAGCTTTAAATGTTGGCGATTTTTACTATCTTGGATCTACGCATGGTGATCACTTCAAGGAACACGACATGCTCATGCTCAAATTTCTTTGTCTTTTTGGTCAAACGCATGACATGTGTAGGTCTAGAGCACGACCTGCATTGCAGATCTAGGGTCACAAATAGTAATTATGGTGGCTCGATGGTGAGAGGAAATGGGGAGGAGAAGTCATGGCAGTGTCAGTAATTCTTGTAGGTAGCTTGCATGGAATAATTTGTGATGGAGGAAGCTCTGGGCACCCAGCTCAATATGGTGTTGCTTGGTAATGAGGTGACATGCTTTCTATTGAAAATAACTAATGGACAATATATTCACAGTATTGAGTTATAATGTTATGTTACAAGAGAGACCCCTCTCCTTTATATAGGAGAAGGTGTACATGACTCTAGAGACTTCCAATTCTGACTAGACTTAACTAGGCTCTATATGTTCCAACATACTCAGGCCCATATATGATATGACTTATATTTTTAACACTCCTCGATTATATAATTTCTTTTCGATCCGACAAAATACATCTTTTTCTTGCTAGGATCTTTTGATATAAACTTTGATGATGCCTGGAGAAATGATCTGGGACATGTATTTTGAAGATGTATCTGCTATCAATTGATCTGCAAACCCTAATTCTGACATAGGGTTTAATTGTCGAATATGTATGAACAAACTATCAGAGACATGATGTGTTGGATAATTACATGATGTGTAATGCTTTTGGTCAAAGATGATGGACTGTTGTTGACATGACGTGTACATATGTAACACAACATGTAGGCACAAACTCACCTTCCATCAACATGGCATGGTGGAGATCAACATGGAATGTGACTTGCATATTGGATGAAAATTCTACACTATTTGATGAAGACACATGGCGTGTCGAATGTGGAACACATCGTGTTCTGTGCCTCCAATGAAGATTTGTGAAAAAAAAACGTGTGAAACGTCAATCCTAACTTCATAGATGACTCATATTCTCAAAATAAGCTTCCCAACTGATGATCCATATGATGAAGACGACGATCTGAGTGGATATGACTTCCAACATAGATGAAAATGTGGATGTTGGAGAGGATAATTCAGTGGTGTATCTAACTTCTGCCAATATGAGGATGATGGACTGGATGGAAAAGATAAGTTCCACCTTGGAGAAGTAGATGACACCATATGGTAGAGATGACTTCCACCTTGGAGAAGAAGATGGCATGGATGTTGGATATGACTATGAGCATGGAATAGACCACCATGGGGTTGCTTATCTTGGTGATGCAAGAAGGATTACAGATTGAATCTATACTTTGTCTTGATGGAGGGACTAGCTAAACCTTGTGCTTGGGGAAGATGAAAGAGGAAAGATGAAAATATGAGGATGTTTGATCTGGATCTACAATGATGATTAAGATGCTACTTAACAAGTGTGGATCTATGATATGGAGACATGGATGATGAAGGCCCTTCAAAGAGAGTGCACAACTAGATCACCATACAAAGAGGGTGATGAAGATGGCCCTACATGCACCCATCCATGACAGAGGCTACTGCCTGCAAGAGACTCATTGCTTCTCTCTAGGTTTATGGTCCTTAGAAAGAAGTCTTGGATACCATGTTGAAAATAATAGATGGATATAATGTTATGTTACAAAAGAGACCCCTCTCCTTTATGTATGAGAAGGTGGATATTACTCTAGAGACCTCCATATCTGAATAGACTTGACTAAACCCTATTTGGGCCTACAGACTCTGGCCCATATATGATATGACTTATATTTCTAACACTCCTCCCACTAGCGCTTGGGTTTATTGTCCCTCAGTTTGACATTGTTCTTCTTTTAAATTGGGGACAAACGGAATTTCTTGCTTAATGAGGTCGCTATGGTGATCACCCAATTCTCATTCTTCATCCATCCCAAGTATTGGGCCATCTTGTTTTAGAGGCTTTAAAATAAAAGTTGGTCTTCCTTTTGAAAATGTTTATGTTGCATCCATTACTATATACATCAATTTTTGCATTGACACTCTCAAAGAATTCACACCCTAAGATGATGTCTCCTTGAGTACCACCCTTTTCATCAACAATCACAAAGTCCACTAACACATAGCAACCATCAATTCTCATCAACATATTTTCCACCATGGCTATAGACACTTACTCTAGAATGGTTTGCCATATCAAAATAAATTTTAATTGTTTACATCAAGTTAAACCCAAATGAGTAAACATGATTCATGACATGACATTCAAGGTAGCTCCTTGGTCGCATAACTTAGTAGGAAAATACATGTTAGCTCTATTTCCCTAGAAGTATAAACCTTAGGGACCATGCTTCTTGGTAAGAAGATTAGATAATGTGTATGTACTTATATCAGGTGTAAACACCATACCTTGAATTTCATCCTTCACTCCTTCCTCATCCGAACTCCCTAGGGTAAAAATTTATAGAGTAAGCTTGTCTTCCATATTCTCTTGACGAGGATGATAGGATTTGGTTTTGTAGTGCATTACACCATCTTGTTCCTCAAGTGTGGTGCCATGTTATGGGGTTGTAGTCTTCTCTTAGAGCTCATATTTGTTGGATTTCCACTTGCAGTTGTCAAGTGGTGTTACAATGTTATTAAAAATATCTTGGTAAACACCTCCTGCAGTATCACTTTCATGAAGATAGAAGGAAACACCCCAATGAAGATATAGATTCAATCACAGTTAACCACTAGAACCAAGTTGATGATACATATTTGAAGTAGCATCATAAAAGGTGCTATGTTGTGTCCAATGTGGTAGTTTGTGGTCTAAAGATCTCCAAAGTAGCTCCTTGAAGCTCTTCCAAGCACCAGCTAATATCTCTTTGTATTATATAATCTTTTTTGTTTTTCTAGAAGGAAATAATTTTTGTAGGAAAGCTATTAGTAAGACATTCCATGTCTAGATAGATCTTTTCTCTATTTATATCTATTGCTTGAACCAAGCTTGTAGTGTAAAGGGGAAGCGTATGAGATGTGATATGTCATCTATAATCATGTTGATATTTATGATATCACATAGCACAAGGGAGTTATCTACATGAAGATTCATATTTTCATTGGGCAAGCCCAAAAATGCTCTCCATGCACGATGCCTATTAGACTTGCATCTAATATTAAGAAAGTGGAATCAACAAATAGTGTCATGGTGTGAATTTTATTTATAGAACAAATTACTAAGATAGATTATCCTAGGTTTTAAAACCTTTTCACAATTGCAACTAACTCATGCGCAAGCAGACATATTAATTGTAGTATATAAAAGGGTCAGTGAACCCAAGAGACAACATATTTAAGAAATTGTCAATGAACTAGTTGTTGAAAACAATATTTAAAAACCAATTGTTGAGGTAAGCTAGTAGTTGAATTAAAAGAGTGCAATGCAAGCAAATGATTTAAATAAGGGTCAGTAACAATGATTAAAAGTACATTGGAAAAATTGGATCTCACTACCATCACCTAAGTACTCATTCTAATCATTACAACTCACTAGTTCTCATCTAATTAGACTATAACCAATTTAATGTTCCCTTTTTTGGAACACAAGTTGCACAAGGATTGAATTTCATGTTAGCTCAAGGTCTCGTTACCCATGGATCATGACTCATTCGTCATGTAGGATTCCTTCCGCAATTGCATCCAGAATCCTATGCATTCATTTAGGTATCTAATCCTAAGTTTCCCAGTTTCTACACTCAAGATTATATCAAACAATATAATTGAGAGATCAATTCAACAAGCAAACAATAAACAAGTGAAACACAATCCAATTCGATTGAAAAATATTGAGTATGATGACAACGAAGACGAAGTATGGGTGATGGGGGGTATGGCCCAAAGCCAATCCTAATTGTATTAGGGTATGGCCCACATTCAATCCTGAGGTTTGAAGGAAACAAGGAAATACTTGTTTTGCACCTCGCATATTCAAAAATATGCGCTCTAAGTAAAACTCATTTCACCATCCAGCAAGTTTTAACATTGAATGGATCTATGGCCAAGGCCAACTACAATTTTAGTTTCACTTGATAAATTAAGTGCATTACAACATCTTTTAGCATCAATCAAGTTACAACCATGAATTATAGATAAATTCTACAAAGAAAGGTGTAATACATTTTTCAAGGAATCTTGTATCAATTGGAACACATCTTGTTATACCCATCCTCGGATCTCAATCCCTTTGAACACATTACTGGGAATCACATCCCTTCAACATTTTCATTATCATGATCACATGTCTTGAGTATCAAACCCTTAGTGCATCATTTGAACAGTGTCACCTCTTTACTAGGAAACAATCACCTCTAGGTCTTCAGACCCAAATATGTATCATACTTGTTGTACAACTATATCACATGGCTCACAAGGCATATTTAATCTGTATCATACTAAATCATCATAGTCCATACCTGGCTATGCTCATTATCTCATAATACCTACATGGTTAGGATTTCATAGTAAAAGCAATATCAAGTAAATATCATCACCATTCCATAAAGAGAATCATTCAAATTGAAACCCTCTCATAATTAGGGTTAAGGTTTCCCTTCGTAGCCGAATAGGATTTTTAAGTTCATATTTAACAACCAAACCCTAATTCACATTATAAGAGCTTATATTATTGCCATAAGTATTCAAGCATACTTAATTACTCTCATCAATTATCATCAATTGATTATCAACATGAAGTATTACCTTTCTCATATAAGTAGTATAAGTTTCTCTCTCATCCTTGCTAGGATATTGATTTCAACATACTTATTACATTAGCTTGACTCTTTTTAGGGTTTATCAGCCTACACTTATCAAGCAGCTAATGGTGTGGAAAGTAGCTGCTACTGATAGTCATTGTTTATATATTGGTTCAGATCATCGATGTTTCCTGGTGGGTTCTCATAGTCCTGGTGTATTCCCTGTTGAAACTAGAATGGTTGTCTGAAGTCCTGGGTCAGCTGGTAGAAAGGCTGGAAAGGATGTTGGAATGGTTGTTGAAAAGTCAGAGGAGGTGGTGGAGGGAAGACTGTGTCGAACCTTTGTCTGAGGTACTGCACATCCTGCTTCAGTGCATCAAACCATCTGTTGGAGTCAACCCTGAAATCAGTCATAAATGCATAAAGTCGCCCCAAGTTGAGATTTGGGGCATATTGCTCATGGTGAGGAGACTGCTAGTAATCTGTTGAAGGCATCTTTATGTAAGGACCTCCATGATATGGGGTGTTGTGGAAGGTTTCCCATGTTTGTTGTTCAGCCTCCTGAGTCTCTAGCACTGGTGGTGCTAAAGAAGATGCTTCTACAATCTTTCTTGTCTGACGAACATTGCCCTGAGCATCCAATAGAGAGAGGTCCATGACTATTATCTAACATGTGAACTATGCATTTGCTGGAAGTAGTACTTTGTGCTTGTTGTGACCAAAGATATCTTATATTGCACTATTTGATCACCCCTGAGCGAATCAAGTGATCCAAGTCCAACTCGGACCACTCAGTCTTTTCCTACATAAGTGCCAAATGCCCATATCCAATCCCCAGATGGTGCGCCATAAAAGTGATAATGCATGTCATTGACATGAACTGGACTTGCTTCTTGAAAGAGTTGTGAAAGTGGCAGATGATGAATTTCCCCACATTCACTTTTCTTCCTAGTGATGCACACCACAAAATGTAGAGGTCTTTTGAAATGAGCATCCCTTGATTGTCCTATTTCTCCAGGACAAAATTTATGATTTCCTGATGCAGATAACACAATGTCAGGTTATGAATGTGTGAATCTTTGGTAGCTCTAGAAACATATCTATCCTCCCCCGTAAGCATCTTCCATGCCTGAGCATTGTCAAAATTGTTGTCCCCTATCTCCATCTGGCCCCTGGACATCTCGGTGTAGTCCTCATCAGAACGTGACAACCAGCTATTGAGGTGATCCTCAGTGATATGGCAGTTCTGGTTCAGCAGGTGAAAATGCATGACATTATGCTGGTGGTCCTTTGGAGTCTCAAGCGTAGCATACTCACAGGTGCAGTCCTGAAACATGGGTTGTTATAACGGTGATGATTGGGTGACTTTGACACATGGGGACTTGATCCTGAGTGATATATATGGAATTTTTCCCTCCTAAGGGAGTGTGATATCCTGGCCACTTGAGGAGTGAGACTGAGAAATGCATGGCCATGCACATGTAAGTCAATATGTGATATTGAGCTCACATATATCTCTGACAGTCTACTCTAAGTCAAGAAACATGGATTGAATGTTTGTAGAGAATGACAAGTCCATGCCTCGAGTTCAATCCGAATATTAGTGACAAAGGGACTATACATTCACTATAACACCAATAATAGATTGTAGGTTGAAAGTTGTTCTCCAACTTTCCTCTTCACTTGGGTAGCATTGATGTGTGACTAGGCACCACTCTTTTTTTGTGATGTCATAAGTTAGTTATGGACATTCACTGCCAACGTGAAATGGAACCTATAGGGTCACACACACATGATTAACTTAGAAGAGGAGTTAATCCATGAATGATGTTTAGATTGATTACTGATGTATTTATGTACTCAATTAAACATTCAATCAATAGACTTGACTCATAATCATCAAGTTCAAGTGTTGAACCAATTGATTAGAGTGTCAGATTGAGAACTGCATTGATTGAGTTATGCACAACATGGACCACCAACCGACCGGTTCACTGGGTGAACCGATCTTCTCATGGTCAATGAGATGATCGGTTCACTCTAGTGAACTGATCGGTTCACATGGACCAACTGAGCAGGTGTTGGGTTTCCCAATTTGTGAGAAAATATTTTCATTTCAATTATTCAATTCGACTGGGACACGAATTAATCTTTGCATTAATTGGAAACGAATAAGTAAAATCAATTGTGGACAAGTATGGGAAGTGAAACAACAGGTTCACTACATGAACTAATCAATTCACACTCCCAACCGATCGGTTCAAAAGTGAACTGATCGGCTCACCTGCCCAAATGACCAGTTGAGTTGTGAAACAACCGGTTCGTCTACCGTAGTACAATCGGTTCATGGAAATTTTCGACCCTTCTACTCCCACACAGATTGGGAACCCTGACCGTGCCCTCTACTATAAATAGAGGGATACATGGGGCTTCTCAGAACACACAACTCAGAACATTAGTTGCTCTGCAAAGTTATTGTACTCTCTGGTTGTTGTAACTGAGAGAGCCTGAGCAAGTTCTACCCATCCAAGGAGGAACAAGGAGGGAAAGACAACTGTAGAAAAGTGACTGATTGTGGGAGAGTGTGTCGGTGACTAGTAAACTGACAGAAGGGGATGACTCCTTCTAGTCTGTCCATCTCAGGATGACTAGAGTTCCTGGTAGTCCGTGTAGACTATCTATAGAGGCGGGAGATTTCCATCGCTCAAGAGGACAACCTTCAACTGCAGTCCGGGTCTACACCAAGAGCTGCACATTTGCCATCAAAGACTAGGTGGTTCAAGAACACACTAGATGCGAGGTATTTTCACTGAGCAAGACTCAGGACCTAGTATATCTTGCTAAACCATCCTTCTTATTACATAATTGTTGATGCATCTTCTAGTTATGGGTTTGTGGTAAGATAATTTTTTTGTTTCCGTTGCATGTTCCATCCCACAAAACCCAACAATGTTATCAGAGCCACATCAACAAACTATGTTTACAAGCCTCGTATTCCTTTCCCTGCTCGTTTAAGGCAAACCAAGCTTGATACTCGGTTCACCAAGTTTAAAGAAGCTATGAAGAAACTTCATGTTGACATACCCTTTTTGGATGTGCTAGCTGAGATACCAACTTGGACAAAGTACTTAAAGTCACTCCTGACTAGGAAATATATAACTGAAGAATATGAGATAGTCAAGTTAGCTAAAACCACTTCGAATATCATTCAGAATAAGATGCCAAAGAAGCAGAAAGATCCAAGATCTTTTGGGATTTCCTGCCATATTGGTGATTCTTCATGCAAGAAAGGACTGGTAGATCTTGGTGCTAGCATCTCCATCATGCCACTCAGCCTTTGCAAAAGGCTAGGGTTTGCTAAACTTCTTCCAACTAGCATGACCATACAACTCACAAACAATTCGATAAAACACCCATTAGGGATTATTGAGGATGTACCTGTTAAGGTAGGAAAAGACTCCTATGTTCCGTGTGACTTTGTCATCATGGACATAAAAGAGGATGCCAGATATCCTCTCATATTTGGACGTCCATTCCTCGCCACTGCAAGAGTTCTAATTAATGTTGAAGCAGGAACCTTGCTTCTTAGATTAGGGAAGGAAACACTCGAATTTAAAGTTTTTGAAAGCATGAGAAGACCAAGTATGCAAGAAGAAGTCTATCTGATAGATTGCATAGAGAAGATGTCACTTCTGACTCAAGAGAATCATGAATCAGACGATCCATTAGAAGTCACTCTAACGGATCCATCAGTTGATGAACCTATTGATGAACAAGTAAAGGATTGCATCATATCCCTCGACTCTGCAGAAGAAGATGTTGAAGCCACGTGTGAAGAACTCAAAGCTGTGGAAGATACTGGAGAAACATGCAAAAAACCAGAAACTCCAGAGATGAAGCCCCTGCCTGAGGGACTGAAGTATGTGTTTTTGGATGACCTCAATGTTTGTCCAGTAATAATAAATTCCGATCTTACGACCAAACAAGAAGACAAACTCATGAAAGAATTGAAGGAGAGGAAGAAAGCGATTGGCTACAAAATGAATGACCTCACTGGGGTTAGTCAAGCATTGTGTATGCACAAGATCCCTATGATGGAAGATCACAAGACAACCATTGAACATAAAAAAAAACTGAATCCAAATATGAAGGAGGTAGTCCGTAAAGAGGTCATTAAACTGCTCACTGCTGGAATTATCTATCCAATATCAGACTCACCATGGGTGAGTCCAATGCATGTAGTCCCGAAGAAAGGTGGAACAACTGTGATATGAAATGAAAATGATGAACTCATCCCCACCCGAATAGTCACAGGGTGGAGGATGTGCATCGACTATAGGAAGTTGAACAAGGCAACTCGAAAGGATCACTTTCCAATGCCTTTTCTTGATCAAGTATTAGAGCGGCTGGCTCATCAAGAATACTTCTATTATCTCGATGGTTACTCTAGATTCTACCAAATACCTATACATCCAGATGACCAAGAGACAACCACCTTCACCTGCCCATTCGGAACATATGCATTTAGAAGAATGTCGTTCGACCTCTGCAATGCACCTGCAACTTTCCAGCGTTGCATGGCTGCCATATTTTCCGGTCTCACCGACACCATTATGGAAGTTTTCATGGATGATTTTTCTGTATATGGAGATTCATTTGATTCATGTCTAAAACACCTCTCCCTGGTCCTCAAACGATGTGAATAAGCACATCTTGCACTGAATTAGGAGAAGTGCCATTTCATGGTAAAGGAAGGCATTGTCCTGGGCCATAGGGTCAGTATTCAAGGTATTGAAGTACATAAGGCCAAGATTGAAGTGATCTCCAAGCTCTCTGTCCCTATTAAAGTAAAGGAAGTTTGAGCATTCCTAGGTCATGCATGATTCTATAGACGGTTTATAAAGAACTTCTCAAAAATAGCCAAGCCAATGACAAATTTATTACTAAAGGATGTTGAATTCAATTTTAACGAAGAATGCATTAAAAGCTTCAACACACTGAAGCATGCCCTTACAACCACACCCATCATTAGTGCTCCTGATTGGGACCACCCTTTTGAAATCATGTGTGATGCAAGCAATTATTCTGTAGGTGCTGTCTTGGGCCAATATATAGAAAAGAAACATTATGTGATCTATTATGCATCAAAGACTCTCGATCTACTGAGAAAGAACTTCTGGCAGTCATGTATGCCTTTGACAAGTTCAGATCCTACCAATTGGTTCAAAGGTCACTGTCTACACAGATCACGCTGCCATTCGTTAACTTCTAGCAAAGAAAAATGCAAAACCTAGGCTAATTAGATGGATTCTCCTATTACAAGAATTTGATTTGGAGATAAGAGATAAAAAGGGTACAAAAAATGTGGTAGCAGATCACCTCAGTCGCATCCACACTCTGGATACCGAGAAGATTCCAATTAATGATTCCCTTCCGGATGATTAACTAATGAAGGTTTCAGAAGCTATACCGTGGTACTCGAATTTTGTGAACTACCTTGCTGCTGGGGTTATCCATCCTCAATGAACCAGAAATGCACTGAAGAAATTTATGCATGATGTAAAATAGTACTACTGGGATGAGCTGTACCTTTTCAAACTATGTGCTGATGGTCTATATAGGTGATGTATTGCCGAAGAAGAAGCTCAACTTATTTTGGAACAATGTCACTCAAGACCAGTAGGAGGACATATGAGCTCTAAAAAGACTGCCTTGAAAGTTTTGCAATTGGGATTCTTCTGGAAAACCATATCCAAAGATTCCTATGACTTTGTCCTATCATGTGACAAATGTCAAAGATTTGGAAATATAACAAAGAGAGATGAGATGCCACTAAATATGTGGTAGGAAGTAGAGATATTTGATGTTTGGGGGGTGGACTACATGGGTCCATTCCCATCTTCTAATGGATTTTCATACCTCCCAGTCACTGTTGATTATGTCTCAAAATGGGTTGAAGCTATTCCTACAATCACCAGTGATTTCAAACCAATCATCAAATTATTCAAGGATATTATTTTTCCCCATTTTGGTGTCCCACGCACGGTGATATCCGACGGAGGTTCCCATTTTCTTGAAAGAAGCTTTGAAGCATTGCTAAGAAAGTATGGTGTTACTCACAAGGTAGCCTCACTTTACCATCCATAGACAAGTGGACATGTGGAGGTTTCTAATTGTCAACTTAAGAGTATCTTGGAAAATAGAGTAGGCTGCAATCAGAAAGATTGGTCAGTGAAAATCAACGGCGCATTATGGGCCTATCAAACTGCTTATAAAACTCCCCTCGGGACTACACCTTTTCAATTAATATATGGAAAGGCTTGCCACCTGCCAGTCGAATTGGAACACAAGGCATGGTGGGAAATAAAACAACTGAATTTTGATATGAAAGAAGCAGGCCAAGCCAGGATTCTGCAACTCCAAGAGCTAGACAAACTCAGGATGACAACTTATGAGAATGCACGAATCTACAAAGAACACACCAAACTTTGGCATGATGGTCATTTGAAAAGAAAAGACATACAAGCAGGAGACCAAGTTCTGCTATTCAACTCAAGGTTGAAGTTATTCCCAGGGAAACTCTGCTCTCACTGGTCTGGACCGTACATTGTCAAAAGCATCTCCCCACATGGTGCTTTCTCTTTATGGAGTGAAAATTTGGGTGAATTCGTGGCAAATGGTCAATGTTTGAAAAGATATTTCACCACAGCTGACATAAGAACTGAAGCAAAAATAGATCTCTCCAATCCAAGGGAACCATTGTGAAGATGAAGATATCAAGTCGAGCCATCGACATAAAACAAAGGCACTTGTCGGGAGGCAACCCGATAAATAAATTCGTATTTAGTTTAAATTTGAATTAGAAAATTTTCCTTAATTTTGTTTTTAATTTTTATTTAGTTTTGCACCAAATAAAATTTGCATCGCGAGATGCTATTTGGAGTTCTGATTAAACTTCTTTTCTAGATTTTTAGATGGAGGACGCACGCTGTCTGGAATGCAACAACATCTCGTGGTCCTACCAGCACGAAGTTTCCCCTCCATCTTGGATTTAGAGTTTTCTTGGGATGAGCAAATTTCTAAGTTTGGGGTGGAGGGTGGGTGGTACATATCTTACTCTCCACCCACACACATTTTAATATTTCACCGCCACAAAATTTTCAATTTTTTTTCAAAAATTTCAAAAGTTCCCAAAGAAATTGAACAAATACTTGATGAAAATTTGACATGTTTTCAATCTCTATGCATTTATCATTATACCCTCCTGATTCAAAGCAAATCCTTAAAAGGACCTTCTTCTAAAAACTAGCCTTTTGATTGAAATCATCTTGTGAAGCTTATGAATCCTAACATCATGATCTTTATGCAAAAATTGGCAACTATCTGTCGAACTGATAGGGATCAAACATATCATGCTTCCTAACTTACTGGTGGAACAACAACATGGAATCCCCACTGGATCCTCATCAAGTCATTATTTGAGCAGAGTTTGATAAAGAGAATAACCTGCTGCACAGAATTATAAATCAAGTTGCATTCTGATCTGAACTTTTTTCTACACTTCTTCTATCATCTTCGTACCCCTCCATCCATCAGAAAGAAACAAAAATAGCCAAAATAGTGTCAAACCCTAAGTTCGGGGTGGCACGCCACTTACCTCTATATCCGCTTCTTCCATACCCCTCACAAATTGATAGGGGCGTACCACCAAAAATGCAATCTCGAGTCGAATAGAGGAGAGATTTGCATATAAAAGATGCCAAAGCGCACACAAAAAGAAATGCAATCTCGATTCGAATAGAGGAAAGATTCACACAAAAATATATGCAATAAATGAAATTGCAAAAATAATAAAAATCTCAAGTTGAATAGAGGAGAGATTTACTTCTTCTTTCCATACCACCCTTCACTCCCTTTTCTACCTAAAGGCACAATTAAAGCCTTCAATTCCCTGAAAAACACCAGTGTCAGATCTAATGCACACTTGTCATTCTGCGGGGATCTCTGGACTCTTACAAAAATCTTTGACATGCTTGTTGCTGGAAAAAGTAAGGAGGAAGTGAGGTTGGAAAGTGAACTCAGGAACAAAGATATTGTAAGATGTGTTCTGTGGTCTTAGGAAGTTGAGATGCTTGGTCATACTGAGCGGAAAAGAAATAATCGTGATGTGAAGAGGAAGCAGTCACATGATCGAAAGTATTCACTTGGCGACTGTTTCAGATTTTGTGTTACTCGAGGATGAGCAACGTTTAAGTTCGGGGTGTTTGATGATTGCATATTCATCCTAATTTTCAGTCATCCTTTTTATAACCAATTTGATTCAATACTTTCGATTTATCTCTTAAATCTCACATATTGCAAGTTCTCTAAATAAATCTAATTATTATGATTTTTGATCAAAATTATATTAATTTGATGCAGGTCTAAATCAAGTTCTATCATCACATGGAATTCACCAAAGAACCTCCCACTTTTGATCTTGACCAAACTGTCTTATCTAACGGTTCTGACCTTTCGGTTTCAGATATTCACCCACACAGTCTCAAGACCGTTTAAGCCCATTCAGTTTCAAGACCGCATGAGCCTAAATGATCCTGAGACCGTTTGAGTCCATACGGGTTCAAGACAAAATGAACCCAAACGGTCTCAAGATCGGATGTCATCTAACGATTTCAAGACCGTTTGGACCTAGGACCAATTGTATACTCTAAACCATTTGGGATGAAAACCATTTGAACAATCGAAATCGTTTGGATCAATATCGTTTGATCATTAAAGACCGCTTCGACCAAGACCGTTTGGAGCCATTCGGTCCCAAGACCGGTTGTGCAGCCAAAACTGAATGGAGATAGAACCCAAGACCGATTGGATCCTAACAGTTTCAAGACCGTTTGGATCCATTCGGTTTGCAAAAGACATAAGACCGGTCAAAGGAAGATCGTTAAAGTCAAGACCGTTTGGTGCCATTCAGTTTCCAAAACTATTTGGCCATCCAAACAGTCCGCAGACCATTTGACTAAACCGTTTGAAGCAAAATGTAAAGACCAAGTCTCTACTATTAAACATGATAAACAAATACATCAAATGTGTGACAGTGGAAGAAATAAAACTTGACTTTATTCAAAATGTATAAAGAGTACATTACAAAGTTTCCATAAAGGAAGTACAACTTTATACAAAACATAGGATCTAGGTAGAGGACGACTTAGACTAAACCAATATTGTCTCCAAACAAAACAACTTAATATATAAAGGCAACTATGAACATGCAAGCTCTATGTTCCTTTTCTTCTTATCCTATCCTTAGCCTTAGGTTCACCAAGCTTCAGTTGCACACTCTGATTCTATACCTGGATGGTTGGGATCATCCAGAAAAAGAAAGATAAAAAGTATGTGTCAAACAAAAGGAATAGGACAAGTAATAGTCAACAACATTGCATAATAAAAGATTCTCTATGCTACAAGATTTTAAGAGAATGAGACAAATATTCAAATAAGAAATAGAGAACTGCCATAATCAATCACCACAATAACAATCACATAGAATGAATATATTAAGACACAAAGTCATCTCAATGTAGGGGGAGGCACCTACCGGACCTCACCAGTGGCAGGGGGACTAAAACCCCAGTGCCTATATAAAGTGGCAGGGGGACTAAAACCCCAGTGCCTAATATAAAATGGAAGGGGGACTAAAACCCCAGTGCCCGGTAGGAGGACTAAAACCTCAGTGTCCTATGGGTGGTTTGTACTCATTACACTACATTGTCATTTGGCCTAAAATACATCATGCTTAATAGTTCACTTGGCAGTAGTGAGAAATATAAAAGTAACATTTGCATCATAGAATTTGTGAATAAAACCCATGAAATAAAGGAGCAAACATAAGCAACAAAAATATACAATATTTCCAAGTAATTGAGCCAACATAAGTGGTAGCAAGATTCCCATTATTCAACTAGATGATCCACAATGTCCTTAGAAGCATAAAATAAATAAAGATCCAAATAAAGGCATTTAGGAGGATATCAAGGCTAGCACAAAATGTTTGTAGGGTTGGATAAGACCCAACTGAAGAATAGGATTATTTGCACAATAAACATTCACATTCATCTATGATAGGGTTCACATATATAAATAGGGTCCACATACATAGGGGTCACATACATAGGAGTCACATACATAGGGGTCACATACATAGGAGTCACATACCTTATTCTCGATTCATTACCATTACTTTCACCAATCATATTGTTTTCACTTCCATTTTCCCCTAGTTATAAACATTACACATGTATTAGTATTTATAAGGCTTAAAGCATAGGAAAACCCTAATTTTGGAACTTTTATTCAAAACCACGATTTAAGGTTCAAAACGTAGTCTAACAGATTAGTCATATTCTCCTGAATAAGAAAACATATTTTATTTCTCAATTTGGAGTTAAAATGAATTAATTATGTATTTTAGAACATTTTATACACTTAAAAAGGCATTCAAAGCAAACTTCGAAAAAGGAATACAAATAATGACTCAAAAACTTCAAAATCGAATTCTACATTAAAAATCCTTTCCATTGACTATTTATTCGCATTTTTCTGACCATGGATCGATTTACTATGAATTAAGTAAAATTGGCCAATCAGAATGCAAGAAAACCATAGTGTGACAATAATTTAAATGTAAATGTAAATCAATGTAAATAGTAGGTGAAATGACTAAAATACCCTTTCTCGTCAAATCAAATTAGATAGCTAACCAGGGCAATATTGTCATTTAGACTTATATGTATCATCGTTGGTGAGAAACAAGGGAAGGGATGAATTTACGATTATGCCCATGGATGATTAATCATCCCAATCACATGGGCATGACCACGAGCGTCATTGCACGACCAGGCTTCTTCAACCTTGTCCATGGCGTGAGGGTTGTACACCCTGCTTCGACTCCAGGGTCGTTGCACAACGTATGGCCACCTTTCGACCAATTGGAACCACGAATGGGGCCGATGGGCTCCGGCGAGGACGATGGAGCCAAAACAAGGCAGAGTTGTGTGTAGAAACCACCCCAAAGCCGGGTGAAGTCGAAGAACAGAGACAAGGCAACCATGACCAAAACCATCGAAAACCCTGAGATAAGCCGCAACTTAGGACTCCAACAGGTTCACGGATGCAAGACGGGTCAAAAACAAGCATCATGATGGGCGGAGGAGCACGGGGTGGAGAAAAAGTCAGGCTCCACTGAGGGGCTTCCGGCGGCCTATAGGACCCGGAGAACGAGGGCGTAGCGAGGCGAAACAAGGAAACAAAATTGAAGAACAAGTATTTAGGATGCTTACCTAGAAGCCAATTGAACGGAGGCGGTCGAAGGTGCGAGCAACAGGCTGAGGTTGCCGGAACTGAAGACGGAGTAGGTCAGGGTGTCTCGGGCAAGGAGAGGTGAAATTAGAGGGAGAGGAGGAAGCCTCGAAGCTTGAGGGTGCTCGAAGAGCCCTTAAATAGGTGTGGGGAAGGTCGAAGCTTGCTCTGCAACTCCCTGGTGGAGAGGAGGAAGTGGCCCAGGTTGGGCGTTTCGTGCTCAGTGAATGGGAGGAGGTGAGCAGTCCCTTATTAGATGCGGCTTGGAGAGACAAATTGCGAGGAGGAAGAATCAAGTGAGATGGTGATGTGTAGAGGGAGAACGAGTCGGAGTAGGTCGGGGGGTCGGGAGCAGCCCGACGGCCGAAGGTAGGGGTCGAAGTCCTGACCATTGGATCATATCAAGGCTGATTAGGAGCTGTTGGATGCGAGTCCACTATGGACCCGAGGCGCGTGACAGGAAAAATAATGGACTATAGCGTTATACATCCATTTAATGAAATTGATTAAAATCCCATAGTTACACTTTATTAAAAGCTTATAAAATGGATTTGAAGGGTCAAATGAAGTAAAAAAGCCACCAAATATGAACCATATGTACAAATTAAAGTCTAGAACAATGCTATGCACTTAGATGCTCGTTTTACTCATTATTTGGCCCTTAATAAATATATTGCTCATTAAAGTGTATATTAATATATTAAAATGAATGAATTATATGAAAAGACTTCTTTTAATGGATTACATGAGTGAATTTTGAGATATTCATCCATTCCCTCACCATAATATTCTATTTTGATATATTATTATTATTATTATTGAGGAGAGAGAAGGAAATTAGGTTAATTACACCCATAATTAATTCAAATACACATTATTACTAATATATTTATCCAAAAAGCTCCAAATAAACATTATCCGCTTATTTTCTCTCTTAAGTGTACATTTTGCATATTAAGACCCCAATTATTTCATTGTGTGGGTTATTTGTGCAAACACCCCTCCATTTATATAAATGAGGGAAAAATGTAATTTCAACCTTGAATTGTGCTCAAATTGCACAAGGAGTCCAAAAAGAATATAAAAGAAGGGAAATTTATGAAATTGGTCCAAAAGGACTTGAAAGAAATGAAAAGATAAAATATGGGTAAATTGCAGGGAAGACCCTGAGATTCAGTATGTTACACAAAATATCTCCAAGACCGTTTGAACGTCAATCGGTCTTCAAAACTGTTTGGACGTCAAACGGTCTCCAAACTGTTTGGTCCCTAACTCACACCAAAAGCATGAGGGCCAATCCCGACCCTATAAATAGGACCACAAGGTTCCTCATTTCAGGGGGGCAACACGCTGACAGGCTGCCAAAGGTCCGATCCAGCCTCAACTTCCACACGCCCATCTGCTCCTCTTGGCGCCGAGCAAGGAGAGAAGGAGAGAGAGAAGGTGAAGAAGAAGGATTGCCTAGCCTACCTTGGTGGTTTTTCCTCCTCGTTCAGATCTGCCCCGACACGACGTAGGAGACCGCATCATCTTCACTGAGCTGCGACCACCTTCTTCATCATGCTCATGGAGAAACCTTCCCTTTCTCTTATTCTTCTTATCTCTCGCATCATGAGCGAGTAGTCTTCTTTCACTGGGGTGCGGGGACTAGCCCCGCTGCCCATGCAATCATGTTCTTTTGTCAAACTATCCATGGCAATGTATATAACTTTTCATTTCGTTGTTAATCATTATGTTCGTAGTTAGATTGATTGCTTGCTTTCATCTTTGTTCATCCTATGTTGTGAGAACTTCTATATGTAGGATTGAATGTCGTTTAACTGGTTGACTCCCAAACTAGAAATAGAATGGGATTCCTTGAGGTCGTAAGTGTATGATCCGTGAGGGGACGAGCCATCTAGCCTTCAGTGATGCTTCTGTGCACGTAACGCCTGTATAGGGGGTTCACAACCTTAGTTGGATTTTGTATCAGCTTGTTAATCGTCGATGTTTGCTCATATATTAATCGCCTGCTTTCTTATCGATTAATGCGGTTGACTCCCAAACTAGAAATAGAATGGGATTTCTTCGAGGTCATAAGTGTATGATCTATGAGGGGATGAGTCATCTAGCCTTCAGTGACGCTTCAGTGTGCCTAATGCCTGTATAGGGGGCCCACAACCTTCGTTGGATTTCTATATCTTTGGAGCCGTAAGTAAGTGATCTGGATGGTGACGAGACATCTGATGCCTAAGGTGATGCTTACACGAACCTAACGCCCGTATGGGGGGTTTTGCAACAGCTCTATTTGGATTGTTATATCTTGCCTGGATTGTTTGCGATTGAATGTGTTTGCACGCATAGCGGTGGTGAAACCCGGTACCATCCCAATGATTCCATATCATTGATCTAAATCCTACTTTAATTCTTCTCTTTTACTTTCTTGCATTTAGTTTAATTAACCTCAACCAAATCAATCATTTTAAATATTAGTCTTACTAAGAGCTAGATTCGACTAACAAGGATTCTTAAAAATGTTGTCCTTTGGGTTCGATCCTTAACTATACTGCGATAAGACCCGTCCTCTTACGGGTGGTATTATTGCACATTGGTTTTGGTAAAAGCTCGAGAATTTCAACCTCGAGTGAGTTTGTTAGTGCGATAAAATCCCACGTCAACATTACTTGACATGGTGCAATCTATGATGAGCTTTTCTGATCTTCCAACTTCCTTCTGGGGTTATGCTCTTGAAACTGCTACATATACACTTAACCATGTACCATCTAAATCAGTTCAAAAGTCACCATATGAGGTATGGCATGGGAAGCATCCCGATGTGTCATTTATGAGGATTTGGGGATGCAAAGCTTATGTCAAGAAAATGTTTCCTGAAAAGCTTGGACCCAAATCAGATAAGTGTTACCTTATTGGATATCCCAAGGAAACTAGGGGATATTACTTTTCACTCCATCTGACAACAAAGTGTTTGTTGCTAGAACTGGTGTATTCCTAGAAAAGGAATTTATTTCCAAAGGAAATAGTGGGAGAAAATTAGAACTCAAAGAGGTTCGAGAACAACAAGAAAACATTAAACCAATAGATGAAAAAGAAGAACATAAATAATCACAAACTATTGTGGAATCTCAAATTCCTCAAATAACACAGGAACCTCATAGATCTAGTAGGACACGACTTGAGCCTAAAAGATTTGGATATCTTGTTACACAAGAAGGTGGTGAGTTAGTCATAGATGAAGAGCCAACTACCTATCTAGAAGCTACACAGGGACCAGATTTTGAGAAATGGCTTGAGGCCATGAGATCTGAGATGGAATCCATGCATACCAACAAGAAATGGACCTTGGTGGATCCACCTGAAGGGTAAAACCCATAGGGGGCAAGTGGGTCTTCAAGAAGAATACTAACATGGATGGCATTGTGCAAACTTATAAAGGTAGATTAGTTGCAAAGGGTTTCAAACAAGTTCAAGATGTTGACTATGACGAAACCTTGTCTCCAGTTGCCATGATTAAGTCCATTAGGATCATGCTTGCTATTACAACCTACTAAGACTATGAGAATTGGAAGATGGATGTTAAATCTACATTCCTTAATGGGAATCTTGTTGAGGATGTGTACATTACACAACCTGAAGGTTTTATAAATCCAAAGGATGCAAATAAAGTCTGTAAGCTGCAAAGGTCAATCTATGGATTGAAGCAAGCATCTCGGTGCTAGAATATTTGATTTGACAAAGCAGTCAAAGAGTTTGTCTTTAGTCAAAATGAAGATGAACCTTGTGTGTATAAGAAGGTTAGTGGGAGCATGACTAAATTCCACATATTGTATGTAGATGACATACTATTGATGGGGAATGACATTCTTGCTTTGCAAAAGGTAAAGACATGGCTTGGAAATACATTCTCAATGAAAGACTTAGGAGAAGCATCCTATATCTTAGGAATCAAGATCTATAGAGATAGATCTAGAAAGCTTCTTGGACTAAGTCAAAGCATATACATTGACAAAGTGTTGAAGAGGTTCAAAATGGAGAACTCAAAGAGAGGAAGCATACCCATGAGGCATGGAGTTCCCATCTCTATATCTCAATGTCCCAAATCTTATGAAGATAGGGAACACATGAATGGGATTTCATATGCATCAACAATTGGATCCATCATGTACACAATGTTGTGCACACGTCCTGATATCTTATATGCACTTAGCATGACGAGCAGATACCAATCAGATCCTAGAGATGCTCACTGGATAGTTGTGAAGAACATCCTAAAGTACTTGAGTAGGACTAAGGATCAATTCCTCATTTACGGCGGTGAGGAAGAGTTGGTGGTAAAGGGTTACACCGATGCAAGCTTCCAAATCAATAAAGATGATTACAGATCGCAATCAAGATTTGTGTTTTGCCTCAACAATGGAGTTGTGAGCTGGAAGAGTTCCAAGCAAGGAACAGTTGCAAATTCTATGGCAGAGGCCAAGTATATTGCTGCATCCCATGTATCAAAGGAGGCTGTGTGGATAAAGAAGTTCATTTCTAAACTTAGGGTGGTTCCTAGCATCTGTGATGCAATTGAGATTTATTGTGACAATAATGGAGCTATTGCACAAGCTAAAGAACCCAGATCACATCAACGGTCCAAGCACATACAATGACACTTCCATCTCATACGAGAGATTGTACAATGAGGAGATGTGAAGATTTGCGGAGTACCAACTGAAGACAATATTGTTGATCCCTTGACTAAGGTACTTTCACAGTAGAAGCATGATGGTCATACTAGATCACAAGGATTGAGGTTCATGGGTGATTGACTCTAAGTGCAAGTGGGAATCCGTTGGTATGTATTCCTATAGAGCCAGTCATATGATGATTGTAATGGCATACTTTGTAAATGATTTGAATAATGATAAAGGCAATTTCTACATATACGTTTAATCTATTTAGAGATAATGATATAACATGTTAAATGTCTAAAGAATTGTATTACTCAATGACATATGTCTTCGGGTTGAGGACCTGAACAATGAGATCATATGGATGTTAAGAGTATACATTCTTGTTATGTCCCTAGTCAGTTGTTATTGTGGAAATACCCATAGAAATAAATAACACTAAAGACTAGAGTGTGTGTTGGTTGATGATAGAGTCTCATTAGTCATGATATGTGATATCAAACCAAGCACACAGATACATGTTAGATAATAGTGTATCAGACAAACCCACCATAAGAGTGATGCATGGAAACCACACTTGGTTAGTCAGGATCATCTCTTATAGTATTGGTAGTGATTGTGGTTCTTAGACCTGAAATCACTGCACTCATCACATGTGGTTGGGTACACTTTGACATCATCAAACACAGTCCTAAAACATGGGTTGTTATCATAGTGATGATTGGGTGACTTTGACACATGGGGACTTGACTGTGAGTGATAGAGATGGAATTCGTCCCTCCTAAGGGAGCGTGATATCCTGGCCACTTGAGGAGTGAGAATAAGAAATGCATGACCATGCACATGTAAGTCAATATGTGATATTGAGCTGACATATATCTCAGACAGTCTATTATGAGTCAAGAAACATGGATTGAACGTTTGTAGAGGATGACAAGTCCATGCCTCGAGTTCAATCTGGAAATCAGTGACAAAGGGACTATACATTCACTGTAACACCAATAACAGATTGTAGGTTGAAAGTTGTTCTCCAACTTTCCTCACTTGGGTAGCACTGATGTGCGACTAGGCACCACTCTTTGCTTGTCATTTCATAAGTTAGTTATGGACATTCACTTCCAATGTGAAATGGAACCTATAGGGTCACACACATAGGATTAACTTAGAAGAGGAGTTAATCCATGAATGATGTTTAGATTGTTTACCAAAGTGTTTAAGTAATCAACTAAACAGTCAATCAATAGACTTGACTCAGAATCATCAAATTCAAGTGTTGAACCAATTGATTAGAGTGTCAAATTGATTGAGAACTGCATTGATTGAGTTCTACACAACATGGACCACCAACTGACCGGTTCACTAGGTGAACCGATCTACTCATGGTCACTGAGATGATCGATTCGATCTAGTGAACTGATCGGTTCACATGGACCAACTGAGTAGGTGTTGGGTTTCCCAATTTGTGAGAAAAGATTTGCGTTTCATTTGTTCAATTCAATTGGGACAAGAATTAATCTTTATATTAATTAGAAATGAATAAGTAAAGTCAATTGTGGACAAGTATGGGAAGTGAACCAACCGATTCACTAAGTGAACAAATCAGTTCACACTCCCAACCGACCGGTTCACCTGCTCAAATGACTGGTTCGTCTATCGTAGTATAATTAGTTCATGGAAATTCCAGACCCTTCTGCTCCCACACAAATTGGGAACCCTGACCCTGCCCTCTACTATAGATAGAGGGATACAGGGGGCTTCTCAGAACACGCAACTCAAAACATCAATTGCTCTGTAAAGTTGTTGTTCTCTCTAGTTGTTGTAACCGAGAGAGCCCAAACAAGTTTACCCATCCAGGGAGGAACAACGAGGGAAAGACAACTGCAGAAAGCTTGGTGCCTTTGGCTAGAGGTGCTACACACTAGCCGATTTGACTCGAATAGATGCACCCTAAGAGATTGAAGACACATGTGAAAACTTTCAAAATTTATATTGTCTCTAACCAAGTGGATCACAAAACTAAATAGGTCGCCCACAAGCACACAGGGTACTATTGTAGTATAGGTGATTGGCAAGAAAAGGGGTCGGTCCTCAGGGATAGAGGGGGCACTAGAGCTAGGGTAGTGTTTGCTATGTTCCTAGTGCGGAGATTAGAGTTTGAGGGTTTTAAAAGGTTTGTTTGTGATTGCACTAAGCAAACAAGAAAGGAAAGGCAAGATAGAAACTAAGTTATCAAAAAGCTAGATTATCTGAAGCAAGTTGAATCTAAGAAACTAGGCCAAGCAGTTAACCAAATGAGAGCAAGGTGAACTACACTACTCTAGCAAGGCAAGAAGTGATTAAGAGCTAAACTAACCACTAGCTAGAGCAAGAATCTAAGTTAACACTAAAGAACAAAACTAGATTAAGCAAAAACAACTAAACTAATTAGCATGAACAAACAAGCAAAGCAAGATGGGTTTTAAGCAAGATGATTAGGGTAGGTGGGACGTTTGGGGGATGTGGTTTGATATTAGTTGGGGGATCTCAACATAGCAAGCAACCATCAGAATTCTATCTAGATTACCAAATCAAACAACAAGGCAAGTGCTAACAGAATATACCCTATACTACTAGTTGGGTAACTAGGGTTAGGTGTAATTCTAGTAGGACTTGTCAAGTCTAGGGTAAGTGGTATTATGTCAATTGAGAGCTGAGGGTAGATATGGGAGTAGATATGAATATATTTGACCTCATGCCACTAGCCATTATAGCCTTTAGAAAGCCCTAGACAATTGCATTAATCACACTTACACTAGCTACTTGGATCTCACACTCACTTGTAGGAGGAGGGATGTGTATGTAGGAACAAAGGGGGCTAGCTAGGAATCCACTAATTGGACCTAGGATCCATTCCTAAGATTGCCACATACACTCCAATTCCCCCTAGAAGCTAAGTGTCATCAAACATCTCAAAGCAAGCAATTCATGTTATAAGCACAAACCACAAGCAATAAAATAGGAAACGAGATAGAAGCAAGAGGCAATCATCATAGATAGAAATTATGTTCATTGAAAGCTACTTTTCCCCAACATGGTATCAAAGTCACATTTTAACCCCAAACAACCCACCACTAGGGGCTCAGCTACACATAGTCAAATGAATAGTAAAAGAGATGGTAAGAAGGGGAAGAAATGCCATGGAGCTTGGGGAAGTAGCCTTCTTCTTCACCTCCTTGCTACTGTGGACGACCTCTTTCCTCAAAGGGTGTAGGTGAGCATGAAAATATGGGGGATTATGGATGAAAACCTAGAAAACTAGGTTTCCAAGGTGAAATGGAGGTGGAAATGGTGGATGGAGAGCATAAATGCAAAGGAAGTGCACTAAATGCTCAAGGGGAGGAGTAATGGAGGCTAGGAGCAGCTAGGGAAGCTTTTTTTTTTTTTCCGGTGTTGTGGCTGCCACCTCTGTATATATAGGTGGTGGTGGAAGCACTAGGATAAGTAGGGGTATTGTGGGAAAGTCAGTGTAAAATGTGGTAGGTTTAGGGTGGAAGCACGACCGTGTTGATAGGCCATGGCCGTGCTAGGGGTAGATGAGGATGGTCGTGGAGAATGGACACGAGTATGTTGTGGAAGGGTGGTGAGAGTGCTAAGTAAGAGGTGGCCACGTCTGTGGTGGAGTGCCACGGTCGTGTTGGATGAGCAACACCATGACCGTGTTGGGTAACACGACTATTTTGGAGGAGGAGGACTTGGTCGTGGGCAGCAGCACGGGCGAGGTGCTCTTCAGAGGCCATGGTCGAGGCGGTGGGCCACGATCATGGTGTCTTGGGGGGTAACTCCCTGTTGATTCTTCTCAATAAATGGTACGACTGTGGGCATATCCCACGATCGTGGTATCTTCAATGGGCCACGGTCGTGCTAATGGCCACGACCGTGGCCATTTGGGTGCAAAATCTCTATTGACTCTGTTGGTTTTTCATAATAAACATTACAACAGTAGAGGTATGGCCACGCCCATCTTTAGCTCTCTTGGCCACGACTGTGTTGGCTGGCCACGACCATGGCCATTTGGGTGCAAGATCCCTGTCGACTCTGTTAATTCTTCACAATAAACATTACGACCGTGGGGTATTCCCACGGCCGTGTTGGGGTATGCAGTAGATAACTTATCTTCAAACTTCATCATTCAAGGATTTCTTTGCTTGATGTCAATCCTTGGCCATTGAAGGTAACTTGAGGGGACTTTGGGGGCCTTCTTTGGACCCCTCCATGAGTGGAAGAGCCCTAGGACTTCTTCCTTCTCTCTCATTCACCTTAATCATGGTCCAAGTACCTAAAAATGATGCAAAGAACATCCATAAGCGCATTTGGCAATGATAAATATATTAGGGGAAATAGCTTGTAATCTAACATGTTTAGATGTGATTTAAGTACAAAATGGCACAAGATGGAGCCCTAGAATAGGGCTACATCATTGGGAGAGTGTGTCGGTGACTAGTACACTGACAGAAGGGGACAACTCCTTGTCGTCTATCCATCTCAGGACAACTAGAGTTCCTGGTAGTCCGTGTGGACTATCTATAGAGGCGGGAGATTTCCGCTGCTCAGGAGGACGACCTTCAACTGCAGTCTGGGTCTACACTAGTAGCTGTACAAACACCATCGAAGACTAGGTGGTTGAAGACCGCACTAGCTTCAAGGTATTGTCACTGAGCAAGCCTCAAGACCAGGTATATCTCGCTAAACCATCCTTCCTATTACATAGTTGTTGATGTGATCTACCGGTTATGGGTTTGAGGTAAGATAATTTTTTTGTTTCCGCTGCCTATTCCATCCCACAAAACCCAATAGTGTTATCAGAGCCACATCAACATACTATGTTTTAGGATAAATTGATGTGATCGGATTTTGGTTTTTTGCCATTTATTTATTGCATGCGATGCAAATACTTAACTGGATAATGTGCATATCTGATTAAACAGCACAATCCCTATATACATATATGATATGGTATATATATGCAATCGATACACGCCACTCTAAAATAGTTTTGATGATGGATGTGTAGTGCGGTTATGGCCTATAAACCCCTATGTGTGTGCATGGTTGGTTGTGGTTGTTTGCATCTCGGTATGTGTACCGAGTCCTTTCTTCTATTCTAGATGTAACTCAAGATAACTCGAGCCTTCTCTTCTACCTTTTCTCCCCCCAAATGTAACTCAGGGTTTCCCAAAGAAATTTGTAAAAGTAGGTTAGTTTTATTTCCTGTTATGTTGAAGATCGGTGGGTGCCCAAATGAGCGGTTGGAGGACCGAGATGACTGATTGATGGTGTGAGACGAGTAGCTGGTGGCCTGACGAGGAGCACAACGACCTGAGGAACTGACTGTCTGGAGGATCCAAATGATCAGTTGATGACAACCAACTGATTGGCCAGGATGCAAGCTGATCAGTCATAGGATGAGCTGATCAACCTGGAATAACTAAAGCACATATCTTCATCAACTATAGGTTGCTGCATATGATGTAGACCTAGATGACCATAATTCCTTGTGGCTCAAGGAATTGTAATAGGATGGCTATAATCATCACTTTATCGCTTCACATGTTTTCTTGTGGGATATAACATGTATATGATACATACTGTATATGTGGTGATTGGATATGTATATGTGTATAAATATCAAACCCCTCAATTTAAAGATTAAGTTTAAGATGCCTTCCAAAAGAAATACACATGAAAAGATTGATCGACTAAGTGTGGGCACGCCTTTGCGTGGTGCACTGTCTATCTCGTAGAAGTGTCACAGTGGGTATGTGGGTATGCCATCATAGGGTGCATACTCATCGTGTTGGCTTCTGGGAACAGACTTAACAAGGTGATCTTAATAGGATTAAGCACCTTGAGGCATGGAGATGATCATGACAAGGAGTTGTACATGACAACTATCAAGAGTTTCATATGATGCAATTAGCAAAAGTTGCCTACCTGAAAGAATCTAGTTGTGGGTGACAACCTTCGCTGGTCCATAACTGAGAGTAAGTCAGGGTCTTGCTCACTAGAAGGTTGTACGCTGCAATCTTCTGAATTAATACATGAGGATTATCACTTTGATCAAAATAGTGGGAGAAATAATTAATTAAAGGCTAATTTATATCATCAAGTTTATTCAAATCAAATCAATTCAAAAGGAGTTTTGAAAAAATGCAAATATTTTCTCTTGTAGAATCAAATGGCAAAGAAATCATCATTTAAATCGGGACATTTAATTGAGATAAATTTCCATAACTGGTTAATGACTATGATAAGTGTTTAGCATATTCCTAAGATACCAGTGGCCTTAGAATCCACTCTATGTACGCTTAAGGCATTGTTTGAGGCACACAAGAAGAAGGATAGTTCCATGATAGTGATCAGTGGAATGGAGTCCAAGGACACATGCAAGAAAGAGAAGTGTTCTCCCGCCAAGCTGAAGTCCTAGTCTTCTATGCTCAAAATATGAAGAGGATTAAGGGAATCAAGGAAGATGAAGCAAGAGATAGAGATCTCTACTTCTTATGTATACATGATTGAGATTAACTTTACTACTTATTCATCATGGGTACTTGATACCAGATGTGGATCACACATTTGTTCAAATGTGAAGGATCTGAAAAGAAGTAGGACTTTAGCGAAAGGTGAGGTTGAACTACGTGTTGCTAATGGAGCAAGAGTTTCTACTGGTACAGTAGGAACCTATGAGTTATCTCTACCAAGTGGGTTGGTAATAGAGTTATAGAACTACTATTATGTACCTACCATAAATAGGAATATCATTTATGTATCTTGTTTGGACAAGGATGGATTTGAATTTCTTATTAAGAATGGAAAATGTTCCATTTCTAAAGATGGAATCTTTTATGGCAGTGCCTCAATGTCTTATGGTATATATTTGATAGATCTATAGACAAGTGTATACAACATAAACACCAAAAGACAAAAACTCAATGACTCAAACAAAATATACCTTTGGCATTGTTTTCTAGGACACATAAATGAGAGTTGCATATCTAGACTCCATAAGGATGGTTATCTGGACTCTTTTGATTATGAATCAATAGATACATGCAAATCTTGTTTACTGGGAAAGATGACTAAGGCTCCCTTTTCAAGAAAAGGTGAGAGAGCGAGTGATCTATTAGGACTCATACATACTGATGTATGTGGGCCTTTTAGAACAAATGCTAGAGGTGGGTATCAATACTTCATTACCTTTACTGATGACTTCAATAGGTATGGTTATGTTTACTTGATGAGACATAAATCAAAAACCCTTGAAAGGTTCAAGGATTTCATGAATGAAGTACAAAACCAACTTAGCAAAAGTATTAAGGCACTTCGATCCAATCGAGGTGGAGAATACTTAAGCCAAGAGTTTGAGGACCTTCTGAGAGCCCATGGTATTGTATCACAATGGACTCCACCTAGAACACCATAGCATAATGGTGTGTCAGAAAGAAGGAATCATACATTACTTGACATGGTGCGATCTATGATGATTTTTTCCGATCTTCCTTCTTCCTTCTGGGGTTATTCTCTTGAAACCGCTGCATATACACTTAACCGTGTACCACATAAATCAGTTCAAAAGACACCATATGAGATATGGCATGGGAAGCATCCCGATGTGTCTTTTATGAGGTTTTGGGGATGCGAAGCATATGTCAAGAAAATGTTTCTTGAAAAGTTTGTACCCAAATCAAGTAAGTGTTACCTTGTTGGATATCCCAAGGAAACTAGGGGATATTACTTTTTCACTTCATCTGACCACAAAGTGTTTGTTGCTAGAATTGGTGTATTCCTAGAAAAGGAATTTATTTCCAAAGGAAATAGTGGGAGGAAAGTAGAACTCGAAGAAGTTTGAGAACAACAAGAAAACATTGAACCAATAGATGAAAAAGAGGAACATAGATAATCACAAACTGTTGTGGAATCTCAAATTTCTCAAGTAACACAGGAACCTCATAGATCTAGTAGGACACGCCTTGAGCCTGAAAGATTTGGATATCTTGTGACTCAAGAAGGCAGTGAGTTGGTAATAGATGACAAACCAACTACCTATCTAGAAGCTACATAGGGACCAAACTATGAGAAATGGCTTGAGGCCATGAGATCTGAGATGGAATCCATGTATACCAACAAGGTATGGACCTTGGTGGATGCACCTGAAGGGGTAAAACCCATAGGGTGTAAGTGGGTCTTCAAGAAGAAGACAACATGTTTGGCAATGTGCAAACTTATAAAGGCAGATTGGTTGCAAAGGGTTTCAGACAAGTTCAAGGTGTTGACTATGACAAAAACTTTTCTCTAGTTGCCATGATTAAGTCCATTAGGATCATGCTTGCTATTACAACCTACTAGGACTATGAGATTTGGCAGATGGATGTTAAAACTACATTCCTTAATGGGAATCTTGCCGAGGATGTGTACATGACACAACCTGAAGGTTTTATAAATCTAAAGGATGCAAATAAAGTATGTAAGCTGCAAAGGTCAATCTATGGATTGAAGCAAGCATCTCAGAACTAGAATCTTCGATTTGACAAAGCAGTCAAAGAGTTTGTCTTTAGTCAAAATGAAGATGAACCTTGCGTGTACAAGAAGGTTACTAGGAGCATGACTACATTCCTCATATTGTATGTAGATGACATAATGTTGATGGGGAATGACATTCTTGCTTTATAAAAGGTAAAGACATGGCTTGGAAATACATTCTCAATGAAAGACTTAGGAGAAGCATCCCATATCTTAGGAATCAAGATCTATAGAGAGACTTCTTAGACTAAGTCAAAGCACATACATTGACAAAGTGTTGAATAGGTTCAACACAAAGAACTCAAAGAGATGATGCATACCCATGAGGCATGGAGTTCCCATCTCTAGAGCTCAATGTCCCAAATCTGGTGAAGATAGGGAACACATGAATGGGATTTCATATGCATCAGCAATTGGATCCATCATGTACATAATGTTATGCACACATCCTGATGTCTCGTATGGACTTATCATGATGAGAAGATACCAATCATACCCCATAGATACTCACTAGACAACTGTGAAGAACATCCTAAAGTACTTGAGAAGGACTAATGATCAATTCCTCATTTATGGCGGTGAGGAAGAGTTGGTGGTATAGGGTTACACCGATGCAAGCTTCCAAATCGATAAAGATGATTATAGATTGTAGACAAGATTTGTGTTTTGCCTCAACAACAGAGCTGTGAGCTAGAAGAGTTCCAAGCAAGAGACAATTGTGGATTCTATGACAGAGGCCGAGTATATTGCTGCATCCCATGCAGCTAAGGAGACTATGTGAATCAAGAAGTTCATTTCTAAACTTGGGGTGGTTCCTAGCATTTGTGGTGCAATTGAGCTGTATTGTGACAACAATGGAGCTATTGCACAAGATAAAGAACCCATATCACATCAGCAATCTAAGCACATACAATGGCGCTTCCATCTCATACGAGAGATCGTACAGTGAGGAGATGTGAAGATTTGCTGAGTACCAACCGAAGACAATATTGCTGATCTTTTGACTAAGGTACTTTCACAGCAGAAGCATGATGGTCATGCTAGATCACAAGGACTGAGGTTCATGGGTGATTGGTTGTAAGTGCAAGTGGGAGTCTATTGGTATGTATTCCCATAGAGCCAGTCATATGATGATTGGAATGACATACTTTGTAAATGATTTGAATAATAATAAAGGCAATTTCTGTCTACATGTTTAATCTATTTTGAGATAATGATATAACATGTTAGATGTCTAAAGAATTGTATTACTCAATGACATATGTCTTTGGGTTGAGGACCTGAACAATGAGATCATATGGATGTTAAGAGTATACATTCGTGTTATGTCCCTAGTCAGTTGTTATTGTGGAAATAACCATAGACATCAATAACACTAAAGACTAGAGTGTGTGTTGGTTGATGACAGAGTCTCATTAGTCATGATATGTGATATCAAACCAAGCATACATATACATGTTAGAGAACAATATATCAGACAGACCCACCATAAGAGTGATGCATGGAAACCACACTTGGTTAGTCAGGATCATCTCTTTGAGTATTGGTGGTGACTGCGGTTCTTAGACCTGAAATCACTGCACTCATCACATGTGGTTGGGTACACTTTGACATCATCATATGCAATCCTAAAACATGGGTTGTTATCATAGTGATGATTGGGTGACTTTGACACATGGGGACTTGACTGTGAGTGATAGATTTGGAATTTATCCCTCCTAAGGGAGTGTGATATCCTAGCCACTTGAGGAGTGATACTGAGAAATGCATGGCCATGCACATGTAAGTCAATATGTGATATTGAGCTTACATATATCTCAGACAGTCTACTCTGAGTCAAGAAACATGGATTGAATGTTTGTAGAGGATGAGAAGTCCATGCCTTGAGTTCAATCTAGATATCAGTGAAAAAGGGACTATACATTCACTGTAACACCAATAACAGATTGTAGGTTGAAAGTTGTTCTCCAACTTTCCTCTTCACTTGGGTAGCACTGATTTTTGACTAGGCACCACTCTTCTCTTGTAATGTCAAGTTAGTTATGGACATTCACTGCCAATGTGAAATGGAACCTATAGGGTCACACACATAGGATTAACTTGGAAGAGGAGTTTATCCATGAATGATGTTTAGATTTATTACTAAAGTGTTTAGGAACTTAATTAAACATTCAATCAATAGACTTGACTCAGAATCATCAAGTTCAAGTGTTGAACCAATTAATTAGAGTGTGAGATTGATTGAGAACTGCATTGACTGAGTTCTACACAACATGGACCACCAACCGACCGATTCACTGGGTGAACCGATCAACTCATGATCAGTGAGACGACTAATTCACTCTAGTGAACCGATCAATTCACATGGACCAACCAAGCAGGTGTTGGGTTTCCCGGTTTGTTAGATAAGATTTTTGTTTCACTTGTTCAATTCGATTGGGACAATAATTAATATTTGCATTAATTAGAAATGAATAAGGAAAGTCAATTATGGGCAAGTCTTAGAAGTGAAACGATTGGTTCACTAAGTCAAGTGACCAGTTCACACTCTCAACCGACCGGTTCAAAAGTGAACTGATCGGCTCACTTGCCCAAATGGCTTGTTGAGTTGTGAAATGACCAGTTTGTCTACCACAGTACAATCAGTTCATGGAAATTTCAGGCCCTTCTACTCCCGCACAGACTGGGAACCCTGACCCTGCCCTCTACAATAAATAGAGGGATATAGGGGGCTTCTCAAAACACATAACTCAAAAAATTAGTTGTTATGCAAAGTTGTTGTCCTCTCTGGTTGTGGTGACTGAGAGAGCCCAAACAAGATCTACCCGTCCATGGAGGAACAATGAGGGAAAGACAACTACAGAAAAGTGACTGATTGTGGGAGAATGCATTGGTGACTAGTATGCTGACAGAAGGGGATGACTCCTTCTAGTTTATTGATCTCAAGACGACTAGAGTTCCCGGTAGTCCGTGTGGACTATCTATAGAGGTGGGAGATTTCTGCCACTCTGGAGGACGACCGTCAACTACACTATGGGTCTACACCAGGAGCTGCATAGACATCATCGAAGACTAGGTGGTTGAAGACCACACTAGCTATGAGGTATTGTCATTGAGCAAGACTCAAGACCAGGTATATCTCATTATACCATCCTTCCTATTACGTAATTGTTGATGCGATCTATTGGTTATGAGTTTGTGGTAAGATAATTCCACTGCCTGTTCCATCCTACAAAACCCAACATGTGACTCTTTCTAGAGCACAAATCAATTACTTCATAGGTGGTTTGTTCAAGATGTTTACTTATGTATACAACCAATGGCTTTACCTTTTCAACATTTAATGGTTAGAAGTCGATTCCTCAATATTCCCATTGTTTTGGGTGAAGTGTGTTATGTAATGTTATGATTCTGATGATGAGCATTTGATGGTTAAATGCCTTAAACTAGTAGTATTACCCTTGCCCTTGTATGATTATGATTTATAATTACCATAATGAATTAAAGGGGTAACCCTAATGAGGTATAGCTTGTTATACCTAGCATTAATATAACTAAATGATGGTAATTGGGTATGAATAGTCCTTGAATGATTAATATGATCATGGAGTGCTCTCTTATTGTTGTTGAAACCCCAGTATGCTATAACCGATGGTTACACCTTGATTTATGTGTGGGTCCATACCCTAGTATGCAGCCTTAATTCACCCAATTGATATACCTAATCAAGTAAAACTCTAATCATGTAGTGTCCTATGCCATAGAACCATCTTCAGTGTCAAAACTTACTGGATGGTGAAATAAGTATTCCTAAGGGAAACTCAGAGCGCATACTGTTGAGTATGCGGTGTGCTTTTCATCCTGACATCAAGTGTTATAGGAGGATGGTTGTAGTCATACCTAGCCTGCTATTTGAGAACGACTACGGTCAGTTCTTAGTGATTATAACATGATTTAATTAGAGGACAACTACAGTTGTACCTCAGTAATGGGGTTTGAATACCCTGGATGCTAGCACCATGACATGTACCAAGGTGGGATAGTTAGAGGACTATATGTCGCTATTTTGTAGTTAGACTGAGATGTCACTGTAGTGCAGACTCGTACTGACCGAGTATGGAAAAGATCTTGGAGTGTGACTCTTCCTTGATCTTATATGGAACTGGTTGTGACCAAGCGGTGGTCAGTTGGACTTTGAGTGGTGCGACTCAAACTCCCCAGGGCATAATAAAAGATGTAATACAGTCGTGTAGCATATTTGTTTAGGGTTATACACAACGTTTCACATTGGATGATAACCCTTGTTTGTTCTCTTTACATAAAGATGATGCGTAGTGCAATTAACAGATAGTAGATACACTTATGTTGTGGATATGCTTAAAATTGTAGATGCGTACATATAGTAGCCATGCTTATGTTGATAACTATAATGCTACTATTTATTATAATCATGATGCTATCTATCTCATGTTGTTAGTTATGTTTAGCATGCTAGACATGCCTTGTAACTAGAGATGCATATACTGCTAATCATGCTTATGCAGATAGTTGTGTTTATGTTGTTAGCTCTTCTTATGATGTTGATATGTTCAACCTGTTAGACATGCTAATGTTGTTAGCTATGCTTATGTGGCTAGACTTATTCATAATGATAGAGATTCTTTGTTACTAGACTTGTTCATGATGCTAGATATACATATGCTACTAAATTACTTATATTGTCAATAAGATAAAGGATGATAGTATGGCTAATGATGATAATTATTATCTACTCCTTTATGTATTCTGTCAATCATCCTGGTATTGAGCTTGTTTGTTATATCTGATTAAATTGCTTAAACTATTTAATCACTTAAAATGTTGTAATGAATAAGCATTGTTGGAGGTTATATCTCTTGATGGAACATGGCTCTCACCCTTGTGGTTCACCACATTTTTGTTAGGTAATCGGACGTGATGAAAACAAACATGTGGCAGAATAGAGGAGCTATAGTAATGAACCTTTGAGAAAGTTGATTAGATTTCTAGTGTGTCCTAGAGCCATCCCTGTACTCTCAGGTCTGGATAGGAAAAGTTTGTATATGGTGTTTCAAACGAATCAAATTTTGTTAGCATGTTAATGCTTGTTTGTGTGGCATATACAGATATTGTTATCCTATGTATATATGTTGTGGCTAAGGTAATAGAACAATTTGTATCAAATTCTTATCATAGTATGGATACAAGAAAGATATTGGGCTCTTATGCAATTGTTTGTGAGAAGGTGTTGATGTTGAAATCGGTTTTAATTTACATATATTTTTGGGTATGTGGTTAATTGGTGATTGATTGTGTTTTTTGTTTTGAGTAATCTCGTTTAGTGTAACAGGTTCTTACAAGTTGGTATTAGAGGTTCAGGTTCACTGAGTCTATAGGGACACTAGGACTTAAGACTAGGATGATGTCTCAGTTAGGAACGTGACACCAAAACATGGTGCATACTGCCTAATCTCAATACTTGGGTGCCTTGGCCATGCATTCGATTATTGAAGAAAAGGTAAGTATGACTCTTAGATTGCTATCTTTTTTATTACTCTGATCAAGTGGTCATTTTGAGGCAATATAAAGAGCATAATGAATAAGAAATCATGGTGTGAATATCTCAAACCTACCTTAAAGAAGATGAGAATTGCATCACTATCTATCAAAACTGGAATGTTTGGTAACTATAAGAGAAAGATACAACAGCATGAGATCTAAGCCTAAATACAAATAAGAAAAAGAGAAGTTCTCGAAGATATGATTCAAGATGATAATAAAGTAAAAGACAGGTAAGTCTGTTCTTATAAAGTGAATCAAGGTATGAAATCAACATAAGATGGAGAGAACTCTTATAATAAGTAAAAATGAGAAGATAAATGGGAACAATGACAAAGGAATAAGGTGGAACCTGAGTTAATCTAAGACCAACCTATGTGTGTAAAAAAGTGTTAATGTAAAATCAACATGGCATGTGAAAGAAAGTAAGGGAGATGATCCCTGTTTAATGAAGAAAATGAAGAATATGATGATTTACATGTATATAAGTGGTTGAAAAGCATAATAAAATAAGAGAACTTACCCTAGTGGGATAAATAGTCATCAAGGAAGGAGTAATGAGATATGGTAACCATGATGATTCCTATTCTAATGGAAAGGAACCCGAAATGAAAAAGGTAAAATGATACATAAGAATCTGTAACCTGCATAATAAAAATAGAATTAGTTACCTTTTTGCCAGTGACCCTTGAACAATGCTGCTCTGATGTGGGAAGTGTGTTTCCTTTGTGTCTTTCCTATCTAGGGCACATATTTCAAGTGGATCATTGCCACTTTGTATGTGTGAATTCATTGTAAACATGAGGTTGGTTGGCTTATTATAGCAAAAGGTTGCTTGGACTATGGTTCCAAGATCATAGAATTTGTGATGAGTTTGCTTTTGAGAATTTCGATAATTAGGAAGGCTCCTCTTATATGTCTTGAGATTTATTATGTTGGTAAAAGTAGATGAGATAAGAATGTGAGTTCCTTACAGCACATGAGGTGGATACCAAGGTAATGAATCCTTGTATCCAAGATGTACCAACAGTATGAGAAGTGTGTGAATATTGGAGATGTTTACTAAATGAAAATTCCAAGTATTCCTCTCCCTGAGAGAGAGAGAGAGAGTTGATTATGACCCTCTAAATGTTGTTTGGAAGGAAAAACAAAAGTGTTGTGTATGGTTCAGTGACAACCGGGCAAGACCACTATCAAGGATAGATGGTTTGTTGATCAATAGACATGTGATACCATGTTCCTTTAAGATAAACCTATGATCAAATATCAATGCATAAGAGTTAGAGTGGATGACATAATTTACATGACCATGATGAGTTTAGGGTTATGTCCTTTAGACTAACCAATGTACAAATAGAATTTATGAATAGGAGGAATAAAGTGTTCCAATCATGTCTTACAAGTTATATCAAACTTTCAATGATGACATGTCAAAGTATTTCAGAGATGGTTAAAAAAAGATCAATATTTCTTCAAAAACCTTAGGGTTTCCGAAGCAACATTAGCTATGAGACAAGTTGAACAAGTGTAAGATTGGGTTGATTAAATGTCTTTAGGGTATCGTGATATGTCTTCTAAGTAGGTTGTGTAAATCCTAGTAAGGTGAAGATAGTGTTGTTGTTTTACCCCTAACAAGGTTGACTAGGAATGATGTTTCCTTATATGGAATGATAGGTGCCAGCGTCAACAATTCTTTTGATGCTGAAGAAGAACTGACAAGCGTTCCAGTTTTAGTGTATCTAGAAAAAAAGGGATGGATACATCGCCTTTTTTATCCCTTAAGGAATGGTATGGGACACATTCCATGATTGGTAAAAAGCTAGCAAGTATGACTTTTAAGTAATGTTTTGATACAACATATATAATTTTAGTATGATAGCTAGAATTTAAAGTTGAACATTACTACTAGAGTTGTTTAGGTGACACAACAAGTTTCTACATTCCATATTTAGAATGTCTTCTTAGGTGGGGTTTTTTTGTGCTGACCCAAGATGAGATATGTATGAATGATGTGACATTACCATGATATGTAAGTAACCATGTGAAGGTAATAGTATGAGGTGCAAAGGAAGTACCCATCTTTGTTTACCTTAGATTTCAGGGGCGAAATCCCTATTAGGGGTTTATAGTTGTAAGGGCCCTAAACTTGTTTAAAGAGTTGAATAAGCTCAGTTACCATATTTTAGTGATTATAACCCTAATATAACCTTGTTATATACTTTGAAATCATAATACAAGCTTAAGTTTCAATTTTGGTCAAATTTGGACACTGTTTGAGCAAGTTATGCAATTTTTTTGTACATTTTGGACTTTTTTGCAATTTACCCAATTGAGGGATTTTCTTTGCAATTTGTCACATGAATTATGTTTATTATATATTATCTTATCATTCTTGATCTTTTTGAGCCATGGGGCTCCTGGTTAAACCTTGATTTGAAGGTGTTTTCTCCAAGGGTATTTTAGGGTTTACCCCTTCATAGATGAGCTACCTTTAGTAGCTATCAACTAATGAATTATTTGATTGGCTTGGAAATTCGAAAAAGGAAAGATAAGAAGGTCTATATGGATTGTGGGGGAGCTTCTTGTGTGTTTTTGTGTATATTCTTAATAGTTTAAGGCCATGGACACTTGGAAAGATATTAGAACTTCAACCTTTTCTTTTTCTTTATATTAAAGTTTTATATACTTATCCCTAAGCACCCAAACAAACCATTTACTCTCCACCACTTCCCTCCTATGAACCTCGTTCTCCCTCTATTCTTCTATGAAGTTCCTATCCAAGGAAGAGGAAAGTGGGGATCTTCTTGGGGAAAAATCATCTAGGGTTGCAATTGACTTCCTTTTAGGGTTTAAAAAGCTTCCTTCTAGTGATTTTGACATATAAGAGTAAGAATCCCCTTATTTTCTCCATTTATTTCTTTTTTATCCTTCCTCCTACCTTTTCCAGGTTGGAAACTTGCTGTTACATGGTAGAAATTTCTCTAAAGCTCTAAAACTCCACCTTTCTTGCTCCTTATGCTTAGAGTTTGCTCATTTGATGAAGAAAGGTGCTAGACAGATGAGTTCAGAACTTATGCTTGGATTTTCTACCCTACCTGCTCATTTTTTCTTCTATTTGTGATTTTATCTTCTAATTAGAGACATGTTTTATAACTTCCTCCACGTTTATTGATTACCATAAGCTTGCTAGCTCATGTTCTTGCTTTTAAATGATGATCCATGCACTAAAAAGCTATGCTTGACTTGGATTTCAATTTATATAATGTTCCCTATTCTGATTTCAGTTCTATATGAACATGCGATCATGTGCGTTATTCCTAAGGTATAATATGACTTGTATCAGGTTAGTTTGATAATTGATAGTGCTAAACACCTATCAACCAACGGTCAATTTTAGGGTTTAAAGTTGATTTCCTCTATAAACACATGACTCAATGGTGGTACCCTTACAACAACTGATGATGTTGTCTTCATGACAACTAATGGTGGTGAGAAAGGGTGTAAACTGACGTTTACCCCTTAGGCCAGGTGTTGGCCTAATTAGAATCTAAGTGATTAATAACTAAGTACCCTAATGATGCTATCAGTCAATGGTGATATTAGTTTGATATTCGATGGTGGTTAATGAATATAGTGCTGATCTAACAACCTATGGTGACTTAATGGTCACTAGTGATGGTATATCAGGTCTCCAAAACCTATGGTGAGTTAATCATGTAGTTGTAGCATCAATTAAGCCTTAAACAAATTGTTTCTTGGGTCATATGATGCAATGGGCGAACCTATACTCCAATTGATGGTTTTAATATATGAACTTGACCCTATGGTTAAGATATAATGTTCCTTCATCCAATAAATTGGAATGGTGCCTAAATGTAATATGTTGGTCCTAATAAAGTGATTTAAATGGCTTCCCTTATGAGATCAAATTAAGAAAGTCATTTACTAACGACTTGCTTTAAATAAACAATCACTTGTGGGTTTTACCCTACTCTCAATGGAACTTTTTATGTTGTTAATCAAGGGATGTCAAGGGTCATATGGTGACTCTTTCTAGAGTACAAATCAATGACTTCATAAGTGGTTTGGTTAAGATGTTTACTTATGTAAACAACCAATGGCTTTACCTTTTCAACATTTAATGGTTAGAAGTCGATTCCTCAATATTCCCATTGTTTTGGGTGAAGCATGTAGTGTAATGTTATGATTCTAATGATGAGAATTTGATGGTTCAGTGCCTTAAATTATAGTATTACCCTTGCCCTCATATGATTATGATTTATAATCACCATAATGAATTAAAGGGGTACTCTAATGAGGTATAGCTATTTATAACTAGTTTTAATATAACTAAATGATATGACCCGTCCCTCGCGTTAACCCTCATCGTCTCTGGCGATTAGGGTTCCGAGGCCGTGGATGACCCTCTCTACCCAACATGGTCTCTCTCTCTTGTAGGTACAAGGGTCACTGACCGTTTGGGTCTGGTTTCTGACGATGGCTACATAATTGGCAGATAGATATTCAAAGATGAGGCTGACGGAGATTGAAGAAGCACCGATCGAGATCCAAGCAGAAGAAGAGGAAGATGGCCTGGCGCATATGGAGCTTGTGCTGGTAGCGAGACTATTGACAGAAAGGAGTTTTAATTTCTGGGCTATGCAGAGGATTCTGATTCAAGCATGGGGACTGAAGGACAAGGTCCTTTTCAAGAAGGTTGAAGCTGATGTTTTCATAATCTAGTTCTTTGATTGGCGAGACAAACAGAAAGTCATTGAAGGCCCCCCATGGAACTTTGACAACTGTTTACTGCTATTCAAAGAGATTGTAAAGGAGGAGAAATTGACAATGGTTAAACTAACCACAAGTGTATTTTGGGTGAGACTATACAGGCTACCTCTAGGGTACAGAGGAGAGAAAGCTATCCGTAAAATTGCGGCAAGGGTGGGTGAGGTGAAGGTGGTGGATCATGATGAACTTGGCTGGGAGACCTCAACTAGGGTTCGCGTCCAGATTGATGTCACCAAACCGTTGCTACACACACTGAGGATTCGAACTAGTAGAGGGGGGTTAGCCAACATAGAAGTAAAGTATGAACACCTGTCTTTGCTATGCTTTACCTGCGGAAGATTAGGGCATGGGGGAAAAGACTATTCGGAGGTAGAAGATGAAGAGAATGAGGAAGGTCAGTGGGGTCCTTGGTTAAAGGCATCACCAAGGAAACCAAGGATCAATGTACACGAAGAGATCTATGGTGTTGGCTCAGTAAAGAAGACTCCCAAGTTCCAACGGTAACCTTCTTGCTCGGTGTCAGGGGAGACAAGGGGAGTGAAGCGGTAGCGACGTCGAGGCAGAGGGGGCGATGGCGAGGAAGAGAGAATGATGGATGGCACAGGGGTTATGGGCCTAGAAATCTAGTAGATGAGAATGCAGGGGAGGGTGATGTTGAGGTCGATTTGAGGCAGACGACGGGGAAGTCTCTGCCGGAGCTGGGCGACGGGGCTAGGAGTACCAGGGCGGATGAGGGGGATGGTTTCACAAGGGAAAGGGAGAAGCTCACTGGGGAGGAGGAAGGTGAGATTGGGGGCAGGATGCGCTACTCGCTGGAGGAGCTTTTCATTCTCAGGGAGGCTGTTGATGTATCAGAGTAGCCACCGGAGGTCGAGAATGATGGAGGAGGGGCACGATCGGAGGTTAACGACATCCAAGCTGTGCAGATGATTATGAAGGAGAAGGGAAACGTGATGCACTCACATAGAGATGAACCAGTAATAACAAGAGCACATAGCAAAACAAATAAGATAGGTCAAAACAAGAAGCAAGCAAATAAGAAGGAAGCAAAGGCAAAGAAGAAGAACACACCCTGGGTCTACAAAATGAGTAGAGGAGCTAGAATGGGCATTCCTGACATCAAGGTAGCTTGGGAAACAGTAGCTGGAAAAAGAGACAGAGACATGGATAGTGATGACATGGACCTTGATGGACAGACCATATAGAGTGATACTAGGAAAAAAGCAAGACAACAGGAGGTAGAGGATGCAGCAGCTGATAGGGCCGGAAAATCCCAAGTAGCGGTGGTTGGTATGGATCAACCCCGCGAAGGCCAATGAAATTCCTAAGCTAGAATTGTTGGGGTATGGGCAACCCTGACAAGGCAACAACACTAAGATCATGGTGCTGGAGGGAGAGCCCGGATATAGTTTTCATCATGGAAACTATGGTAGCAGACACAAGGCTAGCGGAGGTGAAGAGAAGTTGTGGTTTTGTCAATGGAATTTGTATATATAGTGTGGGGAGAGCGGGAGGAGTGGGATTTTGGTGGAAAGACGCGAAGGTGGAAATCAGTAGTTATTCACAAAGACACATGGAGTGCTTGGTGGATGAGGGCATGTATGGGAAATGGAAGGCTATTGGTATTTATGGATGGGTAGACCAACCAAATAAATTCAGGACGTGGGATCTTATGCACAGAATCAAAAGGGAGGCTGAGGTGACGATACTTTTCTTTGGTGATTTTAACGAGATAGTATCCAACACGGAAAAGCTGGGAGGACCACCAAAAGAGGAAATGGTTATGCATGGGTTCTGAGATGCTATAGATGATTGTGCTCTGGTTGATCTGGGCTATACATGTAGTATTTACACTTGGATATGGGGCCTGTCCATGGAGGCACTGATACAGGAGAGACTTGATAGAGAGTTGGAAGATCTGGATTGGAAAAGGCAATACACGTATTGCAAGGTGGTTCATCTTCCTATCTATGAATCGGATCACGCTACTATCATCATCACTACAGATAAAAGACAAGTGGAAAAAAATAAAAAGAAACATGAGTTCTTTGCCTTTGAACCGGCTTGGGTTGTTGAGGAGGAGTGTCAAGCTACTATTCACACAACATGGAACCATAGTAATATGGAAGATCTGATTGGTAAGCTGAATAGATGTGGTGTAAACCTGAAGAAGTGGGCTCAGAAAAAATTCAAATTTAGAAGGAAAAAAAATTTGGGAACTAGAGCAAGACCTTATGTCAGTGCAAGCTCAACCACCTGATAACAGGATGCTGAGAAAGGCAGAACAAATTGCGGAAGAGCTACAATATTGGCTGCGACACGAGGAGTCTTATTGGCACACTAGATCAAGGATGAATGAGATGAGGGACGGTGATAGGAATATGACTTATTTCCACCAGAGAGCGTCAACCAGGCGACAAAGGAACAAAAGTGAGGGCCTAAAAGATAATAATGGAATATGGAGGACAAAGGAGGAGGAAGTCCAACAGGTTGTCTTAGATTACTTTACAGAGCTTTTCAAAACTACAAACCCTATGGCTTTCGGGGCAACAATAAGGGGCTTGGAAAGGAAGGTGGACAGGGAGGTCGCTAGACATCTTGAGGTGGACATTTCAGAGGAGGAAATTCTTCATGCTCTTAAATAGATGTGTAACATCCCTGACCTGGGTTATGAGTTAACCCTAGGTGTTTTGCCTAAATATGTAATTAAATCCTTGTGATTAACTTTGGGCATGTAATTAAGTTTCTCAGAAACATATATTTCAGATTTTGCTCCTTTTTATATAAAATTGTAGCATTGTTTTGTTTTACAGGGACCTATGTGCAAATTACCCAGTTAGAAGGGTTAACTTGCAAATTGCACATGTTGAGATGTTCCTCTGATGTTGAGACATCATGAGAATGATGATGGTAAAGTTTGAGGGATTTCCCAAGCTTGGGCACCAAGGTGCAGCTGTGGAAGCAATCCCTGTGCTTGAAAACCCTAAATTGAAGAAAAGTGCAATTTACCCAATTTAAGGGGTGCAACTTGTAAAATACATCATCTAAAATATCTTTTAAGACTCTTGTCATCATTTATAGAAGAAATGATGAAAGGTCACTTCAATTAAATAATCATATAATGAAAAACACCTTTGTGATTGAATAATCAAGGTGTATGTACAATAGCCTTTTATGTGTATGCTTAACTAAAAGGTTGATCTTCTTTGCCCTCATTTCTTGACCTTAGAAGAAGGTTTGTCCTTAGAATTAATATGAAGGGACGAGCATAGAAGGATGGAGGGACTTAGTTGAAAATATGGAGAACTTATGAGCTTATGTTGAAAATCTCACCCCAAGTATATATACTCTCCACCTCTCTAAGCAAGGGAACTTTCCCTTCGTTTCCTTCACTGTTCTATTCACCCAAACCGACTAAAGGGGAGCTGTGGAGCTCAGGAGGATGACCAAGGAGGGCAAGGTAGGTTTGAATCCTCCCTTTTGCTTAAGTTCATGGTTAGAACTCGAATTCAAGGTCAAATTGATGGCTAGCTCACATAGCTCTACCTTTCTAGCCATCTCTTTTCGACTTTCCTTGGAAGGATCACCTTGGCCGACCTATGGAAACTCAAGGACGCCATTAAAAGCTTGGAGCATGAAAGCTTGGAGCTCAAGGAGCAAGCTTTAGGCGGGTTTTATAACTCTAAACCCATGCTTTGTTATATACATCTTGTTTATGCTTTTAGATGATAGTTCTTCTTCTTCTCTACCTTCCTTTGCTACCTTGCAAGCAAATCCGTGAGAAATCCTTGCTGTTCTTGAGCTAGGAGATGAAGACGTTATTTCCAAATTTAATCCACTACTTTTCACTTTACTAAACGGTCTCCACCAAGTGCACACACGGTTTGCAAAACCGTTTGGTGAGCAAACGGTCTCAAGACCGTGTAAGGGAAAACGGTCTTCAAGACCATTTAGCCACGTTGACCGAGCATGGACCGTATAATATTTCTGTTCATAATTATTAAGGATAATCACCCACAAAATTTGACATGATAACTCCAAAGGAATCGTGAGATATGACATTTTTAATCAACAACTTTAATTGAATTTACTCCTGATTTCCAATATGTTGAAATCGCCCTTTTTGGGCAAACGGTCTCAAGACCGTGTAAGAACGTTGACCAAGCATTGACCGTATGAGGTTACTGTTCCAAATAATGTTGATTAACAACTCACCAAATTTTATGGACTAATTCCAAACGATCTAAGAGTTGAAGGATGATTACTAGGGTAAACCCTAATTCAAGGGTAATGACATATGATGTGAATAGTAAACCCTAATTCAAGGGTAATGACATATGATGTGAATAGTAAAACCTAATTCAAGGGTAATGACATATGATGTGAATAGTAAACCCTAATTCAAAGGTGATGACATGTTATATGAGTATTAAACTCTATTTGATAAGAATCAAAGAACTTAGCTCTTATGACAAGAGTGGAAAGTATAATCATTGTTTTGAATTACCTTTATTAGTTGAATTAACCATGCAGGTTCTGATATGGAGGTGATCATATCCAGGTATGAATGATGATACTATATTCATTAAAAGCATATTGATAGCTTTATGAATAAGTAAAGTATCTTGATGCCTTGTCAGTGGCATTCTATGATAATAATTGGGCTGTGAGAGCCATGAATACCATCAAGGTCATGCTTTAGAGATGACTTGTGATGAGTATAATGAGAAATGATGATTGATGTGAGTTAGGCTTGTTACATTTAGTATTCTCCTTTTATAGCTGTTATGCTACTGTTATTGTTTGAAGAACAATGTGTGATGTTAAATGAATACTAAATGTACCTAACTAATCAAGTATAATGTAGAGCCCTGATCATAGACCCATCATTGTCAGAGATCAAATGATGGTGAAACATGTTTTCCTAAGGGAACTCCTGGATCACATACTATTGAGTATGTGGGGTACATGGATGTGTAGAACCTTACATCCTAGTGTAGGGATTTGATGTAGATATGTAATCCGTCAATCCTTCACTACTTTTCCATACCGTATCAGTAGTAGGTAAACATGAAACCTCCTGATGACAAAGAAAACATAGATATCCGTATCAGTGGAGATAAACATGAAATCTCCTGATGACGAAGAGAGTACAGAACGCCAATGTAACTCTAAAATAGCGAAGGACCAGTTTACCCTGGTGAGCTATAATAGTAGAGACACAAGATGTCCTACAAGTGATCCTCTTACTGACTGAGGAAGGTGAAGGTCATGAGAATCCGACTCTCTTAATGACCTATGTATGATACTGATGTGACTTCTTAGCAATCAGTTGGAGTATGAGTGGTATGCCTCATCTCCACAAGGCATAATTTTGTTTGTAAAACATAATCAACCGCGTAGTATACCTGTTAGAGATAACTACGAGTTAGTTGATTAATGATACATTGTAATAGTGCTTATATTCTTCGTGTCTCATAAATGTTGAGCTCTTGTTTATAGCTACAACTGCTATTGAATACTTTGAAAGCTTTACTGCTTAAGATATTCTTTGATGTTATAATAAAGCTTCTGGCGGAGAGTTATAACTCTCGCTGGGACAATTATGTACAATTGTCTCACCCCGTAGACTTCAACTTTTTAGGTGGACGTCGGAGACGGAGGAACCGGTCTACAGGTGACCAGTCCCAGCAGCAGCAGCAGCAGCACCAGGAGCAGTAGTAAATCTCAGGTGGAGATTTAGCCTGCCATGTGGTGTAGTTAGAGTCAGTCCTATGTGTCCTCTGTACTCTCAGGTCTTGGAGTCTTTTGTTATGAGTTCTTGAGATTTTGTATCTTGATGTATATAATTACTCAAGAAGTAATTATCATGAGATGTAAACAGTTTATCTCTTGTTATGAAAGAAGCTTTTAAGGATTCAAGCTCTTGTCTCGAAAAGTTTTAATTTCCCGTGATTTTTATCTTCCGCTGTTTATCGAATCGCTTCCGCTAAGTTTAAATCGTGATTATATCGTGGTTTGGAGATCAGAGCCCACAAGATGCATCCAACTAAGCCACCGGGACCGGATGGGATGAAGGCCTTGTTCTTCCAAAAATACTGGCACATTGTTGGGAAGGAGGTGGTGAGCTACATAAAGGGGTGGTGGCGCTGACAGAGAAGCCTAGGGGAGGTAAATAAAACCTTGGTTGTCTTATTCCCAAGGTAGAAAAGCCCACAGATATGGGTGAATTTAGACCCATCAGCTTGTGTAACGTCATATACAAAATCACCTCCAAGGTGGTCACCAACCGTCTGAAACCGCACATGGACAACATTGTTTCTGTGAATCAAAGCACTTTTATTCCGGGGAGAATGATCACTGACAACTCCCTCATCGCATATGAACTTTTCCACAAGATGAAGAAAAAGGAGGGAGGACGGGGTACTATGGCACTGAAATTAGACATGTCCAAGGCCTATGACAGAGTGGAATGGGACTTCTTAATACATGTGATGAAGTGCTTGGGTTTCGGTGAAAAATGGATAGATAGGGTGTATGATTGTATATCTACTATTAGCCACGCCTTTGCCATAAACGAAAACCGGACCAGAACGATTAAGCCAACCCGTGGACTCAGACAGGGAGACCCTCTCTCACCTTACCTTTTTCTTCTTTGTGCAGATGCTTTCTCTACATCTCTGCGTAGAACTGCTAATGATAATCTCATTCATGGGATTAAAGTTAGTAGATCAGTGCTGAGCATTTCTCACCTTTTCTTTGCAGATGACAACATTCTTTTCACTAGAGAAACCACCATAGAATGCTTGAAAGTAGCTGAAATTATCAGCCAGTATGAACAGGCATCTGGACAAAAACTTAATTATTTGAAGACGGAGGTTGTTTTTAGCAAAGGAATAAGTCGGCAGAAAAGGGTGGAGATTAAGGAGTTGCCACGGGTCAAAGAAGTGGAAAGGCATGCCCACTACCTGGGGCTTCCTACGGCTATAGGGAGGTCAAAAAAGCATGTCTTCAGCTACATCAAAGAGAGGGTATGGCGCAAACTTCAAGGATGGGTGGACAAGTTGCTTTCTAAACCAGGAAAGGAGGTGCTCATAAAGGTTGTGGCTCAATCCATACCTACATCTGTCATGAGTATTTTTCAGCTACCGGCAGGGATGGTGGATGAGTTGCATAGTAAGGTGGCTAGATGGTGGTGGGGGGCAAAGGGGAATGAGAGGAAGATGTCATGGGATAAGTTGTGTAAACCAAAGAAACAAGGTGGACTGGGATTTAGAGATCTACATGTTTTCAATCATGCTCTTTTGGCAAAACAATTATGGTGGATATATACTAAGCTGGAGACAATGGTTGTCAAAGTTCTTAAAGCAAGATATTTCCCAACGACTGACATTTGGGAGACTAGAAGAGGGTACAAATTGAGCTATACCTGGAAAAGCTTGTGGGGGGCAAAGGCGTTTGTGTTGGAAGGGATGGAGTGGAGGGTGGGGAACGAGACTAAAATCAACATTTGGGAAGATAGGTGGGTACCGAAGATGACAGATATGCTGGAAAGTTATAGGAACAGTGAGGCGAGCAACTGGTGTACGTGAAGGATCTCATGCATGATGGGAGAATGGAATGGAATGCAGATGTAGTGTGGGACCACTTCCCAGACAGCATCGTGAGGAACACTATTGCTATACCTCTCAGCCTTAGAAGAACGGAGGACACCAGGTACTGGTGGCCGGAAAGGGAAGAGGAGTTTATGGTGAGATCAACATATTGGCTTGGGGGCCTGGGGAGACAGAATACTATGATGCACATATCCCAACTAGGAGATCACCTATGGAGACAGATATGGAGGAGTGGGTTAGTTCTGAAGGCTACCCATTTCTTATCGAGAGAGGAAACTAGAGGCCTAACTACCATGGGCAGGTTATACGATAGAAACTGCAACACGGATGACCTTTGTCTTCTTTGCGCTAGTGTGAGGGAGTCTATCTCTCACATATTATTTAGATGTCCGAGTGCAGTAGAACTATGGGAGCAAGCCACACCACATGCCAGTGACACTGTGGACAATGTGAAAGACCTCACGCCCACAGAGGAACTAGCCATGATTTTGGAGACCAAGGATAATGATCTATGAGAGGAGCTAATTGATATAGCTTGGTCGGCATGGACTATTAGAAACAACAGAGTTTTTAATAAGCCAATTACTAGCGGACTAGCTACTAAAGCCAAGTTGTTGGATTTAATCCGGGATCACAACAGGTTGACAATGACTCTAGGCAGAAACGAGAATGGGCGCACTGCTGGAAGGGAAGACGATAGGTGGGAAGCACCGGTGGAGGGACACCTCAAGTTGAACGTCGACACATCGGTAGGGGAGGACCGAAAGGTGGCAGCAGGCTGGGTTATCAGGGATAGAGCAGGGAAGATCCAAGGCATAGGAGGCAGGCGATGGAATGGAATGAAGGACATTGCTATTGCAGAAGCCTTGAGCATGCGAGAGGCCATATCTTGGGCTTTGGAACATGGGTGGGTAAATTTAGAGATAGAAACTGACTCGCAGGTGGTGGCTATGAGCTACAACAGAATCGACAGGAGGAGAGATCACTTGGGCGTCATTTTGGAGGATATCCAGTTGTTACAAGCAGATTTTAGTTTTTTCTCTATTTTGTTTAAGAGTCGTAGCAGCAATAGATTAGCTAATGCCATAGCTAGTGAGGCCCATAAAGGGTCGGTCTCTTCTTTTGATTTCTTCTCGTCATTTCCTTGTATGTATTTAAACATTGCTAAGGCCGATTGGCCAGGTTAATGAAATATAACACGACACTTTCAAAAAAAATATAACTAAATGATGGTAATTGGGTATGAATAGTCCTTGAATGATTAATACGATCATGAAGTGATCTCTTATTGTTTTTGAAACCCTAGTATGCTATAATCGATGGTTACACCTTGATTTATGTGTGGGTCCATACTTGAGAATAGTATGGAATGTGATGGTGATGCTTCACCTTATGCATCCATGATCCAATGGGGACGATGTGAGTTAGGGTTTGGGTATGAGTGTTGATTAGTAATATTAATATAATTTATGTTGTTGAACATAACTCTAATGCAAATATATAAATATGTGTATTCATGTTTAACCTTCTTATATGATGGCATGATGGTGTAACAATCTCCTTATATGATCATAACCTTAATGTATTAATTGGTGGTTATCATAGCCACACGGTTGATACTTTCTTATGATAAACATGTGCATTATGAATATGATGAGGGCTAATCCTATCTAGATTCGTTGCATGTTAAGGTAATAAAAGAATGCCCTTAATGTTAATATAACCCTGCTATGATTGATTATGAATATCTCCCAACTCATTAATGCAATATTGTGCTGATTCTGTGTATTATATGTAAGTGATGTTGTTGAACCTTGTTATAAGGCATAAAAAGATAATGATGATCTTGTAGGGAATAATATGATGGTATTAATGACCTTTGGGCATGTTTGAGCCCTGAATGAGGTGTAATCCTCTTATGTTGACAAGGGTTGCTACCCTATGATATTGTGAAAAGAATTTATATCTTATGATAGTATCATGACTAGTGTGGTCTCATGAATGGAAAGTGAATAGTACCATGTGATGATGAGATGAGAAATTATGTTTCACATGTTTTATATATTTTGAAGTTATGATACATATAGGCTTGCTAGAAGTGAATTAGGGTTTGTATGTCCACTTGTTTGATGCAGCCTTAATTCACCCAATTGATATAACTAATCAAGTAAAACTCTAATCATGTAGTGTCCTATGCCATAGAACCATCTTCAGTGTCAAATCTTGCTGGATGGTGAAACAAGTATTCCTAAGGGAAACTCAGAGCGCATACTGTTGAGTATGTAGGGTGCTTGTCATCCTAAAACCAAGTGTTTCGGGAGGATGGCTGTAGTCATACCTTGCCTGCTTTTTGAGAATGACTATGGTCGGGTCTTAGTGATTATAACATGATGTGATTAGAAGAAAACTACAGTTGTACCTAAGTAATGGGGGTTTGAATACCCTGGATGCTAGCACCATGACATGTACCAAGGTGGGCTAGTTAAAGGACTATATGTCACTATTTTGTAGTTAGATTGAGATGTCACTACAGTGTAGACTCATATTGACTGAGTATGGAAAAGATCATGGAGTCTGACTCTTCCTTGATCTTATATGGAACTGATTGTGACCAAGCAGTGGTCAGTAGGACTTTGAGTGGTGCGACTCAAACTCCCCAGGGCATAATAAAAGATGTAATACAGTCATTTAGCATATTTGTTTAGGGTTATACACAACGTGACACATTGGATGATAACCCTTGTTTGTTCTCTTTACATAAAGATGACGCGTAGTGCAAATAAGAGATAGTAGATATACTTATGTTGTGGATATGCTTAAAATTGTTGATGCATACATATAGTAGACATGCTTATGTTGATAACTATACAACTACTATTGATTATAATCATGATGCTAGCTATCTCATGTTGTTAGTTATGTTTAGCATGCTAGACATGCATTGTAACTAGAGATGCATATACTGCTAATCATGCTTATACAGATAGTTGTGCTTATGTTGTTAGCTCTTCTTATGATGTTGATATGTTCAACCTGTTAGACATGCTAATGTTGTTAGCTATGGTTATGTGGCTAGACTTATTCATAATGATAGAGATTCTTTGTTACTGGACTTGCTCATGATGCTAGATATACATATGCTACTGAATTGCTAATATTATCAACAAGACAAAGGATGATAGTCTGGCTAATGATGATAATTATTATCTATTCCTTTATGTATTTTGTCAATCATCCATGCTATTGAGCCTATTTTTGATATCTGATTAAACTGCTAAAACTATTTAATCACTTAAAATGTTGTAATCAATAAGCATTGTTGGAGGTTATATCTTTTGCTGGAACATGGGTCTCACCCTTATGGTTTGCCACATTTTTGTTAGGTAATCAGAATGATGAAAACAAACATGCGGTAGAAAATAGGAGCTATAGTAATGAACCTTTGAGAAAGTTGATTAGATGTCTAGTGTGTCCTAGAGACGTCCCTGTACTCTCAGGTCTGGACAAGAAAAGTTTGTATATGGTGTTTCAAACGAATCAAAATTTTGTTAGCATGTTAATGCTTGTTTGTGTGGCATATACAAATATTGTTATCCTATGTATATATGTTGTGGCTAAGGTAATAGAGAAATTTGTATCAAATTCTTTTCATAGTATGGATACAAGAAAGATATTGGGCTCTTATGCAATTGTTTCTGAGAAGGTGTTGATGTTGAAATCGGTTTTAATTTACCCATATTTTTGGGTATGTCGTTAATTGGTGATTGATTGTGTTTTATGTTTTGAGTAATCTCGCTTAGTGTAACGGGTTCTCACAATTTGGTATTAGAGCTTTAGGTTCACTGAGTCTATAGGGACACTAGGACTTAAGACTAGGATGCTGTCTAAGTTAGGAATGTGACACCAAAACATGGTGCATACTGCCTAATCTTAGTACTTGGGTGCCTTGGCCAGGTATTCAATTATTGAAGAAAAGGTAAGTATGAAACTCTTAGATTGTTATCTTTTTTATTACTCTGATGAAGTGGTCATTTTGAGACAGTCTAAAGAGCATAATGAATAAGAAATCATGGTGTGAATATCTCAAACCTACCTTTAAGAAGATGAGAATTGCATCACTATCTATGAAAACTGGAATGTTTGGTAACTATAAGAGAAAGATACAACACCATGAGATCTAAACCTAAATACAAATAAAAAAGAGAAGTTCTTGAAGATGTGAATGAAGAAGATATTAAAGTTAAAGACATGCAAGTTTGTGCTTATAAAGTGAATCAAGGTATGAAATCAACATAAGATGGAGAGAACTCCTATAATAAGTAAAAATGAGAAGATAAATGGGAACAATGACTAAGGAATAAGGTGGAACTTGAGTTAATATCAGACCAACCTATGTGTGTAAAAAAGTGTTAATATAAAATCAGCATGACATGTGAAAGAAAGTAAGGGAGATGATCCCTATTTAATGAAGAAAATGAAGAATATGATGATTTACATGTATATAAGTGGTTGAAAAACATAATAAAATAAGAGAACATACCCTAGTAGGATAAATAGTCATCAGGGAAGGAGTAATGAGATATGTTAATCATGATGATTCCTATGCTAATTGCAAGGAACCCGAAATGAAAAAGGTAAAATGATACATAAGAAGTTGTAACCTGCATAAGAAAAATAGAATTGGTTACCTTTTTACTAGTGACCCTTTGATGCAGGGATTTTGAGTCGCATTTATAGGCTATTTTTATACTTGTTTTGTGCCGTTCTTTGTCATTTTGTGACAATAATAGCATGATTCATTTTCTTCAGCCCATAATCACTATATGCATCAAATTCAGTTTATTTTATCTTATTTTGTATGAATTATCAAATTTCTCAGATTTGATTTGTGTTTTTCTCTTGGTTTTAGCTTTTTTAAATTCCAGGACCCGTCGATACCATCGACGGATCCATCGATGCTATCGACATGGCAACAATGACCAGGTCAGAGGGAAAGCATTTAGGTCGATACCATCGACCACACTAGTCGATAGTATCGAGATGCCAATAGGAGTGTTCCAGAAATTGAAGAAAGCACTGGTACCCTAGGGGGTCGATACCATCGACACCCCGTCGATGGTATTGATGCTGTCGGATCAGGAAATTGTTCAGAACGATCACAATCGAACGACCATGATATTTTGGAAGCCATAAGTCATGCATATACCTAAGAAACGATAGCCATGCCTAAAAAAACACGTTCTATCTCGTTGCATGAGTCCCGGAGAAGACGAGAGAAAAGAACATATCCCAGAGCTACGCCCCAGATGTTTCCAGAGATGCAGACGGACAATTTCACCGCCAGAAGGTTGCAGATTGTACGTTTCGCACTGAGGAGCACCCGGATCTTCTCCATTTCAGGGGTTACATCATATTTTCTCTCATTTCCCCCATGTCATCCTCTTTCTTCTCCATGTGTAATGTTGATATGAACATGCAGGGCTAATCCCCTCTATCCTTAGGACCGGGAGTAGCCCGGGGAATCACTGTATGACAATGTTATATTGATTATCATAATTTGTCTCACTTTCCCTTGATATGTTATCATGTTTCCATTGCAATTTACTATGCTTGATCACCATAGTCGATTTCTAATACCGTTAATTACTTCTAACGGAGGATTAGTGGTTGAAAAGGCACAATTAACACATTAATAAATAAATTCCTTAGACAAGGTAATGTACAATTAATGGTGGATACCCAGAGAAATAAATAAAGCACCTAGATCTAGAGTATAAGTTACTACTGGCATGGAACTGACCTAGAACTAGGTAGTGAATTGTATCGCAGAAGCGAGCAATTCTGACTACGGTCCATAATCAGGGAAAGAGAACAAATTATGATATTTGTGTAGAAGTTCATACAGTGAGACCTCACGGTGAAACCGCAATCCTAAGGATTCCCATTTAATTTGAGTAAACTAAACATTTAATCATCGTTCGCTTTTGCTTTCTTTTTGTTTTATTTTCTTTTTCAAACTCAACAATCAACTTTTCCAATCGGTCTAGCTGATCGCGACCAGTTAGTAGTAGTCTACTAAAATTTATGTTTCCCTAAGTTTGACTCGGGCCTCACAAGGCGTATATTACATTGATACTTGCACTTGCGTTATACACACAGTAAAATCATGTCAAGTTTTTGGTGTCGTTGTCGGGGAAACAATAAATTTTGGCACTACGAGTGCTGCAAGTGGCCACTCTAGGCCACTTTTTATTTTTATTTGCAATTTTAATTATTGAGATTAATTGTCTATATTTCAGATTCTTTATTTGTCTAGCACTGTACTTACTCAATTTTCCACATTTCAGGTACTAGTGCATGGTGAAGACGCGTAGTACGGACTACACACAATCGACACTTGAGGTCCCACCTTCGGGATCTGAAGACGAGCAGATAAATACACTACCCGAAGATGTTGAAGAAGAACTTGAGACTTTCACTATGGCCGAGGAGCAGACCATTTGGGAAAAGATTAAAGCTTCTTCTTCCTATGCGTAGAAGGGGCCAATCAAGAAACAAGATATCAACATACCTAGTTATAAGATTGACCCAGGGCTGATCCAGTTGGTAAAGTCACAGGCTTTCCATGGGCTAAAGAATGAAGACCCAGTTGCCCACATCAGCACCTTTGTGGAACACTATGATATGGTGAAAGTGGATAGATTTCCACAAGAGGCAATTTATCTTAAACTGTTTCCATCTTCTCTGGCAGGAAATGTAAGGGAGTGGCTCTACAACCTAGATGATGAGTATGTGGAATCATGGGACATGATGATTGAAGTTTTATTTGAATGATATTTCCTGCTTGAGAAGACTAATGATCTCATGAGGAAGATTCATAATTTCAAACAGCAGGCAGGTGAAACATACTCAGAGACATGGGAATGTTTCAACATCATGTTGCGGAAATGCCCACATCATGGGCTGGATTTAGAAACTCAGGCAAAGATCTTTTATTTTGCCCTTAATGAACACGACAGGAGTAATTTGGACTCAGCAGGGACAAGTTTCGTTTTGAACAATAAAGGCTCAAAGTGTAGAGAAATTTTAAAAAACATGGCTAAGAAGCAATCCTGGGGTGAACGAGATGCACCAGAGCAGGTCAAAATCACAGGGGAATCCAAGGAAATTAAAGAATTAAATGAGAAGATGGACCTAATAGCAAAGAGACTGCTAGAAAAAGATGATGAAGGATCTGATGATGAGGCATAGGCTAAGTTCATGCATCAACAGCAGGGCTACAAGAATAATGATTATTCATGGAGAAAGGACAAGAAATTCTCTTGGAAGGATCCAAATAACTTTTTGCAGGATCCGGATCAGAAGCCACAACCCAGTGTAGAAGATAAGAGTAATGAATTGCTCATTCAGGTGATACAACAAAATCAAGAGTTGATTAGCACTTTCGGCAAACAAATTAAATCTCAAGGAGAATTTATGAACCAATTCATCCAAACTTTGCAGAGTCATGGGGGCACAGATGAGGACGCTTGAGATGTCTATTGCACAGATGGCAGTTGAAATTGCAAGTTTGAAGAGGCCAACACAATAGGGTTTTCCAGGGAATACTGATGTTCCAGGAGGAAACCACCAAGCTAAAGAAATTTTGTTGAGGAGTGGAAAGAAAATTTTAAACTCCAAGGCCGATGAACCAAGCACACCACAGCCAGAAGCCACAGGTGATGCTGTAGAGGATGTCGTAGTCACAAAGACAGTGGAGGATGAAACAGAGAAGGCCACAGAGGAGCCCATTGCAGAGAAAGAGACTGAGAAGAGGGTGCCTTATGTGCCACCACATCAGAGGGAACAGACCATCCCAGTTCCTTATCCAAATAGTCTGAAAGCAAAGAAGGTGGATGCACAGTTTAAGAAGTTTATGGATAGCTTTAGGAAAGTTTTGGTCAACATTCCTTTGCTAGAGGCCATTGAAAAGATACCCTCCTATGGTAAGTTCTTAAAGGATATAATTACTGAGAAGAGGAAGATTCCTGACACAGAGGTGGTAGTGCTTAAGGAGTAGGTCAACACCTTTATTCTGGGAAAATTGCCACCAAAGCGACAAGATCCAGGCTGCTTCAATATTTCATGCTACATTGGAAAGGTGAAATTTGGCGAAGCACTATGTGACTCAGGAGCGAGCATCAATTTGATGCCTCTCTCCACTTTCAAGAAACTTGTTCTTAAAGAATCCCATAGGAGTAACGTGACAATTCATCTTGCAAATAATTCCGTTGTAAGGCCTTATGGGATTTGTCAGGATGTTCTGGTCAAAGTGGACATATTTGTATTTTTGATAGATTTCATGGTGATGGAAATGCAAGATGAGCAAGGAAATGAGTTGCTTCTAGGTAGACCCTTCCAGGCTACAACTGACATGATTCTAGAAATGGGTAGAGGTCGGTTGACCATGGGCATAGGAGATGACAAATTTGAAATAAAGATGCCAGCTGGCTCACAATCATCACAGGAGCAAGGACAGTGTAGAAAAATTAGACACTTTGATCACAACATTTCCATTTGTCTAGGGAAACTATTTCTTAATATGGCTCACATCATGAAAAAGGTTGATAAGGGAACACTTGTTGTGGACATCATGGAACAAACAAAGGTGGTTTATCTTGTCAAAGCTGTGGGTTATCCCAATGATGAAGAAGAGGAAGTCCCACCGTCTACTGAGGATGATGCTACAATAGTCTCCATGCTTGACTCGTATCCACAATTACCTCTTGAAGCTTGCTTGTTCAACAACATGGATGATTGGATGAGAAGAACGTCATTGCAGAATGTGTGAAGATGCTTCGAGTGCTTCCTTGCTACTACGCCAAGCACTATGAAGAACTAGGACCGCTGCCACCATCGCTTCAATCTTCTTTGGTCAGCCCGCCAGATTTAGAGCTAAAGATGCTGCCCCCTCACTTGAAATACACATTCTTAGCGGTTGATGCAAAGATATCGATGATCATTTCGGCATATCTGAGTGCCGCTGAGGAAGAGCAGTTGATGATTGTGTTGAAGAATCACTTTGGTGCATTCAGGTGGTCAGTTTCTGACATCAAGGGGATTGCCCATACTCTCTGCCAACACATGATCTGGCTCATTGAAGGATCCAAACCTGTGATTTAGCCTCAATGTCACTTCAACCCCATTATGATGGAGGTCGTCAAGAAGGAGGTGATCAAGCTTCTCTCTGCAAGCATCATCTATGCTATTTCAGACTCTACATGGGCGAGACCAACACAAGTAGTCCCTAAAAAGGGGGGAATCATAGTAACTCAAAAATCTTTCGAACGAGCCTATCACCACACAATTGGTAACCGGGGGGCGTGTTTGCATTGATTACCGTCGTTTAAATTCTTCCACTTTGAAAGATCATTTTCTCCTATCATTCATTGATCAGATTTTAGAACGGCAGGCTGACCGCTCTCACTTTTGCTTTTTAGACGGCTATTCCGGCTATAACTAGATTTCCATAGACCCTAAGGACCAAGAGAAGTCTACCTTCACTTGCCCTTATGGGACTTTTGCATATCGTTGTATGTCATTTGGTTTGTGCAATGCACCAACCACTTTTCAGCGTTGCATTCTTGCTATCTTTTCAAATATGGTAGAGCATTGTCTAGAGGTTTTTATGGATGAATTTTCCATCTATGGTGCATCTTTTGATGAGTGCTTATATAATATAGACAAGGTTCTACAAAGATGTGAGGACACACATTTAGTCCACATTTGGAAAAAATGCCACATAATGGTTAGCGAAGGAATAGTGCTTGGACACAAGGTGTCTAGCATAGGACTGGAGGTAGATCCAGTGAAGATTGAGGTTATTTCCAAACTACCTCCACCGAACTCGATGAAAGGGGTGAGGAGATTCCTTGGAATTGCTTGAGAAGGATGTGGTTTTTTATTTCAATGACAATTGTATGCATGCCTTCGAGGTTCTCAAGCAAAAGATGATTTTAGCACCGATTGTTCAAACGCCGGATTGGAGTAAGCCCTTTGAGCTTATGTGTGATGCATCGGATTTCACCTTGGGGCCATTCTTGGGTAGCACCTTGAGAACAAACCCACAATTATTTTCTATGCTTCTAAGACTTTGAATGATGCTCAACTTAATTACACCACCACAGAGAAAGAATTGCTTGTCGTGGTTTTTGCATTTGAAAAATTTAGGAAATATTTAGTGGGGTCTAAAGTTGTGGTATGGACAGACCATGCCGCCATAAAGTACTTAATTGAAAAGAAAGATGCCAAGCCTAGACTCATTAGGTGGATCCTACTCTTGCAAGAATTTGACATTGAGATTAAGGACAAGGTGGGCATTGCGAATGTGGTTGTGGACCACTTGTCTCAGTTAGAGTGGGTAGATGAGAGAGATACTAACATACCCATTACCGAGACATTCCCAGATGAGAAAATCCTTTCTATTCAATCTAAGGACCCATGTTTTTCACATATCCTGAATTATCTTACATGCAAAGAACTCCCAGATGATTGGACTTACCAAGAGAAAAATAGGTTTTTCCATTCTTTGAGATATTATTTTTGGGATGACCCTATTCTTTTGAGACAATGTAGGGATGTAATTTTACACAGTTGTGTACCCGAGAGTAAATATGATAGTGTTCTCAGTCACTGTCATACATTTCCCACCGGCGGTCATCATGCGAGTATGAGGATGACGAATAAGGCATTAGAGAGTGGAATGTATTGGCCCACACTTTTTTGAGACGCCTATGATTGTGTGAGGAGGTGTGACTCATGTCAAAGGGCAGGTAACGTCTCAAAACGGCAAGAAATGCCCCTCAATGTGTTTCAAGAAGTTGAGGTATTTGATTTGTGGGGCATTGATTTCATGGGACCCTTTGTGTCCTCCAATTCTAATTTATATATCTTGCTTGTTGTTGATTATGTGTCGAAGTGGGTAGAGGCAATACCCACAAGGACTAACGATGTTGTGGTAGTATGCATGTTCATGAAAGAGAATATCTTTTGTAGGTTTGGTGTGCCACAGATGATCATAAGTGATGGAGGCACCCACTTCACAAATAAGAAATTCGCTGCACTATTGAGTGAATATGGGGTCAAGCATAATGTAGGTACCCCATACCACCCGCAGACACAAGGCCAAGTGGAGGTGTCCAATAGGGAGATCAAGAAGATCTTGGAATGCACGGTGGCCTCTTCCAGGAAAAATTGGTGTGCACTACTACCGGATGCACTATGGGCATATAGGATCACGTTTAAGACACTTATAGGCACTACGCCTTTTAGGTTGGCTTACAGGCGGGCTTGTCACTTGCCGGTGGAATTAGAGCACAAGGCACACTGGGTGCTAAGGAAGATAAACATGAACATTGATGATGCAGGGAGAAAGCGGATGCTAGAGCTCAATGAGTTGGACGAGCTAAGGATGAATGCATACAAGAACTCGAGGATCTACAAGGAGCAGACAAAGCAAATACATGATCGCCACATTCAATTGCGAGTTTTAAGAAGGGTGATAGTGTGCTATTGTTCAATTCAAGATTGAAGTTGCAACCTGGGAAATTGAAATCTCGGTGGAGTGGACCCTTTATGGTTGAGGATGTGCGACCCCATGGTGCTATCATGGTGAGAGATGGTGCAAGAACATTCTTGGTGAATGGTCAAAGGCTGAAGTACTACTATGGGGAAGACTACGCAAGTAAAGTGCATGAGATCAAACTCATGGCACTCAAAGAGGAATGAGGAGCATTATTGCATCTAGCCTAAGACGTTAAATGAGGCACTTGTTGGGAGGCAACCCAACCTTGGTAGATTACATGGTTATCTCTTTAAATTTTTCGTATTCCTAGGTAGTTTTAATTAATTTAGCACTTAGTCTCTAAAAATGATACCCTAATATGTTTGTTGAGTGTGCAGGCTGGGAAATGGTCGATATCATTGATGCCTGGATCAATGGTATCAAATTTGGAACAACAAAAATTTCCACCGAAACTTCATCCCGTCGATACTATCGATGGCCTCGTCGATGGTATCGACACGGGAACAGGATGAAAGATGGTCGAGAGTTGATGGTATCAATAAGTATTGATGGTAGCAAAATCTCTAGAGATATTCAGACTGGGTGTTCTCAGTAAAGTCGATACCATCGACGACATCATCGATACACCATCAGGAAGAGCACTACCAAACCCTCGTGAGGATCAGAAGTATTCACATGTGTCGATACTATAGACACCCAGTCGATGGTATCGATGGACACGTCAACGATCCATGCATCTCCATCAACGGTCTACATCGACGATCCAAGGGCACTGTCGATGGTATCGACACCCCGTCGCTACCATTGACACTTTGACGATCCTGGCCCCCATCATCCAGCCATCGATACTAGTGAGCGACGGATTCTGCTCCCGTCAATACTATCGATGGATCCGTCGATGGTATCGACACGCCAATAGTAGCGGTGGCTGACCCTTACAAAAGGGAGTGAAATTCTTCAATCAAATCTCACACTCTCAAGCCATCTCTTCCACCTTTGAGCCCTAGCAGCCCCGAGCACCCGAAAGCTTAAGCAATCTGCACCGACGATCTTCCTCGTGCATCTTCATCAACGTTGTGGATCTCCGTCTTCTTCGATATTCACCAACAAATCTTCTCCGAGCTCTATTTCTAAGCCTATTTCTCTCTCACTCGTTGCCCGTGCAACAATGGTGAGATCGGGAGCTTCATCATCCAGGGATGCCCCACCTGCCCTACCTGCACCTCCAAAGAGATTAGTCCCTCGCCTGAGGCTAGTCCACCCATCCCCGAAGGTTAAATAGGTGTACGAGGAGCTATGGAAGTACTCCATCGAACCGACTCGATATGGAGACCAGAAGTTGATCAAGGATCTGGGTTTTGAGGCCAATATTGCCTATGTGCTACAGGGACAATTGAGAAAGTCCCCTATGTTGTGCCATGACCACGCCGACGGTCATCCATTCTTCAGTGAGTGACCCACTTACAAGGAGATTGTCATCGGGTTCATGGCATCTCTGGACATTTGTGTCATTCCCAATGAATTAGTATTGGCGCACACAGAGTGGAAAGAGGGGTGTGTTTCTTTCTGCCTCTACAACAAGGACTATACAATGACCCTTCACGAGTTCAACCCGATTTATGGGTGGATCCATAGCGACCTCCTCCAGCCAACGCACAATGCGGATTAAAATGCCATGATTGCAAAGCTAGTTACTATACTAAAGGGGTACTTGATCAGCTGGCACAATGCCTCCATAGCTGATTTTGAGCATCCATTTGTCAAGATCTTGCACCGGATTCTCTCCAACACCTTCTTTGTAAGATCGAAGCTGTCTCAAAGCAAATTTTAGGAGACAGATCTGTTCTTCCTCTATAGTCTGCTGGAGAGGACACCCATCAATTTTGGAGCCTTCTTCCTCATGTGCGTAATGGCAGTTAAGAGGAACACTTCTCACATGGCCCCCATTTATTTTGGGGGTCTAATTACACCGATTGCAATGTATGTGGTCCTGGATCTGTCCAGGCTACCCAAGCTGGAGTGCAAGAACACACTCAATTTGAGCCATTTTGTGAATGTGGGCCTCATTGAAGCCCATCATAGCACCGTCTACGCCACCTGCCATGTGGCAGGAGTCTTTTAGAGGAGGGAACTACTGAACCCTACTTTCAACATCAGGCCTAGCCAAAGCTACATGTGGCCTATCATTGATGTTGATGAGGATGAGGAAGAAATAGCTGCAGAAGTGGAAGTTCAAGATGGTGACAATGATGAAGAAGAGAAGGATGAAGCTACCATTTCTCTTCGACAATGAGTTGCTCCGCAAAAGCGTCCACGACACTATGGATCCTCCTCTTCTTCCCAGCCACCACCACCACATCCCTCTCAAGGTGGAGAGGATGTGTATTCAATGCAGGGGATGTATACAATGTTGTAGGATGTTCAACAAACGCAGCACCAACATACCGCCTCTTTGAACATACGCAGCACCAACATACCACCTCTTTTACGGGAATCCAAGAAACAACAAACTGACTGTTTAAGAATCAACAAGCAATCTACGAGAATGAGCACTTTCTCTTCACCAACCAAGAAATCATCCACAACAGGTTGCATAGGATGGAGATGCAGAAGCAACCGTTTTACGACCACTACTGGAGCCAAAAACATTTCAGAGGATACCCACAACCACCACCGATGCCCCCATCTGATATGTCATTCTAGGGGAATTATCCTTCTTAGGATCCTAGCGGCCACCAGTACCTGCCACACCCACCACCGGAGCAATAAAGGGGTATCGCTGTTCCACCTCTTAAGTTAGGATTTCGACTATGAGGCCATAGTCGAGTTCAAGCTTAGGGGGGGTGCTGGAACATCATCTATCTAGTTTATTTTTTATTTTATTTTATCTGATCTTTTATTTGTTTTGCAAATTTTCGTCTTTCTTTATCTTAGTTTTCTCAATTGCTAGATTTACTATTTTCTAGGATCCACTATCTATCTAGTGTAATCAGTGGAGTCTAATTTAATTGCATGTCATCTCATTTTCACTTGGGGCTTTGTGAGAAAATGATATTTAATCAAAAATCCTTAAGAAATTATAAGTTTGTCTTGTGAGAACTTGAGGACATTACTTGTGAAACTCATTGGGTAGGTAAACTTTAAAACATTTAAACATGATTGTATATCCTTATGGTTCATGATAAGAGGATTGATATGGATGTTGAGACTAAACCAACCAAATGATAATGTGACTTTAATTTGAAGTGAGAGAGAGAAATCCCTTGATTAATTGGTACACAAGTCAGTAAGGAGGGACATATAATTCTATCTGAAGGTTCTGTCAATTAGTCTTGTGATCTGATCCACCACAATTTCATTCACTCTCCACCATAAGAACTGGGATCACATTACTATCTTTCACTCTTTGATTGCATTCCACGTAGATAGGTCATGCATTACAATTATTTTTGTATGTTTTGCATAAAAATGGAAAAATAAAGATATATAGTAGTTATACATGCACATTATCCTTAGGTGCATGTCATTTAGTTGCATAATTATCATAATGAAGTGCATTCAAATCTTTTGAGCGTATAGTTGTACATCATGTGTTGTATGTTCTTCTGAAAAATTAAAGGTGTTGAACTTGTTCCATACCCTCTGAATAGAATGCATCAAGTGTGCTAGTAAAAAAAAAAGAGAAGGAAGCCCAACAAATAATACATTACCATTTATGAAAATGAGGGCTTGAAAAAAGAAAAAAAGTATGAATAAGAGGGAGAAAGGAACATGTTCTCATGCACATTTTAGGAAGAAGAAGCACTTGGTGTAGTTACTTAGATATTCCATCTCACTTTGAGACGGAATGATAGTGCATTCATCATTTCACAGAAAAAATGTAGCATTAGGGCATTTTCATTTGCATTTGCATCATGATAGGTCATTCATTTTTGGTTTTTGCATGATCGACTATACTGTGCTTCCTTTTCTTCCATAGCCACCCATTCCATCCACCCGTTGCTCTAAGTGGTAGGCCACCCATGATATTCTCCTCATTCATGTGTATCAGGAGATCTACTTCCATTTAGATGGTAGTTAGGAAATGAGCAACGTAGATAGGAGATCACAAGATGCACCAAGCCTGAACCTGAAGATTCTATTATGTTAACCGCCTTATTTAATAGTGTTTGTTGATCTTGGGGTAGACATTTCTTATGAATGATTATTGTCGCCTGAAGGGTAGTTATCATTCTGTGGTTGGCAAGGGCCGGTATGTGAATTGCAGGAGGGAATCATATTGAGATATCAATTTTGTGATTATATGTTCTTTAGTTGACCCTCTCAATCAGATTTTAAAGTTTTGTTGCTCGAGGGCGAGCAAGACTCAATCTTAGGGGAGTTTGATGCAGGGATTTTGAGTCGCATTTATATGCTATTTTTATACTAGTTTTGTGTCTTTATTTGTCATTTTTTGACTATACTAGCATGATTCATTTCCTTCAGCCCATAATCAATATATACATCAAATTCAGTTTATTTTATCTTATTTTGTATGAATTATAAAATTTCTCAGATTTGATTTGTGTTTTTCTCTTGGTTTCAGGTACTTTACATTCCAGGACCCGTCGATACCATCGAAGGATCCGTCGATGCTATCGACATGGCAACAGTGACCAGGCCAGAGGGAAAGCATTCAGGTCGATACCATCGACCCCACTAGTCGATAGTATCGAGATGCCAACAGGCGTGTTCCAGAAATTGAAGAAATGATTGGTACCCTAGGGGGTCGATACCATCGACACCCCGTCGATGGTATCGACGCCGTCGGATCAGGAAATTGTTCAAAATGATCACGATCGAACGGTTGCGATATTTTGGCGACCGTAAGTCATGCCTATACCTAAGAAAAGATGGCCATACCTAAAAAAACATATTCTATCTCGTTGCACGAGTCTCGGAGAAGAGGAGAGCAAAGAACGGAGTCCAAAGCTACGCCCCAGATGTTTCTTGAGCCGCAGACAGATGATTTCACCACCAGAAGGCTGCAGATCGTGCGTCTCGCACCGAGGATCACTCGGATCTTCTCCGTTTTAGGGGTTACATCATATTTTCTCTCGTTTCCCCCATGTCTTCCTCTTTCTTCTCCATGTGTAATGTTGTTATGAACATGCAGGGCTAATCCCCTCTATCCTTAGGACTGGGATAAGCCTGGGGAATCTCTTTTTTTTTTTTACATAAGTCAGAGGGTTTTTATTCATCTCGCCCCTCTCTTGCAAGCAAAATCTTTGGGATCAAAATGGCATACACTTCTTTCAGTAGAAATAAACTTGGTAGTACTACTACCATTACATGACTCGGACTTTATTAAGTGAAGAAGACTACTAGGAGGTACCCTATAAACTAAGGAAACCTCCTTGGATTTTTGGTGATGTTTAGCAAGGCCATCAGCAACCTTGTTGCTCTCTCTAGGGATATGCACGAGCTTCCAGTTATTCTTCCACCCCCTCCTGATGTCAACTATCCAAGGCATCAGCTTCGGAGAATGAAGCATATCTCCTTCAACAACATTGATAGTCTTCTGTGAATCAGTCTCAAAACAGATATGAGTGCAAGTAAACACACTGCTAACTTCCGCTGCCCAATGAACAGCCCTAACCTCGGCTTCCAAAGCATTATTGGCATATATCTTCCTACTCCATCCCCCTATCCATCCTCCTGTCCAGTCTCTACAGACAAAAGCAATAGTTGAGAGCTTTTTCTTACTTCTAAAGGTTGCATCCGTATTTATTTTCCAGCAGTTGAAATTTGGGGGTTTCCAACCTCCAATCTCCAGGTCTGGCCCTTCTTTATCGCTTCCTTTTGTTGAGAAAGCTTGTTCAGCTAGCTTACAGTCCTTCCTTATAAGATGAACTATGTAGTTGCTAGAGAGAGCTGTCCCTTCAAACACTTGTGCGTTCCTTCCTTTCCAAATTTGCCAGCAACCCACCATGAAGATCGTGCTTCTGCTGTTATCAGTATTGATACACTTCTCCAACCAATCCCAGACATCAGTGATCGAGAAGAAATTGTTCCACAGCTTATTCCTCAGAATGGTTTTCCAAATAGCTTGGGCTCTAGGGTAGTCCCTAAGAGCATGTAAGATGGACTCCTCCTGGTCGCCGCAAATGGGGCACATAGCACTGGTAGTCCACCCTCGATCCATCCTTTTCTTGTTAGTTAGAATAGCCTTGTGACCAACCAACCAGAAGAAGAATTTAACTCTGCTCGCCACCTTTGCATCCCAGATAATGCTCCACCTTCCATGGACTTTAATATCCCTGTTCTGTCGAAGAAGTTGGTAGGCACTCTTAATCGTGAACTGTCCAGTGTCAGAGTGATCCCAAGCTAGGACATCCTCCTCCTCCCTCGGTCGAGGAATATTGGTTTTGGTAACCTGGGTTACAACATCATTCGGTAACCAATCAGAAAGGAAGTCAGTGTCCCATTCATTGTTCAAGTTAATCAGGCTCTCTACTTTCAAATCTTTTAGTTCCTCTGGAATGGGTCGACGGCTGTAATGGAACAACCTGTTATCGAGAGCATTCCATTTGTCATACCAGACGTTTATATTCTGTCCATTAACCGGTATCCAAGTCGAATTGTTAGAGATGAACTCTTTAAAATGCAGAGATGCGCGTCCAAGCCTGGATAGGTTAATCCCTTTCCCTTCAGTGTAATTGCTGTACTTGCGAGCCATGCTAGTGCTCCAGCTAGAGTTCCTTTTAGTAGCTATATCCCAGGCGTGATTGGCAATGTGAGCGGCGTTCAGCTCTTTCATACTACGGATCCCAATTCCCCCATGCTCCTTACTGCAGGTGAGCTTATTCCAGGCAACCAACGCGAGCGGGTGGCTTTTATGATTTCCACCCCAAATAAAACTACGGATCGAGCTATCAATGCGATCGCAGACTTTGATAGGAATCACAGCCGTTTGCATCACGTAGCTAGGAATAGCAGTGAGAGTAGACTTTTCCAGACAAACTCGTCCAGCCAGGTTCAGGCAGCGGGCAGACCACGCAGCTATAGCAGACTCAACTTTCCTAAGCGTAGGGTTGTAAGTGTCTTTGTTCACTCTGCCATGAATGAGAGGGACTCCTAGGTATCTGCCTAGGTTATTTGTAATGGTGAAGCCACTAATTCTACCAATTCTGGATTTCGTGACTTGGCTTACATTTCTAGAGAAGAAGATGGAAGATTTTCTAACCGAAATGGCTTGACTTGAAACCCTTCCAAACTGCTTGAAGCATCGAAGAATAGTTTTCATTTCTTTTGTATCAGCCTTGGCAAAGAGGACCATATCATCAGCAAAGCATAGATGTGAAATTCTGGGACCTGACTTGGAGAGTTTGATAGGAGTCCATTGTTTCTCGAGAACCAGCTTGTCGATGGCTTGACAGAGGCGATTTAAGCAAAGCACAAACAGGTAAGGCGATAAAGGGTCGCCTTGTCGCAGAACTTTAGTAGATTTGAAGGATCCCGCTTCTCGTCCACTCCAAATAATAGAGCTTTCGCCAGTAGAGATGGACTGTATGATATAATCACATATGGAGCTGGGAATACCCTTTTTATCAAGAGTGTCCCTAATGAAGGGCCAAGTCATTGTGTCATAAGCTTTAGACAAATCGATTTTGATTGCCATCATCCCATTTCCAGTTCTCCTATTCCTCATAAGATGAATGATCTCTTGAGTGATGACAATATTATCAGATATTTTTCTACCAGGTACAAAAGCACTTTGCGCCGGGGAAATCCACTGAGTAAGGTGGGATTTGATTCTCTCAACAATGATCCTGGACGTGATCTTTAGACTTAGGTTATTTAGAGAAATAGGTCGAAAGTGTTCACACACTTCAGGCTTTGGATTCTTAGGTATTAGAACAATAGTCGACCTGCACATATCTTCATCTAGCTCACCACCTTGAAGAGCCTTGTTGATAGTCAAAAGTAAAGAGTGCTTGACGGTGTGCCAGTTCTTCTTGATGAAGCTGCCATCCGCACCATCAAGCCCTGGTGCCTTGTGTGGATTCAACTTGGTCACGATATTGTGGATCTCTTCAAGAGATGTATTGGAGCTTACCCTCTGTTGTTCCTCCTCGCTCAGTTTATTAAAATGACCAATATACTCTTTAATATCAGCAGCAGAAGTGGTGACAGGCTCAGTGAATAACTTCTTGAAATAATTAAGTATGAGAGCACGCATTTCCTCCTCATTACTAGTCCAATCGCCATTATCATCTTTGAGCATGGTAACGGTGTTTTGACGTCTTCTTTGTTTAACATAAGTATTATAAAACTTTGTTTTGAGGTCTCCATCAGTCAGCCAATTAATATGGCTTTTTTGTCTCGCATCCTCCTCCTCCTTCTTTAGGATTTCCCCATACTGAGTTTCCATGTCGGTGATCATATTGGCAGTGATCTCGTCAAAATCCTCAGCTAGATTCTTTTGCAGCAGGTCGATGTTTCTAAGGAGTCTCTTCTTATCATATGCAGTCCTTTTCATATTATTATCCGCCCATTTATTGATGGTCTCGTGTGAGTTCTTCAAGGCTTCATTGAACCTTAGGTTGGAGTTCCAGTTGGTTCTGACAGTACATTGAAAGTCCTTAGAGTTAGTCCAGGATTCTCTGATAAAGAAACGGTTGGGACGAGGAACACGCTGCGTGTTCCCAACCGCAATGGGACAGTGGTCAGAAAAAGCCTTAGGGAGATGCTCGATGATGAAAGTAGGATAGTTGTTAAGAAAATCAGTATTGGCCACTGCCCTATCTAACCTTTCCTGCAAGCCTCCATGGATATACGTGAACTTCTGTCCATTGAAGCCAAGATCTGTAAGACCTGCCTCCATCAGGGTGTTGCTGAACACACGAGCTTCATTGAAGTTATAGTGTGTGCTTCCACTCTTCTCCTCTGGCAGCAACGTAGTGTTGAAATCGCCTATGGCAATCCAAGGCATGGTAAAGCTCCTGCCCATTGATATCAGGTGTTTCCAGAGCAGGTTTCTAATCGAAACATTTGGGTGAGCATATACGAAGGTGATCAGTACCTTGTTATTGACCTTACAAGTAATGAATTGTCGATGGCTGTTAATGATTTGAACAGAGCATTCATCATCTTTCCAACAGACCCAAATACCTCCAGAGAAACCTCGAGCTTCACATCGGAAAGATTTGTTAAAGCCAATCTTCTTAATCGTTGTTTCAGCCTTTCCACCACTGATACGAGGTTCCAGAATACCGACCAGGCGTGCTTTCTTCAAGGAGACTAACTCTCTGAGGACACGGCATGTATCTTTGTTGCCGATTCCTCTAACGTTCCAACAGATCGTATTAATCATCAAAAACTGTTGAAGGTGGAGGGATAGCAGAACAGCAGCAGTTACTGGTTGTTCTCCTGTGGATCCCTGTTCTCTCTCTCTTCCTCCTCTTCGTCAACTCCTTCCAACGCTGACGTTAGGCCCAAATTCAGACGCTGGCTCGTTCTTCTTTTATCATTTGGGGGTTTAAACTTGGTGTGTTTTAGTTTAGGGATAATCCCTTTACTCTTCCGCTCCCCAGGGTGAGGTGGGATTTCAGTGGAACCGTTCTTCTTTATGCGTGACATGATCCCAATGTCATGGTTAACAACCTGTTTCATATTTACCCCAACGATAGTTTCACATTGAACAGGTGGGTATTCTTCTGACGTTTCCTTCATCTCCCCATTTACAGCAGTCTTCTCACGTATATCTTCTGACATTTTATCATGCTCCTCTATCTGTATGATTTCCTGTATGACCTCATCGACATCAGGGTTGACGACAATATGATCCTTTGTGCTCTTCTGGCCTTGATTTTCAGTGCTCTTAATTTCCTTCAGGACCTGTCTTTTGTCATCGCTGCTTTGCATACGTTTCTTCTTCCACACCTTACCTTCTCTCATATTTTCTCGAGAATGGTCTTTCTCCTCCGTGTTTCGTCGTTCATCTTCCAGCTCCTGCTGAGCATCCTCTTCCTGGGCCACAGATTTCTGCGTGGTTTCTTCGAGATCCTCCAACGAATGAAATTTGTTCCTTCGCGTTGGCTTTTCTTGTTGCTTTTTAGTATGCCTGGCATCCTCCTTGTTGTGCTGCTTATTGACAGAGTTCTTCCTTCGTTGGGTGTGCCATATATTCAGTGACTGCTCACTATCATCATTAGTAACCGACTGTGGTGGATCTCCATTTAGAGCACCTTCTTTGTTCTGCCCAATACGTGTGCATCTCTCCTGGGAATGTCCCAATTTTCCACATCCATTGCAGGTTTCAGGGAACGCCTCATACTCTATTTGGTATATGACTTCATTAATGGCAATAGTATGGACCATAGGTTTCATGGTATTCACTTCCACTGCAAGTCTCGCGAATTTGCTTCGAGTTATTGATTATCTATATGGTATTCACTTCCACCATAGTCCTGGGGAATCTCTATATGACAATGTTATATTGATTATCATAATTTGTCTCACTTTCCCTTGATATGTTATCGTGTTTCCATTGCAATTTACTATGCGTGATCACCATAGTCAATTTCTAATACCGTTAATTACTTCTGACAGAGGATTAGTGGTTGAAAAGGCATGATTAACACATTAATCAATAAATTCCTTAGACAAGGTAATGTACGATTAATGGTGGATACTCAAAGAAATAATTAAAGCACCTAGATCTAGGGTATAAGTTACTACTGACGTGGAACTGGCCTAGAACTAGGTACTGAATTGTATCGCGGAAGCGAGCAATTCTGACTACGGGCCATAATCAGGGAAAGAGAATGAATTATGATAGTTGTGTAGAATTTCAAATAGTGAGACCTCACGGTGAAACTACAATCCTAAGGATTCCCATTTAATTTGATTAAACTAAACATTTAATTGTCATTCACTTTTTCTTTCTTTTTGTTTTATTTTATTTTTCAAACTCAATAATCAACTTTTCCAATCGGTCTAGCTGATCGCGACCAGTTAGTAGTAGTCTACTAAATTTAAGTTTCCCTGAGTTCAACTCGGGCCTCACAAGGCCTATAATACATTGATATGTGCACTTGCGTTATACACATGGTAAAATCATGTCACCCTTGAACAATGCTGTTATGATGTGGGAAGTGTGTTTCCTTTGTGTCTTTCCTTTCTAGGGCACATCTTTCAAGTGGATCATTGCCACTTGGTAAGTGGGGATTCATTGTAAACATGAGGTTCGTTGGCTTATTATAGCAGAAGGTTGCTTTGACTATGGTTGTAAGATCATAGAATTTGTGATGAGTTTACTTTTGAGACTTTCAATAATTAGGAAGTCTCCTCTTATATGTCTTGAGATTTATTATCTTGGTAAAAATAGATGAGATAAGGATGTGAGTTCCTTATAGCACATGAGGTGGATACCAAGGTAATGAATCCTAGTATCCAAGATGTATCAACAATATAAGAAGTATGTGAAGATTGGAGATGTTTACTAAATGAAATTTCCAAGTATTTATCTCCCTGAGAGAGAGAGAGATGATGATGACCCTCTAAATGTTGTTTGGAAGGAAAAACAAAAGTGTTGTGTATAGTTTAGTGATAGCTGGGCAAGACCACTATCAAGGATAGATGGTTTGTTGATCAATAGACATGTGATACCGTGTTCCTTTAAGATAAACCTATGATCAAATATCAATGCATAAGAGTTAGAGTGGATGACATAATTTATATGACCATGATGAGTTTATAGTTATGTAATTTAGACTAACCAATGTACAAATAGAATTTATGAATAGGAGGAATAGATTGTTCCATTCATTTCTTACAAGTTATATCAAGCTTTGAATGATGACATGTCAAAGTATTTTAGAGATCGTTAAAAAAAAAGATCAATATTTCTTCAAAAACCTTAGGGTCACCGAAGCAGCATTAGCTATGAGACAAATTGAACAGGAGTAAGATGGCCTTGATCAAATGTCTTTATGGGATCATGATATGTCTTCTAAGTAGGTTGTGTAAATCCTAGTAAGGTGAAGATAGTGTTGTTGTTTCAACCCTAACAAGGTTGACTAGGAATGATGTTTCCTTGTATGGAATGATAGGTGCCAGCATCATCATTTCTTTTGATGCTGAAGAAGAACTGGCAAGTATTCCAGTGTTAGTGTATCTAGAAAAAAAAGGGATGGATACATCACCTTTTTTTATGCCTTAAGGAAAGGTATGGGACACATGCCCTGATTGATAAAAAGCTAGCAAGTATGAATTTCGAGTAATGTTTTGATACAACAGATATAATTTTAGGATGATAGCTAGAATTTAAAATTGAACATTACTGCTAGAGTTGTTCAGGTGACACAACAAGTTTCTACATTCCATATTGAGAATGTCTTCTTAGGTGGGGTTTTTTTGTGCCGACCCAAGATGAGATATGTATGAATGATGTGACATCACCATGATATGAAAGTAACCATGTGAAGGTAATAGGATGAGGTGCAAAGGAAGTACCCATCTTTGTTTACCTTGGATTTCGGGGGCGAAATCCCTATTAGGGGTTTATAGTTGTAAGGCCCCTAAACTTGTTTAAAGAGTTGAATAAGCTTAATTACCAAAATTGAGTTCTTAGAATCCTAATATAACCTTGTTATATTCTTTGAAATCATAATACAATCTTAAGTTTCAAATTTGGTCCAGTTTGGACACTGTTTGAGCAAGTTATGCAATTTTTTGTACATTTTGGACTTTTTTGCAATTTACCCCATCGAGGGGTTTTCTTTGAAATTTGTCACATGAATTATGTTTCTTAGATGTTATATTATCATTCTTGATCTTTTTGAGCCATGGGATCCTAGTTAAACCTTGGTTTGCATGTGTTTTCTCCAAGGGCATTTTAGGGTTTACCCCTTCATGGATGAGCTACCTTTAGTAGCTATCAACTAATGAATTATTTGATTGGCTTGGAAATTCGACAAAGGAAAGATAAGAAGGTCTATATGGATTGTGGGGGAGCTTCTTGTGTGTGTTCTTGTATATTCTTAATAGTTTAAGGCCATGGACACTTGGAAAGATACTAGAACTTCAACTTTTTCTTTTTCTTTATATTAAAGTTTTATATACTTATCCCTAAGCACCCAAATGAACCATTTAATCTCCACCACATCCCTCCTCCTATGAACTTAGTTCTCTCTCTATGCTTCTGTGAAGTTCCTGTACAAGGAAGAGGAAAGTGGGGATCTTCTTGGGGAAAAAGCATCTAGGGTTGCAATTGACTTCCTTTTAGGGTTTAAAAAGCTTCCTTCTAGTGATTGAGACGTCTTACTTCGGAGAACATGATTAACTAATGCGGAATCAAATTACTTAACTGGCATCAGAAATATGAAAATCACTAGAAATTAAATTTTTTTTGGAGAAAAGATCTTTAAAACTTAAAACTCCTTTATCATAAACAAAATAAACTGTTAACATCATGTTTTAACATTACATCTCTGATGAATCACTTCTCGAGTGATTATATATATCCAGATACAAAATCTCAAGGCTTAAAGCCAAAATCTCAGACTTACTGACTCCTAGGACCTGAGAGTACAGAGACGACATAAGACTAACTGACTATAGGACATGATAGCCAGTATCTCCACCTGAGATTCACTGCTGCCCTTGGTGTTGCTGCTGCTGATACTGTTCACCCTCGGATTAGTTTCTCCGTCCTCGACGTCCACCTAAAAAGTTAGAAACCTACGGAGTGAGACAATCTGGATAATTGTCCCAGCAAGAGTTATAACTCTCTGCCAGAAGCTTTGTTATGGCATTTAAGAGATAACAAAAGCAAGATAATCTTAAATCATCAACTGTAGGTTTGGTAATATTTAAAGCAACATTTACTTAAGCAATCACTTCATTAAAGCATATGAAGAACATGTATGATACATACTTGAACAGATCATTAATGTAAACAATGTAACATCAATCATTGTTTCTCGTAGTTTAACCTAAGCAGATATACTACGCGGTTGATTATGTTTTACAAACATTATTATGCCCTACGGAGATGAGGTATACCGCTCATACTCCAACCGATCACTACTAAGTCGCATTGGTACTGTACATAGGTCATCAAAAGAGCCGGATTCTTATGACCTCATCTTCCTCAGTCAGTGTGAGGATTAACATGCAGGACTTCTAGTGTCTCTGCTACTATAGCTTACCAGGGTATTCTGGAACTTCGCTATTAGAGTCACAGTGGCATTCTGTACTCTCTTCGCCATCGAAAGATCTCTTGTTTATCTCTCATCGATGCGGTATAAAAGTTTCCCTCGGGAGATTAGTGATACATCACCCCGGCATAAACACATAGTGAAGGGTTGATAGATTAAGATACATCTATATCAATTCCTACACTAGGATGTAAGGATATACACATCCATATTCCCCCACATACTCAAAAGTATGTGATCCAGGAATTCCCTTAGGAAAACATGTTTCACCATCATTCAACTTCTGACAATGATGGATCTATGATCAGGGCTCTACATGGTACGATTATACTTGATTAGTTAGGTACATTTCAGCATTCTTTTAGCATCAAGCATGTTTCCAAGTATTAATCATTAGAACAACCGTTATGAAAATAGAATACTAAATGTATCAGGTCTAACTCACATCAGTTATCAATTAGGTATCATATCTTAATTATCTCATCATAAGTCATCTCTTTGCATGACCTTGATGTTACTCATGGCTCTTACATCCCATCAATCTCATATGATGCCACTTACTAGGCAACATGATATGTAACTATTCATAAAGCTAGTAACATGCTTTCAATGAATATGATATCATTATCATTACCTAGGTATGATCATTCTCTTACAAGAACCTACATGGTTAATTGAGTTGACAACAATAAACAATTCATTTCCAGATTAGCCAATTTATCAAAAAGGATTAACCTTTCAATTCAAGGGTTGCACCTTCATGCCTTCATTAAGGCTAAGTTCCCTTATTCATCTCAATTAGGGTTATCTAATCCCTTTCATTATGATTAGGAATAATGATTCCTCATCTCATACTTAAACATGAAGATTCATGCTTAAAAGCATAACCTAGATTTAGGGTTTATTGTACATTTCAATGCATTACCCCCAATTAGGGTTTACTTATTCATTTTACTTGTTATTACCCTAGAATTAGGGTTTACTATTCACTTCACAGTGAATTGAGATCATAACATCATCATGTATGCCAATCATCATCATTGATGCCCTTAAATTAGGTTAAGATTCATTAGACATCATAATTAGGGTTTCTATGATCTCACCTTGGTGGATCATACCCTAATCATGTGCATGCTTTCATATTGGAGGTAGGTTACTTGATTCTTATTCATATTAGGAGCCTTCTCTCTCCTCATACTACTAGATGATGTTTACATCACTCTAGATTAAATTAGTTTAAGTCAAATTGATTATCATAGGTCAAGTTATCACCACTATAGTCATTAGAGTTTGCTTGATCAAGAGGTTTTGCCTACTTGAACCATTTATAAGTGCCTTGATTATATTCACCATTAATTATATCTTGGGTCAACCTACTAGGTACTTAACCCCTTAATGTCTTTAGGTATCATTAGGGTTTAAGTTGAACCACCATTGACCCATTTAAAACTTTAAAGCACTAAGTAATCACAACCCTAAAGTCTCCAAACGATTACACACTTTCAACCTCCAAACGGTCCTGTTGACCGTTTGGTTAGGTTGACTTCCAAACCGTTTGAACTTGGTCACCCTCAAGACCGTTTGAATCTAAACGGTCTTGAGACCGTTTCAACTTGTTGACCATTTGAGAGAGTTGACTTTGAAACCGATTGGATGAAACGACCTTGAAACCACATGAATTGAATCGACCTTGAGATCGATTGGACCAAACGACCTTGAGATCGATTGAGCCCAAACGGTCTTGAGACCGTTTGGAGTAAAACGGTCTTGAGACCGTTTGGACTCAAACGGTCTTGCGACCGTTTGGTCCAAACCTCTTAAAACCGATTGGACCCAAAAAGTGCATCAAGACTAATAATCGATTAGGGTTTTCAAGGTTGAGTCCCTCAATTGTCCTCATATGTGTTAACCACTCATCAATTGAGCCAATTATGGTTAGCCTTAACCAATTAGACACTCAATTGACCCTCAATTGATAGCCAATTAGGGTTGAATCTAATTCAATTAGGGTTTGTAATCAGTTAACCATCAATGTCCATCAATATAAGTCTATTTGATGTTGAACCCATCAATTGACCTCCAATTGGGCCCAAACTTGGCCCAAATGGTCTTGGGATCGTTTGGATATCCTACAAATGGTCTTGAGACCGTTTTCCAAAAGTCCCATCAAAATCTAAGTCAATTTAATAAGGGTTGAACCCTAATTAGGTCTAAAATCAGCATTTTCAATTAATTCAACAACCTATTGTGATTGGACCTTCAATTGATTAAATTGTCTTAACCCTAGACCTCCAAACGGTCTTGGGTGGTCACCAAACGGTCTTGAGACCGTTTGAGTGGTCCCCAAATGGTCTTGAGACCGTTTGGTCCACTCAACCCAAAATTCAACCAAATTGATCCTTGAATTCAACAATTTGAACCCGATTAGGGTTTAGAGGGTTGAAGTACTTTCAACTTGTGATTGGTTTGCAATTAGGTCATGATTCTTTGTAATTGATTAATTCAATATATATCCAACATACCTCTAAATGGTCTTCACTTGGTCAACCCTACCAAACGGTCTTGCAATCCACATGAAATCAAACGGTTGTGAGACCGTTTGGTTTCAAACGGTCTTGCAAACCGTTTAGACCAAATGGTCCAAGGTCATTTGGTAAAGTAGCCTAGAGAATCACGCCCATCATCTTCAACCTTAGAACAGGTTGGTTACTCCGTAGTTTTTCTTGCAAAAGTGCAAGGAAGAGTGGGGAAGAAAAAGAACTAACTACAAACTTGCAAAAACAAAGATATGCATAAGAAAGCAAGAGGTTTAGAGTTATAAAACCCGCCTTATGGTTGTTCCTAGAGCTCCAAGCTTCCAATCTTCAAGCCTTTAATGGTGTCTTGAGCTCCACAGGTCGGCCAAAGGTGTTTCTCCAAGAAATGGTTGGGAAAGATCAGCTAGAAAGAAAGAACTAAGTAAGATAACCATGAAACCAACCTTATAGTCCACTTTCCTCCATGAATTCGAGCAAGAAGATGACCCAAGATTACCTAGCTTCTTCTTGGTCGTTCTCCTCTGCTCCAGAGCTCTTCTTCAGTCGGTTTAGCAAGGGGATAAGTGAAGGAAGAAGGGAAACGTTCCTTTGTTTGCAAAGGAAAGTTGTATATATACTCTGGGGTCATTTCCATCATAAGGACAACTAGTTTCTCCATTTCTAATCCAGGTCCTTCTTTTCTTATTTGCACGTCCCTTTTCCTTATTTATAAAGAAAAACTCTTTCTAAAACCAAGGACTAAAGGTAAAGGAAGGTCAACTTATCACTAAGGTGCACATATATAAGGGTCTTTTTACTTACAACTTGGTTATTCAATTACAAAGGTATTCCTTTTTATATGATTATTCAAAAGAAGCGCCCTCTTCATCATTATTACTCTAAATGATGTCAAGAGTCATAAAAGATATTCTAGAAAGTGTATTTTACAAGTTGCACCCCACATTTTGGGTAAATTGCACTTTACACCAAAATTAGGGTTTAAAGCTCAAGGATTGCTCCACAAGCTGCATCTTGGTGCCCAAGCTTGGAGAACCCATCATACTTCATCATATTCATTCTTATGATGTATCAACACCAAGGAAACATATCAACATGTGTAAATTGCAAGTTAACTCCTCTAATTAGGTAATTTTCACATAGGTCCCTGTATTACAAAACAATACTACAACATTGTTTAAAAAGGACAAAAATGGAAACATATGTTCCTCAAGAGTTTTAATTACAAACCAAAGATAATAACAAGTATCTTAATTACATAATTAAGAAAAACACCTAGGGTTATCTCATAACCCAGGTCAGGGATGTTACAAATTAGCCACCCCTTACAAGGATTTCATCCCCGAAATCAACAAAACATATATTAAGGGAAAAGAGCAGGGTATTTCCTTCTCATCTCTTCCTCTAGTTCCCAAGTGGCTTCTTCAACACCACAGTGATTCCAGAGGACTTTCACATGACTTATATCTTTCTTCTTTAGCTTTTTAATTATGTTATCAAGGATTGACACTGGTCCTTCCTCATATGTTATATCATCATTCAATTCTACCTCCATAGGCTGTAGAACTGATTCTGTATCAGGGTGACATTTCCTCAACATAGAAATGTGAAACACAGGGTGTAACCTCTGTAACTCCGGTGGTAACTCTAGTCTATAGGCTACCTTTCCAACCCGTTCTATGATTGGATAAGGCCCCATAAATCTAGGAGCTAACATCCCTTTTCTTCGAAAACAAAGAATTCCCTTCCAAGGTGAGACTTTGAGATACACTCTATCTCCAACCTGGAACTCCAAAGGTCTATGACGTCTGTCAGCATATGATTTTTGCCTATCCTGTGCAGTCTTAAGCTGTTGTTGTATTACTTCGATTTTCTTTGTGGTTTGCTGCACAAGATCAGGACCTAACAACTGATGCTCACCAGTCTCATACCAACATAAGGGTGATCTACAACGTCTACCGTAAAAAGCTTCATAAGGAGCCATATCAATGCTATGTTGATAGCTATTGTTATAGGCAAACTCTATCAAGCTTAGGTGTAGATCCCAACTCCCTGTGAACTGAAGAACACATACTCTTAGCAAGTCCTCCAAGGTATGTATAGTCCTTTCCGACTGTCCATCAGTCTGTGGGTGAAAGGCTGTACTAAACCTTAACTGGGTGCCTAAAGCTTTGTGCAGTCGCTCCCAAAAATGACCCGTAAACTGGGGACCTCTGTCAGAAACTATAGTGATTGGAATTCCATGCAGTCATACTATTTCTTCAACATACAGTTGTGCTAACCTCTCAGCAGGATAGGTTGTTTTGACAGGCAAGAAATGAGCTGTCTTTGTCAACCTATCAACTATTACCCAAATGGAATCATGTCCTTTGCTTGTCCTGGGTAGGCCAACAACAAAGTCCATGGTTACATGATCCCACTTCCACTGTGGTATGGGTAAAGGTTGCATTGTTCCTACAGGTTTCTGGTGTTCAGCTTTAACTTGCTGACATACAGGACACCTCATAACAAACTCTGCAACATCCTTCTTCATCCCAGGCCACCAATACATATCTTTTAAGTTTCGATACATCTTGGTGCTCCCTGGATGCATAGCATACATCGAAGAATGAGCTTCTTCCAGGACTAAAGTCCTTAAGCTATCCACATCTGGTACTATCATTCTCCCATGGTAACATGCTACCTGGTCATCCAAATCATGGAAACCATCTCGTTTCTCATCACTATACTCCGATCTGATCTGTTGAACTACAGCATCAACTTGCTGTGACTCCTTAATCTGCTCTCTTAAGGTATGTTTTATGTGCATCTCAGCTAACAACCCAGTTAACAATGACATCTTCAACTGTACATTGTCTTGTCTTAAGGAGATAAACATATCTCTCCTAGAGCATACTAAGGAGCTTAGTTGTGCTCTATCCATGGTTGATGTTGTTGATTTCCTACTCAAGGCATCTGCAACCACATTGGATTTCCCTGGATGGTAATCAATTGTACAATCGTAGTCCTTGATTAACTCCATCCAGCAATGTTGCCTCATGTTAAGTTCATGCTGAGAGAAGATATACCTAAGGTTCTTATGATTAGTGAAAATCTGGAATGTCTCTCCGTAGAGGTAATGTCTCTAGATCTTCAAAGCATGAACCACAGCAGATAACTCCAAATCATGTGTCGGATAATTCTCTTCATGTTTCTTAAGCTGTCGGGAAGCAAAAGAAATCACTTGCTTATCCTGCATCAGCACACATCCGAGTCCGTTCTTGGAGGCATCATAGAAAACCACATATCCTTTGCCTTGTTCAGGTAATAGATGTACAGGTGCACTTGTCAACCTCTCTTTCAACAACTGAAAAGATTGCTGACGCTTATCACTCCAGGCAAAAGGATCATCCTTCCGAGTCAGATTAGTCAAGGGTAAGGCTATAGAACTGAAGTTCTTAATGAACCTTCGATAATAACCAGCCAACCCTAGAAAACTACGGATCTCCGTCGGTGTCTTCGGCTGTTCCCACTATAGAACAGATTCTACCTTTTTAGGGTCAACACGAATACCCGAGGAAGATACCACATGTCCAAGGAAAGATACTTCCGGCAACCAAAACTCACACTTTCTAAACTTAGCGTATAGCTTATGTTCTCTTAGAAAGGTTAGAGCCTCACGAAGATGATGTTCATGCTGCTGAGCATCTCTACTATAGATCAGAATGTCATCTATGAAGACAACAACGCACTGATCGAGGAAAGGTCGGAAGATTCTATTCATGAGTTCCATAAATGCAGCCGGTGCATTCGTTAGTCCAAACGACATAACTGTGAACTCATAGTGACCATACCTTGTCCTAAAGGCAGACTTGGATATGTCACTATCCTTAATACGAAGTTGATGATATCCCGACCTCAAGTCTATCTTTGAGAAGACGGTTGCACCACGCAACTGGTCAAAGAGATCATCAATCCTCGGCAGAGGGTACTTATTCTTTATTGTTACTTTGTTTAGTTGTCTGTAATCAATGCACAACTACATTGATCCGTCTTTCTTTTTAACAAAAAGAACAAGAGCACCCCAGGGTGAAGTGCTCGGTCGGATGAAACCCTTCTCAAACAACTCCTGTAGTTGTTTCTTGAGTTCTGCCATCTCAACAGGTGCCATCCTATACGGTTTCTGTGCTATAGGTTGTGTATCTGGGATCAAATTGATTTCAAAATCAATTTCCCGAGGCGGTGGCACACCTAGAAGTTCTTCAGGAAACACATATTCAAATTCCCTGACTACAGGAACTTCAGCAGGGTTAGGACTCTCCATGGTAGTATCTACCACATGGGCTAAGAATGCATAACATCCTTGCCCCATCAACTTCTCAGCAACCATAGATGACACAAGACATGTGGGTAGAATCTTTCTCTCTCCTTGAAAGATCCATGTGTTGCTATCATCAGCAAACACAGCCTGCTTGGATTCACAATCCAAGACAACCTTATACCTTTCCAAGGTATCCATCCCAAGAATTATATCAAATCCTTGCATCTCAAGTGGTATTAAGTCCACTTGAATGTGATGATCAAAAAACAAAAGGTGCAGGGAGAGCATACCTCCTGCAACACAGCAGACCCTCTCAACGGAGTCTCAAGCAACAAGCTATCTGCTCTATGACTGACTGTCATATTGTAGTTACGAATCACTCTTCGAGTGATAAAGGAGTGTGTGTCACCCGGGTCAATCAAAATAGATACAACCCAGGATGTAGACATATCAGAATATAACAACTCCATCTAACCTGCCACGACCCGTGGGTTAATCACTGCATCAGGTGGGTTCATTGCATAGAACCTTGTTGTCGCCTGAGGTTGATTCAGTGCTGACGATCCAGCTTGGGATGCTTGTCCACGTCCTCTAGATGCTCCTTGGAACTGCTTCCTCTGGGATCCTTGCTGACTCTGCCTCTGTGGCTGTGTCACACTGACATGCCTAGCTCTGCAATCCTTCATCAGATGTCCCAACTTCCCACAGTTGTAGCAGCTTCTCTCCAGTTGTTGTGGTCTTGGTGGTCCTGTAACTGACATTGATGCTGAACTGCGAGCCCCTTGTAGTGGTAGGCTTTGTCCTCTACCTCTACTCGGTGTCCACTGTGTCTGAGCACTAGGTCTATATGGTGGTGGTGCAGAAAATCTAGGCTTCTTGAAGTCTTTAGATGAAGATCCTTGGAACTGGGGATATCTCTTCTAGGTTTGCCTCTTCTCTACTACAGACCTTTCTATCCTTCAGACTGACTCAACGAAGGTAGCAAACCTTTCCCAGTTCTCTAGGGCAGACACGGGAGTAGTCAACTCAGCATTCAACCCTTTCTCGAACCGTCGGATCCTCTCTTCATCTGTAGCAGCCATGTGCGGACAGAACCGCAGCAACTCCATGAACTTAGCTTCGTACTCGCTAATGTTCATCAAACCTTGTCTTAACCTCTCAAACTGAGAGATTTTCTCATCCAGGAATGTCTTTGGAAAATATCTATTGATAAATTCCCGTCGAAAGACCTCCCGAGTAGCCTCCACACCTGGCCTCTTCTGCTCTTCCATAGTCCACCAGTGACCAGCACTCCCCTTGAGAAGATAGACATCATGTCTAACTTTCTCGGCCTCTGGGATGTTCAGGATTCTAAAAGCTTTCTCCAACTCGGTCAACCATAGATCGACATCTGCAGGGTCAGTTGTTCCAAAGTACTCAGTAGCTCCAACACGACGAAGTCGCTCAAATGTCTTACCGATACCTTGTCCTTCAGGCTGGGCAGGTGCCCTAGGTGCAGGTATGGGCATCCTATCTGTGATATGTGTCATGGCAGTCATAAATTGCCCAAACATGGTCTGGAAAACTGGGTTCTCCATGTCAGCTGGGTTAAACCGAGGTGGCTCCATAGGTGGCTCAGGTACAGGTTGCTCTATCTCAGGGTTCCTTGCACCTTCTCGAGGTGCAGCAACGCTACTTTCTGCCACATACTCCTCGTGTGGTCCAGGCATCTTTACTTATCTTCTTCTCCTGAGGAGCAGAAGACACTATTAGATATACTGGAAAACACTAAGAATAGACTCGACATCCTAAGTCCTATGTCTCTGTAGACTCAGCGAACCTAGAGCTCTGATACCACTAAATTGAGACGTCTTACTTCGGAGAACACAATTAACTCATGCGGAAGCGAATTACTTAACTGGCAGCAGAATTATGAAAATCACTAGAAATTAAATTTTTTTGGAGAAAAGATCTTTAAAACTTTAAACTCCTTTCTCATAAACAAAATAAACTGGTAACATCATGTTTTAACATTACATCTCTGATGAATCACTTCTCGAGTGATTATATATATCCAGATTCAAAATCTCGAGGCTTAAAGCCAAAATCTCAGACTTACTGACTCCTAGGACCTGAGAGTACAGAGACGACATAAGACTAACTGACTATAGGACATGACAGCCAGTATCTCCACCTGAGATTCATTGCTGCCCTTAGTGTTGCTGCTGCTGATACTGTTCACCCTCGGATTGGTTTCTCCATCCTCGACGTCCACCTAAAAAGTTAGAAACCTACGGAGTGAGACAATCTAAATAATTGTCCCAGCGAGAGTTATAACTCTCCGCCAGAAGCTTTGTTATGGCATTTAAGAGATAACAAAATCAAGATAATCTTAAATCATCAACAATAGGTTTGATAATAAGCAAAGCAACATTTACTTAAGCAATCACTTCATTAAAGCATATGAAGAACATGTATGCTAGATACTTGAACAGATCATTAATGTAAACAATGTAACATCAATCATTATTTCTCGTAGTTTAACCTAAGCAGATATACTACGCGGTTGATTATGTTTTACAAACATTATTATGCCCTGCGGAGATGAGGTATACCGCTCATACTCCAAACGATCACTACTAAGTCGCATCAGTACCATACATAGGTCATCGAAAGAGCCGTATTCTTATGACCTCATCTTCCTCAGTCAGTGTGAGGATTAACATGCAGGACATCTAGTGTCTCTGCTACTATAGCTTACCAGGGTATTCTGGCACTTTGCTATTAGAGTCACAGTGGCATTTTGTACTCTCTTCACCATCGAAAGATCTCTTGTTTATCTCTCATCGATGCGGTATAAAAGTTTCCCTCGGGAGATTAGTGATACATCACCCCGACATAAACACATAGTGAAGGGTTGATAGATTAAGATACATCTATATCAATTCCTACACTAGGATGTAAGGATATACACATCCATATTCCCCCACATACTCAAAAGTATGTGATCCAGGAATTCCCTTAGGAAAACCTGTTTCACCATCATTTAACTTCTGACAATGATGGATCTATGATCAGGGCTCTACATGGTACGATTATACTTGATTAGTTAGGTACATTTCAGCATTCTTTTAGCATCAAGCATGTTTCCAAGTATTAATCATTAGAACAATAGTTATGAAAATAGAATACTAAATGTATCAGGTCTAACTCACATCAGTTATCAATTAGGTATCATATCTTAATTATCTCATCATAAGTCATCTATTTAGCATGACCTTGATGTTACTCATGGCTCTTACAGCCCATCAATCTCATATGATGCCACTTACTAGGCAACATGATATGTCACTATTCATAAAGCTAGTAACATGCTTTCAATGAATATGATATCATAATCATTACCTGGGTATGATCATTCTCTTGCAAGAACATGCATGGTTAATTCAGTTGACAACAATAAACAATTCATTTCTAGATTAGCCAATTTATAAAAAAGGATTAACCTTTCAATTAAAGGGTTGCACCTTCATGACTTCATTAAGGCTAAGTTCCCTTATTCATCTCAATTAGGGTTATCTAATCCCTTTCATTATGATTAGGAATAATTATTCCTCATCTCATACTTAAACATGAAGATTCATGCTTAAAAGCATAACCTGGAAATAGGGTTTATTGTACATTTCAATGCATTACCCCCAATTAGGGTTTACTTATTCATTTTACATATTATTACCCTAGAATTAGGGTTTACTATTCACTTCATAGTGAATTGAGCTCATAACATCATCATCTATGACAATCATCATCATTGATGCCCTTAAATTAGGTTAAGATTCATTAGACATCATAATTAGGGTTTCTATGATCTCACCTTGGTGGATCATACCCTAATCATGTACATTCTTTCATATTGGAGGTAGGTTACTTGATTCTTATTCATATTAGGAGCCTTCTATCTCCTCATACTACTAGATGATGTTTACATCACTCTAGATTAAATTAGTTTAAGTCAAATTGATTATCATAGGTCAAGTTATCACCACTATAGTCATTAGGGTTTCCTTGATCAAGAGGTGTTGCCTACTTGAACCATTTATAAGTGCCTTGATTATATTCACCATTAATTATATATTGGGTCAACCTACTAGGTACTTAACCCCTTAATGTCTTTAGGTATCATTAGGGTTTAAGTTGAACCACCATTGACCCATTTAAAACTTCAAAGCACTAAGTAATCACAACCCTAAAGTCTCCAAAGGATTACACACGTTCAACCTCCAAACGGTCCTGAGACCGTTTGGATGTGTTGACCATTTGGTTAGGTTGACTTCCAAACCATTTGAACTTGGTCACCCTCAAGAACGTTTGAATCTAAATGGTCTTGAGACCGTTTCAACTTGTTGACCATTTGAGAGAGGTGACTTTGAAACTGATTGGATGAAACGACCTTGAAACCGCATGAATTGAATCGACCTTGAGATCGATTGGACTAAATGACCTTGAGATCGATTGAGCCCAAACAGTCTTGAGACCATTTGGATTCAAACGGTCTTGAGACCGTTTGGACTCAAATGGTCTTGAGACCGTTTGGTCCAAACCTCTCAAAACCGATTGGACCCAAAAAGTGCATCAAGACTTATAATCGATTAGGGTTTTCAAGGTTGAGTCCCTCAATTGTCCTCATATGTGTTAAACACTCATCAATTGAGCCAATTAGGGTTAGCCTTAACCAATTGGACACTCAATTGACCCTCAATTGATAGCCAATTAGGGTTGAATCTAATTCAATTAGGGTTTGTAATCGGTTAACCATCAATGTCCATCAATATAAGTCTATTTGATGTTGAACCCATAAATTGACCTCCAATTGGGCCCAAACGGTCTCAGGATCGTTTGGATATCCTCCAAACGGTCTTGAGACCGTTTTCCCAAAGTCCCATCAAAATCTAAGTCAGTTTAATAAGGATTGAACCCTAATTAGGTCTAAAATCAACATTTTCAATTAATTCAACAACCTATTGTGATTGGACCTTCAATTGATTAAATTGTCTTAACCCTAGACCTCCAAACGGTCTTGGGTGGTCACCAAACGGTCTGGAGACTGTTTGAGTGGTCCCCAAATGGTCTTGAGACCATTTGGTCCACTCAACCCAAAATTCAACCAAATTGATCCTTGAATTCAGCAATTTGAACCCGATTAGGGTTTAGAGGGTTGAAGTACTTTCAACTTGTGATTGGTTTGCAATTAGGTCATGATTCTTTGTAATTGATTAACTCAATATATATCCAATAGACCTCTAAATGGTCTTCACTTGTTCAACCCTACCAAACGGTCTTGGAGACCGTTTGAATCTAAACGGTCTTGCAAACCACATGAAATCAAACGGTTGTGAGACCGTTTGGTTTCAAACCGTCTTGCAAACCATTTAGACCAAATGGTCCAAGGTCATTTGGTAAAGTAGCCTAGAGAATCACGCCCATCATCTTCAACCTTAGAACAGGTCGGTTACTTCGTGGTTTTGCTTGCAAAAGTGCAAGGAAGAGAGGGGAAGAAAAAGAACTAACTACAAACTTGCAAAAACAAAGATATGCATAAGAAAGCAAGAGGTTTAGAGTTATAAAACCCACCTTATGGTCGTTCCTAGAGCTCCAAGCTTCCAAGATTCAAGCCTTTAATGATTTCTTGAGCTCCACAGGTCGGCCAAAGGTGTTTCTCCAAGAAAAGGTTTGGAAAGATCGGCTAGAAAGAAAGAACTAAGTAAGATAACCATGAAACCAACCTTATAGTCCACTTTCCTCCATGAATTCGAGCAAGAAGATGACCCAAGCTTACCTAGCTTCTTCTTGGTCGTTCTCCTCTGCTCCAGAGCTCTGCTTCAGTTGGTTTAGAAAGGGGATAAGTGAAGGAAGAAGGGAAACGTTCCTTTGTTTGCAAAGGAAAGTTGTATATATACTCTGGGGTCATTTCCATCATAAGGACAACTAGTTTCTCCATTTCTCATCTAGGTCCTTCCTTTCTTCTTTGCACGTCCCTTATCCTTATTTATAAAGCAAAACTCTTTCTAAAACCAAGGACTAAAGGTAAAGAAGGTCAACTTATCACTAAGGTGCACATATATAAGGGTCTTTTTACTTACAACTTGGTTATTCAATTACAAAGGTATTCCTTTTTATATGATTATTCAAAAGAAGCGCCCTCTTCATCATTATTACTCTAAATGATGTCAAGAGTCATAAAAGATATTCTAGAAAGTGTATTTTACAAGTTGCACCCCACATTTTGGGTAAATTGCACTTTACACCAAAATTAGGGTTTAAAGCTCAAGGATTGCTCCACAAGCTGCATCTTGGTGCCCAAGCTTGGAGAACCCATCATACTTCATAATATTCATTCTTATGATGTCTCAACACCAAGGAAACATATCAACATGTGTAAATTGCAAGTTAACTCCTCTAATTGGGTAATTTGCACATAGGTCCCTGTATTACAAAACAATACTACAACATTGTTTAAAAAGGACAAAAATGGAAACATATGTTCCTCAAGAGTTTTAATTATAGACCAAAGATAATCACAAGTATCTTAATTACATAATTAAGCAAAACACCTAGGGTTAGCTCATAACCCAGGTCAGGGATGTTACAGTGATCTTGACCTAAAAGAGTAAGAATCCCCTTATTTCCTACATTTATTTCTATTTTATCCTTCCTCTTACCTTTTCTAGGTTGGAAACTTGCTGTTACATGGTAGAAATTTCTCTAAAGATCTAAAACCCTACCTTTCTTGCTCCATATGCTTAATGTTTGCTCATTTGATGAAGAAAGGTGCTAGACAGATGAATTCACAGCTTATGCTTGGATTTTCTACCCTACCTGCTCATTTTTTCTTTTGTTTGGGATTTTATCTTCTAATTAGAGACAAGTTTTATAACTTGCTCCACGTTTATTGATTACCATAAGCTTGCTAGCTCATGTTCTTGCTTTTAAATGATGATCCATGCACTAAAAAGTTATGCTTGATTTGGATTTTGATTTATATAATGTTACCTATTCTGATTTCAGTTCTATATGAACCTGTGATCTTGTGTACATTATTCCTAAGGTATAATATGACTTGGATCATGTTAGTTTGATAACGGATGGTGCTAAACACCTATCAATCAATGGTCAATTTTAGGGTTTAAAGTTGATTTCTTCTATAAACACATGACTCAATGGTGGTACCCTTACAACAACCGATGGTGTTGTCTTCATGACAACTGATGGTGGTGACCAAGGGTGTAAACTAACATTCACCCCTTAGGTTAGGTGTTGGCCTAATTAGAATCTAAGTGATTAACAACTAAGTACCCTAATGATTCTATCAGTCAATGGTGATATTAGTTTGATATTCGATGGTGATTAATGAATATAGTGTTGATCTAACAACCAATGGTGACTTAATGATCACTACTGATGGTATATCAGGTCTCCACAACCTTTGGTGAGTTAAGCATGTAGTTTTAGCATCAATTAAGCCTTAAACAAATGGTTTCTTGGGTCATTTGATGCAATGGTCGGATCTATATTCCAATTGATGGTTTTAATATATGAACTTGACCCTATGGTTAAGATCTAATGTTTCTTCATCCAATAAATTGGAATGATGCCTAAATGTAATATGTTGGTCCTAATAAATTGATTTAAATGGCTTCCTTTATGAGATCAACTTAAGAAAGGCATTTACTAACAACTTGCTTTAAATAAACAATCGCTTGTGGGTTTTACCCTACTCTCAATGGAACTTTTTATGTTGTTAATCAAGGGATGTCAAGGGTTAGATGGTGACTCTTTCTAGAGAACAAATCAATGACTTCATAGGTGGTTTGTTTAAGATGTTTACTAATGTAAACAACCAATGGCTTTACCTTTTCAACATTTAATGGTTAGAAGTCAATGCCTCAATATTCCCATTAATTTGGGTGAAGCGTGTAGTGTAATGTTATGATTATAATGATGAGAATTTGATGGTTCAATGCCTTAAAATTGTAGTATTACCCTTGCCCTCATATGATTATGATTTATAATCACCATAATGAATTAAATGGGTACCCTAACGAGGTATAGCTAGTTGTAACTAGCTTTAATATAACTAAATGATGGTAATTGGATATGAATAGTCCTTGAATGATTAATATGATCATGGAGTGCTCTCTTATTGTTGTTGAAACCCTAGCATGCTATAACTGATGGTTACACCTTGATTTATGTGTGGGTCCATACTTGATAATAGTATGGAATGTGATGGTGATGCTTCACCTTATGCATCCATGATCCAATGGGGATGATGTGAGTTAGGGTTTGGGTATGAGTGTTGATTAGTAATATTAATATAATTTATGTTGTTGAACCTCACTATAATACAAATAGATAAATATGTGTATTCATGTTCAACCTTCTTATATGATGGCATGATGGTGTAATAATATCCTTATATGATCATAACCTTAATGTATTAATTGGTGGTTATCATAGCCACATGTTTGATACTTTCTTATGCTAAACATGTGTATTAAGAATATGATGAGGGTGAATTATATCTAGATTTCTTGCATGTTGAGGTAATAAATGAATGTCCTTAATGTTATTATAACCTTGCTATGATTTTTTATGAATATCTCACAACTCATTAATGCAATATTGTGCTGATCCGGTGTATTATATGTAAGTGATGTTGTTGAGTCTTGTTATAAGGCATGAAAAGATAATGATGATCCTGCAGGGAATAGTATGATGGTCTTAATGACCTTTGGGCATGGTTGAGCCCTGAATGAGGTGTAATCCTTTGATGTTGACAATGTTTGATACCCTATGATATTGTGAAAAGAATTTATATCTTGTGATATTATCATTACTAGGGTGGTCTCATGAATGTCAAGTGAATAGTACCATGTGATGATGAGATGAGAAATTATGTTTCACATGTTTTATATCTTTTAAAGTTGTGACACTTATATGCTTGCTAGAAGTGAATTAGGGTTTGTATCTCCACTTGATGCAGCCTTAATTCACCCAATTGACATAACTAATCAAGTAAAACTCTAATCATGTAGTGTCTTGTGCCATAGAACCATCTTCAGTGTCAAAACTTGTTGGATGGTGAAACAAGTATTCCTAAGGGAAACTCAGAGCCCATACTGTTGAGTATGCGGGGTGCTTGTCATCCTGACACCAAGTGTTTCGGGAGGATGGTTGTAGTCATACCTAGCCTGCTTTTTGAGAATGACTACGGTCGGGTCTTAGTGATTATAACATGATGTGATTAGAGGACAATTGCGGTTGTATCTCAGTAATGGGGTTTGAATACCCTGGATGCAAGCATTGTGACCTGTACCAAGGTGGGCTAGTTATAAGACTATATGTCACTATTTTGTAGTTAGATTGAGATGTCACTACAGTGCAGACTCACACTGACTGAGTATGGAGAAGATCTTTGAGTCTGGATCTTCCTTGATCTTATATGGAACTGATTGCGACCAAGAAGTGGTCAGTTGGACTTTGAGTGGTGCGACTCAAACTCCCCAGCACATAATAAAAGAAGTAATACAACTGTGTAGCATATGTGTTTAGTGTTATACACAACGTTTCACATTGGATGATAACCCTTATTTGTTATCTTTACATAAAGATGATGCATAGTGCAATTAAGAGATAGTAGATATACTTATGATGTGGATATGCTTAAAATTGTAGATGCGTACATATAATAGCCATGCTTATGTTGATAACTATACTGCTACTGTTGATTATAATCATGATGCTAGCTATCTCATGTTGTTAGTTATGTTTAGCATGCTAGACATGCCTTGTAGCTTGAGATGCATATACTGCTAATCATACTTATGCAGATGGTTGTGCTTATCTTGTTAGCTCTTATTATGATGTTGATATGTTCAACCTATTAGACATGCTAATGTTGTTATCTATGCTTATGTTGCTAGACTTATTCATAATGATAAACATTCTATGTTACTAGACTTGATCATGATGCTAGATATACATATGCTAATGAATTGCTTATATTGTCAACAAGTTAAAGGATGATAGTCTGGCTAATGATGATAATTATTATCTTCTCCATTATGTATTCTTTCAGTCATCCCTGCTATTGAGCCTATTTGTTATATCTGATTAAACTGCTTAAAATATTTAATTACTTAAAATGTTGCTATCAATAAGCATTGTTGGAGGTTATATCTCTTACTGGGACATGGGTCACACCCTTGTGGTTCGCCACATTTTTGTTAGGTAATCGGAAGTGATGAAAACAAACATGTGGTAGAAAAGAGGAGCTATAGTAATAAATATTTGAGAAAGTTGATTATGTTGGCTAAATGGACATCATCAAAATCCCTTTGTTTTGAAAATGACAAACATTTCATTCTTGTGGATCTAACGTGCTACTTGAGTATTGTAGGAATTAAGTGGATGACATAACTTTGGAAGATCTAAATGCTTACAATGTTTTAATTTCATGATTGTAATCAAATGTAAAAACTTGTACAAGTATATAATGTACAAGTACTTAGATATCATGTAAATCAAGCGTTTAGATCTTCCCTAGCCACTCACAACACTTAGATAGGTCATCCCCTATAATAGTGTCACAGCTGCACACTCATACACACACTTAGTATTTCATCTAGAACCACCAAAATAGAGACACTCTCAGTCGAACTCTTTGTCGACCGAGACAAGCTCGGTCGAACATCTTCTCGACCGAGAGTCTCCCAGGTTAATCCTTCTAAAAGGTTCTATAGCCGTTAGACCTAGCAGACAAGGTGGTTGGGAGTTGGAATCGAACATTATATACACTTGCACCAGACTATCCCTCGGTCGACGAAGTCCTCGACCGACTGACTCTCGGTCGACAAACTTCTCGACCGAGAAAATTCTATCTGCACTTTTCAGAATTAATAAACTAGCCATTGCTAAAGCAATTAGTGGATACCAAACAGCTAGTTGAGCACTTAGAACCCCCTAGAAAGTGTCTAGAACGTCCTTAAGAATTCATTCCTATAAATAGGACATGCCTTAGGACACCCAAAACACACTTGTGCAATCCTTGAGCATACTTGCAATTGGCAATCCTTTCTTGTGAGCAATTGAGCAACTTCTATACTTACTAATCTTTCCCATTGCAACAAGCTCGTGTCCTATAGGATAGAATCTCCTTTGCATCATACTTACACTTTCACACACATTGGTTAGGAGATCAAAACGCTTGATATAGGAAATCAAGCCTTGTGCTACAACGGTAATTGTAATTTCCATTTTCCTTTCTTGTTCCTTCTTGTCTGTTTTGTACTCTCCTTGCTACTCCTAGGTTGGAGGCTGCAGATTGGAGAGGGTTTATCTTCTCAGGTGGAGAAGGGTCTTCTCAGGAGGAGAATGTGGACTTTGGACTACTTCTAGAAGGTCTCAATGGGAAGATACTTCAAGGAGGAAGGCTATTTCAAGAGGGAGCTTGAAGTTACTTCAAGTGAAGGCTGCTTCAAAGTTGGTGAGATGACTTTGGGGTGAAGGCTGTCCAAAGGGTTTAGGAAGGTAGTTGTATTTTATGTAACATCCTTGCGAGGTAATAAAATATAGGTGCTTTCAAATCCCAATTGGAAACAATTGGGTAGTGGACTGACTCCCTTAGTATTTGCTAAGGGTGAAACCACTCTAAACCATGTGTCCCCTTATCTAATCTTTTGTGGTTGATTGTTTGAATTATTATTATTTTAAAATCTTAATAAAAACCCTATTCACCCCCCTCTAGTGATTTTTCATATTAGATGTCTAGTGTGTCCTAGAGTCATCCCTGTACTCTTAGGTCTGGGCAGGAAAAGTTTGTATATGGTGTTTCAAACGAATCCGAATTTTGTGGGCATGTTAATGATTGTTTGTGTGGCATTTTATACAAATATTTTTATCCTATGTATATATGTTGTGGATAAGGTGATATAATAATTTGTATCAAATTTTGTCATAGTATGGATACAAGAAAGATATTGGGCTCTTATGCAATTGTTTCTGAGTGGGTGTTGATGTTGAAATTGGTTTTAATTTACCCATATTTTTGGGTATGTGGTTAATTGGTGATTGATTGTGTTTTATGTTTTGAGTAATCTCGTTCAGTGTAATGGGTTCTCACATGTAATGAGTGGGACTCAAGAGAGATCTTCATTGGGTTGAAGAAATAAAACCATCCCATTCAAGAAAATGGTGGAATGGAGGATTTTCATTATTTCCCAAATGGTAAATGTATATCACAAAGTAGGAGTTTGTAACCAGTGAAAAAAACTATTACATACAATTAGTTACATGATTATTCATCTACAATTGTTCCTCACCATTAAAATTGGTTTTACAATTATTAAGAAGTAAATCTAATTGACATATGAGGCCAATTACAGAGGGAAAACTCTACCATTGCAAACTATCCTTAAGTTCAAATTACTGGATATGGTCTTCTTGAGTCCTTGTCCTTTGATGTACCTACACCTTGGTGGAGGGGGAGCATAACCTAAAAAAATAGAAAATAAAGACATGTATCAATAAACACTAAGAATATGCACATAAGTATCATTTGAGAACTATATTGGGTTTACAAGTATAAAAGAGGATGTTCCCATGATAAAGGGGCAATATAAAAATAGGTAAGTTCAATAAGAGTCAAAAAAAGAAATTATCACATAATAACTATGACAGGAAACAATTGAGATGTAAGAAACATCTTGCCATAACAAATATTCACATCCAAAATTAATAATAATTTTTCATGTGTAAGCAATGTAAATGTAATATACCTAATGTAGGGCCATAACGCCATAAGATCATGGCCTAAAAAGTAAAGGTAGAAATGCACATCCAGGAAGAATATGTGCACCTTTTATAAGTATGATTGTACATATATACCATTATTCTAGATATTCTAAAGAAGTATTTCACATGCATAAATAGAGTGGAAAGACTAGCATTCTTGTCATAATTCACTTCAGGTATTGAAAACATAGAAAGAGGGGTCAAAAGACCCATTTAAATAGAATATTTCAACATCTACAAGAGTTTATAAGATTTCAAATAAGTAAATAAGGATGTTCAACTTTTGATTTACAAAAAGGGACAGTAGTCAAGTAAATGCCCTAGTATAGGAGTTTAGATAAAAGTCATGATAACGACTAAAATAAAATATGGATTTCACATACCTCATAATCCTGATATGAATATCCAAAACTACTCCTAGAATCAGGGTTTAGGTATTATATCATCTAATCATAATATCCATGCATAATGATGATTAGTTATATTAATTAATCTGACAAAATGTCCTATTTGAGGGAATATGACCTTTGCCTTGAAAACTATGCTATCAAATTAGGATTTGTTTATGATTTTAAAACATGTCTTCTTATATTTTTTGACCTTCCAATAAATTACAGTGGATCTTATAAAACTTGGTCAGTCACTAAATTCCCAAAATCCACATGATTGATGAAGATCATGCATCCAAAACAGAGGCAAATATAGAGTAATCAGACTTTATTTTTGTAACTCGATACTTAAACGTCCACAATGATAATACTAGGCATTGTTAAGTAACTGGGGTTGAACACAAGAACAAGGTTAACATGTATATATGACTCGAAGTCTTATCATGGTTATGTCTAACCAAAAGGAGATATGAGTGTCCCTTACAAAAAGATGGTGACCAAAAAAAGGTATAAGAGAACAAAAGTAAGGTAAATCTATATTAATAGGTTAAGAACAAACTTAGATCTTTAAGGGTGTTTTGGATATATATGGATAGAACTTGGATTGGGATCACCTTTTAAGATCCCTCACCAACATGCAATACTCAAACCCATCGTATATCCTTAGCATAGTTTACAAGAAATCATCCACTGCATCTATTCCCTCCTTTTTCAAGCTTGGGTTGGACCTAGGTCATAAGTGTGACTCTCTCTCTCGATATGGTAAAAATACAATTGAAAATACAACCATATGATCATTAGCTTTCATATTCCAACATTTCATTCATTCATTCATACCACTTCATAACTTGAGATATAAACTAACACTACTCTTGTGAGTCATTATCAATCAAACAATACAGGATGGTATCTAATAATGCAAGTGAATCATTAACGGCAAAGAGTATGGAGATAAACATTTCTAGGGGTATATAATGAATGTATATGAGTATTTACATGTTGGGAGAGCCTTGATATCTACTCCCGACCCCCAAAAAAGGACTAGCCACTCATATTCATGAAAGACAATATGAATATACAAATGAGAGTATCCATAACTAGATGGATGGATGGAGGTGAACAATATGTGAAGAAGGATGATGATACAATGAAAAATTCCTACAAGAGGGTGTTGATGGTCAAAGATGACCTCCTTCTTCTCTGGTAATGGCAACGATGATGAGCAATATAGCTTCGATCATCTTTCTTCTTCTAAAGAAGATTGTCAAAACTGATGGAAGAGAGGTGTGGTGTAGAGAACCTTAGACTCATGTCCTTGGTCACTATAAGTTGAAGTAAGAACTTAGACTCTCGTCCTTTCTTTTCTGAAGGTCAATGGAAGTTATAAGTTTGGGTAGCACTTTGTCGTCAGAGAAAAGTTGCCTTCATGTACTAAGGAGGGTCCCTATTTATAGGGAATCATGGGATGCTCAAGGTGCTCATGATTAGAACTTGCTTGTACCCAAGATCACCTAGAATGGGCCTTGGGGCACATACTTAACGATCATGGTGGTGGAAACACACATGACAATCTTCAATAGATGAGGCTCTACTGAGCCATCAGAAGGCACTACTCTGCCTATCCATCAGAAGATGAGGGCGAAAAATGATCCTTTGGTTGTCAATGGCTAGTAGAACCGTTAGTTGGTGTGTCCAGTTAAGTCATTGGTAGGAGAGGCCAGAGGATGTTCCTTTAGAAGATGAGGCTCTATTGAATCTTTGGTAGATGAAACCATAGGCGAGAATTCGGTAGGTGACTTCCCGCCGAGCCAGCGGTAGAGAAAGTCACAGAACCATCAGAAGGCAAGGCTTCTGCCGAACCTTCTGAAGGTGAAGTTAGCATATGGGCCTTCAATTAATGAAGTTATCGATACCATTGGTTGTGGATCTTGCATTAAAGTCATCTTTTGATCCTTAGGTTGGTGCTCACACATGAACTATTAATAGTGAGTTTATGGGACCATCAGAGGTGACAACAGATGGACCTCATACGCATGGTGGATCCACTCAATTCTTGGGTAGTGAGCGCCAACAACCGAAGGTATGGTTTCCTAAGTAGAATTCAATGGTTTTCCTATAAGAAAGTGACTAGTTATTATTTTATTTAAGGAAAAGAGGGAAAATATGAAGATAAAAGTAGGAATATCTACATAACCCTATGCTAATGAAGGAGAAGAAGGACAAGTAACATCCAAAAAATTGGATGTTATCAACTCCCTCAAACTTAGAATCTAGCTTGTCCTCAAGATAATAAATAGAATCACAACATCAAGTGACATCAGAAGGCTTTCTTAGTTTAATTGTTTTTAGCGTTGATTCTGTCCTTACATCATCTTTAGGTTGAAGTTTCTACCTTACTACTTAGTCTGCTTTATGTATCTCAACTTCCTTCTTAGAATTTAGAGTTGCTTGACTCTTTTATCTGATACTACCTTCTTCTAAGGAAGGGTATTCCCTTTGTGATTCCAACCCAGAGCCACTTTTCATATCTGTACTTGCACATTGATCTTTCTGAAGTTAGCTTACACACCCAACTTTTATTTTTTTGGGTAGTCAAGTGAATGTGTAGGGGTGGGTTAAGGATGTTGTGTGGCCTGTCCTTCTTGGGTCACTTAACCATGAGTACTATTGTAATAATAGTGTTACTTTACCATATGTCCTATTGTAATGTTAGAATGTTTTATGTGATTGCATTCAAAAGATAGGGGGTGACATATTTGGGTTTCGAGTCTATACACCAGAAGAGAAAAACCATTTAGATCTTACCAAGACAACTATCATGTTTTTATTCTATATCATGCTTTTATTCTCGTTCACATGGCTCAAGGTTGATAGAATTTGCAAGATTTTTGGGTTGCCAAGCCTCTTTTATCCCATATGAGGATTTCAAGCACTAGAAGGGGTAGTTCTTTCCTTTTCACTAGATTTATGCACTTCCAACCGATACTAGGAGGCTCAACTAGTTGATCAAAATAGTCCTCCTGATCTCAGAGAGATTTTCTAGAGATACCAGACTTACATTGAGAGAGTGCAGTGTCTTGAAGTAAAGATGACATAAAACCCAATCAACACAGTAGGTTATCAGGTAACTATATAGCCCAAATGCATCACTTGTCACCATGATTACACTAAGAATCAGGTTGAAGACAAACAAGTCTAAATTTGGGAGTGCAAATAACATCTAGGAAAATTGGAATCAAAATTTTCCTAAAGAAAAACTATATCCTTCATTCAGACCTTCTAAATAAGATATGTGCAAGTTTAGCAAAATTTTGAAATTTCCAAGTTTTTAAGGAACATGAGAAAAAGAAAGGAAAAATGATTTATACAGAGGTAAGGAAAAAGTTGGCCTAAAAAGGTACCTAAGTTGCATGTTCGCACCCCCCAAACTTATCACATATTGTGTCCCAAAAGTGTCAAAGGATGTTATTTGATGTAAATAGGCAATTTATGGTTTAGCTCGTGGTTTCCCATTGTTAAGACAAGATTTGCAGGGTATAAGCTCCTCTTAAGTGGTGGTAGTAATCATCTTGGAATTTGTTCCACCTTTTTGTCAATTACTGTGAGGACCTACATCCAAAAAAGTACATAAAATTTGTAGCTGTTTGAACCTATAGTTTGTTGTGGGCTCCTATGATAGAATTGCATCTTTATGAAATCTTGGTCCTATATAGAAAATCCTCTGCATACTTTTTGATGATTAGATGATGAGTGTGGTGACTTGTGTAGCTTTTTCTTCAGTCACACTGCTAGCTATTTGTGATATGTTGTTTATTTCTTGCTAAACAATGCATTAGAGTTGTTGTAGAAGATGGTAGCTTTGGCTTTTGTATCAATAGATAAAAGTGTTCAATGCCTATCATGCAGAATTGGGATGAAGATGAATTTCAGAAAGCTTAGTTTAATCTACTATGTGAGTCATTCAATATCTCTCAATCCTTTCTTCAATATAATGTATCCCACTAGTATGTATTACGACATGTATACATCCTTAAGTTCATCACCTAAACACAAGAAGTCATTACATTAACAACCCTGTAGCCTTTGAGTGTGAGGATCTCATAGAGTTTTGGCCTCAGGGCGGTAACGTCCTCCCTTTCAAATATGGTGATGATTTTATCCTCTTTGAGTTTTAGTCTATCCATTATAAGAGCTAGATCTTCCATAGATAGCTCATAGCATGCATCCCGATCAATGTTTTTGAATGTTGGGCTGACCAAGTATTGTGTGTTTATTACACATATTAAATGTAAGTGTACATATCAAAGTAATATAGACCAAAAGAGGTCCGGATATTGAACACAGGGAAATGTGAATCCAAAGACTACTACTAACTATGACTCATTCAACTAGACCTGATGAAAAAGGTGGTTGATTGATTAATTGACTAATTGCAAAATTGAAACTAAGTTATCAAGGTTGTGATCACAGTTGGAATGGATTCCCTAGGAATAAAGTTTCACCATGATTTATAATGCAATCAATGTTATTTATCAATATTCAGTTCTCCTAACCCTGGACCAAGGGATCTGTAGCAAGAATTGCCCGCTCTTGCATCATAATTCACTACCCAATCTAATACAAGTACCACTCTAGTAGAAATTTAATTATTAGTTATGTGCTTTAATGATATCTCTGGGCAATACCCTTCACAACCATAAGCCTTGTCTCAAAGTGCAGTCTAGGCTATGTAAACCGACGACCTATCCAACCCTTAATCCCTCTTTGGGAGAAGTTAACGGTCTAAGAAATCAACTATGGTGATCAAGCATAGATAATTCATGAAGGAATCACATCGTTATGTCAAGAAATTGGGGAAAATAAATATTAAAACATAATTGTCAATTATAGTACATAACCAAGCTACTCCTAGATCCTAAGAAATTAGGGGATTAGCCCTACATAGTTGTCATACAAATATATAAAGAAGGAAAAGAGGGGAAAACATTAAAGAATCAATGAAAACCCTGGAGAAGGTCACCCGCTTGACTCCCTCTGATGAACGTGGCAATTTGCTATCTTTCAACAAAAAAATTGTCATCTATAAGTGCTTGAATCATCTAGAATGTATCTTTCTCCTCTTCTTTCTCTTCTCAAAACTTTCCTCTATCGTGCAATGAACCCCAACATGCACTTAAGTCTGGAGGAAATCCTCCCTAGGTATAGGCTTGACTTAGGGTGTCATTACGTCATTGTCGTTGGATTAATTTCCATCTTTAATCTCGTCTAAATTGCTACAAGTCGGTACCACTGACAATATGTCAGTGGCACTAAGTCCTCCTATGGATCACGACTCCCTATGAAGTGTCGATACTACAGATTGAAGCATCTATAGCACTGAGATGATCTCTGACATCTCCTGATGATTTTCCAGGTACAAGCTGGTACCATCGAGTTGATGTCAGTGGCATCGAAATGATTCAGCTAAGTTATTGTTGACCAAGTCAATAGCATTGATTCTTTTACCAGTATCACTGAGTGATTTTGATTCATCCTTCTTCTCTTCAATTGTTGGTACCACCAACAAGGCTTTCAGTAGTGCCGAGCTGATCCAGGACTTGTCAATTTACCTGAAATTTAACAAATAAGAACCTAAGTCCCATATTTATTAATAAATCAATATGAAATAGTGAAAATAGAAAATCTTTGATGCAAATGTATGTCACATGCCAATAATGATAAATCATGCACAAATAAAATAAAAAATGTGCAAATTTGCACAAAATACATGATAAAACAGCATGTAAAAAGTGATGGATATTCAATGCATCAAAATCCCCTAAGCTTAAATGTCAATCATCCTTGAGAAACACTACCCTCAGATATGATTGAGACAAGTCAACAAAAGGATATATAATATGAACTTCATTTCTCAACCATCCCCACCTAGCGGTCCCAAACTGACTCTTACCAACCACTGAACAAATAACTACTTATGAGCTACCGAATGGAAAAATGCATGGCGAGAGACCGTTTGATAAAGCAGCCTGAAGCTACGTGCATGCAAGACCGATAGAGCTGATTGAAAAAGTAACGTGAAGACTGAATGATAAAGTGGATACACTGCAAACCGTTTGGGCAATGTCCTCCAAAACTGTTTGGACTCATCAAAGTTGAAACCGTTTGGAGCTGCCAGACACAAAACCGTTTGGTCATTTTGGCTTCCAAACTGTTCGAGCTTTAAGTTTCCAAGACCGCATGAGCATGTATGCAAGACCAATTGGATGTCCAAATATACTAAAATGATTGGTCAATACATGTACAAGACCGTTTGGAAGACCGTTTGGACCTACTGACTACCAAGACCGTATGGTCACTTGAAACCGTTCGAACTTAAAAAGCAACCAAACCGTCTCATAAAATATCTCAAAACCATTTGGTCAATTATAACCAAAACCATTTGGACTCACACCAAAAATGTGAGGACCAGACCCGAGCCTATAAATAGGACTAGCAGGGTCCTCATTTGGGTATCGGTTCTGGGATGATAGGCTGCCTGTACGCTGGTCTGATCCTGCCACTATCACTTCACCTGTCGTTCTTGCTGCAACTCAAGGATACCGAGAAGAGAAGGAAGGACGAGTGAGAAAGACTACCCAGTCTATCTTGGCGTCCCTCATTCTTTGTCCAGATCTGCTCCGACATGACGTAGAAGACTGTATCATCTTCACCGAGCTGCGACCACCTTCTACATCATCCTCATGGTGGAATCCTCTCTCTTTCTTATTCTTCTTGTTTCTCGCATCATGAGTGAGTAGTTCCTTTTCACTGGGGTGCGGGGACTAGCCCCGCTGCCCATGCATTCATGTCTTTTCATTTAACATTCCAAGGCAATGTATATAACTTTTCATTTCGTTGCTAATTGATATGCTTGTAGTTGATTACCTACTTGCTTTCATATTGTTCTTCTCTTTGTAGCATAGAATGTCGATTAATGAGGTAGAATCCTTGACGAGAAATCTGATGGGGTTCCTTGAGGTCGTAAGTGTATGATCTGTAAGGGGACGAGCCATCTAACCTATAGTGACACTTATGTGGTCTAAACATCCCTCAGGGAGGACCACAACCTTAGTTGGATGTTGTATCTTCTTGTTAATCGTTGATGTTTGCTTGCAGACTTGTCCCCTACATGCTTGTCAATTAGCACGATTGACTCCCAGACTAGAAATAGAATGGGGTTCCTTGAGGTCGTAAGTGTATGATCTGTGAGGGGACGAGCCATCTAGCCCACGGTGATGCTTCTGTGGTCTAAACATCCCTCAGGGAGGACCACAGCCTTAGTTGGATGTTGTATCTTTGGAACCATAAATGCATGATCTGTATGGCGATGAGAAATCGGATGCCTAAGGGGATGCTTACGTGGGCCTAAACATCCCTCCAGGAGGGTTCGCATCATTTCCATTTGGATAGTTAGATGTTTGCCAGGATGTTATGTGTTTGGATGTGTTTGCATGTGCAAGTGGTGGTGAAACCTGATACCATCCCAGCGATTCCATATCATCTAATCTAAAACAAACTTTCATTCTACTTGTTTACTTTCCTGTAATTAGTTTAATTAACCTCAACCAAATCAATCATTCTAAATATTAGTCTCACTTGAGCTAGATTCGACTAACAAAGATTCTTAAAAATGTTGTCCTTTGGGATTCGATCCTTAACTATACTACGATAAGTCTGCTTGCAGGTGGTATTATTGCATGAGGTTTTGGTAAAAGCTCAGGGATTTCAACCCCGAGTGAATTAGTTAGTGCGATATTTGCCATGTCAAATTCTGGCACCGTTGCCGGGGACAACAAAATTACTTTAGTCAAATCTAGTTCTTTTAAGGCTAATCTAGGATTTTACTTTTTCTTTTTGAAACCATTGATCATCTACTTGAATTTCACTCTACTCCATCAATCTTACTTCAAATCTTTTTATTTAAGGTACTTCAAGAAGGACTAGTGCATGCACCGTTTGAATAGTCTCGGACTCACCGCAAGCTTTGATCTAGAGATAGATAGAACCTTTCATCGTCAAAATAGAGAGAACCAAGCAAGAATGACTCAAGAGGAGGAAATAACCCAAAGGGTAGCTCAAGCCCTTAATGCGTACAGAGAAAGTCTCATGCAAGAAGCCTGAGCTGTAGTTCAAGAAGAAATCCAAGCAGCACAAGCAGCGACGCAAGCAGTAGAATTACAAAAGGATCTTAGAGAGTTCTCAATCCCCAAAGCTGCTAATGTTTGTCATCCAGTACAACCTCCTCCCATCAATGCTGCCAATTTTGAGATTAAGGCACATTGAATCACATTACTTCAAAACAACCCATTCTATGGCAAACAAGGAGAGGATAGTCAGGAACATCTTTTGAGGTTTATTGATCTATGTGCTATGACAAAGCAAAATGTAGTATCCGACGATGCCATTCATCTCTGTCTCTTCAAGTATTCACTTGCTGATAGAGCAATAAGCTGGTACAATTCATTGCAAAGTGAACCCATCACCACTTGGGAACAACTTCAAAATGTATTTCTGGAAAAGTTCTACCCTCCCTCTCTCACCTATGAAATTAGGGGACAGATAACAAATTTCACTCAAATCCCTGGAGAAACCCTTGCTGAAGCAGGGGATAGATACAAAGAACTTCTACACAAGTGTCCACACCATGGAATTCCCAAGAATCAACTCATCGAGATCTTCTATAGAGGTGTGGACGATGATATCAAGAGATTCTTAGATGTCTCATCTGGAGGAAACTTCATGCGCCAAAGTTATGACAGCACATGGAGGGTTGTCACCCTGGGAGCTGAGAATCAAGCTAATTGGGGAAGGTCTGTAGGAAAAGGAGTGTTGAAGGTAGATATGGCTGAAGTTATTCTTGAATACAAGTCTATCACTGAGACCCTCAAACTCTTAGTTGCAAAGCAAGACCATATTGAATCATCCCTTGCTGCTTTTGAAAGAAGGCATTCACTCCCACAACCACAAGAACAGAGCAAGTCAGCTTCATTATTCTTTGAAGCATGTAAAGGTACTGATCATTCTACTTTAGCATGCAATGTTCTGTATAATGTTGTTCTAAGAAACATTTGTAGTCAAGGTGATAATAGTCAAATTGAAAACCTCAATGTTGTCAATACCATCCCTGGTCAAGGATATTACAGTCCGAATCAGAATAGGAACCATCCTGGATTTCAATATGGAAACCCTTCAGGAGTGGAAAACTCGAGACAAATTGGTTCAACTAATCAACAAAGGGGCCCAACAGAATTCCAGTATAATCAACAATAGAATTTTGGGAATCAAGGAAATTTCAGGGGTAATTTTCAGAATAGGAACTTCAACAATTATCAGAACAATTCTCAGTTTCTGAATCCCAACCAAGTCTCTTATCAACAATAAGGGCAACAAGCCAGCCCCATCTCTCCTGATGACAAGCTGTCGAAAATTGAGAAGATCTTGCAGTCACAGTAGACAATGATAGCTAACCAGCAATCCCATCAGAAGGCCATTGAATCTCAACTAGCTCAACTTGCAGCTAGCATGAAGCCACCTACTGGAGCCTTTGCTGGCCAACTTGAGAACAACCCTAAGCACCCGGAACAACTGAAGGCGATCACAACCAGATTGGGAAAAGATTATTCCGATCCTCCCATCAAGACACATGTGGTTATTATAGAAGAGGATGAACCGGTGATTGTCCAAGACTCAACAACACCTGAGTCTCAACCAAAATAGTCAGTAACTACTGATAAGACAGACAAGGAAGGTCCTGAGAAACCTATTGATGAAGAAAGTGAAACATTAGAACCCGATATCCCTGTATACAAGCCTCGCATACCTTTCCCTGCTTGTTTAAGGAAAACCAAGCTTGATACTCGGTTCAATAAGGTTAAAGAAGCTATGAAGAAACTTCATGTTGATATACCCTTTTTGGATGCTCTGGTTGAGATACCATCTTGGAAAAAGTACTTAAAGTCACTCCTCACCAGGAAATATATAACTAAAGAATATGAGATAGTCAAGTTAGCTAGAACCACTTCAGATATCATCTAGAGTAAGATGCTAAAGAAGCAGAAAGATCCAGGATCCTTTGGGATTTCTTGCCATATCGGTGATTCTTCGTGCAAGAAAGGGATGGAAGATCTTAGTGCTAGCATCCCCATCATGCTACTCAGCCTTTGCAAAAGGCTAGGGTTTGCTGAACTTCTCCCAACTGGCATGACTATACAACTCACAGACAATTCAATCAAACATCCGTTAGGAATTATTGAGGATGTACTCGTCAAGGTGGGAAAAGATTCCTATGTTCCGTGTGACTTTGTCATCATGGACATAATAGAAGACGAAAGATATCCTCTCATCTTTGGACGTCCATTCCTCGCCACTGCCAGAGTCCTAATTGATGTTGAAGTAGGAACCTTGCTTCTTAGACTCGATAAAGAAACTCACAAATTCATAGTTTTTGAAAGTATGCGAAGACCAAGCATGCAAGAAGAAGTATATCTTGTCGATTGCATATAGCATATGTCACTTCTCACTCAAGAGAATCATGAATCAGACGATCCATTAGAAGTTGCTCTAACGGACCCATCAGTTGAAGAACCTATTGATGAACAAGTGAAAGGTTGCATCGAATCTCTCGACTCTGTGAAAGAAGATGTTGAAGCTACTTTTGAAGAACTTAAAGTTGTGATATTACTAAAAAGCCACAAGCTCCTGAAATGGATCCCCTGCCCGAAGGCTTGAAATACGCATTTCTAGATGACCTCAAAGTCTGTCCAGTTATCATTAATTCAGATCTAATGATTGTACAAGAAGACAAACTCTTAACAGAATTAAAAGAAAGAAGAAAAGCCATTGGCTACAAGATGAGTGAACTCACTGGGGTCAGTAAAGCGCTTTTCATGCATAGAATCCCCATGATGGAAGATCACAAGCCGACCGTAGAACACCAAAGGAAACTTAATCTGAATATGAAAGAAGTCATCCCCCTTGAAGTTATTAAATTACTCACTTCTCGAATCATCTACCCGATCTCCGATTCGCCATGGGTAAGTCCAGTGCATGTTGTCCCGAAGAAGGGTGGAACAACTGTGATACGGAATGAAAATAATGAACTCATCCCTACTCAAACAATCACAGAGTGGAGGATGTCTATAGATTACAGGAAGTTAAACAAGGTAACTCGAAAAGATCATTTCCTGATGCCTTTCCTTGATCAAGTTTTAGAACGGCTGGCTCATCAAGAATATTTCTTCTATCTCAATGGTTACTCTAGATTCTATCAGATACCTATACATCCAGATGACCAGGAGAAAACAACTTTTACCTGCCTGTTTGGAACATATGCTTTCAGAAGGATGTCATTCGGTCTCTGTAATGTGCCTACAACTTTCCAACGTTGCATGGCAGCCATATTCTCTGGCCTCATTGAAACTATTATGGAAGTTTTTATGGAAGATTTTTTAGTGTATGGAGATTCTTACGACTCGTGCCTAAAACACATCTCCCTTGTCCTCAAACGGTGTGAAGAAGCACATCTTGTCTTGAATTGGGAGAAGTGTCACTTAATGGCAAAAGAAGGCATTGGTCTTGGTTATAGAGTTAGCAACAGAGGAATCAAAGTAGACAGAGAAAAAATTGAAGTGATTTCCAACCTCGTCATTCTGACAAATATAAGGGAAGTCCGCGCATTCCTGGGTCATGCAGGATTTTACAGACGATTCATAAAGGATTTCTCCAAGATAACCAAGCCGATGACGAATTTGTTGCTAAAGGATGCGGAGTTCCATTTCGATGAAGAATGTGTCAAAAGTTTTAATAACCTAAAAAAAGCCCTTACAACAACACCCATCATTAGAGCTCCTAACTGGGATCTTCCATTTGAAATCATGTGCGATGCCAGTGATTACGTTGTGGGTGTTGTTCTAGGGAAATGTATAGAGAAGAAACATTATGTGATCTACTACGCATCAAAAACCCTCGATGAAGCTCAGAGGAATTATGCAGCTACTGAGAAAAGAACTTCTTACAGTCATGTATGCCTTTGACAAGTTCATAGCATACCTAATTGGTTCAAAAGTCATTGTCTACATGGATCATGCTGCTATTTGTTACCTTTTGGCAAAGAAAGATGCAAAACCTAGACTATTTAGATGGATTCTCCTCTTACAAGAATTTGATCTTGAAATAAGAGATAAAAAGGGAACAGAGAATGTGGTATCAGACCACGTCAAACGCATCCACACTCAGAATATAGATAAGATTCCGATTAACGACTCCCTTCCAGATGACCAACTAATGAAGGTCTCAGAAGCTACACCGTGGTACTCGGATTATGTGAACTACCTTGCTGCTGGGGTTATCCATCCTAAATGCACTGAAAATGCACTGAAGAAATTTATGAATGAGGTGAAACAGTACTACTAGGATGAGTCGTACCTTTTCAAACTATGTGTTTATGGTCTATACAGACGGTGTATTGCTGAGGAAGAAGCCCAACTTATCTTGGAACAATGTCACTCAGGACCAGTTGGAGGACATTTGAGCTCTAAAAAGACTGCCTTGAATGTTTTGCAATGTGGATTCTTTTGGCCAACCATATCCAAAGATTCCCATGACTTTGTCTTATCATGTGACAAATGTCAAAGATCAGGAAACATAACAAAGAGAGATGAGATGTCATTGAACCTGTAGTAAGAAGTAGAGATATTTGATGTTTGGGGTGTGGACTACATGGGTCCATTCCCATCTTCTCATGGATTTTCATACATCCTAGTGGCGGTGGACTACATCTCAAAATGGGTTGAAGCCATACCAACTGTCACTAGTGATTCCAAACCTATCATCAAGATGTTCAAAGACATTATTTTCCCCTGTTTTGGAGTACCACGAACTGTGATATCTGACGGAGGGTCTCATTTCCTTGAAAGAAGCTTTGAAGCTTTACTGAGAAAGTACGGTGTAACACACAAGGTAGCCTCACCCTACCATCCACAAACTAGTGGATAGGTAAAGGTTTCTAACTGTCAACTCAAGGCTATCCTGGAAAAGACTATAGGCCGCAATCTAAAGGATTGGTCAGTAAAAATCAATGATGCCTTGTGGGCCTACTGAACTGCTTATAAAACTCCCCTTGGAACAACATCATTCAGATTGATATATGGAAATTCATGCCACCTGCCGGTAGAACTGGAACACAAAGCATGGTGGGCAATTAAACAACTAAACTTTGATATGAAGAAAGCAGGCCAAGCCAGGATTCTGCAACTCCAAGAGCTGGAAGAGCTCATAATGACAGCTTATGAGAATGCAGAATCTATAAAGAACGCACAAAGTTGTGGCACAATGGTCATTTGAAGAGGAAGGACATTCAAGTTGGAGACCAAGTTCTTCTATTCAATTCCAGATTGAGGTGATTCCTAGGAAAACTCCCTTCTCACTGGTCAGGACCTTACATTGTCAAGAGCATCTACCCACATGGTGCTTTCTCTTTATGGAGTGAAAAGACAGGTGAATTTTTGGCAAATGGCCAACGTTTGAAGAGATATTTCACCTCCACTGACACACGCGCCAAAGCAATACTAGAACTCACAAATCCACCATATCCACTGTAGAAGTTGAAGGAATCAAGTCGAGCCATCGACGTAAAACAAAGGCGCTTGTCGGGAGGCAACCTGATAAATAAATTTGTATTTATTTTTAATTTCGAATTAAGATTTTTCCTTAATTTTGTTTTTACCTTTTAGATAATTTTACACAAATAAAATTGCATCGTGTGATGCTATTTTGAGTTCTAAATGGTCTTTATGTTTTAGATTCTCAGATGGAGGAAACACGCTGATTGGAACGCAACCACATCCAGTGGTCCAAATGGCATGAAATTTCCCCTCCATCTCGGATTTAGAGTTTGCTTGGGATGAACAAATTTCTAAGTTCGGGGTGGAGGGTGGGTGGTATGTATCTTACTCTCCACTTTCACCCATCTAAATCAGACTTAAGATTTCATTGTTGCATTTTTGACCTAAATTTTCAAAATTTTCAAATAAAATTTTAAAGTTTTCAAAAGAAATTTGAACAGATACCGGATGAAGTTTTGACACTTTCTCAATCTCTATGCATTTCAAATCATTATACTCTCCTTATTCAAAGCAGACCCTCAAAAGGACCTTCTAAAAACTAGCCTTTTGATTGAAATCATTTTGTGAAGCTTATGAATCCTAACATCATGATCTTTATGAAAATGTGGCTAGTGTTTGTCGAACTGATAGGGATCAAACACATCATGCTTCCTAACTGACTAGTGGAACAACAACATGGAATCCCCACCGGATCCTCATCAAGTCATTATTTGAGCAGAGTACGATAAAGAGAACAAGCCAATGCACGGAACTGTAAATCAAGTTGCATCCTAATCTGAACTCTCTTCTACACTTCTTCTATCATCCTCGTAACCCTCCTTCCATCAAAAAGAAACATAAATAACCAAAATAGTGCCAAACCCTAAGTTCGGGGTGGCACGCCACTTCCCTCTATATCCGCTTCTTCCATACCCCTCGCAATTAAATAGGGGTGTATCACCAAGAAAAGATGCCAAAGTGCACACAAAAAGAAATGCAATCTCGAGTCGAATAGAGGAGAGATTCATTCCTTCCTTCCATACCTCCCTTCACTCCCTTTTCTACCAAAAGGCACAAATAAATGCCTCCACCACCCTGAAATACACCAGTGTCAGATCAGATGCACATGTGTTGTTCTACGGGTATCTCTAGTCTCTTACGAACCTCTTTGACATGTTTGTTGTTGGAAAAAGTGAGGAGGAAGTGAAGTTGGAAAGCAAACTTAGGAACGAAGATATGGTAAGATGTGTTCAGTGACCTCAGGAAGTTGAGATGCGTAGTCATACTAAGCAAAAGGGAAACAATTGTGATGTGAAGAGGAGGCAATCACATGACTAGAAAGTATTCATTTGGTGACTATTTCAAATTTTTTGTTACTCAAGGACGAGAAACGTTTAAGTTCGGGATGTTTTAATGAATGCATATTCATCATGATTTTCAGTCGCTCTCTTGGGTTCTTTTTTATTCAATACATCCAATTTCAGTTAATATCAAAATGTGCAAAATTTCCTAATTGGTTCAATTATCAAGGTTCTTAACTGAGTTTATGTTGATTTTGTGCAGGTCTTGATGAGGTTGAACAATTGGCTGGGACACACCTTTATCTGCCCTTGATCTACCCCCACTCATCCTCAGTCTTGACCATACAGTCTCGCCCATACGGTTTCATCCATACGGTCTCAAGACCAAATGGACATGCCCACCTCAAAACCGTTTGGAGCTGGGAATGTCGAGACCGTTTGAGGAGTACCGGTCTGTGAAACTGTATGGAGAGTGGCTTCCAAACTGTTTGATAAAGTACATTGCATGAGACCACGTGCATGGGACCGTTTGATAAAGCTACGTATGAGATCACTACGTGCATGCACCAAACCGTTTGCAAAAGCAATAACATGAGACCGTTTGGTCAAGTGTTCAAGACCGTATGGAGGTTCATTCCAAGACAGTTTAGATTTAACTACGCAAGACCGTTTGGAGGATTCTCTTCAAAATGATAGCTGTGAGACCGTTTGTAAAGGCAAGCATTGCAAGACCGAATGGAAAAGTGCATGGCGAGAGACCGTTTGATAAAGCATCCTGAAGCTACGTGAATGCGAGACCAATAGAGATGATTGGAAAAGTAACGTGAAGACCAAATGATTTAGTGGATATGCTACAAACCGTTTGGGAAATGTCCTCCAAAACTATTTGGACTCATCAAAGTCGAAACCGTTTGGAGTTGTCAGGCACGAAACCGTTTGGTCATTTTTGGCTTCCAAACCGTTAGAGCTTAAAGTTTCCAAGACCACATGAACATGTATGCAAGACCGATTGGATGTCAAAATATACTAAACTGATTGGTCAGTACATGTACAAGACCATTTGGAAGACCGTTTGGACCTGCTGACTACCAAGACCGTATGGTCACTTGAAACCGTTCGAACTTAAAAAGCAACCAAATAGTTTGATAAAATATCTCAAAATTGTTTGCTCAATTATAACCAAAACTGTTTGGACTCACACCAAAAATGTGAGGACCAGACCCGAGCCTATAAATAGGACCAGCAGGGTCCTCATTTGGGTATCGGTTCTGGGACGCCGACAAGCTGCCTGTATGCTGGTCTGATCCTACCACTATCACCTCACCTTCCGTTCCTGCTGCAACTCAAGGAGACTAAGAAGAGAAGGAAGGAGGAGTGAGAAAGACTTCCCAGTCTATCTTGGCATCCCTCATTCTTCATCTAGATCTGCCCCGACACGACGTAGTAGACCGCATCATCTTCACCAAGCTACGACCACCTTCTACATCATGATCATGGCGGTATCCTCTCTCTTTCTTATTCTTCTTATTTCTCGCATCATGAGTAAGTAGTTCCTTTTCGCTGGGGTGCGGGGACTAGCCCCGCTGCCCATGCATTCATGTCTTTTCATTTAACATTCCAAGGCAATGTATATAACTTTTCATTTCATTGCTAATTGATATGCTTGTAGTTGATTACCTACTTGATTTCATCTTGTTCTTCTCTTTGTAGCATAGAATGTTGATTAATGAGGTAGACTCCTTGACGAGAAATCTTATGGGGTTCCTTGAGGTTGTAAGTGTATTATCTGTAAGGGGACGAGCCATCTAACATACGATGATGCTTCTGTGGTCTAAACATCCCTCAGGGAGGACCAAAGCCTTAGTTGGATGGTGTATCTTCTTGTTAATCATTGATATTTGCTTGCAGACTTATCGCCTACATGCTTGTCAATTAGCATGGTTGACTCCCAAACTAAAAATAGAATGGGGTTCCTTGAGGTCGTAAGTGTATGATCCGTGAGGGGACGAGCCATCTAGCCCACGGTGACACTTATATGGTCTAAACATCCCTCAGGGAGGACCATAGCCATAGTTAGATGTTGAATCTTCAGAACCATAAGTGCATGATCTGGATGGCGATGAGAAATCAGATGCCTAAGGGTATGTTTATGCGGGCCTAAACATCCCTCCGAGAGGGTTTGCAACAGTTCCATTTGGATAGTTAGATATTTGGCAGGATGTTATGTGTTTGGATGTGTTTGCATGTGCAGTAGTGGTGAAATTGATACCATCCCAGCGATTCCATATCATCTAATCTAAAACAAACTTTCATTCTACTTGTTTACTTTCCTACAATTAATTTAATTAACCTCAACCAAATCAATCATTCTAAATATTAGTCTCACTTGAGCTAGATTCGACTGAAAAAGATTCTTAAAAATGTTGTCCTTTGGGATTTGATCCTTAACTATATTGTGATAAGACGCGTCCTCTTACGAGTGGTATTATTGCACGAGGTTTTGGTAAAAGCTCGGGGATTTCAACCCTGAGTGAATTTGTTAGTGTGATATTTTTCACGTCAACTCACTAATATTCATTGGTCCATGCTTAAAATGCTCAAATTGTGAGATTTTCTCATCTAGATAAGTCCTGGGAAAGTATCTACTGACAAACTCATGTGGGAACTCCTCCCATATAACCTCAACACCCAGTCTTTTCTCTTCTTCAATGGCCCACCAATGGCCAACGCTTCCTTTTAAAAGATACACAACATGCCTAACTTTATCAATTTCTGGGATGTTAAGGATTCTAAAGGCTTTTTCCAACTCAATGAGCCATAAATCTGCGTATGTTGGGTCAGCTGTACTGGCATATTTGGTGGCTCCTAGCCGGCGTAACCGCTCAAAGGTCTTACCAAACCCATGTCCCTCATTGGGAACTAGTGCCCTAGGTGTTGGTGTTGGCATCCGGTCTGCCATATGTGTTATTGTGGTCATGAACTGCCCGAAAAGAGCTTGAAAGGTTGGGTTTTCTAGCATGGCTTCATTAAGATGGGGATTCTCAGACACTGATTCCTCTCTTTCCTGATCCCTTGCACCTCCTCCTGGTGCAGCAATACTGCTCTCAACACCATGTTCTTCGTGTGCTCTAGCCATCTTTCAGCTTTACTTCTTCTCCTATATGAGCAGAAGTCACTATAAGATAAACTGGAGGGCACTAGAACAGACTCAACAACCTTAATCATATGTCTCTATAGACTCAGTGCACCTTAGGCTCTGATACCAAAACTTGTGGCGACTGCTATTAAATCGATAGCCAAATTGCATAGTAATGACGAGAATAACCATTAGCAATGGATTAATGAAGATCACTAAAAATTAAAACCATTTTGCAAAGATATCCATTGCCAGGAAACTCTTTAGAAAAGAACCAAAGCAATATATACATCATGGTTCACATTGTACATACATTGTACCATCTCATCTCGAGGATATCATATATCGGTTGCTTTACCAAACATATACATAAGCAACATAAAACCTCGAGGCATATAAGTCAAAATATCAGATCATTTATAAAACCATTACGTACTAACTCCCAAAGACCTGAGAGTATATAGATGACATAGAGGACTTCTATCTACAAGACACGATAGACAACACACTCAACCTGAGCTGTTACTACTGTCCCTATTGTTGTTGTCCTCCCTCTTGAGTACAGTCTCTATCTCCTCGTCCACATCCACCTAAAAATGTTGGGACCAACGGGGTGAGACAAAAGTCCCAGTGAGAGATATAACTCTCCGCCAACAACATTATTATCATAGGTAAAAGTATAAAACTGAGCAAAGGATCTTTTATATTAATAATCAAGATTAATCACTATTTATAAGAAAAACATAGCAATTTCATCTTTTAAAGCAATGCAACTATCTATGATAGAGCAATAAATCATCTATTCACTTTATAAGGAATACAAAGAACACATATAACATCTATCCATTTAAGATGTATAAAAGTAGTGTAACATCAACCAATGTTTCCGTATTCAATCCTTAATCAAATGCGCTACACGAATGATTACATATTTACAATCACACTTATGCCCTGAGGAGATGAGGTATACCACTCATGCTCCAACTGACCATGGCTATGTAAAGCATTGGTACCATACACGATCAAAGGAAAAGCTGGCTTCTAAGACCTTACCTGTCTTAGTCAGTATGAGACCACTAGTAGTGGCATCACGTGTCAAACTACAATTAGCTTACCAGGGTATAGTGCATCTTCGCTATAGAGTTACAACTGTAGCATGCATTCTCTTCAGGGTGATCACACAGCAATCCCCAGTATATTAATATTGAGTCATGGCATATAGCCATACTCATGATGATGAGGGAGATCACACAACAATCCCTATTTGGACGTAAGGATATTTTCTCCCATTACCCCCACATATTCAAAAATATGCTCTTCGAGTTAAACTCGTTTCACCATTTAGCAATTATGACACTGAATGGATCTATGTCCAAGGAAACTACATGATAAGGTTCCACTTGATTAGTTAGGTACATTATAGTATCTTTTAGCATCAACAAAGTTACAAGCATGAATTATAACAGATTCTACAAAGAAAGGTGTAATACATTTATCAAGTACTTTCATAATCTTTGGAACACATTGAATGCATAACACTCGGAATTTCAATCCCTCATCACATTACTGAGGATTTTCATCCCTTGACATTGTCATCATCATGATTTCTAGATCTGGGTATTCAAACCCTTAGTTTATCACCAAACATTGTCACCTCTTATCAGGTAACTATTACCTCTAGGTCCTCAGACCCATGTATACATTATACTTGTTGCACAAGTATTTCACATGGCTCACAAGGCCCATTTAATATGTATCATATGAAACATCATAGCTCATACCTAGCTATGCTCATCATCTCATGATACCTGCATGGTTAGTATTTCATGATAAAAATAATATCAAGTACATATCATCACCATGCAATACAAGAGAAATATAACCTTCCCATTATTAGGGTTAGGGTTTCCCTTTTTAGCCGATTAGGGTTTCAAGTTCATATTATCAAGAATCAAAACCCTAATTCATAGCTCCACACATATTAGGAGCATACATTGATATCATAATTATTCAATCATACTTGTTTATTCTCATAATTTATCATTAAATGACTATCACACAAAGTATGAGTTTCTCTCTCATCCTCACTAGGATATTGATTACATCATACTTTATTAAGTTGGCTCAACCCTTTTCTCAAGGTAAAATGGCCTACACTTATCAAAATGCTTTAAACTCTTTACATCTTAATGTATCATTTGACATAACACACTTCATGTGTTACTCAATCAATTATATCAGATTTGAGGTGCTTACCTCCATATTAGTTTCGAGGTGCTTCCACCATATCAGGCTAGAGGTGTATGCTTACTACCATATCATCCAAGAGGTGTGTGCTTACCACCATATTGTCCAAGAGGTGTGTGCTTACCACAATATCGTCTAAGAGGTGTGTGCTTATCACCATATCATCCAAAAGGTGTGTGCTTATCACCATATCATCCAAGAGGTGTGTGGTTATCACCAAATCATCCAAGAGGTGTGTGCTTACAACCATATCGTCCAAGAGGTGTGTTCTTATCACCATATCATCCAAGAGGTGTGTACTTACCACCATATTGTCTAAGAGGTGTGTGTGTCACTTATATTGGTTTACTCAAGTGTAGGGTTTTACATATTGGGTTAGACCCTTATGCTCATACCTTTTCAAACCTTCAAAGTATCAACCTACCATGTGTTGAGTAACAGCCTAGACAACTGGTTAGTCATTTGTAACCAACCCAAATATACAAAATGATAGGGATTTGGGGTTCCAAGGTATAACGGATTTCATATCACCATATTGGGTTTTATTACCATATCGGGTTAGAGGTGCTTCAACCTGATATCAATTTGTGCCATGATGATGTCATCATCATCAAGCTCTATACTTTCATCCCTTACTATTCTATTTCATGACAACAGTCCTATGAAACTATTAGAACTCATAGCATCATCAATCATTCAATAAAAATTGAAATTGAAAGTAGATCAACAAGTATAGAAAGATTGAAGGTGAATAATAACATGATTGGGTTCAAGTTATATAACCCGCCTCAAGAACAACTTCAAAGCTCCAAGATCCAAAGCTTCATGTTCCCAAGGCTGAAGATTAACTTATCAATGATCCAAGACTTGTTCACAACTCCTCTATATGCAAAGAATCACCATAGATAAGAACTTAGTGAAGAAGAAAAGAAAGGAAGAATCACAACTCGAGATTCATGCTATAACCAAGGTTGAAGATGACCATGGATTCACCTTAAGATTAAGGAATGAGATCCTCCTTGCTCCTCAACTACTATGCATGATATCTAAGAGAAAGAGAGTTGTAGGATTTGAAAAGTTTCACTAGTAGGTGAAAGGAGTGGTATATATAATTGAGGCTCATGAGAGAGAGTGTATAAGAGGTGTCATCACCTTATACTACTTGGTGACACATGTCCATGCATGGGTTGACACATGTCCATGCATGCACACATACTTATCTTGACATGCAAAACTCTTGTGGATAATCTAGGGATAATATTTCGGCCATTAGTTATCTTGTTGAACAAGATATTTCAACCCAACATCACTTTATTCACAAACCGATGCAACTTTTCCAAGGAAAGTTGTAAACTGATATCCATCACCTTCTTGAGGTTCTTAACTCATCATGGCCTTTTCTAAGAGTTGAAAAAATTATATGGGACCTCCTCTATGGCTTCTTGGCCGATAGGCACTCCCATATAAGCTCTACAACTCAATACAACTCATTTTAGGCTTTCAACTATACAACTCTTCTTGGTCTTTTCATCACCAAGAATACCATCACTCAAATATGATTCAAACATGATGCCTCTTTCTTTATCTCTCCTATATATGATGTTAAGAGAGAGTAGGGACACTCTAGAGGTGGTAATTTGCATATCAACCCTACATTTTTGGTAAATTGTAATTTGCACCAAAATTGGTACACAAGGCACAAGCATTATTCAAACAAGCTTCAACTTGGAACTTAGGATTTCCACAAGCCACCCCTTAGAATCATTCTCTCTCTTATGATGATAAAACACTTGAGGCACATTCAACATGTGACATATTGCAATATAACCCCTCATCTTAGGTAAATTGCAATTTACACCCAAACTATCATACAACACAAATAGTTTGCAAATAAGCTCAAACTTGAAAATTAAACTCTCCTTGAGTCTTAATTACTTTTCAAAAGATTAAAACAAGTTTATAAATAACTTACTTAAGAAAAACTTCTAGGGTTATGGCATAACCCAGGTCAGGGATGTTATAGTAAGTTCCCATCGGTCATTGGGACTATAGGTTTGGTAGTCACTGGTCTTCATGGTTGTTGAGATGCCAAGGTCGGAGGTTGTTGATATGGTGGGCCATTGGTCACCAAAATGTTGAGACCAACGGTCTTTGACATGGTGGGCCATTGGTCGTTGGGATGTTGAGACCAACAGTCGCTAATGTTGGAAGTTTTTCTAGCACAAACCATTGATCGTTGGTGATGGGCGTCCATTGGCCATTGGGCGTGCCATGTAAATGGTCGTTGGGGTTGTAAGACCATTGATCGCCAAAGGTGCAATCTCAATGGTCATTGAACTATCAAAGTCCCTCTTTGTGGTATTCTGTGCAAAAAAAGATAGGGAGACTAAATTAGGTAGTTATTCCAAAAGTTTCCAAAACATGTAGAATTATCTAATAAAAACATAGTCAAAACAATAATATGAGGGTAAAACATGCACTCAAATATCCACAAAATTGGATGTTATCATCATATAAAAAAGATGGCAACTTCAAAAAAAGACAACATGTTCTTACAAAATGATGTGCTTTTCGCCAAAGACCATTTCACCTACCTTGAATGACACAATATCTTTTGTCCATGAAATGTACAACATGGTTTCAGCAATGATAAATGAAATAAGCACAATGATTTTATTCCACTGGAACTATGGAAAAACACAAAACCGGCTATTCTTTACACATTAACTATCAATCAACCTAGACTAAACTATAGAAATATTTAGATAGAGTTGTTCTAGACCAATTTTTGTAGCATGCTACCAGATAGCATATAACTGAGTGGGTTGCTGAGGCTCTGATTTTAAAGAGAACAGAGCCCACAACATGTAACCCTTTTGGTTGTATTTCCCACTAAGAACGGGATGAATAGAATTTTTCAATAGTTCCTATGAAGTATGGACTAAATTGGCTATTCCAAATGTTGTCCCAGTTTCTACGCACATCTTCACTGTGCACTCTATCAATATTCATACATTACTTACCTTCTTCTCCTAATATCCTTTTTAATCTCTTTGGGGCTCCTTCATTTTCCCAATATATAATTTTAGACCAAATATGTTAGGAACGTCTAGCTTTTTGACCATTTGGAAGAAGAGAAATAATTGCTTCTATAATAATAATTTTGACTGGTCTCTCCTATTAGTTGATAACATTATACACTTTGTTCACTTTGTTCCTACTCTTGCATATGATTTTGACGAAGGACTTGATGCCAGCTCAGTGAAGAAGGATAAAGTCCAAGTGCTTCAAACCACCTACATCCCTTATAGAACCACCATTGCGATGTCGAACCAGTCAAAGGCATCCCTCTTTTGAGTCTCTTATGCATGACTCTGATGATTATATATAGTTGTTTGGATGTCTTTTCTATTGTGTCTTGGTCTGTTACTACTTTCCCTAGACTTTCTTTATTATTTTTTTGGGGTCTGTCTAAGGGGTATCCCTTGAACTCCTTTTTATTTTCTATGGGATACTTTTGGTGCCTTTTGTTATGTATACTTCAGGTCAACAAAAAAAACATAGACATTAGTGTGGTGTTGGTACTTATATTACCATTTTATACCTCCGTAGAGTTTTTGCATTTGCAGCCACTGTCTTCATCTTATAAATGTGATGAATTGATTATCAATAGAAAATGGCAAGCACAAAGTCGATTGCCATTTGGTTGCAACATTCATATCTAATAGACTGTATTTGTGATATGGGATTGCTAGTAGTCTCTCATTATATCATGCTTACTATGACGTGTTACACAAATTTTGAATTCATAACTTGAAATTGTTGATGTGGGGTAATCATTTTCTTATATCAGTTTACATGCTTATATGATCCATTTTTTCATAGGAAAAAAAGGCCATGTTCCTACAAACTTTTGAAGTCGAAGTGTGTTTCTCCTTGAGTAAATTGTGCAACACTTGTGAATGAACTGAACTGCAAGTTCGTTAACAGTGGTAATTGGAACAATCACAATTTTTGCGTAGTGGATATCATTGAGATGGGCTTGCAAACTCTATTGATCTGACTTCTTTAATCGATATCATTGAGACTGGCTTGCAAACTCCAACACCACCGGTCATTTAGAAATGGTTCTCTTCTTTTTTCATAGAACACATGTACCATTTCTTCATCAACCTTGGTGTTTTTGATCATCACATTTCATATTTGGAAGATTGATTTCCTTGTATTGGTTAACATTTTCATGTGGCTTTTGGCTAACAATAAACTTGTTTTCAAATTCATACTAGATGAATAGAAGTTTATGTGGTCCTCATAGATGTTTATTCTATTTCAATAATGATGAGACTATCAACCATATCTTTTAACATTTTTTTTCTCATCAACAGTGGGATTCCTTCTTTATCAAGCGTTCACCAGGCTCTAAAGGGTTGACATCTCACATCCTTTTCAATCTCTTTGGCGCTTACTCCATTTTTCTTATGTATGATATTAAGCTAGATGTGCTAAGGACGTCTATCCTTTAGACCATTTGGAAGGAGAGAAACAATCATTTCTACAGTAACACTTTTGATCGATTTCCCCTATAAGTTGATAACGTTATACAACCTTGTTTTCTTTGGTCTTATTCTTGTAGATATTTTTGATGGTGAACATGGTACCAGCTTGGTGGAGAATATGAAATCCAAGTGCTTCGGTTCGCCTACACCCCTTTTCATCTGGCCTAATGATATCAACCTCGTCAAAGGCATCGCCTCTTTTGAGTCCCTTCAGGATGCCTCTGACAATGATATATAGTTGTCTAGGTGTCTGTGTTGCTGCGTCTTGGTCTGTTATTGTTGTCCCAAGATTTTTGTTTATTCTCTTGTTGGGGTTTATCTAAGGGTTACCCCTAAACTCCTTTTTCATTTCCGTAGGATACTTCTAGTGAAACTCCACCTATGTTTTCATATTTTGTGCAAATGTAGTCGGTCCCAGGCCCGGGTAAAGGAGGAGGGTTGGTGGTAGGTTGACAGCCAGTCAGTCATAAAAACTTTTTCACTCTTTCTATGACATGGATCCTTATAAAAACTTCATTGGAGTGTCCCTACCTAGTGACGCGCTGCATCGACACCCAGGTGCAGTGATAAATATAAAAGGGGTTTCGACACAGCGATGCCCGATTGTGTTGAAGGACAAGTAAGGGTTTCCACATCTTGTATGATGTGGGTAAAGAAGCTAGTCCCTCTACATCATCGCCCGAATATAGTGAAAAATGTGCAAGGGTTTCCACATCTTGGACGGGTGTGGGTAAAGAAGCTAGTCCCACCGCATCATTGCCCGGATGTAGTGAATAATGTGCAAGGGCAACATTTTCGATGAAGGCAGATAAAGAAGCAAGTCTAAGAAAAAAATATTAGAGTTGGATCTTGGAATATTGGCTCTTTTACAAGAAAATCTTTGGATATAGTAGATACCATGATGAGAAGAAAAGTCAATATAGCTTGCTTGTCAGAAACTAAGTGGACATGGGAACATTGTAGAGAGATTGGAGACACATGATACAAAATATGGTATACATGCATTGATAAACATAGAAATGGCGTAGGTATTATTGTGGATAAGGTGTTGAAGGATGATGTTTTTAAGATCACTAAGATGGGTGATAGAATCATAGCTATCAAGGTCGTTCTTGGGGGAGAGATTTTTAACATTATTAGCACTTATGCCCCCCAAGTTGGCCTTAGTGAGGAGGCTAAGAAGGATTTTTAGGATAACATGGATGAATTAATGCAAGGAATATTGATAGACGAGAAGATCATTATTGGGAGTGATTTAAATGGCCATGTGGGGAGTAGCAATGATGGATATATGAGAGTTCATGGTGGTTTTGGATATGGCAGCAGAAATAGAGAAGGAGAGAGGATATTAGATTTTGTAGTTGCCTATGATATGATTTTGACAAACACCCATTTCAAGAAAAGAGAATCTCATAAGATTACTTTCAAGAGTGGGCACAATTGTAGACAAATTGATTACCTCCTTACAAGGTGGGAGGACCGTAAAGTATGCAAGGACTATAAAGTTATTCCTGGCGAAAAACTCACGAACCAACATAGGTTGGTGGTTTTGGATATTAACATGAAGATCAATAAAGGCAAGCATAACAAAAATCAAGATATCAAGATCAAGTGGTGGAATCTTAAAGGAGAAAAGAAATTGATTATTCATGATAAACTCATCAAGGAGGGAACTTGGAACTTAGAGTTTGATGTCAATACTATGTGGTATAACATGAGCTCCTGCATAACAAAAATTTCCGAAGAGGTTTTGGGAGTGTCCAAAGGTTGTGGGCCTCCACAAAAAGAGACTTGGTGGTGGAATGATGAAGTACAGAAGGCTATCAAACTGAAAAGGGAGATCTATAGGAGCTTGCCCAAATCTCGAGATGATGCAACGTTCCAGAGATACAAGCAAGTAAAGAAAGATTCAAAAAAGGTTGTCCAGGAGGCAAGGTCTAGATACTTTGATGATATTTATAAGAAGTAAGACACTAGAGAAGGGCAAAAAGATATATATATATATATATATATATATATATATATATATATATATATATATATATATATATATATATATAATGGCTCGTATAAGAGAATGGAAAGGAAGAGACTTGAGTTAAGTAAAATGCATCAAGTATGAAGATGGTAGAGTGTTGGTAAAGGATGATGATATCAAGAACCAATGGAGAAATTACTTCCATAAGCTTTTCAATGGAGATACTGTAAATAATGTTGGAGACTCGTGTGATAGGGATACAAGTGATATCGTTTACACACGAAGAGTTTCACATTTTGAGGTCAAGAATGCCTTGAAAATATGAAAATGAAAAAGGCATACAGACCGGACGGTATTCCCAATGATGTATAGAAGAGTATGGGGGATGAAGGAGTTATGTGGTTAACAAATTTATTTAACAAGACCGTGAAGGCAAAGAATATGTCGGATGAGTGGAGATATAGTATTATAGTCCCCATCTATAAGAACAAAGGTGATGTTTAGAGCTGCTCAAACTACAGAGGTATCAAGTTGATGAGTCACACAATGAAGCTTAGTGAGAGGATTATTGAGCAAAGGCTAATATCTATAATGCAGATATCAAACAACCAGTTTGGTTTCATGCCTGGTAGATCAACAACATATGCCATTTTTCTGATAAGGAGGCTTATGGAGAAGTATATGGAAAGAAAGAGAGATCTTCACATGGCTTTTATCGATTTGGAAAAGGCTTATGATCGAGTACCCAGAGAAGTGTTGTGGATGGTTTTGAGGAAAAAGGGTGTGGCAATCCAATACATTGACTTGATTAAAGACATGTATGGTAGCTCTACTGCAAGTGTGAATACTCCTGGAGGAGAGACATCAACATTTTCCATCACAATTGTGGTACACCAAGGATCCACACTCAGCCCATATCTATCCGTTCTTGTTATGGATGAGTTGACAAAGAATATTTAGGATGATGTTCCTTGAAGTATGTTATTTGTTGATGATATTGCATTGATTGACAAAACTAAAGATGGTTTGAATGATAAAGTTGAACTTTAGAGAAAGACACTGGAAACAAACATATTGATGATTAGTAGGAGCAAAACTGAGTATATGCATTGCAATTTCAGCAAATCTCGCAGTATGAATGGTGGAGCCAAGTTGGACGGAGTAGATATACCAAAATGTGATAAATTTCGATTACTTGGGCTCTATCATTCAAACAGATGGGGATGTCCAAAATGACGTTTGCATAGGAGCACTACATGATGATCGAAATGGAGGAGTGTAACTGGAGTATTATGTGATCGGAAGATCCCTCTCAGACTAAAGAGCAAGTTTTATAAAACTGCTATACGACGAGTCATGCTCTATGTGAGTGAATGTTGGGCAGTGAAGAAACAATGACTCAACAAGATGAATGTGGCTGAAATGCGTATGTTGAGATGGATGTGCGGGAAGACAAGCAATATTATTGAGGCAAGCACAATTAATAGAAGAAGATGAAGACCTAAATTAACATGGGAAGAGCTTATAAAGAGAAATTTTATATCTCTACATCTCAACCAGAATATGACCCATGACAAAGCTGAATGGAAAAGAAGGATCCATGTAGGTGATCCCAACATAGTTGGGATTGAGGCTTAGTTGATGATGATGATGATGTTGATGAGGATACTTCTAGTGCCTTTTGCTCGTACTCTTCAAGTCAACGGAAGAAAAAAAAAGCACCGACACAGATGTGGTGATCTGGTACTTCTATTCCATCTCATCCCGCTTTATACCTCATAACAGTTTCCGCGTTTGCGATCACAATCTTTATCTTATGAATGTCACACAAATTGCTTATCAAAAGGAAATGGCAAGCACAAAGTCAATTGTACCATTTGGTTGCAGCATGCGTAGCTAATAGGCTATATATGTGATGTTGTATTGCTAGTAGTCTCTCGTTACATCATTCTAATATAGCATCTTACATGAATTTTGAACTGATTACTTGAAACTGTTGGTGTGGAATACCCATTTTCTTGTATCCGTTTACAATCTTTTATGATCTATTTTCCGGAAGAAGAAAAAGGTCACGTCCCTACAAACATTTAAAAGCCCAAGAGTTTTTCACCTTGGGTAAATGGCGCAGCACCTTGTATGAGTGAACTATACTGCTAGGTCGTCAGCAATGATAAATGGAACAAACACAATGCTTGTTTTTTTCGTAATCAACAAACACAATGCTTTTATTCCACCCAAACCATGTCAGAACGCCAAACCCCGCACTATGCACGTCATTAACCATCCATTAACCACGCAATCTACTTCCTCCACTTAACCACGAGGACACCACCACCAGCACCACCCCAGTTTACAGATCTGCAGGCAGAGGCAATTAAACCCGGACAAGTTGACAAGTAATGTAGACAAGTTGACAAGTAATGTAGGCTTGCATTGCAGTGCAAATTGCCGGCTATGCACGGGTAACCAAGCGCCCCGCTGCAACGGTACAGTGTAAAACGCAACAAGTCGGGTTAAGAGGGTCCACTAATGCTTATAGAGTGACCAGGCCCATTTAAACGGCCAGCACATCAGCACAGGGGAAGAAACACCCCGTACCCGATGACTGACGAGGGCCTGCAGACCTAAACGCCAACTCCAGCTGTGTGGTGGGTTCCAGCAAGGACCAGCACTGGCCCCGATGCTGGGTAAAAGGCCGCTGCTTTTCACTTAATATTTATATTTTCCCTTTGCTTTGCAAAATAAGCGTTTCAACCAAACCGTCCACGCGGTTTTCATTTTCTGTTGTTTCTCTCATTTACCCTATTTATGGAGGGGATCAGAAGAAAGGGGAAGGCGTTTCTTAGTTATTTCTTTACAATTGTACCGTGAACATAAATGATTCTCGCCTGCTCGGCCCATTTTTGTTTTGTCCTATTCATTTCTCATAATGTATTACGCGTTACCCACCCTTTCCTAATTCGACATTCACTGGGGATAAAACAATCAAGGTAAAACACAAACCGAACCAGCTGAAAAAGGAAAAATAATATTATGATATGAATATCGCTCAACGGATAAAACAATTCCCAACGGCCTCAGACACGTGCGCTTGGTCCGCTCGGCACGCGTCTTCAACGACAACCCTCCTCTGCCGCAGTCACCGGGCCGCGTCATCCGCTGCACGTGACGAGGGGGCCGCCTTAGCTGTCATGCCGCTCCTCTAATCCAGCGCCGCCGAGCTTCCTGCTCCGTACCACCACGCCGCCGACACCGCGGACCTTCTCCTCCTTCTCCAGCTCGTTCAGCCTGCGGTGGCCCCGCACTGCCGACACTTTCGACATTGTCGACTCCGCACCGACAGTGAGCCTCCCGAGGCCGGCCGCCGCCGACGCTGAGTTCATATCTACGCAGTTCATTACACAAGCGTTTGGTTAGGATATTAATGGGGGCGTTATAGAGCAGTCAGGTTGGATGTGTGGATGGACGGGAAACGGCACGAATGGGAAGGTAGCAGCACTGTACCTGTTGTGTGGAGTAGAGCAGCGGATCCCTCGAATTGGCCCAAATCTGTCAACAGGAAAAGCAGATTTGTCGAAATCAGACTCCAAACATCAGTGAAAAATCAATAGAACGCTAATACGGCAGCTAATATCATACACACAACGAACAAAGAAAGATCGCGCCGGAGAAACATGCCGGAGTCGATTCCTGCAATGTACCTTTGGTGGAAGGGTCATGCGAGACGAGGAACAGTACGAGGAAGCAGAAGAGCGTTAGGACCGGGATGAGGTGGACGGTCTTCTCAGGAGAAGGCGGTCTAGGCAGCTGCGGCTTCCTCTCTTCCTCCTTGTCCTCTTCCACGATGACGCCTCTCGCCGCGGCAGCCTCCGGAAGCTCGTTACCGGTTCCTACTCCACCGACACCACCGCCCCTGCTCCAGCGGCCCGATCTCCTCCTGTCTTCATCCGCGTCGGCCGCCAGCACGTGGAGTGGGTGGCGGCTCCCTGGAGAACCCAGAGACTGGCGCTGCATGCTGGGTGGAGGGATTGGAGGCGGTGATATAGCGTGGAGTCGCGCTGCAGGTGGATGAGAGAGAGAGAATGAGGGCGGAGGAGAAGAGGGAATAGTGTGCCGGCCGCAGCAGGAATCGTATGCGCTGGACCGCTGGAGGAGGAAGGAAGAGAGTGCGGGTTATACGCGGCTGCTGAAGGTGGTTTTGAGGGCTGAGAGAGGCCGTTTTTTTTCTGCCTAATTTTGCGACGTTAGCCATAAGTGGGGTCCACTCTGAGTTGAGCCCGTCCAAACTCGGTATCCAGGTTTAGACCTACATCCACCCGGGCCAGCGTTAGTAAGAAGTGCAGCGAGTGCTAATCTACCTGATCGTACGCAACATTTTCCACAAGTATAATATAAAAAAGAGAGTAGCTAAGCATTATCACATTCACATTAGTGTATGGTGATACTTCGAATGCCCAATAAACATTAGCAGCTAAGCAATATCACATTCACATTAGCGTTTGGTGATACTTCGAATGCCCAATAAACATTAGCAGCTAAGCAGTATCGTCTGGTGATACTTCGAATGCCCAATAAACATTAGCAGCTAAGCAGTATCACATTCACATTAGCGTCTGGTGATACTTCGAATGCCCAATAAACATTAGCAGCTAAGCAGTATCACATTAGCGACATGCATCCCTAATTCATCAATAGGAACAACAAGAAATACATCATGAGCATGATGAGCCTGCAAAGATTTAAGAAAAGCTTTCTGTCAAATAATCATGTCAAACTTAATCTTTATGTCTTCAATAATTTTGCTGGAAATAGCACTCCACCAAAATATGTTGGGATTTAGGGGGAATTGTGCCCTTGTTGGTAAAACAAAAAAGGTCAAAGTTGGAAACATCACAAATTCAAAATCCATATTGTAATTCCTAATGAATCATAAGACATTTACCCTAAAGCATCCAATGGTTTACATGCCAAAAAACACATATAAGAAAGCTTCTACTGCTGAGTGCAACTTCAAACCACCAGGTGAATGGGAAAGGAAGAATTCTGCCATTAAAGTCTTGCTAATAAGGAAACTTCCATCTGCACATTCATCTGTTCGATGTGCGTCTTTGATTTGCTGTCTCAGTGTGGGCTTTACTTGCATCTATGCCAAAAGTCCTGCTAATAAGGAAACTTCCATCTGCACATTCATCTGCCACAAGGAGACAAATATATCATGTCTATGGCATACTAAGGAACTCAACTGTGCCTTCTTCATAGGAAGAGAAGAAGACTTTCGGCTAAGCGCGTCAGCTACCACGTTCGCCTTACCAGGGTGATACTTAATGGTGTAGTCATAATCATTGATTAGCTCCATCCAACGACGCTGTCGCATGTTCAACTCATTCTGTGAGAAGATGTACTTCAGATTCTTATGATCTGTAAAGATTTGACACACTTCCCCATAAAGATAGTGTCTCCAAATATTTAATGCATGAACCACCGCTGCCAACTCCAAATAATGAGTCAGATAGTTCTCCTCGTGTTTCTTAAGTTTTCGCGAAGCAAAAGAAACTACATGATCCTCTTGCATCAACACGCAACCTAAGCCCTTCTTAGAAGCATCGCAAAAAACAACATAGCCCTTCCCAGGCTCTGGCAGCACTAGCACTGGAGCACTAGTCAACTTCTCCTTCAAACTTTCAAAAGCTTGCTGACAACGATCATCCTAGATAAAAGGTACATCCTTCCTGGTCAACTTTTTCATCGGCAACGCGATCGCACTGAAGTCCTTGATAAATCTCTGGTAATATCCTGCCAAAGCCAGGAAACTACGAACTTCTGTCGGCGTCTTTGGTTGCTCCCAATCTGCAACTAAATCCACCTTCTTAGGGTCCACTCTGACTCCTTCTACAGATATCACATGACCCAAGAATGTCAGTTCCTTCAACCAGAACTCACATTTACTGAACTTGGCGTATAACTTATGTTGGCGAAGAAGAGTCAACACTTGTCGAAGATGTCATTCATGCTCTTGCATGTCCCGGCTATAGATCAAGATGTTGTCTATAAAGACTACAACAAATTGATCTAGGAACTGACGGAACACTTGGTTCATTAGGTCCATGAAAGCAGCAGGTGCATTGGTTAGCCCAAATGGCATAACCACAAACTCGAAGTGACCATACCTTGTCCTAAACACTGACTTTGGTATGTCGTCCGCCTTAATCCTCAACTGATGACATCCATACCATAGATCGATCTTTGAAAACACTGTAGCACCACACAACTGATCAAACAGATCGTCTATCCTCGAAAATGGGTACTTATTCTTGATCGTGACTTTGTTCAACTATCGGTAGTCTATGCATAACCACATCGACATGTCCTTCTTCTTAACAAACAGTACTGGAGCACCCCAAGGCGACGTGCTCAGTTGGATGAAACATTTCTCCAACAACTCCTGTAACTGCTTCTTGAGCTCTGCCATCTCTGTTGGAGCCATACTGTATGGTGTCTGTGCAACTGGTTGTGTTCCTAGAACCAGATTGATCCCGAAATCAATCTCTTGAGGTGGGGGTACACTGGGGAACTCATCAGGAAACACATCTGCAAACTCTCAGACAACCGTCACCTCCTCGAGGCTAGGACTTTTTGCCTTGGTATCCATGACGTGAGCTAAAAATGCTTTACAACCTTGCCGCAACAACTTCTCTACCGCCATCACTGACACTAGACATGTCGAAAGAATCTTCCTATCTGCTTGGAAGATCCACTTCTCCCTACCATCATCAAACACTGCCTGCTTGGAACTATAGTCCAACACAACCTTATACTTTTCTAAGGTATCCATCCCAAGGATCACATCAAATCCATGCATATCAAGTGGTATAAGATCCACTTGTATACCGTGTCCTGAGAAAGACAAAACAAAAGACGGACACTCTTCTCGAAGCATCGAGGAACCATCGAGAGGGGTTTCTAACAACAGGCTATCTTTCTTACAACTAACAGGTAAAGTACAACTATCAAGCAGACTGTGTGCGATAAAAGAGTGTGTAGCACCGGGGTCAACTAAAATAGATATAAAGCAAGAAGAAGACAAATCAGAATGAAATAACTCCATCTGACCTGCCACCACTCGCGGGTTGACTATCGCCTCTGGCTGACTCATAGCGTAGAATTGAGCTGTTGCTTGCTGTCCACGTCCTCTGCTTCCTTGAGAAGACAATCCCGCTTGTAACTCTTGACCACGTCCTCACCCTCTACTACTACTGGGTTGATGTCTGTCTGACCCTTGCTGATTTTGCCTCAGTTGCTGTGTCATTTCAACATCTTTCCTTGGGTAGTTTGACCTAAAATGCCCGATCTGACCACAAAGATGGCATGACTGGTCTCGCTGTTGTGGCCTAGATGGCCCTGTCACTACTACTGAAGTTGTACTATGTGCCTTAGACGGCAAAGAACCATATCCTCTTCCCTTACTCAGGGACCACTGTGACGGTGCACTAGAACCTCTTAACTCAGAAGGTGCTGAAAACCTTGGCTTCTTGAAGCCATCGAACCTCTATCTCTGGAACTGAGCAGGCCACTTCTTAGACATGGACTCTCTCTTCTCCCTGACTGACTGTTCAATCCTTCGGACTGACTCCACAAATGTGGCAAACCGCTATCGGTTCTCCAATGCAGCAGCATGTGTTGTCTGCTCAACACTCAGACCTTTCTCAAAACGTCTGATTTGCTCGTCATCTGTTGCTTCCATGTGAGGACAAAACCTTAATAGGTCCATGAACTTGGCTTCATACTCGGTGATGCTCATCGTTCCTTGGTGCAGGCACTCAATCTGGTTGATCTTCTCGTCTAGATACGTCTTCAGAAAGTATCTGCTGACAAACTCTTATTGGAAAACCTCCCAACCGATCACCTCCCCAGGTCGCTTCTCCTCCTTGATGGCCCACCAGTGGCTAGCACTACCCTTGAGAAGATAGACAACGTGCTTGACTTTGTCTGCTTCAGGGATTTCGAGGATCCGAAAGGCCTTCTCAAGACCTATCAGCTACAGATCTGCATCTGCTGGATCAGCCATCCCAGCATAATCCGAAGCTCTGACTCAGTGAAGCCACTCAAAGGTCTTCCCAATACCCAATGTTTCACCATGGGGAGCCTGTGCTCTCGGCAGAGGCATTGGAAATCTCTCTATCATGAGATTCATCATAGCCATCAACTGCCCCATAAGATGTTGGTAGGCAGGGTTTTCGAGAATGGCTGGGTCAAGTTGGGGGACCTCAGGCACCTGATCTTCATGTGCCTGCCCTCATGCTCCATCAACTGATGCAACATCACTGCTCTCGGCAACATGTTCTTCATGGTTTCTAGACATCTTGGCTTTTTCTTCTACTGAGGACAGAAGATTATTGTAAGAAAATCTGGAAAACTCATAAGAACAGACGAAAACCTAGTCCTAGATCCCTGTAGACTCCATGAACCTAGAACTCTGATACCAAGCTTGTGGTGACACATCCCGCTATCACACAGACAATGAGATACCACGCGAAAATGTGCGGAAAACACCATAAACCACCTATTACCAAAAACCCGGGTTAATTAAAACCGATTTCAGAAAGTAGATAAACCAAGAAACTATTACATCCAGATCCTCATCCTGCAAGAAGACATATTATATAAACATTTATAATCCTTCATACGTGTCCACAGCTTATAAGATTAGATGTCATATCAACACAAAAGTTTGTCACCTATTTATACATACACAACGGGCCACATCCGGCCAGCAACAGGATATACAAAGCTTCATCAGCTAGACATCATAAAACAACATCAAAACACCTCCGAGGACTTGAGAGTACAGGGATGACTCTAGGACTCTACTACAAAACAACCAAAATAGCAGTGTATCCATCTCTTGCCTTCTACTGCTCTTCTTGCTGCTCAGCCGCAACCTCATGACCACCACCACGTCTAGCACAATCACCTAAAAAGGTTGTAAACCAACGGGGTGAGACACACAGTCCCAGTGAGAAACATAACTCCCCGCCGAAACTATAAAACTCCAAGGAAGGCTTAAGCAGGTAAAAAGAAAGATAACTAGCATAAGCAGATTATATGAGCAACATACTGAGCATGTCTTACTGTAATATCAAACATACCAAGAGATCCGGGAGGCATATGACCTGATTTCCTTTATGGAACATGATTGTCAAGATAATATTTATAAGATCTTACCGGATAACATAAAGAACATATGAGTAACTACAAGGTATAACAAGATCAACTACACAGACAAGGCCTCAACCAATGTTCCATGTTTTACCTTAAGAAATAAATACTATTCGGCTGAATTACATATCATTATGACCTAAGGAAGTGAGCTATATCGCTCAAATCCAACCTTCGGTTGCGAAACCCAAGCCGGTGCCATAAAAGGTCGATGGAAGAGCCGGACTTCACGACCTCCCCACCTCGTGGTCAGTGCATGAGTGCAAAACAAGTAGGACTACAACCTCATGCTTAAATGGCCTCAGCCACAGGGTCAGGCTACCCTCTACCTAGCCCACCTTGGTACATGTATCGATGCTAGTGAAACTGAGCCACAGGCATGATCACCATGCTCTGAGCCATGAACACATTCATGCTCTCTCATCACACATCCTGAGTCATGGGACTGTTCACCATATTCCAACATATTGAGCTACGGGCCTAAAACCGTGCTCTGGAGTCTATAACCGAAGTTGCACTCTAACCTCCTCATTTTTGGCTAGGAGAAACCACACATATTCAATAATATGCGCTTCCAGGTTAACCCGCAAGAGAACCTATTTCACCATCACCAACTACTGACGATGATGGATCTATGGCCAAGGCAAACTACATAATATATTCCACTATAATTAGTTAGTATATTTTTAGTGGATTGTTGAGGCAGATAGGTTATAACACATACAAAACATTAAGTTACATTATTACTACCACCATCACATTATCCCGAGATCTCAATCCCTTATCACAGGAAACCACTGCCTCTTAAGGCATTCTCATCATCTTACATGATCACTTGGGATAACAATCCCTGATCTCATCATCAGAGGATAACACCTCAACTAGGCACTTACCCTTTATCATGTCCTCAGACCTATCACATCATACTGGTGATGCATGCTCTCTCATCAACAAGAGTGATCATCACAATGCAGTGTTTTTCAAACACATATACCTCATAGCTCTTACCTGGCTATGAATTCATCTGATACACATGCATGGTTAGTATGCACTTCAAAAGAGATAACTTAAAATCATCAGGCATAGCTCTTATGTTTATCATGTTATTAGGGTTTTCAGATGCATATGTCATGATCATAATCGTATGAAGAATATACTATTTTAGTTATACTATTGCTATCAAATCATGGGCATCCAACTATGTTTTTTACCTTATAAACAGGAGCAAGAATCTTGGCATCATCTTTAAACATCCTACATAGCATAGGTTTGCAAACTAACTTCCATTATACATTATCAACAAGGATGCAATTTCACGATGAAGGACTACTAGGTAGGATGCCTGCTACCCTCACTAGAAGTGTGACGGGTAGGGAAAACCTCACTACAGGTGGTATCGGGTAGGGTAATGCCCCTCACTACAGGTGGTATCGGGAAGGGTAACACCCCTCACTACAGGCCTATCGGCCAAGCACTTGTCCACACATAACGGTCAACGATGGGGTGCATCCATGCACAAGGGATATCGTGCAAGCAGATCTGATGGAGTGTGTCATGCAACTGATCTAGGAGCTGTGTATCGTGCAGCTCATACCGTGCAACCAAGGAGCAAAGGTGTGTCCGGAAACACAACTAGCTCAACGGCCCAGACCCTATCGTCCAACTAGGGTTAGGGTTTGTGACGGGCAACAACTACCTAATCATCGAAGCAGCAACGCCTGACGCTGTATCAGGCGACACCATAGCAACGCGCAACACCCCGAGACGGGCAACATAGGGTCGGGCAACGCCCACATCAACGCGTCAGCAGAGAACACTACTATCAGCTAAGGACATAACGCCCAACTGACACCATATCGGGCAAAGGATAACACCAACTAGGGTAAAGGGGTCATCTCAGTCAAGGCATCTCGCCCAAGCTCACCAACAAGATCAAGAGGACCATAACAGGCACAAAGCCAACCGAACATAATAGAACCATATCGGCCAGGCCAAGACCCAAGATAAAGAGGTGTCGGGCAACATCTCATCAAGGGTGTATCGTGCAAGGCACCAAGCCCATCCCGACAAGGTCATCCTCAAGCTCAAGCTCACCAACATCAGAACCCTAAAAGGTCAAAAGATTCGGCTCACCTCTCAACAACCAAGAGAGAGGGGTTTTGCACGACCTCCATCACCAAACGAGCAACATGATAGATCACCTCCAACTTAGGTCAATCTCTCAGTCTCCACAAGGTCCACATCCAACCATGGCTCACCTCTCAAATCCATGGTGAGAGAAGAGTGTTGCCTAAGTGACTAGGGTATAGGCTCACCTCTTAACAGCCAAGAGAGAGGGGTGTTTCCTATATCACTAGATCCGAACTCACTTCTCAGGACCAAAGGAGAGAAAGGGGTATTGCCCCAAAAGAAACCCTAATGTATGGGTTCGACCAACTAGGTACAAAGGTACAAAACATCAACCATAACAACAAGATCACTATATCCACAAGACTAAAGGTGAAACTAAGCAAGAAACATATCTAGAAACATACATGGCCGATCATGATCATATGAAAACATGCAACATAAAAGAAGGTAGTATGGTTAGGGTTAGGAGTTATGTAACCGGCCTTAAACAAGGTCCAAGCTCCTAGCACCAAGCTTCCAAGCTCAAGTACCACCACAAGAAGAAGAACAAGGCACTCTAGGGTTCAACCACCACTAGAGGAAGAAGAAGACTCCAAGGAGAAGGAGGAGGATCAGCCACGAAGCTTGCAAAGGAGAGGGGTCATGCACCAAGGAAGAGGGATGTTACAACCCCAATTTTGGGTTCAATTTTTGATAAATGTAATTTCTCGTACAAAAAATAATTGGACAAATAATGATGTAATTTAGTTTATAATAGCCTTGATGATTGTGTTGTGGGCTTTATTGGCTATTGGGCCCAATAACAAGGAAATTCAATTAGTAAACGAATAATTGAGTTTTTGAGAAAATAATGATGTGGAAACCTCTAGAAGGCAAATCCAAAGAGGGATTTCGTGCCTCTTGGGTTCCAAGGAGTCCAAAGTTGCAAGGAAAATCAATAATAAAAGAAAAGATTAATAAAGTATTTCTTTATTAAGAAAGAAATCGAAAATAATGATAAAATGAGGAAAACAAGTGAGAAGATGTATAATTGAGTTATCCTTTGTGGAATTTCGTATCCCAAGGATTTCTAATGTTAAAAGGAATACTAATGAGGAAAATAGAAGATAAATCCTCAAAAGGAGATATTTTAATAAGAAATACACATGATAATGAAGAAAAATGCATGTAGATGCATCTAGAAGGATAATGAGTATCCAATAAAAAGGATTTCGAAATAATAGAGTTTCTTGGTATCCAAGGAGTACCAATGAAGGAGGAAAGAGAAAATACCTATAAAAGAAAATAAGAATATAATGTGAATACTTTCCTAATGGATTATGTGGTTTTGTTAAAAGGGAGATGTTTTCTACTTAAGGAAAACATAAATTCGTGATTAATGAATTAAAAAGCAAGTCAAAAGTTAATAAGGGAGAATATTTTCATTTTACCGAAAATCCAATGAATATGTTGTTTTAAGGAGATGTTTAAGAGAGAGAAAGTTGTTTATTAGTAAAGGAAACACTTTCCTACTTGAAAGAAGGCTTGGTTGCTTCGTGGACAAGCCTATTGGAGTGTGGATACCCACCCTTATATAAAGGGACGAACCCTTCGGCAAGGACCAGAGAGATCCCACACAAGTATCTATCTCTCTTCTTCACCTTCTTCATCGTTTCCATCCACGAACCCTAGTTGAGGGATACCTCAATCCTTGGAGCAAGTAGGAGCCAGGGACGAGGGAAAGGAAGGCCGCATGACACTCTCACAACAGCCGGAAGGAAGTTCGACTCCACCTACTCTCTCTGGCTCTTACACAAGGTCTGCAAAGAAAGCAGCAAGTTTACCCGATGTCCAGGGAGTAGCAGGTGTGGATGGGCCATCTTGGCTATGGATAGAGGATGCTCCCTAAGCGCAGGGACCTGTCGGAGCCAATGGCACCGTCCGTGGTGACCATCGGGGTCGGGGGAGGGAGCAGTAGCGGCCGCAGGGTTGCAAGGCGTGCGGTGAGTCACAGGCATGGCCAGCACGAACCAGCCCCCTTGGGCGCAAGCTGGGGACCGCCCTGAGTGCGGGGAGAGGCGACGGAGGAAGAGGCATCATTCCCGAGGGTCGCCGGACCTTGGAGAGGAGGGGCGCACGCGTGGTTGCTGCAAAACCGGCAGCTAGGGCAGCAGGTGTCGACCTGCTCAAGGTAGAAGAAAAGGAAAGTGGCACTGGACGGATATGCCCTTCGCAGGACCAAAGAGTTGCCAACTTAACCAGGGGTAAGAATGTATTTTTGAAATGTTTTTCCAAAACAAATGTGTTGCAAGTATAGAGGCTATGTGGCGCCTCCCTATTGGCCCAAAATAAGTTTAATTTGCAAAATTCATATCTCGTGAACTGTAGCTCGGATGAATATGCATAATATATGAATTTTGCTCAGAAGAACATGAGGAATCCATTAAAAATATGATTGAAGCCTGATTCTGATTGTAATAAAAAAATAATAGAAGTTATGAACTTTAATGTAATGATGATTAAGAAACCCTATTTTGATATGAATAATGTGATTAGTAGGGTTTAATTGATGATTAAAGTTGATATTATCTTGTTAATGATAAAAAGGAACATTAGGAAGAAAAAGGATGAACTTTGCATATAATTATTGAATTTAGAGTTTATGTGCATAAATAGGCTTTAATGGGCCTTGAAACCCTAATGTTGGTAATTAGGACTATTAATGGCTTTAATTGATTAATTTCATGATTAAAGTTGGAATATGTTGAATCTAAGCTATTTTGAGCACTAAAGTTCCTAATTTGTGAATAAATACCATGAATATAGTAATTAGGGTTTTCTCATGAATAAAAGGTGGAATTCATAGCAAATCGAGTTCATATGTGATTTAGACCATAATGAACTATGAATTGATGATAAATGTGTATAATGATATTGTCATGGATTAAAAGGATAAAAATAGTAGCTTTAACGAAAAAGAAGCTTAATTGATGATTAATGTGCTTGTGATATGAAAATAGGGTTATATGTTGTTAAGATAACCTTAATGTTGAAGAATATACGAGATAATTAGGGTTTATGAGTAATGGCATAAAGTTAGGGTTTAATATGGTAAAAGATGAAGGGAAACCCTAGTTGCAAAATGAAATCCTAAAATGGATACAGAAACCCTAGAAAGTGAATCCAAGTTAATAAAGTAGGTTCTTGATAAAGTGTGTAATAAATAGAGTACATATTCTTTTCAGGAATTATGTGATTGTTGAATTACTTGGATTGCATGCTTGGTTGTATTTTCTTAATGCTTATAAAATCATCAAATCAGGTATGTGGTTACGCTTATGATTATCTCACATTAGTTTGTCGAGGATTTTATCAATGTTTACATCGTGGCTTAAATTAATTGTTGGATGAATTTAATTCATGCAAATTATAATGTGAATATGACTATCACATAAGGGATGTGTCTACTAGCTCAGATCCTAGTCCCCTCTGTAGCTTTATAGATCGACCTAGTAAATGGCTACCAATGGGGGTAGGTCCATCAGGTCATTAAATGACTTAGTAAATGGCTACCAATGGGGTAGGACCATCAAGTCATCGTGAGTCAGGGATTGGGCTACCTTTGGGTAGGGCCATGTGACTCCATAACCCTAGGAAATGGCTACCTGTGTGGTAGGTCCATGGGGGTAAGGATCTACCATATGAGAGAGGTAGTATCCATGTCCACTGCATGGACAGTACAGAGATAGGGGATAGGCAAGGATTGAGTAGTATTGCCTAAAACGTAATCTTGGATGTTAAATGATATTTTTGGTTGACTACATTGTTATTATAGTTGCACGATTATTTTTTCCCCCACATACCGGCTTCTTGCTGATCGACATTTTGTTTGTCGGCGTTTTAGGTACAAATGAAAAGAACAATCAGTAAAGCGGCATATGTGCAATTAAATGAGAAATAAAGTGCCCAGGAGGATTAGTTAGATTAGCATCTTCATGGATGGAAGTTTAGAAATCCCAGTTTTTCCAAGGTAAGAAAAGTTTTATTTTATGCCGGTTTTCAGTTTAGTAGTAGAATTTCATAATTATTATTGATTATTTGTTGAACCTTTGATCCGGGTTATTAGATAATGGCTCTGATCTCTTGGTCTCCCTTAAGTGGGGGTTACCGGGAGACGGGGTCGTTACAATTGGTATCAGAGCATAGGTTCCTCATTTAATCTTTAATAATTATTAAATTTTACAAATTCCATAGAACCAAGGGTGTTATTAGAGGATTGTCCGAATGACTAAGGTGTCTAGAAAAGGATCACGTCTGGGGGCTGGAAATATTTTCCTTCGCACTGCTAGTCGGAATACGAGGACTCCCGGATTGTGTGACTACCTGGCCGATGTCTTAGGATATGACTCAAAATAAGATACCTTTAGGACTCTCTCATCTTGTTCATCCCTTCTCAACTCAAATTCTGTTAAGGACCTTAAGGATTAGGATTTTCTCTCTTCTCCTCACCCTCTTGAGGTATGGGTAAGGTTGATAAGGATTAAGGAATCCTCCACCAAATTAATAAAAAGCATGTAAATAAGATGTCATGGACATAAGCTTAATAGAGTAAGCGTAAAAGGAATAGATACATGCTTAGGTCGTATGACACGAGTTGTCATTGCCCTCAGGAGAGACCTAAGGATAGACCTCCTTGGTAGGAGGATGAGTAGAGAGAGTTAGTCTTGGAGGTAGAGACCTCCATTAAAGGTAGAGACCTAGCACATCCTTTGAGGATGATTGTAACCCTAACCCTAAGTGAAGGTTAGAGAGAGAGATGTCACGATGAGTTAGATGTCTTAGTAGACCGGGTGTTTGGATGGACATGCCTTTGGATTGCCATATGAACCATGAGAAGTTGATGACCGAGTACCTTTGGCAACCCAACCCTAGGAAGGGTCGTGCATGCCATAGCGAAGGATAACTCCTTCGTGGATGAGGTTAGAGGAGAACCTATAGAACCCTATGGGCTTGTGCAAGAAGAGTGTAGCTTGCACCCAGGATACGTCAGTGGTGCTGACAGTAGGATGAAACCTTGGACAAGGAATCATGGTGGGTGTCTTATGAGAGCTAAAGGCTTCACCCAGGTAGGGATATGCTGGTAAGCTTGATCCAACTTCATAAAGAAAGGATTGATCTAGAGAGAGAAAGTAGGACCTAAGAAAGGAGGTTGGAAGCTTAAATTCTGAGACATGAGGAATAGTGGGGATGCTTCTAGTACCTATGGTATAGGTAATTACCTATTGTATGAGATAAAGCGTGCTTTAGATCTTGAAGAGGATGAAGTAGCAAGTTGTGAAGCCTTGTACCTAGTTGGCTGTCCTGGAAGAGGACTCAACTCTGAGGTGTTGCTCGTATAAAAGGTTCATGGGAGTACATGGCATACCTTGGACATGATTGATCCATGGTTAAGAGATTGAGCACGCAGTTGGATATCCAAAGGAGAACCTAGGGTTCCTAGGCCTAAGAGGGGAAGCAGTATACCCGATGCTCATGATGAGATTTGAGTCTTTATAGTTTCGAGCATGGTACTCCTCATGTGTAGAGGTAAAGGAAATCCCTTAAGTTAAGGGTATGTTTGATGAACTCCTCACAGCTAAGTTGATCTAATGTTGAGGATGAGATCAAGTATGACCTAGCATGGTTTAATAGGTGGTCTACTTGTGCCTTAGTAGTTGTCGAGTTAGGCATGCTCATGTGAATGAAAACCCTAAGGACAGTTGTGACCTTGTTGTCAAAAGTTGTAGTGTCCTCCCATTCTGGGAGAGGGACCCTTTGGTAGGGTGTATACCAGTTTTTTTGGTTTTGAGATAACCTAAAGAGGTTCATAGGATCTTGAGAAGCTAAGTGAAAAGTACATGGCATGAGAATGAACCTGTAGACCCATATATAGCCATCTCTAAAGTGCATGTGGATGTGTTACCATGGAGGTAACCGACATGGGGCCTGACCAAGGTAGGCAGGTTGCCATGACCCCTATGAAGGGATGAAAGTCAGTCACGAATGCAGAGAGAGATGATGAAGGCTTGGGTAAGGTTCTAAGTTGGATATGTACTATAATGGAATCCTAAGTCTATCCTAGGGTCAGGTAGGGATAAGACCGATGGAAGAAGGAGTTGCCTAATTCCCTAGTTGCACATGACCATAGGGTCGGGAGGAAACATCTATCATTGTCTGAGGGCCATGGGTTAGGAGATTGATCACCTTCATAAACTCATGGGACCCAAAGGGCAGATGAGTAGGGCACTCTCTGATGCATGAGGGAAGAGGGATGACCCCAAAAGTGCCGGTACCCTATAGACCTAGAGGATATGACCAAGGATTGTGTAGTAACCCAAGTAGAAACCAGTTTTCCAGGGAAGCAACTTTGGTATCATGATGTTGGTGATGTAGAGACAGGTGTGGCACATTTCAACTCAGCTTTAAAGGTGTACTGGCAAGGTGGGATGTACCATCTCTACTCTTGGAACAGGAAGAACTCTGTATTTGGACTGTAGCCAAATGCTTATTTCCTCTTGTTATGGGAGTGAGAGATAGGACAGTACGCATGCCATACACCAAGGATAAAGATGGTGTGAGTTGAGATGTTGCTACAGAAAGGATAACATATCTTAGTGGAGTGATTGATACATGGACATGTACAAACGATAAGAGTATTAAGGAAATCATCTTGTGAGGATATTTTATCATGAGCTATGTGGAATCCGCAAGTTATACAAAGTTGAGTTTGATCATCAAGGAGATGAGCTCAAAGTATTCTAAAAAAAGATAGACTTAGAATTCGAGTTTGAGATGATACATGGAAGAGTAGGTCTTCAACTTTACCTAACACCTAAGGATAAGAAGTGGTAATAAATGCTCTAGTTGAGATATAGCTGCCTAGTTAGATGGAGGCTAGAAGAGGTAGTTAGGTTAACCCTCAGTTGGAAAAGAGATAAGTTCGGCTAACACACAGATGTAACAATACCGGTTGATCAAGTTAAATGTTGTTTGGTTAGCCAGCCTAGTCCATGATATAATAAAAGGATGGTTGTAGAACCCCAGATACGCTCCTCTGAAAACAAAGGTGATGAAACCCTGATTGGAGTGGTGTAGGGTTTCTGAGGAATCACGACACACTAGAGATCATGCTTTTAGGATCACCATATACCATGATATTACTAAGATAGTAAGAGATAGTAGCACTTTGGATGCTTAAGATGAAGATGCATGTGGCTGGTGGCCATGCATGGTTGAGGTGAAGGATGAACACCAGTAACCCAGAGGATAAAAGAGTCCCTGAGAAGGAATGGGAGTTCATCACTATGGATGATGTGGAAATCTCCCCTTAACCAAGGAAGATCAATGTGGGTTATGGTAGATCACCTTACCTAAATGACAGGAAGAAGAAGAGTACTGTCAAGAGACAGATCGGGTTGAACTACTTATTATAAAGAGAGAAATGATTCAACTACACCATGATGCGAGTTCAAGATTTCTTGCGCATGATTAGAAGGTTTACTTTCATGCGGTGGAAGTAGGTGCATGAAGAACTCATTTTTAGTACCGCTTATCACCCCTAACTAATGGTTAGTATAATCCAGACTAGAGGGTCTGATGAGAGCAAGTGTGCTTGTTCAGGGTGATACCAAGAGATAGTTCTAAGATGTGATGTTAACCACCATAACCTTTATCGGGATGCAAGAAGTTCTATAAGGAGGTTGTGTCAGTCACCACTTCATTATGATGATGTTGGTGAAGGAGGCCTCGTGAAGGTCATAAAAGAACCACAGTGTGTGCAGATGAAGTCGCTTGATCGTGCAATGGCTGAGAGAGAGCCCAAGGGTGACATGAGTCATGAGATGATGCAAAGCAGACTGACATACAGTTCACTGTGAGGGAATATAATGTGAAAATCCGACCCCTCTAAGCTACAGTTGAGAAAGCTGAGTCCCCGATATATGGGTCCATTTGAGATAGATTGGTGGAGATGGTTGTGTTTAGCCTTGCCCATCAGGATAACATGATGTGTAATCTATTCCATGAGTCCGATCTAGATAACTATGTGAGGTACCCAAGCCATGGGCTGAGCCTTGAACCAATTCAGCTTTTGAGAGGCTGAAATGTCCTGAGTCACCTATGAGGGTACGATATACCAAGGTAAGAAAGAACTCAGATGGAAGAATATGAGATGATAAAGGTTCTTGGGAATCACCATGGAAAGGGTAAGGCCACATGGGAGCCATGGTGGACATATGAAAGGCTTATCCTGTTTGTTGGCTTGATGGATGGAATTTTGAGGGCAAAATTCTTATAAGAGGGGAAGGATGTTACAACCCCAATTTTGGGTTCAATTTTTGAGAAATGTAATTTCTCGTACAAAAAATAATTGGACAAATGATGATGTAATTTATTTTACAATAGCCTTGATGATTGTATTGTGGGCTTTATTGGCTATTGGGCCCAATAATAAGGAAATTCAATTAGTAAACGAATAATTGAGTTTTTGAGAAAAGAATGATGTGGAAACCTCTAGAAGGCAAATCCAAAGAGGGATTTCGTGCCTCTTGGGTTCCAAGGAGTCCAAAGTTGCAAGGAAAAGCAATAATAAAAGAAAAGATTAACAAAGTATTTCTTTATTAAGAAAGAAATCGAAAATAATGATAAAATGAGGAAAACAAGTGAAAAGATGTATAATTGAGTTATCCTTTGTGGAATTTCGTATCCCAAGGATTTCTAATGTTAAAAGGAATACTAATGAAGAAAATAGAAGATAAATAAAGAGAAATCCTTAAAAGGAGATATTTTAATAAGAAATACACATGATAATGAAGAAAAATGCATGTAGATGCATCTAGAAGGATAATGAGTATCCAATAAAAAGGATTTCGAAATAATAGAGTTTCTTGGGATCCAAGGAGTCCCAATGAAGAAGGAGGAAAGAGAAAATACCTATAAAAGAAAATAAGAATATAATGTGAATACTTTCCTAATGGATTATGTGGTTTTGTTAAAAGGGAGATGTTTTATACTTAAGGAAAACATAAATTCGTGATTAATGAATTAAAAAGCAAGTCAAAAGATAATAAGGGAGAATATTTTCATTTTCCCAAAAATCCAATGAATATGTTGTTTTAAGGAGATGTTTAAGAGAGAGAAAGTTGTTTATTAGTAAAGGAAACACTTTCCTAATTGAAAGAAGGCTTGGTTGCTTCGTGGACAAGCCTATTGGAGTGTGGATACCCACCCTTATATAAAGGGACGAACCCTTCAGCAAGGACCAGAGAGATCCCACGCAAGTATCTATCTCTCTTCTTCACCTTCTTCGTCATTTCCATCCATGAACCCTAGTTGAGGGATACCTCGATCCTTGGAGCAAGGAGGAGCCAGGGACGGGGGAAAGGAAGGCCGCATGACACTCTCACAATAGCCGGAAGGAAGTTTGACTCCACCTACTCTCTCTGTATCTTGCGCAAGGTCTGCAAAGGAAGCAGCAAGTTTACCCACTATCCAGGGAGTAGCAGGTGTGGATGGGCCATCTTGGCTATGGATAGAGGATGCTGTTGGCTAAATGGACATTTGTAAATCCCTTTGTTTTGATAATGACAAACATTTCATTCTTGTTAATCTAACATGCTACTTGAGTGTTGTAGGAATAGGGTGGATGACAAAGCAATTAGGGAAATCCATATGCTTACATATTTATATTTTCATGAAATGTAATCACTTTGTAAAAACTTGTACAAATATATAATGTACAAGTACTTAGATTTCATGTAAATCAAGCGTTATATTCTCCCTAGATAAACATCACATTTAGATAGGTCATCCCCTTCAAATAAGTGTCACATATGCACACTCATACACACACTTAGTGCCTTAATTGAAAAATTGAAACAGGGTCAATCTCGGTCGACTAACTCCTCGACCGAGACACTCTCGGTCGACAATCTTCTCGACCGAGAAAGACCCAAGTAGCCGTTAGACACAGCTGACAAGGTGGTTGGTAGTTGGAGATAAACATTGCATACACTTGATCCAGAGAGCCTGTCGGTCGACAAAAGTTCGACCGAGTAGGTGTCTCGGTCGACCATTTCTCGACCGAGATGGACTCTGACAACAACTGCATAACTAATTAATTAGTCGTTGCTAAAGCAACAAACTTGTACCTAACGGCTAGTTAAGCACTTAGAAACCCCTAGAAGGTGTCTAGAATGTCCTTAAGCACTTGTAGGACATTCCTATAAATAGGACATGCCTTAGGACACCTAAACACACTTGTTACACTTGAGAAATCTTTGAGCATACTTTGAGCAACCTGTTTGTGAGCAAATTGAGCATAGTGACAATTGGCTACTTCTTCTCTTAGCTCAAATTTCGTGTCCTATAGGCTAGCATCTCCTATCCACTGAAATTACATTTCCATACACTTTGGTTAGGAGATCTACACGATTGATCTAGGCAAATCAAGCCTTGTGCTACAAAAGGATAAGTTGTAATTTCTATTTTCTTTCTTGTTCTCTATTGTTGTTTGTACTCTCCTTGCTACTCCTAGGTTGGAGGCTGCGGGTTGGAGAGGTTGAAGATCTTCTTGGTGAAGAAGGGGACCTTGAGCTACTTCAAGAAGGCTGGTGCAACGGGAGGTTACTTCTAGAGAGGAAGGCTACTTCAAGGGGGAGCTTGGAGTTACTTCAAGAAGGCTACCTCAAGTTGGTGCATCTACTTCAAGTGAAGGCTGTTCAAGGGGTGTAAAGAAAGTATTGTATTTTGTGTAAATCCTTGTGAAGGTAATAAAATTAATACTTTTAAAATCCCGGTTGGGTAAGCAACCGGGTAGTGGACTGACAACTTTAGTATTTGCTAAAGTTGGAACCACTCTAAACACTTGTCTCCTTCTTCCATTCTTCATTTGTGGTTGTTTGAGTTAAATAATTGCTAAAATATTTAAAAACTCTATTCACCCCCCCTCTAGTGTTTTTCAATTGGTATCAGAGCAGGCTTCAAGGAGATCTAATTGAGTCTTGAAGTATGAAGGGTGGTGGTGTCTACAACCGCAAACAAAAGAAAAGTATGGGGCAACCTTCAACAAGTTGCAGTTGGTGCTTAGGAACAAGCCATGCAACACTTGGTTGCCCGTGGATGTCAAAGAAGGAAGATACACATAAATAATGTCTTATTGCTACAATAAGTGAAGAAGAAGAAGAGGTAAGTCTTTTTGATTTATCTAAAGAAGAGCTAGTTGCTTCTCTTGAAGAGACACACAATAAATACATTGAGTGCAAAAAGAAATTAAAGAAATCCAATAAAGCAAATGATGAATTACATACTAAGCTTCTTGCTCTTACATCTGAAAAGGAAGATCTCAAAAAGGTTATTGAAGATCATGATATTAAGCTAAAATCCGTAGAAGCAAATTGTAATCTCCTTTCTCTAGAAAAGATTAATTTGCAGACTCAAGTGAATGATCTTAAAAAACAACCTGTTTTGTGCTCACATCTAGATTATGATACTATCGTAAAAGAAAGAGATTCATTATCATCTAATCTAGATCAAGCAAAGCTAGATATCAAGAAGAGAATGGATGAGATTGCTAAGTTACAACAAAAGGTTAGTAGTCTAAATAATGATGGCATTCTTGATCAAATCTTAAATGATCCTTACCATCAAATTGGAAGGAGAGGACTAGGTTACAAGCCTAAGGGAAAATCATATCATAAACCTAGTTGGAAAAAGACACAAGCACATCAATCTATGTATGTACCTAAAGGCACAGATACAAATATACCTAAGAACAACCTAGACCAAAATCATAGAAAAAGATATGAGGTTGATTCTATATGTTGTCATTATTGTTTGCGCCTTGGTCACTATTCTTTTTCATGTCCTTATAAGAAAAAGGATGTTGAGTTAGTTTGGGTTCCAAAACCTCCAAACTAAATAAATGGAATTAAGTTGAGATATGACCAAAGACCTAAGTTGTATATTTCTATGTCTATCTCAACTCAACATAATAGGATATCAAATTAACTCCAGTATCTAAACATCTAACTTGCATAATTGTGTTTTACTTGGAAGCAATTAACAGTTTAGAAAACATTTCAGAAATCTTGTCGGTCGAGAAACTGTCGACCGAGAGAACTGTCGGTCGAGAAATTGTCGACCGAACATGTCACTGATTTCCAGTCTGAAATAAATCTGCTACTTTCGATTTTCAAGTTGCTATCTACTTGTTGTACATGCAAAACAAAGTATACATTCTGGAAATCATCTTTGAAAACTTATATGAGATTAATTTGGTTTACTCTCTAAATAATTTTAGTTAAAACTATGGATCATATTGATTTAAGTCAAATTACTAACTACATGGTCTGTCCTAAGTATTCTTTGATTTACTCACCATATGTTGAATTTCATGTTGCTACTATTTTATCATTACATCATGGATATACTCTCAACATTTCATACATAACGTTGATGCTTGTTGCATGAACAATGATTATTGCATTCTTGATGATACATAGGCAAGCAAAATGATTTGTTGGTAATATGTTGTCTAAAATGCTTGCATCACATAAGATAATTTTTAATTAGTATCTTTAAAGACCTAAGATATTAATCGTACTTTCATGAGGATACAAGAAGAAGTGAAATTTGATATTCATGTAACTGCAGCAAAGTTTATATTCTAAGAAAAATCAAGGACAAATGTTTTCATATTGAGTATTATGCTTCAAATTGATCAAATTATATGCAGATATTATACTTCGGAAATCTGCAAATTTGCCTCTTGGTTGAAATGAAATTTGACCAAGGGGCACTATGGTCGTAGTCAAAGTCGACCTAAAATAAGTTTGACACAATACTTATTTGAATATCATTTTCTATATAAAAATTGTGATTAAAAGAACAATTAATTCATGATCACAAAATTGTCCAAATATTGGTAACAATAATCACAATGTTACTCCCTTAGAAAGTGTATATGCTCTACAAATTTAGTCTATCATTTGCATTAAAAATCAGCTTAAAAATTCATACTCAGTAAGTCTGTCGGTCGACGAATTCTTCGACCGAAAACATTTCGGTCAGCCTATCTCTTTCGACCGACAGACTTCAGACAGAAATAACATCGGACACACTTCTGGTCGACAATTGTTCGACCGAGCTAGTGTCGGTCGACAATTGTTCGACTGAGAATTGACCGTTGGGATATGACCGTTGGAATCCAACCGTTACCGTTGAGCGGCCGACCGTTACCAGTCGACCGTTGGATGATCGAGTGGCGCGTCTGGAATATGACCGTTACGGTCGATCGGTCGACAAATTGTCGACCGACCTGGTCACTGATTTGCTATAAAAAGGGCCAAAAATGGGTCATTGTTGCACACTCTCATATTCTTACTTCCATAGCTTCTCTCTAGTGTATTCTTGTGCAATGCTTTAGCTTCCTCATCCCCAAAACTTTCTTGCTTCTTCTCCACCTTAAAACAAAGAAATGGCTTCATCCTCTACACATGGAAAGAAGAAAGTTGCTAGCAAGAAAGGAAGGGAGGCTACTCCACCATTGACGATCATCAACGACATCCCCTTCGTCGACGCAGATGCTGGTGATTGCTATCTCAGGCTCTCCTCCAAGACTCCTCTTCCACGACGGCCGGTTGACGTCTTGGACTTCCTCAGCATCGTCGACCTGGAAGATCTTTTTGAGGTGCAAAATTTGAAAGAATTTCTTAACCCTTCCTTCCCTTCCTACTCTTCAAAAGTGGTAAATGAGTTCTATGCAAACCTAATCTCCCATTCCAAAAATGACAATACCTTCTTCTACTCTATGGTCAATGGGCATAGCTTTCGATTTACTGAAGAGGATATTCTTGACATGCTTAACATCGACTTAGATGAATATCAAGACACTCTTGACCTCACAACTGGAAATCCACTCAATACATTTTCCCAAGGTGATCATACCGTCAGTCTTAGTGACATTAAACGAGCCATTTTTCAATCTAATACTACGTGTCACGAAGATAGGGGTACCTACTATGCCATTAATCTCAAACCTGCTGCTAGGATTGTCAATCTTATTGTTTCCACAAACATACATCCTAGAGCAAACAAGTCTGAAGTTCCTATTTTTCGCATGTGTTTAATTTATGCCATTATCAAACGTATTCCCGTAAATTTTATCCGCATAATCCTTAAGAACATGCTTGAGTTTTTTGGCAATCCCCCATATGCTGATTTTGTATGCCAAATCACTCAACACTTTCTTAAAACACAAATTGAGGATATGGGATACACATGGGAAAGAAGACCACAAATAATAAGCAAAAACACAGTAGAGAAAATGGGAATTGATTTTGGTCACAAGAGGGATAGGACGGCAGGTGAGACATCTACTCAAGATATACCACCACCACCTCCTCCTACCAACCTACCCTATGATCCCATCTAAAACACCCTAACCTATGTTGCTGGGTCACAATATCATCTAAGTAGACAATTAGACTATAACCACCATGCCATGACCTACCTAAATCAAAGAATGCAAACCCTCTCTCCAAATCAACCAGATGAATATCCTTATTCTTTAAATCTTGGCATGCTCAATCCATATAATCCATCTTACAACTACTACCAACCTCCACCTCCACCATCTACAGATCTCACACACACTCAGTTCTCCTCAATACAATTACAAGACATTGCTGCTCATTTCCGTTTTGATCGAGTTCCTACCTTCTTGGAAGCATATGCTTTAACCAAGACAGGCGCTTTGGAGTGGCAAACTTTAGTCCAATATTATGGAGCTGAGCCATTTCTTGGAAAAGACCCTGATATTGATGTAAATACTCAAGTCTTTCCAGTGAGATTTGGGGTGACCGTTGTATTAGTTGTAATGTAATGATTATCTTTGCATGATTGAAATAAAATGGTTATCTTTGCAATGAAATGGTTATCTTTACATGAAATGGTTATCTTTACTGAGTATATTGGTTATTCCTCTATGGCATCATTCGAATATGGCTTATAAGACTACTCTAGTAGAGCATACAAAGTAAGGGGAGTAATAAATATATCAAAAATAAAAAGGATGACATTTTTGCAAAACCTGAAATTTAAAAATTGTGGCTAAATTGACCATATATTTAAAATGGATCTGTATTTAAGGGAGAGCAACACTATTTTATTCTTAAATGGATATCTTTTTGAAATGACAAAGGGGGAGAAATAAATATAAAACTTAGTATTTGTGCAAAACAATAAATAAATATAAAACTTAGTATTTGTGCAAAACTCAATCAATGAGTTTCATAAACTCTTGGCTTTACATTGAAAGTTGCTATATTCCCTAAAGGATTGGATTTCATGTTCCATAATTCATGGGGAATAATAAGCACACATTTTATAAACAAGAGAAGAAATTTACAAAGGTAAGTTTCAGGTATGAAAATCACATGTTTTATACTTTCTTATTTTATATTTAGGAAATGTTTGTCATCTTAAAAAAGGGGGAGATTGTTGGCTAAATGGACATTTGTAAATCCATTTGTTTTGATAATGACAAACATTTCATTCTTGTTAATCTAACGTGCTACTTGAGTGTTGCAGGAATAAGGTGGATGACAAAGCAATTAGGGAAATCCATATGCTTACATATTTATATTTTCATGAAATGTAATCACTTTGTAAAAACTTGTACAAATATATAATGTACAAGTACTTAGATTTCATGTAAATCAAGCGTTAGATTCTCCCTAGCTAAACATCACATTTAGATAGGTCATCCCCTTCAAATAAGTGTCACATATGCACACTCATACACACACTTAGTGCCTTAATTGAAAAATTGAAACAGGGTCAATCTCGGTCGACTAACTCCTCGACCGAGACACTCTCGATCGACAATCTTCTCGACCGAGAAAGACCCAAGTAGCCGTTAGACACAGCTGACAAGGTGGTTGGCAGTTGGAGATAAACATTGCATACACTTGATCCAGAGAGCCTGTCGGTCAACAAAAGTTCAACCGAGTAGGTGTCTCGGTCGACCATTTCTCGACCGAGATGGACTCTGACAGCAACTGTAGAATTAATTAATTAGCCATTGCTAAAGCAACAAACTTGTACCTAACGGCTAGTTAAGCACTTAGAAACCCCTAGAAGCTGTCTAGAACGTCCTTAAGCACTTGTAGGACATTCCTATAAATAGGACATGCCTTAGGACACCTAAACACACTTGTTACACTTGAGAAATCTTTGAGCATACTTTGAGCAACCTGTTTGTGAGCAAATTGAGCATAGTGACAATTGGCTACTTCTTCTCTTAGCTCAAATTTCATGTCCTATAGGCTAGCATCTCCTATCCACTGAAATTACATTTCCATACACTTTGGTTAGGAGATCTACACGCTTGATCTAGGCAAATCAAGCCTTGTGCTACAAAAGGATAAGTTGTAATTTCTATTTTCTTTCTTGTTCTCTATTGTTGTTTGTACTCTCCTTGCTACTCCTAGGTTGGAGGCTACGGGTTGGAGAGGTTGAAGATCTTCTTGGTGAAGAAGGTGACCTTGAGCTACTTCAAGAAGGCTGGTGCAACGGGAGGTTACTTCTAGAGAGGAAGGCTACTTCAAGGGGGAGCTTGGAGTTACTTCAAGAAGGCTACCTCAAGTTGGTGCATCTACTTCAAGTGAAGGTTGTTCAAGGGGTGTAAAGAAAGTATTGTATTTTGTGTAAATCCTTGTGAAGGTAATAAAATTAATACTTTCAAAATCCCGGTTGGGTAAGCAACCGGGTAGTGTACTGACAACTTTAGTATTTGCTAAAGTTGGAACCACTCTAAACACCTGTCTCCTTCTTCCATTCTTCATTTGTGGTTGTTTGAGTTAAATAATTGTTAAAATATTTAAAAACTCTATTCACCCCCCTCTAGTGTTTTTCAATTGGTATCAGAGCCAGGTTTCAATCCTGGGACCTGTGGGTTATGGGCCCACAATGCTTCCCTGAGCGCAGGGACCTGTCGGAGCCAATGGCACCGTCTGTGGTGACCATCGGGGTCCGGGGAGGGAGCAGCAGCGGCCGCAGTGTTGCAAGGCGTGTTGTGAGTCGCAGGCATGGCCAACACGAACCAGCCCCCTTGGGTGCAAGCTGGGGACCGCCCTGAGTGCGGGGAGAGGCAACAGAGGAAGAGGCATCATTCCCAAGGGTTGCTGGACCTTGGAGAGGAGGGGCGCACGCGTGGTTGCTGCAAAACCGGAGGCTAGGGCAGCAGGTGTCGACCTGCTCAAGGTAGAAGAAAAGGAAAGTGGCGCTGGACGGATATGCCCTTCGCGGGACCAAAGAGTTTCCAACTTAACCAAGGGTAAGAATGTCTTTTTGAAATGTTTTTCCAAAACAAACGTGTTGCAAGTATAGAGGCTACGTGGCGCCTCCCTATTGGCCCAAAATAAGTTTAATTTGCAAAATTCATATCTCGTGAACCGTAGCTCGGATGAATATGCATAATATATGAATTTTGCTCAGAAGAACATGAGGAATCCATTAAAAATATGATTGAAGCCTGATTCTGATTGTAATTAAAAAAATAATAGAAGTTATGAACTTTAATGTAATGATGATTAAGAAACCCTATTTTGATATGAATAATGTGATTAGTAGGGTTTAATTGATGATTAAAGTTGATATTATCCTATTATTGATAAAAAGGAACATTAGGAAGAAAAAGGATGAACTTTGCATATAATTATTGAATTTAGAGTTTATGTGCATAAATAGGCTTTAATGGGCCTTGAAACCCTAATGTTGGTAATTAGGACTATTAATGGCTTTAATTGATTAATTTCATGATTAAAGTTGGAATATGTTGAATCTAAGCTATTTCGAGCACTAAAGTTCCTAATTTGTGAATAAATACCCTGAATATAGTAATTAGGGTTTTCTCATGAATAAAAGGTGGAATTAATAGCAAATCGAGTTCATATATGATTTAGACCATAATGAACTATGAATTGATGATAAATGTGTAGAATGATATTGTCATGGATTAAAAGGATAAAAATAGTAGCTTTAATGAAAAAGAAGCTTAATTGATGACTAATGTGCCTGTGATATGATAATAGGGTTATATGTTGTTAAGATAACCTTAATGTTAAAGAATAGACAAGATAATTAGGGTTTATGAGTAATGGCATAAATTTAGGGTTTACTATGGTAAAAGATGAAGGGAAACCCTAGTTGCAAAACGAAACCCTAAAATGGATACAGAAACCCTAGAAAGTGAATCCAAGTTAATAAAGTAGGTTCTTGATAAAGTGTGTAATAAATAGAGTACATATTCATTTCAGGAATTATGTGATTGTTGAATTACTTGGATTGCATGCTTGGTTGGATTTTGTTAATGCTTCTAAAATCATCAATTCATGTATGTGGTTACACTTATGATTATCTCGCATTAGTTTGTCGAGGATTTTATCGATGTTTACATCGTGGCTTAAATTAATTGTTGGATGAATTTAATTCATGCAAATTATAATGTGAATATGACTATCACATAAGGGATGTGTCTACTAGCTCAGATCCTAGTCCCCTCTGTATCTTTATAGATCAACCTATTAAATGGCTACCAATGGGGGTAGGTCCATCAGGTCATTAAATGACTTAGTAAATGGCTACCAATGGGGTAGGACCATCAAGTCATCATGAGTCAGGGATTGGGCTACCTTTGGGTAGGGCCATGCGACTCCATAACCCTAGGAAATGGCTACCTGTGTGGTAGGGCCATGGGGGTAAGGATCTACAATATGAGAGAGGTAGTATCCATGTCCACTGCAGGGACAGTACAGAGATAGGGGATAGGCAAGGATTGAGTAGTATTGCCTAAAATGTAATCTTGGATGTTAAATGATATTTTTGGTTGACTACATTATTATTATAGTTGCACGATTATTGTTTCCCCCACATACCAGCTTCTTGCTGACCGACGTTTTGTTTGTCGGTGTTTTAGGTACAAATGAAAAGAACAAACAGTATAGTGGCATATGTGCAATTAAATGAGAAATAAAGTGCTCAGGAGGATTAGTTAGATTAGCATCTTCATGGATGGAAGTTTAGAAATCCCAGTTTTTCCAAGGTAAGAAAAGTTTTATTTTATGCCGGTTTTTAGTTTAGTAGTAGAATTTCATAATTATTATTGATTATTTATTGAACCTTTGATCCGGGTTATTAGATAACGGCTCTGATCTCTTGGTCTCCCTTAAGTGGGGGTTACCGAGAGATGGGGTTGTTACAAGGGGAAAACTAAGGAACTAAAGGGATCCTTAGCAAGAGAAAGAGGATACATATATAGAAGAGGATGGAGGAGAAGCCAAGGTAAAACAAGGAAATGTGTCACCCACCTAGGGACACTTGTCCATGGGCAACACCACCCTCTCATCTCGCCCCATACACATGTCCAAGGAAATTTCCACATGCAAGCATCATGCACCAAGTGTCCACTAGAGTGGTGACACAAACGAAGCTAGGAGTCAAAGGTGGTCCATGGCCGATACACCCACTCCTTGCCCGAAACAACCTCTTAGGCGACACACCCATGGCCGACACAAACATGGCCGACACACCTATGGCTGACACAAGGTCCAACAAGGCTAAGTAAGGCTCAAGCAAGGCATAACAAGGCCCAACAAGGCTCATCCAAGCCCAAAGCAACCCAAGCAATGAGCCCAACCCTTCCTCTCAACACTAGAGGAAGCAAGGAGAGAGAGAAACACCTCTCAAGGTGACAAATTTTCTCATCAACCCTAGAGTTGGGTTATTTGCAAGTAGCACCTCCAACACCCAACAAAGCACAAACAAACCCTAATCACCACTAAAGGTGATTAATAAGCAACTAAACACTAGGGTTAGGCAAAGCAAACATGATAAGCCCAAAATGGGGGTCAGGGTCCTTACAATGTCTCCTTAATTATATCTCCTCTACATGATTCTAGGAGGGAGTAGGGACACTCTAGAGGTGGTAATTTGCATATCAACCCCACATTTTGGGTAAATTGCAATTTGTACCAAAATTGGTGCACAAGGTTCCAACATTGTTCAAACAAGTTCAAACTTGGAATTTGGGCTTTCCACAAGCCACCACTTAGCATAATTATCTGTCTTATGATGCTAAAACACATGGGGTACATTCAACATGTGACATTTTGCATTATAGTCCCTCAATTTGGGTAAATTGCACTTTGGTCCAAAATAAAGGAAAATTGCTCAAATATCATTCAATCGGGACCAAACGTGAAACATGAGTGTGTCACATGATAAAAAAGCACCTTAGAGGATTATATTAAAGTTATAAGCAACTTTATTTGCCAAAACAAATAGGGTTACCTCATAACCCAAGTCAGGGTCGTTACAATTTATAAACCCCTAACAAGGATTTCGTCCCCGGAATCCCAAGTAAAGGGAGACAACTATTATTTATTCATTATATCATCAAGTCTCTACATAACATATTAATATCATGGAGATTCCATAGAACTTTGATCAACATAAAGTTCTTCCACACATGGTTATCATAGAATTTGTCATACATGACACATACTCCATTGTCCTTTTCATTATTGACCATAGAGTCAACTCTGTGTTAGGTAACACTTTCCTTAGTTGGAGAAGCATTATGCATACCTTATTTAACTCAGGTGTCAAATCTCACTGATTTGTCACCTTTCTCAACTTACAACTTTATGTGACATAATTCTTGATTCTAGGGAGTCTCCCATACTCCTCTTTTAGTTTAGCATTTCACTTTCAAGGAAAGACCAGAGTTATGTTCTGTCACCCACTTGGGACTACAAGTCTTATCATACATCTGTTGTGTCATCCAATCTGTTAACACAACACCAAACTTTCTTACAACTTGTACCAACTATCTCATTAGTTGTACATTCTCTTTTCATAAGGGGAGGTTACTTATCAATTACGAACTTATCTTAGGGGTATCTTTAGATGTTATGTATAAGCTGCCTTAACAGATCTTGGTAGGGGTATTCTATTGAATTATTTTTAGCTTGATAAGCTTTTCCCACAATGATTTTACAATTGTTCCTTCAAATAGTACATCCTTATCGATGTTATGTTTATGCGGAGCAGAAACCCCTAACATGTGATGTCCATACTATTTTATGTAACTAGACTGATTTCACAGTTGGCCATTCCAGGTAACCAACATTAATAATCTAATTAGGAGTTATGTTTTTACTTTCCTATACCACCTGATATTTCTTATATACCAGAATTCCTTACCTTGGTATCTGTCACATGTGTTGAAAACACATCACATCCTCATCTTTCTTTCACCTCTCTATTGTCATTACCAAAGTCACACATATAAAAGGATCTTTCTTTTATCTTTGGGACATTACTTGTTACACATATCTTTATCTTGGAACCAAAGTCCAATACAAACTGATACTTTTCTAAGTACTAATCAATTGAACATTTTTAACTTATGCACATCAAGTGTCATAAGACCCACTTGATTGCCATGTCCATGAAGGGAAAGAACACAAAAGAACATATTCTTTTTATCACCCCATCATCATCCAGGGTTGTTTATCAAAGAGAAGAGATTATCATCTCCTCTAATTATTGCACGAACTTTCAACTATTCATGAGTCATTTACTCTTGTCTCATCCTAGGTTCCTTTCCATCATCATAGGAATTATAAGGATGATTACACCTCATTATTCCTTTCTTTGTTATTGTCTAACATGTTCATGAGCATTTTGTGATTTCATCACATTTCCCATTTCCACATCATGGGAAAAGATCTTTACCATTCACACAAGCTTTATGAAACAGGGATCATCTCCCTTGTTCTCATTCTCTTATCATGAGGATTATATTCTTTACTTCCTCATGCACACAGATTGATCTGAGATCATCTCAGATTCCATTTTATTGCACTTAGGATGTGATAACAATATCCATACCATATTTACAGTTTCATTATACTCACTAGATTGTCTCAAAATGATTACTTGATCAGGCTAATCAGAAAAATAACAATCTAAGAGTTCCATACTCACCTTATCTTCAATAGTTGAATACTTGGCCAGGGTATACAAGTACTGAGATTAGGTAGTATGCACTTTGTGTACTATCATATTCCTTACTTTTCATATCATAACCAACACATGATTTAACATTCCTGGATTTTCTCCAGGCATCACTTCTATATCTCATCCTCTTTCACATAGATAAGAGAAATTATAGAGCATTTAAAAGAGTACTGAACATAATATAAATTCTAGTTCTCATATTTCTTCCCTATGTCCCCATAGGACAATCAATAGGGAAATTCATAACAACAATCCCTTTTATGATTATCAGATAACATCAAGATAAGGCATATCGAAATGAAAAAGCTCTATCCGACTTTTACCCCTCGCGGTCATCCACCGCTTTAGGTTGACTCAACACATAGAGTCTAGCTGTTTCATGTTGTCACTTTTTGCCTTTTTACTTTATTGGTTTGTGACTTTTGTAAGCCCTACGAAGTCTACCTCGGTTGTTGAGTCATTTCCTCCCTTCTTTTCAAAGAAAAGAGTTTAGTATGCCCAACATGTCCATATCTATAACATGTCTTGTCCCCATACCATGGTCTTATCAGTCTTATTACCGATGTCGAGACTAAGCCATAGGTTCTTATAGGTGGAAAGTTAGGATCTTTGCCTTCACTTAGAGACTACTGCCCTGGTGTACTAGGCATTTATTGCACTGATGGAACCAAAAACTTTGGCTTTTTAGAACAATTAGGCAAATGTCTCTAAAATCATAGAGACCTTTCCTTAATTCTCAGCTTATTGCCCCTCCTTGGGCATTACTATCACAGATGTAATATCTGTCTATACTTATGGTAGAGTCTATTTTCTCACCATATGTTATCCCTTCCCACACTTTCCACTGTTCCAACATGACTATGTCATTCAGGAACCCTGTCAAAGCCCAAAGTTTCCGTATTAAAGACTGGTAACCTAATGTTGTAATGCTAGTATCCAGTCTACTATATGCATCACTATTATCCTAACCTACCCAACAAGAGCATAAACATAGGATTCTTTATCCTGATCTGGTCATGATGGGAATTCTCAGGCACTCATTCTTTTCTTGCCTGATCCCTTTCACCCTCTCTTGGTGCAACAACATTGCTCTCAACAATGTGTTCCTCGCGTTCTCCAGTCATTTTTAAACTTCACCCTTTCTTCTACATAAACAGAAGTCACTATAGGGTATACTGGAGAACACTAACACAGACTTAACACCTTAGTCCTATGTCTCTATAGACTCAGCGAACCTTAAGCTCTGATACCAAAACATGTGATGACAGTCGCCAAACTGACAAACAAATCGTCATTAATTAAGCAGAATAAACATAAACAACAGATTAACAAAAATCACTAAAAATTAAAACCATTTTGCAAAGAGATCCATTTCTAGGAAAACTCTTTAAGGAAGAACCAAAACTTTATATACATCATTGTTCACATTGTACATACACTGTACCATCTCTTCTCGAGGATAACAAATAATAGTTGCTCTATCAAAACACATACTAGAGCAACATAAAACCTCGATGCATTCAAGCCAAAATCTCAAATTATTCATGAAACCAGTACAAACCAACTCCAAGGACCTAAGAGTACAGAGACGACACATGACTTCTATCTATAAGACACGACAGTCAGCACACTCAACCTGAGCTGTCACTGCTGCCTCAACTGTTGTTCCTCCTTTGCAGAAAGATCTTCGTCACCTCGTGCACATCCACCTAAAAAAATGTGGATCCCACGGGGCGAGACAATTGTCCCAGCGAGAGATATAACTCTTCCGTCGACCATATTATTATCACTAATTAAGCATTTATAAACTGATCAGAGGTTCTCATTTTATATTAACAGGCAGGATAAATTAGTGTATGAACAGAATGAAGTAATCTCCTTTCTTAAGGAGAACATTGCATCTACCCATGGTAGATTATAAATCATCTATCTACTTTGCAAGGAATTTACAAAAAGATAAATAACATCTATCCACTAAGGATGCATAAAAGAAATGTAATATCAGCCAATAATTTCCGTATTCAATCCTTAAGAAAACATGCTATTTGGCTGATTACATTTTACAATCACACATATACCCTGAGGAGATGAAGTATACCGTTCATGCTCCAACCGACCACGATTATGTAAGCATCAGTACCATACAAGGTCAATGGAAGAGCCAAATTCCATGACCTCATCTGTCTCGGTCATTGTGAGACCACATGCAGGACATCTCGTGTCTCTTGCTAAAATAGCTTTCCAGGGTATACTGGCAACTTCACTATAGAGTTATAGCCCGTAGCATATACTCTCTTCAGGATATGGCCCGTAGCCAATGCCTGGTATTGTGGAGTCATGACCCATAGCCATACTCTTATTGGGATATGGTCCATAACCATTCATGTGCATAGGATATGGCCCGCACTCATTCCTATGAGGCGTAAGGATATATTTTCCCATTACCCCCACATATTCAAAAATATGCATTCCAGGAGTTCCCATAGGAAAACATGTTTCACCATCACCAACTACTGACGATGATGGATCTATGGCTAGGGCTCTACATGTTAAGATTTCACTTGATTAATTAAGTGCATTACCATATTCTTTTAGCATCAGTCAAGTTTTCAAACATGAATTATTATAACAAATGCTACAAAGAAAAGTATAATACATCTATCATGTACTTTTCAAATCTCTAGAACACATATAACATTTAGGATCTCAATCCCTTATCACATTATTGGGAATTTCTCATCTTCTACATAATCATCATCATGATTACAAATTCTGGGTATTCAAACCCTTAGTTCATCACAGAACATTATTAATACCTCTAGGTCAAGGTATATTTGATACTTGTTACACAAGAATCTCACATGGCTCACAAGGCCCATTAAGTATCTTGTCACCTCTCACTAGGAAACAAATTATCACATGGCTCACAAGGCCCATTACATCTTGTCACCTCTCACTAGGTAACAACTTATTCATATGACTCACAAGGCCATTGCACATGTTATCACCTCTCACTAGGCAACAACTTATTCACATGGCTCACAAGGCCATTGCACATCTTGTCACCTCTCACTAGGCAAAATATCATTCACATGGCTTACAAGGCCATTGCTCATTATACTTTTTATATAAGTATTAACGTGCCTTACAAGGCTTATACAACAAGAGAAGTGCAACCTTCCCATCATTAGGGTTTGGGTTTTCCATTCTTAACCATTTAGGTTTTCAAGATCATATTATCAATGATCAAACCCTAATTCATTGCTCCACATATCTAGGAGCAAACTTTGATATCATAAGTATCCAATCATACTTATTTATTCTCATCATTTATCATTAAATGATTATCAACACAAGGTATGAGTTTCTCTCTCATCCTTACCAGAGTATGAATACATCATACTTTATTAACTTGGCTTAACCCTTCCTCAAGGTATGTTAGCCTACACTTATCAAAGTGCATTAAGCTCATTACATCTCAATGTAACAATTGACATGACACACTTTATGTGTTACTTATGCAAGTATATTGGATTTAGGGTACATCAAGGTGTATCAACCTTGAGGTGCTGGATGAGATATCTATCATGTCTTGATGTATCACTTCCCTCATTACTTTTAACTTACTTAAGTTCATCAACTTATCTTGTATTAGGGTATTTCCCATCCTAATACTTTATGCACTATCTCATCACATTTATCATGGAGTGTATAGACCATAAGTCACACATTTGAATTGCCCAACTATCTTCAATGATATGGTCTCACCTCAGGTTAAGGCATTGTTAATATAAGGTTGTCCATTATCAACCACCTTAGATGTTTCACCTATCAAGGTATTAGCCACACCATTACTTGGTGTTACACTCATCACTTGTAAGAGTGTCTTTCCCTCACCTTTACAAGGTGTCTCGGGTTAGAGGTGTACATGTGTTCATCATATCGGGTTGAAGGTGTATAAGCACTCACCATATCAGGCTAGAAGTATATACACACCATTCATATCGGGCTAGAGGTGTTTTTATGTGTTACCCATGTCATGCATAAGGTATCAAGCCATCACCATGTTGGGCTAGAGGTGCATTCAATCACCATATTTGGCGGCTCACCATCTAGGGTTGGCCGTGACAGATTAGGGTTTGCCATATCGGGTTCAACCCAATATACAAGTCAATTGGAGTGTAGGGCACCAAACCATATTGGGCTACACCATCAAACATTAGGTTGCAACAACCATTTTGGGTTAGGGTTGAATGTGACGGGCACTTGGTACATATATGTGTCACCCATGATGCTTAAGAGGTATCAACTCATCACCATGTCGGGATACCATATTGTCTAGGGTTGTGTATCGTGCAACCCTATCGTGTAAGGTCATGTGTCATGCAACCATGTCGTGCAAGGTCATGTAGGACTCATGATACTAAGTACCAATGATGTATCATATGATCATACCGTGCATTAGCACTTGATACTCTTCACTTATATCAGGTTACCCAAATTAGGGTTTCTTATCAACTTACAAGTATACAATTGACCTTGTATCGTGCATGGAGTCTATACTTGACTCCATATCATGCAAGAGGTGTATACTACACCCCCATATCGTGCAGGAAGATATACTATCTTTTTCATATCGTTTTAATGTAGTAGGTGCATCACCATATCAAGTTAGAGGTCCTTACTTGTATGCTTGCACCCGATATCACTTTTATAAAGTGATACCATCATATTCAAGTTCTAGACCTTAGTTATAACTGTTATAGTTCATGGAAACAGGTCTAAGAAACTACTAGAACTCATAATTTCATCAACTTATTTAGGAAATTTCGGAATTAAAAGTAATTCATTAAGTATAGCAATTTAGGTGATGAATAATAACATGGTTGAGTTCAAGTTATATAACCCGCCTTAAGAACCACTTCAAAGATCCAAGCTCCAAAGCTCCACGTTCCTAAGGTTGAAGATGAATTTATAAAAAGTCCAAGTCTCTTTCACAACTCCTTCATATACAAGGAATCACCATGGATAAGCAGTTGGTGAAGAAGAAAAGAAAGGAAGATCAAAACCCTAAAATCATACTTCAATCCATGGTTGAAGATGATCATGGCCTCACCTTAGGGTTAAGGATGAGCTCCTTCTTGCTCCATAACACTCTTGCATGATACCCTTGTGCCCGTTCATGATATTCCACCCCTCTTGCACGATATGACACTCACTTGCATGATATGCCACTCAACACATCACTCTATGGCCGATATCACCCTATATGGCCGATATCACCTACTTGGGCGATATGATCTTGCCATGGGCGATACCTCAAGGCCCATGCACGATACCACAACATACATTCACGATACAAGAGCTCTATGCATGATACATTAGTGTAGGAGGGTGGTAAGGGTTGCAAAATTGCACCAAGGCGTGAAACTAGGGGTATATATACTTATTGTTCATGAAGGAAGGTAAAAATGAGGTGTCATCATTTTGAGCTAGTAGGTGCCACGTGTCCATGCATGGATGACACGTGTACATGCATGCATCAACATTTATCTTGTCTTTAAAAACAGTTGAGGATCATCTAGAGATGCAAATTCGTCCATTACTTATCCCTTTGAATAAAATATATGAATTAAATCATCACTTTTTGCACAACCCGATACAACTTTGTTAAGGAAGTTGTAACTCGACACAACTCACCTCCTTGAGGTTCTTTACATGATATGGACTTTTCCAAGAGTTCTAAAAATGATATGAGACTTTTCCTATGGCTCCTTGGCCGATAGGAACTCATATATAAGCTTTTCAAATTGATACAACTCAAGTTAAGCTTTCATATTCAACCCTTTTCTTGGTCATTTCATCACCAAGATTACCATCATTCAGAAATGATTCAAACATGGTGTATACTTATTTTTATCTCCTATAAATGATTCTAGGAGGGAGTAGGGACACTCTAGATGTGGTAATTTGCATATCAACCCCATATTTTGGGTAAATTGCAATTTGTACCAAAATTGGTGCACAAGGTACTAGCATTGTTCAAACAAGTTCAAACTTGGAATTTGGGCTTTCCACAAGCCACCACTTAGCATCATTATCTCTCTTATGATTCTAAATCACACGGGGTACATTCAAAATGTGACAATTTGCATTATAGCCCCTCAATTTGGGTAAATTACACTTTGCTCCAAAATAAAGGAAAGTTGCTCAAACTACATTCAATAGGGACCAAACTTGAAACATGAGTGTGTCACATGATAACAAATCACCTTAGAGGATTATATTAAAGTTATAAGAAACTTTATTAGACAAAACAAATAGGGTTACCTCATAACCTAGGTCAGGGTCGTTACAGTTAGGATGTATAGCAAAAGAGATAACTTGATCACCAGATACAAATCTTTAAGGAACATATCATGATTATTACGTCATTAAGATTAAGGTTTATAGGATTGGAACAACATATTTTATTATGAACACATGGAGCACAATGTCTTAGATGGCATATTAAACAATACACATTACTTGAACCATACCATGGGTATCCCACCATACTCTACATCTCATGTCACAATGAATACCATCCCTAAGGGTTCATCTTTTAAGGATCATACAACCATGATCTATCATCAACCTTCATCCAAGGTTCATCTATCATCAACCATAGATAGCCATCATGCTAAGTTTTATCACCTATTTATCATACCTCCTCATCATGACCAAAATATGGCCCAAGGTAACAAGATAAGCATACTAGCATCTAGGGCTCAAGATAACACTTAGGGTTATCGGGTTAGAGAACAACCCACACTAAAAGCCGGTATCAACTTCAAAGCTTCAACATCACAAACCAAGGTGATATCTGACGAGATTCATATTGGGTAAGACCCACAACTCCACCTATGCCTGGTATGGGGCAAAGCATGTCGTGCAATGAAGCCACCAAGGTCATATCGTTCAAACACACCTCATCCCATCCTGGTCAAGGGACCATCTTCTGGAATATCGGGCAACTCATGTATCTAACACATCTCTCTTCATATCAGGCTAGGCAACCTTGCAACCGTGTCGGCCAAGAACCACATAACCTTATAGCAACTAAGGTATTCTCTAGTTCAACCCTAGCATGGTCAACTCCCTTTTACCTCGTCCAAGATCATTGTTAACATGCATACTATCTAATCCAATAAACTTCTAACACTAGGTTGCATACTTGCATAAAGATGAGTATATGGATCTCATATATATAACGCCATACACCAAAGCTCTCAACATGTTTCGTCCTAGACACCATATCACCCAAGCTCAGAGATATAACAACCTATATCTCCCTATGTGTCAGATAACTAAGCATGTACCGAGTAAAGGCATATTAGCCAAGGTATCATATCTTCATATAGAGTATTGGCCAAACACTCAATCCTGGTATCGCCCAAGCTATCATGTACACAATCATGCTCATATCGAGATAGGGATGATGACATCAGGAAATCCAAAAACATGCGCCTCAGCATATTCACAAAACATAGATCATACTCATGAAGAATGATGTATCAGCCAAGACCTCTATAGGTGTGTGTCGGGTTATCATGGATATCAGGTTTGGGGTTCTTCACCAAAACATGTCGGGCAAGGATACCTAGTATCATCCAAGAGCTTACTCAAGGGTAGGGTTTATATCTAAGGGTATCATGCAAAGCACATCAAAGACATATCACCCAACGCATCATAACGGGCAACACATCATATCACCCGTAGGTTATAGGGTATCGAGAAACACTATTTCTAAGGGTATCGTCCACACAAAGGATCAGCCTATCGGGTTCCTTATAGCTAACCAAGGATGCCCATCACAAAAGGCATAACCACCCCATATCGCCCAAGGTACCAACCAAGGGTTCAACCCCAAGAACATGTCATGCAACTATGGTAGATCATCATCTCAACACTAAGGTCAACACTACTATTGACCAAGCTAAAATGTCACCCAACAATCTAGAGCCTAGGCTCACCTCTCAACAACAAAGTGAGAGAGGGTTTTTTCCCAAGGACTCACCACTTCATCATACAAAATGGATCAAGAAACCTTAAGCTCACCTCTCAAATGAACAAGAGAGGGGTATTGCTTACAATCCATCAACCAAAGCACAACCTATCAGGCAAGACTCTATATCGGGTAAGGCCCCATATCGGGTAAGCACCATATCAGGTGGGTCATCTTCAACCTCAAGACACCCTTCACCAACTTGCACAAGGAAAAAAGATAAGGACAGTAATAAAACGTGACCATTTCCATTAGAATAGATCTCAAGTTCCACATACACAACTATCATAGAGAAGGGTATCGATTTAAAGACAAGAATCAATGTATGCACATTTGGAGAGTGAACATAATAGAGATGGTTAAGAGTTATGTAACCCTACTTAAGAGGATCTCCATGAAAGACATCAAGCTTCCTGATCCAAGTAGAAAACCCACATTCTTCACCATGAATATCATCCATCCCAGGCTCTAAACTTGCCTTCAGCTCCATCATCATCACCTCAAGAAATAAAAGATGAAGGAGAAGAAGAAGCCACGGTTATTCTTAGCTCAAGAAGAAGTAAAGAGGGATAGAACCACAGTCTTGCCTACTCTAATCAAGGGTCCATCCATGGCTGAGAGGGGAGGAAGGAGGTGAAGAAGAAAGCACAAGGAAAAGCTAGTAAAGAAGCATGACTCACCAAGGTTGGATCTTGAGCAAGAAATCTCCATGGGCAAGGAACTCGGCTTCCCAAGCTCCTTGGGGGTTTCCTTAAGCTCCCAAAGCTCCCAATCTCATCTCATATAGGAAGAGAAAAGAGGTGGCTGAAAAGGATTACTTGAGTAAGGAGGAAGTGAGTTAAATACACCAAGGAAGAGAGAGGTAGCAAAGGAAATGTGTTATAACCACATAAACTTAGATGCCACTTGCTCATGCTCTTAACACCACTTGTTGCTCCACATGCATGGCCTGGTGATACACTCTAGGCTGTGTATCATGCAGATGAGAACCCTTCATGGGTGACACATCCCCTAAACCGATACATACTCCAAGCTCCTACACTACAAACAAATTGGCTTTTGTTGAAGAACATTTGTGAGGAACCAAAAATCGTGAATAATGATGTCCATTTGTGAGGGCTCATCCTTTAAATATGGGACCAAATCCCTCAACCATGTTCTTGACATCGTTAGGCATTTTATGTGAACATTGGTCCCTCACAAATACATTTCTTACGAATCACCCCCTCAAAAACTCCATGCCAAATGTTCCCTCCATCTCATAATCCTTCCCTCCATTCTAAAACACTGATTCGTCTATCAAAATTCATGAAAAAAACCACCCAGTCCCAGCGGGCGCTCCTTTCCCCCTCATTTCCTCTGCACTCCTCTACTGAACCCTCCCCCTCCCGATTCTCTCATCGGTTCCTCCACACTCCTCCATTGAACCCTCTCCCTCCCGATTCTCTCATCGGTTCCTCCGCATTGGGTCATCCTTGACGCCAATCGCCCTGCTCGATTGCTGCCGTTCATCCTTCACATTGGGCTCATCCTTCATAACTCCTTGCCGCCATTGATGGTTGCTGCCCTCCGCCATTGACGATTGCTGCCGTCCGCATTGGTCGTTGCTGCTACGCAGTCACCGTGCTTGATTTCCGCCGATCGTCCTGCTCGGCCATTGGTCGTTTCTACTATGCAGCTTGCTTCTTCGGCCACTGGAATCCTCTATAGGTTCGTATCTTTTTCTCTTTTTCTCATTTGGGAGAGCACTAGCCCCCACTTCGACCCCTGATAGCCAAGATTGGTTCTTCCTCCAATGGGCTTCCAGTTCATACCTCATGTGTCCGCCTCATCTCCCCTCAATGTGATCTGCATAGGAATAGCTGGGTTTACTTAGTAAAAATACTAACCATCTAGTATTCATATGAGTTATCTCCCCCTCCCCTAAGGGTTAACGTTCACACGTATAAGAAACATATCACAATGTTGAAAAACTTTGACTATCCTCAGTTGCATGGAGATGGTCATACAACAGTAATAGAGAGTAGTCCGGGGCGTGTTCAATATTTGGAAGCGAGGAAATAGCTCCTTGGGAGTAGGTACCATAACTAAATGGAAGGGAATCAAAGTTGTGATGTACATAAATTCCTAGGCTATGCATCTATAGTATAGCATCCTCATAATGATTTTCTATCATACAACTTTGTGTTTTGTCAATAAGAAAAGAATAATTTACTGATGTGATTGAGTAGATATAGTATTTGATTGAATATTGTCTTTCTCGAATATGTACAATATCTATTAATTGTACAAACTCGAATTTATGTATAATACCTACCATGTAATCCAAGTCATACTTGATCAAATATTACTCATATATAATTGTTGAGGCTCAAGCTTGGTTCAAAGCAATACACATGTGTGCATGTATGTTTAATTTTGCTACTCTGTTCTATTCTATATGAACAAGTGTTCTCATGACACACATATATATGGGTCAGAGCCAAAGTAGTTGATAATGAATGTATTAATAATATTCCTAGTTTCTTTGAAGACAATATGAAGGAAATAAGCAATACCTCCTTTAAATCTATTATATGTATCCTTTACTATATCTGGTGGTATAGAAATAAGGTGATTTTTGAGGAATGGTTAGTCAATGTGAGTGTGCTATAGTCTATTATCCATAATGAGATAAAAGTTCTTCTTTACTAAACGAGCCCTGTGTTCTTTTTTCTGGAATTGCTATTCTTGTGCTTATTTTCTAAAGATGAAGAAGTGTTCCATCTGATGTTACTGGTTTATTGATGTAGTGGTGATCAAGATGGTTGTATGTGTTCTACAATGTTGGAGTTTCCATAATAAGTTAAAAGTGCTTCTTTTCTAAGGGGGTCCCGTCTCCCTTTTTTGGAGTTTCCTACTTGTCCTTATGTTCAGAAGATGAAGTAGAGCTTCTATCTGGTGTTTTTTAGTCTATTGATCCTGTGATGATCAAGATGGTTGCTTGTAAACTGTTGTGCTGAAATGACCTTTCTTTTGAAGAGCAGTTCTAGATGTGACCAAAGCATCATTCTGATTAAAAACCCTTACATTTAAACCCATTCCTATAAACACATTTCTTATTGGGTGAAAATTGTAGATTGCTTTGGTGGCTGCATTAACTTGCTTCTCAAGTGAGGCAAAGCTTGGGGAGTTACATTCTTCTCTTCTAACTCAGCATTGTTGGCTTTTCTTTTCCCATAGTCAATTTTCTTAGGAAAGATCTTGTCAAACATGTATGATGGAATCACCAACATGGGATTTTATTTTTATCTTCCTCCATGCCAACATGGTTTAGATAGTTGACTCTCATGGAAATAATATTGTCATGGGGGTTCACTTGATTTTTCATGTATTTTCATTCTCATGTGGACACTCTATAGAGTATCAACAAGAGTTCTAGGATTCGTTTGTGGATACTTCACACATTTCATCTAAGTCTCATCCATCTTTTGAAGGGGAAGTGGTTAACCTTGTTACCCCTCCCAACTCTGTTGAAAAAAATAACTTAGAACCTTCCTTTGAGTTTCTAAAATGTAATAAGAAGAATACGTCCAGAGGTAGAGGGAGAAAGGGGTCAACTGAGGATAGCAATGCTACTTTATCCAATAAGTTTGATAACTTAGTAATTGTTTATCCAATAAATTTGGGTAGTTATAGTGGATTTCTCATCACACTAGTCATGGTATTGGGAGAGTTTTTGTTTTGTGGAATGGTATCTAATGCTCTGTTGAAAAGCTTTTTTAATATGATAAATTAATACATACTAGAATCACTACTGGGGATAAAAGATTTCTTCTTACTGCTATTTATGGTCACTTGTACGAGTGTTGTTCTGTTTTCTAACTGCGTTGTTTTTGAATGTTTTGTTTTTGGTACTATGTATAATACAGCCTGGTGTTTTTGCATTTTGCAGAGGCACACTAAGTCATTGTCAACATTTTAGAAGTCTAGGCAGAAGCCTCAAGAAAGAATGGGTCTTCTTAGTAATGTGGGTTCCTCCTTGTTCCCTTAATTGTTAAAACAACATTTGTATATATGTCTTTTTTCCTTTACCCCCTCCATCTAAAATAATACCCTTTCTGTAACATGTGGTTGTGATGCAGGCCCTAAAAGCCAATAACTATAGTAATGATCCTCTGCTAAGTGCAGCTCTGTACTTGGAGATTAATTAAAGGCTGACTGCCCAGGTATCCCATGGGATACATCCATTCATGATATAATAGTTGGCACTTTGGAGATCTTTGGCATGGATGGAGGATGCTCAATTGTGGTGAACTTCTCTGTAGGCTTATTTAGGATCTCATTCGCTGTGGAAACATGAAGGGCGTTGTAAGTAAAATATTTTAATGTATTTCATTTAAATTAGTTAAACGAAATACATAAAAAGATTTTACTGACAACGCACTTAATGTTTCCACAGCGAATGAGATCCTGAATAAGCCTGCAGAGAAGTTCACCACAACTGAGCATCTTCCATCCATGCCAAAGATCTCCTAAGAGCCAACTATTATATTAGGAATGGATGTGTCCCATGGGAGCCCGGGGCAGTCGACCTTTAATTAATCTCCAGGTACAGAGCTGCTGTTAGCAGAGGATCATTACCATAGTTATTGGATTTTAGGGCATGCATAACAACCACATGTTAAAGAAAGGGTATTATTTTAGATGGAGGGGGTAAAGGAAAAAAGACAAATATACAAATGTTGTTTTAACAATAAAGGGAATAAGGAGGAACCCACATTACTAAGACAAATATACAAATGTTGTTTTAACAAATGTTGTTTTCAAAGACTCCTTTTGTTGAATGCATGTCTGAAGCTTTCCATGGGCATGACAGACATTCTATTGATGCTAAGTGTGCACAAAGATGGTATGCTACTAACTTATAATGATACATATCATACAAGTGAACCAGAAGTTACCATCATTATTTCTGCCCATGCTTTAGTGCTTCTATGCCCATCATTTGATTTTTAAAGATACCAAACTTATTTACATATCATTTCAGTTTCCATTGGAGACTAGAACTTTGTAATTGTGTGAAGGCAAGAATGATATCCATCTTATTAAGTGGGATGATGTAACCAAGGTAAAGGATGAAGGTGGTATGTCTATAAAAAAAGTCAAAGACGTTTGTAAGGTTGCTATGATCTTAAATATCTGGATAGTATCTTCAAAGAAAGGTAGTCTATGGATCAAATTGATCCATGAGAAATACCTTCTTAAGGATTCTATCTAAAATATTGATATCTATGGTCAACTTTCTTGGTATTTAATTCATATGATCATACATCTGAATTTAAAATCCTATTACGAAAGATTGCTAGAAACAACATCTCAGTGATGAACAACCTAAAAAAAGAGGATTTTTCTATACTTCTATATGTTTGCTGTGTAGAAGTTCTAATGAATTTATCATTCATTTATTCTTTAATTGCCATGTAGCTGATTTCATCAGGGTAAGGCTGTTGAGTGTAAACTCACTGATAGAATTCCCCTGTCATGAAGATTGGACTCATGATAGGGGTAAGGCTTCTTGTATATTGATAGACTTCATGTATGTCTTCTCCCTTCCCTCCCCTTTTCTCTTTTTCCTTTTCATGTTGTATATTCAACCCCCTTTTGCTGCAATTGTTGCAAAAAAATTAGTCCTTTTATACTAATGTTTCTTTGATTTTTTTCTATTTCCTCTTGTGTCTCCTATTCTAGCTTCTTTTCTTTTCTTTTTTTGCAATTTCTCCTTCATTTCCTGTTCCTGCTATTGCATCTAAATTTTTGTTACTTCTATGTCCCCTCTTATTGCTATTTCCTTGTTACTCATATCAGAAATTCAGATTCTTACTCAAACCTAGACTACTAGTACCACTTCTATTTGCAAGTTTTCTTCTACTTTTTCTTACTTATTCTTGCTCCTACATGACTACATCTCAAATAGCTGTTGCTGTTTGCATGTATTTGTTAAAGCTTCCTGATCTCTTCTTATATTTTCCTAACAGCTATTTCCTAACATCTCAAATAGCTGTGCTTAACTTATTATATATTTTCCTTCATGTAGACTTGATCATTCTACTATAGACGTATGTACAAATAATTGCATGCTTTTTCACAAAGATGCAGCTTCGAAAGAAAATTGTGATACTTGTGGTGCTTCAAGATGGAATGAAAAGCAATACAAAACAAAGGGAAAGAAGGTAGCTACTAAGTTCATGTATCACTTCCCTTTGATACCTCGGTTAGAGAGGCTCTATATGTCTTCATCTATTGCTAAAGATATGATTTGACCATCAAAAGTAAAAGGCAAGGATGGTCATATTCATCATCCTTCAGACACACCAGAATGGTTGTCTATTGATGCCAGGTATCCAGACTTTTCTGTTGAACCACGCAATATTAGATTGGCATTAGCAACAGATGGATTTAATGCATTTGGCAATATGAGTGCATCACATAGCATCTGGCATGTGTTGGTGACACCTCTCAATCTTCCGCCTTGGCTTCTTATGAAAGAACAATTTATTATGATGTCCCTATTAATCCCAGGTCCACATATGGTTGGCAATGACCTTGATGTATACTTGGAGTCATTAATTGAGGAGTTGCAACTACTTTGGGAGCTTGGAGTCAAAGTTTATGATGCATATAGCAAAAGGAACTTCACTATGCGGGCAATGATTTTATGGACCATTAACGATTTCCCAGCATATGGTGACTTATCTGGTTGGAGCACTAAAGGTAAGAAAGATTTGGGATGTCCTTGTTGTAATGTGGAGACTGTATCAAAATGGTTATAGTATGGGAAAAAGCAATGCTATGGTTTCCATCAATGTTTTCTTCCAATGAATCATCCATATAGACGTGATAGTAAAAATTTTGATGGTGAAAAAGATTTTTGACTTCCACCTAAGCCACTATCTGGAGAAGATATACTAAGGCAATTTGATGGATATGAACATATCACATTTGGAAAAATGAATAAGCGCAAGAGGCTTGGAGATCAAATTCAACCATTACCTCCTGGTTGGAATAAGATAAGCATCTTTTTTCAGCTACCTTATTGGAAGTATTTATCTGTTAGACACAATCTGGATGTGATGCACATAGAAAAGAATGTGTGCGAGAATATTTTAAACACATTATTGGGTGATTCTAAGAAAAGTAAAGACAACTTACAAGCTCATCAAGATATGAAGAAAATGCGCATTCGAAGAGATTTATGGCCAGTAGATGCAGGTGACCGCTATTACTTGCCTCCAGCATCTTACACCATGACTAATGCACAGAAAGATAAGTTCCTGTCTGTGATAGAAAAGTTGAAAGTTCCTGATGGCTATTCTTCTAACATATCTAGGTGTGTTAGCAAATCTGATAGAAAACTTGTTGGGCTGAAAAGTCATGATTGCCATGTTCTTATGCATCAACTTCTACCTTTTGCGTTGAGACATTGCATAAGCGTAGATGTGTACAAGCCTATTGCTAATTTGTGCTCATTTTTCAACAAGATTTGCTCTAACATTATTGATGTGGAGGAATTCAAAGAATTGGAACAAGAAATTGTTGTCACTCTTTGCCAGTTGGAGAGAATCTTCCCTCCTTCTTTCTTCACCATCATGATGCATTTGCCCATTCATTTAGCTTATGAAGCCAGACAAGCCAGATCTGTCCGAACTAGGTGGATGTACCCAATAGAGAGATACTTGAAGAAATTGAAGAAGTATGTAAGAAACAAAGCTAAACCGGCTGGTTGTATTGCTAGTGGCTATTTAGCTGAAGAAAGTTTGACATTTTGTGCTAGGTTCGTGCATAATTTTGAGACAAAACTGAACAGCACTCCTCATAATGTTGATGGATCTCCAATTAGAGTTGGAGTGTCAAGAAATTTCGACATCCACACTTTGGAACAAGCCCATCGTTATGTCCTTTTCAATAAAGAGGAATTGGATGTTTACAGAAGGTAAGATTTAATTACGTCCTAAAATTCTTGCTGATATTTGTATATTTGTTGTACATTAATTTAGACACTTCTTATAAAGCAGTGAACACATGTGTATTCTTCAAGATATGGAACCCAACATTGCCCCACGTACCCTAGAAACAAAACATGCAAAGGAGTTTTCTAAGTGGTTGAAAGAGCATGTAAGTCTCAAACATAAATATTGTTGTCACTCTTAATGTTCAAGTTAGTGTAGATTACATTAATGTTTTACTTTTTTATGAAGGTAATGCAAATGCGAGAGATTAGGCCGAACAATATTAGCGATGATTTGAGATGGTTATCCCAAGGCCCTTGTGCTGAGGGAATGTCTTATGAAGGATTTTCGATCAATGGATATCGTTTCCGTTCAAAGCACATTGAAAGTACATGTACTACACAAAATAGTGGAGTGTATTTGTGTGTTGACACTTCAAGTTATTCAAGTGGTAGAGATCGAAATCCTATAAATACTGAAGTCACGTACTATGGCTACTTAGAGGAGGTTATTGAGCTAACTTATGGTCCAGGAATCAAAGTTCCGTTGTTCAGATGTTCTTGGTATGATGAAAGCACTTCTAATGGGTTGCGAATTGATGAATATGGGTTCACACAAATCAACACTTCAAGGATAAAAAAGGAGGAACCATTTATCCTGGCTTCTCAAGCATTGCAATGCTTTTATGTGAAGGATCCTAATGCTGATGATTGGTGCATAGTGCTAAAGCATCCTCCTAAAGAGTATTCTGAAGTGCCTCTTATTGAGAATTGTTTGACTGGTTTACAATCTAAAGCTATTGATGGTGGTGTAACTAGTGATGTGTCTTGGATGAGGAGTGACACCGACGGATCTTTTGTTGATAGAACTAAAAAAAAGAATGATAGGGCTAATGTTTAGTTCATTAATCTGTCTGTTTTCATCACATGTAACTAGTGATGTGTCTTGGATGAGGAGTGACACCGAGGGATATTTTGTTTGCAAGTCTAGAATAATTTACTTGGGGAATATGTTCTATTGCATTTTTTTGGCAAACTATTACTATATGGCATTTTCTTTGCAATTTATTTAGTCTTGTTTCATATACCAGCAAGTAGGACATCATTATTCTTTTTTGGGATATGAAACCAAGGTACTCTACAAGTTATATGTTTTTCAAATGCTGAATATTCATATGTTGGTGTCTCATATTCTCCGCAATTTATTTGTTTTTCAAATGTAGCTACTACTTTTATTACTGACATTTCTGCACTAATAATCTAATTTTTTTTCTTGTCAGTTGAAGGATGGCAGGAAGAAGAATCACTAGATCTAGTTGTAACAACACACATGAGTTGCAACCTATTGCTGTCCCTCCATCCACAATTGCAGAAAATTGTGAGGATAAACCTACTCTACTGTCCAACAATATTGAAAATGATGTAACAGTTGAAGAAAATGTTGAGGATGAACAGGAGAATAGGAAGTATGGACGTGGGCCTGCAAGTGAGCAAAGCCTACTTCCTAAGCAAGGGCAGCCACGTCACAAGGTCCAATGGGATTATGAAGGAAATGCTATTGGGGAGAATGGTGCCAAATTGAATCGTTATTGTCATATGCTAGCAAGGAAACCACACATATGACATCTAGACTTGAAGTGGAACGAACAACCAGAACAAGCTTTTGTAGATAGAAAATCAATTATTGAGGTAATCTTTTTCATAAAAAGACCAACAAATTGTATGATTGTTATATCTAAAGTAATATTTTCTATGTTTTTGTAGAAATACTTCGATTTAGGAAGTCACCCTAATGCATGGAATCACATTAATGAACACATTAGAAAAGGGATATCAGTGTGGAGGGCATGCACAAAGAAAGATTACTATGAAAAGTACAAGATTGAACCAGAATTGATGATGAAGAAAGTTGAGAAAAATGCTTCCATAGATATGGACCAGTTTAAAAATCTTGTTAAAGAATGGGGATCCGAGAAGTCTAAGGTACAATGGTTTCATATAACTTTTTTTTTATCAGTAAGCGCGTTTCTCTTTCATTACTCACAAAATTTATAAAGGGGAGCAAAGCTCAATACATCTATAAAGATAGATATCAAAAGTAAAAAAGTGGGATGCAATTTATCTATGCAAAATTCAATAATCAGTATTTATGCAATGGCACACACTGTTTGGTTTGCTCCTACTGTCTTCAAAAACACATCTGTTTCTATGTATCCATATGTGATAAATGATAAGAGTAGCAAGAAGAGCTTCATTTCTATTCTTTAGCAGGGGCGTAGCTCTGCTGCGAACTCACATCTCCACATGATAAGAGCAGCCGGGGTCTTCAACACATTGAGACAGAAGTCTCCCTTTAAACCACAGATCTTTCCACAATTTCACATCAGTCCCCTTTCCAATGTGGAATTGGACATTATAGAGATATCTATCTCTTACATTGAGGATGTTCTTCCACATCCAGCTATTGGCTTGCTTATATTGAGGATGGTTTCATATAACTTGCATGTATACCTATCTACTTTTTCTAATTATATGTTTCTTATGGTTTAGAAAATTTCCGAGATCAACAAGGCAAACAGAGCAAAAAAAGTGACGGATCATACCACAGGATCAAAGCCATGGAGTTGTTATCGGGCAGAAATGGTATTAATAATGGACACTTGTCTTTCTTAGTAGGAGTTGAACATATAACATGGACAATTATTATGTTATCTATCATGTGTAGATCAGTGAAGATCAACCCGTTGTGCCTCTTAACAAAATTTTGGAAAAAGTTTACGACAAAAGCCCACAAGTGGTTAGAAAATGGATATTTGCTTTCCTATGATGTCTACAAAGCTACATATGCTTAGATATCTCAATTTATGCTTTCCTTTTATGATGCTTTCTAATTACAGCTTGAAATCTCTGATATCGTGGAAAACCAAGTAGCAAACCAAGAAGAAATAGATCCTAGAAGTGTTGATAATCTAACACGTGCTGCTTATTTGCAAGTTTTAAATCCTTCCAAAAAGGCTAGGATCCGAGGTGTTGGAATTGGGCACAAAGAGATAGGACATAGGGGAAAAGCTGCCCGTATAAGATATGCAATGCTTCTTGAGGAAAGCAATGCAAAGGATGTATGTTGGATTATAACTAAACTTGAACTATTAGTTACAACTAGTCTATTAGATCGATGTTTGTAATTTGTTTTCTATTTCAGGATAAACTTAAGGAACTTGAAGACATAATAAATGGATTGAAGAACTCCGTCTCCCAATTAATGACTTGGTATAATCAATCACAGGTAACTTAGATTCACTTGTCTATGTCAATGTAATATATAATTTTTTTGACATTGTTGATGTATTTGTTATAGGATGGTGGTATTAATGTTGATTGTGCAGCTGAATACCCCCAATCAGAATACTACAGGTGTCTTACACATGCAAAGTGGCACAAATAGGTTGGATGTGGGTTCTTTTCACATACAAGACAATACAAGTAATGGTGCAGATGTAGGCATGTTTCCCAAGAAAAATAATTCAAGCGGGGATGGCTTAGGAAGACTTTCTAGACAAATCAATTCAAGCAATTCAAGGGAGACTGGAGTAGGCATGCTTTCCATACAAGGCAATTCAAGGGAGAATGGAGTAGGCAGGCTTTCCATATAAGGCAATTCAAGGGAGAATGGAGTAGGCAGACTTTCCGTACAAGGCAATGGACATCCACTAAGATTTCAGCCACAAGTACCTCATAACAGCTATAGATTATTTTCAATATTCATACACATAAGAATATTAACATGTACACTTTATTAAAGACTGCAGTTGAAAGTTGGTGCCCTTCTTCTGGTAATAATCGACAAAGTCATCCTCAAATGCAGAACACACCAAGCACATCTTCATCGGTGTCTTTCACACCAAGAACTCAGCGTTTAAATCAGGTATTCAATACGTGCTTGATTAAACTTCTAGTGATCTGAATGACATGATTTTAAAAAAACTGAAGGCTTTACATTTTTCATGTGTTTAAGATATATTCAGTATTGTATATGTTTTTCCTACATGTGACATATTTGAATTTGTCACAAGACATCCAGAGTTTCAGATTTTTAAGTTTTTAGTTGTTTTGTGTGAATGGACTTTATAGAGTTCAAATTTTATGTTTATGTTTTTATAGAGTTCTGTTGTACAATTCATGTTTACAACCAGTGTTGGTTATGTCATTTCCAATTAGTATGGTATTAATACTTGAATTTGTCACTGACTTCAATCTGCATTAGTAGGGTATTAACATAACCAGCTCGTTTGATTCAGATGAAAATGGGAGAATATTACTACTTTCAAATGACATACTAGTAACTAGGATGACTTCAGTTTGGAATTTCACGAATATCCTTACTACTAAATCTTAAGCCATTCTATCATCTTGATTTTTCTTTGGCTTGCAAAAAGTAGCTCAAAAAAAGATATTCTGATGGATTTTTAAAATGATTTCTAAAACGTAGGCATGTTGATAATGCTATCTACAAGCTGCATGTTTCATTACTATTAAAATGAATTAGGTATATTCTGGCAGGTCAGCCAATTTTCAGTGTAATAGATCATTGTGATCTTCTTGATCAATATGTTGGCTTGCTAAATGAGTTCAAGAATGACATATTCTGAGGGATATTTAGATGAGCTCTAAATCTTAGGCGTGTTGATTATGTTATCTACAAGCTGCATCATTCTTTACAATTAGAATGGTATAGGGACATTCATCTCCAGACCTTTTAGTTGCATACTATTTTTCTGTTGGATGGCATGTTTTTCACTAGAAACGACCAGCAATAATTTATTAATTCAATTTTATCCGGCACCAGGTTTATTCAATGATCATGAAAGGTTTTATTTTTTCTTACGATGGCTGGTTCTGTTATATTTTTATGCTGTCTTGAAGCTGTCGTTGACCTCTTTCCTAGTTGTTTGTTGCTGGTTCAGATCTAGGCTAGAATGGCAGGGATCTATAGTTGGTTCTTGTTTCTTTTGTTCCTTTGGTTTCTGGCTGCCTGGCGTTGGTGGCTGTGCTCTGTTTGCTTTGTGTTGTGTAGTCTTGAGTGCTGCTGGTTGTTGACGGCTGGGGCAGGGTAGGTGCTGCCATTGTGATTCTTTCGAAGTGTTGATGATCTGCAGTATATGTTGGTCGGCTTGATTTGTTGTTTTGTGCCTGAGTTGTTGGCTCTACTGTGTTGGTCGAGTCCTTTGATGGTGGCTGATGTGTTGGTTGATCCTCTGTGATCCCCTCTTACTTTTATTGAGATGGTTGAGTCTGGTTGTGTGGTACGGTAGCCTACTGAGGCAGTTGTTCACTTACATTTATATCTACTCTGCACTCACTCTGATTCCTTTTGGTATTTATATTGATAGGGTAGAATTACTTTTAATGATGGATTTCGACGGACAATGCACCTTGGAGAAGACCAAAACCGAAATATAAGGGTAAGTTGTTTGTTGTACTATGATTTATGTATAAACTTTAAATTCTATTAATATAATGATTTGTCATTTTTAGGAGAAGAATATTCAAGTACCTAACCGTATGAGGCCTGGCATTGATGAAGAGCACCACACCATTTGAAGGAATATGGAGACATTATAGATCTTAAGAGTTTCTAGCATGATATGTTCATTGTCATCAATCTCAAAATTTTGAACCATATGTACTCTTTATTTATATCAACATTGAGCACACAATGTATGGATAATATTTTGCTTCAATAACAAAATTTGGTTTGAGGTGATTTAACATTTTTATGTGTCATTTTGGTGTTGAATCTTCTTATGATGTCATGTGAATTAGTATAAAAATTTTGCTTGAGGTTATGTATACAAAGTTTTCATTTAAAATTTGATATTCACTATAGTAACAATTAATTATCATTTAATAAATCATTCAATAATCAATAACAAAATCATTTATAGTAGTCCCTCATAAATATATTGATGAAGGTCCAGATTGACCATCAAAATTGCATTGATGACGACCACATAGCCCCTCAAAAATAATATTAATGAAGGCATTATCCTTCAAAAATATATTCTCCAGGACCATCAAATCCCTCAAAAATGTATTTATGAAGGCTAAATAGTCCCTCAAAAATGTATTTATGAAGGCTAAATAGTCCCTCAATATAACATTCTTGAGGGTCAGTTGGTCCGTGACAATTGTATTCGTGAGGGCCACTGGTATTTGTCACGTGAGTTCTCTTCACGGACCATTTGTGAGGGCCAGACCCACAACCGTCCCTATTTCTGAGGGCATGTAGAGAGGGATTTGTGACAGGACTCTCCCATGAATAATGACCCAATTTTTAGTAGTGCTATCTGATACACTAAAGGACAAGATACCACATGTGACATATATGACATTAAAATGATATAGAGATGTCACTCCTCGTCTAACATCCAAACAAGGTTCCCAAACCTTCATACATGTTCTAGATGATGACAAACTGAAGCAAGAAAACTCTAGAGTAGATAAATTGCATATCGACCCTCCACTTTGGGTAATTTGCAATTTGCACCAAAACTAGCACATAAAGCACAAGCATCGTCTGACCAAGCTCATACTTGGAGAATAGGCCCTCCTTAAGGCACCCCACATCATCATTATCTTTTCAATGATGCTAGAGAACTAAAGTCATGCTCTACATATGACATATTGCAATATAACCCCTTACTTTGGCTAAATTGCACTTTGGTCCAAAATAAGCAAACATTGCTCAAATAACATCCAAATGGGACCAAACTGGAAACATAAGCTTGTCACATGATATCAAAACTTCGTTAGGGATTAGATTAAGGTTCTAAGAACCTTTATTAAGAAAAGCAAATAGGGTTAGCCCAAAACATGGGTCAGTGTCCTTACATACACGAGGGGGAACAATAGCTAGTGACAGTGTCGGGCAGTTTGTCGTTCCTCAGGCTTGGGCACGACAGCGATGCGGGCTCAAATAGAAGAAACATAGGGTTCATGTAACAGTAGCTAGCAAGAGTGCTCACCAACAGGATGCCATAGGATAATAACCGCATGACCTATACAGTCGGTTATTCTGGGAAAATCGATCGAAGATCCAAAACCAGTGCCTAAATTCTCGTCTATAAGGTCGGTTGTTTAATAAAGACCGACCCTATAGGTCTCAAGATACTAGGTCAGTTTTGGGAGGAAAACTGACCCAAGAAGTCAGTACGCTGAACCTACTAGGTCGATTCTTTACGGAAAACCGACCCAAGAAGATTGTACTCGCTAAACCTACTAGGTCGGTTGTGTGCAAAAAACCGACCCAACAGAGGTAAGAGGTGTCTGAAATTTTTTGGATAAAGAGATGCATTCTCTCCCCCTCTCCCACGCCTATGACAGAGGCTGAATGTTGGAGAGGGTGGTAAACCAAGACAACATCTGGGATTCAAACCTGGGTGTAACGACCCTGACCTGGGTTATGAGGTAACCCTATTTGTTTTGGCTAATAAAGTTGCTTAGAACTTTAATATAATCCTCTAAGGTGTTTTGTTATCATGTGACACACTTATGTTCCAAGTTTGGTCCTGATTGAATGCTATTTGAGCAATGTTACTTTGTTTTGGACCAAAGGGCAATTTACCCAAGTTGAGGGGTTATATTGCAATATGTCATATGTTGAACATGATTCATGTGTTTTAGCATCATTGTAGAGAGAATTATGCAAGGTGGTGACTTGTGGAAAGCCCAAATTCCAAGTTTGAACTTGTTTGAACAATGCTGGTACCTTGTGCACCAATTTTGGTACAAATTGTAATTTACCCAAAATGTGGGGTTGATATGCAAATTACCACCTATAGAGTGTCCCTACTACCTCCTAGTATCATGTATAGGAGAGAGAAAGAAGGAGACATCATGTTTGATTCCATTATGAATGATGGATATCTTGGTGATGAAATGACCAAGAAAAGGGTTGAATATGAAAGCTTAACTTGAGTTGTATCAAGTTAAAAAACTTATATATGAGTGCCTATTGGCCAAGGGGACATAGGAGGAGCCTCATATAATTTTGTGAACTCTTGGAAAAGGCCATATCATGCAAATCACCTCAAGGAGGTGAGTTGTGTTGGGTTACAACTTCCTTAGTAAAGTTGTGACGAGTTGTGCATAAAGTGATGAATTAATTGATATATCTTAATCAAAGGGATATGTAATGGATGAATATTTATCGCTAGATCACCCTCAACTATTTTTCATGTCAAGATAAGTGTTTATGAATGCATCTACATGTGTCATCCATGCATGGACACGTGGCACCCACTAGCTCAAATTGATGACACCTCATTTTTACCTTCCTTCATGAGCAACAAGTATATATACCCCTAGTTTCATCCCTTAGTGCAATTTTGCGACCCTTACCACCCTAATACCCTAAGGTATCATGCATAAGATCCTTTTATTGTGCAGGAGTGATGTGGTATCGTGCATGTGCCTTGGGTATCACCCATAGCAAGATCATATCGCCCAAGTAGGGTGATATCAGCAAAGAAGGGTGATATCAGCCATAGTGAAGTGTTTTTGGCCACAAGTGAGGGGGATATCATCCACAAGTGGTGGCATATCGTGCAAGGGTTGTGAGGTATCATGAAAAGGTTCTAGAGCGGAGCTCAATACTTAACCCTAAGGTGAGGTCATGATCATCTTCAACCTTGGATTGAAGCATGATTTTAGGGTTTTGATCTTCCTTTCTTTTCTTCTTCACCAATTGCTTATACATGGTGATTCCTTGTATATGAAGGAGTTTTGAACGAGCCTTGGACTTTTGATAAAGTCATATTCAACCTTAGGAACGTGTATCTTTGGAGCTTGTAGCTTTGAAGTTGTTCTTGAGGCGAGTTATATAACTTGAACTCAACCATGTTATTATTCATCACCTAAATTGCTATACTTAATGATCTACTTTTAATTCCAAAATTTCCTGAAATAGTTGATGAAATTATGAGTTCTAGTAGTTTCTTAGTCCTGTTTCCATGAACTATGATAGTTAGAACTAAGGTCTAGAGCTTGAAGATGATGGTATCTATCGCGCCACATCCCGCTATCACACAGACAACGAGATGCCACATGAAAATGTGCGGAAAACACCATAAATCACATATTACCAAAAACACAGGTTAATTAAAACCGATTTTAGAAAGAAGATAAACCAAGAAGTTATTACATCCAGATCCTCATCCTGCATGAAAACATGTTATAAAAGCATTATACAAGCCTTGATACGTGTCCACAGCTTATAAGATCAATTGTCCTGTCAAACATATGAGTTCACCACCTGTTTATACATACATAATGGGCCACAACATGCCAGCACCAAGATATACAAAGCTTTATCAGCTACATCATAAAACACCATCAAAACACCTCCGAGGACCTGAGAGTACATGGATGACTCTAAGACTCTACAAAACAACCAAAATAGTAGCGTATCCAACTCTTGCCTTCTACTGCTCTTCTTGCTGCTCGGCCGCAACCTCACGACCACCACCACGTCTAGCGCGATCACCTAAAAAGGGTATAAACTAGCAGGGTGAAACACATAGTCCCAGTGAGAAACATAACTCCCCATTGAAGCTATAAAACCTCGGAAGATTAAAGCAGCTAAAACATATAACTGTCATAAGCAAATAATATGAGTAGCATACTGAGAAGGTCTTACGATATAATCCAATTTACCAAGATATCCGGGAGGCATACAACCTGATTTCCTTTGTGGAACATGATTGACAAGATGAGATTTATAAGATCATACCGGATAACATAAATAACATATAAGTAACTGTAAGGTACGCAAGATCAACTACACAGACAAGGCCTCAAACAATGTTCCATGTTTTGCCTTAAGCAGTAAATACTACTCGGCTGGATTACATATTATTAAGCCCTGAGGAAGTGAGCCATACCGCTCAAATCCAACCATCGACTGCGAAGCCCAAATCCGGTGCCATACAAGGTCAATGAGAGAGGCAGACTCCATGACCTCACCTCCTCGTGGTTAGTGCATGAGAACCAAAGCAGGACCGCAATCTCATGCTTGAGTGGCCTCAACCATAGGGTTAGCTCCGCAAGCTACCCATATCTCTAGCCCGCCTTGGTACAGGTCTCGACGCTAGTAAACCTTGAGCCAAGGGCCTGTTCACCGTGATCCTGAGCCATGAACGCATTCATGCTCTCTTATCACACATCTTGAGCCATGGGCCTGTTCACCATGCTCCAACATATTGAGTCTACAACCGCAGTTGCACTCTAATCCTCATATTTTCGGCTAGGAGAAACCCCGCATATTCAACAATATGCGCTCCTGGTAATCCCGTAGGATAAACATGTTTCACCATCACTGACTATTGACGATGATGTATCTATGGCTAGGGAAAACTACATCATATGTTCCACTGTAATTAACTAGTATATTTTAAGTGAATTGTTGAGGCAACCAAGTTTTAACACATACATATCCTTAACTTACATTATTATGGTCACTATCACATTATCTTGAAATCTCAATTCCTCATCACAGGAAACCATGCCTCTCAAGGCATTCTCATCATCTTACATTATCACTTGGGATAACAATCCCTGATCTCATCAATAGAGGTTAACACCTCAACTAAGCACTTTAGCCTTTATCAGATCCCTAGACCTATCACATCATACTGGTGATGCACGTTATCTCATCATGCAGTGTTAATCAACACATATACCTCATAGCTCTTACCTGGCTATGAATTCATCTGATACACCAGCATGGTTAGTATGCACGTAAAAAAAGAGATAACTTAAAATCACCAATCATAGCTCTTACCGATCATCATGTTATTAGGGTTTGCAAATGCACATGTCATGATCACAATTGTATGAGGCATACTCTATATTAGTTACATCACAACTATGAAGTTATGGGAATCCATTTACAAGTAGCATCTTATCGTATAAAACATAGCATTGGTTTACAACCACCATCCATAATGCATTATCAACAAGGATGTACTTACATGATAAGGAACTACTGGCTAGGGTTTCTGAGTAGAAACTATCCCTCACTAAAGGTGCCCACTACCCTCACTAGAACTGTGATGGGTAGGGCATCCCTCACTAGAGGTAGTATCGATCAGGGAACTATCCTCATATCGGCCAAGCACTCTTGCCACATATCAGACAACCCTAAAGAAAAGCATATCGGGATACCATCTCAAGGTGTGCCGTGCGACTAGGAAACAAGGGTGCTATCGTGAAGCCCTGTCGTGCATCCAAGAAAGCACCAGGTGTGACGGGTAACTAGATCCATGGGGCATATCGTGCACCTAGCTCAAGGAGTGCCGAACAGCCATGTCTATCAGGCAAAGCTCCATGGCTAGATAAGGTTAGGGTTCAGGTGGTATCGGGCATCCATCACCACTTTATTGACCAAGATGGTGACTCCCAGTGCCAGCACCCTATCACCCACCAGGATACACCTCCTCATCTGATACAAGGGAACCAAAGGGGGAACCTATCGTTCAACTAAGCTGGCTCATCCTGTTGGCCAACACAAGGCAAGACTAGGGTTTCCCTACTACACTATATCGGGCAACACCTAATCCATGCATCGCCCAAAATAGAGATACCTTGTAAGCATTGTATCAGCCAAAGGGTCAGAACCACTTAGGGAAAAAGACCAACAAGTCCAAGGGGTATGTGTTGGGCAACACTACCACAAGGTGTATCGTGTGAAGCATGAAACTCCTCCCGACAGGGTCATCTTCAACCTCTAGATCACCATTATCACAACCCTAAAGATCAAGAGAATTGGCTCACCTCTCAACATCCAAGAGAGAGGGGTTTTGCACAACCTCTATCACAAATCGGGCTACGTGAGGAGTCATATCCATATCGGCCAACTCTCCATCCAGGCTCTCCTCTCAAGTCAATGGTGAGAGAAGAGTGTTTCTCAAGCAACTAGAGTATAGACTCACCTCTCAACAATCAAGAGAGAGGGGTGTTGTCCATATCACTAGGGCCGAACTCACTTCCCAAGACCAAGGGAGAGAGAAGGGGTATTTCCTAAGAAACTCTTCACAAGTAGGTTTGGCCACCACACTCAAGAACACCTCAACAACATAAACATATATCCAATAAGATGAAAGATGTAAACTAGAGAAAGAAAACAGTTCTAGAAACAAACATGGCCGATCAAGATAAAGCATAAACATGCAATACGAAAAGAAAGTAGTATAGCTAAGGTTAGGAGTTATGTAACCCACCTTAAGCAAGCTCCAAGCTCCTAGAACCAAGAAACACCTTCGACCACCTCAAGGAGAAGAAGAAGAAGACTCCAAGGAGAAGGATCAGCCACCAAACTTAGCTCCTCCAAGGGATCGACCACCAAGAACCAAGGGAAAGTGTATCATGCACTAAGGAAGAGAGGAGGCAACAAGGAACTAAAGGGATCCTAAGCAAGAGAAGGAAGAGGGGTATATATAAGAGGATGGAGGAGAAAACAAGGCAATGTGTCGCCCACCTAGGGACACTTGTCCAAGGGAGATCCTTACCTCACCTTATACACATGTCCAAGGCTATTGCCACATGCAAGCACTAAGCACCAAGTGTCCAGTAGTGGTGACACAAACGAGGTCAAGAGGTCAAGAGGGTCCTTGGCTGACACACCTCATACCTTGCCTGACACAACTCCCTGGGCGACACACCTATGGCTGACACAAAGGTCTCCTGTCTGACATAGGGTTCAACTAGGCAAGGAAGGGCCTAAACAAGGTAAAAAAAGGCCCAACGGATCTCAAAAAAGCTCAAGACAACCCAAGCAATGAGCCCAACCTTTCCTCTCAACTCTAGAGGAAGCAAAGAGAGAGAAGAACATCTCTTAAGGTGACAAATTTGCTCATCAGCCCTAGACTTAGGTTATTTGCAAGTAGCACAAACAAACCCTAATCACCATTGGTGGTGATTAGCAAGAAACTAAACACCAGGGTTAGGCAAACAAATAGGATAATCCCAAAACGAAGGTCAGGGTCCTTACAATATCACTTTATAAAATTGATATTGGGTACAAGCACACAAGCAAGCACCTCTAACCCATTATGATGATGCACCTACTTCACTAAAACGATATGGATATGATTGTATACCTTCTTGCATTATATGGGGGTGTAGTATACACCTCTTGCATGATAGGGAGTCAAGTATAGACTCCATGCATAATACAAGGTTAAATGAATACTTATAAGTTGACATGAAACCCTAATTTGGGTAACCCGATATGAGTAAAGAATAGCAAATGCTATTGCATGATATGATCATATAATATGTCATTGGTAATTGATATCATGAAGAACACATATCTGGTGAACGATATGAACATTTAAGTAAACCCTATTGCACAATATGGTCACCCGATACACAACCCTAGTTGATGTCTATCCCGATATCATGATGAGTTGATACCTCTTAAACACCATGGGTGATACATACATGTATCATGTGCCTATCACAACCAACCCTAACCCAATATATGTGTTACAACCCAATATTTGATGGTCTAGCCCGACATGGCATGGTGACCTTCACTCCTATCGACTTGTATATTGGGTAGAGCCCGATATGGAAAACCCTAACCCATCACAGCCAACCCTAGATGGTGAGCCACCCGATATGGTGATTGAATACATCTCTATCCTGATATGGTGGTCGCTTAATACCTCATGCATGACATGGGTAACACATACAAACACCTCTAGCCCGATATGAATGTTGTGTATATACTTCTAGCCCGATATGGTGAGTGCTCATATACTTACAACCCGATATGGTGAACATATTCACACTTCTAACCCGAGATACCTTGTAAAGGTTAGGGCAAGACACTCTTAGGAGAGATGAGTGTAACACCAAGTAATGGTGTGGCTAATACCTTGATAGGTGAAACACATAAAGTGGTTGATAATGGACAACCTTATATCAACAATGCCTTAACCCGAGATGAGTCCATATCATTGATGATAGTTGGGTAATTCAAGCGTGTGACTTATGGACAATACTTTACAAGATTAATATGAGGGGATAGTGGATAAAGTGTTAGGATGGGAAATACCCTAATACAAGATAAGTTGATGAACTTAAGTAAGTTAAAAGTAATGAGGGAAGTGATACACCAAGGCATGGTAAATATCACATCCAGCACTTTAAGGTTGTTACACCTTGATGCACCTGAAATCCAATATGTATGGATGAGTAACACATGAAGTGTGTCATGCCAATTGTTACATTGAGATGTAATGAGCTTAATGCACTTTGATAAGTGTAGGCTAACATACCTTAAGAAAGGGTAAAGCCAAGTTAATAAAGTATGATGTATTCATACTCTGGAAAGGATGAGAGAGAAACTCATACCTTGTGTTGATAATCATTTAATGATAAATGATGAGAATAAATAAGTATGATTGAATACTTATGATATCAAAGTTTGCTCCTATATGTGTGGAGCAATGAATTAGGGTTTGATCATTGATAATATGTTCTTGAAAACCTAAATGGTTAATAATGGAAAACCCTAACCCTAATGATGGAAAGATTGCACTTCTCTTATTGCATAAGCCTTGTAAGGCATGTTAAATACTTGTACAACAAGTATAATGATTAATGGCCTTATGAGACATGAGAATAAGTTGTGGCCTAGTGAGAGGTGACAAGATGTGTAATGGCCTTGTGAGCCATCTGTATAAGTTGTTGCCTAGTGAGAGGTGACAAGATATGCAATGGCCTTGTGAGACATGTGAATAAGTTGTTGCCTAAGTGAGAGGTGACAAGATGTGTAATGGCCTTGTGAGCCAATGGAATACTTGTACAACAAGTGAAATGAATACCTTGGTCTGAGGACCTAGAGATAATAGTTACCTAATAAGTGGTAACAACATTCAATGATGATTTAAGGGTTTGAATACCCAAATTTATAATCATGATGATGATAATAAGGGATGAGAATTCCCAGTAATGAGATAAGGGATTGAGATCCTAAATGTTATATGTGTTCTCAAGATTGGAAAAGTACTTGATAGATGTATTACACCTTTCTTTGTAGCATTTTGCATAATAATTCATGTTTGAAAACTTGACTGATGCTAAAAGAATATGGTAATGTACTTTTTTTTGAAGGTGATATGGTAATGTACTTAATTAACCAAGTGGAATCTCATCATGTAGTGCCTTGACCATAGATCCATCAGCGTCAGAATTTGCTGAATGGTGAAACGGGTTGCTCCGCGGCATAACCCAGAGACCGCATATTTTTGAATATGTTGAGGTGATGGGCGAAAATATCTGTACACCCTAATGGAAGAATTGATGTGAGATAAACATTAAATCTCTCAATCCTTCATTATATGTGTCGGGATGGATGTATCACGAATCTCCCAATGATGATATAAATGTCGGATTGATGTGAGATAAACATTAAATCTCTCGATGCTGAAGGAGTGTAGTTGACACTGTAGCTCTATAGAAAAGTTGCCAGTATACCCTGGAAAGCAATTTAGTAGTGACATAAGATGTCATGCCTATGGTATCGTACTGATTGAGACAAGGGAGGTCTTGGCAGCCGGCTCTGTCATTGACCTTGTATGGTACCGATTTTGACTTCACAATGGTCGGTTGGAGTATGAGCGGTATACCTCATCTCCTCTGGGCATAAGTGTGATTGTAAAATGTAATCCTCTGTGTATCATATCTGCTTAAGGATCGAATACGAGAAACATTGTTTGATGTGCAATGCAGTTATACATCTTAGTGGATATATGTTATTTATGTTTTTTTACATTCCCTGCAAAGCAGATAGATGATTTTTAACTCTACCATGGGTAGATGCAATGTTCTCCTTAAGAAAGGAGATTATCTTATTCTGTTCATACAATGATTAATACTGCCTGTTAATATAAAAGAACCTCTGCTCAGTTATAAATGTTAAATCTATAATGATAATATGGTCGGTGGAGAGTTATATCTCTCACTGGGATGATTGTCTCACCCTGTGGGATCCACATTTTTTTAGGTGGACATGCATGAGGTGGAGAAGATCTTTCTGCATAGGAGGAACAACAACTGAGGCAGTAGTGACATCTCAGGTTGAGTGTACGATTTGTCATGTCTTGTAGATAGAAGTCCTATGTGTCATCTCTGTACTCTTAGGTCCTTGGAGTTGGTTCGTACTGGTTTCATGAATAATCTAAGATTTTGGCTTGAATGCCTCGAGGTTTTATGTTGCTCCAGTATGTGTTTTGATAGAGCAACTGTTATATGTTATCCTCGAGAAGAGATGGTACAATGTATGTACAATTTGAACAATGATGTATATAAATTTTTGGTTCAGCCTTAAAGAGTTTTCCTAGAAATGGATCTCTTTGCAAAACGATTTTAATTTTTAGTGATTTTTGTTAATCCACTATTTATGTTTATTCTGCTTAATTAATGATGATTTCTTTGTCAGTTTGGCGATGGTCGCTACATGTTTGGTATCAGAGCTTAAGGTTCGTTGAGTCTACAGAGACATAGGACTAAGGTGTTGAGTTTGTTTTAGTGTCCTCTAGTATACCTATAGTGACTTCTGTTTATGCAGAAGAAAGGGTGAAGTTTAAAAATGGCTGGAGAACATGAGGAACACATTGCTGAGGGCAATGTTGTTGCACCAGGAAAGGGTGCAAGGGATAAGGCAAGAAAAGAATGAGTGCCTGAGAATTCCTATCATGACCCGATCAGGATAGAGAATCCTATGTTTATGCTCTTGTTGGGTAGGCTAGTACAACAATGATACATATACTAGATTGGATAATAGCATTACAACCTAGGTTACCAGTCCTTAATGCAGAAACTTTGGGCTTTGAAAGGGTTCCTGAATGACATAGTCATGTTGGAATAGTGGAAAATGTGGGAAAGATTAACATATGGTGAGAAAGTAGACTCTGCCATAAGTTTAGACAAATAGTATATATGTGATGGCAGTGCCCAAGGAGGAGAAATTAGCTGAGAATTTAGGAAATGTCACTACAATTTTAGAGACATTTGCCTAGTTGTTCGAAAAAGCCAAAGTTTTTGGTGCCATCAATGCAATAAATGCCTAGTGCACCAGGGCAGTAATCACTATATAAAGACAAAAGTCCTAACTTTCCACCAGTAAGAACTCATTGCTTAGCTTATACATTGGTAATAAGACTGATAAGACCATGGTACAAGGACAAGACATGTTATAGATGTGTACATGTTGAGTATACTAAACTCTTTTCTCTAAAAAGAAGGGAGGAAATGACTCAACAACCAAGCCAGACTCGACAGGGCTTACAAAAGTCACAACCCAATAGTGTAAAAAGGCAAGAGCAATAACATGAAACAGCTAGACTCTATGGGTTGAGTCAACCTAATGCAGTGGATGAGCGTGAGGGGTAACAGTTAGATAGAGCTTTTTCATTTCAATATGCCTTATCTCGATGCTACCTGATAATCCTAAAAAGGATTGCTTTTGTGGACTTCCCTATTGATTGTACTATGGGGACATAGGGAAGAAATGATGAGAACTAGAATTTATATTCTATTCAGTATTCTTTTAAATGCTCTCTAATTTCTCTTATTTGTGTGAAAAAGGATGAGATATAGAAGTGATGCCTGGATAAAATCCAGGAATGTTAAATCCTGTGTTTATAATGATATGAAAAGTAAGGAACATGATAGTAAATAAAGTGCATACTACCTAATATCAGTACTTGTATACCCTGGACATGTATTCAACTATTGAAGATAAGGTGAGTATGGAACTCTTAGATTGTTATCTTTCTGATTACTCTGATCAAGTAGTCATTCTAAGACAATCTAGTGAGTATAATGAAACTGGAAATATAGTATGGACATTTGTATCACATCCTAAGTGCAATAAAGTGAAATCTGAGATGATCTCAGATCAATCTGTGTGTATGAGGAAGTAAAAAGTATAATCCTCATGATAAGAGAATGAGAACAAGGGAGATGATCCCTGTCTAATAAAGCCTGTGTGAATAGTAAAGATCTTTTCCCAAGAAGTAGAAATGAGAAATGGGATAAAATCACAAAATGTTCATGAACATGTTAGACATAATAAAGAAAGGAGTGATGACATGTAATCATCCTTATAATTCCTATGCTGATGGCAAGGAACCTAGGATGAAACAAGAGTGAATGACTCATGAACAGTTGAAAGTTCATGCGATAATTAGAGGAGATGATAATCTCTTCTCTTTGATAAACAACCCTGGGTAATGATAGGGTGATAAGAGGAATACGTTTCTTTGTGTTCTTTCCTTCTGGGACATGGCAATCAAGTGGGTCTTATGACACTTGATGTGCATGAGTTAAAACTATTCAATTGATGGATACTCAGAAAAGTATCAGTTTGTCTTGGACCTTGGTTCCGAGATAAAGATATGTGTAATAAATAATGTCCCAGAATGAAAGGAAGATCCTATTATATGTGTGGCTTTGGTAAAAACAACACAGAGATGGAAATGATGAGGATGTGATGTGTTTTCGACACATGTGATGGATACCAAGGTAAGAAATTCTGGTATCTAAGAAGTATCAGGTGATATGGCAAAGTAAAAACATAACTCCTAATTAGATGATTAATGTTGGTTACCTGGAATGGCCAACTGTGAAATCATTCTAGTTACATAAAATAGTATGGACATCACATGTTAGGGGTTTATGCTCCGCATAAACATAACATCGATAAGAATGTACTAATTGAAGGAACAATTGTAAAATCAATGTGGGAAAAGCTTATCAAGCTAAAAATAATTCCTTAGAATACCCCTATCTAGATCTGTTAAGGCAAGTTATACATAACATCTAAAGATACCTCTAAGATAAGTTCTTAATTGATAAGTAACCTCCCCTTATTAGAAAATTATGTATAATTAATGAGATAGTTGGTACAAGCAGTACGAAAGTTTGGTGTTGTGTCAACATATTAGATGGCACAACAGATGTATGATAAGACTTGTAGTCACAAGTGGGTGACAAAACGTAACTCTGGTCATTTCTTGGAAGTGAAATGGTAAACTAAATGAGGAATATAGAAGGATCCCCAAAATCAAGAGTCATGTCACAGAAAGTTGTAAGTTGAGAAAGGTGACAAATCAGTCAGGTTTGACACCTGAATTAAATGAGGTATGTATAATGTTTCTCTGACTAAGAAAAGTATTACTTGACACAGAGTTGACTCTACAGTCAATAATGAAAAGGATAGTGGAGTATGTGTCCTGTGTGACATGTTCTATGATAACCCTGTGTGGAAGAACTTTATGTTGATCAAAGTTCTATGGTATCTCCATAACATTAATATGTTATGTGGAGACTTGATGATATGATGAATGAATAATATCTATCTCCCTTTACCTGGGATTTCGGGGATGAAATCCTTGTTAGGGGTTTATAACTTGTAATGACCCTGACCTGGGTTATGAGGTAACCCTATTTGTTTTGGCTAATAAAGTTGCTTAGAACTTTAATATAATCCTCTAAGGTGTTTTGTTATCATGTGACACACTTATGTTCCAAGTTTGGTCCTGATTAAATGTTGTTTGAGCAATGTTCCTTTGTTTTGGACCAAAGTACAATTTATCCAAGTTGAGCGGTTATATTGCAATACATGCTTCATGTGTTTTAGCATCATTATAGAGAGAATTATGCAAGGTGGTAACTTGTGGAAAGCCCAAATTCCAAGTTTGAACTTGTTTGAACAATGCTGGTACCTTGTGCACCAATTTTGCTACAAATTGTAATTTACCCAAAATGTGGGGTTGATATGAAAATTACCACCTCTAGAGTGTCCCTACTCCCTCCTAGTATCATGTAGAGGAGATAGAAAGAAGGAGACACCATGTTTTATTCCATTATGAATGATGGATATCTTGGTGATGAAATGACCAAGAAAAGGGTTGAATATGAAAGCTTAACTTGAGTTGTATCAAGTTGAAAAGCTTGTATCTGAGTGCCTATCGGCCAAGGAGCCATAGGAGGAGCCTCATATAGTTTTGTGAACTCTTGGAAAAGGCCATATCATGCAAAGAACCTCAAGGAGGTGAGTTGTGTCAGGTTACAACTTCCTTAGTAAAGTTGTGATGAGTTGTGCATAAAGTGATGAATTAATTGATATATCTTAATCAAATGGATATGTAATGGACAAATATTTATCCCTAGATCACCCTAAAATGTTTTTCATGTCAAGATAAATTTTGATGCATGCATGTACACGTGTCATCCATGCATGGACACGTGGCACCTACTAGCTCAAATTGATGACACCTCATTTTTACCTTCCTTCATCAACAACAAGTATATATACCCCTAGTTTCATCCCTTAGTGAAATTTTGCGACCCTTACCACCCTCCTACCCTAAGGTATCGTTCATAGGATCCTTGTATTGTGAAGGAGTGATGTGGTATCGTGCATGGGCCTTGGGTATCACCCATAGCAAGATCATATCGCCCAAGTAGGGTGATATCGGCCAAGAAGGGTGATATCGGCCATAGTGAAGTGTTTTTGGCCACAAGTGAGGGGGATATCGGCCACAAGTGGTGGAATATTGTGCAAGGGTTTTGCGGTATCGTTAAAAGGTGCTAGAGAAAGAAGGAGATCAATACTTAACCCTAAGGTGAGGTCATGATCATCTTCAACCTTGGATTGAAGCATGATTTTAGGGTTTTGATCTTCCTTTCTTTTCTTCTTCACCAATTGCTTATACATGGTGATTCCTTGTATATGAAGGAGTTTTGAATGAGCCTTGGAATTTTGATAAAGTCATATTCAACCTTAGGAACGTGGAGCTTTGGAGCTTGGATCTTTGAAGTTGTTCTTAAGGCGGGTTATATAACTGGAACTCAACCATGTTATTATTCATCACCTAAATTGCTATACTTAATGATCTACTTTTAATTCTGAAATTTCCTGAAATAGTTGATGAAATTATGCGTTCTAGTAGTTGCTTAGTCTTGTTTCCATGAACTATAATAGTTATAACTAAGGTCTAGATCTTGAAGATGATAGTATCATGTTATAAAAGTGATATCGGGTGCAAGCACACAAGCAAGCACCTCTAACCCGATATGATGATGCACCTACTTCACTAAAATGACATGGATATGATTGTATACCTTCTTGCACGATATGGGGGTGTAGTATACACCTCTTTCATGATAGGGAGTCAAGTATAGACTCCATGCACGATACAAGGTTAAATGAATATTTATAAGTTGACATGAAACCCTAATTTGGGTAACCCGGTATGAGTAAAGAATAGCAAATGCTATTGCACGATATGATCATATAATATGTCATTGGTACTTGGTATCATGAAGGACACATATCTGGTGAATGATATGAACATTTAAGTAAACCCTATTGCACGATATGGTAACCCGATACACAACCCTAGTTGATGTCTAGCCCGACATGGTGATGAGTTGATACCTCTTAAACACCATGGGTGATACATACATGTAAAATGTGCCCATCACAACCAACCCTAACCCAACATGGGTGTTACAACCCAATATTGTATGGTCTATCCCTACATGGCTTGGTTCCCTTCACTCCTAACGACTTGTATATTGGGTTGAGCCCGATATGGCAAACCCTAACCTGTCACGGCCAACCCTAGATGGTGAGCCACCCGATATGGTGATTGAATGCATCTCTAGCCCGATATGGTGGTGGCTTAATACCTCATGCACGACATGGGTAACACATAAAAACACCTCTAGCCCAATATGAATGGTGTGTATATACTTCTAGCCCGATATGGTGAGTGCTCATATACTTACAACCCGATATGGTGAACATATGCACACTTCTAACCCAAGATATCTTGTAAAGGTGAGGGAAAGACACTTTTAGGAGTGATGAGTGTAACACCAAGTAATGGAGTGGCTAATAGCTTGATAGGTGAAACACCTAAAGTGGTTGATAATGGACAACCTTATATCAGTAATGCCTTAACCCGAGATGAGTCCATATCATTGATTATAGTTGGGTAATTCAAGCGTGTGACTTATGGCCAATACTGTACAAGATTAATATGATGGGATAGTGGATAAAGTGTTAGGATGGGAAATACCCTAATACAAGATAAGTTGATGAACTTAAGTAAGTTAAAAGTAATGAGGGAAGTGATACACCAAGGCATGGTAAATATCACATCCAACACTTTAAGGTTGTTACACCTTGATGCACCTGAAATCCAATATGTATGGATGAGTAACACATGAAGTGTGTCATGCCAATTGTTACATTGAGATGTAATGAGCTTAATGTACTTTGATAATTGTAGGCTAACATACCTTGAGAAAGGGTTAAGCCAAGTTAATAAAGTATGATGTATTCATACTCTGCAAAGGGCGAGAGAGAAACTCATACCTTGTGTTGATAATCATTTAATGATAAATGATGAGAATAAATAAGTATGATTGAATACTTATGATATCAAAGTTTTCTGCTATATGTGTGGAGCAATGAATTAGGGTTTGATCATTGATAATATGTTCTTGAAAACCTAAATGGTTAATAATGGAAAACCCTAACCCTAATGATGGGAAGATTGCACTTCTCGTTTTGCATTAGCCTGGTAAGGCATGTTAAATACTTGTACAAAAAGTAAAATGATTAATGGCCTTGTGAACCATGAGAATAAGTTTTTGCCTAGTGAGAGGTGACAAGATGTGTAATGGCCTTGTGAGCCATGTGTATAAGTTGTTGCCTAGTGAGAGGTGACAAGATATGTAATGGTCTTGTGAGCCATGTGAATAAGTTGTTGCCTAAGTGAGAGGTGACAAGATGTGTAATGGTCTTGTGAGCTATGTGAATACTTGTACAACAAGTGAAATGAATACCTTGGTCTGAGGACCTAGAGGTAATAGTTACCTAATAAGTGATAACAATATTCAATGATGATTTAAGGGTTTGAATACCCAAATCTATAATCATGATGATGATAATAAGGGATGGAAATTCCCAGTAATGAGATAAGGGATTGAGATCCTAAATGTTATGTGTTCTAAAGATTTGAAAAGTACTTGATAGATGTATTACACCTTTTTTGTAGCATTTGTCATAATAATTCATGTTTGAAAACTTGACTGATGCTAAAAGAATATGGTAATGTACTTAATTAACCAAGTGGAATCTCATCATGTAGTGCCCTGACCATAGATCCATCAACTTCATAATTTGCTGAATGGTGAAACGGGTTGCTCCGCGGTAGAACCCGGAGAACGCATATTTTTGAATATGTGGGGGTGATGGGAGAAATTATCCGTACACCCTAATGGAGGAATTGATGTGAGATAAACATTAAATCTCTCAATCCTTCATTATATGTGCCAGGATGGATGTATCAAAAATCTCCCGATGATGATATAAATGTCAGATCGATGTGAGATAAACATTAAATCTCTTGATGCCGAAGGAGTGTAGTTGACGCTGTAGCTCTATAGCGAAGTTGTCAATATACCCTGGAAAGCTATTTAGCAGTGACACAAGATGTCCTGCCTGTGGTCTCGTACTGAACAAGACAAGGGAGGTCTTGGCAGCCGACTCTGTCATTGACCTTGTATGGTACTGATTTTGACTTCACAATGGTCGGTTGGAGTATGAGCAGTATACCTCATCTCCTCTGGGCATAAGTGTCATTGTAAAATGTAATCAGCCGTGTAGCATATCTGCTTAAGGATCGAATATGAGAAACATTGTTTGATGCACAATATAGTTATACATCTTAGTGGATAGATGTTATTTATGTTTCTTTACATTCCTTGCAAAGCAGATAGATGATTTTTAACTCTACCATTGGTAGATGCAATGTTCTCCTTAAGAAAGGAGATTATCTTATTCTGTTCATACAATGATTAATATTGCCTGTTAATATAAAAGAACCTCTGCTCAATTATAAATGTTAAATCTATAATAATATGGTCAGTAGAGAGTTATATCTCTCACTGGGACAATTGTCTCACCCCGTGGGATCCACATTTTTATAGGTGGACATGCACGAGGTGGAGAAGATCTTTCTGCAGAGGAGGAACAACAACTGAGGCAGTAGTGACAACTCAGGTTGAGTGTACTGTTTGTCGTGTCTTGTAGATAGAAGTCCTATGTGTCGTCTCTGTACTCTCAGGTCCTCGGAGTTGGTTTGTACTGGTTTCATGAATAATATGAGATTTTGGCTTGAATGCCTCGACGTTTTATGTTGCTCCAATATGTGTTTTGATAGAGCAACTGTTATATGTTATCCTCGAGAAGAGATGGTACTATGTATGTACAATGTGAACAATGATGTATATAAAGTTTTGGTTCTTCCTTAAAGAGTTTTCCTAGAAATGGATCTCTTTGCAAAACATTTTTAATTTTAGTGATTTTTGTTAATATATTGTTTATGTTTATTCCGCTTAATTAATGATGATTTCTTTGTCAATTTGGCGACAATCGCTACACTGGGTCCCTTCATGAGGAGACTTTGTACACTACTAGGTCGGCTATTTGGAAAAAACTGACCCCATAGCTTGACATGATATGGAGGCGCGAAGGCAAAATGGACCAAATTTTCACCGCGAGAAACATGTTGGGTCAGTTTTCTAATAAAACCGATGCTATGTTTATATCACACAAAAAGTTAGATTTTGTGGGTCTTTTGTAGTGTCGATTAGCTTTAATAAAACTGACCTTGTACCTCAACCGATACCTGGATTTTTTCCTAATGACTTATAGCTTCGTTTTTTTAAAAGAAATGATGCAATAGCCTATTAGTTTAGTTTTGCTAGTAAAAGTGACGCTTTCGGCAGTGTCATTATTGGCCAAAAATGTAGTAGTGTATGACCCACAAATATGTAATCACTTTGCATACAAATGTTACACGCCGATGCCATAAAAGTGAGAAAATTCAAAACAAAAGTGTGTGATCAATTACTAAAGAAGCACATTATCACAAAATAGGGTAAATTAAAACCAATCTCATATAACTGTCTCAAGAAGAAATATATTCATCAAGGTTCACAACATGTCACCACATATAACACATACCACACCATAAATGTATTACATCAATGTACAATGGCCATCCTGCCACAACCTGTTACAAAAGATAATCTATTCATAAACGTGAGCCACTTATATATACAACCAAGGCATACAACCAAAACATGTGTCGATACAAAATCTACAAAACACCCCTTCCTTACATGGACAACACATAGGACTCTACTACAAAATACTAGTAGCATCTTCAACCTCTCACATTCACTAATCTCCTTGTTTCTCTTCCTCAACCGCATGATCTCTACCACATCATGTACGACCACCTAAAAAAAGATGTTGTGAACCACAGGGGTGAGACCCATGTCCCAATGAGAGAAATAAATTTCCACCAACAACTATTGTAAACACATATTAACCTTAAGTATAGATGTGACATTATTAACAGGATGAGCACATTCAGCTAAATGAATAATTTAAAACTAATTATACATGCTAAACAAGTTAAGCAGCTACAACTAATTAGTAGAACAAGTTATGCATATAGAAGGAATATGAAGAACATGCATAATAATGGATTTCCCTTACTACCTTATAATACAACTGAGCAGTACAAGAAACAAGGAAAGGGAAACAACCAATGTGAATTGTGTTAAGTCTTAAGCAGAATAAACTACACAACTGTTTACATATTTTATTATGCCCTACAGATTTGAGTTGTACCATCCAAATCGAACTAACCACTGCTAAGTCGAAATCAATGCCATACAAGATCTTTGGAAGAGTCAGAATCCACGATCTCACCTCATCCTCCCGACCAGTATGAGAGACACCGTACAGACATAACATTCAACTACCATTGGTGACATAGTGTCAAGTTGAAAAACACCTAGTTTGCCTTGGTACATGTCATGGCGCTAGACACCAGGATACGAAACCCTATCACCGAGGTACAACCGCAGTTGTCCTCCAAAATCACATCACATAATATAATCACTAAGACACAACCATGGCGATTCTAAAACAGCAAGGCATGACCATGGCCATCCTCAAAACATCTGGGGTCAAGATGACAAGGACACAATCACTTGCACCTTACATACTCAACCGTACACAGTCTGAGTTTCCCATAGGAAGACTCATTTCATCATCTAGAAAGTTTTAACACTAGAATGGATCTATGGCACATGGCAACTACATGATTAGGGTTTCACTTAATTAGTTAAGCCAATTGGGTATCTTTTATAGTGCATCAATCAAGTTACAATGTACAAACCCTAAACATATTATACAAAGATATGGGTAGATTACAACCTCAGAAGATATAATGCATATTTTGCATAAAGAAAATCACATCACCACATGATACTGTCTCACTGCCATACACAAGACTATCACCATTATCTCTTCACTATGGGATAACAAATCCTTTATCACATCACTAGAGGAAATCATCTCAAATTTTGTACTAAGCCTCTGCTAAGGTCATAAGGCCTAATCACGTAGTTCCTACATAACATCATTATCTCATTATGCCTCATAAGGGCTCATAATCACCATGCACATGTCACACACATGATGCCACATCAATCATTTGACTATGATGTTCATTCATCCTGTGAGTTAGGTTACAACAAGTAGGAGAGAGAGAAAATACTTCATTACATGCTAATCTTTCAAATTAGATAAGCATTATGTCACGTACTCAAACTTAGGGTTAGGGTTCTTCACAAATAACCAATTAGGGTTGTCATAATAGCGCTTAACATTATACCCTATTGTACACCACTTCCCACATTCTTGGAAGCCATCCAATCATATATCTCAAACATGAAAATAGTAACGTGTAGCGACCATGTAAGGTGTAACACCTCTAGGGACCGCTAGCATTGGTTTCCCTAGAGACCACTACTGATAACCCACCATAGCGACCATCACAACTCAACAACATAGCAATCAACATAACCCATCAAACGTCATGACCGCAACACACCATCACCTGTAGCGACCATCACCAAGCACCAATCATAGCAACCAACCCACATGTAGTGACCACCACTAGTTAAAGGCCTAGTGATCACAACACATGCCAAACATAACCACTACTTGACCCATCAAAACATAGCAACCATCTCATGCATCGAAGCATAGTGACCAACAAGAGAGAGAAATTCATTTCGACCAGCATGGATCAACGCCATAGTCATGCAAACATGGAAGCACCACGACCATGTAAGGTCAAGATAACATAGCGACCACTAGGAAACATGGCGCCACAAAGATCTAGGATTAGGGTTATAGAGACCAACCAAAACCCAAGCTCACAACCATCTAGGTCACAGTGACCACATAGAGAAAGAGAAAGATGGTGACCGAAACAGATGTAAGTCACCAAGAAACTGCAACATCACCAAAGGTGAAAACCACACAAAGATAGTGATAAGTGAAGCCCTTAAAAATACCATCACAAAGATCAACATAGAAACCAAGATAAGGGGAAGAAAACCAAGTGTCAAACACATGCAAACAAGAGTCCAAATCTCCATCTTTCATACAGTAGTTGAACCATAAACATGGGGATACAAAAAAACGATCAAGATGTTGCATGCAAGAACCATCATCTCCACCATCCATAAGATATAATGTACAAGAATTAGGGTTTAGGAAAAAGATTCATTCCATGCAAATATCACCAAATAATCATAAACCCTAAATTAAGATATCATCACCAAAAAACTTAGAACACCGTTTTAGAGATAGACAAACTTGCATGTAATATTATGTGCAACAATAGTAGAGGAGAGAGTTATATAACCTAACTTGAGGTGAAGATCAAATTCCATGCCATGAAGCTCTAAGAGAGAGAAAAAAACCACAACTTGGATCAACTCATCAGCCAAGTAAGATCGCCTAAGAGAAGAAGAACAAACCTAGGTCAAAGGAAGCTCAAAGAAGAGAGGGTACAAAACCAAGGTTGAAAAGAAAGGGAAAGAGGAGATCTTCATCTCACTCAAGTACTGCCATGGGAGAACCATGGATTCACACTCCATTGGAGAGAAGTTCCTTAGGAGAACCACCACGGAGAACCATGGATTGGCCAAGAGATGAAAGAGTGTTGTAGGGTTGTAAGAAAAAGAAATCAATAAAGATAAACCACTTACCAAGATCAATGATCACCAAAGGATCAACAAAAGAGAGATGATCCAACCCTAGATCACCGCATGAAAGGGTTCAAACTCCTTCTTCAAGCTCAAGCACCTCCACTTGCACCACCAAGAACAAGGGTTGACTCCAAGTAAGAGAAGGAAGAGAGAGATAAAGGGGACACTTGCATGTAAAAGAAGGGGTATAAATACCCAAGAGTAGGAGAGAGATGAGGGAGATGAGATGTCAAGATACTAGGGCCACTAGTGACATGTGTCCCTCAAAAGATTGGCCATGCAAGCACTCAAAGCATGAATGCAAGAAAGGGTGATAAAATCAAAGCTAGGCAGTGACCGCTTGGTTCACTACCCATCGGTCGAAGCAAAAACCACCATGGTAGCGACCTCTACACCATGTCAACAACACATCGAACATGGTTCAAGATCAAATGGTCGCAACAACTAAAAGAAAAACCTCAAAACTCCTTTTATTGCAACAAAAAGTCCAACACAACGTACAACGATAACTACAAACATAACCAAGAAAGCACTTTGGTCGCAACACTTCAAAGGATAAAAAAATGCCAGCCAATGATGCGGCTAACTGGTGGGTCCCTGTACAGGCCGGGGGTCCACCCGGGGGTTTAAGATTCCTGCGGGGGTCACAAATGTGGAGCTCGTGCGGGAGTGGTTCCCTCGTAACAAAAAAAAAATATGGTCAACATCATCATCAACTCAAGCACCCATGCAAACCCTAGCATCATCATACATGATTCCACCTCATCAACAAAGGTCCAACAAGGCACCCCCATGCATCAGTATCTCCCACATGATGCCAAAACATAGGTGACACATCCAACATGTGACAAATTGCAAGATAAACCCTCAACATGGGTAAATTTCAACTTGGTCTAAAACAACACATATAGCATAACTAGCTCAAACATTAGGCAAACTGGACCAAACTAAAAACATAATCATGTCACATGTTATTAAAGTACACCACATGATTATATTAAGGTTTTAAGAATCTAATTATGCTAAGAAAGAAAGATCAAGCATAAATCTAGGTCAGGGTTCTTACAACCATAAACCCCTAACAAGGATTTTGCCCCCAAAATCCTACACGAAAAGAGATGGGTACTTCCTACGCATCTTCTCCTCCAACTCCCACGTGGATTACTATAAACCATGGTGATGAAATAAAACCTTAACCAACACTATATCCTTCTTCTTCAACTTCTTCACCCTCCGATCCAAGATCAACACATGACCTTCAACATACGACATATCCTCTTCCAACTCAACCTCCACTGGCTGCAGCACCAACTCGGTATCTGGATGGCACTTTACCAACTCAAAACATGAAAGACTGGATGCAACATGTGCAACTCAGGTGACAACTACAACCTATAAGTCACCTTCCCAACACGTGCCACCACATGGTAAGGTCCCATAAACCTGGGAGCCAACTTACGCTTCTTCCCAAACCTCAACATGCCTTTCCAAGGAGAGACCTTGAGATATACTTTGTCCCCCACTTAGAACTCCAAAGGCTTATGGAGATTATCAGTGTAAGACTTCTATCTATCTTGGGCTGCCTTCAGCTGCTGCTGTATCATCTTAATCTTCTCTATTATCTGTTGTACAAGCTCAGGCCCCAAAAGCTGATACTCACCCATTTCATACCAACACACGGAGACTGACAATGTCTCCCATACAAAGCCTTGTAAGGTTCCATGTCGATACTACTCAAATAGATGTTGTTGTAAGAAAACTCTATAAACTAAGGTGCATATCTCAACTGTCCAAAAACTACAAAACACAGGCTCTTAATAGATCTTCCAAAACTTGAATAGTCCTCTTTGATTGACCATTAGTGTGCGGGTAAAACAACATACTGAATCTCAACTGTATACCCATTACCACACTAAAATGATCCCAAAAACAACTAGTAAATTGAGGGCCTCTATCAGATACTATCGTCACTGGTATACCATGAAAACGGACTATCTCATCCACATACACATGTGCCAACTTTTCATATATGTCATCTTCATAGGAAGTAAGTGCACTAACTTGCTCAACCTGTCCACTATCACCCAGATGGAATCATGACATTTGGCTATCCTAGGAATACTAAAAGAAAACACAACATTAATGTCAGAAAATATTTGTCGTTATTGTAGAAAAGGTTGTCGTTATAGCTATTAGCGATGGAAAAGAAGAGTCGTCGCATGTTTTCATTACTGGTCTTGCCATTGATACAAATAATGACATAAATTTTCATTCCATCGTTATTATCAACCACGACAAAGAATTTAGTTTGTCACTAATCGTTATTACGACAACATAACTTACATGTCATTATTGGTAATTGTGAAAGCATAATTCTATAGTAAATACCAATAACAATAAACTTGTTGGTTCTGTTACAAAGCTTAATCAGGACAGAAAATTTCCATCGTAAATACACATTGCGGCAATCAACATTTTTCATATAAATGTTGAAAGATATACATGATACATTACCATGTATTTATATAATGAATGAATTAGCAATTGTAATATAAAGAACTATCTTATATAAACCATAACCATTTGAAGTGTGATTCAACAATTATATACACTATACATTCACAAATTGTTGTTTTTATTATATCAAAGAAAATTGTTAATTTACATAGGGAGGATATGACACTTTGTTACTTTAACAAATAAAAATATACAATAATGTTTGTCCTCTCTCTCTTTTATTAGAGATAACAAAATATAATACTAGATAGTGGATTGACTGTCCTTTGAGGATGATGCAGCTGCTTGCCTTCCCCTATTCTTTTAGCAATCACAATTAACCTATTCTAGACAAGATTATCTCTACCAGCTCATGAGTTTGTCTAAATTCTCTTTGTCATGTATACATGGCTCCACAAATTTTTTGGTCTACAACTACCTCTTAACTGTGATCAACTATCTTCGATTATCACTGTGGTTTAATGCATAGCTTATGTTCTACAACACAGGACTCTTGTGGATTATTGGATGGGCCTTGATGATGTCTTGGTATCACCAATCATTCCAAAAGCACTATGCACATTAGCCAGTAGAGTCGTCCCTTCAGATTGGATTATCATGATATTTAAGCCTTAAACAGAACCATAGCACATGGACTGATGGACACAACCAAGGGATACTTTTAGACCAGTATGCACAATCAAACACCCGTAGAACCTGTAATGAACAGAGGTAACTGACCACCGTCTTGATCAGATTCCTTCTTTACGTTGACAATGACGGCAACATACTTAGCAAGTAAGCCCTTTTCAATATCACACGTTGTTGGTGTATCCTGGTCAGGCTCCATGTTACATCTTGAGCAATAGAGACTTTTATTTTAATTGTTTTGCACTCCTCGACATCACTTTCTAACTAAGGTGATGCAGGTTCACCAGAGATGATGTGGGTGTTGTTGACGATTTATCAGCCTGCCTGTTACCTCCAAGATGATGGTCAAAGTACTCACATTAGCAATAATGTTGCTGGATTGCTTCTAGTCTGACTCTTCTGCCCTGATGACTCCACTATGGCCTCTCCATCAACTGATTCACCATCATCCTACAAATGGTCCAGACGACCGTGAGATTTTCTAGTAAAATAAAATAGAAAAAGCATAGTAAGTTGCATAAGAAAAAATAGAGTTCAATATATTGAAATAAAGTGGCCATAGAGGTTCCGAGACAGACAATTTATTTCTAAAATATCCCCCAGTTCATCATATATTCATCACAGTTAGGTAATTCCAAGAAGCTTAGAATAAAACACAAATCCCAAAGAACATCCCCACAATGCATCACAACCCACTTTAGAGGGTCTCTTAAAACTAGAAGCAAACAATAGTGTATTGTTTGAAACGGAATAACCAAAAGGACGTTATATGGACCAAGACTCTTTATTTGAGTTTGTTTGAAACAGTAGCATGTTAGGATATGGTGCAATTTTGTGACTCGCCCTTGGATACAAGATGAAGATAGGATGCCCATTTCAAAAAAGAGGAAGGGCTATATGTAGTGTCACAGGAAGATTATAGGAGCTATATTGGGAAGGAATTCAATACTTTAAATTGAATAATAATCACTCATCTACATGCTAAGTGCATATAATATTTGTAGCAACCACTTCTAATATTTTTATTGCATTACCTAACAGCTTGAATAATTTCATGTTGAGAGTAGAATGTATACAGTGATGTTTAGTGTTACTGTATCAACTATTAACCAACATTCACTGCCATATAAATGTATAGAAGTAGAAATACCAATATATCCCAAAAATTGGTATGCAAAAGTAAAAGGAATCTTAGCAAGAATAAAATATGAGACCAGAATATTGAATACATTAGGATAACTAATGGATAGGTCAAGGTGTGGTCTTCTCTATCTACTTGATAGTGAATATACTCCTAGCTTTGGTAAAGGATTATACTTCAGGTGATCTGAAGTTATTTTAATTGATAAAAGGAAGTTGTATGACAAGATGAGAAGGAATCATATACAACTGATCATGATGCCACCAACCCATCATGGTGACGGCCCTAACCCCCACTGATATTTTGAAGTCTGAGATCAAACATATGAGGGATCCTCATATAAATAGTATCTCTTTTGGGATTGGGAGGATGTAGAAGCAGTTCACTTCTCAACAATGTAGATGATAATTTGTTAATATCTTCTTAATCACCTACCCACTTGCGATAAACTACAATGAAGAAGGATCTACATACCCGATATTTGATCATATACAAGATCAATGTCGAATCTATCACTTATATCATTCTTAGTTGGAGATACTTTAGTGGAGTTTGGATTTAATACATGCCATGTCCAATGTCTGGTGTTCAATTCAGGAGGGTCATTTCCATCCACTGCATTGAAGGAGGTCTGGGAGTCTAGGATAGAACTTATGAGGAACCATGCTAGATATATTTCTGGGAGATAATGAGATTTTCAACCCAATTGAGAATATGTCAACTCCTTATGCCTGCTCTGTAAAGAAATAACTACATTAACACTCATTCCGTAGCCTTAATTTGATTAGGAATTGAAACTTAAATGACTAGTGGCGTGCATATTCTAATATAATATTTCTTGTGTGACTGAACTCATGGATTTTGGTTCTGAGTATGTTGTGACTAAGAATTTGGTGCTATTGAATAAATCCTCACACTCATGGTTGTTGGTCCGAGTATGATGTGAGTAAGAATTTGGTGCTACTGAGTCAATTCAATTCTCTAACTATTTCCTAGTTGCTTGAAAGAGCCACAATGAAGCTGTGTTTAACCAATACTAAACCTCAACCTACCATCATAGCTGAGGTTTAAAACAGACTCCTGAAATCTTCTCAATCTTAAATGCAAAAAACGATCTTCTTTTTGGATTGCTTCATCATGGGGAGTTATGCAAGCTAATGTGGATTTAGCAGTGATTGACAATGAATGAACCAACACAAGGATCATGTTCCAAATCATAGGGGGGTGACTGTGGCTACATGACCAAAGAGATAACATAAAGTGGTATATATCTCATGATTTTCATTCACATATGTACCCATCACTTCTCATAGTTTTATGGTGAAAAGCATCCTCCAAAATATCAACATTACTATACCTTCCTCAAAATGTGCTCCTTAACATTAACATTTCAAAGATAAAGTTTTCTTTTTAGTTGTATGCCATGTGGCCTGTTCATGATCATGGCCGAGGATGGTTTCCTACGGGGGTTTCAATTCTATGATGTGGCTAATGTATACACATCGTGTTCTATAATGAACTGAATGTACAAGATTAATGTGTAATATACAACAAAATTATAATAGACCATCACCTCATGTTGGTCATATACAAGATCAATGTGGAATCTATTACTTATATCATGTTCAGATCAAAATGCTTCTATTACCAAGGATTGAAATTTCATTTCTAAAATTTGTGAAATTAATAGGAAAAGGGAAGCCAATGCATTGCAGAAGATAGGAGTTCATCACCTTACATTTATGTGATCAACACCCTACCGAATGGTCTACCTTCATTCTTGCCTTTTCCACAAAGCACTACTCCTCGCCATGGTCAACCCTGAGATCCTCTTAGAATCTCAAGCATTTTAGTACAACTTTTGGGAGCTGTCCATCACCACATATTTATATAAGCACATTATAAACAGACAATATTCTGGCACATTTTTCTCAACATCACAACTTACAAGCTAATAAAAAGAATAAATATGATGATTTTGAAAGCTCTATCATCCCTGCTACCGCAAGAATCATGCAGACCATGAGAACTGCACCTGGTTGCTTTGTAAGAATGGGCAAATTATTAGGCACCCTTTTGTATGAATTTTAGCTCAAATGTTACAAACTGAATGGAGTATCATTAACATATCCAATATTGTAACATAATTTTGATAATAAGTACCAAATAGTTCTATATATAAAACTGAAAGTGGTCAAATGCAACTAAGTGAAAAGGATTGAAAGCGGGCATCACTTCAACTAAATGGAAGAAAGAAAAAGATACTATAGAACATGGACAAAATATGTTGTCCTGGTAGCATGTTTATCACTCCATAAACTTCAATGTAGTTGTAAAAACAACCTACTAATTGAGAGCAGGTTGCCAGAATTTCTAAACTGAGAATGTGAACATGCTTCTCTACTGAGAACCACTTCCAACACATCTCAAAGAACAAAGAAGGGTGTGTATGTTTATTAAAACATAACCCAAACCCCAAAATGAAACTAAATTTATAGACCCTATTTTAGTTAGAATTATCTTTTAATTCATATCACAACCCTAACTATAATCTCAACTTCGGTAGTGGATTCTAGGAGTTCTTTTCCTAAGATATACAAAGATAACTATGCATGAACCTTAGGAACAAAGACTCATTTCAGATCATGTTCAGATCAAAATGCTTCTATTACCAAGGATTGAAAATTCATTTCTAAAATTTGTGAAATAAATAGGAAAAGGGAAGATAGTGCATTGCGGAAGATAGGAGTTCATCACCTTACATTTATGTGATCAACACCCTACAGAATGGTTTGCCTTCATTCTTGCCTTTTCCACAAAACACTACTGCCCTAAAGTGCGCTAGCTGCTCCTCGCCATGGTCAAGCCTGAGATCCTCTTAGAAACTCAAGCTTTTCAGTACAACTTTTGGGAGTTGTCCATCACCACATATTTCTATAAGCACATTATAAACAGACAATATTTTGGCACATTTTTCTCAACATCACGACTTACAAGTTAATAAAAAGAATAAATATGATGCTTTTGAAATGTCTATCACCCTTACTACTGCAAGAATCATGTAGACCATGAGAATTGCACCTGGTTTCTTTGTAAGCATGGACAAATTATTAGGCACCCTTTTGTATGAATTTTAGCTCCAATGTTACAAACTGAGTGGAGTATCATTAACATATCCAATATTGTAACATAATTTCGATAAGGAGTACCAAATAGTTCTATATATATAACTGAAAGTGGTCAAATGCAACTAAGCAAAAAGGATTGAAAGTGGGCATCACTTCAACTAAATGGAAGAAAGAAAAAGATACTATAGAACATGGACAAAACATGTTGTCCTGGTAGCATGTTTATCACTCCATAAACTTCAATGTAGTTGTCAAAAACAACCTACTAATTGAGAGCAAGTTGCCAAAATTTCTGAACTGAGAATGTGAACATGCTTCTCTATTGAGAACCACTTCCAACACATCTCAAAGAACAAAGAAGGGTGTGTATGTTTATTAAAACATAACCCAAACCCCAAAATGAAACTAAATTTATAGACCCTATTTTAGTTAGAATTATCTTTTAATTCATATCACAACCCTAACTATGATCTCAGCTTCAGTAGTGGATTCTAGGAGTTCTTTTCCTAAGATATACAAAGATAACTATGCATGAACCTCAGGAACAAAGACTCATTTCAAATCATGTTCAATCAAAATGCTTCTATTACCAAGGATTGAAAACTCATTTCTAAAATTTGTGAAATAAATAGGAAAAGGGAAGACATGCATTGCGGAAGATAGGAGTTCATCACCTTACATTTATGTGATCAACACCCTACAGAATGGTCTGCCTTCATTCTTGCCTTTTCCACAAAGCACTACTACCCTAAAGTGCGCTAGCTGCTCCTCGCCATGGTCAAGCCTGAGATCCTCTTAGAAACTCAAGCTTTTCAGAACAACTTTTGGGAGATGTCCATCACCACATATTTCTATAAGCACATTATAAACATACAATATTCTGGTGCATTTTTCTCAACATCACAACTTACAAGTTAATAAAAAGAATAAATATGATGCTTTTGAAATCTCTATCAACAATAAACCTTTTCACAATGAATAGGTGATAAGAACATCATCTTTTATATGTGTGAACTAAATAATAGACAATTTATGCAACATCATATCAAATTTTGGATACCATCAACATAATAGGTTGTTTAATATCTTACAAGTGACAATTTAGAGTGTACATGATCCATTATTTAAAATAAGATGGAAAGTATGAATGGACGCATCATTTTCTACTTTGATTAGTTTTTACAAGCCTTTGAAATAGACTTATGTGCTCAGAATGGATGAACAAGTTTTCTATATTTTAACTAATGGAGAGATAGACACTATATATAACTATAGGATGAACTCTAGAAATGATGGATGCTACTTTTTGAGTATGGAAATTTGGGCATGTTCATGTGTATGTGTATCGAGTGGGTTAGTTATTGGTTAAGAATAAGCAACCATATACCATGCCTACTACACCAACCACTAGGGGCATAGGTCCAATTTGTTTGTTCCCAAATTCCTTACAAAAAGAGATTTGGTGTGTCTATGATCAAGAAATGGCAATTTATTTGTTCTTGTAGGCTTGGTATTTGCTGCTAGACTTGGTAGCATTGAAATTTTAGAATTTATCCTTCACAGACATGATTTCAATCTCGTCAGTGAGTTTAAAAAAGTAAGGTCTGGCATTTGATCTTACTGAGAATCTAAACAGAGCATCCACAAACATAGATAAGTGGGGAAAAACCCTTGAGTAATGGTTTTTAGTGGAGGCATTCAACATACAAGTTATTATGCTTACTGGTAAGTAGCAGCAGCTTAGTTCTGTGTAAGCCATCCTTAAACAATAACCAGATCTGGTAGTTGTCCATCTCCAGGTTCTATTGAATAAAAAGAAATATGACTTTGTGAAGCTATATGCATCTCTACAAACATTCTTGCATATTATATGACTTTGTGAATCACTTCTTTCAGAATCTGGTTGTACGATCTACCTTTGGGTTCTAGATCGAAAAAAGTTATAATATTGATAGTTGGGAAACAAATAATGGTGGTAAAAGTCTATATGACTTTTGTTGGGACATCTATAGCGGGTTCTAAGTGAACATCAATGTACTCAACCTATTAAAATGCATCCAAAAGATAAAAAGGGGAACTTGAGCATGTTGTAGACACCGAGATAAAATATGATAGATTACCAACCCTCTGCTTTCTTTGTGAGATAGTTGCGAATACTGAAAAAAACTACTAGCACAAAGACTTTGAGTGAGAGGAGGAAAGGAGATGGGGCTTATGGCTGACAACATCACCACAATGGAGGAGTCAAGGCAACAGACCGGAGAGGTAAAGCAATAAACTTGCTAGCCACAAAACCCATTTCTACTGCAAAATGAAATAGAAAGGAGAACCTAAAGGAGACAAAATAAGAAAATGTTTCTTCACAAGTAACCATGCTAACTCTGACCATTTACGCATTCAATGAATCATGAAGCTTAAATGGTGAACAAAAGATTAATCCATAACAAGACATGAGTAAGAAACTCAGAGAAACAAAACCAACATAACAATTCCTTCTCAACTCTGAACTTAATGTGGTTGAACATCATCATTGCGACATGAAATTCTGAATACCTACAATAGAACTTCAGATTCACCATGTGTAGATGTTCGATGTCATCCGTTCTCACCTTGGCAGAGGCATAGCGACAACAATGTTCTCATTACTAACCTTCACGACTGAATCACCATCAACAATATCAAATACCACATGCATGTGTAGGTTAGTTCATGCACAGTACAAATACTGAATTAACTATCTAGTATATCTCTTCAATAGAAATATGCTTAAGAGAGCTAGTGTTGTTCCAATCAATTAATCATCACAATGAATCAATCATGAAATCTACTTGTGTTATTGTTTTTAATATGTATCTTGCATGATATATATTTGTAAATGATGAATTACAATTAATAAGAAAATAAGAACATGAGTAATATAATGGACAACATTTCCACCCAATTAGTTAGTATTAATTTTCCTAGCTTGTACATGGATGTAAATAGCCCTCTATTTGAGACATCCCTCCTTGTTCTCATTTTACTTTACCATATCCTCCATTTCACTTTTCCTCCGCAACCTCTTAATTGTCCTCTCTTGTGTCCTACTCCTAGTTCCCTTTTCTTATGAAAATTAAGTAGAGCTAGAACCAGTGAAATGACTATTTATTCCAATTCTTCCTCTTCTCCATGTCCCTCTCTATATTCCTCCTATGAGGCAACTCATTGAACCTATGAATGTAGATCATAGCACATGAAGGACAGTGATGTGGGCATGTGTTAATGTTATAATGACAAGAAATGGCACTTGAAGGCGCTAGGTCTAGACTTCGACATGTGGAGCTGTATTCTAGATCAAGTAGTCATGTTTCTTCTCTTTTCTTTATGAGTTGTTGAGGTGGGGTACTTCTCAAAATACCAAAAGCAAGTCTAACCTAAGTACTTGAAATAGATAATAACTAGATAATTCTAAAAATATGGAATTGGTGCAACATTTATTAGGGGACACCCTATACCATTAGAAAAAAGGTTCTTAGGGGAGACCCAATCTAGGGGAACATGTGCATCACTAATCCAATGAAGTGGCTACTAAGGTTCAAGTGAAAGAATTCTGTTGGACCAAAAACAAAAAGGAAGCAAGCTAAACAACATCTCTAAGAAAAAAAAAGCAAATGATAATAAAATGATGAATCATAGAAAAAGGAGAAAAGAAATTTGCGCATACACAGGAGTCCAACTCATATGAGAGATAAACAAAACACAATAGGTCAAATGCTATATCCATGCTATGGGAAGTCTATTTCTAGGTAGTAGGTCCTGACAATGCTCAGGCCCATGGACATCAATGTATATTTAAGCTAACTCTATTGAGGCTTGACCAACTAAGGTAGGTTTTACACTCTCTGGTGTACAAGAGTTACTCCTGCTTCCACCATTTCAATTTTTAGTGCTTGATTATTTTTGTCTCAGAAATAATAGTTGGAACAAAGTATGCCATTTGTTCTACAGACCTCATGCAGAAATGAGCACCAACTGCTAGACACTGATAAAATCCTACCCATGCCAACAAACATCAATGATAACAAGGAACGTGATCCCAAGGCAAAATTCTAGGTACCCTTTTTGGCAAACCTGACTCAATCATAGCCCATTTCTATCTAAACTCTCTCCTTATATTCATGTACCATTTTCCAAAGCAATTAAGAAACTCTACATACCATCTAGGAATTTGGCTTGGAGAAGATGAGGACTGGAGGTAGCAAAGTCACATGAGCTGTCTTCAACATGGAGATAATAACTCCAGATTTTTCCATGCCATAATGAATCAAGGACACACATAGAATATAGTTAGCATGCTCAAATGCTGATGAAGTTCAGTGTGTGCTTATGCATATCAACCCCTATAAAGTGGCACATCCAGATGACATTGTCTGACTCTTTCTCTGACATAATAGGCATCGTATAGGTCATTTCATTATTAAAACAATGCAGGTGGAAATCCAAAGTGGGGATCTACCTACCAAATTGTTTGAACCCACACTTGTGCTAATTTCTAAGGTTAAAACCGCAAAACATACAACCAATTGTGCCCATCTCGCCATATAATGATTGTTTGAAAATAGCCTCCAAAATCATGGTTCAACATAGGTCTGAAAATCTCTCACCTGGCGTGTGTGTATCATATTAATACAATAATTTTGAGGTTTTCGGTACATTCAGGTATGTGGATCAGAAATTTTATTGAAGAGCAATTAGAAAAGTAATCATTTTTGTTTGATATTTACTCAAGGAAGTGCTCACTTGATACTTACTTGAAGTAATATGAGGTGGTACTACATCGGTTGCCTCCACAATATCCAATCTTGGGATGAGTGATATAAAATAGGAATGTCATGGAAGCCTAGTTTCAGACCCATCTGTGCATGTAACCTATTGAAAGACTTGAAAAGATCGAAAGTCCCTGCAAATGAGAACCACTAAAATCTAATTAATCTGCTTATCTTTATTTTGATGATGTTTCTGGAAGAGATACTGCTACTTATTAAAGGGAAAAAAACCAGGTGCAACAAAATCATAGAACACTAAAATACGTTTGGACATCAATATACCTATTGCGATCAACTCAGAGTTGGTTTACCACCATTATGACTCAGACTCATTGGCAGTGGGCTTTCTAGATCTTGAAGAGTACAGTTATGTCTGAACTAAATGTTAACACATTCTTACATATGATGGAAAAGAATGACAAATGCTAAATGATAACAACCCCTCATGGGTTACATACAACCAATTTGTACTCAAAGTGATACAACCACATTCATACTATGGCATTGGCTTAACCACAATCTAAACATCACTATCATTAGCCACCTCCCATGGGACCAAGTGAGGGGCCTACAAACCCAACATATACATAATATAAACCAGTGCTATACTTATAAAATATATAATTGATTTTCTCAATAAAACTTCACCAAACCAGTCTAGTAAATTAGCTACATCACAACTGAGCAACACGAATATATTTTTTATCCTACTATTAGTTTTACTTAGAGCAACTTGTACTCAGAGCAATACTAGTACATTTTGTTCATAAGAAAAGGTGGAGAATGTCTAGAACAATAAATATAAACAACAATGAAATATAAATATTAACAAGATCTTCCTTCATAGCCTAATGTTCCAGCTTAATGACATGATGGGATCCAAATAGTTAATAGAATTGGAGACTCCAATTCCTACAAGATAAAACAATAAATCATTTAGTTTCATTTCACCAAAAGAAATGTGTCATAGAAAACTATGATATGCAAATATATGAACTACAAAGAATACAACGGTAACAAGAAACATCATCAATAAGTGAACTAACCTCATAACTAATTTGAGGTATCATCATCTGAAATAACTGGAGAAAAGGCACAACCATCATCATCCTAACTAAAATCCAAAAGTTCCTAAAATTTTTGATTGATGATTATCCTATCTAGTACATTTCCACATTTTCCAAATGATTTTGTGTGGCACGCTTTCCATCTTCAACTATTTTAAGAGCTTTCTCTTGAACTTTCAAAGCTTCCTCCTTGTCTTTCAATGCTTGGTCTATTGCTTTGAGTTCATCAAGTAAGGCATTTTTTGTTTTGTATGGTCCTCTAACATCTCTTGGCTTTACACCTCCACCATAACATGATATGTATTTCTTTGTCTTTGATTCTTCGTACACTTTTTCGGCGACCTCAACGGGGTGAAGGGATGGCTCTTCTTGTTGGATGGTTATGATTTTTTCTTGAATCAACCGTTTATGTTAGTAACTAATGGACCGAAAACATATATTTTTTTCTTACTTACATGAACTTGGGATGACTCTATAGTAGCTAAGGTATCACCCTTCTTGTGGCTTTCAAAGTACATTGTTCCCAAGTCAGGTGGGTTCCCATATTTTCCTCCCTATAGTACAACAAAAAAGTTATATGCATACCTAGAGACAAAGTATAGCATAAAGAGAAAATTAAACAACCTTCTGCCATGATATTTCTCTAAGAGGCATGCTACCAGTGTGATGAAGTAACTTATTGTTCAACCCTTCTCTATTTATGGAGTTTCTCTTACTAGATGCCTGCATTTAATATAATGTGCATATAGATAGAAGAAAAAAAAGAAATATAAGAACAAATAATTTGAACTGATGTAAAGTTTTATAATAAAAAGGTCACCATAAACTTTTCACTGTGAAAAATCTCTTTCATAAGCGATTCCCAATGACTATCAACTTCAATTACCATAGGTTTCTTTGATAGTTGTTGTTGCATGTCCAAAACCTTAACAGTTTGATGCTTTCATGCCCTCCACTTTATCCATAATTATTTCAAGTGTTTTAAAGTGTGAGCTTTATATTCCTCCATGTGGTCATTTGAGAATTTATCCTAATACATGTTTAATTACACAAGAACATCAATGCATCATGGATGTTTGTCAAATGACGATAAAAATAAAGTGTAGAAGATATTACCATAACTACAGCCCACATGTGATCTTTTGTCTTTCTGTAACTTCATTCCAAGAATGCACTTTGATAGGACAAATATTACGATCACAAATAATCCTTCCCAAATGTCTACTCCACACCTTATGATTTTTTCCAACATGGTGACCTTGATAGAATGTGACATCTATCTTGGCACCTCCTCTTAGTCTAGCCACTTTTTTACATTTGTTATGTCCTCGACGTCTGACTGCCTTTTCAGCGACACTGGCTATATTCAGTAATAAAAAATAAAGAAGCATTACATAGTATTGTATAAGATATATAATGTGTGTAGTTATGAAACACATAACACAACAAACACATAGCATTTTATAGTGATGCAGTTGCATATGCCCTTAACACAATGATTATGCATCATAGACAAAACTCTTAAGTAAATAGACACTCTAATATATAGATTAAAATATCAGCTTATCATCATATATTGACAATAAACACTCCAACCACACGAAGGTTGGCCTGCCGAAAGGAATGCTAGAGGTAGGGTTATCAAACATTAGGTTCTCTTGAATAATGTTTACTTACAAAAAGAAAATGTTACAAGATTGGTAATTTGTGTTAGCAGCAAACCTATATTTTTGAATCACTATGAGAGTGTAAAGTTTGAACATCTTCCCAAAATTCAATCTGATCATAACCCAATTATGATGATGTGAGAAGCTCATTATAAAAAAAGAACAAAAGTTTCAAAATGAGGCATCCTAGAATGTTAATTTTAATTTGTGATGATAGTCATGAGAGCATGCAATAGTGGCGTGAGTCATGGTTCCTATTGGTGCCGCAACTGATTTAAGCTTGATCACCCACTAGGTTAGTTCATTATTGCAGTTTACAAAGGAGGGCAGAGAAAAAGGGGTAGTGGAAGTGGGGGTAGAAAAGAATAGGTGGTGGAAGGGGGTAGATGAAAATTCTAAAAAGGGTGATGAGGAGAAAAATAGTTTGTGATAGGAGAGGGAACAAGGATCTGATCAGAAATGACATAAATTGTTTATGAATGAACCTTATGTTTGAATCACTATGATAACCTAATGTTAGAAGCAAACCTATATTTTTGAATCACTATGATAACCTAATGTTTGATAACAATCAAATATTATGCATTCTATGCACCTGGGCTAGCCTTAGAGGACACCTTCATCCCTTGAAAATGAATCCTTCTATTTTCTTATGAGTTCATGTGCCTTAGGCACAGATTTAAGCATGTCGTGTTAGATATAAGAAGTGAACCCTGACCCAAATAGACCCAGTTCGTACTCCTAAAAAGAAGTCTAAAACCAATCCCTAAATAGACATACATTTGTCTGCAATTCCTTCATCTTGATACCAAGTGATATGTGGCAAATATGGAGTTGTTGGGAGTCACTGAAAGCCTTCCAACATGTTCTCAGACCTGGTACCTAGGATGGATCAATGCTCATGATGCCTGGGGGGGCATTTGGCCCATATCCTGTAAAGCCTTATCTAGAAGGTAACCCTTATAAATTGCTATGAAGACATTGGTAGCTAGTAAGATAGAACCATGATCCAGGTAAGGGATATTTATGATGCAGGCATAAATAAAACAAGTTAAGGAATGTATGGCTCAAGCCCTTGAATCTGCTTATTATGAATAAAGGAAAGTGAACATACACATTGAAATATCATTGATGACATTAGTGGACATCAATTCAGTCTCCACGTTCTGTTCTAGTTTAATAGGAACTTCTTCAAGAGGTGTAGGATCAACTTCAATTTGTTGGGAAGAAACATTTTCAGTTGGAGGAGCATCACAAGCTTGTGGTGGAGAAAACATTTTCAGTTGGTGGAGGAGTAATTCTTTTTAACATGGTTGCCATCCTAGATTGATCCAGAATATTGCTTTGTTTGGAAGTCAAGTTGTTCAAAAAGGATAAATGATTATCACATGACTCCATGTAACCATGGCTTTTGCTACCTCCTATATGATTCAACAAGCGACTCTTAATTTGTAATCCATGATTATGTCCTTTCCCAATTACACTCATTTGTTGTGGTGAGATGAACTTCTTAGCCTTGGACTTAGCCATTGGATCTTTCCCATTTCTTGATGTGCTTGTAGCCAACTTCCTACAAAACCGTCAAGCTAGTTGTTAATATAATTGCTTGCATAAATCAGTATAAATGAAATTATAATTGCATAGAATGTAAAAAGGAATAATCAAGTTGACACCATCACAAGAATGACAAGAAGAACATCGTTTAATTTTAGGTTTGTTGCCATTAGATGCATCACCGCAAACATTGGTTGGCAATACAAATTCTGACACAAATAAACATATTCACTCATAACATTGTAATGAGATATGAAACAAATAAGTTTGACTATTATAATTGTTACACATTTAGAAGTACTTAAAGAGGAATAGTAATCTAGTTAACATTATGAAATAAGCATTGGATCATCATGTGCATCATTTGTATCATCAACTAGCTCCAACTTGTCCCCTGGATTGATCTTTGTCACAATATGCCACCCCTTATTAATCTGATCATTCGCATAAAAACCTTGAGATGCTTGAGTTGCTAATATAAATGGCTCAACAGTTTTCCAAATATGCTTGCAATCAATACTCGTGAATCCATACGCATCAGTCTGTACTCCTTTAGCAACATCAAACCAATCACATAGATATAATACAACTCTCTTACTTCCCAAATATTGTAATTCTATAATCTCAGTCAGTTGTGTGTAGTAATCTCTGCTAATTCCACTACCATCATCACCAACCATGGTTACCACAATGCATTGTGACCTTGATCTTTCATCATGCGACTTAGTGTGGAACCGATAACCATTCACTACATAGCCATAGAAACATTTCACGCATTTGAGTGGACCACATGATAATGAAAGCAACTCATCTGTCTTCTTGCTTTTATCATTCTCATGTTGATCTCCAATCTAAAAAAAGATAGTTAGTAGAAAAACTAAATCAAATTAGCATGTATACAAAACCATATTGAACAAATCCGACCCCAACTTACTTTCATCTTAAACCATTCTATGAAATCCTCATTTAAATCCTTAATAGATATTTGATCTGGATCAACTCCTTGAGCTTGATAATATTCTATAAAATAAATTGAAAATTCATGTGATGAAGTTAGTAAAAAAAAAAAAAAATCTATTAGCAAATGGCTCAGCTACATAATTCAAGAATCATGTACACAATGAACGGCTTAACTTCCTCACAATTATTCAAGATGTATATATGAACTTTCTCCCACTCAACTACATCAAGGTCCCTTGTTGTTCCACATCCTAATCCTCTTCCCTTGTATGAAAATATAGATAATGTTGCACATTCATTGACATAATCAGTGTAGTTTCTATCAAGACGATTGAACCTTATCTCTATAGTATGCAAATATCTGGAACAAAGATTCATGCATTCTTCTTCTATATGGCCTTCTTCTATGGAACCCTGTGGACAACATCTATTGCGAATATAGGACTTCAATGTGTAAAAATATCTCTCTATCAGATACATCCAATGATCATGAACGGGCCCACATAACATAGCCTCATGTGATAAATGAATAGGAAAATGTATCATCACATCAAAAAATGATGGTGGGAAAATTTGCTCCAACTTACAAAGTGTAATTGCAATTTGAGCATCAATTTGCTTCCGATCCCCCATATCTAAACATTTGTTTCCCAAAACCTTGAAGAAACACGACAACTCAAGAATTGGTTCATAAACATCCTTAGGAACAAGGCCACACAATGCAAGAGGGAGTATGTGGTGTAACAAAATATGATGATCATGACTCTTCAATCCTGAAAGTTTTTTTTCTTTAAGATTCACGCACTGGGAAATGTTTGAAGAAAAACCATCTGGTACCTTTAGATCCTTCAAAAATCTTAAAAACCTACATTTTCCATCTACAAATAATGTGAATGATGCATCAGGCAACATTGTTTTCCCTCCAATTATCATTGGGTGCAACTCTTGCCTAATATTCATTGCTTGCAAATCTAGATGAGAGTTATAATTGTCCTTTGTCTTATTCTTCACATTCATAAGAGTTCCAAGAATACTGTGACATATGTTTTTCTCAATGTGCATCACATCTAAAGTATGTCGTATCAATAGATCTTTCCAGTATGGAAGCTTAAAGAAAAAACTTTTCTTGTTCCAATTATCCCCTCTTCTCTTGTGAGATACCTTTTCTGAACATTTGCTAAGAACATTCCCTTCTAAACTTTGCACTTGAATGAGGACATCATCACCACTTAGTGGTGTAGAGGGTGTGCCCTTCTCGATCGTGCCATCAAATGCATATTTATTCTTTCTCCACTGATGATCCAGGGGCAAATAACACCTATGACCCATAAATCATTCCTTTCTACCATTAGCCAACCTAATCAAATGAGTACCCTTATGGAAACATGGGAAAGCAAGTTTTCCCTTGGTACTCCATCCAGATAAAATCCCATATGCAGGAAAATCATTGATGGTCCACAACACAACAACACGAAGATTAACATTTTGATGTGTAGTTACATCAAATGTTTGTATACCATTATTCCAAAGATGCAATAATTCATCTATTAATGGTTGTAAATAAACATCAATACAATTACCTGGACCATCAGGACCTGGAATCAGCATGGACAAAATGAGATTTGTTTGCTTCATGCACATCCAAGGAGGCAAGTTGTATGGAATAGGAATAACGTGCCAAGTGCTATATGATGACCTAGAATTGTTGAATGGTTGAAAACCATCACTAGCAAGGCCTAGTCTGACATTCCTGGGGTCAGCAGAAAAAGTACCATGAAGCTCATTCAACTTTTTCCATGCCAAGGAATCAGCCGAATGATGTAAATTCCCATCATATTCTTTATTGTGATGCCACCTCATTAGTGAAGATGTTTTTGAGGACATAAACAACTTTTGAAGGTGGGGCTTTAGTGGGAAGTAACGCAAGATCTTTGCTGGTACTTTATTTCCATTTGCTTTTAATTTCTCTTCCCCATTGTGCTTGTCATACTTCCATCTTGCAGTATTGCAAAATTTGCATTTATCAAGGCCACATTCTTCCTTCCAGAACAACATACAATCATTCACACATGCATCTATCTTGTCATATGAGCAACCAAGATCTTTAATTGTCTTGTTTGCTGCATAATAAGAGCTAGGTAAGGTTGAATCACCTGGGAATAGTTCATCTTTCAATCATTCAAGTAGCAATGTGAAAGAATGATTACTCTATTTTCGAAGGCTCTTGAGATGAAGCAATTTTACCAAGGCGGATAATTTTGACCCCTTCGATCTCTTCATGATCATCGTGGTTGGAATTTTCCATTCCACCATCATTCCTCTCAAGATTATGTGAACTAGGGTGCATTTCTTCAAGAAGATCTAGCATCTCATCATCTACTTCATTACCCCCTTCATCGTTATTGACTAAAGTATCTGAATCAGACTCACTTTCATTTCCCATATCACCATTATGATACCACATAGTATAACTACTCAAAATACGATAAACCATCAAGTGTGTTTTCACCACATCACGTGGGATAGAAGAAGTATTAACACAATGAACACACGTACATCTGATTCTATTTGCACCAATTTTTTGACATGCATATATTAAAAACTCTTCAACACCGATTTCATATGATGGATCATCAAGCCTATCATCAATAAGTCTGATCCATTCCTTATCCGGTGCCATTTTCTACAAACAAGAATTCATGTTATTGTTTACAAGTTATATAATACAATTATTTCTTGTTGGTGATAAATATAAGATTTCTTTCTCTTATTGGTTACCTTTATAAAAAAAATCAAGATGTGTAGCATGCAGCTCTATGCCTGATTCCTTTGGGCATCTATATATTCAATGTTTAGCACTTGGGTTATGCAACACCTTGAAAATGAATAAGGAAGTTAAGATAGGGTATACATAGTAATATCATGCGACCATGATGTAGGAAGTAAAAATAGTTTTGCAATTTCATTGTTGTAGACCATGATGTAGGAAGTAAAAATTCATATCATTCACTATTGCATAGAGGAGTGTGAGTTGTTTTGTATCCACTCGCATCATGTTTTTTGTGAGGTATGATGGAGGATTTATCGAGGGATAGGGATGAACATAAAAAAAGTTAGAGGATGAAGAGAAAGAAGACACCACCAATGCAATCCCTTCTTAGTCCCCCCTCCGACATCTTCCATGTCCCATTCTATGCATTCTCTATCTAGACAAAGAGCGGTGGCCCAACTTGACACACCATGATAGCTCTTAGAGGACGAAGAACAAGAAGACACCACCAATGCAATCCTTCCTCCCTTTCTCCCTTTTCCTCCCCATGTTATATAATAGATCAATATCACCTTTGTAACTATTGTTTTCCTTAAGTTGTATGACCCTTGGACTGGATATTGTCTGAAAAGAAGACCTCAAAATTGCATATGACCTGGATAGCTTGATTCAATTTATTAGTTTATTTTTTATCCTGGGTGCATGGTAGAAAATAGGGTAATGAATGGTGTACTTACATGCATAATTTACTGGACATCTGGTATAGCTGAGACTATGGGATACCTGAACAACCGAGATGTTCTAGAAGCTACATATAGTTTAGGACTAGTGACTGACCTCCAAGGCATTCTTGATAACCTACTTTAACAAGGTTATTAGAATGATGCCTCAAATCATGCAATTTTTTCTCAGGGGTAATGGGACGTTTGAGAACAACCATAGGGAACATGCCTCCATTAATGACAATAATGGCTTACTGATACTGAATTCCAGAATTCCAGACCATCAGAAAAATTCCATTGCTTTATACAAACAATTATCCATCCTTTACAATTGATTTTACTTACTAAATTTTCCAAGAGTTCAAAATAAATAAGTTCTCCACATCTTTGGAATTAAATGGACTTTCTAGATATGATAATGCAGCCAAGGACTCAACAATCAGTTGTCCTATGGTATCACTAAGAATATCTCTTCAATGATTCAACCTTGAGTTCCCTTCCTAAGTTCCTACATTTGTCAATTCTAGTAAACATTTCTTTCTCTTCATTTGATATATTCATATGATCAAGCTGGCCTATTTCTACATGCACATAGTCCATAATGATGTAACTATCCTATCATTCTCGAACTTTATAGTTTTCTAGGTTCATTTTTTTTCTATGAAACTGTTGGATACACCATTCTATTCATTTGTAATATCATTTCTATTGGCCAATAGTTGGGCTTAGCTTCAATCTCCAAGTTATATCGGTTTTCCATAACAACATTGTGGTGCTAATAATAATTTTTATCTACTACCTCTCTTTAATGCTCTAAATCAAATAAGAGATTCAGATAGTAAAATGATTGGACCAAATTTGACTTGAACTAAATTGGACCTAATTTAACTTGGTATGCCCTAATTTGGCCTAAGTGAGACCTATACTAGTATAACATGACCAAATCAGACGTAACTTCCCCTAATTTGTCCTATATTGATAGCACAAAATGTCTATTATCTGAATAAGCAACTTTCATAATAGGATTCAACAGTTTTGCATTTGTCCCACTGATTGAATACTAACTACAGTATTGGTGTAAGGCTGAATAAATTAATTCTATCATATATCTAAGCTGTTCATCCTTATTATACAATAGTTGTTTCTATCTCTAACCATTTCACTTATGTAACTCTACATGTGAACTTTCATACATAATGTTCTTCCAGTGACAAAAAAATCATAATGCTAAAACTAAAATGGACAAGAGGAAAACATATTAGCCATCACTATGTAGGAGTCAGAGAAGTAAGTGGCTATTCATTCTAACCATTTCATTGAAACTTTATATTTAGGGAAATACACATTCATAGAATTTCAGATCTGTGTGCAACATTTTCCAACATCTTCCCCTAATTGTGGTTTAATTAACTTCTGACATTATTCAAATATCATTTTCAATTTAAAAGAAGACATCAGTGATGAAACATGTCTTGTTTTCATCTGGAAGCTTGTCTCATCCTGAAACACCTTTGGAAAGATATTAGTATGTACACCATATTTTGCAATAAATTAAAACTTTATTCCTTCGGGGAGTTTATATTTCTTCTAGAGTCATTGTGGCTAAATTACAAAAAGAAGGATTGCCTATACTGACTATATGAAACCATGGAATGTTGGCATATATTTCTTGGTATGGTGGAATCATATGATATTAATATATCCCTAAAAATATGTGAAGTATCTTCGAAAAATGTGTGTAGTGTTCCTATTCCTATCCTATAGTAGCTAAATCTTATCAATGTTAGTGTTCAATTGATCTATGTATCAAATGATTCATTTTCCAACTCATCTTTTTAATATTCCATTTTTAAGTTAACTATTATTTTGCTAGTCTTTGCAACTAAGTTATTACCAACCTACCTCTGTATTTAACACATTCAAACCTTCTTGTTTTTCATTTTTTGGCCAATTGAATTCTTAATAAGGTCCACGTTGCAACTCAGAAGAGAAGGTTATGTTCCATGTTTTCAAGACCCACAAAAAAATTAATAAATTATAAATGAAGCTTGAATTTCATTTTTGATCTTGAAGGTGAGTATTTTCTCTATTAAAGGTTAAATTATGTCCTTCAAGGTGACCTGGATCTAGCATTTTGATTTTTTGTTATACTTATAAGTTATAACTTACCCATAGTTATTGAAGTATCATTTTTCTCTGGGGTAATGAGGTAGATACTGATGTATACTACCTCTCGCAATCCTAGAAATCATAATTGTAAACAACTAGTGGAGATATTTACTTCCAACAATCTAAAGTTCATTAATGTTAAAAAAAATTATATCATCTACAAAGTTTACGATTTCATTAGAATTGTCCACATACTTGTTTTGTCTATGATAAAAATAGATAGGAGGACACATGATCCTAAATCATAGTCTATAACAAGTATTTATATCCTCACATGCAAATCACAATCTCGAGTTACCATTCTCTGGTTTTCTAGACCCTTGAGAAAGAAAAGTGAGCATGAATTACATTTTTATTACTCACACATGTCATTGCAAACTCAAAATCTATTGTGATGGGAGAAACACAGACACTGGTCTCAATAGTCCAACCTTTCATTCAACTTGCGCCTGAGCATCCTGCTTAACAATCTGTTGCTATTATTTCCCATGGGTAAATCTTTGTGGGCTCTCGTAGTAAGTATCTACATATTATGTGATGTTTGAATTTCAAAAAAAGTCCAAATTACATGTAGTGGAAACTGGAAATGTCTTTATGCTTGATACTGTGAAAGATAACCTAAAGATTTCACTCCATCTTAACCTTCACTTAAATTTTTTTTGGTCGGTCAAAACTCAACCTTCACTTAAATTTTTGATTCTTATTAAACTAATATATTAAACTCACATGTCGACACTCCACCTTGTCATGTACATATTTTCTATCCAGTTGTATCGTTATGAACCAACAATATTTTTCTTTTACAAGTATTCTATTTTACATTCATAATTTGATTTAGCATTAATTTTAGTGTTATATATGAGTGAATTTTATGGGATTTGACTTATTATCACATTTTTGGCATCTTGATGATGTAGTTAAAGGACAAGCATGAATATTGTCTACTGAATTACTCTCTCTAAAAATGGGGATAAAGGATATGTTTATGAAACTAGGAATGAGTTTATGATGGTTGTGTAGCAAATCATAGGAATGGGCCTTATAACTTTGCCATTGATGTGGTATATTATGTAGCAACATCTAATTTAAGGATGAGATGTATGAAGCCTTTAGACACAACAATCTTAGCGGTAAGTACAACCGCATGAGCCTTCACACAGGCCTCTAACAACATACACATTGATAGTTCCTTATAACTATTAGATTACTCACCCCATTACTATCTGTGTATATGATGCCTAGCACTATTTTTTCATTATGAATGGTCTCATTAGTAGTCTTTGACCCAACCCTCAAGAAGATCCACCCAGTAGTCACTTCTTCTTGTCCTTTAGGGCTTAGTTCTAAGGACAATAGTAAGAACATCTTTATGTCCTCCCACTCAACTGATTAATTCTGAAACATGATTAACAAGTTGAGAATCTTACCATTAGTCAATTTCTCATGTCTGCATTTCCACAAGGTACTGATATTCATGATTTTGTCCTCAATTTTTACATATCCCATCCAACTATAGAAATATGACCTAGCTTCAGTAGGCACACAAGCAAAAGATGTGCTAACAGAAAGAGATAACCATAATGCTATTGCATCTGTACAAGCAAATAGGATGTTAGTGCTACTTACTTCAGCACAACCACATAACTCATAGGTGTCATTAGGAATATTGTGTCTCCTATGATGAGTCTCTTGAGGGTAGTTAGTAAGTGCAAGCATGGCACAAAAGTGTCTGATCTTTGGAGATAACTTTATTTTTCATAGGTTTACCCATATTTGGACCATATCCGATGTAGTCATAGCACCCCATTCATCTATGTGGCCAATGGCAACCCACCAGTGTGTCGGTTCAACCATGTACCAGCCATTAGAAGTGGGATACAAGTATCAACATCCTCCCTTTCTTGAACTACTAGCAATATCTTCAAACTAATTTATGTTTTTATGTCTTTCACTCACATTAAATCACTGTAGAAATTTTCTTAATGGATCAATTAAATAATAAATTTGTTGAATTGATCAATAAAAAATAAAAGGGTTCTTTCCTACAACCTAATCACCCTCTTCAAGTTCACCCCCCATGATATCACATGATTTGGATAAGTACACTATCAACTTGAGGTTACTTAACTATGAACAAAATAGTTAGAGGGTGATCAAGGTTGTTATCTATATCCACTTTCATAAAAATGTAATGCAAAGATCATGCATATGAGCTTTAAAAATAATGTTTCCCTGCACATCATTTTATATTTTATCCTTAAACAAAAGTAATTACATTGCGTGTATTAATAAATTGCAAACTACCATTTGTGTCATACAAATTAAATGTGATATTAGTTTTACTTTGATTTGAGATCTTATGACTCATAACTATTCCATCATTACAAGTTAGTAAAATGATATTTAACAACATATAATTCTAATGCATTTTCATAGACTTTACCGAAATCCTACCAGTATTTTTGAGTTTGTATGTTGTGCTGTCAGCAGAGGGGGTTCTTCCAAGTAGTTATCCCTCCCTAGACGATCATGGAGGGATGGTATAAGGAGAATGTGGTTCTATGAAAGCCATAAATAAAGTGACTATGTGTGCACATATTCAAAGGAAGGTGATCTTCATATCTAATTACAGGCTTCTCAACTCCTGATTTGTTGAGTGGTAGGACAAGCTCAACTTCAACATGGTACCCTAGCTCGTGGAGCTAGAGGAGACATTATGAATCTATAGGTAACCCACATAGAAAGAGAGAAAATTGCATACCCTCCTGTAGCATTTGAAGCAAACATCAGTTCGATTGTCTTGGGTCCGTAGAGATCACCTCGCCTCTTGCCTTTGGGTCCACGGTCCTTTATCCTACCTTGGTCTGCCCAGGGCCACAGGATGTTACTGCATGGAGTAGAGAGAAATAGAAGAAGTAGGGAATAGATGAGTTTGGAAGACATGACTGTGGGAGTGGAGTAGAACGGTGGCTGCATACCTTATTGTTTCTCCTACATATCAACCACCGACTCCTAGCTAGGTTGACACTCACCTCTGGTTCTAGATCGGGCTTCTATTACTCATGATGCCTGGCGTGGCTATGATGCCTGGCGTGCTGCTCTGGGTTACCCTTGATCGGCCGTCGGAAGTACAAGATCACCCTGATCATCATTACTGAAGAGGAGAGCTTGGGAGTTAGCAGGCGATCGACCTAGTGTGAAATTAGTTGGTTCACCAGTCACTACATAGAGAGCCAAGGATCTCTCTGCTCATGGGTTGGCAGGTGTGGGAATTATCAGTGGAGTGGGAGAATGTGGGAGTCAGGCAGTCTTTGCCATCGTAGGGATCGGGTGTCAGTTCCTGGTCACGCGGGGGGGGGGGGGTGTGGAATTGGCGGGGGGCAGGGGCGGGAGGGAGAATAGTGGTCATATTCATTTTTTTTCTTTCAATTTGTCAAATATACATACATCAACTTTTAATTTGTCAAATATAAATACATAAAGGGGCTTTAAGAAATGTTGGAGTAACAAAATGACATATATGTATTTTAGCGATAGAATAGACATCATATTTATGACAACTAATATATTTGGTCATTATTAACCATACTAATATCGACCATAAAAATGTGTGGTCATGATTAGGGTAACAATTATGACAAACAAATTATGTTGTCGCTACTTTGGTCATTAATGCATTTGTTTCTTGTAGTGGAAGACCAACCAAAAAGTGCATTGTGATATGATCCCATTTCCACTATGGTATAGGCAACAATTGCAAGTTCCTTTAGGTTTCTGATGCTCACCCTTGACCTGTTGACACACATGACACCTTGCCACAAACTCAGACATGTCACGCTTCAAGACAAACCACCAATACAAATCCTTCAAGTTATGGTACATCTTGGTACTGCCTGGATGCATAGCATACATCAACGAGTGAGACTCTTCTAGAACCATCTTCCTCATATCATCAACATCGGGAACCACTACCCTATCATAATAGCACACTGTCCCATCCTCTGTCTCATGGAACCTATCATGCTTCTCATTTCAAACTCTAATCGGATCTGCTGCATCAAGATATCATCATGTTTTGCATCTTTGATCTATTGCCTCAACGTGGGCTTCACCTGTAGCTGTGCTAACAAGCCTTCCAATAAGGAAACTTCTAACTTCACATTCATTTGACGCAACAAAACCAACATGTCACGCTTATGGCACACCAAAGAACACAATTGTGCCTTATTAGTAGATGATGACTAAGAAGTCTTCCTGCTAAGTGCATATGTCACCACGTTCTCCTTTCATAGATGGTAGTCTATAGTGGAATCATAGTCTTTGATCAACTCCATCCAGTGATGCTACTGCATATTTAGCTCTTGTTTCGAGAAGATGTACTGAAGGTTCTTGTGGTCGGTGAAGATCTAACACTTCTCTCAATAAAGATAGTGTCTCCAAATCTTCAAAGCATGGACCACCGCTACAAGCTCCAGATCATGCCTCAAGTATCTCTCCTCGTGTTTCTGAAGTTTTCACAAAGTGAAAGAAATCACGTTCTTATCATACATCATCACACACCCCAAACCATTCTTCAAAGCATCACAAAAGATGATATAACATTTCCCTTTCCCTAATAGAACCAACACCGGTGCACTAGTCAACTTCTCCTTCAAAAGATGATAAGAACGTTGACACCTATCATCCTAGAAAAATGACACATCTTTCCTCATTAGCTTTGTTAGGGGTAACACCACATCACTAAAGTTCTTAATGAACCTGCTACAGTAGTATGCCAAACCTAGGATACTGTGCACCTCCATTGGCATCTTTAGCAACTCCCACTCTAACACTGATTGAACTTTCTTGGGATCCACACATACACCTTCAATTGATATCACATTCCCCAGAAAGGACACCTCTTTCAACCAGAACTCACACTTGTTGAACTTGGCTTACAACTTGTGTTGTCTCAACAACATTAAATCATATCATAGATGATGCTCATTCCACTGGATGTCTTTGGAATATATCAAGATGTCATCGATGAACACAACCACGAACTGATCAAGATAAGGCCATAAAACCCTATTCATCAAGTCCATGAACATTGTTGGTGCATTAATTAGCCCAAATGGTATAACTACAAACTCATAGCGACCATACCGAGTCCTAAAAGCTGACTTAGGTATGTCATCCACCTTTATCTGCAACTGATGGTATTTTGAACTCAAATCTATCTTAGATAACACAACAACACCTCTTAGTAGATTAAATAGACCATCTATCCACGATAAAGGGTACCTATTCTTGATTGTCACTTTATTCACCTGTCAGTAGTTGATACAAAATCTAATAGATCCATCCTTCTTTTTGACAAACAACATAGAAGCTCCTCAAGGGGAAGTGCTTGGTCTAATAAATCCTTTCTCTAGCATCTCCTGCAACTACTTCTTTAGCTCTTGCATCTCAGTTGGTGCCATCATATACGACAACTGCACTATCGGTTGTGTACCATGAACCAGATAAATCTCAAAATCAATCTCTCGAGGTGGGGAAACTCCAAGAAACTCATCAAGAAACACATCTTCAAACTCTCAAACAATGGGCACCTCTTGAATACTAGGCCTCCTCACCTTAATATCCACTAAATGTGCCAAGAAAGCCTCACACCCCTGCCTCATCAGCCTCTCTTCCGTCATTGTTGACACCGAGCACGTTGAGAGAATCTTCCTATCTCCTTGGAAGACCCATGAAACATCGCCATCAAAGAATGTTGCTACCTTAGAACTATAGTCCAAGACCGCCCAGTACATCTCCAAGGTATCCATCCCAAGGAGATCACATTGAATCCATGCATGTCAACTGGTATAAGGTCCACTTGAATGTTGCATCCCGAGAAAGAAAGAACACATGATGGACACAACTCCCGCAACTCGACAGAACCAACTAGAGGGGTTTCTAAGCAAAGAATATCACATATAAGACTAATAGGCAAAGAGCAACTAGCTATCACCTCACTAGTGATAAAAGAGTGTGTCGCACCTAGGTCAAGCAGATTAGATATAAAGCAGGAAAAAGACAAATTAGAATGAAATAACTCCATCTGTCTTGTCATGACTTGTGGATTGACCACTCCCTTTAGCTGACTCATGGCACATAATCGAGTCATTGCCTATTGTTTCCCCTGTACTCTACTAGCCTGTCCAGAAGAACTAGCCTGCAACACCTGAACGCATCTTCTGCCACTACCACTGCTAAACTGTTGCCACTAGGAACCCTACCGACTCTATCTTGACTGCTGGGTCACCTCATTATCCTTCATTGAAAAAAACAACCATGTATGCCCAATTTTCCCACACTTGTAACACGGCTTATGTTCATACCATGGCCTAGGTGTCCCTGTCATAGAGATTGATGTTGTACTACGAGCTCTTGCCGGTAGAAAAGTTTGACCTCTGCCCTTGTTCAATGACCACTAAGATGGAACTCCAAATTTTTGTTGAGGCTGTAGTAATGAAAACCTAGGCTTCTTGAAGCCTCCAGAAGACTGTGCCTGAAACTGTGCTGATCTCTTCTTGGTGTTAGCCTCATACTTCTCCACAACTGACCGATCTATCCATCTCACAGACTCAACAAATGTAGAAAACTGCTCTTAGTTCTCCAACATAGATACTGTCATCGTCAACTCCTTACTTAAACCCTTCTCAAACCATATGTTCCTCTCCTTATTAGTCGCTACCATGTGAGGAAAAAACCTCAACAACTCTATGAACTTGGCCTCATACTCATGAATCGTTATAGATCCATGCCAAATCTTCTCAAACTGTGAGATTTTTAAATACATGTACGTCTCCAGAAAGTATCGGCTCACAAACGCTTACCAAATGTCCTCCCAACTGATCACTACACCTAGCCTCTTCTCTTCCTCTATGGCCCACTAATGGCCAACACTTCCCTTCAACAAGTACACCACATGTTTCACCTTATCCTCTTTTGGAATATTGAGGATCTTAAAGGCCTTCTCTAGCTCCGTCAGCCACATATCAACATTTTTTGGGTTCGATGTACCCACATACTATAATGCCCCATTGCGCCGCAAACTCTCAAAAGTCTACACAGGACCCTGGGATTCTACATTGAGGATAACTTCCCTCACTTGAGGTATGAGTACTCTATCTGTCATATGTGAAATCGTGGTCATAAACTATCCTAACATGGACTAAAAAGTGGGATTTCCATAGTTGATGGTTTGAACTCAGGCACTTCAGACACTCCATCTACTCTTTCCTGCCTCCTGGGATGACCTCCTGGTGCAAAAACACTGCTCTCAACATGTTCTTCATGTTCTCCAGACATATGTTCTTCTTCTTCTGCATAAGTAGAAGCTACAATCAGATATACTGGATAACATAAGAACATACACAACCCTAGTTCTATGTCCGTGTAGACTCAGCGAACCTAGAGCTCTGATACCAACCAAACTGTGACACCTCGATGCCAAAAAAGTGAGATAACTCAAAACAAAAGTGTGCGATCAACTACTAAAAAAGCACATTACCAAAAATAGGGTAAATTAAAACTGATCTCATATAAATATCTCAAGCAGAACATATTCATCAAGCTTTACAACTTGTCACCACATATAACACATACCATACCATAAAGGTATTACATCACTGTACAATGGATATCTTTCCACAACATTTTATAAAAGATAACATGTTCATAAATAGAAACCACTTATGTATACAACCAATTCATACATCCAAAACACATGGCGATACAACATCTACAAAACACCCCTTCCAGGACCTAAGGGTATAGGGACAAAACACATGACTCTACTACAAAACACTAGCGACATGTCCAACCTCTCACGTTCACTGATCTCCTCATTGCCTTCCTAAACTTTATGATCTCTACCACACCACACACGACCACCTCAAAAAGATATGATGAACTACAAGGGTGAGACCTATGTCCCAGCGAGAGATATAACTCTCCGCCAAAAACTATTGTAAGCACAAATTATACTTAAGTAGAGAAGTAACATTATTAACAGGATGAGCAGATTCATCTAAATGAATAATTTAAAACTAATCATATAGACTAAACAAGTTAAGCAGCTACAACTGATCATCAGAACAAGTTATGCATATATAAGGAATTTGGAGAACATGTATAACAATGGATTTCTGTTACCATCTTACAATTCAACTGAGCAGTACAAGAAATAAGGCAAGGGCAACAACGAATGTTAATCATGTTTAGCCCTAAGTAGAATATACTACAAGACTATTTACATATTTTATTATGCCCTGGGGATTTGAGTTGTACCATCCAAATCCAACTGATCACTTCTAAGTTGAAATAAGTGCCATATAAGATCTATAGAAGATCCAGAATCCATGATCTCACCTCAACATATCAGTCAGTATGAGAGACACCACAGAGACATAACAATCAACTACCACCAAGACATATAGTCAAGCTGAAAACACCTAGCCCACCTTGGTACAGGTCACAACACTAGACACCAGGGTACAATACCTTGCCACCGAGGTAAAATCATAGTTGTCATCTAAAATCACATCACATAATATAATCACTGAGACTTGACCATAGAAATTCTCAAACATTGAGACATGACCGTGGCCATCCTCAAAACATATGGGTTCAAGATGACAAGGACCTCACATACTCAACAGTATGTGCTTTGAGTTTCTGTGGGAAGACTCATTTCATCATCGAGAAAGTTTTGATAATGGAATGGATCTATGGAACATGACAATTACATGATTGGGGTTTCATTTAATTAGTTAATCCAATTGGGTATCTTTTATACTGCATCAATCAAGTTACAACATACAAACCCTAAGCAGATTCTACAAAGATGGGGGTAGATTACAACGTCAAAAGGTATAAAATGTATGAAGTATAAAGCTAATCAAATCACCACATGATACTATCTCACTGACATACACAAGTCTATCACCTTTATCTCATCACTATGGGATAAAAAATCCCTCATCATATCACTAGAGGAAATCACCTCAAATTAGGCACTAAGCCTTTGTCAAGGTCATAAGGCCTAATCACATGGTTTCTGGATAATATCATTATCTCATTATGCCTCATAAGGGCTCATAATCACCACACACATGTCGCACCCATGATACCACATCAATCATTTGGCTATGATGTTCATTCAACCTAAAAGCTAGGTTACAACAAAACACTTCATTACATACTAATCCTTCAAACAAGATAAGCATTATGTTGTATACTCAAACTTAGGGTTAGGGTTCTTCACAGCTAACCAATTAGGGTTTTCATGACAACGATTAACATCATACCCTATAGTACACCACTTCCCACATTCTTGGAAGCCATCCAATCTATACATCTCAAACATGAAAACAACAATATGTAGCGACCATGTATGGGGTAACACCTCTAGCAACTGCTAGCATTGGTTTCCCTAGCGATCACTAGGGTTAACCCACCATAGATACCATCACAACTCAACAACATACCGATCAACACAACCCATCAAATCTTGCGACTGCAACACACCATCACCTGTAGCGACCATAACCAAGAACCAACCATAGCGACCAACCCACATGTAGCAACCACCACTAGGTCAAGGCCTAGAGATCACAACACAAGCTAAACATAGTGACCACATGACCCATCAAAATGTAGGGATGAACTCATGCATCGAAGCATAGAAACCATCAAGAGAGAGGAACTCATCTTGACCAACATGGATCAACACAATAGTCATGCAAACAAGGAAGCACCATGACCATGCAAGGTCAAGATAACGTAGCGACCACTAGGAAACATGGCACCACAAAGAGCTAGGATTAGGTTTATAACGACCAACCAAAACCCAAGCTCACCACCATCATGGTCATGGTAACCACATGGAACAAGAGAAACATGGCGACCGAATAAATGTAAAGCACCAAGAGTCTGAAGCATCACCCAGGTGAAAACCTCACAAAGATAATGATCTGCAAAACCCTAAAATGACCATCACAAAAATCAACATAGAAACCAAGATAAGAGGAAGAAAACCAAGTGTTGAACGTATACAAACAAGATTCAAAACCTCCATCTTCCATATGATAGTTGAACTATAAACATGGGGATTAAACCAATAATAAAGATGTTGCATGCAAGAACCATCATCTCCACCATCCATAAGATCTTGGGTACAAGAATTAGGGTTTAGGAAAAAGAGTTAATCTATGAAAATATCACCACATAATCATAAAACCTAAATCAATATATCATCACTAAGCAACTTAGAACTATGTTTTAGAGATAGATAAACTTGCATGTAAGATTATGTGCAATAATAGTAGAGGAGAGAGTTATGTAACCTGCCTTGAGGTGATGATCAACTCCCAAGCCATGAAGCTCCAAGAGAGAGAAGAAAACCACAACTTGGTTCAACTCCATGACCAAGTAAGATCACCTCATGAGAAGAACAAACCTAGGTCAAAGGAAGCTCAAAGAAGAGAAGGTACAAACCCTAGGCTGAAAAGAAAGGGAAAGAGGATATCTTCATCTCACTCAGGTACTACTATGGGAGAACCATTGATTCGACCTCTATTGGAGAGAAGTTCCTCAAGAGAACCACCATGGATAATAATGGATCGTCTAAGAGAAGAAAGAGAGGGGTAGGGTTGCAAGAAAAAAAATCAAGAAGGATAAATTGAGACGACCGTCATCAAACCGACAAACAAATTGTTATAATTAAGAGGAATTAAACATAAATAACGGATTAACAAAAATCACTAAAAATTAAAATAATTTTGCAAGGAGATCCTTGTCCAGAAAACTTTTACTGAAAGATCCAAGACTCATACATATCATAATTTACATTGTACAACATTGTTCCATCTCATCACGAGGACATCATATAACAGTTGATCTATCAAAACACATACTGGAGCAACATAAAACCTCAAGGCATTCAAGCCAAAATCTCAGATCATTCATGAAATTAATACGAACCAACTCCAATGACCTGAGAGTAGAGAGACGACACATAGGACTTCTATCTACAAGACATGATAGATCGTACACTCAACCTGAGCTGTCACTGCTGCCTCAGTTGTTGTTTCTCCTCTGTAGAAAGATCTTCGCCACCTCATGCATGTCCACCTAAAAAAATGTGGATCCCATAGGGTGAGACAATTGTCCCAACGAGAGATATAATTCTCCACTGACCATATTATTATCATAGATTAAGCATTTTTAAACTGAGTAAAGGTTCTTTTTATATTAATAGGCAGGATAAATCACTATATGAATAGAATGAAGAAATCTCCTTTCTCAAGGAGAACATTGCATCTACCCATGGTAGAGTTATCAATCATCTATCTTCTTTGAAAGGAATGTAAAGAAACCTAAATATCATCTATCAACTAAGATGTATAACTAAAGTGCACATCAATCAATGTTTTCCATATTCAATCATTAAGCAGATATGCTACACGGATGATTACATTTTTCAATCACACTTATGCCCTGAGGAGATGACGTATACCGCTCATACTCCAACAGACCACGACTATGTAAAGCATCGGTACCATACAAGGTCAATGGGAGAGCCGACTGCCATGACCTCACCCATCTCGGTCAGTGTGATACTACATGCAGGACATCTCACACTGCTAAGTAGCTTTCCAGGGTATACTGGAAACTTTGCTATAGAGCTACAACGTCAACTACACTCTCTTCGGGGAGATCTCAATTATCCATCCTCGACATTCATCATCATCGGGAGATTCATGATACATCCATCTTGACATATATAATGGAGGATTGAGAGATTTCATGTTTATATACATATCAATCCCCCATTAGGGCGTAAGGATATTCACACCCATCACCCCCATATATTCAAAAATATGCCCTCTGGGTTATGCTGCGGAGCAACCCGTTTCACCATTCAACAAATTCTGACACTGATGGATCTATGGTCAGGGCACTACATGATGAAATTCCACTAGATTAATAAGGTACATTATGATGTCTTTTAGCATCAATCAAGTTTCAAACATGAATTATTATAACAGATGCTACAAAGAAAAGTGTAATTCATCTATCAAGTACTTTTCAAATCTTTAGAACACATATGTCATTTAGGATTTCAATCCCTTATCTCATTACTGGGAATTCTCATCCCTTAACATTATCATCATCATGATGACTAGATTTGGGTATTCAAACCCTTAGATCATCATTGAACACTGTTACCACTTATTAGGTAACTATTACCTCTAGGTCCTCAGACCAAGGTATTCATTTTACTTGTTGTACAAGTATTCACATGGCTCACAAGGCCATTGCACATCTTGTCACCTCTCACTAGGCAAAAACTTATTCACATGGCTCACAAGGGCATTACACATCTTGTCACCTCTTACTAGGCAACAACTTATTCACATGGCTCACAAAGCCATTAATCATCATACTTGTTATACAAGTATTTAAAATGCCTCACAAGGCTTATGTAATAAGAGAAATGCAACCTTCCCATTATTAGGGTTAGGTTTTCCCTTTACAATAGATTAGGATTTCAAACACACATTATTAATTCAAACCCTAATTCATTGCTCCACACATCTAGGAGAACATATAGATATTATAAGTATGCAATCATACTTATCTATTCTCATCATTTATTTTTAAATGATTATCAATACAAAGTATGAGTTTCTCTCTCATCCTCACTAGGATCTTGTTTACATCATACTTTATTAACTTGGCTTAACCCTTTCTCAAGGCATGTTAGCCAACATTTATCAAAGTGCATTAAACTCATTACCTCTCAATGTAGCAATTAACATGACACACTTCATGTGTTACTCATCCAAGTATATTGGATTTGAGGTGCATCAAGGTGTATCAACCTTGAGGTGCTGGATATGATATTTATCATGCCTTGGTGTATCACTTCCCTCATCACTTTTAACTTGCTTAAGTTCATCAACTTATCTTGTATTAGGGTATTTCCCATCCTAATACTTTATCACTAACTCATCACATTTATCATGTAGTGTATTGGTCATAAGTCACACACTTGAATTACTCAACTATCATCAAGTGATATGGACTCATCTCAAGTTCAGACATTGTTGATATAGGATTGACCATTATCAATCACTTTAGGTGTTTCACCTATCAAGGTATTAGCCACACCATTAGTTGGTGTTACACTCATCACTCCTAAGAGTGTCTTATCCTCACCTTTATAAGGTGCATCAAATTTAATCATGTATGTCAAGTTGAACACGTGTATTGGGTTAGGTGTATATTGAACTAGACATCATCATATCCCTCATACCCTAACCCATCAAGGTATCATCCTTACCAATCATATGGTGTATCATCTTCACCATACATGAGTGTAACATCCTCACCTCACTTGAAGATATCGGCCACACCATACTTTAGTGTATTGGCCATCACATGTTTTAGGGTATTAACCACCATACCACTTTTGTCATCTAGTGTATTGGGTTACCTACCATATCATTTTAGAGATATGTGCTCAACACCATATCGTCCAAGAGGTGTATGCTTAACCCACTATCGGTTTAGAGGTGTGTGCTTGCTACCCATATCACTTTAGAGGAGTATGTATGCTTACCATATCGGGCAAGAGGTGTATGCTTGCTTTACACCATATCAGATAGAGAGGTGTGTGTGTGCTTCACACCTTATCAGGCAGAGAGGTGTGTGTGTGCTTCACACCATATCGGGAAGAGAGGTGTTTTTGTGCTTCACACAATATCGGGAAGAGAGGTGTGTGTTTGCTTCATACCATATCGGGTAGAGAGGTGTGTGTGTGCTTCACAACATATCGGGCAAAGAGGTGTGTGTGTGCTTCACACCATATCGGGCAGAGAGGTGTGTGTATGCTTCACACCATATTAGCCAAAGAGGTGTGTGCTTAACCCAATATCATTTTTGAGGTGTATGCTTAACCTCATACTGTGAAATAGGTGTATACTACACCACCATATCATGCAAGAAAGTATAAAATCATATCCATATCATTTTAGTGAAGTAGGTGCATCACCATACCGGGTTAGAGGTGCTTGCTTCTGTGCTTGAACCCGATATCACTTTATAAGGTGATACAATCTTCTTCAAGCTCTAGACATTCTTTCTAACTGTTATAGGTCATGGAAACAGGTCTAAGAAACTACTAGAACTCATAATGTCATCAACTATTTCAGAAAATTTTGGAAAGAAATTTAGATCATTAAGTATAGCAATTTAGGTGATGAATAATAACATGATAGAGTTCAAGTTATATAACCCGCCTTAAGAACAACTTCAAAGCTCCAAACCCCAAAACTCCACGTTCCTAAGGTTGAAGATGACTTATCAAAAGTCCAAGGCTCGTTCAAAACTCCTTCATATACAAGGAATCACCATGGATAAGAAATTGGTGAAGAAGAAAAGAAAGGAAGATCATAACCCTAGATTCATGCTTCAATCCAAGGTTGAAGATGATCATGGCCTCACCTTAGGGTTACGACTTGAGCTCCTTCTTGATCCTTAGCACCTTGCACGATACCTCACTACTCATGGACGATATGCCATCACGTTTGGCTGATATCCCCCTCACTTGTGACCAAAACACTCCACTTGGCTGATATCAACATGCTATGGCCAATATCAACATGCTATGGCTGATACCACTTGCTATGGTCGATACCCAAGCCCTATGCATGACACCACATCACCTATGCACGATACCAAGGCTCTATGAACGATATATAAGAGCAAGGAGGTGGTAGGATTCGAAAAATTTCACTAAGGGGTGAAAGGAAGGGTATATATACTTGAGGTTCATGAAAAAGTGTGTATATGAGGTGTCATAAATTTAGTACTAGTAGGTGCCACATGGCCATGCATGGATTGACAAATGTACTTGCATGCACTCCATCTTTATCTTGACATGCAAAATAAAAACTTGAGGACAATGCAAGGGATAAGGGTCGGCCCCCTTTGGTTATCTTCTAGGACAAGCCACTTCCACTCACATTATTATTATATTCCCAAATCAATGCAAACTTTCCCAAGGAAAGTTGCAAGCCGACATACATTTCTTTATTGAGGTGCTTAGCTCGTTTTTTAAAAGTATAAGAGTTAACAAAACAATATGGGGGTCTCCTCTTTGGATCCTTGGCCGATAGGGACTCCCATTTAATCACTACAACCTGATACAATTAATACAAGCTCAAATTAGGGTTTCCATTCAACCCCTTTCTTGGTCTTTTCATCACCAAGAATACTACCACTCATAAATGATTCAAACATGGTTTCTCATTCATTATATCTCCTCTAAATGATACATAGAGTAATTAGTAACACTATGGAGGTGGTAATTTGCATATCAACCCCACATTTTGGGTAAATTACAATTTGTACCAAAATTGGTGCACAATGTACTAACATTATACAAACAAGTTCAAACTTGGCATTTAGGCATTCCAAAAGCCACCACTTAGCATCATTCTCTCTCTTATGATGCTAAAACATATAGGGAACGTTCAAAATGTGACATATTGCAATATAACCCCTCAACTTGGGTGAATTGCACTTTGGTCCAAAATAAAGGAACATTGCTCAAACAACATTCAATCAGGACCAAACTTGGAACATAAGTGTGTCACATGATAAAAAAAACAACTTAGAGGATTATATTAAAGTTCTAAGCAACTTTATTAGTCAAAACAAATAGGGTTTAACTCATAACCCATGTCAGGGTCATTACAAAAACCACTTACCAATATCAAGGATCACCAAAGGATCAACAAAAGAGAGGATCCAATCCTAGATCACCACATGCAAGGGTTCATCCTCATTCTTCAAGGTCAAGCACCTCCACATGCTCCACCAAGAACAAGGGCTGATCCAAGAAACAAGGGAGAAGGAAGAGAGAGATAAAGGGGTCGCTTGCATGTAAAAGAAGGGTTGTAAATACTCAAGGGTAGGAGAGAGGTGAGGGAGATGAGGTGTCAAGATATTAGAGCCATTAGTTACACTTATCCCTCCAAAGCTTGACCACGCAAGCAATCAAAACACACATGCAAGAAAGGGTGATAAAACAAATCTAGGTAGTGACCACTTGGTCCACTACACATTGGTTGTAGCAAAAACCATTGTGGTAGCAACCGCTACACCTTATCAACCACATAGCAACCATGATACAATATCAAACAGTCACCTCAACTAAAAGCACAAGCTCAAAAATCCTTCTATTGCAACAACAAGACCAACACATGGTACAATGGTCTCTACAAACATAACCAATAAAGAATTTTAGTCACAACACTTCAAAGGATCAACAAACATGGTCAAAAACATCATCAACTAGAGCACCCATGCAAACCCTAACATCAACACACATAATGCAAAATCATCAACCAAGGTCCAACAAGGCACCCCCATCAATTATTATCTTCCAGATGATGCCAAAACATAGGAGGCACATCGAACATGTGAAAAACTACAAGATAAACCCTCAACATGGGCAAATTGCAACCTGGTCCAAAATAACACATATAGCATAACTAGCTCAAAAATCAGGCAAACTGGACCAAACTAAAAATACAAGCACATCACATGATTAAATTAAGGTTTTAAGCATCTAATTGCTAAGAAAGAAAGATCAAGCATAAAGCTAGGTCAGGGGTCTTACAACAAATGTCTTCAGTGCATCAGAAAATACAAGACAACAACTATGACGTATGCTCTTAATATTGATGAGAGATGCTCGAATAACATGATCAAGAAGTTCAAAATCAAAGGCCAATTACTCCAATGCTTCAAAAAACTCAAGGCCATTATAGATGGACTTTAGGATGCCAATGATGCATCCCCTAGTCTCTAATATCTTATTGTTACCCAAATAAGGGCATCATCATGATGTCTTGCATGTCACATCTTGTATCTTCATACATCTACATAGTATTCACTGATCAAGGACGAGACATCCTATCTCGAACAAAACACGATTGTATACTAACCATCGGGTTACCAAAAATCATGGGAAATTAAAACCTATTTACAACAAGCACCATAAGACGAGACATGTTGCATCTGAGCCAACACTTTCTTTTCATAACATATTTTCAAGGTGCTACAACATAATTTCCCATCATCTCGTTACATGAAATAACGGTTCCACATGCTGATTTATTACATCAAGGTACATAAGCTAAAAACCGTACATCGATCATCATATGAGAAACATTGAAAAATCTCCCAAAGACCTGAGTGTACAGGAATGACACATAGGACTCTACTTCTAGACACTATCAACTCCACTAGGTATGATACCTCTGCTCATCGTCTTTAGCCACATGATCCTTATCTCGCCAGGCACGTCCACCTAAAAAGGGTTATTAACCAGCGGTGTGAGACACACAGTCCCAATGAGAAACATAACCCTCTACCAACTTTATTATTATCATAGATGACTGAGCAAATAGATCAAACTAAACAACATGTAATAGATAACCAGTTATGCAAGAAGAAATATGAAGAACATGTATATGAAAACTTATACAATGACCATTTAAGAGCATATGAGAAAGCTTACGTCATTCAAGGCCTCAACTAATGTTTCGTATTTTCCCTAATAAAATATACTATACGACTTAATTATGGATTTTTATGCCCTATGGAAGTCAGTTGTACTACTCAGATCCAAACTGACCATCGCTTGGTCGCAATCAATTTCCATACAAGGTCAATGGGAGGGCCGAATTCCATGACCTCTTTCCCTTGTGGTCAGTGCACAAGAACCAACAAGCAGGACCGTAGTCTCATGCTTAAGTGGACTCAGCCACATAGGGTCAGGCTACCCTCTTCCTAGCCCACCTTGGTACAGGTATCGACGCTAGAAAACTGAGCCACAAGCCTATTCACCATGCTCCATCATCACTGATCCATGGGCCTATTCACCATTCTCTATCACATATCCTGAGCCATGGGCCTGTTCACCATGCTCTAACCACACTAAGCCATGGGCCTGAAACCGTGCTCTAATCCTGAGCCATGGGCCTATTCACCATGCTCTACATGCGCTAGTAATTAGGGCGTAGGCGCACCCCTCATATTCAACAATATGCATTCCAGGTTAACCCTTAGGAGAACCTATTTCACCATCACCAAACTCCTGACGATGATGGATCTATGGCCAGGGCAACTACATGAAAGATTCATCTGTAATTAATTAACATATTTTAAGTGGATTGCAAGATTCAACCAAGTTATGTAACATGTAAACTATAACAAAAATAAACAATATAGATCTCATTATCATGTGTTACATTGTCACTCTTATTCTCAAAGCCATCACTATCATCTTGATCCATCACCAGGATCCCAAATCACATGTTACCACTTGGTCTCTTGCCAATCATCAAGATCCATCTCAAGGATCAACATCATAGGGACTCAATCCCACCATCAAGGCACACATTTCCATTCTGTGGGTAACACCCATCATATATCACTGGGTTCATCAATACCATAATATTTCCATGGGATATTAATCCCTCATTTCATCACATAAAGCCACTGCCTCTCACAAAGCATTCATCATTGTACATCATCATGGGATAGCAATCCCTCATATCACAACTAGAGGATAACACCTCAACCAGGAACTCAGCCTTTATCATGTCACAAGACCTCTCACATCATACTAGTGATACATGTTATCTCATCAACAAGAACATTATCATTACTCAGATATTTCACATATACCAAGTGCCACACAAAGCACATACTCATATGACCATCATAGCTCTTACCTGGCTATGAATTCAATTGATAATACCTGCATGGTTAGGATGTATAGCAAAAGAGATAACTTGATCACCAGATACAAATCTTTAAAGAACATATCGTTATTATTACATCATTAAGATTAAGGTTTATAGGATTGGACCAATATCCTTTATTATGAACACATGGAGCACAATGTCTTAGATGGTATATTAAACAATACACATTACTATTACCATACCATGGGTATCCCACCATACCCTACATCTCATGTCACTATGTGCACCATCCCTAAGGATTCCTCTTTAAGGATCATACAACTATGATCTACCATAAAGAATTATCAAAGGTTCACCTATCATCATCCATATGTAACCACCATACTAATGTTCACAACCTATTCATCATGTCTTATCATCATGATCAAAGATATGGGCTCAAGGTAGCAAGATAACACACTATCATATAAGGCTCAAGATAACTTTTTAGGTTTATCGGGTTAGGGAACATCCCTTCACTAGAGGTGTCTCCTACCCTCACCAAAACCCAACAACGACCAACAAATCCTCACTAAAGGCTGTCGGGTAGGGTACCAACTCTCACCCAAGGATATCAGGTAGAGCACAATCCTTCATCAAAAGGGATATCAGACACCAACAACCCTAAGCACCATGCCTCCAGGCATATCGTGCAAGAACACCTCCAAAGGCCATATCACCTAGACATACCTTAGGCCATCACTGTCAAGAGACCACCTTCTAAGATATCAAACAACTCATGGATCTAAGCATGTCAGATTCCATGTTCAACCAACACATCTCACTTCCTCTTGGGTTAGGCAACCTCACAACTATGTTGGCTAAGGACCTCATAGCACTAAAACCACCAAGGTTCTCTCTAAGTCATCCCTATTAGGATTGACTTCCTTCTTGCCTCATCTATGTTCACCTCTATCAACAAGATATTGGTGTAACAACCTATGCCCTACTTGGTTCATTCAAGCCTCACTAGTCCTTGTGTTACTCATGACATCATATCGTCCAAACTCTCAACTTGTATCACCCCAGGCCTACCGCCCAGGGTCAGACCCGTATTGGCTAAGCACTCAACCCTAGATCCATCCAAGCTATCAAGTGTAGCATAAACTCATGTCGGGTAATCAATCAAGAGAATAAATATATCGGGCAAAGGCATATCGGCCAAGGTATCATATCCCCCTATAGGGTATCGACCAAGCATTCATCCTTAGTGTCGTCCAAGTCATCCGATACATACACACCTATATCGGGTTAGGGTTGATGATATCAGGCAACATATCAAGGGACCATCCATAATGCCCAACCTCATATCTTTGTCATCCATGGAGCACTATCTTGGGCAACACACCATGATGTCGAAGAGATCATCACAACAAGAGAACCCCTATCAGTCAACTAGGGATAGGGAAACCCTATCGACCAAGACTCCATGTTGCCCAAGATGCCATGTCGGGCAACTAGGGTTAGAGCATCCATATCGGCCAAGACACTATATTGTCCAAGCTAAGGTTAGGGCTTCATATCGGTCAACTATCATATCGCCCATCATCATATCGGCCAAGAGCTAGAGCTCACCTCACAACTCAAGGAAGGAGGGGTGTTGCTCAAAAATCAACATGATATCATGTCTACTCATGTCGCCCAAGGTATCCAAGAGGTTATATCGGCCAACCTAGGGTTAAGGAGACCCTATCGGCCAAACTAACATGTCGCCCAACCATATAGAGCATAGGCTCACCTCTCAACAACCAAGTGAGAGAGGGGTATTGCCCAAGGACTCACTATCATACATCTTTGGATCAAAGGATCCTAAGCTCACCTCTCAACAACAAAGTGAGAGAGGGTTATTTCTCACAATCCATCAACCAAAGCACAACCTATCGGGCAAGACTCTATATCGGGTAAGGCCCCATATCGGGTAAGCACCATATCAGGTGGGTCATATTCAACCTCAAGACACCCTTCACCAACTTGCACAAGGAAAACAAGATAAAGATAGTAATAAAACGTGACCATTTCTATTAGAATAGATCTCAAGTTCCACATACACAACTATCATAGATAAGGGTATCCATTTAAAGACAAGAATCAATGTATGCACATATGGAGAGTGAACATAATAGAGATGGTTAAGAGTTATGTAACCCTCCTTAAGAGGATCTCCATGAAAGAAATAAATCTTCCTGATCCAAGCAGCAAACCCACGTTCCTCACCATGAAGATCATCCATCCCAGGCTCCAAACTTGCCTTCGGCTCCATCATCATCACCTCAAGAAACAAAAGATGATGAAGAAGAAGAAGCCATGGTTATGCTTAGCTCAAGAAGAAGTAGAGAGGGAGAGAACCATGGCCTTGCCTACTCTCATCAAGGGTCCATCCATGGCCGAGAGGGGAGGAAGGAGGTGAAGAAGAAAGCACAAGGAAAAGCTAGTAAAGAAGTATGACTCACCAAGGTCAGATCTTGAGTAAGAAATCTCCATGGGCAAGGAGCTCAACCTCCCAAGCTGCATGGGGGTTTTCCTATAGCTCCTAAAGCTCCCAAGCTCATCCCATATAGGAAGGGGAAAGAGGTGGCCAAAAACGATCATTTGGGTAAGGAGGAGGGGAGTTATATACACCAAGGAAGAGAGAGGTAGAAAAGGAAAGGTGTCATAACCACATAAACTTAGATGCCACTTGCTCATGCTCTTAACGCCACTTGTTGCCACCCAAGCTCCACATGCACGGCCTGGTGATACACTATAGACTATTTATCATGCAGCTTATCCTCTTCCCTGTGCGACACATCCTAAAAACCAATACATACTCCAAGCTCTACCCGATACACTAAAGGATAAGATAGCACATGTGACATATAAGGCATAAAAACCATATAGAGATGTCACTCCTCAACTATCATCCAAACAAGGTGCCCAAACCTTCATCCTCGTACTAGATGATGCCAAACTAAAGCAAGAAAACTCTAGAGCAGGTAAATTCCATATTGACCCTCCACTTTGGGTAATTTGCAATTTACACCAAAACTAGCACTTAAAGCACAAGCATCATCCAACCAAGCTCAAACTTGGAACTTAGGCACTCCACAAGGCACCCCATAGCATCAATCTCTCTATAATGATGCTATAGAACTAAAGGCATGCTCTACATGTGACATGTTGCAATATAACCCCTTACTTTGGGTAAATTGCACTTTGGTCCAAAACAAGCAAACATTGCTCAAACAACATCCAAACGGGACCAAAATGGAAACATAAGCTTGTCACATGATATGAAAACTTCTTGAGAGATTAGATTAAAGTTTTAAGCACCTTTCATAATAAAAGAAAATAGGGTTAGCACAAAACATGGGTCAGGGTCCTTACAAGTCATAAACCCCTAACAAGGATTTCATCCCCGAAATCCTAAGCGAAAAGAAGACGGGTGTTACTCACGCATCACATCATACAACTCCACAAAAGCTCTTGGGTGTCACAGATCTATGACCAACATACTTGCTATTCCTCCACAGGGTTTCCTTGTACTGGTCACAGACTCAACCTTAGACACCATCCTAATCCTAGTCCTAGTGTCCCTGTAGACTCGACGAACCTAGAGATCTGATACCAACCACTTGAGACATCCTATCTCAAACAAAACACGATTATATACTAACCAACGGGTTACCAAAAATCACGGGAAATTAAAACTGATTTACAACAAGCACCATAAGATGAGACATGTTGCATCTGAGCCAACACTTTCTTTTCATAATATATTTTCAAGGTGCTACAACTGAATTTCCCATCATCTCGTTACATGAAATAATTGTTCCACATGCTGATTTATTACATCAAGGTACATAAGCTGAAAATCGTACATCGATCATCATATGAGAAACATTGAAAACTCTCTCGAAGACTTGAGTGTACATGGATGACACATAGGACTCTAGTGCTAGACACTATCAACTCCATCAGGTATGATACCTCTGTTCATCATCTTTAGCCACATGATTCTTATCTTGCAAGGCACGTCCACCTAAAAAGGGTTATTAACCAGTGGGGTGAGACACACAGTCCCAGTGAGAAACATAACCCTCTACTAACTTTATTATTATCACAAATGACTGAGCAGATAGATAAAACTAAACAATAGGTAATAGCTAACTAGTTATGCAAGAAGGAATATGATGAACATGTATATGAAAACTTATACAAAGACTGTTTAAGAGCATATGAGAAAGCTTACATCATTCAAGGCCTCAACCAATGTTTTGTATTTTCCCTAAGAAAATATACTATATGACAGGATTATGATTTATTATGCCCTGAGGAAGTGATTCATACCACTCAGATCCAAACCGACCACCGCTTGGTCGCAATCGATTTCCATACAAGGTCAATGGGAGAGTCGGGTTCCACGACCTCTTTCCTTTGTGGTCAGTGCACAAGAACCAACAAGCAGGACCACAATCTCATTCTTAAGTGGCCTCAGCCACACAAGGTCAGGCTACCCTCTGCCTATCCTACCATGGTATAGGTATCAGTGCTAGAAAACCAAGCCACGTGCCTATTCACCATGCTCCATCATCACTAAGCCATGGGCCTATTCACCATGCTCTATCACATATCCTGAGCCATGGGCCTATTCACCATGCTCTAATCACACTAAGCCACATGCTTGAAAATGTGCTCTAAACATGCACTACTACTTAGGGCGTAGGCGCACCCCGCATATTCAACAATATGTGTTCCAGGTTAACCCTTAGGAGCACCTATTTCACCATCATGAAACTCCTAAAGATGATGGATCTATGGACAGGGCAAACTACATGAACGATTCATCTGTAATTAATTAACATATTTTAAGTGGATTGCAAGATTCAACCAAGTTATGTAACATGTAAATTATAACATAAGTAAACAATATAGGTCTCATTATCATGTGTTACATTGTCTCTCTTATTCTCAAAAAACCATAAAAATCATCCTAATCCATCACAAGGATCCAACATTACATGTTACAACTTGGCCACTTGCCAATCATCAAGATCCATCTCAAGGATCAACATCACAGGGACTCAATCCCATCATCAAGGCACATATTGCCATTCCATGGGTAACACCCATCATATATCACTGGGTTCATCATAACCCTTGATGTTCCATATCATATCACTATCATACCATCACCATGGCTATTACCTGATTTCATATCCATACACATGGAACCTGCATGGTTAGCATAATCATAGAGAAACAATGGTACTTGTACAAGGAAAATCTTTAACTCATTACTTTATTATGAGAGATGTAACTTATGAAACGTAGATGAACATGCCTATGCATAATCATTCACATATATCTATCAAAGCAAGCATTAGGGTTACCAAAAGAACATGGGATGCGACCCTTATCCTAGGTATATTGGGTAAGGGATAACCTTCACCAAAGGTTATCACATCCCTTACCAAAATAGTTAAAATCACAAAACATCATCATGGATATCGACTATCACTATGTATGGGGCTAACATCCATCTTGGGCTAACGTCCAACTGTGTACAAATTAATAACACACACACTCAAGGAACATCACATAATGTGCTCACAACTATCACTCTACCCAGGTTGTCACCCATGGCTAGCCGATATCATCCAACTAACTGATCTCAATAGGTCGATAATGGGAAGCACACTCCCATAACGGCTAACAACTCACGTGGTTAACACCACATCCCGATAATGCCCTTAGGTCGATAACAGACATCACATTGGCACACTGCTTATAGCAGGTCAATATCGGGAAAGCACATAGCAGGCCGATACCGCCCAACCACACACATAGTAGGGTCGATATCATGTAAGGGACAACAAGGTGCATAACACCCATAACGAGCTATCCATGTGATAGATTGATATCGCTCAAAGGACAAAGCCAACACAGCATCACCTTACTACCCCGATAACAACCATCAGACATATCGACCATCCAAGTCTATCAGGCAAGGCAACATCTTGGGTAAAGACTCATAACGGTCAAAGGGGTCAACAAGACACCCATCTAACATATCATCCAAGTTCAACTCTAGGAGAGGGATATCGGGTTTCACCTCTCCACAAAATGATATTGGGCATCAAGGGATATCGGGTTACACAGCGTATTGGGTTGTTCATCTTCAACCTGAAGACAACCACCCAACCCTAAAAGATAAAGAGTATTGGATCACCTCTTAACAACTAAGGGAGAGGGTTTTTGCACAACCTCTATCACATATCGATCAACAAGGTAGATTATCACCATATCGGCCAACGAACCAACAACTAGGTCAACACCCAACCCAAGGCTCACTCTTTCAATTACATGGTGAGAGAGGGGTGTTGCTCAAGCAACTAGAGTGTAGACTCACCTCTCATCCACTAAGGGAGAGAGGGGTTTTGCCCACACAACTAGAGCTTAAGCTCACCTCTTAAGACCAAAGAGAGAAAGGGGTTTTGCCCCAAGAACACGCCACAACACACCATTGAATTAGGAGACCCTGGGATCACCTCTCAACAACTAAGAGAGAGGGGTTTTGCCCTAGGAACCCACATCCAATGTTTGGCCAACAAGAGCCATGGTTCATCTCAGGCAACAACATGACCATTAAAGCAAGAAACATTTCTAGCAAGATAACATGGCCAAACAAGATAGCATATAATAAAGCAACATGGTAAGGAAGTAGTATAGTTAGGGTTAGGAGTTATGTAACCCGCCTCAAGCACACTCCTCAAGCTCTAAATCTCCAGGCTATAAGGCACCACCTTGGGCCACCTCAAGAAGAGAAGAACAACTCATAACCACCATGGCTGAAAGACAACTAAGAAGGAGAAGGTGCCAAGGAAAGAGAGAGAAAGATACTCACTATAAGAGAATAAGGAGGAAGGACACTCTAGGGTTTTGGCCACCACTAGAGGAAGAAGAAGACTAGAGCTAAGGCTGCCAAGAATGTCGCCCTCCAAGCTCCACAAAAGGATATCGGCCACCAAAGGAAGAAGGGAAGCAACTAAGGAGCTAAAGGGATCCCAAGCTAACAAAGAAGGGGGTATACATACAAGGGGGTCAAGTGGGCATCCACTAGAGGGCTGCTCCACATGTGCTTGCCCAAACCACCACTTGTCCAAGCTATGCCACCTACTATCTCGTCTACCTCCACTTGTCCAACTCATTCACTTGCTAGTAAAGCAACCACAACATGTCCAAAGAGGGTGACACAAATGAGGCTAGGTGGAGAGGTGTGTGTCGCCCAACATGGCAACCTGACACACCATGGCTGATACACCACCTTGTCCGACACAAGGCATCAAGGGGAGCTCTCTTTCCGGACACACCTAGCAAGGAGGTGGCACCGAGCTCAAACAAGGCCCAAGAAAGCCCAACAAGAAGCCTAAGCTTCAACAAGCTCAAACGAGGCCCAAAGCAACTCAAGCAAGGTGACCAACCCATCCTATCAACTCTAGAGGATGTAATAAGAGAAAAAGACATCTCTCAAGGTGACAAACTTGCACACCAACCCTAAAACTTGGGTAATTTGCAAGTTGCACCTCAACCTCTCAACAAAGCACAAACAAGCCCTAACCACAACTCAGGTGATTAGCAAACATCTAAACACAAGGTTTAGGCAAAGCAGACAGGGTAAGCCCAAAATGAAGGCCAGTTTCCTTACAAGCCATAAACCCCTACAAAAGGATTTTGCCCCCAAAATCCAAAGAGAGAAGTGAGGGATACCTCCTCCTCATCTCTTCCTCAAGCTCCCACATGGCTTCTTCAATGCCACGATGATGCCAGAGATCCTTCACAAGAACCAGGTCCTTCCTCTTCAAATTCTTCACTCTTTTGTCAAGGATCAACACTTGACCTTCCTCGTAAGTAACATCTTCATCAAGATCAACCTCAATCGGCTGTATCACTGTCTCTGTGCCTGGATGACTTTTCTTCAACATACTGACATGGAACATTGGATGCAACCTGTGCAACTCTGGCAGTAGCTCTAACTTGTAAGCCACTTTGCCAACATGTGCTATCACTGGATATGGTCCCATATACCTAGGAGACAACTTGCCTTTTCAGCCAAACCTCAGTACGCCTTTTCATGGAGAGACCTTGAGATACACCTTGTCTCCCACCTTGAATTCCATAAGTCGTCGACGATTATCTACATATGACTTCTGTCTATCCTGTGTTGCTTTCAACTATTGTTGTATCACTTTGATCTTCTCTGTCATCTACTGCACTAACTTAGGACCCAAAAGCTGATACTCGCCAGACTCATACCAACATCAAGGAGATCTGCACTTCCTGCCATATAAAGCCTCATAAGGTACCGTGTTGATACTCTGTTGGTAACTTTTGTTGTAGGCAAACTCTATCAAACTTAGATGCACGTCCCAACTACCTTGGAACTGCAAAACACAAGCTCTGAGAAGATCCTCTAAAGTCCAAATAGTCCTTTCAGAATGTCTATCTGTCTGTGGGTGGAAAGCAGTACTGAACCTTAGTTGCGTTCTCAACGCTCTGTGCAACTGTTCCCAGAAACGACTCGTGAATTGATGACCTTTATCAGAGACTATCATTGCGGGCACACCGTGCAAACACACTATCTCATCCACATACACCTGAGAAAGCTTCTCTACTGTATATGTCATTTTCACAGGTATGATAGTCAGAGATGGGGTAGATGATTCTTGTAGTCAAAAGTTTAATTACTTCAAGATGGACAACTTCCTTCATGTTTGGGTTGAGTTTCCTTTGCGGGTCTCGGGAAGGTTTACTATTTTCAATCATTGGGATTTTGTGGATGCAAATAGATTAGTCTATCCCAACTAAATCTGTCATTTTGTACCCTAAAGCTATTTTCTATTTCCTAAGTTCTCTCATAAGCATGCTTTCTTATTCAATGGTAAGGTCATAATTGATAATGACAGGGCATAATTATTGTTCATCTAGAAAGACATATTTCAGGCCTATGGGGAGAGTCTTCTTTTCCGGGGCCTTTGGCGGTTCAGGTCGTTCTTCTATGGTGGAGATCATTTTAAGGTCTTCAATCTCAGCACATGGGATTTCCTCAAAGTTGTCTAAATGAATCTTGAGTTGATTTGATGGTTCATTATCAAAATCACATTCGGTGGGGATGGTGAGAGTAGTGCATAGGGGATTGTCAACTAATTCCCATTCTTGCCTTAGTTGGGTTAATTCATCAATGCAATCAAGGAGGTAGACTTCTTCCTCAAGACTAGGTCCCCTCATGCTTTCAAACACCCTAAACTGTAGGGTTTGCTTCCCTAGCCTTAACAAAATGGTACCAGCCTCAACATCAATTAAGGCACGAGCAGTGGCTAAGAAGGGACGCCCGAAAATGAGAGGGTAGCATAAATCTTCCTTGATATCCATGATCACAAAATCACAAGGGACGTATGCATCATTTCCAACTTTAACCGGAATGTCTTCTATGATTCCCATGGGTTTAGTTGTGAATGAGTCTGCTAGTTGGATGGTCATGGTTGTGGGTAACATGTCATTGAATCCTAGTCTTTTGCAAAGACTATATGGCATGATGGATATACTGGCTCCTAAATCTGCTAGGCCTTTTCTACAAGCATTGTCACCCAAGTAGCATCCTATTCCAAAAGAACTTGGATCCTTCTGTTTTTTAGGCATCTTACTTAGGATAATGTCTGATGTGGTCCTAGCAAGTTTAACAGTCACGCATTCTTTAGTAACATACTTCCTAGTCAAGAGAGATTTCATGTACTTGGACCAGGCGGGCATGTCTGCCAAAGCATCAAGAAAGGGAATGTCGACATGTATTTTTTTCATAGCATCCCTAAATTTCATGAAGCGGGCATCAAGTCTTGTTTGTTTGAGGCGGGCTTGATAGGGAGGTTGGGGTTTGTAAACTGGTTCTTCATCTTCCACTTGAGGAGTTTCGGAGATGGATGGTTTGGGTGTGGCTTCGGGTTCGACAACTACCATGTCTTCATCCTCAAATTCTAGAGGTGGGTCTGAAGAATTTTCTGGAGGGGGAGGGGCGTGCACCTTTCCTGAATGAGTAGAGACAACCTTGAGTTGTTCAGGGTGTTTGGGGTTGTTTTCAGGCTGCCCTACAAAGGTCCCAGTAGGAGGTTTTTGTTGGGCAAACAAACGGGCCAACAATGCGTCTGTTGCCTTTTGATGGGCTTGAATGGCCACGAGGGTTTGTTCTATGCTTTCCAGGCTAGGATGACTTGGGGGAGGAGGGGGGCATTTTGAGGTGGCTGGGGAGGTTGAGGGTGGTTTAGATTTTGGGGTGGAAGGTTTAGGTTTTGGAATTGTTGGTAGTGTTGTCGATTTTGGTGATTTCCAAAATTTCTTTGATTGTTGTATGGAAATCTAGGTGGTGGTCGATTGTTACTTTGAGGGTAGGGGGGCCTTTGTTGAAGTTGGTTAGAGTTCTCAGCACCTGAAGGGTTCCCATATTGAAAACTAGGGTGGTTTCTAGGTTGGTTGGGATTGTAGTAACCTTGGCCTGGTATTGTATGAATCAAATTGAGGTCTTCTGGTTGTTGTCCTACTTCGGGTTGCATGGGCATGTTGTAGAGATATTGACAGTGGAGAGTGGTATGGTCGTATCCTTGGAAAATACCACAAAGGGAATCCATGGCTTTTAGTTGTTGGGGTGACTCCCTAAGGGTGACCAATGATGACTCTAACCGATCTTATTTTAAGGTAATTAATTTTAGGCTTTCCGCTATGCTTTGGATATCATTATTAACTTCTGCCTTGGCTACCTTAAGGATTCCTCCAATCCCTCTTCTAGCCCTTATTTCGGAAGCCCATTTGCCTACCTCCCATGCGCTAGTCAAACTTTGATGCATGAAATTTCCTCCAGATGAGGAATTGAGAAAGAATTTGGTATCATCATCAACACCACGATAGAAGATCTCTGTGAGCTGGGCTTGAGAGATATCATGGTGGGGTCACTTCCTAAGTAAGTCTTTGAATCTTTTCCAGGCTTCACCTAAGGATTCTCCTGGGGACATAGAAAAATGAGTTATTTGACCCCTAAGTTCATAGGTGAGAGACGGGGGGTAAAATTTCTCAAGGAACTTGCTTTGTAGAACTTCCCATGTTGTGACATGTTCTTCGCTCTCCATGGTGTTGTACCAGCAACTAGCTTGGCCGGAGAGGGAATACTTAAACAACCTAAGGCGGATGGCATATATCTTCAGAGACACCCAGGAGTTTGTTCAAGGAGCAAAGATCAATGAACCTTTGAAGATGATCTTGGCAACTTTCCCCATTGTTTCTTGAGAAGGGGTTGGCTTGCATCATGGTGATCCATTGTGTTCGGATTTCGAATTGTGGAGCAATAATATCAAGGGGTATAACCGGATGTTGCGCATAGGCCATTTTGGGAACAGAAAAGTCTTTTAATTGTTTTTGCCTTTCGGCTTCCCTCCTATCGACTTCTATAGTTTCTTGTTCATCCCTAAAGGCTGCACGTAAAGCGACTTCTCTTTCCGCTTGTTCGGCTTGGATGAGCTCTCTTTGAGCTGCGAGAGCTTGGTCGATCCTACGGGCGACCTCGTCTTCATTCATTCTCACTAGATTTTGACTATTTAGACGATGAAAGGTCCTTTCTATTTCCAGATCAAACGGTTGGAAATCGTCGTTCGGGCGTTACATGCACAATTAAAACAGTTATTCGTGTGTAGAAAAAATGTACTGCCAGAATGGAAACTCAGTAGAAAGAGGAGTACACTTCCAGAATGTTACTCGGAAGGCATGAAAAAAAGGAAAAAAAGCTTTTCAAAATTATTTTGGGGTTCGAAAAAACAATCCGTTGTCCCCGGCAACGGCGCCAAATTGATCATCGTCGTTTGCAATATCAATCACTAAGATGGTTAATCCTAGATTTTAAACCTTTTTTACTTCCGGTTTTAAGGGTAGTATAGAAGGGTCGATCCCACAGGACAACTTTTTAGATATTGTTCTTAGAACCCAAAGTTTGAAGAACTTTATTATTTGGTTTTGGTATTTTTCTTAGATTAAAGTAGAAAGTAAAGGTCAAGTTGGGGGTTTGATTGACTACACTAATGCAAGAAGAAATGTACTCAACAAGAATAAACATGCACAAGGAAAAATTAAGATGATTGTTAACAGAAGCAAAACTATATGAATGAAAGACTAAGAATTAAAGGAAACAAAAGACGCGGTGATTAAATCAAGAGATAGAAATCGAGGCTCGTAGGGGTTTTCACCACCTTAGCCTAGGTGATAGCAACTAATTCTTAAATGATGATTCGATGAAGGTTTGTGAATTAAAAACTCACAAGAGTTAAACTCCACATGAGCCCATTGGTCTTGGTGCTCAAGCTTCCTAGTTTGTCATCCTAAAAGACAAAAATCCACGGTCATATCAAAACGTCTATGTAATCGATTTTATTGTTCTAAATCCGGATTTCCATGGTCATATTCATCCGAATTAACATGCGATCCAAAGATCAACCATTGATTAAAAATCGATTACCATCTAGTCGTTTAAGAAGAAGTCGTTAAAACCATGGCTAAGAGATTATTCCCCTTACCTCGATAGAAGTCTACTCACTCATGGAAAAAAGGGAGACAGAGGAAGAAAGTACTGAAGCCATAGTCTAGCCCAAAAATCAGGATATTAATCCTTATTGCTAGAGACAATGAAATGGCTTAGTTCTTTGTTCCTTGCTCCAGAATTAAAGAACGGAGAACAGAAGATTAAAACTAAGGCGGAAAGAAGAGACAAGAACAAGTATGAAAGAACTATGATTGAGCTAAAGTCTATTTTATTGCATAATAAGAAGATGATTACAAGACTGGTTGCTTCAGAATCACAATACAAAGAAATCCAAGATGCCTGAAGAGGAGAAAGTGCCCCCCTTTTATAGGAGAAGGAGGGGGTGATACATTAGGTTTAGGAGTTTCTGAGGCTGGCGGTTGGGATTTTTGCTATCTGCGCGCTGCCAACCAAGCAGTTCAGGCACCAACCAATCGGTTGGAAGGTTCTAGAACGTGGTAGCTAATCAATCGGCTACCAACACTAATTAGGGTGGCGCTGCAGTCGAAACCGCTCCGTGTTGTTTCTTCTCAGCAATGGGCATCAGCCGAGTGGTTGGTTGAGGAATCGCGCGATCTCAGTCGTCAACCGATGAGAGCAATGATCGACGTTTGAAGGCGAACTGAGCATTTCATATTGTCAAATGATCGGTTGGATGTGGTGAGACGATCGGTTGTCAGTACCAGTCGATCGGCTCAGGTCCTGAAAATGCAATAAAATGCACATGATTGTCATATTTGTGATAAAAATGAGAAAATATCAATTTGTGCAATTCCAAGAGATAAATGGGGTATTTCTATGTGACAAGCTTAATAATTCGTAGAAAAGATGTGCTGAAATAGCACGCATCAGCAGGGTTCCACAACCTCTTTCTCTTGTGGTCAGTGCACAAGAACCAACAAGTAGGACCGCAGTCTCATGCTTAAGTGGCCTCAGCCACACAAGTTCAGGCTACCCTCTGCCTAACCCACCTTGGTATAGGTATCAGTACTAGAAAATCGTGCCATGGGCCTATTCACCGTGCTCCATCATCACTGAGCCATGGGCCTGTTCACCATGCTGTATCACATATCCTGAGCCATGGACCTGTTCACCATGCTCTAATCACACTGAGCCACGAGCTTCAAAACTGTTCTCTAAACATGCACTACTACTTAGGGCATAGGCGCACCCCTGCATATTCAACAATATGCATTCTAGGATAACCCTTAGGAGAACCTATTTCACCATCACCAAACTCATGACGATGATGGATATATGGCCAGGGCAAACTACATGAAAGATTCATCTGTAATTAATTAATATATTTTAAGTGGATTGCAAGATTCAACCAAGTTATGTAACATGTAAATTATAACACAAGTAAACAACATAGATATCATTATCATGTGTTACATTGTCTCTCATATTCTTAAACAGCCATCAACATCATCATGATCCATCACAAGGATCCAACATTACATGTTACCACTTGGCATCTTGCCAATCATCAAGATCCATCTCAAGGATCAACATCACAGGGACTCAATCCCATCATCAAGGCACACATTGCCATTCCGTGGGTAACACCCATCATATATCACTGGGTTCATCATAGCCTTGATGTTCCATATCATATCACTATCATACCATCACCATGTCTATTACCTGATTTCATATCCATACACATGGAACCTGCATGGTTAGCATAATCATAGAGAAACGATGGTACTTGTACAAGGAACATCTTTAACTCATTACTTTATTATGAGAGATGTAACTTATGCAACATAGATGAACATGCCTATGCGTAATCATTCACATATATCTATCAAGGCAAGCATTAGGGTTACCAAAAGAACATGGGATGCAACCCTTATCCTAGGTTAATCGGGTAAGGGATAGCCATCACCAAAGGTTATCACAACCCTTACTAACATAGTTACATTGGAAAACATTATCATGGATATCGACTATCACCAAAGGAAGAAGGGAAGCAACTAAAGAGATAAAGGGATCCCAAGCTAACAAGGAAGGGGGTATATATACAAGGGGGTCAAGTGGGCGTCCACTAGAGGGTTGTTCCACATGTGCTCTCCCAAACCACCACTTCTACAATCAATGTCACCTACTAGCTCATCTACCTCCACTTGTCCAACTCATGCACTTGCTAGTAAAGCAGCCACCACATGTCCAAAGAGGGTGACATAAATGAGTCTAGGTGGGGAGGTGTGTGCCGCCCAACATGGAAACTTGACACACCATGGCTGATACACTACCTTGCCCAAAACGAGGCAGCAAGGGGATCTCTCTTGCCCAACACACCTAGCAAGGAGGCGGCACCAAGCTCAAACAAGGCCCAAGAAAGCCCAACAACAAGCCTAAGCTTCAACAAGCTCAAACGAGGCCTAAAGCAACTCAAGCAAGGCACCCAACCCATCCTCTCAACTTTAGAGGATGCAAGGAGAGAGAAAGACATCTCTCAAGGTGACAAACTTGCACACCAACCCTAAAACTTGGGTAATTTGCAAGTTGCACCTCAACCTCTCAACAAAGCAAAAACAAGCCCTAACTACAACTCAAGTGATAGGAAACATCTAAACACATGGTTTAGGCAAAACAAATAGGGTAAGCCCAAAGCGAAGGTCAGGGTCCTTAAGATGTTGTTGAAGAGGATCAGTCTGGTGATCAGTAAGCACCAAAGGTGGCACAATTGTAGCCCTTCATCACACTAAATAAGATTATTCAAAACATAAAATATGATAAACTACTAAATAATGACACAGTTGATAAATGGAATAATTAAAACCAATTTCAAAATCATATTCATGTTCAAAAACAACTACATAAAGGTCCATCTTCTGCATAAACTCATATAGAAAAACAAGTATTTACGTCTAAATTCAGTGGCCTCAGCCACATCCTGTATACAAAAGAGTATTCCACATGTGCATGCCATATATACAAACACTTTCATACTGTCACAAACTCATGTCGATACATGTATATCATTTAAAAACATATCCCATACCTGAACCTAAAAATACAGGGATGACACTAGGACTCTACTACTATAATTATAGTGTTGGAAAGTCATTAATAGTGCAAAACCAACATAGCATGCAAACTAAATGTATCTCTACCAAGAGCATCATAGGTCATCACACCTTCTCCCTAGAATTTCTTCAAGTCATCAATCAGAGGTTCAAGATAAACATTGATATCATTGTCATGTTGTTTAGGGCCCGATATCAACAATGACATCATGACATACTTATTTTTCATACACAACCATGAAGGAATATTGTATACAATAATCATAACAGGTTAAGTTCTATGTTAGCTACTCAATGTGCCATATGAATTCATCCCATTGGTACAAAGCCCAAATATTATATTACTGACTTCTTCACCAAATTTAGGGTACAATAAATCAATCTTCTTCCACTGTGGGGAATTAGACTTGTATCGTAGGATCCCATTGTTATTCTTCTTTACCTCTACATGCCATCTTATATTCTTCACAACCACGGGATTGGCAAACAAGCATTGAAACTATGGTATTATAGGTAGATACCACGTCACCTTGACAAGAGAGCCAACTTTGGACTTTTTGAAGTTGTCATTTTGTACCTTGACGCCCCACATTTCAGACAATATTTCAAATCAACATAGTCCTTTTGAAATAACACACAGTCATTCAGGCATGCATGTATCTTCTTAGCCTTCATTCCCATTGGGCACAACATTTTCTTTAATTCATATTTTGAGATTGGAAACTCGTTGCGTTCAGGAATAATTTCTTTCAACAAAGACAACAATGACGTGAACCTTTTGTCACTCCATCTATTATTAGCCTTCATATTATACAATCTCAAGATAGTGCTCAAATTCATAAACTTAGTACAACCTTAGTATAACAGTCTCTCAACATCATGCACAATGTTTCTAAATAAGGAAGGTGGATTAGTGTGCTCTATTCCACAATTATCTATCATCACATCAACCATGTCTATCGAAACCAGTTCACTCCCATCTACATCATCGGCGGCAATTTCTTCTTCAACACAAGTATTGTTATCGACATCTACTAATCTCACTGTTGGATTATCTCCATGCCAATACCATTCTGTATATCCCAGTATAATCCCATTGCACATGACATGAATTTTGATTTCGTCAATAGTATTGACTTTCAAGTTGTTATTGTAATGTCTACATGGATAGTAGAACATATCTCTAGATTGTTTCCTATGTGCCTCCGCAAATCTTATAAACTAATCAAGACCAGTAATAAACTCTGGGGTGCAGTGATTTGTAATGGACATCCATGATCTATCCATTCTATGATCAACGAAAAAGCAAGTATTAGGATTTAGTGTTTACATGATTAGGATTTAGGATTTACATATAGATTAGGGTTTAATGTTTTGGATTTAGGGATAAGGATTTATACATTAGGGTTTAGGGTTTACAAATTAGGGTTTATGGTTTACAAATTAGGGTTTAGGGTTTAGTAATGAATGTTGGTACCACCTACCACATTCTTGAACACCTAATCTCACTAGTAAGTGTATAATGTGTATTCAGTTTTTGAGAAAATTTTGGCAGCATTTCCTCACAATTCTCCAAGTACACCGATGTAGATGGGAAAATATCATCCAACATATGTACTTAGAGAACAAATGGGGAAGTGCTGAAGAAACATCTTGAAAAACAAATATACATTATACATTTAAATCCTAAATGAGATTAAGTATTCAAGAACAATCCCAAACAAGGGACTATTCAAGATTTACTCCTAATGAGTAAATCTCGAACCGGTTTCTAGGCCAAAAAAATACAAGTATATATGTTGTCAATTCCTATACCTATGATCCCAGTTTCACCATTTATATCCTAAGTTTTATGTAACATTATTTAATTCAATTCATGATTCCATTTGGATTAGTTCATGCATGCATCATTAATCCTAATTAATCAATATTAATCAACTACACAATCTTGAAGAGAAATTATTGAACTAAGTTAAATCAATCACTAAGAAGAGAGAAAGAAAGTAATTATTGAACTAAGTAAAATCAATGCACCCAATTAAGAACTAATTGATTTATGCAACAATCAAATTAATTTAAGAAGCTTTTGAATCAAATTAATTTAAGTTAAATCAATGCACCCAATCAAGAACCAAGTGAATTATCATTAGGCATTTTCATCATCAATCAAATGTGAAAATACCATTAATCATTCATTTTTTTAAACATAATTTTAAATTCTAATTATACATACAAGTAGAACTTATTGACCTAGCATAATACAAAATAATACATTTTCATAGCAAGTCATAATACATGTAAAAAACTACCTTAGGGAAGAAGTTGACAAGAAGAGAAGAAGTAGGTGGTTGGCTAGAGGTGGTTGGTAGCGGCTGATAGTTGGTTGTAGGTGGATGGCAGTGGTGGTGAAGAGAAGAAACAACAGAGTGGGGACAGTGAGGAGAAGAAGTAGAAGAGAAGTGGATGCAGGTACTTGAGCATGGTAGCCCGAGCAGTACCAGCAATGTCGACCCAAGCACAATAGCGGAGATGGAGGATGGAGGACAGTGGCGGCAACTATGGAGGAAGACGATGATGGAGGCATTAGAGAGCATGAGCAGTGAGCATAGTAGTAGAGGTCAGATTTGCCAGAGCTAGGTTGGGCAAATAATGAAACTATGAATAGGGGAATGGGAAAGAAATTTCACGGGTCTTAAGTGGGACCTAGTTGTCAGTTGTATTAAACAACTGACAGCTAAGTCATTATTTATCGGTTAGATCAGTAAAACTTACACAACACCTAGTGACTTAAATGTCAATTTATTAATAAAAATAGATACAAGAGGCCATTACCCAAACAACAAAAAAACCTGAATAATGATGCAACTTGTCGGTTACATTAAAAAAATCGACACCAAACATAGTGACTTAACTATTAGTTCCACACAAAAAAATGATGCAAGAGGCCATAATCTGAATGAAAAGAAATCAGCCTCAATAACGGCAATAGTAATCGGTTGTATATGAAAAAGTTGATACCAAACCTAGTGACATGGATGTCGGCTCTACTTTACCGAATCAATGCTAGAGGCAATTATCCAGATAAAACAAAATTGGGATCAGTATGGACTGAGGCGTCAGTTTCTAGGAAACAAAGTGACACTAGAGTGCAATTTGGGAGGGGACAATTTTTCATTGTGACTTGGTGAGAACCCTAAGACATCAGTTTTTTATTAAAATATGACACGAGAAGAATTTTGGAGGCAAAATTTTTGTGGTTTTCATGTTATTAATGTCAGTTTTGTGGAGAAGAAACCTATGCCAAAAGTATTTTGGAGGCAAAATTTGATGTCTGTCATCGGTATTGGCACCCATATTAAAATTTATGGATGCAAATATTTTTCCAAAGCATGTTACTTTAGATGTCAATTTTCTTGTAATATAACTGATGTTAATGAAAAAATAGCACACGTCTTTTCTTAATCGACAGGACTGCATCTATACTGACATTTGTACTAAACAACCGACGTTGTTTGGTATCTAACGTCGGTTTTTTAGTGTAACCGATGTCAAGAAAAGTGAAATTAGAGGCCGTAAATTTACCAGTGAGGCCGACGTAAATATTTTCCAAGTGCAACTTGAAGAAAGGTGCACCTCACAACTAGGGAATTATCACTGGACTTGCTCCAAGACCAGGTATAACCTCGTAACCATCTTTCTCATTACATAATTATTGATGCAATCAACTATTCTAAGGGTAATATGGCAGTTAAATTTTTATTTTTGCTACCCGCTTTGTCACCATATTTCCCTACACAACAATTATCCTAATTACTATGTTGAATGTTTTATAGTGTTAACTATCACACTTATATGATTTTGTATTTAATTCAATTTCCTATAATACATGTATATCATGGTTACCTATTGATTTTCTACTTGCTGAGCCAATATTTAATCAACCTACTGAAATATTTTTTAGATAAAGGATTAGCTCCAAGAGAAGAGGTGGAAGTTATCATTTATCAAGAGTAGAACATAAGTCTTATGAAGAAATAGTTAGTTTATTTAAATGGTATATTATCCTTCATTTAGATCTCAAAAATGAGTGAGTGAGAAAATAGTGCAGTTTGGTAATCATTTGTAGTTGATGTATGTTAAAGAATAAACTCTTACTTTCATATGAAATTCAAAATATGTTATAATATTTCATACTTTTCATAATTAAGTGTTATCGTTCTGGTTACCATGATGTTTCTTAGTTCTATTTTTTCCCAAGAAAGGTCATTCTTATTCTCCTTTCAACCCTCATCAGGCAACATTAAAGGTTCAACAAAGATACATCTGATAGAGGACCCCTCATCAACTCATCAAATAAAACTAAACCTAACAGCTAAAGGGAAAAATAAAAAACTCATAAGTATGCATCTATCCCATGAAATGCATCTCATAACTACACAACAAAAGAAAAAGAAAGGGAATATGGAAGACTCAGATCAGCATCCAGCATTGGCAACTCTATCAAAGAAAGCAAACCATCTTTTGCTATGCCCATGTAATACCCGGGCCCACTACCCAAGGCTCTAATAGAGTTTCAGGAATCACGACTGGCCCCACAGACCACCACTAGCCTTAACTACTTGCTTTATCCTCACTCATATGCAAGCTGAGGTCAACTTCCCAATTGGTCACCCATCCTAGTACTGCTCCAAGCTGAGCATGCTTAACTATGGAGTTCTTTAGTGATGGGCTCCCAGAAAAGGAGGTACACCTTGGTAATATGGGTAGTCCAATCATTCCTTTTAAGATCATCTTATCCTAGGCCTCAAATCATGGGATGTTACAATCTCCCCCACTTAGACTCTTGATGTCCTTGTCAAGGCTCAATATACGACCTCATAATCTCTTCCCCATTTCAGTGCAGACGCACAATGACCCATGGGCACCCAACTCCCGATCACGGAATACTAGTACAAGGGTGGCTACGTCAACCATGGACAACCCTTTGTAACATGTCTGGACCGCACGACTCAAGACTGGCATGCCACATGCTCATGCGGGCCCCACCTACTGGAGGGGAATTGGCTCTGATACCATTTGTAACACCCGGGTGGGCACATTGCCCAAGGCTCTAGTAGAGTTTTAGGAATGATGACTGGACCCAGAGACCACCACTAGCTTTAACTACGCGCTTTATCCTCACTCATGTGCAAGTCAAGATCAACTTCCCGATTGGTCACCCATCCTAGTACTACTCCAAGTTGAGTACGCTTAACTATGGAGTTCTTTAGTGATGGGCTCTTGGAAAAGGAGGTGCACCTTGGTGATATGGGTATTCTAATCATTCCTTTTAAGATCATCTTATCCTAGGCCTCAAATCATGGGACGTTATAGCCCATCTGCACAAAAAACCCAAGATGAAGAATAAATATTGTCTGCCAACCTACTCCTTGCACAAAAAACCCTCCTTAGAACCAAAGAACCAACCACCAAAAGAAAAATGCCTCAAACAACACACTTGTCCTACATCCAGCGATCCTCCCACTCAAGCGACCATCACCATCAAATATCAAACAACGCCAACTAGAAACAGGGACTAAAACCACCATACTACCAAGCTAAACAACTACTCCATCAGGAAACTACAGCACAACAATGACCCAAACATCCCATGTTTCCTTAAAGTTGTTTCTCTTCAGAAAATGTTTTTGGTGGCCCTGTAAAAAATCTTACAAATAAGTCTCTGGATAATAGTCACTATCATCAAACCTAGTAAGATGGCCATCATCTTCATCAGATCTTCCCTCCTCATTCAATCTATCTGTGTTCCTCCTTTCATTGTTACCATGTGACCTTGGGGGGGTGCTCCTGTCTGAATTGCATCTTGAGAATTGGGCTCGTAGCTCCTTTGTAGAAATCTTATACAGGATGAAGTCCTCAAGACGTTGGTGTGGGAGAACATGACGCCTACCATCCACATCCACAACCTGATAGGGGGCAAGTTTACAAACCCAACAAGACACTCTGTGGTCCTAAATCCTCTGGTGAGAGGGGTGTCCTCTAAACCAGAAGGGGTCAGAAGAGGGTATTGTAGGATATCCAAGGGGGCTTGTAGGATATGCCTGAAGTAAGAAAAGATTGATACATCAGAACCCATATCGAAGCCCGCAACTTTATAGATCTACATTGTGGCATACAACTCATAAAAACAGAATTAACTAATGCGGAAGCGTTCACTAAGCAGCGGATTACCAAAAATTACTAAAAATTAAAACCTTTTTGCCAAGAGGTCCATCAAATGAAAACATTCTCACATAGAACAACAAAAACATATTTACAATCTATTTTTCAAAAGTACATAACTTGTATCATCTCTTCCTGTGAATTACAAGCATTAATTATCCTATCAAGCTAAACACAAGTAATATAAAATCTTGAGGCACTGAGCCAAAATCTTGAAAGCACTAACTACTACTCTGAGGACCTGAGAGTACAGAGATGACACATAGGACTCTAACTACATCAATACAAGGCATAACAGCCCGTGTCTCCACCTGAGACTTCACTGCTATCCCTACTGCTGTTGCTGTTGTCCTTCTCCTGCTGAAGGATTCCTATCTCATCATCTGCGTCCACCTAAAAATGTAGTTCCCATGGGGGTGAGACAATTGTAAATTGCCCCAGTGAGAGATATAACTCTTCGCCAGTAACATTATTATTGCAGCTTAAGAAGATAAATATGCACAAAGGAATCATATTTATTTGGCACCAGCTAATTCAATGTCTAACAGATTAGAATATTATTCTTATCTAAAACATTGTAGCTATAAATTGAAAGAGCCACATGTCACTTATTCATTAAGGAATATGAAGAACATGTATAACATTTATTCACTACAACATCATTACCACAACATTAACTATTTTTAGGCTTAGATCATATATCTACTACCTGGCATTATCGTTGTGGAGTCATGGCCTTTAACCATACTCTTTTCACAAAGTGTTGGGATCTTAATCCCTCAACTCACCAAGTACATTTCCTCTTCTTAACAAGTTCATTATCATGATTATAGCATCTGGGTATTTGAACCCATAACTCACCATAGGATACTTTTACCACTTGTTAGGTAACTTTTTACCTTCAGATCATCCGACCAAAGACATCATAATTCTTGCTATACAATGTATTTAACATAGTACACAAAGCTCATTGATTCTTACTACACAAAGCATATGAAGGCTTATAAAGCCTATAAAACATTCTCAATAAACAAGCATCATAGCCCATACCTGGCTATGCTTCTCATCTCATCATCCCTGCATGATTAGTATTCATGGTAACAATTATAATGCTTTCATATCAGTATCATACAACACTAAGTAGTATCATCCCTTTTTAGGGTTCATGATTTCTCTTTCACATCAGTACCATACAACACTAAGTAATACCACGGTTCCCTCTTTAGGGTATATAGTTTCTCTTTTATATTAGCACCCTTCATTAGGGTGTTCCATAAATAACCACTTGGGTTCTTAAGATCATATTATTAATGATCAACCCTATTCCATTGCTTCTCAAAGCTAGAAACCAAAAATAGATATCATAAGTATTCAAACATACTTATATATCCTCATCATTCATAATTGAATGTATTATCAACACCAAGTATGAGTTTCTCTCTCATCTTTATCAGAATATGATTGTATCATAGTCTATTGATTTGGATTAACCTTTTTATAAGGCATGTTAGCCTACACTTAACAAAGTGCATTACATCTCAATGTAACAATTGTCATAACACATTTCATGTGTCATCTATTCCAATTATAATGAACTTATAACACATCATGGTATATCAGAATTGGGGTGTTGGATGTGATATCTATCATGCCTTGATGTATCACTTCCCTCAACACCCTCTTCTTGCTTGAGTTTATTAACTTAGCTTGTATTAGGGTATCACTCATCCTAATACCTATGCACTAGATCATCACATTCATTATGCAATGTATTGGTCATGATTCATCTATTTTAGAATACACAACCATTGCCAAAGATATGAACTCAACCTTGAGTCAGGGACTATTCATATAAGGATATCCATAATCAACCCATCTAGGTATTTCATTTGTCATTACATTAATCACTATTCTATCAATAGGAATAGGATTCCATAATTATAATTTGAGGTTCACTTAGCATCTCCCAAACATATATAGATTTCACCTAGAATCACTCTTCATTAGAGTTTCATATAAAATCCTTCTATATCAGGGTTTCACCTAGTATTATGTGAAATTAAGACTTCACAACACATCACCTAGTGTTAAGGCTTCACATTAGTATTAATGGCACTTCCCTATATTAGGGTTTCATATATCTTTATCCCATTTTAGGGATTAGGGTTTACCATTCACATTCAAGTGGGGTTTCTCTTTCTTCATACCCAAATTAGGGTTAGGATATACATTTCCCATTAAATTAGGGTTTCTTACATTGTGACACTAAGTTAGGGTTACATCATCACCCTAGATTATTGTTTGACTGAGCTTTGCCCTTAAATTAGGGTTTCACATAACCTAGCTCTAATTTAGGATCAAGGTACATAAATCTTTTCAATGAAAATTTTATGATCTCATAATATGGATCAAACCCTGATTACACATTTATTCACTATGAGAGAAATAGGGCTTAGTAAGTAAGCAATCAACTCTCTCATTCACTCTCCCTCTCATCCTCTCTAGAATGTTAACTATTCCAATATTAATCAAGGTCAACTCTTTACTTGAGTACACAAAGCTAGGGTTAACCTTTATAATCATCATGGGTATACATCATTAATAATCAGATAGCTAATTGAATTTTGATCATATTAGATGTCCAAATGGTCTAATAAATTAAACCATCAATTATATAAGGAATTCAAAAGAATTGTCCAATTAAACTTTCAATTCCACAAAGTGATCAATTAAGTTAACCATTGAAATCTTTAATTGCAATAAGTATCCAAATGGGTTCACCATATTGGACCTTCAATTGCATGAGATACTCAAATGGATTAACCATTTTTATCTTCACAATATTAATTACTTAGACCCTCAATGATCTTAGTTCTCATAAATCAATTGATTGAAAACCATTTGAACAAGTTATACTTAAAACCAATTGGACAAGGTAGGTATTGAAACCGTTTGCACTTTGGGTCTCCAAACGGTTTGAGATCATTTGGTCCCAAATGGTCTTGAAACCGTTTGGTCCCAAATGGTCTTGATACCATTTGGACTCAAACGGTCTTGAGACCATTTGGTCCAAACCTTCTCAAAACCGCATGGACCAAAAAGGCACTTCAACACTCAATCGACTCAATGTTTCAACCCATGGACCAATTACAAATTGAACCACTAAAGTATTCATCAATTGGAATAATGAATCACCATTCAATTAGACCTTCAATTTAGGGTTTTGAACCCAATTGAACTAGGTTTGATAATCAAGAAACCATCCCTTAGGGTTTGAAATTGAGGATCCATCAATGGTTGACATTGTGGAACAAATCAATTGAAATCAATAAACTATCATCATCACATGATATGACCTGACCTCAAACGGTCTTGGATGACCACCAAACTGTCTTGAGACCACTTGGTTGATCTCCAAACGGTCTTGAGACCGTTTTCCCATTCCATCATCAAAATCCATGACATCCAATTAGGGTTTTGGACCAATGGATTGATTATCAAATCAGCACTTGGTTGCAAATCAATTTGGTACCTTTGGACCTCCAAATACTTATACATACTTAACCCTAAACCTCCAAACGGTCTTGAGACCGTTTGGGTGATCCCCAAATGGTTTTGAAACCGTTTGGGTCAATCAACCCAAAACATCATCTCAATCAATTGGAAATTCAGCACTTAGCCGATTAGGGTTTATACCATGTGTTTGAATCTTCAAATACCTAACCTTACTCAACCCTAGACCTACAAATGGTCTTGGTTAACCTACAAACGGTCTTGAGACCGTTTGGGTGATTCCCAAATGGTTTTGAAACCGTTTGGGAAAATCAACCCAAGTTTCAAACTCAATCACTTATGAAATCATCATTCAACCCGATTAGGGTTTAGGTGATTGATGAACTTTTAACTCATGAACCAATTGGAGTTAATCAATAATAATTGATGGGTCATTAACCTAGATCATTATGAACAAGTCCCCAAATGGTCAACCCTGGTCAACATCACCAAACGGTCTTAAACTGTTTGCTTCTATGCGGTTTAGTGAAATCGTTTCATTCCAAACGGTTAGAAACTGTTTGCTCCCAAAACACAAACCGTTTGGACATTTGATTGAAACCTTTTGGTCTAGATATTTGGGGAGGTGTGTGCTTATGATGATTTCATCATCATCAAGCTCTAGACCCATGAAACCTGCTGTGATTTCCATGGAAATTACATCAATCAACCAAATCATTAATTGTAAATAGAGAAATGATCATTATTTGATGGGGAATTGAATGCAATAACAAAGTTAAGGTTTCAAGTTATAAAACACGCCTCCAATTGAGCTCCAAGATCACTTCAACAATGGTGGATGCAACTCCTTTCACTATTCCAAGGGTCGTCCTCAAGATTTGAGTTAAAAGAATTGGTTAGAATTGAAGAGGGGATCAAGTTATGAAGAATTTATGCATTGATTTTCGATTTTCACCATGAATTCAAGGTGAAAGGAGGTCAAGAACCTTACCAACAGATTTGGAGTCTTCCTCCTGATCCTCCACAGCTCCTTGGTAGTTTTCCAAGCAAGGGGAAAGAAAAGAATCCGAAAAAGCCTTTGTTTTGGCTTGGAAAAGGTACTTTTATAAGAAAATTGATGAGAGAGAAAATTCTTTATAAAAGTCTTTTAATTCCAAAATTGTTGCCACCACTTCCCCCTTGGTTTCTTGCTTGCAAGGGAATCTCTATCCCCACCGAGTTCCCTTCCATTATCCATGAATTAAGGGAAAAGAAATTAAGCACCTTAACCCTTATAATAAGAATATCCATGTTTGAGTGGAAATTCTTTTTCTTATTATAATGGTGAGTGGAATTTCACCTCCTTAGGATATACTCGTGCCTTTGCAAGGATTTAAGCTCATCCACAAACATCTGAATTCAACCATTTTAATTTTGGTTGAAAGCCCTTTAATTAATACATTCATTTTTTCCCTAAATTGAATTAGGGTTTCACTTAGGATTAAATCTTGATTACTTTAATATCAAGATTCTCTCTCCTCCAACTTAATTCAAATGAGGCACCCTCTCATTTTCTTTGCTATAAATGATGACAAGAAACATTAGGGACCTTATTGAAGTGGTAATTTGCATGTTGAACCCTAGGTTTTGGGTAAATTGCACATTACACCAAAACTAGGTTTTAATGCACAAGGATTGCTTTACAAGCTTAATCTTGGTGCCCAAGCTTCTGAAAACCATAACACTACATCATCTTCATTATTATGATGTCTCAACATCATAGGAACATCTTATCATGCAACATTTGCAAATTAGCCCCTCAACTTAGGTAATTTGTACTTTAGTCCAAAATAAGCAAACCTTGCTTCAACATTGTTCAAACATGACCCAAAATTGAAACATAAGTTTCTCATGAGCCCTAATTACTTTTCCCAAGATAAGATTAAGCATATACTCAACCTTATTAGGCAAAACATCTAGGGTTAACACATAACCCAGGCCAGGGATGTTACATACATCCTGACAAGAAGGTCTCTGAAGGTGACGATCACTTGCCCAGGGATATCCTCTTCAACGGCCTCTAAAAGTACAAGGTGATCCATTGACTTTGAAACATCCTTAGTCTAAGAGGAGATTGATATCACATCACCAAAGGGGCTCAACATATGTTTGATTGACCCATCATCCTTGCAAACAAAAGGGATATCATGCACCCATAACCAGGTTCGGACCCTTGGTATCCCCAATTCAGCTAAGCTTTCTTTCTTGGCAGAGAGCTCTTCATCCTACAACCTTTGAGGCATTCCATGAAGAATCTTAGTGACGACCACCTTAGCTGGTAGGAAAACCACCACATGATGCTCTGAAACATATTCAATCCTTTGAGAATCATACCACGGATCCAAAAAGATATGATGTGTTTCCTGCCACAGACCATTTGTTGACCATCTTATAAGAAACGTCTATTGCAGTGTAGAGGCAGCCCTTAATCTGACTTCGTCCGCCTCTTCTAGTCTGATAAGAGGCTTCACTGGGGGATGCCACTCTGGTGGCAAGGGAGTAAGATGTTGGTGATCTGGAAAAATTGACAGTTGCTAGCCAAATATCTCGGGCATCTACAATGATAACAAAATCTCAGAGACTGACATTGGCTTTTCCAGTGTCCTTTTCTTAGGCATCTATAACATGTGTCTTTGGGCAAAGGAAAAAAGCCATGACTTTTACCGCCAGAAGTAGATTTCACAGGGGGGGTTGCTTGTTTTATCTCTACCTTGATTCTTAGAGCCAACATGTTGAAGAGGGACTCTCGGAGATCCACCTTTAGTTCCATTGCAACCCATCATGGGTGCATCTTCATCTCTCATGGTGACCCTAGGGGGAGCTCCACCTGTCTCCTTGTGCACCTCCAAAGGCTCAAAATTAAATCTTGATGCATCTACCATCACTTCGATTCACCCCTGTAGAGGAGGAGAAAACACCTCCCTCTCAAAAGGTAGCTCGCTCTCAACCAGATCAGTCGATGAAATTTGGGTTCAAACAGGTCTGTGTAAACACTAGTCCTTTGGAATGGATGATTCTGAGAGAACCTCTACAAGTGAATCGTCAATGATTAGAAAGGTAGAGTTGTTGTTGTCTTTGTGTGATGTGTCCGACATCACAAGTTGTAGATTTGAGGGCTCTATAGGTTGAAAGAGATCAACATGTCCTCCATGGCAGCATCAGGGTCGATTTTGGCTGAGGACCTGGCGAGCTGCCTCGCCGTGACCACGCGCCGCACAGAAGATACACGACCCCTCTGGCAGATGGTCTAGTCTAGGGGAGATGCAAAGCGGTCGAGTACATTTGTGGATACAACCAACAACATGGGGAGATGCATGCCAAAGTTGCCGCATAAACACCCCACTACACACAGTAGCTTAACACATCACCAGGCGTGGAAGGAACTCAAAAGAAAAGAGGGAAATGAGAGAGGAAGCGGAAGGATGTGTGGTAGCAAGGTGAGGATCGGGAACCCCCAAGGGTAGGGCTTCGCGCGACAACGGCGCCTCCAGGGCATCCCTAGCCTCCATTCATCCTCCAGGTTGTGATCGGAATGGCGCATCCACCAATCATTGGTCAAAGAGAAACTGAATAAGGGGAATCTTTCTTAGTTCTATGGAATTGAGGAAAAGAAAAATATATTGTTGATCTTCCATAAGTGATTAAAAGCAGGCGATTAGTTGTAATCCCTCTTTGGCGGGCCTAAACCATGATTAGCGGGTTTGGGGTCTCGTCATCATCAAAAAAATTACAGAGTTTGTCAGAGAAGATCTTTGGTCTACTAGTTAAGAGTAGGAACAAATCATCCTCGCATCTCCCTGTGTCCATGTGTTATTGGTCCTTGAGTCCTTGATACAAAATCGTTTCATGAGTAATAACAACATAGCAAGGCAATAACAAGGTAAATCTGAATAACAATTTAAGTTTCCCTTGATTGCTAGCACAACAAAAATATTTAGAGAGATAACCATTAGTTAATGTAGAAGATTGTCTCCGATATGTGATATAGGAAGGAAACTATCATTGCCAACCAACATTAAAGCATTTCCTTTGTAAACTCATAAGTTATGGAGATTGTAAAGGTCTTGGCACATAGTTAGTGGCTCTTGAGTTCACATGCCATTCAGTAAGATCAACATCACTAAGTCTCAATCTCGACATTTAATATTTTTATTTTGACTGATATGGAACTGAACGAAATAAAAAGATTTGAATAGTATCTCAGAAAAGAGAAACAAAAAGAGTGCAACATTCTGAAAATGGTGTGCTGTATTTTACTAGAGTTTTTTTCTTGAAGAAAAAAAGAATGACATACTTACTATTTTTATAGTAAGTATGGATTCAGACTTCTCTGGTCCATGAATCACTCGAGGATTGGGGATAATCCATGCTCTTGACGAACTCATGACATTTGATTCCTGCCATAAGTCTCCATGCGTCATGATGGTCTCCCCTTTCCTTCCCTATTAAGCATCTGGCTCCATCAAATTACAACACGAGGTGAATGAGGTGGAACCTCCTTCTCCCGCTTTTCTTTTCTTCTAGGGGTTAATTTTCAATTACTGCCCTCTTTCTCATAGGTCTTTGCTATAGACTCCCACGCAGGTCAAAACCGTCTAAGTCTTTAATCTTCATATAGTCGTGATCTCATTACGTAATAGCAGGATTGTTTCGTATCCTCTCCTCCAGTTTGACGATACGGGGTGGCGGTTTTGGTTAATTTGACAGATTCATGTCATGGCCACTGCTAAGTGCTTCCTTACCGATTAAGCAGGCAGGATTAAATCAACCGTAAACACAAGTAGACTCGTCACTGGAATGGACTGACGCGCTGCGTTGCGTGTGCAATCTAACCCAACAATCCATCCCAGCCCGGCCCTCGGGATTTAGGCGCTGCAAGCATGAGACTTCCGACCTAAGTAAAATCGAGAGCATATGTTGTATTTGTTTTTGTCACATATTGTTAGTTCGGTACGCCGCCGACGATGACCCAGGAGGGGTTGCCTGCAACATCCGCACCAGAGAAAGTCTAACCCAACCCAGGATATTTCTACAATATACACTTGTCATCGCTAGTCTACTGGTGATGAAGACAAAGTCTAAAAGGGACTTTGTCTCTCGTCCAAGGAAAGTGCTCCATTGGCTGGCTGCTCCCATTCCCCTTCTCTCATATCAAGAATTAGGGGCACCTCCATTCATCAGCATGCACTCGTTCCGTGATGATGCGAAGCGTGCGGTGCAAGCCAATCCTCATGCCACTTTCGCATACTTTGGGGCCCATTCGTTGGTTGGTTTGTACAATCGAGAGCATCATTTGACCTTTATACATTTTCCCTTTCGTTTACCTTAAGGTCGTCCCTGCACAAGCAAACATCTATGATTGGCTCATGGCCCCACAAGGAGAGCGGGCATGAAGTAGGGTCTTAGTTTCAAAATTTTTTATGACACTTTTTTTTTTTTGAAAAGTTCATAGTATTTATAGAGGGCAGAGCAAGTAAACACATATTTTGCTGATAGTTACATGACATAATGTTCTAGTGAACATCGCTGAAACCTGCCATAAATTATGACACATTGTATTAAGATGACGATGCAAGCCGTGAGGAGCAAAAGTCTCATAATAAGCTGTAGTGTTTGGTCTCCCGTAAGAAAGGCGTGTTTAGCGTGGCATCATCACATGACGGGGTTAGCACAGGTGAACTTTAGAGGGTGAGGGGTCACCCATATAACAAACCCAAAACGAAATGTAGTAGGGAGAACTCCAAGCCCAAATCAAAAAAATGAAAATGGAACATACTTAGATAACATATGTATGTATTCCTCAGCAACTTAGGGTCTCAAGGGATTGCCACGTCAGGAGGTACAACAAACTTCTCATCAGTATCATCTAAGAGTGGACTAGAAGGCGGGACATCAAGGTAGTCTGGGCTAGAATGGGTATGATTACTACGGGAAATTTTAATATTTTGTTGCTTTTGTTGCATCGCCGTACATCAGTAGTCCTTAATACACCTACTTTTTGAGCATGAAACCCAGTTTCGTGGTCTGATGTGTATGTAAGAACTGTTGCATCTATCTTGATGGTCGTCTCAACAAGGAGAAAGAAATAGCCCCAAATGGAGGTCTTTAACAACTTATTTGATGAGGGCATACACATCTTCATTAGCCAATAATCAGGTAAAATACAAGAATCAAATGGTTGTGTTCAATAAACCATGTTATGTAATGCTAGAATATAATTATCGAGATTAATGTATATGTGATGTGATCAGCAAATTCCACTCCATGCGTCATTTCCAATACATCATAAGACTGTTTGATGAACATTATATCATCATTTCCAAAAGGAAAATTATTAATCCAACACCATTCCACCAAAAACTACACATGTACCTCGGGAATATGCAAAAAACACTATTATTACACTGTGTCTCGTTAGTAGATGGAGAGAGAGTCTACAATTAATAGAAAAAAGAAGATAGTGAATGGAGAGAGACTTTGTAATAAATAAAAAAAGGTAGTGGAGGGAGAAAGAAGATGTAATAAATAGGAAATAAGATATAGTGGTTGGAGAGAGAAGATGCATTAAATACAAAGAAATAGATAGTGGATGGAGAGAAAATCTTACACAAGAATTCGTATAGATTTTGTTAGCATTGTTCAAGTCTAAAGTAGACAATATAATATCTATGAATCAGCATTGTTTATCTTAAAAATATGTAATGCATCAGTAATAATTATTTGTGAACAATATTTATTTTAAAAAATACTCAGTATAAGATATATACGTATACATATTACATAATTATTATCTGCAAAAATATTTATCACTTATACATTGAAATGATAAAATATATATACGTCCACCACTGTCTAACACTTTTATTAGTACAATTTTAATTTAAAATATGAAATCTTTTTCACAATTTTTATCACTAATTACAAGTACTTATATATTATTATGTCCTCTCTCATATCCGGAGACCTTTCAACTTCTAGCACTGTAAGAAAATTTTCTTTATGCAGTGTCGAAAGACATTTCATATTCTGTGTTTACGTTAGTCGAGGACATTGTGTGAGATTTGGTGGAAGAGGTATTCTCTATATCATTACTCTTTCCAAAAACACCCTCTCAAAATCTATCTCAAATAGAAAATTTTCGTATTTGAAAATGACGGCTCATGGTCCCACAAGGCGAGCGGGCATGAAGTAGGGTCTTAGTCTCCATTTATTTTTAGTAACTCACTGTATTAAGATGACAAAGCAAGCCACCAAGGAGCAAAAAGGCCATAGAGTACGTTATAGGGATTGCTCTCGTGAGAGAGGGTGTTTAGTGGGGTAGAACTAGGATTTTATCGTTGGGGGTGGGGGGCAATGCTACCTTGAGGTTGTGTTAAAAAATATTGTAGCAGTTATTTTAAGCTATATTCTATTGTATGTTAGTCTGCACACATTGCAGATGAATGAAAAAATAAGTTATCTCATATGCAAATATAAAATTTAAGACGATGCACAATAATATACAACTATTGTGGATCATTGTTGGTAAAATGAAGAAAAATAAATATTGTTTCTCTTCTAGAATCAAATTTGTTATCACAACTTGTAAAAATATTGTGACTATTTCTTTTATTATAACATGCAATTGAGTGTTAAATTATGAATAAGTCAATTTTAAAATATTTAATGAAAATATAAACTTTTTAATATATGATATAGTCATATAGTATATATATCACATATGTTGTCATGTCTAATTTTGATTTATACTCATGTATAGATTAGAACTTGAAATATAACTTAGATTCTCTATTTTTCCACTATCAAACAACAACAATTTTTTTGAAAAATAAAATATCTCTTGTAAGGTATTTTGCAGAGAAAAAACTTAGTCCCATTAACAAGTATGAAATTTGAAAATTTTGACAAAATGACAATTAAAATATCCAAACATGCAAATGTGTTTCTCAGCTAATTACTCACAAAAAAATGAGTTGCATTGTCTTATATAATTATATATATGAGCTTATATCTGTTGTCTTGCTAGTTCATTTGTCGTAAGTAATAAGATGATAGCTTCTTGACAAGACAATATTTGAACAAAATATTACTATAGAACTACAAAGAATGAAACACACAGTTACAAACCCTTACCCAAACATAATTGTGACATTCTAGAATTTCATAAGTTATACAATGAGCATGTATGAAATCTTAATTGGTTGTTTTATGCTTATTTATACACATAATATATTAATTGTAATCATAGAATAATGGGAATGTTACCATAAATTTGACAGATAGATTATCAAACCATCAAATACACTAATCAAATTTATATTTTAAAAATATTAACAAAATTTTGGAATAATGTAGTTGTTGGATTTTTGAATAGACACTTCACAACAACAACCTACACATTATTTTGTGGTTGATTCAATAAGCTTCAAAAATTAGGGTATAATTTCATGAAATATTTTTTGACTACTCGCAATGGCTGATTGATATTTATGTATAGTTAGTATGGGTTTGTTATAATCTTTTTCAAAATAAGAGATTGATCTAATTAATTTTGGGATGCAGGTGTTGAATATAATTATTACATGGAAGTTATATTTGACGTTAAAAAAAAGTGGATATGAAGAGGTTACTGAGAAAAATAATCCATAGTTTCTTATTATACCCGTATCTTGATTAATTCATGTATATCTTACGAACATAAAATATAACTTCTATGTAATACAATTCCTCTACCAAAGAAAAGTATCTTGAAAAATCAAATAGTTATTTTTGGATATTTTATAAAGAAAATATCAAATCTCACATACAAGGATGAGGCTAAATGATCATAACATTATGATAATTATAACAGTCACACATATAAATGAGTTTACTGATTATATAATAAAAATAATAAAATGGTTGCAGTTGTCCTCGATAGTTATATAAACTTTATAGATAAAGTGATAGGGATGTGAAGTTTTTTGAGGTTTGATGTTAAAAATTAAATTCTTAACAAGAAGGACATTGAACAATTGATTATAACGAGGGGAACTATATGTATTGAAACATATAACGTAACAGAAAAGGTTGGAGGATTACAATAAATGTAGTTTTCCCAAATTTCTAAGTAATTAGATAATATCTTTTTAGATCATTTGTCATACACATGTTTCACATCATCATTGGTTGTTTAAAGTTTATTCACACAAACACATAGTACATTAATTCTAATTAAAGGAAAATGGGGTGTTATTATGGGCTCTAGACATAGATTGGCTAAAATGCATTAAAAGTCTATTAATTAATATTTTTTTGGAGTCCATTAGCATATCAAAATTTTGAAATAATGTAGGTATGAAATATTGTAAATAAATATTATTCAAAACAATGTTATCTACATGCCAAAATTTTAGGTCTAGACCAATAACCTTGGTAAGAAATATTATTGTATGCCTTCATGAAGGTCTTATCATAAATTTTTGGATGATAGATTAATGATCATGTATAGTTTGAAAATTTTTGTTCTATGTTTTTGCAGCATAGGAGTTTGTTATAAATTATCTAAGTTGTGTATTTTTTGCACTAACGTTGAAGTAAAAAAGGGGATGTGGTAAGGTTTGAAGATGTATGTTCTATGAAGAAACATTCAAGACTCAACACTATACCTAAAATAATATCTTGTAAACATATGTAGTCAAAAGTATTGTGTCTAATTACCTTAAGTACCTCACCACCACTGGATATTAGAAAAAATTATATAAGGTCATGTTTAGACCTGCACCTCTAAATACAAAATGGTTTTGCTGACCACTAGACCAGCTCTTCTATTATGATAGTTTGTTGTGTGAATAATATATACACGTATCTATATTGAGATATATCAGTATATACAGAGCACAAAGTTTAAATATATATATTTGGGGGGCCATGGCCCCTACCACCCCCTCCTCCACCACTGCGTGTTTAGCATGGGATTCCAAATGGCAGGGTTAGCATAGTTTAACTTTGAGAGAGTGGAGGGTCGCCAGTATAACAAACCTAAAACCAAATGTAGGAGGGAAAATTACATTTATAACCAAAGTCAAAAAAATAAAAAAGAATACATTGAGAGAACAAATGTATGTATTCTTCAACAATGTAGGATATTAAGGGGTTGCCACATCAAGAAGGACATCAAACCTCTCATGAGTATCATTTGGGATTGGAACAAAAGGTTGGACATCATGGAAGTACATACTAGAATGGATGCGATTACTATGAGAAATTTTAGTGGTGTATTTTTTATTGTTGCATCATTGTACATCAATAGTCCTTGATATATTAATCCCTTCAGCATCTAGACCATGTTTTGGAACTTGAAGTCTATGTAAGCATTGTTGGTTGTTCATATTGCATCTCTCCTAATGATCATCTCAAAAAGCTGAAATAAATAGCCCCAGACCCCAGCATCCAGTCCGCACCCTTTTTTTTATCAAATTGGGGTCTTTAGTAAATTACTTGATGAGGGCACATACATCTTCCTTAGCAAATAATATGGTAAAATATTAGAATTGAGTGGTTTAATTTACCAATAGTTTTAGGAGATACTAGAATATAGTTATTGAGATTAATGTATATGTGATATAATCAGTAAATTCTCTCTCCATGCCTCGTTCCCATAGAATCATAAGAATATCTGATGTGTGTTGTTTTATTCATAATAAAGGGATTTTTTTATTATTTTCTTTTTTTGTTCTCAAAAAAATCTTCAAATAGAAAAAATCTAGAGTATTTTGGAATTGTTTCCATTACAACTCATTTTCCTATCAAAAACTCATTGCTTATGCAAGTAGATGGCAGATGAGTGAATTTTTGAAGTAGTTTTTATTATATTTGTCCTCCCATCGATCTAAATGTATATAATTTGGACGATCCAAAGATGGGATCTTACCATTGTGAGTTAATATCATTGGGCTAATTTAAGTGGTTCAACCCATTAGTTTTGTGACTAAGGCTTCTATAAAGATTTTAGGGTCACAAAAATGCGTCGATATGCCTACCTGGTTTTCCTATAACTTGTTAGCTTTGTAGGTTATAATATGCTTCCATTCACTAGGAAATTTCCCATTTGACTTTCATCCCCAATAACCTCACGCATTGGTAGAAGCTTAGTTAGAAAAAGTTCTAGATACCCATTCACCCATTATCTGGAGCCAATCATGCTAAATATTTCTTTATTTTATTTATTTCTAGAGGGTGGATGCGTTGCATGTTGGAAATTGTCCTTTTCCACAAATCCTACAGATTATCAAGGGTAGGTTTGTATACCATATCATCTTTTTACTTTTATTCAGAAAATTCATGGTGTCATTGATGTGATGTGTAAGTCATTCTAGTCTATGTATTTACCCATATAGTTATAGGTCAAAACCATCAACTTTTTTTCTAATGTATTAGGTATTAGGTTTGATCCTATTAATCATATTCCAATAAGAGAAGCTAAAGATGAACGGATGACTTCATGGAACACCGTTGAGATAGGCACTATGGTGATTGTAAGGACCCTGACCTGCATTTTGGGCTTACCCTATTTGCTTTGCCTAAACCTTGTGTTTTTCCTAATCACCTGAGGTGTGATTAGTGTTTGTTGTGTTGTGTTGTGGGGTTGAGGTGCAACTTGCAATTAACCCAGGTTCTAGGGTTTCTGTGCAAGTTTGTCACCTTGAGAGATCTCCTTGTCTCTTTGCATCCTTTAGGGTTGAGAGGATGGGTTGGATGCCTTGTTTGAGTGTTTTGAGCCTCATTTGAGCTTGTTTAAGCTTGGGCTTGTTGTTGGGCTAGAAGCCCTTTCTCCTTGCTTGAGTGTGTCGGCCAAGGGTGTGCTTGGTGCCTTATGTCGGCCATAGTGTGTCAGGAAAGGGAGGTGTATCATCTAGGGGGTGATGGTGGGTGAGATAGGTTGCCATGTTGGGCGACACACACCCCTCCACCTAGAATCATTTGTGTCACCCTCTCTTGGACACATGGAGCTTGTTGCTAGCATGTGGCATGGCCCTTGGACAAGTGTACCTAGGTCGGGCGCCACCTTGCTTTAGTCTCCCCTTTACCCTCTTCTATATATATATCTCTTTTCTCTTTCTTGGGATCCCTTTTCCCCTTATCCGTTTGCTCTCCTTTGGTGGCCGAGAAGAAGGAAGGAAAGGAGGTGGCTGATATAGCTGTTGCTGCTGCTGCTTTCTTCTTCCTTGGTGGTGGCTGTTACATCCTGCTGCCTCTCTTCTCCAAGTTGGTGGCCAAAGCTTGGAGCTTGGAGTTGTGCTTAAGGTGGGTTACATAACTCCTAACCCTAACTATACTATCTCCTTTACATGTTGCATTACTATGTTATCTTGATCAGCCTTATATATCTTTTTAGTAATGCTTCTTGCTTTAGTTGGTTAAGTTGTTGCCCTACATGTGCCCTAGATCATGTTGGATGATATGTGGTGTGTTGGTTTCCCTTTGTGTCAGCCTACCCTTTGGATTAGAGGATCTTGAGAAAAACCCCTCTCTCATTTTAAGTTGAGAGGTGAGCTTAGGGTTCCTTAGTTCAAATGTGTGTGTAGTGTGCCTGTGAGGCAATACCTCTCTCTCTCCTTGGACTTGAGAGGTGAGCCTAAGCTATTGGGTGACAAAGTGGTTGGCTTGACCGATAGAGGGTTGTCCTACCCTAGTTGCACGGTATACCTTTAGGGTTTTACCTTTAGTAGGTGCCTTAGGCGATAGGGGGTGGCCATACCTTTGTTGGTGTGTTCTTGGGAAAGACCCCTCTCTCTCCTTAGTCATGAAGGGTAAGCCTATGGCGTAGTTGTTTGGGAAATATGATGAGTTGGTTGGCCGATAGGGTGTTTCTCTACCCTTGTTGCCCGATAGGCTTGAGGTTGTGCAAAACCCCTCTCATTTGGTTGTTGAGAGGTGAGCCAACACTCTTGATATCCTTGGGTGATATGGCGTGGATGGTTGTGATGAGGTTGAGACCTTCTATCCCTGGTGACCCGATATGGGTTGTAGGTGTGGATACCGATATCCCTTTCTTACCCTAGGGTTAGGGTTTGGCCGATATAGTTGGTTGACACCTAGTTGGTCCTTTAGCCGATATGTGTTTTGGAGGAGTTGACCTCTTGGGCATCATGGCCTTGCCTTGTATGATATCCATGATGGGTAGTGTTTCTCGATATCCCTCTCTTCCCCTTGAGCTAGGGTTGGGCAATACAGTAGGTGGTTGATGTGTTGTTCCCTTGGGCGGTAGGGCTGATCTTTGGGTGATGTAGTGCCTACTGTGTGGTGTTGCCTATCATGGCCTTGAGGAGTTGCCCGATATGGTATGTTGTGTTGCTTTATGTGACACATTGTTGTGGGGCATTACCCGACACAATTTTTCCCATCATGGGGCGTTGTATGTTGCCTGGAATTGTGTCACCCCACATAGAGTTGCATGTTGTGGTGCTTGCCCAGTTTGTTGCTGTGTTGCTTGGGTGATACAGGTTGCATGCTTTGGTGCTGCACGTTACAGCTTGAGGAGGTTTTGCACGTTACAGCTTGCTAGGTGCCTTGCCCGATATGGGTGATGGCTGGTACAGGTGCTGGCCGACATAGCTAGATAGGTCTGGTTGTAATCGGTTACCTTTAGTGAGGGTTGTGGTATCCTTTTGTTGAGGGTCGTTGTACCTGTGGTGAGGGTCGTTGTGCCTTTTGGTGAGGGTTGTTCTTTACCCGATATGCTTTAGTGAATGTTATGCTCTATGTTTGCTTGAAACCCTAATATCGTATGGAATGTTTTATGTGGAATGCATGGTTATCTAATGTTGCACAAATATATTTCGATGATGAAGTATTTATCTATTCTTGAGTATACTAATTATGTAGGTTCCTCAGATGAGATGTGTACTCAGGTATGAGATATAACGATGTCCTTAGTGGCATTTTGTAATGATCCCGCCTCCCAGTAACCCCCAATTGAGGGATACCAAGAGGTCAGAGCCGTTATCCCAATTTCCAGATCAAAGGTTCGACAAATAATCAATAATAATTATCAAATTCTACTAAACTAAACTGAAAGGTTGTAATAAGAATTAAAATTTTCATACCTTTTTCAAAAACTTGGATATCGACTTCTATCCACATGGAGTCTATTCTAACTAATCCTCCTTTGAACTTTACTTCATATTTAATTCCACATATGCCACTTTACTGTTTGTTCTTTTCACTTGTACCAAAAACGCCGACAAACAAAACGTCGGTCAGCATAAAGCTGGTATGTGGGGAAAACAATAATCATGCAATTAACTGTAACAACATATTGCAATCAACTATAATTTAACAAACAACTTTTCATTTTAAATATAACTGTGCAATCCATACATATCCTATCCTCTGTGTTGTCCCTATAGTGGACCTGGATGCTACCTTCCTTATGGTAGATCCCCATTAAACCCGTCATGATCCAACCTAACAGGTGAATCAATTTCTAGGGTTGAGTCACATGGCACTACATGTAGGTAGCCCACTCCTTAAATCATGGTGTGCTATAGAGTCTCGTGGCACTATACGTGGGTAGCCCAATTTCTAACTCATGATAGCCTAGACCTTACTCTAGGTTACCCTTTTTAGCATTTGCAAAGCCACATAGGAGGACCTGGATCTAAGCCAATTATATATATATATATATATATATATATATATATATAGTGATAATCATAGTCACTTTATAGTTGCATGAAATAAAAGTCATCCATGTAGTTATTTTCAGGAAACCGATAAAACATCTGGGAATCGCCGTGAAACTAAAGAAATTACCCATAAGCGTAACCGCATACCTTTTCCATGTAGAATATACAATTATACTTCAAATAGATTCAATCAACCATTCAATAGATCTGAGCAAGCAATTGATCATTTAATCTTCATGTTGTAAATCCTAAATTGTCACCATCACATATTATTCCAAGTAAACCTTACTCGGTCCTAATCTAGGGTATTAGGGTTTGGTTAAGGAATAGAGGTACAAACCATAATTCCATCGTATAATTTTTTATTAGAGTTATTAGTCCAAATTAGACATCATGTGTAACCCTAATTAACATATCCAACAAATTGGTTCGTTATGATCACTTAGATCCAATTTATGTTCACTAACCATATCTTAGTTTTAAAACCCTAAATAATGCAAGAAACTTCTAGATCAGGTTCGAGTTTGTTATTCACTATTCAACATGTTGTAATTACTTAATTTCATTAATTAAGTAACATGAACTTACCGAATATGCTCAATTAGAGTTTCTAAATCCAATACATAAGAACTTTTTCTTAGATTAACACACTTTTGCAAATAGGCATAGATTCAAGTTCTCAAACCATTTTTTAATGTGTTCCTCATATTTTTCTAAGAATCTTTCATATATTATATGTCCCCATCAGAGTCAAGAATAATTAACTATAATTATTTCAAGGTTATTTGATTCTGACCAATCGTTAGTCGCCACATGAGCATCTAATGTCCCTTTTAACTTAATTCATGAATTGGATAACTTTATAATGAAAAGATTGTATTACCCTTTCCACGGTGGCTCAAGCTTTTATGCTCTCTGGGGTATCCTCGGTATTTAACCCAGGACCATCCCCTTCCTCGCGACAGGGAGAATCTGCGCCCAACGTTCGTCAGCACAGGGACAGTTCCCCTACCCCATGCTTTTGAAGGTTCAGGCGGTCGACCTCAGGTGGCGCATACGACCCTGACGGACTTGGTATGAGGTCTGTAGGGGTTCACAGAGTTCGAGAGAGGGAGGCAACAAATCACGACTAGCTTTTGTCTCTACAGATTTAAAATAGAAAATGAGATCATGGAGCTTACCTAAGAACCCCATGTGCAAGCCAGAGTTGGAGCACCCTCATGGAAGACCTTAGCTTGTGTTCCACTCTCTTTATCGCCCCCGCGTCGCACGTGACTTCGACCCACTCCACTGACGAATGCACAGCCCACACGACGTGATCACCGGTGCCATCGTCCCCGAGCTCTTTACTGGGAAGACAATGACCAAGATCGTCTGCCCTCCATCCCCACGACATGCTGGACCTCATATAAGAGGATCGACGTAGGGGAGCATCCATGGCTCGCGCCTCCAGGAGACCCGAAGGTAGCCTCAGCCAACTTGCACAACCTCTTCGACTATGAACAAGGTCCCTAACTTCACCACCTTGCATCCCCCTCATCTCCCAACCTAGACGCAGGACGTTGGGCCCCATGACGCTGTCCCATCGCTTATCCAACTGCACTGTCATCACACACCATGGATAGGCCTTGAGAGAGAAGAGAGATAGTTCCCTCCACCCCATGAAGTCAAGAGAGGGTGTAGTTAAGGCCAGGCGATGGGTGAAGGAAACAACTTTGTTGTTAGGGTTCATCCGTGGGGAGAGACTATCCAAATCACAAGGGTAGATTATATATATATATATATATATATTCTATATTCTATATTCACTAGGACTTGTGAGTCCGTGGGGTTCTAGTTTGTTAGATGTTTATACCTAATTGGGTAGTTCCAACACAAAACAAGAAAGGATATAATAGGATTCCATCCCACTTTGCTTATTGGATAATTTGGCAACTTCTCGATTAAAGCACTTGATTAGCAACCCATTAAAGGTGAAACACCTATTCTAGATTGTTCTCCTATTTAATTATCTTGGATTTCCATACATAATCATATATATAGAAAGAGTCCTCCTCACATATTACTTCTTTCTCTAAGATTATTTAATATCAACACCAATGAGGAAAGAAAATACTCTTTTATATAAACTCTTTGCTTTTATTCCAAAAGGCCATAAAATTTCACTTCCTTATAGAAAATAGTATTTCTCTTTGATAATACCAAAAAGTCATTAACTATGTAGCACATTATCCTCATATTTTTGTATTATTTGCATTTTCTCTTTCTTGTTTTCCATTGGGACTCCTTGGATCCCAAGAAATTCTAGTATTTTTGAAATTCCTTTTTAAGGATACTTATTACCCTTCTAGATGCATCTACATCCTTTATTTCACATTATCTTTCTTATTTATTTATTAAGATATTATTTTGCAAGGATTTCTCATTATGTTTCATTTCCTTTCCTCTTTTTCCTATTTCTTTTATTAGAAATCACATATAAACAAAATTTATTCAATTGTGGCCATTAATGCCACTTTCTAGAGATTTCCATGTATTTCTCATAAATATTTTGTTTAATATTCATTATCTTCTATCCTTTTCTATTATTTGGAATTTTCCTCCTTTCTTCTCTTTTATATCCATTAATGGATTAATATAATAATAGGAATCACGAAATTCCTATAAAAAGGGATATTTGCAAAGTAATCCATTGTTTGAAGCAAAGCATACAACCTTTTTAATTAAGTCCAATTCATAAAATCTTTACATTTCAATTATGAAAACATATGCAAAGTTGGGGTTGTAACATCCTTCCCCTTTTATAAGAATTTTGTCCTCGAAATTCCATCAACCAAACAAACAATTCAGGATAAGACTTTTCCATGTCCGTCATTGACCCCTATGTGGCTTTACCCTATCCATGGGACTTCCAAAGAACCTTTATCATCACATATTCTTTTCTCTGAGTTCTTTCACCTTGGCCTCTATAAACCTCACAGGTGACTCAGGTCATTTCAACCTCCCTTGGGGCTCACTAGGTTCATTGCTTAGCACATGGTATGGGTACCTCACATAGTGTTCTAAATTGGACACATGGAACTCATCACACATTACTTTATCCTAAGGGGTAAGGTTGAACATAACCTTCTCCACCAATCCATCTCAAAGGAACCCATGCATTAGGGACTCAGCTGTCTTATCTATAACTTAGAGGGGTTGGATTTTCATGTCACACATTCCCCCACAGTGAACTGTATGTTAGTCTACCTTGCATCAGATTACAACTCATGTCATCCCTGGGCTCCTTTCAGCCATTGCTCAATCAAAACGACTTCTTCTGCACACACTGTGGTCCTTTCTTGACCTTCTTCGGGTCCCTCCACCAACCTCATCTTAATGAAGTGGTGACTGGCACAACCTCCCTTGCAGAGCTTCTTTACATCCTGATACTAGCTATGGTGGTTATCATCACATCTTACAGAGGATGAGAACTATCTCTATATATCACCCTGAACGAGCACACATGCTCTCATTAGACCCTCTAGTCTGGATCATACTAACCATTAGTTAGGGGTGATAAGTGGTACAAACATCGAGTTCTTCATGTACCTACTTCCACCTTATGGAAGTGAACTTTTAGGTCATACTCAAGAACTTTTGAACTCACATCATTGTGTAGTTGAACCATCTCTCTCATATGTAGTTCAACCAGATCTGTCTCTTGACAATACTCTTTCTTTCTTATGTCATCTAGGTAAGGCAATCTACCATAGCCCATATTGCATCTTAACCTTCCTTGGTCTAAGGGAGACTTACAACATATATAGTGATGAACTCCCATTCCCTCTTAGGGACTCTTTATCCTCTATGTCAATACTTTGGGTTACTGGTTTTTGTCCTTCACCTCTTGGCTTGCATGGCAAAATACCACATGCAACTTCATCTTAGGCATCCAAAGTACTACTGTCACTTATTATCTTGGTAGTACCATGGTATATGGTGATCTTAAATCATGATCTCCCATATTGTCATGATACCTTAAGATATATTCCTTGGAAACCCTAAACCACTCTAATCGGGGTTTCATCACCTTCCTTTTCAAAGAAGTGCATTTGAGGTTCTACAACCATCCTTTTATTTCATCAAGGTCTAGGCTGGCTAACCAAGCAACCACTAACTTGTTCAACAAATCTTGATCCATCTACGTGTTAGCCATACTTATCTCTTTTTCAACCTAGGGTTAACCTAACAACCTCTTCTAGCCTCTAGCTAAACTGGGCCGCTGCAACTCATCCAGAGCATCCATTACCACTTCACATCCTTAGGTGTAAGGTAATGTTGAAGACATACACCTCCATGTATTCCACTTATTATCTCATCTCATCTCTAAGTCTATCTTCATCAAGAAAACTATGTTCTTATTCTCTTGGTTTTTCAAACTCAAGCTTCATAGCTCAAGACAAAAACATTCTCATTAGATGCCTACACTATTCCTCTTAGTGTGTGTAAACTATCCATGTATTATTCACTCCACCAGAGTATGTTATCATCCATGTCCTCATACCTCGTAGCAACGTTCCCACTCACATCATCTTTATCCTTGGTGTATGGCGTGCGTACTGTCCTATCTCTCACTCTCATAAAAAGAGGAAATAAGCATTTGGCTACAGTCCAAATACAAAGTTCTTCCTATTCTAAGAGTAGAGATGGTACATCCCACCTTGCCAGTACACCTTTAAATCTAAGTTGAAACGTGCCACATATGTCTCTACATCACAACCATCTCGATATTAAAGTTACTTCCATGGAAAACTGGTCTCAAACTTACTTGGATCCACACTCATTCCTTGGTCATCTCCTCTAGGTCTATAGGGTGTCAGCACTTTTGGGGTCATCCCTCTTCCCTTATGCATCCAGAGAGTGCCCTACTCATCTGCCTTTTGGGTCCCATGAGTCAATGAAGGTGATCAATCTCCTAACCCATGGCCCTCAAACAATGATAGTTGTTACCTCCCGACCCTATGGTCAAGTGCAACAAGGGAATTAGGCAACTCCTACTTCCATTGGTCTTATCCCTACCTGACCCTAGGATAGACTTAGGATTCCATTATAGTACATGTCCAACTTAGAACCTTACCCAAGTCTTCATCATCTCTCTCTACATTCATGGGCTGACTTTCATCCTTTCATACGGATCATGGTGACCTGCCTACCATGGTCAGGCCCTACCGATTACCTTCATGGTAACACATCCACATGCACTTAGAGATGGTTATCTATGAGTCTACAAGTTCATTCTCATACCATGTACTTTTCACTTAGCTTCTCAAGATCCTATGAGACCTCTTTAGGTTTCCTCAAAACCGATGAAACTGGTATACACCCTACAAAAGGGTCCCTCTCCCAGGATGGGAGGAAACTATAACTCTTGACAACAAGGCAAAAACATCCTTAGGGTTTATATTCTCATGAGCATGCTTAACCCAGCAGCTACTAAGGCACAAGTAGACCACCTACTAAACCATGCTAGGTCATACTTGTTCTCTTTCCTAAATGCTGGATCAAGATCATACCTTCCCATGTCATCAACGTAGCTGTGAGGGGTTCATCAAACATACCTTAAACTTAAGGGGTTTCCTTTTCCTCTAACCATGAGGAGTACCATGCCCGAATATATAGACATTCAAATCTCATCATGATCATCGTGTACACCACTTCCCCTCTTAGGCCTAGGAACCCTAGGTTCACTTCTCTTATGTCCAACTGTCTGTTCAACCTCTTAACCACAAACCAAACATGTACAAGGTATGACATGCACTTCCTATCATCTTTCTACTCGAGCAACACTTCAGATTTGAGTCCTCCTCAAGGACAATCAACAAGGTACAAGGCCTCACAACATGTTACTAAACCTCTCCAGGTCTAAGGAACTCTTCTTCTCATCTATACTGTAACGACCGTCTCGCGAAAACAAGATTAACTAATGCGGAAGCGAATTATTTGCAGCGGATTACTAAAAATCACTGAAAATTTAAAACTTTTTGCAAAGAGATCCATTCACAGGAAAACTCTTTCATTCAGAACCAAAGTAAAACCTTACATCCTGGTTCATATATACATCTCATGTACTATTACTTCTCGAGGAATACAAACATCAAATACTCTGTCTTAACTGTACACAGGTAGTATAAAACCCTCGAGGCTTAAAGCCAAAATCTCAGATCGATCCATCAAAACATTTCTCCTAGGACCCGAGAGTACAGAGACGACTCATAGGACTTTCTATATACAACTTGACAGCTCATATCCCCAACTGGGATTTACTGCTGTCCCTGCTACTGCTGCTGCTGCTCTTCCTCTGTAATAGGTTCCTTGCCTTTTCGTCGGCGGTTACCTAAAAATTTAATCCCACGGGGGTGAGACAATTATAAAAATTGTCCCAGCGAGAGATATAACTCTCCGCCAAAAACATTGTTATTGCCGATAACAGAATAACACTGAGCAGTAGAATTATATTTACTCAACAACAGGTAAATCATTGAATAATATATGCAGAGCAGTATTCTCTATGCAATCATTTCAATTATAACTTGATTAAGCAGCAAGTCATTCATTTAAGAAGGAATATGAAGAACATGTATATCATTTATCCAACTATGATATAATAGACCATGTATCATCAACCATTGATTCTCGCAATTCAACCCTAAGCAAATATGCTACACGGCTGATTACGTTTTACAATCATACTTATTCCATGAGGAGATGAGGTATACCGCTCATACTCTAACCGGCCACGGTTACGTAAAGCATCGGTACCACACATAGGTCAATGGAAGAGCCGGATTCCCATGACCTCAACTATCTCGGTCAGTACGAGATAACATGCAGGACATCTTGTGTCTCTGCTAGATAGCTTTCCAGGGTATACTGGTAACATCTCTATTAGAGTTATAGCCCATAGCATATACTCTCTTCAGGATATGGCCCGTAGCCAATGCCCGGTATTATTTTGTGGAGTCATGGCCCGTAGCCATGCTCTTATTGGGGTATGGTCCATAACCAATCCCGTTCATAGGACATAGCCCGTAGCAATGCCTATGGGGCATAAGGATATAATTGCCCAATTACCCCCACATATTCAAAAATATGCGTTACGAGTAAACTCGTTTCACCATTCAGCTAATTCTGACGTTGATGGATCTGTGATCAGGGCAACTACATTATATGGTATCACTTGATTAATTAAGTACATTATCATATTCTTTTAGCATCAGCCAAGTTTCCAAACATAACTTAATAAGACAAATGCTATAAAGAAAACACATACTATTTCCATTAATCACTTCTCAGTCTTTATAAGACATGGGGATCTCAGTCCCTCATTTCAATACTGGAAATTTTCATTCCTTTGCAACTCAATGCCATAATCATATGGTTCTGGGTATTCAAACCCTTAGCTCATCATTGAGCATTATTACCACTTTTTCAGGTAATTATCACCTTCAGGTCACCTGACCAAGGTAAATATGATGCTTATTACATAAACATCTTCTCATGGCACTTAAGGCCCATTACTTCTTTTATTACCTCATACTAGGCAATAAGGTATAGCATGGCACATAAGGCCCAATAAACAATGTCAATACATAAAATGTCATAGCTCATACCTGGCTATGTTCATCATCACATCATACCTGCATGGTTAGTACATATGATAATACATCAATTTCATATCAGCACCATGCAAAACAATATATAACATCATTATTCAAGGGTAACACCACTATTCCCTTTCCAGGGTTAGGGTTTCCCATTTCTCATTAATTCATACCCTCTTGAGTTAACCAACTTTATCTTGTATTAAGGTATTTCCCCTCTTAATGCATTCCATCACAGAATACTCACCCTTAGCATATAATGCATAGGCCACACATTAGAATTGTCCAGCTATCTCACATGATATGGACTTATCTTAGTTTAAGGCATAACTTTATTATAAAGTTGCCTATAAACAATCGCAATGATACACCCTCAACTAGGGTTTCACAAGGATACACCCTCAACCAGGGTTCACAATGATACACCCTCCACTAGGGTTTCACAAGGTTACACCCTCAACCAGGGTTCACAATGATACACCCTCCACTAGGGTTTCACAAGGATACACCCTCAACTAGGGTTTACTAACATCCTAATTAGTGATTTCACATGTAGACAACCTCTTCTTAAGGTTATACATTGAATCAGCCTCAATTAGGGTTTACATCATGTATTGGGTCCATGCATTTGTTATGCATTAATGACTAGTACCATTAAAGGTATCTCCCACCTAATCACATTAGGTTTTCAAAAAGGTTTGATCAATTAGACCTTCAATAACATGAGGTATCCAATTGAATTAACCAAATTGAACCACACTCAATTCTAATCAATGGAACATCAACCAATTGGATCATCAACTCAATCATCATTTGAATCATGGCTCACCCCTCAATTGGGACTTCAATTATGGTCTGATCTCAATGGGATTAGGGTTTATAAACACCAATTAGAGCTTTGAAGTTGATCATGAATCATGCTACTAATTGTGTTTCAATTGATTGCATTGGACCTTCAACCATTGAATTCATGGAACCAATCATCAATTGGACCTATGCTCATACTTCAATTGAGTTTAATAGGTCAACCTTCAACTAATTTGACCCTCAATTGACCCTCAATTGGTCATCAATTAGGGCTTGATTCAATTGAATTAGGGTTTGGAATCGAAGATCCAACAACACTCATCAATGCAAGATTGGTTACTTTGAAACTATTGAACCATTATCCAAATTGGGTATGACCTGACCCCAAACGGTCTTGAGGTCGTTTGGATGACCTCCAAACGGTCTTGAGACCGTTTTCCCATCATATCACTCAAATCCAAGCCATCCAATTAAGGTTTGGATCATTGGATTGATCACCAAATCAGCATTGCATTGTATAACAGCTTGGTACCTTTAGACCTTCAAACACCTAACCATACTCAACCCTAGACCTCCAAACGGTCTTGGGTGACCACCAAACGGTCTTGAGGTCATTTGGATGACCTCCAAACGGTCTTGAGACCGTTTTCCCATCATATCACTCAAATCCAAGCCATCCAATTAAGGTTTGGATCATGGATTGATCACCAAATCAGCATTGCATTGTATAACAGCTTGGTACCTTTGGACCTTCAAACACCTAACCATACTCAACCCTAGACCTCCAAACGGTCTTGGGTGACCACCAAACGGTCTTGAGGTCGTTTGGATGACCTCCAAACGGTCTTGAGACCGTTTTCCCATCATATCACTCAAATCCAAGCCATCCAATTAAGGTTTGGATCATTGGATTGATCACCAAATCAGCATTGCATTGTATAACAGCTTGGTACCTTTAGACCTTCAAACACCTAACCATACTCAACCCTAGACCTCCAAACGGTCTTGGGTGACCACCAAACGGTCTTGAGGTCGTTTGTATGACTTCCAAACGGTCTTGAGACCGTTTGTCCCATCCAACCTTTGGATTCTAGTGAAAAATCATCATGGATTGGTCTATCGAGTTGATCAACAAATCAGCACTACATTGCAATATGATTAGTACCTTTGGACCTTCAATTGGTCAACTATACTTGACCCCAGACCTCCAAACGGTCTTGGGGTGATCCCCAAACGGTCTTGAGACCGTTTGGGTGATCCCCAAACGGTCTTGAAACCGTTTGGGCTAATCAACCCAAAATCTCAACTTAACTCATTGGAATTTCAGCACTGTTTTCAATTAGGGTTTGCCTAATTGAATAGCCTTCAACTCATGATTCCTTGGGAGTTAATCCCTAAAATTCGGTGAGTCATTAGACCACATCATTAGGAACATTAATACCAAACGTTCAACGCTTGGTCAACGCACTCAAACGGTCTTGAGACCGTTTTCCCAAAAAGTTCAATTAAATCAGATTGAAAATCAGCACTTAATCCAATTAGGTTTTCCTAATTGATTAGGCTTCAACGCACGATTCCTTTGGAGTTAATCCCTCCAATTTGGAGGGTTATTAATAAACATAATTATGAACAGGAATCCCAAACGGTCAACGCTTGGTCAACCATCTCAAACGGTCTTGAAACCGTTTTCTCAACCAGGTCAAGTTAATCAGGTTGAAAATCAGCACATAATTCAATCCGATTGCCGAATTTATTGGCCTTCAACTCTCGATTCCTTTGGAGTTAATCCCTCATATTTGGAGGGTTATCAGCCTACATAATTAGGAACAAAATTCCCAAACGGTCAAAGCTTGGTCAACCATCTCAAACGGTCTTGAAACCGTTTTCTCCCAAACGGTTTCAAACCGTTTGCCCTAAAACGGTTTGCTGAAACCGCATAGCCAATCAAATTAAAACAATTTGGAGTAGCTATCAAAACGGTTTTGCTTGGTAATTTTCTTTGGATAAGCATGTAGGATGATTTCATCATCCCCTTCCTTCGAACAACCAAGAACAGCAACCGTTCTTGATGGAAATTGCAGCAAAGAAACAAGTGCGTATCAAATTGAAGAAATCAATCAACAAAGCATAGAGAATTGATGCAATAGCAATGTTTAAGGGTTTGAGTTATAAAACCCGCCTCCAATTGAGCTCCAAAGCTCCAATCTCACGCCATTAATGGTGGATGAAGCTCTTGCAACTCCCCCTAGGCTCGTCCTCAAGCTTTTGATTGCAAAAGTTGGCTAGGGTTGAAGAGGAGATCGAAATAAGAAGGAATCCATAATTTATTTTTGATTTCCACCATGAAATCAAGGAGAACGAAGGTCAAGAGCTTACCCACAGGTTGGGGTTCGTCCTCATGGTCCTCCCTAGCTTCCTTGGTCGGTTTCCAAGCTAAGAGAAGAAGTGGGGTCGAAATAGCCTTTCATTTGGCTAGGAAAAGACCTTTTTATAAAAATTCAATGAAAGAGAAAATGCATTATTAAAATGCATTTAATTCCAAAATTGGTGCCGCCTCTTCCCCCTCAAATTCTCCTCAAAATCCTTAAGGACGAGGCTATATTCATTGCCTCTTATTCTCTCCATTATCCATGATTTAAATAAAATCAAATTAAGCACCTTAATGCTTATAATATAATATCCCACATGTGAGTGGATATTACTTTTCTTTATAAAAAGGTGAGTGGCATTTCACCTACTTAAGATATTTTCGTTCCTTATCTTAGCAAAGGAACGTCCATACTTATTCAAAATCAACCCAAACCATTTTGGTTGAAATCCCTTCAATTATTTTTATTCATTTTTGCCCTAAATCAAATTAGGGTTTCAATTAGGCATTATTCTTGATTATTTTAATGTCAAGATTCTCTCTCCTATAACTTAATTCAAATAAGGAGTCTGTCTCATTTTATTTGCTCTAAATGATGCTAAGAAACATTAGGGACCTTGTTGAAGTGGTAATTTGCATATTCAACCCTAGATTTTGGGTAAATTGCACATTACACCAAAACTAGGTTTTAATGCACAAGGATTGCTTTACAAGCTTAATCTTGGTGTCCAAGCTTGTGGAAACCATAACACTACATCATATTCATTCTTATGATGTCTCAACATCAGAGGAACATATTATCATGCAACATTTGCAATTTAACCCCTCAACTTGGGTAATTTGCACTTTAGTCCAAAATAAGCAAACATTGCTTCAACATTGTTCAAACAGGACCAAAATTGAAACATAGGTTCCTTTTGAGCCTTAATTACTTTTCACAAGATGAGATTAAGCATATAATTGTAACATCCCTGACCTGGGTTATGAGTTAACCCTAGGTGTTTTGCCTAAATATGTAATTAAATCTTTGTGATTAACTCTGAGCATGTAATTAAGTTTCTCAGAAACATATATTTCAGTGTTTGCTCCTTTTTATTTAAAGTTGTAGCATTGTTTTGATATACAGGGACCTATGTGCAATTTACCCAGTTAAAAGGGTTAGCCTACAATTTTCACATGATGAGATGTTCCTCTGATGTTGAGACATCATGAGAAATCTTTTTGGCAAAGTTTGAGGGATTTCCCAAGCTTGGGCACCAAGGTGCAGCTGTGGAAGCAATCCCGGTGCTTGAAACCCTAATTTGGGGTAAAATGCAATTTACCCAAATTAAGGGATTCAATTTGTAAAACATATCGTCTAATGTATCTTTTAGAACTCTTACCATAATTAGAGAAGAAATGATGAGGAAGTCACCTCAATTGAGTTATCAAGTTATGAAATATGCCTTGTGATTGAATAATCAGGGTATATGTGCAATATTTCTTTATGTATGTACCTTATTATTAGATTGTTCTTCTTTGCCTTCTTTTTCTAGACCCTAAGATAAGGTTTGTACTTAGAATAAAGAGGAAGGGACGAGAAAGTAATGAAGGAAGGACTTAATTGGAATTATGGGGAAACTTATGGGCCTTTAATGAAACATCACCCAAGTCTATGTATACTTCACCTCTCAAGCAAAGGAACTTTTCCTTCGTGCATATCACTGTTTCCTCTTTGCTTGGCCGACTAAGGACTGTCTTGGAGCTCAAGGGGAACGACCAAGGGTGCAAGGTAGGTTTGAACCCCTCTTCTTGCCTAATTCCATGGTTAGAACTCGAATTCAAGGTCAACTTCATGGCTAACTCTTGAAACCCTACCTTTCTAGCCATATCTTTACGTCTTTCCTTGGGGTTTTCACCTTGGCCAACCTGTGGGAACTCAAGGAAGCCATTAGAGCTTGGAGCTTGAAAGCTTGGAGCTCAAGGAGCAAGCTTTAGGCGGGTTTTATAACTCTAAACCCATGCTTTACTATGTACATCTCTTATATGCGGTTAGATGATAGTTCTTCATGTTTCCCTACTTTTCCCTGCTATTTTGCAAGAAAATCCATGGGATATCCGTACTGTTCTTGAGCTAGGAGATGAAGGCGTGATTTCCAAGAAAAACCCACCGCTTTTCACTTTCTTAAACGGTCTCACCAGTTTGCCCTCTCAGTCTCAAGACCGCGAGGTGAGCAAACGGTCTCGAGACCGCGACAGGGAAAACGGTCTTTAAGACCGTTTGTCCCTGTTGACCGAGCGTGGACCGTATAAGAAATCTGTTCCTAATTATATAGGCTAATTACCATCAAAATTTTGGAGGCTAACTCCAAAGGAATCAGGAGATACGACCTTTTTAAATAACAACTTTAAATGAATTTATTCCTGATTCGCAAACGGTCTGAAATTGCCTTTTTGGGCAAACGGTCTCAAGACCGTGTAAGGTCGTTGACCAGGCGTCGAACCTATGAGATTACTGTTCAAAATAATGTTAATTAACAACTCACCAAGTTTGATGGTCTAATTACAAACGGGATAAGAGTTGAAGGGTGAATACTAGGGCTAACCCTAGGTGAAATCAGTACTGAAATTATGGTGACCTAATTAGGGTTTTTAGGGTTGATTGACCTAAACGGTCTCAAGACCGTTTAGGGGTCACCCAAACGGTCTCAAGACCGCGAGGGAAATCAACCAAGACCGTTTGAAGGTCTGGAGTCAAGGATAGTTGACCAATTGAAGGTACAATTACACCAAATTACATTGCAATTAAAGTATTGATATAACCCTCAACTCAACTGATCCAACCTTGAAGAAATTTCACTAGAATCCAAAATTGGATGGGCAAACGGTCTCAAGACCGTTTGGAACTCATCCAAACGGTCTCAATACTGAGAGGACAATCACCCAAGACCGTTTGAAGGTCTAGGGTTAAGTAATTTGACCAATTGAGGACCTAAATGCAAATAAGTTATCAATTTAATTAAAATTCTGTTTTGTGGTTCAATCATGGTTCAACCCCTATCAAATCACCTTAGACTTTGATGAAATCTTGGGCAAACGGTCTCAAGACCATGTGGGGTCCACCCACATGACCTCAATACCGTTTGGGCCAAGTTTGGGCCCAATTGGAGCTCAATTGAATGGTTCAACTTTGTGTTGATGCACATTGTTGAGTGTTGATGGGTGAACATTGATAGACCCTAATTGAATCGATTTCAACCCTAATTGGTCAACAATTGAGGGTCAATTGAATGACCAATTGGTTAAACATAATCTTAATTGACCCAATTCATAAGTGGTCAACATAATTTTGACCTTTTGAGGGCTTCAACATTGGTTGACATTATCGATTGTATCATTGAAATCTTGTTGATGGTCCAAGTGGTTGAGACCATGTGAGCTCGCGGACTCAAGGTCGTGAGGAGGCTCGCGGTCTCAAGGTCGTGAGGAGGCTCGCGGTCTCAAAACCGAGAGAGGGCTCACGGTCTCAAGACCGCGAGGGGCCTCACGGTCTTGAGGTCAAAGAAGGGCAAACGGTCTTCATGATCCTCGCGGTCTTGACATCAACTTGACCCTCGCGGTCTTAACATCAATTTGAGCTTCGCGGTCTTGAACCAATGGAAGAGGCTCGCGGTCTTGGAGTTTAAGGAGGCTCGCGGTCTTGGAGGAGGAAGAGGCCTCGCGGTCCTGAGGTCAAAGGTGACCAAACGGTCTGCACATCCTCGCGGTCCTGATGTCAATTGGTCAAAAGGTCAACTCAACCAATGGATCTCAAATCGATTGAGGGTTGATGGTTGAGATCGATCAAGATAATTCAAGGTTGACTTCTTTCAATCAATTGATGATATAAATGGTTCAATGTTGCCCTAATCGAACCCTAATGACAACCTAGGATATTAAGGGGTTAATTGACTAAGGTTTTGATCATGATGAGGATCAATGGGGTGAATTACCAAAATACCCCTGAAGGGTAAATTGAGTAATACCTTGATCAAATCAAACCCTAATCACATGATGATGATGATTTAGCTATGATAGCCTATGATGACGCAATCCAACCTGATCTAGAGTGATGTTGACATCACCTAACATTATGATGAGAGAGAAAGTACTTCTAGAGAGAGAAAGTACTTCTAGAGAGAGAAATTATCTTTTTCAGGTGAAAACTCAATTAAAGCATCTCCAATGCACAGGAATGAGCATAATTAGGGTATGATCCACCTGTGTGAGATCATAGAAACCCTAATTATGAAAAAATGATGAACCTTTAACTAATCTAAGAGCATCAATGAAGATGTTACTCATACATGATGATGTTATGAGTTCAACTCACCTTAATGTGAATAGTAAACCCTAATTCAAGGGTGATGACGTGTAATGTGAATAGTAAACCCTAATTCAAGGGTGATGACGTGTAATGTGAATAGTAAACCCTAATTCAAGGGTAATGGCATGCTTTTGAGAATGAAACTCTATTTGATGTGAATTAGAGATTTAACTCTTATGACAAGAGTGGGAAAGTATATTCCTTATTTTGTATTACCTTTATCAGTTGTATTAACCATGCAGGTTCTGATATGAAGGTAATCATATCCAGGTATGGATGTTGATGTTATATTCATTAAAGGCATGTTGTTAGCCTTATGAATAAGTAAAATAATCTGATGCCTTGTCAGTGGCATCCTATGCTGATAATGGGCTGTGAGAGCCATGAATACCATCAAAGTCATGCCTTAGAGATGACTTGTGATGAGGATAATGAGAAATGATGATTGATATGAGTTAGGCCTGTTACATTTAGTATTCTTCTTTTATAGCTGCTATGCTACTGTTATTGTTTGGAGAACAATGTATGCTGTTAAAGAATACTGAATGTACCTAACTAATCAAGTATAATGTAGAGCCCTGATCATAGATCCATCATTGTCAGAGATTAAGTGATGGTGAAACAGGTTTTCCTCAGGGAACTCCTGGAGCACATACTTTTGAGTATGTGGGGTACATGGATGTGTAGAATCTTACATCCTAGTGTAGGAAAGTGATGTAGATGTGTAATCCATCCATCCTTCACTATAATTCCATACCATATCAGTGGTAGGTAAACATGAAACCTCCCGATGATGAAGAAAGCACAGATATCCGTATCAGTGGTAGGTAAATATGAAACCTCCTGATGATGAAGAGAGTACAGAATGCCACTGTGACTCTAGAATAGCGAAGGACCAGTTTACCCTGGTGAGCTATAGTAGTAGAGGCACGAGATGTCCTACAAATGATCCTCTTACTGACTGAGCAAGGTGAAGGTCACGAGAATCCGGCTCTCTTAATGACCTATGTATGATACTGATGTGACTTCTCAGCGATCATTTGGAGTATGAGTGGTATGCCTCATCTCCATAGGGCATAATGTTGTTTGTAAAACATAATCAACCATGTAGTATAACTTGTTAGAGATGATTCCAAGTTAGTTGATTGATGTTACATTGCAATAGTGTTTATATTCTCCATATCTCCTAAATTGTAGAGATCTTGTTATACCTGCAACTGTTATAGAATACTTTGAAGGCTTTACTGCTTAAGATATTCTTTGATGTTATAATAAAGCTTCTGGCGAAGAGTTATAAATCTCGCTGGGACAATTATGTATAATTGTCTCACCCCGTAGACTTCAACTTTTTAGGTGGACGTCGGAGACGAAGGAACCAGCCTACAGGTGATCAGTCTCAGCAGCAGCAGCACCAAGAGCAGCAGTAATCTCAGGTGGAGATTTAGTCTGCCATGGGGTGTAATTAGAGTCAGTCCTATGTGTCCTCTGTACTCTCAGGTCTTGGAGTCTTTTATTTAGTGATCTTGAGATTTTTGTATCTTGATGTATATAATTACTCAAGAAGTAATTATCCTGAGATGCAAATAGTTTATCTCTCTTTATGAAAGAAGTTTTATGGATCCAAGTTCTTATCTTGAAAAGTTTTAATTTCCCGTGATTTTTGTCTTCCGCTGATTACCGATTCGCTTCCGCTAAGTTTAAATCGTTTTTATGTCATGGTTTGGAGATCAGAGCCCACAACTAGTGGTATCAGAGCTCTAGGTCAGTTGAGTCTACAGAGGCATAGGACTTAGGATGTCGAGTCTACCTTTAGTACTCTTTCCTTATCTAATAGAATCTTCTGCTCCTCAGGAGAAGAAGATTGTAACATCCCTAACCTGGGTTATGAGTTAACCCTAGGTGTTTTGCCTAAATATGTAATTAAATCTTTGTGATTAACTCTGAGCATGTAATTAAATTCCCAGAAATGTATATTTCAGTATTTGCTCCTTTTTATTTTAAAGTTGTAGCATTGTTTTGATATACAGGGACCTATGTGCAATTTACCCAGTTAAAAGGGTTAGATTGCAATTTGCACATGATGAGATGTTCCTCTGATGTTGAGACATCATGGGAAATCTTTTTATCAAAGTTTGAGGGATTTCCCAAGCTAAGGCACCAAGGTGCAGCTGTGGAAGCAATCCCGGTGCTTGAAACCCTAGTTTGGGGTAAAATGCAATTTACCCAAATAAAGGGATGCAATTATGAAATATGTCATCTAATGTATCTTTTTAGACTTTTGCCATGATTTAGAGAAAAAATGATGAGGAAGTCACCTCAATTGAATTATCAAGTTATGAGATATGCCTTGTGATTGAATAATCAGGGTATATGTGCAATATCCCTTTAAGTATGAACTTTATTATTAGATTGTTCTTCCTTGCCTTCTTTTCCTAAGACCTTAAGAGAAGGTTTGTCCTTAGAATAAAGAGGAAGGGACGATCAAGTAAAGAAGGAGGGACCTAGTTGGAATTATGGACAACTTATGAACTAATGTTGAAAATCCTACCCCATGTATATAAGCTCTCCTTCCCTTAGTTGCAAGGGAACTTACCCTTCGTTCCCTTACTGTTTCATTTCACCAAAGACGACCAAGGACTGCCTTGGAGCTAAGGAGGACGACCAAGGGGTGCAAGGTAGGTTTAAACCCCTCTTCTTGCCTAATTCCATGGTTAGAATTCGAATTCAAGGTCAGCTTCATGGCTAATTCTCGAAACCCTATCTTTCTAGCCGTCTCTTTTCATCCTTCCTTGGAGTTTTCACCTTGGACAACCTGTAAGAACTCAAGGACGCCATTAGAGCTTGGAGCTTGAAAGCTTGGAGCTCAAGAAGCAAGCTTTAGGCGGGTTTTATAACTCTAAACCCATGCTTTACTATGTGCATCTTTGTATGCGTTTTAATGATAGCTCTTAGTATTTCCCTACTTTTCCCTACTATTTTGCAAGCAAACCCGTGGGATATCTGTACTGTTCTTGAGCTAGAAGATGAAGGCGTGATTTCCAAGGAAAACCCACCGCTTTTCTTTTCCTTAAACGGTCCTAACAGTTTTCTCTCTCGGACTCAAGACCGCGAGGTGAGCAAACGGTCTCGAGACCGCGACAGGGAAAACGGTCTCAAGACCATTTGGCCCCGTTGACCGAGCGTGGACCGTATAAGACATCTGTTCCTAATTATATAGGCTAATTACCCTCAAAATTTGGGAGACGAACTTTAAAGGAATCGGGAGATATGACCTTTTTAAGTCACAACTTTAAATGCATTAATTGCTGATTTTCAAACGGTCTGAAATTGCCTTTTTGGGAAAACGGTCTCAAGACCGTGTAAGGTCGTTGACTAAGCGTTGAACGTATGAGATTACTGTTCAAAATTATGTTAATTAACAACTCACCAAGTTTGATGGTCTAATTCCAAACGGGCTAAGAGTTGAAGGGTGAATACTAGGGCTAACCCTAGGTAAAATTAGTACTGAAATTATGGTGACCTAATTAGGGTTTTTAGGGTTGATTGACCTAAACGGTCTCAAGACCGTTTGGGGGTCACCAAACGGTCTCAAGACCGCGAGGGCAATCAACCAAGACCTTTTGGAGGTCTGGGGTCAAGATTTGTTGACCAATTGAAGGTACAATTACACCAAATTACATTACAATTAAATATTGACATGATCATCAACTCAATGGGTCAGACCTTGATGAATCTGCACTAGAATCCAAAATGTTGATGGGCAAACGGTCTCAAGACCGTTTGGAACTCATCCAAACGGTCTCAAGACCGAGAGGACAATCACCCAAGACCGTTTGAAGGTCTAGGGTTGAGTAATTTGACCAATTGAGGACCCAATTGCATATAAGTTATCAATTTAATCAAAATTCTGTTTTGTGGGTCAAACATGGTTCAACCCCTATCAAATCACCTTAGACTTTGATAAAATCTTGGGCAAACGGTCTCAAGACAATGTGGGGTCCACCCACAGGACCTCAAGACCGTTTGGGCCAAGTTTGGGCCTAATTGGAGCTCAATTGAAGGGTTCAACCTTGTGTTGATGCACACTGTTGAGTGTTGATGGGTGAACATTGATAGACCCTAATTGAATCGATTTCAACCATAATTGGTTAACCATTATGGGTCAATTGAACAACCAAGTGATCAAGCATAATCTTAATTGACTAAATCCATAAGTGGTCAACATAGCTTTGACCATTTGAGGGCTTCATCATGGGTTGACATTATCGGTTGCATCTTTGAGCCTTGTTGAAGGACCAAGCGGCTGAGACCATGAGAGCCTCGCGGTCTCAAGACCGTGAGAGGGCTCGCGGTCTCAAGACCGTGAGAGGGCTCGCGGTCTCAAGACTGAGAGGGGGCTCACGGTCTCAATACCGAGAGGAGGCTCGTGGTCTCAAGACCGCGAAGGGCCTCGCGGTCCTGAGGTCAAAGCAGGGCAAACGGTCTTCATGACCCTCGCGGTCTCAACTCAAATTGGTCTTCGCGGTCTCAACATTAACTTGAACCAATGGGAGGCTTCGCGGTCTTGGAGTTAGAAAGAGGCTCGCGGTCTTGGAGTTAGAAAGAGGCTCGCGGTCTTGGAGTTAGAAAGAGGCTCGCGGTCTTGGAGGGTCAAAGTGGGCAAACGGTCAACACTTTCAACCAATTTCAACCAATTGATGATTAATGATTGAGATCAATCAATGTGATTCAAGGTTGACCTCATTCAATCATTTGATGATGTAAATGGTTCAATGTTGCCCAAATCAAACCCTAATGATAATCTAGGATAGTAAGGGGTTATTTGACTAAGGTTTTGACCATAATGATGATCAATGGGGTGAATTACCAAAATACCCCTGAAGGGTCAATTAAGTTATACCTTGCTCAATTCAAACCCTAATTACATGAGAATGATGTTTTTAGTCATAATGACTCTATCCAACTTGATCTAGTGTAATGTTACCATCAACCATTAGTATGATGAAAGAGAGAGTACTCTAGAGAGAGAAAGTAACCTAGAGAGAGAAAGTAACTCTAATCACATAATGATGATGTTTTTGGCTATGTTAGCCTATGATGCCTCAATCCAACCTGTTTTAGAGTGATGTTGACATCACCTAACATTATGATGAGAGAGAAAGTACTTCTAGAGAGAGAAAGTACTTCTAGAAAGAGAAAGTACCCTTTTTAAGTGGAAACTCGAGTAAAGTATCTCCAATGCACATAAATGAGCATAATTAGGGTATGATCCACCTGTGTGAGATCATAGAAACCCTAATTATGATAAATGATGAAACTTTAACCAATCTAAGAGCATCAATGAAGATGTTACTCATACATGATGATGTTATGAGTTTAATTCACCTTGATGTGAATAGTAAACCCTAATTCAAGGGTGATGACATGTAATATGAATAGTAAACCCTAATTCAAGGGTAATGGCATGCTTTTGAGCAATAAACTCTATTTGAATAGAATTAAAGATTTAACTCTTATGACAAGAGTAGGAAGTACATTCCTTATTGTTGTATTACCTTTATCAGATGTATTAACCATGCAGGTTCTGATATGAAGGTAATCATATCCAGGTATGGATGTTGATGTTATATTCATTGAAGGCATGTTGTTAGCCTTATGAATAAGTAAAGTAATCTGATGCCTTGCCAGTGGCATCCTATGCTGATACTGGGCTATGAGATCCATGAATACCATCAAGGTCATGCCTTAGAGATGACTTGTGATGAGGATAATGAGAAATGATGATTGATATGAGTTAGGCCTGTTACATTTAGTATTCTTCTTTTATAGATGCTATGCTATTGTTATTGTTTGCAGAACAATGTATGCTGTTAAAGAATACTGAATGTACCTAACTAATCAAGTATAATGTAGAGCCCTGATCATAGGTCCATCATTGTCAGAAATTAAATGATGGTGAAACAGGTTTTCCTCAGGGAACTCCTGGAGCACATACTTTTGAGTATGTGGGGTACATGGATGTGTAGAACCTTACATCCTAGTGTAGGAAAGTGATGTAGATGTGGAATCCATCCATCCTTCACTATAGTTCCATACCGTATCAGTGGTAGGTAAACATGAAACCTCCTGATGACGAAGAAAGCACAGATATCCGTATCAGTGGTAGGTAAATATGAAACCTCCTGATGACGAAGAGAGTACAGAATGCCACTGTGACTCTAGAATAGCGAAGGACCAGTTTACCCTGGTGAGCTATAGTAGTAGAGACACGAGATGTCCTACAAGTGATCCTCTTACTGACTGAGGAAGGTGAAGGTCATGAGAATCCGGCTCTCTTAATGACCTATGTATGATACTGATGCGGCTTCTCAGCGATCAGTTGGAGTATGAGTGGTAAGCCTCATCTCCACAGGGCATAATGTTGTTTGTAAAACATAATCAACCATGTAGTATAACTTGTTAGAGATGACTCCAAGTTAGTTGATTGATGTTACATTGCAATAGTGTTTATATTCTCCATATCTCCTAAATGGATTAGATCTTGTTATACCTGCAACTGTTACAGAATGCTTTGAAGGCTTTACTGTTTAAAATATTCTTTGATGTTATAATAAAGCTTCTGGCGAAGAGTATTAACTCTTGCTGGGACAATTATGTATAATTTTCTCACCCCGTAGGCTTCAACTTTTTAGGTGGACGTCGGAGACGAAGGAACCAACCTACAGGTGACCAGTCTCACCAGCAGCAGCACCAGGGGCAGCAGTAATCTCAGGTGGAGATTTGTCCTGCCATGTGGTGTAGTTAGAGTCAGTCCTATGTGTCCTCTGTACTCTCAGGTCTTGGAGTCTTGTGTTATGTGATCTTGAGATTTTGTATCTTGATATATATAATTACTCAAGAAGTAATTATCCTGAGATGTAAACAGTTACCTATCTTTATGAAAGGAGTTTGTATGGATACAAGTTCTTATCTCGAAAAGTTTTAATTTCCCGTGATTTTTGTCTTCCGCTGATTACCGATTCGCTTCCGCTAAGTTTTAATCGTGGTTATGTCATGGTTTGGAGATCAGAGCCCACAAGTAGTGGTATCAGAGCTCCAGGTTCAGTTGAGTCTACAGAGGCATAGGACTTAGAATGTCGAGTCTACCTTTAGTACTCCTTCCTTATCTAATAGAATCTTCTGCTCCTCAGGAGAAGAAGATACATAAGAATGTCAGAACATCACGATGAGCACGTGGCAGAAAGTAGTGCTAGTGCACCTCGAGGCGGTGTAAGAGTTCCGAGAATAGAACAACCTGCACCTGAGTCGCCCAGAGGGCCACCCCAGTTCGACCCAGCTGACATGAGTGATCCAGCTGTACAGACGATGTTCGGGCAGTTCATGACTGTCATGACACATATAACCGATAGGATGCCCATTCCTACACCTAGGGCACCTGTCCAGCCTGAAGCACAAGGTATCGGTAAGACATTCGAATGACTTCGTCATGTCGGAGCTACCGAGTACTTCGGAACTGCCGACCCTGCAGATGCTGACTTATGGTTGACAGAGTTGGAAAAGGCTTTCAGGATTCTTATGATTCCGGAAGCTGAGAAGGTTAGACATGCTGTTTATCTTCTCAAAGGCAGTGCTGGTCACTGGTGGAACATGGAAGAGCAGAAGAGACCTGGAGTAGAGTTCTCATGGGAAGAGTTTCGTCGGGAATTCATCAATAGATATTTTCCAAAGACCTTCCTAGATGAGAAGATCTCTCAGTTTGAGAAACTAAGGCAGGGTATGATGAACATTAGTGAGTATGAAGCTAAGTTTATGGAGTTATTGCGGTTCTGTCCGCACATGGCTACTACGGATGAGGAAAGAATCAGAAGATTCGAGAAGGGTTTGAATTCTGATATGTCAACCCCTGTGTCTGCCTTAGAAAACAGAGAGAGATTCTCTATCTTCGTTGAGTCAGTCCGAAGGATAGAGAGATCTGTGGTTGAGAAAAGACAAACCCATAAAAGATATCCACAGTTCCAGGGTTCTTCATCTAAGGATTCCAAGAAACCTAGATTCTCTGCACCTAACCCTCCACCACCCAGATCGAGTTTTCAAACTCAATGGACACCAAGTAGAGGTAGAGGGCGGAGTCAACCGCTTCAAGGGACGCACAGTTCTGCATCAGTGTCAGTTACTGGACCACCCAGACCACATCAACAGGAGAAGAGTTGCTACAACTGTGGTAAGGTGGGACACTTGATGAAGGATTGCCGTTCTAGGCCTGTCGGTGTGACACAACAAACCCCGAGACAGAATCAACAGGGATCTCAGAATAGACAACATCAAGGAGCAGCTCGAGGACGTGGACAAGCGTCTCAAGATGGATCATCAGCACCACCTCAACACCAGGCGACTGCGAGGTTCTATGCTATGAACCCACCTGAGGCAGTGGTCAATCCACGGGTAGTGGCAGGTCAGATGGAACTTTTATATTCAGATATGTCTATATCCTGTGATGTATCTGTTCTGATTGATCCGGGTGCTACGCACTCTTTCATCACTCGTAAAGTGATTCGTAACTGTAATGTGACTGTTAGTCATAGAGCAGATAGTTTGTTGTTAGAGACTCCGTTGAGTGGGTCTGCCGTTTTGCAGGAGGTATGTTCTCCCTGCATCCTTTTCTTTTCTGACCATCGCATTCAAGTGGATCTTATACCACTTGATATGCAGGGATTTGATATAATCCTCGGGATGGATACCTTAGAAAGGTATAGAGTTGTCTTGGATTGTGATTCCAAGTTGGCTGTGTTTGCTGATGAAAGCAGCACATGGATCTTTCAAGGAGAAAGAAAGATTCTTCCCACCTGTCTTGTATCAACTATGGTTGCTGATAAGCTGTTGAGGCAAGGATGTTATGCATTCTTAGCCCATGTGGTAGATGTTACCAAGGAAAGGACCAACCCTGCTGAAGTTTCCATAGTCAGGGAATTCGAGGATGTGTTTCCTGAAGAACTTCCTGGTATACCACCACCTCGGGAGATTGACTTTGAAATCAATCTAATTCCAGATACGAAACCCATAGCTCAAACTCCGTATAGAATGGCTCCTGCCGAGATGACAGAACTCAAGAAACAGCTTCAAGAGCTACTTGAGAGAGGTTTTATCCGACTGAGTACTTCACCTTGGGGTGCTCCGGTCTTGTTTGTTAAAAAGAAAGATGGGTCAATGCGGTTGTGCATCGACTATAGACAACTCAATAAAGTAACAATAAAGAATAAGTATCCTCTGCCGAGGATTGATGATCTCTTTGACCAGTTGCGTGGTGCAACAGTCTTTTCAAAGATAGACTTGAGGTCTGGATATCACCAACTCCGTATTAAGGATAGTGACATATCCAAGTCTGCCTTTAGGACAAGATATGGTCACTATGAGTTCACGGTTATGTCGTTTGGACTAACCAATGCACCAGCTGCATTCATGGAACTCATGAATAGAGTTTTCCGACCTTTCCTTGATCAGTGTGTTGTCGTCTTCATAGATGACATACTGATTTATAGTAAGGATGCTCAGCAGCATGAGCAGCATCTTCGCCAAGCTTTGACCTTGCTAAGAGAACATAAGTTGTACGCTAAGTTTAGCAAGTGTGAGTTCTGGCTGCCGGAGGTATCTTTTCTTGGACATGTAATATCCGCCTCGGGAATTCGTGTTGACCCTACAAAGGTAGAATCTGTTCTACAATGGGAACAACTGAAAACACCGACGGAGATCCGAAGTTTCTTGGGGTTAGCTGGCTATTATCGAAGGTTCATTAAGAACTTTAGTTCTATAGCTTTACCTTTGACCAAGTTAACCCGGAAAGATGTTCCTTTTTCTTGGAGTGATAAGTGTCAACAATCTTTCCAGTTACTGAAGGAGAGGTTGACAAGTGCACCTGTATTAGTGCTACCTGAACAAGGAAAAGGATATGTAGTTTTCTGTGATGCTTCCAAGAACGGACTAGGATGTGTGTTGATGCAGGATAAACAAGTGATTTCTTTTGCTTCCCGACAACTTAAGAAACACGAGGAGAATTATCCAACACACGATCTGGAGTTAGCAGCTGTGGTTCATGCATTGAAGATCTGGAGACATTATCTCTACGGAGAAACATTCCAGATTTTCACAGACCACAAAAACCTTAAGTATATCTTCTCTCAGCATGAGCTCAACATGAGGCAACGTCGCTGGATGGAGTTAATCAAGGACTACGACTGTACAATTGATTACCATCCAGGCAAGGCCAATGTTGTTGCAGATGCCTTGAGTAGGAAATCAGCAACATCAACCATGAATAGAGCACAACTAAACTCTTTAGTATGCTCTAGAAGAGATATGCTTATCTCTTTAAGGCAAGACAATGTACAGTTGAAGGTGTCATTGTTAACCGGTTTGTTAGCTGAGATGCATATTAAACCTACTCTAAGGGAGTAGATTAAAGAGGCACAACTAGGTGATGCTACAGTTCAACATATAAGATCTGAGTATGGAAATGAGAAGCAAGATGGGTTTCATGACTCAAAAGATCAAGTAGCTTGTTATAATGGAAGAATGATAGTGCCGGATGTGGACAACTTAAGGAAGTTAGTCCTAGAAGAAGCCCATTCTTCCATGTATGCTATGCATCCAGGGAGCACCAAGATGTATCGGAATTTGAAGGATCTATATTGGTGGCCTGGGATGAAGAAGGACGTTGCAGAGTTTGTTCTGAGGTGCCCTGTGTGTCAGCAAGTTAAAGCTGAACACCAGAAGCCTACAGGAACAATGCAACCTTTACCCATATCACAGTGGAAATGGGACCATGTGACCATGGACTTTGTTGTTGGCCTACCCAGGACAAGCAAAGGACATGATTCCATTTGGGTAATTGTTGATAGGTTGACTAAGACAGCACATTTCTTACCTGTCAAAACAACCTATTCTGCTGAAAAGTTATCAGAGTTGTATGTTCAAGAGATAGTGCGTTTGCACGGAGTTCCTGTCATAATAGTTTCTGACAGTGGTCCTCAGTTTACCAGTCGTTTTTGGGAACAGTTGCACAGAGCCTTAGGCACTAAGCTGAGGTTTAGTACGGCCTTTCATCCACAGACTGATGGACAGTCGGAAAGGACCATACAAACCTTAGAAGACCTGTTGTGAGCATGTGTTCTCCAGTTCACCGGAAGTTGGAATCTACACCTAAGCTTGATAGAGTTTGCCTATAACAATAGCTATCAGCATAGTATTGATATGGCACCTTATGAAGCCTTGTATGGTAGACGTTGTAGATCACCTTTGTGTTGGTTTGAGACTGGTGAGCACCAGTTGTTAGGTCCTGACCTGGTGCAGCAAACCACAGAAAAGATTAAAGTTATACAACATAAGATTAAGACTGCTCAGGATAGGCAGAAATCTTATGCTGACAAACGTCGTAGACCCTTAGAGTTCCAGGTTGGAGACAAAGTGTATCTTAAGGTCTCACCTTGGAAAGGGGTCCTTCGTTTTGGAAGGAAAGGGAAGTTAGCTCCTAGATATATGGGGCCTTATCCAATCATGGAACGAATTGGAAAGGTAGCATATAAACTAGAGCTTCCCCCAGAATTACAGAGGTTACATCCTGTGTTTCACATTTCTATGTTGAAGAAATGTCACCCAGACACCGAGTCAGTTCTACAACCTATGGAAGTAGAATTGAATGATGACATATCCTATGAGGAGGGACCAGTGTCGATCCTTGATAAACAAATTCAAAAGTTAAAGAAGAAAGATATAAGTCTTGTGAAAGTCCTCTGGAACCATCGTGGTATTGAAGAAGCCACTTGGGAGTTAGAGGATGAGATGAGAAGGAAGTATCCTGCCCTTTTCTCTTAGTATGTTTTATCGATTTCGGGGACGAAATCCTTGTAAGGGGTGGATAATTTGTAACATCCCTAACCTGGGTTATGAGTTAACCCTAGGTGTTTTTCCTAAATATGTAATTAAATCTTTGTGATTAACTCTGAGCATGTAATTAAATTCCCAGAAACGTATATTTCAGTATTTGCTCCTTTTTATTTTAAAGTTGTAGCATTGTTTTGATATACATGGACCTATGTGCAATTTACCCAGTTAAAAGGGTTAGATTGCAATTTTCACATGATGAGATGTTCCTCTAATGTTGAGACATCATGAGAAATCTTTTTATCAAAGTTTGAGGGATTTCCCAAGCTAAGGCACCAAGGTGCAGCTGTGGAAGCAATCCCGGTGCTTGAAACCCTAGTTTGGGGTAAAATGCAATTTACCCAAATAAAGGGATGCAATTGTGAAATATGTCATCTAATGTATCTTTTTAGACTTTTGCCATCATTTAGAGAAAAAATGATGAGGAAGTCACCTCAATTGAATTATCAAGTTATGAGATATGCCTTGTGATTGAATAATCAGGGTATATGTGCAATATCCCTTTAAGTATGAACTTTAGTATTAGATTGTTCTTCCTTGCCTTCTTTTCCTAAGACCTTAAGAGAAGGTTTGTCCTTAGAATAAAGAGGAAGGGACGATCAAGTAAAGAAGGAGGGACCTAGTTGGAATTATGGACAACTTATGAACTAATGTTGAAAATCCTACCCCATGTATATAAGCTCTCCTTCCCTTAGTTGCAAGGGAACTTACCCTTCGTTCCCTTACTGTTTCATTTCACCAAAGACGACCAAGGGCTGCCTTGGAGCTAAGGAGGACGACCAAGGGGTGCAAGGTAGGTTTAAACCCCTCTTCTTGCCTAATTCCATGGTTAGAATTCGAATTCAAGGTCAACTTCATGGCTAATTCTCGAAACCCTATCTTTCTAGCCGTCTCTTTTCATCCTTCCTTGGAGTTTTCACCTTGGCCAACCTGTAAGAACTCAAGGACGCCATTAGAGCTTGGAGCTTGAAAGCTTGGAGCTCAAGAAGCAAGCTTTAGGCGGGTTTTATAACTCTAAACCCATGCTTTACTATGTGCATCTTTGTATGCGTTTTAATGATAGCTCTTAGTATTTCCCTACTTTTCCCTGCTATTTTGCAAGCAAACCCGTGGGATATCTGTACTGTTCTTGAGCTAGAAGATGAAGGCGTGATTTCCAAGGAAAACCCACCACTTTTCTTTTCCTTAAACGGTCCTAACCGTTTGCTCTCTCGGACTCAAGACCGCGAGGTGAGCAAACGGTCTCGAGACCGCGACAGGGCAAACGGTCTCAAGACCGTTTGGCCCCGTTGACCGAGCGTGGACCGTATAAGAAATCTGTTCCTAATTATATAGGATAATTACCCTCAAAATTTGGGAGACTAAATCCAAAGGAATCGGGAGATATGACCTTTTTAAGTCACAACTTTAAATGAATTAATTGCTGATTTTCAAACGGTCTGAAAATGCCTTTTTGGGCAAACGGTCTCAATACCGTGTAAGGTCGTTGACTAAGCATTGACCGTATGAGATTACTGTTCAAAATTATTTTAATTAACAACTCACCAAGTTTGATGGTCTAATTCCAAACGGGCTAAGAGTTGAAGGGTGAATACTAGGGCTAACCCTAGGTAAAATCAGTACTGAAATTATGGTGACCTAATTAGGGTTTTTAGGGTTGATTGACCTAAATGGTCTCAAGACCGTTTGGGGGTCACCAAACGGTCTCAAGACCGCGAGGGCAATCAACCAAGACCGTTTGGAGGTCTGGGGTCAAGATTTGTTGACCAATTGAAGGTACAATTACACCAAATTACATTACAATTAAATATTGACATGATCATCAACTCAATGGGTCAGACCTTGATGAATCTGCACTAGAATCCAAAATTTTGATGGGAAAACGGTCTCAAGACCGTTTGGAACTCATCCAAACGGTCTCAAGACCGAGAGGACAATCACCCAAGACCGTTTGAAGGTCTAGGGTTGAGTAATTTGACCAATTGAGGACCCAATTGCATATAAGTTAACAATTTAATCAAAATTCTGTTTTGTGGGTCAAACATGGTTCAACCCCTATCAAATCACCTTAGAATTTGATAAAATCTTGGGCAAACGGTCTCAAGACCATGTGGGGTCCACCCACAGGACCTCAAGACCGTTTGGGCCAAGTTTGGGCCTAATTGGAGCTCAATTGAAGGGTTCAACCTTGTGTTGATGCACACTGTTGAGTGTTGATGGGTGAACATTGATAGACCCTAATTGAATCGAATTCAACCATAATTGGTTAACCATTATGGGTCAATTGAACGACCAAGTGATCAAGCATAATCTTAATTGACTAAATCCATAAGTGGTCAACATATCTTTGACCATTTGAGGGCTTCATCATGGGTTGACATTATCAGTTGCATCTTTGAGCCTTGTTGAAAGACCAAGCGGCTGAGACCATGAGAGCCTCGCGGTCTCAAGACCGTGAGAGGGCTCGCGGTCTCAAGACCGTGAGAGGGCTCGCGGTCTCAAGACCGAGAGGGGGCTCACGGTCTCAAGACCGAGAGGAGGCTCGCGGTCTCAAGACCGCGAAGGGCCTCGCGGTCCTGAGGTCAAAGCAGGGCAAACGGTCTTCATGACCCTCGCGGTCTCAACTCAAATTGGTCTTCGCGGTCTCAACATTAACTTGAACCAATGGGAGGCTTCGCGGTCTTGGAGTTAGAAAGAGGCTCGCGGTCTTGGAGTTAGAAAGAGGCTCGCGGTCTTGGAGTTAGAAAGAGGCTCGCGGTCTTGGAGGGTCAAAGTGGGCAAACAGTCAACACTTTCAACCAATTTCAACCAATTGATGATTAATGATTGAGATCAATCAATGTGATTCAAGGTTGACCTCATTCAATCATTTGATGATGTAAATGGTTCAATGTTGCCCAAATCAAACCCTAATGATAATCTAGGATAGTAAGGGGTTATTTGACTAAGGTTTTGACCATAATGATGATCAATGGGGTGAATTACCAAAATACCCCTGAAGGGTCAATTAAGTTATACCTTGCTCAATTCAAACCCTAATTACATGAGAATGATGTTTTTAGTCATAATGACTCTATCCAACTTGATCTAGTGTAATGTTACCATCAACCATTAGTATGATGAAAGAGAGAGTACTCTAGAGAGAGAAAGTAACCTAGAGAGAGAAAGTAACTCTAATCACATAATGATGATGTTTTTGGCTATGTTAGCCTATGATGCCTCAATCCAACCTGTTTTAGAGTGATGTTGACATCACCTAACATTATGATGAGAGAGAAAGTACTTCTAGAGAGAGAAAGTACTTCTAGAAAGAGAAAGTACCCTTTTTAAGTGGAAACTCGAGTAAAGTATCTCCAATGCACATAAATGAGCATAATTAGGGTATGATCCACCTGTGTGAGATCATAGAAACCCTAATTATGATAAATGATGAACCTTTAACCAATCTAAGAGCATCAATGAAGATGTTACTCATACATGATGATGTTATGAGTTTAATTCACCTTGATGTGAATAGTAAACCCTAATTCAAGGGTGATGACATGTAATGTGAATAGTAAACCCTAATTCAAGGGTAATGGCATGCTTTTGAGCAATAAACTCTATTTGAATAGAATTAAAGATTTAACTCTTATGACAAGAGTAGGAAGTACATTCCTTATTGTTGTATTACCTTTATCAGATGTATTAACCATGCAGGTTCTGATATGAAGGTAATCATATCCAGGTATGGATGTTGATGTTATATTCATTGAAGGCATGTTGTTAGCCTTATGAATAAGTAAAGTAATCTGATGCCTTGCCAGTGGCATCCTATGCTGATACTGGGCTATGAGAGCCATGAATACCATCAAGGTCATGCCTTAGAGATGACTTGTGATGAGGATAATGAGAAATGATGATTGATATGAGTTAGGCCTGTTACATTTAGTATTCTTCTTTTATAGCTGCTATGCTATTGTTATTGTTTACAGAACAATGTATGCTGTTAAAGAATACTGAATGTACCTAACTAATCAAGTATAATGTAGAGCCCTGATCATAGATCCATCATTGTCAGAAATTAAATGATGGTGAAACAGGTTTTCCTCAGGGAACTCCTGGAGCACATACTTTTGAGTATGTGGGGTACATGGATGTGTAGAACCTTACATCCTAGTGTAGGAAAGTGATGTAGATGTGGAATCCATCCATCCTTCACTATAGTTCCATACCGTATCAGTGGTAGGTAAACATGAAACCTCCTGATGACGAAGAAAGCACAGATATCCGTATCAGTGGTAGGTAAATATGAAACCTCCTGATGACGAAGAGAGTACAGAATGCCACTGTGACTCTAGAATAGAGAAGGACCAGTTTACCCTGGTGAGCTATAGTAGTAGAGACACGAGATGTCCTACAAGTGATCCTCTTACTGACTGAGGAAGGTGAAGGTCATGAGAATCCGGCTCTCTTAATGACCTATGTATGATACTGATGCGGCTTCTCAGCGATCAGTTGGAGTATGAGTGGTAAGCCTCATCTCCACAGGGCATAATGTTGTTTGTAAAACATAATCAACCATGTAGTATAACTTGTTAGAGATGACTCCAAGTTAGTTGATTGATGTTACATTGCAATAGTGTTTATATTCTCCATATCTCCTAAATGGATTAGATCTTGTTATACCTGCAACTGTTACAGAATGCTTTGAAGGCTTTACTGTTTAAAATATTCTTTGATGTTATAATAAAGCTTCTGGCGAAGAGTTATAACTCTCGCTGGGAAAATTATGTATAATTGTCTCACCCCGTAGGCTTCAACTTTTTAGGTGGACGTCGGAGACGAAGGAACCAACCTACAGGTGACCAGTCTCAGCAGCAGCAGCACCAGGGGTAGCAGTAATCTCAGGTGGAGATTTGTCCTGCCATGTGGTGTAGTTAGAGTCAGTCCTATGTGTCCTCTGTACTCTCAGGTCTTGGAGTCTTGTGTTATGTGATCTTGAGATTTTGTATCTTGATGTATATAATTACTCAAGAAGTAATTATCCTGAGATGTAAACAGTTACATCTCTTTATGAAAGGAGTTTGTATGGATACAAGTTCTTATCTCGAAAAGTTTTAATTTCCCGTGATTTTTGTCTTCCGCTGATTACCGATTCGCTTCCGCTAAGTTTTAATCGTGGTTATGTCATGGTTTGGAGATCAGAGCCCACAAAGATACATAAGAATGTCAGAACATCTTGATGAGTACGTGGCAGAGAGTAGTGCTAGTGCACCTCGAGGCGGTGCAAGAGTTCCGAGAATAGAACAACATGCACCGGAGTTACCAAGAGAGCCACCCCAGTTCGACCCAGCTGACATGAGTAATCCAGCTGTACAGACGATGTTCGGGCAGTTCATGACTGCCATGACACACATAACTGATAGGATGCCCATTCCTGCACCTAGGGCACCTGCCCAGCCTGAAGTACAAGGTCAGTAAGACATTCAAATGACTTTGTCGTGTCGGAGCTACCGAGTACTTCGGAACTGCCGACCCTGCAGATGCTGACTTATGGTTGACAGAGTTGGAGAAGGCTTTCAGGATTCTTATGATTCTGGAAGCTGAGAAGGTTAGACATGCTGTCTATCTTCTCAAAGGCAGTGCTGGTCACTGGTGGAACATGGAAGAGCAGAAGAGGCCTGGAGTAGAGTTCTCATGGGAAGAGTTTCGTCGGGAATTTATCAAAAGATATTTTCCAAAGACCTTCCTAGATGATAAGATCTCTCAGTTCGAGAAACTAAGGCAGGGTATGATGAACATTAGCGAATATGAAGCTAAGTTCATGGAGTTGCTACGGTTCTGTCCGCACATGGCTGCTACGGATGAGGAAAGAATCAGAAGATTCGAGAAGGGTTTGAATTCTGATATGTCAACCCCTGTATCTACCTTAGAGAACCGAGAGAGATTCTCTACCTTCGTTGAGTCAGTCCGAAGGATAGAGAGATATGTGGTTGAGAAAAGACAAACCCATAAAAGATATCGACAGTTCCAGAGTTCTTCATCTAGGGATTCCAAGAAACCTAGATTCTCTGCACCTAACCCTCCACCACCCAGATCGAGTTTTCAAACTCAATGGACACCAAGCAGAGGTAGAGGACGGAGTCAACCGCTTCAAGGGACGCACAGTTCTGCATCAGTGTCAGTTACTGAACCACCCAGACCACAGCAACAGGAGAGGAGTTGCTACAACTGTGGTAAGGTGGGACACTTGATGAAGGATTGCCGTTATAGGCCTGTCGGTGTGACACAACAACCCCTGAGACAGAATCAACAGGGATCCCAGAATAGACAACATCAAGGAGTAGCTCGAGGACGTGGACAAGCGTCTCAAGCTGGATCATCAACACCACCTCAACACCAGGCGACTGCGAGGTTCTATGCTATGAACCCACCTGAGGCCGTGGTCAACCCACGGGTAGTGGCAGGTCAGATGAAACTTTTATATTCTGATATGTCTACATCCTGTGTTGTATCCGTTCTGATTGATCCGGGTGCTACGCACTCTTTCATCACTTGTGAAGTGATTCGTAACTGCAATGTGACTGTTAGTCATAGAGCAGATAGTTTGTTGTTAGAGACTCCGTTGAGTGGGTCTGCCATTTTGCAGGAGGTATGTTCTCCCTGCATCCTCTTCTTTTCTGACCATCGCATTCAAGTGGATCTTATACCACTTGATATGCAGGGATTTGATATAATCCTCGGGATGGATACCTTAGAAAGGTATAGAGTTGTCTTGGATTGTGAGTCCAAGTTGCCTGTGTTTGCTGATGAAAGCAACACATGGATATTTCAAGGAGAAAGAAAGATTCTGCCCACCTGTCTTGTATCAGCTATGGTTGCTGATAAGCTGTTGAGGCAAGGATGTTATGCATTCTTAGCCCATGTGGTAGATGTTACCAAGGAAAGTTCCAATCCTACTAAAGTCCCTATAGTCAGGGAATTTGAAGATGTGTTTCCTGAAGAACTTCCTGGTATACCACCACCTCGGGAGATTGATTTTGAAATCAATCTGATTCCAGATACGAAACCCATAGCTCAAACTCCATATAGGATGGCGCCTGCCGAGATGGCAGAACTCAAGAAACAGCTTTAAGAGTTACTTGAGAGAGGTTTTATCTGACCGAGTACTTCACCTTGGGGTGCTCCGGTCTTGTTTGTTAAAAAGAAAGATGGGTCAATGCGGTTGTGTATCGACTACAGACAACTCAATAAAGTAACAATAAAGAATAAGTACCCTCTGCCGAGGATTGATGATCTCTTTGACCAGTTGCGTGGTGCAACAGTCTTTTCAAAAATAGACTTGAGGTTTGGATATCATCAACTCCGTATTAAGGATAGTGACATATCCAAGTCCGCCTTTAGGACAAGATATGGTCACTATGAGTTCACGGTTATGTCATTTGGACTAACCAATGCACCAGCTGCATTTATGGAACTCATGAATAGAGTTTTTCGACCTTTCCTTGATCAGTGTGTTGTCGTTTTCATAGACGACATACTAATTTATAGTAAGGATGCTCAGCAGCATGAGCAGCATCTTCGCCAAGCTTTGACCTTGCTAGGAGAACATAAGTTGTACGCTAAGTTTAGCAAGTGTGAGTTTTGGCTGCCGGAGGTATCTTTTCTTGGACATGTGATATCCGCCTCGGGAATTCGTGTTGACCCTACAAAGGTAGAATTTGTTCTACAATGGGAACAATCGAAGACACTGACGGAGATTCGAAGTTTCTTGGGGTTAGCTGGCTATTATCGAAGGTTCATTAAGAACTTTAGTTCTATAGCTTTACCTTTGACCAAGTTAACCCGGAAAGATGTTCCTTTTTCTTGGAATGATAAGTGTCAACAGTCTTTCCAGTTGCTGAAGGAGAGATTGACAAGTGCACCTGTGCTAGTGCTACCTGAACAAGGAAAAGGATATGTAGTCTTCTGTGATGCTTCCAAAAATGGACTAGGATGTGTGTTGATGCAGGATAAACAAGTGATTTCTTTTTCTTCCCGACAGCTTAAGAAACACGAGGAGAATTATCCAACACACGATCTGGAGTTAGCTGCTGTGGTTCATGCCTTGAAAATCTGGAGACATTATCTCTACGGAGAGACATTCCAGATTTTCACAGACCACAAAAACCTTAAGTATATCTTCTCTCAGCATGAGCTCAACATGAGGCAACGTTGCTGGATGGAGTTAATCAAGGACTATGACTGTACAATTGATTACCATCCAGGCAAGGCCAATGTTGTTGCAGATGCCTTGAGTAGGAAATCAGCAACATCAACCATGAATAGAGCACAACTAAACTCTTTAGTATGCTCTAGGAGAGATATGCTTATCTCTTTAAGGCAAGACAATGTACAGTTGAAGGTGTCGTTGTTAGCCGGTTTGTTAGCTGAGATGCATATTAAACCTACCCTAAGAGAGCATATTAAGGAAGCACAGCTAGGTGATGCGGCAGTTCAACAGATTAGATCTGAGTATGGAGATGAGAAACAAGATGGTTTTCATGACTCAGAGGATCAAGTAGCTTATTATAATGGAAGGATGATAGTGCCGGATGTGGACAACTTGAGAAAGTTAGTCCTGGAAGAAGCCCATTCTTCCATGTATGCTATGCATCCAGGGAGCACCAAGATGTATCGGAATTTGAAAGATCTGTATTGGTGGCCTGGAATGAAGAAGGACGTTGCAGAGTTTGTTCTGAGGTGTCCTGTGTGTCAGCAAGTTAAAGCGGAACACCAGAAGCCTACAGGGACAATGCAACCTTTACCCATACCACAATGGAAGTGGGACCATGTGACCATGGACTTTGTTGTTGGCCTACCCAGGACAAGCAAAGGACATGATTCCATTTGGGTAATTGTTGATAGGTTGACTAAGACAACACATTTCTTACCTGTCAAAACAACCTATTCTGCTGAAAGGTTATCAGAGTTGTATGTTAAAGAGATAGTGCGTTTGCACGGAGTTCCTGTCACAATAGTTTCTGACAGAGGTCCTCAGTTTACAAGTCGTTTTTGGGAACAGTTACATCAAGCCTTAGGCACCAAGCTAAGGTTTAGTACGACCTTTCATCCACAGACTGATGGACAGTCAGAAAGGACCATACAAACCTTAGAAGACCTGTTGCGATCATGTGTTCTCCAGTTCACCGGAAGTTGGGATCTACACCTAAGCTTGATAGAGTTTGCCTATAACAATAGCTATCAACATAGTATTGATATGGCACCTTATGAAGCCTTATATGGTAGACGTTGTAGATCACCTTTGTGTTGGTTTGAGACTGGCGAACATCAGTTGCTAGGTCCTGACCTTGTGCAGCAGACCACATAAAAGATTAAAGTAATACAACATAAGATTAAGATTTCTCAAGATAGGCAGAAATCTTATGTTGAAAAACGTCGTAGACCCTTAGAGTTCCAAGTTGGAGACAGAGTGTATCTCAAGGTCTCACCTTGTAAGGGGGTCCTTCGTTTTGGAAGGAAAGGGAAGTTAGCTCCTAGATATATGGGGCCTTATCCAATCATCGAACGGATTGGAAAGGTAGCATATAGACAAGAGCTACCACCTGAGTTACAGTGGTTACATCCCGTGTTCCACATTTCTATGTTGAAGAAATGTCACCCAGACACCGAGTCAGTTCTACAACCTATGGAGGTAGAATTGAATGATGACATATCCTATGAGGAGGGACCAGTGTCAATCCTTGATAAACGAATTAAAAAGTTAAAGAAGAAAGATATAAGTCTTGTGAAAGTCCTCTGGAACCATCGTGGTGTTGAAGAAGCCACTTGGGAGATAGAGGATGAGATGAGAAGGAAGTATCCTGCCCTTTTCTCTTAGTATGTTTTATCGATTTCGGGGACGAAATCCTTGTAAGGGGTGGATAATTTGTAACATCCCTGACCTGGGTTATGAGTTAACCCTAGGTGTTTTGCCTAAATATGTAATTAAATCTTTGTGATTAACTCTGAGCATGTAATTAAGTTTCTCAGAAACATATATTTCAGTGTTTTCTCCTTTTTATTTAAAGTTGTAGCATTGTTTTGATATACAGGGACCTATGTGCAATTTACCCAGTTAAAAGGGTTAGCCTGCAATTTGCACATGATGATATGTTCCTCTGATGTTGAGACATCATGAGAAATCTTTTTGGCAAAGTTTGAGGGATTTCCCAAGCTTGGGTACCAAGGTGCAGCTGTGGAAGCAATCCCGGTGCTTGAAACCCTAATTTGGGGTAAAATGCAATTTACCCAAATTAAGGGATTCAATTTGTAAAACATATCATATAATGTATCTTTTAGAACTCTTACCATAATTAGAGAAGAAATGATGAGGAAGTCACCTCAATTGAGTTATCAAGTTATGAAATATGCCTTGTGATTGAATAATTAGGGTATATGTGTAATATTTCTTTATGTATGTACCTTATTATTAGATTGTTCTTCTTTGCCTTCTTTTTCTAGACCCTAAGATAAGGTTTGTCCTTAGAATAAAGAGGAAGGGACGAGCAAGTAATGAAGGAAGGACTTAATTGGAATTATGGGGAAACTTATGGGCCTTTAATGAAACATCACCCAAGTCTATGTATACTTCACCTCTCAAGCAAAGGAACTTTTCCTTCGTGCATATCACTGTTTCCTCTTTGCTTGGCCGACTAAGGACTGTCTTGGAGCTCAAGGGGAACGACCAAGTGTGCAAGGTAGGTTTGAACCCCTCTTCTTGCCTAATTCCATGGTTAGAACTCGAATTCAAGGTCAACTTCATGGCTAACTCTTGAAACCCTACCTTTCTAGCCATCTCTTTTCATCTTTCCTTGGAGTTTTCACCTTGTCCAACCTGTGGGAACTCAAGGACGCCATTAGTGCTTGGAGCTTGAAAGCTTGGAGCTCAAGGAGCAAGCTTTAGGCGGGTTTTATAACTCTAAACCCATGCTTTACTATGTACATCTCTTATATGCGGTTAGATGATAGTTCTTCATGTTTCCCTACTTTTCCCAGCTATTTTGCAAGCAAATCCATGGGATATCCGTACTGTTCTTGATCTAGGAGATTAAGGCGTAATTTCCAAGAAAAACCCACCGCTTTTCACTTTCTTAAACGGTCTCACAAGTTTTCCCTCTCGGTCTCAAGACCGCGAGGTGAGCAAACGGTCTCGAGACCGCGACAGGGCAAACGGTCTTTAAGACCGTTTGGCCCCGTTGACCGAGCGTGGACCGTATAAGAAATCTGTTCCTAATTATTAAGGCTAAGTACCCTAAAAAGTTGGGAGGCTAACTCCAAAGGAATCGGGAGATACGACCTTTTTAAATAACAACTTTAAATGAATTTATTCCTGATTCTCAAACGGTCTGAAATTGCCTTTTTGGGAAAATGGTCTCAAGACCGTGTAAGGTCGTTGACCAGGCGTCGACCGTATGAGATTACTGTTCAAAATAATGTTAATTAACAACTCACCAAGTTTGATGGTCTAATTCCAAACGGGCTAAGAGTTGAAGGGTGAATACTAGGGCTAACCCTAGGTGAAATCAGTACTGAAATTATGGTGACCTAATTAGGGTTTTAGGGTTAATTGACCTAAACGGTCTCAAGACCGTTTAGGGGTCACCCAAACGGTCTCAAGACCGCGAGGGCAATCAACCAAGACCGTTTGGAGGTCTGGAGTCAAGGATAGTTGACCAATTGATCGTACAATTACACCAAATTACATTGCAATTAAAGTATTGATATAACCCTCAACTCAACTGATCCAACCTTGAAGAAATTTCACTAGAATCCAAAATTGGATGGGCAAAAGGTCTCAAGACCGTTTGGAACTCATCCAAACGGTCTCAAGACCGAGAGGAAAATCACCCAAGACCGTTTTAAGGTCTAGGGTTAAGTAATTTGACCAATTGAGGACCTAAATGCAAATAAGTTATCAATTTAATTAAAATTCTGTTTTGTGGTTCAATCATGGTTCAACCCCTATCAAATCACCTTAGACTTTGATGAAATCTTGGGCAAACGGTCTCAAGACCATGTGGGGTCCACCCACATGACCTCAATACCGTTTGGGCCAAGTTTGGGCCCAATTGGAGCTCAATTGAAGGGTTCAACTTTGTGTTGATGCACATTGTTGAGTGTTGATGGGTGAACATTGATAGACCCTAATTGAATCGATTTCAACCCTAATTGGTCAACAATTGAGGGTCAATTGAATGACCAATTGGTTAAACATAATCTTAATTGACCCAATTCATAAGTGGTCAACATAATTCTGACCTTTTGAGGGCTTCAACATTGGTTGACATTATCGGTTGTATCATTGAAATCTTGTTGATGGCCCAAGTGGTTGAGACCATGTGAGCTCGCAGACTCAAGGTCGTGAGGAGGCTCGCGGTCTCAAGGTCGTGAGGAGGCTCGCGGTCTCAAGACCGAGAGAGGGCTCAAGGTCTCAAGACCGCGAGGGGCCTCACAGTCTTGAGGTCAAAGAAGGGCAAACGGTCTTCATGATCCTCGCGGTCTTGACATCAACTTGACCCTCGCGGTCTTAACATCAATTTGAGCTTCGCGGTCTTGAACCAATGGAAGAGGCTCGCAGCCTTGGAGTTTAAGGAGGCTCGCGGTCTTGGAGGAGGAAGAGGCCTCGCGGTCCTGAGGTCAAAGGTGACCAAACGGTCTGCACATCCTCGCGGTCCTGATGTCAATTGGTTAAAAGGTCAACTCAACCAATGGATCTCAAATCGATTGAGGGTTGATGGTTGAGATCGATCAAGATAATTCAAGGTTGACTTCTTTCAATCAATTGATGATATAAATGGTTCAATGTTGCCCTAATCGAACCCTAATGACAACCTAGGATATTAAGGGGTTAATTGACTAAGGTTTTGATCATGATGAGGATCAATGGGGTGAATTACCAAAATACCCCTGAAGGGTAAATTGAGTAATACCTTGATCAAATCAAACCCTAATCACATGATGATGATGATTTAGCTATGATAGCCTATGATGACGCAATCCAACCTGATCTAGAGTGATGTTGACATCACCTAACATTATGATGAGAGAGAAAGTACTTCTAGAGAGAGAAAGTACTTCTAGAGAGAGAAAGTACCTTTTTTAGGTGAAAACTCAATTAAAGCATCTCCAATGCATAGGAATGAGAATAATTAGGGTATGATCCACCTGTGTGAGATCATAGAAACCCTAATTATGATAAATGATGAACCTTTAACTAATCTAAGAGCATCAATGAAGATGTTACTCATACATGATGATGTTATGAGTTCAACTCACCTTAATGTGAATAGTAAACCCTAATTCAAGGGTGATGACGTGTAATGTGAATAGTAAACCCTAATTCAAGGGTGATGACATGTAATGTTAATAGTAAACCCTAATTCAAGGGTAATGGAATGCTTTTGAGTATTAAACTCTATTTGATGTGAATTAGAGATTTAACTCTTATGACAAGAGTGGGAAAGTATATTCCTTATTTTGTATTACCTTTATCAGTTGTATTAACCATGCAGGCTCTGATATGAAGGTAATCATATCCAGGTATGGATGTTGATGTTATATTCATTAAAGGCATGTTGTTAGCCTTATGAATAAGTAAAATAATCTGATGCCTTGTCAGTGGAATCCTATGCTGATAATGGGCTGTGAGAGCCATGAATACCATCAAAGTCATGCCTTAGAGATGACTTGTGATGAGGATAATTAGAAATGATGATTGATATGAGTTAGGCCTGTTACATTTAGTATTCTTCTTTTATAGCTGCTATGCTACTGTTATTGTTTGGAGAACAATGTATGCTGTTAAAGAATACTAAATGTACCTAACTAATCAAGTATAATGTAGAGCCCTGATCATAGATCCATCATTATCAGAGATTAAGTGATGGTGAAACAGGTTTTCCTCAGGGAACTCCTGGAGCACATACTTTTGAGTATGTGGGGTACATGGATGTGTAGAACCTTACATCCTAGTGTAGGAAAGTGATGCAGATGTGTAATCCATCCATCCTTCACTATAATTCCATACCGTATCAGTGGTAGGTAAACATGAAACCTCCTGATGACGAAGAAAGCATAGATATCCGTATCAGTGGTAGGTAAATATGAAACCTCCTGATGACGAAGAGAGTACAGAACGCCACTGTGACTCTAGAATAGCGAAGGACCAATTTACCCTGGTGAGCTATAGTAGTAGAGACACGAGATGTCCTACAAATGATCCTCTTACTGACTGAGGAAGGTGAAGGTCACGAGAATCCGGCTCTCTTAATGACCTATGTATGATACTGATGTGACTTCTCAGCGATCAGTTGGAGTATGAGTGGTATGCCTCATCTCCACAGGGCATAATGTTGTTTGTAAAACATAATCAACCATGTAGTATAACTTGTTAGAGATGACTCCAAGTTAGTTGATTGATGTTACATTGAAATAGTGTTTATGTTCTCCATATCTCCTAAATTGTAGAGATCTTGTTATACCTGCAATTGTTATAGAATACTTTGAAGGCTTTACTGCTTAAGATATTCTTTGATGTTATAATAAAGCTTCTGGCGAAGAGTTATAACTCTCGCTGGGACAATTATGTATAATTGTCTCACCCCGTAGACTTCAACTTTTTAGGTGGACGTCGGAGACGAAGGAACCAGCCTACAGGTGATCAGTCTCAGCAGCAGCAGCACCAAGAGCAGCAGTAATCTCAGGTGGAGATTTAGTCTGCCATGGGGTGTAATTAGAGTCAGTCCTATGTGTCCTCTGTACTCTCAGGTCTTGGAGTCTTTTGTTTAGTGATCTTGAGATTTTTGTATCTTGATATATATAATTACTCAAGAAGTAATTATCCTGAGATGTAAACAGTTTATCTCTCTTTATGAAAGAAGTTTTATGGATCCAAGTTCTTATCTCGAAAAGTTTTAATTTCCCGTGATTTTTGTCTTCCGCTGATTACCGATTCGCTTCCGCTAAGTTTAAATTGTGTTTATGTCATGGTTTGGAGATCAGAGCCCACAATAATCATCTTTCTTAATCAAAACACCTAGGGTTAAAGCATAACCCAGGTCAGGGATGTTACATATACCATAGGTACAGAGGTACTAGGAGACTCATCCTATCTCTAGGGTTTGGTTTCTCTAATGGCAACCAAGATATCATTAGCCTCCAGGTATCAAGCATGAGGCAACCACTATCATCCACTTAGGTCACATCATCCTCAACTCCCCATTGTTCCTCCTATCTCGGAGTCTAGGCTTCCAACCTTCTTGCATGGATCCTACTCTCTCTCTCTCTAGAGCTAACCCTACAAACAACCTTACTACCTGAGGTCCTCTCTCCATGAAGGTGGGTCAAGCTTACAAGCATTCCCCTACATGGTGAAGCCTATGTTCAAGCTTATGTTTGCTCAAGGGTGTCCATAACCCTCTATGCTCATCTCATAAGCTATCCATCATACTCTCCTAGCTAGGGTTTCAACATGTTGCCAGCACTATTGGCGTACTCTGGGTGCATACTATGCCATGCTCATATAAGCTCATGGGGTTTCCATAGGTTCTTCTCTAACCTCATCAAAGAAGGAGCTATCCTTCATTCTAACATGCATGACCCTTCCTAGGGTTGGGTCGCCAAAGGTACTAGGTCATCCAACCTCTCATGGCTCATATGGCATCTAAGGCATGTCCATACAAACACCTAGTCTACCATGACATCTAACTCTGCTTGCCATCTCTCCCTCTAACCCCCCACTTAGGGTTAGGGTTAGCATCATCCTTGGAGGATGTGCCATGTCTCTACCTTTTAATGGAGATCTCTGCCTCCATGACCAACTCTCTCAACTCATCCTCCTGACAAGAAGGTCTAGCCTCAGGTCTCTCCTGAGGGAAAGACAACTTATGTCATACGACCTAAGCATGTATCTATTCTTTTACACTTAATCTATTAAACTTATGCCCATGACATCTTATTTACATGCTTTTTATTAATATGGTGGAGGATTCCTTAAACCTAATCAACATTACCCATACTTCAAGAGGGTGAGGAAAAGAAAGAAAACCCTAATCCTTATAATCCTTAACAACATTTGAGTTGAGAAGAGATGATCAAGATGAGAGAGTCCTAAAGGTATCTTATTTCGAGTCAAATCTTGAGACATCGGCCAGGCAGTCACACTAATCTGGGAGTCCTCATATTCCAACTAGCGGTGCGAAGGAAAATCTTGCCAGCCCCCAGACGTGATCCTTTTCTAGACACCTCTATCTTTCGGAAATTCCTCTAATAAATCCCTTGGGTTCTACATAGTTTTTAAAATATAATAATTATTAAAGATTGAATGAGGAACATATGCTTTGATACCAAATGTAATGACCCCACCTCCCAGTAACCCCCAATTAAGGGAGACCAAGAGGTCAAAGATGTTATCCTAATTTCCAGATCAAAGGTTCGACAAATAATCAATAATAATTATCAAACTGAAAGGATGTAATAAGAATTAAACTTTTCATAACTTTTTCAAAAACTTGGATATCTACTTCAATCCACATGGAGTCTATTCTAACTAATCGTTCTTTGTACTTTACTTCATATTTAATTCCACATATGCCACTTTACTGTTTGTTCTTTTCACTTGTACCTAAAACGCCGACAAATAAAACGTCGGTCATCATAAAGTTGGTATGTGGGGAAAACAATAATCATGCAATTAACTGTAACAACATATTGTAGTCAACTATGATTTAACAAACAACTTTACATTTTAAATATAACTGCACAATCCATACATATCCTATCCTCTACGCTGTCCCTACAGTGGACCTAAATGCTACCTTTCTTATGGTAGATCCCCATTAAAACCCTCATGATCCTACCTAACAGGTGAATCAATTTCTAGGGTTGAGTCACATGGCACTACCCATAGGTAGCCCACTCCTTAATTCATGGCATGCTATAGAGTCTCATGGCACTACACGTGGGTAGCCCAATTTCTAACTCACGATAGCCTAGACCTTACTCTAGGTTACCCTTTTTAGCATTTGCGAAGCCAAAGAGGAGGACCTGGATCTAAGCAGTTATATATATATATATATATATATATATATATATATATATATATATATATATATATATATATATATATATATATATATATATATATATATATATGTAACATCCCTGACCTGGGTTATGAATTAACCCTAGATTTTTTTGCTTAATAAGGTTGAGTAGATTCTTAATCTTATCTTGGGAAAAGTAATTAGGGCTTATGAGAAACATATGTTTCAATTTTGGTCTTGTTTGAACAATGTTGAAACAATGTTTGCTTATTTTGGACCAAAGTGCAAATTACCCAAGTTGAGGGGTTAAATTGCAAATGTTGCATGGTAAGATGTTCCTCTAATGTTGAGACATCATAAGAATGAATATGATGTAGTGGTATGGTTTTCACAAGCTTGGGCACCAAGATTAAGCTTGTAAAGCAGTGTTGTGCATTAAAAGCTAGTTTTGGTGAAAAGTGCAATTTACCCAAAACCTAGGGTTCAATATGCAAATTACCACTTCAATAAGGTCCCTAATGTTTCTTGGAATCATGTAGAGCAAATAAAATGAAATGGGTGCCTCATTTGAATTAAGTTGGAGGAGAGAGAATCTTGATATTAAAATAATCAAGATTAATGCCTAATTGAAACCCTAATTTGATTTAGGGCAAAAATGAATAAAAATAATTGAAGGACTTTCAACCAAAATGTTTTGGGTTTATTTTGAATAAGGATGAACGTTCCTTTGCCAAGATAAGGAACGAAAATATCCTAAGTAGGTGAAATTCCACTCACCTTATTATAAGAAAAAGAAAACCCACTCACATATGGATATTAATATAATAAGCATTAAGGTGCTTAATTTGATTTTCTATAAATCAAGGATAATGAAGGAGAATTAAAGGCAAAGGAAGGTGCCTCGTCCTTAAGGTATTTGAGGGGGAAGAGGCGGCCATATTTTTGGAATTTAATGCATTTTAATAATGCATTTTCTCTCTCATCAATTTCCTTATAAAAGTGCCTTTTTCAAGCCAAATGAAAGGCTATTTCGGATTTTATTCTTTCCCTTGCTTGCAAAACCGACCAAGGAGCTAGGGAGGAGCAGGAGGACGCCTCCCAACCTGTTGGTAAGCTCTTGACCTTCGTTTTCCTTGATTTCATGGTGGAAATCAAAAATAAATTATGGATTCCTTCTTATTTCGATCTCCTCTTCAACCCTAGCCAACTTTTGCAATCAAAAGCTTGAGGACGAGCCTAGGGGGAGTTGCTAGAGCTTCATCCACCATTAATGGCGTGAGCTTGGAGCTTTGGAGCTCAATTGGAGGTGGGTTTTATACTCAAACCCTTAATCATTGCTATTGCATCAATCATCTATGCTTTGTTGATTGATTTCTTCAATTTGATACATACTTGATTCTTTGCTGCAACTTCCATCAAGAACGGTTGCTGTTCTTGGGTGCACGAAGGAAGATGATGATGACATCATCATAAGAAAGTACCTCACCAAATATCTAGGGAGAAAATGATCTCATTGGTTGGGACCAAACGGTTTCACCAAAACCGTTTGGTGACCAAACGGTTTGCAAACCATTTGGTGGCAAACGGTTTCAAAACTGTAAGAAAGAGTTGACCAAGCATGGACCGTTTGGGAATCTCGTTCTTAATTATGTAGGCTAATGACCCTCAAAATTTGAGGGGTTAACTCTAAAGGAATCGTTAGTTGAAGCCTAATCAATTAGGGAAACCTAATTGGATTAAGTGCTGATTTTCAACCTGATCAACTTGACCTGCTTGGGCAAACGGTTTCAAGACCGTTTGAGTGCGTTTACAAAGCGTTGACCGTATGAGATTTTGGATCCTAATTATGTTAGCTAATGACTCACCAAGGTTTATGGGTTAACTCCCAAGGAATCGTCAGTTGAAGCCTAATCAATTAGGGAAACCTAATTGGATTAAGTTCTGATTTTCAACCTGATCAACTTGACCTGCTTGGGAAAACGGTTTCAAGACCGTTTGAGTGCGTTGACCAAGCGTTGACCGTATGAGATTTTTGTTCATAATGATGTTGGTTAATGACCCTCCAAATTTTAGGGGTTAAATCCAAAGGGATCATGAGTTGAAGGCTAATCAATTAGGCAAACCCTAATTGAAAATAGTGCTGAAATTCCAATGAGTTAAGTTGAGATTTTGGGTTGATTAGCCCAAACGGTCTCAAGACCGTTTGGGGATCACCCCAAGACCGTTTGGAGGTATGGGGTCAAGTATATTTGACCAATTGAAGGTCCAAAGGTATCAAATCATACTGCAACTAAATTCTGATTTGTTGATCAACTCGATAGACCAATCCATGATGATTTTTTCACTAAAGTGCAAAGGTTGGATGGGCCAAACGGTCTCAAGACCGTTTGGAGCTCATCCAAACGGTATCAAGACCGTTTGGTGGTCACCCAAGACCGTTTGGAGGTCTTGGGTTGAGTATAGTTCAGTGGTTGAAGGTCTAAAGATATCAAGTTGATCTGCAATAGATTGCTGATTTGGTGAGCACTTCAATGAACCAAACCCTAATTAGATTGCTTGGATTTGACTGATATGATGGGCAAACGGTCTCAAGACCGTTTGGAGGTCATCCAAACGACCTCACGACCGTTTGGTGGTCACCCAAGACCGTTTGGAGGTCTAGGGTTGAGTATAGTTTAGTAGTTGAAGGTCTAAAGATATCAAGTTGATCTGCAATAGATTGCTGATTTGATGAGCACTTAAATGAACCAAACCCTAATTAGATTGCTTGGATTTGAGTGATATGATGGGCAAACGGTCTCAAGACCGTTTGGAGGTCATCCAAACGACCTCAAGACCGTTTGGGGTCAGGTCATACCCCATTTTAATGGTGGTTCAATAGTTATGAAGTAACTAGTTACACATTGATGAATATTGAAGGTTCATTGATTCTAAACCCTAATTCAATTGATTCCAACCCCAATTGATGATCAATTGAGGGTCAATTGAGGGTAAAATCAGTTGAAGGTTGACCTATTAAACTCAATTGAAGTATGGGTGAAGGTCCAATTGATGAATGGTTCCATGAATTCAATGATTGAAGGAATCAACATTAAAAACCCTAATTCAATTGAATCAAACCCTAATTGATGATTAGTTGAGGGTGATTCAATGCGAAACCCTAGTTGAGGGTGATTCCATGTGAAACCCTAGTTGAGGGTGATTCCAAGTGAAACCCTAATTGAGGGTGCATCCACGTGGAACCCTAATTGTGGGAGATTTCATGAGAAACCCTAATTGGGAATGCATCCCTAATTGCTTATAGGACCAATGACTTGGTACCCTATGTTAATCATAGTTGTATGCATATGATTGAAGGGTTGATGTGACCTAATCAAGTTGAAAGGATCAAATAATAGAATTCATATATATAAATATGATTCATGTGATAATCCTATGTAGCACGACCGTGCAAGGCAGCACGGCCGTGGCGACTTCACTCTGCACGACCGTGCAAGGTAGCACGACCGTGGTGGTCTATGCTGGACTTAGAGCTGAATTGAAAGTGAACTAACATGGTCGTTTTGTTAATTCTCAACTTAAGGATGAGAGAGATACTCATACCTTGTGATGATAATCATTTAATGATAATTGGTGAGAATAAATAAGTATGATTGAATACTTATGATATAAATGTTGGCTCCTAGATGTGGGGAGCAATGAACTAGGGTTTGATCATTGATAATATGATCTTGAAAACCTAAATGGTTAATAATGGAAAACCCTATTCTTAATGAAGGGTAATGATATGTGAAAGAAAGCCTAATTGATGGTAAACCCTAACCCTGGTAAGGGAATAGTGGTGTTACCCTGTATTGCATGATGTGTTGTGAACTTGATAAGTCTATTATCATGTGTGACAATCATGCAGGTCTCATGAGGTGATGATCATAGCCAGGTATGAGCTATGATGTTTATTTGATAAGAATTGATTGGCCATATGTGCCATTATGTTTTTGTTACTTAGAAAGAAGTAACAAGATGAGTTGGGCTTGTAAGCCTTTGTTTTAAGTTGTTACCTAGTGAGAGGTGACAAGATGTGAATGGCCTTATGTGCCATGTGAATAAAGTTGTTGCCTAGTGAGAGGTGACAAGATGTGAATGGCCTTGTGCGCCATGTGAATAAAGTTGTTGCCTAGTGAGAGGTGACAAGATGTGAATGGTTTTGTGAGCCATGTGTGATGGAAACCCAAATCCTGGTAAAGGATTAAGGGTAATACCCTTAAATTATTAATACATTGTTTTTGGATGGTATTGATAGATAATTGGTGTACTACTATTATATGTGCTAACCATGTAGGTATCATGAGATGATGAGCATAGCCAGGTATGAGCTATGATGTGTTATTAGTTTGAATTTGTTTATTGGGCCTTGTGTGCTATAATATACCTTGTGCCTGGTAAGAGGTGGCAAGAGAGTTAATGTGCATCAAGTGCCATGATGGATGCTTGTGTAGCAAGTATCATACTTACCTTGGTCAAATGACCTAAAGGTGTTAGTTACCTAAGAAAGAGGTAACAGTGCTCAAGTGATGAACAAAGGGTTTGAATACCCATGATTTCATGGTTATGGTATTGAAATTGTGAAAGGATGAGAAAAACCCAGTGGTGAAGTGAGGGATTAAGATCCCAACACTTATGAAAAGAGTATGGCTACGGGCCATGACTCCACATTGATAATGCCAGGCTTTAGATATATGATCTAAGCCTGAAGAAAGTTAATGCAGTGGTAATGATTCTGTTGTTTGAATAGATGTTATACATGTTCTTCCTATTCATTAAAGGATAAGTGACATGTTAATTCTATCAAGTAAAAACTGCAATGCTTCTGATATAGAATAATGTTCTAATCTATTAGACATTAAAATATTTGCTGTCGAATAGATATGATTCTCATGTTCATATTCATCTTCTCAAGTTGCAATAATAATGTTTCTGGCGGAGAGTTATATCTCTCGCTGGGGCAATTTTTATAATTGTCTCACCCCCGTGGGAACCACATTTTTTTAGGTGAACGCGGATGAGGAGACAGGAATCCTTTAGGAGGTGAAGGACAACAACAGCAGTAGCAGGGACAGCAGTAAAGTCTCAGGTGGAGACATTGACTGTCATGTCATGTTCAGATGTATATAGAAGTCCTATGTGTCGTCTCTGTACTCTCAGGTCCTCGGAGTAGTAGAGTTAGTGATTTCGAGATTTTGGTATTAGTGCCTCGAGGGTTTTATACTACCTGTGTACAGTTAAGACAGAGTAGTTAATATTTGTATTCCTCGAGAAGCAAAAGTACATGAGATGTATATATATGAACCAGGATGTAAAGTTTTACTTTGGTTCTGAATGAAAGAGTTTTCCTATGAATGGATCTCTTTGCAAAAAGTTTTAATTTTTAGTGATTTTTGCTAATCCACTTTTAGTGACTGCTTCCGCTTAGTTAATAACGTTTGTCCGATCGACGTTGTTACAATATATATATATATATATATATATATATATATATATAGTGATAATCATAGACACTTTATAGTTTCATGAAATAAAAGTCATCCAAGTAGTTATTTTCAGGCAACCGATAAAACACTCGGGAATCACCGTGAAAATAAAGTGATTAACCATAAGCGTAACCACATACATTTTCCATGTAGAATATACAGTTATACTTCAAGTAGATACAATCAACCAGTCAATAGATCCGAGCATGCAAACCAAGCAATTGATTATTTAATCTGCATGTATGTAAATCCTAAATTGTCACCATCACATATTATTCCAAGTAAACCTTACTCGGTCCTAATCTAGGGTATTAGGGTTTGGTTAAGGAACATAGGTACAAACCCTAATTCCATCGCATAATTGTTTATTAGAGTTATTAGTCCAAATTAGACATCATGTGTAACAGTAATTAACATATCCAAAAAATTGGTTCGTTATGATCACTTAGATCCAATTTATGTTTACTAACCATATCTTAGTTTTAAAACCCTAAATCATGCAAGAACTTCTAGATCAGGTTCAAGTTTGTTATTCACTATTCAACAAGTTGCAATTACTTAATTTCATTAATTAAGTAACATGAACTTACCGAATATGCTCAATTAGGGTTTCTAAATCCAATACATAAGCACTTTTCCTTAGATTAACACACTTTTGCAAATAGGCACATATTCAGGTTCTCAAACCATTTTTAATGTGTTCCTCGTATTTTTCTAAGAAACTTATATATATTATATGTCCCCATCAGAGTCATGAATAATTAACTATAATTATTTCAAGGTTATTTGATTCTGACCAATCGTTAGTCGCCACATGAGCATCTAATGTCCCTTTAAACTTAATTTGCGAATTGGATAAGTTTATAATGAAAAGACTATATTACCCTTGCCGCGCTGGCTCAAGCTTGTATGCGCTCAGGGGTATCATCTATATTTAACCCAAGACCATCCCCTTCCTCACGACAAGGCAAATATGCACCCATCGTTCATCGACGCAGGGGCAGTTCCCCTACCCCCTACTTCTGAAGGTTCAGGCGGTCGACCTCAGGCGGCACATACGACCCTGACGGACTTGGTCTGAGGTCTGTAGGGGTCTGCAGAGTTTAGGAGAGGGAGGTAACAGATCGCAGCTAGCTTTTGGCTCTACAGGTCTAAAATAGAAAATGAGATTAGGGATCTTACCTAAGAACCCCTTGTGCAAGCCGGAGATGGAGCACCCTCATGGGAGACCTTAGCTTGTGTTCCACTCTCTTTCTCTCCCCCACACCGCATGTCACTTTGACCCTGCTCCACTGACTGATGCACATCCCACACGACGTGATCATCGGTGCCATGATCCCCGAGCTCTGTACTAGGAAGACAACGACTAAGATCGTCTTCCTTCCATCCTCGTGACATGCTAGACCTCATATAAGAGGGTCGACGTAGGGGAGCGTCCCTGGCTCGCGCCTCCAGGAGACCCGACAACAGCCTCAGCCAACTTGCATGACCTTTTCGGCCATGAACAAGGTCCCTTCGCTTCACCACCTTGCGTCCCCCTCTTCCCCCAACCTAGATGTAGGATGTTGTGCCCCATGACGCCATCCCATCACTTATCCAACTACACTACTGTCACACTCCATGGCTAGGCCTTGAGAGAGAAGAGAGATAGTTCCCTCCACCCCATGAAGTCAAGAGAGGGTGTAGTACAAGGCCAGGCGATGGGTGAAGGCAACAAATCTATTGTTAGGGTTCATCTGTGGGGAGAGACTATCCAAATCACAAGGGTAGATATATATATATATATATATATATATATATATATATATATATATATATATATATATATATATATATATATATATATATATATATATATATACATTGTATTCACTAGGACTGGTGAGTCTGTGGGGTTCTGGTTTATTAGATATTTATACCTAATTGGGCAGTTCCAACGCCAAACAAGGAACGATATAATAGGATTCCATCCCACTTTGCTTATTGGATAATTTGCCAACTTCTCTCTTAAAGCACTTGATTAGAAACCCATTAAAGGTGAAACACCTATTCTAGATTGTTCTCCTATTTAATTATCTTGGATTTCCGTACATAATCATATATATAGAAAGAGTCCTCCTCGCATATTGCTTCTTTGTCAAAGATTATTTAATCTCAACACCAAGGAGGAAAGAAAATACTCTTTTATATAAACTCTTTGCTTTTATTCCAAAAGGCCACAAAATTTCACTTCCTTATAGCAAATAGTATTTCTCTTTGATAATACCAAAAAGTCATTAACTATGTAGCACATTATCCTCATATTTTTGTATTATTTGTATTTTCTCTTTCTTCTTCTCCATTGGGACTCCTTGGATCCTAAGAAATTCTAGTTTTTTCGAAATTCCTTTTTAAGGATACTTATTACCCTTCTAGATGCATCTACATCCTTTATTTCACATTATCTTTCTTATTTCTTTATTAAGATATTCTTTTGCAAGGATTTTTCAGTATCTTTCATTTCCTTTCCTATTTTTCCTATTTCTTTTATTAGAAATCACATATAAATGAAATTTATTCAATTGTGGCAATTAATGCCACTTTCTATAGATTTCCATGTATTTCTCATAATTATTTTTCTTAATATTCATTATCTTGTATCCTTTTCTATTATTTGGAATTTTCCTCCTTTCTTCTCTTTTATATCTATTAATGGATTAATATAATAATAGGAATCACGAAATTCCTATAAAAAGGGATGTTTGCAAAGTAATCCATTGTTTGAAGCAAAGGATACAACCTTTTTAATTAAGTCCAATTCATAAAATCTTTACATTTCAATTATGAAAACATATGCAAAGTTGGGGTTGTAACACATTCTCTTGATAATGAGATAATGAGGAACACTATGTGTTATGAGAACTACGATGACACATGATGAGCATTGGCTGTGCATTGGTAACATATGCTTAATGATGGGATGGAATCCCTGTGATGTTGGATCCTTATGATGGATCATGATTATTGGCAAGAGGCCAAGTGGAAACAAATAATGTTGGATCCTCGATATGGATCATGATGATGTTGATGGCATTGAGAATAGCAGTAACAGTGTGACACAAAGTTAATGAAATCTATGTTGTTACTTTTGTTTATCGTTTCTTAATATAACTTGGATGTCCCAACAATCCACTTAAAATACATTAATTAATTATAGATGAGCCTTTCATGTAGTTTTCTCTGGCCATAGATCCATCATCGTTAGGAGCTGGTGATGGTGAAATTGGTTCTCTTGTGGGTTAACCTGGAGCACATATTTTTGAGTATGCGGGGTTTCTCCTAGCCGAAAATAGGAGGATTAGAGTGCAACTGTGGTTGTAGACTCAAGATGTGTGATAGATCATGGTGAATAGGCCCAAGGAGAGATGTCAAAGTGACACAACAATCGAGACAGAATCAACAAGGATCAGATACACAACAGTCTAATGGTGTCAGAGGATGAGGACATGGCCAAGCGTCGCAAGCGGGATCATCTGCTCAAGGAAGCATAGGATGTCGACAACAAGCAATGGCTTGATTCTATGCTATGAGTCAGTTGGAGGCGATAGTCAACCCACGAGTAGTTGTAGGTCAGATTGAGTTGTTTCTTTCTGATTTGTCTTCTTACTTTATATTTGTTCTGGTTGACCCAGGTGCTATGCACTCTTTTATCGCACGTAGTATGCTTGATAGTTGTCTTTTACCAGTTAGTTGTAAGAAAGATAGCTTGTTGTTAGAAACCCCTCTTGTTGGTGATGCGTTGCTATGAGAAGTGTGTCCATCTTGTGTGTAAGGACCCTGACCTGTGTTTTGGGCTTACCCTGTTTGCTTTACCTAAACCTTGTGTTTTGCCTAATCACCTGAGGTGTGATTAGTGTTTGTTGTGTTTTGTTGTGGGGTTGATGTACAACTTGCAATTAACCCAGGTTCTAGGGTTTTTGAGCAAGTTTGTCACCTTGAGAGATCTCCTTGTCTCTTTGCATCCTCTAGGTTTGAGAGCATGGGTTGGGCACCTTGTTTGAGTGTTTTGAGCTCATTTGAGCTTGTTTAAGCATGGGCTTGTTGTTGGAGGTGGCCGATATAGCTGTTGTTGTTGCTACTTTCTTCTTCCTTGGTGGTGGCCGATGCATCCTGTTGCCTCTCTTCTCCAAGTTGGTGGTCGAAGCTTGGAGCTTGGAGTTGTGCTTAAGGTGGGTTACATAACTCCTAACCCTAACTATACTATCTCCTTTACATGTTGCATTACTATGTTATCTTGATCGGCCTTATATATCTTTTTAGTAATGCTTCTTACTTTAGTTGGTTAAGTTGTTTCCCTACATGTGCCCTAGATCTTGTTGGACGATATGTGGTGTGTTGGTTTCCATTTGTGTCGGCCTACCCTTTGGATTAGGGGATCTTGAGAAAAAACCCCTCTCTCATTTTAAGTTGAGAGGTGAGCTAAGGGTTCCTTAGTTCAAAGGTGTGTGTAGTGTGCCTGTGAGGAAATACCCCTCTCTCTCCTTGGACTTGAGAGGTGAGCCTAACGTGTTGGGTGACATAGTGGTTGCCTTGGCTGATAGAGGGTTGTCCTACCCTAGTTGCACCGTATGCCATTAGGGTTTTACCTTTAGTAGGTTCCTTGGGCGATAGGGGGCGGCCCTACCTTTGTTGGTGTGTTCTTGGGCAAGACCCCTCTCTCTCTCGTTGGTCTTGAGAGGTGATCATGTGGCTGATTTGTTTGTGCAATATGATGAGTTGGTTGGCCGATAGGGTGTTGCTATACCCTTGTTGCCTGATATGCTTGAGGAGGTGCAAAACCCCTCTCACTTGGTTGTTGAGAGGTGAGCCAACACTCTTGATATCCTTAGGCGATATGGAGTGGATGGTTGTGATGAGGTTGAGACCTTCTATCCCTGGTGACCCGATATGGGTTTTAGGTGTGGTGACCGATATCCCTTTCTTACCCTAGGGTTAGGGTTGATCGATATACTTGGTTGACACCTAGTTGGTCCTTTGGTCGATATGTGTTTTGGAGGAGTTGACCTCTTGGGCGTCATGGCCTTGCCTTGCATGATCTCCATGATGGGTATTTTTTCCCGATATCCCTCTCTTCCCCTTGAGCTAGGGTTGGGCGATATAGTAGGTGGCTGATGTGTTGTTCCCTTACACGATAGGGCTGATCTTTGGGTGATGTGGTACCTGATGTGTGGTGTTGCCCGTCACGACCTTTAGGAGTTTCCTGATATGGTGTGCTGTGTTGCTTGCTATGACACATTGATGTGGGGCATTACACAGCATGGTTTTTCCCGTCATGGGGCATTGCACGTTGCCTGGCATAGCGTCACTTGACACAGTGTTGCACATTGTGGTGCTTGCCCAGTTTATTGTTGTTTTGCTTGGGCGATACATGTTGCAAGCTTTGGTGCTGCACGTTACGACTTGAGGATGTGTTGCACGTTATAGCTTTCTAGGTGCCTTGCTCGATATGGGTGATGGATGGTATGGGTGCTGGCCGACATAGCTAGATAGGTCTGGTTGTAATTGGTTACCTTTAGTGAGGGTTGTGGTATCCTTTTATTGAGGGCTGATGTACCTGTGGTGAGGGTCTTTGTGCCTTTTGGTGAGGGTTGTTCCTTACCCGATATGCTTTAGTGATGGTTATTCTCTATGTTTGCTTGAAACCCTAATATCATTTGAAATGTTTTCTGTTGAATGCATGGTTATCTAATGTTGCACAAATATATCTCGATGATGAAGTATTTATCTACTCTTGAGTATACTAACCATGCAGGTTCCTCGGATGATATGTGTACTCACGTATGAGATATAATGATGTCCTTGGTGACATTCTCTTAATATTGAGATAATGAGGAACACTATGTGTTATGAGAACTATAATGACACATGATGAGTGTTGCCTGTGTGTTGGTAACATATGCTTAATGATGGGATGGAATCCCTATGATGTTGGATCCTTGTGATGGATCATGATGATTGGCAAGAGGCCAAGTGGAAATAGATAATGTTGGATCCTCGAGATGGATCATGATGATGTTGATGGCATTGAGAATAGCAGTAACAGTGTGACACAAAGTTAATGAAATCTATGTTGTTACTTTTGTTTATGGTTTCTTAATATAAGTTGGATGTCCCAGCAATCCACTTAAAATACATTAATTAATTATAGATGAACCTTTCATGTAGTTTTCCCTGGCCTTAGATCCATCATCGTCAGGATCTGGTGATGGTGAAATAGGTTCTGTTACGGGTTAACCTGTTGCGCATATTGTTGAGTATGTAGGGTTTCTCCTAGCCAATAAATAGGAGGATTGGAGTGCAACTATGGTTGTAGATTCAAGATGTGGGATAGAGCATGGTGAACAGGCCCATGGCTCAGTGTGTTAGAGTATGGTGAGAAGGCCCATGGCTCAATGTGATAGAGCACGATGAACATGCATGTGGCTCAAGATATACTAGCACTATGACCTGTACCAAGGTGGGCTAGAGAAAAGGGTAGCCTGTGGAGCTGACCCTATGACTGAGGTCACGTAAGCAAGATACTGCGGTCCTACTTTGGTTATCGTGCACTAACCATGAGGGTAGAGGTTGTGGATTTTGTCTCTTCCATTGACCTTGTATGGAATCGCCATTGGGTTTTACAACTGAAGGTTGAATTTGAGTGGTACGGCTCACTTCCTTAGGGCATAATAAATGGTAATCCGGTTGTGTAGTATATCTTCTTAGGGAAAACACGAAACATTGGTTGAGGCCTTGAATAATGGATGTTGTCTCTTACATACATATATGTGCCCTAAGTATATCTTGCATGTAGCTATATGTCTCACAGACATCGTGGTAAGCTGTTATGCTTGTATAATCCTGCTCTTCCTATTTCATATATGATCTAGTTATATCTGTTACATGTGTTTATCTGCTCTAGCTCTTCTGAGGTTTTATAGTTCAGCGGGGAGTTCTATTTCTCACTGGGACTGTGTGTCTCACCTTGTTGGTTTAAAACATTTTTAGGTGATCGAGCTAGATGTGGTGGTGGTCGTGAGGTTACAACCGAGCAGTGAGAAGATCAGTAGAAGGCAAGGTTGGATATGATGTTGTTGTGGTTGTTTTGCAGTAGAGTCTTAGAGTCTCCCTGTACTCTCAGGTCCTTGGATGTGTTTTGAAGAGGTTTCACGATGTATGACCGCAGTATGATTTCTTGTATCTTTTTGTTGGCCTGGCTAGGCCTGATATGTACATAAACAGGTGATGTATCCTTGATGGATATATATGAAATAGACGGGTCTAATGTGTTGATGGACAAATATCATGCTTATGTATATATAACATGTTTCCTTGCAGGATGTGGACCTGGTTGTAATAGTTCTGATCTTATGATGTTTTTCACAATCAATTTTAATTTACCTGTGTTTTTGGTAATATGATTTTTATAGTGGTTCCGCATGTTTTCGCGTGGTGTTTCACTATCTTTGTGATGGAGGGATTTCACAAGTAAGTTTGGTATCAGAGCTATAGGTTCACTGAGTCTATAGGGATATAAGACTAGGCTTGTGTCTGTTCTTGTGATTTTTCTAGATTTTCTTATAATGACTTCTGCCTCCAGCGGAAGATAAAGCTAAAAGATGTCTATAAATCATGAAGACATGCTTCCAAGAGCAGTGTTGCTGCATCTGTTGATGGATCTAGTGTGCAGGCACATGAATATCAGGTGCCTGAGGTCCCCCAGTTTGACCCAGCCATTCTTGAGAATCATGCCTATCAACACCTTATGGGGCAGTTAGTGTCTAAAATTGAGCTGATCATTTCATTGGCACATGAGCCGATTGACTCACCACTTGAGCCGATCGATTCATCAACCTGAGCCGATCGGTTCAACCCTGTGAGCCGATCGGTTGGAGCAGTAGACTGTGAAAATCATTCAATTGCAGTTCCAATCAATCTGATACTCTTAATCATCTGGTCCAACACCTTGAACACTATGATTTTGAGCTATCAATCAACTGAGTGTTTAATTGAACTACTAAAATATTTTAGTAATCAATCTAAACATCGTTTGTGGATAAACTCCTCTTCCAGGTTAAATCCTATGTGTGTGACCTTACAGGTCCATTTCACGTTGGTAGTGAAAGTCCATAACACACGACTTCACAAGCAAAGAGTGGTGCCTAGTCGCACATCAGTGCTACCCAAGTGAAATAGAAAGTTGGAGAACAACTTTCAATCCTACAATCCGTGAATGATGTTACAGTGAATGTATAATTCCTTTGTCACTAATATCCCAAATGAACTCAAGGCATGGAATAGTCATCCTGTCAACGTTCAATCACTTTCTTGATCTCAGAGTAGACTGGAGGAGATATGTATGACATCAATATCACATAATGATTCACACATGCGTGCACATGCCTATCTCAATCCTACTCATCAAGTGGCCATGGATATCAAACTCCCTCAGGAGGGACAAATCCCATATCTATCACTCACCCCTCAATTGCCCCATGTGTCAAAGCCACCCAATCATCACCTTTATAAAAACACATGTTTCAGGACTGTGTTTGATGATGTCAAAGTGTATCCAACAACATGTGTTGAGTGTAGTGATTTCAGGTCAAAGAATCACACTCACCACCATCACTGTGAGAACTGACTGTGACTACCATGCCATGGTTCCATGTGTCAAACTCACGGTGGGTTTGTGCGGCACACTTGTTCTCTAACAAGTACCTATGTGTTTGGTTTGATATCTCCATATCATGACTAACGAGATTTTGTCATCAACCAACACCACAATCTAGTCTTGTGTGTCATTGTTGTCTATCTACCTTCCACAATGACATCCGACTAGGGACATAATAAGAATGTACAAACTCTTAGCATCTTTATGATCTCATCGTTCAGGTCCTCAACCTGAAAGCATACGTCATTGAGTACTATCATTCTCTAGACATTCAATCTATTCTATCATTATCTCATATGATTGAACCAGAAAGAATTGGAAGCTTGCCTTTGATGTTTATCAAATCAATCTTAATATATCCCACCAATCATCCCATGATTGGCTCTCAGGGCATACATACCAACAGAAAGAGGTTCTCCTAAGGGTTAACCTGGAACGCATGCTATTGAATATGAGGGGTGCACCTACACCCTAAGTAGTAGTGCATGTTTAGAGCATGGTTTCAAGCCCGTGGCTCAGTGTGATTAGAGCATGGTGAATAGGCTCATGGCTCAAGATATGTGATAGAGCATGGTGAACAGGCCCATGGCTCAGTGATGATGGAGCACGATGAATAGGCTCGTGACTCAGTTTTCTAGCATCAATACCTATCCCAATGTAAGCTAGGAAGAGTGTAGCCTGACCCTATGTGGCTGAGGCAACTTAAGCATGAGACTGCGGTCCTTCTTATTGGTTCTTGTGCACCGACCACAAGGGAAAGAGGTTGTGGAACTCGACTCTCCCATTGATCTTGTATGGCAATCGATTACGACCAAGAGGTGGTCGGTTTGGATCTAAGTGGTATGACTCACTTCCTCAGGGCATAATAAATCATAATCCAACTGTATAGTATATTTTCTTAGGGAAAACACATAACATTGGTTGAGACCTTATTTGTATAATTGGCCTCGTTATATCATGCAATTAATTACATGTTCCACAAATGTTATGATAAAATTCTTACATGACTTGTCTTATAAATCATGTTCCATATATTATCTATTTATATGCCTATTAGATATCCAGATAAGGTGTTAAAGAGTTAGTTCCGCTCAGTATGTAGCATATATGATCTACTTATATCAGTTACCTGCTTCATCTATTCTAGCTCTCCCGAGGCTTTATAGTTCGGCAGGGAGTTATGTTTCTCACTGTGACTGTGTGTCTCACCCCATTGGTTTAAAACCATTTTTTTAGGTGGACGTGCTAGACGTGGTGGTGATCATGGTGTTGCAGTTGAGCAGCAAGAAGAATAGTAGAAGGCAAGAGATGGATATGTTGCTTTTATGGTTGTTTTGTAGTAGGGTCCTAGAGTCATCATCCATGTACTCTCAGATCCTTGGAGGTGTTTTGATGAGGTTTCACGATTTATAGTTGATATGGCTTTCTTATCCTATTGTTGACCTGGCTAGGTCTATTATGTACATAAACAGGTGGTGAACTCTTATGCTTATGGGACATCTAGATCCCTTGAGTTGTGGACATGTATCAAGTTTATGTATATTTATATAATGTTTCTTTGCAGGATGTGGATATGGTTGTAACAATTCCTTTCTTATCTGCTTTCCACAATCAGTTTTAATTAACTCATTTTTGGTAATACGATTATTATGACAGTTTCACATGTTTTCGCGTGGTGTTTTGCTATCTTTGTGATGGCAGGATGTCACAAGTAGCTTGGTATCAGAGCTCTAGGTTTGCTGAGTCTACTGGGATCTAGGACTAGGCTTTGTGTCTATTCTTGTGATTTTTCCAAATTTTCTTATAATGACCTTTTGCCTCCAACAGAAGATAAAGCTAAAAGATGTCTGCAATCATGAAGAGCATGTTGCCGAGAGCAGTGCCACAACATCAGTTGATGGAGAGAGTGTGCAGGAACATGAAGATCAGGTGCATGAGGTCCCCCAAATCGACCCAGCCATTCTTGAGAATCCTATCTACCAACACCTCATGGGACAGGTAATGGAAACGATGAATCTCATGGTGGAGAGATTACATGTGCCTCCACCAAGAGCACAGGTTCCCCATGAAGAATCTTCGGGTATTGGGAAGACCTTCGAGAAGCTTTGTCGAGTCAGAGCTTCAGATTATGATGGAATGGCTGATCCAGCGGATGCAGATCTGCGGCTGATAGGACTTCAGAAGGCCTTCCAAATCCTTGACATCCCCAAAGCAGACAAAGTAAAGCACACTGTCTACCTTCTGAACGGTTGTGATGGCTAATGGTGGGCCATCGAAGAAGAGAAGTGACCCGGTGAGGTGATCTGTTGGGACGTCTTTTGGCGGGAGTTTGTGAGTCGATACTTCTCAAAGACATATCTAGATGAGAAGATCAGTCAGTTTGAGCATCTCCGCTATGGATCAATGAACATCACCAAGTATGAGGCTAAGTTTATGGAGTTGTTGAGGTTTTGTCCTCACATGGTAGTGACATATGATGAGAGGATCAAACGTTTTGAGAAAGGTCTGAGTGATGAGATATCGACGACAGATGTTGTGTTAGAAAATATAGAGCACTTTTCTACATCTGTTGAGTCGGTTCGGAGGATCGAGCGATCAACTCGGGAGAAGAAGGAAGTGATGACCAAGAGAAAGTCTGGTCAGTTTTAGAGCCAGAGGTATGATGGATCCAAGAAACTGAGGTTTTCTACACCGTCTGTTGTGCAAGGTTCCAGTGCATCACAGCGGTCCCTGAGTAAGGGAAGAGGGCATGATTTTTCACCGTCGAAGGTGTACAACACAGCTTCAGTGGCAGTGACAGGGCTGTCTAGGCCGCAGCCAAGAGACCCGCCATGCTTTCTCTATGGATAGGTTGGGCATATCAAGTGGAATTGCTCGATGAGAGAGGTTGAAGTTTCACAACTGTTGAGGTAGAGTCAGTAGGTTAGTGGAACCAGAGGGTGAGGATGCGGTCAAGTGTCACAAGCTAGATCGTCTGCTCAAGGAAGCAGAGGGCATGGATGACATCAGGCAATGGCTCAATTCTATGCTATGAGTCTGCCGGAGGCAATAGTCAACCCATGAGTGGTGGTAAGTGAGATGGAGTTATTTCATTCTGATTTGTCTTCTTCTTGCTTTGTATCTATTTTGGTTGACCCGGGTTCTACACACTCTTTTATCGCTCATAGTATGCTTGATAGCTATCTTTTACCTATTAATTGTAAGAAAGATAACTTTTTGTTAGAAACCCCTCTTGATGGTTCCTCGATGCTTCGAGAGGTGTGTCCATCTTGTATTCTAGCCTTTTTAGGACACAACGTACAAGTGGATCTCATACCACTTGATATGCATGGATTCGATGTAATCATTGGGATGGATACCTTAGAAAGGTATAAGGTTGTGCTGGATTGTGGTTTCAAACAAGCAGTGTTCGCTAATGATGGTGAGAAGTGGATCTTCCAGGGAGATAGGAAGATTCTTTAGACATGTTTGGTATCAGCTATGGTGGCAGAGAAGTTGTTGCAACAAGGTTGTAGAGCGTTCTTGGCTCATGTTTTAGATACCGAGGCAAAAGGTCCGAGTCTTCAGGACGTGACAGTTATCATAGAGTTTCAGGATGTGTTTACCGATGAGTTTCCTGGTGTTCCCCCACCTCAAGATATTGACTTTGAGATCAATCTAGTTCCAGGGACACATCCAGTTCCTCATACATCGTATAGGATGGCTCCAACTGAGATGGTAGAGTTGAAAAAGAAGTTACAGGAGTTGTTGGATAAAGGTTTCATTAGACTGAGCACATCATCATGGGGTGTTCTAGTTCTGTTCATGAGGAAGAAGGATGGATTGATGCATAGACAAATAGATTATCAGCAGTGGAACAAAGTTACGATCAAGAACAAGTACCCTTTGCCAAGGATAGACGATCTGTTTGATCAGTTACGTGGTTCTACAGTGTTCTCGAAGATCAATCTAAGGTCTGGATATCATCAATTGAGGATCAAGGACGATGACATATTGAAGATAGTTTTCAAGACGAGGTATGGTCACTTTGAGTTTGTGGTTATGCCGTTTGGGCTAACTAATGCACCTGTTGCTTTCATGGATCTTATGAATAGGGTGTTCCATCCATTTCTAGGTCAGTTTGTTGTGGTGTTCATAGATGACATCTTGATCTATAGTCGGGATAGTCAATAGCATGAACAACACCTTCGACAAGAGTTGACTCTCCTTCACCAGCATCAGTTGTATGCCAAGTTCAGTAAGTGTGAGTTCTGGTTGAAGGAAGTAACTTTCTTGGGACATGTGATATCAGCGGAAGGAATCAGAGTGGATCCCAAGAAGGTGGAGTTAGTTGCAGAATGGAAGCAACTGAAGACGCCGACTGAAGTTTGTAGTTTTTTGGGTTTAGTAGGATACTACCGAAGGTTTATAAGGAACTTCAGTGTGATCGTGTTGCCGTTGACAAAGTTGACCAGGAAGGATGTATCTTTTGTTTGGGGTGATCATTGCTAGCAAGCTTTTCAGAACTTGAAGGAGAAGCTGACTAGTGCTCCAATGTTGGTGTTTCCAGAGCCTGGGAAAGGCTATGTTGTTTTCTACGATGCTTCCAAGAAAGGCTTAGGTTGTGTGCTAATGTAGGAAGATCATGTGGTTTCTTTTGCTTCGTGGCATCTTAAGCATCATGAGGAGAGTTATCCGACACATGATTTGGAGCTGGCAGGGGTGGTCCATGCGTTAAATATTTGGAGACACTATATTTATGGGGAAGTGTGTCAGATCTTTACGGATCATAAGAACCTGAAGTATATCTTCTCGCAGAGTGAGCTGAACATGTGACAACATCGCAGGATGGAGTTGATCAGTGATTATGATTACACCACTGAGTATCATCCTGGTAAGGCAAACGTGGTAGCTGATGCACTTAGTAGGAAGTCTTCTTCTCTTCCTACGAAGAAAGCATAGTTGAGTTCTTTGATATGCCATAGGTGGGATATGTTTGTCTCTTTACGGTAGATGAATGTAAAGTTAGAAGTTTCTTTGTTGGAAGGACTATTGGAACAAATGCAGGTGAAGCATACATTGAGACAACAGATCAAAGAAGCACAGCAAGTAGATGCTATAGTGCAACTAATAACAATAGAGTTCGGCAGTGAGAAGCGAGATGGTTTCCATGAGTCTGAAGATGGACTAGTCTGTTACCATAATAGGATGATGGTTCCTGATGCTGATAATCTAAGGAAGTTAGTGCTCGAGGAAGCACACACGTCTATGTATGCTATGCATCCAGGTGTCACCAAAATATATAATAATCTAAAGGATCTGTATTGGTGGCCTGGCTTGAAGAGAGATGTTGCCAAGTTTGTGGCTAGGTGTGCGGTATGCCAGCAAGTTAAGTCTAAGCATCAGAAGCCGATAGGTACGTTGCAACCCATGCCAATACCGCAGTGGAAATGGGATCATGTAACCATGGATTTTGTAGTTGGTCTTCTGAGGACAGCTAGAAATCATGATTCCATTTGGGTGATAGTGGACAGATTAACAAAGTTTGCCCATCTTGGGTCAGCCCTGTCCAGGCCATCCCCAAAAAGGGTGGGACTACAGTCATTAGGAATGAGAAGAATGAGATCATCCCCACCCGTACCGTCATAGGGTGGAGGATGTGCATTGACTATAGGAAACTCAACAAAGAAACTAGGAAAGACCACTTCCCTCTTCCCTTCCTCGATCAAGTTCTTGAACGTTTAGCTCATCAACAATACTTTTGCTATTTAGATGGCTACTCAGGTTTTTATCAGATTCCTATTCATCCTGAAGACCAAGAGAAGACCACTTTCATATGCCCTTTTGGTACATACGCTTTTAGACGAATGCTCTTTGGCCTGTGCAATGCACCAACCACTTTTCAAAGATGTATGTCTGCCATTTTTTCAGGGTTAACTGAAACTATCATGGAAGTGTTCATGGACGATTTCTCTGTCTATGGAGATAGTTTTGATTCCTGCCTTCAAAACCTCTCCCTTGTCCTTGATAGATGTATTGAATCACACTTAGTCCTTAATTGGGAGAAGTGTCACTTCATGGTCAAGGAGGCTATTGTTCTAGGCCATAAGGTGAGCAACCAGGGCATTGAAGTAGACCAAGCTAAGATTGAGGTCATCGCCAAGTTACCTTCCCCAACCTCAGTCAAAGACATTCGAGCCTTCTTAGGACATGCCGGTTTCTATCGACGATTGATCCATGATTTTTCCAAAATCACAAAACCTCTCACCAATCTTCTTCAAAATGAGGTGCCTTTCCATTTCGATGCAGAATGCATGGAGAGCTTTCTGTGTTTGAAAAAGCCTCTCACCACCACTCCTATCATCTGTTCTCCTGACTGGGCCTTACCCTTTGAAATCATGTGCGATGCTAGTGATTTTTCTATAGGCACCATTTTAGGACAAAGAATTGACAAAAAACACCATGTCATTTATTATGCATCCAAGACCTTAGATGAAGCTCAGCAAAATTACACAGTCACCGAAAAAGAAATGCTAGCCATTGTTTATGCATTAGATAAATTTTTCTCATATCTTGTTGGTTCAAAGGTAGTTGTTTACACTGATCATGCAACCATTCTCTACCTCATGACCAAGAAAGATGCCAAGCCTAGACTTATAAGTTTGATTTTGTTATTGCAAGAATTTGATCTAGAAATCCTATACAAAAAGGGATCTGAAAATGTCATGGCTGACCACCTCATTAGACTTAGCTTATAACCCCATTGATGAAAATCCAATAAATGAATCCTTACCTGATGACCAATTGCTCAAGGTAGACTCCCAATTTCCTTGGTTTGCTGATTTTGTAAACTATTTAGCTGCAGGTGTATTGCACCCCGAGTATACATGACACTCTAAAGCTAAATTTTTACATAATGTGAAAAATTATTATTGGGATGAACCTTATTTGTTTCGTCTTTGTGCCGATGACTTGTATCGTCGTTGTGTATCCCACGAAGAAAGCATCGCCATTTTGGAACAATGTCACTTTGGCCCATATGGTGGTCACATGAGTTCCCAAAAAATGGCTAGAAAAGTCCTACAATGCGGTTTCTTTTGGCCCACCATCTTCAAAGACTCATATGATTATGTGATTTCATGTGACCAATGTCAAAGGATGGGTAATATTTCCAAGCGTGACCAAATGACTCTCACCTCTTGGCAGGAATTAGAGATTTTTGATATCTGGGGAATCAACTATATGGGCCCATTTCCTTCTTCTTATGGGTTTACTTACATTTTAGTCGCGGTCGATTACGTATCAAAGTGGGTTGAAGCCATGCCCACTAAAACATGTGACTCTAAACCCGTTAAGAAACTTTTAAAGATATCATTTTTCCTAGATTTGGAGTCCCTCGCACCGTCATTTCTGACAGGGGATCCCATTTTTTGGAGAAAAGTTTTGAGGCTCTTTTGAAAAAATATGGGGTTTATCACAAAGTCACCACTCCTTACCATCCTCAGACCAGTGGACAGGTAGAAATATCCAATAGACAAATAAAATCAATTTTAGAAAAAACTGTTGGACGCATTAGGAAAGATTGGGCGTTAAAAATCAATGACGCCCTGTGGGCATATCGTACTACCTACAAAACACCCATTGGTACCACCCCTTTCAAATTTATCTACGGTAATTCATGTCACTTACCAATAGAACTAGAGAACAAAGCAAGCTGGGCCATCAAAAGTTTGAATTTTGACCTTTCCATGGCTGGAGAGAAACGTTTTCTCCAAATGAATGAGCTTGATGAACTTAGGATGAGTGCCTACGAAAATGCAAGAATCTACAAGGACCGAACCAAAATGTGGCATGATGGTCACATCAAGCGCAAATACATTAGAGAAGGGGATCAAGTTTTAGTTTTTAATTCAAGATTATGACTTTTTCCTGGAAAACTCAAGTCAAGGTGGTATGGCCCCTACATTGTAAAATGTGCTTACCCACATGGAACCTTTCGCCTATGGGATAAAGTTCTGGGTGAGTTTAAGGTCAATGGGCACCGTCTTAAAAGATATATCACCACTAAAGATGTTGTCGCTTCAGACTCAACCAAATTTCCACCCTTGCAGGATCTGAACCTCACTGATCCTTCACCTCCACCAGATTCCAATTAATCTGATCTTGGTCAAGCCACGACATAAAATAAGGCGCTAGTTTGGAGGCAACCAAACACTATCTTCCCTTCTCGTTTGTTTTCTTGTTTTTGTTTTTCCGTTCTATTTTTCCTAGTTCCTTCTGTCGAGCCGATCGGTTCACATTACTAGACACTCCGTTCGAGACCACCAAACGACCTGTTGGATTTCCAGACGCTCGACTCGTCTGCCGACCATTCTGCAAACCTTGAATGTTAGCACCCAAGGCAGACCTGCCGATCGGCTTGCTGTCCAACCGATCGGCTCGTCGATCCATTACTCTATATAACACTCCAGATTCAAGACTGCTCCCCCATCTCCTCGCTTAACCTAGCTGCCCCCCACTGTTCACTCAATCGCTCGAGCTCACCACCTCTCCGATTATAGTTTGTCCTGGAGTTCAGCCGTTCGCCTGGCTCGACCGCCGGCCGGCTGGCTGGACTGCCGCCCGACTGGCTTTCCCGCACCATCAGCTTTCAACCGCCGGCCTTCTGAATCAACCGCCGCCCGGCTGGTTCAACTGCCGCCCGTCTGGATTGACAGACGCTCGACGGGGCCTCCATCACCACCACCTGCTCAGTTCGCCTCAGCCGACCGCCTGGCTACACCGCCGCCTGGCTGGCTCAACTGCCGCCCATCTTGATCTTTAGACGACCGACGGAGCCTCCATCGCCGCCGCCTCAACAAAACGACTGAAGCCAGATCCTCCGAGTGCTCAGCCGACCTACTGGTGGTTCAGCCGCCCGCCTGGCTGGGACGCCGCCCGTTTCAATCGATAGACGACCGGCGGGTTGGGTTCTGCATCGCCAACTCCTCAACTTCCTCCACAAGACGACCGTCAGCTAGGTCCACTGATTGCTCAGATCCAGACTCAGCCGACCGTTTGGTTATTCCAGTCTCCCATCTCAGACGGTGAAACGCCCGTTTCAGCTCTCTAGACGATCGGTTGGAAGCTCCAGACGATCGGTTGGAAACTCCAGATGATCATTTTCTCCCTGCAACAGTGATGTTCCACCGCTTCCGTAAGGGCAAGGGCAAGGCCCCTGCATCCTCTTCCAGGGATCATCCTCGCCGTTCCAGTTCTCATCCCGAAATCCATTTCCGCACGCCCTGCCCTATGGGTGAGTCTTCTCCCAAGTTAGTTGAGGAGATGATTCGTGACATCGACGAAGCGGATGAGCTTCTCCACGAGATGGAGGGAACTCAGAAAGCAGCCAATGATCCAGACACAACCACCCCTCGTTCACCTCGTATAGCACCTATTCCGAGTAGCTATGACCAGTTCACTAGCGCTGAACACCGCCAGTGTTATGAGGATATGTTCGCAATTGGTGTTTCCTTGCCTCGTTGGGCGTGTAACACAACCCTTGATGCGTTGGGCATCCGTGACGCCATCGACGATATCCTTCACAGAAACCAAATCCTTGTCTTTCCCTACCATGTCACCTCTATCTACTATGATCTTACCCTCGAGTTTTTGAGCACTTTCCGCAGGTTGCACTGTTCTTTCGGAAATTTGAGTTGTATATACTGGATTTTTGGGGAAAATCTGGAATCATCCGCCAAGAAAATCACTTCTTTCATCCTCGACGGTAGGGATGACTATTGGCTAGACCAATGTATGGCGCGATCTCATGACTCCTACCTAGACCATTATGACAGAGATAAGTTTTAGGCAGAGATTATCGGGCTTCTTCCCCATCATCCTAGTGGGCCCAAGGCCTCCTGCATTCACAACCCGGTGGTCCATTACCATCACCGTATTTTGGCTTGCACCATTTTCAGTCGGGAAGGTACTCATGGTGCAATTACTCAGGTAGAGCTTTATGCCCTTTGGTGTCTTTTACATGAAGAACCTTTTAACTGGGGCAATGCTATCATTGAGCATTTTGGTACCCAAGCTAACTGAGCCACTTCCTCTTCTTTCCGCATTGGCCACTATGTTACCCAACTCACCATTTTTTGGGCTACACCCACATTGCCTTTCCTCCGCTTGAGCTCAAAAATCACCTCATCAACACTCACTATTTGAAGAATACTAGGTTGATCCGTTTGGGCACTGAGGGCATTTATTACCTTTTGTCCAAAGACACTTAGGTGGTCCTCCAGCTCCCGTTACATTTGCGGTTTGCAGCAGCAAACTACGTCTACGAGTTGACTGATTTAGCAGGCCATATCCAGAGATTCTACCTGGAGGATCTAGATCCAGACACCTTCCCCAAGCCACAGCCTCACAAGAGGAGCCTCTCTTTAGAGGCACACGACGACGACACTAGACCATCACTGCCACCTTCGAGACATCCTACCAGGCGGCGACCAGATGATGACTCCGGTCCTTACGGCTTCTACGAGATCCAGACTCAGCTGGATGAGATTCAGCAAGAGCAGCAGAGATAGGGCCACCATCTCAAGGACATGTACCTGATGTAGCGTTTGCAGGAGTCTTGGCATGTGGATTGCGGTCACTATGCCCCTAGTCAACCAACTTATGATGAGTATGAAGCACAACAATGTTATCTAGGCCCTGATTCTCCTTATTGGGCAAACTACTACTACTCCCACCAGCAGCACCCTCCAGCGTAGTGACTCTTCCCTCCATCTCACTCTTAGAGTTTGCTCGGGTCGAGCAAATTTCTAAGTCTGGGGTGGGGGTGGGTGGTACGTGATCCACCCTTTATCTTCCCTTTTCAACATTTCTTTCTGCATTTTTTATTTGTTGCTTTGTTTACTTTCAAACATAAGACATTTATCTAGTCGGCCGAATGTTGTACTTTATCTTCAAAAATCAATTGCATTATCAATTTTATTTCAAAAAACTTTGCAATATCAAGTTCCCTATGATCATGATAGCAATTTTTGGAAACGGTGGCAAGCCTTAGAGTATCAAATAGAATCAAATGCAGATTTTCTTAATTTTAGCATTAGATTAACATATTTGTTTTTATTCTTATATAATGTAGCTACATGTCTCTTCTATCTTATGCAATGACAGTTCAAAAAAAAAGTTTTTGTTGCACGGGAAAAATAAATCGCACGCCAAACCCTAAGTCCGGGGTGGCATGCCCTTCTTCCATACCCCAAAAAGGGGCGTACCATCAAAAGATGCCAAAAAGAGCACACAAAAAAATTGTGGTCAATGTAATCACAAGTCCATGAAATTTTTTTATCCCAAGTCGAATAGAGGAGGGATTTTTTCTGTCACACCTCAAATTCTCTATTCCCGTGCAATAATCAACCCAGTTCAAAAAAAATGATGAGTGTCGAAGCGCAAGTTAGATCAAGACTGTCTTTACAAAGTATAAGTTAAAAAAAAATAGTTATGAAAAATGTTTTCTTGAGAAAGATAGTGCTTGCAATTTGTGGCTCTTGGAGATGGGTCTCTTGGCCATGAAAAGGATAGAAGAATTGCTAATCTAGGGTGGATGAACTTGTTATTCCAAAATTTTTGAATCATTTTGATTTTTCAATTGCTTGAGGACAAGCAAAGCTTTAAGTCTGTGGTATTTTGATGTGTGCTATTTCAGCACATCTTTTCTACGAATTACTAAGCTTGTCACATAGAAATACCCCATTTATCTCTTGGAATTGCACAAATTGATATTTTCTTGTTTTTATCACAAATCTGACAATCATGTGCATTTTATTGCATTTTCAGGACCTGAGCCGATCGACTGGTACTGACAACCGATCGTCTCACCACATCCAACCGATCGTTTGACAATATGAAATGCTCGATTCACCTTCAAACGTCGATCATTGCTCTCATCGACTGACGACTGAGATCGCCTGATTCCTAAACCAACCGCTCGGCTGACGCCCATTGCTGAGAAGAAACAACACAGAGCGGTTTCGACTGCGCCGCCACCCTAATTAGGGTTGGCAACCGATCGATTGGCTTCCGCATTCCAGAACCTTCCAACCGATCGGTTGGTGCCTGAACTGCTTGGTTGGCGGCGCACAGACATCAAAAATCCCAGCCGCCAGCCTCAAAAACTCCTAAACCTAATGTATTCCCCCCTCCTTCTCCTATAAAAGGGGGGCACTTTCTCCTCTTCAGGCATCTTGGATTTCTTTGTATTGTGATTCTGAAGCAACCAGTCTTGTAATCATCTTCTTATTATGCAATAAAGTAGACTTTACTTCAATCATAGTTCTTTCATACTTGTTCTTGTCTCTTCTTTCCGCCTTAGTTTTAATCTTCGGTTCTCCATTCTTTAATTCTGGAGCAAGGAACAAAGAACTAAGCCATTTCATTGTCTCTAGCAATAAGGATTAATCTCCTTATTTTTGGTCTAGACTATGGCTTCAGTACTTTCTTCCTCTATCTCCCTTTTCTCCATGAGTGAGTAGACTTCTATCGAGGCAAGGGGGAAAACCCCTTAGCCATGGTTTTAACGACTTCTTCTTAAACGAATAGATGGTAATCGATTTTAATCAACGGTTGATCTTCGGATAGCATGTTAATCTGGATGGATATGACCATGGAAATTCGGATTTAGAACAATAAAATCGATTACATAGACATTTTGATATGAATGTGGATTTTCATCTTTTAGGATGATAAACTAGGAAGCTTGAGCACCAAGACCAATGGGCTCATGTGAAGTTTAACTCTTGTGAGTTTTTAATTCGCAAACCTTCATCGAATCATCGTTTAAGAATTAGTTGTTATCACCTAGGCTAAGGTGGTGAAAACCCATATGAGCCTCGATTTCTATATCTTGATTTAATCACCACATCTTTTGTTTCCTTTAATTCTTAGTCTTTCATTCATATAGTTTTTCTTGTGTTAACAGTCAACTTAATTTTACCTTGTGCATGTTTATTCTTGTTGAGTGCATTTCTTCTTGCATTAGTGTAGTCAATCAAACCCCCAACTTGACCTTTACTTTCTGCTTTAATATAAGAAAAATACCAAAAATAAATAATAAAGTTCTTCAAACTTTGGGTTCTAAGAACAATCTCTAAAAAGTTGTCCTGTGGGATCGACCCTTCTATACTACCCTTAAAACCGGAAGTAAAAAAGGTTTAAACTCTAGGATTAACCATCTTAGTGATTGATATTGCAAATGACGATTATCACCTACTCTCCCATTGACCTTGCATGGAAATCGATTATGACCAAGCGGTGGTCGGTTTGGATCTGAGTGGTACGACTCACATCCTCAGGGCATAATAAACCATAATCCAACTGTATAGTATATTTGCTTAGGGAAAACACAAAACATTGGTTGAGACCTTGTTTGTGTAGTTGTCCTCGTTATATCATGTAGTTAATTACATGTTCCTTGTTGTTTGGCTAAGGCCACTTAAGCATGAGACTGCAATCATGCTTGTTGGTTCTTGTGCACTGACCATAAGGGAAAGAGGTCGTGGAACCTGGCTCTCCCATTGACCTTGTATGGCAATCGATTGCGACCAAGTGGTGGTCGGTTCGGATCTGAGTGGTACGACTCACTTCCTCAGGGCATAATAGATCGTAATCCAGCCATATAGTATATTTTCTTAGGGCAAACACAATACATTGGTTGATACCTTGTTTGTATAGTTTTCCTCATTATATGATGTAGTTAATTACATGTTCCTCAAATGTTATGATAAAATTCTTACATGACTTGTCTTTTCAATCATGTTCCATAAATTATCTATTCATATGGCTCTTAGATATCCTGATAAGATGTTAAAGAGTTAGTTCTGCTTAGTATGTAGCATATATGATCTGCTCATATCAGTTACCTACTTTATCTATTCTAGCTCTCCCGAGGTTTTATAGTTCGACGGGGAGTTATGTTTCTGACTGGGACTGTCTGTCTCACCCCATTGGTTTAAAACCCCTTTTTTAGGTGGAAGTGCTAGACGTGGTGGTGATCGTGGTGTTACAGCTGAGCAATAAGAAGAATAGTAGAAGGCAAGAGATGGATATGCTACTTTTATGTTTGTTTTGTAGTAGGGTCCTAGAGTTATCATCTCGTTACCCTCGGGTCCTTGGAGTCATTTTGACGAGGTTTCACGATGTATAGTTGTTATGGCTTTCTTATCCTATTGTTGACCTGGCAAGGTCTGTTATGTATATAAACAGGTGGTGAACTGTTGTGCTTATAGGTCAACTAGATCCTATGAGTTGTGGACATGTATCAAGTTTATGTATATTTATATAACATGTTTCTTCACATGATGTGAATAAGATTGTAATAGTTCCTTTCTTATATGCTTTCCGCAATCAGTTTTAATTAACCCGTGCTTTTGGTAATACAGTGTTTATGATGGTTCCACACATTTTTGCGTGGTGGTTCACAGTCTTTGTGATGGTAGGATGTCACAAGTAAGGTTGGCATCAGAGCTCTAGGTTTGGTGAGTCTACAAGGATCTAGGACTAGGTTTGTGTCTGTTCTTGTGATTTTCTCCAGATTTTCTTATAATGACTTCTGCCTCTAGAAGCAGATAAAACTAAAAGATGTCTGGAAATCACAAAGAGCATGCTTCCGAGAGTAGTGCCGCTGCATCAGCTGATGGAGTGAGTGTGTAGGAACATGAAGATCGGGTGCCTGAGGTCCCCCAGATCGACCCATCCATTCTTGAGAATCATGTCTACCAGCACCTCATGGGACAAGTAATGGCAATGATGAATCTCGTGTTGGAGAGATTACATGTGCCTCTGCCAAGAGCACCAATTCCCCGTGAAGAATCATCGGGTATTGGGAAGACCTTCGAGCAGCTTCACCGAGTTAGAACTTTGGATTATGCTAGAATGGCTGATCCAGCGGATACATATCTATGGATGACAGGTCTTGAGAAGGCCTTCTGGATCCTCGACATCCCCGAAGCAGACAAAGTAAAGCACATTTTCTACCTTCTGAAGGGTAGTTCTGGCCACTGGTGGGCCATCGAAGAAGAGAAGCAACCTGATGAGGTGATTTGTTGGGACGTCTTCTGATGGGAGTTTATGAGTCGATATTTCCCGAAGACGTATATGGATGAGATGATCAGTCAGTTTGAGCATCTGTGCCAAGGATCTATGAACATCACCGAGTACGAGGATAAGTTTATGGAGCTATTGAGGTTTTATCCTCACATGGCGATGACAGATGATGAGAGGATCAGACATTTCGAGAAGGGTCTGAGTGATGAGATATTGATGACAGCTATTGTGTTAGAGAATAGCGAGTGCTTTGATATGTTTGTTATGTCAGTTCGTAGGATCAAGCGATCGGCTCAGGAGAAGAAAGAGGCGATGTCCAAGAGAAAGTCTGGTCAGTTTCAGAGGCAAATGTATGATGGATCCAAGAAACTGAGGTTTTCTGCACCGTATATTGTGCAAGGTTCTAGTGCACCATCACAGTGGTCCCCGAGTAAGGGAAAAGGGCATGGTTTTTCACCATCAAAGGCGTATGCACAACTTCAGTGGCAGGGATAGGGTCATCTAGGCCACAACTGAGAGACCTGTTGTGCATTCTCTATGGACTGGTGGGGCATATCAAGTGGAAATGCTCGAGGAGAGAGGTTGAAGTATCACAACCACTGGGGTAGAGTCAGCAGGTTAGTGGCACCAGAGGGCGAGGATGCCATCAAGCATCACAAGATGGATCATCTGCTCAAGGAAGCAGAGGGCATGGACGATATCAGGCAATGACTCAATTCTATGATATGAGTCAGCCGGAGGTGATAGTCAACCTGCGAATGGTGGTAGGTCAGATAGAGTTATTTCATTTTGATTTGTCTTCTTCCTACTTTGTATTTGTTTTGGTTGACCCAGGTGCTATGCATTCTTTTATCGCTCGTAGTATGCTTGATAGCTGTCTTTTACCTATAAGTTGTAAGAAAGATAGCTTGTTGTTAGAAACCCCTCTTGATGGTTCCCCAATGCTTCGAGAGGTGTGTCCATCTTGTGTTCTATCCTTTTTCGGACACAACATATAAGTGGATCTCATACCACTTGATATGCATGGATTCGATGTAATCCTTGGGATGGATACCTTAGAGAGGTATAAGGTTGTGCTGGATTGTGGTTCCAAACAAGCGATGTTCTCTAATGATGGTGAGAAGTGGATCTTCTAGGGAGATAGGAAGATTCTTCCGACATGTTTAGTATCAGCTATGGTGGCAGAGAAGTTGTTGCGGTAATGTTGTAGAGCGTTCTTGGCTGATGTTGTGGATACCGAGGCAAAAGGTCCAAGTCTTCAAGACGTGACAATTATCAAAGAGTTTGAGGATGTGTTTCCCGATGAGTTTCCCGGTGTCCCCCCACCTTGAGAGATTGACTTTGAGATCAATCTAGTTCCAGGGACACAACTAGTTGCTCAGACACCGTACAAGATGGCTCCAACTGAGATGGCAGAGCTGAAGAAGCAGTTACAAGAGTTGCTGGATAAAGGTTTCATCAGACTGAGCACATCACCGTGGGTTGCTCTAGTTCTATTCGTGAAGAAGAAGGATGGATTGATGCGTCTGTGCATAGATTACCAGCAGTTGAACAAAGTTACAATCAAGAACAAGTACCCTTTGCTGAGGATAGATGATCTGTTTGATCAGTTGTGTGGTGCTACATTGTTCTCAAAGATCGATCTATAGTTTGGATATCATTAGTTGAGGATCAAGGATGATGACATACCGAAGATAGATTTCACGACGAGGTATGGTCACTTTAAGTTTGTGGTTATGCCATTTGGTCTAACCAATGCACCTGCTGCTTTCATGGATCTGATGATAGGGTGTTCCGTACATTTCTAGATCCATTTTTTGTTGTTTTCATAGATGGCATATTGATCTATAGTCGGGACAGTCAACAACATGAACAACACCTTTGACAAGCGTTGAATCTCCTTCGCCTACATCAATTGTATGCCAAGTTTAGTAAGTGTGAGTTCTGGCTGAAGGAAGTGACTTTCTTGGGACATGTGATATCGGCGGAAGGAGTCGGAGTGGATCCCAAGAAGGTGGAGTCAGTTTTAGAGTGGGAGCAACTGAAGATGCTGACTGAATTTCGTAGTTTTCTAGGTTTAGCAGGATACTACCGGAGGTTTGTAAGGAACTTCAGTGTGATTGCATTGCTGTTGACAAAGTTGACCAGGAAGGATGCACCTTTTGTTTGGGGTGATCGTTGCCAGTGGACTTTTCAAAACTTGAAGGAGAAGCTGACTAGTGCTCTAGAATTGGTGTTGCCAGAGCCTGGGAAAGGCTATGTTGTTTTATGCGATGCTTCCAAGAAAGGCTTGGGTTGTGTGCTGATGTAGGAAGATCATGTGGTTTCTTTTGCTTCGCGATAGCTTAAGAAGCATGAGGAGAGTTATCCGACACATGATTTGGATCGGGTAGAGGTGGTCCATGAGTCAAAGATTTGGAGACACTATCTTTATGGGAAAGTGTGTCAGATCTTTACGGATCATAAGAACCTGAAGTATATCTTCTTGCCGAGTGAGATGAACATGTGATAGCATCGTTGGATGGAGCTGATCAGAGATTATGATTGCACCATCAAGTATCATCCTGGTAAGGGGAATGTGGTAGCTAATTAACTTAGCAGGAAGTCTTCTTCTCTTCCTACGAATAAGGCATAGTTGAGTTATTTGATATGCCATAGGTGGGATATGTTTGTCTCTTTGCGGCAGATGAATGTACAATTGGAAGTTTCCTTGTTGGCACATATGGAAGTGAAGTGTACGTTGAGGAAACATATCAAAGAAGCACAGTAGGAAGATTCTATAGTTCAGTTGATCATGATTGAATTTGGCAGTGAGAAGCGTGATGGCTTCCATGAGTCTGAGGATGGACTAGTTTGTTATCATAACTGGATGATGGTTCCCGATGTTGATGATCTGAGGAAGTTAGTGCTCGAGGAAGCTCACACGTCTATGTATGCTATGCATCCAGGTGTCACCAAAATGTATCATAATCTAAAGGATATGTATTGGTGGCTCAGTTTAAAGAAAGATGTAGTTGAGTTCATAGCAAAATGTTGATATGTCAGCAAGTTAAAGTAGAACATCAAAAGTCGGCTAGTACGTTGCAACCCATGTCGATACCGCAATGGAAGTGGGATCATGTAACCATGGATTTCGTAGTTGGTCTTCTGAGGAAAACTAAGAATCATGATTCCATCTGGGTGATAGTGGACAGATTGACAAAGTATGCTCATTTCATTCTGGTAAAGACAACATATACAACAGAGAAGCTTGCACATGTATATGTTGACGAGATAGTGAATTTTCATAGGTTCCCGCAATGATAGTCTCTGACCGAGGTCCTCAGTTCATGATTCATTTTTGGGAATAGTTGCACAGAGCATTGGGAACACAGTTGAGGTTCAGTACCGCTTTCCACCCACAGACAGATGGACAGTCTGAAAGGACTATTCAGACTTTGGAGGATCTTCTCTGAGCTTGTGTTTTGCAGTTCCTAGGTAGTTGGGACGTGCATCTCAGTGTGATAGAGTTTTCCTACAACAATAGTTACCAACAAAGTATCGACATGGCACCTTATGAGGCTTTATATGGTAGGAAGTGCAGATCTCCTTTATGTTGGTATGAATCTAGCGAGTATCAGCTTTTAGGTGTTGAGTTAGTGCAATAGATGACAGAAAAGATCAAGGTGATACAACAACATTTAAAAATGGCACAGGATAGACAGAAGTCATTGCAAATAATCATCAACGACCTCTAGAGTTCTAGGTGGGAGATAAGGTGTATCTCAAGGTCTCTCCATGGAAAGGCGTGCTGAGGTTTGGTTGAAAAGGAAAGTTGGCTCCTAGATATATGGGGCCATATCCAATGATAGCACGTGTTGGAAAAGTGGCTTGCAATTTAGAGCTACCACCAGAGTTTCACCAGTTGCATCCAGTGTTCCATGTCAGTATGCTGAAGAAAAGTCATCCAGGCACAAAGACAGTAATACATCCAGTTGAGGTTGAGCTTGATGAAGATGTGACCTATGAGGAAGGTCCAGTGTTGATCATTGAGGAAGCCACGTGGGAGCTTCAGGAAGAGATGAGGAGGAAGTATCCCTCACTTTTCTCTTCGGATTTTGGGGGCAAAATCCTTTTGTAGGGGTTTATGGCTTGTAAGGACCCTGACCTTCGTTTTTGGCTTACCCTATTTATTTTTTTCTAAACCTTGTGTTTGGATGTTTGCTAATCACCTGAGTTATTGTTAGGGCTTGTTAGTGCTTTGTTGAGAGGTTGAGGTGCAACTTACAAATTACCCAAGTTTTAGGGTTGGTGTGTAAGTTTGTCACCTTAAGAGATGTCTTTCTCTATCCTTGCATCCTCTAGAGTTGAGAGGATGGGTTGGGCACCTTGCTTGATTGCTTTGGGCCTCGTTTGAGGTAGTTGAAGCTTAGGCTTGTTATTGGGCTTTCTTGGGCCTTGTTTGAGCTTGGTGCCACCTCCTTGCTAGGTGTGTCGGGCAAGAGAGATCCCCTTGCTACTTTGTGCCAGGCAAGGTGGTGTATCGACCATGGTATTTCGGGTTGCCATGTTGGGCGAAACACACCTCTCCACCTAGCCTCGTTTGTGTCACCCTCTTTAGACATGTGGTGGCTGCTTTACTAGTAAGTGCATGAGTTGGACAAGTGGAGGTAGATGAGCTAGTAGGTGGCATAGCTTGGACAAGTGGTGGTTTGGGCGAGCACATGTGGAGTAGCCCTCTAGTGGACGCCCACTTGACCCCCTTGTATATATACCCCCTTCTTTGTTAGCTTCAGATCCCTTTAGCTCCTTAGTTGCTTCCCTTCTTCCTTTTGTGATAGCTGATCTCCATGATGGTGTTTTGCGATGTTAACTATTTTGGTAAGAGCTGTGATAACCTTTGGTGAGGGTAATCCCTTACCCGATATACCTAGGATAAGGGTTGCATCCCATGTTCTTTTAGTAACCCTAATGCTTGCTTTGATAGATATATGCGAATGATTATGCATATGCATGTTCATCTATGTTGCATAAGTTACATCTCTCATAATAAAGTAATGAATTAAAGGTGTTCCTTGTACAAGTACAATTGTTTCTCTATGATTATGCTAATCATGCATGTTCCATGTGTATGGATATGAAATCAGGTAATAGCCATGGTGATGGTATGATAATGATATGATATGGAACATCAAGGGTTATGATGAACCCACTGATATATGATGGGTGTTACCCAAGGAATGTCAATGTGTGCCTTGATGATGGGATTGAGTCCCTATGATGTTTATCCATGAGATGGATCTTGATGATTGGCAAGAGGCCAAGTGGTAACATGTAATGTTGGATCCTTGTGATGGATCATGATGATGTTGATGGTTGTTTGAGAATAAGAGAGACAATGTAACACATGATAATGAGATCTATGTGGTTTACTTGTGTTATAATTTACATGTTAAATAACTTGGTTGAATCTTACAATCCACTTAAAATATGTTAATTAATTATAGATGAATCTTTCATGTAGTTTTACCTGGCCATAGATCCATCATCGTCAGGAGTTTGGTGATGGTGAAACATGTTCTCCTAAGGGTTAACCTGGAACACATATTGTTGAATATGTGGGGTGAGCCTACGCCCTAAGTAGTAGTGCATGTTTAGAGCACAGTTTCAGGCCCGTGGCTCAGTTTGATTAGAGCATGGTGAACAGGAGCATGGTTCATGATATGTGATAGAGCATGATGAATAGGCCCATGGCTCAGTGATGATGGAGCATGGTGAATAGGCCCATGGCTCGGTTTTCTAGCACCGATACCTATATCAAGGTGGGCTAGGCAGAGGATAGGCTGACCCTGTGTGGCTGAGGCCACTTAAGCATGAGACTGTGGTCCTTCTTGTTGGTTCTTGTGCACTGACCACAAGGGAAAGAGGTTGTGGAACCTGACTCTCCCATTGACCTTGTATGGCAATCGATTGCGAACAAGCAGTGGTCGGTTTGGATCTGAGTGGTACAACTCACTTCCTCAGATATTAAAGATGTTAAAGATTAGTTCTTCTCAGTATGTAGCATATATGATTTGCTCATATCAGTTACCTTCTTTATCTATTCTAGCTCTCCCAAGGTTTTATAGTTTGGTGGGGAGTTATGTTTCTCACTGGGACTGTGTGTCTCACCCCATTGGTTTAAAACCCCTTTTCTAGGTGGACGTGCTAGACGTGGTGGTGATCGTGGTGTTGCAGTTGAGCAACAAGAAGAATAGTAGAAGGCAAGAGATGGATATGCTTCTTTTATGGTTGTTTTGTAGTAGGGTCCTAGAGTCATCATCCCACTACCCTCAGGTCCTTGGAGGTGTTTTGACGAGGTTTCACGATGTATAATTGTTATGGATTTCTTATCCTATTGTTGACATGGCTAGGTCTGTTATGTATATAAATAGGTGGTAAACTCTTGTGCTTATGGGACAGATAGATCCTATGAGCTGTGGACATGTATCAAGTTTATGTATATTTATATAACATGTTTCTTTGCAGGATGTGGATCTGGTTGTAATAGTTCCTTGCTTACCTGCTTTCCTGAATCAGTTTTAATTAACCTGTGTTTTTGATAATACGATGTTTATGATGGTTCCAAACATTTTCGCGTGGCATTTTGCTATCTTTGTGATGATGGGATGTCACAAACATGGTCCTAACCACACCGCCGTCGACCACCTAAAAATATGTGGGGTGAGACCCATGTCAAAGGAAGAGGTATAACTTTCGACAATGGTTATTGATTACAACAAATTATGTAATAGTAAATAATTTGAGCCAGATTGAGCATATAATAAGTAGTTAAGCACATTAAGCAATTCTAGCATACTAAGCAAGTTCAGCAGATACTCTTAGAAACAAACATGATTATCATAATATGTAAAGGAAACACTCAAAACTAATCTTCTAATAGTTTATCACTCTGGTTACATCATATAATAGCACAGTAGTATAAGGGGTATGACTAGGGTTAACAACCAATGTGAAACACAGTTAGCCCTAGCAAATATACTACAAGGCTATGTTACATCTTTTATTACTATTCCCTGAGCAGTTTGAGTCATACCACCTTAAGTCCAACTAACCACCACTTGGTCGCAACCAGTTCCATACAAGATCTGGGAAGAGTCAGAATCCAAGATCTTCTCCGCACTAGTCGATCAGTTTGAGTATGCACTATAGTGACATATCAGTGAACTGCCAACAATGACATATAGTTAAGCTAAAAATACTAGCCCACCTTGGTATAGGTCTTGGTGCCTAAACCAAGGAATACAACCCAATCACTAAGGTACAACCACAATTGCCCTCTAATCACATCACATATATAATCACTGAGACACAACAACAGTCATTCTCAAAAAGAGGGCTAGGTATGACCACGACCATCCTGCTTAAACACCTAGTGTCACGATGAAAAGCACTCCACATATACAATAGTATGCACTCTGAGTTTCCCTTAGGAATGCTCATTTCAACATACAACAAGTTTTGACACTGAAGTTGGTTCTATGGCACATGTCACTACATGATTAGGATTTCACTTGATTATTTATTGCCCAATTCAGGCTGTATCAAACAAGTGGACATACATACTCTGATTCATTTCTAGAAAATGTATAAGTATGATAATTTCATAAGATATAAAACATATGAGGCATATTTAAAAATCACAATCACCACATGGTACTATTCATTGTCATTCAAAGGGCCACACTTGTCCTCATATCATCACATGAAATTATTCCTTTTTAGCATGTTCTAAGGTTCCAACCCTTGTCATATCACAAATTTGATTACACCTCCATCAGGGCTCAACCATTCCCAAAGTCCGTTAATACCATCACATAAATTCCTGCAAGTTCATCATTTCCTTTCAATGCTTATAATAAGGCTCAAAAACATGTCACCAAACATGTGACATATATATAACATAGCAAGGAACTATGATGTTCATGTAGCAACACATTAGGGTTAATAACAATAATAAGAGAGTACTCCTTTATCACATTAACCATTCAAGAGTGTTGATCATAATCAATCACCATCAATTAGTTACATTATGGTTAGGTGTAACAAGCTATGCTATATTAGGTTTACACATTAGCTCATTATGGTCATTATCACTTGTATTCAATTGAGGCAAAGGTAAGACGAAAAGTTAAGGGCATTGAACCATATCATTCTCATCATTATAACCAAAATTTTACACTATACGATACACCCAAAACAATTAGATGTTAAAGCTTCAAATCATAATCAATGGATTAGGTTCTTATTCAACACCATTGGTTGATGTATAGGTCCAACCCTTGAATCATCTAACCAAGAAAACCATAATATTAAGGCTTAAAGGAATCAACACTTGAGACCTAGTCTCACCATTGGTTGTGGTATCTTGGAACACCATTGGTTATGGTGTCCAAGACCACCATCGGTTGTGACACTTTGTGTCACCATGAGATCATATGGTCAACACTACCATCGGTTGACACCATCGAGTGTTGCCATCTATAGAGCACTAAACCATCAAGTGTTGGGCTTCCAAAAGAGTCCAAAATAGAGATAAGGTGTGACCATCGGTTGACACCATCAGTGATCAACAAAACAACACTAAAATATAAATCCATTGGGTCTAGCAAGGAAACAACCGTCGATTCTTATATAAGGTTTTAAAGCAGCCTAAAAACCTTAAGTGTAATCCATCAGTTGATAGACACTAAGAACCATTGATTGACCTATAAGAAAGAAACAAGTCTTCCTCTACCTTAGAAATGTCATGCCCATTATTTTAGGTTCATATAGAGTTTTGAAACTAACCAAGGAACAACATTAAATCCAAACTCTAGGGAAAGATATCTTCTATATGATTAGATCTTTGCTTTAGAGCAAGAACTTGAGCAAGAAAGCTTGTAGTAAGCAATAAACACGAAGAGGGTTATTAAAATTGCCTCTAAGAAGAAGACCAAGCTCTAAAAAACAAAAAAAACTCAAAAAAGGAATGTAGGAAACCCTAGTTTAAGCTCTAAACTAGGCCAAGTAGCTTCTTATCCACAAGGGAAGCAAACCCAAGGCATAAGGAGCAAGAAAGATGAGTTCTTTGATATCTAGAGCAAGATTTTCCATGAAAAACCATGGTTCCATCCTAGAAGACGGTACGGTGATAAGGAACAATAGGAGAAATGAAAGATAGAAGGAGAAACTTGTTGTATTAGGTCAAGAGCACCCAAAGGAAGCTCCACAAACCTTAGGTGAGAGCGGATCCGAACCCTAGCTACTCCAACAAGAAGGTTGACTATCTTCTTCAATCTTGGGCACACTGTTTGTCACCGAGTAGGGGAAGATGAAGATGTATATAGGAAAGGAGATATAAGGATCCAAAAGGTTTCGTGTGGGTACTAAATGAGAGGTATATAAATCTTATAAATTATGGGAGAGGAGAAGCTTGAGATATCTTAGTAGCTTTGCCATGTATCCATGGCGTATGGCTGTCACGACTACACAAGTAGAAGATCCATTGGTCATGGATACCTTGTAAGACATCAGTTGTTGGCTCTCCAAGATAACCGTCAATTTCCATGCATGGCAACCATCAATTCTTAAACCCTATCTCACTAGGCAGAGAACCATCGTTTGGTCACCTCCTTTAAGTGAGCCATCAATCCAAGTGAACCCAAACAAGAAAACCATCGACCCAATACCTCTAGATATGACCATCAGTTTTCACCACCTGGTGATGACCATTGGTTGTTTATCAAATAGGGGGACCATCGATTCATAGCCTTTAAAGGTAGCTCATCCATAAGGGAGTAAATCGTAAGTCACGCTTGAAAAGTAACACTTCCAAACCAAGGTAAAACTAGGCACCCCATATCCCAAAAAGCTCAACCATGATAAAAAATCATGTAAGGAACATATAACATGCAAACAATTGCATATAAAACCTAAAAAATGGGTAAATTGTTAAAGATCCCAAAATGTACACAAAATTGCATAACTTACACATACAATGTCCAAACTGGAGTAAATTTGAAAGTTAAGCGTGTCACATGATATCAAAGCAATTCATATGGTTTGATTAAGGGTTTAAGCACCCAATTATGATAATTAATATTATTAAACCATTTAAGCAAGGTCAGGGGTGTTACAGTCAGGGTTCCTAGTCTGAGGGGGAGTCATAGGGGACAAGATTTTACAAATTTTCACATCCTGTAAGTGGAAAAATGGTTGGTTCAAAGGACAAATGGTTGGCATGTGAGATGACTGGTTAAACATGTTTTCCAACTGCAATTGCATTGTCAATTAATATCTAATTAATATGCAACATGACGTCAACAATAATCCTTGATCCAATCAAATTTAATCAACCAAACGGTCGATTCACAACCTGAACTGACCAATTCATGGACCTGAGTCGATCAATTCACTTTCTGAACCGATTGTCTCATGGACCAAATTTCCAATCTTGGTTCAATTGACCCAACACTCTTAAAATGATTTGTTCAATACTTGAACTGGTCGTTTCACCGTTTAGTCAGTCAATATTCAAAGAATGTTGTTTAAATTGAATACCTAACTCTTTAGTAATAAAGTCTAAACTATATTCATGAATAAACTTCTATTCCAAGTGTATCCTATGTGTGTGAACCTATAGTTTCCAAATTACATTGGTAGTTAATATTCATAACTAATTTATGACATCACAAGCAATGAGAGATATCTAGAAACACATCATTGCTACCCAAGTGATTTGGAAAGTTGGAGAACAACTTCAACCTACAATCTGCAATTGGTGTTACAGTGCTTGTATAGTTCCTTTGTCACAGATATCTAAATTGAACTTGAGGCATGGAACCGTCATCCCCTTCTACATTAAATCGCTGATCCTTGAACTAGAGAAGACTTTCAGAGATATATGTAAGTTCAATATCACAGAATGACTCACATAAGCATGAACATGCATTTCTCAGTCTCACTTACCATGTGGCCAGGATATCAAACTCCTTTAGGAGGTGAAAATCCTATCTACATCACTCACAATCATCTCCATGTGTCACACTCTACCTAAGAACCACCTTTATGGAAACCCTTCTTCAAAATCACGGCAGATGATGTCAAAGTACACTGAATGACATGTGATGAGTGTAGTGTTTTCATGTCAAAGAACTACAATCACCACCAACACTATGAGAAATGATTTTGGCTACCATGTATTGGTTTCTGTGCTTCACTCTCAAGGTGGATCTATTTGATACACTATTCTCTAACATGCATTTATGTGTTTTGTTTGATATCACATACCACTTAATGATATTCTATCATCAACGAACACACACTCTAGTCTTATCTGTTATTGTTGTCTATAAGACTTCCACAATAAGAGCTGACTAGGGGCATAACAAGAATGTATACACTCTTCACTCAAAGACATACATTATTGAGTAATATCATTCTTTAGACATTTATTATGTTACATAATTATTTCATAACTGAATAAAAAAGAATAAATTGGAAGATTGATTTTATTATTAATCAAAGCATTTACAAGTTATGCCATTATGTTCATCATATGATTGGCTCTCTAGGCATACATACCAATAGATTGCATTAAATAAATTAAATTATTTCATATGTATTTTGGTCCATTTATTATGTCCTTGAACCACACGAGGTGTACCAAAATATGTGAAAGAACCGCAACAAGCCCGATCTCACTATATACAATTTAGAAGTATGCCCAGAGTCCTATGTTTTTAATCTCAAAAACCATATCTACAATAAGAGGAGTCCTAAGTCTGACTCTCCATGGATAATGGCAATGATAGGATATCTAGTCTCCTATAAACTTAGGTACTCAAATAGAGTGTCACATCATTCTACCATAGATTGCATCAATGGTCTCTACTGAAGATGATCACTGATCAACAACATAATTCTGCACCATCGGTCCTACCAAATATGACCATTGACCATAACATATGTACCATCAACATCCCTGATTGATGTTAGGTACCACACTATAATCAAGAGTCTGCCCTCACTAGCCTAAAACCCCACACCCCAATCTGATGCGCTCCATGATAACTTGATCTACACTAATCCTCCAGTTGGTAGCACATTTCCTCCTCATAGTTCATGCCTCCTATGCATGATTCTATAGTATCTAGAGTATCTAATGTCTAATGATATGAAATTTATCCAGATAATACTTTTTTCATTGATAGTATTACATAATCTTTATGAACTGATCATTTAGAATAAAATCACCATAGTCATCTGGAAAATATAAACTATCTGAATACTTTTAAATCTCAGTTCCATTCTTAAAATTTGATATCAGGACAAACCTAGATTTTCTGGTGCCTCTAATCCACCATTTCATTTACCATATCGCTTAACAACTCATAGAATGATAGAAAATATAGCATCATGTCATAAAGTACACAAAAAAACATATTTCTTCTACTAAAATCTACTGTGCATTTACAATAATTTTGCAACGACAATTCTTGAATAAGAATCAACACACATAGAACATTTTTTGCAATATATATTTGCTATATATCTAGGTTAGAAGGTGATGTTCAGCTCATAGATCACGTCCAAGTTTATTGTTCTCAGTCTGTTCACCAAAAAATTTCAGATCCTAGCTCACACGAGCATGATTCAAAATTTTGTACTCAAAATCTTGTCTGAAACTGATCCCCAAGAAGAAAACATACTTTAAGAAGTTGGTCAGATGTAGAAGATGAAGAGGGGAGGAAAAATAGATCTCTGATGAGAAAAGTAGATGATCTCTACCAAGAAAGGGAGAAAGAGAGAAGATATCTACAGTTTAAAACTACTTACCATGATGGATCCATGACTAGATCATCAGTTTACTCCCATTCTTTGTATTCTTCCAAAAAATTCCCCTCTTGAACCACCTCTCTGTTGGCCACTTGAGTGGTTTAGGGCTCTGGCTGTATCGACAATTAAATATGAATCCATTTCATTGGACTTATATATATATATATCACAAGTTAAAGTCATTTTACTGATTGACTGTCATGGATAACCTCTCCTTCGATCTATGTGTCCATCGAGACCCGCCTGTAGGTCTACGTGACTGTTGGGCCCTGCCCATTGACTCACCAGAGCAATGGCTCATGTGGGTTTTGGGCCCTCCCATTAGTCTATGTGGTTTTTATGCCCATATGTTAATCCATGTGACCTTGAGGCCCATTTGTCAGTCCATGTTATCCTTAGGTCCCGTCCATTGGCCTGTGTGGCCGTCAGGCCAAAGAAAAAGTAGACAAAAGCCAACTCTGCACATGTTTATTAAAACTTCCGTAACTCTCTCATTTCAACTCCGATTCGGTATATTATTTTGGCATTAGATTCATAATTGAATTATATACAATCATATAGTATTAATTAAATAAGATTCTAACATAATTGTTAGTAATTATTTCCTCAAGTATCATTAATTATCTTTTAACATACATGTGTGGGCTATCTCTATATCAAATAAAGCTCAAATCTCTTGACATGCTCGTGTCATGATTTTGACTACAAAAGCATAAGCCTAAGACAACTAAAGCTAAGATAAAGTACAAGGTAATTATATTACTAACAACAATATAATTGACACTATGATTATCTTTCACTCTATGATTACCAAAAAAGGCAAGAAGTGGGTTGTAACAATTCCCCTCCCTCCTCTACTAAAAATTTCATCTCAAAATTCTTAGAAGAGAAAATGATACTTGTTACACATCTCTGATTCTATTTCCTAAGTAGATTGTTCTATACCATGATTCCTGCAAAGGACGTCACTAGGGATCTCCCTCTTCTTAAGCTTTTGAATTCTACAATATAGAATCTTGTGTAGGACCTACAAATAGGATATATCTCCTCCTGACTATATATTATCTAGATCTATGATCTTCTCGGCACTTGGATGACACTTATTCAACAAAGATACATGAAACACATTATGTAAATTGGCTAACTCAAGAGGAAATTCAAGTTTGTATGATACTGAGCCAATTTTTGAATGATTGGAAACTTACCCATGTATCTAGGAGTTATTTTTCCTCGCTTACCAAACCCATATGTATATACACCTATTAGTTTACATCAATAATTGATGGTGATTACAAGATTCAATATGTTCCTAACCTGGTTTAGGGCCTCTTTTCTCTCCCCAATGTAGATTGGCCTCTATCTTCAGTTAGGGATAATTGTTCTATTAGTAATTATTCTTAATAGATTTTTGTTTTCTCTCCTATTTAAGAGGCCATTTTACGTGAATGTTTTGCCTTAGAATGTTACATGGAGAATCCCCACACTGGTGCAACATGGGTATTGTGTTGGATCCTGCTCTCCGTGCTCTACTACCTTCTTGAACCTGGCATTTGATGAACAACCACGTCCTTGAGAAGATCAGTATGTACCTAGCATTGTTGCATCCCAAAACTTAGAATCATACCCCAGTCCATGATTAGAAAGCTAGTGAGGTTAGTTCCTTAGATATGAGCAAATAAGGATAAGATTAAAATATATTTACATAATAACTTAATTATGTGCCAACATGTAAATAAAATCATGAATTATGTTACATGTATTTTTTTTTACTAACATAATGGCTAAATAAAAATGAATAGTATGCTTTGGAGTAACAATTGTTAATTCCATGTCCATAAATAATAATTGTCCTATAATTTGAATAAGTATGGAATTAATGGACGAAATATGTAAAATAAGTATAATATAATTTCATGCAAAATAATAAATAACTCTTTTTGTGACAATGTGACATTAAGAGGACTCAATTAAGTGAGAGTTGATAATAAATTAATATTATTTTTCTAAATACAATCGTAATGTGCCAAAAATCTTAATGGTGCCATAATTCATAAAAGGTAATGTCAAAACTAAAATATAATGGTAAAATTGAGTTCCTTGGGTCCCAATCAGCTTAGGTGCCAAGTTTAACCTTATTTGAACAACAAAAGCCATCCTAATTTTATGTAGAAAAGAAAATATGAGAAAAAGCCAAAATTGTTAAATAAAATATTAAATATCTTCAAAAGTTAAAATAAACTCAATTTTGGTTTCTACTTATAAAAATTTTCCTATGTCTAAATTTTCACATCAATTGAAAAATCTTATCTATCCTAGTTTTATTTAGGAGAGAGAATATAACTTAAAATCCAAAATATTAAATAAAATGAAAAACTATACCAAAAGGGAAAATTAATGGAAAATTTGGATTGTTCACATCCTAAGCAATCAAGGTACCAAAATTGGTATTGATTGGACAATATTTGAACTATCAAATAAATTAGGAAAGGAAGATGGATTTAAATACTCATTATTCATGGTATTTAATCGACACATCTGGTCTCTATGAAGTCCCCCATTTAACATCTATCACATAGTCTTTGTAAAGAAGCAAAATCACTTCTCTACTAAATATTTGAACCATAAAATCTCCAGTCCAAACACACTCAGAAGGTATGTTGGAGTGGGTGTAAAATTTTCAAATCTTTATATAATGGTAACAAAAGACCAAAGTATAGCAGCAAAATAAAAACATGACTGTATTCAATTTAACAAAGAGTGCAACTTAAACTTACATCATAAGGATCCATGTAGAGGAAATCTAAACCACCTCAAGATTGTCTGCAAGCTTCATCATCACAAACTAAGTCCAGGTCAACATGCCATTCATCTAAGTCCTCCACCTAGGGTTGGAAGCATACCCCAGCAAAAGAGAAACAACAGGAAACATCAGCAAAGGCTGGTATGTGCATACTAAAAAGCAATTTGAGCAATATAAGGATATAAAGGACATCAAATGTAAAGGCTTCCCATGTAAGAGATAGGGACTACCCAAAGAGGGCATAAAAGATAAGAATCATCAACACATATAAAAAGAAGATACTTGCCATAATCAAAAAAATAATAAAGTTTGTGCAATACTGGCACATAGAGAGAGTAGGGCACACACCCCACAATCAACATCAATAACCTGCATGCATGTGAGATAAGCATAGCCCTAGAACAATATAAACACAATTGGCGGCCAACCCCCATAAAGCTGAAGCCTGATAGAGAAAGGAATACTGTCAATCTCCCAAATATATAAAATGGGTCAAGACACACATCTTGCCCTGGGTACGAGGTTCCTTGCCATCCCAAAAGATCAGGAAATATAACATCTTCTATAAACAAAACCAATGCACTTACACTACTCTAGTGCTACTGAATCACATAGCATGTTTAATATAGAGGCAAGTATAAAAGTATAGTCAAAATAAACAATGTTGCCATCACACAATGGACAACACAAACATATAAACATCCACATTATAGTGGGCTTATATCAACAAGTAAAATCCACATCACAGTAGGTATATATTATCAAAAGTAAACTTGCACCAAGGCATAAGAAACAGAGTCAAGAGAATATATGATCACAAGATCAATAACAATTAAGATACTTCACATGAAGCATGATTTCAAAAGAACAAGACAATGTGTAGGCTAATGTCCATAGGACCAAAAGTAAGACAGAAATAGGATAATTTCTCAAGAAGAATAATCGGAGATGCAAACATACCTCAACTTCAGAGCCAAACGTCCAAAGACACTTCTAGGTCCAAGCCTAGGCTTCCAAAGCACCTATTAGCATATATATGGGATTAGGGTTAGATTTATATTGATTTCATAAACCCTAAAAATCACCTTTTTAATTATATGCAAATTAGGTTTCCAAAACCATGCCATATTTTAGGTTATATTTTCCTGAGTTTGAAACATATTTTATTATATTTTTCTGACCTATAAATTATTAGTTATGAATTATACAAGTTATTATCTTATTTAATTAGATCCATTAAATCACCCTTTGAAAACATCAGACTCAGGTGAAAAAACCAATACCAAAAGAAATCTTACATTTTTATGAATCCAATGAGTATTTATTTGAAATTTTATGATTAGCAGATAATTATTTATCAAATTTTGAAATTCAACCAATGACAAAATTCCAAATCAGCGTTTAAACCAGCAAAAGAGAGAGGGAAAAGAACGGGACCCGCTGTGTGACATGGGCTAATGGCAAGCCACCAAGTCACATCTCAGGCCCACACAACTGCAGGTTGCCCAAGCGGACGAAAGGACGACGCTACACTCACACGAGACAACTAAGAAATAGGAGGCGGAAGGGCAAGATTGTAACTTGGCCGAAGCCCATCTTCAACCTTGCTCGCACGCCATGGCTGCAGCAGGTGAAGGTCCGAATTGGGAAAAACTGAAACATGGGACGATACCAAGAAATGAACGTACAGAAATAGAGCTTAAGGCAAAACAAACTCACCACCGAAGAGAATTGGAAAATCCACAGTGTCCACGTCCCACACAAGCTGTAGTAAGACAAGAGGGTAAACCTGATCGGCGAGGGTCCATATCTCTCCACCAAGGCTAATTGAGGTGTGAGGAGGGATCGTAGAGTTTGGACGGAGCCGAGGGAACCCAAAAACATTAGCGGGGTGCGGCAAGGAAGCATCTCAAAAACCATGGAGAAGAAGGAAATTGGGGGTTCCTTTTATAGGCCACTATATAGGTGGTTGTAGGGGTCGGGTTGAGCGGAATCAGAAGGGGAACACAATGCCAAAGAAATCTCGCAGAAAGGTTAAGAATCGGGAAAGCAATCCTCGAAAAACCAGCCCCGCTGGTACTGTTGCCGCGCGCCCATCCTACTCGAGGTAGGAGATGGGTTCAGCACCGCAAGATCAAGATCGAACGGTCCAGATCCAAGCCGAAATGGGAAAAGGAAAACAAGGCTAGAGTGACAGCATTAGATTAGGAAACTATAGCTTAATCGATTTAGGAGTAAAGTCAAAACCAATTAATGCACATATTTCTCTTTCCGCAATTAGGGGTCCTATTATTATCCAAATTAAACCAAACTTTGCACACAAGTTAAGTTAAACATGTAGATTCTGAATATCTAATTAGATTTCACTTTTGGAAACTACAGACGTATTATTTAATATATTCTTTATTTCTCTTTCCTGATGCATTAATGACACATGGATTATCCAAATTAGATGAAACTTGACCCAGAAGTCATAATTAATGTATTAGACACGCATTTTCCATCAATTTTACATATTGGAGTTGTTTGAGCATTTATTTAATATTTGAAGGTTCTACACACTTTCTCTCTCCTGATCTCACCTTTTAAGAAAACTTTCTCCTAATTGGATGAAAATTCACCCAAAGGCTATATTTATTATATAGATCATGAATATGAGATTATTTTCCTCTTTTGGGGTCAATTATTATATTTATTTATTAATTACACTTTTTAGGAAATTTCTCTCTCTTAACTTACCATATTATTTCAAGGTTGTCCAAATTAAACGAAAATTGACATGTAGGCTTATTTTGATGTGTAGATTACGAATTTGAAGTCTATTATTTAATTTGAGGCTTTCTTACATTGGTTATGTCATATGGCCCATTAGAGGCCCATTAGATCATATGCATCCAATTAAGTTATTCATCATCTTATTATCACCAAGTAAAATATATGACTTATTAGATTACATTTTTCATGCATTAGATTATTAGGTTCACTCTAATCTCAACCTTATTTGGTCAAACCCAAAAGGTCACAGTTCTAGGGTAGGATCCAAGATCCGGTATGTTACAACACTCCACCTCTTAAAAGGATTTCGTCCTCAAAATCTATAGATCAAAACATCAACAACTAATTACTCTCCACCCCTTAAGGGTTCAATCTAACCAGTCAAACTAAACAACTTTTTAGAGCTACCCACATCTTTTAGTTGTGAAAGTTTTAGAGATTTATATGTTTTTCAGGTATCCAACTAAAAGTCACCATCTAGGGTTGAGTTTTAGGTCCTTGTATCTCTAACCTATCAACCCTACATGAACATCCAAAAGTCATAGGGTAGTTCAACTATACCTTTATTTCAATCCTAGTCACAAAACTAGGGTTAGATTATACTCAACTAGAGTTTCATATTCATTGTGACTTAGTTTGAGAAAACATCGACAAACCTGAGAAAACTTTTGTATGTATAGTAGTATAATGAAAATAATTTTTGGAGATAAGAATCATTGCGAGGTGAAAACAAATAGTTGGCCAAAACTCAATGCGAAAACCAAGTCACAACTTTTCCATATTAAGACTTCTTAAGCTCATCCTCAAATTGAGCCTTATTGCATAAGAAGATCATCATTGATCAAATCTAGGGTCAACGTCTCACTTAAAGGTAACTAACTAAGTCAAGGGTTCTAAAGGGAGACACAATTGAAATAGTTAGATTCCCACTACCATGGGCTCTGATACCATGCTGTAAAGAAGAAAAACTACTTCTCTACTAAAAATTTGAACCATAAAACCCCCAGTCTAAACACACTCAGAAGGTATGTTGGAGTGGGTGTAAAATTTTCAAATCTTTATATAATGGTAACAAAAGACCAAAGTATAGCAGCGGAATAAAAACATGACTATATTCAATTTAACAAAGAGTACAACTTAAACTAACATCATAAGGATCCATGTAGAGGAAATATAAACCACCTCAAGATTGTCTCCAAGCTTCATTATCACAAACTAAGTATAGGTCAACATGCCATGCATCCAAGTCCTCCACCTAGGGTTGGAAGCATACCCCAGCAAAAGAGAAATAACAGGAGACATCAGTAAAGGCTGGTATGTGCATACTAAAAAGCAATTTGAGCAATATAAGGATATAAAGGACATCAAATGTAAACGCTTACCATGCAAGAGATAAGGACTACACAAAGAGGGCATAAAAGATAAGAATAATCCACACATATAAAAATAAGATACTTTCCATAATCAAAACAACAATAAAGTTTGTGCAATACTGGCACAAAGAGAGAGTAGGGCACACACCCCATAATCAACATCAATAACCTGCATGCATGTGAGATAAGCATAGACCTAGAACAATATAAACACAATTGGCGGCCAACCCCCATAAAGCTGAAACCTGATAGAGAAAGGAATACTGCAAATCTCCCAAATATATAAAATGGGTCAAGACACACATCTTGCCCTGGGTACGAGGTTCCTTGCCGTTCCAAAAGATCAAGAAATATCACATCTGCTATAAACAAAACCAATGCACTTACACTACTCTAGTGCTACTGAATCACAAAGCATGTTTAATGTAGAGGCAAGTAGAAAAGTATAGTCAAAATAAACAAATTTGCCATCACACAATGGACAACACAAAAATATAAACATCCACATCATAGTGGGCTTATATCAACAAGTAAAATCCACATCATAGTGGGTATATATCATCAAAAGTCCAACTTGCACCAAGGCATAAGAAATAGAGTCAAGCGAATATCTATGATCACAAGATCAATAACAATTAAGATACTTCACATGAAGCATGATTTCAAAAGAACAAGACAATGTGTAGGCTAATGTCCATATGACCAAAAGTAAGACAAAAATAGGATAATTGCTCAAGAAGAATAATCAGAGATGCAAATATACCTCAACTTCAGAGCCAAATGTCCAAAGACACTTCTAGGTCCAAGCCTAGGCTTCCAAAGCACCTATTAGCATATATATGGGATTAGGGTTAGAATTATATTGATTTCATAAACCCTAAAAATCACCTTTTTAATTATATGTGAATTAGGTTTCCAAAACCATGCCATATTTTAGGTTATATTTTCCTGAGTTCGAAACATATTTTATTATATTTTTCTGACCTATAAATTATTAGTTTTGAATTATACAAGTCATTATCTTATTTAATTAGATCCATTAAATCACCCTTTTAAAACATCATATTCATGTGACAAAAACAATATCAAAAGAAAGCTTACATTTTTCTGAATCCAACGAGTATTTATTTGAAATTTTCTGATTAGCGGATAATTACTTATGAATTTTTGAAATTCAACCAATGACAAAATTCCAAATCAGCATTTAAACCAGCAAAAGAGAGAGGGAAAAGAACGGGACCCGCTGTGTGACATGGGCTAATGGTAAGCCACAAAGTCACAGCTCAGGCCCACACAACTGCAGGTTGCCCAAGCGGATGAAAGGACGACGCTACCCTCACGCGAGACAACTAAGAAACAAGAGGCTGAAGGGCAAGATTGTAACTTGGCCGAAGCCCATCTTCAACCTTGCTCGCACACCATGGCGGCAGCAGGTGAAGGTCCGAATTGGGCAAAATTGAAACATGGCACGATACAAAGAAATGAAGGTACAAAAATAGAGCTTAAGGCAAAATGAACTCACCACTGAAGAGAATCGGAAAATCCACAGTGTCCACGTCCCGCACAAGCCGCCGCAAGACAGGAGGGTAAACCTGATTGGCGAGGGTCCATATCTCTCCACCAAGGCTATTTGAGGTGTGAGGTGGGATCGTAGAGTTCAGACGGAGCTGAAGGAACCCAAAAACATTAGTGGGGTGCATTAAGGAAGCATCTTGAAAACCATGGAGAAGAAGGAAATTGGGGGTTCCTTTTATAGGCCACTATAGAGGTGGTTCTAGGGGTCGGGTTGAGCGGAATCAGAAGGGGAACAAAATGCCGAAGAAATCTCGCAGAAAGGTTAAGAATCAGAAAAGAAATCCTCGAAAAACCAGCCCCGCTGGTACTGTTGCCGCGCGCCCATGCTACTCGAGGTAGGAGATGTGTTCTGTGCCGCAAGATCAAGATCGGACGGTCTAGATCCAAGCCGAAATGGGAAAAGGAAAACAAGGCCAGCGTGACAACATTAGATTAGGAAACTATAGCTTAATCGATTTAGGAGTAAATTTAAAAACCAATTAATGCATATATTTGTCTTTCCTCAATTAGGGGCCCTATTCTTATCTAAATTAAACCAAACTTTGCACACAAGTTAAGTTAAACATGTAGATTCTGAATATCTAATTAGATTTCACTTTTGGAAACTACAGGCGTATTATTTAATATATTCTTTGTTTCTCTTTTCTGATGCATTAATGACACATGGATTATCCAAATTAGATGAAACTTGACCCACAAGTCATAATTAATGTATTAGATACGAATTTTCCATCAATTTTACATATTGGAGTTGTTTGAGCATTTATTTAATATTTTGAAGGTTCTACACACTTTCTCTCTCCTAATCTCACCTTTTAAGAAGACTTTCTCCAAATTGGATGAAAATTCATCCAAAGGCTATATTTATTATGTAGATCACGAATATAAGATTATTTTCCTCTTTTGGAGTCAATTATTATATTTATTTTTTAATTACACTTTTTAGGCAATTTCTCTCTCTTAACTTGCCATATTATTTCAAGGGCGTCCAAATTAAACGAAAATTGACATGTAGGCTTATTTTGATGTGTAGATTACGAATTTGAAGTCTATTATTTAATTTTAGGCTTTCTTACATGGGTTATGTCATATGGCCCATTAGAGGCCCATTAGATCATATGCATCCAATTAAGTTATTCATCATCTTATTATAACCAAATAAATTATATGACTTATTAGATTACATTTTTCATGCATTAAATTATTAGGTTCACTCTAACCTCAACCTTGTTTGGTCAAACCCAATAGGTCACAGTTCTATGGTAGGGTCCAAGATCCGGTATGTTACAGTCTTCTTCAATAATTGCTAGACGACGAGTAGTAGACGAACTGGTTATAGCTCGGGCCCCTCACGAAGGGTCTCGGGTTTGAATCTTGCTTGAAGCGCTGCTCGAAAATGAATTTCCCATAGTGTCATCCGGCCTCTAATGTGACTTATTGAGATACCAGTGTGTAGGCGCACGAGTCTCTCGGGTTTACCATCCCTACTATCTGGGCCTCCGCCTAGGGGGGTGGGTTTCTCCGAAAATAAAAAAAACTACTAGATGACCATCGCTTGGCTGGGAACTCTCTCCTACCCCAACCTATTTATTATCATGCGATCCGAGAAACCAATAACTTTTTGCATCAAGATTTTCCAATTCTCTCTCTCTCCTTTAGTTCTTTTCCTCTTATCCCCTCTCACCCACTTTTCTTTCCCCTTTCCACACCCAAACACCCTATATGTACTAGGGTTTCCTATCTTTCACACCAATACATAACCAACTTCTTCATTCATCTGCTCTTCCCATGTTCTCCTCTTGTTTCCCCTCTTCCTACATGCCTTCATCATCGAGGCCATAGAAAATAGGTCCCAAACATTTGGTGCATCTCCAATAGTAGTTCCCTGATGCTATCTTGGCTTCATTGTCTCTCTAGTATATCATCCCTACTTCGTTTGTGTCATTGAGACTCCCAATGTTCTCGATAAGAGATCTAACCCCAGAAGTCCGTAGTAAGGTTTAGGATCATCTCCTTGCATAACAATGGATCCTTATAGGCCAACAATGCGACAAGAGGCGTGGTGAGTATCAAGTCCTCAATTTTGAAGCCATGAATATTATTACATAGATCTCATAGATGATTTGACGTGCTCTTGACATTATTTCCTTTTAAAACCCCTCATTTGACTTTGCTTTATGGGTTTCCTTCGGAAATGCAAGGCCTACTCATATGTTTTCTAGTTTTTGACACCTTTGACCTTCTCCTAGTTTCTATCCCTAGCGGCAAGAAGATTTCTAGGGCTCTAGACACCTCAACACAGTGTTTAGGATCGATGAGTTTGGGCTGATGCCAAGGACACAACACCGACATCTTCTCAACTAGATTGCCACTGGAGATATAGACTCAATCCTAGGATTTTCCCTCCATCACTAGGCGAGCAATGGTCGCGATGAACCAACAAAGACTGTTAGTGCTTTACCTCACTTCCCTTCGGTTTATTGTTTTCAAGTGACATAATTCCATGGGTAAAACTATCGTTTTGCACTTTAATTCTATGTTATATGTTCATTGATGCATTGTGGACCATAGAGCCAGTTGGCCAATCCCCATTTGTCCATGACAGTTGAACACATCTAGAATTTCAATTTATTAATTGACTTGGTTTTCCAAAATTCTTCATTGGATTTAAATTATAAAGTCCAAACTAATTCATACTAAGTCAGAAAAATAAAATAAAATAGGTTTTGGAATCACAAAATTATAATCTATTCATTGGTAGTAGTTCATCACCTAACTTAAATATAAAAAAATGTGATTTTTATGGGTTTATCTAATTTTTTAATAATTCTATAATTCATAACTAATAATCTATTAGTCAGAAGAAAAGTAAAATATGCTATGAACTTAGAAAAATATAATATATAATATATAATATATGATATATAATATATAATGTATAATATATAATATATAATATATAATATATAATATATAATTTTTTTTGGATCAGGTAAAATATTACTATCTCAAAAAATGCGTATAGGTGAGCCTATACTGTACAAAGGGTGGTTTAACTACAAAAACCCCAATGTGTAAAGGTAACCAGATCTAAACCTTTATAAATATCAGGTTTAACCCTTACATTGACAACAAGTCTACCAGCAAGAGACTCAAAAACATCAAACTTATCAGTAGCCCATCCCCCGTGGATTCTGGTATTTCTCTCAAACTAGATACAATAGACGATGGAAGAAACTCCCATGCCTCCAAAAACTCTCATTGAGGAGCTCTTGTTAGTTCTCTGCCATATCCACTTCAGCCCGTCTTCCAAACAACTGGGAGGGTAACTACCCCAACCATTTTTGAGGGACCATCTGCACCAAATGTACTTGAAAAATCTACAATGAAAGAAGAGTTGTACCTGTGTTTCATCTGCATCACCACAAAGCACACATTTAGGGTCGACATTAAGACCCCAAGCTGCTAGTTTGTCAGACGTAGGGAGACGGACAAGAACAACCCTATATAAGATGCACCCCCATTTCAGCAGCTGACCTTTGTTCCAGATGATTTCGGCCCAAGGCACAAGCGGACCGCATATCTTTAGCTCCCAATGCTTGGCAACCAAACAGTCCCAACCTCCACCACATCTCAACTGGTAAGCATATTTCACTTCATGCCACCTCTCCAACATTCTTTTCCACACAACGGAGTTGATGCCCACAACCACTGTGTCCAAGGAGCAGTCATATCTTTCCTTCATCCACAACATCCAAATAGAATCCTACTGGGTGATAAATCTGTGGAACCATTGAGAAGTAGCAATCCAAGCCAAACTGACCGGATCAGCCACTCCCAAACCACCTTGAGTCCATTCTTTGTTAATAATATCCCAAGCAATCCCATGCGTCTTCCCACCCCATAGGAAGCTACTCATCAAGCTTCTTAATTTATTCAATATGAACCCGGGAAGCTCATCCTATCTGCACCAGAACCTGGTCTTGGCACCCAAAACCGAATTACACACGACTAATCTCCCCACCATAAATACGTGTAGGCTAGGCCACTTGTCGATCTTGGATCTCAACTCATCCACCAAACTACCATAGTCTTTGCCTCGACCTTTACCACCAGAGATAGGGACACCCATGTACTTAGCAGGAAACCACCCCCTCGTAATACCCGCTGCTTCCTTCATTCTCCCCCGCCTTGAGTCACACGATCTTGAAAAGAAGACTTTAGATTTTACATCATTAATATACAACCTAGTGAGGCACCCAAAACTAGTGAAGATCATTCTGACTTGTCTTAGGTACTTGCAATGACCAACTATGAAAACCATCACGTCATTAGCAAACACAAGATGCGAGATGACTGGGGTATTCTTCACCTTGAACACCTTCAATCTCCCCTCACACATGGATGTGGAAATAGCGGAGGACAAAGCCTCCATCATAAGCACAAAAAACATGGGAGATAAGGGGTCACTCTATCTCAAACCATTGGAAGCAGAAAACAAGCCATGCGGGACCCCATTCACCAACATTGAGAAAGAGGTGGCTTCAACACACTGAATCATAAGCTTGATCCATCACACAGAAAATGGGATTGCCTATCACCTTCTCATTCCACGCCTCCTGGACCACTTCTTTAAATCTAGGCCACTCCACCCAAAAATTGAGGAACCTGAAAGGTTTGTTCTTCCTCTGGTTCACCCCCATCTCCAGGACCATCCAAGAATGATCGCTGTTGGGATGACCCCCTAAAGAAATATTAGCTTCAGGGAAGATGTCCAGCCACACGGAATTGACCAGCCCCCTATCCAGTTGGCTAGCAATCCTATGATCCGGACACCTTTTATTCTGCCAAGTTGTGATCCCACCATTCATATTCATCTCAATCAAACCAGCACTATCCACAACATCATTGAACCCATTGAGAATAGAATTAGGTATGGGAAGCCCACCATACTTTTCGCCCGCCTTCCTAACATGGTTGAAATCACCCATCACCAAATGTGGCACTTGATGTTGGGTAGTCTCCCTAATGGTATTCCAGCAAAACCTTCATCTACCTTCGTCATTGTGTCCATAAACACCAGTGAAGACATAGTGAAAACCCCCATTGTTGATGCAGCTAGCAACCATAACCCGGTCTGTAGCATGGATGATCTGCACATCCCAAACCTCATGATTCCAACCAATGGCCATTGTTCCACCATCGGTCTGCTCCAAGGTAGTTTCCATCCCCCACCCACCAGGGAATAAGCCATTAACTTTCTCTTTGTATTGCCTCTTGATTTTGGTTTCTAGCAGTAGCACCATATCTTCTCTAGTCTCTGCGATAACCTTTCTTATTCTCCTTTGTCTCTTGGGCCTCGATGCCTCCCTCACATTCCATGTAAGTACAAGCATACTAACTCTATTTTTGCCCACCCCTTCCAGGGGTGTTCATTCTAGGTGGCGTGCATCTGCCCCTCGCAGTGGTTGCAATCTATAGCCCTCTATTTCTCGTACCTGTCTGAGACATTTCATGGAATATATCATCTATATCTACATTCTCCAACGTAGAGAATTGGTTGTTGTAATTCTGACCTCCTGGATTGGCCCCAATACCCACCGCTCCATCTGCATCCAGACTGACCATTGTTTCCACTATGTCCACCACCTGCACCTTCACCTCCTCTTGATCCACCTGAATTATCTCTGTATCATCCTTAAGTAGGGTCGATGCTTGAGCAGCTTCAACAACAGCCTGATGGACGACCTCTCCTCAAGACTGTCCATCTGATGCCTATCCCTGTGGGGACTCCAAGACCTCTGTTACCTTGCTACTGGGTCTTTTACTCTTATTGGTCCTCATTCTGTTTGTACGATGTCTACTTGAGTCTCGCCCTATCACAACATGGGGAACCTGGATAGCTGAGCAGGAACCAGGGCAGTAACCCTTTTGATGACCGAAAACTTTACAACTCTCACACCTCTCAGGAAGGTCGTCGTAGATGATCTTGAATTCCAACTCCTTACCATCAGGAATCTCAACCATGACAATCAGAGGCGGCACACGATCATCTTTGAGTTCCAAGCAAACATGGGCAGCTCCCGCAAACCTTCCTTCATAGTGGAAATCAACGACCTTCGGCTCTCCCATTCCGCAAGCGATGATGGAAACCACCCTTCTGGACCAGTGGGAGCCCACTTCAGGCATCGTAACCCAAACTGACACTGATAAAAGAGCAGCCCGCCGGATATCAGCCTCGAGGGACCATCTTCTGGTGATCACCAACTTCCGATCGAAAAACCATGACCCTCTGTCTAGGGCCACCTTCATGTCCACCTTCGAAGAAAATCTAGCTAGGAAAAGACCACCCACCAACAGTGAGCATTGGAGTCCCCCCTTTGGCGTCCAACACCTAACCATCCACCCGTACAGCTGATGGAAGATGCACTTTGCCCCCATGACTTAGACGATCACAGAGAACCTATGGAAACTGTCCATCTCCTCCATCACGGGCACCAACATCTTCATCTAGGGTCTAGCATCGTCAGCCCTAAACGCCAGTGATTTGGGATCCTCCAGGGTAAGCATAGGAGCAAGGTTAGGTCTGGGAATGATAGGGTTGGAAACCGTCGCAACCCAGCCCCTATCTACTATGACATCGGTAGTCGGATCACCCCAAGTACCAGGGCCCGAGGATGAGGTGGACGAACCCACCCTATCCCGCACAACGATTGCCATGAGATACCCTCGCTTAGAGAGTGAACGGAGCTTCTCACACTAGTCCAGCGGCGATCACAAATTTTTTATGGAAGCTGTAGTTACCTTGAAAGAAAAGAATAATATATAATATATAATATATAATATATAATATATAATATAACATGGTTTTAATAACCAAACCCAATAAAAGGTGCTTTTTAGGGTTTATATAATTAATGTAAACCTAGCCTTAATTTCATATATGCCTTTAAGTGGTTGCTTGTGGACTGAGGTGGAATTAGGGTTTTAACCTTGTACATATGTAGACTTCATGAGAGATATGATGCATCTCCATACAATTATATTGAGTAATTAACCTAATTTAATTCTCTCTTAATGTTTGTTTAGACTCCATGAGTAATATTGAGCAATTATTTTATTTTCTCTCTCTCTCTCTCTCTTGATCAACTTTGAGGTACTTTGATGATAAATATTCTTTTGTTTGACTTCATGACTTATTTGGGTCTAATCTTAATGACTTTGAACTCTTAATCTATGTTGGAATTCTAAATTATACTTTCTTCTTGATGAAACCCTAATTGAGATATTTTAATCAAGTTGCCACTTTTGTGGTGTATTATTATATTGTCCATTTTTGCGATGACAACTTTCTTTACTCTATAAAAGATTAATCTCTGTACTTACCTATACATTATGAATGCTCTATGATTCGGTATCCCTAGACTAGTGTAATTACTTTGGCTTTCAGGCTATGTGCCCAATTTTTAGGATGGAGGTTGTGCCCCATACCCAGGTTGTGTGCCTACTTTTATATATATTGGAATTTGGCAGTACATCATTCACTATCAGGTTTCAAGGTTGTGAGCCTTGACCACCATTGTTATTTATATTTCTCTAGTGCTATGCTTATCTGACATGCATGTAAATTGTTATTATTGTGATGGGTATTGTGCCCAAGATTTATGTATGCTTGTATGACACAACCTTTATGTTTGTTTAATGACAAGTATTCTTCTTGTTTATCATCTTCGAGAAGTTATATTCTTTTGGATATCTGCTTGGGTGATACTTACCTCCTCTGTGAGAAGCTTTATTTTATTTGATGTCCTTTATTCCTTATATTTCTAAATCCATATTTAATATGCACATAACAACCTTTATGCTAATATCTTCCACTTTTTCTGCTTTTGTTGGGGTATACTTCCAACCCAAGGTGTAGGACTTGAAAGACTGGACTTGGCAACATAGACCATGTAGGTGGAACTCTTGGGAGATAAATATAAGATAACTAGTAATCCCTCTACTTAGATCCTTATGTTGTAATTTTGATGTAAACCTTGCATGAGATAATAACGTACTTTTGTAAAATTTATTATAGTCATGAAATATTATTCTACTGCTACACTCTACTTATTCTGGTATACCATCAGTTGAGGAAAAAAATGTACACCTATTTCAACATGCTTGTTGGTCTGTTTTAAATAGATGGATTCATTCCTCAAATTAAGTAAGGAATGGATCCCCTCTGGGGTCCCACTCCTTACAAGTGTCCCCTTGCTTTTTTCTATTAATATTTTATAACTTTATCAAAACTACTACAAGCATTTGCATAGAGATTCTCACCTTGTCACCAATGCCTTTGCAAAACACTATAGGGATCCTCTGAAGATGGTACTTGTTAATTATTTTGGTTGCATAGGGACTTGACTGTTTCATTTCTGACTTATCAATGATTTCTTATCTAGTGGCTAGTCTATATATTTCTTATCTTCCTTTGTATGGTGTCCCCTTGATCTTCTGCAAACCTACAATATTTATTTGAATAAGATAGTCCATAAGCAATAGTTGGGTAATTATCTATGGTCGGTATGTTTAGGGTTATATTGAGGTGACTTCCAAAAATTCTCTTGTTTTGGATAAAAATCCATTTGATCGTTAGATCTTGGAAAAGTGGTTAGGTGCTAAGCCTCATACTAATGATATTCCATGTTAGAATGGTCAAGTCTCTAGTAGAATGAATTTTTTTGATCCCTTGATTTAGCAACTTCTGAAGCTTAATAGGAATATTCCTCTACTAAAAATTCAACAATTAATCTTGTTATGCTTTGCTTCAAATGGACAAAGAAAACCAACAACTATTTTTTCATTTTTCCTTGAAGAGAAAATCAAAATCCAACACGACATTAATATAAGAATTGTCTAGAAACGGTTAATTATTTTTTAGCTTACCATTTATAGATATTGATATTGTGTAGACATTTATTCCTTTTTCAAAATATGAAAAATAACATTGAATTTTCACATTGAGATGTATATATTTTCATGTGAATTGTAAAATAGGGGCAAGGTATATGTGAATCCCCATGTACATTCATTTTTCAATATAAAAGAAAGTGTGTTTGTAAACATAATAATATGACGATCTAATTTATTATCAATTTCTTATTAAACATGCTGATGTACTAATAAATGCATGCATAGCCTAACTGTGTATGAATGTTTAGTAAATGTTGCTTTTCCCTACACACTGATTACACATAAAATTGTAGTAAATTCATCTTTTTGCTAGACATTTACAACATATGCAATCTTAATTATACATTTAGCTACATTTACACATACACTTAAATATGTAAATTTCATATTTCACTACATTCCAAACTACATTTATATATGTATCTATTCATTTTTTAACTATATAAATAAAAATTGTAGTTAAATTTCTAAGATGAGCATATACTACATTTTTCATATGTATAAAAATATAGCTAATGCCTAAAGATACAAAATATGGAGTTTTGGCTATATTTTTTTTAGTTAAAAACCATGTTTAAGGAAACTAAAGATCCACAAATCCTTTGCCTTTGACTTATACAAATCTTTTATGGCCCAACATCACAGATCATCCTGAAGAGTCATGATAAGACACAAGTAGAGACTTATCAACACAAACATATACATTATGCCCAATGTCAATAACATAATAAAGTGGTTTAAATATATAAAAGAGTTTAAATGTATAGAAACATACCCATCATTGAAATTTAAAAAAAACTAGCTATCATGTTGACCACCACATTCTCAACTGTAGTTATAATAGCTTTCTTCTCCTTCTCTATAGGACAATCATTATTCCAATTACCAACTTGTCAACAAGTCCAAGAAGGTTTGTTCTTTAATCTCTTTGAATCTTGTCCTCTGATTTATGTATGTTCTTATTTTCCTTGTATCTTTTCTTAGAAGTCATAAGATTTACTACATGGTTGACATCAACTTGCACCTTGACTTGTGCCTATTTTAAGTGCTCCTCCCTTATTGAATTATTAACATGACTTCATTTTGGGATATATCACCTTTTTTGTGCTTGACATTCATTCCAATGGCCTCCCAAAACTTGAGGAACTTTTTCATTATACACATAAGAATAAACGTTTTAGGTATTCTCATACCCACTTCTTGGAATTCATGACACAAAATATAGAAATTGTGTACCTAATCAGAAATAGATTTACCCTCTACTATATGAAACTTAAAAAATTTAAGACATAATTTTTTCAACACCCTAATTCCCTATATTATATTTGTTATGTAATGTATCCCATAGAACGTTGGTCACCATGACAGGAGGTTTGGAGTATACATCATACAAATTATTTGACACTGCTAAGAGAATACTCCTCTACACAACAAATCACCCTTCTTCCGCTCAGTGATTGTTAGAAATCTTAGAATCAATATCATATGGTTTAGATTCCTCCTTTATGAGTTAGTCAATAAATCCTATCATTCTAAGACAAATTTCCATATGGATTTGCCAACGTACAAATATGACACAGTCAAATATTTTAGACATACTAGAAGTATCAATCTTAGAACAACAAGGACCACACTCATCTATGTTGTTTAACATCATTACTAATTTTGTAAACCTATTTGATTTTTTGAATCATCACTGCATGAAGTAGTAAGAAATTACATTTATAAGTAATATGTTTTCTGAACAAGTTTAAATTTTGATGAGAAATTTTAGAACAAAAAATTAAGAGAAATAATAAAACAATGTTAGGAAACTCAAATCAGATCGCCTGTTTGTTCTAAGTGTTGGTATGGTATGCCCAGAGAGCCAATCATATGATGATTGTGATGGCATATTACATAGAAGGATTTGATTAGTAATCATACACTCAGTTTTGAGATAATGAAGAAACGTTATAAATGTCTAGAGAATGACAATAATCAATGACATATGTCTTCAAGTATGTGACTTGAACAATGAGATCATACATATGTTAAGAATATGTACATTCTTATTATGTACCTAGTTGGTTATTATGTCCCTAGTCAGATGAGATCATACCTATGTTAAGAGTAACTAGGCGCCACTCTTTACTTGTGATGTCATAAACTAGTTATGGACATTCACTACCAACGTGATATGGGACGTATAGGGTCACACACATAGGAACTCATCTAGAAGAGGAGTTTAACCAAGAATGATAATTGAATTGGTTACTAAAGTGTTTAGTTATTCAATTCAAGCAACAAATCAGCTGGCTAGACTACCAACCAATCAGCTCAAGTGTTGAGATGACCGTTTGGAGTGTCAGGCTGATTAGAAATTGAATTGGCTGAGTTCAGCATGAATTGAGACACCAAATGATCATCTCACTAAGTGAACCAATTGGCTCGGTCATGCCAACCGAAGGTTCTAGCGACTTTTCCAAATTTTTGAGACAAGTTAATCTTTTCATTTATTGAATTCAATTAGTGCAAGGAATTAATGTTTAGCATTAATTGGAAAGGAATTGTCGATTCATCTACGACTAGGAAACATGGTGAAATGAACTATTCGGGGTGCAGACTGATATACTTGCATGTAAACCAAATGGTTTGGTTGCCAACTGATGGTTTCGAGATTAGCATGTTGTAAAAATCAAATATCTTTCAGAGCCTTCCACTCCCACACATATTGGGAACCCAAACCCTAACCCCTCCCATAATTAAAGGGGTACTGGGGGATTCATAGAATATAAATCAATATGCCTCTAATAATTGTTGTCCTCTCTGGTTGTGTTAACCAATAGAGAGCCTGAGCAAGTCCTACCCACTAAAGGGAGGGATACCAAGGGAGAAATGTTGACCTAGAGGTTACAGATTACCTATATTTTGATAATGACTTAACCATTCCACTCATATGTATCTAATATGTGTGTTTAAGAGTGTTTGCAGGCATTAGGTACATGAAAATGATCTAAAATCCGAAGCCCTAGAATGGGTCAAGTTCAAGTCAAAATAGCTACAAGTGTGCATTTTGGGTTTTCTATGTAAACGACCTTAGAACATCTATGTAATCACTTGTAATGATGAATTGACTTGGAACTTAGAAGAGAAAAATGTTTGGGACAAAATTCACCAAGTGCTAACCACTTTAAAATGCAAATTAGAAAATTGATTATAGGCACTTGGTCGGTCGAGTTTCCCTGGCTTAAAACTCGACCGATCATCCTTGGTCGATTTTCTGAAGATTTCATCGGTCAAGTTGTGTTTACACATAACTCGACCGATCAGGTAACTGACCATTTCGAGTTTAAATGGTCGGTCGAGTTTTGTCAGGATAAAATCGACCGATCATTTGAATATCGGTTTTGTCTTTTACTTGATCGATCGAGTTACCCCTATTGAAACTCGACCGATTGCACTGTACGTAATTTGCATAAAAAGTGATGTGACCGTTGGTGAGTGTTTTGGGTAAAAATAGAGTCATTTCCTGGAACAAAAAATGGCTATTTTTGCATCCAAGTGTCCCACAACTTAAAGGGACACCCTCAACTATAAATAGACCCCCTTGGAGTTCATTCCAAGCTGCTCTTCCATTGCAAACTTGGAGCTAGCATAGTTGAGAGTGTTCCAAGCCCTTGAGCCCCTTTCTCTCTCTACCTTCAAGATAAATTCGTGAGCTATGAGTGAGTTAGGTCCCTGTGTATGAGATCTATCCCTTATATGATGTAAAGCTCTCCTTTCTCCCTTCCCACCACATATTCCCTTTGAAGATTGATTGAAGCTACTTCTCCAAGTGAAAGAAAAGTTGATGCTGCTCTTCCCCGAGTGAAGGTGAAGATGGTTGTTGGTCTTCAAGAGTGAAGAAAGCCAACTGCGCCAGATCTCCTAGTGAAGGAGGAACGTGGAAAAGCTCTCCAAGAGAAGGAGAGGTGCAAGGCAAAGCTCAAGTAAGGTGGGTAAATCCTGCAAGGCTGAAGACTAAAGCAAGAGTGGGTAAGTCCTTTGAAGAAGGATGAAGACTACTTGCAAAGTGGGTAAGTCCTTGGTAAGGTAGAAGATCTTAGCTTGAGAATCTAAGTCCTTGGTTGTGTGGTTACTATACCTTGTAATCTTATTGTGATATATAAGAGAACCATGTTGCAAATCCTAGAGTCTAACCAACTCTAAGTAGTGGACTGACATTGTTCCTAAGTTTAGGACGTAGAACCACTCTAAACCACTTGTCCAAGTGCTTGCATCCCTTGTCTCTTATCCTTGCTTTGAATGCTAGATTAAGACATCAAATTGTTGTTTGGTTTAGTTTCTACACTAAATTTAAATTGGTGGTCTAATTGATTTTGTGAAGTGTGTGTAGCTCTATTCACCCCCCCTCTAGAGCCCATTGATCCAACAAGTGGTATCAGAGCAGGTCTTCTCTAAGTTACTTAAACAAGTAGGAGAAGATGGGAGATTTGACTCTTGGTTCACTCAACCTTGAAGGAAGCTTCTCCATGAGACCTCCAGTCTTCGACAGCACAAACTTTCTTTATTGGAAGAGGAGAATGCAATTATATCTCCAAGGTGTGAGCTATGAAATGTGGATGATTGTCCACCTCAAATATGAAGATCTAAAAGGGGACATCACCACATGGACTAAAGCTGAAATGAAGCGTGCTAAACTCAACGCCAAAGCTATGAGCATCATCTACACCGCTCTTACTCCATCTGAGTTCAACCGAATCTCTTCTTGGGACATGACACATGTGATATGGCACAAATTGTGTGTCACCTATGAAGGAACCGGGCAAGTGAAGGAGGCCAAAGTCCACATGCTTGGTGGTCTTCTAGAGAACTTCAAGATGGGTAAGAATGAGAGAGTGACTGATATGTACACTAGGCTCAATGTCATCTTGAATAGCTTGGCAGCCCTTGGGAGTGTAATGGATAGAGGTACTATCAACGCCAAGATCTTGAGATCTCTTCCTAAGAGATGGGAGCCTAAGGTCACTTCAATTGAAGAGGTGTACAAGCTAAGTGAGTTGTCAACAGAGGAGATGGTTGGTAACCTCCAAGCCCATGAATCTATGCTTGACAAGCAAGAAGAGGAAGAGAAGAGAGAAGAAAAAGAGTCTAAGAAGATAAAGGACACAACCTTCAAAGCACAAATTGAAGAAATGGTTCGGCAACAAAAACTCTCCTTGAAGTCTCCCATCCCTTCCTCAAGTGAAGCTGAAGGTTCCAATGAGCATGAAGCAAACTACTCAAAGGGGAAACACTTCAAGAGCAAACCCTCCTCCTCAACTCCAAGATGATATGAGTGTGGTAAAAAAGGACACTACAAGAGTGACTGCCCAAAGGCCAAGAAGAGCCATCACAAAAGCAACCATAAGAAAGATGACAAGTATAAGAGAGAAGCCAAGTACAAGAGGAAAGACAAGAAGGAGAGAAGATCCAAAGATGCAGCTCATGCAACGTGGGAGGAGTCTTCTTCAAGCTCCTCAAGCTCCGAAGATGGAGAATGCTATTTAGCTCTCATGGCCTCTACTAGTGAAGATGTATGTGAGGTAAGCAAGGTAAGTGAAGTAAATTTGCTAGAGATGCCTAAAGAAACTATCATTGATATGCTTAATGAATGCCAATCATCTTTTGCTAATTGCAAATCTAAGAGGAAAAGGTTAGGCAAGATAGTTGATGATCTTTATGCTAAAATTGATGTTCTTGATAAAAATGAAAAATTGCATCTTGAGAGTATAGATTCCTTGCAAGGGAAATTTCTTGACCTTGAACTTCAATGCAATGGAGTAGAGGTTGAGAATGGTGTATATCTTAAAAATATTGACAATCTTAAGATAGAAAACCAAAAGTGCCTAGATGAGCTTGATACTCTTAAAACTGAAAATGTAGAACTCAAGATTATTGATGATGCTAGGAGAGATGAAGTCTATGCTTATTAAAGAAAGATTGTTGTGCTTAAATCTGAAAATGGCAAGTTGCTTGCTCAAGTTAACGATTTATCTTCTAGGTCTGGTTTGCCAAGAAATGAAGTTGCTAGCTTAACTTTTGAAAAGGATTCCCTTCTTACTAAAGCCCTATGTCTTGAGGCCGACCTTTTGCATGCTAGAGAAGATCTTTCGGGACTTTCTACTACTGTTATAAATCTTAGTGATGCTAATGCTAAGTTAAGATCTACTTTGCAAAGGTTTCTCTCGGGAAAGAAATCCCTCAATGATGTCCTAGAACACTCTACCAAACATGTTGGTACTAGTGGTTTGGGATATGATGGGACTACTCCCAAAGGTAAGAAAAAGAGCAAGAACAAGGGTAAGAAGAAGAGTGTGGAACCTCCCATTTTCCATGGAGAGACTTCTGGCTCTAAGAACCCTATGGTTTGTGTTAATTGTAAATGTGATGACCATTACTCCACTTATTGTCCTTACTAGCCCAAGGGGACCAACCCAAAGATGAAATGGATCCCCAAGCTAACCCCAAATCCCAAAGTTTGAGTTGGGTTCTGACATCCTTCTTTCTTGCAGGTTAAAAAGAGATGGATTGTTGATAGTGGCTGCTCTAAGCATATGACTAGAGAAATCAACAATTTCAACAAGTTTGTGAAAAAGAAAGGAGGATCGGTAACCTTCAGGGACAACAAGAAGGGTAAGGTCATAGGTGAGGGTGATGTAGGCAATGAGCTATGTATTAAAAATGTGTTGCTTGTTGATGGCCTACATCACAATTTAATTAGTGTTAGTCAACTTTGTGACAATGGATATCTTGTGTTGTTTACTTCTTTAGAATGCTTTCTTCTAGATTCACTCTGCTACAATGTTATATGTAAGGGTACTAGAAATGGTAATCTTTATGTTATTGTTCTTAATGCTCTTAAGCACATACTAGATAGATGCTTGGTTGTGGATAAAAATGATCTTACTCTTTGGCATCGTCATTTGGGTCATGTGAATTTGGATCAAATGAAGAAGTTGAACAAAAAGGATTTGGTTCGAGGACTTCCTAAATTGGAATTTCATAAGGATGAGGAATGCCAACCTTGTACACAAGGGAAACAAACCAAATCCTCCTTCAAATCCAAAGGAGTCATGAGTACTAATAGAGTTCTTGAACTTCTTCATATTGATTTATTCATACCAAGGAGAACGCAAATGCTTCGTGGCTCCAAGTATTGTCTTGTTATTGTTGATGATTTCTCTCGATATACTTGGACCTTCTTTCTCATTTCTAAAAGCGATACTCTTGATGTTTTATCGAGCTTTTGTAAATGGGCTGAAAATGAAGCTTCTTGCCAAATTTTTTCTATCCGTAGTGATCATGGGGGAGAATTTGAAAATGATCTTTTTGAGCATTTTTGTGAAAAACTTGGTTATTCACACAATTTCTCTTCTCCTCGCACGCCTGATAACCTCCAATTTTGTGATGTTATCTTAGTAATTTTCCTCAGTTTTCCACACTCTTTCTCAGATAAATTAGATAGAATCCTTAACTTTCCTCTCTTATTGCAAATATACTATTAGATTAACTTTTCTTCCTTTTTACTTACAGAAAAAGACACAAAAAAATCACACAAGCCTCATACGGTCTCAAGACTGCATGAAGCCAACCGGTCCTGAGACCACATGAAGCCAACCGGTCCCGAGACCGCATGGAGTCACACGGTCTCAAGACCGCATGAAGACAACCGGTCCTGAGACCGCATGGAGTCACACCGTCTCAAGACCGCATGAAGCCAATCGGTCATGAAACTACATGGAGTCACACGGTCTCAAGACTGCATGAAGCCAACACGTCCCGTGACCGCATGGAGTCACACGGTCTCAAGACCGCATGAAGCCAACCGGTCCCGAAACTGCATGGAGTCACATGGCCTCAAGACCGTATGAAGCCAACTGGTCCCGAAACCGCATGGAGTCACACGGTCTCAAGACCGCATGAAACCAAATGGTCTTAGGGTCCAACCAGTTTCTGAGCCCAAACGGTCTCAGGGTCCAAACAATCTCTAAGCCCAAACGGTCTCAGGGTCCAAACGGTCTCAGGGTCCAAACAGTCTCAGAGTCCAAACGGTCTCAGAGTCCAAACGGTTTCAGGGTCCAAATAGTTTCAAAGTAAAATTTCCCAAACCGTTTGGACTTCACTTAAAGCCTATAAATAAGACCCGAGGGGTCCTCCCAAAAATCATCAAGTTTCAGACGTCCAGAGGCTGCCTCTACTACTCCAGAGCTATTCCATCCTCCATCCTCCGCCCAAAGGCTGCCGGTCTGAGATCCACACTCCATCCTAAAGATGCTTTCTCTCTCTTCGCCAAAGAAGGTGGGAAGAGGAGACCTCATCATCAAGAAACCTGTGAAGTGTGAAGATCGTCATTCTCTCTCCTTCCAAGGGGTTGACTTTCCTCTCTCCTTTGTGGGGATGACATTCTCTCTCTCTCTCTTCTCGCCTCCTTCTTTTTCCTAGCTATGAGCGAGTAGTCTCTTTCACTAGGGTGCGGGGAGTAGCCCCGTTACCCATGTTTTCATTTCATGCAATGTAATCCATAGTTTGCAATAGAGATATACTTTCTTTTCAGTTCAACGTCAATCATTTAATGGATGCTTATTGCTTGATCACCAACTTGTGTTACCTTTTATCTTTTAGTATGAATTGTCTACGTTTGTACAATTAGATTCAAATCTCGATTTGATGTTGGTTCTTGATGCATGTATCCACCATGCATCTATTTCAGTGCTAAGAGTGTTTTTCAAGAAGTGGAGTAAACTCACTTCCATCGTTGTACTTTCATACTATGAAATGGAATCAATTGACGTATGAAAGTACAACCTTGATAAGTTGAGGAACACACTTTGCGAAGGGAATGATGTAAAGTAGGTGACCATTCGTTCAGGGATGGCTGGCATTGGAACATTCCCATGCTTCTCGTAGTTAGTTATCCGAAAGGAAACTAAATCTACAAAGGTACTAACAATAAAGACTCTTTTTGCAGGTTATGTTTTATGTTGTATATTTTGATCCATGTGTAGTGGTGGTGAAAGCCGATCACATCCTAGTGGCTCCTTATCATTGTTAACATCCTTAAGTTACTTTCTTGCTTTCTTTTACTTGCACTTAGTTTAAAACAACCAAATCTACCTTTCGATCTAGATACCAACTGTTAAGAGGTTAAGTGAAATTCTAACGTTTTCCATCTTGTTGCTCCCAACAAGACTGTTGTCCGATGGACTCGACCCTTAACTATACTACAATAAGACTTCCACATATCCTAGCATACGTGGGTGGAGTTCTCAATCTAGTATAAGCAAGGCTAAACCTAAAGACTTACTATCTTTAGGATTTTTAGTGGTGCGCCCAATTCCACGCGTGTGGAAGCTCCATCAACGCCTCAACAAAATGGGGTTGTTGAGAGGAAGAACAGGTCGCTACAAGAGATGGCTAGGACCATGCTTATTGAGTATGACACTCCTAAGAAGTTTTGGGCTGAAGTTGTTAGCACGTCATGCTTTGTGCAAAACCGAGTTTTCACACATCCTTCTTTCAAGAAAAACCCTATGAACTATGGTGTGGTAGAAAGCCGTCTATTGATTTCTTTCATGTTTTCGGATTTCCTTATTTTGTTTTAAACATGAAGGATTCTCTCAACAAGTGGCACTTGCTTCATTCTAGGACCATTCTTAGTGTCTTGGTTCTCCAAGAAACAAAGTACAGTGGCATTATCAACTACTGAAGCTGAATACATTGCAGCCGGGAGTTGTTGTGCTCAGGTCCTATGGATGAAGCAAATGCTCCAAGACTTCAAAATATTTTTTGATACTTCTCCTATCTATTGTGACAATACTAGTGCAATCAATCTATCTTACAATCCTATATTGCATACTAGATCCAAGCATATAGAGGTTTGCCATCATTTTCTCCGTGACCACATTGCCAAGAAAGATATCTATATCATACATGTAGACACAGAAAATCAGTTGGCGGACATCTTTACAAAACCTCTAGCTAGGGATCAATTTAATTTTATTCGATCTAAACTACTTATTGTTGATTTGAATGATCTTGCCATGTGTTCTAGCTAATTGTCTCTTTCCTATACGCTTGCTCATGTCTATCTTCACCTTGTTTTTCCTATATATATGCTTCCTTGTGCTTAAATTGCCTGTCAACATGCTTAGTTTTTGCTTATTTTTGGGTTTTTTTTATCAAATTTTAGGTTTTATCTCTAAATAGTGCACAATGATGAGCTAAATATGCCTAAGTATGTTAATTATACATAATAGAATGGAAAAATGAATTTAATTGGCATGTATATGGATAGGATCTAAGAATGAGACTGTTAGGTCAGGTTGACCTTCGGTCGAGTTTCCATCCTGGAAAACTCGACCGATCAGAAGCTGAGAGAAGTTCTTCAGTGGACCGTTTGGTCGAGTTTCCCAGACTTAGAACTCAACCGATCGACGGACTGAGCCAACTTAAAAGTTATGATCGGCTGACTATTTTCCCTTGCATCTAGAAAATAGCCGACTCATTCCTTGCCTCTAAGCCCTAAGCTCTCACACCCAGCCCTAAACCTCCCATTCCTAACGCTAGGGCGACCTAGCAACCCCAATCTTGACCTCCCCGGGTGCTCGTGGTGGTGTTTGTTTGGTGTTTGAGGTTTGCCTTTGCTCGTGTGCACATTTTTCTTCTTGTTTTCATTTCCAAGGCTTCCCATAAATGAAAATGTGTTGCTCCCGGCAATTTTCAAGCCTCTTCCTCGACTAATCACTTGATTCCATTCGATAACACCTCTTTTGTGTCTCTTAAGGCAGTAAATCGATATAAGGATCTTCTTCCCCGATCTCCTTTTCCATTTTGCCCCTTGGTTGACCCAAATTGTTTTCAAGCGGTTATTACCTCTTTTTCGAGGCTTCTCACCAAGCATCACCTATCCGCCCTTGCGATCGAACGTGACTGCTTTAACAATCACATGTCTAGCACTAAGGCAGTACACGAGTTCTACACAAACCTACGTTGGAACTACGATACGCTTATTCCCCCTCCGAATAATGAAGTAGTTCTTAACTCGATGATCGCCGATCGCCGTTTCCAAATCTCTGAGGATACATTAAACCAATTTTTTTTCAGAGACAAGGAAAACAACACTTAGCGTAAGGACTATGGCCAGTATTTTGATCTTCTTGACTCGGAAGGTTTTTATAAACACCATGAATTGATGCTACCGAACATTCATTGGTTTTTAAAGAAACCTGACGTGGCCTACAAGAAGAAGTCTACCATGCCTTCATCCTCTCTTGACCTTTGAAGGTGCATACTGACCTTGGTGATTAACTGCAATGTCCATCCTAAGAGAAATCAAATGAACATTGCAGAAAACATCGTGATCATTATGTATTGTTTGCTAAACAATATAGGTGTCAAATGGGCTAGATATATCTTACACCACATGACATGTCTCGACACCGGAAAGAACACCAAAGGCACCCACCCTCCCTACCCAACTCTGATCTGTGGTCTTTTCCAGTTCACCACTGATAAATCCCTCTTTTCTAACTTCCATTACCCGGTCGCTAGAAAAGGTGTGTGTATTAGTGAGACCACTCTTCAGAATGTTGTCCCTGTGTTTTCTCCTGCCTCTGGTGCTTCTGCCTCTACCTATGTCTCTTCCTCTACTAACCCACCCTCCTCCACCCATGCTCCACCTCCGCAGCCACATCCCCGACCCAGCCGTGCGTCCTTTCGTGCATCCAATGAAACCCTTCTGAGATATATGATGCATGAAAAGGCATACAACCGTCAGGTTCAGGAGCACCTGCACCAGGATCTGTGTTCAATCATGTCCACCATGTACCTATCCTATGCTTCACGCTACCCCACCTACCTTCCATACCCAGGTAGTGCTTATTCTTCTTATGCATACGAGAATTACTACCCTAGACACGACCAAAATAGACCAGAGCAATTGAATGTCGTCACTATAAGATCCGATCGTGTCCTTCATGAAATTACGAGAATCACTCCTGATGAAGATGATGCACCTGTCTTTACTTCGAACGCAAGCCCAAATCGAGGAATTGAGAAAACTGCAGAGATCACAAAAGGTAAAGAAAAAGAACAAGCTTCCAAAGAGCCAGAAGTCCCGCAATATAAACCTAGAATACCATATCCAGGAAGATTGAGAGAGACTAAAATGGACACCAGGTTCCAAAAATTCAAGGAGGCGATGAAGAAACTTTATATCGATAACCCACTCCTCGATGCTCTCTCTGAAGTACCATCTTGGGCTAAATACCTAAAAACTTTACTATCCAAGAAATACATTACTGAAGAACGAGAGACGATCAAACTGGCTCAGACCACCTCCGATATCATTCTTAATAAGATGCCCAAGAAAAAGAAGGACCCTGGTTCTTTCGGTATTCAATGTTGTATTGGAAACGCTTCGAGCAAAAAGGGATTAGCTGACCTAGGGGCCAGCATATCTATTATGCCCTACTCCATGTGTAAAAGATTGGGCTTCACTGATTTACTACCTACAACGATGATGATTTAGTTAGCCGATTCCACTATCACTGCACCTCTAGGAATTATTGAAGACATTTCAGTCAGGATAGGCAAGGATTCTTATGTCCCATGTGATTTTGTCATCATGGATATCAAGGAAGATCTCAGATACCCAATAATATTTGGCAGACCCTTCCTTGCCATAGCTGGGGTGCTTATCGATGTCGAAGCCGGGACAATCATTCTAAGACTGGGACAAGAAGCAATTCAATTCTGGGTCCTTAACAGCATGAAAGGCCCCAACATTCAAGAGGAAGTTTTTCTCTTAGATGCAATACATCAAATGTCCCAATTGGAAATATCTGAACCATCTGATGAGTTAGAAAATGTCCTAATAAATACATACGTCGAATTCTCAGACAACGAATTAGTTCAACAATGCCTGCAACACTTAAAGAAAGCTGAAGAAGCACCAGCAACCACTTTTGAGGAGCTCAAATTTGTCACTATTTTAAAACAACAGAAGCACCCAAGGCTCCCGAGATGAAAATCCTACCAACGGGACTTAAGCACATTTTCTTGGACGAAGAGAAATTATGTCCAGTAATCATCAGTTCCACTCTAATGAAAGACTAGGAAGAAAGGCTTCTCGTGGAATTGAAGAAACATAAGAAATCCATTGGGTACAAAATAACTGACCTGATAGGTGTAAACCCAGCCTTATGCATGCATAGACTGCCCATGGTAGAAGAATTTAAGCCTTCAAGAGAGAACTAGAGAAAGATGAACCCCAATCTTAAAGAAGTGGTTTGTCTTGAGGTCCTCAAGCTACTGAAATCTGGTATTATCTACCCAATTTTAGATTCCCAATGGGTCAAACCTGTCCAAGTGGTCCCCAAAAAGGGAGGGACCACTATCGTGTTAAATGATAAAAATGAGCTAGTACCCACGAGGATGGTCGCAGGGTGGAGAATGTGTATCGACTATAGGAAACTAAACAAAGCAACACGAAAGGATCACTACCCACTTCCCTTTCTTGATGAAGTCCTCGAACGCCTAGCCCATCAAAAGTTCTTCTGTTATCTCGATGGTTATTTTGGATTCTACCAAATCCCTATACATCCGGAAGACCAAGAAAAAACAACTTTTACTTGCCCCTTCGGGACATACACTTCTAGAAGAATGCCATTTGGGCTATGCAATGCCCCAGCCACCTTCCAAAGATGCATGTCGGCTATTTTTGTAGGGCTAAACGAGTCCATAATGGAAGTTTTCATGGATGATTTTTCAGTTTACGGAGATTTCTTTGACAACTGTCTACTCAACCTTGCACAAGTCCTACAAAGATGTGAGGAAACGAACCTCATCTTAAATTGGGAAAATGCCATTTTATGGTAACTGAAGGTGTCGTCCTCAGACATAGAGTGAGTGACAGAGAGATTGAGGTAGACAATGAAAAAACTGATGTCATCTCGAAATTATCGCCACCAAAAGACGTAAAAGGCGTATGAGCTTTATTTGGTCATGCTGGGTTTTATCGAAGATTCATTAAAGATTTCTCAAAAGTAGCGAAACCCATGACCCAATTATTGACCAAGGACGTCGAGTTTAATTTTGACCAAGAATGCCTATAAAGCTTCATAACTTTAAAGAACGCTCTAGTCTTTGCGCCTATCCTAAGAGCACCCGACTGGTCACAACCATTCAAAATAATGTGTGATGCCAGTGACTATGCTATAGGAGCGGTGTTAGGATAGAGAATTGACAAAAAGCCTTATGTAATATACTATGCGTCCAAGACTCTCGATGATGCGCAAAAGAACTACACCACTGCAGAAAAGGAGTTCTTAGCTGTCATCTATGCATTCAAGAAATTCCACTCCTACCTAATTGGATCAAAGGTCATAGTCTACACTGACCACTCTGCCATACGATATCTAATTCAAAAGAAAGACGCAAAACCCAGACTTATACGCTGGGTATTGATGCTTCAGGAAATTGATTTGGAAATCAAAGACAAAAGCGGAGTGGAAAACATCGTCGATGATCATCTCAGCCGTATCGAAGTCAAAGATGATGATAAAGTACCTATCTGAGACTCCCTTCCTGATGACCAGCTAATGCAAATCACCACCAGATTTCCCTAGTATCCCGACATAGTAAATTATCTAGCTACAGGAATCATCCACCCTTCCGCCTCTTACCACGACAAAAAGAAATTTCTGCACGATGTTAAGCAATACTACTGGGACGAACCTTATCTCTTTCACCTATGCACATATAGACTTTTTCGTCGCTGCGTACCTGAAGAAGAGATTACTCTTATCTTAGAAAATTGTCATTCCGGCCCCACTGGGGGGCACATGAGCTCGAAAAAGACCGCTATGAAAGTTTTGCAATTGGGTTTCTTTTGGCCAACAATAGCAAGAGATTCCCATGACTTCATAAACTCATGCAATAAATGTCAACTTTCTGGCGGTATAACAAAAATGAATGAAATGCCTCTCACTATGTGACAAGAGATCGAACTTTTCGATGTGTGGGGGATAGACTACTTGGGTCCCTGCCCCTCTTCATATGGATTTTCCTACATATTGGTTGCAGTGGATTATGTTTCGAAATGGGTAGAAGCTATACCCACAATTTCCAGTGATTCCAAACCAGTCATTAAGATGTTTAAAGATATCATTTTTCCCAGATTCAGAGTTCCCTGAACTGTCATATCCGACGGAGGGACCCATTTTCTGGAGTGTAGCTTTGAAGCCTTCTTGAAGAAATACGAAGTCAACCATAAAGTTGCCATGCCATACCATCCACAAACTAGTGGTCAGGTTGAAGTTTCGAATAGACAACTGAAGGCAATCCTAGAGAAAACTGTCAATAGACACCGTACCGACTGGTCCACCAAGCTTCCCGATGCCCTCTGGGCTTACCGAATAGCTTATAAAACAGCAATTGGAACAACCCCATTCCATTTGGTATACGGGAAATCATGTCATCATCCAGTGGAATTGGAACATAAGGCTTGGTGGGACATTAAACAACTAAATTTTGATTTTAAAAGCGCTGGAGAAAACAGACAACTCCAGCTACAAGAACTAGAGGAGCTCCGAATGACCTCTTATCAAAGTGCTAGGATTTACAAAGAACAAACCAAGATGTGGCACGATGGTCATCTAAAAAGAAAAGACATCGCCATTAGAGATAAAGTCCTTCTTTTCAACTCCAGGCTCAAAATGTTCCCCGAAAAACTCCGCACAAAGTGGTCTGGGCCTTTCACCATCAAACACATATACCCGACTGGAGCCATCGTAATTGTTGACGACAATGGAGGAGAAAGGACAGTCAATGGCCATAGATTGAAAAAATACTATACTCCTGTAGACAAAATTCCGAGACAGACTATTGAGATCAGAGACCCCACAACATCACCATAACAAAATCAAAACTTTGTCGAGCAATTGACGTAAAACCCAAGCGCTACTTGGGAGGCAACCCAAGATCTGACTATCGCCATTTATCTTTGTTTTCTGTTTCCTTTGTTTAATTTAGGTTTATCATCTTTAATATGAAAATATACAAATTCACACAGACAACCAAAACAAAGATAAAAATATAAAAATCAAAAACCTAAATCTTCTCAAATGGTTTTGAAACCGTTTGGTGCCAAATGGTCCTCAAACCATTTGGAGCCAAATGGTCTTAAAACCGTTTGGTGCCAAACGGTCCTCAAACTGTTTAGAGCCAAACGGTCTTGAAACCGTTTCGAGCCAAACAGTCTTCAAACCGTTTGGAGCCAAACTGTCTTGAAACCATTTGGAGCCAAACGGTCCTAAAACCGTTTGGAGCCAAACGGTCTTCAAACTGTTTTACGTCGGGAATTTGTAAGGTCAACCCCCGAATCCTATAAATATAACCCTACCCCCTCTCCTTCTTCTTTCTTTCGACTCTCGCACTTTCTAAAACCCTCGCAAGCACTGTTTCATCTCCCCTGCTCCCGTTCCCACGCAGGCCGCTACACCGGTTCTCTCTGTCACCATCACTCTCGCTTCCGTGCATCTTCATGACGTCCGCGCCTCATTTACCACCGCTCTTCACAACGTCGTCGTCTTCATCAATCGCAACAACAAGGTAGACTAGCGCACCACCATCATCAACGCTTTCGTCTGTACACCACCTCCGTCTTTACCATCGCCAACATCTACAACACCGACGCGGCTCCCTTTTCTATCATGCCGTTGTCTTTATCGCCGCCGCCTTCACTATCGTTGCTGATATCGTTCTACCTCCGTCTGCTGTGCCCCCGTCGTTTCACCTTCCAAACGGTTTTGAAACCGTTTGGAGTCAAATTGCCTTGAACTCGTTTGGAGCCAAACAGCCTTGAAACTGTTTGGAGCCAAATGGTCTAAAAACCGATTGGAGCCAAATGACCTTGAAACCATTTGGAGCCAAACGGTCTTGAAACCGTTTGGAGCCAAACAGTCTTGAAACCGTTTGGAGCCAAACGGTCCTGAAACCGTTTAGAGCCAAACGGTCCTGAAACCGTTTGGAACCAAATGATCCTGAAACCATTTGGAGCCAAACGGTCTTGAAACTGTTTGGAACCAAACGGTCTTGAAACTGTCTGGTCTTTTAAAGCGCTTGTATTCATCTAAAAACCTAAAAACATTAATACTTACATGTAAACTAACCTTAATACTTTCATCTCCCCTGCTCCCATTCCCGTGCAGCCTGCTACACCAGTTCTCTTCGTCGCCATCGCTCTTGCTTCCGTGCGTCTTCGTGACGTCTGTGCCTCTGTTACCACCGCTCTTCGCATCGCCGTCGTCTTCATCACCTGCAACAACAAGGTAGACCAGTGCACCACCATCATCAGCGCTTTCGTCTGTACACCACCTCCGTGTTTACCATCGTCGATGTCTACGACGCCGATACGACTCCCTTTTCCATCACCACCGTCATCTTTATCGCCGCCGCCTTCACTATCATCACCGATACTATTCTACCGCCGTCTGCTGCGCCCCCGTCGTTTCACCTTCCAAACGGTCTTGAAACCGTTTGGAGCCAAACGGTCTTGAAACCGCTTGGAGCCAAACGGTCTTGAAACCGTTTGGAGCCAAACGGTCCTGAAACCGTTTGGAGCCAAACGGTCCTGAAACCATTTGGAACCAAACGGTCTTCAAACCGTTTGGTCTTTCAAACCCCTTGTATTCAGCTAAAAACCTAAAAACATTAATACTTACATGTAAACTAACCTTAATACTTTTGCAAATCCAAATCATCTTACCATATGATTTTATCCTTTTCAGATATCACTGGAATTGCCAACAACCCGCACTGGACAATGGAGAAACTAGTGGAGGACCGAGCCAGGCTCCAAAAGATTGTAGATACCTACAACGAGACTAGAAAGACCCAACCAAAGGTCAACATCATAGCGATCCTGTGTGAAATGGACCGCATCAACAAATGTCTAGCTGAGGAGCCTGAAGAAGAAGTGGAAGAAATTTCTTCCAGTGATGAAGGCTCCGAATACGAGCCTAACTATGAAGATGAACCCCCAACCAAAAAATTCAAGGGGAAACGAAAGGCCCAGGAAGCTGCAAAAGAACAACCACCAACGAAACGGGCAAGGAAGTAGGTTCGGCCTGCTACTATTAATGAAAAAACCCTAGAAGAGTACGTCCCAACAACCGCTACTACTCCCGCCACCACCATTCCTCCCATCTTCCCCGCCATCACCACTATAGCACCACCACCAGAAAACCTTTTCATCCACACCCTCCCATCCATCGACAAAATACTAAAACCAGCAAAGAACGTTTGCTCACACGTACTGTACAAGATGGGGATATACGACAGAATCCTCACCATGCTTGACAATGCCAATCTCTCCAGACTGTGCTTTGTCCCTGAAATTTTGTACGTCGACCCACAATAGAATTTTTTACACATCTTACTAAAGAATCTGTGGACACTATGCACAGGGCAAAGGACGGAGGTGACCGCAGGCTGGTCACCAAGCATTTTGGTAACAACGTTGTTATCATAGAAAATCTTTTGAATGAAATATTCATAGACAACCCAGAGCAGCTCAAACAAGCCAAAGTTGTTAGCACAGAGAGCTCACAATTCAATAGACACAACTTCTGGAAGACCCTAACATGGATCCCCACTTATGAGGCAAAGACCTACAAAGCCTCCAATATTCATTCTGGGTTCGTGCACACACTTCAAAAAAATCTCACCAGTGCGTTGTTCCCCAGAACAGAGGGAGGAAATGTTATCACCGCCGACCTTTTTCTTCTATGGTCCATTCTGCATGGAATGCCGGTCAACATCGGACAGCACATGATACAAAAATTCTCAGCCTACGCCATAGGGAAAGAAATCTGCATGGGCGGGCACATAACTTCCATCATCAAATATCTCAAGATGGACAGATTACTCCCTCGATGCACGCAGATCAAGGGAGACATCCTTACTAACGAGAAAACCTTGAAGAACTCCTACATTATCAAGGAAAAGGATGCAAAATTACATTACATTTTCTGCCCCACAGTACGATCTTCCAGAACTCTGCTACTGCTTCCAGAGCTTGCGGATTATGACAAAGACATGCTCCTCTTCATCGACGAAGAGTGTAACGTCTGTCTCGCGAAAACAAGATTAACTAGTGCAGAAGCGTTCACTAAGCAGCGGATTACCAAAAATCACTAAAAATTAAAACCTTTTTGCCAAGATGTCCATCAAATGAAAAATTTCTCACATAGAACAAAAGTAACATATTTACATTCTGTTTTTCAAAAGTACATAACTTGTATCATCTCTTCATGTGAATTACAAGCATTAATTATCCTGTCAAGCTAAACACATGTAATATAAAATCTCGAGGCACTGAGCCAAAATCTCGAAAGCACTAACTACTACTCCGAGGACCTGAGAGTACAGAGACGACACATAGGACTCTAACTACATCTATACAAGGCATAACAACCAGTGTCTCCACCTGAGACTTCACTGCTATCCCTACTGTTGTTGTTGTTGTCCTTCTCCTACTGAAGGATTCCTGTCTCCTCGTCCACGTCCACCTAAAAATGTAGTCCCCACAGGGGTGATACAATTGTAAATTGCCCCAGCGTGAGATATAACTCTTCACCAGTAACATTATTATTGGAGCTTAAGAAGATAAATATGCACAAAGGAATCATATTTATTTGACAGCAGCTAATTCAATGTCTAACAGATTAGAATATTATTCTTATCTAAAACATTGCAGCTATAACTTGAAAGAGCCACATATCACTTATTCATTAAGGAATATGAAGAACATTTATAACGTTTATTCACTACAACATCATTACCACAACATTAACTATTTTTAGGCTTAGATCATATATCTACTACCTGGCCTTGTATTTGTGGAGTCATGGCCTGTAGCCATACTCTTTTCACAAAGTGTTGGGATCTTAATCCCTCAACTCACCAAGTACATTTCCTCTTCTTAACAAGTTCATCATCATGATTATAGCATCTGGGTATTTGAACCCATAACTCACCATAGGATATTGTTACCACTTGTTAGGTAACTTTTTACCTTCAGATCATCTGACCAAAGATATCATAATTCTTGCTATACAATGTATTTTACATAGTACACAAAGCTCATTAATTTTTACTACACAAAGCATATGAAGGCTTATAAAGCCTATAAAACATTCTCAATAAACAAGCATCATAGCCCATACCTGGATATGCTTCCCATCTCATCATCCCTACATGATTAGTATTCATGGTAACAATTATAATGCTTTCATATCAGTATCATACAACACTAAGTAGTATCATCCCTTTTTAGGGTTCATGATTTCTCTTTCACATCAGTACCATACAACACTAAGTAATACCACTATTCCCTCTTTAGGGTTCATGGTTTCTCTTTTATATCAGCACCCTTCATTAGGGTGTTCCATAAATAACCACTTGGGTTCTTAAGATCATATTATTAATGATCAACCCTATTCCATTGCTTCTCAAAGCTAGAAACCAAAAATAGATATCATAAGTATTCAAACATACTTATATATCCTCATCATTCATCATTGAATGTATTATCAACACCAAGTATGAGTTTCTCTCTCATCGTTATCAGAATATGATTATATCATAGTCTATTGATTTGGATTAACATTTTCATAAGGCATGTTAGCCTACACTTAATAAAGTGCATTACATCTCAATGTAACAATTGTCATAACACATTTCACGTGTCAACTATTCTAATTATAATGAACTTATAACAGATCATTATGAACAAGTCCCCAAACGTTCGACCCTGGTTAACATCACCAAACAGTCTTAAACCATTTGCTTCTATGCGGTTTAGTGAAACTATTTCATTCCAAACGGTTTGAAACCGTTTTCTCCCAAAACACAAACTGTTTGGACATTTGATTGAAACCGTTTGGTCTAGATATTTGGGGAGGTGTGTGCTTATGATGATGTCATCATCATCAAGCTCTAGACCCATGAAACCTTCTGTGATTTCCATCAAAATTGCATCAATCAACCAAATCATTAATTGTAAATAAAGAAATGATCATTATTTGATGGGGAATTGAAGGCAATAACAAAGTTAAGGTTTCAAGTTATAAAACCCACCTCCAATTGAGCTCCAAATATCCAAGCTCACGACAAGAATGGTGGATTCAAATCCTTTCACTATTCTAAGGGTCGTCCTCAAGCTTTGAGTGAAAAGAATTGGTTAGAATTGAATTGGGGATCAAGTTATGAAGAATTTATGCATTGATTTTTAATTTTCACGATGGATTCAAGGTGAAAGGAGGTCAAGAACCTTACCAAAATGTTGGGGGTTGTCCTCCTGATCCTCTATAGCTCCTTGGTCATTTTCCAAGCAAGGTAAAAGAAAAGAATCCTCAAAAGCCTTTGTTTTGGCTTGGAAAAGGTACTTTTATAAGAAAATTGATGAGAGAGAAAATTCTTTATAAAAGTCTTTTAATTCCAAAATTGTTGCCACCACTTCCCCCTTGGTTTCTTGCATGCAAGGGCATATCTATCCCCACCGAGTTCCCTTCCATTATCCATGAATTAAGGGAAAAGAAATTAAGCACCTTAACCCTTATAATAAGAATATCCATATTTGAGTGGAAATTCTTTTTCTTATTATAATGGTGAGTGGAATTTTACCTCCTTAGGATATGCTCGTGCCTTTGCAAGGCTTTAATCTCATCCAAACACATATGAATTCAACCAATTTAATTTTGGTTGAAATCCCTTTAATTAATACATTCATTTTTTTGCCCTAAATTGAATTAGGGTTTCACTTAGGATTAAATCTTGATTATTTTAATATCAAGATTCTCTCTCCTCCAACTTAATTCAAATGAGGCACCCCTCTCATTTTATTTGCTCTACATGATGCCAAGAAACATTAGGGACCTTATTGAAGTGGTAATTTGCATGTTGAACCCTAGGTTTTGGGTAAATTGCACATTACACCAAAACTAGGTTTTAATGCACAAGGATTGCTTTACAAGCTTAATCTTGGTGCCCAAGCTTGTGAAAACCATACCACTACATCATATTAATTATTATGATGTCTCAACATCATAGGAACATCTTATCATGCAAAATTTCAAATTAACCCCTCAACTTAGGTAATTTGCACTTTAGTCCAAAATAAGCAAACCTTGCTTCAACATTGTTCAAACAGGACCAAAATTGAAACATAAGTTTCTCATGAGCCCTAATTACTTTTACCAAGATAAGATTAAGCATCTACTCAACCTTATTAGGAAAAACATCTAGGGTTAACACATAACACAGGTCAGGGATGTTACAAATTATCCATCCCTTACAAGGATTTCGTCCCCGAAATCCCAGGAAAAAGGAGGAACGAATTTATTCATTAATCATGCCCTCAAGTCTCCACATATCGTCTTAATATTATGGATATACCATGGATCTGTAACTCATACAAAGTTCCTTTCATTAATTCCTCTTTATTGTTGTTTATGTTTATGCAGAGCATAAACCCCTAACATGTGATGTACATACTATTGAAAGGAAGAAGCATAAAAGAACATATTTCTATCATCACCCCAAAATATTTACCAAAAGAGAAACATATATATCTAACATAGATAATTCACTCAGCAATCCTTTATTTTTTTGGAAAAGTTCACTGAGAAAGCTCACTAAGCAATTAATTTAGAAATATTCACTGAGAAGGTTCACTGAGCAGTTTGTCTTGGAAGAATTCACTAAGTAAGTTCACTAAGTATGTTCACTAAGTAATTTGTTTTGGAAAATATTCACTGAGAAAGTTCACTAAGTATGTTCACTGAGAATATTGTTTTGAAAATAATCACTGAGAAAATTCACTGAGTATGTTCACTAAGAATGTTGTTTTGAAAATATTCACTAAGCAAGTTCACTGAGTATGTTCACTGAGTATTTTGTTTTGAAAATATTCACTAAGCAAATTCACTGAGTATGTTCACTAAGAATGTTGTTTTGAAAATATTCACTAAGGAAGTTCACTGAGTATGTTCACTGAGTATTTTGTTTTGAAGATATTCACTGAGAAAATTCACTGAGTATGTTTACTAAGAATGTTGTTTTGAAAATATTCACTAAGCATTTTCACTGAGTATGTTCACTGAGTATTTTGTTTTGAAGATATTCACTGAGAAAATTCACTGAGTATGTTCACTAAGAATGTTGTTTTGAAAATATTCACTAAGCAAGTTCACTGAGAATATTCACTAAGTATGTTCACTAAGTAATTTGTTTTGGGAAAATTCACTGAGAAGGTTCACTGAGTATGTTCACTGAGAATGTTCACTAAGTAATTTGTTTGGAAAATTTTCACTTAGCTCTTCCTATTTAATTTCATTATACTCTCTAGATGGTTTCAGAATGACTACTTGATCAGAGTAATCAAAAAGATAACAATCTAAGAATTTCATACTTGCCTTATCTACAATAATCATATACTTGGCCAGGGTATACAAGTATTGAGATTAGGTAGTATGCACTTTATTTACTATCATATTCCTCACTTTTCATATCATTATACACACATGATTTTCCATTTCTAGATTTTCTCCAAGCATCACTTCTATATCTCATCTTTCAACACACAGATAAGGGAGATTATAAAACATTTTAAGAAACACTGAGTAAGATATAAGTTCTCATCTCCCTTGTGTCCTTATAGGACTAGTCAAAGGAATTCAAAAACAACTACTTTCATATCTTTAACACATAGAATCATGATATGAAGTATCAAAACAAAACTATTTCATCTGACCTGTCTGGGACGTCTGTCCACATCCTCTATTGTTACTACAAAATCACCTCCTTTGTGAGCCTTGTTGACTCTGCCCCTAAGGTTGAGTCATCATCATATTCCCATCTGGACAATCCTTTGCCAGATGTCCCAGTTGTCTACATTGGTAACAGATTCTGGGCAAAAATGTCTACGAGACCCCGTCACCGATGTTGATGCTATGTCGGAGGCTCTATTTGGAACATTACTATGATCCCTATCCCTACTTGACATCCATTGTGTCTGGGTATGGAATCTCGATGATGCTGCCGTTGCAGAAAATCTCGGTTTCTTAAAACTTTCAGACCTTTGTTCTTGAGGTTGGGTGTACACCTTCTTACCACTAGTCTGTCATTTCTCAATTTCAGACCTCTCTATCCTCCTTACTGACTCCAAAAAGGTGGCAAACCTCTCCATGTTCTCTAAAGAAGACACATGAATGGATAGTTCAGCGTTCAATCCCTTCTCAAAACGTCGAATTCTTTCCTCATCACTAACTGCCATTTGCGGACAAAACTACAACAACTCCATGAACTTAGCTTCATATTCGCTAACGTTAATCTGTCCTTGTTTGATCCTCTCAAATTGAGATATCTTCTCATCTAGATAAGTCTTAGGGAAGTATCTACTGACGAACTCTCATCAGAAAACCTCCCATCCAATTTCTTCACCTGGTCTCTTATCTTCCTCTATCATCCACCAATGACCAGCACTTCCTTTTAAGAGATACACAACATGTCTTACCTTCTCAACTTCAGGAATATCAAGGATCCTAAAAGCCTTTTCCAGCTTTGTCAGCCACAGATCAGCATCTACTGGATCAGATGTACCAACATAGTCTATGGCTCCAACCCGGCGAAGTCTCTCGAAAGTCTTGCTGGCTCCATAACCCTCATGATGGGCTAGTACCCTAAGTGCAGGTGGTGGCATCCTGTCTGCCATATGTGTCATGGCTTTCAGGAATTTCTCAAATAGAGCATGGAGAGATGAACTTTCTATCATAGCTGGGTCAAACTGGGGCTATTCAGGTACATGCCCATCCCTATTCTGGTCTCTTGCACCCCCTCCTGGTGTAGCAATGATGCCCTCAACAACATGTTCTTCATGTTGTTCAGACATCTTCAAGTTCTTCTTCTCCTATGTGAGTAGAAGATACTATCAGATAAACTGGAAGACACTTAGAACAAACTCTACAACCTTAGTCCTATGTCTCTGTAGACTCAGCGAACCTAGAGCTCTGATACCACTTAATTGTAACGTCTGTCTCGCAAAAACAAGATTAACTAATGCGGAAGCGTTCACTAAGTAGCGGATTACCAAAACTCACTAAAAAATAAAACCTTTTTGTCAAGAGGTCCATCAAATGAAAACTTTCTCACATAGAACAAAAGTAACATATTTACATTCTGTTTTTCAAAAGTACATAACTTGTATCATCTCTTCCTGTGAATTACAAGCATTAATTATTCTGTCAAGTTAAACACAGGTAATATAAAATCTCGAGGCACTGAGCCAAAATCTCGAAAGCACTAACTACTACTCCGAGGACCTGAGAGTATAGAGATGACACATAGGACTCTAACTACATCTATACAAGGCATAACAACCAGTGTCTCAACCTGAGACTTCACTGCTGTCCCTGCTGCTGTCCTTCTCCTACTGAAGGATTCCTGTCTCCTCATCTGTGTCCACCTAAAAATGTAGTTCCCACGGGGGTGAGACAATTGTAAATTGCCCCAATGAGAGATATAACTCTTCGCCAGTAACATTATTATTGCAGCTTAAGAAGATAAATATGCACAAAGGAATCATATTTATTTGGCAGCAGCTAATTCAATGTCTAACAAATTAAAATATTATTCTTATCTAAAACATTGCAGCTATAACTTGAAAGAGCCACATGTCACTTATTCATTAAGGAATATGAAGAACATGTATAACATTTATTCACTACAACATCATTACCACATCATTAACTATTTTTAGGCTTAGATCATATATCTACTATCTGGCATTGTCATTGTGGAGTCATGGCCTATAGCCATACTCTTTTCACAAAGTGTTGGGATCTTAATCCCTCAACTCACCAAGTACATTTCCTCTTCTTAATAAGTTCATCATCATGATTATAGCATATGGGTATTTGAACCCATAACTCACCACAGGATACTTTTACTACTTGTTAGGTAACTTTTTACCTTCAGATCATCTGACCAAAGACATCATAATTCTTGCTATACAATTTATTTTACATACTACACAAAGCTCATTGATTCTTACTACACAAAGCATATGAAGGCTTATAAAGCCTATAAAACATTCTCAATAAACAAGCATCATAGCCCATACATGGCTATGCTTCTCATCTCATCATCCCTGTATGATTAGTATTCATGGTAACAATTATAATGCTTTCATATCAGTATCATACAACACTAAGTAGTATCATCCCTTTTTACGGTTCATGATTTCTCTTTCGCATTAGTACCATACAACACTAAGTAATACCACTATTCCCTCTTTAGGGTTCATGGTTTCTCTTTTATATCACCACCCTTCATTAGGGTGTTCCATAAATAACAACTTGGGTTCTTAAGATCATATTATTAATGATCATCCCTATTCCATTGCTTCTCAAAGCTAGAAACCAAAAATAGATATCATAAGTATTCAAACATACTTATATATCCTCATCATTCATCATTGAATGTATTATCAACACCAAGTATGTGTTTCTCTCTCATCTTAATCAGAATATGATTGTATCATAGTCTATTGATTTGGATTAACCTTTTCATAAGGCATGTTAGCCTACACTTAACAAAGTGCATTACATCTCAATGTAACAATTGTCATAACACACTTCATGTGTCATCCATTCCAATTATAATGAACTTATAACACATCATGGTATATCAGAATTGGGGTGTTGGATGTGATATCTATCATGCCTTGATGTATCACTTCCCTCAACACCCTCTTCTTGCTTGAGTTTATTCACTTAGCTTGTATTGGGGTATCACTCATCCTAATACCTATGCACTAGATCATCAAATTCATTATGTAATGTATTGGTCATGATTCATCTATTTTAGAATACACAACCATTGCCAAAGATATGGACTCACCCTTGAGTCAGGGACTATTCATATAAGGATATCCATAATCAACCCCTCTAGGTATTTCATTTGTCAATACATTAATCACTATTCTATCAATAGGAATATGATTCCATAATTATAATTTGAGGTTCACTTAGCATCTCACAAACATATATAGATTTCACCTAGAATCACTCTTCATTAGAGTTTCATATAAAATCCTTCTATATTAGGGTTTCACCTAGTATTATGTGAAATTAAGACTTCACAACACATCACCCAATGTTAAGGCTTCACATTAGTATTAATGGAACTTCCCTATATTAGGGTTTCATATACCTTTATCCCATTTTAGGGATTAGGGTTTACCATTCACATCCAAGTGGGGTTTCTCTTTCTTCATACCCAAATTAGGGTTAGGATATACATTTCCCATTAAATTAGGGTTTCTTACATTGTGACACTAAGTTAGGGTTACATCATCACCCTAAATTATGGTTTCACTGAGCTTTGCCCTTAAATTAGGGTTTCACATAACCTTGCTCTAATTTAGGATCAAGGTACATAAACTTTTCAATGAAGATTTTATGATCTCATAATATGGATCAAACCCTGATTACTCATTTATTCACTATGAGAGAAATAGGGCTTAGTATGTAAGAAATCAACTCTCCCATTCACTCTCCCTCTCATCCTCTCTAGAATGTTAACTATTCCAAGATTAATCGAGGTCAACTCTTTACTTGAGTACACAAAGCTAGGGTTAACCTTTATAATCATCATGGGTCTACATCACTAATAATCACATAAATAATTGACTTTTGATCATATTAGATGTCCAAATGGTCTAATCAATTAAACCATCAATTATATAAGGAATTCAAAAGAATTGACCAATTAAACTTTCAATTCCACAAAGTGATCAATTAAGTTAACCATTGAAATCTTCAATTGCATTAAGTATCCAAATGGGTTCACCATATTGGACCTTCAATTTCATGAGATAATCAAATGGATTAACCATGTTGATCTTCACAATATTAATTACTTAGACCCTCAATGATCTTAGTTCTCATAAATCAGTTGATTGAAAACCAATTGAATAAGTTATACTTGAAACCAATTGGACAAGGTAGGTATTGAAACCGTTTTCACTTTGGATCTCCAAATGGTTTGAGATCGTTTGGTCCCAAACGGTCTTGAGACCATTTGGTCCAAACCTTCACAAAACCGCATGGACCAAAAAGGCACTTCAACACTCAATCGACTCAATGTTTCAACCCATGGACCAATTACAAATTGAACCACTAAAGTATTCATCAATTGCACCAATGAATAACCATTCAATTAGACCTTCAATTTAGGGTTTTGAACCCAATTGAACTAGGTTTGATAATCAAGAAACCATCACTTAGGGTTTGAAATTTAGGATCCATCAATGGTTGACATTGTGGAACCAAATCAATAGAAATCAATAAACTATCATCATCACATGATATGAACTGACCTCAAACGGTCTTGGATGACCACCAAATGGTCTTTAGACTGTTTGGTTGATCTCCAAATGGTCTTGAGACCGTGTTCCCATTCCATCATCAAAATCCATGACATCTAATTAGGGTTTTGGACCATTGGATTGATTATCAAATCAGCACTTGGTTGCAAATCAATTTGGTACCTTTGGACCTTCAAACACTTAGCCATACTTAACCCTAGACCTCCAAACGGTCTTGAGTGACCCCCAAACGGTCGTGAGACCGTTTGGGTGATCCCCAAATGGTTTTGAAACCGTTTGTGTCAATCAATCCAAAATATCATCTCAATTAATGGGAAATTCAACACTTATAATTAGCCGATTAGGGTTTATACCATGTGTTTGAATCTTCAAATACCTAACCATACTCAACCCTAGACCTTCAAAAGGTCTTTGTTAACCTCCAAATGGTATTGAGACCATTTGGGTGATTCCAAAATGGTTTTCAAACCGTTTGGGTCAATCATCCCAAGTTACAAACTCAATCACTTATGAAATCAGCATTCAACCCGATTAGGGTTTAGGTGATTGATGAACTTTCAACTCATGAACCAATTGGAGTTAATAAATAATAATTGATGGGTCATTGACCTAGATAATTATGAAAAACTCCCCAAACGTTCAACCCTGGTCAAAATCACCAAACGGTCTTCAACTGTTTGCTTCTATGCGGTTTAGTGAAACCGTTTCATTCCAAACGGTTTGAAACCGTTTGCTCCCAAAACACAAACCATTTGGACATTTGATTGGAACTATTTGGTCTAGATATTTGGGGAGGTGTGTGCTTATGATGATGTAATCATCATCAAGCTCTAGACCCACAAAACCTTTTGTGATTTCCATGGAAATTGCATCAATCAACCAAGTCATTAATTCTAAATAGAGAAATGATCATTATTTGATGGGGAATTGAATGCAATAACAAAGTTAAGATTTCAAGTTATAAAACCCACCTCCAATTGAGCTCCAAAGATACAAGATCACGACAAAAATGGTGGATGAAACTCCTTTCACTATTCCAAGGGTCGTCCTCAAGCTTTGAGTGAAAAGAATTGGTTAGAATTGAAGAGGGGATCAAGTTATGAAGAATTTATGCATTGATTTTCGATTTTCACCATGGATTCAAGGTGAAAGGAGGTCAAGAACCTTAACAACAGGTTGGGGGTCGTCCTCCCGATCCTCCACATCTCCTTGGCCGTTTTCCAAGCAAGGGGAAAGAAAATATTCCGAAAAAGCCTTTGTTTTGGCTTGGAAAAGGTACTTTTATAAGAAAATTGATGAGAGAGAAAATTCTTTATAAAAGTCTTTTAATTCCAAAATTGTTGCCACCACTTCTCCCTTGGTTTCTTGCATGCAAGGGAATCTATATCCCCACCGAGTTCCCTTCCATTATCCCTCAATTAAGGGAAAAGAAATTAAGCACCTTAACCCTTATAATAAGAATATCCATATTTGAGTGGAAATTCTTTTTCTTATTATAATGGTGAGTGGAATTTCACCTCCTTAGGATATGCTCGTGCCTTTGCAAGGCTTTAAGATCATACACACATATGAATTCAACCATTTTAATTTTGGTTGAAATCCCTTTAATTAATACATTCATTTTTTGCCCTAAATTGAATTAGGGTTTCACTTAGGATTAAATCTTGATTATTTTGATATCAAGATTCTCTCTCCTCCAGCTTAATTTAAATGAGGCGCCCCTCTCATTTTATTTGCTCTAAATGATTACAAGAAATATTAGGGACCTTATTGAAGTGGTAATTTGCATGTTGAACCCTAGGTTTTTGGGTAAATTGCACATTACACCAAAACTAGGTTTTAATGCACAAGGATTGCTTTACAAGCTTAATCTTGGTGCCCAAGCTTGTGAAAACCATACCACTACATCATCTTCATTCTTATGATGTCTCAAAATCATAGGAACATCTTATCATGCAAAGTTTGCAAATTAACCCCTCAAATTAGGTAATTTGCACTTTAGTCCAAAATAAGCAAACCTTGCTTCAACATTGTTCAAACAGGACCAAAATTGAAACATAAGTTTCTCATGAGCCCTAATTACTTTTCCCAAGATAAGATTAAGCATATACTCAACCTTATTAGGAAAACATCTAGGGTTAACACATAACCCAGGTTAGGGATGTTACAAAGAGCTTACCAAAATCCTGGCTTCGGTCAAATTATAAGAGAAAAAGACCAAAGCAGGACAGACATAGCTTAGTATTAATGCCCCGGCAGCCAGGGTAACAAATATACAAGTTAAGCAACCATCTAAGGCACATTTACAACCACCACAGCTATCGGGGATGCTACCATCAAAACTACAACCGGAGACAGACCGCCCTCATTCGGAGGAGCTAATCACTACCTCATCATTAGACTCATTCATCATGAGTCTAAATGATGAGCTCACCACCACCCCCCCACCACATTACCATCCACTACCATCCCACCATCTACCACCCTTCGACCTTCCTCCATAACAATCCCAACAACAATCCCTCCACCCACATCTTCCACTTCACCCTCTTTCTCCCCGGGCACCCCTTTCTCCACTCCCACACTTGACTTCCCCTACTCCACCCCCATCTCCAACCATTCCTCCTTGACATTTTCACTCCCACAATTCTTACCCGGACAATTGCCATTTTCTTCATCCACCACCACCCCGACACCGCTGGTGACTCCATCAACGGTCACTACGCAGTTCGCGGGACCATCAACAATGTCTCTTCTGCAAGGCACTACCACCTTTCCACCCCGACCCCAGCCGCACCACCCATTCACATCTGGGGTCTATTTCACTAACATCGGTGAGGAATTCAGACATCAATTTGACGCTATTCAAAACCTCCTCACCGACCCTTCTAACATATTACAATCTATTTTTTCTTGTGTGCAGGGTTTAACTACACAGGTTTCCAAGATTGACGCGTAAAACCTTGCTTTGCCAGGCATCATCTCAAGTATCCACCAATAGCAAAAAGCAGTGGCCATGAAAGTTGATCGCCTCGACGACTGCCTGCAACAATTGCCACAGTTGGTGCTTGAAGTGAAAGGCCAACAAGACGATCTGGTCAAGCAAGTCGACAGGATTTCTATGCATAATCAACCTTTGCCAGAAACTCTGCGCGAGCTTAAGCAGCAACAAACTACTTTAAGCACGCGTTTGGATGACATCAACACCACCCTCACACAGCTAAATAACCGGCAAGAGGAGTCATCCAACAACGAAATCAACCAACTGAGAACTCAAGTGATAAATCTCTCCGCACGACTCATCTCCGCCGAGGCTCACTTTTCTGATCTTAAAGAAGCCCACGAAGCTTTGCTTGAAACACATGAGCATACACAAGTGGCTTTCGACGAGCTACAAGCACTCCACCGGAAGTGCAAGAAGCCTCCACCAAAGAAGACAACAGATGAGGCGGAAGTCGAAGATGATGATGAAGAAGACAATGACGATGAGGATTCTGACTCCTCGACTAACTCCAATAATAGAACCTCCTTAGATGATAAATCTGACAACCCGGACAATGCTGGGGAGGGCCCCAACTGAGGAGCTGCACCAAAACAACAAAAAGATCACCACGAAGGTGATAAAGATCCCAAATCCCCTACTCACATTGACAACCTTAATATGTCATATGGGGATCAATTTCTTGATTATTCAGCAATGGGATCTCTGGGGGAAACTGCCAAAGAGGCTGCTTTTGCTGAGTTCCAACAATGTTTATTCAGAACCAGCACGAGTCGACCACAAGAAGAACTTCCACAGTGCTCTATCCCGGAGCAAACTTCACCCTTTCTCCCAGAACAGGAAGATTTAGAAAGAGTCAATTTGGATACATACGAAGATCTGGAATCAGCTTCTGACTCAGACAAAGACGAAGATCTGCAACACTACATAGACAATATGGAGCAGACTTCTTCTCTCCCTCCACAAGAGCTTCCCCCGCCGCCACCTCTACCTCATAAAATGCACGATTTAGACTTGGTGGCCATCTCTACCTTAGATACTCATGATATCTTTATCTTAAACACTATCATAGATGATGTCAAAGATGGGGGCGATGTTATATATCATAATACGAAGACTCTGCGCAAGTTGACATGTGAAGATTTGGCTCCATCCTTCGACCACATTCGTCGGTGAAGATGGCAATCTTCTGTGTCCTCCTTGCCAATTCTATTAAAATATATAGAATCTCTAAAAGACAACAACCTGTACTTAACGATTCACCTACTCTGGGAATGAGTCTACTATTTAAAGATCTACAAAAAAAATCCATCGAGCGGTTGCAGAAGGGGATAGGCAGAAAAGCACGCTATATTACCCTGCCCTTCCAAGTCTCTAGTCATTGGCTGCTAATGATCGTGGACACCACGGCTCAAGACGCCAAGATGTACAACTTTTGCACCACTGAACTAAGAGCTGGAATAATTAATTTCACTGGAACATAAGTCGGGGAGGCTAGATGCATCCCATTCCGGCTCCTGAAATTGATTTGGGCTGCTTGCCTATCCCTCCGCAATGGTTGGAACCAACCCTGGTTCCAAATCATCAACCCCCACGCCCAAACTCAAGAGGGATCTAAGGATTGCACTTTCTACGTTATACGTCATATTCAAGCGCTCAATCAACAAATTCCTTTCACCGAACTGGCCACAGTGGATTTTCATTCTCTGCGGGGTCGTTACGCCATGGAGCTAATTTTTTATATAAGGTTCTTCAGGGACCCAACTATGGCACCCAACGACGTTCCTCGCTACCTCTTTTTGGCCATCCAACGTCCTCCAAAATGGCCATTCTGGCAAACAATAGAGGAGTTGGGGAAACAACATCCCGCCAAGGTTCTCGAGAAGAAGAAATGGGACCCTTACTCTTTCGATCTGGCGGATGATGAAGGGGTTACTGAATTGCTAACTGGGGCGACCATCAACAAATCATCTTCAAAAATGGTCCCCCTGTCTGCCATTTCACCAACATTCCCCAATTTTGACCTCAACGCCTGCAAAAGCCTCTATGACAATGAACTTTGCCTCATCATGTCAAGGCTTTACGTCGAGAAATATGACCTCATTTTCATAACCGGCGATATCCTGGTCATGGCAGATGCGCTACGAGAAACTGTATAGATAAAAGGATCTCTATCCGTAAGTTTGATGGCCGCCTATCAATTTCTTCTCGGACATAATCACCCTACAACCTATATGGCATCTGCTTATATGAAGGACGATCTCCTAAAGCTAAAAAACTTTGGAACAACTGAGGCACTCATTTCCTTCCAACAACATATGACTCCGAAGTTTATCATGCTTCCTTTCCTTCATTCAGAACACTGGATGTTGTTGGAAACAAATCTTCATGATGGAACAACAATCATATAAAATAGTTCCGACAGCCAGTACAATCCAGATCAGCAGCAATACACTACAACACTAAGAACGCCTATAGAAGAAGTGGTAAAGGAGTGCGCTGACCAACTACATGCCCTTCTCACCACGCACACACGGGCATACGATAAAGAACACTTTCATCACCCCGCCTTCAGCCACAAATGCCCACAGTAGCTCCGTGAGTCGAACGATTATGGTTTCCACGTCCTCTACTGGATGTACACTATTATGGCCCTTGGAAGACCAGTAGAGGACATGATGGATGTGGATCACCACGCGTTACGAGGAAATTTTTCTGCTAATCTTCTTCGCGCACATGGAGCTAATGCAGGACTAACAGACACCTGATGCCCTTGTCCTTGTACTTCTCAACCTATCACTTTGACTCTCTAAGGACAAAGTGAGTGATAAGTTAGGGGGGAGTACACTGGACAAGGGTGAGGTATCATTCTTAAATCTTTCCCTTTCTATCTTCTCTTTCAATCCTACACAAAATTTTTCTTTGCACTTTTAGTTTTTGTTTTAGATAATTCCCCTGATAATAAATCATGTTCATAAAGAATAATACCCCTCTTGGAACAAAGTCACCCCCAGCTAACTTCAGAATCTTGTTAGTCCTAAGAAGTAACAACAAGAATAGCACATAGACATGTAATGGCGAATTATTAAATTATCTTCACATTCGATTTTCATGCTTTTTCTTCAATTCCACATCTGACTTTCCACAGGTCAACATCAGGGTCGAAATAAGCCAAACACTCTCAAGGACGGGAGGGACATCATGTGACATCCAAATCATGAAGCATTGCAAGTGGACCACTAGTAGAAACCAAATAAGTGCATGTCGAGAAACTCGAAGAACAACTTTCTTCTCTTCAAATAAAAGAGGCTTGGCCGCCCAAATCAAAGTTCCTAAAAACCCAAATCCTAATCCTGTGAGTTTATGAATAAAAGCCAGAGTGTTGAATAAAACTATGAGAGTTGTGCCATGAATAAGGATATATATGAAGAACCAATAAAGGTCTCGCCTAGTCGGTACATTCTGCTTCCCTCACAAAGGCAGATGTGTTGTGCCCGGTAGTGAAACCCTAAGGTATCCAAATATATGAAAGGCTGATAAAGGACTCGCCTGACCGGAACATTCAACTGCCCTCACAAAGGCAGATGTATCATGCCCAGTAGTGAGATCCTAAAAGCATATACAACCCCTCCCCCACTTGAAAGGGGAGTTACACATCAAGCCTTTAGCCAACCCTCATATCCACTCTAGCTTCTGGTAGGATTTTTCAGAGAATTATAAAACTGATTAGAATCAATGACATGCACAGAAAAAAAGTGGTCCCAATGCAGGCTACAAGAGATGGAAGAAACCTGAGATCTAGGAAACTCTCAATACCTAAAATAGTTAAGGCAAGCAAAGGCCCCGATATAACTTTAGGAGACCTCTGGTTTATAATTGGAGCAAGAGTATGGAAATCTCAATTAAAGAAAACCGCCTCGCCATTACATGCCTCAGCTCTATCTAACTTGAGGATAAGCTAGACTCTAAGTTAGGGGGGGGGTGATAACCTCCAATTTTGTGATGTTATCTTAGTAATTTTGCTCAGTTTTCCACACTCTTTCTCAGATAAATTACATAGAATCCTTAACTTTCCTCTCTTATTGGAAATATACTATTAGATTAACTTTTCTCCCTTTTTACTTACAGAAAAAGACACAAAAAAATTACAAAATCCTCACACGGTCTCAAGACCGCATGAAGCCAACCGGTCCCGAGACCGCATGGAGTCACACGGTCTCAAGACCGCATGAAGACAACCGGTCCTGAGACCGCATTGAGTCACACGGTCTCAAGACCACATGAAGCCAACCGGTCCTGAGACCACATGGAATCACACGGTCTCAAGACCGCATGAAGCCAACCGGTCCCAAGACCGCATGGACTCGCACGGTCTCAAGACCGCATGAAACCAACCGGTCCCAAAACCGCATGGAGTCAAACGGTCTCAAGACCGCATGAAGCCAACCGGTCCCGAGACCGCTTGGAGTCACATGGTCTTAAGACCACATGAAGCCAACCGGTCCTGAAACCGCATGGAGTCATAGGGTCTCAAGACCGCATGAAGCCAACCGGTCCCGAAACTGCATGGAGTCACACAGTCTCAAGACCGCATGAAACCAAACGGTCTCAGGGTCCAAACGGTCTCAGGGTCCAAATGGTCTCAGAGTCCAAACAGTCTCAGAGTCCAAACGGTTTCAAAGTAAAATTGCCCAAACCATTTGGACTTCACTTAAAGCCTATAAATAAGACCCGAGGGGTCCTCCCAAAAATCATCAAGTTTCAGACGTACAGAGGCTGCCTGTACTACTCCAGAGCTATTCAATCCTCCATCCTCTGCCCAAAGGCTGCCACTCTGAGATCCACAGTCCATCCTGAAGCTGCTTTCTCTCTCTTCGCCAAAGAAGGTGGGAAGAGGAGACCTCATCATCGAGAAACCTGTGAAGTGTGAAGATCGTCATTCTCTCTCCTTCCAAGGGGTTGAATTTCCTCTCTCCTTTGTGGGGATGACGTTCTCTCTCTCTCTTCTTGCCTCCTTCTTTGTCCTAGCTATGAGTGAGTAGTCTCTTTCACTAGGGTGCGGGGAGTAGCCCCGCTACCCATGTTTTCATTTCATGCATTGTAATCCATAGTTTGCAATAGAGATATACTTTCTTTTCAGTTCAACATCAATCGTTTAATGAATGCTTGTTTCTTGATCACCAACTTGTGTTACCTTTTATCTTTTAGTATGAATTGTCTACGTTCGTACTATTAGATTTGAATCTCGATTTGATGTTGGTTTTTTATGCATGTATCCACCATGCATCTGTTTCGCTATCTAGGAGTGTTTTTCAAGAAGTGGAGTAAACTCACTTCCATCATTGTACTTTCATACTATGAAATGGAATCAGTTGACATTTGAAAGTACAACCTTGATAAGTCGAGGAACACACTTTGCAAAGGGAATGATGTAAAGTAGGTGACCATTCGTTCGGGGATGGCTGGCATTACAACATTCCCACGCTTCTCGTAGTTAGTTCTCCGAAAGGAAACTAAATCTACAAAGATACTAATTGTAAAAACTCTTTTTGCAGGTTATGTTTTATGTTGTATATTTTGATCCATGTGTAGTGATGGTGAAAGCCGATCACATCCTAGTGGATCCTTATCATTGTTAACATCCTTAAGTTTACTTTCTTGCTTTGTTTTACTTACACTTAGTTTAAAACAACCAAATATACCTTTCGATCTAGATACCAACTGTTAAAAGGATAAGTGAAATTCTAACATTTTCCATCTTGTTGCTCCCAATAAGACTGTTATCCTGTGGATTCGACCCATAACTATACTACGATAAGACTTCCACGTATCCTAGTATATGTGCGTGGAGTTCTCAATCTAGTATAAGCAAGGCTAAACCTAAAGACTTACTATCTTTAGGATTTTTAGTGGTGCATACAATTCCACGCGTGTGGAAGCTCCATCAATGCCTCAACAAAATGGGGTTGTTGAGAGGAAGAACATGTCGCTACAAGAGATGGCGAGGACCATGCTTCTTGAGTATGACACTCCTAAGAAGTTTTGAGCTGAAGTTGTTAGCACATCATGCTTTGAGTAAAACTAAGTTTTCACACATCATTCTTTCAAGAAAACCCCCTATGAACTATGGTGTGGTAGGAAGCCGTCTATTGATTTCTTTCATGTTTTCAGATGTCCTTGTTTTGTTTTAAACATGAAGGATTCTCTCAACAAGTGGCACTTGCTTCATTCTAGGACCATGCTTAGTGTCTTAGTTCTCCAAGAAACAAAGTACAGTGGCATTATCAACTAATGAAGCTGAATACATTGCAGCCGGGAGTTGTTGTGCTCATGTCCTATGGATGAAGCAAATGCTGCAAGACTTCAACATATTTTTTGATGCTTCTCCTATCTACTGTGACAATACTAGTGCAATCAATCTATCTTACAATCCTATATTGCATACTAGAGCCAAGCATATAGAGGTTCACCATCATTTTCTTCGTGACCACATTGCCAAGAAAGATATCTATATCACACATGAGGACACAGAAAATCAGTTGGCGGACATCTTTACAAAACCTCTAGCTAGAGATCAATTTAATTTTATTCGATCTAAACTGCTTATTGTTGATTTGAATGATCTTGCCATGTGTTCTAGCTAGTTGTCTCTTTCCTATATTCTTGCTCATGTCTATCTTCACCTTGTTTTTCCTATATATATGCTTCCTTGTGCTTAAATTTCCTGTCAACATGCTTAGTTTTTGCTTGTTTTTGGGTTTTTATCGAATTTTATGTTTTATCGCTAAATAGTGCCCAATGATGAGCTAAAGGTGCCTAAGTATGTTAATTATACATAATAGAATGGAAAAATGAATTTAATTGGAATGCATATGGCTAGGATCTAAGAATGAGACTTTTAGGTCAGGTTGACCTTCGGTCGAGTTTCCATCCTGGAAAACTCAACCGATCAGGAGTCGAGAGAAGTTCTTCAGTGGACCGTTCGATCGAGTTTCCCAGACTCAGAACTCAACCGACCGACAGGCTGAGCCAACTTAAAAGTTAGGATCGGCTGACTATTTTCCCTTGCAACTAGAAAATAGCCGACCGATTCCTTGCCTCTAACCCCTAATCTCTCACACCCAGCCCTAAACCTCCCGTTCCTAACCCTAGAGCGACCTAGCAACCCCGTTCTCGACCTCCCCAGGCGCTCGTGGTGGTGTTTGTTCGGCGTTTGAGGATTGCCTTTGCTCGTGTGCACATTTTTCTTCTTGTTTTCATTTCCATGGCTTCCCATAAATGAAAATGTGCTGCTCCCGACAATGCTCAAGCCTCTTCCTCGACTAATCGCTTGATTTCGTTCGTTAACACCTCTTTTGTGTCTCTTAAGGCGGTAAATTGCTATAACGATCTTCTTCCCCGATCTCCTTTTCTGTTTCACCCCTTGGTTGACCCAAATCATTTTCAAGCAGTTATTACCTCTGTTTCGAGGCTTCTCACCAACTATCACCTATCCTCCCTTGTGATCGAACGTGACTTCTTTAACAATCACATGTCTAAAACTAAGGCAGTACACGAGTTCTACGCAAACATGTGTTGGAACTACGATACGCTTATTCCCCCGCCAAATACTGAAGTAGTTCTTAACTCGATGATCGTCGGTCGTCGTTTCCAAATCTCTGAGGATACATTAAACCTCTTTTTTCCGAAGATGAGGAAAACAACACTTGGCGTAAGGACTATGGTCAGTATTGCAATCTTCTTGACCCGAAAGGCATTTATAAACACCATGAATTGACGCTACTAGACATTCATTGGGTTTTAAATAAACCCGACGTGGCCTACAAGAAGAAGTCTACCCTGCCTTCATCCTCTCTTGACCTTTGGAGGCGCATACTGGCCTTTGTGATTAACTGTAATGTCCATCCTAAGAAAAATCAAATGGACATTGCGGAAAACACCGCGGTCATTATGTATTGTTTGCTAAACAATATAGGTGTCAAATGGGCCAGATATATCTTACACCACATGACCTGTTTCGACACCGGCAAGAACACCAAAGGCACCCACCCTCCCTACCCAGCTATGATCTGTGGTCTTTTCCAGTTCACCACTGATAAATCCCTCTTTTCTGATTTCCATTACCCGGTCGCTAGAAAAGGTGTGTGTATTAGTGAGACCACTCTTCAGAAGGTTGTCCCTGTGTTTTCTCCTACCTCTAGTGCTTCTACCTCTGCCTCTGCCTCTGCTGACCCACCCTCCTCCACCCATGCTCCACCTCCACAGCCACATCCCCGACCCAGCCATGCGTCCTTCTGTGCATCTAATGAAACCCTTCTGGGATATATGATGCATGAACAGGCATACAACCGTCAGGTTTAGGAACACCTGCACCAGGATCTGTGTTCAATCATGTCCACCATGAACCTACCTATACTTCACCCTACCCCACCTACCTGCCATACCCAGGTAGTGCTTATGCTTCTTATGCATACGAGCATTACTACCTTGCTCACGAGCCTTCCGCTGCCGCTCTTCCACCGTTTGTTGCTGATAGTTCTTCTCCGCATTCCTGTCGTTACCTGCTGGCCCACTGGCCACTTTTCTTGCCTCCTTGGGAGACTCTGCTCCGTCCTTCCCACAGGCAAAGGAGGTTCTTTATCTTGGTATGTCGTGAGATGAGCAGAATGCCCGCTGGCCCGGTCGTCCTTTTGGTCCTCCTGATGATGAGGAGATGCCTGACCAGGCCGAGGATGCTGATGAGGATGTTGATGCTGAAGACGGTGATGGTGAGGATGCTTCTGACGAAGATGGTGGTAATGGTGCTAGATCTGATGTTGGCACTATTGCTCCGCCTTCAAACGGGGATGAGAACTACAAACCTGGCGAAGACGATGATACCGTAGATATTGATAGCTTAGATGTTTAGGTGGTTTCTTAGCTTCTAGTCTAGCATGTCAATCATATACATCTTTCTAGACTCTTTTGTATAAGAAACATCCTGGCACATTATTATGAGTTGTACTATTTTCTTATATATGTTTTCTCACTTTATGGTTGTAGTTGCTTTCACGAGAACATCTATCTGAGTTGTAATATCATCGATATGCACTTTGGATATTTACTCTATTTTATCTTATGCTTGGTGCTATTTTGAGCTATATTTTGATTATGACTTGGATTGTGTGTTCTCCTCTGTGGTTGTGTGCTATATGCTTTTAAATTGCTATTTACTGCCTTGTATACATGTTTTTGGTTGAGTTTTGGAGAAGACCTAGTTTTTTGCTCTTCTACCTCCTCTCTTTTTGATAATGTCAAAAGGGGGAGAGATTTTTCAAGCTAGATCAGTCTTGAAACTCAAGCATATTTCTTTCTCTTTAATAGAATATGGTTTTTTCTTGTGAGATCCTTTTCTTGTTCAAATTCACTATTCTTTATGTGAACTTGAAAAGGACTACACATTACTTGGATATTGGTATTGCTATGTGTAGAGAAACTAACAATGCAGGTTAGAGGAAGCATAGTTTGAGGGGCAGAAATTCACAATTGTTCTTATCATGACTCCCCCCAATTCACAACGCAAAGGTATAACTTTCATATCCTTTTCAATATGTTTGAGGAATGGTTTGTCATTGTCAAAAAGGGGGAGAATGTTGACCTAGAGGTTACACATTACCTATATTTTGATAATGATTTAACCATTCCACTCATATGTATCCAATATGTGTGTTTAAGATTGTTTGCAGGCATTAGGTACATGAAATGGATCTAAAATCCGAAGCCCTAGAATGGGTCAAGTTCAAGTCAAAATAGCTTCAAGTGTGCATTTTGGGTTTTCTATGTAAATGATCTTAGAACATCTATGTAATCACTTGTAATGATGAATTGACGTGGAACTTAGAAGAGAAAAATGTTTGGGACAAAATTCACCAAGTTCTAATCACTTTAAAATGCAAATTAGAAAATTGATTACAGGCCCTTGGTCGGTAGAGTTTCCTTGGCTTGAAACTCGACCGATCATCCTTGGTCAATTTTCTGAAGATTACATCGGTCGAGTTGTGTTTACACAGAACGCGATCGATCAGGTAACTGACCATTTCAAGTTTAAATGGTCGGTCAAGTTTTGTCAGGACAAACTCGACTGATCATTTGAATATCAGTTTTGTCTTTTACTTGATCGGTCAAGTTACCCCTATTGAAACTCGACCGATTGCACTGTAAGGAATTTGTAGATTAAAGTGATGTGACGGTGGTGAGTGTTTTGGGCAAAAATAGAGTCATTTCCTTGAACAAAAAATGGCTATTTTTGCATCCAAGTGTCCCACAGCTTAAAGGGACACCCTCAACTATAAATAGACCCCCTTGGAGTTCATTCGAAGCTGCTCTTCCATTGCAAACTTGGAGCTAGCATAGTTGAGAGTGTTCCAAGCCCTTGAGCCCCTTTATCTCTCTACCTTCAAAATAAATTCATGAGCTATGAGTGAGTTAGGTCCCTGTGTATGAGAGATATCCCATATATGATGTAAAGCTCTCCTTTCTCCCTTCCCACCACATATTCCCTTTGAAGATTGATTGAAGCTGCTTCTCCAAGTGAAAGAGAAGTTGTTGCTGCTCTTCCCCGAGTGAAGGTGAAGATGGTTGCTGGTCTTCAAGAGTGAAGAAAGCCAGCTGCTCCAGATCTCCTAGTGAAAGAGAAACATGGAAAAGCTATCCAAGAGAAGGAGAGGTGCAAGGCAAAGCTCAAGTAAGGTGGGTAAATCCTTCAAGGATGAAGACTAAAGAAAGAGTGGGTAAGTCCTTTGAAGAAGGCTGAAGACTACTTGCAAATTGGGTAAGTCCTTGGTAAGGTAGAAGATCTTAGCTTGAGAATCTAAGTCCTTGGTTGTCTGGTTACTGTACCTTGTAATCTTATTGTGATATATAAGAGAACCAAGTTGTAAATCCTAGAGTCTAACCAACTCTAGGTAGTGGAATGACATTGTTCCTAAGTTTAGGACGTGGAACCACTCTAAACCACCTATCCAAGTGCTTGCATCCCTTGTCTCTTATCCTTGCTTTGAATGCTAGATTAGGACATCAAATTGTTGTTTGGTTTAGTTTTTGCACTAAATTTAAATTGGTGGTCTAATTGATTTTGTGAAGTGTGTGTAGCTCTATTCACCCCCCCTCTAGATCCCATTGATCCAACAAGAAAGAATTATGGGAGAGCAAGTTGGTGACTCATACACCAACAGGAGGGATAACTCCTTTCTATCTATTCTACTAGAACAAATGGGAGTTCTAGTTGGTCAGTATGGACTTCTATATAGGAGAGGTGGCCTTTGTGCATCTCTGGAAGGGCAATGTCAAGCTGCAATCTATGATGAGACCAGGAGCTGCTACTGACGTTGTTTAAGTCTATTGTCCATGGAGAAGATCATGAGCTACACAGACACCGTACAAGAGAAATTAGAAGATAGTCATGCTACAATGAGTTGAAATGGCTGGACTTGCTCTAGGACCAGGTATAAACTCATTAAACTATCTTTCCTATTTCATAGTTATTAACTCGATCTTGCTATTATGGGAATACTAATTGATATTTTTTACATTTCCGTTTTCTACTCTGTGTCCATATTTCCCTACAATGGTATCCGAGCCAGACCAATTTACTATATCTTGGGATAATGAATATGACCAAAATTTAGGTTTTCATAGTGTTTTTATTGCATTCAATGCAAATACTTTAACTATTTCATATGCATATCAGATCAAACACCACATAGTCCCAAACTATATATCTATATATATATATATATATCTATATATATATATATATATATATATATATATATAGAGAGAGAGAGAGAGAGAGAGAGAGATACATACATACAATATGTGATATATGCAATTTACACGTGTCACCCTAAAAGCGGTTTTGATGGTGGATGTGTAGCACAGTTATGGCCAATAACTCAATATCCATGTGTGGTTGGATTGTTTGGTTTTATTGGTATTTTACCTTAGTTTGCATACTGAGCCTCTACCTCCTTCCCAATGTAAATTTAATTCTTTCCAACATTTATTCCCCTTGAATGTAACTCGAAGATTCTCTCTAGCATGTAGTTAGATTAGTTGCAATATAATAGTTTCCTTTCTTGTGATCAACGCTAGACGAGTCGACTGTTTCATGTGACTAGTCGACTGACTGGAGGACCAAGGAGGTTTGACCATAGAAGCGAATCGACCGACTGGTGGACCCAACTGACCATCTAGAGGTGTTCATACTTCGGTTGGACAGGAGGCCAACCAACCATTTTAGAGGACCAATTGACTAGCTAAGAGGCAAGATGACCAGTTTGAGGGTTGAATCGATTAACCCAGATTGGCAAGCACAAATCTACACCAAGAGAAAGTTCATACATGTGATGTGATGATTAGCCTAGGTGGTAGTAACTCCTTGTGTCTCCAAATAACTATAGTAGACATAGCCATAACCATCACCTTTTGTTTTAAATTACATGTTTACGTTGTGGGATATAGCATGTATATGATACATACTATGTTTGCGGTATTTGGATATCTATATGTACATATATATATATATATATATATATATATATATATATATATAATATATATATATATATATATATATATATATATAGACACACACACACACACACACACACACACATATATATATATATATATATATATATATATATATATATATATATATATATCCGTCAATCAAAACAAAAATATTTAAGTCTAAGATGTTTTCCATTAGCGGCACACATGAAAGATTTATCGACCAAGTGTCGTCATCCCAAGGATAGTACACCATCTATCTCATGGAAGTGTGATGGTAATAGTGTGGACCCGCCAAGAGAGGTGCATTATTATTGTATCATATTTCAAGTTAGGCTTAACTGTGTGGTCTTGATGAGATTAAGCACTAGAAGAATACATGTAACTATGACAAAGAGTTGTGCATCTTGTCTATCCAAGAATTGCATATGATGCAATTGGCAAATGTTGGCAACCTTAATAATTAATATAGACGCTGGGTAGGCAGGGTAATAATGGAATTATTTTGGATCTTGGCTCATTAGAAGATTGTTTGGTGCAATTTTCCGAATTGATAATTGAGGGTTATAAATTTGATCAAAATAATGAGAGGGATATTTAATTAAATACCTAATCAACATCTGAAAACTTTTTAAAACCAAATCAAATCAAAAATTAGTTTTTGAAAAAATTGCATACTCTTTTGAATCAAATGGAAACAAATAATAATCATTTTTCTATGCGATCGGTCCTTGAGAAGGATAAGATAAATGGGAACAACTTCCATAACTGGTTCAGGATGTTGAGAATCATTCTCACATAGGAGCACAAGCTCTATGTCCTAGAGATGCTAGAGCTAGAGGAACCCCTTCTCAATGCACCAAGGGCTGACAGTGATACTTACAAGAAGCATACTAAAGATGTCGTAGATGTCACATGTCTGTGCTATGCTCCATGAACTATGAGTTGTAGAGGTAGCATAATAACATGAATGTGATTTATATGGTCACACATCTCAAGAATATGTTCCAAGATTAGGTAAGACGAGAGATACAATGTCTCCAAGACATTGTTCAAGTGCAATGTGGCAGAAGGGGATTCAGTAGGTCCTCATGTACTCAAGCTCACTGGGTATGTGGAGAACTTGGATAGACTAGGATTCCCCTTGGATAAAGAGTTGGCCATTGACGTTCTCCGGTCCTTTCTAGATTCATACAGTCAGTTTGTCATGAACTACAACATGAACAACTTTGACAAGCCTTTGATAGAGGTGTTGGGCATGTTGAAAACAATAGACGCACAAATGAAGAAAGAAAAGCCCAAGTCTATGATGATGATCAACAAGACTAAGGGGATGTCTAAAGTAAAAGGCAAAGCTAAGAAGAGTTCTAAATATGGATAGAATCCCAAGTCTTCAGATGTCAAGGTAAACAGATGAGTATAAAGAGGTGATTGTCACCATTGTAACCAGTTTGGACATTGGAAAAGAAATTGCCCACTTTGGTTAGAGAAATTAAAGAAGAAGAAAGAAGGCGTAGAGCCCTCCACTTCAAGTATAAACATTATGAGATAAATTTGATTACTTGTTCATCTTATTATGTGATATCGGATAGAGATATTACATACATGATGTGCAAGATCTGACAAGAAGTAAAGCCTTCATGAAAGGACAAAGATGGACAAGGAGGAGCAAGAGTTTTTGAAGATTTAGTTTACATTTAAATTTACCTTAGCCCATTGGGCATGTAATAGAGTTAGTTGAACTACTATTTCATTATGCCAATAAACATAAACATTTATGTTACACATCTTGTATGACAAGAATGCTAAATCAATAAAGTTAGTTGTTGATGTTTCTATTTCAAAAGATATGATCTTGTATGACAATGCCCAACTATTTAATGATCTTATATGAAAGAATCTTAAGATATACGTTTATAACATATATACCAAAGGATTAGAAGACATAACTCAAACTATCTTTAACATAGTCATCTAATGCACATATGTAAGAAGTGCATTACTAGAATCCATATTGATGGTTATCTAGACTCTTTTGGTTATTAAACCAATAAGAGATATTCAAATCTTAAATATGAGCAATATGACACAATACCCTTCACTACAAGTAGTGGGAGGATTAGCATTCTATTTGAGCATGTAGATATTATTGAATGAATGTCTTATGGAATAAATGCTAAAGGTGGCTGGCAATGCTTCATTATGTTAACTGATAATCTAAGTTGATATGTGGGTTTGTATTTGGTGAAATACGAACATAAATCTCTTGAAGTGTTCAAGAAGATTATAAATGAACTGTAACTTTGATAAAATTATTATGAAACTTTGATATGATCAAATGTTGAAATACTTTACATCAATAGTTTGAGAACCTTCTGGATAGGCCGCAATAGTGTATCACAAGTCAAATCCAACTGAACATGATGATGTGCCACAAAGAAGAAATTTCATCATGATGTAATTATCATATTAATTTAATCTTCTATTCTCCTCATAAAATGTACTTAACAATAAAATGATGTATTGTCTAAAATGGCTTGACATCATATGCGATATGGGAATGTCCCAAAATGTCTTAAGGATTGAAACTTTTACAAGAAATTAGTTTCTTGAAAAGGTTTATCCACAAACCATGATTGTTGAGTGTTACTATTAACCCCAATCCAATTACAAAAGTGTTTTGTTGATAGGATAACTGAGTTAAAAAAGAACCAGTGGGGGTAAAAGTAAAACTCGAAATGTTTGAGTTTGATAAGGAGGTACAATGAGAACAAGTGAGAATCACAAATTGTTATGTAAATATCAAGTTCTTCATGTAACTCATAATCTCATAGTTCTAGTAGAATACATATGATATTGAAAGATTTGAATCCAACAACTAAGATGGGTTGGTCATAAGATGATGAGCCAACAAATTGACAAAAATCTATTGAGAACCATAATCTCAAAAATGGTTCAAAGCCATTGTGGAGTCCATGTACACTAATAAGGTATGACCTTACTAGTAACACATGAAGGGGTAAAACCCATAAGGTGAATTTGGGTTTTCATTGGAAGACCAACATGGATAACATAAAAGGATAGATTGGTTGCAAAGGTTTTCAATTCAGTTCAAACAGTTGGACATGAAAGAATTCCTTTACCAATTGTCATCCCTTATATTATAGCTAAAATATACTATGAGATTTAGTATTGAATATTAAAACCATATTCCTTAAAAGGAATATGTAATATGATGTGTATGTGACATGACTTAAAGGTTTTATAAACTTCATGAATGTAAATAAAGTCTATAAGCTACAATATACAATCTTGGGATCAGAACTAGCATCTCAAAATTGGGATCATTTGACTTGAATCAAGATAGAAGATGAAATCTATGATTACAATAGATTTAGTGGGAGCATATAAGAATATTCCACATGATGGGGAATAACATCTCAATATTGTGAGTATTGAGATCTGGCATGGAAAACACCTTCAATAATGAAGAATTAGGTGAAATATTCTATGTGATAGGGATCAAGATCTATAGAGATAGTTCTTGAAAGTATCATAACCTAAACCTGAGTGCATACAATAGCAAGATGTGGAAAGTGATCAACATGTAGGATTCAATGAGAGAGAAATAAATTGGTCTCTCATGAACCCTAAGTTCCAATTCTTGTGAAGAATGGAAATGACATGATTGAGATACCATATGTTGTAGCAATGGGTCTATCATGAATGTTATAAATGTACTTATCCCATATAGTATTATATGTCTTGGACATGCCAAGATGATGTTAGTTTCCAATGAGGGTCATTGGAATGTCATTAAAAACATCCATTATTACTTGTGAAGAACTTAAGGATAAGTTGCTAGAGCATAGCAACAAGGAAGAGTTGGGTGAAAAGGGTTACACCGATGCAAGCTTCCAGAATGACAAAAGTGATCACAATAAAATATGTTTTATATTAAGAAAAGAGTTGTGAGTTGGAAGGGTTTTGAACTACATTCTATTAATTTAATGCTACAATAGAAATTGAGTATCATGGTGTTATGAACATATAACAATGGATACTATATGGATCTAGAAGTTCATATGGATGAACTTAAATACGTTCTGACCATTGACGACATAGTAGAGATACTCTGACATAAATTGAAATATTGGTTAGGAAAGGAATATCATATGCCATATTACGATAGTTTCATCTCATAGCAAAGAGATAAGAAACCTGCAATAAACTGACTAATAGCACAGTGTTGCTAACCCACTGAATTAGCACTTGTGCAGTACAAACATTATGGACATGTTTAGATCACTGCGAATGAGATTCCTTAGTGATTGGCTCTAAGTTCAAGTGGTAGTTTGTTGATATGGTATACCCAGTGAGCCAATCATATGATTGTTATGGCATATTACATAGAAGGATTTGATTGATAATCATAAAGGAAAGATTCCAATTCATTTTGTTTCACTCAATTATGAGATAATGTGGAAACATTACGAATGTCTAGAGAATGAAAATAATCAATTATGTCTTCAAGTAGGTGACTTGAACAATGAGATCATATAGATGTTAAGAGTATGTACATTCTTATTATGTCCCTAGTCAGTTGTTATCATGGAAGGTAGATAGACAACAATAACACACAAGGCTAGAGTGTGGGTTGGTTGAGGATAGAATCTCATTAGTCTCGATATGGTATATCAAACCAAGCACACAAATACTTGTTATAGAATATTGTATCAGATAGACCCATCTTGGGAGTGATACATGGAAATCATCATTGGTGGTCATAGTCATCTCTCATAGTGAAGGTGGTGATTGTAATTCGTAGACCTGAAGTCACTACACTCATCACATGTCATTCAGTATACTTTGACATCATTAAACGTAACCCTGAATAAGGGTTGCCATAAAAGGTGTTGATTGGGTAGTTGTGACACATGGGGACTGACTGTAAGTGATGTAGATGGGATTTGTCCCTCCTATTGGAGTTTGATATCCTGGCCACTTGATAAGCAAGACTGAGACACACATGCACTTACACATATGGATCAATATATCATATAAAGGTCATATATATCTTAGACAATCTGCTCTTGGTTCAAGGAATATGGATTGAATACTGAAAGGATGAAGATTTCATGCCTCAAGTTCAAACCGAATATTAGAGACAAAAGAATTATAAAATAATTGTAACACCTTACATATATTTTAGGTTTAAGTTGTTCTCCAACTTTCCATTCACTTGGGTAGCACTAATGTGTGACTACGCACCATTCTTTGCTTGTGATGTCATAAACTAGTTATGGACATTCACCACCAATGTGATATGGGACCTATAGGATCACACACATAGGAACTCATCTAGAAGTGGAGTTTAACCATGAATGATAATTGGACTAATTTGTAAAGTGTTTAGGTATTCAATTCAAGTAACAAATCAACTTACAAGACTACCAACCAATCGGTTCAAGTGTTAAGATGGCCGTTTGGAGTGCCATACTCGTTAGAAATTGAATTTGCTGAATTCTGGATGAATCAGGGCACCAACTGATCGGCTTACTGAGTGAACCGATCAACCCATGTTGAGTGAGAAGACTGATTCACCTAGTGAACCGATCATCTCAGTGATGCCAACTGAAGGTTCTAGTGACTTTCCCAAATTTGTGAGAAAGGTTGATGTTTCACTTGATCAATTCAATTGGTGAAAGGAATTAGTGTTTAGCATATTGGAAATAAATTACTAATTGATGTGCAATTGAGAAACATGGAAAAATGAATGGTTCGGGGTGCGCACTGATTGACTCGCATGAGAACCAAGCAGTTTAGTTGCCAACTGACTATTTCAGGATTCACAGGTTGTAAAAATTCATGATCTTTCAGTCCCTTCCACTCCTACAAAAATTGAGAAGCCATATCCTAACCCTTTCTATAAATAGAGGGGTGTTCGGGGATTCTCAGAGAACATCTGAATTGCCTTTGATAATTTTTTCTCTCTCTGGTTGTGGTAATCATTAGAGAGCATGAGCAAGTCCTACCTACTAAAGCGAGGGATAGCAAGGGAGAAATGATTATGGAAGAGTAAGTTGATGACTAGTACACCAACGGGAGGGACAACTCATTCATGTATGTTTTAATAGAACAAAATGAGTTCTAGAGGCAAGGTGTGAACTTCTCTAGAGGCAAGGTGGCCTTTTCCCATTGCTAGGAGGGCAATGTCAGGTTGTAGTCTGTGGTGAGACCAGGAGCTATTGTAGATGTTGTTCGAGTCTACTGTCCATGGAGAAGACTAGGAGCTATACATACACCATCCAAGAGAAACTAGAAGATAGTTTCACTACAACGAGTTGAAGTCTCTAGACTCGCTCCAGGACTAGGTATAAACTCTTTAAACCATATTCCTTATTTCATAGTTGTTGACACAATCTTGCTGATATGGGAATACATATAGATAATTTTTTTTGAATCCGCTACCCCCTTTGTGCCCACATTTCCCTACACTAAGAGGTATGCTACTTACAAGAATCATCACTTCGATATGTATTTGATGCAATCTATTCTTTCAGACTTGATCCTGTAATGAATCTGGACAAAGGTATCAGATGGCTCATGCTTTGACAATAAACAACAACACTACCAGTGTATTTTACCGCCCGTTTGTACCATCACCCAACATTTCACATCTGGAGAAAGAGAGGGGCCGAAGAAACTTTCTTTTGCATATGAGACAAACTCAACAAAAGAAGAATTGAAGAGAGAGACAAATATTGAAGGAATCACCTTAGGGTTTTAAACATGAACAATTGGGTTGTATTTAATCCTAATGCTGAGAGCCTTATTTAGAGCACTCACAGACTCTGTCCTATTTTCAGATAGACACAATAGTAGAATCTCTCTTGTACATCTGAAAAAATATGAGGAGTCACTTTTTTTATTTTGTTTAACAAAATTTTGTAAAAATAAATAAATAAATTAATTTATTAAGTAGTTATCTTCTTATGTAAAAAAAGACAATTCCATGTCCGACCTGCTCGTGCCCAATTCTGACCTGTCAAGGTATGATGAGGCATGACGTGGCATGTGCACTTGGGTGTGTTTGGTCTTCATACCTACCACAAGGGTGAGCATGCCCTCTGCTAGATCTTTCAGACACTAAATTTCACATGCAATATCATATATAAGGAGTAGAAAACCTAAAATGGAAAATGTGGAACTAAACCTTCTTCCCATTTATACAAAAAATAACAACTATTTTTTTCCTCTACAATCCATATGTACTAAATACATCTACATTGGGCTTAATCCACACTAACTTAATTAGATAAAGATAATGTAGATAACACCATTACCGAAATATGGCCAATACTTAGAAAAAAAATTCATATGATGAAGTATATTTATTATTAGTAAAAATAATGTGATTATCCTCAAGAACATGGTAGTGATCAGAAGAAAATAAAAGAAATTTGAAGTTATTCCATTGTTAACACATGGAACAAACTATATTGTTGGCATCTCTAATGTTTTGCTTCGTCTTGCGTCATGATGGGAACATTGTTCCATCAACCAGAGTGAAGAACCATTGTCTCCATAAGTGAAGCAACATCACTAGTAGAGAAGAAGGTTATCTAATACCTCCAACTACACCACCATTAGTTGCCTTCACCTCCATCACCGTTTCACCATGACGAAGAAGATTCTCTCAACGGATCGCTATTGTTTCATTACCACTACCACCACTAGATTCAAAATGGAGATGGAGGCATCGATCTTAGGATCTCATAAGAAACTCACGAAAGAGCATGGTGGATATGAGAATATATACAACCAATCATTAACTTCTTCTTCTTCCCATATTCTTTCTTATCTTTTGTGTTTCTTTTCATATATATGTTCATTACTTTGATAAGGGTATATTTCATCATGAAATGTGTGTGACTAGTCCCCTTTTCTTAGGTTGTTAATATCCCTCACTTCCTATCAACCATGTAATTACTTTCATATTTGTTCAATATATATATTTGATTCTTTGTTGTCTTCATGCTCTTGTGCTTTTATTTACATTTCTTGTATTCTTAGCTACCATACTTTTTATTATTCATTCAACATAGATAAAGTGTTGATTGGTTTATATATGGAGAATAAAGTAGCGTGTATACATGGCGATGTTGTATCATTAGAGTCAAATATGTATTGTCTATGTTTTGAGGGTTGTATTTTGTTATGTTAACAGGAAAACCAACATTAACCTTAGATCCGCCCTTCTCGAGTGAGAGAGGCAACGACATCTTGACAAATGCAAAAAAATCAAGTAGTAGACATAGCAAGGAGGCAGAGTTGTTAGTAGACAATGTTAGTGAGAGCACTTGAGAGGTGTTTCTCTACCAACATATTGACAATATTTAGAACACGATTCATATGATTAAGTAAAATTTCTACCAGTGAAGATATTATGGTTATCCTGAAGAACATGGCACTATGCATATGAAAAGGAAAGCAATTTGAAGGTATTCCATTGTTAAGACATGTAACGCCATATTGAGAGATTGCTGGAATGCATGATAAGGTGGGGGAATGTATATATACTATTCTACTCTTCTAAATGCGAGGACTCGTTTCCGTCCTCGCATAGACGTGAAACCTAATGACTCCTTTACGTTCTTTCTTCTGCATACATTAATTCAGTTTAAAATAATACTAATAGTTATCTTCTCATTATCTTTTATGTATATCTATCAATCCTAATTATTACGCCCTATCTCCTTTTATAACATTGATTACCCGGCTCCTTCTCTCTTTGCCGCACTCACGCCTCTGCGCTGCTCACCTTGACGCAGAAATAGCAATGGCTAGGCGTGCAACCAATATATAACTGACCAGCTGCCGAGGGATATCGAAAGCGAGGAAAACGACTGCCTCAAAGTTTCCAACTGTTGTTAACCGTGCCAATGCCAGATTGCGACAGAAGTAGTAATGGCGAGGAGCACAACTCTTCACTGGTCAGCAGCCGCGGGGATACAAAGGGAGGAGCACGGCGCCTCCAAAACCACAACATCAACCTGGCGAAGGCAATCGGTAGTCTATTGTTCTCGTTAGGGGAGTGGGGGACTTTCTGCTTAATGAACTTCTGCCTATGCAGTGAGAAACTCATATAATTTATCTCGTATAAGTAGTTTACGGTCTTGCACCAGCGGAGTGCTCGGACGAACATATGCTAGGGAATCGAGGGCAGACTAACATATGATACTTTCGTATACTTATACTGGATGAAATCTATGTAGAAAAGAAATCGATACGAAGTGGTTAGGACATGATGTTGCTATTTGTATTGAGGACAATTGAGTTCGTTATAAGGATATAGTAGTAGCCTCACACAATAAGATGAAGTGGCGTATATTATGCAATGCTTAATTTGATTTGATCTATGGAGTCTTTTGCTTATTTCGATGCACTAATGCTGCAACATCTTTCTTTCATGCATAATAGTAGTTATTTATTATTACTACATTGCAGGTCGCAGAGCATCTAATCCTCACAGCAGTGATACTGAAAAGGTAAGGAAATGTGCTTCTTCTTCTTCTTCTTCTTCTTCCTCTTCTAACTTATCAATGTAAACATCTCCTAGTTGGAAAACTATAAGGATAATTAAATAAATCCTATTGATTTTCTCTTCATGCGGGTTACTACGAAGATCACAAGCCATCCTAAAACGTAGACCCACAAAATCGTACTTTTGCTACTCATATAGAAACATTCAAAGATGGACGAAACACATGTATGTTTAATTGTCTATTTGTCAATACTCATACTTTCAACAATTGAGTTTTAATTAAATGAAAATCAGTCTTATTTAACCATGTTTCTTTGTGTAGTTTTTAATGTATGAAAATACAACGGGAACAGATTTTGGAAGAAGCTGATCATGTGTGGCGTGGTATATCTTAAATGCTTTTCAAGAATGCAACTTTTCTTGATTAATTTATGTGTAGGTTTATTCTAAATTTTATGTGGAAATTAGGGTTCTTGTGTATGATATACTGATATATCCATATAAACCACAAGTGGCTCAATAACTTGGATAATGTGAGGGAGTAAATATCCTTATTACATTCCATGTATAAAATATGATTACTTTTGGGGAATACTTGAGGGGCCTACTATGAATTGTACATTTTTTTAATAAAGATATAAGTAGATATTTTTATATATTACATTTTACAGGAAGTTATATTCATTTACATTTCTTGAAGTAGTGGTGATGATGTAGTTTCACTCACCTTTTCAGTTCACTGTGTATATTATTCCAATAATTTGTTTGTTGCTAGGTTTGTAGTTCTGCTTATGATTTAGGAAATCAATTTAATACATATTTGTAAAATAAAAGTTTTATTGCAAACTAATAGGTGTTGTAGACAAAAAATAATTTATAAATATTCAAAAATCTTTGGAATGTAATCAATAACAAGAAAAAATATTTACAAGGTCACTCTTTCATCTTTTTAACCTATCATTATTTAAAACATAGATGTTCTTTATATGTAGTCATGCTTAATGAATGATTTCCAACCTATTTTTTATATAATATGTGTTCCATTTCTGAAAATAAATCATAAATAGTCTCTATTATTTATATGTTTATTTACCATCAAACATAAATTCCTTTTTGGCTCTCAATTTTTTTCCTTTAGATCTGTCTAAGATGGAAGCCTTAGAAGAAGTATTTTGTTAGCATCCTAAACTATTATTGTTACAACCCCAATTTTGGGTTCATTTGTTGAGAAATATAATTTCTCATATTAAAGATAAATGAACAAATAATGATGTCTTTTGATTGAATGCATGAATTTTGTTACAATAGCCTTGATGATTGCTTTGTGGGCTTTATTGGCTATTGGGCTCAATAACAAGGAAATTCAATTAGTAAATGAATAATTAAGTTTTTGAGAAAAGAAAGGTGTGGAAACCTCCAGAAGGCAAAAGAATATAATCCAAAGTTGGATTTCGTGCCTCTTGCGTTCCTTGGGTCCCAAGGAGTCCAAAGTTGCATAGAGAATGCAATAAGAAAAGAAAAGACCAATTAAGTATTTCCTTGTTAAGAAAGAAATTGAAAATAATGATAAAATGTGGAAAATATGTGAAATGAGGTATAATCGAGTTATCCTTGGTGGATTTTCGTATCCCAAGGATTCCTAATGATAAAAGGCATATCAATGAGGAAAATAAAAGAGAAATAAAGAGAAATCCTCAAAAAGAGATATTTTAATGAGAAATAAACAAGATAATGTGAAATAATGCATATTGATGCATCTAGAAGGATATGAGTATCCAATAAAGAGGATTTTGAAATAATAGAGTTTCTTGGAATCCAAGGAGTCCCAATGAAGAAAGAGGAAAGAGAAAATACCTATAAAAGAAAATAAGAATATAATGTGAATACATTATTAATGGATTATGTGGTATTGTTAAAAAGGAAATAGTTTCTACTAAAGGAAAATAGAAATTTGTGCCCATGGGTTAAAAAGCAAATATAAAAAGAGTAATGGCAATGATTTCTGAATTCCTATATATCCAAATAATAGATAATATCCAAAGGATGAAGAAGAGAGAGAATATTACTTCTCATTGAAGGATTTGGTTTCCTATTTGGAAAGGGATTCTTTGATTCATGAATAGTTGTCTTAGGGCATGGATACTCACCCTATATAAAGGGGTAAAGCCCTAGTTCAAGTCCGAGAGAGAGAAAGAGAGAGAGGGAGATCCCACACTCTCCTCCTTGCTCTTTCCATGGAAAACCTAACTGCGAGTAGGGATCTAACCCTAGAGCAATACAGGTGTGTTTTGTGGTCTTGCTTGAGGCGGGAAACCTCCACGACCACCCATGACTGCTTGGATACTGCCCCATCGACCCCGACTTCATGCAACTGTAGCTACATGGCTGTAACGGTGGCCATGCTTGGAAGGTCAAGTTGTAAAGACCAAGTCTCTATTATTAAACATGATAAACAAATCATCAATTGGATAGCAGCGGAAATTTAAATCTTGACTTAATTCAAAATGTATAAAGAGTACATTACAAATTTTTTCCAATTGGGGTACATATTTATACAAAAACAAGGATCTAGGTAGAGGAAGACTTAACTAATACATCATTGTCCCCAAACCAAACAACTATATAACATAAAAGCAACTATGATCATATACTATATGTTCCTTTTCTTCTTATCCCATCCTTAGCCTTGGGTCCACCAAGCTTCCACTACGCACTCTGATCCTAGCCTGGATGGTTGGGGTCATCCAGCAAGAGAGAGATAAGAGGTATGTGTTAAAAATAGGAATAAGGCAATAAATAAGCTAAGCAAAATTATTCCATTAAGGGATTTCAAGAAGTGAGAGCAAATGAGTGAATAAGATTCTAGAAAACTGCCACATTCCAATATCAACAAATATCACAATTGCATGAATATAAATTATGACTCAACATACTCTCAATGTAGGGTGAGGCACCTACCAGACCTCACCAATGGTAGGGGGACTAAAACCCCAGTGCCTAAAAAGTGGCAGGGGGACTAAAACCCCAGTGCCTAATATATATAAAATGGCAGGGGGACTAAAACCTCAGTGCCCGATAGGGGGACTAAAACCCCAGTGCCCTGTGGGTGGTTTGTACTCATGTACACTACATTGTCAATTGGCCAGTAACTATATCATGCATAATATTCACTTGGTAGTAGAGTGAAAAGTATAACAAGATAACATCATTGCATTGGGAATAAAACCCAAAAATAAACAAATAGGCCATCATAGGCCACAATAATATCCAAGAACTCCAATAAGTAAAAGAGTCAACAAGCAACAACATTATAAAATGCTTCCAAATATTTCCAAAAGAATGAGCCACATAGGCAACAACAAGATTAAATCATTTCCAAGTAAAGGAGGCAACACATAGCAAGTTTCACATTATTCAAATGAATGAGCCACAATGGCATTAGAAGCATAAAATAAGTAAAGAGCCAATAAATGCAATTAGAAGGATTACAAGGCTAGCACAATATTGATTGTGGGGTTGGAAAAGTCCCAACTGAAGGATAGGTAGTTTGCACAATAAATATTCACATTCATCCATAGAGATCACATATATGAATAGGGTCCACATAATAGGAGTCACATACTGATATAGGGCTCACATACAAAATAGGTTTCACATACTAGAATAGGGTGCACATACATAGGGGTCACATACCTGTTTTATTTAATTACCATAACATTCACCAAGTTGATTGCACCCAAACCATATTCCCTAGTTATGAACATTGCACATGAATTAATATATATAAAGACATAATTCATAGGAAAAACCCTAATTTTACAAAACCACGATTTAGGGTTTAAAACCAAGCCCAAATGATCAGTCATATTCTCTTGAATAATAAAACATATTTTATTTTACAAATTGGAGTTAGAATGAATTAATTAGGTATTTTAGAACATTTAAACCATTAAAAGAGTATCTTAGGAAAACTTCGAAAAATAATTTGGAATCAGGCTTCAAAAACCACAAAATTGGATTCTATTCGAAAAATCCTTTCCAACGACTATTTATTTGCATTTTTCTGACCAACAGCTGATTTATTATGAATTAAGTAAAATCAGCCAATCAGAATGCAAGAAAACCATAGCGTGAGAGATATTTAAATTAAAATACAATTCAATGCAAATGATAAATGCAATGAAAAAAATACCCTTGTGGGTTAAATAAAAACGATTAACACTGCGAGGGAAGATCAGTCATTTGGACCCTATGATTGTTTGCACAGGGAGGAAGAACACAGGGGCGAAAAGACCAAAATGCCCAAGCCCAAAAACAATGGCTCCATGGTCGGGGCATGGGTGCCTTGGTCATTGCCTGACCAGGCGTCTTCCAGCCCAGGCATGGTGCGAGCAAGCTCGCAGGGGCTTGGTTCCTATGCCTCGAATCGCCATCAGGGTGCATCACATAGAAAGCAGGATGGGAATGAGTTCCCTAGTTCCCCCCGAACATAAGGATCTCCTACCCATGCACTCGCGTGCTCTGGAGCAGAAGAACGAGGTCCAAAATTGACCGGAACAGGGGAAGAGGAAAGTCGTGGGAAACCACACAGAAACACAAGCAAATCAACAACTGAGGTCGGGAGTAACTTCCTGGATCCAAAGCGAGTCAAAAGAAGGCATCGTCGCGGGCGGAGGAGCAACACAACACCAACTAGCAGGTTGCGGCGAAGCTCGACAGCGAGGTTATAGGGCACAACGACTGGGGGCGTCTCAAGGCAAACCGAAGTTGGAAACAAGAAGAGCGGGTGTCGGAGTTGCTAACCTAGCGTTCAATTGGCCGGAGATGGTTGGAGTAGCGAGCAACAGGTTGTCGTTTAGGGGGAAGAAGGCTGAGTAGGACCGGGGAATCCAGGGCGCACGGGGAGAAATTGAAGGAGGAGGAAGAAAGGTAGCAGCCCGACTGTCATTCCCATAGCCTTATATAGGCGTGAGGATGCGTCTAGCACCTTCTACGAACTCACGACGGGGAATTGGAGGAGGCAGGGATTGGGCGTTTTGCTAAGAGTGAAGGATACGGAACGAGCTTTGGATCGTCAAAACCGTCGTGGAGAGACGGATGCGAAGAGGGAAGAATCACGCTACAAGGCACAGAGGAGGGGGAGAACGGGTCGAGGGACCCTAACTGCTCAGCTGCACGAAAGGTCTCGAGGAGGAAGATGACCTCCTGGTCGTCGGATCAACACGCGCATAAAATGGAGCCGTCAGATTTGGGTCCACGGTGGTCCGGCTCGCGTGACAAAGTAATTAAACCGAAACCATAGCATTACATACGATTTAAATGAAATCGATTCAGCTACTATAGTCACACTTTAATAAAAGCTTATAAAATGGATTTGAAGGGTCAAAGGAAGTCCAAATGACACCAAATTTGGACCACAGGTTCATGTTAGCATTTAGAACGATGCTATATAATTATATTTCGTATTTAAGCTCACTAAGGCCCTTAATAAATATATTGCTCATTAAAGTGTATATTAATAGATTAAAAGGAATGAATTATATGAAAATACTACTTTTAATGAAACATGTGAGTAATTTCGAGATATTAAACACATTAGGATCCAAATAAGCATTTCTCAACAAAATAACATATTAATGTGAATTAAAATCATATTTTGAGGAGAGAGAAACAATTAAGGTTAATATACACATATATGAACTCAAATACACATTATTAATAATATATTTATCCACAAAACTCCAAATTAATATTATCTACTACATTACCATCCTTAATGACCAAATTACATTATTAACCCTCACTTATCTCCTTAATTGGGTTATTTGTGCAAACACCCCTTCATTATCATAAATGATGGTAAATAGTGATTTCAACATCAAATTATGCCCAAATTGCACATAAAGTCCAAAAATGATTCAAAAGGATGGGAAATTTATGATAAAGGTCCAAATGGACTCGAAGGTCAAGAAAAGCTCACAAGTGAGTAAATTGCAGGGAAGACACTGAGATTCAGTATGTTACAGCACACCACCCCTTAAAGAGGATTTCGTCCCCGAAATCACAACAAGAGGAAAGAGAGGGTGTGTGTGAAACATCCCAACCTTAACCAACTAGGTTATAACCCTTACTCTAGGGTACAACACACAATCTACATAAGTTAGATATTACTAAGGTTTCCACAAAACCTATAGCCTTTTATCAAACTTAAGTAAATTAACATTTTTGCCTTATTAATATAATCTACATCCTGAAGAGGTATCTTATATATTATACCACTACTTGTGCCACATTTTATTCAAAACAATTACATCTCAATTTTGTATCATGTGTATTTCCCTCATCAAGGGTTTTAAGCACAATTAGGGTTTACTAAGCCATCAATTAATGTATTAGGTTAAAACCTTAATAACATGAATTCATTTTCCATTATCCTCTTAAAACTATCATGTAGAATTATAACAAATTATTTTGTAGAAAAGGTTAATATTATCCAACAAGTTATTAAGCCTGTTATAAATCCAAATAATGTTCATATTGCACATTTTCATATCATCTTTCATACTCATATTAATGACATCATTAATCATTTTCGTCCATTATACTTCATATTATAAATTATACATATTTACATCACATTAGGCATTTTATGAATATTTATGTGAATCCAATTATTCATTACCATGTTTGAGTCATTATACTCATTTTAGTGAATAGGATGTAACACATTAAATATTAATGAATTAATTCATATATCAAGTTATGATGTAGTGCTCATTAGGGAACAAGGTGATATACAATATATGTATATTGATAACTTTGTGACTATAATCCATTTATATGCATTAAGGTATATTATGTGATGATGACACCTAATGTCACTAATGTATCATGAAAGGCATTAAGGGTATATATATATATATGTATATGTTGTCAAAACTAGATGATTACATATTAGGGTTTAGGTCAACATGACCATTACATATTAAAGCATCCTTAGGGTGTATTTTACCATACACATTTTACCATTAGGGTGACTTAATCAAAATTATGTATGTTCACATATGAATAATTAATGATTATGTGCATCAAGCCTATATTAAGGTTCAAACGTATGAATTATATGACTTATTAATTTGTTCATAAACAAACAAGATGAATTACAATCATATTAGGTTTGTTCAACTCTCACTAAACCCATGTCTAAGGAGTTAGAGTTTCTTGATTTCAAGGCATTGAGGGACTCCAACCCCCTAAAGAGGATTTCTTCCTCGAAATCAACAACCCCAAAAATCTATCAAGGTACTAACACTACCATCCCACTTAAAGGGTTGACTAAGTCAAACTATTCTAAGGGTATAAGATCCAACATTAGAAGTCTTACTAAACTCGATCTTCCAACTCAAGGTGTAAGATAGGGTACACTTAAACCTAACATGGTAATCTAAGACTCATATATGGTACCTAAAGGTCACAAGATGATTTTTGTTTTGAAAAAAGTCAGTTCATCATATAAGGGTTACTAGGGTTACTCAACAATAAGGTAATATGTCTAAGGGTAGACTATTTCGAGCTGTCTGTTTCAAATCAGGCCAGGCCAGGTCATATGAGCTCAGGAGTCCTCGTTACCAAGCTAGTGGGGTGGAGGAAAATATTGTCAGCCCCCAAGCTCTGACCCTTTCTAGACACCATCACTTTCAACTTCTTGCTCTAATAGCTACTCAATAGACAATTCACCAAAAAGTTGACAAATTTATTTCTAATATGAAATTGTTATGGTCCTAAATCAAATTTTCATGCTAGGTCAACTCTAAGGTGAAAAACTAACTAAGGGAAACTATATAAGCAAGGGAAACAATTTGAATTAGTCAAGAATCTGACTACCATGATGCTCTGATACCATGTTGTAAAGACCAAGTCTCTACTATTAAACATGATAAACAAATCATCAATTGGATAACATCGGAAATATAAATCTTGACTTAATTCAAAATGTATAAAGAGTACATTACAAATTTTTCCCAATTGGGGTACATCTTTATACAAAAACAAGGATCTAGGTAGAGGAAGACTTAACTAATACATCATTGTCCTTAAACCAAACAACTATATAACATAAAAGCAACTATGATCATATACTATATGTTCCTTTTGTTCTTATCCCATCCTTACCCTTGGGTCCACCAAGCTTCCACTACGCACTCTGATCCTAGCCTCGATGGTTGGGGTCATCCAACAAGAGAGAGATAAAAGGTATGTGTTAAAAATAGGAATAAGGCAATCAATAAGCTAAGCAAAATTATTCCATTAAGGGATTTCAAGAAGTGAGAGCAAATGAGTGAATAAGATTCTAGAAAACTGCCACATTCCAATATCAACAAATATCACAATTGAATGAATATAAATTATGACTCAACATCCTCTCAATGTAGGGTGAGGCACCTACCGGACCTCACCAATGGCAGGGGGACTAAAACCCCAGTGCCTAAAAAGTGGCAGGGGGACTAAAACCCCAGTGCCTAATGTATATAAAATGGCAGGGGGACTAAAACCCCAGTGCCCGACAGGGGGACTAAAACCCCAGTGCCATGTGGGTGGTTTGTACTCATGTACACTACATTGTCAATTGGCCAATAACTATATCATGCATAATATTCACTTGGCAGTAGAGTGAAAAGTATAATAAGATAACATCATTGCATTGGGAATAAAACCCAAAAATAAACAAATAGGCCATCATAGGACACAATAATATCCAAGAACTCCAAGAAGTAAAAGATTCAACAAGCAATAACATTATACAATGCTTCCAAATATTTCCAAAAGAATGAGCCACATAGGCAACAACAAGATTAAATCATTTCCAAGTAAAGGAGGCAACACATAGCAAGTTTCACATTATTCAAATGAATGAGCCACAATGGCATTAGAAGCATAAAATAAGTAAAGAGCCAATAAATGCAATTAGAAGGATTACAAGGCTAGCACAATATTGATTGTGGGGTTGGAAAAGACCCAACTGAAGGATAGGTAGTTTGCACAATAATCATTCACATTCATCCATAGAGATCACATATATGAATAGGGTCCATATAATAGGAGTCACATACTGATATAGGGCTCACATACAAAATAGGTATCACATACTAGAATAGGGTGCACATACATAGGGGTCACATACCTATTTTATTTAATTACCATAACATTCACCAAGTTGATTGCACCCAAATCATATTCCCTAGTTATGAACATTGCACATGAATGAATATATATAAAGACATAATTCATAGGAAAAACCCTAATTTTACAAAACCACGATTTAGGGTTTAAAACCAAGCCCAAATGATCAGTCATATTGTCCTGAATAAGAAAACATATTTTATTTTACAAATTGGAGTTAGAATGAATTAATTAGGTATTTTAGAACATTTAAACCATTAAAAGAGTATCTTAGGAAAACTTCGAAAAATACTTTGAAATCAGGCTACAAAAACCACAAAATTGGATTCTACTCGAAAAATCCTTTCCAACGACTATTTATTTGCATTTTTCTGACCAACAACAGATTTATTATGAATTAAGTAAAATCAGCCAATCAGAATGCAAGAAAACCATAGTGTGACAGATATTTAAATTAAAATACGATTCGATGCAAATGATAAATGCAATGACAAAAATACCCTTGTGGGTTAAATCAAAATGATTAACACTGCAAGGGCAGATCAGTCATTTGGACCCTACGATTGTTTGCACAGGGAGGAAGAACACAGGGGCGAAAAGACCAAAATGCCCAAGCCAAAAAACAATGGCTCCATGGTCGGGGCATGGGTGCCTTGGTCATTGCCTGACTAGGCATCTTCCATCCCAGGCATGGTGCGAGCAAGCTCGCAGGGGCTTGGTTCCTATGCCTCGAATCGCCATCAGGACGCATCACAGAGAAAGCAGGATGGGAATGAGTTCCCTAGTTTCTCCCGAACACAAGGATCTCCTGCCCATGCGCTCGCGTGCTCTGGAGCAGAAGAACAAGGTCCAAACTTGACTGGAACAGGGGAAGAGGAAAGTCGGGGGAAACCACACAGAAACACAAGCAAATCAACAACCGAGGCCGGGAGTAACTTCCTGGATCCAAAGCGAGTCGAAATAAGGCATCGTCGTGGGCGGAGGAGCAACACAGCCCCAACTAGCAGGTGGCGGCGGAGCTCGGCGGCGAGCTTATAGGGCACAACGGTCGGGGGCGTCTCGAGGAAAACTGAGGTTGGAAACAGGAAGAGCGGGTGTCGGAGTTGCTCACCTAGCGTTCAATTGGCCGGAGATGGTTGGAGTAGCGAGCAGCAGGTCGCCGTTTAGGGGGAAGAAGGCTGAGTAGGACCGAGGAATCCAGGGTGCACGGGAAGAAATTGAAGGAGGAGGAAGAAAGGTAGCAGCCCGACGGTCATTCCCATAGCCTTATATAGGCGTGAGGATGCGTCTAGCACCTTCTACGAACTCACGACGGGGAATAGGAGGAGGCCGAGATCGGGCGTTTTGCTAAGAGTGAAGGATACAGAACGAGCTTTGGCTCGTCAAAACCGTCGTGCAGAGACGGATGCGAAGAGGGAAGAATCTCGCGACAAGGCACAGAGGAGGGGGAGAACGGGTCGAGGGACCCTGACTGCTCAGTTGCACGAAAGGTCTCGAGGCGGAAGATGACCTCCTGGTCGTCGGATCAACACGCGCATAAAATGGAGCCGTCAGATTTGGGTCCACGGTGGTCCGGCTCGCGTGACAAAGTAATTAAACTGAAACCATAGTGTTACATATGATTTAAATGAAATCGATTCAGGTACTATAGTCACACTTTAATAAAAGCTTATAAAATGGATTTGAAGGGTCAAATGAAGTCCAAATGACACCAAATTTGGACCACAGGTTCATGTTAGCATTTAGAACGATGCTATATAATTAGATTTTGTATTTAAGCTCACTAAGGCCCTTAATAAATATATTTCTCATTAAAGTGTATATTAATAGATTAAAAGGAATGAATTATATGAAAAGACTACTTTTAATGAAACATGTGAGTAATTTCGAGATATTAAACACATTAGGATCCAAATAATCATTTCTCAACAAAATAACATATTAATGTGAATTAAAATCATATTTTGAGGAGAAAGAAACAATTAAGGTTAATATACACATATATGAACTCAAATACACATTATTAATAATATATTTATCCAAAAAACTCCAAATTAATATTATCTACTACATTACCATCCTTAATGACCAAATTACATTATTAACCTTCACTTATCTCCTTAATTGGGTTATTTGAGCAAACACCCCTTCATTATCATAAATGATGGTAAATAGTGATTTCAACATCAAATTATGCCCAAATTGCACATAAAGTCCAAAAATGATTCAAAAGGATGGGAAATTTATGAAAAAGGTCCAAATGGACTCAAAGGTCAAGAAAAGCTCACAAGTGGGTAAATTGTAGGGAAGACCCTAAGATTCAGTATGTTACACAAGTGCTCATGCACTAGCCAGCTAAACCATGACCTGGACAGTGCCCTAGGTGTGACTAAGGGTAGCAAAGCTTGGGAGGCCATCGGCGGCAGTCTATGGGCCCTAGGAAGGAGGTGGTGCACTCACATAGCCTTGCACTCAGCGGCTAGGGCGGCAGCCATCAGACTACTGAAGGTTGAAGAAGGGAGAGGCGCATTGGACGGTTCTGCCCTCCGCGTTCTAAGGAAGCCAACCACTTAACCAAGGGAATTTCAGACTTTTCAAAATGTTTCAAACATATCCAAGCAATGTTGCATGGGACAAAGTGACGTGGCACCCTCCGATTGGCCCAGAGTAAGTGAATTTTGTTAAATTCATAACTAATTAACAGTAGTTCGGATAGATGCACATTATACATGAATTTTGATCAAGAGAACTCAAGGATGCAATAAAAATATATTTGAAGCCTAATTCTGATTGCAATTCAAAAAGTAATGGAAGTTATTAACTTTAATGTAATAATGATTAAGAAACCCTATTTTGATATGATCAATGTGATTAGTAGGGTTTAATTGATGATTAAAGTTGATATTAACCTGTTAATCATAAAAAGATACACTAAGATAAAAAAAGATGAATTGTGCACATAATTGGTTTAATTTAAAGTTTCATGTGCATGGATATACTTGAATGGGCCTTAAAACCCTAATATTGGTAATTGTGACTCTTAATGACTTTAATTATTCAAAATCATGAATAAAGTTAAGATATGATTATTCCAAGCTATTTCGAGCATTAAAGTTCCTAATTGTGGCTAAATACCCTTAATGAGGAAATTAGGGTTTCCTAGTGGATAAAAGGTAGAATTAATGATAAATAATGTTCATATGAGTATTAGAGCATAATGAACTATGAATTGATGATAAATGAACATTATGGCTTTGTCATAGCTTGAAAAGGATTAAAATGGAAGCTTTAATGTAAAAGAAGCTTAATGGACTTACTTGATGGTTATTTGTTCATTAATTTAGAATTAAGGTTATGTGTTTGTAAAAGGTAACCTTAATAACTTTCGTGAAGGATAGATGCGAAAATTGGGGTTTAAAAAGAGTAAAGGGAAGTAAAACCGTAATTGCAAAGTAAACCCTAAAATGAGGAAGAAACCCTAAAAAGGAATAGAAACCATAAGTAGCAAGATGGTTTGGATAGTTTTTGATAAAAAGGAATTGGATGTATATTTCAGGATTGAACTGTGTACTTGCTTGACTCTGGATTACTTGCTTGTTTGGACTATTCCTACATCTGAGTCTGCCTGATAGGTATGTGGTTACGCTTATGAATATCTTGAGTTAGTTTTCTGAGGTTTTTCGAAGTATTCATCGATGACTTGAATTAACTGTTGGATGAATTTAATTCATGCAAACTATAATGTGGATATAACTATCACATAAGATATGTGCCTACTAGCTCAGATCATGGTCCCCTCTATGCACTACAACAAATATCACATTTTTCGGCATAGCAAAATGCCGGGAAAAAATAAAAAATATGCTGGCATTGTTCTTCACTGTCACTTTTCACAATGCCGGAAATATGCCGTAGAAAAGCGTGCCGGGAAAAGTTTTCTGGCATCTTTAATATGCCGGATAATGATATCAAAACTGGCATTATATTGATGCCAGGAATTTTCATTTCCAACACAACTTCTATGCCGGGAATTCTCATTTCCAACACAACTTCTATACTGGGAATTCTCATTTCCAACACAACTTCTATGCCGGAAATTGACTGTAAACAACACGTTTAACACTTTTGGAAAAAGCACAAATGGTAGCACACATAGGCGGATACCTAGACGTTTGTGGGTGCAAATTCCTGTGTGGACACATGTATAAACTGGGGTACACCCATGAGCGTGCTCAACCAGGCAGCTGACACACATGTGCTCCCCTCACACACTTCGTGGGCATGCTAGATAGCACGCAAGATGAAAAAGGAAATCATAATGTGGTGAGAGCATACGTCCATGCACAGGCCGACGTGCATACATACATCAAGACAACACAATGTCAATTGCAACAATTACTTGTCAAGGTTAAAAATATTATATAGTACATAATTTTTTATTGAAATGAATAAGTTGACAAGTACAGAATTATATGTACATTTCTCTTTGTACATTATACATTGTCATAATAGAAAAGGTAAAACATTGTATTTTGCATTTTGTCATTTGTGACATACATATTCTTCAAGGCGTAATGTTAAACGAACATGTACAAGGTAACAAATGTACTATTGTAATGAATCCAACGGATGCACCAAGCAGTTGAATTCCATTGTCATTCTCTAAAGACGTCAATAACGCAGTCGATAACGGATATTTAAGTTGAGTTGTTGTTGATGCAGAATGTTTAGTGTCGTCCAGGAGAGAATGAGCTTGTATTCTATTTGAGATTTCACAGACATTGGGTTAAGAAGCTACTCGGCTTCACATGCTGACAAGGAACTGGTAGATTTTTTATCAAAGAATGTCTGGAAAATTAAAGAGCCTTTCTGACTATGAGTCGCACAAAAATTGTCTGGCAAAAGAGCTACTCGGCTTCACACTTACTGAAACTTGTCCGGCCAATAGAAACTCGTCGTAGAGTCTTCCTGTACACCCTAGAAACAACCAAACAACAGAAGTATAAATATTGTGTACATAGGAAAAAAGTGCATCATTAGAACAAAGTATCCAATCGTAACAAAAAATTGTTGGCTCTGATTTTTCTCATAATCAACTTGGCAGATTATTTAAAACAAAAGATGATACATGCCAACAAGCAACTGTCTGTACCTTACTCTTTTTCCTCTTCACCTGTGCCGCTGCAGTGCCAGCCTATGTAGGATGGCACCACCAGGTGATGCTGGTGGACTGACGCTCACAAAATATGTGCAGTTGCAATGAGGAAGGTTTTCTCAAGTAAACAGAGAAATATGTGCAGTTGCAATTGTTGTTTATGTATTCGGACCAACCAAAAGGTTTTCAATATAGATTGTTGCCTCATGTAGCTCACTATATCTTCTAAACAAGGCAATGATTATTTACATGTATCCATATGTAAAAAGAAAAAACACTTGCTATGTATTTGTTTATAGTTTATATGGATTCTCTCTCGATTTAGATGTATTATGCAGAAAGAACAGAAGGGGCATCTTACAACATGCTTCCACTGTGATAAAATGAAGGGAAGGAGGTCTGTTGTTGTTGAAGTCTGGTGGGCATCTATAAATTAATATACAATCTACCTAACGTTTAGAGGATGGAAGCGCTGGCCCTAAGATCTATGTACATGATTTCATATTTCATTAGCTAATAAGGGAAGACACTTACGATTATGCTCAACGGGGTGGCGAACACAGCGACGGAGACGCCGATGCAGATCTAGCTGAGGGCGGCGACCGTGGTGGGGACATGCGTGAGGAGCAGGGTGGTAGCGAGGATCGTGCCGAAGATTTTTTTTTTCAGCAGCGAAGCAAGTATATTCTGAATAAATATCAAATACTGTCAAAATGGTACTACTTACATACAAGAAAAGAAACTAACCAAACAGACGATCATATCTCAATTACCTACTACAGATGGACGTCAACTCATGTTTAATAAACCCCATTTCAATTGCAGTGGCAAGATCGCAAGAAACAAAATTGATTGCCCTGAAAAATCTCCCACTCGCTCAGCTGATATAATGTAACAAAACCACAACACGAGAATCTGACTTACCATCGGAATTGCATTCTGAGTTTCTCAGTTACTTATCTCAGATTGACCATATGGGAGCGTATATCTACCTGTGCTCCTTAGGTTGTCTGCCTGCCACCATCTTGGCGCTGTGAGCTCCCTCGAGCTCCTGTCCGCTCCCGAGATAGCCCAACACCTGATGCTTGGCCTGCAATGCCCATTCTACCAGCAAAATCGGATCGTCCACCATAGCCCCCTTGTCTGCCCTGGGGGTTGTAGTTGTCATGCCATCTTCCAGTTCCAGAGCCTTGGAAATCCTAACCTTCTCCCCGACGTTTTGGAGGCAGTCCATCCAGACCTCCACCTGTCTTGGCTTCATATGCCCTCTCGTTGCTCTCAACAAGTATATTCAACTTGTCACTTAGCTGGAAAGCAAGGGCTTGTAGCCTAGTATGCTCCACATTATGGAAGACGATGCACCTTGATGGCTGATCCCAGCTTGCATGAAGCTCCTCTGAGATCATCATCCTGCTTACCAAGCTGTGTGCTTGCAACTCAGATATACCAAATGTGGAAGTAAGCCAGCTCAAACTTAGAGAACTGTAGCCAGAGGTAGAGTAAGCAAAAAGGTATGTCCTCAAAGCCTCCTCCTTGATCTTAGATTTCAACATTTCAAGAACCCCTTCTTTGTTCCTAAGAAGTTTCCAAATATCAAGTGATTTAATGACATCAAAAGCCTTTTCAAAATCTCCCTTGTTCAGAGCCCTCGTTGCTGCCAGTACATGGTCACGGACGTTTTCAGGAGGGCCTATAAATGTCTACCTCTCAGTGATCTCTAAAAGCCTGCGGAAGTTTTTGCTAATAACTTTGCACTTGGCATCGAGTAAGTTGGCAGCCATGTTTGGAACCTCTAGCAGCATTGCACAAATTAGGTGGACAGCTTCAAGAAGTTCAAGGTTTATGTGCATGTGATATGGCATCTGACGTCTTCTCTCCAATTTTTCCTGTTCTGGGGTCTTTTCATGGTATCTACTTTGGGAAAAGCCTTGTGCAAGCATCTCCTTAACTCTACCACCCGAATAAAGTTCTGCTAGACAGCCATGGGCCTCAGTGACGAGTCCAGCTCTGAAGGCACACAGACCTAGTTGTGCCATCACACAGTTGAACATTATCTGTGTCATTATGTCCATATGCTGGACACTGTCTTGCAGGTGGCTCATCACTAACAGGTCACGAGCAGTTGAGAACTCGTCAGATATTGAATGGTGATAAATATCACAAAGCATGGTTCTAGCTTTTGTTCTTTCATCACCATAATTGTATATAAGCGACAGTAGCTGATTCATCAAAGCTCGACTGCTTTCTGGAAAACTAGTTGTGCATGGAACAACCTCTGGAATCACAATGAAAGGAGAAGGCCCTTTGATCTCCTCTGCTCCTTCGATTCCCTCAGACTCTACATTTTCACCAGTTAAACTATTTTCCGCAAGTCTTTTCATGGACTCATATACTTCTTGGGGCTTGTAGTACACAAGTTCAACCCTTTTTTGTGCCACTTTAGATGCACCTTTGAGATCTCCAATCTTCTCCATATACTTTTGGATGTTCTGCGCAAGAAGAAAGAACAGTGGCTCATCACGAAGCCTCTCTACATAGTCCTTGGTGTGGGGATCAATAGAATGAAGGCTCTTAAAGAACTCAGTGTCCAATATCACGAGGAAGGAAACCAAATCTCCCGCCACTCTGATGGTTCCTTGGTAATCAGGGCCTTTCATAGACTCTTTTTCATCGAGTTCCACAGAGTCCGTAATTGAAATATTTGGATACTATTCAAGGATATCCAAAACAACAAGAATATTATTAGGGAAGGGACTGGAACCCTTCAGTCGAGTTCTTCTTGTAGATCCGGTAGAACGTCAGCCTGCAAGAAAGGGGGCAACAAATTAACATGGAGGAATACACCATAAGATGTCAGGTTCAGAACTCCGGCGGTGGTTTAACATGGGGATATCAGTAGGCAGTAGGCATGCAAAACTCATGTATGTATAAGTCAGCTCTCCAAGAGAGATTGAATATGCACTCTTAAGAGGGTATACTTACAAACCACCAAGCACAAATGATACTCCAGCTGCGTATATTCTGTTTTCTGCAGTAAATGCATAGATCATTTTAATTGAGCTGAAGGCTTGCTCGACTATTGCATTTGCCTTTTCATACTGATTGTATGATTTGTGCGAGATGTGGAGGAGATATTTTCCATAGGTCAAGCCGGGAATCACCAGAAAAAGCAATAATGGGAAAGCTACTAAAGAGAGCCTCCATGAGAAGTAAGCACTGAAAGCTAATCCTGAGATGAACATCGATGAGTGCATTATAAAACGAGGTACCAATAGAAGCGAATGAGAAATTATTAGAAAGGAGGAAAACGTTTCACCACCAATGTATAAAGTGAAAAATGCACCTTATTATTAAAAATGTCAAAAGTTAAATACGGCTATCAAGTCTTGGCCTTTCCATTTCTATTTTGCAGTGAACTTGAGGACTTAATGGACTTCGGTAAACAACTCCACATTAATTGTAAGAAGATAGGGGGTGTTACAGATTTTTAAGGAAAATGAAATATCCTACCATCTGGTAAAAGTTGATTATCGATGCATTGATAGATTTTTCACATTCTAATAATGCATACACAAATGTCACAAGATATGAGAAGGTATTTTATATATATGCAATAACTTGATCTATATGAAGAGAGCAAATAACCGTCTTCATTTTTCAGCTAGTATTCTATTAAAGAAAGAATCTACTTTTACTATGTTATTGTCAGTAAAAACTTTTCATCCAAAACAATATCTTCTATGTTATGATTTCTGAAATGATAACATCTCAAGTTTGACACAACGTTGAAATATGTCTAACCTAGTTAAAAAAAGTCAATTTTAGTCATTAGCAGATCTTAATTATAATTATAAGTTAGCTCTCCAAGAGAGATTGAATCAGAGGTTGTTAGTGGAGAGGGAGGCTTACATTGGAGCGGGGTAGACGAGGACCGATACTATGTTACCTGCAAACACAAAACAGATCAATGTTCACCAGCTGCATGTTAGATGGGAAGATTGGAATACATAACGTATAAAAATCCTAACATGTAGATCTACATGATTGAGAGCTACAAGATAAGCTTCTAGTGCTTCTATCCACATACCTATCAACCCGAAGGTGAACGCCAATGGTTGTTGCATGTCTAACCCGCCATCCATAACTCCTCCTTCCTCAAAGAAGATGCTGCAGAATGAGGGAGAGTGGTTGGAAGAAGGGTCGTAAGGTGACGAACCCTTCAAAGTAACCAACAAGCTGCTGGTACTACTCCTAAGGTTGTAATGCCGCCTTTCCTCTCCTCTCAACTCAAAGTCCTACCCTCCCTTATATAGCATTGCGACACAAAGACGTGTGTGTTACAGCTCCATCCCACATTGCCTTCCAGCACAGAGACCAGGCAGCGAGTTTTGCTGTACACATGGCATGCAGCTGGCCTGGTGTACTCTCAGCCTCCCAGATTTGAGGCCTTGTGGTGGGGCCCTCGGGGCACTTAATTTCAACCATCACCAATTCAGACAAGTAATGCCTTTCACAGCTAACATTGCCCAACAGCTCTTCTTCCCCTTCTCAGAACCACACATTTAAGAACTACACACCAAAACAATTATTGTCCTTGTCAGGGAAGCTTAACTAAACCAAAAGTAAGAATTGTTGAGTCATGGTGCTGTCAATTAGAATCTTGTTAGCATCCATATTTCCCTGATTTAGAACAGATTAGACCTTGTTGGGATCATCGAATTTTAGATTCAAATGGTAAATGCATAGAATTAAATCTGAGTTGTATATATATCACATTCAAGAATGAACATGATATTAGTCCAAATATGACATACCTGCTCAAGATCCCCTGGCTCAGTAGGTTTCATTCCTTGTAGTGGGTGAGGGAAATTCTGTTGTACAAAAAATTACAAGTTGGTAACTAGAAGGATTTCAACAAGATTCAAATATAAATTATGAGTAACATGAAGGGTATTGATAGCTGCAGTGAGAGTGACAAATAAAAGAACAATAAGTACCAGACAATTTTAAAGGGAATGAAATATTTCCAACACACAGAAATTAACAGTATTTCAAGTTATGCATGTTATATGCCCAACATCTACATGGAATTAACCAATATCATAAGAATGATGCCTATTCTAGTGACATTTCTTCTTATAATTAAGATAGTATTTATCGGAGTCACGAGCCCACATGGATTCTTGAATTTGGTTGGATAAGGTTAACCCACACACAACAGTAGAATTATTAGGGGAAAATAATATTGTGAACATCATAATTGATCAAGGATATCAGAGGAAATTGATTTACTAGAAAGTCTGGCACAAAAATTATTTAGGTGGACATGTACATGTTAGTAAATGACTTCAATAACATGTAAAATTGGATGGTGATTATCAATGCAGAATCATTCCATCGAAATCAGAACAAACATATGACCAAGTATTCTAAGAAAAGGATGTGTATAGAGGCAGAGCAGCATACATACATGTCGATCCTTGATAGTCTCTTTAGCTTCTCAGGAAAAGCAATGTGCCCCCTTTCCATCATCCTGTGATCATACATGTTGATCCTTGAAGTAGTCAATGTGTATAAATGTGCATACATACACGTTGATCCTTGAAGTAGTCAATGTGTATAAAAGAACAAAATATTTACTACTTAATTTCAAATATATGAAACATAACCAACCACACCATGCACTCATTCCAGTCATATATAATACCTTTACTAATTCTACGAACCAGTTTGTGAGAGATTTTCCAAATCAAAACCAAAGCCCAACAAACCAAGGACCAATGCACTTCTTTATAAATGCCTAAGCTTGATGGATGCAACAACAAGACTATATATATATATTTAAAAGACTGATCCTAAATTAGTCATCTAAAAGACTGATTACCATCCTCTTAATTCCAATTCATAGAAGTTTTGTCTTAACTACAAAGAAGTAGTCAGGTAATACACTGCCAATATTAAATTAAAAACATTTATATATTATCTACAAATAAGATAATAGAAAAAAAGATCATCTATGAGGTCCAATGCTTGATTGTGTCATCTAAAGAATGAGTTCCATAAGTCCAATAGGGACCCAAATCTTACTCCAAAACCTGTAAAGAAATTGTGTTAATAATATGATCTATGATTAGAAATATAATATTAAATTTATGAAATACCTCATCATTAGGGTTGTCAATATTCATGCCATCTATAATCCTGCTAGAGTTTATTACATTGAATAACTCTCTGATGTAAGTGTGAGCTTTTTCAGCTTTCTGATCAGCCTTTTCAGCTCTAGCTCGAGCATCTGCTGCAACCTTTTCTGCTTGTTCAACTCTAGCTCGTGCATCATTTGCTTGTTTCTTATATTTTTCAATCTCCTTCATATAAATTGGATTTCTATAGCGAGAATGACCTGCAACTGTACTTCCCCGCATACGTACATGGCCTGGTCTTTCGGGTCCAAAGACCTTCAAGCATATTTCATCGTCGCTAATTTCAATTGTTCCATGTTCATGCTGAGACACCAAATCTGTGATTTGTGCCTAAACAACAAATTAAATTGTTAGAATTTTCAATTTGCAAATTTTTTGAAATTTATGTCGAGCTATAATCATGGTTACCATCTTTTCTTCAGCAACAACATCTACAAGCTTTTTGTCTTTTCTCGTTCGAGTCTTTTCGAACATCCTCATGCGACTTGGCACAACTCCATTGTTATTGATAGTCTGTATTTTCATAAAATAGATTATGAAATATGAAGTATAACCTTATACCTTAAAAATAGGAACAATAAGAACAAATTTCATACTTCCTCATGCTCTATAACACTAAATTGAGTCCTTCCAGTACAGTGAAGCATTGACTGTTTAGAATGACTGATCTTGTTATGAGTACTTGCAGCCTTGCAAATAAACATAAAATAAGATCAATGGATAAAAACATAAAGATAAGTAAAAAAATTGCTACAAGAAAATATCAATAATAAAGAGAGTAGATCATTGTATAGACTCAGAAATTTATTTCAAATTTACCTTAAAATAGTCACTTTTCCAGTATTTTTTCACAAGAAACTCCCAATCAGATTTTGTTACATTTGGAGGACAATTTCTAAAAGCTTCATCATCAGTGGCGTATGTCAAATAAAGAGCATACAATTCAGTCTTAAATTCACACCAAGCCTTATTCAATGATCGATATATTGAATGTGTTCTGAGGTCATTTTCCCAGGTAATGACTCATCACTATGAATGATAAAATCATCCTACGTAATAGTTAAGAAAATATTAGAAATGCACATTTATTATTCAATGAAGTAACACATAGAAACTATATGAAACCTGGATCAACTGGAGCATCTTCTCCTTCTTTTCACTAGGCATGCGACTCCACCTTGTATAACTAAGAGGTGCATTTATGGAATTGCGAACAATAACTCCAATTTGACTGGCCATAAGAGTTTGGATTTTACTTATTGGATTACCTTCAGAATTAAATTCTATCTTTATTTTAGCTCCACCACCATTTCTGAATGACCTGAAGCTTATATTTTTCGTTTTCCCTCTAACCCTCTTTCTCTTCGGTTGATCTAAAACATGAATAAAATAATGATTACCTTATTCATAATTAAGCTAGAACTAATTAATTGTTACCATGATGGCTATCCGTCTCTTGCATAACTTGATTTGGATCCGTATCTGGTTGTGAGTGATTGTCTAATGTCTGGGACCTCAAAATCCTATTACTAACATTAGCCTGCCTTATGGGTACATCATCATCATTCATTGAACCTTCGAGAACTCTATCTGTGACCAAATCCTCCTCTTTAGGTTGAGCTGCCAAATATTAGGAATTTAATCACTAAAATAAATATGTAAGACTACCGAACACATATAAAAATATTAGATTTACCATAATCCATTCTATCACGCACAATAGGTGATGGTACACATGGCATGTTAGGTAGATAAATACCTTCACCGTTGTATGACCCTCTTGTTTCTTTTCTAACACCAACATGTTTAGATTAACGTGTATTACAAGTTTCACTATCAAAATTAACTGTATTTCAAAAAAACTAAAGCTAATATATTGTTTATGTAGAAGCTTTTTTGCATTAGTTATGTACAAACAAGGTTTAGTTCTCACCAGTATTCTTTTTGGTCAAATTTTGAAGTGGTTCAGTAGCTTGGTCAGAGTAATTATTAACATATTGATCCCTCAAGATTCTCTTACCAGTGTTTGTTCGCCTTACTGAAACATCATCATCCATTGTGTGACCTTTAGGAACATCATCCATGGTGAATCCTCCATCTTCACAGTGAAATACAGTCAAATCTATATAAATAAATACATATGCATAGGACAAGCAAACAACACTTGAATATTTAAAATTTAAATATTACCCTGAACATTTCTAGCATGTGCGATGGGTGGTGCTTCATGTTGCTTCGCATGAAAGGAAACACCCTCGTTGTTCCGTTCCACTCTTTTTTGTTTTGCAACTCCAAAATGTTCAAGTTGATGCGGTGGATTACAAGCTTTGTGGCTAAATTTGACTGCATGTCATGAAAATGATGTTAAACCATGGTGTATATAGAAATGAATATTGTATTACTTGTAGAAGTATCATTATCAACATTATTCCTGTCCTTCAAATTTTGAACAATATTTAGGGCCAGTCCTTCCTCTACAGATTGAACAACCATACATTAGGAACTATCAATATATACTTATGTAGGATAATAGACACATATATAAAAAATTAAAATTTGGATATTACCTTGATCATTTCTAGCATGCACATTAGGATGATCTTTGCTTTGCTTGTCATGTAGAGAGAAACCATTACTATTCGATGCCCCTTTTTTTGCTTTCACAACACCAAAATGCTCACGTTGATGTGGATTACAAGATGTTTGGCTGATTCTGACTGCATTTTATAGAAATAATGTTAAACATCATGTATACATAGGAAATATAATCTACATGTAAAGATACAAAGTCAAATTGTCACCAGAGTTATTCTTGATCAGATTTTGAGTTGGTTCAGTAGTCTGAGCAGCATTTTGAGACTTTAGAGCACTGTTTCCAATATTTCTCTGCCTTACCGCAACTTCATCTTTGTTTATGTAATATTCTCGAAGATTATTCATGGCTAGTCCCCCATCTTCATATTGAACTGATATATATTCTTAACTTTATCAATATTTGCAAAAATATATGATATATATACATACATATAAAAATGCAGATTTAATGTTACCTTGAGCTTTTATAGCATGCACATTTAGAGGAACTTTGCACTGCTTGTCATGTAGAGATGACTGTATCTTTTCATCCGAAACACCAGAACATTCACGTTGATGCAGATTACAAATTTTTTGGCTATTGTTGGCTGCATTTTACACAAGTATTGCTAAAGCATAATGCTCAAAAGGTATTATGTATTAATTGTAAGCATACAAAGTCAAATTATCACCAGTATTATGAGTGGATAGATTTCTTGGACCAGACGTCAACATATGTGAATGTTTTTACAAATTGTCAAGGGCTAGTGTTTCTAAAAGAAAAAGGAAAGAAGAATTTAGAATAAAGAACACATACTTCTTCCTTAAAACTAAAATATAGAAGTCAACAACTAATAGACCTTCACTCATTTTTCACATCAAAAAGTTCATATAGGTTTGAATCTGTTGAAGAAAACCATCATGCAGGGCATCTACGTTCTTGTCTTGAGAAATTTGAATGGGACTTGCTCCCATGTGAGGAAGGGATGGTGCCCCATTTTTTTCTTTTGCAAGAACAAAATCTTCAACTTGATGAGGGTTTTGAATATTGTTGCTAGTTTTAGCTACATTTCATGAACATAATTTTATACTACTATATGCATAGAAACATATATTAATTTATTTTAAAACTATACTTGGATTGTTGCTGGATGAATTCCATGGACCAGCCATCAACGTGTGTGCACATTTTTGTGCAATCTCGTCAATAGATTTTTTTCTAAAGATGAAGTTATTAAGTGGAAAAAATTATGTATAAATTTCTACTTTTTTAACTGATCTGCATAATTAAAATTTATCAAGATACGCATGAGATTCAATTGAAACATTTAAAAAATATAGCATACATTACTTACTTTGGGTCTTGCTACAATGACCAGCCATTAGAATCTCGTAATTACCAACAAATTGGTTGTGGGTACTAGACAGATTGACCATATTTCCTACATGTATCTCATCAGAATATTTAAAAGGGTAATGATCCAAAAAAAAATCAAAAGAAGCAATCAAAGGCAACATTTATAATCATTTGCTAATTATAATCACATTATGGTAGATAACACAAGGGAAATGATATCCATCAATGTTCACAAAGAAATTAGTTAAATTAACCAAAGTCTATAAAGAAAATACAGATTAAAAAATTATAAATTCAGTTCATTGTCTCCCATGTATGGTCTCCATCTTTTTCTAGCCATCCTTTTTTCTTTGCAGATTTCATGGACAAAGACTTCACTACATCATGCCTCTTCCAATTTGAAACATCAAATGCATCCGAGGGGAATGATGAAGATGTAGATAAATTTGATGTGTTTTCTTGAAATGCACTTTCATCATCAATAATAGCTTCATCTCCATGTGTCATGTTGTACAAGTCGCGTGGTGGTGATTCAGTAGCAACAATCCAATTACTTTTGGAAAGGTCACAGGCATAAAAGCATTGTTCTGCTTGGCATGCTAGTATAAACGGTTCATTGGTTTTCAACTTGCATTTTGTATTTAAACTAACAAGACCATATTTGTTTTGCTCAAATCCTCTTCCTTCATTATGCATGTCCCACCACTCACACCTAAAAATATGAGCTTGTCTTCCACCTGTGTATCTCAACTCTAAAATTTCAGTCAAAACACCATAATAGATAAAAGGTTCATTGGTGGAGTCTACTTTAACAAGAACACCACTGTTTTGTGTTGTTAACCTATCATCACGATCTTTAGTATGGAATCGAAATCCATTTATGTCTAGACCTATAAAAGTTAACACCTCTTTATCAGGACCGCGAACTAAACTTAGAAGTTCATCGTCCACTCTACCTTGTGTATGTAATTGAACCACCTATCATAATAAATAAATACGCATTAACCACAATGGTCTATTTTTTTAGTTTAAATTAGTTTAGAGTAATTTAAAAGCTTACCCGACTCTCCAACCACTCAAAGAAGTACTTTTTATGGTGCGCCTCAATATTGTGGACACCCATATCTTGGATTAGTTGTTTGTGCTCACTAAAAAAATATTTATTTTAAAATTGGAAAACTTAAAATCAAGTCAAGTAAAAATGTAGCTAAATAAATATAAGTTACCTTATAAATGGTAATATTGCATCTGAATTTTCAAGAACATACTTATGAGCTTGCTGCCATTCATTAACACTAAGGCTAATGGTTGTGCCTACAGATAATGTTTTCCCGATATATTTGAAAAATGTATATTGAGATGAAATTTTTGTCTCTCTAGTGTCATGGTATCGTGGCTGATTAAATATAGTTTCATTCTCCTTCATGTATCTTGAGCAAAAAACCAAGCATTCATTGGTGATATACATCTCAGCTATTGAACCTTCTCCTCGGTTTTTATTCCGCACATATGACTTTAATGTTCAGAGAAACCTATGAAACAAGGAAAATTTAAAACATAGAAAATTAAAAAAAATATATGTAAAACATAATCACCTCTCAATTGGATACATCCATCTATATTGCACAGGGCCTCTAAGAATTGCTTGGTTTGCTAGGTGAACGGGAAGGTGTACCATTACATCGAAGAATGATGGTATAAATATCTGCTCCATTTTACATAGTGTAACAACAATATGATCTTCTAACCTATTCAGATCTTATACCGTTAAAACTTTAGAGCATAACTCTTTAAATGATATACTAAGCTGCGTTAATGTCTCAGATACATCCTTTGGAAAGATTCCACGTGTTGTAAGAGGAAGGATTTTTTGTAAAAATACATGAAAATCATGAGATTTCAACCCAGAAATTCTACGCTCATCAACATTCACACATCTAGAAATATTTGAGAACAACCCATCTGGAAATTGAATTTCTTTTAAGAATTCATAAAACCTCTTTTTTTCCTCAGATGTTAAAGTAAAACATGGAATAGGGACTTTTAGCTTTCCATTCAGAATACACGGGAGAAGCTCCTGCCTTATATTCATATCTTTTAAGTCTTTGCGAGCTTTTGAATTATTCTTAGTCTTCTCATCAATATCCATAAAGGTTCTAATTAAACTATCACGAACATTCTTCTCAATATGCATTACATCAAGATTATGGCGAACACGAAGACTCTTCCAATAAGGAAGTTAAAAAAATGCTTTTTTTCTTCCAAGCATGAGAAGGTTTTTCTTTTGAACTTCTTTTCTTTCTCTTTCCCAGGTTTGTTTCAAAGGTGTCATGTAGTTGACTCAAAGCTTCTTCTCCAGATAGTTCTTGAGGATGAGGTCGTGGTTCTTGTTTCCCATCAAACGCTTGGTCATTCCGCCGCCATCTATGATTTTGTGGTAAGAATCTACGATGCCCCATATAACAAAATTTTCCCCCATGTTTCAATCTGAGAGACCAAGTATCCTTGTGACAAGAAGGGCATGCTAACTCACCTTGGGTGGACCATCCAGACAAATATCCATAAGCAGGAAAATCATTAATTGTCCATAATAGAGTCGCATGCATTTCAAAATTTTGTTTTGATACAGCATCATAAGCTTCAACTCCTACATCCCACAACTCCTTTAACTCCTCAATCAATGGTTGTAAATAAACATCAATCTTGTATGTAGGAGACTTTGGCCCAGGAATGATCAAGGATAAAATAAGATAATCTTGTTTCATACAAAGCCATGGAGGTAAATTATATGGAATAAGGATAACGGGCCATATGCTATAAGAATGACTCATGTTCCCGTATGGATTAAATCCATCAGAAGCCAATCCAAGCCTAACATTGTGAGGGTCTCTAGAAAAAGATGGATTCATCTCATCAAATCTTTTCCACTCTTCAGCATCAGCTGGGTGTCTTAGTTTACCATCATTTATGCACTTTTCTTGATGCCATCTCATCTCTGAAGCTGTTTGATAGCACATGTACAGTCGTTTTAATCTTGGTATTAGTGGAAAGTACCATAGAGTCTTAACAGAAACCTTTTTTACTAACTTAACTTTTTTCCTTTTTTTAGTCTTGTCTTTGGTTGTGTTGTCAAGAGAGGTATACTTCCATCTACTAGCGCCACATTTTGAACATACATCTTCTTTCTTTTGATCCTTCCAAAACAACATGCAATGTTTCTCACAAACATCTATCTTTATGTAGTCAAGTCCCAGGTCAGTAATATACTTTCTTGCTTCATAGAAAGATTTAGGCAATCGACAACCCTTGAACGCCTTTGATAACAATGCAATCAGACTATTAAAGAGATTATTGCTCATTCCATAAAATCCCTTTAGCTGTAGTAATTTCATGGTGAACGATAACTTGGAGCATTCATCACAACCATCATAAAGTGGTTCCTTCACATCTTTCACTAGCCTACAAAATTTAGCAAGTTCATCACTCAACTCATCAATTTCATAGTCTCCATCCATTTCATCAAAGTTTGGAACATGGTTATCAGGAAATCCTAGCCCATCCCTTATCATTCCCTCAATATCATCAACCTCATCCGCAACGTCATCAGCATCATCCTCAACATCATCACTATCATTTTGATAATTGACATGACCTGATTCACCATGGGCTACCCAGCATGTGTAGCTCTCAATTATGCCATACACTATCATATCAGATGACACATCATCCTTTGTCTTGCAACTTCCGTTGTTACATTTAATGCAAGGGCAAGGTATTAAACCATCAACTTCTACATTTCTAGATGCAAATTGAATAAATTTTTCAACACCATTTCTGTATTCTGGTGATAATCTATTTTATTTTTCATCCAGCTCTTATCTATTCCAGACATTGAATCCTACAAAGAAATGAGCTACAATTAATTCTAGATTTTAAGAAAATCATTTAAATTGGTTACTCAATAATTTTTGTGTCAATATTACATAAATATCAAACCATGTGAGCATTAACACTCAGAAAAAAATTGGAGTACATATAAAAATTCAGTGTATACGGTAAGTAAGCATACAACAAGTTATCTAAACTTTGATATGTAAACGAACATAAAAAATTTAGATAAAACTCACTCAATTCCATGGGTTGAATGGAGCTCCTTTTCATTATAAACCACCCAATGCGTAAAAATCAAAATCGCAATACACTATATTGAGCGGGGAGAATTGTTATTAGAGAACAAATTTAAAATATATAACCTATCATATATTGTATATTTCAGCAAATATGGAGATCAAATATTATGTGGCGTATACTAACATGCACAAAAGCTGTTATCTGAGTTAAAACATAATCAATTTAGTGAAGATGGGTTACTTTTGATCTGTTCCCTCTTTTATTGACCAGTTTTCCCTGTTGACAATGTCTGCCTTTGTTCATTATTACTTTTACTACCAGGATTATATCTTTTCTCTTTGTTTTGGTAAATAACCTGTGCATATTACAACTTCTACGTGAACAATGTTTTGACGCTTAGGTGAAACATAATATATGCTCCAAAGCCCTCTCAAATTCCTAGTTCAGTATTGATTATGCAGGACACTGCTTTCATATCCATTGTTAATACTGTCAAGTACTGTATGCGCAAATTAATGCCAATTTCCTTGAGAAGTGTTTTTATAGTCTAATTCAATTTTGTAGCTTGTGCAGGGGCTGATGGTTTGACTCGTTATTAACACTATATCATCGAGTTGCATATGCAAACTTCTAGGGATAGATACTTCAAGAGAAACTAAAGGCTCCAAGCTTTTGGGTTCATGTTCTCCAGACGAGATTTTAGTGTAATGCTCGAGCATTTGTTATATCTATGTTTTGTCTATTATTTAGATTAAAATATGAACTATTGTAACATTGTGAGGGGTCGCCTACTACTGAACTTGTCTCTCGATGGTGATGGTTGCTCATTCTTTGGAGGAAGATCAACAACCATGACAATATCATCTCTCGTTTATCAGATGGTCTTAGTTGATCGGTTGATCTTATTTCCCCCTTTCTGTTATAGGCGACACAGGGCATATGCATGGATGAGTGCAAGGTCTGGTACGGTGATAGTGGACACAATAGGTCGGTCAGTGGAATGGTAAGCGGAGCTTGCCAAGGCTCTCCCGGAAAACCATTGCGTGTAAAATGTTTTGGTGCTGGAACAACAAGACCTTATTCATCGCATGATATGGGTGTCAAAGTCTGCTAATAATAGGGGCCCCTTGCGTGGATTTGTAGCCTTTGATCCATCGTCATCTACTCACTTTCTCCCACCACTCTCAATCAATGACCATGCTTTTTTGTGTGCATGTGCCTTACCGGTCGGCCTGTGTCCAAGTGCTTCCGACATTCTCAGAGAAAACACCAACCATCGAGCTTTTCATGCCCCTCCACCGTCATTTCTGTTTGTGTTTGCAACAGTTTAGTTGCTCATTCAATAACCATTATGTATCATTTGACATTAGATGAAGCTTTTTAATCAACCATCTCTCCATCGGTGTTTTAATTCCAGAAATAGTTCCATGGGTCTTATAAGAATAACTTTCTTTTATCTGATGCTTAAACCCTAATTCAGTTGATTTTGTTAGATTGATGCATTCATATTAATTTTTAATTGTCTATTTTTTTTCATTTATGCATGAATTGCTTTCTATCTTTGATAGGCGAGGATATAACATCTTTATCCTAGATAACTTATCCAATGAGGACATACATGGTGGGGTTGGTATTTCTTTTTTATGATGTCAAGTTGAAGGATACGATACCTTTTAAAGAAATCAGATCTGATTTTTGACACTTCTACTCATATTGGGGCGATATTATGTCACATTTATGTCAACTTAAGTTTGTTTAATCTAATTTAGACTACATTTACTAAAATTACACCATCTTTATTTTGTTTACTTATTGAACTACATAAGTGTGTCTCTTAAGTATATTACATCACATGTTCCCTAAGACGCAATTGGGTCTTATTCATATTAGATGTGGAAATGTTAGACGAATCGTTGAAAATGACATTTATATGCTGGTCGTCTGCTCACAGGGAGGATAACAACTGAAAGTGTTATATTTGTTGGATTTGGTTAGTGGAAATCATATACCTCCCAGCCATGTTACTTTCAATTACTCATTATGTATCCTTTCATGGAGATCTATCCTATCTTCGCATGAGTTTTGTAACTACTCTCTTAAAAGTAAGAAGCTATTTTTTGTGCTTATTTTCAATTATTTTTCAGAACATGTCTCTAATACTGATCAACTTTTGTCATTATATTGCTTCACAAAATAGACTTAATTCATGTAGTGCTCGCATATATTCAATAAATAAACATGTCAGTTGCAGCAACATGGTTTTAGTTATTGTGTTTGGTTTTATGACTTAAATACTTCAAGACTGTCAAGTTTTAGTTATATTATCATATTTGTATTCTGATTTCAACAACAAGATTATTCATGTTAGGAAAAGGCAGGTCAAATTTGTGGAGCTTGATTTGCACCAAGGAAAAATTCAACTTTTTGGAGTGAACTATATGATAGTGTTATTCATGTATAGCTATTATAGGTTCTGTCTGCATCTATTTTTGTTGGGATATTTTAGTGGGCATTGTATCATTTGCACTTGACATTACCTTTTTAAGTGATTTATCAACTTAACGAAATTCTGTTTGAACCTTAAATCGTTGTGTAACTGTAAACTTCATATTTTATTATTAACATCGACATGCATGTTTACGCTTGTCTGATTTCACATTCCATAGTGCTATTACAAATTTCTGATTCAGATTTTGTTATTACAGAATAACTTACATGATTAGAGAAAACATACTATTAAGGTAATTGTAGGTCTGATACAAACGAGGAGACTTCCTCTTGACACGGGTTACTGTAGCACACGGTAAAAGCTATTTCTTTCCCTATTCAATCATTATTTTCCATCTGATATGTCTCCTCGACTTGAATCCCTATTGGATCGTGTTGCCAATGGGATCAGATCAGCCTAACAAACCTTTCCACAAACGTTATCGTTCTATTTTTAATATATGTTGGTATATTCTTAAGTTCACTATGATAAATTTTGTGTGTTTGCTTGTCGTTGCAATGGTTTGCGTGGCTGGTGATATAATGTGTGTTTAACATTCTGTCTAACTGCTCAATTATTTGTTTTGTCCCAATTATTCGTAGATTACTCTCATTTGAGCTGGTCGTGGTTGATGCTGGTTTGAAGTATATTTCAATTGAATCTTCTTTTTCATAGAAGTGTATATTTTTATGTTGTTTCTATTACAATAATTCAAGAAATCTAATATACTATTGTCAGGCCTGTGCATGGCACGGGTTTATGGCTAGTGATAGTAGATAGTGTGTACTTACACCATACAAAAAATACAAACAACATTATATACCAAAATTAGAACAACAATACTTAGAACAGATCAGTTTAATTAGAATAAACTTATAAATAAGTACAACATATCAGTTTAATTAGTAAAACTTATAAATAAAGTTAAGTACAACAATATACCCATACAATCAGTTTAGTTAGAACAGATCAGCAATGAATAAAACAAGATCAGCAATACTTAGAACGGATCAGTAATGAAAAAACACATATTGGAGGTGCAAGTGAATCATACCAGTAAGTCACCAGCACTGTTGTTGCTTCCCTCGAAGCCCAGCTCATATTGTCTGAAGAGACTGCAGATATCAAGTATAAGAATGAAATTTTAAATAGATGTAAGCAAATACAAATTACAAGTACCAAGTGGCAAATACCAATTAGCACAGATCAACAACAAAGAAGAAAAAGTAAACAGAAAAGGAGCTAATACATAGGATCGACTAATACATTAGCAATTAGCATAGATTTACAAATCAACATACACATAACATGCCATATCTATTCACTACTAAAAATTACAACATTGCAATGAAACTAGCAACAGATTCAGAGGTGCGAGTCAATCATACCTAGAACAGGAGATTGATTATGTATAATTCCAAGTCTATTGATTATGTATAAACTAGATATGATTGTTAAATAAGCTATGTACTTGAACTCCCTGTCACATAATCGACAAAGTATAATATATATGAGGAATTAGGTCAAATGTTAATCACGGGTTACCCAGAACTTAACTGAAATGAGAAATTTGTAAGACATGCTACAATATTACATTTCTGGGTTGCTGAGTCTGTGACTCACATTAGAAGCTCATTGAATACCATCCTATTTATTACAAGTACAACTCTTTAGGGTAAAACAAGTTATACGTTGTTATTACCATTTTGATTTCAATGTGGAAGGCTGGACAGAAGTATACTGAGCTGCCATGAAAGAGCAAATAGGCAGCTCCTACGATTGACCTTCTCGACTAGTCTAATATCAATAGGTATGCACACAACTAAATACAAAGTTTTGAAAACCATGAATATGAACTCATAAGAAGGTAGTCTTTAATCGGAGGTGAAGTAGAGACAAAGGATATCTGGTAGAGTCTTTGTCCATAATCAAGGGGCTCTTCTATTATACTATCTAATGAGCACCAGTTTTTCTCTCCATAGATGCATGTATGAGACATGGACTTTCCATCTAGGTTGTTTCCATATTCTTACTGCCTAGAATTCCACTGGTAGCTTTACCAACTAAGTTGTTTCCCATTTGATAGAAATCTCTACAACTTTTTTTCCAACCTTACAATTGTCAAAAGTTTGCATCTATAATGCATATACAAAAAGTTAAATATGCTAGTTGGGCAAGGAAAATGGCAATGTGGTCGAAAGATTGAAAAACACTTTTATATTGTGGTCCACTAAAAAAGGAAAAATCGTCCTTAGCTCACACAAAGATCTAGTGATATTGTGAGGGATTTATTTCATATATGCCCTCTCATCTACTCTAGTCTTTGAGGCCTACTATGCATGCCTCTCTCCTTTTTCCTTCCCCTCCAACTAGTAGCTGCCACTGTATGGCTTGATCAGGTTCAAAAGAGATTTGGGTCAATACACATTGAAGCAAGCTGAAATTTAAATATAATTTGAATGTGTCTACACCATGTATCTATATTAACTAGAAGCATCAAAGTGTGTATCTCAATAAAAATTCATTTAAACTATATCTCGAATGAGTTTAAACCTAAACCAAATTACTAGAATTAATATGGCTAAACTTAGTTATTACATAAAGAACTTAAATGTTGAGTCTGTCCCATTAAAAAACTATTGATAATCGTAAATATAAATTCTAAGGTTAATAGTTGTCTCCCAAAGGAGAAAAGTAACTTACTAGGACTTTGTAAAAGTATGATGAATTGCATCTACCCAAATATGGTGAGTAGTATGAGAAATGTCTAATGTAATCATAAGCTCTAATTCTCATAGTCATGACATACCTCAACTCTTTAACAAAGAAATTTTAGTGCGAGAGGAAGTAGTCCTTGAAATTTATCTTTACTTGTAATTTGAAATATAAGCAGTTCCCTTTTATAAAAACAAGATGTGTGTTCTATAGATCTAAACATATTTTTCTAGAAAAAATAAAAGGCGTCCATCTGTATAACAGGATAATAAATATGATAATCAGAAAATAAGAATATGGGAAAATATATGCCTTGTTGAACTAATAACATGAAAACTTTTAGTTTTAGTAGACATCTAAAAGATCTTATTATTTATTAACTATATAATATGATCATATAGCCCTTAGATATAAGGATATAAAGATTCTTTTAGATGCATTAGTCAAGTTTACAAAGGCTAATATACCACTATGGGTATCAGGCTCCAAGGGTATGGATTGGAATTGGTTTAATAGATCTTTTGGTTAATACCTAGTGTTAAGAGCTAAAATTCAAATAGACTTTACTAGAATCCAAATGAGTCTAAACCTAATGTTGGCATCATCTTTATATAATTTAAATCATATAGGTAATGGACTCAAAAATATTATTTAAACTATATCCCGAATGAGTTCAATCACTTAGACGACATAAGAACTATGGGGTATTTATATGGTTTAATATATATTCTCTATCTAACATTTTATTATAATTTTGGACACTATATAAATTAAATTCAGCTTGGAAATCAATATCATGAATCATATAGCTTTTTTCCTAATATCATTGTTTATAGCAAGACACCTTATACACATCACATCATATGACAGAAACAATACTAACAAATGAGAATCTTTGATAGAACTATAGTGATGCATGTGTGCATCAAACCCCAATCTCCTCCATGTCATGAAAGGGTTAACATTGTTTACATGTTTGCATCTTACTAAAGATATTACTAAGGATATATAGGAGTAGGATATGGTCGTGTGTCCCACAATGGGAGATATGAGGTTAGGAAGGCAGATAAAATGGAGGAAACATGTGATTTCCTTCGACATTTGGAGGAATCCATGGAGTGCTCGTTCAGTTTCACCAACAAAAAACATCTACTTTTGTCATCACCATATTCATACACTCATACACCCCATTTATTTGAGGAATATGGATATAAAACTAAAATAAATCACACCAACCATGCAACTACTCGACAATCTTTTCTAATTGCTAATAGAAATTATTGACAATTGACAATGCTATGTCTCTACTTTTTCCAACAATGGTGACCATTTCGTAGCACACAAAAGCCATATAGTACTTGAGAAAAAGGCAGTACAAAATGTGTTCTCAAGAACTTATAAATATTATTGAGGAAACACACACGAGGATATATGTAAAATGACATTGTAAAGAAGACTGAGTAGACAAAATCAATTCTAATTTCTTAAAAGAATAGATCTACCGATATAGAAGATAGACACACTTAGTAGATTCATCAGTGTGGAAGGGAGGCATGCCGAGTGCCCTACATATATACAATGAGACTGCAGGTTGCCCGACCGCTCCTCCCTATACGTCTAGTATATAGATTGCGGATTCTGTCACCGCCGCCTCCATCAGAACAGAGAGGTTGGCATCTCCTTCAATCCAATCGTCAGAACCCAGATTAAATCAAAAAGCCTAAACCCATATCGCAGGGATTCCATTTTGTCTGAGGATTCCATTAGAACTATGAAGCAAGGAGAAAATGGCGAGAGGGAGAGACTGAGGGATCTGGGGCAGAAGAGGGTGACAGGTAGGGGGCATGATGGGGTAGGGCTCGATGGCCAATTATTAGAGGGGGGAGAGATCGTGTACCTTCAGAGCCAACCGCATCCAGATTTAGGGCCTAATTTGCCGCCGTAGCAAAACCAGCAGCGGGAGCTAGCCACAGTCATGCTTGATTGAGTCGCCATTGTAGCCGAACCTGCAGCCAGGTGCTGTGAACCCGCCGTTCTCGTACCGGTGGCACCAACGCTTGAAGAGGGGGGAGATCGTAGAGACTGGCATGAACGGCGCACGCGGTGGAGCGCAAAGAGCGCAAGGATGGGAGAAGGGGGGTCGGCGTCGTCGGGGGAGCGTGCAAGAGAGGGAACACGCGAGAGAAGGGAAAAGGGGAAACAGAACGCGCGATAGAGAGGCAGTTGGGATAATGCGGTGATAAAAAACCCGCATGGGCATGCAAATTGCATTACCGGCAACTTGTTTAGAAAATGCCAAAATTTAATGCCATGAAATGTAACATTTGTTGTAGTGGTGGCTTAATAGTTGACCTAGTACATGGCTACCTATGGGGTAGGTCCATCAGGTCATTGGATGACTTAGTACATGGCTACTAATGGGGTAGGACCATCAGGTCACTTTGAGTTAGATATTGGGCTACCTCTGGGTAGTGCCATGCGACTCTATTACCCTATGTATTGGCTACTTGTAAGGTAGGACCATGGGGGTAAGAATCTACCTAAAAGAGAGGTAGCATACAAGTCCACTGTGGGGATAACACAGAGTTAGGGGATAGGTAAGGATTGAGTAGTATGGCTTAAAATGTAATATTGGTTGTTAAATGATTAATTGAATGATTATGTTGTTGACATAGTTGCACGATTATTGTTTCCCCCACATACCATCCTCTTTCTGACTGACGTTTTGTTTGTCGGCGTTTTAGGTACAATTGAAAGGAACAAATAGTAAAGTGCAATATGTGGAATTAAATGAGAATTAACGTGCAAAGGAGGATTAGATAGATTAGTATCTTCATGGATAGAAGTTTAGAAATCCAAGTTTTCAAAAGGTATACAAAGGTTTTATTTTATACCAGTTTTCAGATTAGTTGGTAAATGTTGAAATTGTTATTGATTATTTGTCAAACCTTAGATCATGTTAATTGGGATAACGACTCTGACCTTCTGGTCTCCCTTAATTGGGGGTTATCGGGAGGAGGGGTGGTTACAATTATCAACCAATGTGGGGTCTTAATAAGATTTTTACAGCATTTTTGTAATAAAACATTATTCTTTACATTTGTGTGTAAAAATTATAAATTGATATTATCTTTTTGATTGTTAGCAAACTATAAATGCATATTTCAAAATCTACAACATAGATAGACATAAAGATATTATATTTATCTAATTGCAAATTGGAATTTGATGTTAGTTAATAGATATAGTTTATTTCTTTATTTTTGATAGCTGCAAACATAGTCATCAAATGATCCTAGAAACATTCTTGTCTAAGTACTATTGATAGAATCATAAATTTGTATAGAAAATAGAATTTATTTCTACTATTTTTTACATACATAATTTCATTTGAGGTGATTCTAATGACAAATATAAATGTTTAAGTAGATCCCACCATATGTGTATTGTTGGTAGAATGCAATTTTTGTTAGCGATTTTGAGCAAATGCTTATATAGTGAGTGGTTATTTGACTATGATATGCTTTTATATTGTGGTAATTTTAAAAATTCTATGTATTTTGATATTTCCTATAGTAAATATAGGAAATCTTAGATTGCAACGATCATTTGCTAACCATAAAAATTACATGAGGTTTGTGAAATGGTTCATAATATACACTTTCTTTTGTACTGTAGCTAATTAGTGACATCATTTCATATGCATGGGAAAAAACATAAATTAATGATTGGATTTACATAAATGAATGATGAATTGAATTATGTGAGATTGATGATGATGTTTGCTATGTTAGGTTGGAAAACAAAATTTGCATTTATTTGAACTTACCAATAATGAATCGGAAATGTTTCCTTATTCTATTATGGAAAAGATTAGAGGCTTGCGACTTCTAGGAGAATTTCTTAAACATGTCTCCTTTTTTATTAATTTATTAGCATTGAGGTTATTTTAGTCATTTATAGAGGCAATTATTGCACACATGCTCGACTAGAAATAAAGTTATTATCATTTCTAAAAGTGATGCAGACAACAATATGATATAGAACATATTATATCTTTTAGATAATGGATACATATATATTATCATGTTGAACATTCTTTAAAACTATTATGATTGTTCTTCTCAATATCATTTAACATTTTCTCTACTTCTAAAAAAATATAAGTAAAGCAATTTGATTATTCATGTATTTTAGTCTCATGAATTTGTTTTCTAATTCATATTGTGGGGCAAAACCATTTTAGGTGCTTAATAAAAATAAAGAATAATATATGACAATTGATAGTTACAACGGTTTACCAAAAAGAAACAATAGACAACAATGTCACGGAGATAGGGTCGCATTAGTAAGTATAGTGGGAAATTAGCCTAATAGAATACTAATGAAAGAATGTGCATATAGAAGTATAAGAACAAAATGGCACCATGTAATTTCATTTTTTCTTTACATGTCTTGAAATTGTCCATGTTCCTTGAAACTACCATAAACCAAGTACCCCCTTAATGTATCTTTCATTCAAATTGAGTTATTGTAGTGGATATTCATTATAAGATATTGTTTGTGAACTACGAAGCAAGCGTTCAGTTAGTGGCTAAATTCTAAATGATTGTACTCGCAATGGCTAATTGATAACACAAGCAGATAACTCCTTAATTTAACAGTGTGTTAGATTGTTAAGAAGTTGATATTCATACTTTAGGGTGAGATGATATAACTCAAAATGCAACAATTATTTTAGCTCAAATACATGAAAGAAAGGTTTAAAAGTGTGATTGATTTGTTGATTAATATAAGAAATAGTTTATTCCAAAGAATAGAAGGCCAATTTAAAAAGCTTCTCTTAAAATGCATAAATAAGGACTTGAGTTTCAAATTATATTTCATATCAATGTCCTTGTTAAAATTTCTTGCAAAATAACTAGAAGACAACTTTATATAGTGAAATCTTTTGATATTTTATTTTATGCACCAAGATATATTAATGTTCATGAAATTTGATAGATAATTAAATAAAATTTTTGCTTCTTTTATCACACAATTAAGGCAAAATTGAATGAGAGTTCCATCAAAACTTCAAAGGGAAAATATATGATCTAGGTTCAGATACAAGGATATATAATGATACTCCTATTTTTTTATAAAATTTTTTTTTATTCGAATGATTGACACTCAGTATGTTATTAATATGTGGTAGAATACTTAATCATATAAAATGCCTGAATGATTTATATAATACTTGCTTCTTGCTCATCCACCACATAGATGACATATCAAATAGACCACGTTTCTCTTCATATTTGAATAATATTTTGTGCCCATTTATTGATTATTTGAGTGATAAACATATGTAATTGTAGAATTATGGATTCTATATCTTTTCAAACGAATGTATCATTCATAATATATGAAATAAATATAATAACTAAACATTATCAAATTATTTCATATGAAGTTTCGTGCAAAGCACGTGTATTTACTAGTGGAGTAATAAACCTCAGGTGATGTCAGGGTTAAGAAACTTTTTTTTTAATGTTCGTGGTATAGGGCCACTTACTGGCCTAGCTACAAGGCTGGCTTGGTAGGGAAAACCTCAGACGACTATGACTTGCATTTGCGGCTCTCTGCAAGATCAAGCAGAAACTATAGTTTCGTTAGAGGTAGTTGACAACAATGGCAAGGACAGGGTGTGGTAGCCACGACAATGATTCATTGGGAATTCAATGCTGATGTAAGGAACAAATTACTTGTCATGCTACTATATTTTTTCAGGTAGTTGCAACTGTTAGATATATGGATGTAGCAGCCATGTATATAGCATGGGTTAAGCCCAATGTAGTGCAGCTAGTACATGTGAGAAAAGTAGTTTTGTCTCTAGTGCAAATGGCAAAGACATTTTATCCCATATTTCTCACTCCTAGAACTTTTGTTGTCCTTATATGTAGGATCACATGGGGCACTAGTGTCCAAGGGGTCCTAGGAGGAGGGTATAGTCACCTCCTTGGTGGGTGGGGTTACCACAACACACACGCATGCATGCATGCGCACGTGCCACGCCTCTCCTGGTTGGGTTGGGCCGGGCCCGTTCGTGCTTCACTTCAGGTTCGTGACCGGGTAAATTGGGATAACAACGCCTGTCCTGGAGGACTACGTAGTGTTGATTTCTTTAAGTAAACATGTTTATTTTTCAACGAACGATCTGGTTAGGTTCCTAACTTAGTTTATTTTCTCTTGCCTTGTTTATTCTTCTGCTTTTTATCTGGATCTGGTATGTAATTGTTAATTCATTGCACATGTCGTTGTTGCATGTAACGACATAAAATTCTAAATTTTATTCAACAATCTTAAAGAAATCAATATCTGTCGTTAATTAACAATGACCGGTCAGGGTGAATCTGGAAATAAAACTGATACCAGCAATATGCCTGAAAAATTTACTAAAACCAACTTTGCCCGTTGACATAGTCGGATGCAAATTTGACTGAATATTGTGGGTTTTGATCAGTACTTAGAAGTGACCGAACCTAAATCTGATGATACTATTCTTGATAATGCAAATATAATTGCTAATTGGAAGAAGGGTGACAAAACTTGCCACAGTTTGATTCCGTTTGGTTTAAATAACAAATTGTATGACTCTTACTCAAAGTCGTCTATCACTACATCCAATTTTTTGTGGGAATCGTTAATTAAGAATTTTAGTACTGAAAACTAAGGTGTTGAAAAATATTGCGTGTCTAAATTTCTTAAGTTTCAGATGGTAGAGGGTAAGTTTGTTTCTGATCAAACACACGATCTTCAACTCCTAGTTCATGAACTCTTAGATGTCAAGATGGTATTGCCTGAGAAGTTCGTTGTTATGTCTATCATAGAAAATTTTCCTAAGTCTTGGTGAATTGTTTGGTATGTCTCTGAAGTACCACAAAGGGACACATACAATGGAAGAACTAATGATGGATATAAACATACAAGAAGAACACTTAAAGGAAAAGACGGTCAAGGTGCCTACTTATGCAAACCCTACTGTTAATTTTACTACTGCTAAAACCACCAAAGATAAGAAAACTAAGAATGCAGATAAACCTAAGGCCAAGATCCAGAAGAGATCGAAAAACAAACCTTGTTGGACTTGTGGATAGGTTGGCCACTGGAACAAGGATTGTCCTTCTAAGAAGGCAAAGAAAGCTACCGCATCTGCAACTGAGGAGACTGTGGTCAACATGATGACTACATCGTTGAACCTCAATGATGGGTACATGTCTATTAAATCTGAAATCCTTTCTATTTTTGAACCACTTTATTGGATAATTGACACTGGGGCTAATGTACATGTGTGTGCTGATAAGTCCCTATTTGTGTCTTACCATGCCTCTTGAGGTTGGTCTGTGACTTTGGGCGATATCAGTTCTATAGAAGTCAAAGGCAAAGTATGAGTGGACTTGAAGTTACCTTCGGGGAAGGTGTTGACTCTTCACAGGGTCAGACACGTTCCAACTATTCGATGCAATATCCTTAGAGGCGTAATTATAGTTAGGGAAGGTTATAGAGTAGACTCAAATGTAATAAGGCTATTATTACATGCCTTCATGATTCTTTATTTTTTGGTAAGGGGTATTTATGTGATGTGGAGAACTTATTTAAGATTCATGTTGAACCTATTTTAAATTCCATTTTAAATTTGAATGATTATAGTTATATATGTATGAATCTTGTATCATCCAACATTTGGCATTCACATTTGGAACATGTTAATGTTGCCTCAATGAAGCATATGATGAATTTAAATTTAATTCCTAAATCTGAAATTAGCAATATAAAATGTGAAATCAATGTGCAAGCTAAACTTCCTATGAAGCCATTTCATTCTGTGAATAGGAATTTGGAAATTTTGGATTTAGTGTATACATATATCTTTAATGGAATTGTTACTAGGGATCAAAAATGTTATTTTATAACTTTTATTGGAAATGTGAGTAGATATTGTTATGTATTTTTACTTAGAAGTAAAGATGAGGTATTGGATAAATTTAAATTTATAAGAAAGAAGCTGAAACTCAAATCGAAAAAATACTTAAATGATTAAGGTATGATAGGGGAGGAGAATATACCTCAAACTTGTTTTTGGAATTTCACGAATTATATGGTATAGTTCATGAGGTTACCGCTCCTTATTCACCACAGTCTAACGGGATAGTTGAACGTAAAAACCGAACCCTAATAGATATGGTTAATTCTTTAATCTAGACCTCACATCTACCCAACTTTATGTGGGGGGAAGCTTTGAATACGGCTTGTCATATTCTGAATAGAGTTCCTCATAAACATGTAGAGAGCAGTCCATTTGAGTTATGGAGAGGAAAAAAACTGAGTCCCAAATATCTTTGAGTGTGGGGGTGCCTTTATAAGGTACTTGTCCCTGAACACAAAAGGAAGAAATTAGGACCAAAAACGGTTGACGCCATATTCTTGGGGTATGTAGAGACAAGTTATGCCTATAGATTTTTTATAGTAAAATTTGTTATCTCAGGCATTGAGGTCAATATGATTGTGGAATTACATGATGCTACATTCTTTGAGGATGTGTTTTCCATGAAAATGGGTGGTGCCCATTGAAGTATCTCAGGAAGATTCATTCACCACATGTTCCATTCCTGAGCACGTGGAAAGGATGACAGATGTGGGGGCGACTCAGAACTAGCTAATTCTAAATCTGATGATTCTAAAGAAATAGTTAAATCAAGGAGAAGTAAATGACCTAGGACACCGAAGGACTTTGGAAGTGAGTTTCTCACTTATAATGTTGAGGATGATCTTGTCACTTTGAAACAAGCTATGGAATCTCCAGAAGCTAAGTTTTGTAAAGAAGTCGTTAATGATGAAATCCAATCAATTCTCTCGAATGGAACTTGGGAATTGGTGGATTTGCCTCATGGTTGTTCTGCAGTTGGTTGCAAATGGATCTTTAAGAAGAAACTTAATGCAAACGGGACGATCAATAAGTATAAGGCTATGTTAGTTGCTAAGGGTTACACACAAAGGGAAGGAATAGATTATTTTGATACCTATTAACCTATTTCCCGTATGACCACAATCCAAGTGCTTATAGCATTGGATTCCATTTATAATTTATATATCCATCATATGGATGTGAAGACCGCATTCTTACACGGTGATCTTCAGGAAGAGATATATATGGAACAACCTGAGGGATTTTTGGGTCGTGGGAATGAGTCCAAAGTGTGTAAACTTGTTAAGTCATTATATGGCATGAAACAAGCCCCTAAGAAATGCCATGATAAGCTTGATTATGTGATATCATCATTCATCTTTGTTTCCAATGAATTTGATAAGTGTCTCTACTGCAAAATTGTAAATGATGGATTCATTTTGTTATGCTTATACGTCGATGATATCCTGCTTTTTGGTTCCGATATGAAAGTAGTAAATAAGACTGTAACATCCCTGACCTGGGTTATAAACTAACCCTAGAAGTTTTGCCTAAATATGTAATTATATACTTGTGAATACTCTCTGGCATGTAATTAAGTTCCTCAGGAACATATACCTTCAATTTTGTCCTTTTAAACAAAGTTATAGTATTGTTTTGTAATGCAGGGACCTATGTGAAAATTACCCATTTAAGGGGTTTAACTTGCAATGTTCACAGGTTAATATGTTCTTTTGATGATGAGACATCATATGAGTGAATATGATGAGGGATGATGGATTTCCCAAGCTTGGGCATCAAGACGCAGCCTGTGGAATAATCCTTGTGCTTAAAAACCCTAAATTGGAGTAAAGTGCAATTTACCCAAATTATGGGGTGCAACTTGTAAAATACACCTTCTAGAACATCTTTTATGACTCTTGACATCATTTAGAGTAGAAATGATGAAAGGGGCGCTTCAATGAAGTAATTAGATAAGAAAAATGATCTTTGTGCATAAAATTCACTTAGTATGAGTAAGGAGACCCTTCATGTATGTACCCTAGTTGAAAGTTGGTTTTCTTTACCCTTAGATTTTGAGTTTTGATGAGCTTTGCATAAGTTATGATAGCTTGGGCGTGCCTTAGAAACAAGGAGGGACTTAGATGAGAATTTCATGTTCTAGAGGTCCTAATGGTGGAAAATAGCCTAAACTATATAAGCCTTCACCCTTGCAAACCAAGTGAATGTATCACTTATCCTTTTCATTTCTCATCTTTCTCAAATGGCCAAGGCAGAGCTTTGGACCTCAGAGAGAATGACCAAGTAGTTCTAAGGTGAGAAAGAACCATCTTCTAGCTCGGATTCTTGGATGATTTCATCACAAAAGGTTGGTTCTATGGTTAACTCACTTAGGTTCTTTGTTCTAGCCGACCATCCCCATCTTTTCCTTGAAGAATCACCTCTGGCCGAGTTGTGGAGCTCAAGACGCCATTAGAGGCTTGAAGCTTGGAAGCTTGGAGCTCTAGGAACAAGTTTGAGGCAGGTTTTATAACTCTAAACTCTTTGCTTTTTATGCATATCTTCGTTCTTGCTTTTAGTACTTAGTTCTTCTTGTACCTCCCTTCTTCCTTGCACTTTTGCAAGCAAAACGCTGGAGTAACTGACCTGAACAGAGGTTGAAGATGATGGGTGTGAATTCCTAGGCAACTTTATCAACCGACCTTGGACCCTTTTGGTCCAAATAGTTGCAAACCGTTTAAGGTCAAACGGTCTCAAACCGTTTGATCTCAAACGCTCTTGCAAGACCGTTTGGATCAAAATGGTCTCAAGACCGTTTGATAGGGTCGACCAAGGGACGAACATTGAGGGTCTGTTGGTAACATATTTAATTTCATTCCTACAAAGAATCATAACTTAATTCCTAACTAATTGAGAGTTGAAGGCACTTCAACACCCTAACCCTAATCGGGTTGAAATTGATGTTTTTAAGTATAGATATTGTTGAGTTTTGGGTTGAAGGACCCAAACGGTCTCAAGGCCGTTTGGGAATTCATCCAAACGGTCTTAAGACCATTTGGTGACAACCGAAGACCGTTTGGAGGTCTAGGGTTGAGCTATTTTGATGGTTTGAGGGTCCAATTACAATAGATTGATGAATTGATAAAAGTGCTGATTTTAGACCTATTTAGGGTTCAACCCTTAACCAACGGACTTGGTTTTTGGTAAAACTTTGGGAAAACGGTCTCAAGACCATTTGGAGATCATCCAAACGATCTCAAGACCGTTTGGGCCAAGTTTGGGCCCAATTGGAGGTCAATTGATTGGTACAACCTTGATTTGATTCACCTTGTTGAACATTGATGATTAACCGATTGAAACCCTAATTGAGATGGTTTTAACCCTAATTGACTTTCAATTGAGGGTCAGTTTGGTGTCCAATTGATTAAGGCTCATCCTAATTAACTCAATTTGTAAGTGGTTAACATGGATTTGGATAATTGAGGGCTTCAATATATATAACCATAATCGATTGTAACTTTTGAACCATGTTTGAGGTCCAAACAGTTTGAGCCCATTTGGACCAAACGGTCTCAAGACCGTTTGAGGTCAAATGGTCTCCAGACCGTTTGGGGCCAAACGGTCTCAAGACCATTTGGGCTCAAACAATCTCAAGGTCGTTTGGACCAATCGATCTCAGGGTTGATTTTGATCAAACGGTTTCAAACCGCATAAGCTTCAAACGGTTTGGAAGTCAACTCTCCCCAAACGGTCAACACACCCAAATGGTCTCAAGACCGTTTGAGGTCAAATGGTCTCAAGACCGTTTGGTGGTTGAAGGTTGAAACTGTTTGGAGGTTTTCAAGGTTGTTTATACTTAATCACTTGAAGGTGTAAATGGTTCAAGATGATCTAATCTAAACCCTAATGGTAACCTAGGACATTAAGGGACTAAGTGACTAATGAATTGACCCATGATGGTGATCAATGGTGTAATTTACCAAAATGCCCTTGAAGGGTTCAATTGAGTAATACCTTGTTTTCATCAAACCCTAATCATATGATAGTGGTGATTTGGCTTATGATAGTCAATGAGGACTTAACCCAACCTAATCTAGAGTGGTGTAATCACCATCTACTAGTAAGAGGAGAGAGAAAGTACCTTTTATGGTTAAAATTCAAGTAAAGTACCCTCAATACATATGAATGTGCATGATTAGGGTATGATCCACCTATGTGAGATCATGGAAACCCTAATTATGATAATTGATTAATCTTAATCTTATCTGAGGGCTTTAATGATGATGTTTCTCATACATGATGATGCTATGAATTTAATTCACCATGAGGTGAATAGTAAACCCTAATTCTAGGGTGATGACATGTAATGTAAATAGTAAACCCTAATTCATGAAAATCAGGGAACCTAACTCTGGTAAGAGTAGGAAGGTACAACTTCTTTGAAAGGAATTATTTACTGTTATCAGTTGAATTAACCATGTAGGTTCCTATATAAGAATGATCATATCCAGGTAAGGATTATGATACTATATTCATTGAAAGCATGCTTTAGCTTTATGAATAGTGAAATATCCTGATACCTTGTTAGTGGCATCTTATGAGATTGATGGGCTGTGAGAGCCATGAGTATCATCAAGGTCATGCTTAACAGATGACTTGTGATGAGATGATTGAGAAATGATAATTGATGTGAGTTAGACTTGTTACATTTAGTATTCTATTTTCATAGCTGCTATGCTAATGATTAATGTTTGAGAACATGTATGATGTTAAAAGAATACTGAAATGTACCTAACTAATCAAGTATAATCATACCATGTTGAGCCCTGATCATAGATCCATCATTGTTAGAAACCAAAATGATGGTGAAACATGTTTTCCTAAGGGAACTCCTGGATCACATACTTTTGAGTATGTGGGGGAATATGGATGTGCAAATCCTTACATCCTAGTGTAGGAATTGATGTAGATGTATCTTAATCCATCAACCCTTCACTATATGTTTATGCTGCAACACAATTCTCTCGAGGAAATCCTTATACCGCATCGATCAGAGATAAACAAGAAATCTTTCGATGACGAAGAGAGTACAGAATGCCACTGTGACTCTAAAATAGCGAAGTATCAGATTACCCTGGTGAGCTATATTAGCAGAGACACAAGATGTCCTGTAAGTTATCCTCACTCTGACTAAGGAAGATGAGATCATAAGAATCCGGCTCTTTTGATGACCTAGGTATGATACCGATGCGACTTAACAAGTGATCGGTTGGAGTATGAGCGGTATACCTCATCTCTGCAGGGCATAATGATGTTTGTAAAACATAATCAACAACGTAGTATATCTGTTAGGATTAACTACGAGATACTTGATTGATGTTACACTGTATAGTACACATGTTCGATATATTGTTCACTTTCCTTAACTGCTATTGTTCTACTTATTACCAATCTGTTGTTGAATACCTTAAAATATTTTATTGCATATACTGTTCTTTGACTGCTATATAAAGCTTCTAGTGGAGAGTTATAACTCTCGTTGGGACAATTATTTAAAATTGTCTCACCCCGTAGATTTCAACTTTTTAGGTGGTCGTCGAAGACGGAGGAACCAGCCTACAGGTGACCAATCCCAACAGCAGCAGCACCAGGAGCAGCAGTGAATCTCAAGTGGAGATACTGACTACTGATTTAGTAGTTAGATAGTCCTATGCCGTCTCTGTACTCTCAGGTCCTAGGAGTTAGTGTCTGAGATTTTGGTTTTGACTCTTGAGATTTTGTATCACATTGTGTATAATTACTCAAGAAGTAATTTAACAGAGATGTAAACAGTTTATCTCCTTTCTATGAAAGAAGTTTTATGGTTTTCAAGATCTTGTCTCAAAAAGTTTTAATTTCCGATGATTTTTGTATTCCACTGCTAATCGAATGCTTCCGCTGAGTTTATATCGTGATTTTGGAGATCGGATCCCACAATTAAGTGGTATTAGAGCTCTAGGTTCACTGAGTCTACAGAGACATATGACTTAGGATGTCAAGTCTAACCTTAGTATTTCTTTCTTCTCTAATAGAATCTTATGCTCCTTAGGAGAAGAAGATAAGTAAGGATGTCTAGACCACATGAGGAGTACGAGGCGGAAAGTAGTGTTGCTGCACCTCGAGAAGGTGCAAGGAACCTAGAAATAGAGCAACCGATACCTGAGCCACCTATGGAGCCACCTTAGTTTGACCCAGTTGACATGGGAAACCCAGCTGTTCAGACTATGTTCAGGCAGTTCATGACTGCCATGACACACATCACCGAAAGGATGCCCATGCCTGCACCTAGGGCACCTGTCCAGCCTGAAGGACAAGGTATCAGTAAGACGTTCGAGCGACTTCGTCGTGTCGGAGCTACTGAATACTTTGGGACAGCTGACCCCGCAGATGCCGATCTGTGGTTAACTGAGTTGGAGAAAGCCTTCAGAATCTTGAACATCCCTGAAGATGAGAAGGCTAGACATGCTGTCTATCTTCTCAAAGGAAGTGCTGGTCACTGGTGGACCATGGAAGAGCAGAAGAGACCTGGAATAGAGATCTCGTGGGAAGATTTTCGACGGGAATTTGTCCACAGATATTTTCCAAAGAGCTTCTTGGATGAGAAGATCTCTCAGTTCGATAGATTGAAGCAGGGCATGATGAACATTAGCGAGTATGAAGCTAAGTTCATGGAGTTGCTGCGGTTCTATCCGCACATGGCTGCCACAGAAGAAGAAAGGATCAGAAGGTTTGAGAAGGGTTTGAATGCCAACATGACTACTCCCGTGTCTAGTCTAGAAAACTGGGAGAGGTTCGCTACCTTCGTTGAGTCAGTCTGAAGGATAGAGATATCCGTAGTCGAGAAAAGGCAAACCCAAAAGAGATATCCACAGTTCCAAGGTTCTCCATCTAGGGACTTTAAGAAGCCTAGATTCTCTGCACCTACACCTCCACCACCCAGATCTAGTTCTCAGACTCAGTGGTCCCCAAGTAGAGGTAGAGGATGGAGCTTACCACCACAAGAGACTTGCAGCTCAACATCAATATCAGTAACAGGACCACTAAGACCACAACAACTGGAAAGAAGCTGCTACAACTGTGGGAAGGTGGGACATTTGATGAAGGACTATAGGTCTAGGCCTGTCATTGTGACACAACCTCAGAGACAGAATCAACAGGGATCACAGAGAAGGCAGTCTCAAGGAACAGCTAGGGGACGTGGGCAAGCGTCTCAAGCTGGATCATCAGCACCAACTCAACCTCAGGCGACAGCGAGGTTCTATGCTATGAACCCACCAGATGCGATGGTCAATCCACGGGTTGTGGCAGGTCAGATGGAACTTTTATATTCTGATATGTCTAAATCCTGTGTTGTATCTATTTTGATTGACCTGGGTGCTACACACTCCTTTATCACTCAAAGAGTGATTCGTAATTGCAATATGACAGTCAGTCATAGGGCAGATAGTTTGTTGTTGGAGACTCCGTTGAGAGGGTCTGCTATTTTATAGGAGGTATGCTCTCCCTGCATCCTCTTCTTTTCTGATCATCGCATTCAAGTGGATTTTATACCACTTGATATGCAAGGATTTGATATAATCCTTGGGATGGATACCTTGGAAAGGTATAAGGTTATTTTGGATTGTGAATCCAAGTTGGGTGTGTTTGCTGATGAAAGAAACACATGGATCTTTCAAGGAGAAAGAAAGATTCTGCCCACCTATCTTGCATCAGCTATGGTTGCTGATAAGCTGATGAGGCAAGGATGTTGTGCATTCTTGGCCCATGTGGTAGATACTACCATAGAGAGTCCCAACCCTGTTGAAGTTCCTATAGTCAGGGAATTTGAAGATGTGTTTCCTGAAGAACTTCCTGGTATACCACCGCCTCGGGAAATTTATTTTGAAATTAATTTAGTCCCAGATACACAACCCATAGCCCAGACATCGTATAGGATGGCGCCTGCCGAAATGGCAGAACTCAAGAAACAGCTTCAAGAGTTACTTGAGAAAGGTTTCATCCGACCGAGTACTTCACCTTGGGGTGCTCCGGTTTTGTTTGTTAAAAAGAAAGATGGGTCAATGTAGTTGTGCATTGATTACAGACAACTCAATAAGGTAACAATAAAGAATAAGTACCCTCTGCCGAGAATTGATGATCTTTTTGACCAATTGCGTGGTGCAACAATCTTCTCAAAGATAGACTTGAGGTCTGGATATCATCAACTCCGTATTAAGGACAATGACATATCCAAGTCTGCCTTTAGGACAAGATATGGTCACTATGAGTTCACAGTTATGTTGTTTGGACTAACTAATGCACCAGCTGCATTCATGGAACTCATGAATAGAGTCTTCTGACCTTTCCTTGATCACTGTGTTGTCGTCTTCATAGATGACATTCTAATCTATAGTAAGGATGCTCAGCAGCATGAACAACATCTTCGCCAAGCTTTGACCTTGCTAAGAGAACACAAGCTATACGCTAAGTTTAGCAAGTGTGAGTTCTGGTTGCCAGAAGTATCTTTTCTTGGTCATGTGGTTTCTGCCTCGGGTATTCGTGTTGACGTTAAAAAGGTAGTGTTTGTTCTACAGTGGGAACAACCAAAGACGCCGACGGAAATTCGAAGTTTCTTAGGGTTAGCTGGCTATTATCGAAGGTTTATTAAGAATTTCAGTTCTATAGCCTTACCCTTAACCAAGTTAACCCAGAAGGATGTCCCTTTTTCCTGGAGTGATAAGTGTCAACAGTCTTTTCAGTTGTTGAAGGAGAGGTTGACAAGTGCACCTGTGCTTGTGCTACCTGAACAAGGTAAAGGATATATAATTTTCTGTGATGCCTCTAAGAATGGACTCAGATGTGTGTTGATGCAGGATAAGCAAGTGATTTCTTTCGCTTCCCGACAGCTTAAGAAACATGAAAATAATTATTCGATACACGATCTGGAGTTAGTTGATGTGGTTCATGCCTTGAAGATCTGGAGACATTATTTCTACGGAGAGACATTCCAGATTTTCACAGACCATAAGAATCTTAAGTATATCTTCTCTCAACATGAGCTTAACATGAGGCAACGTCGTTGGATGGAGTTAATCAAGGATTACGATTGTAAAATTGATTACCATCCGGGCAAGGCCAATGTGGTTGCAGATGCCTTGAGTAGTAAATCAGCAACATCAACCATGGATAGGGCACAACTAAACTCCTTAGTATGCTCTAGGGGAGATATGCTTATCTCTTTAAGGCAAAACAATGTGTAGTTAAAGGTGTCATTGTTAACTGGTTTGTTAGCTGAGATGCATATTAAACCTACCCTAAGAGAGCAGATAAAGGAGGCACAGCAAGTTGATGCTGCAGTTCAGCAGATTAGATCTGAGTATGGTGATGAAAAGTGAGCTGGTTTCCACGATTCAGATGATCAAGTAGCATGCTATCATGGGAGGATGATAATACCAGATGTGAGTAACTTGAGGAAGTTAGTCTTGGAAGAAGCTCATTCTTCAATGTATGCTATGCATCCAGGGAGCACCAAGATGTATCAAAACTTAAAGGACATGTATTGGTGGCCTGGAATGAAGAAGGATGTTGCTGAGTTTGTTCTGAGGTGTCCTGTGTGTCAGCAAGTTAAGGCTGAACACCAGAAGCCTGCAGGAACAATGCAACCTTTACCCATACCACAGTGGAAATGGGATCATGTGACCATGGACTTTGTTGTTGGCCTACCCAGGACAAGCAAAGGACATGATTCCATTTGGGTAATTGTTGATAGGTTGACAAAGACAGCACATTTCTTACCTGTCAAAAAACCTATTCTGCTGAAAGGTTATCACAGTTGTATGTCCAAGAGATAGTGTGTTTGCACGGAGTTCCTGTCACTATAGTTTCTGAAAGAGGTCCCCAATTTACAAGTCATTTTTGGGAACTGTTACACAGAGCTTTAGGCACCAAGTTAAGGTTTAGTACAGCCTTTCATCCACAGACTGATGGACAGTCAGAAAGGACTATACAGACCTTAGAAGATTTGTTGAGAGCATGTGTTCTCTAGTTTACCAGAAGTTGGGATCTACACCTGAGCTTGATAGAGTTTGCCTATAACAATAGCTATCAACATAGTATTGATATGGCACCTTATGAAGCCTTGTATGGTAGATGTTGTAGATCACCCTTATGTTGGTATGAGACTGGTGAGCATCAGTTATTAGGTCCTGATCTTGTGCAGCAAACTACAGAGAAGATCAAAGTTATACATCAACAGCTTAAGACTGTACAGGATAGGCAGAAGTCTTATGCTGACAGACGTCGTAGACCCTTAGAGTTCCGGGTTGGAGACAGAGTGTACCTCAAAGTCTCACCTTGGAAAGGAGTCCTTCGTTTTGGAAGGAAGGGGAAGTTAGCTCCTAGATTTATAGGGCCTTATCCAATCATTGAACGAGTTGGAAAGGTAGCCTATAGATTAGAGTTACCTCCAGAGTTGCAGAAGTTACACCATGTGTTTCACATTTCTATGCTGAGGAAATGTCACCCTGATACCGAGTCAGTTCTACTGTCTATGGAAGTAGAATTCAATGAAGATGTAACTTATGAGGAAGGACCAGTGTCAATCCTTGATAACAGAATTAAAAAGCTAAAGAAGAAAGATATAAGTCTTGTGAAAGTCCTCTGGAACCATCGTGGTGTCGAAGAAGCCACTTGGGAACTAGAGGATGAGATGAGAAGGAAATACCCTACTCTTTTCTCCTAAAAATATGTTTTGTCGATTTCGGGGATGAAATCCTTGTAAGGGGTGGATAATTTGTAACATCCCTGACCTGGGTTATAAACTAACCCTAGACGTTTTGCCTAAATATGTAATTATATACTTGTGAATACTCTCTGGCATGTAATTAAGTTCCTCAGGAACATATACCTTCAATTTTGTCCTTTTAAACAAAGTTATAGTATTGTTTTGTAATGCAGGGACCTATGAGCAAATTACCCATTTAAGGGGTTTAACTTGCAATGTTCATAGGTTAAGATGTTCTTTTGATGATGAGACATCATATGAGTGAATATGATGAGGTATGATGGATTTCCCAAGCTTGGGCATCAAGATGCAGCCTGTGGAATAATCCTTGTGCTTAAAAACCCTAAATTGGAGTAAAGTGCAATTTACCCAAATTATGGGGTGCAACTTGTAAAATACACCTTCTAGAACATCTTTTATGACTCTTGACATCATTTATAGTATAAATTATGAAAGGGGCGCTTCAATGAAGTAATTAGATAAGAAAAATGATCTTTGTGCATAAAATTCACTTAGTATGAGTAAGGAGACCGTTCATGTATGTACCCTAGTTGAAAATTGGTTTTCTTTACCCTTAGATTTTGAGTTTTGATGAGCTTTGCATAAGTTCTCATAGCTTGGGCGTGCCTTAGAAACAAGGAGGGACTTAGATGAGAATTTCATGTTCTAGAGGTCCTTATGGTGGAAAATAGCCTAAACTATATAAGCCTTCACCCTTGCAAAGCAAGTGAATGTATCACTTATCCTTTTCATTTCTCATCTTCCTCAAACGGCCAAGGCAGAGCTTTAGACCTCAGGGAGAACGACCAAGTAGTTCTAAGGTGAGAAAGACCATCTTCTAGCTCAGATTCTTGGATGATTTCATCATAAAAGGTTGGTTCTATGGTTAACTCACTTAGGTTCTTTGTTCTAGCCGACCATCCCCATCTTTTACTTGGAGAATCACCTCTGGCCGAGTTGTAGAGCTCAAGACGCCATTAGAGGCTTGAAGCTTGGAAGATTGGAGCTCTAGGAACAAGTTTGAGGCGGGTTTTATAACTCTAAACTCTTTTCTTTTTATGCATATCTTCGTTCTTGCTTTTAGTACTTAGTTCTTCTTGTACCTCCCTTCTTCCTTGCACTTTTGCAAGAAAAATGGTGGAGTAACCAACATGAACAGAGGTTGAAGATGATGGGCATGAATTCCTAGGCAACTTTATCAACCGACCTTGGACCCTTTTGGTCCAAACGGTTGCAAACCGTTTAAGGTCAAACGGTCTCAAACCGTTTGATCTCAAACGATCTTACAAGACCGTTTGGATCAAAACGGTCTCAAGACCGTTTGATAGGGTTGACCAAGGGATGACCATTGAGGGTTTGTTGGTAACATATTGAATTTCATTCCTACAAATAATCATAACTTAATTCCTAACGAATTGAGAGTTGAAGGCACTTCAACACCCTAACCCTAATCGGGTTGAAATTGTTGTTTTTAAGTATAGATCTTGTTGAGTTTTGGGTTGAAGGACCCAAACGGTATCAAGACCGTTTGGGAATTCATCCAAACGGTCTTAAGACCGTTTGGTGACAACCCAAGACCGTTTGGAGGTCTAGGGTTGAGCAATTTTGATGGTTTGAGGGTCCAATTACAATAGATTGATGAATTGATAAAAGTGCTGATTTTAGACCTATTTAGGGTTCAACCCCTAACCAACCGACTTGGTTTTTGGTCAAACTTTGGGCAAACAGTCTCAAGACCATTTTGAGATCATCCAAACGATCTCAAGACCGTTTGGGCCATATTTGGGCCCAATTGGAGGTCAATTGATAGGTTCAACCTTGATTTGATTCACCTTGTTGAACATTCATGATTAACCGATTGAAACCCTAATTGAGATGGTTTTAACCCTAATTGACTTTCAATTGAGGGTCAATTTGGTGTCCAATTGATTAAGTCTCATCCTAATTAACTCAATTTGTAAGTGGTTAACATGGATTTGGATAATTGATGGCTTCAATATACATAACCATAATCGATTGTAACTTTTGAACCATGTTTGAGGTCCAAACAGTTTGAGCCCATTTGGACCAAACGGTCTCAAGACTATTTGAGGTCAAACAGTCTCAAGACCGTTTGGGCTCAAACGATCTCAAGGTCGTTTGGACCAATTGATCTCAGGGTTGATTTTGATCAAACGGTTTCAAACCGCATAAGCTTCAAACGGTTTGGAAGTCAACTCTCCCCAAGCGGTCAATACACCCAAACGGTCTCAAGACCGTTTGAGGTCAAACGGTCTCAAGACCGTTTGCGACCAAACGGTCTCAAGACCGTTTGGTGGTTGAAGGTTGAAACCGTTTGGAGGTTTTCAAGGTTGTTTATACTTAATCACTTGAAGGTGTAAATGGTTCAAGGGTGATCTAATCTAAACCCTAATGGTAACCTAGGACATTAAGGGACTAAGTGACTAATGAATTGACCCATGATGGTGATCAATGGTGTAATTTACCAAAATGCCCTTGAAGGGTTCAATTGAGTAATACCTTGTTTTAATCAAACCCTAATCACATGATAGTGGTGATTTGGCTTATGATAGTCAATTATGACTTAACCCAACCTAATCTAGAGTGGTGTAATCACCATCTACTAGTAAGAGGAGAGAGAAAGTACCTTTTATGGTTAAAATTCAAGTAAAGTACCTTCAATACATATGAATGTGCATGATTAGGGTATGATCCACCTATGTGAGATCATAGAAACCCTAATTATGATAATTGATGAATCTTAATCTTATCGGAGGGCTTTAATGATGATGTTTCTCATACATGATGATGCTATGAGTTTAATACACCATGAGGTGAATAGTAAACCCTAATTTTAGGGTGATGACATGTAATGTAAATATTAAACCCTAATTGATGAAAATCAGGGAACCTAACTCTGGTAAGAGTAGGAAGGTACAACTTCTTTGAAATGAATTATTTACTGTTATCAGTTGAATTAACCATGCAGGTTCCTATATAAGAATGATCATATCCAAGTAAGGATTATGATACTATATTCATTGAAAGCATGCTTTAGCTTTATGAATAGTGAAATATCCTGATACCTTGTTAGTGGCATCTTATGAGATTGATGGGATGTGAGAGCCATGAGTATCATCAAGGTCATGCTTAACAGATGACTTGTGATGAGATAATTGAGAAATGATAATTGATGTGAGTTAGACTTATTACATTTAGTATTCTATTTTCATAGCTGCTATGCTAATGATTAATGTTTGAGAACATGTATGATGTTAAAAGAATACTGAAATGTACCTAACTAATCAAGTATAATCATACCATGTAGAGCCCTGATCATAGATCCATCATTGTCAGAAACCAAAATGATGGTGAAACATGTTTTCCTAAGGGAACTCCTGGATCACATACTTTTGAGTATGTGGGGGAATATGGATGTGCAAATCCTTACATCCTAGTGTAGGAATTGATGTAGATGTATCTTAATCCATCAACCCTTCACTATATGTTTATGCTGCAACACAATTCTCTCGAGGAAATCCTTATACCGCATCGATCAGAGATAAACAAGAAATCTTTCGATGACGAAGAGAGTACAGAATGCCACTGTGACTCTAAAATAGCGAAGTACCAGATTACCCTGGTGAGCTATATTAGCAGAGACACAAGATGTCCTGCAAGTTATCCTCACTCTGACTGAGGAAGATGAGGTCATATATGACCTAGGTATGATACCGATACGACTTAACAAGTGATCGGTTGGAGTATGAGCGGTATACCTCATCTCCGTAGGGCATAATGATGTTTGTAAAACATAATCAACAGCGTAGTATATCTGTTAGGATTAACTACGAGATACTTGATTGATGTTACACCGTATAGTACACATGTTCGATATATTTTTCACTTTCCTTAACTATTGTTGTTCTACTTATTACCAATCTGCAGTTGAATACCTTAAAAGCTTTTATTGCATATACTGTTCTTTGATTGCTATATAAATTTCTAGTGGAGAGTTATAACTCACCCTGGGACAATTATTGAAAATTGTCTCACCCCATAGATTTCAACTTTTTAGGTGGTCGTCGAAGACGGAGGAACCAGCCTACAGGTGACCAATCCCAACAGCAGTAGCACCAGGAGCAGCAGTGAATCTCAGGTGGAGATACTGACTGCTGAGTTAGTAGTTAGATAGTCCTATGCCGTCTCTGTACTCTCAGGTCCTAGGAGTTAGTGTCTGAGATTTTGGTTTTAACTCTTGAGATTTTGTATCATGTTGTGTATAATTACTCAAGAAGTAATTTAACAGAGATGTAAACAGTTTATCTCCTTTCTATGAAAGAAGTTTTATGGTTTTCAAGATCTTGTCTCAAAAAGTTTTAATTTCCGATGATTTTTCTATTCCGCTGCTAATCGAATGCTTCCGCTGAGTTTATATCGTGGTTTTGGATATCGGAGCCCACAAAGACAAAGTCATTCTTGTGTAGCAAGTTTGAGTTGAAGGATATGGTCTCGCTGATGTGATTTTAGGACTTAAAATCATTAGGTCTAATGATGGTGTAACTCTCTTACAGTCTCACAATGTTGAGAAGATACTGGAAAGGTTTGAGTACTCATCACGTAAATCTGTTAAGACTCCATATGATTCATCCAAGGCCTTGTTCAAGAATGAGACTGGGTTCCAGTGTCTCAATTTCGATACTCTTAGATTATCAGAAGTTTGATGTATCTTATGAACTGCACACGTCCAGACATTGTGTTTACCGTGAACAAGTTAAGTAGATACAACGGTTGTTCCGATAAGACCCATTGGGATGCTCTTGACAGAGTTCTGAGGTATATCAAGAGAACTTGTTCCCTTAGGCTGCATTATGGTAAACATCCTTCTATAGTCGAAGGATATAGTGATGCAAGTGGGATTGCCATGAATTCTGGGAGTAATTGTGTCTTAGGATATGTATTCATGTTGGGAGGAGGAGCTGTTTCTTAGAGGTCTAAGAAATAGACCATATTATCTCGATCCACTTTTGAAGCAAAATTGTGCACTTTAGATGAAACTGGATTGGAAGTTGAATGGTTACATGGACTTATGTCCAGTTTACCTATGGTAATAAAGCCTCTTCCTGCAATCTCAGTTCACTGTGATAGAACTACAACTATTGTCAGGATAAAGAGTTCCAAGTACAATAAAAAATAGCGTAGACACATTCAAGTCAGATTGAAATCTGTATGGGAGTTAGTGTCTAATGGGGTCATGGATGTAGACTACATCAGTATCAAAGATAATATAGTTGATCCTTTCATTAAAGGACTTACCTTGGCTTTAGTGTAAAAATCTAGGTTGGGGATGGGACTGAAATCCCTATAGATTTGCAGGTAGTGGCAACCCAACCCGAAAGAGTGGAGATCCCATAAATTGGGTTCAATGTGGTAATTTCAAGCTGTCGGGTGAATCAAATGACACTATGTAATTTACTTTGATGCTTCATACATCTGCGTGTCTATCCCCTAGGAAACCTGTTAGTGTCATGACTACAAGTTAGTTAGAGATTTGTCTCTGAATGGTGTCAAGTCTTAGGATAGGATGTTAGCAATACATCCGTGGAGACTCCAACTAAATGATTGATTTTGTATAGGCCGCAACAAGAGAATTGAGTTGTTCTCCCAATTATCAATCATGTCACAAAATTTTGTATGCATGGCCTTAATGCATTATTTTCTTTTCTACCATGTCTTTATTGTGTTGTTACCAACCTATACTCTTATACCCAAGTTTCAGGTCCAGGACTTTTGTTCACCTAGTTCCTGCGGGGGTCACAGTTAGATAACTCAGATAGATTCAAATCAAAAGGTATTTGCTAAAAGCACATTATGGAGGACTAAATGGTAGATCACACTACACATTGGACTTTGTGGGAGATTGTTAGATATATGAATGTAGCGGCCATGAATATAGAATGGGTTAAGCCCAATGTAATGCAGCTAGTACATGTGAGAAAAGTAGTTTTGTCTATAGTGCAAATGATAAAGAAGTTTTATACCATATTGCTCACTCCTAGAACTTTTGTGGTCCTTATATGTAAGATCACATGGGGCACTAGTGTCCAAGGGGTCCTAGGAGGAGGGTATACTCACCTCCTTGGTGGGTGGGGTTACCAGAACACACACGCACGTACGCGGGCGTGCCACACCACGTCGCGCCTGGCCTAGCCTGGTCGGGCCGGACACAGGCTTAGACTTGTGGCTTGTGGATTGTGGATTGTGGAGAATGTATTTTGTACACTTTTTACACTATGATACAACTACGTAATTAATTACTCATTTAATTAATTATTTCTTTCTTATTCATATTTATTAATCTTAACTGGAAATTGTCTCTTTTGTGATTTTTTCCGCAATGTCTACAAGAGGAACCAAGTGGTCGCGTCTTAACGTGAATATGATTAGTGGGGCGTGTAAAGATATAAATAGACTTCCGATCATTAGGGTTAAAGACATCTCTTTAGAACACAGCCGTCAACCGTTCGTGCGAGTTTTTAGTGAGTCCTAATCCCGAAGTCTGCCACCGTCGCTCCTGCTGTCACTTGGAGATCTCTCTCCTAAAAACGACAAAGTCGTTCATCTTTTTTCTTCAAGACGCAACCTGTGAGACGGTGGTTTCTGTGGTTGTTGGACTGCACTGGTGGTAGTGCATCTGTTCGTGCTTCACTTCAGGTTCGTGATCGGGCAAACTGGGAGAACAACGCCTATCCTGGAAGACTGTGCATCGTTGATATCTTTAAGTAAAATGTGTTCATTTTTAACGAACTTTATTTTCTCCTGCATTGTTTATTCTTCTGCTTCTTATTTGGATCTTGCCTATAATTGTTCATTCTTTGCACGGGTAGCTCTTGCATGTAACTAAGTAAAATCCTAAATTTTATTCAACAGCAGCAGCTTCCATTCCAGCAATCCTCTACCACTTGTCATTTGGCCCGAATCACCTCCACTGCCATTTTGATGTCCCCCAGATGTCAATTAAGTTTAAATGCTAGTTCACATTATTAATTGGTTATGGATACCTTCTTTAACTTTTCTCATTCGCTGACAGGGCGGCTGCTACCCGACTAATGGGGACCGTGGTTCTCCTCCCATGGTGGACCACCTATTCCGGCCTTCGCCGGAAACTGACGACCATGGTCCGCTTCCATTAGAGAGTGCGCCTCGTCTCCCTGATGATAGTTGTGGAGAGTCGCCTCATTTGATCCTTGCTTCTTCTCCCGAGGAGCGCCACCATCTGCTTTCTTCGCCGGAACCTGACGAACATTCTCCGCCTCCTTCAGGCCATCGGCTCCGTAGCCCTGGACAACGTGCATCACCAAAACTCAGTGAATGGGTTGAGGGGGATCTAGAGACCCACCACGAGATATCCCACATGGTAATAGAAGAGAGAGGAGCCTTGTCATACACTAAAGTACACGAAAACCTGTACGCTCCGATACCACGATTGGAGGATATACATGTCGCAGAATTGGAGGATACATGTGTCACACTGGAGTCGGGATCCAGTTGTGTCTACCATGATCTCGACGAATGGGTGGATAGACCCGCGTGCGCCTACAATGCTGCCCCAGAACCTACCCAGGAATTCGGAAAGGTAAGAGGCAAAAAGGCTGGCCACAAATTGAAGTGCATCAGAGCCATGTTCGCCTACGGTAAGCCCTCGGGCACCACCAAATCTAAGCCCAGAGGAAGTTAGTGTCAAATGAATCATCACAGGATCATGTTTGCAATGTATTTTGTGTATCATTTTCCTTCATACATTTACATCGACTTTGTAGGTTTTAAATAAGGCTAAGTAATACTTTAGTGCCGAATTCTAATGTGGAGAGGAGACACACAGCCGAAGTTATACACCTGTGAATTTAAAGGCATTCACTATGACATCAATATCACACCCACATGCAGGTATTCTGATTTTTGTTTTTTGGTTTTGTTGTAATGATTAAAGCATTAGAAACACACAGATATTGCTTGCTTTAATTCAAATTGTAGCGTAGTATCGGTTTTGAACAGGAAGTATTAGGGGTCTGTTTGGGCGCTGATAGAGATAATGTAATTAACAATTCAGGCAGATCTAAAATAAGAAACCAAAAACAAAAGAACAAAAATAAAGGAGTTAGATTCACAAACTAAATCGTTCGTTAAGAAACGAACGTAATACTTAAAGAAATCAGTGCCCGACAATCCTCGCGGATAGGCATTGTTCTCCCAGTCACGATTCGGCACAAACTTGGAACAGACACGTCGCTCGCAGTCCATATCGTCTCGTTGCACCACCACCGGCGCAGCACAGCAACCGCAGGAACCACCGCATGACAGTTGCGTCTCGGTGAAGAGAAGGAGAAGTCGTGCTTGGCACAGGAGAACGACTCCACAAAGCGACTCCGGGACGACAGCTCTCGCACTCTGGATTAGGGCTCTCAAAACACACAACGGTAGAAGACAGTTAGTTGTGTGTTTAATCCTAATAACCGGAGGTATATATATAGCCATGCGCGTCCCTAATCCTATTCCCAGTAAGACGCAAATACTCGGTTGCTCTTTACACGATTAATTAATTACTTAGTTATATCCTAGTGTAAAAAGAAGTCGGAAGACATTCTCCACAATCCACAATCCATAAGCCACAATCCACAAGCCACAAGCCCGAGCCCGGCCAGGCCAGGCCAGGCCAGGCCAGGCCAGGCAAGGCGTGGCGTGGCGCGTGCATGTGCGTGCGTTGTGATGTGGTAACCCCACCCACCAAGGAGGTGAGCATACCTCCCTCCTAGGACTCATTTGGACACTAGTTCCCCATGTGATCCTACATATGAGGACCACACAAGTTCTAGGAGTGAGCAATATGGGATAAAACTTCTTTGCCATTTGAATTAGAAACAACACTACATTCTCACATGTACTTGCTGCACTACATTGGGCTTAACCCATGCTAAATAAGTGATTGCTACAGTAAACACACTACAGTAATTAGCGGCTACAGTAATCATATATCTAACAATCCCCCACAAATTCCAATGTGTGGTGTGCTCTACCATTCAATCCTCCATACTGTGCTTTCAGCAGATACCTTTCAGTTTGAATCTACCTGAGTTATTCAACTGTGACCCCCGTAGGAACTAGGTGAACAAAAGTCTTGAACCTGAACCTTGGGTACAAGAGTATAGGTTGGTAACAACACAATAAAGACATGGTAGTAAAGAAAACAATGCATTAAGGCCATGCATACAAAATTTTATATCATGATTGATAACAGAGAACAAGCCAATTCTCCTGTTGCGGCCTACACAACATCAATCACTTAGTTGGAGTCTCCAAGGATGTACTGCTAATATCCTGTCCTAAGACTTCACATCATTAAGAGACTACTCTCTTACTAACTTGCAGTCATGACACTAACATGTTTCCAGGAGATAGACACACAGATGCTAGAAGCATCAAACAAGAATACATAGTGTCATCCGATTTACTCGACAGCTTGTTATTACTACATTGAACCCAATTTGTGGGATCTCCACTCTTTTGGGTTGGGTTGCTACTACCTGCAAATCTATATGGGTTTCAGTCCCATCCCCAACCTGGATTTTTCCACTAAAGCCAAGGTAAGACCTTTAGTGAAAGGATCAGCTGTATTATCTTTGGTACCGACGTAGTCCACAACCACGACCCCATTAGATACTAACTCCCTTACAGATTTCAATCTGACTTGGATGTTTCTATGCTATTTTTTTATTGTACTTGGAACTCTTTATCTTAGCAATAGTTGTAGTGTTGTCACAGTGAACTGAAATTGCAGGAAGTGGCTTCATTACCATAGGTAAACTAGACATAAGTACATGTAGCCATTCAGCTTCCAATCCAGTTTCATCTAAAGCACACAACTCTGCTTCAAAAGTGGACCGAGACAATATTGTCTATTTCTTAGACCTCCAGGAAACATCTCCTCCTCCCAACAGGAATACATATCCTGAGACACCATTACTCTCAGAATTCACAGCAATCCAGCTTGCATTAGTATATCCTTCGACTACGGAAGGATGTTTACCATAATGCAACCCAAGGGAACATGTTCCGTTGATATACCTCAGAACTCTGTCAAGGGCTTCCCAATGGGTCTTGTCGGGACAACTGGTGTATCTACTTAACTTGTTCACGACAAACGCAATGTCTGGACGTGTATAGTTCATAAGATACATCAAACTTTCGATAATCTGAGAGTATCGTAATTGAGACACTGGAACCCCAGTCTCATTCTTGAACAAGGATTTGGATGAATCATATGGAGTCTTAACAGGTTTACGTGATGTGTACTCAAACCTCTCCAGGATCTTCTCAAGACTCGGTTTCCTTCCTCTCCACAACTCAAACGGACTACTCTCTGAATATTTATGGGGAACTCTATTCAGAATATGGCAAGCTGTATTCAAAGCTTCCCCCCACATAAATTTGGGTAATCCAGATGTTTGGAGTAAGGTATTTACCATATCTATTAAGGTTCAGTTTTTACATTCAGTTATTCCATTTGATTGTGGTGAATAAGGAGCGGTGACCTCATGAACTATACCATGTAATTGGAAAAATTCCAAAAACAAGTTCAAGGTATATTCTCCTCCCCTATCAGACCTTAATCGCTTAAGTACTTTACCGGTTTGAGTTTTGGCTTCTTTCTTATAAATTTGAAATTTATCCAATGCCTCATCATTACTTCTAAGTAAGAAGACATAACGATATCTACTCGCATCGTCAATAAAAGTTATAAAATAATTCTTGTGATCTCTCATAGCAATACCATTAAATTCACAGATATCTGTATGAACTAAATCCAAAATTTCCGAATTCCTATTCACAGAATGAAAAGGCTTCCTAGGCAATTTAGCTTGTACACAGATTTCACATTTATTGTTGCTAATTTCATATTTAGGGATCAAATCTAGATTCATCATATGCTTCATTGAGGCAACATTAACATGTCCCAAACGTGAATGCCATACATCGAATGAAACAAGATTCATGCAAACAGAACTATAATCATTCAAATTTAAAACAGAATTTGAAACAGGTTCAACATGAATCTTAAACAAGTTCTCCACATCACATAAGTACCCCTTGCCAAAAAACAAAGAATCACGAAGGCGTGTAATAATGGCCTTATTATATTTACAGTCTACTCTATAACCTTCTCTAACTAATATGACGCCACTAAGGATATTGCGTCGAATGGTTGGAACATGTCTGACCCTATTAAGAGTCAAAATCTTCCCCGAAGGGAACTAAAAGTCCACCCGTCCTTCTCCTTTGACTTCTGCAGAGCTGGAATCATCCAAAGTCACTGACCGACCTCAAGAGGCCTGATAAGACACAAACAGGGATTTATTAGCACACACATGTACATTAGCCCCAGTGTCAATTATCTAATAAAGTGGTTCAAAAATAGAAAGGATTTTAGGTTTAATAGACACATACCCATCATTGAGGTTCGAGGATGTAGTCATCATGTTGACCACAGCCTCCTCAGTTGCAGATGTGGTAGCTTTCTTTTCCTTCTTAGTAGGACAATCATTGTTCCAGTGCCCAACCTGTCCACAAGTCCAACAAGGTTTGTTCTTCGGTTTCTTTTGGATCTTTGCCTTGGGTTTATGTGCATTCTTAGATTTCTTATCTTTGGTGTTTTTCGTAGAAGTAAGATTAAGAGTTGGATTTGCATTAGTAGGCACCTTGACCCCTTTCTCATTTAAGTGTTCTTCTTGTATATTTATATCCATCATTAGTTCATCCATTGTGTGCGTCCCTTTGCGATGCTTCAGAGACATACCAAACGACTCCCAAGACTTAGGGAATTTTTCTATGATAGACATAACAACAAACTTCTCAGGCAACACCATCTTGGCATCTGAGAGTTCATGAACTAGGAGTTGTAGATCATGTGTTTGATCAGAAACTGACTTACCCTCAACCATCTGAAACTTAAAAAATTTAGACACGCAGTATTTTTCAACACCTTGATTTTCAGTTCTAAAATTCCTAATTAACAATTCCCATAAAACCTTGGACGTAGTGACTGGAGGCTTTGAGTAAGAATCATATATTTTGTTATTTAAACCAAACAGAATCAAACCACATCACGTTTTATCACCCTTCTTCCAATTAGAAATTATATTCACATTATCAGGAATTGTTTCATCAGATACAGGTTCAGTTTCAACAAAGTACTGATCATAACCCGCAATATTCAGCCAAATTTCCATCCGACTCTTCCAATGGGCAAAGTTGGTACCAATAAATTTTTCAGACATATTGGTGGTATCAATTTTACATCCTGAACCACCCTGATCGGCCATTGTTAATTAACGACAGAAATCAATTTCTTTAAGACTGTTGTTAATATTTATTATTGTCGTTCATGCAACAGCGACATGTGCAATGTAATTAACAATTCAGGCAGATCCAAAATAAGAAATGAAAAACAAACCAAGTAGGAGAATAAAAATAAAGGAGTTAGATTGGCAAACCAGATTGTTCGTTCAGAAATGAACGTAATACTTAAAGAAATCAGTGCCCGACAATCCTCGCGGATATGCACTATTCTCCCAGTCACGATCCGACACGAACATGGAACAGGCATGTCACTCGCATTCGACGTCGTCTCGTTGCACCACCATCAGCACAACACAAAAATCGTAGAAACCACCGGCTGACAGTTGCTTCTCGGTGAAGAGAAGGAGAAGTCGCGCTTCACACAGGAGAACGACTCCATGAAGCGAATCCGGGACGAAAGATCTCGCACTCTGGATTAGGGCTCTCAAAACACACGGTGGCAGAAGACAGTTAGTTGTGTGTTTAACCCTAATGACCGGAGGCATATATATAGCCATGCGCGTCCCTAATCCTATTCCCAGTAAGACGCAAACACTCGGTTGCTCCTGTACACATTACGGAATAAAAACTGCAAAGAGAAACACTTTCCAGTTAGGATTGAGAAATCCGAATAGGAATGAAACAATTAATTACATGAGTAATTAATTACTTAGTTATATCCTAGTACAAAAAGAAGACGCAAGACATTCTCCACAATCCACAATCCACAATCCACAAGCCACAAGCCCGAGCCCAGCCCGACCAGGCCAGGAAAGGCGAGGTGAGGCGTGGCGTGACGCGCGCGCACGCGCGTGCGTGCGTTGTGATGTGGTAACCCCACCCACCAAGGAGGTGAGCATACCTCCCTCCTAGGACTCCTTTGGACACTAGTGTCCCATGTGATCCTACATATGAGGACCACAAAAGTTCTAGGAGTGAGCAATATGGGATAAAACTTCTTTTCCATTTGCACTAGAAACAACACTACATTCTCACATGTACTTGCTGCACTACATTGGGCTTAACCCATGCTAAATAAGTGATTACTATAGTAAATGCACTACAGTAACTAGATGCTACAGTAATTAGTGGCTATAGTAATCATATATCTAACAATTCCCCACAAAGTCCAATGTGTAGTGTTCTCTACCATTCAGTCCTCCATAATGTGCTTTCAGCAGATACCTTTCAGTTTGAATCTACCTGAGTTATCCAATTTTGACCCCCGTAGGAACTAGGTGAACAAAAGTCTTAAACTAAACCTTGGGTACAAGAGTATAGGTTGGTAACAACACAATAAAGACATGGTATATATCATGATTGATAACAGAGAATAACCCAATTCTCCTGTTGCGGCCTACACAACATCAATCACTTAGCTGGAGTCTCCAAAGATGTACTACTAACATCCTGTCCTAAGACTTGACATCATTAAGAGACTACTCTCTTACTAACTTGCAGTCATGACACTAATAGGTTTCTAGGAGATAGACACATATGCTATAAGCATCAAACAAGAATACATAGTGTCATCCAATTTACCCGATAGCTTGTTATTACCACATTGAACCCAATTTTTGGGATCTCCACTCTTTTGGGTTGGGTTGCTACTGCCTGCAAATCTATAGGGGTTTGAGTCCCATCCCCAACCTGGATTTTTCCACTAAAGCCAAGGTAAGACCTTTAGTGAAAGGATCAGCTGTATTATCTTTGGTACGGACGTAGTCCACATCCACGACCCCATTAGACACTAACTCCATTACAAATTTCAATCTGACTTGGATGTGTCTACGTTGTTTTTTATTGTACTTGTAACTCTTTATCTTAGCAATAGTTGTAGTGTTTTCACAGTGAACTGAAATTGCAGGAAGCGACTTCATTACCATAGGTAAACTAGACATAAGTCCATGTAGCCATTCAGCTTCCAATCCAGTTTCATCTAAAGCACACAACTCTGCTTCAAAAGTGGACCGAGACAATATGGTATGTTTCTTAGACCTCCAGGAAATAGCTCCTCCTCCCAACAGGTATACATATCTTGAGACACCATTACTCCCAGAATTCACAGCAATCTAGCTTGCATCACTATATCCTTCAACTACGGAAGGATGTTTACCATAATGCAGCCCAAGGGAACGTGTTCCCTTGATATATCTCAGAACTCTATCAAGAGCTTCACAATGGGTCTTGTCGGATCAACTGGTGTATCTACTTAACTTGTTCACGGCAAACACAATGTCTGGACGTGTACAATTCATAAGATACATCAAAATTTCGATAATCTGAGAGTATCATAATTGAGACACTGGAACCCCAGTCTCATTCTTGAACAAGGGTTTGGATGAATCATATGGAGTCTTAACAGGTTTACATGATGTGTACTCAAACCTCTCCAGGATCTTCTTAAGACTCAGTTTCCTTCCTCTCCACAACTCAAACAGACTACTCTCTGAATGTTTATGGGGAACTCTATTCAGAATATGGCAAGTCGTATTCAAAGCTTCCCCCCACATAAAGTTGGGTAATCTAGATGTTTGGAGTAAGGTATTTACCATATCTATTAAGGTTCGGTTTTTACGTTCAGCTATTCCATTTGATTGTGGTGAATAAGGAACGGTGACCTCATGAACTATACCATGTAATTGGCAAAATTCCAAAAACAAGTTTGAGGTATATTCTCCTCCCCTATCATACCTTAATCGCTTAAGTACTTTACCGGTTTGAGTTTTTGGCTTTTTTCTTATAAATTCAAAATGTATTCAATGCCTCATATTTACTTCTAAGTAAAAAGATATAATAGTATCTACTCGCATCGTCAATAAAAGTTATAAAATAACATTTTTCATCTCTTGTAGAAACACCATTAAATTCACAGATATTTGTATGAACTAAATCCAAAATTTCCGAATTCCTATTCACAAAATGAAAAGGCTTCCTAGGCAATTTAGCTTGTACACAAATTTCACATTTATTATTGCTAATTTTAGATTTAGGGATCAAATCTAGATTCATCATATGCTTCATTGAGGCAACATTAACATGTCCCAAATGTGAATGCACTACTACAGAAACCCCATTTGGCGTCGGTCTTTTAACCCCATTTGGCGTCGGTTTCCGACCGACGCCTATGTGGGCACCGCTAAAGGTCGAACGCTTCGGCGTCGGTTTTTTAACCGACGCCTATTTAACCTATAGGCGTCGGTCTTTTAGTAGAAAACCGACGCCAAAATGGTTCGCGCCACAGAAAACGGCATCATCTAGGGCACTTTCTGCGTCGGTGATTTACTAAAAGACCGACGCCTATATTCCATGTAGCGTCGGTCTTTTAGTTGATAATCGACGCATAAAGTGTCCTAGATGACGCCGTTTTCTGTGGTGCGAACCCTTTTGGCATCGGTTATATACCAAACGACCGACGCCTGGTTGTTTAAATAGGCGTCGGTTCGATACGAATATCCGACGCCATTTCCAGGACTGCTTTGGCCACATCAGGCGTCGGTTATCTATAAATAACCGACGCTGTATGTCTTTGCTGACGGTTATCTATAAATAACTGACGCCTATTTATATATATTTTTTTCATATCAGTTTGCAGGCCTGCTGTGGCTGATCAGCAGGATGAGAACCTGCAGTTCAGTTTTCTGAACTGTAGGTTTACGACATCCATTGATATCAGCCTACAAACAGGACGCAAACCTGCAAAAGTCACAAAGAAAATTTCACACAAGTACATACATTCAGACATCAATTCAATTCTCACATTCACACATATAGAAACATTCAAATACATGTATTAACATTCAAAAATATTCATTTACAAAGTATCATTCATTATCGCTATCAACATCCCAATTATATCTTACAGTTGCCACTGCTTGTATGGCTTTTGCCCATTCTTCTCTTACTTCATTTAATGCTTCCATCATATATGGAGCATGTATATTTTTTAAGCGTTTACCTGTAGTGTTGTCAGTTTTAAACACCTGCAAAGAGAATGATGTATATATATAAGTAATAATATAAAAATAAGATAAGATTGATATATTTCATACTAACTAATGAGACTATATATAATACCTCATGTATGGTATCGATGTCCAATGCGGCATATTTGATAATCATCTGCATAAATCGCATCACATAGTATGCACATGCCCAGCCATTGTCTTGTGTAGCGCACTATAAATTGAAACATACAAAATCATACAACTAAGCACAATTCACATCAATAATATATACATTGGAGTCGGGAACTTACTTGTACGTTCTCCCAATTTATTGGCTGGTTCTTTTTCCTTGGGACCGTTCCTCCAGCCTTTTTGAATGCATCTAAACCCCTACATGTTAATATAACACAGTAAATTACATAAGTAAATAGTAATGTAATAACAGATGGTAACAGATACAAAAATGAAATATTTCTCACCAGAATAATGGCATTCTCATTACGTGTCCAATTTTAGTGTTTAATGTACTTCCCGCGGGATCTAGATAATAAACAGTGAACGTCCCGGGGACAATAACTAGTAACTCCCAATGTTTACTGCTAGAGGTAAAAAGTTAACAATTAATAACTCAAAATGCACAATAAAAATGGAATTTTCTTAAGTCCAAATTAGAAATAAAGTAAACTTACTTGACATTGAATGGAGCTATTATTATCGTCTTCTTTTGCTGACCAAAAATTGTAAAAGCATCTATACAGTATTGTTGAACATTATCAGGGTCTTTAGCTACCATACTAATCAATGATGGAATCAAAAATCCCACATGATCAAATGCAAATTGTTTGCAATGATCTTCGACTAAGTAGCTGCAAAACATGTATTACATATGCATTAATATATAAGAAACCAGATCACCGGATCTTACACAAGGTATATGGATGTATAAACAAGATCTCACCTTATCCATGTCTCTATCATTGATGTATTCAGCCAATCATACATAAACAGCTCAATAATATCTTGTATAAATAAAGAGCTATCGTATGATCGACCTGCATAATCTGCATCTAAAGAAACTATTATAGGGCAATGTATATTATGTGCACGTAGCCAACATGCCATTCCCCTACAAGCAGGACCTAACGGGTATGTTAGGTCAGTTGGAACCCAAGTTGGTAATGCGGGAAGTGGAGGTGGAGGCCTAGGTGCTCCTGGTGTCTTCTTTTTAACCTGTATATATAATTTCAGATCAGTTGACATAATATATACACATTAACAGTCTAAATCAATGTAAATTTATCTTACAATTTCAGTCGTGTAGACGACATCTGCTTTGGGCCACAATATGACCCCGCCTTCTGCCTCACCAAGTGTATCAATATCTGGGTGGGCATATGGCAACGCAACTTCCCTCCAATCGGGTAACACACGTAATGGGCCCACACGAACATAGCCCTGTGGCATTGGAGTCCCGTGAAACCTTTCCCCAGGAAGGGATAGGTAAGCTTGCTCCTCTGCAACAACATAGTCTTCTATTCTTAAGCGGCATGACTTCAATGCCTACAAATTTACGTAAAGAATGTTATACATATATACATATAATCTTGAAAACATATCATTTTGAAAAGACTAGCTACAATGTCATAAACAATACTTACAGCAGACGTGCTAGGCGATGGGTCTCCAGGATTACTCGCAGTCTGTGCATCAGGAGAAGAGTGGGTCGCCATAGGCGTATTGGAAGCCTGAGATGCCTGCCACCGCAGCAATTCTTCCTTGACCTTCTCAGCAACTACATCGTTGACCTTCTTAGCAACTAAATCCTCAACTCTCTTATTCTCCTATACATGGATAAAAGAAACATTAGCTTCTTATTAATGAATTTCCTTTTGCAGTAACATTCTAAAAAAAGAATAGGTTACCTCTTCTTGAGAAAGTCCCGCTCTGGGTTTGCGCTGGGATGGCCCAAAGAATGCTTTGATGCCAACACCAGCGCCGACACCTCTAACACGTCTAGGATGCTCTGGGTTACCCAGAGCAACTGTCAATTCATCCCTTGTGCCCTGAGGAATGAACGTGCCTTGTTTCCTCTGCTCGTGCAGCTCCCGCTAATCACCATAAACAGAAATTGGTAAGTTAACACCACAAATAATCAATATTCAAACGATTTCTCTAAGAGTTGTATTTTACCATTTTTGCAGCCGCCTCAACAGTTACAGGCTTCTTTATTTCACCCTTCTTGTTTTGCCTGCCAGCTATCCAGATATCATGGCGAGGCATGGGTGTGGCAGACTCCTGAGTAGGAGCAGACTCCTGAGTAGCCGCAGACTCCGCCTGTAGTCTTTGGCGAACACTTGCATAGCCTTTTGGACCCATAGTGTGGTCATGCACATTCAGTGCACGCCTTGCTTTTTGTGCGTCACTGAGGGCCTAGTTAGTATGCACATTAAAGATTTGGTTAGTAGCACTAAATGTTAATCTTGAATAGGTGAATACAATGTATATTAATTAAATTGGGAGTGACGCCTAATACCTTGAATTCTTCAGATTTTCTTGAAGCAACAAAATTGTCCCAATCTTCTTTGTCCAAGAAGTTCCATTGTTCAAGGGCTGACTTCTTCTTCTTATCAACCTCTTTTATGTATTCTCTATTTAGATTTGTCCTATAATTCCTAAGCATCTTTCCAGCGCGTTGCATCACATTTTTACGATGCAACTTCTCATCCAATGCAAACAGATTCTGTAAAATAGAAATGTTATTAACTAGTATCCAAAATAGAATTGCAAATAATATAATTTGTAATCTACAAAATAGAATTGCAAATAATAATAACTCACACATAAATCCTTCCATATCAAGTCTTTTTTCCCTTGAGGAACTTTATGCCAATTGTCATACTTAACACCACAATGGCTCCGAGTGGTACACCCAAGATAGTTTAGAAAATTATTGCGGTTCACTCCAATTGGATTTCCTCCATTATCAAACTCCACCACCAATTTGGATCCACTACCACTTAGCGCTAATAACTTCTTCAACAGAGTGATGCCCCTTTTCTTGTTAAGTGTTTGGTGTTGCGCATCAAGTTGCTCCAGTGCTTCAGTGGGTACAGGTGCATCAACCTAAAATTTGACAAAAATAAAACACATTAAATTAGCCATGCTCGTCATGGACAACATGCTCATCATGGACTTGACATAACTAGAAGATAATGAATTTTATAGAAATACAGGATATGTTTTAGAACTTACATTAGTATCCTCGCCATGCTCATCATGGACAGCATGCTCATCATGGACTTCATGCTCATCATGGACATCATGCTCATCATGGTCAGCCATCTGAAAATGTCATTTAAAATGCAAACATTTAGCATTTGTATTAACTAGAAAAAGGCAAACATTTAGCATTTGTATTAACTAGAAAAAGGAAAACATTTAGCATTTGTATTAACTAGAAAAAGGCAAACATTTAGCATTTGTATTAACATACATGTCTCTAAAATTGTGATCTTTTATCAATTAACAATCCTTCATTGTGATCTCCGCGCACATATAAGTCATCATTAGCTTCAATATTTTGTGGAGTGGGCAACCCAACTGAGAATGGACTGGAGTCATCATACTTATCATAGTACTCTTCTTCATCTATAGGATCTTCAATGAACTGTCTTTTACCATGAAGAACAACCGACCATTTATCATTCGCAGGATCATCGATATAGAATATTTGTTTCGCCTGTGATGCCAATATGAATGGTTCACCCTTCTCGCCAATCTTTTCAAAGTTCACCAAAGTGAAACCCCATTCATCCACTATAACTCCTTTGGTGTTATCAACCCAATTACATTTAAAGAGTGGAATTTTGAAATCTATGTAGTCAAACTCCCAAATGTCCTCAATGACACCGTAATATGACATTTTAGCTTCACGTAGACTCTTATCCTTTGCACTTGCAAAGTACATAGTTGACGCTTGAAGAGTGACCCCACTATTTTGGATGACACTCTTATCATCTTGGCGCTTTGTGTAATATGTGAATCCATTAATGTCAAACCCTTCATAAGACATAACATTCGGTTTTGGTTTAAAGGTGAGGCATTTGATAGTTTCTGTAATATCATTTGGTGTTTGAGATAGTTGATGTAAGACTTTATCTTCAAACCACTTAGTAAAAGTCTTATTATGCTCTCTAGCAAGCCACATTGAACTTGCTCGAGGATGTTATCTCTTTATGAAATTGGTATGTTCCTCGATATAAACACTCACTTCGTCCATATTGTGTAAAATATACAAGTGAGCTTGTTCCAACTGCTCTTGGCTGATTACTTTCACCCGTGATCCCAAAATTCCTTTGCCCTCCTCAATATTCTTGTCATTATTAGGAGTGTCATTACCACTGAGAAAGTCATTGCAAAAATCCATAACCTCTCTCGCCACATAACCTTCAATAATACTCCCTTCAGGCCGATAACGGTTTCGAACATCACCTTTAAAAACGCTCATGTATCGTTCAAAGGGATACATCCAATGCAAGAAAACTGGTCCCAACATTTTCACTTCCCTAGTCAAGTGGACAACAAGATGTACCATGATATCAAAGAACGAAGGAGGGAAATACATCTCAAGCTGACATAGGGTAACAACCACTTCTCTTTGCAAATTATCGAGAGTATCAGGGTCAATAACTTTGTTGTATAGACTGTTGAAAAAGAAACAAAGTCTGGTAATTGCAAACCTTACATGCTTCGGCAATATAGATCGAATTGCCACTGGCAATATTTGTTGCATTAGAGTGTGACAATCATGAGATTTAAGACCTATCAACTTCAGATCTTTCATTGATACCAATCTACGGATGTTGGATGAGTAACCATGTGGCACCTTAACATTTACCAAGCATTCACAAAAAGTTTTCTTCTCCTTTCTAGACAACGTGTAACAAGCGGGAGGTAAGTATGTTCTTTTATTACCCATTTCACGCAATTCTATTAATTCTGACCTTATTCCCATTTCACGTAGGTCCAGTCTGGATTTTATCCCATCTTTAGTCTTACCTGGTATATTTAATAGAGTACCAATGATGCTATCACAGACATTTTTCTCAACGTGCATTACATCGATACAATGCCTGACTGTCAAAGAACTCCAATAAGGAAGATCCCAAAATATTGACTTCTTCTTGAATGAAGAATTGTCACTCCGTGTGGCCATACTACATTGTGATTTCTTACCAAATTCATTGACAATGTCTTTTACTCTTTCATAAACAACATCCCCCGGTATAGGTTTAGGTGCACTCCATTCATCATTCCATCCATTGAATGCTTCACGCTTCCTACGATACGGATGGAATTATGAAAGAAACCTTCGATGACCAAGATATACAGTCTTGCCGCCATGTTTTAGTCTTATTGAATCAGTGTTTTCTTCACATATAGGACACGCTTTAGCTCCTTTGACACTATATCTAGACAAATTCCCATATACTGGAAAGTCATTAATAGTGCAAAACAACATAGCGTGCAAACGAAATGTCTCTCTTGCTGAAGCATCATAGGTCATCACACCTTCAGCCCAAAGTTTCTTTAAGTCATCAATCAAAGGTTCAAGATAAACATCGATATCATTTCCGGGTTGTTTAGGGCCCGATATCAACAATGACAACATAACGTACTTATTTTTCATACACATCCAGGGAGGAAGATTGTATATAACAAGCATTACTGGCCAAGTGCTATGTTGGCTTCTCAATGTCCCGTACGGATTCATCCCATCTGTACAAAGCCCAAGTCTTAGATTCCTATCTTCTTCACCAAATTTAGGGTACAATAGATCAATCTTCTTCCACTGTGGGGAATCAGACGCATGTCGTAGGATCCCATCATTATTTTTCTTAACATCTGCATGCCACCGCAAATTCTTCGCATCTTTCGGATTTGCAAACAAGCGTTGAAACCGTGATATTATAGGTAGATACCACAACACCTTGGCAGGAGAACCAGTTTTGGACTCCCCCGAAGTCGTCAATTTATACCGTGACGCACCACATTTTGGACAATCTTTCAAATCTACATAGTCCTTTTGAAATAATACACAATCATTCGGGCATGCGTGTATCTTCTTGGCCTCCATTCCCATTGGGCACAACATTTTCTTTACCTGGTATGTTGAGATTGGAAGCTCGTTTCCTTCAGGAAGCATTTCTTTCAACAAAGTCAACAATGAAGTGAAGCTTTTGTCGCTCCATCTATTGTTAGCTTTCAACTTATACAATCTCAACACAGCGCTAAGCTTCATAAACTTAGCACAGCCTGTGTATAACGGTATCTCAGCATCATGCACAATGTTTGTAAAGATAGGAGGTGGATCGGTGTGCTCTACCCTACAACTATCCAGCATCGCATCAACGATGTCTGCTGGAACTGGTTCGTTCACATTTACGTCATCGGAGGCAATTTCTTTTTCCACCCAAGCACTGCTATCGACATCTACTGGTTTCGATTTTGAAATCTCTCCATGCCAGTGCCATTCTGTATAGCCTTGTACAATCCCGTTGCACATGACATGACTTTTGATTTCCTCACCAGTGTTGACTTTCAAGTTGTTACCGCAATGCCTACATGGACAGTAGAACCTATCTGTAGGTTTTTTCCTATGTTCCTCAGAAAATCTAATAAACTGATCAAGACCAGATATAAACTCTGGGGTGCAACGATTACGAATGGACATCCATGATCTATCCATTCTATGATCAGAGAAAACAAGTATATATTAGGAAACAAGTATATATTAGGAAAAGATTAGGGTATACACTTACAACCTAAGCGTATAATGTGATGTCATTCTTATATATAATAAATGTGTACCACCTATCCCATCCTTGAACACCTAATCTCACTATTAAGTGTATAATGTGTATTGGGTTTTCAAGAAAATTTCGGCAGCATTTCCCCGCTGTTCTCTAAGTACATATGTACTTAGAGAACAAACGGGGAAATTCTACCGAAATTTTCTCGAAAACCCAATACACATTATACACTTACATCCTAAGTGAGATTAGGTGTTCAAGAACAGTCCCAAACCAAGGACTATCCAAGATTTACTCCTAATGAGTCAATCTTGGACGGGTTTCTAGGCCAACAAACACATTTGATGTCATTCTTATATATAATAAATGTGTACCACCTATCCCATCCTTGAACACCTAATCTCACTAGTAAGTGTATAATGTGTATTTGGTTTTCGAGAAAATTTCGGCAGCATTTCCCCGCTGTTCTCTAAGTACATATGTACTTAGAGAACAAACGGGGAAATGCTACCGAAATTTTCTCGAAAACCCAATACACATTATACACTTACATCCTAAGTGAGATTAGGTGTTCAAGAACAGTCCCAAACCGGGGACTATCCAAGATTTACTCCTAATGAGTCAATATTGGACGGGTTTCTAGGCCAACAAACACATTTGATGTCATTCTTATATATAATAAATGTGTACCACCTATCCCATCCTTGAACACCTAATCTCACTAGTAAGTGTATAATGTGTATTTGGTTTTCAAGAAAATTTCGGCAGCATTTCCCCACTGTTCTCTAAGTACATATGTACTTAGAGAACAAACGGGGAAATGCTACCGAAATTTTCTCGAAAACCCAATACACATTATACACTTACATCCTAAGTGAGATTAGGTGTTCAAGAACAGTCCCAAACCAGGGACTATCCAAGATTTACTCCTAATGAGTCAATCTTGGACGGGTTTCTAGGCCAACAAACACAATAATAGATATGTACATGTTAGGGTTTCATCACAATTGATGTTAGGGTTTAAACAATGTTAGGGTTTAATCAAATCAAATTAGGATGCTAGAATGGACAAGTTTAAATCAAATTAGGATTTAAATTAGGGTTCCAATAGGATTCAATTTAATTAATTTTTATGTGAAAGATGTAATATTATAATACATACAATGGCAATGAAATGAAACCTTAATTGTATTGGAACTCATAAAAGGATGTCTCAAAGGTTGAATCTAATATATGCATCCTAAAAAAGGTATCACATCACAAATGTGCATTTCAATAATCATATTTTATTTCCTTCCAATTAGTGTGGGTGCCAAGTTTGGAATTGTTTTCTAATCATGGGTCCCTTAATTTTATTTAGGATAGAAGATAAAATCAAGGATATCAAATAGTATAAGGCGCACCCCCAAAAGTAAAAAAATGGATTTATATTATGCATCATACCAATTTAAATCATGTTTGTTAGCAGTATTTTTTTTGGATCAATTATGCTTGAGATGCAGATATTTCTGTAAAGGATGGTCATTGAATCCTGAAAATGGGAATGCCACACGAACATTGATGAGAATAGGTAGATGTTTTTTAGCATGGGCTTGACATCAGCCAAGTTATGGTGTGGAACGAGGAGATGAGACTGTTACTGAATGGAAAGAATGGCAGAGGAAGGGCTTGATGCTAGTACCTTGTGAGCAGCAGAGTTAGGACGTGAGCAAGGAGACGCAGAGCAGCAACAAGGAGGAAGGAGCGGGCGGCGGCGGCGACGCAGAGCAGCAGCAGGAGCAGGATCGTCGGCGAGCAGGAGTGACGGCGAGCAGGCGATGGCGGCGAGCAGGAGCGGCGGCGAGCAGGATCGTCGACGAGCAGGAGCGGCGGCGAGCAGGTATCCAACGGCAGCAGGAGCGGCGGCGAGCAGGAGTGGTGGCGGAGAAGGGGGCGCCGGAGAAGGGGAGCTGAAGAAGAAATCACCGGAGAGAAATCAGCGGCAGTAGAGAAATAGGGAAATCACTCGCAATGAAACAGAAGAAAGGGGAAGAGTCAGGCGATCGAGGGTTATGAAGTTCCCAAATAGCGTCGGTTGTTTAAAACAACCGACGCCTAAACATCTTTAGCGTCGGTTGCTTGAAAAAACCGACGTCCAATTGGACGATATTTTCATGAAATTGTTTGGCGGGAACCACCTTCAGCGTCGGTTATCCTGGAATAACCGACGCTGAAGGTGACACTTTTCGCACAAAGTTTCATTGCACATAGGCGTCGGTTTCTACCTAAATAACCGACGCTAGAAATGACACTATTTTTTGATCAGAATTTGGATTTTGCGGGCGACGTTAAGCGTCGGTTTGTTATAAACAACCGACGCTGAATACAAAGCGGTACCCGTGTCTGGCTGGTCTTTGAATATAGACGTCGGTTTGCTTAAACAACCGACGCCTAACATATAAGGCGTCGGTTTTCCGTAATAACCGACGCCCAGAAAAGTGACACTGAATGCTATTTCTGTAGTAGTGATGCCATACATCGAATGAAACAAGATTCATGCAAACAGAACTATAATCATTCAAATTTAAAACGGAATTTGGAATAGGTTCAACATGAATCTTAAACAAGTTCTCCACATCAGATAAGTACCCCTTGCCAAAAAACAAAGAATCACGAAGGCGTGTAATAATAGCCTTATTACATTTACAGTCTACTCTATAACCTTCTCTAAATAATATGACACCACTAAGGATATTGCGTCGAATGGTTGGAACATTTCTGACCCTGTTAGGAGTCAAAATCTTCCCCGAAGGGAACTTCTAGTCCACCTATCCTTCACCTTTGACTTTTGCAGATCTGGAATCACCCAAAGTCACAGACTGACCTCGAGAGGCCTGATAAGACACAAACATGGATTTATCAGCACACACATGTACATTAGCCCTAGTGTCAATTATCCAATAACGTGGTTCAAAAATAGAAAGGATTTCATGTTTAATAGACACATACCCATCATTGAGGTTCAAGGATGTAGTCATCATGTCGACCAGAGCCTCCTTAGTTGCAGATGCGATAGCTTTCTTTGCCTTCTTAGTAGGACAATCCTTGTTCCAGTGGCCAACCTGTCTACAAGTCCAACAAGGTTTGTTCTTTGGTTTCTTTTGGATCTTTGCCTTGGGTTTATGTGCATTCTTAGATTTCTTATCTTTGGTGTTTTTTGTAGAAGTAAGATTAACAGTTGGATTTGCATAAGTAGGCACCTTGACCCCTTTCTCCTTTAAGTGTTCTTCTTGTATATTTATATCCATGAATAGTTCATCCGTTTTGTGCGTCCCTTTGCGATGCTTCAGAGACATACCAAATGACTCCCAAGACTTAGGGAATTTTTCTATGATAGACATAACAACAAACTTCTCACGCTACACCATTTGGCATCTGAGAGTTCATGAACTAGGAGTTGTAGATCATGTGTTTGATCAGAAACTGACTTACCCTCAACCATATGAAACTTAAGAAATTTAGACACGCAGTATTTTTCAACACCTTGATTTTCAGTGCTAAAATTCTTAATTAACAATTCCCATAAAACCTTGGATGTTGTGACTGGAGGCTTTGAGTAAGAATCATATAGTTTGTTATTTAAACAAAATAGAATCAAACCACGACACATTTTATCACCCTTCTTCCAATTAGCAATTATATTTGCATTATCAGGAATTGTTTCATCAGATACAGGTTCAGTTTCAACTAAGTACTGATCATAACCCGCAATATTCAGCCAAATTTCCATCTGACTCTGCCAACGGGCAAAGTTGGTACCAGTAAATTTTTTAGGCATATTGGTGGTATCAATTTTACATCCCGTACCACCCTGACTGGCCATTATTAATTAATGACAGAAATTGTGTAACATCCCAAATTTTTGTTCAGTATTATTGTGAATGGAAGTATTACAAAAAAAATCTAGTTATGTGAGATCAAGACAAGTGGGTCAAGTTTTACATATTTTATCGTGTATTAGAGTCCAGTTATGCATATATAGAACCCAATGTCCTTTTGGTGAATTGATCATGATGGATGCTAGAAAGATCATATGAAAATTTAAGGTTGATTAATATGGTCATAAAGAGGTTTTTCTATTTTGAGGACAATCTAACTATCAATGGATTACATAACACACCTAAGAGAACCTTAGGATTTTACTAAGTTTGGCTTTCCAATGTATGTAGCAATGAAATTTAGGATTCATTAAATGTTCTCAATGACATATTAGAGGTGAGACAGTTCTGGTGATTCAATTTGTCGATCTAAATAATGGGACATGTGAAATCACATGCACTATTCTAGAATAGTCTAGGAATTTCTTTAAGTCATGAGGATTTTTCAAAGAAGGTAATGTATATATGAGTTGTTGTTCAATTTTTGGACCAATCAATATTAAAGGGTAGCCCATAGAAATTATAAGAGAAACACAAAGGATCATAGTGTGTTGAGTATTTTAGGTTTTGAACCAAGGATTTGGACATTGAACCATTGGTTCATGGCTTGGTTCATTTGAGAACATGCGGGTTCACTTGATGGGTGCACGTTTAACAAAAGGGATATCACATTCCCTGTTCTTTTAGAATAAGGTGTCCAAACAGAGGGGACGGTATCATGACCAGATCATGATATTATAGGGGCTATAAAACCTCGTATCACAGAACAACAATGATAAAAAAATGGATTAGGGTTTGGCTTATGAAAAGGCTGAGAAGGAAGAAACGAGGAAGAAGTGGATGGCGGCACATGGAACTGTGTTGTGGTGGCTTCGGGAAAGATCAAACCACTGAGAGGGCCTGTTGGTCCTAGCACAGCGGCCAGGACAAGAGGGGGGTGAGGCCGCATCGAGGCGAAGGTCCATCCTTTGAGTAATCTCCGATGTCCAGGAAGAAGGTGCATCACCAACCCACCTGGGCGGCTGCCCTATTCTTACCACGAGAAACAGGGGAGACGAGCTCCCTGTCAGCCGTGCGGGTTAGATCCCGCCAGGTCGCGCCCAGGTCCCCTAGTCATATATGCCTCATTGTCAAGGGATTAACGGCGATGTAGCTCATCTAGAGTCACTAGATCGGTCTCATGCAGTCAACATCTCAGAGAAGATGCAGCAGGTGGCGGCGTCCTCTTTCTACGGAAGAACAGGGGAAGCACGACCCCTGGATCGTGCCCCTGCGAGCGAAGGGGGCGAGTCCCTCCTTGCTGGGCCACCGGTTCATGAGGCCCAACTAGGATAAAAGGTACAGGAAAATAAGGTAATAAGAATGGTCAGCTTTATATTTTTAAGATACTTTAGGGATTCATAGATATTGATTTGATTGCCAGAATAGGGTGTATAAGGGCTCGTTGGAAAGGTTGAAGAACAAAGAACATCTTGAAGGAGGTTTCAGAATCTCAAATGATATAATTAAGGCAATTTAATTTGAGGAAAAGTTAGATAAATAGATTATGTGCATGTATGTTGATACTTTGTCAAATCGATGTGATAGGTGTAAACCTCATCATTGAACTCTAAGGAGGTGTTACACTACAAGTTGTAAAGGATTTAGACCCAAATATAGGAATCCAAGATGGATATTTTATACTCTCTGACACAGGTAAGTGGTTCATGCCCGTGAGTATTCATATTTATCAAACTCAGCATATTTTCATAAGACTTCATACTTCATGTGATCCACTGTTCTAAGATTTTATGTTAAGATATGCAAGTAAGATTTTCATGCATTCATGGTTATTTCCTTACATGTGCCTAATATCTCGAGAAGAGATATGTTACTGAAATTTATAAGAATGATAGAGATTCATGAACCAGGTTCATGAGAAAATTAGAGAAATATGTTTCTATAAGAACTATTAGTAATGATTCATATTGATGAATATGACTACAAGATAAGATATGCAACCAAGATAGTCATACATGATAATGTGGGATAAGAATGTATTGAGATTTCAAGTAGAACATGTTGTTAAGATTCCCCTCATTTATAGATGTAATTGTGTGCTAAGAATTCAAGTAGGAACATGTCATCAAGGTTTCTTATATATATGTAGCGATCTAAGAGTTAGAAGTGAAATATATTTCTTAGAAAGATTAGTGCTTAAAAGTTAAGTTATGTGATAATATGGATGTTTCACATGGTAGACCATGGCCCAATTTCCAAGGTAAAGGTACTATTGGGATTAGAATATATTATAACATGAGTTTATGATTATGAGACATTAATCATGATTAAGTTGCTGAGATGAGACTCTTTATGATTTCTACTTTAAGATTTAAGATTTAAGTTCATATGAAAGTATTGAGATCAGATTTAATGAGATTTTATAGAAATTGAGTTACCTTGTCAAAAATCACACTCTTTTAGATATTTGATACTTAAGAACTCTCATATATTTCATATTCTCATATTTAGTTTAGATCCTTTCCCTAAGCCTTCAGGCTTAGTTTTCATATATTTAGTATCAAAAGTAGTTAAGTCATTTCTATCAGATTGAAGTATTATATTAAGGATTATCCAGTTAATATGAATATTAGATTTAGTTCAGGATTAGACTACTCATGGTGTGAGTAGTTAGATTTTGAATAAAGATACATGATAAGAGTTTTAGACCCAATCTCGATTATGAAGTAATTGAGATCTATATTCATACTCAGATGTAAATTCAATTCATAATTTAAGAATAAGAGATTCAAAATTCAGTACATGCTCAGTCATCAGTAATCAATATCAGATAAGTTCAATTATCAGTTTTAATATAAGATAAGTTCAGATTCAGTATTCAGCAAAGCTATCAATATTCAGTTTCAGTTCAGATTAAGAATTAAGTAAGTTTAGACTTAAGATAATTAAGTTGAAACCTTCACATAAGACATTATATGATAAGTCCTCATTTAGTAGTCCCGGGACGATTTAGAGGCATATGTTGCCAATTTAGAGGAGTGTTACTCCAATTCAAAGGTGTTGCGGCACCAATTCAGGGCGAAGTCACGCCAATTCAGAGACACCTCGGTGTCATTCAGGGCATGTAGTGCCATTTCAGCGTACCTTGGTACCAATTCAGGGCGTAGATACGCCAATTGAGGAGGACTTATTATATAATGGTGGCCACAGTCAGGTAAAAATCGTAAGTAAAAGATACCTTAGATTAGAGATGTCCATAATCTCATCCATAAGTATGATGACATGGAATTAGATAAGATCAGTATGACCCATGCACTGTGATGCAGGTCTTGAGACCTAGGTACCAGAGTACAAGTCTCCAGAGAAAGATAAGTAAAAAGATAGAACTAAGCTAAAGTAAAAAGAGATATTTATGTTTCATATTTTGTAAAGTTTTAATGTTAGTATCATGGTTATAGTGTTCAAAGATATTTGTAGCATTTTATTTCTTAGTAATATGTATATTAGAATACTCATGCCACTTACGGTAACAATCATTTTTCTAATGCATGGCTGGGGACGAGATGTCCGCAGGTGAGAGCAGGAGCAGAGTAAATCTCAGAGATTTAGAGCACAAGGACAGAGCAAGATAAGATCTGGTGGGGTGCCAACTATAAGATGACCCTGAGGTTTATAGACTCAGCTATATGTTTCAATGTTTAGAACTTTATAGTAGAGACTCGTGATGTTATATAAGTTTTCCATGTAATAACATCTATGTTCCTGTTGTAAGAACAATCATGAGAATATTTTAATACTTCAGCCTGTGTGATTGATTATATTGTTGTTATGAATGCCAGTTTTACGTAATACCCCCCTTGAGTGCACGAGTTATGGATAACTCGATGTTGTTTCCGCTATGTACAAATGTGTGCTTAGGGAGGGTGTTACAAATTGATTTCTTTAAGACTGTTGTTAATATTTATTATTTTCGTTCATGCAACGGCGACATGTGCAATGTAATTAACAATTCAGGCAGATCCAAAATAAGAAACGAAAAACAAACCTAGCAGGAGAACAAAAATAAATGAGTTAGATTCGCAAACCAGATCGTTCGTTGAGAAACGAACGTAATACTTAAAGAAATCAGTGTCCCGCAATCCTCGCGGATAGGCACTGTTCTCCCAGTCATGATCTGGCACAAACCTGGAATAGACACATCGCTCGTAGTCGACGTCATCTCATTGCACTACCACCGATGCAACACATCAACCGCAGGAACCACCGCCTGATAGTTGTGTCTCAGTGAAGAGAAGGTGAAGTCGCGCTTCGCACAGGAGAATGACTCCACGAAGTGACTCCGGGACGACAACTCTCGCACTCTGGATTAGGGCTCTCAAAACATAGGGAAGTAGAAGACAGTTAGTTGTGTGTTTAACCCTAATGACCGGAGGCATATATATAGCCATGCACATCCCTAATCCTATTCCCAGTAAGATGCAAACACTCAGTTTCTCTTGTACACATTACGGAATAAAAACCACAAAGAGACAACACTTTCCAGTTAGGATTAAGAAATCCCAATAGAAAAGAAACAATTAATTACACGAGTAATTAATTACTTTGTTGTATCCTAGTGCAAAAAGATGATGGAAGATGGAAGACATTCTCCACAATCCACAATCCACAAGCCACAAGCCCGAGCCCATCCAGGTGAGGCGAGGCGTAGCACGCGCGCGCGTGTGTGTGTGCATTGTGATGTGGTAACCCCACCCACCAAGGAGGTGAGCATACCTCCCTCCTAGGACTCCTTTCGACACTAGTGCCCCATGTGATCCTACATATGAGGACCACAAAAGTTCTAGGAGTGAGCAATATGGGATAAAAGTTCTTTGCCATTTGCACTAGACACAACACTACATTCTCACATGTACTTGCTGCACTACATTGGGCTTAACCCATACTAAATAAGTGATTATTATAGTAAACCCACTATAGTAACTAGCTGCTATAGTAATTAGCAGCTACAATAATCATATATCTAACAATCCCCCACAAAGTCCAATGTGTAGTGTGCTCTACCATTCAGTCCTCCATACTGTGCTTTCAGTAGATACCTTTCGGTTTGAATCTACCTGAGTTATCCAACTGTGACCCCCATAGGAACTAGGTGAACAAAAGTCTTGAACCTGAACCTTGGGTATAAGAGTATAGGTTGGTAAAAACATAATAAAGACATGGTAGTAAAGAAAACAATGCATTAAGGCCATGCATACAAAATTTTATATCATGATTGATAACAGAGAACAAGCCAATTCTCCTGTTGCGGCCTACACAACATCAATCACTTAGCTGGAGTCTCCAAGGATGTACTGCTAATATCCTGTCCTAAGACTTCACATTATTAAGAGACTACTCTCTTACTAACTTGCAGTCATGACACTAACATGTTTCCAGGAGATAGACACACAGATGCTAGAAGCATCAAACAAGAATACATAGTGTCATCCGATTTACTCGACAACTTGTTATTACTACATTGAACCCAATTTGTGGGATCTCCACTCTTTTGGGTTGGGTTGCTACTACCCCAGTCTCATTCTTGAACAAGGATTTGGATGAATCATATGGAGTCTTAACAGGTTTACGTGATGTGTACTCAAACCTCTCCATGATCTTCTCAAGACTCAGTTTCCTTCCTCTCCACAACTCAAACGGACTACTCTCTGAATGTTTATGGGGAACTCTATTCAGAATATGGCAACCGTATTCAAAGCTTCCCCCCACATAAAGTTGGGTAATCTAGATGTTTGGAGTAAGGTATTTACCATATCTATTAAGGTTCAGTTTTTACTTTCAGCTATTCCATTTGATTGTGTTGAATAAGGAGCGGTGACCTCATGAACTATACCATGTAATTGGCAAAATTCCAAAAAATAAGTTCGAGGTATATTCTCCTCCCCTATCAGACCTTAATCACTTAAGTACTTTAACGGTTTGAGTTTCGACTTCTTTCTTATAAATTTGAAATTTATCCAATGCCTCATCTTTACTTCTAAGTAAAAATACATAACAATATCTACTCGCATCGTCAATAAAAGTTATAAAATAACACTTTTGATCTGTCGTAGCAACACCATTAAATTCACAGATATTTGTATGAACTAAATCCAAAATTTCTGAGTTCTTATTCACAGAATGAAAAGGCTTCCTAGCCAATTTAGCTTGTACACAAATTTCACATTTATTGTTGCTAATTTCAGATTTAGGGATCAAATCTAGATTCATTATACACTTCATTGAGGCAACATTAACATGTCCCAAATGTGAATGCCATACATCGAATGAAACAAGATTCATGCAAACAGAACTTTAATCATTCAAATTTAAAATGGAATTTGAAATAGGTTCAACATGAATCTTAAACAAGTTCTCGACATCACATAAGTACCCCTTGCCAAAAAACAAAGAATCACAAAGGCATTTAATAATAGCCTTATTACATTAACAGTCTACTCTATAACCTTCTCTAACTAATATGACGCTACTAAGGATATTGCGTCGAATGGTTGGAACATGTCTGACCCTGTTAAGAGTCAAAATCTTCCCCGAAGGGAACTTCAAGTCCACCCGTCCTTCGCCTTTGACTTCTACAGAGCTGGAATTGCCTAAAGTCACAGACCGACTTCGACAGGCCTGATAAGACACAAATAGGGATTTATCAGCACACACATGTACATTAGCCCCAGTGTCAATTATCCAATAAAGTGGTTTAAAAATAGAAAGGGTTTCAGGTTTAATAGACATGTACCCATCATTGAGGTTCAAGGATGTAGTCATCATGTTGACCACAGCCTCCTCAGTTGCAGATGCGGTAGCTTTCTTTGCCTTCTTAGTAGGACAATCCTTGTTCCAGTGGCCAACCTATGCACAAGTCCAACAAGGTTTGTTCTTCAGTTTCTTTTGGATCTTTGCCTTGGGTTTATGTGCATTCTTAGATTTCTTATCATTGGTGTTTTTCGTAGAAGTAAGATTAACAGTTGGATTTGCATCTGTAGGAACCTTGACCCCTTTCTCCTTTAAGTGTTCTTCTTGTATATTTATATCCATCATTAGTTCATCCATTGTGTGCGTCCCTTTGCGATGCTTCAGAGGCATACCAAACCACTCCCAAGACTTAGGGAATTTTTCTATGATTGACATAACAACAAACTTCTCAGGAAACACCATCTTGGCATATGAGAGTTCATGAACTAGGAGTTGTAGATCATGTGTTTGATCAGACACTGACTTAACCTCAACCATCTGAAACTTAAGAAATTTAGACACACAATATTTTTCAACATCTTAATTTTCAGTGCTAAAATTCTTAATTAACAATTCCAATAAAACCTTAGACGTAGTGACTGGAGGATTTGAGTAAGAATCATATAATTTGTTATTTAAACCAAACAGAATCAAACCACGACACGTTTTATCACCCTTCTTCCAATTAGCAATTATATTTGCATTATCAGGAATGGTTTCATCAGATACAGTTTCAGTTTCAACTAAGTACTGATCATAACCTACAATATTCAACCAAATTTCCATCCGACTCTGCCAACGGGCAAAGTTGGTACCAGTAAATTTTTTAGGCATATTGGTGGTATCAATTTTACACCTCGAACCACCCTGTCCGGCCATTGTTAATTAACGATAGAAATTGATTTCTTTAAGACTGTTTTTAATATTTATGATTGTCGTTCATGCAACAGTGACAAGTGCAGTGTAATTAACAATTCAGGCAGATCCAAAATAAGAAACGAAAAACAAACCAAGAAGGAGAACAAAAATAAAGGAGTTAGATTCGCAAACCAGATCGTTCGTTGAGAAACGAACGTAATACTTAAAGAAATCAGTGCCCGACAATCCTCACGGATAGATATTGTTCTCCCAGTCATGATCCGACACGAACCTGGAACAGACACATCGCTTGCAGTCAACGTCGTCTCGTTGCACCACCACCGGCACAACATAACAACCGTAGGAACCACTGCCTGACAGTTGCGTCTCAGTGAAGAGAAGGAGAAGTCGCAATTCACACAGGAGAATGACTCGAAGAAGCGACTCCGGGATGACAGCTCTCGCACTCTGGATTAGGGCTCTCAAAAGACACAGCGGTAGAAGACAATTAGTTGTATTTAACCCTAATGACTGGAGGCATATATATAGCCATGTGCGTCCCTAATCCTATTCCCAGTAAGACGCAAACACTCGGTTTCCCTTGTACACATTATGGAATATAAACCACAAAGAGAAACAATTTCCAGTTAGGATTAAGAAATCCGAATAGGAAAGAAACAATTAATTACACGAGTAATTAATTACTTAGTTGTATCCTAGTGCAAAAAGAAGACAGAAGACATTCTCCACAATCCACAAGCCTGAGCCTGAGCCCGGCCTGGCCAGGTGTGGCGCACGCGCGCGTGCGTGCGTTGTGATGTGGTAACCCCACCCACCAAGGAGGTGAGCACACCTCCCTCATAGGACTCTTTTGGACACTAGTGCCCCATGTGATCCTACATATGAGGACCACAAAAGTTTTAGGAGTGAGCAATATGGGATAAAACTTCTTTGCCATTTGCACTAGAAACAATACTACATTCTCACATGTACTTGCTGCACTACATTGGGCTTAACCCATGCTAAATAAGTGATTACTACAGTAAACACACTATAGTAACTAGATGCTACGGTAATTAGCGGATAAAGTAATCATATATCTAACAGGATATTACTAGGTCCTCATCATTTATGAGCATCCACCTGGTTTCCTTCTTGAAAAGAAAATAAAGGGCTTCATCCGAACATAGTCGTTAGCCACCCTTATTTGCCAACAGACTGATAGACTCAGAGGTCTTCATTATTTTTCTTATGCTAATTATCATGACAAACACAAAGCTGTCACCCAGACCAAAGCTAGCCCCATCACTTGCCTGTCTCCAACCTTGACATTTGAGGATGGCATCGCCATGAACCCCATGTTGGGCGACTCAAATGATGGGTTGCTACTCCAGATGCTTTCAGACCATCCAAGCTATACATCTACCCCAAAGATCCACTGCTAAAAATATCAATGGGGTTCTTACGGCTGAGATTAATTGTAACATGTCCAGCCTAGCATCTCACAAAAGCGAATCTGGACCCATGTTGGGATCACTAATTCAATACATATCTGACTTGATGGTTGCTGGAAAATTTAGATTACCAATTTTATGTGTTCTTGTTTGTTCTTATGCATTAGTCTAAGTAAAGTCTTTCTTGGGTTCAATAGGATTATTCACGAGACTTGAAGATATCTAGGGCCTCCCAAGGACTTTATGTTCTCATAGTAGCTGGTTGGTATTGAAATAAAATTCCTATATCGTTGCTCAAAATACCTTTTGGCATTCAAATGTATGAATTTATTCAACAAGATGTTCAGGTGAGAAGCTAATTCTTTTCCGAATCTCGAGCTCTATAATAGGCACGGGAGGTTGATAGGCTCGTAAAGCACTTGATAATTGGGCTGCCAAGTTAAGATAGGATGTTGCATTTTTCCCTAATTAGATCTTTCCAGAAAAGTATGAGGACTATTTTCCTTTAGTAAGACCGGTCAAAGCCCTTTGTGGTACATAAATTACTCCTCACACACTACTTATACTTTCCTCAAATGCAAAAGAATTTCCTTTTAAGAATGTCAAGATCTGAACACCCTCCCTTACCGTTGGATTCAAACATGATTGAGCTACTAGATAAGGAATTTTAGATTTTTGGGCTCTGACCAGGTCATCCTTAGTGAATAGGCTGTTATAGCAAACCCAACCCTTAACACTACCATGTGGAATATTGAGGAGGTGTTACTAATGTGCACAATTTTTTATCACCTTTTTTCCAACTCTTTTCCGTACTTCACAACCCATTTCTGCTTAAATCCACCTCTAATCATGCTAAATTTACTACTTTTATGTTATCCATACTCATTCTATGGTTTTAATTATAGGTATCATATTTTCACAATAAAGTGAGGAGGGGAAGGTCATTATTGCTCTTTGACTCAAGACCCAACTATTTGTAGCAAAAAAAGCTTATAATTGCATAAAAAAAGAGAACATGCCGTGTTGGCCATCCAACACAGCATGCAATCTGGCATTGACTAATAAAAAATTGAGTCAAACAACACGACAACAACACGACATGTGGGAACCTAATATGACGTGTCAATTATAGGCGACATGTTGACATTAGGGTTGTCTAATTTGAATATTACTAGACACATGCAATAAGAATTTCCTCAAAAACTACTAGTTTTATCTTCTTGCTCAATTGCAATTCCTTTAGTCTAGAATCACTCATCATATTATCTTTCCTTAATTTTCTATCGTAGAAGGATGAGCTACTGCCTAAATGACTAGAGATTTCCACTCACTAAATGGATAACCCCACTAAAAGATATAGTAACAATGTCCTAAAAAGATATATGGAGCTTAAGATTCAATAATATGTTGTGCGCAAAATTCTAGATTTCAAATATTTAGTCTAAAAGAGTAATAAAGTCAAGTAAATATAAACTTTGGTAAAAAAACAATTCAAAAAATAATCTAAGCTATTGATATGGTGTATTGATTCCCACTAAATGAAATTTATGTTTCTACTAATTTATTTCCTTAAATGAATAAAGTAAATTCCAATTTAAAAAGTTGCAAGAGATAACTAAATTCTATTATAATTTAGTTGTTTCATGCCTTTTTTTAATCGAACCATGATACACCAAGGTATACCAAAACGCATACACAAGGGGTAAACATGTCCCTACAACAAAGATCAAGAGACCCATTTATGTCGGTGCCACCAAGTCGACCCTAACACTCTGAAAAAAAGAACAAAAAGAATAGATTTGTTGTTGGCCCAAAATTGGAGTCCATCAAAGCAATTTCCTATGATTAATTGATTGCTCCCATCAAATCCTAGCCTAGAAAAAGTGTCAAATGCAAGGAATCAATCGTACATCATGTTTCTATTTTATTTTATATGTTATTTTCATTAAAATGATTACATTCAATATTACATTTTTAAAATGATGCCAAGTAAGTCTTTTTCTTAAAAATAGGTAAATATGTTTTTCCAAATGAAACTATATCCAAAGCTATACAAAACAAGGTAGGTCATAAGACCTCTAAACTAAGTAACTATACCATGGTGCAACTATGAATTAATATATGAGCTAATGCCTTTGTAAATGCCATTCTTTGCTTTCAACATTGTTGATATCATTCTTGATATTGGAGAACATATCATTTCTGGCCAGTCTGTCATGAAATCTGCTATTCCTCTCCACCCATATCTCATAGCACACAACAGTAAAGCATACACCCTTTAGGCTTGTTTTATGATGTCCAACGTTGGTCAAAATCACTTCCCACACATCTTTAAATTTGTTGGCATTACAAAAACTCCACCCATTATTTATCCAATGAGTGACGAAATCTATCTCATGTACCTACAATCAAAGAAGAGGTGCTCATGGCTTTCCTCACTTTCACAACACAATAGACACATCGGGTAAGATTGAATCCCCTAGCTAATCAACTTGTCCATTGACATTAACCTCCTCAAAATGGCTTCAAAATCCATAGTACTGCAATTCAGGATGTGTTTGGATCCCCATAGCAGGCCATGCCAGGGAACAAATTCAATTATCTCAATGTTGATTCACTCCACTGGTTCGCAAGCCTACAAAAACCGTACTCAGTGACATCATACAAGTGACTGAAACTATGCCAACTCTTGCACACCCCGCTCTAAATTCTAGAGGAGTTCAAATCATAACTATCAAGCAACGAGCCATATTATTGGCTCATCTTATTTAACCAAATACATGGAGACTTTTTAACAAACTTGTCCCTCCTTTTAACTTAACAGGCTTCAAGAATCTCCTTGATGCTTTTGATATTATCCCTCCTTCCTTATAATGTTTAGTAATAAAGTCCCAGGCAATGTCGTGGTTTTTTTTCTCCCAAGATGAAGCTAGGAACACGTTTCTCAATGGTCGTAGCCACCACAGAAGGAACCTCATAGACCTCTCCCCAGAAGCACACCATGCTCACCAAAATTGACCTAACTAGAGTTAGTCTACCCGCCTTAGAAATGCATAGTCCTGACCATCCTTCAATTTTATTCTTTATACCATCAAAGAACATTTGATATACTTAGAGGACCCTTTACCTCCTACAATTGGAGATCTAGTTATCTCGTTGGGAGGATCCCCCTTTTCAAACTAATAGTTGTCTTTAACCCGCCCCTTCTATTGTCACAAAAGTTTGAGAGGTACACCTGAGACTTGATCTCACCGATGTAAAGACCAATCATTTAACCAAATGTGGTCAGTAGTTTCTTAAACTCCTTGAATCTTGTGCTAAGTCTTAAAGAGAACACCATCACATCATCTACAAAGATGAGATGATTTCTCACTTTGACTCCATTGCATTTGAATAGTCTAATTCTTCGTCTTTCATCATCCCAATTGATTATATTAGTGAGTCCTTCCATCATAATGGTTAAAACTAGGGGGACAGAGGATCCCCTCAGTGAGAACCATTTGTTGATATAAACAAACCCATAAGTGAACCATTTATGAGAATCAACAAGGAAGTCATCTCAATATATTGCTTGAGCAAACCAAATCATTCCTTTGAGAGCCCAATAGACCTCATGATTTTTCACATAGTTTCCCACTATCCACGGTCATAAGTTTTTTTTTAGATCAATCTTGATACAAGCCTTGGCATTTTCTCTTTTGATTCTGAAGACTGTAAGGAATTCAACTTCGAACAAGGTGCAATCATCTATCATCCTACCTTCAACAATAGCACACTTCTCCTTGAAGATAATATGAGGCAAGACTTTCTTCATTCTCTTAGCAAGGAGTTCAAGCACTATTTTATCGAGGATAGAACAACAAGCTATGGTCTTGTAATCAGTGATAGAATCAGAATCACGCTTCTTTGGAATCAATTTAATAAAGGAATGGTTTGTTTCTTAGACCATGTTCCCACTACTGATGATCCACTTGACAGCTATAATGATGTGGTATTTAATAAAGCCACACATAGATTGGAAGTACTTGTTGTTGAAACAATATGGCCCAGGAGCCTTAGATGTGCAAATGGAAAACACAACTTCTTTAACCTCTTCTTTAGTCATGTCCCTACACAAGTCTTTATTCATTGTTTCTATAACCCTACAAGGGGGCAAAACATCTATATTAATTAGGTAGTTGGAAAATGGTTGATTGTACAACTATTCGAAGAAGTCCGTGGAATATTTGGCTATCTCTTCTCTATTATTAAAGAATTCCCTTGTTCATTAATGAGTTGATGGTTAGTCTCTTTCATTTCCTTCCTTTTAACTGTAGAATGGTAAACTTTTGTGTTTCTACCTCCACCTTGGATCTATTTGTTCCTACTTCTCTTCCACTAGTAGACCTCTTTTGCTTTGAGCAACTTCTTTAGATTTTCTCTAGCCTTCATTTCTATAACATCCTTACCATTTTCATCAGTTTGGGATCTGGATAAGATAGCAACCCTTTCATATTCTTCCTTTTCTTTACTGAGTAAATTATGGAGATTTACATTCTCCCCGTCCCAAGATTTCAACACCTTTTTGGTGTTCTGAAGCTTCTTCAGGACAACAAAGAGTGGATTACCATCTATATATACTCCCCAACTATCCTTAACAATATGCTTCAATCTATCCCACTCTGACCACCAATTGAGGAAAAGAATGAGACTAGGAATGAAGAGTTTAGACACAACTTCCATCTTCATCCAAGCATGGTCGCTAATCTAGTCTAATCCCAACTAAATCAAACATTATGCTAAAGGTCAACACACTTTTCATTGATAAGGCCTCTATATAGTAGACTAGTAATCCTCTTTCATGATTTCCATTTATTGCACCAAGTTGTAATTCCTCCTTTTACATTGATTTCCATCAAACTTGCACAATCCATAGTGTCATTAAAGGCAAACATGATTATGTCAGGGACTCCCAATCCTCCATGTTTTTCTCTATCCTTTCTCACATTGTTAAAGTCACCAATCACCAATCAGGGGACTTCATTTTGGGTCGTATATTTGATAACCTTCCACATTCCTTCCCTACAAATCTCATGATTTTTTCCATAAATACTTGAGACTATGATAGACATTCCACATATGTTGCAACAACTGACTGTAGCAACCTGGTCAGTAAAATTGATGAAATCAACATCCCATATTGTAGGATTTTGTCCTATAGGAATTATGATTCCACCTCTCCGTTCTATATTAGAGGCATACCCCCAACCAATAGGGAAGAGTCTTCACTCATTCCTTGAACACCCTTGTGATAATTGTTTCAAAGAATAACATCAAAGTGGCATGTTCCTCCTCGACGATCCCCCTTAACCTCATTTTCTTCTCTAGCGGGGAGGCTCCTTGCACATTCCATGTGAGTATAGACATAATCAGATAGATTTAGGACACCCTCCATCTATGAAGTTGTCTTTGGACTTGTTCTTGTTCTTCTTAGATGCACTCCTCATTTTACTTGAGCTTTGAATATGATTGGGGATAACCTACAGTTCATCTTCTTCTATGTTGTCCAAGATTGAAAAAGGATGTTCCTAAATAGAAATATCCTTCCTGATACCTCCTTCATTCAACTTTGTTGTTGGAGGGGTGTTCACATGAGGATTTGGATATGGAGGGACCTCACCATCTTCAATAATGGTATTGTCCCCAGTCGACTGCCCTGTGGACACTTCAGCTTCTTTGTGATTGTTTTCCTATTTGGATATATGACCTTGATCGTCAACAATGACAAACCCTTTTTCTTTTCCTCGCTTCTATGAAGGTGGTATGGATGGAGTCTTACTATTGTCTTTTCTTCCCTGAGGCTCCTTGGGGATGATCAGGGGGTTAAGGTCAACCTTAGTTCTTCTCTCTCCAGGGCAGTCACCAGTGGTATGGCTGAAAACCTTACACAATTTCCACCGATCAGGATTCTCCTCGTACCTAACCCTGATCTTCCAATCTTTGTCATTATGGTGTTCTAGCATCACCTATGGTGGAGGTACTTCTTTAGTAGAAATTTTAACACAAACGGAGCACATCCCATCTCTGACCCATCATATCTTTCATTAATGGCACACAGTTCTCTGATGGCATGCACTACCACTGCTATTGCCCTAGCCACAGTGTTTACCAACATCAGGTAGGGAAACTGAGACCGGAGTAGTTTTAAGGGTGGATCTCCTGGTGTCTGCCTCTAGTGTCCACCTCCTAACCAGAACTAGTTGGTCATCAAAGAACCAGGGGCCTTTAAGGAGCACCTCATTCATATCGTTTGCATTGGAGAACCTTGTTAGAAAGATACCTCCAAGGTAAAGATCTCCATCTCGCCTTTAGGCTGCCATGTCTACATCATCCATCACTTGAGTTGTTGAGGGAAGTATTTCTTTCCCTATATTTGGACAATCACTGAGAACTTGCAATAGTCCTCCATATCCTCCATGATTCTACCAGTGAACTTCTGGTCACCTTCCTTCCAAAATGGATTTTTAGGGTCCTCTGCCACTGCCCCTTGCAGATGTAGTGGGGGCCCAACAATAGACTTAACCCAACCTTGGGCTTTGGTAACATTAGTAGCCAGACCAAGATAATCTCCAACCGTATGTACATCTGATGTAGGGGGAATGGGGTAGAAGTAGGAGGAGGCCCCTCGTCTCTGCCCACCATGAAGGTTTGAACCCTGATCCTAGAGATGTATTTGAGAACCCAATAAGAGAGAGAAAATTATAGGTAATGTTTGAGATATTGTTTTTTCCAAGTAAATCTCAATATCAAATATTGAGGTACACATGAAACACAACCAAAGGAACTCACCTCTGAAGTTGAAGGCATTCAATATCACATCAATATCAAGCTGTTACAGCCCCAAATTTTGGGTTCTTTTGATGAGAAATGCAATTTCTCTTAATAAAGGTAAATGATGTGATTTTATTTGAATTTCGTATATAATAGCCTTAATGGTTGCTTAATGGGCTTTGTTGGCTATTGGGCCCAATAACAAGGAAATTCCATTAATAAATGAATAATTAAGAAATGGAGAAAAGAAAAGATGTAGAAACCTCTAGAAGGAAATACTATATAATCCAAAGTTGGATTTCATGCCTCTTGGGTTCCTTGGGTTTCAAGGAGTCCAAAGTTGCAAATAGAAAGCAATAAGAAAAGAAAAGAACAATTAAATATTTCTTTATTAAGAAAGAAATTGAAAACAATGATAAAATGTGGAAATTAAGTGGAAAGAGGTATAATTGAGTTATCCTTAGTGGATTTTCGTATCCAAAGGATTCCTAATGTTAAATGGAATGACAATGAGGAAAAAAATAAAGATAAAGAGAAATCCTCAAAAAGATATATTTTAATAAGAAATAAACAAGATAATGAGAAATAATGAGGATAAATGCATCTAGAAGGATAATAAGTATCCTTAAAAAGGAACTTCGAAATCTTGGAGTTTCTTGGGGTCCAAGGAGCCCCAATGGAGAAGAAAGAGAGAGAAAATGCCAAAAATGCAAAATAAGAGGATAATGTGATACATTATTAATGATTTTGGTGGCATTGCTAAAAAGAAAGTATTTTCTAATAAATGAAAATATAATTTCGTGGCCAAGGAATTAAAAGGCAAGTATAATGAGAAGAAGTGAGAGGAATTTCAAAATCCTAATATCTAAAGAACAAAGTTTATTTAAAGGGATAATGAAGAGAGAGAAGTTGCTTCTTAACTAAGGAAAATATGTTTCCCTTTGGGAAAAGGACTTGAGTCCTTGTGGATGAACATCTTGGGGTGTGAATATTCTCCCTTATAAAAGGGGTAGGACCTTGGTTCGAGTTCAAGATGGAATCCCATGCAACTCTCTCCTTTCTCCTTCTTCTTTGCATGCAAACCTAACCAAGGGAAAGAGTGCTACCCCAGAGCAACCAGGAGCCGTGAAGATGTTACGATGGAGACATGATGCTCCCACAACCTCAAGGGAAGTACTCGATGGCCATCCCTTCTCCCTAGCCATGTGTAGTAGTAGCAGCACAACTGCAAGAGCTGCCACACTTTGCAGCCATTGCACGCGGGTAACTGACCATCTTGGCCACGGTCTGATGGCACCCCGTGTGCGCATGAGCACGTCGGAGGCAGGGGCTACATTCTCGATGAAGGACGGGTCCACAGCCAGAAGCAAGAGCCACGCCAAGGTTGCAGATCGACGGTTGCAATCAATCTACTCAAGGCTGAAGAATGGTAGAGGTGTGTTGGACCGTTTTTCCCTCCACGAGCTAAAGAAACATCTAACTTAACCAAGGGCAAAGACGTACTTTTGAAATGTTTTCAATCTGCAAACAACATTGCATGCAATGAGTGATGTGGCGCGCACTGATTGGCTCAAGTAATTATTCTTACAAAATTCATATTTAAATAATGATAACTCAGATGGGTACATATAATATATGTATTTTGCTAAGAAAAATGAGAGGAATTCATGAAAAATAGTTTTAGAGGCTAATTACTCTTGTTGTTCGAAAAGTAATGTAACTTATCAACTTTAATGAATTAAATATTAAGAAACCATATTTTGAGATGATTAATTTGTTTAGTAGGGTTTAGTGGATGAGTAAAGTTGGTATTAACCTATTAATTGTAAAAAGGTACATTAAGAACAAAAAGGATGAACTTTGCACATAATTAGTTTAATTTAGAGTTTCCTGTGCATAAATATGCTTTAATGGGCCTTGAAACCCTAATATTAGTAAATGTGACTCATAATGGTTTTAATTATTAAAAATCATGAATAAAGTTGAGATATGATAATTCCAAGCTATTTCAAGTATAAAAGTTCCTAATTGTGGATAAATACCCTTAATGTAGTAATTAGGGTTTTCTAATGGATAGAGGTAGAATTAATGATGAATAGAGTTCATGTGTGTTTTTTATCATAATGAACTATGAATTGAGCATAATGATCTTTTCATTAATTAAAAAGGATAAAAATGGTAGTTTTAAAGTAAAAGAGGCATAATGGGCTTAATTGATGGTTAATTGTGCCTTTTATCTGAAATTAAGGTAATATGTTAACCTTAACATCTTTTGTGAAGAATAGATGAGATAATTAGGGTTTGTGAGTAATCATATAAAAGTAGGGACTAAAAGAGTAATAATGAAGAGGAACCCTAATTGCAATGGAAACCCGAAAAGTGGACTAGAAACCCTAGGAAACGAGCTAAATCTTGATGACATGATTAATGATAGGAACTTGGATGCCTATTTCAGGATCAACTTGGTCTGTGCTTTCTTGGTTTCTTAATTGGTTGAATTATTTCTACAATCAAGTCAGCTTGACAGGTATGTGGTTAATTATGATTAATCACATTAGTTTCCCGAAGGTTTCTCGGATGATTAATCACATTGAATGAAACTAAATAGTTTGGATGTTCATACTACAATTATAAAGTCACTATGGTTATCACAATTATAAATACATGTGTATTCTCACATTTACATCCCACTCTGATGGATGATGTCAAAAAGGTGAGGCCTAGGAGGGTAGACCAATGGGCACCCTGAGAGTTGACCCCAGGCACCAAGCTTGGGAATGAGAAGGTGGCCTATGATATTGCATGACTAAAGGGCACCATGAAGGGTGACCCTAGGCACCAAGCTCGGGAATGAGAAGGTGGCCTTAAGTCAATGGAGAAAGAGAAACTCAAAAGGGGGTATTCCAGGGTTAGAGAAAAAGCGGTGGAGAATGTCATATTGAAAGTGTAATTTTGGCTTGTTAATTTACTTGATTGTGATAATTAGATTGTTAGCCATATTTGTGAAATTTTGGTTGTCCCCACATACCGGCATATTTCGATATGCTGACAGAAGTTTTGTTTGTCGACATTTTAGGTACAAGATTGAAAAGGACAAACACTAAAGTGGAGTATGTAGAAATAAATAAGAGTTAAAGTACAAAGGAGGACTAGTTAGAATAGACTCCAGATGTAGATATAAGTAGATATCCATGTTTTTGAAAAAGGTATGCAAAGTTTTATTTTATTACAACCTTTCAGTTTAGTCGGTAGAATTTGATAATTGTTATTGATTATTTGTCGAACCTTTGATCCTGTTAATTGGGATAATTGCTCTGACCTCTTGGTCTCCCTTAATTGGGGGTTACCGGGAGGTGGGGTCGTTACACAAGTCCACAAATAGCTTGTATGTTTCTATTTTTTTGTTATGTATTAATGGATATTGCATTAGAATGCACATACTTTGTTTGCTTTTATTTGAGTTTCTTAAAAGATCGATGTCTTGGAATAGTATAAAAAAGTTAAATCTCTAACAACGCATCATTGTAGTTGTCTGAACATTAGTAGCTAGGCTTTCATTTTAATAGTTCAAATGGACATCAACATGTCTTCCTTATTGAAGAGAAAGTAAAGTTTTTCATGCTGATATAGTCTCCACCATTTCTTTGAAACCACCCAAAAGATATTCATTTTGTACTATGCTCATTTTCATTAGACTCATGAAGTTGTCACCTTGATCAAAGTTGACCCCGTCAAAGGGTTGGTTGTTGGTTATCCAATTATGATGTTTGTAGATGCCATCACCAATTTGATATCCAATAAGAAACGTTTGATGAACCCCATGTTGGGATGATTAATTCTGTACATATTAGAATTGATGGGTGGTAGGAAATTCATTATTGGGGTGTCCTAGGTCCCTATTCTCTTGTTTGCTATTATGCATTACTCTAAGGAATGTTTTTTTTTGGATTGGGGGATTATTCACAAGACTTGGTGATATCTAGGGCCTCCTAAGGTATTTGGGAAAAGGTGATAGTTGGCAGGCATGATTAGTCACTATTTTCATTTACTAAAATAGCTTTTGCATGAAAATGTCTAACATAGATAAACAATAAGTTATGATGATAAATAGATTTTTTCCCAGTCCCAAGTGCAACAATAGGCAAGGAGGGTGATATGTTCATAAAGCATAATTGGATCACCAATGTGGGGAAGTATGTTGGATGTTTCCCTAGCTAGATCTTCCCAAAGAAGTTTTAAAATCATTTTATTCCTTTATTCAAAATATCCAAATCCCTTTGTGGTGAGAGAAAATACCCCTAACCCACAACATACTTTCCTAAAATGTAGATGAACTTTTATTTTCCAATGTCAATAGTTCATCATGCCGCCTTAAATTTTAATTTCAGATAAGCACTTGATCTAGGTAAACATGGATTTCATATATTTGATATCTAATTAGGTCATCCTAGGTGAATAACTTTATGTAGTCCTCCACGACCAAACACTTTCATGTAGAATGTTGAGAAGGTGTAATTTGTGAAATTATCTCACTAAAACCCCTCTTTATTAAAAAATACCCAATAATATATTCCTTCTGGCTAAAATAAAGTTTACTATATTCTTGGAGGAGCATATAGAGACATTCATGATGATAAAATAATATTCATCCAACAACTTAAATTTTTTAAATTGAAGTACAACTTCAAAGGTGTTGTGTTTTTCATGGAGAATAATTATTAAACAATATTTAAGTGTAAACATGTTAGACCAACTCATCCCACTATAATTACTTAAAAATCACACATCTTACTACAATTACATACAATAACTACTACAAATAGTATGATCATTAATCATGATATTAATATAATCATGTAACAATAATGTCCTCTAAACTTATTAATTTTATGTTCTTTCTCAAGTCCAATCCTTCTAGCATAGTATTACTCCTCATATTCTCTCTCCTTAATTTTATACACTAGAAGGATGAGTTGCTACTAGAACGAGTGGAGATATCCACTCACCATGTGGACAAACCCACCAAAACATAAAGTATTAGTATGTAAAAAAGATAAATGTAGATCAAGGTTCAATGATAATGTGGCATGATGAAGTCCCATATTTCGAATTCAATGATAATAGTAATAAAGTCAAATAAATATAATTATTAGTAAACATGTGATTTTGTAAGTTGGTTTAGTATTACCCCCAAACTAGGTATATATGTTTCTAATACATTCATTTGTTAAGTTGATTAACTGACACGTCTTGGTTTAGTATTACCCTCAAACCGGGTATATAAGTTTCTATTACATTCATTTGTTAAGTTGAATAACTGACATGTCTTCTTTACATAATAAATTCATCAGACAAAACTATTCCCTAGAATTTAGCCTTTAAAGTGGAAGTTAACTTGCCCTCAAGTGAACCAATTAATTGTTTCCATGAAACAAAATGTTTAGGGGTTTTATTTGAATGAATTGATAAGAGTATCATTTAAAATATAATTTTGGAGATAGATTATAACTAAAATGGAAACAAAAGTTGTAGAAGCAAATTTGGTTTTATTCAATTATCAAGAGATACCAGGGGTTCGCACCCATGGACCATGTATTTACTTTAATTGATTCAATTCCTTAATTTTATTAGTTATACCAGGACCATGTGGGTTTATGTCCTTGGGGAATGCAAATATCTCAGGGGTTGAACTTCCCACAAACTCGAGATTTTGGTGTTTGAGGATCATTGTTCAACTGTCCATTAAACCTCTAGTAGGGATCTCATCTAGAGTTTATGAGTTTCAAATGGTGTTCCAACACATGGGTTCGAGATCTCAACATCTAGAGTTATAACTAACAAGAAAAAAAGGATAAATCAATCATAGAGCTCCATCACTTGATCTTAATAGAGTCTATGCGTTCATACGACATTGGGGTCTATGATCTCTTCACCCAACAATGATATAATTGATCTAAATAGAGAAAGAGTACACAATCAAAAGAAGAAACATATTATCCATAAAATATTGAATTTGAAATAATTCAAGTAAGATACAGGCTATAAGGATACTCGCCATGCCCCAGTATAAGGTGTCTACTTAGACATGGTATACATAACCACAAGATAACATATTATAATGGAAAGAGTCGTGTTGCCAGATCTAGAAATAACATGGTGACTTCTGTGAGGAATATGAAGACTACTTCCTTTCTTTTTGTCTTTGTGCACCTAAAGGAGGTTATGGGTGATAAAGAATAAGATGATAGAGTAACATCCCCTTTTCTGAATGGAGACTACCTTGTATTTATAGTAAAAGATGCCCAACATTCGGTTTGACTGCTTGGAATATGAAAAATCATGATAAGTAAAGTCTTGAATTCTCATATACCAAGCATAATTATCTGGGTCCTCTTTGAAATTTAATTTTTTTTGCTTCTATAGATTTCCAATTGATGCCTTAATATCTTAATGTTCGGTCAAAGCTTTAGTTTTTTTTTCCATACAAAAGATCATGGTCACAACTTGTTTCTTTTATTGGCCTATTTGCCTTTTAGCATGTTCAATACATAAATATTTCACAAATTTAGTTGTTTTCATTATAGGAAATAGAGAAAATTATTACATTACCTTCCTTTCATTATTTTGACCACTCATTAATTTATTTGACTCAATTTGTTGTAGATTTCTATTATAGGAATTTTGGGTGTATTTGGTTCTGTAAAAAGATCAAAAGCAGTCAAAAAAATATTTTTGTATGCAAAAATTGAAAATTTCTTCTAACGCATGTTTAAATATTAAACTCTGAGTTTGTATGAAATAGATATGCCTATTTTTGTGTAGGATATAAATATCAGGAACTATTAGAAGATGAACAAGCCAATTGACTAATTGGCAAATTATGTTGATTGATTGAAAAATCCAAAATCTATTTTTTCTATAGATAATAATATTCCCTTTCTAACTCATATTCAAACATTAAAATGTGAGTTTGTTTGTGAGTGATATGGCCATTTTTGGTGTGGAAAATATATAGTAGGCAATGCGCGGAGTTGTGCAAACATCTTCAGAGAGAATTGTGTGAGTTCTTGATGTTTGGAGTAAATGAATACAACTGATATATTTTATTGCAATAAACTGGTAATTCTAATAAAATCTATAACCAAAAGAGAAATGCTAAAATAATATAATTAAATTTCAACTAGGAAATAATTAATAAGATGCTCCTAAGGAATAATCGATATATGAAAAAAATGGATGAATATGCATTCACCAAATTGAACGTTATTCATCCTTTAGCAACATAGAACCACAACAAACCAAGATATATTGATAGTTTGTCTTGCTCACTTTTATAACACAACTTTGTCATGACCACCTTTTATGGTCAAGCAACCCCAACTTCCTAAAACCACAAAGAACAATTTTTGCACATTCTCCACTCAAAATTATTTCACAACTTGTTTCCATTTCAGACCTGAAAAGAGTTTGATGTCATATCCATTATGTTTTTGGTACTCCCACATATTCTTATGAGTTCTGCACAAGAAAAGGGTTTATTGAGGGTGAATTGGGGGTATGTAGATTCCCCTAGGTAGAAAACCAGAGTGAATGGAGTTATGGAAGAAGGCTATCTTTCGTTTATTTGACTCGATATCTTTTTATTTTCTTTGTTGCAATTGCATTTATTGCATTATTGTGTGTGTACATTGGCATCTTTTCTATTGGTGGTACATCCCTATTACACACGAGGGGTATGGAAGACGCAGTTGAGGGGAAAGGGGTGTGCCACCCCAACTTTGAGTTTGACACATTTTTGGCTTTTGATTATTTTTGGCGAATGGAGAGATAATAAGGTAATAGAATAAATGTATAAGAGAATGAACTTGTGCATTAGTCTGATGAATTTAGTACCTTCTGAGTTTCATAACATCAGTTCAATTTTTTTTCGTAATAAGCCAAAGTCAAGAAATTTCACAAGATATTTATGCAAATCAAGTAAATTCACATTATGTTTGATTCATATCAATCCATTATGGCTTGCCACCGTTTCCAAGGAGTAGTGCTACTTAAGGTCCTAGGTGACAAGATGATTTCTAGGAATGTCAGTTTCTAAAATTATTGGAAGAAAATCAATTCATTCAGGGTGTTCATTGATTAAACATGCATAACTAACCCACTAGATAAAGGTGAAAAAAATAAAAGGAAATTTCAAATTTTGAAACAAACCTAAATAACATGTTAAAAAAACCAAAAAGGGAAGATAGAGTGGGTGGAATAGGTACATGTCGTCCACCTCTCCCACAATATTTAAACTTTGCTCATTACAGGAAAAATTTAAACCAAAGATGGAGGGAAGAATTTTTATGAGATCACCAGGAACTCTTGATAACTAGAAGAACGTCCAGATAAAGTGAATATTGACTAGGACTCGAGCCTTAAACAACAGAGCTTCATGGTGCACACAGTGATTGGGTGGTTGTGGAAGCTCAAAGGGGCTTTTTGTACATTGGGAGAAAAAATATTTTCACCTTGAAACCCTTCAAGTAAGATTCACAAATATTCCTCTGTCAATAGAGGAAACATAACACGTGAGTGGATCTACAAGGACAAGGTACACAATAGGAATGGTACCTATAGGTGTTCTTTGGGAGTGGTTCATCCAAGAAATCTTGTAGTGGACTAGCTTTTTTTGAGGTTAAGGTACGTAGTAGGTGAAGAATATACTACATGCAACTTTGATTGTATAAGATCAGGTGGAGGATCTAGCTCTAGTTTCTCTATCTCACAAACATCTACATGTAGGAGGTGTGGTTTTATCATGGGAGTATTAATCTCAATTAAGTTAGAATCACAAACATTTTCATATGATTGTGCGTCCTTCCAAAGAATCATGCAGTTAACATTATCATCAATGGGCATAGTGGGGTTCACTTTTGACTTATAATGTTGCTCTAGTTCCTTCGTGCAAGATGTACCCAAGTCACATATGTGTTTAGGAGGGTTGAAAACATGAAAATCATCATTATTATTGAAGAGTAGGGGTATGTGAACTTTTTCTAGATGTGAAAGCTCCCCATCTAGACCAACCATATACAGAATAAAAATTGGCTATGGTGGAATGTAAGACTCTTGATGATAGACTCTTTCTTTGTTAGAATCCACCAATTCTTTATGGGTGGAGGTGGTTTATTATCCAAAATAGGCTAAACTAAAGTTGGTTGATCATTATAAATGTTGAATTTGGGCTTGCAATTGGGAAGGGTAGCGAAGCCTTAGGCTTTAGGGAGATTCTTTCAGCCAACCAATCATCAACCCTTTTGTATGCAACCTATTGGTTCATGAACTTCTTGTCATAGGCAGCCGTCCAATCACTCTCAATTTTATATTGTTGATTGTAACCCTATGTAGCTGTTGCCCGAGCTGGTAGGTATACCTCTCGAATGGCAGCCTTGGACTATGTAAGAAATCTATCTATCTCTACTTTAACAACCTAATCCACCCTGTGCTAAATCTTTGCCTCATCCATTTTGATATGATCACCTAAAAAAAAGAATTTCACAATCCGTTTCAAGGATAGAAATGATAAACTCTTTTTTGGTAGAATGGAAACTATAAATTAAAATAAATTAAAATAAAGCAAGAAAGCTAAACTAAATAAATTATGAAACTAAACTAAAAAAATAAAAAAACTATAAAGTCAACAAAACTAAAAATTACACAAACAAACTAAGAAATTATAAAACAAAACTTAAAATTAAAAATCAAAACAAAATAAAAAAAATCAAAATAGAAATAAGAAATCCTAATTATTCAAAGCAATGGGGTTGAAAGCCACTATGTTATACCTGACAATGGTGCCAAATTTGGACGTGTGTTGTTTACATAACAAATTAACCATAGAAAATTATTCCCTATAGTTTAGCCCTTAAAGTGGAAAATAACTTGCCTAGAAGTATACCAATTAATTATAGTACAGAATAGGGTCAATCATGTGAACAACATGCTTAAGAGTTTTATTCAAACCAATTGTTAAGAGTAATATTTAAACTCTGATGTTATAGATGGATTATAATTAAAATGGGAAATAAATTTGGAGAAGTCAACTGGTTTAATTCAAATATTTAAGGATATTGGGGGTTTGTGTAATACCCCTGACCTAGATTTTGAGCTAACCTTGTTTTATTTTCTTAATAAGATGCTTAAACCTTAATCTAATCTTTTTAGATGCCCTAATCACATGTGACAAGCTTATGTTTTCAATTTTTTCATGTTTGGAACAAGTTGCAATTTACCAATGAGTGAGGGTTATCTTGAAATTTGTCACATAGACTATTCCCTCTATCTCTTGGCATCAAATGAGAGAGAAATATTCATATGATCACTTTTCTTGGACCGTGGTTGATGATGTGATATCACATGGTGAGATTAGGGTTTCTAGGGTTTGCCTTGTTGATGTGTGTGGACCTTGCTAGGGTTTGTGTGTGTAGCGGCTACAACACCACTCTTGGGTGAGTGTTGAGACCGCTACACTTACCCTAGGTGATGCTTGCTTCCTAGTTGAGGTTTGGTCTCTAGGGTTTGTCCTCTAGTGGAGTGCTTTGACCATGTTGTTCATGGTGACCTAGTGTAGCGGTTTGTACATGGGTGCCATGATGTGTTACGACCACAAAAAGGGTTTTAGCTGACCTAGGTGGTGGCTACACTCCCTAGGTTTTATCACCCTTCGATGATGCATATGTTAAGTGGTTGCATGGATATTTCCATGGTGGAGAAGTTTCCTTTTGGTACTCTCTTGTGTTGACACCTCATAACCCCCTTGCTTCATCCCTCCTACCTTGTGTATATAACCCCTCTCCTTCACATGTAAGTATCCTTTTCGACCGTCCTTCTTCTCCACTCTCTTGTGTTCATCCTTGGAGCCTTGTGGAGCAAAGAAGGGTTGGTCTTGGAGCTTTGGTGGTTGTTCAACCTGGCATGTGATGATCTTGACCTTGATCATCGTCCTTGTAACATCCCAGGATTTGAGGCTTCAGATAAAACACTCTTAAAAGGAATGATTGGACTACCCATATCACCAAGGTGCACATCCTTTTCCGGGAGCCCATCACTAAAGAACTCCATAGTTAAGCGTGCTCAACTTGGAGTAGTACTAGGATGGGTGACCAGTCGGGAAGTTGAGTCCGGCTTGCACGTACATGAGGATAAAACACACAGTTAAGGCTAGTGGTGGTCTGTGGGGCCAATCGTCATTCCTGAAACTCTACTAGAGCCTTGGGCAGTGGGCCTGGGCTTTACAAATGGTATCAGAGCCAATTTCCCTCCAGTAGGTAGGGCCCACATGGACATGGAATTCCAGTCTTGAGCTGTGTGGTCCATGCATGTAGGAAAGGGTTGTCCATGGTTGACGTAGCCACCCTTACACTGGTATTCTGTGATCGGGAGCTGGGTATCCATGGGCCATTGTGGGTCTGCATTGAAATGGGGAAGAGATTATGAGGCCTTATAGTTGAGCATTGACGAGGACATCAAGAGTCTAAGTGGGGAAGATTGTAACATCCCAGGATTTGAGGCTTCAGATAAAACACTCTTAAAAGGAATGATTGGACTACCCATATCACCAAGGTGCACCTCCTTTTCCGGGAGCCCATCACTAAAGAACTCCATAGTTAAGCGTGCTCAGCTTGGAGTGGTACTAGGATGGGTGACCAAGCAGGAAGTTGACCCCGGCTTGCACGTGCATGAGGATAAAACATGCATTTAAGGCTAGTGGTGGTCTGTGGGGCCAGTCGTCATTCCTAAAACTCTACTAGAGCCTTGGGCAGTGGGCCTGGGCTTTACACTCCTTGTGGTGATCCTTGGTGATATTCCTTCTTGGTATTTGTTATCTCTCCTTAGTCATATTTTCTTTTGATCTCTACCCTATCCACTATTCCTTCTTGGCCGTGAGACTATGGTGCAACCATGTGGTGATTCAACCCTATTTTAGGGCTTCATCTTGTGTCATATTGCATTTCAATCACATCTATATATGTTAGATTACATGTTATTTCCCTCAATATGTATATTTGTATAAAATGCACTTATGGACATTATTTGCATGTTTTTCAGGCATTTCGACCACACTTGATGGAAGAGAGAGAGATAAGGAGTAATCCCAGGGTTTATCTACCCTTAGAGAGGCCCAAAGTGAAGTTTGAGGTTCCCTCAACCTACCCCTAGTGGCCAAAGCTCCATTGAAGGAAAGATGTCCAAGAAAATCCAAAGAAGTTCTGTGGTGAAGAAAAGAAGACATCTCACGACTATAGCTACCAAGAACCACAAAGTCCAAGATACAACTCAAGGTTTGAGGAATAGGTTCTCTCTAGGTTGAAGAGATTTGATGACATATAAATGAATGTGACAAGGCTTGAGGAGAGGATAGAACAACTATTTTCCATAATTGCTCTCCAAGAAGAAAAATGGTCTTCAAAACCCATCTTGAGTTTCAATGAAGCAAGTAGACCAATGCCCTCTTCACAAGTTTTCTATAGTCCACCTTGTTGACTCAAGGTCAATTAGGCCAATGATTGACTCACGTCGAAATTTACTAAACCCGTGTTTTGATGATGACTAACCATTCCACATATTGGTGTTTAATGCTTCTACTTAAGTGATTTCAGATTAGGTATAGACACACTCCAATTGCCCTAACTTGCGCATCTCATATTGGAGAAAAGACAAGTCAATGTCATACTAGTGCACGTTTTTGTAATATGATGTATATCCTTTAGAATCATGTTGTAAATCACTTGTAATGATTGTATGACTTGTATTTAAGCTTTGAAAAATATCAGGAGCACTTAGATCGAATTTTAAAGCACTTTAAATGCATCTTTGAAAATCAATTACAGGCACTTGATCGGTCCAGTTTCCCACCCTGAAACTCGACCGATCAACCTTGATCGATTTTCTGAAGATTGCATCGGTCGAGTTGTGCACTCACAGAACTCGACCGATTGGGTAGTAGGCCATTTCCAGTTGAATGGTCGGTCGAGTTTCCTCAGGACAAACTCGACTGATCCTTTGAACATCGGTTTGCCTCCTACTTGATCGGTCGAGTTACACCCATAGAAACTCGACCGATTGCACTGTACGGAAAAGTGCAGAAAAGTGTTTCTAGCCGTTGTGGAGTTGCAACAAGTGAAAATAGATCTGTTGCAAGCCACAAAACGGCTAGTTTTCGTTCATAAGTGTTCCCAAAGGCTAAGAGGCATCCCCAGCTATAAATAGGACCCCTTGGGCTTCATTCCAAGGTTGAGCATTCATTGCAAACTCTATGTGAGGCTCCTATTCTATAGTTGAGTGCTTCCTACAGCCTCCTCTCTCTCTCTAAGCTTAATCACTTGCTACATCCATTAGAGTGAGTAGGAAATCTGTAAGAGAGCTAGTCCTATATGTATATCTTGTGAGGCTCTCACGTCCACCACCTCCCTTTCTATCCTTTCAATCATGAAGATGAAGGTTCTCTCTCTTGTCCAAGAGAGGTGAAGAAGAACAAGGGAAGGAGTCCCTTGGTGAAGATCAAGGCTGAAGACTTGGAGCTAGAGTGGGTAAGCCCTTGGAGAAGGCAGAAGACTCAAGCTCAAGTGGGTAAGACCTTGGTGGAAGCTTCTCCAAGTGAAGGTGAAGTCAAAGGCGGAAGATCCAAGAAGAGTGGGTAATTGTTGCAAGGATGAAGACTTGTGCAAGAGTGGGTAAGTCCTTGGAGAAGGTCGAAGACTCTTGCAAAGTGGGTAATTCCTTGGTAAGGTTGAAGACTCTTTGTATTGGATAGGTAAGTCCTTTGTTTGGTCATGCATTGTATGTCTTATGAATGAATAAAAGAGTGCAATAGTTTGGAAGTCCTAGAGGTTGACCTCTCTAGGCAAGTGGACTGACACACTTCTAGTTTGAAGTGTGGAACCACTCTAAATAGCTTGTCTAATTGGTGCATGTTCAATCTCTCTCTCCCTTGCTATGCATGATTTAGTTGCACTCAAATTACCTATTTAGCAACCTTATCTTGTCATATATTTTGAAGGTTTGATGAGTTTTGTTTAAGTGCTTTCAGCTCTATTCACCCCCCCCTCTAGAGCATCTAATCACCCATCTAGGATCCAACAAGTGGTATCAGAGCGGGTCTTCTCCAAGCATAATTCCACAAGTAGGAGAATATGGGTGATTATGAAGATGGGCAACCTTCAAAGAGAGGAATAGAAGGAAACAAGAGAGAAAAAGGGATCACAAAGGCTCCATCAACAAATGAAAGCACTAGTGGAAGATCTAGTGAATTTGAAGATGGAAGATGCCATTGCACCCTCTTGACAAGCTCAATTAAAGATTTAAATGAGGTAAATCCAAGTGTTGAGATTCTAACCAATTATTATCTTAGTCAACTAACTGCTTCTAAATTTGTAAATTCTAGCTTGCTTGATAAGATTAAATTTTTAGAATCTCAACCTTCTATGACTACTTCATTTATAGAGCTTGCTACTACTATTGTTTCTCTCTCTATTGTTTCTTGTGCTCTTAAATGTGCTTATGAGAGTCAAGAGCTTACTATGCAAGGAATAGAATGTGTAGATAAAGTTTATCCTCCAAAGATTACTTGTCTTGTATATGAACTTGCTTCCTTGCATAGTAGTGTAATTGCTCTTGACCCTCATACTATCTTTTCTTATTTTGATGCTCTATCTTGTGATAAAGATTCTTATATGACTAAAGATGTTTGCTTAGAAATCTATCTTGTGCATGCTAGAGATGATATGAATCAATTGTGTTTTACCTTTACTTCTCTTATGCATGACAATCATAGTTTGAGATCTTCTTTGCAAAGATTCTTTGGTGATAAAAAGAATCTTAATCAAATCCTAGACCATACTACCAAACAAATGGGTAGAGATGGCATTGGACTTGACCGTAGTCAAGGGAACAACAAAGATAAAGGACCTCCAATATTCCATGGAGAATCCTCTAGTTCCAAGACTATGGGCACATGTAATTATTGCAATGAAATTGGTTATTATTCTACTTGTTGTCCTTTTAGGAAAGCACCCAAGAGCAATAGGAGTTGGGTTGCTAAACTAACCCCTCCGGACCCAAAAATATGATTGGGGACCATTTCATCTTTCTTCTTGTAGGTACTTGCAAATGGATTGACTTGAGCTATTGAATTGCAAATTGACTTCTCAATCCACATGAAAGAAGAAAGGTGAGATGTGTAGAGGGTGACAACAAGTGGAAAAAGCAATGGTAAGCACCAAGGTAAAGGTTTTATTGCTTATAACCATTTCTAACTTGTGTATGTCAAGTTAGTGTGCACTATACATATGGTTTTTGAGTCAAAAGTGACATTTTGTGTTTCTCTTCACACTCTTGCTCAAAAATTGTTTCTAATGCTTATATAGTGCATTACTAACTTGCTTAGACATGTTTGGATATGGTTTGTATTTTTAGCATGCCTTTAAATATGTTTTTATGAAATATATGTGCTTTTTGACAACTGCTTTGTCGGTCGAGTTTGCCCTAGTGAAACTCGACCGATGGGCACCAACAGAGTGTTGCCAACAACTGTCATCGGTTGAGTTGACAATGCACAGAACTTGACCGATAACACTATGCACAGAATATACATTTGGCTTATTGAGTGAGAATTTCCCTCTCAACTATATTTTCTCAACCAATAGCCTCATTCATTGGCACTCTCATTTGGTACCTTTATATATGCATATTGCCATGTTCTAAATTGCCTATCTTGCTTACAACTCTATCTCTCTAATTTCTCTAAATTGGTATATCTATATGTTGCAATTACTTGCTTTGAGTTGTTTTGCGGGTTTTGATGATGATCTCTTTGGATCTCTTGGTTGTGTCTTAAATTGCTTTTGTTGTGCTATAACTTGCTACATCTTTCTAGGTGTATATCTTGTTTTGATGCAACCTTGAGGTTCTTAGTGGTAATCATCTTTTGGTAATGATGCATATTTGTATGTGAGTTATATCCTTTCATGCTTCTAAAATTGTATATCTCTTTGTTTGGATATATCTCTATATCTACGCATAGCTTGCTTTATCTTGTGTATCTCTTGCTATGATCTAGATCCTACTAGTAGTCCTAACTTGTGATATCATCTACTAGTAGTTCATATACATGTAGTTCTAACCATGTTTATAATTGGCTTCTTTGCTCATCTATATGCTATGCTTGTTTCTTGTCTCACACTTGCTCAAGATTGTTCCTTAAATTGAATATCTACTATCTTGAGTTGCTTGCATAACATTGTGATGCAGGAGGGTACATAGATCTACATGATATGTGAGAATTTGAGTATTTATGGATTTTTATGTAGATTTTGCTCCAGTTTCAGTTTTTGGTGCAAGACTAGTGTTTTTCATACAGAAACGACCTTCTGAGCAAGACTCACTGCTTCTCCATGAGATCCGATGGTTTTTGGTCAAATTCCATCATCTTGAGGGTCAAAATTGTGATTTATTGTTTTTCTGCAACACTTTATCTTGCATTTTTGGGTTGTTCAAGTATATGCTTTAACTTGCTTTTCTTTCTATGCTTGGACAAGCCCCTATCTGTGCTCTTCTACTCTCCTTATATATATTTGTGTTGTCTCCTTTCTCTTTAACAAGTGATGTTTCTTATTTTCTTCATAACCCCGCTTTTTGAAATGACAAAGGGGGAGAAAGGTATGTCTTCTTTTAAAAAGAGGAAGAAGGCATGTCTTACATGAAGAGGAGAAGCATGTTCATGTAAAGGGAGAAGGTAAAGGGGAGAAGACATATATGTGTAGAACATATATGAATAGAAGACATAGTATTCTATAAATGTTATGAAAGCTAACCAATGCAGGAGAAATAGCATCAATTGAGGGGGAGTATGAGAACTCCATGCACATCAATTGAGGGGGAGCATATGAACTCAATTCCTTTGAAACCCCTATGTTTCTCCAAAGGTATGAATTTACTTAAATGCTTTCAATACATTTATGGAATGGTTTGTCATCTTCAAAAAGGGGGAGAATGTTGACTCAAGGTCAATTAGGTCAATGATTGACTCACGTCTAAATTGACCAAACCCATGTTTTGATGATGACTAACCATTCCACATATTGGTGTCTAACGCTTCTACTTGAGTGATTTCAGATTAGGTATAGACACACTCCAATTGCCCTAACTTGCGCATCTCATATTGGAGAAAAGACAAGTCAAAGTCATACTAGTGCACGTTTTTGTAATCTGATGTATATCCTTTAGAATCATGTTGTAATTCACTTATAATGATTGTATGACTTGTAATTAAGCTTAGAAAAATATCAGGAGCACTTAGATCGAATTTTAAAGCACTTTAAATGCATCTTTGAAAATCAATTACAGGCACTTGATCGGTCCAGTTTCCCACCCTGAAACTCGACCGATCAACCTTGATCGATTTTCTGAAGATTGCATCGGTCGAGTTGTGCACTCACAGAACTGGACCGATTGGGTAGTAGGCCATTTCCAGTTGAATGGTCGGTCGAGTTTCCTCAGGACAAACTCGACCGATCGTTTGAACATCGGTTTGCCTCCTACTTGATCGGTCGAGTTACACCCATAGAAACTCGACCGATTGCACTGTACGGAAAAGTGCAGAAAAGTGTTTCTAGCCGTTGTGGAGTTGCAACAAGTGAAAATAGATCCGTTGCAAGCCACAAAATGGCTAGTTTTCGTTCGTAAGTGTTCCCAAAGGCTAAGAGGCATCCCCAGCTATAAATAGGACCCCTTGGGCTTCATTCCAAGGTTGAGCATTCATTGCAAACTCTATGTGAGGCTCCTATTCTATAGTTGAGTGCTTCCTACAACATCCTCTCTCTCTCTAAGCTTAATCACTTGCTACATCCATTAGAGTGAGTAGGAAATCTGTAAGAGAGCTAGTCCTATATGTATATCTTGTGAGGCTCTCACTTCTACCACCTCCCTTTCTATCCATTCAATCATGAAGATGAAGGTTCTCTCTCTTTTCCAAGAGAGGTGAAGAAGAACAAGGGAAGGAGTCCCTTTGTGAAGATCAAGGCTGAAGACTTGGAGCTAGAGTGGGTAAGCCCTTGGAGAAGGAAGAAGACTCAAGCTCAAGTGGGTAAGACCTTGGTGGAAGCTTCTCCGAGTGAAGGTGAAGTCAAAGGCGGAAGATCCAAGAAGAGTGGGTAATTCCTGCAAGGCTGAAGACTTGTGCAAGAGTGGGTAAGTCCTTGGAGAAGGCCGAAGACTGTTGCAAAGTGGGTAAGTCCTTGGTAAGGTTGAAGACTCTTTGTATTGGATAGGTAAGTCCTTTGTTTGGTCATGCATTGTATGTCTTATGAATGAATATAAGAGTGCAATAGTTTGGAAGTCCTAGAGGTTGACCTCTCTAGGCAAGTGGACTGACACACTTCTAGTTTGACGTGTGGAACCACTCTAAATAGCTTGTCTAATTGGTGCATGTTCAATCTCTCTCCCTTGCTATGCATGATTTAGTTGCACTCAAATTACCTATTTAGCAACCTTATCTTGTCATATATTTTGAAGGTTTGATGAATTTTGTTTAAGTGCTTTCAGCTCTATTCACCCCCCTCTAGAGCATCTAATCACCCATCTAGGATCCAACACACCTCCCATGCAAGTTTATCCCATATACCACTTCCAAGGCGATCCGAAGCCTTATAATCCTCCTCCCCCTCCATCACCACCAATTTCTCAACAATTCACATTTCAGCCTCAATTCTCCCCTCCAACTCAATTTCAACACCAAGTGTCACCTCCACCTCCTCCACAACCACAAATAGACCCCCCTCTCCACATGAGAAAGGAAGTGATGTAACCATTCTAAGGAGTGGAAAATCTCTTGACCAGCCTACTAGTCAAAAAAAAGTTGATAAAGCAAAGAAAAGGCAGCCAAATGGTGATACTGTGATTGAGATTTCCAAAGATGATTCTTTAATACCTCCTATTGATTTTGGGATGCCATGTGCTCCACCTCACACTCCATTTGAAACTCCCGCCATACCTAGTATTCCATCTCACATCGATGCAAGCAAGGACAAAGCAAGTGATCCACCATTCATTGAAGCATTAGATGAGCCATCAGAAGTAAGGAGGAGACAAAAGCACAATGTCAACATTCTTGAGGTGTTTCTCCAAGTGAAGGTCAATATTCCATTGTTGGATGCTATCAAGCAAATACCATCATATGCCAAGTTTCTTAAGAACTTATGCAATGTGTAGAGAAGGCCAATGGGGGAGAATACCAAAGAAAGTGAAATTGACTGAACAAGTGAGCTCTATCATCCAACACTCACTTCCCATGAAGAGAAAAGACCCATGAGCCCCACTCATACCTAGTTACATAGGGGGACAACGCATAGATAGATTCTTACTTGATTTGGGTTCTAGTGTGAATTTGATGCCATACAATGTCTATGTGGAACTGGGATTAGGAAAGTTTAAGCCGACACATTGCACTCTCCAATTGGCAGACTGTTCTATAAAAGTTCCTAGAGGAAGAGTAGACGATGTTTTGGTGAGGATAGACAAAGAAAACGGTGCAGTATTCCCGATGGGTTTCATTGTTCTTGAATGGAGCTGGAGGATAAGAAGATTCCTATTATCTTGGGAAGACCATTCTTATCTACAGCTGACGCTGAGATACATGTTTGCAGTAGCACGATGCCAGTTTCATTCAGGGACATGAAGATCAAGATCAACATGTACAAGACTCTGACCCAACAAGCTCAAGATGGGGATATTGGACATGGTTACTTCAAGAGTCCGAATGGTCATTTGAGAGAAGAAGGCCAGGATGGAAGAATTGATGATGATTTTTGTGAACAAAGGGATGGGAAACATCGGGCAAGTGCAAATGAGAGATGCATTTATTGCAAAAATGGGCAGATGAGGATGCAAAATGGATGAATGATTGAAGAATCTCCAAGTAGCCCAGTTGAAGGCATGAAACTTGGCACTTGTGGAAGGCAACCCACCTAGGTTTGGGAATTTTTCACCCAACCTTCCATTTTTGATACTTTTGTTTTGTTTTTACACTTTTCCAAGAAAACACACGCACACACTAGTTTTTAATAGTTTTTGTTTAGTTTTAAGATGTGCAGGTGAAAATAGGTTGAAATGAGAAAATTAGATGAAATTTTTACAAGCAATCCATGAAAAATCATTTTGGATCGAAGATTTGACATTTTGATGAAATTCAAGTGTGGAACAACTACCACATTACTCACCACAGCCGTGGTGATATGTAACGATCGTGGTTGTCCATTAACAATCAACATGAGAATTGAGAAAAATCAAATAATTTGAGAACTGAAGAAAAGACCCGACATGACCATGCAACACAGCATGACCGTGTAGCCACTCACCTAGAACGATCATGTGAAGCATAATGGTGAAGTGAAGAACAAAGGCAGAATGGTCGTGCATGCCAACACAACCTTGTTACAGACCTCCCAACACATCCATGCCACAAAGCACAACAGTGTTGTAGCCTGATCAAGTACTTAATCCAACATTTTGCAATTTTTCTTTTTACTTGTCCATTCACCCCCGCGCAAACAGCACGACCGTTTTGTGTGAGAGAGAAGCCATGCATCACTATGCCATATCCAATCCACCCCTGATTCATCCTCAAATCACCCTTAATCCATCCAAGATCATATCCTTACCTTTTGCCCTACCTCTATCCATCATTTCCACGCATTTTCACTCACCAATTTCTCCACTTTCTCTAAATTCCTCCCCACATACGTGGAATAGTGAAAATTCCTAAAATTTCACGTTTCTCCACCAACTTCGATCCAAAATGAAGCAAACAGCTAAGAAGGTTGTGTCTAAGACCAAGGAGGTCATTTCCTATGGATGTCGGCCCAAGAATGCGTCATCTTTGGCTCTGTTGGCACTTCTAGCCCTTCCACCACTGTCTGTAGCCTCTGGTTCACAAGGAGAATCACCCCATGAGGCGGCAATGGTGGATCCTATTATGGAGGAGTCCTCTAGGCTACCTAGAGGAGGTGGGGTAGTGACAAGACCGTCAGTTTTGGAAGCCCACTTGTCAATTTTAGCAGTCCGATGTTTAATTTTTGCAGCTTGAGCATGGATTCGACTCATCCTTCAGTATCTGTAGCACCATAGTCGAGAGCATGACAACAGTTTTAGTTACAAGGCAAGGATGAGATGATGTAGGATGCACCACAGCCTGAGGCACCACAACAACAGCCAGATGCAGAGCCCAAGATGTAACGACCCCGCCTCCTAGTAACCCCCAATTAAGGGAGACCAAAAGGTCGGTGTTGTTATCCCAATTAATAGGATCAAAGGTTCGACAAATAATCAATAAAAATTATCAAATTCTACCAACTATACTAAAATCTGGTATAAATTAAAACTTTTTGCATACCTTTAAAAAAACTTGGATTACTAACCTTCTATCCATATGAAAGAATATTCTAACTAATCCTCCTTTATCGTTAATCCTCATTTAATTCCACATATGCCACTTTACTATTTGTTCTTTTCACTTGTACCTAAAATGCCGACAAATAAAATGTCGGTCAGCATAAAGCTGGTATATGGGGGAAACAATAATCGTGCAACTATGATAACAATGTAATCAGCCAATTATCATTTAACGTCCAAGATTATGTCTTAAGCTATACTACTCAATCCTTACCTATCCCCTATCTCTGTGTTGTCCCTACAGTGGAAATGGATGCTACCTTCCTCATGGTAGATCCCCATTAAACCCCGCATGATCCTACCTAATTGGTAGATCAATATCTAGGGTTGAGTCGCATGGCACTACCCATAGATAGCCCAATCCCTAACTCATGGTGTGCTAAAGAGTCGTATGGCACTACCCATAGGTAGCCCAATCCCTGACTCAAGGTGACTTGATGGACCTACCCCATTGGTAGCCATGTACTAAGTCGTCCAATGACCTGATGGACCTACCCCATAGGTAGCCATGTACAAGGTCAAACTATTAAGCCATAGAGGGGACTAGGATCTGAACTAGTAGGTACATATCTTAAGTGATAGTCATATCCACATTATAGTTTGCATGAATTAAATTCATCCAACAGTTTAATTCAAGTCATCGAGGAAAACTTTAGAAAACCTTAAAAAACTAATTCAAGATATTCATAAGCGTAGCCACATACCTGTCAGCAAGATTCAGATGAAGGAATAGTCCAAACAAGCAAGTAATCCAGAATCAAGCAAGTACATAATTCAATCCTAAAATATACATCCAATATTCTCTATCATGGATCATGGTATCCAAGTCTAATAGGCCTAATCGTGCCCTAGGGTTACTAGCCCTTTTTAGGGTTTTGACCATAATTAGGGTTTCACTTCCTTTTTACCACTTCTACTTTACTTTTATCAAAATATCCATCAAACCCTAATTATCTCATTTTATTTTCCATTAAGATCCTAAGATTAGGTTTGGACCACAAAACACAAAATTTTGGATTACTATACCTTTTCTTCCCCTTTTCCCTCTCTTAGGGTTTCTAAGGGTATTAATCAAAATATTAGGTTTAAAACCCTAATTCTTGAAATTTCATGTTCAAATCAGGTTAATATCCATCATTATCATTAAACGAGTTAATAATTCTCGAACTTACTCACTTGCAAGATTAATTGCTAAATGTGTGAATATTTTTGTTGTTAATTTTGCAGGTCTGTGGCCTGTTGTTGGCTGATATCAATGGATGTCGTAAAACCTACAGTTCATAACTGAATTGTTGGTTTCTCATCCTACGACCAGCCATACAGTAGGTCTACAGACTGACAAAAAAAACAAAAAATAGGCATCGGTTATTTGTATAAAACCGACGCCACATAGTTACAGTGTCAGTTTCTAATAGTAACCAGTGTCTATTTCCTTAAAACCATGGCCGTGTTGGCCAGAACGGTCGTGGCAGCGGACCAGACACCACGGTCGTGCTGGCCAGCACGACCGTGTTGGGAGTGCACGGCCGTGGTAGTGGACCAGCCAACACGGCCGTGTTGGGAGTTATATGACGTCAGTTTCTTATCTAATAACTGACGTTGATAGTGCCCAAGATGGCGCCCTTCTATGGCATGAAGGTATATGGCGTCGGTTGCTTATCTAATAACCGATGCCTATAGTGCTCTGCTGGCACGTTTTCGGTAGCACGCGAAGGGTTTTGGCATCAGTTTTTGAACCGACGCGTAACGGTTGGGCTTTTAGCATTTCCCACATAGGTGTCGCTTAGAAACTGACACTAAAGGCCTTAAATAACCGACACTAAAGGTCGATTATGTACTAGTGTTTATTTCTTTTCTTTGTTTTGTTTTAATTCGTGACAATCTGCTAGCCTAGTTCTAGCTCCATACTTTTATCGACTATTGTCTTGGCTTATCTGACTCAAGAACAAAATCTTAAGTGTCCTATACGTCACCATGTCCATGTGTTCGACCCCATATATCTTCTTCGATCCCGTAATAAAGTTGTGGGGGTCCTTGAAGTTTTCAGGTTATAAATTATAAAGTGTGATTCCTTCTGAGTCCGCCTCCCTTTTCGGATGCACGATTCAGGCCAGATCAACTTTTTGGCACCATTTCTGGGGACGTGGTTTTCCACGTTTACACGCCTAATAGATTTTGTTTTGTCACTTTTAAGCATGTATATATATGCAAAGTTTTTCTTTTGTTTTACACATACTTGTTCATATATATTGAATAGCCTTTCTTTTCTTGTTCTCGTACTTTTTCAGCCATGGACCTTGCTTCAGCAAGGCAGGTCATCTTGTCCACCTGTCCCCCTAAGTTTTTCCACAGTTCTGACTGTTGGCAAATAATTGAAGGTCGTGCTCTACAGCTAGTTGAGCTATACTCGCCTCCACCGTCATCATACTTTGAAATTCCAACAAAGGGGATGGCGGGTCCGCCCTCGACTTCCACATTGGTGTGGGATCAAGAGTTGATCCGAGCAGTGAAGCTAGCCGAAGGAAGTGTCAATGCACTGACCTCCTCCTTAACTCCTCATCTCCAAGAAAATATGGATCCGCTCCAAAAACTATTACAAAACATCAAGTTCAAATAGCAACGGAGATTGCAGACCGCAGTAGAAGTATACTTCAAAATGTTGAACAAGGATTCATCTGAAAACATCAAGTTGATACAGAGGATTCCCATCAAATGTGTATGGAAGAATTGATGGGTCTCAAAAGCATTATTTCTCAAGTACAACATCTTCATGATAAAGATCTTGAACAAGGCATGAGGCTCCAAGAGCTCATCGATTTGATTACAATTCAGTTAAAAATGCCATCACAAGATCATGAAGATTACAGTCATCAAAACCATTCCATTGGGCTTGAAGTGGATCTTGTCCTACCATCCTATTCAGACCATCAACTGGGTTCATGGGGATTTTTCAATGAAGAACCACCAATATGGGGGAACTCTTCATTTTATCCAGATGATTCAGCTAATCAACCAATGGAAGATACTAGTAGCACGCATGAATGGTTAGATGATGATGACGATGACTCATATCCTCACCAGGAACGTCAGACAACCTCACAACAGGGGGGTCAGTTTGAAGAACCTAAATCAGAAATTGATCCAGACCAAGGTGATGACTCTCATATTAAGACTTGTCACACCTACTATGGTCTGGAATAACTTGTTCAAGGAGGAGGATGATGAAATTTGTTCAAATTGGAGCAGTGAGTATATTGATGAAGATGAGTTGGAGCAGCATGAGTCGTCATTCACCACCATCCCTTTACAAGGCTTGGTGCACATCACAGGAGTGGGATGGACAATCCATCACAACATGGATGTTGAGCATGAAGATACACTATACCCCTTAGAAGGTGACAAACTTGGGGTGGTAGAACTGCAAACAGATTCAACTGGGGATACTTCTTGTTCAGAAGATGATTGGATGACTCAGACTGTATATAAAAATTTGTTCGAGCATCCAACCTCATATTCAGAGGTGGAAAAATAAATGAGGAGTCCTCTAGAAAACTTTCAGCCTCTCCTCTCCATCTCACCTTGTGTCGACATCCTAGGGCCTTCCCATTCATATTCGTACATTGAAAGGTGCCTTGAGGATGATTTGTCGAAGAATTCATCTCAGTGCAGTTCAAGACAATTCCAGCACAAGGATGAGTTCATTGAGTCATCATATTCTATTCCTCTACTCCAAACTCAAAAGGGACAAAATCTCCGCCCCTTGTTCTCCTACATGGCGGACCCCATCGGAAAGACACAGGTGACACTGGTCCCAAAACTTAGGATTTGGGATACCAGTGTCGGTATCGTGGGGCAGCCACCCCCTTTCACTTACCCCTTTCTTTTCTCCTTTTTGTTAAAGTATTTGTTTTCATGTTCTTGCTTAGATAGTTTCTTTCCTCTAACTTCTATTATATATCCTTGCATACATGCATCATTTTAGGACTTTCATAATATTTCCCACCCTAACTTCCATGCATTCCCACCCTACTATATTAAGCTTAGGTCTTGCTCGAGGACGAGCAAAATTTTAAGCTTGGGGTGGTAGGCTATTATCCATTCTATCTCTTCATTCTTCATGCATGCATGTTTATTCCTACATTTAACATAAATTTTCAGCTTTGTAAGACTTTGTTTTGTAATTTGTATCTTTGCAATTAAGGCTGTGCAATACAAATCTTAGAACTAAATGCTTATCTTTATGCATGAATGCACATTTTTCATCTTAAACTGGTTGATCTTTTGCTTGACTTGCTTATTGACTCTTTCCTTATGTTTGGTAATGAGTCTAAGGTTATGCCCCTTTTTCATAGCTTAAAACATTATTCCCTTGATCTATGTTTTGAATGACAAATCCAAGGTATAGGACCATTGGAATGAGCTAAAGCACGATCAAGGACTCCTAGCTGTGATTTCACAAGCTTGCCTCTATTCTAAGGATCCTTGAATCATAATTGCTACTTTTCACACATGTATCAAACGGATCATGATGAATTTTGAGCCATAATCAAGTTGAAATGTTTTTCTTGATGGAATACACACCCTCTCACCTTAGATTGAGTCAAAAAGATGAAAAATAAAAAATTTGCAAAAGAGGCTCTGCCGCCCACAAAATCCCAAAAATATCAATATAGTTCTCACCCAAGCCTACAAAATTAGAATGCAGAGAATAAAAGTCTAAGTGTGAATAAATGAGTGCTTGTTTTCTCTTTCATGAGAGTTGAGGATGATGCCCAGCCAGTGATGACTGTGTTGAATGTGGGTATGTCATGCCTGGTAGTATCACTCCAAAAGCTCATTAGAGAGTCACTAGGAACCCCTAGGAGACCTATGAGATCATCCCAGTAGCAGGGTTGGTTTGAGCGCAATACGAGGAGTTGTTCTCACTGCTCTGGGCCAACAGGCTCAGACTGCAGGGATTGTTGCTCATTACATGGACCAACTTGACGCAGATCGGGATCCTCAGAAGTCATTGGAGTCTTTTCACTTTGCTTCTAAGGAACTGAATAAGTGAGAGGCATGTTGTCCCTGATTGGTCTACATGGATACATGATGTTTTCTCATTTCTCATCACCCACGTGATCACCTATGTGACAATGCTTTTATGTTGTATAATTATGATTCAAACCCTCATGAGTATCGACAGGTTATAGTGGACTAGCTTAATCTTTCCTGGTTGCTCTTTGCTCTTACATTGGAAGGATTGTGCTCGATTAGTAGGGGTTTTTCTAAAATGACATGGATCGGGAGAATTGATGTTTTAAACTATTTTTCTTAGCCTTAGCATTTATCACCAAGCTTAATTTGGATGTTATCTTTTTGTTCTTTGAGCACAGTCTTGCTTGAGGACAAGCAAAGGTTTAAGCTTGGGGTAGTTAATAACACCCAAATTTACACCTTTATTCTAAGTATTTATTTATGGTTTTGTGTCACTATAGCCTTAATATGCCCAAAATAACCCATGTTTCTTATCTTTTAGTAATTTATGTATTTTCTTAGATAAATTTGCTCAACCATCCAATTTTGGGACTTGCAGGCACCGGACCTGAAAAGACATATATTCTCCATGATTTCTCCCCCAATACACACTTTTTGCAACATCTAGACTCTCATCTGCCATGACCGCGGTGGACTAAGCATCACACTATGTGCACCCGTTTAGGAGATGGTGGTCCCACTAACCGACTAGCGAGCCCAAGAAACTTTTGATATCTTGGACCCTATTTTTTATGGACATTCCTTTATCAAGATGCATCCTTGCAAATCAAAAAGGTTCATCGACGTGGGCCCCTCGACCACCAGTAATTCCCGCCCCCTGTGGGGGTCGGTTTGGTCCATGATACCGCGACCCGCGGTATGTCTTCCAAGATTACGATCGTGATGACTGGAATATAGACCACGATCATGACCTTGACCGTGACCTCGACCTCAACCACGATCGTGACCGCAATCGCGGTATCCACATCTTCCTCGACCACAACTTCTGAGCTAACCGCGACTGAGGCCTACACCTCGACCACAGATCGAGCCTCGACCATGGTCAATCCACAACCTCAACTGTGACCGTGGAAGGTACCTTGACCACAGACTGTGACCTAGTGAGGACCACGACTTGTGGTCACCACCATGGCCGTGGTGATTAAGGTCGCAGCCTGGATCAAAACTGCGATGATCCCACCTATAAATACACACCCCCCGCAGCCTGAAGGGGGTTCGGCGCCTTGGGAAGGTTCTGATCTGGGGAGTTTTTCCACCTTGTGGTTATGACTTAGTGAGGTTCCCAGAGCCCTATGGGAGAGTCTGGAGGTCTGAAAAGGCCAAAGTGCTTTTTCTACGCCTGTCTCTTCATCATGCTTCCATCCCCCACCATCTTCCACCTCTAGTCTTAGATCTCCAAAGGCAGAAGCTGAGGAGAGAGAAGACCGAGGGTCATCTTCTTGGAGAGAATGAGAACGTCTACACCATCATCTTCCACCCCCATCTACCAACCAAGCTATTTTTCACGACAAATCTAGAGAGTAAGGAGGTCAAGGAGTCCAGAAGATCAAGGAGTATGACCCAAAAGATGAGATTTGGCCTATACGGAGGCTAGGGAGTGAGAGCCACCTCTCCTCTATGGGCTAAATCTCTTCTTCTTCTCCTTTCTTCTACTGTTCTCCCTTGTTTATGTACAAATGATGTTCTTTCATCTTTTTTCGGTGCCAACTATGCTTGTCCATGACTAGTTGAGATGCTTCTTGGCTATGTAACCCGTTTCGGGCATGTTTATGTACTTTTGCCTTAAGCAAGTAGATTTAATCCAGATCTAGTACGTTTTCTATTCTATCTTCTCTTTGTGGTTATGATTGCTAGTTTGGTTGATCTCCTTCTTTCTTGAATTGCTATTTCTGCCTATATCGAGAGATTCATTATAGAAATAGACAAGAGAAGATAGTTTGAATCGAAATCTGAAAGGAGGACGGTCCAAGATCGTGTGTTCGTAACATCCTTGAATATTCTATACCTGATAGGGTATCTTGAATATTATAGGATGTTGGTTTGTCATCCTTGAGAGAGATTTCATACCATAGATGGGTTTTAGTCACACTACGCGAGAGCAAGTGGGATGACCCCACAGGAACAGATACCACGGTGCGTGCTATGTTTGAATGTAGGTTGGTTATTGAGGTCTTCGAGGGTTGTCTATGCCCGAGGATGGGTGCATAGACAGTCCAACTTGTGGTTACATAGCCAGGAACTCCTTCTCTCTGATTAGTAGAATCCTACGGACTCTGTTTTATTTTCTTTTCTTTGTTTTGTTTTAATTCATGACAATCTGTTAGCCTAGTTCTAGCTCCATACTTTTATCGACTATTGTCTTGGCTTATCTAACTCAAGAATGAAATCTCAAGCATCCTATATGTCACCACGTCCCTATGTTCAACCTCGTATATCTACTTCGACCCTGTAATAAAGTTGCAGGGGTCCTTGAAAGTTTCAAGTTATAAATTTAAAAGTTCAATTCCTTCTAAGTCCACCTCCCTTTTCGGATGCACGATTTGGGTCAGATCAGCGGGTATGTCTCTTGTTAACCAAAAAATGATCCCAAGAAATCCCCCCCATTGGGGGTTCCTTTGCATCTGCACATGTTGGTAGTGGTACATGTGGTTAATCTGATGGTGCATCTGTTATTGATCTAACCACATGGACTGTTGTGTCTGCTGAATTGCCTCCAACTGTGCATGAATGGTTGACATGTCATATGTATTTGTTGGAGGTGACAGAGTATAAAAATCCTCCCCTCTCTGTCGTGTGTGGCGTGCTGCTAAAAAATGTGTTGCTACTTTGGCACATTTGTCTCTCCTCCTTCTTCTTGTAATTCCACATTTTGTGTAGTGAACCCCTCTCTTGGGTGCTCCTCCTCATACTTTGCTATCACCTTAGAAAAATTCTCCGGTGGCCCCACATCCGTGAGTAGGGGGGTGGCGTGGTATGGAAGATCCAAGGTGATTCCAGGGTACCTGGGGTTGAGAACATAGAAGATTTTTCTATCTTTGAGGGAGATCATTGGGACCTAGCAAGGTAGTTTAGATCAACATATTTGCTTCCCTCTACCATGGTAAGTCCATCTAAACTGCAGCCCACTGCCTTTGCCATTATGGTGATAAGTCCTCCCATTATGAATGGATTTTTACTCTTGGAGGGAATTGTCTTCAAATCGTCAATCACCATGGCACCTATGTTTACAAACCCCCTACTTGCAATTGTGGCCATAACAAACAAATCCTTTTGCAAGTAACACCCTTGATTGTCATAACGGCCAAACAAGGTGTTTGCTAAGACCTTTTGTAGGTATCTCATGAAAGGGTTGTAAATCTTACTAGTCTTTGACTTTCCTTTAGAAAAAGAATATTGGCCTGTGATTGTCTTCCACATCTTGGAGTAATCTTCTCTACCACTCTTGTCAAGTCTTCTTTCATTGAACTTTTCTGCCATTTTTGAATATGGGGCAAAGATATCATTAATTTGGGAAGATTTAAGTACGTGAGTAGAGTTATTCAGCTTGAACCTGATGGCATCCTCTTCTTGGTATTTTACCTTCTCTAAGGTTGCAAAGAACTCATGAGCTAGTTCCAAGTATGTTTCTTCAACCTCATTCAAGATTTTGTACAGCCCACAACGTTACATTTGTCCCTTAAATGTGTAGTTGATCCCTAGATCCTACATGGTAGTCATGCATACATATCTAGTGGTGATTACCCTCCTTTTCAAGCACTCGGGGTGGAGAGATCTCATTACATATTTTCTTGTCGTTCCCCTTCCATAGGTGGCTCCTTTAGGTTGCTTTCCCACCCATATCAATTTGTCCTTCTCTAGCCTGGACACCACATCCACCGATTCATCTTCCATCTTCTCGCTTTCAGTATCATCTTCCTCCTCTTCTGCATAAGTGCATGACCTGAACTTATGTCTAAGTTCAAGGGCACTCTCTCATAGCTTGCACTAGGTCGAGCTGAGGAAGTGAAGTGCCTTGCTGGAGTTGGTCATGGTGGTAAGCTCGAGGACGATGCATCATTTCATTTATTGGCCCTCCTTTCTCGAGTTGGTGCATCAACATTGACAAAATCCACTATGTTTTCTAGTTCTTCTTCTTACTCCTCCTCCTCCTCTTTGGGGTTGTGGTGGATTGTATATGTGGTGTGGTCACTGTAGGAGGAGTGGTTTTAGGAGACGCTCATCGATGTCGACTGTCCAAAGGATTGGATATGGAATTGGACAGAGAAGATACACTTTCAGACTATTGTGAACGAGCAACCCGTTTAGACTGGCTTTTGCCTCTGGTGAGGATGTCCATTGTCTTCTCTACTCCCTTCCTGATTGCCTTGCCCGTGCTCTTCATATTTGTAAGGGTTTTTGGTGGAAAATGAACTAGAAAAGCAAGAACCGAATTCTCCGGCTGTAGCGGCAGATTTTGCTTGGAAGTGGAGAAATCGGTGGTGATGGAGGGTGGAAATCAAAGCTTGAGGTTAGAGAAGATGATTGGGGACCAAAGGGAACTCATATCTAGAGTTTAGGAGAAATATGTTTCGATTTGAGGGTGAATAAGGGTCACCCTAATCTCCTGGTCACATGGAATGGCCATTCTGGGATGCACAAATGAGTTCTAGGTTGTGCTGGCTCAGGTGGAGTTGGGCAACTTATGTACTAGATTCGGGCCAACACAAACATTCTGACCAACACGACTATTCTGGCGAGATGCCAGCATGGTCATTCTGGCCATCACGGTCGTGCTGCCCGCATCCAAAACATGAGCTTTCCCTATTGGAATCCAACTTAATTCGAACGACCATTCCAAGCCACCATGGTTATTTTGGCTGGATGCCAACACAACCGTTCTAGCTAGCATGGTTGTGTTGTCGGAGGCCAAATCTTGCATCTTCCCTGTTGAAATCCACCTTAGCCAGCATGGCCATTCTACACCAGCACAATCGTGCTGGGCTCTATCAGTTCAATAATCTTCATAAATCATCAAATCATTTCATCATTCATAACTCAATCATCTTGAATGATCACTTTGATATTGTATCAACCATTTGTCGCTGAATGTGCCTCACTTCTCAACTTGCACCTATTTCACCTGTCATTTCATCAAAACTAAAACTAAAACTATCAAGCACAAGTGTGCGTGTGTGTGTTTTTAGGTTTGTGTAAAAATAAAGCAAAACTATCAAAAATGAGAGGTTGGGTGAAAAATTTACCAAACCTAGGTGGGTTGCTTCCCACAAGAGCTAAGTTTCTTGCCTTCAGCTTGGCTTCTTGGAAATTCTTCATTCATTCATCCATTTGGAATTCTCATGTCTCCATTCTTGCAAAATATGCATCCCTCATTTGTACTCTATTTGTTTTCCTCATCCCTTTGATCATAATAATCTTAATCAATTGTTCCATCTTGATCTCCTTTTCATAAACAATCATTCAGACCTGTGAAGTGATCATGTCCAATATCCATATCTCAAACCCACCGGGTGGGGGTTTTGTACGTGTTGATATTGATATTCATGCCCATAAATGAAACTATCATGGTGCCTCTACGTACATGAATCTAGGCATCAGTTGTAGATAAGAATAACCTTCAGAAGATGATGGGAATCTTCCTATCCTCTGGCTCCATATCGAGTACAATGAAATCTACTGGGAAGACTGCACCTTTCACTTTATCTATCATAACCAATATATCATCCACTCTACCCCTAGGCAATTTTATGGACCTATCCACTAATTGGAGAGTGCAATGTGCTGCTTCAACTTGCCTAAGACCAGCTCAACATAGACATTGTATGACATCAAATTCACACTAGATCCCAAATCAAGTAAGGACATGTCTAAGTGATGCCCCCCCTATATATCTAGGTATGAGTGGGGCTCCTGGGTCTTTCCTCTTCACAGGAAGTGAATGTTGTATGATGGAGCTCACTTGTTCAGTCAACTTCACTTTCTTTGGAATCATCCTCGTTGACCTTCTCTTCACAGTGCATAGGTTCTTAAGGAACTTGGCATATGATGGGTTTTTCTTGATAGCATCCAAGAGTGGGATGTTCACCTTCACTTGACGGAACACCTCAAGAATATCCACATTGTGCTTTTGCCTCCTCCTTATTTCTGGTGGCTTATCTAGTACTTCAATGAATGATCATTGGTTTTTTTCTTTCTTGCATCAATGTGAAGTGGAACACTAGGGACGGCAAGACCTACAAATAAAGCATGAAGTGGGGAACATGGTATCCCAAAATCAATAGGGTGTATCACTGAATCATCTTTGACAATTTTGATCACAGTATCACCACTTGGCTGCCTTTGCTTGCTTTGTCAACCTTTCTTTGACTTGTGGGATGCTCAAGAGATTTCCCACTCCTTAGAACTGTCACAATACTTCCTTGCTCATGGTGGAGAGGGGGAGCTAGTTATGGCTATAGAGGATGTGGAGGTGACACTTGGGGCTGAAATTGAGGTGGAGGGGAGAATTGAGGTTGGAAAGTGAATTATTGGGAAAATGGTGGTGATGGAGGGGGAGGTGCAATATAAGGCTTGGAATCACCTTGAAAATGGTAGATGGGATGCACTTGCATGGGAGGTGGATTATAGAAAACTTGATAAGAGGGCATGCGTCCACTTGCTCCATGGTAGCTCATGATGGGCTTTGAAGACAACTTTTCTTCTTGGAGAGCAATAATGGAAGATAGCTTCTCTACTTTATCTTCTAGCCTTGCAACATCTTTTTGAACATAATCAAATATTTTCAGTCTAGAGAGAACCTCTTCCTCAAACCTTGAGCTATATTTTGGAGTTTGTGGCTCTTATTAGCTATAGGAGTGAGGTGTCTTCTTTTCCTCACCATAGAACTCAATAGAATTGACTGGGTGGCAAGGAACATTTGTCACCTAGTTCTTCATGAAGATCACCATGTCAACAAGAATCTTCGTCACTTATGGGCTTTATTCATTATGAGTAGGAGTTGTCACACTAAAGGTATAGCCCCCTTCATTCATCATGCTAGAAGCTCAAATTTTGGATCCTTCATCCAACTACTCAAACAAAGGCCATATCTCCTCAGGTGGCCTATCCATGAAAACTAATCCACAAGAAGAGTCAACTATGTCTTGGTCCTTTAGAGATAAACCAAAGTAGAATGATTGAACTAGCTACCACAAAGGGATCTCATGGTGCGGACACTCTCTCAAAAGCTTCTTAAATCTCTCCCATGCATTATGAAACTGCTCATTGCCCATTTGGCTAAAACTTGTCACGGCATGCCGCATTTGTTTCAACCTTGCTATAGAGTAGAATTGTCTCAAGAAGGAATTCTTCATTGTTTCCCAACTCATGATATCCCTTCTTGAGTCATACCAATCTTTGGCTCTATCTTTGAGGAAGAAAGAGAACAAGATCAATCAGATTGTATCATCACTAGCCGTCGGTGTCCTGAAGGTGGAGCATACTTCAAGAAAGGAGTCCAAGTTCTTGTAAGGGTTCTCACTCTTCGAGCCATAGAAGATGGGCAGGAGCCCAAGAAGACCTAGAGGAATAGAGAATTGCTCCCTTGGAATTTGATCAACCCTACTAGAAATTGGTGATTTATTGTTGCTAGGAATAAAGTAGTCTTGAAGCGGCTTGTGGGGTGCATTTTGGCCTTCCATCTTGTTTCCTCCAGAATGACTTGTCACATGAACAAAGTACAAACAAACAAAAGAAATCAAGTTAGTAAACCAATATACACAAAGAATGTGAATAATAATGAATAAAGAATAGCAATGATGACGGCAGTAGAAAAGTCAAAGCAAAACTAACTAGCTAGGCCGAGTGCCTTTCTCCCCAGCAACGGTGCCGGAAAGCTTGGTGCGCTCCCGCCAATGGTATTACACACTACTCAGTTGAGGTTTGAATAGATGCAACCCCGCAGACGGATGCACATGGTGGATTAAACGTTTGAATTTATAAAGACGTACACTCAATACACTCGCACAACTAAAACACTACACCCATAAGCGCACGGGGCTGTGTCATAGTATAGGAGGGCGGTAAGTATAGGGTCGATCCACAGGGAGAAAAGGGGGCACTAGAGCTAGGCTAGTTTGGCTAGGTTCCTACTATGATGACTAGGGTTAAGGGTTTAAAGGTTTTTTTGATTGTTAAACTAGGTGAGGAAGAAAGAAAATAAAGACAAGAATGAAATCTAAGTTAACCCTAGACTAGATTAAGACTAATTAAGCAGGAAAAGACTAAGCTAGGTATGAAAAGGAAATTTATGCTAAGGCATGCAAGAAGAGCAAGAGAGAAAGTAAAGAGCTAAACTAGCAAGAACAAAGCAATAATAGGGAAAGAAGCTATCTAAGCAAGAAAATAGCTCATTAAGCTAATACTAGCTAAGAAAGATGGAAACTAGGGTTTTAAAGCAATTAAGGGAGATGTGGGCTGTTTAGTAGATGCACTTATCAATTAAGTTGGGGGTGACATATGAGAATTATGATTCCATTTAGATTATCCAAACCAAACAACAAGTTAGATTCTAATGAATTAACCTAAGCTACTATCTGGACATGGATATGCTAGGTTGTTTATAGAGGAACTAGTCCCTAACACTCCCTACTACCTTTGCAAGGCTCAGTTGGGTTAGGGATTAGGTTCAATTCAATTAGAGTCTAATCAAGTCTAGGTTTCTAGATTAGACATTCCTAGGACAATTAGGGGCTGAGGGTAGTAATGGGGGGGTGAAATTAGGGTTTTGGACCCCAATTCCCCCACATTATAGCCTTGAGAAGGCTCCATGCTAATTGCACTAGAATCACATAATATAGCTACTTAGATCTCCCACTTAGGCTTAGGGAGATTGATTAGGATGTAGGAAGATGGGAGGCAACCTAGGGATCAAAGAATTGGACCTAGGGGAAAATCCCAAAATTCACTCATATAATAAAATGTCCTAAATTCCTAGGTGATTTCACACACAAAACAACAAGAAAATCCATGGAGAATGAGATAGAAATAGAATATAATCATTAGAAAATGGGATTACAAAGTTTACATGTTATTTTCCCCCAACATGGTATCAAAGTAACATTTTACACCCCAAACAACCCACCCAAGGGGGCCTAGCTACTCATGCAAATGGAAAATACAAAAAGAAAGGAGAAAGAGGTAGAAGAAGCCATGGAGCTTGGTGTAGATGAATCAATCCTCCTCTCCAGCTGCTACAAGATGCCCTCTTCTCTCCTCCAAGGTGTAAGGGTGTGGAATGAAGGGGATTATGGGTAGAAATTAGGCTAAACTAGGGTTTGGTGGTGGAAATAGTGAAATGGAGGGGATTATGGAGGTGGAAATGAAGTGGAATGGAGGGAGAACAAAATGGAGTGGTAGGACTGATCTAGGGGTGGCCAACCTCGGCCCCCAGCCACCACCTACATATATATAGTTGGGGAGGAAGCGATAGGTCAAGTAGGGGTAGTATGGGAAAAATAGTGCAGAAGGAGCTAGGTTTTGTGAGTAGCACGGCCGTGTTGGATCATAACGGCCATGGTGGGTAGTGATGAGCACGGTCGTGGTGGGGTAAAATGGTCGTTTGAATTAAAATGTCAAAATCACAAGTTGAGGGTCACTTTTGGACTAGAACTGGAATGGTTGTGGTGGTCACCACATCCGTGGTGGGGTAAGGGTAGCACAGCCATAGTGGTCACCACGATCGTGGTGGCTCAAAATGCTTAGGTTGTTCTCTGCTCCACGCTCATTTTGTCTCTACTGTAGCATGACCGTGTTGGGTAGCACGGCCGTTCTGGGTCAGTTCACCATGGTCGTTCTGGGTGGTACAGCCGTGGTGATTCTAGCTTCACTTGAGGATGACTCTGTTGATTTGCAAGTGATCTAGCATGACCATGATGTGGTACCACAGCCGTGTTGGGTTCTGGATCAACACTTTGACTTTATTCTTTGGATTTTCTTAGACATCTTTGCTTCAATGGATCTTTGGCCACTAGAGGTAGGTTGAGGGAGCATCGGGCTTCACTTTGGGTCTCTCTAAGGGTAGAGAGACCCTAGGATCACTCCTTCTCTCTCTATAATCAAGTGTGGTCCAAATGCCTGAAAAACATGTAAATAATGTCCATAAGTGCATTTTACACAAATATTCATATTAAGGGAAATAACATGTAATCTAATAGGTATAAATGTGATTGAAATGCAAAACGGCACAAGATGAAGCCCTAAAATAGGGCTGAATCAACTTCCTACTCAGAGTGTCTGCCACCACGTTCGTCTTCCTTGGATGGTAGTCTATGGTGCAATCATAGTCTTTAATCAACTCCATCTAGCGACGCTGCTTCATATTCAACTCCTATTGTGAAAAGATGCACTTGAGGTTCATGTGGTCGGTGACGATATGACACTTCTCACCATAAAGGTAGTGCCTCCATATCTTCATGGCATGGACCACCACCGCAAGCTCCACAACATGTGTGGGATAGTTCTCTTCATGCTTATTCAACTGTCACGAGGGGAAGTATATCACATTCTTACCTTGCATCAACACACAACCCAGACCATTCCTTGAGGTATCAAAAAATACAATATAGCCTTTTCCATGCTCTGACAGTACTAGCACGGGTGCACTTGTCAAGTTCTCCTTCAACAACTGGAAAGCACATTGACACTTGTCATGCCAGACAAAAAGGTACATCTTTCCTTGTTAGCTTCGTTAGGGGTAACATTATAACACTGAAGTTCTTCATGAACCTCCTATAGTATCCTATCAAACCCAGAAAATTACACACTTCTGTTAGCATCTTTGGATGCTCCCACTCTATCACAGATTCAATCTTCGTGGGGTGCACACGAACACCCTCAGCAGACATCACTTGTCCAAGAAAGGACACCTCCTTCAGCCAAAACTTGCATTTGTTGAACTTTGCACACAACTGATATTATATCAACAAAGTCAATGCCTGACGCAGATGTTGTTCATGTTATTGGTTGTTTCGACTGTATATCAAGATGTCATATATAAAGACCACCACAAACTGATATTGATACGGCCAAAACACTATGTTTGTCAAGTTTGTGAACATTGTCTATGCATTGGTTAGCCCAAACCACATAACCACAAATTCATAGTGACCATACCTCATCCTAAAAGTAGACTTTGGTATGTCATCTGCCTTGATCCACAACTAGTTATATCTAGACCTCAAGTCAATCTTTGAGAAGACTACAACACCTCATAACTGGTCAAACAAATCATCAATTCTTCGAAAGTGATACTTTTTATTGATCATCACCTTATTAAATTGTCTGTAATCAATGCACAACCTCATAGATATGTCTTTCTTCTTTAGGAACAACATGGGATCACCCCAAGGAGATGTTTTATGTATGATAAATCCTTTCTCAAGTAGCTCTTGCAACTGTTTCTTTAACTCTGCCATCTCATCTGGTGACATTTTTTACAGTGTCTATTTTATTAGATGTGTGTTGGGTACCAAATTGATTTCAAAATCAATCTCTCTGACTAGAGTAACACCTACAAATTCTTCTAGAAACACGTCTTTGAAGTCACAGACCACTGACACCTCCTACATACTCAGACTCCTCACCTTAGTATCCACCACATGTGCCAAGAACACATCACATCCCTACTTCATCAACTTCTCTGCCACCATCACTGACACCAAATAGGTTGGAAGAATCTTCCTATCTCCTTGGAAGGCCCACATCTCATTGCCATCGACAAATGTCCCTACCTTGGAACCACTATCTAAGACCACCTGATACTTCTCTAGAGTATCCATTCCAAGGATTACATCGAATCCATGCATGTCAAGTGGTATGACATCCACTTGAATGCTATGTCCTGAAAAATAAAGGACATAGGAAGGACACACCTCCCTTAACTTAGAGTAACCAACCAAAGGGGTTTCTAAACAAAGACTATCATGTCTATGACTAACAGGAAAAGAAAAACTAGCAATCACTTCTCGAGTGATAAAAGAGTGTGTAGCATCTGAATCAACCAAAATAGATATAAAGCAAGAAGAAGACAAATCAGAATGAAATAACTCCATCTGACCTGTCACAACTCATGGGTTGACCACTCCTTCTAGATGTCTTATCACATAGAACTGAGTTGTTGCATGTTGTCATCCCCTTCCTCTGCTGGCTTACCCAGAAGAACTAGTCGACTACTCATGTGCATGTCCTCTTCCACTACCACTATTGAACTGTCATTATTGCGACCCTAGTTGACTATGTCTCAACTATTCAGTCACCTCCTCAATGGCCCACGAATGACCATCACTCCCATTCAACAGATACACTTCATGCTTCACTTTATCCTCCTAGGGGATGTTGAGGATATTGAAGGCCTTCTCCAGCTCGATCAACCACATATATGCATCCTTTAGGTCTTTCGTACTCACAAACTCAACTTCTCATACATGCCTCAACTTCTCAAAGGTCTTCCTAGAACCCAAAGATTCTGCATTGGGGATTGCTACTCTAACTTAGGGAATGGGATTTTTGTCCGCCATATCTGTCATTATGGCCATAAATTGTCCAAACAGGATAGGAAAGTGGGATTGGCCACCACAATTGGGTCAAACTGGGGCATCTCAGGAAATCCATCAACCCTCTACTGCCTCCTAGCACTGCCACCTGGTGCCAACACTACTCTCAGCAGCATGTTCTTCATGTTCTCCAGCCATCTTCTATTCTCTTCTTCTTCTACATAAGTAGAAGTGACCATAAGACAGATTGGATGACACTAGAATAGACAAAACCCTAGTCATATGTCCCTATAGACTCAGTGAACCTAAAGCTCTGATACCAACTATTTTGTGATTCCCCGATGCGCCATAAAGCGAGATTACTCAAAACAAAGCGTGGAACTCACACTAATCAAATAGTTTATTAAAAAACACAAGAAATTAAAATTGTTTCCAAAATATTATTACATACCATTGATTACTAGATCACTGGACACAACCTGTACATATGATATCCTATGCATATATGAGTATGTCATAACCGTAGAACAAGGCATATAGTCAAAACTTTGTCTCGATATTCATCATCTACAAAACACCTCAAGGATCTGAGAGTATAGGGATGACACATAGGACTCTACCACAAAACACAACCAACATATTTAACCTTTCAAATAGCTATTGCTCCTCTTACTACTCAGCCTCTACCGCACAATCTCTACTACATCATGCACAACCACCTAAAAGATGTGGAAACCCACAGGGTGAGACCAAACATCCCATCGAGAGATATAACTCTCTACCAACATCTATTATAAGCATAGTCAAGCTAAAGCATATAGATAACATACTTATAATGTGACGACCACTATCAAACTGATAGCCAAATCACACAGTAATTATGCAGAATAACCATTAGCAGCGGATTAATGAAAATCACTAAAAATTAAAACCATTTTGCAAAGAGATCCATTGCCAGGAAACTCTTAAAGAAAGAACCAAAGCAATATATACATCATGGTTCACATTGTACATACATTGTACCATCCCATCTTGAGGATATCATATACTAGTTGCTTTCCCCAAACATTTACAAAAGCAACATAAAACCTCAAGCCATACAAGCCAAAATCTCAGATCATTTATAAAACTATTATGTACTAACTCCCAACGACCTGAGAGTATAGAGACGACACATAGGACTTCTATCTACAAGACACGACAGATAGCACACTCAACTTGAGTTGTTACTACTGTTCCTATTGCTATCATCCTCCCTCTACAGTACAGTGTCTACCCCCTCATCCACGTCCACCTAAAGATTTTGGGACCAACGAGGTGAGACAAAAGTCCCAACGAGATATATAACTCTCTTCCATCAACATTATTATCATAGGTAAATAGTATAAAACTGAGTAGAGGATCTTTTATATTAATAATCAAGATTAATCACTATTTATAAGCAAAATAGAGAAATATCATCTTTTCAAGCAATGTAGATATCTATGATAGAGCAATAAATCATCTATTCACTTTATAAGGAATATGAAGAACACATATAACATCTATCCATTTAAGATCTATAAAAGCAGTTTAACATCAACCAATGTTTATGTATTCAATTCTTAATCAAATGCGCTACATGACTAATTCCATATATACAATCACACTTATGCCCTGAGGAGATGAGGTACACCTCTCATGCTCCAATCGAGAACAACTACGTAAAGCATTGGTACCATAAAAGGTCAAAGCAAGAGTCAGCTTCCAAGACCTCACCTGTCTCGGTCAGTATGAGACCACTGGTAGTGACATCACGTGTCAAACTACATTTAGCTTGCCATGGTATAGTGGCATATTTGCTATAGAGTTACAGCCGCAGCATGCACTCTCTTCAGGGAGACCACACAACAATCCCCAGTATATTAATATTGAGTCATGGCATATAGCCATACTCTTATGATGATGAGGGAGACCACACAACAATCCCTATTTGGACATAAGGATATTTTCGCCCATTACCCCCACATATTCAAAAATATGTTCTCCAAGTTAAACTCATTTCACCATTCAGAAAATTCTAACACTGAATGGATCTATGTCCAGGGTAACTACATGATAAGGTTCCACTTGATTAATTAGGTGCATTACAATATCTTTTAGCATCAACTATGTTACAAGCATGAATTATAATAGATGTTACAAAGAAAGGTGTAATACATTTATCAAGTACTTTCATAATCTTTGGAACACATTGAATGCATAACACTCAGGATCTCAGCCCCTTATCACATTATCGGGGATTCTCATCCATTAACGTTATCATCATCATGATTTCTAGATCTGGGTATTCAAACCCTTAGTTCATCACTGAACATTTTCACCTCTTATCAGGTAACTATTACCTCTAGGTCCTCAGACCCATGTATACATTATACTTGTTGCACTAGTATTTCACATAGCTCACAAGGCCCATTTAATCTGTATCATATGAAACATCATAGCTCATGCCTGGATATGCTCATCATCTTATGATACCTACATGGTTAGTATTTAATGATAAAAATAATATAAAGTACATATCATCACCATGAAATACAATAGAAATACAACCTTCCCATTATTAGGGTTAGGGTTTCCCTTTTTAGCCGATTAAGGTTTCAAGTTCATATTATCAAGAATAAAAACCCTAATTCATAGATCCACACATATTAGGAGCATACATTCATATAATACTTGTTTATTCTCATCATTTATCATTAAATGATTATCACACAAAATATGAGTTTCTCCCTCATCCTCACTAGGATATTGATTACATCATACTTTATTAAGTTGGATCAACCCTTTTCTCAAGGTACATTGGCATACACTTATCAAAATGCATTAAACTTTTTACATCTTAATGTATCATTTGACATAACACACTTCATGTGTTACTCAATCAAGTATATTAGATTTGAGGTGCTTCCACCATATCGGGCTAGAGGTGTATGCTTACTACCATATCATCTAAGAGGTGTGTTCTTACCACCATATCATCCAAGAGGTATGTGCTTATCACCGTATCATTCTAGAGGTGTGTGCTTACCACCATATCATCCAAGAGGTGTTTGCTTATCAAGAGCTGTGTGCTTATCACCATATCATCCAAGAGGTGTGTGCTTATCACCATAACATCCAAGAGGTGTGTGCTTACGACCATATCGTCCAAGAGGTGTGTGCTTATCACCATATCATTCTAGATGTGTGTGATTACCACCATACCATCCAAGAGGTGTGTGCTTATCACCATATCGTCCAAGAGGTGTGTGCTGATCACCATATGATTCTAGAGGTGTGTGCTTACCACCATATCGTCCAAGAGGTGTGTGCTTACCACCATATTAGGTTTCATTACCATATCAGTTTAAAGGTGCTTCAACCTGATATCGGTTTGTGCCATGATGATGTCATCATCATCAAGCTCTAGACTTTCCTCCCTTACTATTATAGTTCATGGACGACAGTCCTATGCAACTATTAGAACTCATAAAATCATCAATCATTCAAGAAAAATTGAAATTGAAAGTTGATCAACAAGTATAGCAAGATGGAAGGTGAATCATAACATGATTGGGTTCAACTTATATAACCCTCCTCAAGAACAACTTCAAAGCTCCAAGCTCCAAATATTGACGTTCCCAATGTTGAAGATGAACTTATCAAAGATCCAATACTTGTTTACAACTCCTCTATATGCAAAGAATCACCATAGATAAGAACTTGGTGAAGAAGAAAAGAAAGGAAGAATTACAACCCAAGATTCATGCTTCAACCAAGGTTGAAGATGACCATGGCTTCACCTTAAGATTAAGGCCCGAGATCCTCCTTTATCCTCAACTACTATGCACAATATCTAAGAGAATGAGAGTTGTAGGATTCGAAAAGTTTCACTAGTAGGTGAAAGGAGTGGTATATATAATTGAGGCTCATGAGAGAGAGTGTATAAAAGGTGTCATAACCTTATAATACTAGGTGACACATGTCCATGAATGCACACACATTTATCTTGATATGAAAAACTATTGGGGATAATCTAGGGATAAGATTTCGGCCATTAGTTATCTTGTTGAACAAGATATTTCAACCCAACATCACTTTATTCACAAACGGATACAACTTTTCCAAGGAAAGTTGTAAACTGATATCCATCACCTTCTTGAGGTTATTAACTCATCATAGCATTTTCCAAGAGTTGAAAAAACGATATGGTACCTCATATATGGCTTCTTGGCCGATAGGCACTCCTATATAAGATCTACAACTCAATACAACTCGTTTTAGGGTTTCAACTATACAACTCTTCTTGGTCTTTTCATCACCAAGAATACCATCACTCAAATATGATTCAAACATGGTGACGTTTTTTATATATCCTATATATGATTCTAAGAGAGAGTAGGGACACTCTAGAGGTGGTAATTTGCATATCAACCCTACATTTTGGGTAAATTGCAATTTGCACCAAAATTGGTACACAAGGCACATGCATTATTCAAACAAGCTCCAACTTGGAACTTAGGCTTTCCACAAGCCACCCCTTAGAATCATTCTCTCTCTTATGATTCTAAAGAACTTGAGGCACGGTCAACATGTGACATATTGCAATATAACCCCTCATCTTGGGTAAATTGTAATTTACACCCAAACTATCATATAATGCACAAACAATTTGCAAATAAACTCAAACTTGGAAATTAAACTCTCCTTGAGTCTTAATTACTTTTCAATAGATTAAAACAAGTTTATAAATAACTTACTTAAGAAAAATTTCCAGGGTTATGGCATAACCCAGGTCAGGGATGTTACATATCAAGTTGGGCAGATTGAGCTAAATGATATGTATTAAACTGGTAACACATATTAAGCAAACTAGGCAGTTACCACTGAGAAGTAGAACAATTTAAATTCTAAGAAGGAATATGAATAACATGTACTAAAGTTGATTTCTCTTATGGAATTATAATTCAAGAAATCAGTACAAAGATAAGGCAAACGGTCATCCAATATGAATCATATTTGAACCTAAGAAAAATATACTACACGATTGTATTACGTCTTTTATTATGCCCTGAGGACTTGAATCGCACCATTCAAATCCAATTGACCACTACAACATCAAATTTGGTGCCATGCAAGGTCTATGGAAAAGTTGGAATCCACGACCTCTCCACCACCTCTTGGTCAGTACAAGAGAAACACCGTAGAGACATATATGTCAACTACAAACAAAGACATATAGTCAAGATGAAGGATCGGATCATGCATGGTTGTCCTTATAAAACATCTAGTGCTCTTTGGTAAAGGTCATGATGCTAGATAATAGGCTCACACATGGTCGTTCTAAAAAGAGGCATCAAATGAAGTTAAACTATTGCCTATCACATATCACAAAGGAGTATAGATCACGCATGCCCATCTCACACAAAGGGCCAGGTATGACTGAAGTCATCCTACCCAATCTACAATTGTGGATGCAAGGAGATACTTGACTTGAACCCCTGCATATTCAAAAATATGCGCTCTGAGTTTCCCGTAGGAATGGCTCGTTTCACCATCTTAAAATAAAACTGACACTGGAATGGATCTATGGCATAGGGCACCCACATGATTAGGGTTTCACTTGATTAGTTAGGCCAATTGTGTGTCTTTTAGCATCAATCAAGTTGCAACAAATAAATTCAAAACATGCTCTACAAAGATAAGGGGATAATGCCACTCCATAAGATATAAAAAGTATAAGATGTGAATTTGTTACATCATCACTTGGTACTTGTAGCACTGCCATTCACAAGGCCATCAACAATGTCACATCACTATGGTATACAATCCCTCAATCACATCACTATAGGATAACACCTATCACTAGGCTCTAAGCCTCTTCTAGGTCTTAAGACCCATCACATCATTCCTACATATACAATATTACAGTGTGCCTCACATTGCACATAATCACCATTACATATTATACAATGATCACCATAGCTTTCACATGGTTATGACATACATTCAACCTACAAGGTTAGAATTGCACAAGTAGGAGAGAGAAAACATAATCACATGCCATTCATCCAAGAAAATTCAACATGTATAACATACCCTAGAATTAGGGTTAGGGTTTCACCTACATAGCCAATTAGGGTTTCATTGTATCAATCAATCACCAAATCCTAGATTCATCGCCTCCAACATATTTGAAGTTTATTAGGTTTAAAAATTATTAATTATGAAGATCATTCATATTTACATCGACATGTAGGTATTAACACGTGGTGTAGAAATCCAGCTCAACTAGGTGTAGCAATCACTTTAGGTGATAGAGTATAGCGACCATGATTCACTTGTAGTGACCATGTGTTGCGACCCACCTAGCTAAACATGTGTTATGACCCGTCATCATACTTGGGTCTTAATCAACCATCATAATAGTCATCTCAACCGAAACACAACATCAAACAAAACATATGTACTAACTCTAAGATGTCACGACCACACCCTAATAGGGTTAGGGTTTTGACCGCTACCAAAAGGGTCATCATGTGTAGCAACCCGCTACACATCACCATGTACCTAGAACTCATCAAAGGTTTATGTCACAACTGAAACAAAGATAGGTAGAGACCATCCAACCAAAGCCAGAGTGTGTCGACCGAAATAAGACCAAGTGTAGCAACCATAATGTCACAACATTCCTTTTATTGCATTCACTTTGATGTGGTTGTACTACACATACTTGCACTTCACTTACATCTAGTGTGGGCAATATAGTATCATCATACATCTAACATGGGCCAAGGAATCATACATCCATGTTAGGCAACATACATCCACACCATGCTATGTGCTCTAGTAGCTACAACCCATCATATTCATTTATGTTCTATTAGATTTGGCGAAGTATAACTCATACTAGTTCAACCAAGCAATCATATCCAAATACGAGCATTCAAGATATTATATATCATAGGCAACCAGAAAACTAGTCTTATACTTAATAAAACCCACGTACCTGAGTTCAGAGATTCATAGATATCTTGATCATCTAGACAATCTGGTCATCACCTGGTTAATAACAAATATTCATCATTAATACAAGGTTCACCGTTATTAATGGTATTTTGGTCTAGTTTAGGATTTAGGTCAAATATTGGTGTTACTGATCTAAAATGTGTCTCTGGTATTTTTATAGTGATCCAGATGTCATTCTAAGGGTCTGGTTCAGATTTCATATTTTTTTGATAATTGTGCTATTTTCTATAATTAATATAAGATTCAAAGCATCTAAAAAATGCATAAATTGGAAAGACCTAGTATTTTGACATAATTCTCAGATCAGAGTTCATATTTAGTATCCATATAATTTTACAGTGCAAATATATTTTTCTTAGATTTTATCTCCATCGCGTACTAATTATACTAGTACAGTAACCCTAAAAAGAAGCATTGCTTTCTAAACTAGATGCCATCATCGATGTGCATTCAGAGTCTGATCTAGCGATCTAGCAATGAAATAGACATTTTTATGGATATGTGGATATTTTTTGGACATATTTTGGACAATGGGGCTATTTTTAACCATTTTTCTAAGATCATATCTATTTCTTGAGAATTAATAAATGATTTACCTTACAGAAGGACTGGGTCGGCTGGGTCAGTAGGTTTGAACCCGGTTCAGTCTAAGAGGAGAGTCAAGAGGGCTTGGGTTTCTCTCTCTGTTCTCTCCTTCATGCCATGATACCCAATGCGGGACTCGTCCTATGGTTGGGCGCGACTTCCTCCTCCTCTTCTCGCAGGCAATCTCCACTGTGCTCGGGAGTCACTCCAGATCAGGGAGCCGCCGTGTCTGAGGGCCGCGGTGAGAGGAAGCATGGGTTCAAGCAACCCTTCCCCCCCCTTATGAGACCCTGATGGGCACCAAGTGCTTGTGGGTGGCGATCGGCCATCACCGACTATCTAGGATGGCTGGGAAGGGTCTTCTACTTGAAGTAGCCGCCGCAGATGGCATCTCTAGCAGCGATCCTCCCAAAATTCATGGGTGAATGGCCCTCTTCAACTCGCAAGGCATCAAGGAGATTAGGAAGACTCAATCTCCTAGTTCCTAACAAATAACAGGCCTGCCATCATATTGCAAAATGGCTCATCCTTGTTCCAATGCTGCCGTCGTGAGGGAAACAGGCAGTGAGGAATTGACCGGCCTAAATCGCGCATCCTAAAAGTGGAGGCGGATTTGAAGTAGTCATACTTTTACATTTATAACCTGAAACCTTCTAGGCCCCCACAACTTTGTTTATGGGGTCGAAGTAGATATATGGGGTCGAACACAGGGACAAGGGTGGTAGTGTAGAGAATGGTGAATCGACACGTTACACTTCGACAAGGGAAAAAGAGATGATAAAGTTCCACAACGAAACAGATGGTTAAGGTCGATAAAACAAAAGAGATCTATCTCCAACTGGAGCTACGAGGAAGATTAAGGTTTTAAGCAATTATCAGTTTTTAGGGGTTTACGCGCAACGGAAACAGAGGGATAACACTAATGCTATAGTAAGGTACGAAGGATAAAACTTCGGTAAAACAAGCGGCAGCAGAAACATCCTGTACCCCTCCTCTCGAAGCGGGTACCTCTAACCAAGCATCAACACCCCTCTCAAGGTTGCTGGACTTAAGTCAGGGTGGAAAGGTCCCTAAAGCAACTCCGATTCTGGGCACTCTCATACTCCAGAATCAGACCAAACACTAGAGCCAAAACACCTCTCTCGAGGCTGTTGCAATGGGAAAACACGGTTCGGTAGCTAATCGAAACGTGATCCAAGCGTACAAGCTAGAGTTCAGATGTTAAACATAGCAATCATCCAACAAAGGTACCAAACATACAGAAGCAGATAGCTAAATTCTTCTCTTTCCATAAACATATAATGGTCTGATTACATTGAAAAAGTAAAGAAGTAAATTACTGAAGTAATAAAGATAAACGTCACCTCCTTGATCGAGAAGGAAGACAGACAACAGCAGACTCTCCATCCCGATACCGTGCATGAGCCTCGCCCGATACGCCTGTGTCGGGCGGCGCCCTCTCAGGCGACACACTCATGACGGGTAGACGTATCGCGCGGGGTGCCCTTTCCCGATACGGTCATGTCGGGTGGCACCCTCTCGGGCGACATGTCGTGATAAGAGATATGTATCGGGGTTCAGTATCGTGTCTGTCTTAGAGTGTTGCTTTAAGTATCGGTCCTTGGTATCAGGTGTCCTTGTTGGCCGAAATCGGCCTGCAGTGGTGCCCGGGACGGCCCTAAGTGAACATTCCCTCCCTCTCAGGATGGGGAAGTGCTCACCTAGAATCGCCCGACACAACCTCTGAGGCACGATACGCTAGCTCCATGCTCTTTACTCTGGTAGCTCTCGCAGGGTTCTGACCCATCCCATCAGAGTCTTGTAGCTGCGATTTATAGGCAGCGGTTGTGGAAGTTATGGTGCTCCGGCCGCCACATGTTCTTCCTTCAGCTCCATTATCGCGCCCCAGGGATGCCAGATATGCATGTCGCGTGATACAAAGATGTCGGGTTTTCAGTCATCGTAATGAGTGTTGCCTGCTGGTGGGTGGCCCATATCGCCCGACATGCTTTGGCAGTCATGACGGGTTCGACTCCCAGTCGGGTAAGCAGCGTATCGCTCGTCCGCTTCCTCTTGCGCGACACCCATGTGTCACGCGTCTGTGTATCGCGCTCCCCTATCGGGCAGTGAGCGTATCGGTCGACTTCCTGGGAAAAAGGATGATGTAGGTAGGACACGTTTATGGGCCGGGACGGGCCTTTTCGATGATAAATGAGTCAAAAATGGAGGAAAACTCTGCAAAAGATGGTAAAATTGAGTTAAGGGCATAGTGATGCCTGTTTATTCAAAAAAATATATAAAAAGAGAGGAAAATAGTTTAAAAGCGCAGTTTTGAAAACGAAATAAGGGCCAAAAGCATCACAAAATCTGGTGTTATCAACTCCCCCAAACTTAGCATTTTGATTGTCCTCAATCAATCTCTAAACTTTATTTTGTGATGCTTCTTCTTGACCGGTATTTTTAGTCCATGGGTTTGAGCGAGCATTGAGATGTCTCACAGAGAATGCGCCCCAACCACGAACAACATACTTTATTTCTCCTGCCTTATTTAAGCAAAAAAAAAATTCTACAGCTTCAGCAAGACTTTGGTGCACGATTTTGAAGTTAGCTTTCACACCAAACAGCTTTTGGGGCAGAAAGTTGTGTGCTTGGGTAGGCTTAAGGCTTTTTGGGTTTTTCTTGTTTCCCATCAGTCCATCCAGGTAAGGGTCTATTAGCGGGCAAGTGGTCCTTGTAGTCCAAGACATTTGGCTTTAGAGCAGTGATTTCACATCCTGCGTACCACTGCCTCAGATCTACCATGCCTAAAGATGGGTACTTTTGGAAAACAAGTGTGTATGTATTTTTTTCTTTCTTTTCATATGGCACAACTCTCATGCTTTTATTCACTCTCATAAGGTTATTCTCTCTTTTTGGGATTTTATTGGGTAAGGGAAAACAAGAGAATTTTTGTTGTTTGGGCAGCTTTTTCCTTCTGCATACATGTCTCTTAGCTGTTGCGAGATTATTTTTTGAAATTTTTGGCGTGGAAAGTCGTAGTCTTTTTTTGTTTGGGGCTGCATTATCAGAAAGACATAGCAAAACCTGCATCTCTTTAGGCACATAGAAAATAAACTGGGAAGAAGTCATATCTGATTTTTACTATATAGCGTCTTTGTACATATGTATGGAGACAAAATAAGCAAAAAATTTCAAAATTTTTGTATATATGTACATATGTTATAGAAGAAGAATAGAAGAACAGAAGGGTGAGGCCTGAAAATTTTTCGAAATTTTTATACCTCCCTCACTGGTACATGGTACCCCCCCCCCAAACTTACTCCACACTATGTCCCAGAGTTGTGAAGTAGATAAGGTAGGGTAATGTTACCCCAGTGAGGGTTACCCGGTGAGCGCACCTGTGCCAGATAGAAGCTCCCACACATATTCTCCTCGCTTGCTGTGGTAGTCAATGTGGTAGAACTGGTCAGGCGTCGCTTCATTTGATATCCATTCCAGCATGAAGATGTCACAGTCATTGGATAAGGGAATCTGTTCTGGACTGCGGTGGAAGAACTGAAGCTCATGCCATTTGCTTGTTGCTGTGTCTAGGAATGGTTGTATCAGTGCTGCCACCTCATCATAGTATTTTCTTACTAAGCGCTCGAGGGAGGTCAACGCTACTGATGTACACTGCACTAGATGATCTTTGTTACTGTCTGAGCTGTTGTAAAAGATTCCTGCTCATTGGCGAGTGTACATCATCAAGAGTGTCTAGTGGTTGTAATGCAGGATGGGAAGGAAGATGGTGTGTGGAACCCTGTGCTCCAACTCTGCCAGAAATTGTTGCTTTGCTCTTGTTTCATCGGTGAGGCAGATGTCATTCAACAGCGTTGGATGAGCTATGTATGCGTGTTCGAACTTTGGCTGTAGTGTTTGTATGTAGGCGGCTGCCATAGATACTGCTAAGCATCCTCCACCTTTGACCATGTCCCTTAAGTCATCAACCGGGACTATGACATTGCCTGCCTCGTAGATGACATCCTCCAGGGTAGAATCAGCTAATTTCAGAACAATTTTGTTGACTTGCTCTAGCGTGAGAGTAGCGCACGAGAAGTGATTAAAATTGTTGATCAGTCCTTCTGCAACTTCAGGCGAAGTAGGGTCTTCAAATCCGTGCACTTTCCGCAGGATCTCCAACTGCTTGCCTGCCCCATAGGTGTCAGTCTCCATCTCAGCTTCCTTCTCAGGAGTGTTGCTGGGTTGCGAAGATGTGTCTTCTAAGTCGCTGTCCAGCAGCCTCTCTGGTATGCCCGCATCCAGGAAATAGCGCTTGTCCTTGACCAGCAACAGTGCATATATGCTTCTGAGCTGGTAGAAGTTTTGGCTCTGGAGTTGTCTTAAGTATCCGAAGACATGTATCATCTCCATGGCTCGCAGGACTATAAAGGTGCGGTTTCCACTTCCCTCTTCTTCTTGGATGAGGAAGTCCCTCAGTGTGAAGAAATTCCAGACACCGTCGTGACGTTGGGTTCCACTCTTGATAACACGGTGGGGACACAGCGGGAGTAGCCTCAGAAGTTTGTCTTCGGGGTGTACGAAAGTGTTTCCTATGCGCGGGACCTCTGTGACGTCCCCGGAATTTAAAAAACTTAATCTGATGTGTGACATCCAAATTGAAGCCCTCACCTCAGCGAGAATCCCAATTTAAACATCCCACATGAGGCTAAGAAGAAGAAAATTAGAGGAAGTCAAAAGGAAACAATCAGTAGCACATATACATGAACAATAAACAAACCACAACACATGTTCACCATTCAACATATAATTACAACATGAATTGTTACAACATTTGATATTACATATTGAACAACAAACTACTAAACATATACATGTACTACAACTAAACTATAGGATCTTAAGACAACAGGTCCACCTGTACATCAGCTCGCCACACAACTCTCACTATCCTGGATCTTCAAGAGCATAACCACAACCTAAACAAAAGATTACACGTGGTACATGTCAGCACAATATTTCAAGAATATTGTACTGAGTACGCCTACGTGACTTTTTATATATACCTCTCATCATATCTTGGCAATAAGATAAAACTAATACTTGGCAGTAACAGAAGAATATAAGAAAAGTGTATACTTGCACAAAGATATTCATTAACAAAAGAGAACACACATTTTAAGCTTATTTCCATCATATATCTCGTGCATCTGCCCCTAGGGCTTTTATGTCTTTAGGCCTTGTCATATAATTTGTACATCTTCCCCTAGGGCTTTGATGTTACATCTGCCCCTAGGGCTTTGATGTTTGTCAATGCACTGTACTACCAAAGAGTTTAGTGCTATCATATGATGGATCAGATATTTTGTGTTTCATGTGTTCATAGACATAGGTACGGAAAATCAAGCAACATATCATGCAAGAACAATCATATCATCCAATATCATATGCCAAGTATTTTACTACACATATAACACAAGCATATTGTATAATAAGCCAAGTAAGAGGTAATGGCGTACCTTCCAAAGAAACATCCTAATCACATATCCTCATATCATCTACATCCTGGTCAACCCTGATTAAGATAAGACAACATACTATTATCAGATTCTCCTCATCTTACATCTCATCTTAACCCTAATCGTGTTCATATTAGGGTTTTCTTACTCATTAGGATATTCTCATGATTACTTGTATTCTTGCCTTAGATTTATCTTACTGATGTCATATTCCAGATTATAGTTCATCAACTGGATATACTCATGTGTCACATTATTATGTGAACATATTTAACATTATGTCACTTTCATGAACCATATAGGGTTGCATCACATGTTTCAAGGTTCATCTTAATATAACATGAATTTCATGTATAATATTGATCACATAATTAAAACTGATGTTCCATATACTGATATGAGATTACTCTATAATTTTCATCATTTACTGAGCATGTATGTATTTATAGTATATTAATTAGGGTTATAAGCCCTAATTAGCAAGATTAGGTAAATTACATGATTTTGTACATCAAAATCATAATTACTGGCATCATATGCATTCTATACATAATTATAGACTTACTGACATGTTATCATAATTTTAGAACATTGTTTGATATTTATTATCCATCAAATGAGAATTTCACATCTTACATGAGATCACTATTATAAGTGCATAAAAAGCCTGATATTATGGTTTCAAGTTATTCTACGAATATTTCTGAGAAAAACGGTACCTTGTTTGTATTTTTCTGATCATCAAGCTAATTACTGTGTTTTATCGAAGTTCTGAGTATTTCGGATTAATTACCTTCATTGTGCTAATCATGAGTTGACACATCAGCATCACGGGTTGGTTCTTTCTCCTGCTGGGACCCAATCCAGATCATACGTGCATCTCCTTGCTCCAGCGCCGCTGGGATCTATTCTGTAACGGCGCCGCAGCATACCTCACCTTCGGTGAGCAATAGAGAAGTGCCTCCTCCTCACTGCTTGAGTCCGGTTGCGCCTATGGGAGGTTCACATCCTTGACTTGCCGCCGAGACTCCATATCACCGAAGCTCGCTGCTAAGGCTTCTTGGGTTCTCTCTCCGTTCTGGGCGTGCGGTCGTGCACCGCCAGGGTCGCCCCCTCAACTCTGCTCGGTGCTCGACACCATCATGCATCGTCTCCTAGGCAACGACCACCGCCATGGGGCCTCTTCCCGATCGTGAGAGTCATCGCGGCATCCTGGGAGTGTCCTGTCTGGCTGGCTATGGTGGGCCGAACTACCTCCCCTCCTTGCTACAGGTCCAGTCCGCACCACCGCCCAAGCCGCCGCCGCCTGGCTTGCTGGTTCGTCGCTCCTCGCACTGGTCTGCGTTCTCTCCTATTTGCGTGAAATCCAGGAAGCCCGATCCCATACATGCGGCTCCCTTGTTCTAGGTGTTGCTGCTGGGAGAGCAACGAATCCACCAGTGGTGGCTCTGGTGGTCGTCACTGACTTGGAGAGCCTGCCGCCGCTCCATGCTTCGGGCTGCACTCCTCTGACCACCCCTCGATTCCGCAGCGGTTTTCATCCTACACCATGGGCACCACACATTCTCATCATAGGCATCGGTTCTTCCCTCTCACACAAAGCCTCCGACTACGAGTCCATGATCCCCAGCGAGCAGTCAGCGCCTGTTTGGGAATCCGGCAAGAGACCGACTGACCACCGAATCCTCTCTCCTCCACAAGCGATCCTTGGTTTCGCCTCCGCTGGCCTCTTCTCCAACTCCTGGCGATCTTCTCTTGGGTGTGAAGTTGACGGTGTGTTCTCCTCCAGAACTCCCCCAACGACGCTAACAAGGAAGCCAATAGGACAATTAGGGCTCGTTTGATATCTCCTAATGAGGGTTGTAGGGCCTCATAACGTGATGGCATGACCCATGACCTCCACGTTCCCAAGTCGTGGGTGTCATTGCCGTACCCAGTTGCAATTGATGCAAGGAAAGTGCTCACCAGTCGTCTGATTGCATCCTAGGATCTATGACAAAGCACAAAAGAGTCGATCCATAGCTCCTTCTACAACACGTTCATATTGTTGGTCACACTTTCCATTACTTAAAAGGACACATGATGCATGGTTGTAGAAATCAACTAGTAATCTTTATTCTAACTTCATCAATACGCCAATTATTTTATCAACTTCAAACCCTTATAAATCTTTATGGGAACATGAAAATATAGTGAAACCTATAGCCATAGATTCATAACTATCCATGATACCTCCCATCCAATTTTGGTACCAAGAATCACTTGTTTGACCAGTCAATAAAATTCCTCAAAAGGCATTAAAAGAGAGATCTTAATCATTATATAAATCTCAATCAACATTCCAACTTTACTAAAAATACTTGGAACTCTCATTATAACTCAAGATATGGATTTTAATATGTTATTGGAGATTTATGGATTTCAAAAATCCACTCCATCACATCCTACGCACCTTAAAAGATATTTCCTCCTCGAAATTAAGCTAGAAAACCCACTTTGTCACATCATATACATCTTAAAGGAACTTTCATCCTTGAAAGTACACAATACTCATACTTCCAGGGAAAACCTTATCTTGCCTTCATCCACATGTGGGCACTATTCTACGTGTAACATATTCACAAAACAAAGTTCCATGATCATATCCAAACCACTCTTAGGAGGTTTCAAAAGCATCTAGTGTGAAACCTCACTTCATAGAAGGCTCAACCAAGGGTTTAGAAGCTTAGGTTATGTCATTACATATCTCATATATCAGGTTTGCATCCTTATCCTAACCCGTGCATTAGGGTTCTCACATCATATTACCATATTATAAATGAGTTAACTAAACTAACCCATTATATCAAGATGTTGTCAACATTTATTTTAGATAATTGTTAGAACATGTTCAACATTAACATATGCCTTTTAGGAGGGAGTTAACTATCATTAACTCACATCATCCATCTAGATCACATCAAGGTGTCATACATGTTATGTTCTGCTAACCTTCAAACTATATTTTCCATCTTTATTAATCATTAAGATTAACACATCATTTAACATGCTTCATTCATATGATCTTATTTCATTGTTCATACTAAATTTCAACATTTACTAGTGATTTCATCATAATCTTAGCCAACAATATCACATTATCATCACTATTCCTGTATATGGTTAACCATTTATGCATTGATATCAATTAAATTATCTCTAGATATTTCATCATATCACGTCTATATATCACACCTAGAGATTAGATCACATCCTTACATATATTATATCATGGTTGTGCAAAACCAACTTATGCAAGTGGCTCGTTAAACATATATCAAAACTTTTATCTAGTCCAACTGAGGTTCTTCTAACCCATACCACGAGGGTAGTATCGTGCTCAGTCTCTCTGAGCTAACTCAACTCAATGAGCATCTCATATGCATATACTTTATCCTCCCTCTTTGGTTTAGGGTTTCCAGTTCTACCTCATTGGCACTAGCCATAGCTTTACAAGCTCTATCCACATAAGCACAAACCAAAACATGCTATGACATACTCTTCATAGATCTCTAACCATGAAACATCTTACCCAAAACTCTCTTATATACACCACCAGATTCCTATGTGGGAAACTACCAACCCGAGCATGAGGCTATCCAGAAACTAACACAGTTACCTCCTCCAGGGTCTTGGGACTCTCTCTCCCTCACCCAGATGGTAGGTACTCATATCTATGTTCACATATACACATATAACCAGCCTCTCTCTAAATCTAGGGTTTGGTCCTCCCAAGGACAACTAGGGTTCAACAAGACTATAGGAATCATGCACAAAGCGACCCAACTCAATCACTCAGGAGTAATCTAGTTTAGGACATATCATATCACGTATCTTATCATTCTCATATCTTGGAGTTTAGGTTCTATGACCTTCTCCCTGTGGGTCTCTCTCTCTCTTGAGCTAACCCAAAAAACGGGTCCTAACACTAGAGGTCCTCCTTCGTAAAAAAAGATTGAGGTCCATGCTGACTCACAACCTTATCTTAACTTAGAAAAGCACACATACTTGCATAATCAAAACACATCTCAAAACTTAAAACTGAACTTAAATCCTCGAAGATAAACATATATCATCATAAACACCTTATATCATCTATATAAGACTTACATCATATCAAAACTTATTTCATCTACTCCATCTATCACATATTCCAAAAAAGGCTCTAGACATCTAATCTAGAACTACTCTCTCTTCTAGACTGATGTCATTCACTTTCACTTGGGTTGCAAGACCACCTCCTACTCGTACATGTGTGGGGACACATTTTTGTAATACATATACATAATAAAATATTATATAGTTTTTCTCCGATAAAACAAGCATCAGAGAAAACTATCGAGGTTCGATCCATTTGGAATCAAAAACCAAATCCAGAAACGAGTGTCCTACACATAGTAGAGAGTCTAGTGTCATGAAAACTAGTGAAAAGGGTGAGAACATGGCATAGACTAGCGTAGCTACTCTAGACAACGAGCGCCATATGTCTAGGGTTTCTCTTCCCTTGATGCACGCCATTTCCAAATAGTGCAACGTCCCATACCGCTGCACTACAAGGAAAGAACGACATCTAAGGACTTCCTACTCAACAAGCACTAGTCTAGACCTAGTTCTCGGACATCTAGGTGCTAACCTAGAGGCTAGGTCAGATCTAGTCTCTAAAAGACAACTATTCTAACCCTAAAAGATTATTAAAGTTCAATGTTCTTTAGTTTGAGTTGCATAATGAGAAAATGTCAGGCTTTACTATTGTTCATGCTCTGATACCACCTGTGATGTCCCCGGATTTTCAAAAACTTAATCTGATGTGTGACATCCAAATTGAAACCCTCACCTCAGCGAGAATCCCAATTTAAACATCCCACATGAGGCTAAGAAGAAGAAAATTAGAGGAAGTCAAAAGGAAACAATAAGTAGCACATATACATGAACAATAAACAAACCACAACTCATGTTCACCATTCAACATATAATTACAACATGAATTGTTACAACATTTGATATTACATATTTAACAGCAAACTACTAAACATATACATGTACTACAACTAAACTACAGGATCTTAAGACAACAGGTCCACCTGTACATCAGCTCGCCACACAACTCTCACTATCCTGGATCTTCAAGAGCATAACCACAACCTAAACAAATATTACATGCGGTACACGTCATCACTATATTTCAAGAATATTGTACTGAGTACGCCTACGTGTCTTTTTATATATACCTCTCATCATATCTTGGCAATAAGATAAAACTAATGCTTGGCAGTAACAGAAGAATATAAGAAAAGTGTATACTTGCACAAAGATATTCATTAACAAAAGAGAACACACATTTTAAGCTTATTTCCATCATATATCTCGTGCATCTGCCCCTAGGGCTTTGATGTCTTTAGGCCTTGTCATATAATTTGTACATATGCCCCTAAGGCTTTGATGTTACATCTTCCCCTAGGGCTTTGATGTTTCTCAATGCAATGTACTACCAAAGAGTTTAGTGCTATCATATGATGGATCAGATATTTTGTGTTTCATGTGTTCATAGACATAGGTACAGAAAATAAAGCAACATATCATGCAAGAACAATCATATCATCCAATATCATATGCCAAGTATTTTACTACACATATAACACAAGCATATTGTATAATAAGCCAAGTAAGAGGTAATGGCGTACCTTCCAAAGAAACATCCTAATCACATATCCTCATATCATCTACATCGTGGTCAACCCTGATTAAGATAAGACCACATACTATTATCAGATTCTCATCATCTTACATCTCATCTTAACCCTAATCGTGTTCATATTAGGGTTTTCTTACTCATTAGGATATTCTCATGATTATTTGTATTCTTGCCTTAGATTTATCTTACTGATGTCATATTCCAGATTATAGTTCATCAACTGGATATACTCATGTGTCACATTATTATGTGAACATATTTAACATTATGTCACTTTCATGAACCATATAGGGTTGCATCACATGTTTCAATGTTCATCTTAATATAACATGAATTTCATGTATAATATTGATCACATAATTAAAACTGATGTCCCATATACTGATATGAGATTACTCTATAATTTTCATCATTTACTGAGCATGTATGTATTTATATTATATTAATTAGGGTTATAAGCCCTAATTAGCAAGATTAGGTAAATTACATGATTTTGTACATCAAAATCATAATTACTGGCATCATATGCATTCTATACATAATTATAGACTTACTGACATGTTATCATAATTTTAGAACATTGTTTGATATTTATTATCCATCAAATGAGAATTTCACATCTTACATGAGATCACTGTTATAAGTGCATAAAAAGCCTGATATTATGGTTTCAGGTTATTCTACGAATATTTCTGAGAAAAACGGTACCTTGTTTGTATTTTTCTGATCATCGAGCTAATTACTGTGTTTTATCGAAATTCTGAGTATTTCGGATTAATTACCTTCATTGTGCCAATCATGAGTTGACACATCAGCATCACGGGTTGGTTCTTTCTCCTGCTGGGACCCGATCCAGATCATACGTGCATCTCCTTGCTCCAGCGCCGCTGGGATCTGTTATGTAACGACGCCACAACATACCTCACCTTCGGTGAGCAATAGAGAAGTGCCTCCTCCTCACTGCTTGAGTCCGGTTGCGCCTATGGGAGGTTCCCATCCTTGACTTGCCACCGAGACTCCATATCACCGAAGCTCACTGCTAAGGCTTCTTGGGTTCTCTCTCGGTTCTGGGCGTGCGGTCGTGCACTGCTAGGGTCGCCCCCTCAACTCTGCTCGGTGCTCGACACCATCATGCATCGTCTCCTGGGCAACGACCGCCGCCATGGGGCCTCTTCCCGATCGTGAGAGTCATCGCGGCATCCTAGGAGTGTCCTGTCTGGCTGGCTACGGTGGGCCAAACTGCCTCCCCTCCTTGCTACACGTCCAGTCCGCACCACCGCCCAAGCCGCCGCCGCCTGGCTTGCTGGTTCTTCGCTCCTCGCACCGGTCTGCGTTCTCTCCTATCTGCGTGAAATCCAGGAAGCCTGATCCCATACGTGCGGCTCCCTTGTTCCAGGTGCTACTGTTGGGAGAGCAACGAATCCACCAGTGGTGGCTCTGGTGGTCATCACTGACTTGGAGAGCCTGTCGCCGCTCCATGCTTCGGGCTGCACTCCTCTGACCACCCCTCTATTCTGCCGCGGTTTTCATCCTACACCACGGGCACCACACATTCTCATCATAGGCATCGGTTCTTCCCTCTCGCACAAAGTCGCCGACTACGAGTCCATGATCCCCAACGAGCAGTCAGCGCCGCTTCGTGTTTGGGAATCCGGCGAGAGACCGACTGACCACCGAATCCTCTCTCCTCCGCAAGCGATCCTTGGTTTCACCTCCGCTGGCCTCTTCTCCAACTCCTGGCGATATGCTCTTGGGTGTGAAGTTGACGCTGTGTTCTCCTCCAGAACTCCCCCAACGACGCTAACAAGGAAGCCAGTAGGACAATCAGGGCTCATTTGATATCTCCTAATGAGGGTTGTAGGGCCTCATAACGTGATGGCATGACCCATGACCTCCACGTTCCCAAGTCGTGGGTGTCATTGCCGCACCCAGTTGCAATTGATGCAAGGAAAGTGCTCACCGGTAGTCTGATTGCATCCTAGGATCTATGACAAAGCACAAAAGAGTCGATCCATAGCTCCTTCTACAACACGTTCATATTGTTGGTCACGCTTTCCATTACTTAAAAGGACACGTGATGCATGGTTGTAGAAATCAACTAGTAATCTTTATTCTAACTTCATCAATACGCCAATTATTTTATCAACTTCAAACCTTTATAAATCTTTATGGGAACATGAAAATATAGTGAAACCTATAGCCATAGATTCATAACTATCCATGATACCTCCCATCCAATTTTGGTACCAAGAATCACTTGTTTGACCAGTCAATAAAATTCCTCAAAAGACATTAAAAGAGAGATCTTAATCATTATATAAATCTCAATCAACATTCCAACTTTACTAAAAATACTTGGAACTCTCATTATAACTCAAGATATGGATTTTAATATGTTATTGGAGATTTATGGATTTCAAAAATCCACTCCATCACATCCTACGCACCTTAAAAGATATTTCATCCTCGAAATTAAGCCAGAAAACCCACTTTGTCACAACCTCTTTGTTGCAGCAGTTGAGTAGTTGAACGTCATGACTACAGAAGTCACCAACGCACAGGAACCAATTCTTTCGATGTTTGTAGGGGGCCAGCACTAGGTTTGGGTTGTGCTCTTCAATGTGCTTCAGCATACTGGCCACCTGTGTAGATTCATACAAACCCCTCATCAGTTTTCTCGCCAAGGCCGGGGTGGCATTGTAGCTCATCTGTCGGCCTGTCCTAACGCCTGCGTTCTCTATCACGACGCCTTGTAGGACCCTGAACAACTTCTTTCCAAAAACGGCTGGGGAGCGAAATATGCTTCTTAGCGCTCCCCGTTGCACTGAGAAATAGCCGTCACTCTAGATGACTTCTTCTTCATCAGCCTGCAACCTTAAGACCTTATTCAGTAGCTTCTGGTCCCTGATCGTCAGGTATCTGATGGCTCTTCTGTCGAAGTCTGCCATCTCGAAGGAAGGTATCTCCGACGGCACAGAGAATGCATTTGTCGTCGATCTTCTTCCTCTGGGGGTGTGCCTTTGGTTGGCAGCGCATATGTCCCCCCATTCTCCCTCCGATTCATCAGAAGAATCCTCCCCAATGCTGACAGATTTGTCGTTGTCTTCGACTTCATTTAGGGAGGCAGAGGGAGCGAAGTCTTCAATGCCTCGGGAGCTCTCCTCCTCTACTGGAGACCCTATGGCAGACTTATGCGTTGTTTCCTATTCGGGCGCTGCAGAAGGCCCGTTGGAGGAGGAAGACGACGATGATCTCGACAAGGTTGTTGACGAGTGGGGTGGAGAGCCTGATCCAGGTGGCAACGGAGACCTTCTCGGCTACCTTGGGCGTGGATGGTCGTCCCCCCTGTTTAGCCTCTCCTCAATCACGTCAAGGCGCTGGAGGGCATGCTGAAGAGTTGTATTGAATACCTCTAGTTGGTCAGGAAGTCCAACTAGAGTCAACAGCGCCTGTTCCTGGTCATTCAGCCTCTGCTGGAAAAAAGACAACTTGCGGGTTAGAGAAGTAAAAGTATCCAAGTGGCTTTCTGTTACCTCCCGCAAGTAGTCGAATTCATGCCCCAACATTTTTCTGAGCGACGGAGGGGCTCCTACAGATCTCCCTCTCGTCCCCTCGATACCTCCCTCGTGCGAGGGTCTACCTAACGAGGTAGAACCTATCTCGATCGTCTGCGAGGCAGATGTCGGTGGGCGAGGCGTCGGTGCTTTTGTGGCTGCCTTCGCCTTGCCTTCTTGTCGTGGCAGAGAAGGTCGTGGTGTGGGCGGATGCTGCTCCACTTCTTCATCGTTGGCTATCTCATCAATAGCTGCTATAGGAGATATCGATGTCAGTGTCGGCATTAGCAGTGCAGCTCCGAGCTCCATTTTGAGGAACTCGGTGAACACCCTATTATCGGCGTCCGGCTGTGCTTCTTCTTCTGCCTCTAAAGGCACTACAGGAGCCTCAGGGGCTATGGTTGTCTCTTTTGCGACAGCTCCCATCGTTGTCTTGGCGACCTCAACGATCGTCGGTGCTTCTTCAGCCACGACAGGCGGTTTTGTTATTGTGGCTGGTATAGTATGCTCTTGGGCAGCGGGCTGCTCGGTAGCGCCTGTAGAAGATTTGTCCTGCCGAGCGACAAGAGGGATTGGTTCTCCTCTTGTAGCTGCCCTTTCTTGTATTCTGGTGGTGGCGGTGTAGGCTGCGTCTACCACCACAACTTCTATTTCCACTACGGTGAAGACCAGCTTTTCTGCGTCATAGGTGGCGCAGTGAGGGAGAGGGAGGAGGATATTTGTCCTTGCAAACATGTAGAAATAGAATCTCCCCTCCTTCTTTATAATGTTGGCCCTCATGAGGTACTTGAGGTCGATCAGCTCATCGCCCTCATCCTCGACAGACTGCGCGGTTCCCGTGGGTACCCAAGCCCAACCGCAATTAGGTTGACGATGTCACCCATGCAGTATTCCTTGCTGGCATCCTTTATTGGGTGCAGCCTGTTCAGCAAAAACCCCCCAAGGTTGATCACTCTTCCCTCCATCATGTGCCACATGACATGGAGTTCTTCGGTGCAAATGTTGTTGGATTCATTCTTGCTAAACAGTAGACATGCCACCAGCTTGCGCACTATCCTCCATAACAGGAGTGCACCGCCGCCACCTTGCTTCCCGGCTTGAACGATGTTTCGCCGGTCAGCCTTTTCCAGAGATCAACGGGGTTGAACCCGTCTCCTTCGGTGATCCTTTCACCGTTATTTAGCAGCCTCTCCTCCTCCTTGCTAGAAGAGAAAAATTTTGTTAAGTAGCTTTTCGGAGATGACGTGCTCTTAGTTGTACACCCACGCTTGCAGTCTGTCTGCTCCGCCATATTCTTCTTTTTCCATTGCGGTATTCTTCACTCGGAGGAGAGATGACATGAACTCTCTCGTGAGTTCGGTGTAGGAGGCAGAACGGCTGAGGCAGATTTTCCTCAGTCCTTCCGCGGCAAGGATGCTCTCCAGTCTTTCAAAGATACCCATTTGAATGAAAGAAGTCTGGTGGAAAAATATGCTTGGCATGTAGAGCTTGGTCACCAGTTCTACATAACGGCGTCCATGCTCATCATCTCTCGGCACGAACCTTCCTGGTGTGTGATCCAGGGGTTCTGCCACTGCTGTTGGAGATGTGGTTGGATCCGCCACTTCTCCCGTCCTTATTCTCTTTTCTACTGTTAATGAACCAACCGCCTCAGGATTCGAGCGTTTCTTCCCGACCATTGTCGCTTCAGCTGCAGCTTCGGTGTCGATTCTTCTTTCGTGCTCGTAAAATCGAACGACGGTCTGCTTTTTACGGGCCATTTCTGTGAGCATTAAACAAATTCATTGTACCGATATTAAGGTAGGCAGAGCTAAAATTTGATACCGACATTTAAAAGGAAAACTAGCTACTCTATAAAATCGGTCTGATACAAAAATCACCCGACACCACTGTATCGGGTGATACGAAGCTTTCAAAGATGAAGGCTCGTGCTCGATACGATTAGGGTATCGTCCGTCGAAAAACATCATAGGCGATATAGAACAAGATGATACGCACAAAACTGTGCGTCAGGTTCCCTGCCCGACATGGGTGTGTCGGGCGGTACGGCTGCGAGAAAGAAAGCGCCCCATAGACCGTTCTTCATAGAAAAATAATGTGTCGCCATACAACAAAACAAGCGAGACGGCACATGGAGGGTGTCACGGTTATCGCCCGACATGGTGTATCGGGAAAGCGTGTCCTAAAGGCATGTCGCGCGACACGCGTGTCGGGCGATACAAGGGAGCTCAGCTAAAGTCATAAGTCCAATAAGTTATGTGCGATAGGAAGGTTGTGTCAGGTTAGCCAGGACGATATGGCTATCAGGCTATACCTTTGCTATTTTCTTAGGTTTTCTGCGTGATACGAGAGCAGAAAAAGGATGCGCGACACGGGAGCGAACGAAGGAAATCACCGCACGATACAGGTAGGTAGAATAGTAAAATGCAGTAGCCCGACACGGTAAAAGCTTTGCACTATATATAGAGATCCCAACCGGGGGTAAAATGGGTAATTCTGGGACATGCGTCGGCCGTTGGGATAAGTCATTCCCGAGACGGGTAGTCCATCCGTCGTCACAAGGGTAATTACTCATCTTGCACGATACTGGTGCACGCCACCCAGGCATGTCATCCGTCACGGCCGTTGTGATGCCCGAAATACCATCGCCTGATATGAGCGCGCTCAGCGCGTCGGTTGAGCTGCCGCCCGATCCAGTCAGGAAAAAGAGTTACCTTCTTGATGCATGGTTTCCCGACACAAGGCCCTAAGGAAAAGAAACACTAGATAAAACCCAAAGGTGAAGTGAAGGAAAAAGGCGATAGATGGGTAAAACATCATCGACCTAAGGCTAAGTCCCTAGCCTCAGATAGTATTACTCATCCAGGTCTATAAAATGGAGCGGTGGCCCATAAAACAAAAGAGTCAGTGCATGTGGCGCATGTACTGACCCGGGCCTTATTACAGTCCAAATGTTCATAATGTTTGTTTTGTAGGAAAGTAAATTGCATCCTATTCTAGGAAAGAAAAGAAAGCTCGGGCTGCCTCCCGAGAAGCGCTATAGTTTTCATCTCTAGCTTGACGTCTTCTAGCTTCTTCACTCCTTAGCTTCCGGCCTCATCCATCTCATGCAACTCGATCCCCATTTCTCTCGATCACTGCCCTGCCTTCTTTGCCGTTTCAGTATTGGAAGATATTTTTCCAGAAGGATTCTTCATTAATTCGGCCATTTGAGCTAACTGCTGATCAATCTGGCGTTGATGCATCTAAATATCTGCCAATTGGACCAGTAATGAGTTCAAAACACCCAAATTCGATAGCGCACTCTGCGCTAACTGTTTATTAATAGTGTCCTGCCTCTTTACAAAATCAAACAGTTTCCCAACCACATATGATTTGCTAGAAACCTTATCCTTCTCCTTGGTCGATCCTTGGTACTTGACTTGACCCTGGAAGTTTCCCTTGCTCGTTTGGAAGGGGGTGTTTTTAGTGTACAACCCTGGTCCTCCCCTCTTCTCAAATGATTGGGGTGGCTTAGAGGAGCTATGTAGCTGATGTGAGTTCTCCGCTGCATCCTTTTTACCGTAGCTAAAACCGGGGTGGTCTGGCCTTTTAAAATTTACAAAAGAGACATTTTCAATCTCTTCAGCCTCAGATTCAATATCGCTTGATGCGTCTGGTCAGGTGTAGATGCAATTATCTACCCCATGCCCCCTTCTCTACATTTCACACACTTCATTACTTTTTCAACCTACTTCTTCCCTTTTCCGCCAGATTCCCTTAGCTACTTGACATCCGTAGCTATCCTCTGGATCTGAGAAGTAATAGCCTCCAGAGCCTTGGATTCAGAAGAAGTTCCTTCACTAACCTTCTTAGCCTGCCCTCTGTCAGATCTATCATAATCAGTGCTGGCTTGCAGCTCGGCCATGTTTTTGATGATCTTCTCAGACCTGCTTGGCTTCTTCCCTAGGAAGTCACTTCCTGCTGCAGCGTTTAGTGAAACCCTTTCGTCGGGAGTTAGACCGTTATAGAAGGTAGTGATAAGGAAACCCTTCTTGTAGTTGTGGTGAGGGCAGTCCCTCTGATATTCCTGGTATCGCTCCCAGGCGTCGTGGAGGTTCTCATTGGGCCTTTGCATGAAGGAAGTTATCCTTTGTTTGTTCCTTATTGTCTTCTCAATTGGATAAAACTTGTTCACGAAAGCGTCTTCCAGTGCTCCCCATCCATTTAAAGCTTGGTGGGGAAGTCCCAGATACCACGACAAAGCCTTATCTTCCAAATAGAAGATGAAGCCCTTGCAGTAGATGACCTCCTGGGGGACACCCCGCATCTTAATGGTGTCGCAGATATTCTTGAAAGCATCCAAGTGATGAAAGGGGTTGTCGTTCTTGGAGCTCCCCCTAAATATTTTATTTTGGATCATGGAGATTATAGATGGCTTGAGCTCAAAATTGGTGGCGTTGAATCATGGGATTATGACAGGGCACTGGGAATTGTTAGCCTTTATGGAGGCTAACTCCCTCAGTGTTTTCTCTTCTTCTTCCGAATCATCGCTGTCACTGCCTTCCTGGCATCATTCCTGATCATTGTGATCTCTTCTATGCCTTTGGTGGTGGTGACGTCTATCACGGTGAGGACCTTCCTCGAACTGCTCCATTTCTGGATCTTCGAGTTGATCATTTCCGTCATAGCGATCGTTGCCCTCTGGTGGAGGCGAATGAGGCCTAGCCCTTCCTTAGCGTTCCCCTTCTGAATGGGGTGGTTCGACGTGAGGTGACATGTTGGATGGGGTCGATGCTCAGTTGAACAAAATGGATTTCTCCTGAGTACCTGAGCATCGTGTAACAATCAAGTAAGAAAATTTGTTATCAATGTCATGAATTATTCATTTTAGGCAAAGAATAATAATAAAGATAAAGAAAGGAAAAAGAGAGTGTTGTCAAACTTATTTCTAAGCTTGAGGCACTGGAGTGTAGTTAGTGGATTCAGGTTCGTCTACAGTACCAATTTGCCTTGTCCCCGGCAACAGTTCCAAAAAGTTGACCGGCCTAAATCACGCGTCCTAAAAGTGGAGGCAGATTTGAAGTAGTCGGACTTTTTCATTTATAACTCAAAACCTTCTAGGCCCCCGCAACTTTGTTTACGGGGTCGAAGTAGATATACGGGGTCGAACACAGGGACAAGGGTGGTAGTGTAGAGAATGCTGAATCGACACGTTACACTCTGATAAGGGAAAAAGAGGTGATAAAGTTCCATAAGGAAATAGCTGGTTAAGGTCGATAAAACAAAAGAGATCTATCTCCAACTGGAGCTACGAGGAAGATTAAGGTTTTAAGAAATTATCAGTTTTTAGGGGTTTCTACGCAACGGAAACAGAGGGATAACACTAATGCTATAGTAAGGTACGAAGGAGAAAACTTCGATAAAACAAGCGGCAGCAGAAACATCATGTACCCCTCCTCTCGAAGTGGGTACCTCTAACCAAGCATCAACACCCCTCTCGAGGTTGTTGCACTTAAGTCAGGGTGGAAAGGTCCCTAAAGCAACTCCGATTCCGGGCACTCTCATACTCCAGAATCAGACCAAACACTAGAGCCACAACACCTCTCTCGAGGCTGTTGCAACGGGAAAACACGGTTCGGTAGCTAATCAAAATGTGATCCAAGCGTACAAGCTAGAATTCAGATGTTAAACATAGCAATCATCCAACAAAGGTACCAAACATACAACAGTAGATAGCTAAACTCTTCTATTTCCATAAACATATAATGGTATGATTACATTGCATAAGTAAAGAAGTAAATGACTGAAGTAATAAAGATAAACGTCGCCTCCTTGATCTAGAAGGATGACAGACAATAGCAGACTCTCCATCCCGATATCGGGTAGGAGCCTCGCCCGATACGCCTGTGTCAGGTGGCGCCCTCTCAGGCGACACACACATGATGGGTAGACGTATCGCGCAGGGCGCCCTTGCCCGATACGGTCATGTCAGCCAGCACCCTCTCGGGCGACACGCCGTGACAAGAGATACGTATCAGGGTTCGGTATTGTGTCGGGCTTAGAGTGTCGCTTTAAGTATCGGTCCCTGGTATCGGGTGTCCTTGTTGGCCGATGTCGGCCTGCAGTGGTGCCCAGGATGGCCCTAAGTGAACCATTCCCTCCCTCTTGGGATGGGGAAGTGCTCACCTAGAATCGCCCGGCACAACCTCTGAGGCACGATACGCTATCTCCAAGCTCTTTACTCTAGTAGCTCTCGCAGGGTTTTGACCCATCCCATCGCAGTCCTGTAGCTGCTATTTATAGGCAGTGGTTGTGGAAGTTATGGTGCTCCGGCCGCCACGTGTTCTTCCTTCAGCTCCATTATCGTGGCCCCAGGGATGCCCGATATGCATGTCATGCGATACAAAGATGTCGGGTTGTCGGTCATCGTGACGAGTGGCGCATGTCGGTGGGTGGTCTGTATCGCCCGACACGCTTTGGCAGTCGTGATGGGTTCGGCTCCCAGTCGGGTAAGCGGCGTATCACTCGTCCGCTTCCTCTTGTGTGACACCATTGTGTCGCACATCTGTGTATCGTGCTCCCCTATCGGACAGTGAGCGTATCGGTCGACTTCCTGGGAAAAAGGTCGATGTAGGTAGGACACGTTTATGGGCCGGGACGGGCCTTTTCGATGATAAATGAGTCAAAATGGAGGAAAACTCTGCAAAAGATGGTAAAATTGAGTTAAGAACATAGAGAGGCATGTTTATTCAAAAACATATATAAAAGGAGAGGAAAATAGTTTAAAAGGGCAGTTTTGATAATGAAATAAGGGCCAAAATCATCACAAAATCTGGTGTTATCAGGAATACACAAATCTGGCGAGTGGTTTCTTCCTCGGCTGCCCCAGGGAACAAGGAGAGGGAAGAAGGATCTCCGTCTACAGATAATGGGTGGTGTTATGCTTCTAATCTGGGCGATGTTGTGGGAATCAGACTCCCAGGCCCCTCCCACATGTCGGTGACCCACCAGTTTTGGCTGAGGAGGCGAGATGTCATGTGATCATATTCTTCCAAGCAACGAGTCACTGAGGGAACAGAAAAGAAGAGGAACATCTTCCATTTTCCATACCTCACGACTAGGCTCCCAAAGTCCTCCAAGCACCATCATGATGTCGAAGCAGGGTCTGAAACACATCGACATTGCTAGACAATTCTCCTGGAGTTAACCTGCTCATGATGTGCTTGATGGAAAGCAAGATACCTCCATCTTGACATTTGAGTCTAACTCCGATTACTTGCAGCCGTTTCCAATGATTTTTATCAGGCCCTTGCCTCCCTGGCTTCCCCCCATCCAGCCTCTACCTGCCGCTACAGTTGGAGAAGGAAGGGTCTGTGAGGATTTAATCTCCCTTGTTTCAGAATGAAAAGTTTGGTGTGAGGTGTCTTCGGATCTAGAGAGTGTTGAGAAAAAACAGCTAGTCCAAGATATCTGGCAATCATCACCTTGATTATTCTTGTGTGGGCATGGTTGAGCTGGGTCAAGGTTGCCTCCTCTGTAGAAAAAGGTGGTGGTAGACAAAGTCTCCATTCTCAGATTATCAACAATCATAATAGGGCCACATTTTAGGTGTTGGGCCGCACTCAATAAGATGATAATTCGAACGACTTCGTCGTGTCGGAGCTACCGAGTACTTCAGAACTGCCGACCTTGCAGATGCTGACTTATGGTTGACAGAGTTGGAGAAGGCTTTCAGGATTCTTATGATTCCGGAAGTTGAGAAGGTTAGACATGCTGTCTATCTTCTCAAAGGCAGTGCTGGTCACTGGTGGAACATGGAAGAGCAGAAGAGACCTGGAGTAGAGTTCTCATGGGAAGAGTTTCGTCGGGAATTTATCAATAGATATTTTCCAAAGACCTTCCTAGATGAGAAGATCTCTCAGTTTGAGAAACTAAGGCAGGGTATGATGAACATTAGTGAGTATGAAGCTAAGTTTATGGAGTTGTTGCGGTTCTGTCCGCACATGGCTGCTACGGATAAAGAAAGAATCAGAAGATTCGAGAAGGGTTTGAATTCTGATATGTCAACCCCTGTGTATGCCTTAGAAAACAGAGAGAGATTCTCTACCTTCGTTGAGTCAGTCCGAAGGATAGAGAGATCTGTGGTTGAGAAAAGACAAACCCATAAAAGATATCCACAGTTCCAGGGTTCTTCATCTAGGGATTCCAAGAAACCTTGATTCTCTGCACCTAACCCTCCACCACCCAGATCAAGTTTTCAAACTCAATGGACACCAAGCAGAGGTAGAGGGAGGAGTCAACCGCTTCAAGGGACGCACAGTTCTGCATCAGTGTCAGTTACTAGACCACCCAGACCACAGCAACAGGAGAAGAGTTGCTACAACTGTGGTAAGGTGGGACACTTGATGAAGGATTGCCGTTCTAGGCCTGTCGGTGTGACACAACAAACCCCGAGATAGAATCAACAGGGATATCAGAATAGACAACATCAAGGAGTAGCTCGAGGACGTGGACAAGCGTCTCAAGCTGGATCATCAGCTCCACCTCAACACCAGGCGACTGCGAGGTTCTATGCTATGAACCCACCTGAGGCAGTGGTCAATCCACGGGTAGTGGCAGGTCAGATGAAACTTTTATATTCTGATATGTCTATATCCTGTGTTGTATCCGTTCTGATTGATCCGGGTGCTACGCACTCTTTCATCACTCGTGAAGTGATTCGTAACTGCAATGTGACTGTTAGCCATAGAGCAGATAGTTTGTTGTTAGAGACTCCATTGAGTGGGTCTGCCGTTTTGCAGGAGGTATGTTCTCCTTGCATCCTTTTCTTTTCTGACCATCACATTCAAGTGGATCTTATACCACTTGATATGCAGGGATTTGATATAATCCTCGGGATGGATACCTTAGAAAGGTATAGAGTTGTCTTGGATTGTGAGTCCAAGTTGGCTGTGTTTGCTGATGAAAGCAACACATGGATCTTTCAAGGTGAAAGAAAGATTCTGCCCACCTGTCTTGTGTCAGCTATGGTTGCTGATAAGCTGTTGAGGCAAGGATGTTATGCATTCTTAGCCCATGTGGTAGATGTTACCAAGGAAAGGACCAATCCTGCTAAGGTTCCCATAGTCGGGGAATTCAAGGATGTGTTTCCTGAAGAACTTCTTGGTATACCACCACCTCGGGAGATTGATTTTGAAATTAATCTGATCCCAGATACGAAACCCATAGCTCAAACTCCGTATAGGATGGCGCCTGCCAAGATGGCAGAACTCAAGAAACAACTTCAAGAGCTACTCGAGAGAGGTTTTATCCGACCGAGTACTTCACCTTGGGGTGCTCCGGTCTTGTTTGTTAAAAAGAAAGATGGGTCAATGCGGTTGTGCATCGACTATAGACAACTCAATAAAGTAACAATAAAGAATAAGTATCCTCTGCCGAGGATTGATGATCTCTTTGACCAGTTGTGTGGTGCAACAGTCTTTTCATAAATAGACTTGAGGTCTGGATATCACCAACTCCGCATTAAGGATAGTGACATATCCAAGTCTGCCTTTAGGACAAGATATGGTCACTATGAGTTCACGGTTATGTCGTTTGGACTAACCAATGCACCAGCTGCATTTATGGAACTCATGAATAGAATTTTTCGACCTTTCCTTGATCAGTGTGTTGTCGTCTTCATAGATGACATACTGATTTATAGTAAGGATGCCCAGTAGCATGAGCAGCATCTTCGCCAAGCTTTGACCTTGCTAAGAGAACATAAGCTATACGCTAAGTTTAGCAAGTGTGAGTTCTGGCTGCCGGAGGTATCTTTTCTTGGACATGTAATATCCGCCTCGGGAATTTGTGTTGACCCTACAAAGGTAGAATCTATTCTACAATGGGAACAACCAAAGACACCGACGGAGATTCGAAGTTTCTTGGGGTTAGCTGGCTATTATCGAAGGTTCATTAAGAACTTTAGTTCTATAGCTTTACCTTTGACCAAGTTAACCCGGAAAGATGTTCCTTTTTCTTGGAGTGATAAGTGTCAACAATCTTTCCAGTTACTGAAGGAGAGGTTGACAAGTGCACCTGTGCTAGTGCTACCTGAACAAGGAAAAGGATATGTAGTTTTCTGTGATGCTTCCAAGAATGGGCTTGGATGTGTGTTGATGCAGGATAAACAAGTGATTTCTTTTGCTTCCCGACAGCTTAAGAAACACGAGGAGAATTATCCAACACACGATCTAGAGTTAGCTGTTGTGGTTCATGCTTTGAAGATCTGGAGACATTATCTCTACGGAGAGACATTCCAGATTTTCACAGACCATAAAAACCTTAAGTATATCTTCTCTCAGCATGAGCTCAACATGAGGCAACGTCGTTGGATGGAGTTAATCAAGGACTATGACTGTACAATTGATTACCATCCAGGCAAGGCCAATGTTGTTGCAGATGCCTTGAGTAGGAAATCAGCAACATCAACCATGAATAGAGCACAACTAAACTCTTTAGTATGCTCTAGAAGAGATATGCTTATCTCGTTAAGGCAAAACAATGTACAGTTGAAGGTGTCATTGTTAACCGGTTTGTTAGCTGAGATGCATATTAAACCTACTCTAAGGGAGCAGATTAAAGAGGCACAGCTAGGTGATGCTGCAGTTCAACATATAAGATCTGAGTATGGAAATGAGAAGCTAGATGGTTTTCATGACTCAAAAGATCAAGTAGCTTGTTATAATGGAAGAATGATAGTGCCAGATGTGGACAACTTGAGAAAGTTAGTCCTGGAAGAAGCCCATTCTTCCATGTATGCTATGCATCCAGGGAGCACCAAGATGTATCGGAATTTGAAAGATCTGTATTGGTGGTCTGGGATGAAGAAGGACGTTGCAGAGTTTGTTCTGAGGTGTCCTGTGTGTCAGCAAGTTAAAGCTGAACACCAGAAGCCTACAGGAACAATGAAACCTTTACCCATATCACAGTGGAAGTGGGACCATGTGACCATGGACTTTGTTGTTGGCCTACCCAGGACAAGCAAAGGACATGATTCCATTTGGGTAATTGTTGATAGGTTGACTAAGACAGCACATTTCTTACCTGTCAAAACAACCTATTCTGCTGAAAGGTTATCAGAGTTGTATGTTCAAGAGATAGTGCGTTTGCACGGAGTTCCTATCACAATAGTTTCTGACAGAGGTCCTCAGTTTACGAGTCGTTTTTGGGAACAGTTACACATAGCCTTAGGCACCAATCTAAGGTTTAGTACGGCCTTTCATCCGCAGACTGATGGACAGTCGGAAAGGACCATACAGACCCTAGAAGACTTGTTGAGAGCATGTGTCCTCCAGTTCACCGGAAGTTGGGATCTACACCTAAGCTTGATAGAGTTTGCCTATAACAATAGCTATCAGGATAGTATTGATATGGCACCTTATGAAGCCTTATATGGTAGACGTTGTAGATCACCCTTGTGTTGGTTTGAGACTAGTGAGCACCAGTTGTTAGGTCCTGACCTGGTGCAACAAACCACGGAAAAGATTAAAGTTATACAACATAAGATTAAGACTGCTCAGGATAGGCAGAAATCTTATGCTGACAAACGTCGTAGACCCTTAGAGTTCCAGGTTGGAGACAAAGTGTATCTTAAGGTCTCACCTTGGAAAGGGGTCCTTCGTTTTGGAAGGAAAGGGAAGTTAGCTCCTAGATATATGGGGCCTTATCCAATCATTGAACGGATTGGAAAGGTAGCATATAAACTAGAGCTTCCCCCAAAATTACAGAGGTTACATCCTGTGTTTCACATTTCTATGTTGAAGAAATGTCACCCAGACACCGAGTCAGTTCTACAACCTATGGAGGTAGAATTGAATGATGACATATCCTATGAGGAGGGACCAGTGTCAATCCTTGATAAACAAATTCAAAAGTTAAAGAAGAAAGATATAAGTCTTGTGAAAGTCCTCTAGAACCATCATGGTGTTGAAGAAGCCACTTGGGAGTTAGAGGATGAGATGAGAAGGAAGTGTCCTACCCTTTTCTCTTAGTATGTTTTATTGATTTTGGGGACGAAATCCTTGTAAGGGGTGGATAATTTGTAACATCCCTGACCTGGGTTATGAGTTAACCCTAGGTATTTTGCCTAAATATGTGATTAAATCTTTGTGATTAACTCTGAGCATGTAATTAAGTTTCTCAAAAACATATATTTCAGTATTTGCTCCTTTTTATTTAAAGTTGTAGCATTGTTTTGATATACAGGGACCTATGTGCAATTTACCCAGTTAAAAGGGTTTGTTTGCAATTTGCACATGTTGATATGTTCCTCTAATGATGAGACATCATGATAATCTTTTTGGTAAAGTTTGAGGGATTTCCCAAGCTAGGGCACCAAGGTGCAGCTGTGGAAGCAATCCCAGTGCTTGAAACCTTAAATTGGGATAAAATGCAATTTACCCAAATTAAGGGATACAAATTGTGAAATATATCATCTAATGTATCTTTTTAGACTTTTTCCATCATTTAGAGAAGAAATGATGAGGAAGTCACCTCAATTGAATTATCAAGTTATGAGACATGCCTTGTGATTGAATAATCAGGGTATATGTGTAATATTTCTTTATGTATGTACCTCATTATTAGCTTGCTCTCCTTTACCTTCTTTTCCTAAGACCTTAAGAGAAGGTTTGTCCTTAGAATAAAGAGGAAGGGACGATCAAGTAAAGAAGGAGGGACCTAGTTGGAATTATGGACAACTTATGAACTAATGTTGAAAATCCTACCCCATGTATATAAGCTCTCCTTCCCTTAGTTGCAAGGGAACTCACCCTTCGTTCCCTTACTGTTTCATTTCACCAAAGACGACCAAGGACTGCCTTGGAGCTAAGGAGGACGATCAAGGGGTGCAAGGTAGGTTTAAACCCCTCTTCTTGCTTAATTCCATGGTTAGAACTCGAATTCAAGGTCATCTTCATGGCTAACTCTTGAAACCCTACCTTTCTAGCCGTCTCCTTTCATCCTTCCTTGGAGTTTTCACCTTGGCCAACCTGTAAGAACTCAAGGACGCCATTAGATCTTGGAGCTTGAAAGCTTGGAGCTCAAGAAGCAAGCTTTAGGTGGGTTTTATAACTCTAAACCCATGCTTTACTATGTGCATCTTTATATGCGTTTTGATGATAGCTCTTAGTGTTTCCCTACTTTTCCCTGCTATTTTGCAAGCAAACCCATGAGATATTCATACTGTTCTTGAGCTAGGAAATGAAGGCGTGATTTCCAAGAAAAACCCACCGCTTTTCACTTCCTTAAACGGTCTCAAAAGCTTGCTCTCTCGGACTCAAGACCGAGAGGTGAGCAAACGGTCTCGAGACCGCGACAGGGAAAACGGTCTCCAAGACCGTTTGGCCCCGTTGACCGGGTGTGGACCGTATAAGAAACCTGTTTCTAATTATATAGGCTAATTACCCTCAAACTTTAGGAGGCTAACTCCAAAGTAATCGGGAGATATGACCTTTTTAAGTAACAACTTTATTTGAATTTATTCCTGATTTTCAAACGGTCTGAAATTGCCTTTTTGGGCAAACGGTCTCAAGACCGTGTAAGGTCGTTGACTAAGCGTTGACCGTATGCGATTACTGTTTAAAATTATGTTAATTAACAACTCACCAAGTTTGATGGTCTAATTCCAAACGGGCTAAGAGTTGAAGGGTGAATACTAGGGCTAACCCTAGGTAAAATCAGTACTGAAATTATGGTGACCTAATTAGGGTTTTTAGGGTTGATTGACCTAAACGGTCTCAAGACCGTTTGGGGGTCACCAAACGGTCTCAAGACCACGAGGGCAATCAACCAAGACCGTTTGGAGGTCTGGGGTCAAGGATAGTTGACCAATTGAAGGTACAACTACACCAAATTACATTGCAATAAAATATTGACACGATCATCAACTCAATGGGTCTGACCTTGATGAATTTGCACTAGAATCCAAAATTTGATGGGCAAACGGTCTCAAGACCGTTTGGAACTCATCCAAACGGTCTCAAGACCGAGAGGACAATCACCCAAGACCGTTTGAAGGTCTAGGGTTGAGTAATTTGACCAATTGAGGACCCAATTGCAAATAAGTTATCAATTTAATCAAAATTCTGTTTTGTGACTCAATCATGGTTCAACCCCTATCAAATCACCTTAGATTTTGATGAAATCTTGGGCAAACGGTCTCAAGACCATGTAGGGTCCACCCCCATGACCTCAAGACCGTTTGGGCCAAGTTTGGGCCCAATTGGAGCTCAATTGAAGGGTTCAACCTTGTGTTGATGCACATTGTTGAGTGATGATGGGTGAACATTGATAGATCCCAATTGAATCGATTTCAATCATAATTGGTCAACAATTGAGGGTCAATTGAATGACAAATTGGTTAAGCATAACCTTAATTAACCCAATCCATAGGTGGTCAACATAGATGGGACCTTTTGAAGGCTTCAACCTCGATTGACATTATCGGTTGCATCCTTGAGTCTTGAATGAAGGACCAAGCGACTGAGACCATGAGAGCCTCGCGGTCTCAAGACCGTGAGAGGGCTCGCGGTCTCAAGACTGTGAGGGGGCTCACGGTCTCAAGACCGCGAAGGGCCTCGCGGTCCTGAGGTCAAACTAGCTAAATGGTCTTCATGACCCTCACGGTCTTAACCTCAATTGGAGTCTTCGCGGTCTTGAATGCCCGATGGCTCGCGGTCTTGAAGCCTAAGGGGGCTCACAGTCTTGAGGTTAGAAGGAGGCTCGTGGTCTTGGAAAGTCAAAGTGGGCAAACGGTCAACACTTTCAACCGATCTCAACTCAATTGATGATTAATGATTGAAATCAATCAATGTGATTCAAGGTTGACCTCATTCAATCATTTGATGATGTAAATGGTTCAATGTTGCCCAAATCAAACCCTAATGATAATCTAGGATAGTAAAGGGTTAATTAACTAAGGTTTTGACCATAATGATGATCAATGGGGTGAATTACCAAAATACCCCTGAAGGGTCAATTAAGTTATACCTTGCTCAATTCAAACCCTAATTACATGAGAATGATTTTTTTAGTCATAATGACTCTATCTAACTTGATCTAGTCTAATGTTATCATCAACCATTAGTATGATGAAAGAGAGAGTACTCTAGAGAGAGAAAGTACCCTAGAGAGAGAAAGTAACTCTAATCACATAATGGTGATGGTTTTGGCTATGTTAGCCTATGATGACTCAATCCAACCTGTTTTAGAGTGATGTTGACATCACCTAGCATTATGATGAGAGAGAAAGTACTTCTAGAGAGAGAAAGTACTTCTAGAGAGAGAAAGTACCCTTTTTAAGTGGAAACTCAAGTAAAGCATCTCCAATGCACATAAGTGAGCATAATTAGGGTATGGTCCACCCGTGTGAGGTCATAGAAACCCTAATTATAATAAATGATGAACTCTTAACTAATCTAAGAGCATCAATGAAGATGTTACTCATACATGATGATGTTATGAGTTTAATTCACCTTGATGTGAATAGTAAACCCTAATTCAAGGGTGATGACATGTAATGTGAATAGTAAACCCTAATTCAAGGGTGATGACATGTAATGTGAATAGTAAACCCTAATTCCAGGGTAATGGCATGCTTTTGAGCAATAAACTCTATTTGATTTAAATTAAAGATTTAACTCTTATGACAAGAGTAGGAAGTACATTCCTTATTGTTGCATTACCTTTATCGGATGTATTAACCATGCAGGTTCTGATATGAAGGTAATCATATCCAGGTATGGATGTTGATGTTATATTCATTAAAGGCATGCTGTTAGCCTTATGAATAAGTAAAGTAATCTGATGCCTTGCCAGTGGCATCCTATGCTGATAATGGGCTATGAGAGCCATGAATACCATCAAGGTCATGCCTTAGAGATGACTTATGATGAGGATAATGAGAAATAATGATTGATATGAGTTAGGCCTGTTACATTTAGTATTCTTCTTTTATAGCTGCTATGCTACTGTTATTGTTTGAAGAACAATGTATGCTGTTAAAGAATACTGAATGTACCTAACTAATGAAGTATAATGTAGAGCCCTGATCATAGATCCATCATTGTCAGAAATTAAGTGATGGTGAAACAGGTTTTCCTTAGGGAACTCCTGGAGCACATAATTTTGAGTATGTGGGGTACATGGATGTGTAGAGCCTTACATCCTAGTGTAGGAAAGTGATGTAGATGTGGAATCCATCCATCCTTCACTATAGTTCCATACCGTATCAATGGTAGGTAAACATGAAACCTCCTGATGACGAAGAAATCACAGATATCCGTATCAGTGGTAGGTAAATATGAAACCTTCTGATGACGAAGAGAGTACAGAACGCCACTGTGACTCTAGAATAGCGAAGGACCAGTTTACCCTGGTGAGCTATAGTAGTAGAGACACGAGATGTCCTACAAGTGATCCTCTTACTGACTGAGGAAGGTGAAGGTCATGAGAATCCGGCTCTCTTAATGACCTATGTATGATACTGATGCGGCTTCTCAGCGATCAGTTGGAGTATGAGTGGTAAGCCTCATCTCCACAGGGCATAATGTTGTTTGTAAAACATAATCAACCATGTAGTATAACTTGTTAGAGATGACTCCAAGTTAGTTGATTGATGTTACATTGCAATAATGTTGATATTCTCCATATCTCCTAAATTGTAGAGATCTTGTTATACCTACAACTGTTATAGAATGCTTTGAAGGCTTTACTATTTAAAATAATCTTTGATGTTATAATAAAGCTTCTGGCGAAGAGTTATAACTCTCGCTGGGACAATTATGTATAATTGTCTCACCCCGTAGGCTTCAACTTTTTAGGTGGACGTCGGAGACGAAGGAACCAGCCTACAGGAGACCAGTCTCAGCAGCAGCAGCACCAGGGGCAGCAGTAATCTCAGGTGGAGATTTGTCCTACCATGTGGTGTAGTTAGAGTCAGTCCTATGTGTCCTCTGTACTCTCAGGTCTTGGAGTCTTTTGTATAGTGATCTTGAGATTTTGTATCTTGATGTATATAATTACTCGAGAAGTAATTATCCTGAGATGTAAACAACTTATCTCTCTTTATGAAATAAGCTTTTATGGATTCAAGCTCTTGTCACGAAAAGTTTTAATTTCCCGTGATTTTTGTCTTCCGCTGATTACCGTTTCGCTTCCGCTAAGTTTTAATCGTGTTTATGTTATGGTTTGGAGATCAGAGCCCACAAAATCCTTCATAGAGAAGGTCTTCCCCAACCAACCTTTTAATGTGTGAAGAGTAGGGATGTCATTTCCCATCAATAGTATGTCATCCACATACAATATCAGAAATACGACTGTGCTCCTTCTAACCTTTTTGTAAACACAAGGTTCATCTTCATTTTGACTACTTACTACATCGTCAAAATATAGATTCTAGCTCCCAGATGCTTGCTTCAATCCATAGATTTACCTTTGTAGCTTATAGACTTATTGGCTTCCTTTGGATTGATAAAACTCTCAGGTTGTGTCATGTACACATTCTCGAATAAATTCCCATTAAGGAATGTTGTTTTAACATCCATCTACCAAATCTCAAAGTCATGATAAGTTGTAATGACAAGCATGATCCTGATGGATTTAACCATGGAAACTGGTGAGAAGGTCTCATCATAATCAACACCTTGAATTTGATGGAATCCTTTCGCAACCAAACTATCTTTATGGGTTTGAACATTTCTGTCCATGTTGGTCTTCTTCTTGAACACCCACTTGCATCCTATGGGTTTTACCCCTTCAAGTGGATCCATGAAGGTTCATGCCTTGTTGGTGTACATGGATTTCGTCTCAAATCTCATGGCTTCGATCCATTTCTCATATTCTAGTCCCTTAGTAGCTTCTAGATAGGAAGTTGGCTCATCTTCTATGCCCAACTCATCATTGTCTTGAGTCATGAGAAATACGAATCTCTTTGGCTCAAGTCGTGTCCTACTAGACCTTTGAGGTTCTTGTGTTACATTTGGAACTTGAAATTCCATAACAGTTTGTGAGTATTCATGTTCCTTATGTACCTCCTCAGGTTCTCTACTTTCTTGTTGATCTCGAACTTCTTTGAGCTCTATATTTCCCCCACTGATTCCTTTTGAAATAAATTCCTTTTCAAGAAATACAACAATCCTTGAAACAAACACTTTGTTGTCAGTTGGTGTGTAGAAGTAATATCCCCAAGTTTCCTTGGGGTATCCAACAAAATAGCTTTTTTCAGATTTGGGTCCAAGGTTTTCAGGATATTGTTTCCTAACATAAGCTTCACATCCCCAAATCTTTAGCATAGACAAATTGGGATGATTCTCATTCCATATCTCATATGATGTTTTTTGAAATGATTTTGAAGGTACATGGTTAAGTGTAAACACTGCAGTTTCAAGAGCATATCCCCAGAACGATATTGGAAGTTTGGTTAAACTCATCACTGATCGTACCATGTCTAATAGTGTATGATTACTTCTTTCTGACACACCATTATGTTGTGGTGTACTAGGTGGAGTCCATTGTGATACAATACTATGGTCTCTCAAAAGGTCCTCAAACTCTTGGCTAAAGTATTCACCACCTCGATCTGAATGGAGTGCTTTAACACTCTTATCAAGTTGCTTCTCTACTTCATTCATGAAAGTTTTGAACATTTCAAGAGTTTCTGAGTTGTGTTTCATAAGATATACATAGCCATACCTACTAAGGTCATCAATGAAGGTAATGAAGTATTGATAGCCTCCTCTAGCATTTGTTCTAAAAGGTCTACATACATCAGTATGTATGAGCCCTAGCAGATTACTGGTTCTCTCACTGTGTTCATTGGAAGGATTCTTGGTCATCTTGCCAAATAAACAAGCCTCACATGTCTTTAATGATTGAAAATCAAAATAGTCTAGATAACCATCCTTATAGAGTCTAGATATGCACTTCTCATTTATGTGCCCAAGACAACAATGCCATAAGTATGTTTTGTTTGAATTGTGAAGTTTTAGCCTTTTAGTATTTATGTTGTATATGCTAGTCTCAAGTTATAACAAGTAGATACCATAAGACATAGGGGTATTTCCATAAAAGACCTCATCTTTAGAAATAGAAATCATTCCATTCTTAATATAAAATTCAAATCCATTCTTGTCCATACAAGATATAGAAATAATATTTCTATTAATGGCAGGTACATAATAGCAATTCTCTAATTCTATTACAAGGCCCATAGACAAAGATAAACTAATAACTCTAACTATGGTGGAAGCAAATCTGTCTCCATTAGCGACCCGCAACTCGACTTAACCCTTTCGTAAATGCATACTTCTTATCAGCTCCTGCATATTTGAACATATGTGAGATCCACATCTCGTATCCTATACCCATGATGAAGAAGTATTTAAGTTTATCTCAATAACGTATATACCTAAAGTGGAGATGTCTATCCCCTACTTCTTCTTCCTCAATTCCTCCAGGTAGAGAGGACTGTTTCTTTTCCAATGTCCAGCCTGGTGATGATGGTGACAACTTCCTTCTTTGGAGATCCCACCTTTAGCTTTGAGCGTAGATGACTTTGGCTTATGCCCGGCTGTAGAACCTTTCTTAGCCTTTTGTCTTTCCATTTATCCTGCTGATCATCATCACATACTTGGGCTTGTCTTTATTCATCTATGCTTCAGCTGTCCTCAACATGCCCAACAATTCTGACAACGACTTGTCAAGATTGTTCATGTTATAGTTCATGACAAAATGACTATATGATTCAACAAAGGATTGCAAAATCACATGAGTGGCCAACTCTTGACCTCAGGGAAATCCCAGCTTGCATAGGCTTCCCACATACCCAATCAAAGTGAGTGTATGGGTACCAACTGACTCTCCCTCTTTCATCTTGCTTCTGAATAAAGCCATTGAGACATCATATCTCTCATGTCTTGCTTGATGCTGATACATGTTCTTGAGATGTGTTGCCATATCCATGACATTCATGTTCTCATGCTTCTCTTACAACTCATAGTTCATTGAGCACAACATCAGGTACTTGACATCCACAGTGTCATTACGGTGCTTCTTGTAAGCATCCTTTTCAGCCTTGGGTGCATTTGAGGTGGGTTCCGCTGGCTCCGGTGTTTCAAAGACATAGAGCTTATGCATCTATGTGAGAACAATTCTCAGCATCCTAAATTGGTTTTGAAAGTTGACTCGGATAAGTTTTTTCTTCTCAAGGCCGATCACAATGAGAATGTGTGAGTGTTGTTTGCCATTTGATTGCTACAAAAGAAAAAGTTTGCATTTAGTCCAAAACATTTTGACTTGTAAAGATTTGATAAATGGGATTAATTAGTCCTTTAATTAATTATGCTCCCACTATTTTATTCAAATTGATAGCCCTCACTATCAACTCAAAATATTGTAGAATACAACCTTCTAGTGAGCCAAGATCCAAAATAATTGGATCAATGCCCATCCAACGTTGGCGTCAAAGACCAAATACTAAGGTAGGAAACTTTTTCCAATTGCAACATATGCGACTCTTAGATAGATGATCATACACAACTCCTTGCCATGATGCAAATGTGTGCCTCTAGTTACTTGATTCTATCAAGGTTTCCTAGTTAATTCCAACCCATAAGCCAACACGATGAGTGTGCACCCTGCGGAGGCCGACCCACACACCCACCATCACACTTCTATGAGATAGACATTGTACCACGCAGAGACGTGCCCACACATAGTCGATCAATCTTTTCATGTGTGTTGAAAAGAAACTAAAACTTAATATTATTAATTGAGGGGTTTTATTAATACATATACATATCCAAACACCACATACTTATAGTACGTATCATATACTATATCCACAACCACAAATGATAGACATGCAATCACAAATACAAAAACACCGGTTATGGCCATACTTTTGTAATCCTTTAGAGCCATAAAGGATAACGGTCCACCTAAGGTCTTATGCATCTCATGCAACAACACCTGTGAATCAACATGTAAGGATCAAAACTACAATCAACAACTTAATGGATGCTCTGTGAGGTTGGAACTTCAAGTCTCTTCTCCATGGATGCTCCTTGGAGTTGGATCTTCAGGTTGCTTCTTAAAATTGGATCTTCAGGTTGCTTCTCCATGTACGCTTCTTGGAGTTGGATCTTCAAGTGGACTCCTTACATCAAGTTTACAAAGACTAGAACTAATCCTATCTTGATTACATCATATGAGTACAAATATAAAAAGAAAGAATTAATTACACTTTGAAATAAGAGATGAGGCTCGACATGCAAGCCGAATAATTTATAGAAAGGATCCATGTACAACCATTATACATCCATAGCATTTACAAACAAACATATCCACAACATTCACAACCACATTCATTCACAACATTCACAAAAGGGGATTAGGCCATAACTGTGCATGCATTCACCACATAAAATAGATTTTAAAGGTAACATGTATGATATCATAGGTATATCTACATATACATATATACATATTAAAATTGCAGTCCTTTTAGTGCGGGACATTCCCCATTAAATAAATTTTCGACTCCCATATAGACTATGCGGGGTACACAGCGGCAACGCCCCTATGCAGGGTCAAGGGGAGGCCACCGCTGGCGGGGTCTCAGGGGCAGATCCCCTGAAAGGTCTAAAAAAAATTACTTCCATGCACTTAGGAAAATCAATATTTTCCATAGTCAACCCCGTGCAAAACGTCAAAAATAGAAGCCCGTGGCATATGCGGAATTAGGTTTAGATATGCATATTAATAATTTTAAGTTCACATCGTATGTAACCACAGAAAATAGTATACAACGATTCAATCATATCAAAATGAATACAAATACATCGTAGATCGACGCTGCTCTGATACCACTCCTTTATCTTGACAAGATCCTATCTCCAAGGATGGTTTTATATTACTAATCATCTTCATAATGTTTTAGATGTTATAGCTCCTGGAAGAAGGTGACCTATACAAAAATGATTCTACATAACAAAAAATTATCTTTCAGTTTAAGAGGTACAACTTCCTTGGAAACAAGCATTATAGGTGTATCATCTTAAATATTTTTTCATTATAGAGGAACACGACATCTCAGCTCAATGCCCTACCAGATCTCAATAATCTTCCAAAACCTATTCTTCTTTTGATGGGCGTGTTAAGCCTGAAGAAGGATTACTCAAAATTTGTAGATGTGGTTCCATGTCCCTATGACTTCCACAAATGCAACTCTTATACAACTACTACAATTAATGAATCCTAATTCCATTATAATCTTTTCTCCCTCATCGCAGACTTTTCGATTCTACATTCATCACATCACGAACCCAACAAATTCACACCCTCTTTCCTTCCCACTTCCCATGACAGTTACCATCACAACTCATCTTGATGTGCGTACTCCAGGCTTACAAAATATAACCCTAATCAACACACTCTATTACATAGATACACAAGTGAACATGTTTGGGATGTAGTAGAGAAGGAAAGTCAAGGGTCAAATCCACAGTGTGAAGGCACTAGAGCTAGGTTGATTCTTTAACTTTTAATAGGGACTGTAGGATTTAAATTGTTTAAAATTGATTGGGTTAGTTACAGTAAAGATCATGCAAGCAAGGAAATCAAAAAAGAAAATTGTGTTAGTCGTGGAAATTATGATTAGGTAACAAGTTAGGAGGGTAAGTAACACTACACAAAGCAAGAGAAAGAAATTGGATTAAACTAGTACGCAAACACAACAAACTACACTAGACTAATATGAGCAATCCTAATTATCAACTAAAGAAGACAATTGGATATAAGTAACAATTTAAGATTGGTCTAAGGATTTAAACAAGCAACCTAACTACAATAAAAAATTAGTAAACCTAAAAAAATAAATTCACTATTCACTTAAATAATTAACACTAATTAAGCAAGAAAATAAGTTAATCTAATGAGCACTAAAAATTAGGGTTCTAGAAAATGCTTAATGGAGTGGGTTGTTTATAGTAATGTAACCATAAACAATGAGAGTCAAATTCATGCAAACACTTAAAACAAATATGCTATCTAACCAAACAACTTAGGGTTAATGGTAAACCCGAGATCTAATAATGACTAACAATTGCCCTTGGATAATGTCCTAATCATTCCCTTAGGATGTAAGGGTTTAAAACTATTAATTACTAAGGGTGAAATGGTAAACCTGAGTGGTGCAACTTAGCTATTTACCTAAGTAGGGGGTGAGGGAGTAGCCCAACGGTGTGACTCAACAATCCCAAATGGAGGGACCCATGTTCACCTCTGGTTGTTTCCCTCGGGTTGCAACAAAGTCCCCACATTATTGAGCATGCTACGGTGCCCCCAAAGTATGCAGTTGGTTCCAGGGCTTACCCTTGGCTGGTTCGGGTCCAATAATGGTCGTTCCCATTACATAAACAACATAAAGTTGTGTTGAAAGCAGACCTCTCCTTGGTCTTCAAGCCTTCCCACCACCAACAACCCTCTGAGTTAGGTCCTCTGAGCAGCCCTCCTTGTTGATTCTTCATGTCATTTACTTGGTAGAAGATTCTAAAGGTTCAAATTTATCAAAAACTATCTCATTCTTTGTTTCAGAGCTTGACAAAAATTGTCTTTTTCCTCATTATCATATCTCACATTCTACTTCATTATCTTGGCAAGTTCTTAGCTCCAAGGAAGATCTTTATATTACTAATCATCTTCATAACATTTTTGATGTTGATAGCTCCTGGAAGAAGGTGACCTATACAAAATTAATTCCACATAAGAAAACTTTATTTTTGTTTAATAGGTAAAGCCACCTTGGAAACAAGCGTTATAGGTGTAACATCTTAATTTTTATCACTATAAAGAAACATGTCATCTCTTCTCAATGTGCTGCCAAATCTCTATTATCTTCCAAGACTTATTCTCGTTTTGATGGCCATGTTAAGCCTCAAGAAGGATTACTCAAATTTTGCAAATGTGGTTCCAGTTCCCTACGACTACCACTCATGTGACCCTCGTATAACTGCTACATTTTATGGATCTTAATTCATTATAATATTTTCCCTCTTCACAGACTTTTTCGATCTGTACCCATTTTATCAAGAACTCAATCGATGCGCACCCCTTTTCCTTCTCACTTTCCATGACAGTTGCCATCACAACTCATCCTAATGTGTGTACTCCAAGCTTACAAAATCTAACCCTAATCAACACACTTTATTACATATATGCACAAGTGTACATGCTTGGAACGTATTAGAGTAGGCAAGTCAAGGGTCAAATCCACAGGGTAAAGGGACTACATATAGGTTGATTCATTTAAGTTTCTAGTAGTGGTTGTATGATTTAAATTGTTTAAAATTATTTGGGTTGATTACACTAAAGGTTGTGCAAGCAAGAAAATCAAAGGATAAAATTAAGTTACTCTTGGCAATTAAGGTTAACTAACAAGTCAGGAGAGTAAGTAACACTAAACTAAGAAAGAGAAAGAAATTGGACTAAACTAGCAAGCAAGCACAACAAACTACATTAGACTAGCATGAGCAATTCTAATTATCAACTAAAGAAGACAATTGACTATAATAAGAAATTCAATACCGAGCTAATCAATTAAACAAGCAACCAACCAGAGTAACTACATTTAATACTAATTAACCCTAAAAGAGAAATTCACCATTCACTTCAACAGTTAACTCTAATCAAGAAAGAAACTAAGATAATATAACTAGCACTAAATAATTAGGGTTCTATAAAATGGTTAATGGAGTGGGTTGTTTGTGATTAATGTTGCCATAAACAATGTTAGAGTCAAATTCATGCAAATACATCTAAAAAGTATGATATAAAACAAAATAAGTTAGGTTTAAATAGTAAACTCAGAATCTAATAGTTACTAACAATTTCCCTTGGATAATTCCCTAATAATTCCCTTTGACTCTAAGAAATTCTTTAAAATTATTAATTATTAAGGGTCAAATGGAAAGCCTAATCTCTGATACCAAATCTGACGGCCCATCCCTATTTTATTCTCAGTTAAGGTGATTTGAAAGGGAAATGGCCATTATCAACTTTCTAGAATCTAGGTTTAACAAATATCCAATAGTAATTCATAATGTCATTCAATGGAAAAGAGTTTGATAACAATATGAAAATATGACTCCTGAAAGGAGTTATGTGAATAAAGAAAAGGGAATCTATGATGGAAAGGAAAATAGATATCTATCTAATCCTTGAATAATTTTCCGCCATGTGTTTCTTTCAGTACTATATTTTAAATCTCCAAATCTTTAGATAATAGATGTAGTGTAATCGAAAATACTTACAAACAAATATGTGGATCAGTATATATCTATGCTAGCAAGGGTGTGGGTCATTGGTGATCAGACTGTGAATGCAAGAAGAGGTCTCAGGTTTGAGTCCTCATGGGGATGAATAAATTGGGATTTATGTCTGACATGGTTTGCGTCTGAACTAATGGGTTGCACACTTGGTTTACCATACTCCTCCTATGTCGACCCTCCACATGTTAATGAGGGGTCGGGGAGAGGAAGTCTCCTTGATGAATCATTCAATATATATCTATCAAGTGTACGTGGTACGCCCAAAATATGTGCAAGTATGTGCAAAAATGTAATTAAGCATAATCAATAGTTGTTATCAATATTTGAACTTTGTGTTTTCAATATATTTTCTTAAACCATAGTTGACATATCTTAGTGGTGTACACTAATACCTTGCCCCATTATTAGATTTTAGGGATTGGTCCAACATTGGACTCAGGGTGACTATCTAGAATTAGTCCTGGTCACATGTATATATATAATGTTAGTATCTTCCACATAGACTTATACATTAATCCCTTGCTCCATCATTGGATTCTAGGGCTTGATCTAGCATTGGACTTAGGTTGACTATCCATCACCATACTTCATCATATGTATATCAGTAATGTTAGTCACTTCTTGGATGACCTATCCTTAGTTTCCTGGAAGTAATGCCTCCTTCACTACCCCTTTAGAGATTGCACAATGGGTTCATGAAATTGTTCTTATTATAGATGATACAAATATGACCTTACAGTTTTCATGAAGTAAATAAACATCCATTAATGTAGTCTTCAATACATCATGAAACATTAGAAAACATTAGAAGTCCATATGAGAGAGTAATCATAAGTAACCACTTACCTTTATTTAGAGATGACTTACATCCAAACAAATAGGTTCAATTTATAAACCAATCAACTTGTAGTTATAATATATTTATGTTCTCAAAATAACAACTAGATCTGACTTGGGTCCTAGGTTAGGGTTTTGGGTCAGATTAGGTTTACATTAGGGTCAGATATTATAACACCTAATTGTTGCATGTGAATTCCCTATCTTTTAACCATAATTTAATATTATATGAAACCCTAAGTCTTAGATTAGATCTGAATATATGTCATCACGAACTTGTATCAGATTTCACAATCCTAAGAATCAGGGAGGTTTGGGCTTCAGGAATCTGCATACCTTCAATCAAGCTCTCTTGGCCAAACAAGTCTGGCGTCTCTTTCACAGACAGGATACCCTTGTGTATAGGGTACTAAAGGCAAGATATTTCCCTTTGTCTTAAGTCCTACAGGCAAGGCGTGGTTTCAATCCTAGCTTTACCTGGCGCAGCATCTGGATCTCAAAAAGTATTATCTTGGAAGGCCTGCAATGGCGAGTCAGAGATGGATCAAGCATTGATATCTGGACAGATAGTTGGATTCCCAATATATGTGGCAGCATACATGATACTTATGGAGTCACCTGCAACACAATACAAAAAGTAAGCCAACTAATAAACCAGGTGACCAAGGAATGGGACGACGAGGTAATCCACAACCTGTTCACCCCTGAGATTGCGAACAAGGTGCTTGCAATTCCGCTAGGTATTTCCCAGCAGACTGATGGGATTTTTTGGAAGCATAGTAGAACGAGAGACTATTCGGTCCACTTGGCCTACTGGATGACATCTCAGCTTCCACCCAGCACAACATCACAAACCCTACAGGAAGGGGAACGAAGCTGGAAAGCTATCTGGAAGAGGGGCATCCTACCCAAAGCGGCTCACTTCTTATGGCGGTGTTCTTTGGGTGCGTTGGCCACAGTGGGTCGGCTCTTTGATAGACACTGCCATAGCGACGGAATTTGCGGCATATGCAGACGGGAAAAGGAGGACATCAACCACATGTTGTTTAGATGCTCGCAAGCCTGGGAGCTTTGGAAGGACAGCTCACCGGAGACACAACACATGGTGAAGGAAGTAGAGCACAAGAGGATTGAGGAAGCCATTCCTACCATCACTTGGTCAGGCACAATAGAAGAAGATGGAGACATGATCTCCTGAGAAGAAGGAACGACCTGATCTTTGGGAACAAGGTGAGACCGCCCCTCGTCGTGCACCGATCCCTGCAGGAGCTCATGAAAGGCCACCAGACAGCAACCTACAGAGGTAGCAACCAGGCGCAGATGAGAACGACGCAAGTTTGGACACCTCTGGAGCCAGGTGTAGTGAAACTAAAATGCGATGCAGCGGTGGGGATCCAAGGCTATGATGGAGCAGGCATCGTTTGGAGGAATAGCGACGGTGAGCTTCTCAGAATTGCAGGTCACAGTAAGCCGACGATCCAAGATACCCAATGCGCTAAAGCTTGGACAATTCTGGAAGGTATCAAACTCTCTAGGGAGCTGGGTATGCAGAGAGGGGAAGTAGAATCCGACTCAGAGACGGTCATCAGGTTCATTGCGATATAAGTCAGGAGGGCTGACCTGCTGGGGACTCTGCTCAGCGACATTCACTATCTCAAAAATGCTTTTTATAAGATTTATTTCTATTTTTGTAGGAGACAAGCTAACGAGATTGCTCATCAGCTTGCGCATAGGGCTGTCTTAAGTAGTGATAGTTTCAATTACTCGTCTTCTTCCCCTTCCTCTAATACTTATGTTCCCTGCAGACCTTTAATTAATTAAGAGTAGGCATGTTTGCTTCAAAAAAAAAGTAAGATGTGAACATCAATTTCATGAACTTAGGGTTTACATGTACTCAATATCTAGAAAGTATGCATTATACTATCACTTTGAATCTTAGATAGAATTAGTCCTTGAAACCTATATTATTATATTTACATATCTTTCTAATCATCTTCATATATACATGCTATTGTCATAGTTACCCTCTAATTTCTAGAATTATTACAAGTTAATGATTAATTGGCCAATTAGGGACTGACACATCAGATGGATAAATACCTACCCACATGTGATATAGCCTCATTTAGATCCTAGGGAAAAGATCGATTTTACCCTTATTATATGACATTTATGTCACATGGATCGGGAGAAACAGTCCAATCCCCTCTAGGAATTTAATTCTCAGACCAACACAAGCTAGTAGTCAACAATGGGCTCATCCTATGGTTGACTTTGTTGATGGAGGCTTGGCAACCTTCGTTGAGTGTTGCATCACCTTTTATAGGTCTTGATGAAGGCATCCAGCTAAAGAACAATGACGAGGTTGCACTGGCGATGGAGCTAGGGGGTTTAGAAGAACATATAAAGCCACTAAGAAGAAAGGGGAACTTTACCTTAATTTGTAGCAGCCTGAAGCTTGGGGAAGCTTCTTGAGTATCCAAAAAAGATGCTCTACCACTTGTGATGTCTGGTGGTGACCTGAGGCATGAACCTGATGAATCTCTATGATCTCTATATGCCAAGAGATGGGAAGAGAGGACTGGGTCATTCTCATGTCCTCCAAATAGGCTAGTTGGCTTTAGGAACCTCCCTTGATGCTTCTGACCAAATTAATTGTTCCAAAATGCTCTGAAAGAACCAAGGTGATGACAGGGTTCAACGGATATGGGTGGAGATCTTAGAAGGGATATTGAGGATTTTGGGGGCCAAGTGAAGGATGTCTTGAGTGTGTAAGGGTCCAGGGAATTCAATGACACCCTTTATATATATGAGGGTATCATACATAACTGGTGGTGTCTAATCCTAACTCTCTAGTTTATCAGTAGTTTAGGTATCATTGTAGTATACAATGATAATGCCTAAGATTCATGTCATTGGATTTATCTCATCTCTTGGTCCTAATGGGACTATTTTGAGTGAAACAGGTTGACATATGGGGGAGGTTGGGTTGGGGGTTTGAGTCTGAGTCACAATAGAATCTTGTCATGAAGTTGATGATGATGAGCTATCATTGAATCTACATATGATGGCTCCTAAAAACAACAAAATCCCCTCACTCCAACCAATGAAAGCAATAACAATAAAATAACATCAATATTAATTGTTTGTCATAATTGTTACCCTAATTGTGACCACACATTTTTATGATCACTATTAGTATGGTTAATAACATTGAAATATTTTAATTTTTGTAAATATGTTGACTATTCTATCTCTAAAATATGTTTGTGGCATTTTAATACTCTATTTTTTAAAGCCACTTTGTATATGTATTTTTTAACATAAAAAAAACATAGACCCTTTCTTCTCCCGCCACTTCCCCCGACCAACGCCCATAGAACCTTACATGACTAGGAACTAAACTCGATCAATATAGAGACAAATAACTCTACTATCTAACTCACACATTCTCACACTCCATAGGACATTTTGTACACCTACCAACACATCCACGATTAAAGAGAGTTGTCTCCCTACATTGTGACTTATCTAGGACTGACACATTACTCACTCCAACTGCCACTCCCAATCATCATCTTCACTTAGCAATGAAGATTAGGGCGAGCTAGAAATTATGAAGGTATATATAGAATGATCCACGGTAGTGAGGCCAATAGTCGATCAGTGATCCAAGACAGTGATGCCAACAACCAAGTAAACAAAGCTAATCTAGAAGAAGGAGGTGAGCATCAACCCAGGCCAGCAACGCTAGTACCGGGTAATTAATTTACAGGAGGAAGAACATTGCATGAGGCCACCATTGTACTCTACTCCTATACTCATCTCTCCCCACTCATCTCTTTGCCCAATTTGATCTATTTCATGTAGTAACATCCTATGACCCCAAGTGATTCAAGACAGGAGAAAGGGTTGTGGACTTGAAGGCAAATGGCAGGAAGGGCCAATGTAAGAGGCAATCTCTATGGACCCAAGGTAGTCAAATTGATGTTTACTTCAAATGTGAGAGGAGGGTATACAATTTTCTTTCTCTCACATAGTATTTTATATTGAGTATAACATGAAACTTTGTCCATGTCCCTATGTGTGTTTCCACTGAATATACATTATGTTTGAGAGTATATTGGTTTTAAGTATGAACTATAGATTAATCATGTTTTTTGCTAGCTTGTGAGTCAACACTTAGGGTAGTCTGGAGATCACTATAGATCAGATTATGTATAGAGACAACCCTTACCCAAATTCTATAGGAAAAAGAATAGGTGGAAGATCACAACATATGACCTAATGAGAAGTTAGATGATATTTTATATTGTATTATTGAACTCCATAAAGTCCAAGTTGATTATAAATTAGAAATGACATAAAAAAGACCTAGATAATTCAAACCCAAAGAGACATGTCACGATAATACTTGAGTAACACAGTGATAAGCAAGTGTGATATGGACTTTTAATATTCAAAAAGCACCTACGATCAAGAACACAACCTCCAATTAATATCGTTACCTTGATATGGATCCCGCCAAGCCCCTTATATGTTTCCACCTTCACTGTGGGATCTTCTCTCTCCTAGTATTTTGGTTGTGGGTTCAAATAAGGAACATGGAAATAAGATTTACAAACAAAAAAACTACATATGTAATAATGTTTCAGATTGCAACTATTATTAGAAAAGTCTATACAGAGACAACCCTTACTCAACTTACTTAGACATGTCTAGTTCGTTCAAATAATCAAGTCGTTGTATTTTGGAATAGGCTTTGAAGTTTGGAACTAAAAAAGGCCTCTATTCACTTAGACATGTCTAATGATTTTAGATCAATCATGTTTTGGCTGAGTTGTGAGTAAACACTGACGTACTCTAGTCTATATTAATTAGATTGACTTGTGAGAGGTCATCCTTACAAGTCAGATGAATTTTTTCATGGGTTGGCCAACTTAGTAGTTAGTTAGGTCAAGTTTTCATTTAGGTGACAAATCACGGGCATGAGAGGTTGGTCGACTTATCTAAATGGTTGAACTACTTATTATGGATGAAAATTGGTGTATAAAATGAATTCAACTGAGTCATAAGATGTTTCACTTATGCTAGAGGTTGATCAACTTTTCAATAGGTTGGCTAACTTATATATGAGGGTAGCATCTTATGGTTAAACTAGGGATAATGGTCTTTAAACAAGAGCCTTAATTCTTATGCATAGAAAGTTGCAACCCTTTTCACTTTATCTCTTCATCTTAGCTCTATGGAATCAACGTCGATACATGGATGGTAGTTTCTTTGTTGGAAAACCATAGCAAGACAGGATCAAATTAGACATTTTACCTAATATTTATGAAATTATAAGTTAAATTGTAATTCCTTCCTTAATTATTATCTTCTATTCCAAAATTATGTGTTAGATTTGTAATAATGGAAATATGTTTAAACATAATGGACTATTGAGTTTGTTTTCTCTATGCTCTTCTTATCAGGATCATGTGGTTACAAAGGAGCCTAATTTAATTCTTTTTTATCTCTTGTAAATTTGAATGCTTTTAAAAAATTCATGGTCATTCATAGGTATAATATTGAGAGTTAGTTTTATTAATAATTGTAACTTACCAATTACTGATAATGATGTTGTAAAAATGATGTCAATACATATGGTGGATATTCCATGAGTTTTCTGGAGCCTGACATTTTGGATAAAATTTGTGTACATAGGAATGCCATAATTAATGACTAAAATGTGCTTCATTTGAATGTTTCTTGAATCTTAGCATCATACTATAATATTTTTATGGTTTTATTGATTAATAAATACATATTTGAAGAGTTATAAGTGACAAATTCAAGAGATTTGGACCTTGAATAGCATTGCATAGAATAGATGTTATTGGAATTAAATATAGTGCATACTTCAAAACATATTTTTTCCAACACCCCACCAAAAATATGGAGCACATAAACCAACCACTGCCAATTTGTAGCGTAGCTCATGAACCCTTCCTCTATAAAGTGGAAGTGTTCAATTTGAGGAATATATAATTTATCATCCATTTCTCAATAAACATTCTAAGTGAAGGTTTGATTCATTCTAAGAATTCATGTTGTTCTTTGGGCTTATCGCTTTTGAAGAACTTATTCAGAAACCTTATTCATAAAATTGTTATGGGTGTGGATAATGGATGTATTCTCTTGGTGTTCAAGTTCTCAAATGTAAAGTGAACGACTATAACAAATGAGTTTTTCAAAATGATAATGTGATGAAACTAAAAAGGAATGATCCAATCAATGTACCAATTTTAGACTATGGATATGAAAATTCCAAGAGCTACTTCATACATTATTGCATACACCTTCATATGAAAAAACACTATTATATTGATGTTGGACAAGAAAGACTGATGTAATTAACTAAACAAATAATGATAGAAAAGTTAGTCATCTATTTTTGTATCAATTATAACAAATAAATTAGTTTGTCATTATTTTTGACATTGATAGGCACACCCTATATCAATCATCTATTTCCACACTTATTTGACTATTTGATAAAAATTTTGTTTGACTAGTTAATCTAGAATGACACCCTCTATCTTGTACCTATGATATCTATTGTTATAGTGCCCTTTCCATCACCATGTTATGTATTAAATTCACTACAAGGTGTGTTACATTTTCTAGGAGTAAGAGTGGCAACACCTTATGGTTTAGATCCTTCCATATCCATTCCCGTGACCACATTTTCTAAGCTTAAATGGTGGCAAATCTATGAAAACATATTTTGCAACTAACAAAAGCTTTGTTATGGATTCATCATCCACCATAGCCACAATATCCTATGGATCTTTGCATTATTCGCGCATAATTCATGGATTTTTCATGTGGAAAATTCTACGTCAAAATATTGCATGAAAGTTGCATAATTTCTGAGTTTTAATGATGTATTCATGAATTTTATGGATTATCCCCAAATTTCATGTGATTTTATGAAAACAAATTGATATTAGTGGTGTTTAGTAGAAAAAATTAAGAGGGGTGTTATCCTTGAATGTAGGGATAATCCATCTTTATACCATCGAGGTCAAGATAAAAATAGAAATGTCTTTGGCATACTGAGGACCAAGAAGACAAGGATCCTTTCAATAGAAGAAACACCTTGAGGTTTGAAGAAATTGATAAAGAAGGAAATATTGATGATATCTACTATATAAGAATACTCTAGACAAATAACACAATTTGCAACAATATTACTCTTGACTATTAATGAATATATTTGAGAAAAAATATATTAGTACTATTTTATGAAACTATTGAGTTTGAAGATGATAATAGTGAATGAACCATTCAGTATGAACTAAGACAGAAAAGTGCTTTGTCTTAAAGAAGCTCAATTTGCACCTTATTTTTTATTTTAAATTTGATTATACTAGTGATTTTGTATACCCTAACCTAACTCCCTCCTGGGTTTACAAGGTGTTGCATAATCGAAGTGCTAGAACATTGAATATATAGACACCAAAGGAGTGGGGCTATGTGCTATTCAACTTGGTCTTTTTTTTATAAAGGTAACTGACAATAGAAAAAAATCTTAAATTTAACATCAAGAAGATATACTTATATTATATGACTTGTACTGAATAACATGAACTCTACTTTGTTGAAAATGGCACCATATACAAAATGGATTAGGCGTGTTGATGATAGACTTGATGATCCAACATATGAAATTGGTGTCAAAGAGTTTCTTATCTATGAATGTCAAAAATTAATGCAAATAAAATTAGATATTTGTGCGTTCATTGTGTCAGTATTGCTTCTATCCCACGTGATGTGATGAAAACATACATGATGGTTTATGGTATTTTGAGAAGTTATACTCTTTAGTATCACCATTGGGAGACAAGATACCAAAACGAGTGTGATTTAGATACTTAGTCAAGAACAATGAAGGGGATAGTGAAGTAGCTCATGAGATGCTAGATCTTCTCAAAGAACTGTACTCCTAGTTCACATAATCTTGAGAGGAATGATGGGGAAATTGGTTATTCCAACCATGATGAATACGAATAGGAACCTAAAATCGATGCCAAAAAGTTTTCTAGGTTGTTGGATGACCACAATCAATCTCTCTATAAGGGATTGAAGGGGTCAAAATTTTCTGCCTTGGTAAAGTCGATTCATCTCAAGCACCATGAAAAATGGTGTAATCATTCATTCACAATGCCACTTGAATTATTGAAGGATGAACTGTTCCCAAAAGATTCAACCTTTCCTACCTCTTATTATGAAGAAAAGAAGACAATTTAAGATTTTGGTTTATCACATGACAAGATAGATGCATCTGCAAATGATTGTATGTTGTTTTGGAAGGAAGATCGTGGCCTTGATATAACTTCACATCACTTTTAGATGCAAGTAAGATAAGGACAATGGGGAAGAGAATGTTGGTATGTATACCCAGAGAGCCAATCATATGATGATTGTGATGGCATATCTTGTAAAAGAATTTGATTTATAATAAAAGGAAAACTTCCAATTTATTTTGTTTCATTTGGTTATGATATAATGATGAAACACAATGAACATTTAAAGAGTGATAGTACTCAGTGACGTATGTCTTTAGGTTGATGACCTGAATGATGAGATCATATAGATGTTAAGAGTATGTACAATATTGTTATGTCCCTAGATGAATGTCATTGTGAGAGGCTGATAGATAGAAATACCACATAAGACTGGAGTGTGTGTGTTGGTTGATGACTAAATATCATTAGTCATTATATGTGATATTAAACCAAACACATAGATACTTGTCTGAAGTACAATATATTAGACAGACCCTCCTTGAGAGTGACACATGGAAACTATAATTGGTAGTCAAAATCGTCTCTCATAGTGATGGCAGTGATTGTGTTTCTTAGACCTAAAATCACAACACTGACTATCACTTATCGTTCAATGCATTTTAACATCATCTATCGTGACTTTGAATAAAGGTTACTATAAAGGTGTTTCTCGGGTGTATTATGACTCATGGGGATGAATGTGAGTGATTTAGATGGGATTTGTCCCTCCTACAAGAATTCGATATCTTATCCATTTGATAACTGAGATTAAGAGAAATTTGCTTTTTTCAACACATTTTGATTTTATTTTATTTTAATTGAATAACACTTGATGATGTTTACTTTGGCCTTTAATTAATTATCACTCTCACTATTTTGTTCAAGTTGATAACTCTCACTTATCAATTTGGAATATTACAGCGTACAACCTTCTAGGGAGCCAAGATCCATATTTCTTCAAATCATGAGTCAGCTTTGGCTGATCACCCACAACTTGACTATTTAGGTAGGTAACTTTTGCCAATTACATTTAAATGCAACTCTTGGAAAGATCGTGTGCACAACTCTTTGTCAAAATCCATCTCTATGCTTCTAAGTACTTAATCTAATTAAGATCGCCTAGTAAAGCTTGACCCAAAATCCAACACGATAGAATGTGAACCCTACTTTGGTAGATTTACATATCTATCATCACACTTGCATGAGATAGACGGTGCACCATGCTTTCATGTAACATACGCTTGGTTGATCAAACTTTTCCTATGTAATTCTTATGAAAAGCATCTTAGGCTTAATACTTATTGTGGTATTTGTATTTCTAAATACATACATACATACATACATACATACATATATATACATATATATATATATATATATATATATCCAATTGCCACATACTATAGTACATATCATATACATACTATATCCCACAAGCATAAACATGCAATAAAACTTAAGCAATGATTATGGCCATTCTATTATAATTCCTTGGAGACACAAGGAATTACCACCTCCTAGGGTCTACGTCACATGTAGAAACTTGTTACTTTGATGAAGATCTATACTTGATCCAATCTGGGTTGATTAGTTCAACCCTTGAACCGATCAGATCACCTCCTGGATGGTAGGTTGGGCATCTGGTCTTCATTCCACCATCTTCTGAATCCTCCAGTCGATCGGTTGGGCCACAAGTCGATTGGTTTTCTCCTCATGTCATTATTCCTCCCCAGTCCTCCAGCCACTCAGTTCATCTAGTGCAGATCTTCTTCTTTGTTGTAATAAGAAAGTAAGTTGTCATAATTCTATTTAACATATTATAAAGTAGTAGGAAATCTCTAGTTACATTTGAGGGGAGCATAGGTAGGTGACAATAATACTTTTACATTTGTAATAGAAGAGAAGACTCGGTAAGCAAACAGAGACGTAAATAGGAACAAACAACCAGAACCACCATGCACAAAGAACTAGGATTATTGGCCATAATCATGCTACACATCCACCATCAAAACCAATTTCAGGGCCATGCATGTAAATTGCATATATATCATATCATATATATATATATTAATTGGGATGTACGTGGTATTTAATAGGACATGCACATTAATCATTTTAAGTATTCTCATCGTATGCAATAAATAAATGATGAAAGACAAAATTTGATCATAATTATTAATCCCAAAACATAGTACAATGATGTTTCTCTGATACCACTATTGGGAAATATGCCAACAGATAGGCAATGGAAACAAAAAAAATTAGCTTACATATTCACGTATAATAGACGATTGTAGAAATAGCTATGTAATGGGAAGGATGGTTTGTGAGATCATACCTCATCTTGGAGCAAGTCTAATGACTATATCTTCATATCAGTATGCATCTTTCTTCAAGTCGCACCCGGACAACATCAGTAGCAAATCCTGATTGATGATCATGGACATCGGTTGACCTTGTCCTCCTAAGCAGCAGGAAAAGCCTGCTGGCCTCTATAGTAGCCCACACAGACCATTGGGAACTCTTGTCATTCTAGTAGAATAGACAAGAAGGAGTTCTCCCTTCTCATTGGGTTACTAGCACCAACTTGATCTCCCACAATTATTCTCACTTTCTATCCCTCCCTTTATCAGGCATGACTTGCTTGGGTTCTCTTGGTTACCACAATCAGAGAAGGCAACAATTGTTAGAGATAATTGATGTTTCTAAGAAGCCCCCAATACCCATCTATTTATAGGAGGGTTAGGGTCAAGGTTCTAGTCTGAGTGGGAATGGAAGGGCTTAGAATTTCACAAATTTATGCATCCTACGATCGGTAAAATGGTCGGTTCATAGGTTAACCCATCAGTTGTCATGTGAATTAATCGATTTAACCCTTGAACTGATCATTTCATCATGTTTCTAAATCACAATCATATTGGCAATTGATATTTAATTAATGCTTAACATGACGTCAACACTAATCCTTGTTGCAATCAAATTGATCAATCCAAACGGTCAGTTCAAAACCCGAATCAGTTGGTTCATGGATCTGAGTTGACCAATTCACTTCTTGAGCCGGTAGATTCATGGTCTAAATTGCCGAAGTTGGTTTAATTGGCCTGACCTTATAAAATGATCAGTTCATTACTAAATCTGGTTGGTTCACAGTCCTAAGCCGACCAGTTTACTTCTTCAACCAGTCGGTTCATGGTCTAGTAAGTCAATATTCAACAATTGTTGTTTAAATTGAATACCCAAATCTATAGTAATCGAATTTAAACTATATTCATTAATGAACTCTTATTCCAAGTGTATTTGATGTGTGTGACCCTATAGGTTCTAAGTTATGTTTACAATGACTGTCCATAACTAACTTATGACATCACAAGCAATTAGCGCTATCTAGAAACACATAATTTCTACCCAAGAGATCTAGAAAGTTGTAGAATAACTTCAACCTACAATATGTGATTTTTGTTGTGGTGGTTTTATATTTCCTATATTAGTGATATCCAGATCAAACTGGGGGCATGGAATCATCATTGTCACGGAACCATTTGTTACCCTAAGTCCACACTCCTAATGGCTATAAAGTCAAAGGAGAGTGGACCTGGAGATCTGTCCCTAGAATAGATCACATAACATATGCATGAATAAAACCAAAAATAAGAAAAAGATAAAGGATAACAAGATATAAAAAAAAATGGAGAAAAGAGACATGTACCCCTTTCTAGATTTAAGTATACCCATTGGTGTTTCATTTCATATCTTACAGTCTCGAGCACAGCGAATCTTCATTTGAGAACTACAAAACCAATAAATAAAACATATTAATGCTAAATCATTAAGTACTCTATTAAAAGGCATGTAAACAGTTTAAAAGTATAAGAAAAGTTGCTTGTCTAGAAACATCATATAAGCAAGAAGTCGGACAAGGCATGAACATTTAACAGCAATCTTTTATACAAAGCGTGTTATAAGTGTATTTTCCATTATACTCAATAACATATTATGGCCATTGACCAACTTCCCATTGGAAGGGTCCGTAAAGATGCTCAAGATTAGCCAACCCTTTCATCGACATGGTCTGCCTTATCTTGACATCTCAAGTAAGGTGCCCGACCTTGTTCCCTTACTCCCGAGAATACTGGTAGGTACACGAGGTTTGTATAATGAACAAGTTCAATTATGTTCTAGGTTTGTTCAACATATTTCAAGAAAAACAAACATACTAATCATAGGGAACAAGTAGCTCAAACAAATAACTAACTAGCCAAGCATTCATATGAGCATACATACAAATAAGACAATACCATAGTAGGGTCGAGAGAGTAAGCGTACTCTGCGAGTAGAGTATAAGATCAAGCATTGATTTAAGAGAACCATAACTAGCACTTCATTAGATCTTAGCAATAGAGTCAACATAGATATCCTGAAATTTTAAAGGAGTGCACTTGGATTAACGTCAAAAATATAAGGTATCATTCAACATCATAATAATGGTTTGATGTGTCACCTAGATCTAGGTATCATTTTCCTTCAACATTATTTTCAATATCTCAAACTAGTCATGCGTAGGCATTATCAAGCAACATAGTATATCATGGGTTCATTAGTACTTAGGGTGACACATCAAAACTAGATCAGGGAAATATATTAGAGTCCAAGATCTTAAAATGGATCAACCATTAGATTTGAGAAAGTTTAGTCAACATAAGCATCAATATTGGCATAACTAGTCATATTGAGTCACAATCATGCAGGAATGTCATCATCAGGGTATAGATGGGGTCCACTTGAGTTAGGAGTCATTAATATCACTAACATTCTGATTTGAGATCATTACATAACATGGATGATCCTTCAAGCAAGACTTGTACAAGATTAGAGATTTAGATATCCGCACGCACACTAGATCACATATCAATCCAAGACTTGGGTATTTAGCCACATAAGCACATAAGAAAGTTACAAAAGCTGTATAAGGATACAAGACAGTTAAGGTTACTAATTTCAAGCCATATAAACATCATTGCGTATCTTTAGATCGATAAAAGCATAAAGTTTAACATTCATCACAAAAGTGCACATAATACCATATTAGGACGCATTAAGAATAACAAGGTCAACGTTAGTGATCAAGAAGGGTCATGATAGAAATTGAGGGTGCAATCTATTGATTTAGAAAAACCATAGAAATATGAATCACATTTTAACAAGTTTGATCATTAAAGAAGTGGTCTCTTTCATAAAAGCCCATTTTAGGTCATATATGCAACATTAGACCATTCTAGGGTACAAGGATAGATCAAGTTCGAATCATTATGCATAAATATGTACATGATACTAATATTAGTCTATAATCAAGTCTTGGGGCATAAAAGATTAACATCATGCATACAATTAGGATAATCATCTTAAAAAAGCATCAAAAGCATGTATTTTGGGATATTAGCAAAATAGAAACCAAATTCAGAAGCTGAAACTATTTTTATTAGATAGGGCTCGTTTTTCTAATCAAAAAGCATATATTATATGTTACATTAGGCATAGGGAGTTATGAGATATAAATTTCCAAAGATTCACCTCAAGAATAGTAGGTCACAACCTTTGCTCTTTGATTGGAGCGCCTAGAAGAGGCGAAATAGTCGAAGAAGTGCCTCCACTCAAGCTCCTTGCTAGCAAGCTGGCTTATGGGGCCCCCCACTGCCCGTGATCAGCAATCTGGCCCAGTGATGCTGGCTCCATCCAACTTTTGTTGCCTATCACCCTTCATGGCTGGAGGAAACTCATGCCTACTCCCACACGGTCCCCTACCACCGACACGCACTCCCCATTGCAGCATCAAGCTGCACGTGAGGCAACGTCCCATTGCTGAAGTAGCTTGTCGAAGCCTAGGGACAGAAGCAGTCATGGGAATGGGGTAAGCAAAGGAGGTGCCTCCCTACCTCGAGGGAGCCGCACAAGCACAGATTTGATGATTTTGGTGTCCTAGGAGGGTAGTTGTAGTGGCACCCAAGTTGCCTTATGAGGAGGCACCAGCTAGGGTTGGGAAGAAGGAAGGAGGTGGTTGGGCAGCTAGGGTTTGTAAAATAAGGGGAAAAACATGCCAAGGAGTCGGGGGAGAAGTTTTATATGAGAGGAGAGTGGCAATTTTGCCTCTAGAGGTGGGAAAAAGTGGCGCTCAAAGTGGGGAGTAGGTGGTCGTCAGCATGGTTCATGCTGGTGGATAGTACATACAACGAAGATGAACTTGTAACCGTTGGATTGGGGTAGAATCCATGGCCCAAGGATCTAACGGTTTTGGTGTGCGACCAAGAAATTAAAGCATTTGATTGGTCCAATAAGGGATTTGAGGATCGTTGGTGGGGAGAAAAGGGGAAGAGGGCCAAGCGAGTGGGCCTCTAAACCCTAGGATTTGGCCCAAAAGGAGGTATATCGATTTAGAACAAAATTAAATTAAGGGAAAAAAGAGTAACTTGAAAGACCCATAACTTGGGCTATGAGTGTCCAAATGAGGTGATTTTTGTGTCATAAAAAAGATAATCAAATCCTCTATAAGGGAGATACATAACAAAACAACAAGATCTCACTTATAGGATTCAATTTTGATTGCAAGATTAAGATACATGGTATGCATCAAAACTCAAATTAGAGTCATAAATAAGTAAAAAGTGATATTTCGTTGAAGCTAACTTGTCAATTGAACATAAAATGACTCAAAGTTATCAAATTGAGGGTGAGGGAGGATATTGAATATAATATAGCATTTAATGAGTCAAGGTGTACATAAGTTCAATGAGAGAGAAAATCTAGGTCATCGCATCCTCCCCACCTTAAAAGGAATTTTTTCCCCAAAATTAAATAAATCCATCAATCGAGAGTGGTTTTTTTTTCTATTCAATGTCAAAATCATCATAGTATTCTCATAAGGTTACTCCACTACTTTCTAGATCCATCTCATTCTAAAATCAGGCAATCGAACATCATTGTCATAACATAGTCACATCAATCATGGAATTGGGGAGATCGTCATATATATGAGACAAAAATCGGGAGAGTTCATCTTATAGATCACAGATTTGGAGAGATCACATTTTTATGTCAAATGAGTAGATCTCTTTAAATCAAGAGTCGAGCATGACTTTCATTCCCATCAATTAGGGTCCTAGCATCTACATTGGCCTAGGTGGGGTTATACATCCATGATCAAGAATTCATATTTCTATAATTCGAGATATACATCATATCAACATCATAATTTTGTACTCAAAATCAATGGAAGGTCCCACCCTAGTCCACATGGATCTCACCCTTAAGTCATAAATCGAGCAAATCAATATAGTCATAATTTCAAAATTTCAAGATTTGGGAACACGAAAGTCACTAGTCAGATATCAAGAGTGATCTCAAGATCCATATAGGATGATCGTGGGGGATCAAGTCAAACCAAGATCGATGATCACGAGTCAAGATTTCGTTATGCAATATCAAGAGTCTAGTTTGGACATAAAATTCATCGATCCAAACATCTCAAAACTAGGGCTTAGATTCCTGATTAGACCTTAGGGGTGTTCATTCATCTGTATACAACAAATAAGAAACAATCGAGCAAAATTTGAGCATTAATCACCATTTCATGGCATCAATATTGAGTTTATTTTTCATGGTGTTCAAGGTTGATGAATGATCTATGCCTAGGTATTTCTAGGAAACTAACCACTAACTATGGAAAAGAACATAATATTTCAAGTCACCATCAAACCGAGATTCAAGATCGAGTACCAATATCGTCATGAATTTGACCTATTAGAGAATTAGGTCAACAAATCAAAATAGTATGAAAGGTGTCACCTTTTTAAACTCTAAATAATCCATAAGGTGAGAATTTAGAGGTAATCAAAATAAAGATGTGACCTAGGCTAGGGGAGTCATAAGTTAAATACTACATGATCTAGCACATTAGTCCATAATAATCATGAGTCATTGAGCATATCCAAATAGGGCGAGTATCAACTATCAAATCATATTTTACAAGGTCACAAGTCAAATATCAAGATCATAATAGAGAAATCATATTTCAAGATTTTGCAATATTAAGGTCATAATCGTGTTCCCTTCCTTTCATGTTCAAGGTAAGGGTATATTTGGAAATCTAGAAGTCAAATTGGGAACTCGAGAGTTTGAGCATAATAGTGCAAGAGTGATATCCATGTCCATCTTGTTATTTGAAATAGAGATTACCGAGAGGCATATGTATTAATAGGAAATATGCTCTAGTATCAAGTTCCTTCATCATTCTTTTGAGATTCTAAGATATTAGCCATTCAAAGGCGTAGTCATCGTTCATGTTGTAATATGGGATAAATTTTCTTATTCATGCTTGAGGTTTAGTCAACAATAGGGCATCTTGGATTAAATCAAATAGGGACCTCATCAAACATGAGGTGTATAACATTAGTTCCTCCTTATTTTGCCATATCAAAATTTTACCTCAAACATAGCAAGTACGTAGTCTAGATTTAGTAAAGTTGAGTTAATTATGATCTGATAGGTCATACATGAGTCCTTAATTCTAGGAGTATTTCTGTTAGTCATAATCAAGTTTTCACATTAAGGCCAGATCATGGCATCATCATTATTTTACTCAGCTTTTGTCTCTTTTATTCAAATTCTAGTTTTCCCTATACATAAGCTACCCATAATCGAGATATCATGTGATTGATAGTCATGAGTAGAAGAATCACATAAGGTGATGAGAAGCTAACTAATTATCTAATGGGTGTCGTAGGGTAGTTCTTAAAGAAGAGATGAGATGCTAGAAGTGTGACGTCCCCAGATTTTCTAAAACTTACTCTGATGTGTGACGTCCAAATTGAAACCCTAGCCTCAGAGAGAATCCCAATTTAAACATCCCACATGAGGCTAAGAAGAAGAAAATCAAGGGAGTTAGAAGGAAACAACTAGCACCACATGTACCTGAACAATAATAAAACCATACACACATGTTCACCATTCAACATATAATTACAACATGAATTGTTACAACATTTGATATTACATATTGAACAATGAACTATCCATATACATGTACTACCACTAAACTATAGGATCTTAAGACAACAGGTCCACATGTACATCAGCTCGCCACACAACTCACAACTATCTTGGATCTTCAAGAGCATAACCACAACCTAAACAAAAGATTACATGTGGTACACGTCAGCACAATATTCAAGAATATTGTACTAAGTACGCCTACATGTCTTTTATTTACCTCTCATCATATCTTGGCAATAAGATAAAACTAATACTTGGCAGTATTAAACAAAAATAAGAAAAAGCATATACTTGCACAAAGATATTCATTAACGAAAGAGAACACATATTTTTTAGCACATTTCCATCATATATCTCGTACATCTGCCCCTAGGGCTTTGATGTTTTTAGGCCTCATGATCTACTACCAAAGAGTGTTCAATCATTTAACATGTGATCTATTACCAAAGAGTTTGAGATCTAACACATGTGATCTACTACCAAAGAGTTTGAGATCACTTCAATGCACTTTACTACCAAAGAGTTTAGTTCTATCATATGATGGATCTGATATCTTATGTTTCATGTGTTCATAGCCATAAGTATGGCAAATCAAGCAAGATATCATACAAGAACAATCATTTCATCCAATACCATATGCCAAGTATTTTACTACACCTATAACACAAGCATATTGTATAATAAGCCAAGTAAGAGGTAATGGTGTACCTTCCAAAGAGATATCCTAATCACATATTCCTCATGTCATCTATTTCTTGGTCAAACCTGATCAAGACAAGACCATATACTATCATCAGGTTCTTATCATCTTACATCTCATCTTAACCCTAATCGTATTCATAGGGTTTGCTTACTCATTTGGATATGTGCACCATTACTTGTATTCTTGTCTTATAATTATCTCATTGATGTCATTTTCCAGATTACATCTCATTATCAAAGTTCATCATCTGAACATTAGGTTCCATATCCTTTTTGTGCACATATTAACCCTAGGTTACATTTTTAACCTAGATTAGGGTTTTATAACATGTATTAATATTCATCTTCATAAAACATGGATTTTGGTCATCATTATGATCTCATAATTAAAACTGAGGTTTCATATACTGATATGAGCTTATGCTGTGAAATTCATCAATTATTGAGCATGTGTGTATTTATTGCATTTTATTTAGGGTGAAAAGCCCTAATTAGCCATATGGAGTAAATTACATGATTTCGTGCATCAACCTGGACATATCTGACATCATATGGATTATAATCATGAATATTGATTTACTGACATATTCTCATAATTTTAGGCCAACGTTTGATATTTGTTATCCATTATATGAGCATTTCACATCTTACATGATATCACTGTTATTAATGCATCAAAAGTAGGATATTATGCTTTCATCTTGTTATATGCATTTTTCTGAGAATTTTGGTATATTATAAGTAATTATCTGATACTCGAGCTATTTATTGCGATTTATAGAAGATCTGAGCAATTACTAAGATTTGACCTTTTTGGACCACTCAGTCATCGACACGTGGCACTAAGGGCTGGCGCAGCTCTCACTTGGGTCGGCCGATTCATGTCCTGGACCCGGTCCACTTCCTCATCTTCCTCACGTCTGATGCAAACACAGAGCCCGCGGGGTTCTATTTCATGAGGCGCCGCCACCCAAATCCTCTTCTTGTGATCTCGCCCGACACATTTGCGTGACCTGGGTGCCGCCGCACGGTCCTCCTCAAGGATCTATTCTTCTGGGCAGGAGCCGCCGCCCCGACTGGTGTCGTTCTCTACCCAACGCACGGCCGTCTTGCAGCCGCTGCCGTAAGGTTGGGCCATGACGACCAAAACATCCGTGACAAGGCACTCAATGTCCGCTCCTAAGGACACCATCGGCTCTGGCGACCTCAGATGGACCTTGATTCCTCCTTCAGTTCTGGCTGCTTCCTAGCTTGGACTGGACCCACCCTGGTCGATCCCCCTTTCTCTCTGCTTCGTGCGTCTGCAATGTGCACCCAGCCTCTCTGGGTCACGGATGCTGGTTCTCCTCCACCATGATCTGCGTCCGCCTGCTTCCAGCTCTCTACTTCTCCTCTGTGTGCATCTCCATCGCCTGGGATCTGTTGCGTTGCGGGCACTGCCGCTAGGCTGGAATGCCACCGACTCCTCGAGCTCGCTGTTGCTCTTCCCCTAGCTTGCGATCGGCTGCTAGAACTTCCTCCTCTGTTTCTTAGCTTCGTTGGTATCTCGCCGCCATGGATGCTTCCACGCAACCTTCCCTATGTATAGATTTGCAGCCATGATGTGAAACTCCAAGCGAGCAAACGATCTCCTTCCTACCATTAGGATTCCGGCACCGTGGTCATCTCAGTGGTGGCTCGGTGATCGTCAACAACTTCTCTATTCTGGCAAGTAATCAACAGCACACAGCTCCTCAAAGACTACTTCATACGCCACCCTCACCTCTGACACTTACAAGCTGTGGTGTGGATGATGGGGGAGAAGGGGTTTAGGTATTGATAATAGAACATTCTCAGACATTGTATAAGGGTTTGTGATTCTTCTTTCCATGTCAAGGGTAATTGTCCTTCAGTTTCCTCTGTCAAACCATGACCATAAAGTGGGATGAGTTGGGTTCATGGTCATTTTTATCCCACGATCTCCAGCTGAACACAAGGTGGGTGATGAACATGTTTCCCAACCATCCGATCCCAATCTAGGGCCAAAGCCAACTCTTATACACTGGAAAGGAGCAGCGTGACACAGATGCTAACCAAAACTTAGGCTAAAAACCTACATCCTTGGTCATGCACACATCCAATGCACATTATTACATGGTATTCAAACCTAAATAAAACCATCTAGAAAACTCCAACTGCCACCAAACTTTGGTGCCAAAATCATCCGTTTGACCTATCCAATTTATACCTCAACATGGCATAAATTAATAGATCTTAGTCACAAAGTCAACATCAATCAACACTCAAAGTTACCAAAAATACTTGAAACTTCTCAAAACAACCCAAGATGCATGAATCCACTTATGTCATTGGACATCTAAGGATTCTAAAAGTCCACTCCATCACATCCTACACACCTTAAAAGAAATTCCGTCCTCGGAATTAAGCCAAAAATCTAGTCTTTCACATCATATACATCTAAAAAGAAATTTCGTCCTCGAAATTAAGCCATACTCATACTCCAAGGACAACTCAAGGTCCTCCTCCATATGTAGGATTTGCATCCTTATTTTACTCAAGCATTAGGGTTCCCACATCATATTACCATGTTCTAAAGGAGTTAACTAACATTAACCCATTATATCAAGGTGTCCTCAACATTTTATTTAGCTCATTGTTAGAACATGTTCAACATTAACATATGCAATTTAGGAGGGAGTTAACTATAGTTAACCCACTTTATCCATCTAGGTCATATCAAGGTGTCATAATCATTATGTTGTGCTAATTATCAATCTATATTTTTAATATTTATTAAGCACTAAGATTAGCACCTCATGCAACAAGTTTCATTCATTTGATCTTATTGCATTGATCATAATAAATTGCAACATTTACTAGTGATTTCTTCACAAGATTAGCCAATAGTATCACATTATCATCATTATTCATGTATATGGTTAACCATTTATACATTGATATCAAATAAAACCATCTTTGGATTTCCATCATATCATATCCATATATCACATCTCGAGTTTAGATCACATCCTTACATATATTATATCATGGTTGTGCTAACAAACTTATACAAGTGGCTCGTGAAACATATATCAAAAGTTTATCTAGTCCAACTGAGGTTCTCTTGTCCCATATCATGAGGGTAATGCCATGCTCAGACTCTCTGAGCTAACTCAACTCTATGAGTATCTCATATGCATATACCTTATCTTCCCTCCTTGGTTTAGGGTTTTCTGGGTCTACCTCTTTGGCACTAGCAATAGCTTTACGAGCTCTAGCCACATAGCACAAACAAAAATAGGCTATGACATACTATTCATAGGTCTTCTACCCATGAAACATCTTACCTAAATCTCTCTTATATACTCCACTACATTCCTATGTGGGAAACCACCAACTCGAGCATGAGGCTTCACAGAAACTAAAATAGCTACCTCCTCTAGGGTCTTGGGACTCTCTCTCCCTCACCTAGATGGTAGGTACTCATATCTATGTTCAAATATACACATATAACCAGCCTCTCTCTGTCTCTAGGGTTTGGTCCTCCCAAGGACAGCTAGGGTTCAAGAAAACTATATGAATCATACATAAAGAAACTCAACTCAATCACTCAGGAGTAGTCTAGTTTAGGACATATCATAACACATATTCTCAGAATTCTCATATCTTGGAGTTTAGGCTCTCTGACCTTCTCCCTCTGGGGTCTCACTCTCTCTTGAGCTAACCCCAAAATTGGTCCTAACACTAGAGGTCCTCCTTCATAAAAGAGACTGAGGTTCATGCTGACTCACAACTTAGTCTTAACTTAAGACATCTTATCTCATAAAAGCCTATTTACTTGCATCATCAAGACTTATCTCAAAACCTCAAACCTAACTCATGTCCTCAAAGACAAACATAAATCAACATAATCTATCTTATATCATTTATGTAAAACTTACATCATATCATCAATTCTTATATCATCTATTCCATCTATCATATATATATATATATATATATATATATATATATTCCAACAAGGCTCTAGACATCTAATCTAGAACTACTCTCTCTTCTAGACTGATGTCCTTCACTTTCACTTAGGTTGCATGATCACCTCCTACTCGTACATGTGTGGGGACACATTTTGTAATACATATACATAATAAAATATTATATAGTTTTTTCTCCGATAAAACAAGCGTCAGAGAAAACTATCAAGGTTCGATCTGTTTGGAATCAAAAACCAAATCTAGAAACGAGTGTCCCACACATAGTAGAGAGTTCAGTGTCATGAAAACTAGTGAAAATGATGAGAACAAGGGGTAGACTACTGTAGCTACACTAGACAACGAGCACCAGATGTCTAGGGTTTCTCTTCCCTTGATGCACGTCATTTCCAAATAGTGCAACGTCCCATACTGCTGCACTACAAGGAAAGAACAACATATAAGGACTTGCTACTCAACAAGCACCAATCTAGACCTAGTTCTCGGACGTCTAGGTTCTAACCTAGAGGCTAGGTCAGATCTAGTCTCTAAAAGATGACTAATCTAACCCTAAAGATTATTAAGGTTCAAGGTTCTTTAGTTTTGTGTTGCATAATGAGAAAATGTTAGGCTTTGCTATTGTCCACGCTCTTATACCACCTGTGACGTCCCGGATTTTCTAAAACTTAATCTGATGTGTGACGTCCAAATTGAAACCCTAGCCTCAGTGAGAATCCCAATTTAAATATCCCACACGAGGCTAAGAAGAAGAAAATCAAGGGAGTCAGAAGGAAACAGCCAGCATCACATGTACCTGAACAATAATAAAACCATACACACATGTTCACCATTCAACATATAATTACAACATGAATTGTTACAACATTTGATATTACATATTGAAGAACAAACTATCCATATACATGTACTACCACTAAACTACAGGATCTTAAGACAACAGGTCCACCTGTACATCAGCTCACCACACAACTCACAACTATCTTGGATCTTCAAGATCATAACCACAACCTAAACAAAAGATTACATGCGGTACACGTCAGCACAATATTCAAGAATATTGTACTGAGTACGCCTACGTGTCTTTTATTTACCTCTCATCATATCTTGGCAATAAGATAAAACTAATACTTGGCAGTATTAAACAAATATAAGAAAAAGCATATACTTGCACAAAGATATTCATTAACAAAAGAGAACACATATTGTTTTAGCACATTTCCATCATATATCTCGTACATCTACCCCTAGGGCTTTGATGTTTTTAGGCCTCATGATCTACTACCAAAGAGTTTGAGATCATTTAACGTGTGATCTACTACCAAAGAGTTTGAGATCTAACACATGTGATCTACTACCAAAGAGTTTGAGATCACTTCAATGCAATGTACTACCAAAGAGTTTAGTGCTATCATATGATAGATCTGATATCTTATGTTTCATGTGTTCATAGCCATAAGTATGGAAAATCATGCAAGATATCATACAAGAACAATCATTTCATCCAATACCATATGCCAAGTATTTTACTACACCTATAACACAAGCATATTGTATAATAAGCCAAGTAAGAGGTAATGACGTATCTTCCAAAGAGATATCCTAATCACATATTCCTCATGTCATCTATTTCTTGGTCAAACTTGATCAAGACAAGACCATATACTATCATCAGGTTCTTATCATTTTACATCTCATCTTAACCCTAATCGTATTCATAGGGTTTGCTTACTCATTTGGATATGTGCACCATTACTTGTATTCTTGTCTTATAATTATCTCACTGATGTCATTTTCCAGATTACATCTCATTATCAAAGTTCATCATCTGAACATTAGGTTCCATATCCTTTTTGTGCACATATTAACCCTAGGTTACATCATTAACCTAGATTAGGGTTTTATAACACGTATTAATATTCATCTTCATATAACATGGATTTTGTTCATCATTATGATCTCATAATTAAAACTGAGGTTTCATATACTGATATGAGCTTACGCTGTGAAATTCATCATTTATTGGGCATGTGTGCATTTATTGCATTTCATTTAGAGTTAAAAGCCCTAATTAGCCATATGGAGTATATTACATGATTTCGTGCATCAACCTGGACATATCTGACATCATATGGATTATAAGGATGAATATTGATTTACTGACATATTCTCATAATTTTAGGCCAACGTTTGATATTTATTATCCATTATATGAGCATTTCACATCTTACATGATATCACTGTTATTAATGCATAAAAATTAGGATATTATGCTTTCATATTGTTCTATGCATTTTTCTGAGAATTTTGGTATATTATAAGTAATTTTCTGATACTCGAGCTATTTATTGCAATTTATAGAAGATCTGAGCAATTACTAAGATTTTACCTTTTCAGACCACTCAGTTATTGACACATGGCACTAAGGGCTGGCGCAGCTCTCACTTGGGCCGGCCGGTTCATGTCCTAGACCCAGTCCACTTCCTCATCTTCCTCACGTCTGACGCAAACACAGAGCCCGCGGGGTTCTATTTCACGAGGCGCTGCCGCCCAACTCCTCTTCTTGTGATCTCACCCGACGCATTTGCGTGACCTGGGTGCCGCCACACGGTCCTCCTCAAGGATCTATTCTTCTAGGCAGGAGTCGCCGCCCCGACTGGTGTTGTTCTCCACCCAACACACGGCCGTCTTGCAGCCACTGCCGTAAGGTTGGGCCACGACGACCAAAACATCCGTGACAAGGCACTCAACGTCCGCTCCTATGGACACCATCAGCTCCGGCGACCTTAGATGGTCCTTGATTCTTCCTTCGGTTCCGGCTGCTTCCTGGCTTGGAATAGACCCACCCTAGTCGATCCCCCTCTCTTTCTACTTCTTTCGTCTGCGATGTGCACCCAGTCTCTCCGAGTCGCGGACGGTGGTTCTCCTCCACCATGATCTGCGTCCGCCTGCTTCCATCTCTCTACGTCTCCTCTGTGTGCATCTCCATCGCCTGGGATCTACTGTGTTGCGGGCACTACCACTAGGTTGGAATGCCACCGACTCCTCGAGCTCGCCGTTGCTCTTCCCTCGGCTTGTGATCGGCTGCTAGAACTTCCTCCTCTATTTCTCAGCTTCGCTGGTATCTCGCCGCCATGGATGCTTCCACGTAACCTTCCCTATGTATAGATTTGTAGCCATGATGTGAAACTCCAAGCGAGAAAATGATCTCCTTCCTATCGTTAGGATTCCGACACTGTGGTCATCTCATTGGTGGCTCGATGGTCGTCAACAACTTCTCTATTCTGGCAAGTAATCAGCAGCACACGACTCCTCACAGACTACTTCAGATGCCACCCTCACCTCCGACTCTTACAAGCTGTGGTGTGGATGATGGGGGAGAAGGGGTTTAGGTATTGATAATAGAACATTCTCAGATGTTGTATAAGGGTTTGTGATTCTTCTTTCCATGTCAAGGGTAACTGTCCTTCAGTTTCCTCCGTCAAACCATGACCATAATGTGGGATGAACGGGTTCATGGTCGTTGCTATCCCACGATCTCTAGCTGAACACAAGGTGGGTGATGAACATGTTTCCCAACCATCCAATCCCAATCTAGGGCCAAAGACAACTCTTATACACTGGAAAGGAGCAGCATGACACAGATGCTAACCAAAACTTAGGCTAAAAACCTACATCCTTGGTCATTCACACATCCAATGCACATTATTACATGGTATTCAAACCTAAATAAAACCATCTAGAAAACTCCAACTGCCACCAAACTTTGGTGCCAAAATCATTTGTTTGACCTATCCAATATATACCTCAACATGGCATAAATTAATAGATCTTAGTCACAAAGTCAACATCAATCAACACTCAAAGTTACCAAAAATACTTGAAACTTCTCAAAAAAACCCAAGATGCATGAATCCACTTATGTCATTGGACATCTAAGGATTCTAAAAGTCCACTCCATCACAAGAAGACTCTCTAGGTTGTGGGATATTTAGTTATTAAACATGCATAGAAGATATGTGATTGCTCTAATACCATTTGTCACAGAACCATTTGTTACCCTAAGTTCACACTCCTAATGGCTATAAAGCCAAAGGTGAGTGGACCTGGGTGTCCATCCCTAGAATAGATCACATAACATATGCATGAATAAAACCACAAACAAGAAAATGATAAGGGATAACAAGATATTAAAAAAATGGAGAAAAGAGACATGTACCCTTTCTAGATTTTAGTATACCCATTGGTGTTTCATTTGAGATCTTAGAGTCTTGAGCACAATAGATCTTCTTTTGAGAACTACCAAATCGATAAAAAAACATATTAATGCTAAAGCATTAAGTACGCTATGAAAATGTATGTAAACAATTTAAGAGTATAAAAAAATTTTCTTGGATAGAAACATCATATAAGCAAGAATTAGAACAAGGCGTGAACATTTAACAATAATCTTTTATAAAAAGCGTGTTTTAAGTGTATTTTTCATTATGCTCAACAACATATTATGGCCATTGGCCAACTTCCCATTGGAAGGGACCGTAAGGGTGCTCAATATTAGCCAACCCTTTTATCAATATGGCCCGCCTTATCTGGACATCTCAAGTAAGGCACACAACCTTGTGCCCTTACCCCGAGAATATAGGTAAGTACACGAGGTCTGTATAATTGACAAGTTCAATTATGTTCTAGGTTTGTTCAACATATTTCAAGGAAAACAAACGTATTAATCATAGGGAACAAGTAGCTCAAACAAGTTACTAACTAGAAAAGCATTCAGATGAGCATACATACAGACAAGCCAATACCATAGTAGGGTCAAGAGAGTAAGCGTACCTTGCAAGTAGAGTACAAGATCAAGTATTGATTTTAGAGAACCATAACTAGCACATGATTAGATCTTAGCAATAGAATTAACATAGATATCCTGACATTTTAAAGGAGTTCACTTGGATTAACATCAGCAAGATAAGGTGTCATTAATCATCATAATAATGGTTGGATGTGTCACCTAGATCTAGGTATCATTTCCTTCAACATTGTTTTCAATATCTCAATCTGGTCATGCGTAGGCATTATCAAGCAACATAGTACATCATGGTTTCATTAGTACTTAGGGTGACACATCAAAACTAGATCAGGGATAGATATTAGAGTCGATGATCTTAAAATGGAGAAACCATCATATTTGAGCAAGTTTAGTCAACATAAGCATCAATATTGGCATAACTAGTCACACTGAGCCACAATCATGCATGAATGCAATCATCAGGGTATAGATGGGGTCTACTTGAGTTAGGAGTCATTAATATCACTAACATTATAATTTGAGATCATTACATAACATGGATGATCTTTTAAGTAAGACTTGCACAAAATTAGAGATATAAATATCCACATGCACACTAGATTGCATATCAAGACAAGACTTGGGTATTTAGCCACATAAGCACACAAGAAAGTTCCAAACGTTGCATTAGGATACAAGACATTTAAGGTTACTAATTTCAGGCCATATAAACATCATTGGGTATCTTCAAATCGATAAAAGCATAAAGTTTAACATTCATCACAAAAGTGCACATAAGACCACATTAGGACACATTAAGAATAACAACGTCATCATTAGTGTTCACTAGTACAGATATGATCTATAACGTCAGTTTCACAACCGAAACAAAGAAACAACAACATCAGTTTTTGAAGCAAACCGACACATATGAGCAATGGGGCCTACCCACATAAAAACACGGGTACCGCTTTTATATACAATGTCGGTTTGCTATAGTAGAACTGACGTCCAATGTGGCCCTCAAAATACAAAAATTTGGTGCCAAAATTTCCAACCAAATCATTACAGTTATATTGTCAGTTAATGGTAAATCGACACAACATCTGTTCGTGCCATGCCCCAGTGCAAAAAATTGCATGTACCCTAGAGGTGTCAGTTTCTTATAAATGAACCGACGCAAGCTGTTTATAACACAGTTCATCGGTTCTTCTCATAGAACCGACACATTACATGTTCGCACCATGCCCCCACACAAAAAATTTCCTCTTCCCCAGAGGTCTGTAGTGTTGGTGTCTCTGAATAACCGACGACCAGGTTCAGTTGAGTGATTTTCCGCAAAATATTTTTGTCGGCGTATGTGGATAGACGTCAGTTTTTTTGTTGAAACCGACAACTATGGTTGCACATAGGTGTCGGTTTTTGGTAGTACTGATGACAAATATGTATATAGATGTCGATTTTCTTTTAAACGACACCTATGTTCTATTTAAGAACAGTGAAATTTCCTGCCCTTTCCCGTTCTCTGTTTCATTCTCTGCCCGACCTAGCTAGCTCTGGCAATTTGTTCCTCTTCCTCCGCTCTCTCTTCTACTCTATCCACTGCCGTCGCCTCTCTTGGGCTTCCTAGCCGTCGCCGCCACCGTACTGCCATTGCCACCACTGTACTTCCCCCGCCGCCACTGCGGAGCTGCTGCTCTAGCGATTGTCACTGTCGCTTCTCTTCTTGAGTTGTTGTGTCGTCTCTAGTTTTCTCACCACTGCCGCCATCGTTGGAGCTCACCATCATCGAAGCTTGTTGCTACTGTCGCAGTTGGAGCACACCATCATTGGAGCTTACTGCCACCATCACTGGAGCTCATTGCCGCCTCCTCAGCTAGAGCTAGCCATTGTCGCAAATGAGCAGCCACTGTTTCCAACATCGTTGTCATCACCTCTTTTGTGTCTATCACTACTGCTCCTTTGTGTCGCTTCCACTGGCCATTGTCACCGGTAGACCAAGGTATTTTTTTATTTTTTTTACTTAAATGACAATAGTTCCCATTTCTTGCATCCTAAATGAATATTATACATGTGAATGATGAATAAGGTAAAATGTTAATTCAAATTTCTTTTTTAGTTGTTAAATAGTATATGTGTTGGTTTTCTAATTAGGTAGGATTCCTAAATGATGAATTGAAAATTTAGGTTATTAATAACCCAAATCTTATTAGAACCAAGTTGTCCAATGAGAAACATCAATACTTGATGAGAGATGATAACCTAAGATTGATAATTAGTAGGATAAAAATTATGATTCTTATGGGAAAAATATCTAAAAGTTGTAATGAATGATTGGGTGAATATATCTAAATGTGTGAGAGATCAATTCTCATTAAACATAGAAAAGTGAATGTGAATTTTAGTATGAACACTAATAAGTATATTGGATGTTCTATGATGAAATGATGAGTAGATGTATGTGACTTATGGATTTATGCATTTATATTTACACGGAATTGATATGAATCGTAAACCTTAATTTTGGACATATATATCCTCCCTAGTTGTGTATGAAAAATAAGTATGTTATGTTTTAGTTGTTGATATCATGCCCTAAAAAACTATCAATGATATCGATGTTTATCTTGATCCTCTGATTGATGAATTGAAGTAACTCTGGGGAGAAGGTGTGATGATCTATGATGCTTCACGTAGAGAGATATTTTGTTTGCATGCTATGTTGTTTTGCACTATTAGTAACTTTCTAGCATATGAGAATTTGTCTAGATATAATATAATAGGATCCAAAGCATGCCCTATATGTGAAAAGAACACTACTTCAATACAACTAAAACATGGCGGTAAGACTATATATAAGAATGATGAAACTAGGATTGTAGGTATAAGAATGACAACATACATGTATTTGTTGGCCTAAGATTTACTCATTAGGAGTAAATCTTGGATAGTCCCTGGTTTGGAACTATTCTTGAACACTTAATCTCACTTAGGATGTAAGTGCATAATGTGTATTGGGTTTTCAAGAAAATTTCAATATATATATATATATATATATATATATATATAATATATATATATATATATCACCTATTTGTTCTCTAAGTACATATGTACTTGGAGAAGAGTAGGGAAATGCTGCCAAAATTTTCTTGAAAACCCAATATACATTATACACTTACTAGTGAGATTAGGTGTTCAAGAATGGGATAGGTGGTACACATTTATTATATATAATACCTTAAATCCTAAACTTGTAACCACAAACCCTAATATTTTAACCCTAGACCCTAATATTTTAACCCTAAACTCTAATATATACTTGTTTTCTCTTTGATCATAGAATGGATACATCATGGATGTCCATTCCAAATCGCTGCACCCCAGAGTTTATTTCTGGTCTTGATCAGTTTATTAGATTTGTCAAGGAACATAGGAAACAACCTAGAGATAGGTTCTACTATCCATGTAGGCATTCCGGTAACAACTTGAAAGTCATCACTGGTGACGAAATCAAAAGTCATGTCATGTACAGTGGGATTGTACAAGGCTATACAGAATGGCACTGGCATGGAGAGATTTCAAACCTGAAATCAGTGGATGTCGATAGCAGTGCTTGTGTGGAAGAAGAAATTGCCTTCGATGACATAGATGTGAACGAACCAGTTCCAGTAGACAATGTTGATGTGATGATGGATAGTTGTGGGGTAGAGCACACCGATCCACCCCCCATGTTTAGAAACATTGTGCATGATGTCGAGATACCATTATACACAGGCTGTACTAAATTTATGAAGCTTAGCGCTGTGTTGAGATTGTATAAGATGAAAGCTAATAATAGATGGAGCGATAAAAGCTTCACGTCATCGTTGTCTTTGTTGAAAGAAATTCTTCTTGTAGGAAACGAGCTGTCAATTTCAACATACCAGTTAAAGAAATTATTGTGCCCAATGGGAAAGGAGGCCAAGAAGATACACATATGCCTGAATGATTGTGTATTATTTCAAAAGAACTATGTGGATTTGAAAGATTGTCCAAAATGTGGTGCGTCAAGGTATAAATTGATGACTTCGGGGGAGTGCAAAACTAGTTCTCCTGCCAAGGTGATGTGGTATCTACCTATAATATCACAGTTTCAATGCTTGTTTGTCAATCGGATAGATGTGAAGAATTCGAGGTGGCATGCAGATGTTAAGAAAAATAATGATGGGATCCTACGACATGCGTCTGATTCCCCACAGTGGAAGAAGATTGATTTATTGTACCCTAAATTTGGTGAAGAAGTCAGGAATCAAAGACTTGGGCTTTGTACAGATGGGATGAATCCATACGGGACATTGATCCGTGAACATAGAACTTGGCCAGTTTTGCTTGTTATATACAATCTTCCTCCCTGGTTGTGTATGAAAAATAAGTGCATTATGCTGTCGTTGTTGATATCGGGCCCTAAACAACCTGGAAATGATATTGACGTTTATCTTGAACCTCTGATTGAGGACTTAAAGAAACTATGGGGTGAAGGTGTGATGACCTATGATGCTTCACAAAGAGAGACATTTCATTTGTACGCGATGTTGTTTTGCATTGTTAATGAATTTCTAGTATATGGGAACATGTTTGGATATAGTTTCAAAGGATCTAAAGTGTGTCCTATATTTTAAGAGAACACTGATTCAATACGACTAAAACATGGCATCAAGACTGTATATCTTGGTCATCGAAGGTTTCTTCCAAAATTCCATCTGTATCGTAGGTTGCGCAAAGCATTCAATGGAAGGAATGAGGAACAGAGTGCACCTAAACCTATACCAGGGGAGGTTGTTTATGAAAGAGTAAAAGACTTTGCCAATGAATTTGGTAAGAGATCACAATGTACCATGGCCACGCGGAGTGACAAATCTTTATTCAAGAAGAAGTTAATATTTTGGGATCTTCCTTATTGGAGTTCTTTGGTAGTCAAACATTGTATCGATGTCATGCACGTTGAGAAAAATGTATGTGATAGTATCATTGGTACTCTGTTGAATATACCAGGTAAGACTAAAGATGGGATAAAATCCAGAATGGACCTACATGAAATGGGAATAAGGACAAAATTAACAGAAGTAGTTAGTAGCGATCGAAGAACATACTTACCTCCCACTTGTTACACGTTGTCTAGAAAGGAGATGAAAGCTTTTTCTGAATTCTTGGTAAATGTTATGGTGCCACAAGGTTACTCATCCAACATCCATAGATTGGTATCAATGAAAGATCTGAAGTTGATAGGTCTTAAATCTCATGATTGTCACACTCTAATGCAACAAATATTTCCTGTGGCAATTCAATCTATATTGCCGAAGCATGTAAGGTTTGCAATCACCAGACTTTGTTTCTTTTTCAACAGTCTGTGCAGCAAAGTTATTGACCCTGATACTCTCGATAAATTGCAAAGATAATTGGTTGTTACCCTATGTTAGCTTGAGATGTATTTTCCTCCTTCGTTCTTTGATATCATGGTACATCTTGTTGTCCACTTGACTAGGGAAGTGAAAATGTTGGGACCAGTTTTCTTGCATTAGATGTATCCCTTTGAACAATACATGAACATTTTAAAAGGTGATGTTTGAAACTGTAGTCATCTTGAAGGGAGTATTATTGAGGGTTATGAGGCGAGAGAGGTTATGGATTTTTGCAATGACTTTCTCAGTGGTAATGATGCTCCTGTTAATGACAAGAATATTGAGGAGTATTCTGGCAAAGGAATTTTGGGATCACGGATGAAAGTAATCAGCTGTGTGCAGTTGGAATAAGGTCACTTGTATATTTTACACAACATCGACGAAGTGAGTGTTTATATAGAGGAACATACCAATTTCATCAAGAGACAATATCTTCGAGCCAATTCAATGTGGCTTGCTAGAGAGCATAACAAGACATTTATTAAGTGGTTTGAAGATAAAGTCTTACATAAACTATCTCAAACACCAAATAATCTTACTGAAACTATCAAATGCCTCACCTTTAAACCAAAATTGAATGTTATGTCTTATGAAGGGTTTGACAGAAATAGATTCTCACATTGCACAAAGTGTCAAGATGATAAGAGTGTCGTCCAAAACAGTGGGGTCACCCTTCAAGCATCTTCATTGTTTTTTGCAAGTGCAAAGGATAAGAGTCCATGTGAAGCTAAAATGTCATATTATAGTGTCATTGAAGACATATGGAAGTTTGACTACATAGATTTTAGAATTCCGCTCCTTAAATGTAACTGGTTTGATAACACCAAAGGAGTTATAGTGGATGAATTGGGTTTCACATTAGTGAACTTTGAAATTATTGGAGAGAAGGGTGAACCATTCATATTGGCATCATAGGCGAAATAAGTATTTTATATCGATGATCCTACAAATGATAAATGGTTGGTTGTTCTTCATGGTAAAAGATAGTTTATTGAAGATCCTATAGATGATGAAGAGTACTATGATAAGTATGATGACTCCATTCCATTCTCAGTTGGGTTGCCAACACCACCAAATATTGTAGCTAATGATGACTTGTATCTGCACAGAGATCACAATGAAGGAATGTTAATTTATAAAATATCGCAATATTAGAGGCATGCATGTTTATATTTTTTATATGTTTTATTATCTTCTAGTTATGTCAAATGCTAAATGTTTGATTTCATATGGCTGAGCATGATGACTGTGATGATGATTACCGTGAGGGTGAGGATATCAATGCGCTGCCTCACAATGTAAGTTTTAAAAATATATCCTATATTTCTATCTATATGTCCATTTATATAACCGACGCCAAAAGGCTTATATAACCGAGACTAAAGGACATTTCTATACTAGTGGTTCAAGAAGGGTCATGATAGAAAATGATAGCAATTTAGGGTGAAATATATTGGTTTAGAAAAAACCATAGATATTTGAATCACATTTGAACAAGTTTCATCATTAAAGAAGTGGTCTCTTTCATTAAAGCCCATTTTAGGTCATATATGCAACACTAGACCATTCTAGGGTACAATGATGGATCAAGTTCAAATCATTATGCATAAAGATGTACATGAAACTAATATTACACTATAATCAAGTCTTGGGGCATATAAGATTAACACTATGCATACAATTAGGATAATCATCTTAAAAAGGCATCAAAAATATGTATTTTGGGATATTAGTAGAATAGAAACTAGATTTAGAAGCTGAAAGTAATTTTTATTAGATAGAGCTAATTTTTTTTATAAAAAATCATATATTATATTTTGCATTAGGCCTAGGGAGTTGTGAGATATAAATTTCCAAAGATTCACCTCAAGAACAATAGATCACAATAGTTGCTTGTTGATCTGAGAGCCCAGAAGAGGCCACATAGTCGAAGAGGGGCCTCCTCTCAATCTCGTTGCTAGCAGGTGGCTTATTGAGCCCTTAACTACACGTGATCAGCAATCCGACCTAGTGATGTTGGCTCCATCCGACTGTTGTTTCCTATCACCCTTCACAGCTGGAGGTAACTCGCTCCCGCTCCCTTATGGTCCCCTACCTCCAACGCACACTCCCCATCACAGCATCGAGATGTACGTGAGGCGATGGCCCATAGCCTAAGTAGCTTTCCAGAGCCCAGGGGACAGAAGTAGTCACAAGAGTGGGGTAAGGCAAGGAGGTGTTGCCCTGCCTCGAGGGAGCCATGGAAGCACAGATCTAAAGATTTTTCTGCCCTAGGAGGATAATTGCAGTGGCACCCAAGCTTCCTTATGTGGCGACACTGGCTAGGGCTGGGAAGAAGGAATGAGGTGGTTGGGCAGCTAGGGTTTGTAAAACAAGGGGAAAAACATGCCAAGGAGTCAGGGGAGAAGTTTTATATGCGAGGAGAGTGGAAATTTTGCCTCTAGAGGTAGGAAAACGTGGTGCCCAAAGTGGGGAGTAGGTGGTCGTCAGTGTGGTTCACACTCGTGGATAGTATGAATGATGAATTCAAACTCACAACTGTTGGATTGGGGTAGAATCCATGGCCCAAGGATCTAACGGTTTTGGTGCGCGACTAAGAAATTAAATCATTTGATTGGTCCAATAAGGGAGTTGCAGATCGCTGGAGGGAAGAAAAGGGGAAGAGGGTCGCACAAGTGGGCCGCTAACCCCTTGGATACAGCCAAAAAGGAGCCATGTCAATTTAGAACAAGATTAAATCAAGGGAAAAAAGAGTAATTTGAAAGACCCATAACTTGGGCTATGAGTGTCCAAATGAGGTGATTTTTGTGTCATCGGAAAGATAATAAAATCCTCTATAACATGAGATACATATCACAGCAAGAAGAGCTCACTCAAAGGATTCAATTTTGATTGCAAGATTAAGTTACATGGTATGCATAAAAACTCAAATTAGAGTCATAAATAAGTAAAAAGTAATATTTAATTGACGCTAACTTGTCTATTGAACATAAAATGACTCAAAGTCATCAAATTGAGGGTGAAGGATTATATTTAATATAATATAACATTTAATGAATCAAGGTGTACATAAGATGAATGATAGAGAAAAATCCATGTCATCACAATCATCCTCTCAACATTCAATCTATGTTCCTTGAACTAGAGCAGACTGTCTGAGAAATATGATATCAATATCATATATTAATTCACATGTGCATGCTATGCTTAATAAAATGACAACAAAAAACACTTTTTCTCTGTGATCATTCCTTGAGAAGGACATGTTAAATTGGATAACTTCCACAACTGGTTCATCACACTGAGAATTGTTCTCACACAAGAGTGCAAGCTCTATGTCTTGGAGACATCGGAGCCAAATGAACCTTCTCCCACTGTACATAAGGTTGACATGGATGCTTACAAGAAGCATACTAAAGATTTCATTGATGTAAAATGCCTATGTTGTGCTACATGATCTGTGAGATGTAGAGATAACATGAGAATATGGTTGTTATTGAGATGGTAACACATTTTAAGAACATGTTCCAAGATCAAGAAAGATAGGAGAGATATGATGTCTCCAAGGCGTTGTTCTAATATAACATGGAAAAATGAGATCTAGTAGGACCTCATATGCTCAAGATCAAGCTCATTGGGTATGTGGAGATCCTTGCAAGATTGGGATTCCCCTTGGGTCAAGAGTGGGCCACTGATGTGATTGTACAATCTCTTCCAAAATCATATAGTCAGTTTGTCATGAACTACAACATGAATGACTTTGACAAGATGATGATAAAGTTACTTGGCATGTTGAGAACAGTTGAGGCACAAATGAAGAAATACAAGCCTAAGTCTATGATGTTGATCAGAAAACCAAAGTGGAAGTTTAAAGGAAAAGGCAAAGAGAAGAAGAGTTCTAAAGATAGCTAGAATCCCAAGTATTCAACACTCAAAGTGAAGGGAGGGGTGAACAAGGGAGGCAATTGTCACTACTATCACCAACCTAGACATTGGAACATGAATTTCTCTCTCTCCCTAAAGGTACTAAAGAAGAAGGAGGGGAGTGAGATCTTCACTTCAGGTATATACGTTATAAGATAAATATAATCACTTCTTCATCTTGGGTATATGATTCTAGATGTAGATCTCACATATGTTTGAATATGCAAGATCTGATAAGAATTGATCCTTTATGAAAGAGAAAGCTTAGACTATTTGTCACAATAGAGCAAGAGTTGCTACAACCATGGTCTGAATTTAGAATTATCTTAGCCCATGGGGCATGTAATAGAGTCAATGAACTGCTATTTCATTTCTGTCTATAATAGAAACATTTTATTTTTTGCATCTTGTATGGACAAGGATGATTATCAATGATAGTTAATGTTCTATTTCCAAAGATGTGAAATTTTATGGAAAGTATTACAGATATCTTATGATCTTTTTTTATTGGATCTAAAGATAAATGTTAGTGACGTAACTACCTAATGATTAAAATTTGATAAATCAAAATATCTATAGCTTTGTCAACTAGAGTATATAGATAAGAAATGCATTTATAGAATAAGTAACGGTGTATATCTATGCTCTTTTGGTTTTTGAACCAATAAAGGTATGCAAGTTTTATTCATAAGGCAACATCACAATAGAACATATCACTATATATAGTGAAGGAGTGAATATTTTATTAGGGCTTGTACATATTGATGTATGTAGACCTTTGGAATAAATGCTAGAGATAGATATTAGTACCTAATTATATTTACTGATGATCTTAGTAGATATGGTGATTTTTATTTAGTGAAATACAAATCTGATTCTCATGAAGTGTTTAAGAAGATCACGAATGAAGTACGGAAAATCCTTAGTAAAGGTATTAAGATACTTTGATATGATTAATGATGAAATACTTTACACCGAGAGTGCAAAGATCTTATGGAGAAATCGTCATAGTGTATCACAATGAACTCTACCTGAAACATCATGATGTATCAAAAAGAAGGAATCACATCTTGCTGAGTCATGATGTGATTATCAAATAAATCTAATCTTCTAATTTCTTTCTAGGCACATGTTTTACACTAAAGCAATGTACTCTCTAAAATGGTTTAAAAGACCCCATATGAGATATGGAAAGGGAGGTATCCCAAGTCGCCTTTATAATGATTAGGATTAAAACTAATATAAGAAAATGGTTTATTAAAGGCTTTATCCATAAATTACATAAATGTTAGTTGAATACTACCTTTTATCCCAATTCGAAAACAAAGGTGTTTGTTACCAGGATAGCTAAATTCCAACGAGGAATTTAATTCCCATCAAATCAATGGGAGCAAAGTAGAAATCAAAAATTTCAAGATCAACAATAAACATTGAACCCAAAGAGACATAGTAACAACAATGATAATCACAAACTGTTGTGGTATCTCAACTTCCTAATGTAACACACAACCTCATAAATCTAGTAGAACATGCTTAGAGATTAAAAGATTGTGAATCTTATAACTCAGATAGGTGGTGAGTTGACCATAAGATGATGAGCAACCAATCAACTAGAAACTATTGAGGGATCAGAATATGAGAAATAGCTTGAGGCCATTGTATCCAAAATGGAGTGCATGTACACTAACAAGGTATGACCTTGGTAGTACCAACTAAAGGGGTAAAACCCATAGGGTGAGAGTGGGTTTTCAAGAAGATGACTGGACTGGATAACCTATAAGAGTACTTGGATTGCAAAGGGTTTTGAAAAGGGTTCAAAGTGTTGGACATGATGAAATCTCTTTATCAATTTCCATGATAAAATCCATTAGGATCATGCTTACGTATGTAGTTTATTAGGACTATACGATTTGGCATATGGATGTTAAAACTGCATTCCTCAATAGGAATAGATAAAATGATGTGTAAGAGACACAACCTAAAGGGTTTTATAACTCCATAAATACAAATAAATTCTATAAGCTACAAAGGTCAATCAACATGATTGAAGCAAGCATATCAGAACTAGAATATTTGATTTGACAAGATAGTCAAAGAGTTTGACTTGAGTCAAGATAAAGATGTAATATGTGATTACAAAAGATTTAGTGGGAGCATATTCACATTCCACATAATGATGGGAAATAAAATCCTAATACTATATGTATTACAAGTTGAAAAGGAAATTACCTTCTATACATAGGGTTTGAGTGAAGCATCCAATGTGTTAGGAATTGAGATCTATGAGATAGATCTGGAAAGCTTCTAGACTTAAGTAAGAGTACATACATTGGCAAAATGTTTAAAGGGTTCAACATGAAGGCTTCAATGAGAGGAAATATGTCCATGTTCCATGGGATTGGCCTCTCAAGAACCATGTATTCCAATTCTTATAAAGAATGGGACAACATGAATAAGATTCCATATGAATATGCAATTAGATCTATCATGTATGGAATATAATGTACTCATACCATTATCTTGTATGTATTGGACATGGCAAGATGACACTAATCAGATTCCAATAGAAGTCATTGGGATACCATAAACAATATACATACATACTGGAGAAGCACTCATGATCAGTTCCTAAATTATGGTAATTAAGGAAGTGTTGGGTGTAAAGGGTTACACCGATGTAAGCTTCCAAGATGATAAAGAAAAAAATTAATGATCGCAATCCAAATTTTGTGTTTGACCATATAACTTAGAACTGTAAGTTGAAAGAGTTCCAAACTACATATTGTTATCTAAATTCTATAATAGAGACTGAGTATCCTGGCGTTATGAACACAAAAAAGGATATTATATAGATCTATCAGTTCATATATATGAACTTATAGAATATTCCAACCATTGATGACACAATAGAAATACTATGAGAACAATGGAGCTACTAGCTAGGAAAGGAATATCATATTGCATACTATGACAGTTTCATCTCATACAAGATGTCGTACACTAAAGAGAAGAGAAGCATGCAATAGAATGACTAAAGGAAAATGTTGCTAACCCACTAGATTAGCACTTTCACAACAGAAACATGATGGACATGTTTAATATCACTGAGAATAAGATTCATGGGTGATTATCTCTAAGCATAAGTGGAAGTCTATTGGTATGTATGCCCAGAGAGATAATCATACAATGATTGTGTGACATATTTTGTAAAATAATTTGATTAATAATAAAAGGAAATCTTCCAATTTATTATGTTTCATTCAGTTATGACATAATGATGAATTATAATGAATGTCTAAAGAATGATATTACTTAATGACATATGTCTTTAGGTTGATGACTGGAATGATGAGAACATACGTATGTTAAGAATATATACATTCTTTTTATGTCCCTAGTAGGATGTCATTGTGGAAGGTTGTAGACAACAAAAACACATAAGACTAAAATGTGTGTGTTGGTTGATGACAATATCTCATCAATCATGATATGTGATATCAAACCAAACACATAGATACTTGTTTGAAGATTAGAGTATCGAACAGACCCACCTTGACAGTGACACATGGAAACCATAATTGGTAGTCAAGATCATCTCTTAGAGTGATGGTGGTGATTGTGGTTCTTAGACTTGAAATCACTACACTCATCACATAATGTTCAATGTACTTTAACATCATCTACCGTGACTTTGAATAAAGGTTACTATAAAGGTGGTGCTCAGATACATTGTGGCTCATGGGGATGACTGTGAGTGGGGTAAATGGGATTTGCCACTCCTACAAGAGTTTGATATCCTGGCCACTTAATAAATGAGACAAAGAAAAGTATGTGAATGCACATGTGAATCAATATATGATATTGATATCACCTATATCACTGACTAATTTCTTGGCATGGAAAAAGTTTATTGAGCTTCATGGTAATTGTTCTATAGAGCCAACGAATATCAAACTAGGCTTCATAGTGATGGTTTTCAACTATTCAACAATTTCAGGTCATCGTATAGTACTTGACCTGTTATTCTTATTTCATACAACTTGCTTCCTTGGATGTGCATCAAGCAAACAAATCTCTTTTCGTCCATGTCGATTCCATGTCTTGATGGTCCAGGTAATTATATTGATGTTTATTTGCAACCTCTAGCAGATGAATTATTGTAGCTTTGAAATAATGATATACAAACATTTGATGCAACTACACATAAAATTGTAATATTCATGTTGTTGTTTTGTTGATAATAAATTATGTTCTTGCATATGGGATTTTATCTGGATGGAGTACCAAAGAAAAGATTGCTTTCCTATGTTTCCATAAGAGTACTCACTCGATTAGACTGAACAATGGTAGAAAGGAATGCTTCTTGGGCTATAGGTGTTATTTGCCTTTGGATCATTGATAGAGAAAGAATAAATATGCATTAGATGGTACCATCAAGAAGGCATACCATTAACACCACTAGGCATGGAAAGTGGTCAGATTTTTGTCGATCAGATCCGAACCGCCATTGATATGCAACAATACAATCCCAATTTGGTCTGACTCTGAAAAAACCCACACCGGCCCTAATCACTAATATCCTAAGAAATTCAATCCAACCGACAAAAACCCACCCAATAACCAATATATTACAAATGTTCATCCTATGCTTAAACTAAGTTTAATATACAAACTAAAATTACATAAATTGTTTCCTACTTTGCTAGAACCGTCGCCTGCTCAACCCTACGACTTTTGATATTCTATAGCCGGATTGAGTGTGGTTCACATACTGGTAGCTACGTGCTGCATGCATGCACACAGCCTCACACACACATGACGATGAGGAGGATAACAACCAGAATAGCAGTCAGCTCTGCCCTCCATTGCCGTTGTGGGCTCAGTCAAGCTGACCTGTAAGTCTGCAGTGAATTGATTCCGTGCGCATCAAACCGGCTCATAGAAAATCCATAGATCTGTTGGGCCTCGATCCGTACTAAAGCATATTTGATTCGCGGGACAATTCATAGATGACACAAAATCCATGAAATCTGCTAATTGCAGTTCGGACCGTATCAGATCGGATTGGATCAAATTTAATTGGATTTATCTACCATGCCTAAACACCACTAATTGGAAATAATGTCCTCATTCAAGTGCAAAGATTGGAAGAGAGTATTTTTAGTAAATGTTTAATTAAGGTATCTCACAAGAGAGGGGGTGTAGTTTGAACCAGGAAAGTATTTTCTTTAACCTTTCATATTGGAAAGTATGATGATACATCATACATTAGATGTGCTGCACAATAAGAAAAACATTTGTAATAGCATTCCCAAAACTCTTATGAGGGTGAAGAACAAGACGGAGGACAATTATAAGTCTCGTCTTGATTTGCAAGCTATGAATTAGATAAGAGTTTGCACCCAACGATAACCAGAGGGCAAACTGTGCTGTTTAATGCATCATTCACATTATCTCTAGACGGAAAATAGAAGTTTTTAAGATTTTTGAAGGATTTAAAGGTACCGGATGACTTTTATTCAAACATTTCATAGTGAGTGTATCTTAAAGAAAATAATCTTTTTGGATTGAAGAGTCATGATCATCATATTCTGTTACACCACATACTTCCTCTTACATTGCGTCTACTTCTCCCCAAGGATGTTTATAAACTATTTCTTGAGCTGTCATGTTTCTTCAAGGGTTGCTTCAATATGGGGGATCTAAAGGTAAAAATGACGCTCCAATTCCAATTACACCTTGTAAGTTGGAGTAGATTTTTCCACCATCATCTTTTTGATGTGATATTGCATTTACCTATTCATTTGTCACACGAGGTTATGCTATGCGGGCTCATTCATGATCATTGGATGTATCCAATAGAGAGAGAGATGTACAAATTAAAGTCATATATTCACAGTAGATTGCATCTAGAGGGTTCCATGGCATAAGGTTATATAGAAGAAGAGCGCGTGAATCTTTATTCAAGATATTTGCATAGTATAGAGACACGGTTCAATTGTGTTGATAGAAATTATGATGATTACATCAATGAATGTGATACATTATTTATTTATTCATATTAATGAAGAGCACTAGGATGTGGAAAAACAAGGGACCTTTGACACACCAGTGGGAGAAAGATCATATATACATCTTCAACAATTTTACGGAAGTTAAGACATTCATTGAGTGCATGATTTTTGAAAAGTGTATGTGAGTCATTTATTGATAGATTTATGTTTCATTTACTAAAATTATCATATACATTTATAATTAATTGTATGTAATATTATCAAACTCATGGAGTTGATCCAGATTAAAAATCTATTAAGGATTAAAATGAGGATTTCATAGAATGGTTTTGGACAAAAGAAAGTTGGTCTATATTGTTCAATATGGTAATGGATACACACTAGTTTGATTTCATTTTTCTACTAACCATTTTTGTTTAAATTGGATATCTACATGAGAATCATAAAAGCAAGAAGAGATATGAGTTGCTTTTATTATCACATGGTCGACACAAGTGCATGATATATGTCTATGGCTATGTAGTCAATGGTTATTGGTTCCGCACTAAGTCTCATGATGAAAGATCAAAGTCAAAATGTAGTGGGGTAATCGTGGTTGGTGATGATGGTACTAGAACTAGTAGAGATTACTCCATGCAACTGACTGAGATTAAAGAACTGCAATATGTCAGCAATAAGCGAGTGATATTATTTATATATGATTGGTTTGATGTTGGTAAAGGATTAAAGACAAATGGGTATGGCTTCATGAGTTTTTATAGAAAGCATATTTGGATAACTTTTGAGCCATTTATAGAAGCAACTCAAGCATATCATTTGTTATGTGAAAATGATAAAATTAATATAGGGTGGCATATTGTGGCAAAGATTGATCCAAGGGACAAGTTGGAGCTAGTTGATGATACAGATGATGCACAAAATTATCCAAATTTTATTTGATAATAATAACTAAATTACTTTTCCCCTTTAAGTATTTGTAAACATGTGATAGTTAAATTAATTGAACTTATGGGTTTCATATCTTATTACAATGTTTTGAGTGAATATTATGAAGATCTTTTTTGATGTTGGATAATGCATAATGTTATCATTTATGTTTTTTTTGTCTTAAATTTTGTTGGTCAACCAATCTCTATGGTGATGTAGAAAATGGTCACAAACACATCAAGAAATGATGTTCTTCATGTCATTCTTGTGATAGTGTCAACATAATTCTTGTTTTATACATCCAATGCAGTTATATTTTCATTTATGATGGTTTTTTTAAGAAATTATATTTACAACTAGCTTGATAGTGATGTAGCAAGTTGGATGCAAGGACGTAAAGAAATGAGAAAGATCCATTGTAAAAATATAAGGCTAAGAAGATCATCTAGCCAAAACAACTGAATGTAATTGGGGAAGGATGTAATCATGGATTACAAATCAGTAATCACTTGTTGAAACATACATAAGGAACCAAAAGCCACAGTGTTAGTGAGTGAAGTGATAATCATTTCTCCATTTTGAACAATTTGACTTCCAAACAAAGCAAAACATGACCTAGTATGGCTCCCATGTAAAAAAGAAATACACCTCCACCAACTGAAAAATGCTTCATCACCACAGGTCTATTATGCGTCTCCTACAAAAAATGCTCCTTCCCTACAAATTGAAATTGATCCTACACCTCTTGAAGAAGTTTCTACTAAATTGCAAGAGTACATGGAGACTAAATTGACGTCCTCTCATGCCACCAATGAGATTTGAATGTGTATGCTCACTTTTCTTTATTCATAAATACCTTTGACGGCTTGTTGATGTTTTCCATTATTTTTCATATATGTCATTGACCTTCTGTTTTGTGTTTTGTAGTACCTGAGAGGTTATGTGTTTCTCGTGTTATGTGTTCCATAACTGCGCACATTATCTATTTTATAGAATACTATATAAATGCTACTTGATTTTTATTATTGATTATAGTAAGTGTCACTGAAAATGTACTCAAACGTCGATGGCATAATAGATATATAAAGAAGTGGCTAAACTAAGATAAGGTGCCAAGATAAATGTAACATTCTATCAAGGTCTCCTTGTTGGAAAAAATCATAAGGAGTGGATATAAATTATTGCATTCTTGGAATGAAGTTATCGATAGACAAAAAGATCACATGTGGGATGTAGCTATGGTAAACTCTTTGTAAACTTATTGTTATCATCATTGCCATGAACTGCCCAAACAAAGACTGAAAGGCAAGGTTTTCCACCATAGTTGGGTCAAGATGGGGTACCTCAGGCAGCCAATCTTCTCTTGCCTGGTCCCTTGTACCACCTCTGGGTGCAGCAACACTACTCTCTATAGCGTGCTCTTCATGTTCTCCAGGCATCTTTTCTACTCTTCTTCTTCTTCTACATAATCAGAAGTGACTATAAGACATATTAGAGGATAATAGAATAAACACAAGCCCTAGTACTAGGTCTTTGTTGACTTGGAAAACTAAAAAATATGATACCAACCAAACTGTGATGCCCCGACATGCCACCTATGAGATTACTCAAAACCACACACATAATTATAACTAAACATGCATATTACCTAGAATTCATAGGAAAATAAAACAGATTTTGTAAAAGCACCATAAGCATAGAACTTGTTACATATGGGTCCACAACAATGCCAAATGTATCACATAACAAATATCATGGTTCTTACATCATTGTTCTCAAACATTCCTATCATTGACCTATTATAGGAGATATTTGTTCCACACACATACACACACACAAATATATATATATATATATAAATATATATATATAAATATATATATATACATATATATATACATGCCATATCTTACATACATGGTTCCCAGGCCCAAAACCCTTGTATCGATAACGTATCACAGAACACATTGAGAACTACCCCAAAGACCTGAGTGTACAAGGACAACATCTAGGACTCTATCACTAAAAGACTAGATGCACATCCAACCTTATTAGCTACTACTCTTGGTGCTTCTCTTCCTCAGTTGCATGATCTCTACCTATTCGTGCACGACCACTGATGAAAGCATATTCATCATGGTTTTGGTCGCCATCCTTGGCCCAATTTTTCTCTGATCATTCACTTTTATTTCTTAATTCTCGTCATATACATATTCACTTAGCTTGTTTGGATTATCCTTAATCTTGTGGTGATTTATCCATAGTTTTGATTTATTTTGTGTCTTTGTGTAGGCCCATCAACACCAGGCCCATCACCAAAGCACTACCCCTCCTTTTTAGCCTTTGTTGATCCGTCCCTCCTCCAGCTCGATCACGATCTACCCTAGCATCAACAAACACCACAATCGCGGTTCCCTTAATCACCAACCATGATCACCTCCTCACCATGACCTGAGGACTCCCCTACATACCACGATCTGGCCTCCTTCATCACACCGCGACCCCCCCACACGACCACAGTCGTAGTTGTATAGCATCTACCCGCGGTCCCCTTCCTCCTTTACCCGACCATCACATCCATCTCTCCCAGCTCCCCCTATGTCCACACATCAATGCCATCGTCCCTCCCCCCTTTCAACCGTAAACTGAAGCGCGACCATGTCATCTCACTCTGCCTCCCTCCGCGATCATCTTCACGCCATCTCCCTAACTGCGACTGCGGGTCTGCGTTGCCACCTATCTGTAGTTCCATAACAATGACCTCCTCCATCTCCTTTCCACCTTGCTGCTTCTCTCACCTCTACAAGACTGTCACCCAAGCAATCACCGTGGTCGCGACACCATCAGACCGCGACCCACGGTCTATGCCACAAGACCACGACCCAGCACTCAATACCATCCATAAGACCGGAACCCAAGTCTAAAAACAAAGAACCGTGACTAAAAGTAGACAATGACCCATCTACAAACAATGGCCATGACTGCGGCTTCAAAAACCTCGACTGAGGTCCCAACAGTGCCCAGCCATCTGTGGCTATAAATAGCCAGCCACCCCCATCATTCAAAGGACACCCTTTCCAGACGTTGTTAGGTTGTAGGTCTGTCCTTAGCCTAAGGAGACGGTCTTCTCCACCGCCAGGCTGCGCCCAAGAAGTGTTCAACCACTGGTGCATCCATCTATCTACTCCATCCAACCCGTTCATCCATATCTGAGGTGGAAACCCAGATCTGCAGTCATCTTCATCATCTACACCATGCCTACGCTGCTATCACGTCCACGATTTGCTCCTCCTGCTGGGAGCAAGGACTACAAGAAGAGAGAGAAGGTGGAGAAAGAAGAACTGCCCCATTTTCCGTAGTGTTCTTCCCTCCTCGTCTAGATCTGCCCCGATGTTGTGTAGAAGACCGTCTCTCTACTGAGATGAGATCATCTTCTTCACCATGCTCATGGTAGAATCTTCCCTCTCTCTTGTTCTTTTTGTTTCTCTCACCATGAGTGAGTAGTTTCCTTTCACTGGGGTGCAGGGACTAGCCCCGCTACCCATGCTTACATGTTCAAATATTAAACATTCCATAGCTTGTATATAACTTTTCATTTCTTTGTTAATCGTCGATGTGTGCTTGTGGATTGATCACCTGCTTGCATTTATCTTGTTTGTTCCTATGTTGTGAGAACTTCTATATGTAGGTTTCGAATGTCGATTAACGCGGTTGACTCCCTAATGAGAAATCAGATGGGATTCCCTGAGGTCGTGAGTGTGTGATTCGTGAGGGGACGAGCCATCAAGCCCACATTGATGCTTTTGTGTGCCTAAACATTCTAACGGAGGGCCACAACTTCAGTTGGATATCTGTATCTTTGGAGCTGTAAGTGTGTGATCTGGATGGTGACGAGACATCTGATGCCTAAGGTGATGCTTTCGCGAACCTAAACATCCTAACGGAGGGCTTGCAACAGCTCTATTTGGATGGTTATATCTAGCCTGGATGTTTGTGTTTGGATGTGTTTGCATGTGTAGTGGTGGTGAAACTCGGTACCATCCCAATGATACCCATCATTAATCTTTAATCAACTTTTAATCCTACTCTTTACTTTCCTTACATTTAGTTTAATTAAACTCAAACCAACCTCTGTTCTAAATATTAGTCTTGATTCAACTAGATTCAACTAGTAAAAGATTCTTAAAAATGTTGTCCCTTTGGATTTGATCCTCAACTATACTACAATAAGACCTGTCCACTTGTAGGTGGTATTATTGCACAAGGTTTTCGTAAAACTCAGGGATTTCAGCCCTGGGTGAGTTTGTTAGTGCGGTCATATCCACGTCAAATTCTGGAACCGTTGCCGGGGACAACGAAATCATCTAGTTAAATCTAATTCTATTAAGGCTAATTTAGGATGTTACTTTTAATTTAGATATAATCGAGCATCTACTTGAATTTGAGTCTACTCCACCCATCTTACTCCTGAAAGATCTTTCCATCCTAGGTACTCTTAAAGACTAGTGCATGCACCGCTCAAACAGTTATGGCCTTACTACTAGCTTTGACCCTGAGATAGAAAGAACCTTTCATCATCAGAGTAGAGAGAACCAAGCTAGGATGGCACAAGAGGAGGAAATTTCCCGAAGGGTAGCTCAAGCCCTTAATGCACAAAGAGAAAGGCTTATGCAAGAAGCCTGAGCTACAATCCAAGAAGAAATCCAAGCAGATCAAGCAGCAACTCAACATGCTGAGTTACAAAAAGACCTTTGAGAATTCTCAATCCCTAAAGCTGCTGATGTTCACCACCCAGTACAACCTCCTCCCATCAATGCTACCAATTATGAGATCAGGGCACATTGGGTTACACTGCTTCAAAATAGCCCTTTCTATGGTAATCAAGGAGAAGATAGTCAAGAACATCTTCTGAGGTTTATAGATCTATGTGCTATGACAAAGCAAAATACAGTCACAGATGATTCCATCAGACTCTGTCTTTTCAAATACTCTCTCACTGATAGAGCCATGAGTTGGTACAACTCTTTGCAATGTGAACCCATCACCACCTGGGAGCAACTTCAAAATGTCTTCCTAGGAAAATTCTATCCTCCTCTCATATATGAAATTAGGGGATGAATAACACAGTTCACTCAGGTCCCTGGTGAAACCCTTGCTGAAGCATGAGAAAGATACAAAGAGCTTCTACACAAGTGCCCACACCACGACATTCCTAAGAATCAACTCATCAAGATCTTCTATAGGGGTGTGGACTACGACATCAAGAGGTTCTTAGACTCCTCATTTGGAGGAAACTTCATGCGTTAGAGTTATGACATCGCATGGAAGGTTGTCACCCTTGGAGCTAAAAATCAAGCAAATTGGGGTAGATCTGTAGGCAAAGGAATATTGAAGGTGGCTATGGCAGAAGCTATTCCTGAGTACAAGTCTGTTTTTGAATCCCTAAAGCTCTTAGTTGCCAAGAAAAACCATCTCGAAACGCCTCTTTCTTCCTATGAAAGAAGACACTCATCCCCTCAACAATAAGAACAGATCAAGTCAGCTTCACTGTATTGTATAACATGTAAAGGAACTGATCACTCTACTTTGTCCTGCAAAGTTCTCTATGATGTTGTCCTAAGCAAAGTCAACAGACAAGAAGATAATGGCCAGATGGAAAGTCTGAATGTTGTCAACACTATCCCTAGTCAAGGATACTATAACCTGAATCAGAATAGGAACCATCCCGGTTTTCAGTATGAAAATCCTTCAGGAGTGGTAAACTCACATCAATTTGGTTCAAACAACCAACAACAAAATTTCAAGAATCAAGGGAACTTTAGGGGTAACTTACAGAACAGGAACTACAACAATTACCAGAACAACCCTCAATTCCAAGACCCCAATCAAGTCCCTTACCAGAATCAACAACAAGGGCAACAATCTAGACCCATCTCTTCTGATGATAAACTATCGGCCATTGAGAAGATGTTACAGTCGCAACAAACATTGATAGCTAACCAGCAAGCACACTATAAGGCCATTGAATCTCAACTAGCTCAACTTGTAGCTAGCCTCAAGCCACCTGTTGGAGCTTTAGCTGGGCAACCAGAAGAAAATCGGAGGCATGTGGAACAACTTAAAGCTGTGACAACTCTTTCAGGCTTTATCTTACCAGAACTCATGATGCCTGTCACTGTGACAAATGTCCAAGGTGTTGAGCATAGTGCAGGTGCCACTCAGAATGATAAGACCGACAAGGAAAGATCTGAGGAACCTATTGTTGCTTATGCAGAAGACTCACCTAAGCCAGTTGTTTCAGTGTACAAACCTCGTGTGCCATTTCCAAATCGATTGAATTTTACCCAGCTCGATGCTAGGTTCAAAAATTCAAGGAAATCATGAAAAAGTTGTATGTCAATATCCCACTCTTGGATGCCATGGCTGAGATGCCCCAATGGTCAAAGTTCTTCAAACTCCTGCTTAGTCAGAAATACAAAACTGAAGAGCATCAGACAATGAAACTGGCAAGAACACCATCTGATTTAGTGATGGATAGGATACCACACAAGCATAAGGATCTTGGATCTTTTGGAATTACCTACTCGATAAGCAATTCAATCAACCGACCAGGTCTAGCTGATCTTGGAGTTAGCATTTCTATCATTCCTCTTAGCCTATGCAACAAACTGGGCCTCACCAACTTCTTACCCACTAGAATGTCCATAAAACTTGCTGACTCCTCAATGATCAAGCCAGTTGGTATCATAGAGGATATCCCCGTAAGGCTTGCGGATCTATATGTCCCGTGTGATTTCATAGTTATGGACATCAAGGAGAATCCACGCTATCCCCTCCTTTTTGGAAGACCTTTCCTCTCAACTTCTAGAGCTCTGATTGCTGTTGAAGTTGGAGTCTTGACCCTAAGGGTGGCAAACCAATCTTTTGATTTCCATGCATCCAAAAGCACTATGGAGTGCATTGAAGAAGCAGAAACATATTTTGTTGACTGTGTTAATCAATTCACTCAAATGCAGCAGCAATTCCTAACCTCAAAATCTGATATTCCCTCAAAAAAGGACCATGATGAAGAGAAGACTGAGCGTGAACGAGTCTATGTAGAGACAAAAGAAATGTCATCAACTATGGAGGAGACACCTCTCAACCCTGTTGTTACACATACTGAACCTTCTACAGGTGTCCATGAGCCTCCTCATCTAGAAACAACCATCCTCTGGAATGCACTAGTAGCCCAACAGACAGAGACTACTGATTTCATCTTCCCTCCGCAATAAGATTTGGACTGCATTTTCTATCGAGAACAGCCCCCAGATCCATATCTGATTGACATCAATGACCAGCATTGCTACGATGACGGGATAGTGCGTCAACAAATGAACTTTTCTTCTGAGCCTCAACAACACTACTTTATCAATGAATCCATTTAGATCCCCTACAACTATTCTCCACCTCGGATTGAGCAACAGAGAACAATTCAACATAACTCAAGTTGTTTCCCTATGTGTTCTGACAATGCTCGCTCTGTATGGGGAAGAATACAAGAGGCCAGAATCATATCAAAGATTAATGAATGGCTGAGAAAGAAACCACCAAAAGAACATGTCAATCTAGCTCAAGCTCCACTTAGAGCCCCACCATGGTGATGATATCAGCATGTCTAGCCATCGACATTAAACAAAGGCTCTTTTCGGGAGGCAACCCGATCAATAATTTTGCTTTTACTTTTAATTATGAAATAGAAAATTTCCTTAATTTTGTTTTTACTTTTTAGAAAATTTTGCACTGAACAGATATCGCATCATGAGATGCTATCTTAAGTTCTGATTAGTCTTCATTTTTGAGGTTTTCAGATGGAGCACACACGATAATTGGAAGGCAACCACATCTGGTGGACCAACTAGCACAAATTTCCCCTCCATCTCAGATTTAGAGTTTGCTCGAGACGAGCAAATTTCTAAGTTCGAGGTGGAGGGTGGGTGGTACGTACTTTAATTTCCACCCACTCCTATTTGTTTCAGACTTAAGATTTCATCGTTGCAATTTTGAGCAAAAATTTTCAAAATTTTCAAAGTAGTTTTGTATTGAAACTTGATGAAGTTTTGATGCTTTTTGTTTCAATAAAAGCCATTACCTAGTCGGCTATCCCATTTTTCCATGAATTCTTGAATCATTATACCCTCCTTATTTGAAGCAAAGCCTCAAGGGGGACAATTTCTGAAACTAGCCAATGGTTACAAATCACCGTGTGAAGCTTATGAATCCTAACATCATGATCAGTAAAAATGGCAAGTATCTGTCGAACTGAGAGGGATCAAACACATTGTACTTCCTAACTGACTAGTGGAACAATAGCATGGAATCTCCACCAGATCCTCATCAAGTCATTATTTGAGCAGAGTATGATAAGGAGAACAACATGATGCACTGAATTGTAAATCAAGTTGCATTCTGATCTGAACTCTCTTCTACACTTCTTCTATCATCTTCTTACCCCTCCATCAATAAAAAAGAAACAAAAATAGCCAATATAGTGTCAAACCCTAAGTTTGGGGTGGCACACCCTCTCTCTCTTTATTCTCTTCTTCCATACCCTTCGCTATGTAATAGGGGCGTACCACCAAGAAAAGATGCCAATGTGCACACAAAAATGCAATCTCGAGTCGAATAGAGGAGAGATTCACACACAAAAAATAATAAGAGTTGCAGTCAATTAAACTGAAACCAAATAATAAAAATCTTGATTCAAATAGAGGAGAGATTTATTTCTTTCTTCCATACCACCATTCACTCCCATTTCCACCTACTGGCACAATGAATGCCTAATTTTGCCAATATCTTGAAAAACACCAGTGTCAGATCAGGTGCACACTTGTTGTTCTGTGGGTGTCTCTGGACTCTTACAAAATTCTCAGACATGCTTGATGTTGAAAAAAGTAGGGAGGAAGTGATGATGGGAAATAAAATCAGGAACGAAGATATGGTAAGATGTGTTCAGTGGTCTCAGGAAGTTGAGATGCTTAGTCATACAGAGTAGAGAAGAAACCATCGTGATGTGAAGGTGAGGCAATCACACAAGTGAAAGTATTCATTTGGCGACTATTTCAGATTTTGTGTTACTCGAGGATGATCAATGTTTAAGTTTGGGGTGTTTTGATGAATGCATATTCATCATGGTTTTGGTCGCCATCCTTGGCCCAATTTTGCTTTGATCATTCGCTTTATTGCGTAATTCTTGTCATATACATATTCACTTTGCTTGTTTGGATTATCCTTAATCTTGTGGTGATTTATCCATAGTTTTCATTTATTTTGTGTCTTTGTATAGGCACATTAGCACTAGGCCCATCACCAAAGCATGGCCCCTCCTTTTTGGCCTTTACTGATCTGTCCCTCCTCCAGCTTGATCGTGATCTACCCTAGCATCAACAGACACCATGATCGCGGTGCCCTTAATCACCAACCATGATCACCTCCTCACCATGACTTGAGGACTCCCCTACATACTGCGATCTGGCCTCCTTCATCACACCGCGACCCCCCACACGACCGCAGTCGCGGTTGTATAACATCTACCTGCTATTACAACCCCAATTTTTGGGTTCTTTTGGGTGAGAAATGTAATTTCTCCTATTAAAGATATTTGAATAAATAATGATATAATTTATTTTGGATAAATGAATTTCATTTACAATAGCCTTGTTGGTTGTTTTGTGGGCTTTATTGGCTATTGGGCCCAATAACAAGGAAAAGACAAAGGAAACTCCATTAGTTAATGAGTAAATGAGAAAATGGAAAAAAGAAAGATGTAGAAACATCTAGAAGGCAGAGGAATGTTATCCAAAGGTGGATTTCGTGCCTCTTGGGTTCGTTGGGTTCCAAGGAGACCAAAGTTGCAAAAATAATGCAATAAGAAAAGAAAAGACCAATTAAATATTTCCTTACTATGGAAGAAATTGGAGATAATGATAAAATGTGGAAAATAAGTGGAAAGAGGTATGATTGAGTTATCTTTGGTGTATTTTTGTATCCATAAGGTTTCTGATATTAGAAGGAATTCCAAAAATAAAAATAAAAAGAGAGATAAAGAGAAATCCTCAAAAAGAGATATTTTGATAAGAAATAAATAAGATAATGATAAATAATGGATAAAAGATAAGTAAAAGGCTAAGGTATATCCCCAAGATGGGATTTCAAGCCATTAAGGTTCCTTGAAGTTCAAGGAAATCAGAATAATAATTTAATAGAAAGTGAAAGAGAAAGTAGGTGAGAAATATATATAATTAAGTGATATCTTGCAACTAAAGAAAAGGCATGTTTTCTTTTAGATAATGAGCCCAAATTTGCAGAGAGGTAGATAAAGTTATTATTAAGTTTCCCTTGAAATTTGGTATTAATCGAATAATCAGTTTGAGAGTTATGATTTTTACAAAATCTTCTAAAGTGGAAAGGGAAAAGGAAATATATTAAATGTCACAATACATGGTTTAAAAGAGAGTGACACAGATCGTTGGATCATGATCGAACGATAGCTGTGTATCGTCTAGTTCTGGCCAAACTGGGAAATAAGTTTTCGGCTGGTGATTTTTCCAACCTAATTTTCTCATGTTATGATGCACGTGCATCTGAGGAAATTGTTCCTGTGGATTTGGGAGAGAGTTCCACACCATTTAGACCTAGATTTTGCTAGGTTTTGTGATTGTTTCGAGAAACGTCGAAATCCCTTTGGGACTAGGATCGACGGTGAGGTTGGGGAGGCCAACCTAGACCCCCCGTGCCTATAAATAGTACCCCTATAGACTACTCACACCCTGACAGACACAATCAGCCACTTAGTTTGTTCCCTCGTGCCCCGAATCGACGTAGCTGACTTGCTCCGGTGAGCTCCTGGGCTGGCGCTGCCGCGGAAGGAGGATGCTGGATTGGGTGGGCAACTTTTCCAACCACCGTTCGATGAGGGTCCATCATAGACCAAGGCACAGATCGATGGCCGAGAGCGATCGAGTTCTTGGAAAGCACTAAGTGAGCGCACGAGAGGAGGATCATTGGATCGAGTCTGGACAACGACAACCAGAAATCCAAAGGCCAAGGATTATCCGCGAAATCCAAGTAAGTCGAAAATTCAAGGGAAAAGGTGTGATCTTGTTTAATTCACTAAAAATCATTACTTTGGCCGAAAAATACAAGTAGTGCTTTTTGATCAGAAAAATTTGTAGAACATGATAAAAATGATATCAGAGCCGAATTGTAGATGATATTAAAAAGTATAGGGTTTTACATCTTTTCAATGCATTAAAAGGTAGAAAAACCCTAGAAAGAGATAAAAACAATCATGATGAATCTTGATTATGTTTTTGATCAATATTAACCTGTTGATTATAAAAAGAACACACTAGATCTAAAAGGATGATCTTTATGCATAGTTTGATTAATTTAGGGTTCCATGTACATAAATAAGATTTAATGGGCCTTGAAACCCTAATATTAGTAATTATGATTCTTAATGGCTTTAATTGTTCAAATTCATGAATAAAGTTGAGATATGATGGTTCTAAGCTATTTTGAGTTTAAAAGTTTCCTAATTGTGGATAAATACCCTTAATATGGTAATTAGGGTTTTCTAATGGATAAAGGTGGAATTAATGATAAATAGAGTTCATATGTGAATTAGATCATAATGAACTATGAATTGTTAATTTGAAGGAACCAAAGATGATATTTGGGCCTAATAATCTTGTCATGAATTAAAAAGATAAAATTGGTAGTTTTAATGAAAAAGGGGCATAATATACTTAATGGACTTAATTGATGTTTAATTGTGCCTTTAATATGAAATTAAGGTTATATGTTGTTAAAAGATAACCTTAATGTCTTTTATGAAGAATAGATGAGATAATTAGGGTTTTTTTTTAGCAACACCGGTATACCGGCTCCATCCTTACATTGAACAGTACAGAGTGCAAAAGGTAGAATAATCAGAAATGTAGATATTGCTTCCTAACATAGGGCAAGAATTCCAGTTGTTCTCTATGTCTGGCTGTTTTAGACAAGTTTTGGCTAGCAGGTCAGCCAGCTTGTTTTGATCCCTCTTTATGTGCACCACATCTTCTATGTTGGCTTGCTGGAAAGTTTCTCGAATCTTTTGGATCAGTGTGATGAATTTGCTTAGCGGATTGCTAATACCTTTCACCCAATTGATTGAATTTCGTGAGTCAGAGAAGATGGTGCTCGTGGCCATGTTGAGTTTTATTGCTAGTTCTATCCCATGAAGAAGAGCTTTGAGCTCCCCTTCCGTTGTGTTTGTTCCTGGAATGAGTGAATACGATCTAGTGACCCAATCACCTAAGTAGTTCCTAGCTATAACACAGGTGCAAGACATATTCAGAGATTTTGAAGTAGCCACATCTACATGTAGGAGGATGGAAGATTCTTATAAGTGTAGAGACTGCTAAAAGGGGGTGTAGGCGGAAGGGATTGCTGGTTTAATTATCAGTGCATACAAGGCTGACCTTGCATCTGCTCGGCATTGGGATGCTAGAATTCCATAAGGGATTGAATGTCGTTTGAAGATGTAGGCATTCCTGTTCTTCCATATGCGCCAACAAGTTAAGCAAATAGAATATTCCATCCTTCTAACTTCTTTAGCTCCTTGATATTATAATCCATCCAGTCCTTGACGCTTTGTTTCAGGAAGAATTGGGTAGCTTCGATAGGAAGCATGAGAGACTAGGTCTTCTTTTCTTCGATACAATCTCATTGGGCATGGAGGCCATCTTCTAGGACTCTAATGCATCTGTTGCAGTTAGGGTCCTCAGTCATCTTACGCCGCCCTCGGAGGTCATTAGTGAGAAGGTGATTGTGTAGCATTAACCAGAGATGCGTATTGACCCTATGAGGTAAAGTGAGAGACCAGATGTCAGTGAAGAGATGGTGGGCTTCTAGAGCAGTTTCCTGACAAAGAAGAGAGTATGCAGATCGGGCAGTGAATCTCCCATATACTTTGGGCTTCAACACCCAGGTGTCGTCGCCATAGTGAAGTCTAGGAGTAGGCATATGGCGAATGGTCTCCACAGTATTCTGCACACCAGTGATTGAGAAAATCAAAGTCCCAGGTGCCCTCGTCTCGTACTAGACTCGAAAGTTTGAGATCATTTAGGTCTTCTGGAATGAGGCGACCTGTCTCATTAAAAGAGTAAAAATGAAGAGAAACTCTAATTGCAATGGAAACCCTAAAAGTGGACTAGAAACCTTAGGAAGTGAGATAGGTTTAATAGATCTTGATGGCATGATCAATGATAGGAAATTGTATGCATATTTTAGGATCTCTTTGTGTGCTTGCTTTTCTATTGGATTTCTTGCATTGATTGGATTAGCTCTATCTCAAATCAGCCTGTCAGGTATGTGGTTAATTATGGTTAATTGCATTAGTTTCCCGAAGAGTTTCCTAGACGATTCATCGCATTAAATGCAACTTATCTATTTGTTTGTTCATACTTGCAAATCATAAAGTCACTATGATTATCACAATACTATTAGAAGTGTGTATTCTCACACCTACATGCCACCCTGATGGATGATGCCAAAGGTCAAACCCAAGCGGGAAGACCAATGGACACCATGAGTGGTGACCCCAGACACCAAGCTCGGGATTAAGAAGGTGGTCTTTATAGACTGACTAATGGGAACTATGAGAGGTGACCCCAGGCACCAAGCTCGAGATTGAGAAGGTGGCCTTCAGTCATTGGCAAAAGTGAAACCCTAAGGTGGGTATGCCAGGGTTAGGGCAAAAGCGGTGGAGAATGTCACACTGAAAGCGTAAATTGTCTTGTTAATTAACTTGATTGTGATAATTAGATTGTTAGACATATTCGTGAAATTTTGGTTGTCCCCACATACCGACATATTCGTTTATGCTGACTGACATTTTGTTTATTGGTGTTTTAGGTACAAGTTTGAAAAGGACAAACAGTAAAGTGGCATATGTGGAAGTTAATAAGAATTAAAGTACAAAGGAGGATTAGTTAGAATAGACCATGATGTGGATAGAAGTAGATATCCCAGTTTTTGAAAAAGGTATCTAAAGATTTATTTTATACCAGTTTTCAGTTTAGTTGGTAGAATTTGATAATTGTTATTGATTATTTGTCGAACCTTTGATCCTGTTAATTGGGATAATGGCTCTGACCTCTTGGTCTCCCTTAACTGGGGGTAACTAGGAGGCGGGATCGTTACATTTGGTATCAGAGCATAGGTTCCTCATTTAATCTTTAATAATTATTAAATTTTACAAACTCCATAGAACCCATGGGAGTTATTAGAGGATTTTCCGAAAGACAGAGGTGTCTAGAAAAGGATCACGTCCGGGGGCTGGAAATATTTTCCTCTGCACCGCTAGTCAGAATATGAGGACTCCCGGATTAGTGTGACTGCCTGGCCAATGTCTCAAGATTTGACTCGAAATAAGATACCTTTAGGACTCTTTCATCTTGTTCATCCCTTCTCAACTCAAATGTTGTTACGGACCTTAAGCATTAGGGTTTTATCTCTTTTCCTCACCCTCTTGAGGTATGGGTAAGGTTGATAAGGTATAAGGAATCCTCCACCAAATTAATGAAAAGCATGTAAATAAGATGTCATGGACATAAGCTTAATAGATTAAGCGTAAACTAAAGAATAGATACATGCTTAGGTCGTATGACATAAGTTGTCATTGCCCTCAGGAAAGACCTGAGGCTAGACCTTCTTGTTAGGAGGATGAGTAGCGAGAGTCATGGAGGTAGAGATCCCCATTAAAAGTAGAGACCTGGCACATCCTCTGAGGATGATGCTAACCCTAACCCTAAGAGCTGGTTAGAGAGAAAGATGGCATGATGACATGATGTCATGATAGACCAGGTGTGTGGACATGCTTTTGGATGCCCATGACATTATGAGCCATGTGAGGTTGGATGACCTAGTGCATTTGGCGACCCAACCCTGGGAAGGGTCATGCATGTTAGAGAGAAGGATAGATCCTTCATTGATGCGATTAGAGAGGGACCTATAGAAACCCTATGGGCTTATGCAAGTAGGGCATAGCATGCACCCAAAGTACGTCAATGGTACGAGAAGTAGGCTAAAACCCTGGCCAAGAGAGTATGATGGATAGATTATGAGATAAGCATAAAGAACTATGGATAATCTTAAGCAAACATAGGCTTCACCCATGTCGGGGTATGCTTGTGAGCTTGATCCATCTTCATGGAGAGAGGTCCTCTAATAGTGAGGCTGGTTGTAGGATTATCTCTAGAGAGAGAGAGAGAGTAAGACCCAAGCAACAAGGTTGGAAGCTTAGACTCTGAGATATGAGGAACAGTGGGGAGTTGAGGATGATGCGACCTAAGTGGATGGTTGTGGTTGCCTCATGCATGATCCCTGGAGGCTAAGGATATCTTGGTTTCCTTTATAGAAACCAAAACCTAGAGAGAAGGTGAGCCTACTGGTACCTATGAGCCTATGGTATAGATGTTCACCATCTAGGGTTAAGAAGAAGAGTTCCTTAGACCCTGAAGAGGCTTAGTGATAGGTTGTGAGGCCTGGTACCTTGTTGGTTGTCCTTGAGGAGGACTCAACTCTGAAGTGTTGTTCAAGTAGAAGGATCATGGGAAGTGCATGACATACCTTGGACATGCTTGGCTCGTGGTTAAAAGTTGAGCAGACAATGGGGCATCAAGAAAGTGAACCTAGGGTTCCTAGGCCTAAGAGGGGAAGTGATGTACCTAATGCTCATGATGAGATTTGAGTTTCTTTAGATTCGAGCATGGAACTCCTCATGTTTAGAGGAAAGGGAAACCCCTTTAAGTCGAAGGTATGGTTGATGAATCCCTCACAGCCAAGGTGGTGGCATGAGAAGGTTTGTTCTTGGTCCAATGTTGAGGAATGAGAACCAGTATGACCTAGCATGGTTTGGTAGGTGGTCGGCTTGTGCCTTAGTATCTTGTTAGGGTTAAGCATGCTCATGTAGATGTAAATACTAGACATAAGGGCATTTGTGACCATTGTTATCAAGGTGTAGTTTCCTCCCATCCTGGGAGAGGGACCCTTTTTTAGGGTGTATACTAGTTTTTGGTGGGTTTTAAGGAAACCTAAAGAGGTCTCATAGGATCTTGAGGAGCTAAGTGGAAACTACATAGTATGAGAATGAACTTGTAGACCCATAGATAACCATCTATAAGTGCATGTGGATGTGTTACCATGGAGGTAACTGGTATGGGGCCTGACCAAGGTAGGAAGGTTGCCATGACCCCTGTGAAAGGATGAAAGTCAGCCCATGAATGCAAAGAGAGATGATGGAGACTTGGGTAAGGTTCTGAGTTGGACATGTACTATGTTAGAATCCTAAGTCTATCCTAGGGTTAGGTAGGGATAAGACCGATGGAAGTAGGAGTTGCCTAATTCCCTAGTTGCACATGACCATAGGGTCGGGAGGTAACAACTATCATTGTTTGAGGGCCATGGGTTAGGAGATTGATCACCTTCATGAACTCATGGGACCCAAAGGGCAGATGAGTAGGGCACTCTATGGATGCATAAGGGAAGAGGGATGACCCCAAAAGTGCCGGCACCCTACAGACCTAGAGGAGATGATGAAGGATTGTGTGGTGATCCAAGTAGGTTCGAGACGAGTTTCCCATAGAAGTAACTTTGATATCATGATGTTTGTGATGTAGAGACATATGTTGTATGTTTCAACTTAGATTTGAAAGTGTACTGGAAATGTGGGATGTACCATCTCTACTCTTGGAACAAGAAGAACTGTGTATTTGGACTGCATCCAAATGATTATTTCCTCTTGTTATGGGAGTGAGAGATAGGACAGTACGCATACCATACACCAGGGATAAAGATGATGTGAGTGGAAACATTGCTAGGAGGTATGAGGACAGAGATGATAACATACCCTGGTGGAATGAACGATACATGGATGGTTTACAAACACTAAGAGTATTAAGGTAATCATCTTGTGAGGATGTTTTACCATGAGCTATGTGGAGTTTGCAAGTTATACAAGGTTGAGTTCGAAAACTAAGAGGATGAGCTCAGAGTTTCTTGATGAAGATAGACGTAGAGTTTGAGATGAGATGATAAATGGAATACATGGAGGTGTATGTCTTCAACATTACCTAACACCTAAGGATGTGAAGTGGTAATAGATGCTCGGGTTGAGATGCAGCTGCCTAGCTTAGCTAGATGCTAGAAGAGGCTATTAGGTTAGCCCTAAGTTTGAGAAAGAAGATATGTTTGGCTAACACTCAGATGTAACGAGATTTGTTGAACAAGTTAGTAGTTGTTCGATTATCCAGCCTAGTCTTTGATGCAATAAAAGGATGGTTGTAGAACCTCATATGCACTTCTCTGGAAAAGAAGGTGATGAAACCCCAACTAGAGTGGTTTAGGGTTTCCTAGGAATCAATTTTGAGGAATCATGACATATAGGAAATCATGATTTTAAGATCGCCATACACCATGGTACTACGAAGATAGTAAGTGACAGTAGTACTTGAGATACTTAAGATGAAGTTGCACGTGGCTTGTCTCCATGCAAGCCAGGAGGTAAAGGACGAACGCCAGTAACCCAATGAATTGATATAGAGAATAAAGAGTCCCCGAGAGGGAATGGGAGTTCACCACTAGGGATGTTGTGGTAAGTCTCCCCTAGACCAAGGAAGGTCAAGATGTAATATGGGTTATGGTAGATCTCCTTACCTAGATGACATGAGAAAGAAAGAATACTCAAGGGACGGATCCGATTGAACTACATATGAGAGAAAGATGGTTCATCTACACCATGATGCGAGTTCAAAAGTTCTTTAGTATAACCTAAAGATTCACTTCCATGAGGTGGAAGTAGATACATGAAGAAATCAATGTTAGTACAGTTTATCACCCCTAACTAATGGTTAGTATGATCCAGACTAGATGGTCTGATGAGAGCATGTGTGCCCATTCAAGGTGATACATAGAGGAAGTTCTTGTCTTCTGTAAGATGTGATGATAACCACCATGGCCAATATCGGGATGTAAAGAAGCTCTATAAGGGAGGTTGTGTCAGTCACCACTTCATTAAGATGATGTTGGTGAAGGGACCTCATGAAGGTCAAGAAAGAACCACAGTGTGTGTAGATGAAGTCACTTTGATCGTTCAATGGATAAAAGAGAGCCCATGGGTGACATGAGTCGTGTGTTGATGCAAAGCAGACTGACATGCAATTCACTGTGGGAGAGTATTTGATGTGAAAATCCAACCCCTCTAAGCTACAGTTGAGAAAGTTGAGTCCCCGATATATGGGTCCATTTGAGATGGATTGGTGTAGATGGTTGTGTTTAGCCTTACCCCTCAAGATAACATGATGTACAATGTGTTACATGAGTCTGATCTAGAGCACTATGTGAGGTACCCAAGCCGTGTGCTGAGCCATGAACCTATTTAGCTTTATGAGAGGTTGAAATGTCCTGAGTCACCTATGAGGATACAATATACTGCGGTAAGAAAGAACTCAGATGGAAGAATATGTGATGATAAAGGTGCTTTGGAAGTGCAATGAATAAGGTAAAGCCACATAGGGGCCAATGATGGACATGGAAAAGTCTTATCCTGAATTGTTTTTTTGCTTGATGGAATTTTGAGGACAAAATTCCTATAAGAGGGGAAGGATGTTACAACCCCAATTTTTGGGTTCTTTTGCGTGAGAAATGTAATTTCTCCTATTAAAGATATTTAAAAAAATAATGATATAATTTGTTTTGGATAAATGGATTTCATTTACAATAGCCTTGTGTTGTTTTGTGGGCTTTATTAGCTATTGGGCCCAATAACAAGGAAAAGACAAAGGAAACTCCATTATTTAATGAGTAAATCAGAAAATGGAGAAAAGAAAGATGTAGAAACCTCTAAAAGGCAGAGGAATGTTATCCAAAGGTGGATTTCATGCCTCTTGGGTTCCTTGGGTTCCAAGGAGACCAAAGTTGCAAAAATAATGCAATAAGAAAAGAAAAGATCAATGAAATATTTCCTTACTATGGAAGAAATTGGAGATAATGATAAAATGTGGAAAATAAGTGTAAAGAGGTATGATTGAGTTATATTTGGTGGATTTTTGTATCCATAAGGTTTCTAATATTATAAGGAATTCCAAAAATAAAAATAAACACAGACATAAAAAGAAATCCTCAAAAAGAGATATTTTGATAAGAAATAAATAAGATAATGAGAAATAATGGATAAAAGATAAGTAAAAGGATAAGGTATATCCCCAAGATGGGATTTTGAGCTATTAAGGTTCCTTGAGGTTCAAGGAACTCAGAATAATAATTTAATAGCAAGGGAAAGAGAAAAGAGGTGAGAAATATATATAATTAAGTGATATCTTGCAACTAAAGAAAAGACACGTTTTCTTTTAGATAATGAGCCCAATTTTGGCAGAGAGGTATATAACGTTATTATTAAGTTTCCCTTGAAATTTGGTATTAATCAGATAATCAGTTTGAGAGTTATGATTTTTACAAAATCTTCTAACGTAGAAAGGGAAAGGAAATATATTAAATGTCACAATACATGGTTTAAAAGAGAGTGACACAGATCGTTGGATCATGATCCAATGATAGTTGTGTGTCGTCCAGTTCTGGCTGCACTGGGAAACAAGTTGTCGATTGGTGATTTGTCCAACATAATTTTCTCATGTTATGATGCATGTGCATCTGAGGAAATTGTTCCTGTGGGTTTGGGAGAGAGTTTCGCACCATTTAGACCTAGATTTTGCTAGGTTTTGTGATTTTTTTGAGAAACGCCCAAATCCCTTTGGGACTAGGATCAGCGGTGAGGTTGGGGATCCCAACCCAGACCCCCCACCCCACGCCTATAAATAGTACCCCTATAGACTACTCAAACCCTGACGGACACAATCAGCCACATAGTTTGTTCCCTCATGCCCCGAATCGACATAGCCGACTTGCTCCAGCAAGCTCCTGGGTCGGCACCACCGCAGAAGGAGGCTGTTGGATTGGGTGGGAAAGTGTTCTAGCCACTGTCCGATGAGGGTCCATCATAGACCAAGGCACAGATCGACGACCGAGAGCGATCGAGTTCTTGGCAAGCACTAAGTGGGAACGCGTGAGGAGGAGTGTTTGATCGAGTATGGTCAATGAAAACTAGAAATCCACAGGCCAAAGATTATCTGCAAAATCCAAGTAAGTCAAAAATTCAAGGAAAAAGGTGTGATCTTGTTTAATTCACTAAAAATCATTCGGCCGAAAATACAAGTAGTGGTTTTTGATTAGAAAAATACGTAGAACATGATAAAAATGATATTAGAGCCTAATTGTAGATGATATTAAAACATTGTCGGGTTTTACATCTTTTTAATGCATTAAAATGTAGAAAACCCTAGAAAGAGATAAAAACAATCATGATGAATCTTGATTATGTTTTTGATCAATATTAACCTGTTGATTATAAAAAGGACACATTATATCTAAAAGGATGATCTTTATGCATAGTTTGATTATTTTAGGGTTCCATGTACATAAATAAGCTTTAATGGGCCACCCTAATATTAGTAATTATGATTCTTAATGGATTTAATTGTTCAAATTCATGAATAAAGCTGAGATATGATGGTTATAAGATATTTTGAGTATAAAAGTTTCCTAATTGTGGATAAATACCCTTAATGGTAATTAGGGTTTTCTAATGAATAAAGGTGTAATTAATGATAAATAGAGTTCATATGTGAATTAGATCATAATGATATATGAATTGTTAATTTGAAGGAACCAAAGATGATATTTGGGCCTAATAATCTTATCATGAATTAAAAAGATAAAAATGGTAGTTTTAATGAAAAAGGGGCATAATAGACTTAATGGACTTAATTGATGTTTAATTGTGCCTTTAATATGAAATTAAGGTTATATGTTGTTAAAAGATAACCTTAATGTCTTTTGTGAAGAATACATGAGATAATTAGGGTTTACGAGTAATTGTATAAAAATTAGGGTTTAAAAGAGTAAAAATGAAGAGAAACCCTAATTGAAATGGAAACCCTAAAAGTGGACTAGAAACCTTAGGAAGCGAGCTAGGTTTAATAGATCTTGATGGCATGATCAATGATAGGAAATTGTATGCATATTTCATGATCTCTTTGTGTGCTTGCTATTCTATTGGATTTCTTGCATTGATTGGATTATCTCTATCTCAAATCATCCTGTCAGGTATATGGTTAATTATGGTTAATTGCATTAGTTTCTCGAAGAGTTTCCTGGATGATTCATCACATTGAATGCAACTTATCTGTTTGGATGTTCATACTTGCAAATCATAAAGTCACTATGATTATCACAATAATATTAGAAGTGTGTATTCTCACACCTACATGCCATCCTGATGGATGATGCCAAAGGTCAAGCCCAGGCGGGAAGACCAATGGGCACCATGAGTGGTGACCCCAGACACCAAGCTCGGGATTGAGAAGGTGGTCTTTATAGAATGACTAATGGGCACTATGAGAGGTGACCCCAGGCACCAAGCTTGGGATTGAGAAGGTGGCCTTCAGTCATTGGCAAAAGAGAAACCCTAAGGTGGGTATGCCAGGGTTAGGGAAAAGGTGGTGGAGAATGTCACACTGAAAGCTTAAATTGTCTTGTTAATTAACTTTATTGTGATAATTAGATTGTTAGTCATATTCGCAAAATTTTAGATGTCCCCACATATCGGCATATTCATTTAAGCTGACCGACGTTTTGTTTATCGGCGTTTTAGGTACAAGTTTGAAAAGGACAAACAGTAAAGTGGCATATGTGGAAGTAAATAAGAATTAAAGTACAAAGGAGGATTAGTTAGAATAGACTCCTGATGCGGATAGAAGTAGATATCCCATTTTTTGAAAAAGGTATGCAAAGTTTTATTTTATACCAGTTTTTAGTTTAGTTGGTAGAATTTGATAATTGTTATTGATTATTTGTCGAACCTTTGATCCTGTTAATTGGGATAATGGCTTTGACCTCTTAGTCTCCCTTAACTGGGGGTTACTGGGAGGTGGGGTCATTACGCCCGCGGTCCCCTTCCTCCTTTACCCGACCACCGCATGCATCTCTCCCAGCTCCCCCTACTTCCACACATTAGTGCCATCACCCCATCCCCGCTTTCAACCCTATACAGCAGCGCGACCACGTCATCTCACTCTGCCTCCCTCTGTGATCATATTCATGCCATCACCCTAACCGTGATCGCGGGTCCGTGTTGCCACCTATCTGCGGTTCCATAACCGTGACCTCCTCCATCTCCTTTCCACCTCGTGACTCGTCTCACCTCTACAAGACGGTCACCTAAGTAATCGTCGTGTTTGCGACGCCATCAGACTGCAACCCGTGGTCTATGCCACAAGACCGCGACTGTCACACCCCGATCTCACACTAACCACTAATCACGAGATTAGGGCGCGACGGAGGGATTATCACATGAACAAATCACTGAAAACTTTTTCTTTTTTTTTAAAAATCTCGTAATGATATCCGGATTATTGTTGTAAATTAAAACATAAATAACTATTGCGGAAGCATTTCAATTAAACTGGCTAGAGAACATAAACAGAGTTTACAACATGTAATATTGTTTAACAGAAAGTAAACATAGCAGTTAATTTACATCTTTATACACATTTGCCATACGTACTCTCTCTCACCCACGCCATGTCCCAAGGACCGAGGGGAAAGGACTAAGAGACCTCTAACTAGACTAGCTACAAACCTTCTGCTGATTAAACGTTGGGATGAACAGATCCTTCCGATTCCTGGAAATGTCGCTGACCTAAAAATGTTTGAGTAGAGGGGTGAGCCTACTTGCTCAGTGAATAGCATTTCATTTAACTATCACTAAATAACTCATCAAGTTTATTAACTGAAAATAAACAGATATACAGTTCAAGCAGGGCAGTTCTATTGACATAGCAGATATACAGATAATAATCACATTTCTAAGCATCAACAGGTATTTCAGGTAAATAAACAGTTATGTAAATTTAATGTGAACCTACTTGATTATTTATTCATTTTATTATTATGCCCTAAATATATGCAGTGTACTCAACATATAAAGATCCGCAGCAAGTTCATGCTACGGTCCCACCGTACAAGACTTAGCGACACACCCGGGAAATGCTAAGTCTGACACCAGCCCTGCTCTGCCACAGGACCCCAGGCTCCATGGCCTCAATGCACAACCACGTGTGCTGCACAACCACGTGTGCTCCAGACTCCTCCTGACAAACCTGAGTACACAGGCGGAGAGTCTCACCGGGTTACCTCCGTGACACAAGCACGGATGATGTTGAATAACCCCCATTTTCCTCCAGTGCCACCGTGACTCCGCACGCGTTGTTGTTGGACACTGCCTCTCTGTCCTCGTGTCTCCATGATTCCGCACAGATAATGTTGCAACACGAGTTTCACCCCTAAGAAGCAGATCTGTCAAAGGGGTTCTACGGTGTTAGGGCACCTAAGTCTATTAACTGATTAACATATAACCATTTAAACAGGAAAATCACAGCTACTGATTTTATATCAGATCACAATACACTGTCATTCTAAACTGACAGAGCAATATATTTTAAATCCTTGTAATTTCTGAGAAATTCTCATACCATGCATTCAGACAAATTAGAAATGCATAAATAACCCAACTTATTTCAATTTGGCACATACATAGCGAATTTACACAATTGAACATCTTATTGCACAAATTAAAGAAATTTACTTCACATATGAGAATCATACTCAACAATTATCAATTCTCTAAATTTCTCGAAAAACGTGCACATTAACCCAAATCCTGGTTTGTGCATCACTTAACTCAATTAAGAGTTAATTACCTATCACAACACAATTTAATAACAATACTTGAGAATTTCTGGTAATAATTCAGAGAAATGTGCCATTTCATGTAAATATCAATTTACACATATTAACGTCAAAAGATATATGCAATTAGGGTTTTATTGCATATTTTTATTTATTCATATCAACTTTGAAATCGTAAATCTGATAATTTATCAGAAATCCTTATTGTCTGGGTTCATATCCAATCCATACCATTTTTAGACATGAATTTCTAATTTCAACATTCAAATAAGCAATTTAGGTTCCAATGAACCATATAAATCTACTGATTCAATCCACACTGATCAATTGCTAAATTTAATCATATAACAGCGTCTAGAAGCAATTTATGAAATAAAAAGTCGGGCGACGCCAAACGCTGCCCGACGCCTGATAACACCTGTTATCAGCGAAATTCGCGCACATAATTGGAAATATTCAAACTCCTGAGTTTATTAATGATAAATAAATGAAATCTCACTCACAGCGATTTGGACTGTCCGGATTCGTCCGGAGATGCGTCCAGGGCCTGATTCCGGGCAAATTTCGGTTGTCTTCTACCTTGGATTTTTTTCCAATTCACGATCAATTGCTCACAGCAACCATGCACCTAATCCAGGTTGACGGAAGACCTTGTTTGACAGCTGAATCGCGGCTAGGAGGCTATGGATTCTTGTATGAACCTCAAGGTTGAACTGGAGGTAGTTGATCTGGTGCTGCTCTTTACGCATAAACACTCCAGGCTGAACCTGCTGCTTATGGCTACCTCATGCTCACGAACATGTTGAAGGAGAGGGCTCTACTTGGTGCTAGATGTAGCTTCAACTGCGGATTTGAATCCTGGGCTCATGGCCGGAGTCGAGGGTGGCTTGTTGCTTCTCCTTGCGCCCAAAATAGCTACTGGTCGCTGACCCACGCAGCAGCAGCTGTTGCTTGGCCGGCCGCCATGTCTAGGCAAGCTGTTGATTGGAAGGGAAAAAGGAAGAAGAAGCTTGTTTGGATCGCTACTCGCGGACTGGGAGGCTGCGGATCTGCAATTTGGCTCCATGGCCAGAGCTGGCGAGACCGATTGGGCGGCTGCTATGCGCCCAGAAGCTTCCAGGTCCTCTCCGCTATGCTGCTGGCCGGTGCTAGGGGAAGGTTTGGTTGCAGGTTGTGATTGGGGTGAGCGAGAGAGAGGAAAGAAGGTAGGAGAAGAAGAGAGGAGCTCGACACCAGGTGAATTAGAGCTATGGGGGTCGAATCGCCCAGAAATCGCCTCTCCCTTCACTGCTGTTCGGTCAGCCTAGAAAATGTGGGCGCCGCTTATCGCGGTTCTGGAAATGGTCGTGGGAAAGGGAAGAAGATAAGGAAGAAAGGGGTATTAAGCCAATTAAAATAGAAAATTTGCATTATAAACCCAAAGTTCCAGAAAAAGTTGTAACTCTCTCCTCGAGTGTCTGATTGAGGTGATTTCTATTGCAAAATTTCAAGCGTGAAATTCTCTACACCCTCGATGCACGAATCATGCTAATAGGACTGTCTCACTTGATCGAAACGCTAAACGCATCAGTGAGTGATTAATTCAACTTAATTAACTTAATGATCAACGTTGCTATTATCATTAATTATCTCAGATGATTCAATCTCAACTATTGATTCACGACGTAGCTTATCTTAATTAACCATGATGTTTAACAGGCTGCTTAGCACTAATCAAGGTACTTATTGATTAATCACAGAGTGGGTCATAACAATCTCCCTCCCTTATAAGAATTTCGTCCCGAAATTCCTAAAAGAGAAAGGAAACTTGTTACGCATCTCAGACTCAAGATCTCACGTGGCTTCCTCTAGGTTATGGTTCCTCCATAAGACCTTCACTAAAGGCATCTCACGATTCTTGAGTTCTTTGATCCTCCGATCAATCATCTATACATGTCCCTCAACATAGGACACATCAGGTCTGAGCTGTATAGGTTCTGGGTCCACTATCTCCTTCGTGCCAGGGTAACACTTCTTCAACATCGATATATGGAACATGTCATGTAGATTATCCAACTCGGATGGCAATTCCAACCTATAGGCTACAGGTCCAATCCTCGCAATGATAGGATACATGCCCATAAACCTAGAAGTCGGTTTGCCTCTCTTATCAAACCTCAAACTCAAGATGTCAACGCCTCTTCTCGGCATAAATCTGCTATCTGTTATGTGCACCTTTCAACTGTTCTTTGATCACAGTAATCTTCTCGGTAATCACATCCACTATCTCTGGTCCAAGAGTCTATTTTTCACCTACCTCAAACTCTATAAGGCTTAAGTGTTCATCCCAACATCCACTGAGATGTAAGACACATGCTCTCAGCATGTCCTCAAGAGTCTGAATGGTCCTCTCTGACTGACCATCCGTCTGTGGGTGAAAAGTTGTACTGCATCTCAACTTTGTGCACAAAGCACGATGCAACTAATTCCAAAACCTGGATGTGAACCTAGGATCTCTATCTGATATATTTGAAACTGGAATACCATGCAACCTGACTATTTCATCCACGTATATCTTATTCAGCTTCGGTACATCAAAGGTTGACTTAATATGAAGAAAGCGAGCAAACTAAATTAGTCTATCCACAATCATGCATATCGAGTCACAACCTCTAGGTGTCCTGGGCAACCCTATCACAAAATCCATTGTGATATGTTCCCATTTCCATTCTGGTATAGGAAAAGATTGCAAGGTAGCTGTAGGTTTCTGGTGCTCAGCCTTAACCTGCTGACACACTACACCTAGACACGTACTCAGCTACATCCTTTCCATACCAGACTACCAATACAACTCCTTGAGATTCTTGTACATCTTAGTGTTGCTTGGACGCATGGTGTACATTGATGCATGTGCTTCCTCAAGAATCTTTTCTTTCAAATCACTGTCTCGAGGTACACACAACATGTCATGCTGATTCAACACAACATCATCTAAAACCTAAACTCTGGTCTTTACCCCTGTCATGTCATGCATGATCTGGTTTAACTCACTATCACCCTATTGTAGTTCCTTGATCTGATCATAAGAAGTAGGCTTGACTTGCATCTGTGCAATCAAACCACTCTGTGTTGTCACCCCTAAGTCTAAGTTCAACTTTCACATTTCTACTAACAAGTCTCTATTGAAACCTACCATAGAAAATGCATTAGCTGTTGAACTTGACTTTATGCTTAGAGCATCAGCCATCACATTCACCTTTTCAGGGTGATAATCTATCATCACACCATAAAGACAGTGACGCCATGTCTTAAGAATATGAATTACAGCAGCTAACTTTATATCATGTATCGGGTAATACTCCTCATTCTCCACTACTTGCTTCTTGTTATTACTATAAAAACATTATTTCATAACGCACTTCACTTATTTCGTATTTCTCTTTTTATTCAAAACACACTTGTTACATTTCAAAATTATATCTTACTCTTTCCGAGTTATTTTCATATTGTTTAACTACCCTTCAGATTAACTACTTTTAAACCCTGAATCAGTATCAGTGCTAGCTTACCTTTCAAAAAGCAATTCTCATGATCTGGTTTTATAGAGATGCTAGTATTCAAGGTCAATTCACTAATGATATTCCTTGAACTACTACAACTTTAAGCGTTCTAGGGTTTGGTCATTATCAATAACATAGTGTTATTATAATGTACTTTGCTTCTTAAATTGAAATCCAAACTTGGATCTCCAAAGTTTTACTAAAATCTTCCTTATCTTATCATTGGAATTTTCTTTCTCTTATTTGGACATTCAGATAAATTACATTCTGAATTTACCTTGCTAGGGTTTCATCATCATGCTGTGTGTCATTATTTCATTCATTTAGACATCTCTACCTTGGTACTTATGCCACATATGTGATGCATTCATTTTCTAAATTACACGGTTGTTCTTTATTTTTGGAACTAGTTTGTTAGTCTTTAGAGACTCAGAATCCCAAGGTAGTATGTATGAATGTACTAAACTTTATAATGAAGATATACATGCCATACTCTCCATTATGTCATGTAATCCTCATTCCTTAATCAAAATGATCATTTTTAACATTTCTTTTGATTCAACTAAGTTCCTTGTCCTGGTCTTATGATTTACATAAGACTCTTTATTTCTATGTACTTATTGTATACTTAATTCTTTTCTTCTATTTTCCCTTTGCTTCGAAGTACATAAAAGTATTTTACTCCATTCCATGATCCAACCCAAAGTTGATTCTTACTATCTTAGCCATTACATATTTTTCTCATATCCTTTCCATACTCTTATATTTAGGGTTCATATAATACAAATCATTAAATTTAAATTGAACCTTATATCATTTTCTTTTATTTCCAATTAAGAATTGCTCAAATGAGACTCCAACATTGGGCTTCTGATATCAATTCCAGCTACTTCTTAGCAGTTCTAATCTTCCTCTTACATTTCAATATCTCAGTGTATATACATTCTTACTATGATTCAGGTCTAAATCATCCAGAGTCTATCCTAATTATACTGTTAATAGGAGTCATTAGATCCTAGTAACGCATCCTGCCAGCCGGACCAGGCCGAACCTGTAGTCCTGAAGCCAAGAGCTACTCAGGATTAATCAACTCCTATTGATTTCAAACATGTGGAATGAATATCCACTTAGGGCAAACTCAATTAAACATAATTTCGGGTCTACTTTATTACAAAGAAAACAAACATTAAACAATTCACTTCATGACACACAACAATATAAAAGAATCATATTTATTCTATAAACTGAAAATCTAAATTCATGCATATAAGAGCATTTTTAGTGATTTTCCAATCAAATAAGCAATATAAAGTAAGAGTTATATCACATCCTATATTTAATCTCTTACTCCTACATTAATTTCTGATCTCTTAACCCTAAGATTTCTAGGGTTTCTCTCTAGCCTATCCTTCCTCTGCATACCTGGCCAGGGCATCCAGAAAAGAATAGACAGAGTAGCTTGATACTGGTCAATCTAAGTATTCAGACACCTGGCCAGGGTATCTAAACACTCAGACCTCCCAGAGCTAAAGACACATCATTTCTTATCCATCTTAATTATAACTCTATCTTTTGATCCTAATGATATCTGATAACTCAGCTTAAACTCTCAACTTGATTCTCGTGACCACGTCCTCTTCCTATCATCTGCAATACTATAACAGAACATTTCCTGTTATAAAATTGCAGTTAGAAGGAAGACACCTAAATCCTAATCCTATTGGTCTCTTATCGTCCCTTGACTTTGACTTAGAGTAACTATGTACTCAACCTATGCGCTGATACCAAGATGTCACACCCCGATCTCACACTAACCACTAATCACGAGATTAGGGCGCGACGGAGGGATTATCACATGAACAAATCACTGAAAACTTTTTCTTTTTTTTTTTAAATCTCGTAATGATATCCGGATTATTGTTGTAAATTAAAACATAAATAACTATTGCGGAAGCATTTCAATTAAACTGGCTAGAGAACATAAACAGAGTTTACAACATGTAATATTGTTTAACAGAAAGTAAACATAGCAGTTAATTTACATCTTTATACACATTTGCCATACGTACTCTCTCTCACCCACGCCATGTCCCAAGGACCGAGGGGAAAGGACTAAGAGACCTCTAACTAGACTAGCTACAAACCTTCTACTGATTAAACGTTGGGATGAACAGATCCTTCCGATTCCTGGAAATGTCGCTGACCTAAAAATGTTTGAGTAGAGGGGTGAGCCTACTCGCTCAGTGAATAGCATTTCATTTAACTATCACTAAATAACTCATCAAGTTTATTAACTGAAAATAAACAGATATACAGTTCAAGCAGGGCAGTTCTATTGACATAGCAGATATACAGATAATAATCACATTTCTAAGCATCAACAGGTATTTCAGGTAAATAAACAGTTATGTAAATTTAATGTGAACCTACTTGATTATTTATTCATTTTATTATTATGCCCTAAATATATGCAGTGTACTCTACATATAAAGATCCGCAGCAAGTTCATGCTACGGTCCCACCGTACAAGACTTAGCGACATACCCGGGAAATGCTAAGTCTGACACCAGCCCTGCTCTGCCACAGGACCCCAGGCTCCACGGCCTCAATGCACAACCACGTGTGCTGCACAACCACGTGTGCTCCAGACTCCTCCTGACAAACCTGAGTACACAGGCGGAGAGTCTCACCGGGTTACCTCCGTGACACAAGCACGGATGATGTTGAATAACCCCCATTTTCCTCCAGTGCCACCGTGACTCCGCACGCGTTGTTGTTGGACACTGCCTCTCTGTCCTCGTGTCTCCATGACTCCGCACGGATAATGTTGCAACACGAGTTTCACCCCTAAGAAGCAGATCTGTCAAAGGGGTTCTACGGTGTTAGGGCACCTAAGTCTATTAACTGATTAACATATAACCATTTAAACAGGAAAATCACAGCTACTGATTTTATATCAGATCACAATACACTGTCATTCTAAACTGACAGAGCAATATATTTTAAATCCTTGTAATTTCTGAGAAATTCTCATACCATGCATTCAGACAAATTAGAAATGCATAAATAACCCAACTTATTTCAATTTGGCACATACATAGCGAATTTACACAATTGAACATCTTATTGCACAAATTAAAGAAATTTACTTCACATATGAGAATCATACTCAACAATTATCAATTCTCTAAATTTCTCGAAAAACGTGCACATTAACCCAAATCCTGGTTTGTGCATCACTTAACTCAATTAAGAGTTAATTACCTATCACAACACATTTTAATAACAATACTTGAGAATTTCTGGTAATAATTCAGAGAAATGTGCCATTTCATGTAAATATCAATTTACACATATTAACGTCAAAAGATATATGCAATTAGGGTTTTATTGCATATTTTTATTTATTCATATCAACTTTGAAATCGTAAATCTGATAATTTATCAGAAATCCTTATTGTCTGGGTTCATATCCAATCCATACCATTTTTAGACATGAATTTCTAATTTCAACATTCAAATAAGCAATTTAGGTTCCAATGAACCATATAAATCTACCGATTCAATCCACACTGATCAATTGCTAAATTTAATCATATAACAGCGTCTAGAAGCAATTTATGAAATAAAAAGTCGGGCGACGCCAAACGCTGCCCGACGCCTGATAACACCTGTTATCAGCGAAATTCGCGCACATAATTGGAAATATTCAAACGTCTGAGTTTATTAATGATAAATAAATGAAATCCCACTCACAGCGATTTGGACTGTCCGGATTCGTCCGGAGATGCGTCCAGGGCCTGATTCCGGGCAAATTTCGGTTGTCTTCTACCTTGGATTTTTTTCCAATTCACGATCAATTGCTCACAGCAACCATGCACCTAATCCAGGTTGACGGAAGACCTTGTTTGACAGCTGAATCGCGGCTAGGAGGCTATGGATTCTTGTATGAACCTCAAGGTTGAACTGGAGGTAGTTGATCTGGTGCTGCTCTTTACGCATAAACACTCCAGGCTGAACCTGCTGCTTATGGCTACCTCATGCTCACGAACATGTTGAAGGAGAGGGCTCTACTTGGTGCTAGATGTAGCTTCAACTGCGGATTTGAATCCTGGGCTCATGGCCGGAGTCGAGGGTGGCTTGTTGCTTCTCCTTGCGCCCAAAATAGCTACTGGTCGCTGACCCACGCAGCAGCAGCTGTTGCTTGGCCGGCCGCCATGTCTAGGCAAGCTGTTGATTGGAAGGGAAAAAGGAAGAAGAAGCTTGTTTGGATCGCTACTCGCGGACTGGGAGGCTGCGGATCTGCAATTTGGCTCCATGGCCAGAGCTGGCGAGACCGATTGGGCGGCTGCTATGCGCCCAGAAGCTTCCAGGTCCTCTCCGCTATGCTGCTGGCCGGTGCTAGGGGAAGGTTTGGTTGCAGGTTGTGATTGGGGTGAGCGAGAGAGAGGAAAGAAGGTAGGAGAAGAAGAGAGGAGCTCGACACCAGGTGAATCAGAGCTATGGGGGTCGAATCGCCCAGAAATCGCCTCTCCCTTCACTGCTGTTCGGTCAGCCTAGAAAATGTGGGCGCCGCTTATCGCGGTTCTGGAAATGGTCGTGGGAAAGGGAAGAAGATAAGGAAGAAAGGGGTATTAAGCCAATTAAAATAGAAAATTTGCATTATAAACCCAAAGTTCCAGAAAAAGTTGTAACTCTCTCCTCGAGTGTCCGATTGAGGTGATTTCTATTGCAAAATTTCAAGCGTGAAATTCTCTACACCCTCGATGCACGAATCATGCTAATAGGACTGTCTCACTTGATCGAAACGCTAAACGCATCAGTGAGTGATTAATTCAACTTAATTAACTTAATGATCAACGTTGCTATTATCATTAATTATCTCAGATGATTCAATCTCAACTATTGATTCACGACGTAGCTTATCTTAATTAACCATGATGTTTAACAGGCTGCTTAGCACTAATCAAGGTACTTATTGATTAATCACAGAGTGGGTCATAACAGCGACCCAGCTCTCAATACCAGCCATAAGACTGTGACCCAAGTCTAAAAACAAAGAACCATGATTGAAAGTAGATTGCGACCCATCTGCAAACACGGCCGTGACCGTGACTTCAAAAACCTTGACTGAGGTCCCAACAGTGCCCAGCCATCCGTGGCTATAAATAGCTAGCCACCCCCATCATTCAAAGGACACCCTCTCCAGACGTCGTTAGGCTACAGGTCTGTCCTCATCCTAAGCAGACGGTCTCCTCCACAACCAGGCTACACCAAAGAAGTGTTCGATCTCTGGTGCATCCATCTATCCGCTCCATCCAACTTGTTCATCTAGATCTGAGGTGGAAACCCAAATCTATAGCTGTCTTTATCATCTACGTCGTGCCTACACCGACATCACGTCCACGAGTTGCTCCTCCTACTGGGAGCAAGGACTATGAGAAGAGAGAGAAGGTGGAGAAAGAAGATCTACCATGTCTGTTGTGGTGTTCTTCCCTCCTCGTCCATATCTGCCCCGACATTTTGTAGAAGACCGTCTCCCCACCAAGCTGAGATCATCTTCTTCACCATGCTCATGGCAGAATCTTTCCTCTCTATTGTTCTTTTTGTTTCTCTCACCATGAGTGAGTAGTTTCCTTTCACTGGGGTGCGTGGACTAGCCCCGCTACCCATGCTTATATGTTCCAAATATTAAACATTCCATGGCTTGTATATAACTTTTCATTTCATTGTTAATCGTCGATGTGTTCTTGTGGATTGATCACCTGCTTGCATTTATCTTGTTCGTTCCTATGATGTGAGAACTTCTATATGTAGGTTTTGAATGTCGATTAACACGGTTGACTCCCTGATGAGAAATCAGATGGGATTCCCTAAGGTCATGAGTGTGTGATCCATGAGGGGATGAGCCATCTAGCCCACGGTGATGCTTCTGTGTGCCTAAACATCCTAACGGAGGGCCGCAACTTCAGTTGGATATTTGTATCTTCAAGGCCGTAAGTGTGTGATCTGGATGGCGATGAGACATCTGATGCCTAAGGTGATGTTTACGTGAACCGAAACATCCTAACGGAGGGTTTACATCAGCTCTATTTGGATGGTTATATCTAGCCTAGATGTTTGTGTTTGGATGTGTTTACATGTGTAGCGGTGGTGAAACCCAGGACCATCCCAGCGATTCCTATCATTAATCTTTAATGAACTTTTATTCCTACTCTTTACTTTCCTTGCATTTAGTTTAATCAAACTTAAACCAACCTCTATTCTAAATATTAGTCTTGATTCAACTAGATTAGACTAGTAAAAGACTCTTAAAAATGTTGTCCCTTGGGATTCAATCCTCAACTATATTGTGATAAGACTCGTCTTCTTGCGGGTGGTATTATTGCACAAGGTTTTGGTAAAACTCAGGGATTTCATCCCTGGGTGAGTTTGTTAGTGTGGCAATATCCACGTCAACCACCTAAAAGATGTGGAAACCCACAAGGTGATATCAAACATCCCAGCAAGAAATAAAACTCTCTGCCAATGTCCATTAAAGCACAAATAACTAATCATGTAGACAAAGTACTTAGCATGTTGAGTAGATTCAACCAAATGATATGTATCCAACATATAAAGCAGATTAGGCAACTAAGCAGCTATCATTAAGTAGTAGAACAATTACTATTCTAAGAAGGAATATGAAGAACATGTATAAACGATGACTTCTCTTACCACCTTATAATGTAAGAAATCAGTATAAAGTTTGGGCAAAGGGATCATCCAATGTTATTCATATTTGACCATAACCAAAATACACTGTATTACATCTTTTAATATTTCCCTGAGGATTTGAGTCATACCACCCAAATTCAACCAACCACTGCTAAATTAAATTTGGTGCCATACAAGGTCAATAGAAGAGTCAGAATCCATGACCTCCCCAACACCTCTTTGTCAACACAAGAGAAAACATCGTAGAAAGATATCAGTCAACAACAACAACGACATATTATCAAGCTGAAGGATTGGCTTGCACATGGACATCCATATATAACAACACCTAACACACCTTGTTGCAGGTATGACGCTAGAAGAACAGGCTCACGTGTGGTCGTTCTAAAAGGAGGTATCACATGCAGTTACATTATTGCCTACCACATACCATACGAAAATCAGCTCATGTATGGTCATATCACACATTATTCAATTGTGGATGCAAGGAGATACTCGACTTGCAGCCTCGCATACTAAAAAATATGCGCTCTGCGTTTCCCATAGGAATGACTCATTTCACCATCCACCACTAAGATTGAAAGTGGAATGGCTCTATGGCACAAGGAACCTACTTGATTAGAGTTTCACTTTAATGTTTATACCTATTCAGTGTCGTTTAGCATCAATCAAGTTACAATGTACAAATCCAGAACAAATTCTACAAAGATAAGGGAATGGTACAACTCCAATAGATATAAAATGTATACGGTGTGAATTAGTCACATCATCACTACATGATGCTTGTAGAACTGTCATTCACTAGTGTTACACCCCGATCTCACAATTTCCTCAAATCATGAGATTAGGGCGTAAGAAATGATTTATATTTAACACAAAGAACACCTTTAACTTTTTCTTTCCTTAAAACTCTTGTTTCTTCACATTGAACCACTTAAAAAGATCTTAACAAGGGAATCCGAACATTTTATTACTAATCAGACTTTAACAGAAAAGATACATATATAAACATTCATGATGTCTTTCACAACTTGTGCACATAAAACTTGTTAATTAGCATACATATCAAAGAGGAACAACATTACACATCGTATTTACAACTCTCTCTCTTATCTCTTATTGAGGACCTAGAGTGACAAGGACCGAGTGACTCAACTAATCCCATACTTGACTCTTGTGGCAGATCTACACTGAAGCTCTGATCATCTTCAAGTCCACGCGGTTAACCCTAAAATGTTTGAGTAGAGGGGTGAGCCTACTCGCTCAGTGAATGAATACTTCATGGAAACAGACTAATGCACTAATGTGATCAAAGATATAATTTGATTAAACAATATGAAATTTATCAACAATAAATACTACACTGAGCAGTTCTAAAACAATATAACTGAGATAGCACATTTCTAAGCATCATCAGACATTTCAAGTAGAAAGCAGTTATATAAATTTACTGTGATCCTATATGATTTCTCATTCATTTTATTATTATGCCCTAAATATATGCAGTGTACTCTGCATATAAGGATCCGCAACAAGTTCATGCTACGGCCCCACCGTACAAGACTCAGCGACACACCCGGGGGATGCTGAGTCTGACTCCAGCCCTGTTCTGCCACAGGACCACAGGCTCTCCGGCCTCAATGCACTACTCTGAGTGCTCTCTCTCGACCCCTCCTTCAACCTGAGCACACAGGCGGAGTGTCACAGGGTTACCTTCGCGACTCCGCACGAATGGTGTTAGATAACCAAGTATTCTGGTGAAACCGCAGTGCCATTGTGACACAAGCACAATTGTTGTTAGACACTGCCCTTTTTCTCTTTCCTCGTTTGTCCGCGACACACGCACGGATGATGTTGCAACACGAGTTTCACCCCTAAATCGCAGACACATGTTAGGGGTTCTACGGTGTTAGGGCATCTAAGTCTATACTTGATTAACAATCAACAATTTAACAGAAATATCACATAGCAACGTCAAAACTCATGTATTCAACATATATCATATCTCAGTAACATCCCTTTCTAGGGCATGTCATATCTCATCACCTGCAATCTACGAGATATATATATTGAAATATAAGAAGCCCTGCAGTATGTATATATCATTTCAGAGAGAACAAGCATATAAAGTTAAATGCACTAGAAACATACAATTCAACAGTTAAGCATCACCACATCTCAACCTTTCATATTACCATAGCATGATTCATTGAACACCCTATCCTTAGGGTTCCATTTACCATATTCATTCATCACATGCCAACACCCTACTCTTAGGGTTGCATTTTCCTCATTCACCCTTTCATTTACCTCATTCACTTGTCACATGGCTCTCATAAGGATTTCATAAGATATAAGCATTCACTAAATAAAGATTGTATCCAACAATTCGTATGCAATCACTATAGACATGAAACCATGGAAATTTAACTAAATTTAGGTTTTCCATATCATCACTACGATATCATGTATCCAGAATAAGATTCAATTAAGATAACCCACGAGGTACATCCTGACCACATATAGGATTACTAGTTCCTTTCAAACAGGTTGAAACCCTAGCGATATCCCAATTAGGTCAAACCCTAATTACATCATTTGATATAAATCTAAATGCATACTCAATAGGAAGTGTTGCATACGTATCTGATATGAATTTACCATTTAGGAGCCATTCAAACAGAGAAGGAATTCATATCATATCAATTTTCAATAACTTAAATCAAATAGACATTTCAGGATTTAGAATTCGCATGCTAAACATTTAGGGATTTGGTTGTTATAATCAAATTCGTCCATTAGAATGTTTGAAGGAAGAACCCACTCACCCCAAGGTGTGAAAACACCTCAAAACCGCAGCTCAACTCAGGGAATCTCGAACTCACATCAAATCCCTAGCAAATCTCCCAATTCTTCTTCCATTCAACTCGGGAACCTTGAAAAAGAGGGATTATGAAGAAAGGGTGAGAAAAGAGGGAATTTCGACATCCTCTTGGATCAAATCAGAGCATGGACGGAATCTTGACATAAGAGAGAAGATCCACCATAAAAGTATATGCAAGGAATCCGAACTTACTTGATTTCACCCTTCCTGGAATCGCAAAACCCTAATTCAGCAATTCCCCCACTTTCTTCACTCAAACCCTAATTCTCAAGACAAAGGAACATTTAGACTTCTTATCATAGTTAAAACATCCTAATTGTATTATCGTCATTAATTAGATTTCAAGAATGATTATTCTAATTAATCTTTGCAATTGTCTAGGTAAACCCTAGTTTACCAATTAAGCTCAGATGGGGTCGTAACAACTCTCCCCCCCTTAGAATGTTTCGTCCTCGAAACATAAACCTACAAGAAAGATACATTCAAGGTTATTCTAGGCTTCTAAAGCCTTCCATGTCATTATATTCTTGTATTTCATACCTGAATGTAGTTTTCAACATTAGATCTTTTAATTCTTTACTAAATCACAACATGTTTCAAATAGTTCTCAATGATATCAAGCAAATTCTTTATGCCACAGACAAACATAGAATGCAAAGGTAAACCACCACGCTTTCGCTGTGCAACTCTGATACTCTGATACAACTATCTCAACTTATGCTGCTCAGAGAGTTCTATTATTCTGTATCACCTTTAAGTGACAAAAGCAAGCTCACCATACTGTTTTAAACTTTAATCAAGTGCTATTCAAATAGTAAAACAGTCTTGAATTAAAAGACTAAATTCAACAATCAACTGCACAATACTACTCTTGGCATCCCCATTGGGTCATGGATACATGAGGTGAAGCATTACCACCTCATTCCATACTATCCTGTTTCGGTCCTGGAATCTGTGGGTTATGGGCCCACACACAATTCAAAGTGTAACCATTGTATTATATCATTTTAGGGTTTCAACCACAGTAATAGGGTAATCCACAATTGTATCAGTCATTTAAACATTAATCATACTTAATTACCATCACTCAGTTATATTAGAGCTAGGTATAACAAGCTACACCTCATTAGGGTTACTTGTCCAAACAATCTAATTATCATCCCTTTCTATTAATATGAGTAAATAAGTATGACTACCTTGTTCAGGGTATCTCTCCATATGTTCTGACATCATCCAAACCGTATCACCAGATGACCCTACCAAGGTAGTTATTCACCATGTATGATTCATTTTCTCTTATCCTTTCATTCCCACCTTGCTCTCATTAAGGAATATATGAAAGAGAAGATGATTTTAAGACTTGGAATTCTTGTATTCAAACATTCCCTTAATACATTCTCGTATGCATATTTACTTAGTTATCAACAGAGATATTTGATTAATCAGCACTTGCTTGAATCTCACAACCTCTTTATTTTATAACTTCTCCATCATATTTCAAACCCTTTCTTACGTTTCATAGTCCTCTTACTATATACTACTCTTTAACCCGTCATCTTTAATTCTAAATTAATAGTCCTTCTATTAGTTTTTACTCATGTTGAATACATTACATATTCTTCATTTTTACATCAAGTGGATCATGCATGGGTCAAACATAGTTTCTCTTCATTTTTTTTTTTTTTTTTTTTGAAAACAGTCTACCTTTGTATGACTTATTCATTTGTTAAACTACACCTATGTTCTTTGCTTAGAAACTAGTTTGTTGTTCTAGTCTTATGAATTACATATTCATACGATTCTCTTTACCTTTACTCCTTTAAAGACTCTTTACTTCTATGGACCTATTGAATGCTCAACCCTATTCTTCTACTTAGCATTTGCTTTAGGGTTCATAAAAGCATTATACTCTATTCTATGATTCATTCTTCATGATTGATTCTTGCTATCTTGAACCATACCTACATTTCACATATCTTTTCTATATTTCATATGTATAGTTCATATAATATTAATCAATAAACTGATTATGAGCTTCATATCATGTCCTATTATTCCCACTTAAGGGTTTCACATTTGAGACCCCAAAGTTAAACCTCAGATATCAGTTTCAACTAATTCTTAGTTGTTCTGATCTTGCCCATATGTTTCAACATCTTACTGTATGTACATTCTTACTCTGATGTGGGTCTAATTATTCCAATTCTATTCTTATTATGCTATTGATAGGAGTCATTAGATCCTAGTAACGCATCCTGCCAACCGGACCAGGCCAAACCTGAAGTCCTGAAGCCAAGAACTACCAAGGATTACATTCTTCCTGAACTGCCACTCATAGCTCAGAAACTCGGCCGATCACTCTGGAACTCGGCCGATCACCTTCCAGGTTCTAAAACTCGGCCGACCAACTTCGGCCGATCAGCAGGAAACTCGGCCGATCCTCTGGGGAACTCGGCCGATCAAAACACTACTTGTTTACCTACAAAGAAACTCGGCCGATTCAAGACCAAACTCGGCCGACCAAAACACTGTTTGAAATTCTAGACAAGGAACTCGGCCGACCAAAACACAAACTCGGCCAAACCGCGCACAGACTGAAAACCTAAACGGACCTGCTGATGTCAATTTCACTCGAATTAGAGGGCAAAACCATAGAAACAAAAGCTCATTTCAAGATGATTTCTAATCTACATGTTACAAAGAATGAAATCAATAATTGCAACAACTGCATAGTGTGCAACAAATATTAAAGACCCATCTTTCAAAGTATTGAATATTTCAATTCAAACATATAAGAGCATTTCTATACGTTTCCAACAAAAACAACATTATGAAATGCAAATTCTATCTCCTTTTACATTTATGCTCTTAATTCTTGTTTCTTTTCTCGTTTTCTAACCCTAACATTTCTAGGGTTCCTCTCTAGCCCATTCTTCCACTGTATACCTGGCCAGGGTATACGTGAGAGAATAGACAGAGTAGCTTGTATTGGTTGATCCAAGTACTCAGATATCGGGCCAGGATATCCAAATACTCAAATCCCCAAAGCTAACATCAAACATCTCCTATCTGCCACACATAGGACTCTAACTTACTAACTTAATGGTCCTTGACAACTCACCCTAAGCTCTGATACCAAGCTGTTACACCCCGATCTCACAATTTCCTCAAATCATGAGATTAGGGCGTAAGAAATGATTTATATTTAACACAAAGAACACCTTTAACTTTTTCTTTCCTTAAAACTCTTGTTTCTTCACATTGAACCACTTAAAAAGATCTTAACAAGGGAATCCGAACATTTTATTACTAATCAGACTTTAACAGAAAAGATACATATATAAACATTCATGATGTCTTTCACAACTTGTGCACATAAAACTTGTTAATTAGCATACATATCAAAGAGGAACAACATTACACATCGTATTTACAACTCTCTCTCTTATCTCTTATTGAGGACCTAGAGTGACAAGGACCGAGTGACTCAACTAATCCCATACTTGACTCTTGTGGCAGATCTACACTGAAGCTCTGATCATCTTCAAGTCCACGCGGTTAACCCTAAAATGTTTGAGTAGAGGGGTGAGCCTACTCGCTCAGTGAATGAATACTTCATGGAAACAGACTAATGCACTAATGTGATCAAAGATATAATTTGATTAAACAATATGAAATTTATCAACAATAAATACTACACTGAGCAGTTCTAAAACAATATAACTGAGATAGCACATTTCTAAGCATCATCAGACATTTCAAGTAGAAAGCAGTTATATAAATTTACTGTGATCCTATATGATTTCTCATTCATTTTATTATTATGCCCTAAATATATGCAGTGTACTCTGCATATAAGGATCCGCAACAAGTTCATGCTACGGCCCCACCGTACAAGACTCAGCGACACACCCGGGGGATGCTGAGTCTGACTCCAGCCCTGTTCTGCCACAGGACCACAGGCTCTCCGGCCTCAATGCACTACTCTGAGTGCTCTCTCTCGACCCCTCCTTCAACCTGAGCACACAGGCGGAGTGTCACAGGGTTACCTTCGCGACTCCGCACGAATGGTGTTAGATAACCAAGTATTCTGGTGAAACCGCAGTGCCATTGTGACACAAGCACAATTGTTGTTAGACACTGCCCTTTTTCTCTTTCCTCGTTTGTCCGCGACACACGCACGGATGATGTTGCAACACGAGTTTCACCCCTAAATCGCAGACACATGTTAGGGGTTCTACGGTGTTAGGGCATCTAAGTCTATACTTGATTAACAATCAACAATTTAACAGAAATATCACATAGCAACGTCAAAACTCATGTATTCAACATATATCATATCTCAGTAACATCCCTTTCTAGGGCATGTCATATCTCATCACCTGCAATCTACGAGATATATATATTGAAATATAAGAAGCCCTGCAGTATGTATATATCATTTCAGAGAGAACAAACATATAAAGTTAAATGCACTAGAAACATACAATTCAACAGTTAAGCATCACCACATCTCAACCTTTCATATTACCATAGCATGATTCATTGAACACCCTATCCTTAGGGTTCCATTTACCATATTCATTCATCACATGCCAACACCCTACTCTTAGGGTTGCATTTGCCTCATTCACCCTTTCATTTACCTCATTCACTTGTCACATGGCTCTCATAAGGATTTCATAAGATATAAGCATTTACTAAATAAAGATTGTATCCAACAATTCGTATGCAATCACTATAGACATGAAACCATGGAAATTTAACTAAATTTAGGTTTTCCATATCATCACTACGATATCATGTATCCAGAATAAGATTCAATTAAGATAACCCACGAGGTACATCCTGACCACATATAGGATTACTAGTTCCTTTCAAACAGGTTGAAACCCTAGCGATATCCCAATTAGGTCAAACCCTAATTACATCATTTGATATAAATCTAAATGCATACTCAATAGGAAGTGTTGCATACGTATCTGATATGAATTTACCATTTAGGAGCCATTCAAACAGAGAAGGAATTCATATCATATCAATTTTCAATAACTTAAATCAAATAGACATTTCAGGATTTAGAATTCGCATGCTAAACATTTAGGGATTTGGTTGTTATAATCAAATTCGTCCATTAGAATGTTTGAAGGAAGAACCCACTCACCCCAAGGTGTGAAAACACCTCAAAACCGCAGCTCAACTCAGGGAATCTCGAACTCACATCAAATCCCTAGCAAATCTCCCAATTCTTCTTCCATTCAACTCGGGAACCTTGAAAAAGAGGGATTATGAAGAAAGGGTGAGAAAAGAGGGAATTTCGACATCCTCTTGGATCAAATCAGAGCATGGACGGAATCTTGACATAAGAGAGAAGATCCACCATAAAAGTATATGCAAGGAATCCGAACTTACTTGATTTCACCCTTCCTGGAATCGCAAAACCCTAATTCAGCAATTCCCCCACTTTCTTCACTCAAACCCTAATTCTCAAGACAAAGGAACATTTAGACTTCTTATCATAGTTAAAACATCCTAATTGTATTATCGTCATTAATTAGATTTCAAGAATGATTATTCTAATTAATCTTTGCAATTGTCTAGGTAAACCCTAGTTTACCAATTAAGCTCAAATGGGGTCGTAACAACTCTCCCCCCCTTAGAATGTTTCGTCCTCGAAACATAAACCTACAAGAAAGATACATTCAAGGTTATTCTAGGCTTCTAAAGCCTTCCATGTCATTATATTCTTGTATTTCATACCTGAATGTAGTTTTCAACATTAGATCTTTTAATTCTTTACTAAATCACAACATGTTTCAAATAGTTCTCAATGATATCAAGCAAATTCTTTATGCCACAGACAAACATAGAATGCAAAGGTAAACCACCACGCTTTCGCTGTGCAACTCTGATACTCTGATACAACTATCTCAACTTATGCTGCTCAGAGAGTTCTATTATTCTGTATCACCTTTAAGTGACAAAAGCAAGCTCACCATACTGTTTTAAACTTTAATCAAGTGCTATTCAAATAGTAAAACAGTCTTGAATTAAAAGACTAAATTCAACAATCAACTGCACAATACTACTCTTGGCATCCCCATTGGGTCATGGATACATGAGGTGAAGCATTACCACCTCATTCCATACTATCCTGTTTCGGTCCTGGAATCTGTGGGTTATGGGCCCACACACAATTCAAAGTGTAACCATTGTATTATATCATTTTAGGGTTTCAACCACAGTAATAGGGTAATCCACAATTGTATCAGTCATTTAAACATTAATCATACTTAATTACCATCACTCAGTTATATTAGAGCTAGGTATAACAAGCTACACCTCATTAGGGTTACTTGTCCAAACAATCTAATTATCATCCCTTTCTATTAATATGAGTAAATAAGTATGACTACCTTGTTCAGGGTATCTCTCCATATGTTCTGACATCATCCAAACCGTATCACCAGATGACCCTACCAAGGTAGTTATTCAATGAACTACTACTCATTAACTCAATTTAAATGCTTACTTGCTTCTGTATCAGTTAGTATAACTTTTAAATAGTATAATACATGCATTGGAGTATGTCAGATTCATTGGAACTTGAAATATTTATTATGCTTATTGAAAATGATGAAATTTCCTGTATTAAAGTTGCAATGTATGTGCTGATTTAACAATAGATGTTTAGCATTGAAAGTGGATAAATGATACTGAATCATGTCTAATGATGATAATGGATTTATATTTGCTTCATGTGTTATTCAGATTGTGCAATATGCATGAAATGTGATATTCCTGTTTAAATGTTTATTTGTTAATTAATTATTAGACTTAGGTGCCCTAACACCGTAGAACCCCTAAGAGGTATCTGCAACTTAGGGGTGAAACTCATGTCCAACATCAACCGGTTGAGTAATTCTTGTGGCACGAGGGTTGATAGACAGTGTCCAACACCAACCGATTGAGTAATTTCGGTGGCACTGGGGTAAATAATAAGTAAAATAAAGGGTTATCCAACACCAACCGGTTGAGTAATTCTGGTGGTAACCCTGTGTTGACTTCCTGCGCCTGTGTACTCAGGTCAGGAGGAGTCTGGAGCACATGTGGTTGTGTAGCACACGTGGTTGTGCATTGAGGCCGTGGAGCCTGGGGTCCTGTAGCAGAACAGGGCTGGTGTCAGACTTAGCATTTCCCGGGTGTGTCGCTAAGTCTTGTACGGTGGGACCGTAGCATGAACTTGCTGCGGATCTTTATATGCAGAGTACACTGCATATATTTAGGGCATAATATTGTTATGACCCACTCTGTGATTAATCAGTAAGCACCTTGGTTAGTGCTAAGCACCTTGTTAAACAACATGGTTAATCAAAATAAGCTATGTGATGAATCAATAGTTGAAATTGAATCATCTGAGGTAATTAATGATTATAGCAATGATGATCATTAAGTTAATTAACTTGAATAAGTACTCTAGATGTAATTGGCGCCTTGACCAGTGGTGACAAGATGATAATTGTGATTTCTCACTTCGAGGTTGTAGTGGTTTTTGTGCTTGAGAATTTGCAAAAGAAATCTTTTCAATCGGACTCCAGAGGTCATAGTTATGGTATTTATAAGTTCTTTGGGTCAATTTTTGTAAATTACCCATTTCTAATTGGCCCCTTTGCTTTATCTCCTTCTTCTCTGATTCGATAAAATAGGAGTCGGCCGCTTGAGCAAGCGCCGACCTGTTCCCGATTTCCAGTAGCCGCAAAGAGTCAGGGGCGATTTCCTGGAGCCCTAGCTCCGTTTCCCAGCAGGCGTATTTCCACCTTCCTTCCTCCACTCTTCATCTTCCCCTACCTCGCTCCATCCTAGCAGCTGCGCTGCTAGGGCGTCGCCCAGCAGGGGCCGCCCAAGCCACAGAGCAGTGCCCGATAGAGCAGTAAAGCTACCAGCCGCGACTAGGGTGAGCTAGGGCTGGCGATTCTTGACCCCTTCAGCTCCGGAATGGCCGCGCCCACCTCCCTTATCTCCTTCTCTACCCCGATGGAACAGGCAAATCGACAGAGCGGCGCTGATAGATCTGAAACAGGCCGCGACCCAGGGGCAACCTTGGAGCGATTTGAGGGGGGCAATCTTTGGCTTCTTGGCTCCGATCAGCAGTGCTCGACCTTCTCTTCTCCTTTCTCCGCCCTTCCTCTTCCGCTAGCTCACCCTAGCAGTGCCATCATCGGTCGCCCAAGCAAGGAGTAGCCACATCTCCGATCTGTAGAGCTACGGTCGTTGCAGCCATGGATTCATGCCATCTTGGGCGCAAGGAAGAAGTAGCTCCAAGCTCTTGGCTGATCTGCAGCAAAGACTGCACGATGTACGACCAGGGCAAATCTGTTTGACCCAGTTAGCTCTTCTGGAAGGTGACGCTGCTATTGCTTACAGCAGGTCTGGCCAGGAGCATCAAGGCTGCTAATGTCAACCTATGGAGGAACAAGAAAATCCTGACTATCACTCTTGGGGTAGCTACTGCTGTTTAGTTTCTGTTTGAGTTGTTGGAGTACCATCTACTCGTGTTGTTATGCCAAGTCTTTATTCGTCTTGGCTGTTCTTTTCCTGTGAGCCAATGCCTCCACCTTCATCAATAAGTCTCCACCCCGCATCCCTGAGGTCCCTATCCATAAGGATCTAGCTGTGAACGTTGCTCATGCATTGATGTTTGAAATCAACCGGGGAGTCTCTGTGCTGAGGGATATTTCCTTGAGCTGCGATCTTAAGAGGTTCCTAGCTGTGGTTGCTGGTTTGTGAATCCTTTCTGTTTTGGGAAGCTGCTGCAGATTCAAATTGGGCAGTTCCAAGGTTGAAGACAACCTCTGGACGTATTTCTAGACGGATCCGGACAAATTCGGACATTTCGAATTAAGTGAGTAGTAGTTCATTCAGTAATCATTAATTAACTCAATTTAAATGCTTACTTGCTTCTGTATCAGTTAGTATAACTTTTAAATAGTATAATACATGCATTGGAGTATGTCAGATTCATTGGAACTTGGAATATTTATTATGCTTATTGAAAATGATGAAATTTCCTGTATTAAAGTTGCAATGTATGTGCTGATTTAACAATAGATGTTTAGCATTGAAAGTGGATAAATGATACTGAATCATGTCTAATGATGATAATGGATTTATATTTTCTTCATGTGTTATTCAGATTGAGCAATATGCATGAAATGTGATATTCCTGTTTAAATGTTTATTTGTTAATTAATTATTAGACTTAGGTGCCCTAACACCGTAGAACCCCTAAGAGGTATCTGCAACTTAGGGGTGAAACTCGTGTCCAACATCAACCGGTTGAGTAATTCTGGTGGCACGAGGGTTGATAGACAGTGTCCAACACCAACCGATTGAGTAATTTCGGTGGCACTGGGGTAAATAATAAGTAAAATAAAGGGTTATCCAACACCAACCGGTTGAGTAATTCTGGTGGTAACCCTGTGTTGACTCCTTGTGCCTGTGTACTCAGGTCAGGAGGAGTCTGGAGCACACGTGGTTGTGCAGCACACGTGGTTGTGCATTGAGGCCGTGGAGCCTGGGGTCCTGTAGCAGAACAGGGCTGGTGTCAGACTTAGCATTTCCCGGGTGTGTCGCTAAGTCTTGTACGGTGGGACCGTAGCATGAACTTGCTGCAAATCTTTATATGCAGAGTACACTGCATATATTTAGGGCATAATAATAATATGAATAAGTAATCATGTAGGATCACAGTAAATTTATATAACTGTTTATTTACTTGAATTATCTGTTGATGCTTAGAAATGTGATTAATATCTGTATATCTACTATGTATTTAGAACTGCCTTGCTTAGTTCTGCATTTATGTTTAATTTCAATTTATAAACTTGATGAGTTGTTTAGTGATAGCTAAGTGAAATACTATTCACTGAGCGAGTAGGCTCATACCTCTACTCAAAACATTTTAAAATTGTCACGCCCCAATCTCACATTAACCACAAACCACGAAATTAGGACGCGACAGGATGAGATTTACACATAAGCCAATCACTCTTCACTTTTTAAAACTTTTTAAAGAGATTAATAGGATAATCTGATTTATGCTGTAAATTGAAACTAAACAAACTGCGGAAGCATCTTTATTAACTGACTAGCAATATAAACAGAGTCTACAACATTCTACATTGTTTGACATACAATAAAGCAAAACAGTTAATTTACATCTTTGTACACATTCTCTCTCTCACTCACACCTTGTCCCGAAGATCGAGGGGAATGGACTAAGAGACCTCTAACTACTAACTACGAACCTTCTATCGACTAGGCGTAAGGATAAATCGATCCTTCTGATTTCCTGCTGTTGATGATAACCTGAAAATGTTTTGAGTAGAGGTATGAGCCTACTCGCTCAGTGAATAGTATTTCACTTAGCTATCACTAAACAACTCATCAAGTTTATAAATTGAAATTAAACATAAATGTAGAACTAAGCAAGGCAATTCTAAATACATAGTAGATATACAGATATTAATCACATTTCTAAGCATCAACAGATAATTCAGGTAAATAAACAGTTATATAAATTTACTGTGATCCTACATGATTACTTATTCATATTATTATTATGCCCTAAATATATGCAGTGTACTCTGCATATAAAGATCCGCAGCAAGTTCATGCTACGGTCCCACCGTACAAGACTTAGCGACACACCCGGGAAATGCTAAGTCTGACACTAGCCCTGTTCTGCTACAGGACCCCAGGCTCCACGACCTCAATGCACAACCACGTGTGCTCCAGACTCCTCCTGACGTGAGTACATAGGCACAGGGAGTCAACACAGGGTTACCACCAGAATTACTCAATCGGTTGGTGTTGGATAACCCTTTATTTTACTTATTATTTACCCCAGTGCCACCGAAATTACTCAATCGGTTGGTGTTGGACACTGTCTATCAACCCTCGTGCCACCATAATTACTCAACCGGTTGATGTTGGACACGAGTTTCACCCCTAAGTTGCAGATACCTCTTAGGGGTTCTACGGTGTTAGGGCACCTAAGTCTAATAATTAATTAACAAATAAACATTTAAACAGGAATATCACATTTCATGCATATTGCACAATCTGAATAACACATGAAGCAAATATAAATCCATTATCATCATTAGACATGATTCAGTATCATTTATCCACTTTCAATGCTAAACATCTATTGTTAAATCAGCACATACATTGCAACTTTAATACAGGAAATTTCATCATTTTCAATAAGCATAATAAATATTTCAAGTTCCAATGAATCTGACATACTCCAATGCATGCATTATACTATTTAAAAGTTATACTAACTGATACAGAAGCAAGTAAGCATTTAAATTGAGTTAATTAATGATTACTGAATGAACTACTACTCACTTAATTCGAAATGTCCGAATTTGTCCGGATCCGTCTAGAAATACGTCCAGAGGTTGTCTTCAACCTTGGAACTGCCCAATTTGAATCTGCAGCAGCTTCCCAAAACAGAAAGGATTCACAAACCAGCAACCACAGCTAGGAACCTCTTAAGATTGCAGCTCAAGGAAATATCCCTCAGCACAGAGACTCCCCGGTTGATTTCAAACATCAATGCATGAGCAACGTTCACAGCTAGATCCTTATGGATAGGGACCTCAGGGATGCGGGGTGGAGACTTATTGATGAAGGTGGAGGCATTGGCTCACAGGAAAAGAACAGCCAAGGCGAATAAAGACTTGGCATAACAACACGAGTAGATGGTACTCCAACAACTCAAACAGAAACTAAACAGCAGTAGCTACCCCAAGAGTGATAGTCAGGATTTTCTTGTTCCTCCATAGGTTGACATCAGCAGCCTTGATGCTCCTGGCCGGACCTGCTGTAAGCAATAGCAGCGTCACCTTCCATAAGAGCTAACCGGGTCAAACAGATTTGCCCTGGTCGTACATCGTGCAGTCTTTGCTGCAGATCATCCAAGAGCTTGGAGCTACTTCTTCCTTGCGCCCAAGATGGCATGAATCCATGGCTGCAACGACCGTAGCTCTGCAGATCGGAGATGTGGCTACTCCTTTCTAGGGTGACCGATGATGGTGCTGCTAGGGTGAGCTAGCGGAAGAGGAAGGGCGGAGAAAGGAGAAGAGAAGGTCGAGCACTGCTGATCAGAGCCAAGAAGCCAAAGATTGCCCCCCTCAAATCGCTCCAAGGTCGCCCCTGGGTCGCGGCCTGTTTCAGATCTATCAGCGCCGCTCTGTCGATTTGCCTATTCCATCGGGGTAGAGAAGGAGATAAGGGAGGTGGGCGCGGCCATTCCGGAGCTGAAGGGGTCAAGAATCGCCAGCCCTAGCTCACCCTGGTCGCGGCTGGTAGCTTTACTGCTCTATCGAGCACTGCTCTGTGGCTTGGGCGGCCCCTGCTGGGCGACGCCCTAGCAGCACAGCTGCTAGGATGGAGCTAGGTAGGGGAAGATGAAGAGTGGAGGAAGGAAGGTGGAAATACGCCTGCTGGGAAACGGAGCTAGGGCTCCAGGAAATCGCCCCTGACTCTTTGCGGCTACTGGAAATCGGGAACAGGTCGGCGCTTGCTCAAGCGGCCGACTCCTATTTTATCGAATCAGAGAAGAAGGAGATAAAGCAAAGGGGCCAATTAGAAATGGGTAATTCACAAAAATTAACCCAAAGAACTTATAAATACCATAACTATGACCTCGGGAGTCCGATTGAAAAGATTTCTTTTGCAAATTCTCAAGCACAAAAACCACTACAACCTCGAAGTGAGAAATCACAATTATCATCTTGTCACCACTGGTCAAGGTGCCAATTACATGTAGAGTACTTATTCAAGTTAATTAACTTAATGATCATCATTGCTATAATCATTAATTACCTCAGATGATTCAATTTCAACTATTGATTCATCACATAGCTTATTTTGATTAACCATGTTGTTTAACAAGGTGCTTAGCACTAACCAAGGTGCTTACTGATTAATCACAGAGTGGGTCATAACAATCTCCCTCCCTTATAAGAATTTCGTCCCGAAATTCCTAAAAGAGAAAAGGAAACTTGTTACGCATATCTAATCTAAAACTCCCATGTGGCTTCCTCTAAGTTGTGGTTTCTCCACAAAACCTTCTCTAAGGGTATCTCACGATTCTTGAGTTTCTTGATCCTCTGATCAACCATCTGTATTGATCCCTCAACCTAGAACACATCTGATCTAATTCCAGATCAAACCACAAAACATTGTCCTTGTAGAACTGTTATAAAAGTATCTCAATTCATGGTAATTACCGAGAAATTATTATAGTATACATGCAGGCAACTAAAATTCTTAAATAAATAGAATTCATGTCAATTTGGTACTAAAAATAAAATCATGCAATTTAACTGTTAAACATCATCACATCTCATAATGAAAATTGATATCAAAACACTTGATTCATCGTACACCCTATCCTTAGGGTTTCATTTGCCTTATTCATTCATCACATGCTAACACCCTACTCTTAGGGTTATCTCATTTACTAGTCACATGGCAACATCCTACTCTTAGGGTTTCCGTTATCTCATCTGTTTGATTGCAGTTCAAATCACAATACGGTATCATTCTAGAACTGGCAGAGCAGTATATTCAAAATCATTGTAATTACTGAGTAGTCTTTATATCATGCATGCAGACAGATTAAAAATTCATAAATATTCCAAACTCAAATAAATTTTGGCACATACATACTGAATTCATGTAATTGAACATCTTATTACACCAATAGGTGTAATTTACTTCACCTATAAGAAACCATCTATAATATTTATCAATTGTCTGAAATTTCTCGAAGAACGTGCATGTTAACCAAATTCCTGGTTTGTGCATTACATAACTCAATTAAGAGTTGCTTACATATCATAACACAAATAATTAATAGTACTTGAGAATTTCTAATGATATCTCAGAGAAATGTGCTAATTCATGAAAATGTTAGGTCACACACATTTACATAACAGGAAGCATGCAATTAGGTTTATTTGTATCTTTTAATGCTATCTTACTATCTTGAAATCATGCACCTAATGGTTTACCAAATTTGTATTGCCTGGGTTTATATTCAAACCGAACCATTATCAGTTGTGTATTTCTAACTCAACATTCACACTAAGCAAACTCTATAAGACTTAAATGTTCTTCCCAACTTCCACTGAGATGCATAACACATGCTCTCAGCATGCCCTCAAGAGTCCGAATAGTTCTCTCAGGCTAACCATCTGTCTGTGGATGAAAAGGTTATACTGAATCTTAACTTTGTGCCCGAAGCACGATGCAACTGTTTCCACAACCTAGATGTAAACTTAGGATCTCAATAAGATATGGTTGAAACTGAATTACCAGGCAACCTAATTATTTCATCCTTGTATATCTTAGCCAACTTTGGGACATCAAAGGTTGACTTAATATGAAGAAAGTGAGCAGACTAAATTAGTCTATCCACAATCTTTCATATCGAGTCATAACCTCTAGGTGTCTAGGGCAACCCTATCACAAAATCCATTGCGATATGTTCCCATTCCCATACTAGTATAGGAAAAGATTACAAAGTACATGTGGGTTTCTGATGCTAAGTCTTAACCTGCTGACACACATTGCACTTAACCACCTAATCAGCTACATCCTTCTGCATATCTGACCATCCGTTTCAATTCCTTAACATTCATATACATCTTAGTGTTTTCCTGAAAGCATAGCATACATCAATACATGCACTTCCATAAGAATCTTTTCTTTCAACTCACTATCTCGAGGTACACACAACATGTCATGCTAATACAACACCTTATCATCTAAAAACTTAATCTTTAGTCTCTTTTCCTCCTATCCTGTCATGCATGGTCTGGTTAACCCACCATCACTCTATTGTAGTTCCTTAATCTGATCATAAGAAGTAGGCTTGACTTGCATCTATACAATCAAATCACTTTGTGTTGTCACCCCTAAGTCTAAGTTCAACCTCCACATTTCTATTAACAGGTCTCTATTGAAACCTGCCATAGAGAATGCATTAACTGTTGAACTTGACTTTCTGCTGAAAGAATCATTCACCGCATTCTCTTTATCAGGGTGGTAATCTATTGTCACATCATAAATATAGTGACGCCATGTCTTAAAAAAAAACATGAACTACATCAACTATCTTCAGATCATATATCGGATAACACTCCGCTTTCTATGCTACTTTCTTATTGTTACATTTCAAGTTTATGTCTTACTCTATTCTCTAAGTCATTACATATTGCTCATGTACCGTTCATATTATCTACCTCAAAACCCTAGATCACTATCAAAGCCAGTTTACTTTTTATAGAACAAATCTCAAGATCTTATTTTACAAAGATACTAGTATTCAAGGTTACATCACTAGTAATATTCCTTAAACTACTACCACTTTAATCATTCTAGGGTTTGATCCTTTATTAATAACATAGCATTATTGTGTGTGTGTGTGTGGTCGATTATATAAATCAATTTGAGTTGCTTGGGTCAATAGCATATTAACCCAACACTCAACTTTAATCATATTGGCTGAAAATTCAGTTTTCACAATAGTTTCTGTAATTCGTTTATTAAATAGCTAACAGAAGCTCCAAAAATTCTGGAAATTTTATATGTTATACCTAATGAAGTTGCAGACCTCCAATAAAAATTTGAGATCATTTATAATTACCAATAAATAATTAAAAATCAAACAGTGCACTGCTATATTGCAGTCTGCAGCAGATTTGATCGAGTTGTAAACTCAGCCGATAAACATGTCAGAACATTCTTCAAAAATTCTGATATTTTCCAATGTTGTTTACATTTTATATATCCAAATCATATCCAAATTTGAGCTAAATCAGAGTTACACAAAATACTAAAAAATCATTTAGTGAGACATTCTATTTATCAAATTCTGTATTCATATGTCATTAAAATCCTAATTTGGGCCAATTAGGGTCTATACTTCTCAAACCCTAATTCTCAAGACAAAAGAACACTTAGACTTCTTATCATAATTAAAACATCCTAGTGTATATACATTCTCACTATGTTACGGGTCTAATTCAACCAGAGTCTATTCTTATTTTACTGTTAATAGGAGTCATTAGATCCCAGTAACGCATCCTGCCAGCCGGACCAGGACGAACCTGTAGTCCTGAAGCCAAGAGCTACTCGAGATTAATCAACCCCTATTAATCTTAAACATGTGAAAATAATATCCACTAAGGGCAAACTCAATTAAACATAATTTCGGGTCTACTTTAATACAAAGAAAACAAACATTAAACAATTCACTTCATGTCATAACAATATAAAAGAATCATATTTGCTTTACAAACTGAACAATTTAATTTCATGCATATAAGAGCATTTCTAGTGATCTCTATATCAAATAAGCAAAATCAAGTAAGAGTTATGTCGCATCCTATATATAATCTCTTGTTCCTATATAAATTTCTTATTTCATAACCCTAAGATTTCTAGGGTTTTCCTCTAGCCTATCCTTCCTCTGTATACCTGGCCAGGGCATCCAGAGAAGAACAGACAGAGTAGCTTGATACTGGTCAATCTAAGTATTCAGACACCTGGCCAGGGTATCTAAACACTCAGACCTCCCAGAGCTAAAGACACATCATTTCTTATCCATCTTAATTATAATTCTATCTTTTGATCTTAATGATTCTTAACGACTCATCTTAAGCTCATTACTTGATTCTTGTGACCACATCCTCTTCCTGCTATCTGCAATAGTATAACAGAACACTTCCTGTTAGAAAATTACAGATAGAAGAAAGACACCTAAACCTTAATCCTATTGGTCTCTTATCGTCCCCTGACCTTGAGTAACTATGTACTCAAACCAAAGCTCTGATAAGTGACCATCAATCCCTTTCAATAGATACACAACATGTTTCACTTTATCTTCCTCAGGGATGTTAAGGATCTTAAAAGCCTTTTCCAGCTCATTCATCCACATGTCTACATCAGCTGGATCAGATGCACCAACATACTCCAACACTCCTACACATAGAAGTGACTCAAACTTCTTCCCAGAACTTTATGTTTCAACACCGAGAACGGTTACCCTAGGTTGATTTATAGGCATCCTATCCACCATGTGTGTCATGGTATCCATAAACTATCCAAACATATCCCTAAAAGAAGGATTGGTTACATTAGCTGAGTTGACTTGAGGCATCTCATGCACATCATCATCCCGTTCTTGCCTCCTTGCACCACCTCCTGATGCAGCAACACTACTTTCTGCAACATGTTCTTCATGTTCTCCAAACATCTTTTCTCTTCTTCTTCTTCTTCTTCTTCTTCTTCTTCTTCTTCTACATAAGCAGAAATGACCATAAGATATACTGGATGATACTAGACTAGACTAAAACCCTAGTCCTATGTCCCTATAGACTCAACAAACCTATAGCTCTGATACCAACCAAACTGTGACACCCTTCACCACACAAAGTGAGATTACTCAAAACAAAGTGTGGAATTATTACTAATCACAATATTACCACATAATAAGATAAATTAAAACCATTTACAATTAAGTATGTTAAGGAAGTATTTTATAAATGAGCCTTTAACTCGGGCCAACTATATTCATTATATGCCAAAAGATGATACATATTCATATTCAGAGGCTATCAAGACACAATTGTTACATTGCACAACCTGTTTATATGTACAAGCCATTTATACACAAACATGTCATAAAGCCAAAATCTACGTGTCATTATATAATACAACAAAATCTCCCCAAATAAATGAGGGTACATGGATGACACATAGGACTCTACTATATGACTCTAACTGGTAGCATGTCCAACCTCTTTTATCTACTGTACACTTTTCTATTCTGCACCTAAACCAAAGGTTTGACCTATTACTTGTTGAGATCTGTGCTCTAAATCTTCGGTGAAAGGTACACATTTATATTAATTCCTCTTTGAACAGACTAGTAGTATAGAATGATAACCTTGTATGTACCTCTTGAAAATCTTGGATATGTAATTGTTTGAGATATTGTTCCCTACTAATTAGTCTTCTAATTTTCTATATTATAGTTTGCAACAAACTTGAAAACATAAATGATATTGTCGATTATGACTGCCCGAATTCTGATAATGTTGATATTGAGTACAAGTTACCTCCTCATTCGAAGGGTGGAAGTTATACATGTCGAATAATCTTGAATCTTGTACATGTCAATTGACATCCTACCTCATATGGAGAGAAGGAACCAAGTGACCTCCCCCATCTTGTTGGGGCGATGGAACCACATAAAATATATAAGCATGCTTCTCAATATCAACATAATGGGAACTTGTAATAAAATTGACTTGTTCAAAATAAAAATCTTGTCAGATAAATGTTGTTTTGAAAATCGCTTGTTGATTACATTTTGAACATAAGTCATCCCAAGTACTGTATTTTCCTATAAATGTTTTCAATTGTACAATATTTGTTCTTTTCAAAGCATACTGATGCATTTGCATTGATTGCGTCTCGATTTACTTGATTTTAGGAAAAACCATATGGATCATTGACTAGACTGCTTTGGCACTTGATAAAGTTTGATGACAAGGATAAATCTACAAAATCTCCTATTTGGGTTAGTTTGATCTTTAAAATCTCCTATTTTATGAGTTATTATTTCTTATTGTATATACCAGTGTGTGAGATCCTTTTGGACCACTCAGATATGGACAATCCTTCTACCACTGTCTAGGCAATGGGTTTGGGATTGGGGTAAGAATGGTTATGTGACATTGGACCAAAATGAAAATATAAGCTTCTGAAATGATATTAAAACATCTCAAGATGTTAGATGAATGTTTAAGCATTTCATTAAACAAATCAAGTACAATTAAGCATTAAGCTAGGTTAGGAGTCTTACAACTATAAACATCTAATAGGGATTTCACCCCAAAATTCTACATAAAAAGAGACGGGTACTTCTTCCACATCTCTTCTTCAAGCTCCCACATGGCCTCAACGCCACGATGATGCCACAAAACCTTGAATAACACAATGTCCTTTTTCTTCAACTTCTTGATCCTTCTATCTAGGATCAAAATATGACCTTCCAAATAAGATATGTCATTATCTGATTCTACCACAATAGGATAAAGAGTCAACTCCATATTAGGGTGACACTTCCTTAACATAGATGTGTGAAACACGGGATGTAACATCTTCAACTCAGGTGGTAGCTCCAACTTATATGTCACCTTCTCAACATGTGCAACTATAGGATAAGGTCCCATATATCTGGGAGCTAGCTTACCCTTCTTTCCAAACTTTATAACACCTTTCCAAGGAGAGACTTTAAGATACACCATGTCTCCTACTTGGAAATCTAAAGGTATACAATGGTTATCAACAAAAGATGTTTGTCTGTCATGTGCTGCTTTCAACTCTACTGAATAACTTTGATCTTTTCTATCATTTGTTGTACAAGCTCATGACCTAAGAGCTGATATTCCCCCATCTTGTACCAATACAAAGGAGATCTAAAACATCTCCCATACAACACTTTGTATGGTGGCATGTCGGTACTCCTCCGATAGCTATTGTTGTAGAAAAACTCTATCAAGCTAAGGTGTATATCCCAACTACCCAAAAAATACAATATACATGCTCTTAGTAGATCCTCCAAGGTCTAAATTGTCCTTTCAGATTGTCCATATGTCTATGGATGAAGCGCAATACTGAACCTCAACTGTGTACCCATCTTTGTATGTAGACGTTCCGAAAAGTGACTAGTGAACTGAGGACCTTTATCTGTAAAAGATAGTAACTGGGATACAATGTCGTCATACTATCTCGTCAACTTACACCTATGCAAGCTTCTCGGCTGTATATGATGTCTTAACTAGAAGAAAGTGTGTTGATATAATCAACCTACCCACTATTACCTAGATGGAATCATGACCTTTGGCTATTCTTGGAATTCCAACCACAAAGTCCTTTGTAATATGATCCCACTTCCATTGTAATTTAGGAAATGATTACAAAGTCCCTATAGGTGTTTGATGTCCGACTTTAACCAACTAACATACTTCACACTTTGCCACAAACTTTGCTACATCACGCCTTAATCCTGTCCACCAATACAAATCTTTTAGATTCTAATACATCTTGGTGCTACCTGGATGCATAGAGTGCATAGAAGAGTAATCCTATTCTAGAACCAACGTCATCAGATTATCAACATCTGATACAACTATTCTATTATGATAACATATTGCCCCATCCTTAGATTCATAAAATCCCTCACACTTTTCACTTCCCAAATCTACCTGAATCATTGTACCATTTTATCATTCTACTGTGCATCTCTGATCTGCTAATTTAATGTCGACTTTACTTATAACTGTGCCAAAAGACCTACTAACATGGAGACCTCCAACAATACATTCATATGTCGCAAGAAGACCAACATGTCTTTCTTATAGAAGACTAAAGCACTCATCTGTGCTTTTTCAAAGGATGATGACGTAGAAGACTTCCTACTTAGAGAATTTGCCACTACATTCATCTTCCGAGGATTGTAATATATGGTGAAATCATAGTCTTTAATCAACTCCATCCAATGTCGTTGTTGCATGTTCAACTCCTACTTGGAAAAGATATATTGTAGCTTCTTATGGTCAGTAAACATCTGACACTTCTCACCATATAGGTAGTGTCTCCATATCTTCAAAACATGGACCATGACTACTAATTCCAAATCATAAGTTGGGTAGTTCTCCTCCTGTTTCTTAAGTTGTCACAAAGCAAAAGAAATTACATTCTTATCCTACATAAGCACACAACCCAAACCATTCTTGGATGCATCACAAAAGACAATATAACCTTTTTCTTGCTCTGGAAGAACTAACACTAGTGCACTAGTCCATCTCTCCTTCAGGATCATAAATGATCATTGACATCTGTCAACCCAAACAAACAACACAACTTTCCTTGTAATCTTTGTCAAGGGTAAAGCTACTGAGCGGAAGTTCTTAATGAACCTTTTGTAATATCCTACCAAACCTAGAAAGTTGTGAACCTATGTAGATGTTTTGGTTGATTCGATGCTAGCACTGACTTCACCTTCTTTAGATCTACACATACTCCTCAGGAAGATATTACATGCCCTAGGAAAGCTACTTGCTTTAACCATAACTCACACTTACTAAACTTTGCATACAACTGGAGCTGCCTCAACAAAGTCAAAGATTGATGTAAGTGTTGCTCATGTTGTTGACCATCTCTAAAGTAGATCAAGATATCATATATAAACACAAATACAAACTGATCTAAATGGGGTCTGAACACTCTGTTCATAATATCCATAAAGGTTGTTGGAGCATTGGTTAGACCAAATGGCATAACCATAAAATCATAATGACCATACTTTGTCTTAAAAGCTGACTTAGGTGTGTCACGTTCCTTAATCCTCAATTGATGATAACCCGACCTTAGATATATTTTATAACAGATTGTGGCACCTTGTAGCTGATCAAACAAATCATCTATATGTGGCAACATATACTTATTCTTAATTGTTATCTTATTCAACTGTCGGTAGTTAATAGATAGCCTCACTGTTCCATCCTTCGTCTTTACAAATAGAATAGGAGCACCCCAAGGAGACATGCCTGACCTAATGAAACCTTTCTCAAGATGTTCTTACAACTATTTCTTAATATCTTTCATCTCTACTAGTGCCATCCTATACACTGTATGAGCTATGTGTTGGGTATCGAAAGCTAGATTTATTTCAAAATCAATCTCTTTAGGAAGTGGTACACCTACAAACTTATTGGGAAACACATACTTGAATTATCATACAACTTCCACCTCCTGAATACTAGGACCCTTTGCCTTGGTATCCATCACATGTGCCAAAAATGCATCACTTCCATGTCTCATCCACTTGTCTATTTTATAGTTGAAACTAAACATGTTGGAAGAATCTTCCTATGAAAACTAAACATGTTAGAAGAATCATCCTATTACCTTGGAGACCCATGAAACATCAGCATATACAAAGTTTTCTATCTTGCCACTATAGTCGAAGATCACCTGATAATTTTCCAAAGTATCCATCCCAAGGATTACATCAAGCCCATGCATATAAAGTGGTAAAAGATCCACTTAAATGTTATGTCCTGAAAAAGATTAAAATACATGATGGACATACTTCCTATAACTCATTGGAACCAACTAGAGGAGTTTCTTGATCAAGACTATCTTATTTACGACTAACTAGTAACAAACAAATAGTAGTCACTTCTCTAGAAAAAATAGAATGTGTCACATCTGGTCAATTAGAACAGATACAAAACATGAAGAAGACAAATCAGATTGAAATAATTCTATCTGACATGTCACGACCCTTGGGTTGTCTCCTATTTTCATCCCCTTCCTCTACCAAATTACCCTAAAGATCTAACTTGTGATGCTTGACCACATCCTCTTCCACTTTGTTGTTGTCATTGTTGTGATCCTTGCTAACTCTACCTTGTTGGCTGAGTCACTTCTTCATCCTTCATAGGGTAGTACCACTTAGTATGCCCTACCTATCCACACCTGAAATAAGTTTTAGTCTCACACCACGGCCTAGACGGCCCTATCACTAATACTGACGTTGCACTGTAAGCTCCTACAGGTGGAAAACTATGGCCTCCACCTCTACTCTATGTCCACTATGAGTGAGTCACTGACCTCAATCGAGACTGAGGTGCAGAGTATATGGGCTTCTTGAAGCCTCCAGAAGATTGTCCTTGGTACTGTACATACTTTTTATTAGTCTTCGACTCACATTTCTCTATCACAAATCTCTCCACTCTCCTAAATAATTCCACAAAATTAGCAAACCTCTCTCTATTCCCTAAAGATGACATTGGGGTTAACAAGTTCGGTACTCAAAGCCTTCTCAAAGAGTCTGATCCTCTCATTATCTGTTGTTGCCATATGCGGACAAAACCTAAGAAGATCCATAAACTTAGCTTCATAAGAACTGATCGACATGGTTCCTTATATGATGTTCTCGAACTTTACAATCTTTTCATCTAAGTAAGTCTCTGGAAAAGTACCAACTTACAAACTCTCGTAGGAATTCTTCCCAAGTAATCACAACACCCGACCTTCTCTACTTTTCAAATGGTCCACCAGTAACCATCAATTCCTTTCAATAGATGTACAACATGTTTCACTTTATCTTCCTTAGGGATGTTAAAGATCTTAAAAGCCTTTTATAGCTCAGTCAGCCACATGTTTGCATCAGCTGGATCAGATGTACCAACATACTCCAACACTCCTACACATCAATGTCACTCAAACTTCTTCCCAAAACTTTGTGTTTTAGCACCGGGAACAGTTTCCCTAGGTTAATTTATAGGCATCCTATCCACCACATGTGTCATGGTAGGCATAAATTGTCCAAACATATCCCTAAAAGTAGGATTGGTTACATTAGCTGGGTTGAGTTGAGGCATATCAGACACATCATCAGCATGTTCTTGCCTCCGTGCACCACCTCTTGGTGTAGCAACACCGCTTTCCGCAACATGTTCTTCATGTTCTCCAAACATCTTTTCTTCTCTTCCTATTTTTCTACTGCTACATAAGTAGAAGTGACCATAAGATATACAGGAGGATACTAGAACAGACTCAAACCCTATTCCTATGTCCCTGTAGACTCAACAAACCTATGGCTCTGATACCAACCAAACTGTGACGTCCTTCGCCACACAAAGTGAGATTACTCAAAACAAAGTGTGGAATTATTACTAATCACAATATTACCACATAATAGGGTAAATTAAAACCATTTGCAATTAAGTATCTCAAGGAAGTATTTTATAAATGAGCCTTTAACTTAGGCCAACTATATTCATTATATGCCAAAAGATGATACATATTCATGTTTAGAGGCTATAAAGCCACAATTGTTACATTGCAAAACCTATTTATATGTACAAGCCATTTATACACAAACATGTCATAAAGCCAAAATCTACAGGTCAATATATAATACAAAAAAATATCCCCAAAAAATGAGGGTACAGGGACGACACATAGGACTATACTAGAAGACTCTAATTGGTAGCATGTCCAACGTCTTTTATCTATTATACACTTTTTTATTTTGCACCTGAGCCACAACATCGACCTCCTTATCCACGACCACCTGAAAAGTTGTGTAACCCACAAAGTGAGACCAGACGTCCTAGAGACATATATAACTCTTCACCAATGTCTATTATAAGCATGGTACTATAAGAGTAGTAAATAAAGTAGGTAATACTATTTGAGCACTTTAAGTAATCACAACTCAGTAGTAGAACATTTTATGTTGTTAAAAGGAATATGAAGAACATTTATAAATGTTATAAACTAAACAGTACAAGAAAAAAGGCATGGTCTCATACTATGTGATTTGTATTTGACCCCAAGAAAATATACTACATGGTTGTTTAACCATTATTATGCACTGAGGATTTGAGGCGTACCACTCAAATCCAACCGACCACAGTTAAGTCAAAATTAGTACCATACAAGATTCATGGAAGAGTCGGACTCCATGACCATTACCAACACTACTTGGTCGGCTCGAGTCTGCAACGTAGTGACCTAACAATCAAACTACAAAGACAACAACTTGTAGTCAAAGCTATAGTCCTGTAGAGACAGGAACTCATAGTCAAGGGTATGGTCATGTAAAACAACTAATCTTCCTTGGTACATGGCAAAACACTAGAGAACTGTCTCATGCATGGTGGTTCAATAATAAACAATATACCGCTATTTCAACAATTCAAGGATACAAGGAGTTATCTTCACGGGTACCCTACATATTCAACAATATGCACTCTGAGTTTCCCGTAGGAGTTACTCATTTCACCATCCAGCTAAATACTGACGCTCAAGATGGATCTATCGTACAGGGCAACTACATGATTAGGATTTCACTTGATTAGATATACTAATTGGGTATCTTTTAATGCATCAATCAAGTTACAACGTATTAACCCAAAAGAAACTCTACAAAATTAAGGTAGGATGCAACTTCAGAAGATATAAAATGTATCAAGTCAAGACTTGTCTCATCAACATATGGCACTTGTAACACTACCATTCACAGGGTTATTAACAATGTTACATCACTATGGGATATCGATCCCTCAATTTATGCACAAGGTACTTTCCAGGTCATTAGACCAATTCATATACTCCTGCACATTCAATATCACAAAAATCCTCAAAATTACTCATAGTCACCACTCTATTTTGTATAGGGCTCGCCATAGAATTCACTTATCTATACTATTAATATCACCTATAAGTTAGTGTTACACCTGTAGGAGAGAGAGAACACTATCATAGAAACTTATCATGTTATCATCAAATTTTGGTTAGGGTCTATATGTACCAGATTAGGGTTTCGTGACATAATACCACCTCTAAACCCTAATTCCATCACTTCCCATATTGTTAGAGAGTTAAGCATTATTATTGATGACTAGCCATTCATAACCACGACAGGTTTAGGTAGACCAAAACCCTATGCACTGACCATGTTCATACTTACATTCATATATTCTAATCACCTTCAACACATGATTTTTTATCACCCCTTGACACATGAGTGTCGACCTGCTCAACAACGAGGTGTTACGACTGAGACACAACACAATTTTCTTGATCGAGACCCATCTCATGGTTACAACCAACCATGCACCTATTCTCGACCATCACCATACATCGGTGTCAAGACCTCCTTCCAATTAATTATGACCATAACACATCAACCTTGTTACGATAGAGGAACCACACCAAACGGGGTCATGATTAGCACTATAATGGGGCACCACAACACCTTAGCAACATGACGTTGAGACCGTGACATCGGGGTCATGCAAAATGACGTCATGACCTCTACACAAAGTGCGTCGTGACCGCTACACTCAAGGGCGTTATGACCAACTCCTTTATCCAAGTGTCTAGACCACCCAACACATGGACATATCTCGATCGTCACCATGACCCAAATGAGGCTTGCAACCTACACACTTGATTCATTTAAACTATAATGTTAACCATCTATATTACTCATGCAACAACACAACGTTCCATCCAGAAAGATGGGTAGCAACCAGTCTAAGAGTTTTGGGGGTGCCACAACAAAAACCACCCACCAAGGAGTGTTGACCATAATAGAAGACCAAGAGTTTGTCTTGACCACCTACTCCACCCACAACATATTTGAACCAAGGTTGAAATAGGAGATCAATCTAAGAATACCAGGAATCAACAAGGTGGATAACGCCCTAGTTCATATTGTTCATTAAACCCTAAACGTGATGATGAAAGATCATGAAAACAGGTATACTTAGATAGACAAACCAAGATGCTTGTTCACATATATCACATGAGAACTTTTTGTTGTTTCAAGTATAATGGGCCATATAGAAATTAGTATAAGAGCATGTTTAAGGATGCCCATAATAGAGTTAGGAAAAGTTATAAAACTCGCCTGATCTGAAGAGAAACGATCTCCCAAGTTCTCAACCTCCAAGATCTTTAAACAAGCTTCAACACCTCGGCCAAGGAATCACCTTCAAGAAGAAGAATGAGACCATGGTCACAACAAAGCTCAAGAAGGAATAAAAATAGACCTAGCTGATCCAAAGGAGAAAGAAGAAAGAGATGGAATCATCCTCTCCAACGACCACCATGGATGGTCCACAACATCATGACTGAGAAGGATGAAGAAGATGAAGGAGTTTATGAAAATAAATATTATCTAAAGAGGAGGACCACTTACAAAGGAAAGATTTACTGAGAGTCACCACCAAGGATTGCTTCTAGCATAAGATCTTCCCCAAATAAGGTAGATCGGCCACCCAAGGTCCAAGCTCTAACCTTACATACTCCTCAAGCTTCCAAGGATGATCTCAAGGTAGAAGAAAGAGTTATGTGTTGTTTCTGTAACTTGCTTGTGAAGAGGACAGGGTATATACCCAAAGGAGGAGAGAAGTGAAGATATGTGAGGTGTCAACATATTAGATCATCAAGGGACACATGCCCTTCAAAGAAATAACCTTCATCCATTCACATGCATAAATATAAATGTCATGTTTATCCATCCATAGTGTTGCAGCCAACTAGGTCAGTTTCCCTCATGTCTCGGTTGAGACACTTCAACGTTGAAACCCTATCTCTCATATGTAAATGGTCGAGATACTAGAAGATAAGGTGTTACAACCCACACCTCACAAGGTTGTATCAGTTACCACCATGCATCCAAAGCATGTGTTTAGGTCACGACCCTCACCACAAGTGGTGTAGGGTTAAAACATCAAACCCTAACTCAATAACTTATCAACTATGCAAACCCTAGAAATCCTAATATCACATGATGATGTCACACCATCATCCATGATTCAAACAAGGCACCCCATTGCATCATCCTCTTTCTCATCATGCCAAGGTACAAAGAGCACTCTTTTCATGTGACATTTTTATAAGATAATCCTGACACATGGGTAAATTGCATATTAGTTCAAAACATACACATATATTGCAAGATGGCTCAAATATTAGTTAAATTGGAACAAAATGAAAATATACATTTGTTACATGATATTAAAACATCTCAAGAGCATATATTAAGGTTTAAGCATATCATTATACAAAGTAAGCACAATTAAGCACTAAGATAGATTTGGAGTCTTACATTTACATTTTAGGTGTCATAGTGAGATACTCAACTAGTGATTAATTAATTCATGGCTATGTTTTGTCCTCATCATAATTTGACTAGCGATTATATTGAATAATGTCCTCTTAATTCTAAACCTTATATTGGGAGATGTGTTGGTAACATAATTGGCATGTCTTAGCCGGGGATTTATACATTTGGGATCTGGAACTAAGTCCTTTGGAGTCAAGGATGGATGAGTATAATTCTCTACCATACTTAGGCGCACACTTGGGTTTGTCATGTAGAGTCAGGCTTGGTCATGTTAGTAACGGGGAATAATCTCCTGCAAAAATTAAGCATGCTAACTAATGATACTCCAAGTGGCATTTTATGCAAGGGGTACCCTCTTCTGGTCTTGGAAGGGCAACAGATGGTTGCATGTGGTAATCTAATTTATTATATAGAGCATGTAGAGTGTACGAGTGGTTGGGGGTGTTGCAAGGTACTTACAGGTGTTTTGGTAACCCTAATGAACTAAAGTCTTGGCTAAACAAGTTTGTGTGATTGCAAGACACTTTCCCAAGGTGAATTGTCACCTTTTTTGAGAGTTGTAGTTAATCTCATTTATGGAATAAGGTCTTACACTAATTAAGATATATAAAAGAAATACACAAATACCACTATCTATAGATTATCTTTCATTATGCTCTTCAGTATAAGTTCATTTTTGTTTGATATAGTTGTCATTTGAATAAATGATTGAGAATGTAACCTAGTGAGATATGAAAAGTGTCTTGCTGCAATACTTTTATTTTCTATTAGCCATACTTAGACATTTGTCTAACTCTCTTTCTACCATTCAGGCTATGGCAAACCTTTCTTGCCATAGGTTGATTATGTGGATGCAGGTGTATCCATGTATCTTGTCGTAGACTATCTTGAAAGATCCTCGAAGTATTTTTTTTGTGATCCATGTGTGTTTGTTTCATTTATCAAAAAACAAGGTAACAAAAGTCTTGCTATAGAGTATAAAAAGAATTACAAGAAAAATAAGAAGGAAAGACAAATTGTATAATTAACTATCTATACAGTTAAAGAGTCATTATAGATATATCTCCAAAGCTTTTCAGGGTTCTTTTACACACCAAGGAAAACTCTAAAGTTCCTTTCAGCATGTCAACTGTATTAAACAAAATTTTCTTACCAGGTAGCCATGAGTCCCTCAAAAGCCTAGTACTTTCACCATCACCAATCTTGAAAACAACATGATTTAGCAAGGAGTTTATTTTTCATAGAAGTTTTTTTCATAACTAGGAATCGCTACATCTCTCAATAGATGACTAGATAGAGTCGTACTTTAAGTACTTCCCATGGAGCCATTTTATATAATAAGGAGTTTTTATCATTAGCAAGGTCGACCCAAAGATTTTTAAGCACCCCTTCATTGGACCAGTCCTTGGTCGATCAGATGCCAAGACTCCCTCAAGTCTTGTCTGCACATGGTATTCTAAGAGACAGTTTGGATATGTCTCTTGTCCTTATCATCTTTCCAAATGAAATCTCTCATAAGCTTCTCCAAGTTATCAATCACCGATCTAGGAATAGGAAAGGAAGAAGACCAAAAGATATGGTATGTAGATATGGTAGAAATGATAAGCTCGACTCTTCCTACAAAAGATAGAAGCCTCCCCTTCCAAGAATCTAGTTTCAATTTGACTTTATGAATAATGGGAAGAGACATTTCCTTAGTGAGTCTCCTAGTGAAGAGCGGGAGACCAAGATATTGAATAGGTAAATGACACACACAAATGTTAAGAGTGTCACTGATGCCATCATTCAAACTAGATTTACTAAGAAACATTTGGCTTTTTTCGTTGTTAAGTCTCAGACCAAAAATTATATAAAAATGATAAAGAATAGTTTTTAAGCCAGAAGCATTATCCTTGTTGGCCTTGGAAAAAAGAAGAAGATCAACAAAAATCTTAATATGAGAAACCCCCATGCCATCTTTCAAACTAATAGGAACTCCTTTCTTATTATCAATGGATTTGTTGAGGATGGTAGAAAACCCTTGCATAGTAATAACAAATAACTAGGGTGACAAGGGGTCTCCTTGTCTTACCCCATTACTAGCATTGAAGGGGATAGAAGGGGATCCATTTAATAGAACTTGAAAAGAAGTAGAGGCAAAGCACACATTAATCCACTTGAGCCAGCACTCAGGGAACCCCATCTGAGCCATAATAAATAGAATATAATCGCATCTAACAAAATCAAAAGCTTTGGATAAATCCACTTTCGCACACATGTGTTGAGGACCTAGAGGATTGGGAAAAGAACTAAGACGTTCATTAGCCAAATGGATAGTATCTCCACACGATCTACCTTTAATAAAGACCATTTGATTCTTATCTATGATCTCCCTCATAATCAATTTAAGCCTATTGTCCAAAAGCTTGGTGATAACTTTATATATCACATTGCGAAGTGAGGTAGGTCTAAAATCCTTGATGCAAGAAGCATTTGGTACTTTAGGAATCAAAGTGATGAAGGTTCTATTACATTCTCTGAGAAGTTTACCATTGTCATAGAAATTGAGAACATCAGAAGTAATATCCAGACCAATGATGTCCCAATAGGATTTAAAGAAAGTATAATTATACCCATCGGGACCAGGACATTTTTCATCATTCAGATATTTGAAGACACTTACTACCTCTCCATTAGTGACCCATTTCCTTAGCAGATCATGGTATTTGATGGAAATATGAGGAATCTTCCCATCAGGGTTCCAATTCACAAATGAGTCACTAGCAACATTAAAGATGTTCTTATAGTGGTCGACAATACTGGCATTGATAATATCCATGTCATAGCATACTTGTTCATTAATAATAAGAGAATTTATATTATTTCTAATCCTTTTGGTCTTCAATGAAACATAGAAGAAGGCAATGTTTTTATCTCGAGCTTTTAACCATTGGATTCTAAATTTTTTCTTTAAAAATGACTCCTCCTCCTTGGTTTAAGTAGAAGCTTCCCTAGATGACACGATGCTTATTTTTTAAAGAGGAATCTCTAGGATAACTATCAACCTGAGCTTGCAAATCAAGACATCCACTTCCAACTCTGCATCCTTAGACAAATAGTTCTTATTGTACTTACTGTTCCGTTCAATCAGATCATGGTGAAGATTATTCAATTTGCGATAGACTCTATACATAGGAGTGCCAGAAATATCCTGTTTAAACCAACTTTCCTTCACAACATCTAAAAAACCATCTTCTTTAGTCCAGTTGTTGATAAATCTGAATGGTGTTTTCTTTTTAGCTCCTCTAGTAAGATGTATTGAAATCATATGATGGTCACTAACAGAAGTATTGATGACTTCACCCCAAGCATCCGAGAAGATATCAAGAAGAGCCATGTTTGAGAAGATATAGTAAATCTTAGAAAAGGTACTAATACCTTTCTTACTCCTATTGTCCCAAGTAAAGAATAAACCCTTTGTAGTAATCTCAAGAAGTCCAGTGCAGTAAATGGAGTCATTGAAATCAGTCATGCTTTTAGAAGAGGGGGATTTCTTACCAAATTCCTCAGAACTGAGCGTAATGGCATTAAAGTCCCACGAGACACACCAAGGGGAAGTAACATTGCAACTAAGAGAACCAAGGGAGTCCCGAAGCCGACATCTATCAGCATCATTAGAAGCTCCATAGACAGTCGAGATGAGAAAATCATAATTGTTAGTGTTAACATGCAGTGAAGAAGTTGCTCACTGGCCCAAACCTTGCTAACATTTATGTTATCATCCTTCAATAATAAAATGATATGAGTATAGGTATAAGACTCACAGTTAGAGATGTACTTAGTATCCTTGCAAATGTAATTAACAACTTTAGCAATATCCTTCTCCAGCATTCTAGACTCTAGGATAATGTAGATTTGAGCCTTATTTCTGTTAAATTTCTCCTAAATCCGTGATAGTTTATTGAGGGGTCCTTTCACATTCCAAGAAATGATAGATAGAGGACTATCCATTAGGTGATGAAAGGGGTGAGGAATAACTTTGACTATTTCTATTATCCAACAAGGACAATTTGTTAGCTAGAGAGGCATTCCTTCCTGTACGAACACTCTTAGTTATAACTGTAGGTCTTGGCGGAGACTTCAAATCTTTTTCTTTTGAACCTCCCACTGTGGTGAATATATCTAATCTGGGGTCAATGAGTTAGAGTTTACTTTGTCACCAATGATAGGCTCTGCAACTAGAATCACAGCTTGGGTTTCCATAACATCTGATTGATAAGAATAAGCTTGAACATTCTCTATTTCCTCTGAGGAATTAGAAGAACTTTCACCTACATATTCACCAATAGCATCGCAAGATACCTCCATCTCTTTAGTCAGATTTCTTACTTTAGGAATCCACACTTTCTTCTTAGTTTGTATGGTCGATTTCTTAATAAGAGCATCTGAACATAGAACAGACTCATTTCCAATGTTACCACAATGGATGCATCTAGCAGGCTCCCATTCGTATTCAAATCGGATGGTGTCAAGTTGCCCATCCTTGCTTTGTATTTGAAGTTCTTTGGAGAAGGTGAAACTAATAGGAATTAAAATTTGTAATCTAGCATATTCCAGCCTAGAGAACTCCACCGTGAGACTATCAGTTTCCCCATAAACGATTTAATGTAGTTAAACATTTCCTTGTCCCATAATTCCAAAGTTAAATCAAACGATTTCACCCAAATAGGAATTTATGTTAATTTTAGATTCTCTAGGGGTTCACCTCTCTCCCAGTGCTTCAAAATAAGGGGTTATCCTACAAGAAACCATGGGCCTCCTGCAATAGCATTTGTCATTTCTTCGTCGTTCGAGAAAAGAGCAAGGAAGAATTTCTTTCCCCTGGAATGAACTTGGATTGAGCCTTTGACCTCCCATATCTTTACAGGATGGACCACCAGAGTTTACCAATGGGGCTTTAAACCCACAACATAGCCAGTTGCATCACGACTCCATCTAGATACATTCCTTTTAGCAATGGATTTTGATAGATCAATTTTCCATCAATTAGATCGATGTTCATCTTGGTTAGAGTCACTGAGTTCGATGTTGTTTTCCTTTTGAACATGTCCACTCAAAGATTGACTTCCTTTGTGACTGTAACACCATTTGGGTGGAACTGAGGTCCTGACTCCCCCTGTATCTCCCAATATATTTGGCTGAGTCGAGCCCTTAGTCAAGGTAGATGAGGAACCTCTGCCAATGATCCTCCCATCACCATTTTCCATGCCTCCAGTCACCATCGAAGTTGCCTTCTCAGTCGTGCTGAGCATCATAGGTATCTCTTATCTAAAGAAAATTTAACTTCACTATAGACCTAGAAGTATTATCAAGACTATATCTAGTTTTTGTGTTTTGTAATTTTGCTATACCTATGGATCATGTATGAAAGATCTAGAGGGGGTGAATATAGATTTTTGATACTTTAAAAATAATTAATCACTCAATCAAAGAAGGAGCGGGAAACAAGGAAGACACTTTGATGTAGAGTGGTTCCAACCTATGAATCAAAGGTTGTCAGTCCAATACCCAATTGTCTCCAATTAGAATTTTGAAAGTGATTAATTTTATTTACCTCTCAAGGATGTTACAATAAAATACAATCACCTTCCTTGAAGTATCCTTCACCTAGAAGTAGCCTCAGCCTTCTTGAAGTAGCCTTCTTTGAAATAACCTCAAGCCCTTAAAGCAGCCTTCTCCTCCTTGAAGTCACTCCACCACCTTGTGGTAGCCTTCACCTAGAAGTAGCCCCAATCTCCCTTGAAGCCGCCTTCTTGAAGTAATATCAATAAATCATGGAGCAGCCTTCTCCACCAAGAAGTAACTCCAATCAAGCTCCCTCAAGCAGCCTCCACAACTTGGAGTAGCCAAGGAGGACAAGTAGCTTATCCTGTGGATGGGGATTGGAAGAAAGGAAGTACACCAATAGATATTGCTCTCTGATCCTATATCAAGTGTTATACCTCTCAAACCACTTAGGATGGACGTTTCTTGGATGGTGTCTAAGAGTCTATGTCTAAAGGACACGAACTTGGAGCTTGAAGAACAAGATGGCAAGTGATGCTCAACTTTGTTGCTCAATAGAATGGATTCTCAAGTGTAGCTTAGTTGTCCTAAGGCCTATCATATATAGGGATGGTTGGTAAGTTCTTAGGGACGTTCTAGGGATTCTCTAGAGTGTTCATAGTGCTTAACTAGTTTTTAGGTAGAAAGTAGTTGGCTAGAAATGGCTAATTTGTTCGTGCTTAGAAGAATAATCTAGAACCCTCCTCAGTCGTCAAGTTTGTCGACCGAACATGTCTTGGTCAAACTTTTCTTTGACTGAGCATGGGATTAAGGCAAATGTGTACCAACGTCTATTTCCGACTCCCAACTACCAACCACTTTATCTAACGGCTATAAGCTTTGGACCGCGGTTGAGTCGGTTGACTATATTTTTGACCAAAACACTTTTTAGAGCACAAATGTGTAAGATTTTGAAAAGTGCTCAGTATGTTTGAATGTGGTGGTTCTTGGTAGACAAAGTCTTCGACCGAGGGTGGCTCGGTCAAGTAGTTTCTCGACCGAGGATGTTCCTATTTTTGACTTTTGAACAACCTATTAAATGTGTGTTCTAATGGATTATAATGACTCTGACTGTAGGGGGGTCCTAACTAAGGGTTTTAGATGGATGTGGAAGATCTAACGCTTGATTTTTCTAATATCTAAGTATTTGTATGTTATATCTTTGTATAAGTATTTACATTTGAGTACAACCATGAAAACATAAATAATTAAGCACATTTGATCTTCAATTTGTATTGATCTTCAACATTCCACTTAGTAGGATCTCCTTGTTTCCTTTAATCCCTAAATACTCAAGTAGCACGTTAGATCCACAAATATGAGATGTTTGTGATCATCAAAACAAATGGTATGTTAATATATAATTTAGCCAACGATCTCCCCCTTTTTGAAGATGACAAATATTTATAAAATATGATCAGAATAATTTAAATGAGATGAATTTCATACCTATGATATACCTAAGATGAGTAGATTCTTTAATTCTCGTAAAATGTGTGCTAATATTCCTAAAGATATATCGAACATAATATCCATATCTTAATGGAATGTAGCACCAATTAATATAAAAGCAAGAGACCATCAAAGTCATGAACCCATGAAACTCATGAAGATATTTTATTTCTCCCCCTTTGTTATTTCAATAAGATAATCATTTAATCATTTTAAACTTACTCCCCGTGAATGGAATACTCCCCCTCAATAGAATACTCATGTTTAGGCTTCGATTGCCTTGTTGTAACTAGTCTAGAAAACTTATGAACTAGAGTTCATAAGGTAGGTTTTTACATTTGGTTTAATGTAAGTGTTGGAACTTGAGTTCCATGACTTCCGGTGAGTTACAGACTTACATACAAAATCAAGTTTCGGAGGTCCCTCTTAAAAAGAGCATAAAATGAGTTTCGCGCAATTAACAACATATCTTATATAATTATATTCCTCATTCGCCAAAAGTGACACATGTAAAATATTTATGAATAAAAATATTAACGTTGTGGATATGGTTTGCTGCTAAAATCATAACATAATATGACAAAATATCATATATTATAATTGCACTATGTTAAACATTTTACACTATAACTACCATTATCAGTGTGATTTACAAGATGAAAAATACAAACATCATGAAAAAACATTATACCATGTGAAACAATATGATTTACCTATTATATTTTTATTCTTCATGTTGAAACAATGTGATGTGTAAAATGATAATTAACTATAAACGAATAATATAGTAAAAGTTACCTACAAAAATAATGTAAAAATTAATATTCTACATTGTGTTAAACAATCATGAACCAAAACTTATATTTACAAGCACATGAAATGCAAAAATTATTATAATACTTTATACATACAAAGTGAAACAAAAATATTTTGATGTGATTTTTAAATATAATATTTTTATGAAGATTATAATTTAACCATAAAAAATATTTTTTATAGGAAAAACATATGCACTACAACCACTTGATGATGTTAGTATGATTTAAGATTATTACAATTTTTCACAGATATGATTCTTTTTTATGTCTTTTCATCCTTACTTATTTATGTTAAACAATAAAAATTAATAATATTTTTAATAATTTCCATATTTACTCTTACAATAAAAAAATCACATGGAAGTGAATGGAACTCAAGTTCCAGAAATTGATATAGAGTTCCCAGAAAATGAGTTCCACAGAACTTATGACTTACACCAAATCAATAGGTCCTTAAAAGCAAAGATGTGAAAATATCCAATTAAAGCCACAATTCAAAACAAATATAGATTTTCAATGATTTGGTTTTCATGAACAAGTGAACACAACCAAGCTTAATTTCATTAATAAAAAAGTGATTACATAAGCCTTACTACTCACGACATAGGATAACAATATAACTTGAAAGAGTTTAAAATTACCTCAACTTCGGGATCTTTCCCAAGGAATGGAGTATCACCATAACACTTGACAAGTGGCTGCCAGTCAAGTGCAACTATCTCTGTAAAAGCATATGCTTCTAGAATTGTAGGTGCCCGATCAAATATGAAGTGAGCAATTATGTCCTCGATATTCATAGGTGAGTATTGGGTACGGGAAAGATCATTTGATGGTGGTGTGGAACTTGGGTGTATTGGATGTAAGGGTTAAAAGGATATATGCTCCCAGGATATACTGCATAAGAGTATGTGTCAGGAACATTAGGAGATAAGGCTTTCATTCTTATGTTTAGATAGGTCATGGCATGGTGGTTGTAGTCTAGATGTCTCCCAAGTTGATAAGTGTCCCCTTTGAGATAGGAAACATCATTAGTAAGGTTTTCTATGGAATAAATAGGACGAGTAGGAGGTGGAGGATTGGATTCAGTGGATGTCTCCCCTTTATTCCTAGCTCTTTTGTGCCCAAAGTCAATTCCCATTTTATCAAAAATGTTTTGGGTAATTTTTTGGGGAGGTTTATCACATTTGTAGCCTAAGTCCTCCAAGTTTTTGCCAAGAGAATGTTGGATTATTTGGCAAACAAAATCAGCATAAGGAGGATTTCCAAAAAAAATCAAACATATTGGATTGGATGATGGGAATGAAGTTCACAAGAATAATTTCAAGTATGACATAGATAAGACGCATCCTAAATTGTGGAATTTTAGTTTTATTGGCTCTAGGATAAATGGTATGGGAAATAATTAGATTCACTATCCTAGCTTCAGGGGTTAAGGAGGTAGTATAATAAGTTCACCTATGTTTATGTAATGAGGTATTCTCAACAAAGATAACCTTTTTTGATATCACTAAGGATAATGGTGTCATTTTTGGTGGAGAATTTTGAGATGGGATTTCTAGTGGTTAGGTTTAGAAATTCTCCATATTCTTCCACATCTATATCTCGCATTTTGAGGATGTCATTTTCAAAAAAAAATGGAAGGATAACCCATCAACCATGGATGTGAAAGAAAATGGAGCAATGGAGTCTCTAGTGAGGTTGGCATAAAATTCATTAATGTCTTGGGTGGACCAAAAACAAAAGGAGGGGATAAGATATCCCATCAATTTTTGCACCTTGAAAAGTTGGGAGAGATCGAGAAGAGTGATGAAGTCGTTGAGTTCCACCGATCGTCGAGGAAGATGAGACTTTGAGATGAGCTCCAAGTAGCATTCTCTAGCAGTAGCGTCCTTGAAGGGGATATCGTTGATGATGCTTAAGGCTGGAGTAAGTCTCTGTCCCTTCCTTGAAGCAACTTGCTTCTTGCCATCACAAGCTGAAGAGGAAGTCATCTTGATCTAAGTGTGGTGGAAGAAGAGATAGAGATGATAGGGAAGGAATGTTGCTTGAAGATAGCTCTAAAAATCACTAGAGAGGTGATGGAAAAGAGATCACTTGAGTTGTGAATAAAATGGGCTAATTGGGGTGCTATTTATAGAAAAATAGAACCTTACTCAGTAGACAAATGCATCGACCGAGACCCCATTGGTTCTCTTCTTCAATGTCTCTTTAATGGATAGTCGCTCGACGTTTGAATTTGAAATTTTGGTTGCAATGGTCGATCACTCAGTCGATAATATTTTTGACTGAGGGACCTATGGATAAAAAATTTTGGTCTAAGATGAATCCAGAAGAATCTCAGCTAAGATTTGCATGGTTGGTTGAGGGGCCCACCGAGTGAAACTCGGTCTAGAATTTTGTCGATTGAGGAATTTCTCGGTCCAATATCTTGTTGACCGAATATGAAACTGTGAGTAGTATTGCATCTAAAATCTCATGAGTTTCAAATGAGAAATTTATCAAGAATTTTAAGCACACATATCAAAGAAAACATCTTCTAGGGAATAATAAGTAACCTCTTTGTAATATGTTGAAATTGATCCAAAGAAAGTGGTTTGGTAAAGATATCATCCAACTGCTCTTCTGTATCAACATGATGAAGAGATATATTATTCTTAGAAATATGGTCTCTTAAGAAATGATTTCTATTCTCAATATGCTTGGCGCGACTATGTAAAATAGGATTATGAGCCAAGTTTATAGCACTAGTATTATCACAGAAAATCGGCGTAGAAGAAAATGCAAAGCAATAATCATTCAAAACTTGATGTATATAGAGCACTTGAGCACATGATAAGCCAGGAGTCACGTATTTGGCTTCAGTGGTAGATAGGGAAACTATATTCTGATTCCTACTAAACCAAGATACTAAGGCTCTTCCTAATAAGAAACAACCACCACTTGTACTCTTTCTGTCAATATGACATCCAGTGTAATCGGCATCAGTGTAAGCTTTTAAATCCAACAATTGACCTTTAGGATACCACAAACCATAGTATACAGGCAAGCCTGTGAGATATCTTAAAATTTGTTTGGTGACTTGAAAACGGAGAATGCATTGGTTTTGATTGAAATCTAGCACAAAGTCCAATGACAAACATGATATCTGATCTAGAAGTAGTCAAATATATCAAGCTAACAATCATGCCCCTATATAAGGAATCATCAATGGGTTTGCCATCTTCATTCTTGTCAATTTTAGTAGAAGTGGACATAGGTGCAGTAGCATGTTTGCAATTTTTTGTATTAAATCATTTTTAGAGTTCCTTGGTGTACTTTTCTTGGCTTAGAAAATTTCCAGCGGGCATTTGTTTTATTTGAAAACCAAGGAAAAATGTTAATTCTTCTGTAAGACTCATCTCAAATTCTTTTTGCATGATATCACTAAATTAATTACATTAAAAATAATTTAAATCACCAAAAATGATTTCATCAACATATATTTGAACAACAAGAAAATCTGATTCATATGTTTTAAAAAATAATGTGGAATCCAATTTTCAAATAGAGAAACCATTATCAAAGAGATAACTTTTAAGGCTTTCGTACCAATTTCGTGGTGCTTGTTTTAGATCATAAAGAGATATCTTAAATTTATAAACATGGTCAAGTTTTTCAAGAATTTCAAACTTGGTGGTTGAGCAACATGGACTTCTTCTTCTATAATTCCATTTAACAAGGCACTTTTTACATCCATATGAAATAGTTTGATGTCTTTATGGGAAGGTAGAGCTAATAACATTCTAATGGCTTCAAGTCTAGCAATAGGTGCATAGGTTTCATCAAAGTCTATCCCTTCCTATTGATTATATCCTTGAGCAACCAACCCATCTTTGTTTCTAACTACTTCCCCGACTTCATTAAGTTTATTTCAAAAAACACAGTTCCAATGATGGTTTTATCTTGAGGTCTAGGAACTAAGCCCCATACATTGTTCTTAATCAATTGATTTATCTCTTCTTGCATAGACATTATCCAATACTCAAATTTTAGAGCTTAATTTATCCTTTTAGGTTCAACAATTGATACAAAGGTCATGTTTGCAACATCTCTAAATGATGATCGAGTTTTTTACTTTATTAAAAGGATTTCCTATGATTAAGTCTTGAGAACGGTCCTTGATTATTCTAGGATTAGGCTATTGTAACTCATTATTATGTTGTTCAATTTTAGAATTTTAATCATCTTTTGTCGATATGGTTAGATCATCAATTTGGTGTGTAATATCATTTAAGTTTTCATTTTCAGCACTTTGTGTTGTCATTTCATGAAATGTGATACAAATTGATTCCTTGACTTTTCTAGAAACCGCGTTGTAGATTCTAAATGCCTTATTAGAGGTAGATTTACCCAAGAAGAATCCTTTATGTGATTTAGGATCAAATTTGTCTCTATCATCCTATGTGTTCAAAATGTAACAAGGTGTATTGAAGTCATGAAAATAGTCAACTCTAGGTTTCTTGTTAAAAATGAGTTCATAAGGAGTTTTATTAAAATAAGAGTGAATTGACACATGGTTTAACACATAGCATGTTGTATTCACTGCTTCATCCCAAAAGGTTTTAGTTGTATTATATTCTAGTAACATTGTTCTAGCCATTTCTTGTAGGGACCCATTTTTCCGTTCTACTGTCCAATTTTGTTGTGGGGTACGTGGAGCTGAAAAATTATGAGTATACCCTTGGGATGTAAAAAATTCTTCAAATATGTGATTTTCAATTTCCCCACCATGATCACTCCTAATGGTGCATATTTTGTTTTGTGGTTGATTTTCAATGTTTGTGAAAAATTGAATGAGTATTTTGATAGTGTCATCTTTTGTTGAGAGAAAATGAACCCAAGTATATCTACTATAATCATCCACAATGATAAAGCAATATATTTTCCCACCAATAGATTGATTCCTCATGGGACCAAAAAAATCCATGTGAATAAGTTCTAATGATCTAGTAGTACTATACAAGGCTTTAGATTTGAAAGAAGTTTTATTTTGCTTGCCTAGAGTACATGGTTCACAGTTTTCAAGTTTATCAAAAGAAAGTTTAGGTAAACCACAAACAACATCATACTTAATCAACCTTTTGATAACATGTGATCTTGATTGACCTAATTTTCTATCCTATAATTGTAAAGGTTCATCATTTGTAAGAAGACATGTTCCAACAATAGCTTGCATAGAGTTAGGTATAAGTATATATAGATTTCCTGTTCTTTTTCCTTCATAAACAACATCATTAGTGTTCTCTATGAGTAACTTGAAACAAGATTTGTTAAATAGAACATCATATCCATTATCACGTAACTGACTAACACTAATCAAGTTGTGATGCAATCCATCTACAAGTAGCACATTTTTAATTTGAATGTCTGTACCAACATTACCTATCCCAATAATTTTACCTTTGGCCTTATCTCCAAATGTGACTGTTCCACTCTTCGTTTCTTCAAGTGTTTCAAAATCCTCCTTATTTCCGGTCATATGTTTGGAACAACCACTATCAAACACCCAATACTACAAAATAGGTAGATTTAGGTACCCATGTGGTGGTCCTTTTGGTTAGAAGAATTAATTAAAACATTTCATGTTTTAGAACAACTTAATGTGAAGAGTCATTTATAGTTTTAAAGCAACAAAGTTAAATATAAACACATGTTTATGATTTCAATATACAGTTCTTGACAGAATTATCCTTCGTCAAACATTTCCTCGATTGAAAGTGTTCTCAGTCGAAATAATTGTCAACTAGGAGCATTTGTTAGAAAATACAAGTATTGACAAAACTCTCTTTGGTTGATTATTTCTTCAAATAGAAGAGGTCTCAGTTGAGAACTTTGTCGATTGACATGAATTTTTGTGTATTCTGATAAGTTTATCATTTCCAAATAAAACATGTTATCATTTTCAATCAAATTATTCAAGAACATGCAAATTAAAGTTCGTTTTGGTTGAGATAAGACAATGTGGATTTCAAATTGAAGTTTAGGTCAAATATGAGTTAGATGTTCCATGTTTTTTAATTTTGGTTTTGGAACCCAAACCAAATCTTTGTCCTTATTTTCCTTGTAAGTGAATGAAAATGAATAATGTCTAAGACGTAAACAATAATGACAGCAAATAAAATCAAATTCATTTCTCTTTTTAGCATTGTGGTCATGAGCTAGATTATTTTTAGGCACATACATGAATTTGGTCTTATGTACTTGTGTCTTTATAGCTCTAGGTTTTTTATTGGATTTATCTTTGGGTACATAACCTAGGCCTCTCCTTCCGATTTCACCAACTGATCTTTCTAGGATTTTATCAAGAATATCATTATTTTTCAAGCTATTAATATATTTTTGTAACTTAGCAATTTCATCCATTTTCCTTTTAGTGTCTAAATTTTCTTGATCTAAGCTAGATAATAAGCTATCTCTTTCTTTTAAAATAACGTCATAATCCAAATGAGTACATAGAATAGGTTGATTTTGAAGATCATTTATCTTAGCAAGCAATTCAACCTTTTCTAGAGAAAGAAAATTATAATTTTTTTCTAGAGCAAGCAACTTGACATATGTTCACTAATAGATGATTTCAAAGTATCTTTTTAAGATATAAGACTTTCATTTTCAGAAGAAAGAACATACAATTTGGCATGCAATTCATCATTCATTTTTGTAAGCTTCTTCAATTTCTTCTTACAATCAACATATTTGTCATGTAGTTCTTCAAGACTAGTAACTAACTCTTCTTTAGATAATTCAAGAATGCTTACCTCACTTGAGTCTTCATTTTCATCTTCCTTAGCCATGAGACATTCCACTTCTTCCTCGCTTCTTCCATTGTCACCACTTAGTTCATCCCAAGAAACTTTATCAGCTTTATCTCCTTTGTCTTTCTTCTTGAAGGAAGAATTCTTCCCTTTCTTGGTCTTAGGACATTAATTTTTACATGTCCTTTCTTGTCACATTCAAAACACCTAAGGGAAGAAGTGGAAGAAGCTCTAGAATTTTGTTATATTTATACCTTCTATATTTCTTACCATTTACAATGAATGCATCTTCTTCATCATCTCGTTCACTTGTTTCATCACTTTCTCGAGTGATGACTTTTGATTGAGCCTTAGTTGTAGCTTTTATAGCAATGTCCTTCCTTTTTCCTTTTTGAATTTCAGCCTCCAGTCTTTCTTCTTCTTCATGGGTGACTTCATGAGTCTCTAGATTACCAATGAGTTGCTCCATCCTCATTGTGGTAAGGTCATTGGCTTTTTCAATGACCATCACCTTTGGCTTGTATTTTGGAGGCAAAATCTAAGGATCTTGGACATCTGGTCTTCCTCACTTATATACTTACCTAATGCACTCAAGATGTTAACAATAAAAGAAAATATTTCATACATCTCACTAATGGACTCATTAGGTTGCACACGAAATTGTTCAAACTTTTGTTTAAGCATGTTAATTTTGGTATTTTTAACTTGAGTGGTAGCTTCATGGATAATTGAAATTTTATGCCATATGTCTTAAGATGTTTCATAGGAAGATATCCTATTAAACTCACTAATAGAAATAGAACAATATAATATTCTTACCGCTTTTGCATTTAATTGAACTTGCTTTACCATATCGGGATTCCATGTTGCATATTTAGTAGTAGGAAGTTCATAAGGTGAAGATAACATCTTCCAAAGCTCTAAGCTGATCCCTTGGAAGTATAATTGCATTCTTCTTTCCCTATAGGTGTATTTGCTTCAATCAAAGCATTGTGGCCGAGTCACATGAGTTCCTTCAAGATTGAGGTTGCTAAGAAAGTTGTCCCCCATTCTTCAAAACCTATTAGGGATCCTTGAAGACCTATTCTAATACCAATTGAATGATCTAGAGGGGGTTGAATAGAGATTTTTGATACTCTAAAATAATTAAACACTCAACCAAAGAAGGAGGATGAAACAATGAAGACACTTTGATGTAGAGTGGTTCCAACCTTTGAATCAATGGTTGTAAGTCCACTACCAAGTTGTCTCCAATTGGGATTTTGAAAGTGATTAATTTTATGTACCTCTCAAAGATGTTACAATAAAATATAGTCACCTTCCTTGAAGTAATCTTCACCTAGAAGTAGCCTCAACCTCCTTGAAGCAACCTTCTTTGAAGTAACCTCAAGCCCTCAAAGAAGTCATCTCCTCCTTGAAGTAGCTCCACCACCTTGAGATAGCCTTCACCTAGAAGTATCCCCAATTTTAAGGCAAATGTGTACCAACATCTATTTCCAAATCCCAACAACTTGGTCTAACAGTCATAAGCTTTGGATCGAGGTTGAGTCGGTCGACTATATTTTCGATCAAAACACTTTCTAGAGCACAAACGTGGAAGGTTTTGAACAGTGCTCAGTATGTTCGACCGAGGTGGTTCTCGATTGACAAAGTCTTCAACCAATGGTGTCTTAGTTGACTATTTTCTCGATCGAGGATGTTCTTGTTTATACTTTTGAACCACCTATTAAATGTGTGTTCTAATGGATGATAATGACTCTAACTATAGGGGGCTGCTAACTAAGGGTTGTAAGTGGATGTGGAAGATCTAACGCTTGATTTACATGATATCGAAGTACTTGTACATTATATTTTTGTACAAGTATTTACATTTGAGTACAATCATGAAAACATAAACAATTAAGCGCATTTGATTTTCAATTTGTATTGATCTTCAACTTTCCACCTATTTGGATCTCCTTGTTTCCTTTAACCTTGAAATAATCAAGTAGCACGTTAGATCCACAAATATGAAATGTTTTTCATCATCAAAACAAAGGATATGTTAATGTCCAATTTAGCCAACAATGTAAACATATGTACAAATTTTCTTTCAAGAAATGCTTGTGTAAATGACTATGTTGTGAATATAGTTGTTTTTAGGTTGCATCCTTAATTGGTCTTGATACTTTAATTCTATTAGCCGAAAAAACCAAGTTGATATGTTATGTCATTGGTTTCTGGGACGTTACAATGTGTGCTTAGGGGAATCTGAGGGTATGGATATATACATGGTGAGTATTTGATTGTGGATCATTTTGTACTTCCGAGCAATATGAAGTTGTGACACTTCAACTCACATGTATGTTTATAGAAATTTTTCCTTTTTTGTCTGGTTAAAAATTGTGTATTTATAGTAGCAATGATCAATTTTGTTAATTTATGCTTAGTTTATACCAATACAAATGGTAATATCATTCTATTTCCATTTATGTTAAATGTTAATAGTTTAATTATTAAAAAGTAGCTTGAACATATCAAAACTAAATAATAACAAATACTATGTTTTGTATGTGTTGGACATATATTTGCATCGGAAAATTATCTTCATTTTAAATTCGACATTAGAATGATATGTTGGAGTTACTTTTTTTGTCTTAAACACTAATTTCCAACAAGCAATGATGTTTTGTATTATGCTCTAAGACATATTTAAACAATTAAATCTTGTAGTTTGGGTCATACATAGAAAGATAGAAACATTGTCAAAAATGAATATAAAAATCTATATTTCAATTGTTTATAACAAGAAGTTTGTGATCTACTAAAAACTCGTCTCCCCACTCCCTCTTGCTGACGACGGTTGATGATTAGGGTTACGGGAGGTAGACGCCCCTCTCTACTCTGTGGGGTCATCTATCTCTTGCAGGTCTAAGGCGCTCGTTGCTTGTGCAGCTTCTTTGATCTCTATGATGGCATCAGATTTGCTGGATAGGTACGCGAGGTTGAGGCTGACGGAAGAGGAAGAGGAACCGTTGGATTTGGACGGAACAGGAAGTGACGATGGTGATAAACACTCTGATCTGGCTCTGGTTGCGTGATTTTTGATGGATAGATCTTTTAACATCAGAGCGATGGAAAGAACATTTGCACAATCGTGGGGATTGAAGGAACCAACAACTTTCAAGAAACTGGAAGGTGACATCTTCGTTATGCAGTTTTACCATAGGTGAGACAGACTAAGGGTGATTGACGGTTCACCCTGGAAATTTGAGAACATGCTATTACTCTTCAAGGAGGTATGTGGTGAAGAGAAATCAGGAAAGATAAGTATTAACAAATCTCCCTTTTGGATTCGGCTTTACGACATGTCGTTGGGTTACTGAGGGGAGAATACCATCGGGGAAGTTGCAAGTAAGATTGGCCCAGTTCTGCAGGTAGACTGTGACGCCTTAGGGTGGGATTCGTCACCAAGAGCCTAGATTCTCTTGGATGTATCGAAGTCGTTCAAACATTTAGTCAGAATTAGGGTTAAAGGGGGGAAGACGGTAGACGTTGAAGTAAAGTATGAAAGACTGGCAAATTTTTGTTTCAATTGTGGACTCTTGGGGCATGTGCATAAAGACTTCCCAAGAACTGAGGAAGACCCAAACACCCAACAACAATGGGGTAATTGGCTGAAGGTCTCTCCAATGAAGAATAGAAGGTTCCACGAGGAAGACAGGCGGAAAGGGAAGAGGCGAGATAGAAATTGGTTTTCAATAGAAACGGGAAGGAGAGGGTGGCGTCGAAGGACAGGTCTTTAGGGAAGGAGGGGACCACAACAGTTGAAAGTAGTGAATCATATCGTATAGCCGAGAAGGCAAGGAGCAGCTCTCTATGGCACCAGGCATATGAAAATGGTTTAAAGAAGATACCACATCATGTTAGTATTTCAAGCTCAGCCTCAACAGTAAATGGCGTTGAACGGCGCGATGGAGTGGAGGAAGCGTAGAAAAAAGGAGGCGAAGGATAGGAGGAAGTGAAGACACAGGTTGCTCACAAAGAGGATAGGGTGGTGACGGCACAAGTAGAACCAGAGATAAGACGTTTCTCTATAGAGTCTTTACTCCGAATTTGTGATCAGTGTCGAGTCGATGAGGAGGCGCCTGATGGGGACGTAGACGGTGAATACCTTATTCGTACTGGCTTTGAAGGTTTAATCAAGGTGAAGGTAGATGAATGGGAGGCAAGCAGAGGAGGGAACACCTTCACGATGGGGCAATTACCTATCTACACGAGAGATCAAAAAAAGAAGAATAGAGGAAACTGAGAAAGAAAGGTAAACAAGGGTGTACAACATGCTAAGAAGAAGAGGGTGTCACGGGTATACAAGATGAGCAAAGGTGCGAGACTGGGAATACTAGAAACACAGGTGGAGTGGGAAGAAGTGGTTGGAAAAAGAAGTAAGGAAATCGATCTTTGTGATATGGAATTGGACTACCTTGACATATAGAGAGATGTAGGTAAAAGAAACAAATTTGGTCAGGAATAGAAGACTGTCACAAATAGGGCTGCACAAGCTCAAGTAGCGGTGTTTGGCGAAGGCCAACACCGTGAAGGACAATGAAAATATTAAGCTGGAATTGTTAGGGGTTGGGTGACCCTGTCACGCTTAGAGCTCTCCAATCTTGGTGCGGGAGAGAGCGCCCAAACATAGTCTTTTTCATGGAGACTATGATTGCAGGAGGAAAATTGGAGGAGTCAAAACGTCATTGTGTCTTTACTGAAGGTATTTGTCTGTCTAGTGTGGGTCATGTAGGGGGCATTGGGTTTTGGTGGAAGAATATTGATGTTGAGATTATTAGCTACTCTCAGCAACATGTGGCATGTTTAGTCCAGGAAGGTGTTAGGGGGCATAAATGGCGCACTGTTGGAATATATGGTTGGGTAGACCAATCACAGAAAGGAAAAACATGGGATCTGATGTGGAAGCTCAAGCAAGAGGTGGAAGAGTCTATTATTTTCTTTGGAGATTTCAATGAAGTTGTATCTAATTCTGAAAAGGTTGGCGGCAATCCAAAAAGGGAAAGGGCAATGCAGAATTTTAGAGATGCTACTGATGACTGCGATCTGGTAGATTTGGGTTATGTGGGAAATATTTTCACGTGGCGCAAAGGTCTTTCCGAGGAGACGCTTATCCAGGAGAGACTTGATAGAGCCTTGGCTGAGCTAGATTAGAGAAATAAATATTCCTACTGCAAACTGTTCAACCTTCCTATCTACGAGTCGGACCATGGCCCCATTATTATTTCTATAGATAACCGTGAGACACACAAGAAGAGAAGATAATTTTTTTTTTACTTTTGAACCAATGTGGATCTCAGAGGACGCATGTGCTGAGACCGTGAAGACAGCCTAGACGAATGGTAGAGGTGGCCTCTTGAACAAAATACAAAGGTGTGGGGAGAAGCTGTAAAAGTGGGCGAAAGGAAAGTTTGGGGAAAGAAGGAAAAAGATCAAAGAGTTAGAAGATGAGCTATGTGTGCTGCAAGGAAGAAAATTAGACTTTTGTATTCTTCAATAGGTAGAGGAAAAATCAAAAGAACTACAGTATTGGTTGAGGAAAAATGAAGAATACTGGTGCGCCCGGGTGAGGATTAAGGAGCTGAAAGAGGGAGATAAGAACATTGCATACTTCCACCAAAAAGCTACAAATAGAAGACAAAGAAATAAGATTGATGGGCTAAAGGATGAGAATGGAATATGGAGAACCGAAGAAAAGGAAATCAATGATGTTGTGCTGAATTTCTTCTCACAACTTTTCATGTCCAGTAATCCATTAGATTTTGAAGCGGCGACCAAGGGGATTGAGGAAAAAATTTCTACAGTGGAGAGTGATTGGTTGGAAAGAGACATTGAGGATGAGGAGATTCTCCAAGCACTGAAATGCATGCATCCCAACAAAGTGCCGCGTCCGGATGGTATGAAAGCTCTTTTTTTCTAGAAATATTGGGACGTGGTTGGACATGACGTGGCCAATTACATCAAAGGTTGGTGGAAAGGAGATAGGAGCCTCATAGAAGTGAATGACACTCTCGTGGTTTTCATTCCCAAGACGAAAAAGCCTTTTGAGATGGGGGAATTCAAACCTATAAGTCTCTGCAATGTTGTCTACAAAATTGCTTCTAAAGTCATCGCCAACATGTTAAAGCTGAAAATGAATGCCATTGTGACAGAAAGCAAAAGTGCTTTCATTCTCGGGAGGCTGATCACACATAATGCACTCATTGTCTATGAACTTTTTCACGCCATGAAGGGGGACAAAGGGAAGAGGAAAGTAAGTCTTGCTTTGAAACGGGATACGTCTCAAGCGTATGATAGGGTTGAATAGGATTTCCTAACCTTTGCAATGAAGAAGATGGGTTTTGGGGAGAAATGGAGGGAGCGAATTTATGATTGTTTGTCTACCGTCCAACATTCCTTTGCTATAAACGGAGATCAAACTAGATGGATAAAGTCGACGCGTGGACTTCGCCAGGGTGATCCTCTCTCACCTTATCTTTTCATTTTATGTGCGGAAGCTTTTTCTACCCTCCTAAACAGGGTTGTCCAGGCAAACCTGGTCCATGGCATTACACCGAGTGGGGGGCATGTATTTCTCACCTCTTTTTTGTAGATGATAACATACTTTTTGCTAGAGTGACAACTGTCGAATGCCTGAAGATAGTTGAAATTATTAGTCAGTATGAACGGGCATCCGGTCTAAAAATAAATTACACCAAGACAGAAGTTGTTTTCAGCAAAGGTACTTGTCGGGAAAGGAGAGACGAACTGAAAATGTTGTTGAATGTCAAAGAGGTGGATCACCACGCTGAATACCTGGGACTCCCAACAGCGATTGGACGGTCAAAGAAGCAATTTTTTAGCTTTATTAAAGAACGGATCTGGCGTAAACTCCAAAGTTGGGCTGAAAAACTACTCTCAAAGTCCAGAAAAGAGGTACATAAAGGTGATTGCTCAGGCTATTCCGACAAATGTGATGAGTGTCTTCCAAATCCCGACGGGCATGTTTGAGGAGATCCAGAGTATTATTTCCAGATTTTGGTGGGGTGTGAAGGAAGGAGAACAAAAGCTTTCCTGGATGAATTGGAAGAAGATGTGCTGCCCAAAGAGGATGGGGGGATTGGGATTCAAAGATGTGGAGGTTTTCAGGCGCTCCTTACAAAGCAGGTGTGGCATCTTGCCACACACCCTGAGTCCCTTGTTCACCGGGTTCTAAAGGCCAAAGTACTTTCTGCATACCTCTGTCTGGGAGGTCCGTAGGGGTCACAATCCTAGCTACACCTGGAGGACGATCTTGTGGAACTCCAAGGCGCTGCTCGTGGAAGGCACGGAATGGAGAGTGGGAGATGGAACTCAAATTGGTATCTGGAAAGATAAGTGGGGGCCTAACACGGATGAACTACTGGAGGTGTATAGGGAGGTCGACGAGGTGACGATATCCAAGGTGTGTGAGCTGATCCGGGCTGACGAAATGCAGTGGAACACGACTCTCATTGAAGCTTATTTTCCTATTGAAGTCGCGCAGAAGATCCTCGACATACCCCTCAGCGTGACAAGACAGGCTGATGTCACTCGGTGGTGGCCGGCACCGAAGGGGTTATTCACAATCCGCTCCGCATACTGGCTGGGACTACTGGGAAAGGAGGAGGCTCGTTCACATGCAGCACAACCGAGTGAGGACATTTAAAGACAAATATGGAGGAAGGGGTGGTTCCCAAGCTGGCGCATTTCTTGTGGAGGACAGTTACTGGGGTTCTAGCGACAAGGGAGCGTCTCTTCGATAGACACTGCACGCATAATGTTGCTCACTTGCTTGTTCACTCTGTGGTGTAGAGAAGAAAACCATCCAGCATATGCTCTTTACGTGCCCCAACGCCACGGAGGTTTGGGACTGTATGCACCCGGAAATACGTAAGAAAGTGGACGACATTCAAGATGCGGCTATTGGCGATGGTCTGAATGTGATACTGTCATGGACAGAGACCGACTTCAAGGAGCAAACGGTGGCGGCTCTTTGGACGATTTGGCGTAGCAAGAACCAACAGAAGACCTTTCTTTTCGAACCTCATTGGAATAAGAAGGACGCTCAAAACATCCACAACATCCACGTTTCTTATCTGTTCAAAAGCTGCATGGCCATGATTAAAGATTATGCTCTTTGGAATAAGAAGGACGCTCAGCAGGGAACGGCCTTGGACGGTACCGTGAAGCGATGGTCTAAACCAGCAGTGGGGTAGACCAAAGTAATGTGGACGCGTCCGTAGGGGCAGAGGGGGCCGCCGCGGCTGGTATGGTGGTGCGTGGAGCTGACGGGGAGCTGCTTGCCGCGGAAGGAGTTAATCTTGGTGCGATGGTTTCTCCTGAGTTGGCAGAGGCAGTGGGTTTAAGGGAAGCGGTGAAATGGGCGGCGGACAGCGGATTCAGCAAGGTTTGCTTCGAGTCAGATGCACTCTCGGTGGTGCGAGCGGTGACGAGTAAGGAAGAACGGCAAGATGCTATCGGCCTCATTGCTGAAGACATTCACTTTCTTAGTAGTAGATTTACTTCATCAAGTTTTTTTCTATGTTCACCGTAGTTGTAACATGTTGGCCCATTCCATTCTACTATGGCAAGGAGAGAACCAACAGAACACCTTTCTTTTCGAACCTCTTTTCCTTCCAGCTTTGTAAACCTTGCTCTTGCCTATTTGGCGGAGTGATTTTAACAAAGTTTTACACCCATAAAAAAAAAGATGTTTGTGATCTACTACAAGTTATGTAGTTACCCGCGGGTCAACTTATGACCAATCAAGATGATTTGAGTGCACTTTTGTACAACTCATTTAGATTCGATTATTTTGAACCACACCCGCCCAACCCACTTATTTGACAGGTTTAGATTTATAATCGGAAAAGTAGATAATGTATAGTAGTGGGGAAGAGACTTCACGAGCCATTTAAAAAGTAGATGATGTTTAAACTTATAATGGGTATGTTTCAAGATTAAAAAAGTAATAGTAATGATTGGTGTGAGAAAATTATCGAGAGATGTTAGTAAAAATGAGTAAAAAGCCTAAGTGAAAATTGCTAGATTTTTTCATATACCGCACACATATTTTGATGATACAAATATTTCCTATTTATGTTACTAAAATGTAAATTTAGTGTTTCAGCTAAACAAAGAATTTAAACAAGATCCTACAATAAAGAACATACTATTATATGTGTTTGGATGCTTGTAGTACAAGTTGTACTAGGTATATGCTTTATAGAAGTGCATTTTGTACAACTTGCTAAGAATGATGTAATAATAAGCGATGATCGGCTGATCTCATCCTAAATCTTATTTTACACTTATACCAAGTCTTTACGATAGTTAGGTGTCATTAAAAAGTTTATTTTATATGTTTTCTAAAAATATAATAGTATTTTTACATATACTATTTCGATTGAACTCTTCTTTGATTGAGAGCAGTCCACAGTCAAAATCTGTGTTTATTTTTCTAGTCATTGTAAACTTGAATTTTGACTTCTAACGGCTAGTTTAGCATTTATCTTGGTCAAAAATACTCCTGACATCTATATCGACCGTTCCTAAGTGTTTCCTATATATAGGAGTGCCTACGAACACTTACGACGTGTTTGGTTCATAATATTATAAGTGAGAAGGACTTGAATCCCATTAAAATCCAATATTTCATGTTTCGTTGCGTAAAAATGACACAAGGATTATAATCCATTTGGAATAGCAGTCGCACCCGAGTAGGACTTATAGGTATTGGGTGGTATAAAACCTCTCAACACCCATCGAACCCGACTCCCGAAAATATTTCCAACGGCGTCTCTTGTGTCTTGCTCCCTGTGTTTTCTCCCTGTGTCCCTAAATCTTGGACGCCTACAAATGATATCGATAATGAAGATAATGTCATCTCGAGACTCTCTCACAAACAAAATCCACCATAGATCCTTCACACAATCTGTCGACTCAAAGATGGCGCTAGAAAATCATTGCACCATCCACTACCAAGCTGGCAACAAAAATGTTCGTCTTTTTATTAACCATTACTTGATTACTTCAACAACTTTCTTCGTCAACTAGTTGCAGAGGAAACTTACTTGGAAACTGACTAATTACTTCTCAGTAGTTTCTCAATTTAAAGATACAATCTTATTCCTCCTATTGTTGATTTTCATCATCGAAATGTTACGATCACGGACACCACATGGTGCAAGCTCATGCTTTGTTTCCTCCTGCAAGCATCTTTCCCAATCAACTGGTTTTTCGATATAATAAGTATGTGTTTTCTTCTTCATAGAACCTATTTTTACAAATAATTTACTTTAACAAACACGATAAAGCATCAATAATTTATTACATTATTAAGCAAGTTTGTTTTCAATTGAATGAGTAGTAGACGATGTTGATCTGATAGCACGTACGTAATTGATCACAGTGTGCCTTTTTTAGCTTCACAAAAGTAGAAACAACGGAACCAATATCCCCACCTTTCTAATCAAATGATACAATCAATTGTCTACGACATGGAAACATTATCATCCAACTTTAAAGAAAGTGGCTAAACTCGTACTTTTGATTGATTTTACATGTTTCACGCTTGTAAAAATCTAAAAAGATAATATCAATAAACATGTAATAGAAAAACATTGTGCTTCTTATTGTTTGTATCATGCTACATGCGTCTTGAATCTGTTGTGTGTATATTTTTTAGAATAGGACTAATATTTTTTTTTGGTGAAGCCAGGAGGTTTTTATTCATCTCACCCCCTCATGCAAGCAAAAACATTGTCAAAGCTACAAGATACATTGTTGTTTGCTGAAGAAAATCTGGTAGTACTACTACCATTACAAGATTTAGATCTAATTAAATTTCCTAACTCAGAAGGGACATTTCTATGATAGATGAAATGTGACCCCGTTTTTTGGTGGCACTTGGCCAAGGCATCAGCTGCCTTATTCCCATCTCTCTTGGTGTGGGACATTCTCCATTGGGCCCTCATCTTCTCCATGATCTTCCTGCAAATGGTGGCTGTTTTGGGACTGTCCCTAGGATCCTTCGCGAAGGCTTCACAAGCAAGAAGTGAGTCAGACTCGATAATAACTTTTTCAAGCTCTAACTCCATAGCAATGTTGACTCCATGTTCGATAGCTTGAAGCTCAGCCATGAGGCTGCAATCTGCCTTGGATCTACGGCTCCATTCCCCTCTCCATTTACCCTCCCAGTTCCTACAAACCGCAGCCATACAAGTCCTTCCGTTTTTAAAGGTGACATCAACATTGATCTTCAGAGTATCATGATGCGGAGGTTGCCAAACGACTGTCTTCCTGGTCTTCGGTTGTCCTTCCATATGGTTCCTTACCTCCGAGAATCTCCTAATGACAGCCTTAATTCTTTGAGTCTGCTGTGTAATGCTTTCCTTCGTATTCTCGAAGATTTTAGAGTTCCTGCACTTCTAAATCGAATGGCAGCCTAAAGTCATGGTGTCTCCCTATATGTCAGTCCGACCAAGCAGAAAGGACAGCCAATTCCATACGTCCATCTCGTGAAAGAAACTATCCCAGAGATTCCGGTTCAGCAGATCCTTCCAAATAGGCTTAACCGTACTGCAATCACGCAGCGCATGCAAAGTAGTTTCTTCCGCCCTTCCACATCTAGGACAGGTACTATCTTCTGTCAGATGACGGATTTTCCTCCAGCTGTTGGTGAGCAAAGCATTGTGTCCCACCAGCCAAAGGAACATCTTAACCTTGGCTGGGACGTTGGATTTCCATATAAGATCCCACTTGCCATCCGTATTGATATTTATGGGATCACGCAGACAATAATAGGAACTTTGGGATGTGAAGTTGCCTTCCTCATTATGAATCCAGGCCCTCAGGTCGTGATCTGTAGTGTTCCCAGGAATAGCAATCTGCATGATCTTGGTGATGTCCTCTTCTGAAACCCATATGTTTAAGAACTCCTCATCCCATTTATTGTCTAGGTTTACAAGGCTAGAAACCCTGAGATCGATGAGATCATCCGGGATGGGTTGTTTAGTCCTTCCTTCTAAACTTTGTGACGAGTCCCACCACTTATCCTTCCACACATTTATGGATTCTCCACTGACGGGGATCCAGTAAGAATTGTCCTCTATGAACTCTTTGCATTTAAAAACTGTGCGGCCAAGCCTGGAAATATTAGGAATCAGCTGGTTATTTTGCTTGTGTAATCTAGTGTACATACATTTGTACCATGGAGAGTTCCTTCCTGTAACAACCTCCCAATGGTGCTTGCTAATGAGGGCGAGGTTCCACTCCCTTGTAGCTTTAATACCTAGGCCACCCTTCTTTTTGCTGACCGTCAGCTTGTTCCAAGCCACCAAAGACATTGGATGGCTCTTGTGAGCACCTCCCCAGACAAAGGATTGAATGCTACTGTCAATTCTATGACAAATCTTAAGAGGCAGGACTGAAGTTTGTAGCACATAACCTGGAATGGCGCTCAAGCTAGATTTAGCCAAGGCTACTCTACCTGCAAACGATAAACACCTTGCAGACCAGGCATTGACGTTGTTGTTAATTTTGTCCAGCAAACCCCCATACATATCATGTCTAACTCTACCGTGGATCAAAGGGACGCCCAAATATTTTCCCATATCAGACACTTCCGAGAAACCACTAATGTGGCACAGGTGTTTCCGGATTCTGGAAGGCACATTCTTGGAGAAATGAACACATGACTTGTTGACAGAAATGGATTGTCCCGACACCTCCCCGAACTCCTTGAAACATTGGATAATAGTCCTCATCTGCTCCTCCGTTGCTTTGGCAAACAAAATCATATCGTCGGTGAAACACAGGTGGGAAATAGAAGGTCCATTAGCTGTAAGCTTACTAGGGGTCCAATTTTTGTTGCACACCTTGGCCTCAATCAACTGACTCAGTCGTTCCAGGCACAAAACGAATATATACGGGGACAGTGGATCCCCTTGTCGGAGTCCACGTGTGGCTTTAAACCTGCCCACCTCCTTTCCTTTCCAAATGATTGTCACTTCTCCACCCGAGATGGAATTCATAATATAAGAAACGATGGTCCTCGGAATGCCAGTCTTATTTAGAGTATCTTCTATAAAAGGCCATGTCATTTTGTCATAGGCCTTCGAGAGGTCCACCTTGATGGCCATGGTTCTAGGACCTCCCTTCCACCGCATCATGTGTAGAATCTCCTGGACCACTACAATGTTGTCCGAGATTCTTCTACCTGGAATGAAGGCGCTCTGAGCAGGAGAAACCCATGTTTGTAGGTGATTCTTAATCCATTCAACCACCACTTTAGAGGCCAGCTTTAGGATCAAATTGTTAAGAGAAATAGGATGGAATTGTGCACAGCTGTCCGGTTTGCCTACTTTTGGAATCAACACAATGCTTGCATTACACATCTTATCATTGAGGTTTCTTCCACTAAGAGCATTCTGAATGGTCTGCAAGGTGGAGAACTTCACAATATGCCAATTCGCCAACATAAAGGAGTCATAAACTCCATTGGGGCCGTAGGCTTTGTTTGGGTGCGTTGATTGTAACGGTTTATAGACTTCATCGAGGGTAGGCACCCTACTAAGAGCAGCATGTTGTTCAGCTGTCAGAGGTGTAAACCTACCAGAAAAATTAGTAATTCTCTCCTGCTCAGTAGTATGAGGTTCGGTGAAACTGGTTTTGAAATGATCGAATATGAGATGTTGAGTTTCTTCCTCATTCATCGTCCACTTACCATTCGACATTCTCAGAGTTGTCACATTGTTGGATCGTCTTCTTTGCTTAACAAAAGCATTGTAGAACTTGGTATTAAGGTCTCCTTCACAAGTCCATTGCAGATGGCTCTTCTACTTCCAATCCTCTTCTTCCTCCTGGAGAATTGCTTGATATTGAGACAAGAACTCGCTACAAAGACTGTCGGTGGTAACGTTGTAGTTTCTTTCCATATGTCCTTGCAGGTTGGCAATGTTCCTTATCAGCCTAGCCTTCTTCTTGGCAGTAATAGAAGCATGATCCTCAGCCCAGTTCTTAATACCAGAATTTTCTCACTATGAAACTCAATATTGTTGTCCCAAACATCTTTCAGCCTGTTCTGAAAATTGACGTTAATCGACCAGGATCTCTTGATAAATAAACTCTGGGTAATCTTGCCCCTAGTGGTGTCCACTACTGCAAGAGGGCTATGATCAGACCATACACGAGGAAGGTGTTCCACCACAAACTATGGATATTTGATAATGAAATATGTGTTAGCTACTGCACGGTCAAGCCTGGTGTGCTTTTCTCCATGTTTGTAAGTGAACTTCATACCTGAGAACCCCAAGTCAGTTAAGTTTGCTTCAAGGAGGGTGTTGGAGAATAACTCAGCTTCCTTATAGTCGAAACCTTTGCAACCTTTCCTTTCACTAGGGTTTAGAGTTGCATTAAAGTCTCCCAAGATGATCCATGGCTTATGAAATTTCTTACCCATGGCTTCTAGATGCTTCCACAGAAGAGTTCTGACCTACACATGAGGATTGGTGTATACAAAAGTAATGTAGGTGCTATTATTCACCAGACAAGTAACGAATTGTCTGTGACTATTAATAACTTCAACTTTGCAGTCTGCATCTTTCCAACCCACCCATATTCCACCTGCAAACCCTCTCGCCTCCACTCTGTGTGATTTATCAAAACCCAGCTTTCTGAACGTTTCGAGGGCATCATCTCCGCTGATTCTGGGTTCCAAAATGGCCACAAGCTTTGCTTTCTTCTACAAGATCATGTCTTTGAGGACACAGTGTGTATCTTTATTGCCGATTCCTCTAGAATTCCAACAGATCATATTGATCATTAACAACTGGTAAAGGTGTAAGGGTACTGAACAGTACCTACTGGTCATTCTCCTGTGGATCCCTGTTCTCTTTCTCTGCCTCCTCCTCTTCAATTCCTTCCAACGCTGAAACTAGACCCAATTTCAGTCGCTGGCTTTTTCTTCTTTTTTCATTAGGTGGTTTGAATTTGGTATGCTTTAGTTTGGGTATACTCCCTTTGAGAATAGGACCAATATGAATGTCTTGAATTTGGGTTTTTGTAATTCCATTGAGTACATTGTAACATCATAATTATTTTTTAAATTTGAAAACTTCATATTATAAAGTTAACTTTCTAGTCACATGTATCAGTCTCAATGATCATCAAAAACACAATATATTGATTAGAGGAATGATCGTGAATGATTTAAGAAAATCCATAATGAATCCTATCTTGTTTCACATCCAAATATAGGATGGGACCACCCAAAATCACATCCACTATATATGCATTTCTATTCCATACTCTGACATGATGTGTAAATTTGTTCCGGCAGACCAAACACTCCATTAGGATACACACTTGAGCATATCTAATACATGCATGCTATCTTTTTTTGAGCTTAAAATTCTACATTGCTATCTTGAAATCTAAGTCACATCTCAACAATTGTGTCATACTCCAGCAAATATAGTCTTTCCTATCCTTGTAGAAATTGATCATCACTTGTTCACAAAGAACTGTATATTCTAAATCTTCTGAAGAATTGATATGTGTATATTGTGAGTGTTGGTGATTCTCCTCTTCAATCTTGTTCAACAACATTGTTCATGTGTTCTTAGACTACTTGTGAAAAGGCTACCTGGGGACTTGCTAGAGAAGAAAGAGTCTTCTCTTCAGCGTTCTTCCTTGTGCATTAAAGAAAAGGTGAAGATTTTGTGCTCTTCCTTGGTCATTAAAGAAATTTGATACTCTTGACTGATAAAGAAGAGGTGAAAGTTTGACGCTTTTCCTTGGTCGTGAAAGAAGAAGGTAACAACTAAATTTTGTTTTATTTCTTGTAAAGTTAATAAAATTTGATTGTTACTAATCTTGGTTGGGAGAAACCACGTAATGGACTGATGTATTTTGACGAAGTCACTCTACATGGGGTGTCTCTTCTGGTTTGCTTTTTTTGTCCAATTACTTGTTGTAGATTTCTGTTGCATTATCTTTTAAGAAAGTTGCAATCTAACCTCCTTAGTATTTGAGATTATGTAAGACTTTTATTAGCTCTGTTCATCCTCCTTCTAGAGCACATCAGTTGGTATCAGAGTTGCATTATCTTTTAAACAAGTTACTTTCTATTTGCTCCAATTAGCCACCACTATAGATTTCATTATCATTTCTAATTGTGGTTAACTAGTGGTCTTTTATCATCCTTAATGAGATTGGATTCTTTAGGAAAGAGAGCACACAACAAGTTTTAAATGCTTCATGGAATTGTTTGGCAACATGTTTGCAGTTATTAAATTTCCATAATGAAGCATTACTTTCTATCTATACATGCCACTCATGTTCCACTCTTTCTATGGGTAGTCATAAATTTGGTCAAAAGGGCTTGGTCAAATTTGCAATTTTTTAACACTGTCAATTGTTAAATGTAGTAATATATTACTGACTTGGGATGCTTTGCAAATAACATAAATTGTTGGTTGTTGGTATTCTTTGGTCAAAGATGTTTTGGTAGACATTGAATGTATTATTGAAATTTATTGACAATATGTCCATACTTGACAACTTCAAGGCATTTCCATCATTCATATTGTTTATCTTTTTTCATGTGCTCCATTCATGTTCTGCTTAATGGTCAAATATATGTATGAGTTTCCACACATTCCAAATAATGTAAATTTGTTGACTTATTTCTTTTTAACACCATTTCCACCTTGATAAGTATATAATTTATAGACAATGACAGATTTATGTTGTGGTGCCTACATTCCAAAAACTAGATTTATTAAACGTGCACATTTAGAAAAAGGATAAATTATGAAAACACTAACCATGAAACGATTAAAGGCATATCATGTGACGTATATTTCCATATTTGTTAGATTATGTTCTTAATGTCTTCTATATACCAATTATGGGCTTAATATTCTTGAAATTTGGTCTAGAGATTCTTTGTTGATCTCATTTTTGTACTTATTAGCAATCTCTATCATGTAGGACTTCACATTCCTTGCATTGGCATTGTGACATTTTTTTTATTTGGCATTATTAATGGTGTCATTATATCAATGGTGGACTTAACATTCCTTATTATTGGCTTACAGATTTTTTTACTTATTATGCTTAATAGGGTCTTTTTATCATGAAGGACTTAACATTCCTTTTATTGGTAATTAGACAATAATTTCTTCCTTTATCAAATATAACATTTTGTATGTACAAGGTACCCTTTTTTAGTTGTGCATTCATATTGATTTTTTTTATTCGATTTGGAACACCATTATCTTTTGTTGAATACGTATATCCCCTCTCCAAAATGAATATCTTGTTGAGGTGGAGTGTTTCCTTGAGGGGGGCACTGGTAAGTATAACCCCTTTTTTACTTCGAAAAAGATGGAGGAAAATACATAATTTAGCTATATACAACAATTTAAAGCTATGATGTTCCAAATTGTAAGTTTTCAAATTATTTGATAGAAATATTTCTAATCATCAAAAAGGGGGATATTGTTGGCTTTTTATATATGCCACACTCATATTTTTAGTATGTAAATATATCCCATTTATGTTACTAAAGTTCATATTTAGTGTTTCAAGTGATCAAAGAATTTAGATAAGATCCAATAATAAAGAACATGCTATTATGTATGTTTTGGATGTTTGTAGAACAAATTGTATTGTGTAAATGCTTTGTAGAAGTGCATTTTGTAGAACTTTCTACAAATGATGTAAGAACAAGTGATGATCAGACCAATCCTATCATAAACCATGATCTAACTTATGAAAAGTATTTAGGATAATTAGAGGTCATTAAAAAAATTATCTGATATGTTTTTTTCAAAATATAGTAGTTTTTTTACATGGAATATTTCGACTGAACTCTTCTTTAACTGGGATCAGTCTGCAGTCAAAATCTACAATTTTTTTCTCACTGTTGTGAACTTGTCTTTTGACTTCTAATGACTAGTTTAGCATGTATCTTGGTCAAAATACCCCCAACAGCTATATTGATCATTCCAAAGTGTTTCTTATGTACGAGTGACCATGAACACTTAGGATGCACACTTAAGGAAAATCTATTACATGCTATCTTTCTCCAAGCTTAGAATTCTACATTACTTTCTTCAGATTTAAGTCATAGCCCAATAATAGTGTCATACTCCCCCAAATATAGCATTTTCTATCTTTGTGGAAGTTAATCATCACTTGTTAGTAGAGATATTCACATTGTAAATCTTATGATGAATTTATATTTGTATGTTGTGAGCATTAATGTTCTTTGCTTCCAATCTTGTTCAACAACATTGCTTGAGTGTTATCAGACTAATTATTGTAAGAACGTTGTCTGGGGGCTTGGTAAAGGAGTCTTTTCATCAATGCTCTTCCTTGACTGTTAAAAAAGAGGTCAAGGTTTGGTTCTCTTCAAATATGTTAAAGAAGAGGTGATGGTTAGTGCTCTTCTTTGGCCATTAAAGAAGAGTTTTCGTGCTCTTCTAAGTCATTAAAGAAGAGGAGAAGGTTTGGTACTCTTCCTTGGCCGTATGTAAGGAGTGGGACCCAATAGGTGACCACTCCTTAGTTAATTCAAGAAAATAAATTTGCATAATCCCATGAACACAAATATAACCAAATAAAAATGGTGCAATATTTTTTTCTCAAAAAGATAGTACAGAAATATAGTTTGTGGAAGTGGAAACTAAAAATCTAACTATTATATAAATTTATTATTAATCTTCACATTGGGCCTTATAGGCAAAGTCTAAATTATGAATCTAATTATTAGAATCATATTGTGGTGAGCAATATTCCCATCTCAAAACTCATACTTGCACTTCGTCTTGAGAAAAGACCTCTCCTCCCTAAACCTTGGTCTGAGCTAACTCTGGGTGGGTCGAAAAACAATACTGATGAAAAAGGAAACAAAATGAAGTATGTTAGTAAATTCTGAGTATGCACATAGTTAATAATTGGGCAATAATTTAAAAGAAGAAATGAATTGAATAAAGAGGGGTCGATATCAAGATATCTGAATAAGAAGAGTTTGTCAAGAGGATTTAACACGTCCTAAAGATGAGTCATTTATTAACCAGAATATGATAATTAAAAGGAGTCTTGCCATGCACTTGTACATTACAAAATAAACAATCGCATGGTGATATAAATACTGACTAGCATATACTAAAAAGCAAGATCAGAATTCATGTATATCATACCAAGGGAGGAAAGACTAAAATCTCAGTGCCAAATAAAATATAATAGCACAGGAGGACTAAAACCTCAGTGCATTGACAAGAGGACTAAAACCTCGTGTTCTAAATTAATAAATTGCAGTAGGACTAAAACCTCAGTGCATTTAATATGGTGTCACTACTTCTGGTTATGACTAGTTTATCACTCATGCTAATAGGGCAGGAAAAAACAAGTTAAACTTATTTTCATGCAAAGGATTAAGGAATGATAGTTTTCATCAAGTGGGGTCAAAGGACCCAAAAAATTAATAAGATTAGGTTAGAATACCATTGAAGTGACTTTCACATATCAATATTAACAAATTAGGGAGCTATTCATAATGAAGAAAACCATCATAAGAAGATATGAATGTCCACAATTTGATCAATGGCTCATATGGGAAAAAGTTGTTCATTCATAATATTATGCCCAAGTTTAAATAGAGTAGATGTGCATACCTAGATTTGAGTATCAAGTTAGAGAACGAATTCTACCCCTCCAAGCCTAAAGTCCACTCAAACCTACAAATAGCTTTTGGTCCATTAATTAGGGTTCAATTTTAAATTATATAAGTATAGTAAAAATCATAGAAAATCAAATCCATCAGTAAAACCCTAGATCCACTCTTAACATTGACCCGATATTAGGTTTAAGGTTCTTTGGTAGTATCTTGACTCAAAATCACAACTATATTAATTGTAATATAGTCTTTAGTTATTAGTAAAATCAAAGTGAAGTCAAAACCCTAAAAATCTAGTCTTTAAAACTTGGAAATTAGGTAATAAAAATTATACAAAAATAAAGAGAAAATTCTCGGGATTCTAAAACATTTTTTTATTTTTTGGAGATTCCAGTAAAAAGATATGATTTTTCAAAGATTCATACATTGTATTAATTTATTAATAAAATAAAATTTGTGAAGGTCCAAGTCCTTGCATGTGGGTTCGAACTTTAATGTGTGACAAGGTAAAATGTCATGTTCATATATGTGGGTCATGTGAGAATTTTTTATTAAATACATTATATTAAGAGGAATACCCATATAGAAAATCAATTACCGAAAGAAAACAAGGGGTTGAACTCATAACTTTCCTTGTGATCATCTTTTCTTTCCTCTAGCATGCCATGGTTGTGTGCTTGTAGTAGCAACTCGGGTGTGAAGATTGGGTGATTCTCATCAAGCAAACAATCTGTGAAGCTGATGAATCAAATACCAAGAGGAGGACATGGTGGATCATACCCCGATTGTGATTCATCAAAGACGAGTGGGTTGGTAAAGATGGAGAAGAATAACTACTTGATGGTGAATGATCAAATGATTTGAAGAGAAATTGTCTCAAGGGAACCATCATTCGAAGCGAGACGAATCCCTGTAGGGGGTTGAATGTATATAGGGTTCATTCTTAGGGTTTCTATGGGTTGGCCGTGAGAGACTTGGGCTCCAAGATTTGGGAAAAACTTAAATACTCCTTGATAGGTTTCGAGCAAGGCATCCTTTGGTGCAGAATTCAAAAAGGAACATCCTGACAAAGAACTTTTGAGAAATAATGCAATATGTAGAGAGAAATCACAATTTTATCTTTGGGCAAAACCATAACATGCTTCCTTTTTTGGGAACAAGGTTAATGGTAATCGGTGAATTATCAGATCATGATCTGACAGTGGATATGTATGGTGTTCCTCTACCAAGGTGACGTGACTCAAATGCAGTCCTAATCCATTTTGACTAAAGTGACATGTTATTAATTCCTTTTTCTTTATCAATCAAATTGGGTGAGTAAATAAAGTTCAAATAAAGTGAAACTTGGTGGGTAAGGTAATAAGACCACAAAGAATCCAATTTTGGAATTAAATTTGCCTTTTTAAAAATGTTAATGTATGAAACACCCAATATAAGGAAAAGTATATTTTTTCATATTATTACATTCCTTTATTATTTATTAACCAAATTTTGTGTATATCTCTCTCTTAAATAAAGTATCCACAGAAAAATCCAAAAGAATAATTTTGAACTTAAATGTCTTCATTTGATAATTTTTCACAATCAACTGATGAATAACCCCAATTTCTTATATGAAGGCTTCAATTATTTGTACTTTTGTCTTAAATTCTCATATTTGAAAGATATTAACATCCTAGTACCTACTAATCTAATAAGAGAGTTCAAAATAGCATATCACATTATTTCTTCAAGTTTGGGTTCATTATACCACTCCACCCCTTAAAAAGGATTTCGTCCCTGAAATCCAAACAACCTAATTAAGAGCATGTAATATACTTCTACATTGTGAGTATAGTTTTATTGTACAGATTGGTACAAATTTCCTTAAGGGTGTCAAATATGTCTACCCAAGGAGGTTTGAAAAGGCTACACAGGTACCCCAGTTATGTTGTAGTTATTTTGAATGTTTTAGTTTGACGAATAGCCCAACAGTTAGCTAATGTGTTTCTAGTCAAACTAGTTTTCTAGTTCTTAATGATCAAGGCTTTTAAAATCCTTCCTAGAGAAGGACATCCTAAAACTCAACTAGTCACTTTATATGGGTGGTGTGTGGTATGATGACTATGTTCCTATAGATCTTTTCAAGGAAAAGGTATCAGTTAGACTAATAGGTTAGAGGTTTTGGTCTTAAATGATACATGTTTTGGTCTTAAATGATACTTATCCATACAAACCATTACATGGTGGTGACTTGGTTTTTTAAAACATCGATAAAATCCAAAACTTCTCCTTTGCATTTATAATATATATATATATATATATATATATATATATATATATATATATATATATATATTATATATGTATGTGTATATATATATATGGGATTAAGATAGAAATATTTCTCTCTGTCCCCCCCCTCTCCCATGCCCATGGCAGAGGCCGAACGTCCGGGAGGGTGGTAAATCAAGGCGGAAACTGGGATTCAAACCCCGGTTCCTTTTTTAGGGGATATCGTGCTTGACCACTTGAGCCACTCCTTGTTGGCTATATATATATATATATATATATATATATATTGTCATTAAAAAATGTCCAATCCAAATTTGAAAATGTGGCACCAAAATCAATACGACACCAAGTCACCCACGATAGACCATATACCAATCTTCACATGGCCCTTAAAGATATTGCTTTCCTTCTGTAATCCAATGTGAACAATCATAAACTGGTTCAAGATCGAGGTACTTGCATATGAGAAAAATATAATTGAATGTTACCTTCATGTACTGCATGGGTGCCTCCAACGTCTATAGCATCTAGTACAAAAGCTAGACATGCACGTCTCTCAATCAGAGGTCTTCCTTGCTTGTTGGGGTGGTGGTTGTTGTCGCACAGGTGGATGAGAAGGGGGTGGTCCACTATAAAGTTGTGGTCATTGTGGCGTAATATGTCAAGCTAAACTACAGTGGTCATAGACCCAGGGTTTATCATTTCTCTAAATAGAAGATTCTTCCAAGTTGCATTTGTCAGGAGGATGATGAGGTGACATCCTGAACACCTTCTATACCTCTGCTTGTCACCCGAATGTTTTCTCTTATTGTTGTTGATACCATACTCTGAAGCTTGATATCCCAGATAAGATTTGATGACTAAGGCCTTTCCAACCATCTACTAAAAAGTAAGAGGAAGCTGAGAGATAAGAGAATGATCTACACGGTAGTTGAGTCCTTACAAGAACAAGTCAGCTCTCCGATCCTCACTCAACCCAGCATTATAACATTCAAGCAGTAGGTATCTTTGTACATATGCGGGAACAAATAAGGAACCTTGTTGTAGACTATATAATTTGGCTTCCTTCTTCTTAAAAGCATCAATGTAGATGTATTTCCGACTGAATAGTGGCAAAAATTATTCCCAGGCCAAATTGGAAATGTTTGGATCAAGTTGCAATTAGCCCATTTTCAGGGTCTATCTTACAATATGTCACATGTAAGTTGTGATTCATGTACCTTAGAATCTTGAGAGAGAAGTTGATTCTATGGGGCACCTTGTTTGGGCCTTGGTTGATGAAGTGACACCTTAAGCTTTTCTTTGATCATGGTGTTCATCTCTTCTTGAGGTGATCTTGTGGATGAGGAGTTGATTATAGTTGGACCTTCTCTGTCTTGGAGCTTGTACCTTTGGAGTTTGATCTCTTCATAAGGTGGGTTATATAACTTTCGCCTCTTCTATTATTGCACCATAATCTTGCTTGCATGTTTCTGACCTAATTTTTAAAACATGAATGTAAGATGTTAGATAATAATCTTATGATCTAGATTTATGATTTGTTAGTATTCTTACATGGATTACTCCTTCTTATAAACCCTAATTTCATGAACCTAATTGTAACTAATGAAGGAGTGGTTGATGATTACATGCAATATGATCTCTGGATTCTATCCCCATACTATGTTTTGGCTCTCACATGATGTTGGAGGTTTTCATATTGGATTTCATGAACTTGACACATGTTTTTCCTCTTATTTATCATGGTTTTCCATATGTGTTTTGTGACGTTGGTTTTAGGGTTTTTTTGTCCATCGTTTCATGGAGTTTTCTCCTTAATGATGCTTGGCTTTCTTAACAAATCACCATCTATTTTGATCATGAATTATATTTATTTTTAAGATGTTCATGTGTTGCTTAGGTAGCTTGACCATTATGGTCACTACACCCACTCTCATGCTAGTCTTCTCTACATATTTATGGGTGTTGCAGGCACTACATTGCTAACCCTAATCACCCTTGGTTGTTACACCTTGTGCCCTTGTTGGTCGTTACATGCCTTGGTGTATTTTGGTCAAAATGGCTTTTTTTTGGGTTGGGGTCGCTATATCTTTTCCCTTGTTGTGTTCTCTACCCTTTGTTGATGGTTGTGTTGCAGTTGCAACTGTAAGGAAACACAAGCATAGAGTATAGCAATGAAAACAAAAAATTTATCTATCTGTATTCCCATAATAGCAAGATCACGTCAACTACTATGAAATAGGAAGGATGGTTTATCGATTTTATACCTGGTCCTGGAGTAAGTCTAGTGAATACAACTTGTTGCAGTTGCAACTATCTTCTAGTTGCTCTTAGACGGTGGCTGTGCATCTCTTGGTCTTCACCACAGACAACAGACATGAAAACTTTTGTAACAACTCCTATGCTCTCACCACAGACTGTAGGCTAAAGTTACCCTCCTAGCGGCAGCCAAAGGACTCCTGCCTCTAGAGTAATCCACACAGACCAACTAGAACTCCTATCATTCAACTAAAATGGACATGAAGGAGTTGTCCCTCCAATTGGTGTACTAGTTACCAACTAGCTCTCCCATAACAATGATCCTCCGTTATCCTCTCATGTAGTTGTCCCTCCCTAGTATGGTAGGACTTTCTTGGGATCTTTTGGTTACTACAACAAAAGAGGACAACAATTGTCAAAGCAACTAATTCTCAATTATTTATGTTATTGTTGTTCTCTGGGAAACCCCAATACCCCTCTATTTGTAGGTGAGGGAAGGGCTAGGGTTCCCTGTCTGTTTGGGATCTATGCGGGAGTGAAAGGGATCGGAAGATCTTGAATTTTCACAACCTACGAGACACCAAACTATTGTCTGATAGTCCAGACGGTCATTTGGCACTATGAGCGTACTGCGACATGGTCATTTCGCACTTTCCCAATCACATACGAAATTGGAAAAATAATTTTGCATTAATGATAAACATTAATTTCTTGCACCAAAAAATTGTGCAATTGAAATGATTTGGGAAAGTATCTAGAACTTTCTTCAGCCTAATAGAGAAATCTCACACATGAGAGATGGTTGTCTCACTCACCCACACAACCGTCTGATGAGCCAAGTTGAACCAATTGGTTCAACTGAAATGAACCAGTCAGTTCACACCTCAGTTTGGTAAAACCTTAGCCAATTTGATGTATGATCAGCCTGACAACCCAAACATCTATCTCAACACTTGAGACGATCATCTGGTGCACGCAAATGGCTATCTCACTTTGTGAGATGATTAGTTGGGGTGTAGTCAGTTGATCTATTATGTGAATTGAGTATCTAAACACTTTAGTAATAGATACAAGCATCATTGAAGATTAAACTCCTCTTCTAGATGAGCTCTATGTGGGTGACCCTATAGGTCCCATATCACAATCGCAGTGAATGTCCATAACTAACTTATGACATCACAAGAAGAGAGTGGTGCCTAGTCACACATCAGTGCTACCCAAGTGAATGGAAAGTTGGAGAACAACTTCAACCTACAATTTGTGTAAGGTGTTGCAGTGATTCTATAATTCCTTTCTCACTGATATCTGGGATGAAATCGAGGCATGGAATCATCATCCTCTCAACGTTGAATCCATGTTACTTAAACCTAGGGTAGAATGTCTGAGATAATGTGACCTCAATATCAGATATTGATACACATGTGCATGCACATGAGTTTCTCAGCCAAACTTATTAAGTGGACACGATATCAGTATCCAGTAGGAAGGACAAATCTCATCTCTATCACTCACAGTCAGTCCCCATTTGTCAAAGTCACCCAATCATCATTGTTATAACAACCCATGTTTCAAGACTGTGTTTGATGATTTCAAATTGTACCCAATGACATGTGATGAGTGCAGTGATTTTAGGTCTAAGAATCACAATCACCATATTAACTATGAGAGATGACTATGCCACCAATGATGGTTTCCATGTGTCACACTTAAGGTGGGTCTATCTGATACAATATTCTCTAACATGTATCTGTGTTCTTGGTTTGATATTGACATTTCATGACTAATGAGATTGTGTCATCAACCAACCCACATTCTAGTCTTATGTGTTATTGGTGTCTATCTACCTTCCATAGTAACAATTGACTAGGTACATAATAAGAATGTACATACTCTTAGCATTCGTATGATCTCATTCTCCAAGTCACGTATTTGAAGACATACGTCATTGAGTATTGTCATTCTTTAGACATTCATAATATTTCTTCATTATCTCATAATTGAATGAAATGGAATGAATTGGAAGCTTGCCTTTGTGATTCTTAATCAAATCCTTTATGGTATATGCCATGTCAATAATCATATGATGGGCTCTCTAGGAATACCTTACCAACAGACTCCCACTTGCACTTAGAGCCAATCACCCATGAATCATATTCTCAATGATCTAATCATGTCCACCATGTTTTTTCTGTGCTAGTGCTAATTCAGTGGGTTAGTAAAACTTTTCTTTATAGTCGGTATATTGCATGTTTCCTTATCTCTTCGTTGTATGAGTTTTCATATGACATGGAACTATCGTAATATGGTTTCTGACATTCCTAGTCTAACAATTAGCTCCATTATTGTCACAGTATTACTATTGAGTCATCAATGGTTGGAACATCTATAAGTTCATCATATGAACTTCGAGATCCATATAGTATCACTTCGTGTTCATAATACAAGTATACCCAACTTATATTATAGAATTCAATTGATAGTTATTAGTTTGGAACCATTCCAACTAACAAAATTTCTCCTTTTAAATCAAATATATATTTTATTGTGATCACTTTGTCATTATGGAAGCTTGCATCGATGTAACTCTTTACATCCAACTCTTCATCTATTGCTATCTTCTATTATTAGCAATTTATCCCTAGATACTTCTCAAGTATGAATGGATAAATGCCTTTCCAATAACCCATATTGGAATTTAGTATCATATTGTCATGTCCAATACATACAAGATTATATGGGATAAGAACATTTATACCATTCATGATAGATCCAATGCTACAGCCTATGGTATGTCATTTCCATTTTCATAAGAATTAGATCATGTGGTCCATGAGAGATTAATTTGGATTCTCTCTCATTGAATCCTTTCCATGTAGAATTCTTTCAACATCTTGCCAATATATGTGCTCAAACTTATATTGTGAAACATTCCAAAACTATCTCTATAGATTTTGATCCTTATCTCATAATATGTTTCACTTAATCCTTCATTATTGAAGGGGTTTTCCATGCCAGTTCTCAATATTCACAATATTGGGATGTTATTCCTCAACATATGTGGAATATTCATATTTGTTCCCACTAAATCTTTTATAATCACAAATTTCATCCTTTATCTTAATTCAAGTCTAACTTTTTGACTATCTTGTAAAAATAAAAGATCCATCCTCTGAGATGCTTGTTTCAATCCCAGATTGAACTTTGTAGTTTATATGCTTTATTTACATTCGTGAAGTTATAAAACCTTTTAGGTTGTGTCATGTACACATCATGTGATGTATTCCCTTAAGAAATTAAGTTTATCTTCATTTGCTAAATATCCTAGATATTTTAACTACAACAACAAGTTTGAAAATTAGTGAAGGAATTTCTATCATGTTCAACAACTTGAACTTAATTTGAAATTAATATTCAACCAATTTGTCCTTTTATGTTATCCATGTAGATCTTTGTTACAAGATCCTATTGCACCCTTTAGGTATTACCCCTTTAGGTGGCGCTATCAAGGTCCTACCTTGTTATCTTACATGGATCCCATAATGGCTTTGAGCCATAAATCAGATTATGGCACTTGATAGTTTCTAGATGATTAGTTGGCTCATCCTATTATGACCAACAAATCTAAATTCTTGGATTCACAATCCTCCAATTTCATATGTGTTCTACTAGCACTATTTTTTCTGTGTTATATGATGAACTTGAAATTTCACAACAACTTCTGATTCTCTTAATTCTCATTGTACCCTTTTGTTGACCTCAAACATTTCAAGTTCTACTTTTACTCTGACTGATTCTTTAGGAACTCATTTATCCTATCAATAAAACAATTTTTGTTAATGGATTGGGATTGATAGCAATATCCAATAATCATGATTTATTGATAAACCTTCTCAAGAAACTACTTTCTCAATGTAGGTTTCAATTATTTATACATGTTGGGGTATTCCCATGTCATATCATATATGATGTCTTCATAAACCATTTAGACAGTACACTATTTAATTATCGGTATGTATATTTATGAGGGTATAAGAAGATTATATTAATTGATAATCATATCATTACTCATCATGGTATAATTCCTTCATTTTGACACATCATCTTGTTTAGATGGATTTAACTAGTGATACATTCTCATAGTCCTTTCTTGAAGGTTCTCAAGGTATTGATGCAAAGTATTTCAACATTTGATCTCCTCAAATTTTCTTAATGCTTTCATGAAAGTTATACTTCATTTATAATCTCCTTGAACATTCCAATATATTAATGCTTCTATTTTATTTAGTATACATCATCATATTACCAGTAAATGAAAAAGAGGTATAATTAATTATCTATAGCATTCTTTCTATGAGATACCCATGCATCATATGTATGAGTTACGATGGAATGTTTATCCTCCCACTACATATAGTGAAGGATGACATGCCACTTTGTGCGTAAATAACATTTTGCATGTTTCCTTAGGTTCGGTATACAAGGGAATCTAGATTAAATCAATATGCATTCTAGACATGCATTTCTTAGATGTACATCCAAGGTGACTATTTCTAATGATAATCTTGAGTTATCAATTATATTCCATTAGTATTAATGTTATAAACATTTATCTCAAAATCTTTCATACAAAGATCATTATATGTTTGGGCGTTGCCATGCCAGATCATATCTTTTGTAACAGAAGCATTAATATCTTACTTTATTTTTTTGTCATCCTTGTCATACAAGATGCTTTAAAGTAAATGTTTCTATTCGATGGCATAATGAAATACTAGTTCACTAATTCTATTACATGCCCATTGGGCTAAAATAAATTTAAATATGTATACTAAATCTTTTGCAACTCTTTCTCTTCTTTGTCCATATTTGTCCTTCCAAGGCCCATATGCTGGAAAGTCCTTTATAGTTCTCATCAGATCATGCACCTCAAGTATGTTAGATATCTATTATGTATCACATACCAAAGTGAAGAAGAATATAATTTATCTTATAATGTTTATACCTAAATTGGAGGCCGCAGTGCCTTCCTTCTTCCTCTTTAGTTCCTCTAAGCGTAGTGGGAAATTTCTTTTCCAATGTCCAACCTGGTGACAATCAACTCTTATTTTCTTCAATCCACCCTTCGCTTTGAGATCTGAATACATGGGTTTTTGGCTATCTTTAGAACTCTTATTAGCTTTGCCTTTTCCTTTAGACTTCCCCTTTGTCTTTTTTATCATCATCACAAACTTGGGCTTGTCTTTCTTCAACTGTCCCTTAATTGTTCTCAACATGTCCAACAACTCTATCAATATTTTGTCAAAGTTGTTCGTGTTGTATTTCATGACAAATTGACTGTGAGATTCTGGCAGAGACTGCAAAATCACATCAGTGGCCAACTCTTGACCTAAGGGGAATCCCAGACTAGCTAGATTCTCCACATACCCAATAAGCTTGCACATGAGGACCTACTAGATCTCCTTCTTCCATGTTACATTTGAAAAGTGCCTTGGAGACATCATATCTCTCTTGTCTTTCCAAATCTTAGAACATGTTCTTGAGATGTGGGACCATCTCAATCACATTCATGTTCTCATTCTGCCTCTACAACACATAGTTCCTAGAGCATAGCATCAGACACTTGACATCCACGGTGTGTTCAGTTTACTTCTTATAAGCATCCTTACCATCCCTTGGTTTATTTTGAGGTGGTTCCTCTGGTTCTGGCGTGTCCAAGACATAGAGCTTGATATGTGAGAATGATTCTCAATGTCCTAAACCAATCATGGAAGTTGTTCCCAGTTAGTTTATCCTTCTCAAGCATAGATCACAGCGAAAAGTGATTGTTGTTTGTTGCCATTTGATTCTACAAAAGAATTTGCAATTTTGTCAAAAACTCATTTTTGATTTGATTTTTTTTATCAAAATTTGGGTGATAATATTTAGGTCTTTAATTCATTATTGTTCACATTATTTTGATCAAAACCTTCAAGTGACTCAGAAAATTGCAGCGAACAATTTTCCAATTATCCAAGATCCATATTTCATTAAGTCATGAGTCGGCTTCTGTCGATCGCCCACAACTGGACTGTTTAGGTAGGAAACTTTTGCCAATTGCATCTATATTCAACTCTTGGATAGATGATATGCACAACTTCTTACCATGATCATGAGCATGCCTTTTAGGCTTAGACACTCTAAGAATCACCAGTTAATCCTAACCCAAAAGCCATCATGATAATAATGTATCTCTCTTTTACGAATCCTACATTACTATCATCACACCTCCATGGGATTGACGGTGCATTATGATGTTGTGTATCCTACGCTTGGTCGATCAAGATTTTCATGTTGGATGCTAATTTATACTTAATATGTTTGATTGAGGGACTAATATATATTGTATATTTATATATATTGTATCCAATCACCACATATATAGTACATATCATATACACGCTATATCCCACAATATAAACATGAAATATAAAATAAAAAGTGATGGTTATGGCCATGTCTATTGTAATTACTTGGAGCTATAAGGAATTACTACCACCTAGGTCAATTATCACATCATATGTATGAACCTGCTATAGGTGTAGACATGTGCTTGGCAATCTAGGTAGATCGGTTCAACCATTGAATCGATCGTCTCACCTCTTCGACGGTCGGTTAGTCATCACGAATAGTCAACTGGCCTCCTATCTAACTGATTTTTGGACCCCTTCCAAATGGTTAGTTGGGTCCACTAGGTTGTCGTTTGGTTTCATCATTTTGTCCTCCATGGTCATCCAAATGGTCAGCTTGTATCACAAACCAGCCATCTCATCTGGCGATGATTGTCTTCCTCATTGTTGCAAGAAAAGAAACTATCCCATTGCTATTTAACTATTACATGGTAAAGAGAAACCTCAAGTTACATTTAAGGGGTGCAATGGTAGTAAAGAATTAACTTTACATTGAGAAGATGGAGGTAGAGGCTTGGCACCATTCAACCACACACAAGTTTAGGTTTTAAGACATAACCATGCTACACATCTTCCATCAAAACTGACTTTAGGGTGACGCGTATCATTTGCATATATATATATATATATATATATATATATACATATATATATATATATGGATATGGTATGCCCAGAGAGCCAATCATATGATGATTGTGAAGAGACATTTGATATCTGATTTGATAATAATATAGGTAATTTTGTCTATTATGTTTGTATCAGTCATGAGATGATGACACATACATGATAGATGTCTAAATAATGATGAGACTCAATGACATATGCTTTCAAGTATGTGACTTCAATGATGAGATCATATGTATGATAAGAGTACTAACATTCTTGTTATGTCCCTAGTCAGATATTACTGTGGAAGAAAAATAGACAACATTAATACATAAGACTAGAGTGTGTGTTGACTGATGACAGAGTTTCATGAGTCATGATGATTGATATCAAGTCAAGCACATAGATATATGTTAGATAACAATATATTGAACAAACCCATCTTTAGAGTGATACATCGATACCATGGAATGGTAGTCACAATTATCTCCCATAGTGATGGTGGTGATAGTGGTTCTTAGACCTAAAATCACTGCACTCATCACATGTCGTTGGGTACACTTTGACATCATCAAACACATTCCTGAAACATGAGTGTTATAAAGGTGATGGTTGGGTGACTTTGACACATGGGGACTTGACTGTGAGTGATAGATATGGGATTTGTCCCTCCTACAAGGAGTATGATATCTAGGGATCCTTGATAAGCGAACTGAGAATTGTACGACCATACTCATGTGATTCAATATATGATATGTGAACTCACATGCATCTCAGACAGTCTGCTCTAGTTCAAGGAATATGGATTGAATGTTGAAGAGGATGATGTTCCATGCCTCGAGTTCAATCTGGATGTCAGAGACAAAGGAACTATACGATCATGGCAACATTAGTCATAGATTATAGGTTGAAGTTGTTCTCCAACTTTCTGAGTTACTTGGGTAACAATGATGAGTTACTAGATTCCTCTCATTGCTTGTGATGTCATAAGTTGTTATGAACATTCACTTCAAACGTAAATTGGAACCTGTAGGGTCACACACATAGGATACCACTGGAAGAGGATATTGTCCATTAATGATGTTTAGATTGAGACTAAAGGTGTTTAGGTACTCAATTAAATATAAAATTGACGGACTGGACTCAGAACTATCAAGTTCAAGTGTTGAACTAGCTAGTTAGAGTGTCAGGTTGATTGGAGACTGCATCGGCAATGTCAAGACTACCAACCGACCGGTTCACCCTTGTGAGCCAATCGGCTGGTGTGAGCCAACCGACCGATTCAATTGGTGTACTGGGTAGCTCACAGTCCTACCAACTGAGGAAATTGGGATTTGCCCAGTTGGAGTAAAACTTTCACGTTTCACTTGTTCAATTTGATTGGAATAAGGATTAATCTTTGCATTAATAGGAAACGATTAAGGAAAGTCAATAGTGGACAACTCTGGAAAGTGAAACAACCAGTTCACACTCCCAACCGATCGGTTCACTAGTGAACCAATTGGCTCACCTTTCCAAATGACCAGTTCATTTATAAAATGACCAGTTTGCCTGTTGTAGTACAAACTATTCATGGAATTTTCAGATCCTTCTACTCACGAACAAATTGGGAACTCTAAACCTGCCCTCTACTATAAATAGATGGGTACTGGGGGCTTCTCATAACACACAACTCAGAACATCAGTTGCTCTGCAAAGTTGTTGTCCTCTCTAGTTTTGGTAATCAAGAGAGCCCGGGCAAGTGTTGCCCGACTAGGGAGGCAAAGTGAGGGAAAGACAACTGTAGAAAAGTAGTCTGGGTTCAGGAGAGAAAGTTGGTGCTAGTACACCAACAGGAGGGTAGTCTCCTTCCTTCCAGTTCTTCTAGAATGGCAGGAGTTCTAGGTGGTCCATGTGGACTATCTGCAGAGGCAGGAGATGTCTTCCGCTCAGGAGGACACATCAGTCGCAGTCTGTGGTGGAGGCCAGAGTCCATGGCAAAGATGAGGAATTGCACAGACACTGTCCAAGACATGGCGTTGAATATCGCACATGGCTGCGACGTATTATCATTGTGCAAGCCCTAGGGCCAGGTATATCTCACTAAAACCATCCCTCCCGCCATTGATGTGATCTGCTGTTATGGGTTAATGGCTAGTAAAAAAATTATTTCTGCTGCCTACTCTGAGGCCATAAAACCCAATAGTGGTATCAGTGCCATGTCAATGTACTGTGTTTTGGGATAAATTGATATGATAAGATTTTGGTTTTATCATCATTTATTTATTACATACGATACAAATATTTAAAATGACAAATGTGCATATCTGACTAAATACCACATGCAACCACAAACTATTATACATATATGATATGGTATATATGCAATTGATATGCGTCACCCTAAAATGGTTTTGATGGTGGACGTGTACCATGGTTATGGCCTATAAACCCAATGTGTGCTTGGCTGGTTATGGTTGTTTACATATCAATTTGCATATCGAGCCTCTACCTTCTATTCCACATGTAACTTGAGATAACTCGAGATCCTTTCTCCTCTACCTTTGATCCCCTCAAATGTCACTCGAGGTTTCCCAAAGATTATGTAAAAGTAGGATAGTTTATTTTTTGTTACATCGAAGAAGATGACACTCAACACTAGATAATCTGACCACCTGCAGAACCGAGGAGGATTGTAAAGGAGTCAGATCGACCAACTGATGGCCCAACCGCTTGTTGGAGGTGTCCAAACAATGGAGGCTAGACCGACCAACCAACTGACCAGGAGGCTAGTCAATCGTGTCATAGGATGAGCCGATCAACCCGTAATGGTTCAAGCACAAAGATCTTCATCAACAATAGGTTACATATGATGTAGACCTTAGATGACCGTAATTCCTTGTGGCTCCAAGGAATTATAATAGGATGGACATAATCATCCCTTTTATCGATATTTCATGTTTTCTTGTTGTGGTTATCGAATGTATATGATATGTACTATAATAATATGGTGATTGGGTATGTATATGTACTTATATCAAATCCCTCAAATAAAATATTAAAGTTTAAGATGCCTTCCATAAGCGGCACACATGAAAAGCTTTATTGACCAAGTGTAGGTTATGCAAAACTATGGTGCACGGTCCATCTCGTGGAAGTTTGATGGTAGACATGTAGGTTCTTCTAAAGCAGGGTGCATGTTTATCGTGTCGGCTTTCTCAGACTTAATTGGTGATTCTTAAAGAGTCTAAGCTTTAGAGGCGTGAAGATGATCATGGCAAAGAGTTGCACATGTCATCTATCCAATAGTTGCATATGATGCAATTGGTATGATGGCCTACCTAAATAATCAAGTTGTGGGCAATCAGCCAATGTTGACTCATAATTTGATGAAATGTGGATCTTGGTCACTAGAAGGTTGTACGCTGCAATATTTTGAATTGATACACAAGGGTTGTCAGTTTGATCAAAATAGTGGGAGTGATAATTAATTAAAGGTCTAATTAATATAGTCAAATTTATCAAAACAAACAAATCAAAAATTGTTTTGAGAAGTTGCAAAATTCTTTTGTAGAATCCAAATGACAAACACAAATACATTATCGTTGCAATCAGTTCATAAATGGGACAAACTTTGAATCTGGTTTAGGACCTTTGAGAAGTGTTCTCACAAGTGAGTGAAAGCTCTATGTCCTTGAAAGACCATAGACAGTGGAACCCCTCCAAATGCGCCTAAGGCTAAAATTGGATGCTTACTTGAAGTATGCCAATGATGCCTAAGACATCAAGAACCTTATGTTGAGCTATATGAACCATGAGTTGCATAAATAGCTTGAAGAATTCTTGAGATGGTTATACATCTTAAGAATCATGTAAAGCATAAAGGTATAATGTCTTCAAAGTGATGTTTGAGTACAAACCAGACAGAGTGAGATCAAGTATAATCTCATATATTCAATATGATTGTACATTAACGGTGATTTCTTATAGGTTAAGAGTCAACCAAACTTATGATTCTACAAATCATTGTGTGAATCATATAGCCAATTTATCAAATGTTGAGAAACTTGGCCAAACCACTATCTAAAGTGCTTGGCATGTTGATGCCAAAGCATGAATGAAGAAAAGACAAAACCTATGATAATGATCAGCAGAGTAAAGTCCATAGACTACAACAAGGTCAAGAAGTGTTCTAAAGCCAAGCTTAGGTCCAAATCTTAATCACTCAAGATATGGAGAAGGGGTAAGTGTAAAAAAGGAATATGTCCTTTTTCACTTATAAAGATAAGGAAAGAAAGTGCCACCATTGTCACATGTTTGACATTGGAAAGGGAAATAACCTCTTTATAGAGGATCTCAGGAAGATGAAAGAGATAGAGATCTCTACTTCAGGACCTAAGAGGAAGCAAGTTGGAAACTGTGCGGAGCAAGAGTTGCTACCATTATAGTTACAATATGACATTCATGGGCATATAATAGAATTACATAATTGCTATTACACATCTACCATCAATGAAATCGTCGTACATCTTATATGGATAAGAGTGTAATGGACTGATGTTTCATTTCAAAGATATGATCTTTGATGGCAATGCCTATGTCTCACTAACTATACTTGATAGTTGAAGAGATAGATGTGTATGATACATGTAATGAATGACATGATAACTCAAACTTGAATGCCTACAGCGATGTCATCTGTAGTGCATAAATGAGAATTGCATTTCTAGAAATCCATATGATCATTATCTAGACTCATTTTGGTTATTGAACCAATAGAGACATGATAATCTCATTCATTGTGCAATATGACAAGGTTCTTCACCAGATGTAGTGGGAGAATAATTATTCTATTAAGGATTATACATATTGATGTATATAGACCTTTTAGAATAAATGCTAAAGGTAGTCACTAGTATTTCAATGTATTTACTGATGACCTCAGTAGATATGGTAGTTTGTATTTAATGAATTACAAACATGAATCTCTTGAAGTGTTCAAGGAGATCATAAATGAATTACATAACGAACTTGGTATAAGTATTAAATTTTGATATGATCTATATGGAAATACTTTGAACCAAGAGTTTGAGAACCATCTGGAAGATCATGATAATGTATCATGATGGACTCCATCTGAAACACAATGATAATGTATCATGAGAAGTGTATCAGAAAGAAGGAATCACACCTTGATAAGTCAGAGTGTGATTACTAGCTAAAACTTCAAATTTCCTTTTGGGCACATGCTTCACACTGGGAATAAAGAGAATCACAAAATGTTGTGAAATCTCAAAGTTCCATAAGTAACACATAGAACTCATGGTTCTAGTAGAACATGCCTATAGCTTGAATGATATGTGATATCTTAAGGACAAAAAGGCGGTGAGTTGATCATATGATGAGTCAAAAGTCTACCTATAAGCTAATGAGAAACATAGATATGGCTTGAAGCCATGAAATCCAAGATGGACTCCATGTACATCATCAAAGTATGACTTTGGTTGATCCACCTAAAGGGGTAAAACCCATAGGGTAATTTTGGTCTTCCAGAAGAAGACTGACATGGAGGGTAATTTGGTTCCAAAGTGTTTCTAGCAAGTTCAAGGTGTTGAACATGATGAAATATTTTCAGCAATTACCAATGATAAATCCATCAGGATAATGCTTGCCATTGTAGCTTAATATGACTATGAGATTTGGCATATGGATGTGAAAACTGCATTCCTTAAATGGAATATTGTGTAGGATGTGTATGTAACACATCCTAAAGGTTTTATAAATCCAATATTGCAAATAAAGTCTATAAAGTTGCATAGATCAATCTTTGGATTGAAGCAAGCACCTCAGAACTGGAACTTCAATTTGACAAGATAGTCAAAGAGTTTGACTTGAGTCAAAATAAAGAAGTAATGTGTGATTACAAGAATTTAGTGGGAGCATATGTATATTCCACATATTAATGGGGAGTATCATCCTTATACTACAAAATCTATCAACAAAGTGCATTCTAAAAGGTTTTTAGAGAAGCATCCTATGTGAGGAATTAAGATCTATAGAGATAGATCAAGTGGGCTTCTTGTCCTAGGAAAGAGAACATACTTTGGCTAGATGTTGAATGAGTTCAGCATGGTGAAAGAAAACATGTCCATGTTCCATGGAGTTAGTCTCTCAGGAGCCGAGTGTCCCAATTCTTGTGAAGAATAAGGAACACATGGATAGATGCTATGTGCATTCGCAATTGGATCGATCATGTATGAACTCATCTTATTATCTTGTATGTATTGGACATGACAAGAAAACATGAAATGATCATCTTGTATGTGTTGGACATGACAATAATAAATGAAATCATCATCTTGTATGTATTGGACATGATAAGAAGATATGAAATCATCATCTTGTATGACAAGATGATATAAATATCCAGCTATCTCGTATGTATTGGACATGACGAATGGATATCTATGGGACTCCAGTAAGAGTTACTGGAATACCATGAAGGACATCTTGTATACTAGTAAAGTACTAAAAAGATTAGTTCTTTAGTTATGGTAACATGGAAGAGTTGGGTGTAAAGAGTTACACTGATGCAAGCTTCTGAAATGACAAAATTGTGTTTGACCTTGGAATAAGAATTGTTAGTTGGAAATGTTCCAACATAAAACAATTGATTAATTCTACAATAAGAAGCTGAGTACCTTAGTGTTATGAACACTGTAAAGGATGTTGTTTGCATGTAGGAGTTCATATGGATGAACTTATGGGAGGTTCCATCTATTGGTGATGCAGTAGTAATATTGTGACAACAATGGAGCTATTGGTTAGGTAAAGGAATTTCTGATAGCATACTACAAAACTTCCATCTCATATGAGTTGTCGTACAATGAGGGGATGTGAAACATGCAATATACGGGCTTGAAGAAAATGTTTCTTATCGGCTATAAAAGCACTTGTACATCAGAAACATGATGGACATGTTGAGATCACTTGGAATATGATTCGTGGGTGATTGGCTCTAAGTGCAAGTGGGAGTTTGTTGGTATGGTATGCCCAGAGAGCCAATCATATGATGATTGTGATGTGGCATTAGATACCTAATTTGATAATAATAAAGGTAGTACCATATATTATGTTTGTATCTGTCATGAGATGATGACACATACATGATAGATGTCTAAAGAATGTTGAGACTTGATGACATATGCTTTCAAGTATGTGACTTGAACAATGAGATGATATGTATGATAAGAGTACATACATTCTTTTTATCTCCCTAGTCGGATATTACTGTGGAAGCAAAATAGACAACAATAATACATAAGACTAGAGTGTGTGTTGACTAATGACAGAGTCTCAGGAGTCATGATATATGATATTAAGTCAAGCACATAGATATATGTTACAGAATAATATATCCGACAGACCAATCTTGAGAATGATACATGGATACCATGGAATGGTAGTCATATTCATCTCTCATATTGATGGTGGTGATAGTGGTTCTTAATTAGACCTGAAATCACTGCACCCATCACATGTTGTTGGGTACACTTTGACATCATCAAATGCATTCTTGAAACACGGGTGTTATAAAGGTGATGGTTGGGTGACTTTGACACATGGGGACTTGACTGTGAGTGATAGATATGGGATTTGTCCCTCCTACAAGGAGTATGATATCCAGGTCCCCTTGATAAGCGAGATTGAGAATTGTATGTCCATACTCATGTGATTCAATATATGATATGAGAACTCACATGCATCTCAAACAGTCTACTCTAGTTTAAGGAACATGGATTAAATATTGAAGAGGATGACGTTCTATGCCTCGAGTTCAATCCAGATGTCAGAGACAAAGGAACTTTACGATCACAAAAACACTAGTCACAGATTGTAGGTTGAAGTTGTTCTCCAAATTTTTGAGTTACTTGGGTAGCAATGATGGGTTACTAGATTCCCCTCATTGCTTGTGATGTCATAAGTTGTTATGAACATTAACTACCAACGTAAATTTGAACCTACAGGGTCACACACATAGGATACCCCTTGAAGAGGAGATTTTCCATGAATGATGTTTAGATTGAGTCTAAAGGTGTTTAGATACTCAATTAAACATACAATTGACTGACTGGACTCAGAACTATCAAGTTCAAGTGTTGAACTAGCTGGTTAGAGTGTCAGGTTGATTGGAGACTACATTGGCAATGTCAGGACTTCCAGCCGACCAGTTTACCCTTGTGAGCCGATTGACTGGTGTGATCCAACTGACTGGTTCACTTGGTGAACCGGGTGGTTCACAGTCCTACCAACTGAAGAAATTGGGACTTGTCCGGTTTCAGGAAAACTTTCACGTTTCACTTGTTCAATTTGATGGGAATAAGGATTAATCTATGCATTAATTGGAAATGATTAAGGAAAGTCAATTGTGGGCAAGTTTGGGAAGTGAAATGACTGGTTCACTTAGTGAACCGACAGGTTCACACTCCCAACCAAACGGTTCACTAGTGAACCGGTTGTCTCACCTTGCTAAATGACCGGTTCACCTACCGCAGTGCAAACTATTCATGGAATTTTTAGATCCTTCTACTCCTGAATAGACTGGGAACCCTGACCCTACCCTCTACTATAAATAGAGGGGTACTTGGGGCTTCTTAGAACACACAACTCAAAACATCAATTGCTCTGCAAAGTTGTTTTCCTCTCTATTTTTGGTAATTGAGATAGACCGAGCAAGTGTTACCTGACTAGGGAGGCACGAAGAGGGAAAGATAACTACAGAAAAGCAGTCTGAGTTGGGGAGAGCAGGTTGGTGCTAGTACACCAACAGGAGGGTCGTCTCCTTCCTTCCAGTTCTTATAGAATGGAAGGAGTTCCCGATGGTCTGTGTGGACTATCTACAGAGGCGAGATATGTTTTCCGCTCAGGAGGACATATCATCTAAAGTTTGTGGTGGAGGCCAAAGACCATGGAAAAGACCAAGAGCTGCATAGACACCGTCCAAGACATGGCATTGAAGACCGCACATGGATGTGAGGTATTGTCACTGAGCTAGCCCCTGGACCAGGTATACCTCGCTAAAACCATCCTTCCCATTACATTATCATTGATGCGATCTCCTGTTATGGGTTAATGGCGAATAAAATTTTTGTTTCTGTTGCCTACTCTAAAGCCATAAAACCCAACTATATATAGTTTTGAGATTATGTGGTCTTTGATCGGATACGCATATGAGACAGTTTAAATATCTACATTATATGTAAAAAATAAATGGTAAAACCAAAAATCTAATCATATTGATTATCCAAAAACATAGTAAATTGATGTGGCTCTGATACCACTATAGGGGAATATGTGCACAGAGTATACCAGTGGAAATAAAAAATTTATCTTTTCATATTCCCATAACAACGAGATCGTGTCAACTACTATGAAATAAGAATGATGATTTAACAAGTTTATACCTGGTCCTAGAGCAAGTCCAGCTCTCCAACTCATTTTAGTTACAACTATATTCTAGTTACTCTTGGACGGTGGTTGTGCAGCTCCTAGTATTCACCACGGACAACGGATAGGACAACTTCTACAGCGACTCATGTGGTCTCACCACGGACTACAGGCTGAAGTTTCCCTCCTAGCAGTAGCTAAAAGACTCCTATCTCTAGAGTTTTCCCTCTCAGTGGTATACTAGTCACCAACTTGCTCTCCCACAACAATGATCTCGAGTTGTTCTCTCTCGTAGCTATCCCTCCCCAGCTGGGTAGGACTTACTTGGGCTCTCTTGGTTACCACAATCGAAGAGGAGAACAATTTTTGGAGTAACTGATTCTCATTGTCTATGTTATTGATGTTCTCCGGGAAGCCCCAATACCCCTCTACTTATAGGTGGGGTTAGGGCCAGGGTTCCCAGACTATTTGGGATCTATGCGAGAGTGGAAGGAACCGAAAGATCTTGAATTTTCACAACCTATGAGACACTGAACGATCGCTTGGTAGTCCAGTCAGTTGTCTGGCACTACAAGTAGGTCGTCTTGTACTGTGAGATGGTCATCTCACTGTTTCCCAATCACATACAAAATTGGAAAATTCGCTTCCCATTAATGTTAAACATTCATTCCTAGTACCATAAGAATTATGCAATTGAAATGATATGGGAAAGTATCTTGAACTTTATTTAGCCTAACTGAGTGATCTGGCACATGAGAGATGACCATCTAGATCACATAGATGGTCCTCTAGTGAACAAAGTTGAACTACTCGATTCACACCTCAGTCTGTGCAAAACTTAGCCAATTTGATTTCTGATCACCCTAAAACCCAAACAATCATCTCAGTACTTAATATGATCATATGTTGCACCCAAATGGACGTCTCACCCTATGAGACGATCGGCTAGGTGCAGTCCACTGATGTTTTGTGTGAATTGAGTACCGAAACACTTTAGTAATCAATCCAAGCATCATTCAGGATTAAAAATACTTTTCTAGATGAGTTCCTATGTGTGTGACCCTATAGGTCCCATATCACATTGGTAGTGAAAGTCCATAACTAACTTATGACATCACAAGAAGAGAGTGCTGCCTAGTCACACATCAGTTCTATCCAAGTGAAAGGAAAGTTGGAGAACAACTTCAACCTACAATATGTTTAACGTGTTGTAGTGATTGTATAATTCCTTTATCACTGATCTCCAGGATGAACTCTAGGCATGAAATCATCATCCTCCAACATTCAATCCATGTTCCTTGAACCTAGAGCAGACTGTCTGAGATAATATGACCTCAATATCTTATATTGATTCACATGTTCATGCACATGTCTTTCTCAGTCTCGCTTATTAGATGGCCATGATATCAATCTCCAGTAGGAAGGACCAATTCCATATGTATCACTCACAGTCAGTCCCCATGTGTCAAAGTCACCCAATCATCACTATTATAACAACCCATGTTTCAAGACTACGTTTGATGATGTCAAAGTGTACCCAATGACATGTGCTAAGTGTAGTGATTTTAGGTCTAAGAATTACAATCACCACCTTCACTATGAGAGATGACTATGACCACCAATGATGGTTTCCATGTGTCATTCTCAAGGTGGGTCTGTCTGATAGACTGTTCTCTAACATGTATCTATGTGCTTGGTTTTATATTGTCATATCATGAATAATGAGATTATGTCATAAACCAACCCACACTCTAGTCTTATGTGTTACTGGTGACTATTTACCTTCCACAGTAACAACCGACTAGGGAAATAATAAAAATGTACATACTCTTAGCATTCATATGATCTCATTCTCCAAGTCACGTACTTGAATACATATGTCATTGAGTATTGTCATTCTTTATACATTCATAATGTTTCCTCATTATCTCATAACAGAATGAAACATAATGAATTGGAAGCTTGCCTTAGTGATTATTAATCAAATCCTTTATGGTATATGCCATGTCAATCTTCATATGATTGGCTCTCTAGGCATACATTACCAACAACAAAAACCCTAACCCTAGAGATCTTGGTCTCTACACATGTTGACACATCTGCCTTGGACGCTATACCTTGTTTTGTTACGGTCACAAGTGTTGATCTAGTGGGCTTATCGATGCCCTTTTTGATTCATGTGTTGGTCGCAACACCTGATGCTTTGGTTGGTTACTACAATTTGGATTTTTTCACTATACGTTCTTGATTATCTGTTTCAATCACAACAATATAGCTATGTTAATGGTCTCCACCCTGACCCAAAGTGTTATGGTCTCTACCCTTATTGGGATAGCCCTAAACAGTTTCAACACATAGAGAAAATCAGGTCGCTACATCACCCTAACTATATAGTTGATACATGTTGCTATTCATATGTTTAGTAATGATGATGTGAGTGCTAAACCCTCATGTTCTCTAAGAAAATAAGGAGATGATGTTACTTATTTTGTTGATGTGTTAGCATGCAATGATTTTTTTCTCTCTCCTACTTGAGTAACTCTAACCATGCAGGTGGGATGAATAACATATCTAGTGAATTCTATGGTGTGATTGATGTGACATAGGGTGAATTATTAGGAGCCTTTTAAGGCATGATGAGATGATAATGATGTATTTTGGGTCTCATGACCTGGAAGAGGCTTTATGCCTAATGTGAGGTGATATCATCTAGTGATGAGATGAGGGATTGCTATCTGCTAATGATTTGATGATGATGGGCTTGATTAAGGTATTGAGATAGTGATGTCATGAGATCATGTGACTAGTTTATACTTCATACAATTTTATCTTCTAGAGTTGTAACATACCCTGATCTTTGTAGAGTTTTTTTAGGGTTTGTACGTTGTAACTTGATTGATGCTAAAAGACACCCAATTGGCATAATTAATCAAGTGAAACCCAAATCATGAAGTTGCCCTATTTCATAGATCCATCTTTGGTGTTAGTATTTGATGTATGGTGAAACATGTTCTCCCTTAGTGAGAGCTCGAAATCGTATACTGTTGAGGATATGCATTTCACAAGATTGGTTGCGGTCATACCCTGGAAGGAGAACAGTCGAGGCCATATCTCAGTGTTGTGATTCATTATATATATATGATATGATTTGAGGATGGTTGTAGTCATACCTTGGTAGAAGTGTGGCTGCAGATGTAACTCAGTTTTCATTAGTGTTGTGCCTTTATACCATGGCGGACTAGGTTGTTTTGTAGTTGGACTTTATGTGTCACTAAGGCGGACTTAGAATGATCGAGGGTGTGGGAGATCATAGGAGTTTGGCTCCTCTGAGATCTTGTATGGCATTTATTTTGACTTAGTAGTGGTTAATTGGAGTATGATTGGTATACCTCTTCTCCTCCGGGCATAATAGAAGTTGTAATACAACCACGTAGTATATTTGTTTAGGGTTAAACATGATTTACTTTGGGTGACCCTTTACCTCATATCTTGTATTGATTTCTTGAACTATAATGTGGTAAGAGAAATCAATTGTTATACATGTTCTTCATATTCCTTCATAAAGTATAAGATGTTCTACTGCTCAGTTGTAAATTCCTGAATTGCTTCAACAATGGTAATTGCTTTACTCATATCATTTAGTTGAATCTGCTCATCTTGATAATATGCATTACCTTGTTGCTTTTATCTATTTGTTCTTATAATAGATGTTGTAATAGCATTATATATCTTGATGGGATGTTGGTCTCACTCCATGGGTTTTCACATCTTTTAGGTGGTCGTGCACGACGAGGTAGAGATCGTGTAGTTGAGGCGAAGTAGCAAGAGGAACAATAGTTATTGAAGGTTGGATATGATACTAGTGTTTTGTAGTAGATTCTTATGTGTTTTCCTTGTACTCTCAAGTCCTTGGGGATGTTTTGTAGATGTTATATATCAATACAAGGTTTTTGCAGTAGGACATGGTTGTAAAGATAAGGCTTGTATATGTGAATAGGTTGTTATATGTAACGTGTATGTGGCATGATGGCCACTGACCAGTGATGCGTACATCTTTAAGACATGTTATGTAATTCAGGTGGCAATGCTTATGGCTTAGATCTGATATGTATCATCTTGAGATGTTGTGATGTGATCGGTTTTAATTTACTGTGTTTTCTAGTAATCTAAATTATTAGTGTTAGTTTCATACTTTGTTTCGAATTATCTCATTTTATTATGATGGGGCATCACATCGACCATCTCCAGTTCTCCTTCACCCTTGAAGTAGGGTGGTTGCATTTTCATGAATTCATTTAGCGTGTAATCCTTGGGCTTATTAGGCACAAAGAGTTGTTCATCTTCACCACCATAGCAGTGGTGAGAAACTATCACAAAATGGCTAAATCCTGCTCAGGGGTGAGGCCAATCAAAGTAGAGGCGGTGGTGTCAACGACCCCATGAGAAGAGTTGGAGTTGTTCATAGGAGGGGGATCAATACCAAAATAGGGGTTCTCTACTGTGGAGAATCCATCCAAAATGTCAGACTAAGGGGTAGTACCAGTGTCACCAAACAAGTTGGTCTTCCTGAAACATAGACATAACTTATAGGGGAAAGGGTTCCAAGGATGAATTTCCAAAATAGTTAGATTTCTAAGCACGCTTACGCGCTAATATCATCTTGTAAGGAATGGTATCCAGTAGGGGAGCACTCCTTACTTAATTTAATGAAATAAATTTGCATAAACCCCATAAACACAAATATAACCCAAAAAAAGGGGTGCAATGTTTTTTCTCAAAGAGATGAGTGTGAAAACATAGTTTGTGACAACAAAAAATAAAAATATAACTATTATATAAATTCATTGTTCATCTTAACATTTAGGCTTTTAGGCAAACTCTAAATAATGAATCTAATTATCAAGATCATATTGTTCTGAGAAACCTTCCCATCTCGGAACTCGTCCTTGCACTTGATCCTAAAAAAATTCATCTCCTCCCTAAACCTCAGGTTGAGCTAACTCTAGGTGGATTGAACAACAACACCCAAGGAAAAGAAAACAAAAGGAAGTATTTTAGCTAATGTTGAGTATGCATAGAGTTAAATAATTGGGAAACAATTTAAAAGTAGAAATGACTCAAATAAAGAGGGGTCTATATCAAGTCCAAATAAGAACAGTTTGTCAAGAGGATTTAATATGTCCAAAAGATGAGGCATTTATTAACCAAAATATGATAATTAAAAGGACTCTTGCCATGTACTTGTACATTACAAAATAAATAGTTGCATGGTGATAAAAATACTAACTAGGATATACTAAAAAGTAGGATAAGAATCAATGTATATCATACCAAGAGCAGGAGGACTAAACCCTTAGTGCCAAACAAAATATAATAGCGAAGGAGGACTAAAACCTCAGTGTATTGGTAGGAGGACTAAAACCTTAGTGCCTAAATTAATAAATTATAGGAGCACTAAAACCTCAGTGCATCGAACATGGTGTCACTACTTTTAGTTATGACTAGTTCATCACTCATGCTAATAGGGAAGGCAAGAACAAGGTAAAATTATTTTCATGCAAATGATAGGTTCAGAGGACCCAAAAAATTAATAAGATTAGGTTAGAAGACCACCAAGTGGCTTTAAAATATCAACATTAACAAATAATTAGAGAGTTATTTATCAGGAAGAGAATCATCATAAGAAGACACAATTTGATCAATGCCTCATATGGTGAAAGTTTGTTTAGTTATAATATTATGCCCGACTTAAATAGAGTAGATGTACATACCTGGATTTGAGTATCAAGTCAGAGATCGAATCCTACCCCTCTAAGACTAAAGTCCACTCAAACATACATGTACAGTTTGGTCCTTTAATTAGGGTTCAAGGTTCAATTATATAAGTATAATGAAAACCCTAGATAATCAAATCAATCAGTAAAACCCTAGATCAACTCTTAACATTGACCTGATATTAGGTTCAGGGTAATTTATTAGTATCTTGACTTAAAACCACAACTTTATTATCATAATATTGTCTTTAATTATTATTAAGATCATAAGTGAAGTAAAAACCCTAAAATCCGATCTTTCAAACTCGGATATTAGGTAATAAAAACTATACCAAAATATAGAGAAAATTATTAGGATTCTAAAACATATATTTTTGTCTTTTTTTAGATTCAAGTAAAAAGATATGATTTTTCGAAGAATCATAAATTTATTGATTTATTATAAAATCAAATTTGTGAGGTCCAATTTGTCCTTGCATGAAGGTCGGGACTATAATGTGTGATAGGGTATAATTTAATGTTCATAACCATGGGTCATTTGATAATTTTTTATTAAAAACATTGTATTGACATGAATATCCTTATAGAAAATCGGTTACCGAAGGAAAAGTGGGGGTGAACTAATAACTTTCCATGGGATCGTCTTCCCTTTCCTCTCACACGCCATGGATGCATGCTTGCAGTAGTAGGTCTGACATGGAGATTGGGTGATTCTCATCAGGAAAACAATACGTGAAACTGAAGAATCAAAGACAAAGAGTAGGACATGGCAGTTCATACCCCAAATGTGATTTGTGGAATACAAAGTGGGGTTGGCATCAGTCAGCTCCAGAAGCTAGAGAAGAAGAACCGCTTGGTGGTGTATGATCAAATAATTAAAGGAGAAATTGTCTTAAGGGAACGATCGTTTAGGGCAAGACAAATCCCTTTAAGGTGTAGAATATATATAGGGTCCATCCTGAAGGTTTATTTGGGTTGGTCATGAGAGCCTTGGGCTCCAAGATTTGGGAAAAACTTTAATACTCAATTACAGGTTTCAAGAAAGGCATCATTCAGTGCGGAATTCAAAAAGGAACATGCTAGTGAAGAAATTTTGAGAAACCATGCAATATGGAGAGATAAATCACGATTTTATCTTGGGCAAAATCATATCATGTTTCCTTTTTTGGGTGCAAGGTTGATTCAACCTGTGAACCATCATATCATTTGGTGGTGGACGTGTATCGCCTACCTCAACCAAGGTGACGTCACATACATGCAATTCCTAACCATTTTCGACAAAAGTGATATGCTATTAATTCCAATTTCTTTCCCAATTAAATTGGGTGAGTAAATAAAATCCAAATAAAGTGAAACATGGTGGGTAAGGTAATAAGAACCTAAAGAATCCAATTTCAGAATTACTTTTTCCTTTTAGAAAACTTTAATGTGTGAAACACCTAATTTGAGGGAAATTGTATTTCCCTCATTATATTGCATACCTTTATTATTTATTTACCAAATTTTGCATGTATCTCTCTCTTAACCAAATCTATTGACAAGAAAAATCTAGAAGAAAAATTGTGAACTAAAATGTCTTAATTTGATAATTGTGTGCAATCAATCCCAAAACTAATGAATAATCCTGATTTCTTGTATACATGCTTCAATTATTTGTACTTTTGTCTTAAATTATTATATTTGAAAAATATTGACATCCTAGTAGCTACCAATCTGATAGAGGAGTTCAAAATAAAATATCAAATTATTTCCTCAAGTTTGGGTTCGTTACACAACGAAAGAAGAGGGTAACAATTGTACTTTGTATTATTCCTTGTAAGGTTGATAAAAGTTGATTATTACAAATTATGGTTGGGAACAACTAGGTAGTGAACTAATGTCTTTTGATGGAACCACTCTACATCGGGTGTCTTATGTGGTTTGCTTTCATTATCCAATTACTTGCTTTACATTTTTACTGCATTATCATTTAAGCAGGTTGCAATCTAACCTCCTTACTAGTTGAAATCACATAACATTTATATTATCTCTATTCACCCCTCCCCCTCTAGAAAACATCAGTAGCTACTTAAAAATAATGCAGTTGAAATGTAAACTACAGTTAGTAATATTGATTATTGGTGTGAGAAAGTTTTTCAGAGTTATTAGTGAAAATGAGTAAAAATAAGTGGAAATATTTGTGAATAGAGATAATTAAGGAGCATAAATATTTTGGAAAATGCTTTACAATTATTAATTGGTTATTGTATTGTTAAACTAACCTTCCATAGAAGCATAGATTCCAAAATGTGTAATCTATGGGTAACAAGATTTTTGACACGTGACTATAACTTTAAATCCACAATATAACAAACCTTTTCATGCAATTAAATATAGAAACCAAAAAGCATTTTTTCCTTCTTTGAATTTTTTATCCCTTTACTGGGTGAATATTTTGTTGAGATTGAAATTATTATGATCTGAGACATTAATAGTTTTTTCACTCCCATTAGAGATCTCTAGCCAACTCTTGAAATATTTACATTAATCTTCTCTTGATGCCTCTCCACATTAGTAAAAGTTGAAATATAAAATCTATAAACTTGATCAAGTTATAGGTAACACTCCTCATCCATGCTTGGTTTAGAAGAAAAAAAATTCTCATTTGACTCATCATGTCATCAATGGAGAGAAAATAGGTTACAATTACGGGATTGAAAATCTTGAAGGTTCATGTGAATATACAAAAAGGACAAAGACAGTAACAAATTTATGTGAACACTTAATAAAAAAGAAAGAGGATTTAGCACTGTAGCGAATCTTATTGCAACCATTGCCAGACAAACCTTTAGTAGGAAATACAAATAATGATGCCAATAACCTACCATAACATTTTGGGTCAATTATCAAAAGAAAATAAAAGGAAGTCACTCAAACGTTCATCAACCACTCTCAAAAATCTCATGGGAAGGTAAAATTTTCAAATTATTCTTTTGTTCAAAACTATGCTAGGAAAAGTCTTTCCAAGATGATTGTTCTACATGAACCCCATTTGGTATTTGTTGAACATTTCGTGACATGTTGATCATGGTTTAACCCTTATTCAAGAATGTGAAAAGAAATATGTTTAGGGTGATATTTCAAATACGTTTGTTGTTGAGAGGGAAAAGAATATGAAACTTATGGATAGCAACACAATCATGAATTTGAATAACTACCAACTTCTAAACTGCTAGTAAGTGAAATAGAGGTTTAATGGTTGTGAGTGCACAATTTTTTCGATGACAATTGAAAGATACACATTTTTTTAATGAGGCATTTTATTAATACCATTTTTATTTTTTAAAAATTAATCTGCTTAGTTCATTTTTAATGATATTGAGCTATTGTTTCTTTTACTCTAGAGTATACGTTCCATTCCCTCACATATCTTATATCTTATTCATTGTCTTCATGATTGGAATGCTGATAGGAAATTATTGATTACAACAATCAACAACTGTTCATCAAATGAGAAAATGAAAAAAAAAATCTACTGGGAAGACTTCAATTATCTTCATTGATGATTCATAGATATCCATTACACATGAGATGTTATGCCCATATTCTAATTTAATTTTCAAGGATATGGTGGGGTTTATTGATGATTCTTCTGAAAGAATTTCTAGTTTAGTGTCTTTTGAAGTACATCACTCAAGGGAGAGCAAAAATTTAAGGTGGTTGCTAGATAAATATAAATAATTTCAAACCAAAATTTGTCTGGATTTCAAAACTAGACGGAACTCAACTTATTTGATGCTAACTATTGTAGTGACTTATAATGTAGTTTTTAGCTACAAAAACCAACAAGATCCTCTTTATACATCTATCCCAAGTGAAAAAGAATTGGTTGTATGTAGACTAAACATTTAAGAAATTGTGAATCTTGTAGAATGTCATGGAGATATTCTCTGGAAATAGATGCCCCACATCAGATTTATATTTTCCTAATGCATGTGTGATAAAAATGGAGTTTATGAAGTGGTTAATAATTAAAACCAATAATTTTAAAGATGACAAATAGTATGTTTGAGAAAATACATATTAGGACACAATTCATGGTATTTTAGAAATTTTAGCAACATCGGATCCTATATGCAAAATTTTGTTACTAGAATATATCCTAAGATTGATTTACAGTGAATTAGCTAGTACGAATTTGAAAGGGGGAGGATATATTCAACTGGGTTATTGAAAGAGTACAAGTTAAAATCAAATAACAAATTCAAGAAAATAAAAAGGAAGTCATTTTGAATTCCTATATTCTATTGGCTTGTCTAGAAATTATGAACGTGCATTAGAATCACTTAATAAATTTGTTGTGTTCATATATATTTAGTTCTCCTAGTTATGATGAAGAGTCAAAATATGAATTTCATCAATACCTTGAAGAGAAAAACCTTCCAAGAACGAATTGTTTTGACATTTTGGAGTGGTGGAAGATTAATTGAGTAGAATTTCCTACCTTAAGAATGATTATAAGGGATATTCTCTTAGTTCCTATTTCTTCGGCGGCATATGAATATGAATTTTCAAGAAATGTAAGGTGAATGGATTAGTTGATGTATTTATTTGTCTTATTGTGTGTTGTGGTTTTGTATTAAAAAATTCTCATTAATTTATAAGGTGGGTGACTCCATGATGTAATAAACATCATGTAAACATTAGAAGCACTATATTGCACTACAAAATGGTTACGAATGGATAAAAGAGGTAAAACAAATTATATAAGATTTCTTAAATGTAGGAGCTTGTATTATTCATCATGGGTTCCTAGAACCAAGTAAATGGAGGAGCTAATTCTACTATGGAAAAAAATTCGAATCCTCCCAAACTATGTTGGTTAAGAATTCCAGACATTGAGTCCACTTAGATAACGTCAAACCCTGCTTGGATGACCATCTATCTAGGGTATCAACATACTTATTATGATTCCTACTTACAAAATGAACATCAATAATATTTATATATGTTCTATCTCACTCAATATTTTATTGAAGAGTTTTATATTTTGGGGAACAGTCAATGATTTCTCTATCACTGATCTGGTTGGCTACCACTCATCATGACAATAGGTGCATTGCAAGGAGTGAATTCCTCTAAACTTGATTGAACTGCCTTCATTTTAGCTTCTAATATAAGATTTTTTTCTAATGTGATAATTGATCCTTGTTTTATTTATTTAATTCACTAGTACATAACCGACCTTTAGTGTCGGTTATTTAAGGCCTGTAGCATCGGTTTTAATGTGACACCTATGTGGGCTCCGCTAAAAGACAAATCGTTAGGTGTCGATTTTCAAATCGATGTCACAACCCTTTGCGTGCCACCGAAAACATGCCAGCAGGGGGGTATAGGCGTTGGTTATTAGTTTTGAAACTGACGCCATAAACCTTCGCACCACAGAAAGGGCGCCATCTGGGGCACTATCAGCGTCGGTTTAGTAGTGATAACCGATGTCATCTCACTCACTGCCACGGTCGTGCTGGCCAGCACGGCCGTGTTGTCTGACCCGCTACCACGGCCATGTTGGCCAGAATGGCCGTGGTGTCTGTTCCGCTGCCACGACCGTGCTGGCCATCACGGCTGTGGTGTCTGGCCCGCTACCACGACTGTGCTGGCGAGCACGGCCGTGGTGTCTGGCCTCATTAGGGAAATTGACGTCGGTTACTAGTAGGGAAACCGACGCCAGAACCATCAACATCAGTTTATTATTGATAACCGACCCCACATCACATGCATCAGGTGTCGGTTATAATTATTTATCCGACAATGTAATCATTTGTCGTCGGTTTTAAACAAATAACCGACATCTATTGCATGTTTTTTTTCTTATCAGTCTGCAGGCCTACTGTGGCTGGTCGCAGGATGAGAAACCTGCAGTTCAGTTATGAACTGCAGGTTTTATGACATCCATTGATATCAACCAACAATAGGCCACAAACCTGCAAAATTAACAACATTAATTTTCACACATTTAGCAACCTGCAGTTCCATTCGATTTTCACACTTGTAAAAACATTCATGTAGCAATTTGCAGTTCCATTCATTTTCACATTCACACATGTAGAAACATTCATATAGCAACCAGCAGTTTTATTCATTTTCACATTCACACATGTATAAACATTCAGACACATGTAGAAACATTCAAACATATAGAAACAGTCACACATATTATAATTCAGAAATTCACTTATGAAATATCATTCTTTAGTCATTATTCGCTATCAACACCCCAATTATATTTTAAAAACCCCACTACTTGTATGGATTTTGCCCATTCTTCTCTTACATCATTTAATTCTTCCGTCGTATAGGGAGCATGTACATCTAGTATGGCCTTTCCAATAGTATGGTCAGTTTTAAACACCTGCAAAGAGAATGATGTATATATATAATTAATAATATATAAATAAGATTGATATATTTCATATTATCTAATGAGACTATATATAATACCTCAGGAATGGTATCGATGTCCACTGCGGCATATTTGATAATCATGTGCATAAACCACATCACATAGTATGCACATGCCCATCCGTTGTCTTGTGTAGCACACTATAAATTAAAACATACAAAATATTAAAAAATACAACTAATTAAGCATTGTTCACATAAATAATATATACATTGCAGTCGGGAACTTACTTTTACGTTCTTCCAAATTTTTGGCTGGTTCTTTTTCTTGGGGACCTTTCCTCGAGCCTTTTTGAACTCATCTAAACCCCTACATGTTAATGTAACACAGTACATTGTATAATTAAATAGTAATATAATAACATATGTTAACGGATATGAAAATAAAATATTTCTCACCGGAATAATGCCATTTTCATTGTGTGTCCATATTTTGAATTCAATTTAGTCCCCTTAGGATCTAGATAATAGACAGTGAATGTCTCGGGGACAATAACTAGTAACTCCCAATGCATACCACTAGAGGTAAAAAGGTTAAAAATTAATAACTCAAAATCCACAATAAAAATGTAATTTTCTTAAGTCCAAATTATAAGCAAAGTAAACTTACTCCACATTGAATGGAGCTATTATCACTGTCTTGTTATTTTGAGCAAAAATTGTAAAAGCATCACAGCAGTATTTTTGAACTGACGAAGGGTCTTTAGCTACTAGACTAATCAAAGATGGAATCAAAAATCCTACATGTTTGAATGAAAAATCTACACATATCTTGTCTAAGTAGCTGCAAAACATGTATTACGTATGCATTAATAAATAAGAAACCAGATCACCAGATCCTACACAAGGTATATCGATGTATAAAGAAGATCTCACCTTATCCATAGCTCTATCACAGATGTATTCAGCCAATCATATCGAAATAACTCCAAAATATCTTGTATAAATAGTTTGCTTTCGTATGATTGACCTACAACATCCGCATCTATAGAAACAGTTATAGGGCAATTTATATCATGGTCGCCTAACCATATTGCCATACCCCTACAATTAGGACCTAACGGGACAGGTAGGTCCTGTGGAACCCAACTTGGTAATGTAGGAGGTGGAGGTGGAGGCCTAGATGCTCTGGGTGTCTTCTTTTTAACCTGTATATATATATATAATTTCAGATCAATTGACATCATATACACACACTAACAATTTAACATAATGTAAATTTATCATACAGTTTCAGTATAGAGGACATCCGCTTTTGGCCACAATATCACTCCCCCTTCTACCTCACCAAGCGTTTCACAATTTGGGTGGGCATATGGCAATGGAAGATCCATCCAATTGGGGAATATATGTAGCGGGCTCACACGAACCCAACCAGCTGGTAATGGAGACACATGAAACATTTCCCCTGGTAGGGATGGGTAAGATGACGCCTCTATAATGACAAATTCTTTACTTTTTAGACGGCATGGCTTCAACCCCTACAATTTTTTGTGTAAAGAATGTTATATACATATATACATATCATCTTGAAAACATATCATCTTGAAAAGACTAGTTACTATGTCATAAAAATACTTACAACGGATGTGCTAGGTGGTGGGTCTACAGGATTACTCCCAACCTCTGCAGTAGGAGTAGAGCGGGACGCCATAGGTACTATCTGCTGAGTGGCAGTCTGAGATGCCTGCCACTTGCTCATTGCTTCATGGAGTGTCTTATCAACTGCTTCCTTGATTCTCTTATCAACTACTTCATCGAATCTCCTATCAACTATCTTATCTACCTATACATGGATAAAAGAAACGTCAGCTTATGATTATTGAATTTTCTTTTACAGTAACATTCTAAAGAAATAATAGGTTACCTCTTATTGTGAAATTCCCTCTTTTGGGACATGTTTGTGTTGGGATGGCCCAAAGAATGCTTTGATGCCCACACCAGCGCCTACATCCCTAACACATCCACGATGCTCTGGGTTACCCAGAGCAACTGTCAATTCATCCCTTGTGCCCTCAGGGATGAACTTGCCTTGTTTCCTCAGCTCGTGCATCTCCCGCTAATCGCCAAAATAAAAATTTTTAATTAAGTAAACACCACAAATAATCAATATTCGAACGATTGCTCTAAGAGTTGTATTTTACCATTTTTGCAGCCGCCTCAGCAGTTGCGGGCTTCCTTATTTATCCCTTCTTATTTTGTTTCCCAGCTATCCAGACATCATGGCGAGGCAGAGGTATGGTACCTATAGTAGAGGACTCCTGATTAGCAGCAAACTGAGCAGTAGACTCAGCCTGCAGTCTTTGGTGAATGCATGCATACCCCTTTGGACCCATTGTGTGGTCATGCACATTCAGTGCACACCTTGCTTTTTGTGCCTCACTAAGGGCCTAGTTAGTATGCACATTAATAATTTGGTTAGTAACACTAAATGTTAATCTTGAATAGGTGAATACAATGTATATTAATTAAATTGGGAGTGACGCCTAATATCTTGAATTCCTCAGTTTTTCTTGAAGCAACAAACGTCCCATTCTTCTTGGGGGTCCAGGAAGTTCTACTATTCTGTGGTTGTCTTCTTCCTCTTGTCACCTTTTTTTATGTATTCTCGAGTGAGATTTGTCCTACAGTTCCTTAGGACTCTCCCACAGCATTGCATCATGCATTTACGATGTAGATTTTCATCCAATTCAAATATACTCTGCAAAATAGAATTGCTATTAACTAGTATCAAAAAAATTAGTAATCCACAAAATAGAATTGCAAATTAATAATAACTCACGCATAAATCCTTCCATATTATGTCTTTCTTCCCCTTAGGAACTTTATGCCAAGAATCTATCTTACAACCACAATGGCTACGAGTAACATACCCAAGATATGAAACAAATGAATTGTGATTCACTCCAATTGCATTTCTTGCATTATCAAAATCCACACCCTTTATGCTATTAACTTCTTCATCATAGTGATGCCCCTTCTCTTGTCAACTTTTTGGTGCTGCTCATCAAGTGCCTCAAGTTCTTCAAAGGGTACATGTGAATCATCAACCTAAAATATGACAAAATAAACACACTTACAGGATATAACTATAAATGGACATATAGATATAAATATATGATATATTTTTAAAACTTACATTGTGAGGTGGCGCATTGATGTCCTCACCATCACGGTAATCATCAGCACGATCATCAGGAGAATGCTCAGCCATCTGAAAGTTCACATTCACATTGTAAAGTAATTCACATTGTAAAGCTCACATTGTAAAGTTCACATTCACATTGTAAAGTAATTCACATTGTAAAGTTCACATTGTAAAATTGACATTGTAAAGTAATTCACATTTTAAAGTTCACATTCAAAAAAATAAAACATATAAAAAAATATAAATATGCCTTTAATACTGTCATTTTTTATCAATTAACAATCCTTCATTGTGATCTCCGCGCACATACAAGTCATCATTAGCTTCAATATTTACTGGTGTTGGCAACCCAACTGAGAATGGACTGGAGTCATCATACTTATCATAGTACTCTTCTTCATTTATAGGATATTCAATGAACTGTCTTTTACCATGAAGAACAACTGACAATTTATCATTTGCAGGATCATCGATATAAAATACTTGTTTCGCCTGTGATGCCAATATGAATGGTTCACCCTTCTCGCCAATCTTTTCAAAGTTCACTAAAGTGAAACTAAATTCTCCTTTGGTGTTATCAACCCAATTACATTTGAAGAGTGGAATTCTGAAATCTATGTAGTCAAACTCCCATATGTCTTCAATGACACCGTAATATGACATTTTAGCTTCACGTGGACTCATATCCTTTGCACTTGGAAAAAACATAGTCGACGCTTGAAGGATGACCCCACTGTTTTGGATGAAACTCTTATCATCTTGTCTCTTTGTGTAATATGTGAATCCATTAATGTCATACCCTTCAGAAGACATAACATTCAATTTTGGTTTAAAGGCGAGGCATTTGATAGTTTCAGTAATATCATCTGGTGTTTGAGATAGTTGACGTAAGACTTTATCTTCAAACCACTTAATAAATGTCTTGTTATGCTCTCTAGCAAGCCACATTATATTGGCTCGAGGATATTGTCTCTTAATGAAATTGGTATGTTCCTTGATATAAACACTCACTTCATCCATGTTGTGTAAAATATACAAGTGACCTTGTTCCAACTTCTCCCGGCTGATTACTTTCACCCGTGATCCCAAAATTCCTTTGTCAAATTGCTCCTCAATATTCTTGTCATTATCGGGAGTGTCATTACCACTGAGAAAGTCATTGCAAAAATCCATAACCTCTCTCGCCACATAACCCTCAATAATACTCCCTTTAGGCCGATAACGGTTTTGAACATCACTTTTAAAAATGCTCATGTATCGTTCAAAGGGATACATCCAATGCAAGAAAACTAGTCCCAACATTTTCACTTCCCTAATCAAGTGGACAACAAGATGTACCATGATATCAAAGAGAGAAGGAGGAAAATACATCTCAAGCTGACATAGGGTAACAACCACTTCTCTTTGCAAATTATTGAGAGTATCAGGGTCAATAACTTTGCTGCACAGACTTTTGAAAAAGAAACAAAGTCTGGTGATTGCAAACCTTACATGCTTCGACAATATAGATCGAATTGCCACAGGCAATATTTGTTGCATTAGAGTGTGACAATCATGAAATTTAAGACCTATCAACTTCAGATCTTTCATTGATACCAATCTACGGATGTTGGATGAGTAACCATGTGGCACCTTAACATTTACCAAACATTCATAATAAGCTTTCTTCTCCTTTCTAAACAATGTGTAACAAGCGGGAGGTAAGTATATTCTCTGATTTCCCATTTCACGTAATTCTATTAATTCTGACCTTATTCCCATTTCATGTAGGTCCAGTCTAGATTTTATCCCATCTTTAGTCTTACCTGATATATTCAACAAAGTACCAATGACACTATCACAAACATTTTTCTCAATGTGCATGGCATCGATACAATGTCTGACTGTCAAAGAACTCCAATAAGGAAGATCCCAAAATATTGACTTCTTCTTGAATAAAGATTTGTCAATCCATGTGGCCATAGTACATTGTGATCTCTTACTAAATTCATTGACAAAGTCTTTTACTCTTTCATAAACAACCTCCCCTGGTATAGGTTTAGGTGCACTCTGTTCCTCATTCAATCCATTGAATGTTTTGCGCTTCCTACGATACAGATGGAATTTTGTAAGAAACCTTCGATGACCGAGATATACAGTCTTACCGCCATGTTTTAGTCTTGTTGAATCAGTATTTTCTTCACATATAGGACACACTTTAGCTCCTTTGACACTATATCCGGAAAGTCATTAATAGTGCAAAACAACATAGCATGCAAACAAAATGTCTCTCTTCGTGAAGCATCATAGGTCATCACACCTTCACCCCAGAGTTTCTTTAAGTCATCAATCAGAGGTTCAAGATAAACATCGATATCATTTCTAGGTTTTTTAGGGCCCGATATCAACAATGATACCATTACGTACTTATTTTTCATACACAGCCTGGGAGGAAGATTGTATATAACAAGCATGACTGGCCAAGTGTTATGTTGGCTGCTCAATGTCCCATATGGATTCATCCCATCTGTATAAAGCCCAAGTTTTATATTCCTGACTTCTTCACCAAATTCAGGGTATAAAAGATCAATCTTCTTCCACTGTGGGGAATCATACGCATGTCGTAGGATCCCATCATTATTTTTCTTAACATCTGCATGCCACCTCAAATTCTTCGCATCTATCGGATTGGCAAACAAGCATTGAAACTGTGATATTATAGGTAGATACCACATCACCTTGGCAGGAGAACCAATTTTGGACTCCCCCCGAAGTCGTCAATTTATACCGTGACGCACCACATTTTGGACAATCTTTCAAATCCACATAGTCCTTTCGAAATAATACACAATCATTCAGGCATGCGTGTATCTTCTTGGCATCCATTCCCATTGGGCACAACAATTTCTTTACCTAGTATGTTGAGATTGGCAACTCGTTTCCTTCAGGAAGCATTTCTTTCAACAAAGACAACAATGACGTGTAGCTTTTGTCGTTCCATCTATTGTTAGCTTTCAGCTTATACAATCTCAACACAGCGCTAAGCTTCGTAAACTTAGTACAACCTGTGTATAACGATATCTCAGCATCATGCACAATGTTTCTAAAAATGGGAGGTGGATCGATGTGCTCTACCCCACAACTATCCAGCATCGCATCAACGATGTCTACTGGAACTGGTTCATTCACATCTACGTCATCGGAGGCAATTTCTTCTTCCATACAAGCACTGATATCGACATCCACTGGTTTTGAGTTTGAAATCTCTCCATGCCAGTGCCATTTTGTATAGCCTTGTATAATATCATTGCACATGACATGACTTTTGATTTTGTCACCAGTGATGACTTTCAAGTTGTTACCGCAATGCCTACATGGACAGTAGAACCTATCTCCTATTTCCTATGTTCCTCGGAAAATCTAATAAACTGGTCAAGACCAGAAATAAACTCTGGGGTGCAGCGATTGCAAATGGACATCCATGATCTATCCATTCTATGATCAAAGAGAAAACAAGTATATATTACAACAAGATTAGGGTCTAGGGTTAACAAATACATGTGATGTCATTCTTATATATAATAAATGTGTACCACCTATCCCATCCTTGAACACCTAATCTCTTTAGTAAGTGTATAATGTGTATTGGGTTTTCAAGAAAATTTCGACAACATTTCCCCGTTGTTCTCTAAGTACATATGTATTTAGAGAACAAACAGGGAAATGCTACCAAAATTTTCTCGAAAACCCAATACACATTATACACTTACATCCTAATTGAGATTAGGTGTTCAAGAACAGTCCCAAACCGAGGACTATCCAAGATTTACTCCTATTGAGTAAATCTTGGATGGGTTTCTAGGCCAATAAATACATGTGATGTCATTCTTATATATAATAAATGTGTACCACCTATCCCATTCTTGAACACCTAATCTCACTAGTAAGTGTATAATGTGTATTGGGTTTTCAAGAAAATTTTGACAGCATTTCCCCGCTATTCTCTAAGTACATATGTACATAGAGAACAAACGGGGAAATGCTACCGAAATTTTCTCGAAAATCCAATACACATTATACACTTACATCCTAAGTGAGATTAGGTGTTCAAGAACAGTCCCAAACCGGGGACAATCCAAGATTTACTCCTAATTAGTAAATCTTGGACGGGTTTCTAGGCCAACAAACACAATGATAGATATGTACATGTTAGGCTTTCAACACAATTGATGTTAGGGTTTCATCAGTGTTAGGGTTTAATCAAATCAAATTAGAATTCTAGAATGGACAAGTTTAAATCTTATTTCAACATGCATCAAAATTTACTGAATTAGGTCAAGCATTAGGATTAGAAGCACAAATATATGCAAGCAAAAGATTTGTTCATATCCTAGGTTGATTTACAATAGCAACATCTAAATATATAAACTCAAAGCATTAGATAAATAAATATAATCAGTAGATAAACAAATACAAAGCAATAGATAAAAAAATAAATGAACAAAATACCCTCTTTTCTTCCTTCTCCCTCCTTACCAACAGCAAGCAGGGTCGTGGTTGTGTTGGCCGAGCAGCTAGCATCATGGAGAAGAGCAGCGGCAAAGCAGCGAGTTGGGGCCGGAGAGAAGGCCACCGGATCAGGAGAGAAGACGGCGCCAGACCTGGAGCAGGAGAGAAGGCCGCCGGAGCTGGAGCAGGAGAGCAGGCAGCACCGGAGCTAGAGCAGGAGAGCAGGCCACCAGAGCCAGAGTAATAGTCGGAGTAAGTGGCGGCGGAGGGGGGGCAGAGGAGAAACGAGCGGCGGTGAGTAGAAAATCGTCGGACCAAACCCTGAGTTGCACGAGATTGAATGAAATAGAAAAAGGGGAAGAGTCTGGCTCGAGCGGGTGCTATTAAGTTAACAATAGGTGTCAGTTCTTAAATAAAACCGACACTTAACACTATAGGCGTCGGTTACCAACAAAAAACTGACACTTTTATTCTATTATAGTCATCGGTTCAAACAAGAAAAATCGACATCTATATATATATGCCAACAAAAAATAAATGTTCTCAAATTACGACCATACTCGTCAGTTTCTATGTAAAACCTGACGCTATATGGTGGTGAAAATTTTCACGGTAAAGTGCGCGGAAACACATCGACGTCGATTACTGTAATAGAACCGACGATAAAAATTGGCAAAATTTCTATTTTGCAGAAAACCTTTAGTTGTCGGTTTCTTTGTTAATAACTGACGTTGTATGTTAAATTTGGAGGTAATTTTTTTCACTCAAAAAATTGGATTTGGCGGTCAATGTTTAGCGTCGGTTTCTAATTTAGGAACCGACGCAAAATAAAAAGTGATACCTGTGTCTGGTCACCCTTCACAGATAGATGTTGGTTTTTTTTTAACCGACGCTCTAGGTTTTAGGTGTCAGTGTATTTATACAACCGATGCCTTTAAAAGTGACGTTATAAGCCATATCTGTAGTAGTGATTATTATTAATCACCTATAGGCAAGGCACACATTATAGAATCTCTATCTAACATGACAACTCATACCTAATTTATTAATTTTATTTATATCAATTCTTTCTAAGTTAAGGTATATCATCCCCTATGAGACGACCACTATAAATCTGATAGCCAAATCGCACAGTAATTACATGGAATAACCATTAGCAACGGATTACTAAAAATCACTAAAAATTAAAACCATTTTGTAAAGAGATCCATTACCAGGAAACTCTTTATAGAAAGAACCAAAGTAATATATACATCATGGTTGACATTGTACATACACTGTACCATCTCATATCGAGGATAATATATACCAGTTGCTTTGCCAAAACACATACTGAAGCAACATAAAACCTCAAGGAATACAAGACAAAATCTCATATCATTTATAAAACCATTACGTACTAACTCCCAAGGACCTGAGAGTACAGAGATGACACATACGACTTCTATCTACAAGACACGATACATAGAACACTCAACCTGAGTTGTTAATGTTGTCCCTATTGCAGTTGTACTCCCTTAGCAGTACAATCTTTACCTCCTCATCCGCATCTACCTAAAAATTATGGAACCAATGGAGTGAGACACAAGTCCCAGCAAGAGATATAACTCTCTGCCAATAATGTTATTATCATAGGTAAATAGTATAAAACTGAGCAGAGTATCTATTATAACAATAAGCAAGATTAATCACTATTTATATGCAGGAAAGAGCAATATCATCTTTTAAAGAAATTCATCTATCTAAGATAGAGAAATATATGTCCATATATATATGAGCATGGAAGAATAATGTCGTAACTGAGTAGTTCATATGTCTATGACCAAGCGTTGGATCATGTAATACTTCAAAAGGAATATGAGAACATGTATAACATCTATCAACTATGTGATACAAAAGTATTACCGCTTCATTCCTTAAACAAATATGCTACATGACTGATTACATATTCACAATCACATGTATGCCCTAAGTAGATGAGGTATACCACTCATCCTCCAACCGACCATGACTACGTAAAGCATCGATACCATACAAGGTCAATGGAAGAGCCAGCTTCCAAGACCTCACCCGTCTCAGTCAGTACGAGACCACTGGCAGTGACATCACGTGTCAAACTACAATTAGCTTGTCAGGGTATACTAGCATCTTCTCTATAGAGCTATAGTCACAGCATGCATTCTCTTCAGGGAGTCCACACATCATCCCTGGTATATTTTCTTCAGGGAGTACACCCCCACAACATTCCCTGGTATCGAGTCATGGCATATATCCATACTCCCAATAGGGAAACCCCACACCACATTCCCTATTTGGGCATAAGGATATGTTTGCCCATCACCCCTGCATATTCAAGAATATGCTCTCTGAGTTAAACTCATTTCAACATATAGCAAATCCTAACACTGAATGGATCTATGTCCAGGGAAACTACATGATAAGGTTCCACTTGATTAATTAGGTGCATTACAGTATCTTTTGGCATCAACCAAGTTACAAGCATGAATTATAACAGAGGCTATAAAGAAAAGTGTAATACATTTATCAAGTACTTTCATAATCTTAGGAACACATTGAATGCATAACACTCGGGATCTCAATCCCTTCATCTTATCACTAGGAATTCTCATCCCTTAATCATCATCATGATTACATGATATGGGTATTCAAACCCTTAGTTCATCACTGAACACTTTTACCTCTTATCAGGTAACCATTACCTCTAGGTCCTCTGACCCAGGTTTTCATCATACTTGTTGCACATGTATTTCACATGGCTTACAAGGCCCATTTAAATATCTTGTCACCTCTCATAAGGCAACAACTATCTTTTAGGTCATCAGACCATATAAACATTATACTTGTTATACAAGTATTTAACATGGCTCATAAGGCCCATTTAATCTGTATCATATGAAACATCATAGCTCATACCTGGCTATTCTTGTCATCTCCTGATACCTGCATGGTTAGCACTTCATGATAAAATAATATCAAGTACATATCATCACCATGCAATACAAGAGAAATACAACCTTCCCATTATTAGGGTTAGGGTTTCCCTTTATAGCCAATTAGGGTTTCAAGTTCATATTATCAAGAATTAAAACCCTAATTCATAGCTCCACACATCTAGGAGCATACATTGACATCATAAGTATTCAATCATACTTATTTATTCTAATCATTTATCATTACCTGATTATTAACACAAAGAAAGAGTTTCTCTCTCATCCTTACTAGGGTATTGATAACATCATATTATATTAAATTGGCTTAACCCTTTCTCAAGGTACATTATCCTACACTTGTCAAAGTGTATTAAGCTCATTACTTCTTATTGTGTCAATTTCCATAACACACTTCATGTGGTACTCATCCAAGTGTATCAGATTTAAGGTGAATCAAGGTGTATCGACCTTGAAGTGCTAGATGTGATATAAGCCAAGCATCATTCCTTGGTACAAAACTTCCCTCATCATTTTCAACTTACTTGAGTTTATCAACTTATCTTGTATTAGGGTATCGACCATCCTAATACTTTATGTACTAACTCATCACATTTGTCATGCAGTGTATTGGCCATAAGTCACCACACTTGTCTTGTAGTGTATCATCCATAAGTCACCACACTTGTTTTGTAGTGTATCAGCCATAGGTCACCACACTTGTCTTGTAGTGCATCAGCCTAGCATCAATTCTTAAGTTGCCCAACTATCACCAAGTGATATGGACTCATCTCATATTAGGACATTATTGATATAGGGTTGACCATCATCAATCACTTTAGGTGTTTCACCTATCAAGGTATTAGCCACACCATTACTTGATGTTTTAGCCATCACTTCTAAGAGTGTGTTAACATCACCTTTCGGGTTGAGTCATGTATGTTAAGTTGAACACATGTATTGTGTTAGGGGTATATTGAGCTAGGCATCATAATATCCCTCATACCCTCCTCACCCATCAAGGTATCAGCCTTATCTATCTTATGGTGTATTACCTTCACCATACTTGGGTGTAACAACTTTACCTCACTTGGTTGTATCATCCTTACCTCACTTGAGGATATTGGCCACATCATACTTTAATGTATTGACCACCACATGTTCTAGGGTATCAACCACCTTACCACTTTTTGTCCTCTAATGTATTGGGTTACAATCACCATTTCATCTAAGAGCTATGTGCCTGTAACATACTGAAATTCAGGGTCTTCCCTACAATTTACCCATTTTTGAGCTTTTCTTTGCTTTCTAGTCCATTTGGGCCTTTTTCATAAATTTCCCTTGTTTTATATTCTTTTTTGACCCCTTGTGCAATTGGAGCACAATTCAATGTTTAAAATCACCTTTTTCCCCCATTTATGATAATGAAGGGGTGTTGGCACAAATAACCCAATTAAGGAGATAAGTGAGGGTTAATAATGTAATTTGGTCATTAAGGATGGATATAAGTAGATAATATTAATTTGGAGCTTTTTGGATAAATATATTAATAATAATAAGCATTTGAATTAATTGTGAGTATATTAACCTCTTTACATTCTCTCTCCTCCAATTTGATGATAAATGTGTGAAAACATATTTAAAGGATGATATTTTTCTCTTAATACTCATATATATCTATCACCTCGAATTTGACCCACTAATTGCATTAATATAGTCATTTCATAATAATTCACATCTTTTAATGTGTTAAAATACACTTTAATCAGAAATATATTAATTAAAGACCTTATTGGACATAAATATGAAATCTAATTATATAGCATCGTTCTAAATGCTAACATGAACCTATGGTCCAAATTTGGTGTCATTTGGACTTCATTTGACCCTTCAAATCCATTTTATAAGCTTTTAATAAGGTTTAACTATGGATTTTAATCGATTTCAGTTATATCGATTTGTCACGCTAATGTTCATTTATTTTTCATTGTCACGCGCCTGGGGCCATCGGACGGCTCCGCGTTGATCGCCCTTTTGATCCAATGGTCTGGGCATTTTCTTCTACCTCCAGCCGCCCGAGCAAAACAGCCTCATGGACTCCCTTGAGTCGTTCTCACTCCCTCCTCCACCGTTTCTTGCGATTCCTGTCCCTTTGGCTTCATCTCGACGAGCCGGTTCGAATGAGCCTTAACTCATCGCCCCTTTTTCCTAGGCAGAGTTATGCCCAAATCGTCTTCTTCGCTCCTCTCGAACCCCGAGTCAGAGAGGCGACCTCGGTTCTCTTCTTACCTGCTTAAGGGGTCGTCGAGAACCCTTAGACACCGAGCAAGCCTCCTCCACACTCAATTGACCCTACGCTGCCCTCAGTCACCCCGACCTGCTCAAGGTGGATCTCCGGCGACCTTGGCATGCTTCTCCCTCCTCCGGCCACCTCAGTGCAATCAGAAGCACGGTAACCATCTTCCACCTCTGCTCTTCCAATTCGCACTCTCAGTTTACCTCGCGACGCCCCCAAATGCCTGGTCCTATAGACCACGGTCATGACCCTTGCCGGCACCTACTCATATGTTGTTTTGGTGCTCCTCCGCCTGTGGAAAGGGGTGCTTTGACTTTGCCTTGGATCCGCGAAGCTAACCCCGATCTCAGTCGCCTGCTTTGTCGCGTTTTTGTGGTGGCTTTTCTTCCGTTGACCTTTCCTCTCTGTTCTGACCTTGTGACCTACTCCCAGCTCTGGCAATGATCTTGTTTGGTTCATTTTGATCATGAGACTCTAAGGAGTCTACTCTTGGTCTCGGTTGGCATCTTCGCACCCTACAGCTAGCTGGAGCCAAGGAGCCGAGCTCTAGCCGCTCCTCCTTGTAGCCATGGCTGCAAGAGGAAACAAACCAGGTAGTCTAATGACCCTGGAGTCCCCACAATCGTGATCGAGCTATTAACATCGTTTGGGCAGTACTTTAATTTCATATGATGTTTTGTTTCTCACCAACAAAGATATGAGTTTCCAAATGACTGATCTACCCTCATCATTTTAATTGTTTTAATTTGACGAGCAAGGGTAGTTTAGTCTTTTCACCTGTTATTTACATCGATTTCCATTTGATTTAAATACCTGTCACACTATAGTTTTCCTGCATCCTGATTGGTCGATTTTACTTAATTCATAGTAAATCGATCTATTGTCAGAAAAATGCAAATAAATAGTCAATGGAAAGGATTTTTCATGCAGAACCTGATTTTGTGATTTTTGAAGCCTGATTCTAAATGATTTTTCTAAGTTTTCTTTGAATGCCTTTTTAAGTATATAAAATGTTCTAAAATACCTAATTAATTCATTTTAACTCCAAATGAGGAAATAAAATATGTTTTATTAATTAGGAGAATATGAATAATCGTTTGGTCAAGGTTTTGAGTCACAAATCGACCTTTGGTTTTCAAGGTAGAAAATTAGGGTTTTTCCTATGATTTAAGTTTTTACATATATTAATACATGTGTAATAATGTATCTAGGAAATGTGGATGGATTGCAATCAACTTGGTGAATGTTATGGTAAATAATTAAAAATAGGTATGTGAAACCTATTTTGTATGTGAGCCCTATTTCAGTATGTGCACCCTATTTTAGTAAGTGGCTCCTATGTATGTGAATCATATTATATGAATCCTATCAAAGATGAATGTGAATGTTTATTGTGCAAACTACCTATCCATCAGTTGGGATTTTTCCAACCCCACAATCAATATTGTGCTAGCCTTGTAATCCTTCTAATATCATTTATTGGCTCTTTACTTATTTTATGCTTCTAATGCCATTGTGGCTCATTCATTTGAATAATGTGAAACTTGCTATATGTTGCCTCCTTTACTTGGAAATGCTTAATCTTGTTATTGCCTATGTGGCTCATTCTTTTGAAATATTTGGAAGCATTGTATAATGGTGTTGCTTGTTGGCTCCTTTACTTGTTGGAGTTCTTGGATATTGTTGTGGCCTATGATGGCCTATTTATTTATCCTTGGGTTTTATTCCCAATGCTATGTTGTTATCTTGGTATACTTTTCACTCTACTGCCAAGTGAATATTATCCATGATATAGTTATTGGCCAATTGACAATGTAGTGTACATGAGTACAAACCACCCACAGGGCACTGGGGTTTTAGTCCCCCTGTCGGGCACTGGGGTTTTAGTCACCCTGCCATTTTATATATTAGGCACTGGGGTTTTAGTCCTCCTGCCACTTTTTAGGCACTGGGTTTTTAGTCCCCCTTCCATTGGTGAGGTCCGGTAGGTGCCTCACCCTACATTGAGAGGATGTTGTGTCATAATTTATATTCATGCAATTGTGATATTTGTTGATATTGGAATGTGGCAGTTTTCTAGAATCCTATTCACTCATTTGCTCTCACTTCTTGAAATCCCTTAATGGACTATTTTTGCTTAGCTTATTAATTGCCTTATTCCTATTTTTAACACATACCTTTTATCTTTCTCTTGCTGGATGACCCCAACCATCCAGGCTAGGATCAGAGTGTGCATGGAAGCTTGGTGAACCTAAGACTAAGGATAGGAGAAGAAGAAGAGGAACACATAGTTTTCTTGATCATAGTTGTTTTTATGTTTTAAGTTGTTTTGTTTAGAGACAATGTTTTATTAGTCTAAGTCTTCCTCTACCTAGATCCTTGTATAAAGATGTACCCCTTTTTGGGAAAAATTTGTAATGTACTCTTTATACATTTTGAATAAAGTCAAGATTTAAATTTTCCGCTGCTACACAATTGATGAATTTTTTTATCATGTTTAATAGTAGAGACTTGGTCTTTACAGCATGGTATCAGAGCATCAAGGTAGTCGGATTCTTGACTAATTCAAAATTGTCTCCTAGATAGAACCTCTCACCTCATATATCTCCTTTAGAAAGTTTCCACCTTAGAGTTGACCTAGCATGAAAGTTTGATTTAGGATAATAATAATTACATAATTAAAAATAAAATTTGTCAACTTTTTGGTGAATTGTCTATTGAGAAGCTACTAGAGCAATAAGTTGAAGTGATGGTGTCTAGAAAGGGTCAGAGCTTGGGGGCTGGCAATATTTTCCTCCGCCCCACTAGCTTGGTCACGAGGACTCCTTAGCTCATATGACCTGGCCTGGCCTGATCTGATACAGACATCTCAAAATAGTCTATCTTTGGGCAAGTTGCCTAATTGTTGAATACCTTAGGAAGATCTTAAGTGATGATTTGATCTCTTACACAAAAATCATCCTTAATACCTTATACTCCTATGTTTAGGGTTTAGTGTACCCTATGTTGCACCTTGAAGCTTGGTTAATTCCTTATAGTGAGTTTTATGTACCTTGTACCCTTATCTTAGTTTGACTTAGTTTGACCCTTCTAAGGGGTGGGATAAGGGTAATGGTGTTAGTACTCTATTTGGTTTTGCAAATCTGATTTCGAGGACGAAATCCCTCTTTAGGGGGATGGAATCCCAATTAAAAGCAAAATCAAATACCTATGAAGTTAGAAACCCTATCCATGTGGACATATGTACATAATAACTTATGTGAATGATAATTACCCAAACACATTATACTTGTAATTCAACTTGTTCATTTTATACACACATGAATATGTAATAAGTCATATAATTCATATGTTTGAACCTTCACATATAGGCTTGATGCACATAATAAACAAGTTACTAATGGTGAATACACATAATGTTGACTATGCCACCCTAATGGTAAAATATGTAAGGACAATGCACCCTAAGGATGCTTTAATATGTAATAATCATGTTGACCTAAACCCTAATATGTAATCATCTAGTTTTGACAACATCTACATATATATATACCCTTAATGCCTTTCATGATATATTAGTGACATTAGGTGTCATCATCACATAATATACTTTAATGCATGTAAATGGATTATAGTCACAAAGTTATCAATATATATATAAGGTATATCACCTTGTTCTCTAATGAACACCTCATCATAACTTGATATATGAATTAATTCATTAATATTTAATGTGTTACATCGTATTCGCAAAATGCATATAATGACTCAAACATGATAATGAATAATTGGATTCACATAAATATTCATAAATGCCTAATGTGAAGTAAAATATGTATAATTTATAATACAAAGTGTAATGGACGAAAATGATTAATGATGTCATTGATATGAGTAGGAAAGATGATATGAAAATGTGCAATATGAACATTATTTGGAATTATTATAGGCTTAATAACTTGTTGGATAATATTAAATTTTTCTACAATATAATTTGTGAAAATTATACATGATAGTTTTAAGAGGATAATGGAAAAATGAATTCATGTTATTAAGGTTTTCGACCTAATACATTAAGTAATGTTGAAATGACTTAGTAAACCCTAATTGTGCTTAAAACCCTTGATGAGGGAAATATCCATGATATAATATTGAGATGTAATTGTTTTGAATAAAATGTGACACAAGTGATAGTATAATAAATATGTTACCTCTTCATGATGGAGATTAGGCTAATAAGGCAAAAATGTTAGTTTAAGTTTAATAAAAGGCTATAGGTTTTGTGGAAACCTTAGTAACCCTTGACTTATGTAGGTTTTGTGTTGTACCTTAGATTAAGGGTTATAACCAAGTGTTTAAGGTTGGGATGTTGCACACCCACCCTCTCTTTCCTCTTGTTGTGATTTCGGGGACGAAATCCTCTTTAAGGGGTGGTGTGCTATAACATACTGAAATTCAGGGTCTTCCCTGCAATTTACCCATTTTTGAGCTTTTCTTTGCTTTCTAGTCCATTTGGACCTTTTTCATAAATTTCCCTTGTTTTATATTCTTTTTGGACCCCTTGTGCAATTGGAGCATAATTCAATGTTTAAAATCACATTTTTCCCCCATTTATGATAATGAAGGGGTGTTTGCACAAATAACCCAATTAAGGAGATAAGTGTGGGTTAATAATGTAATTTGGTCATTAAGGATGGATATAAGTAGATAATATTAATTTGGAGCTTTTTGGATAAATATATTAATAATAATAAGCATTTGAATTAATTGTGAGTATATTAACCTCTTTACTTTCTCCCTCCTCCAATTTGATGATAAATGTGTGAAAACATATTTAAAGGATGATATTTTGCTCTTAATACTAATATATATCTATCACCTCAAATTTGACTCACTAATTGCATTAATATAGTCATTTCATAATAATTCACATCTTTTAACGTGTTAAAATACACTTTAATGAGAAATATATTAATTAAAGACCTTATTGGACATAAATACGAAATCTAATTATATATCATCGTTCTAAATGCTAACATGAACCTATGGTCCAAATTTGGTGACATTTGGACTTCATTTGACCCTTCAAATCCATTTTATGAGCTTTTAATAAGGTTTAACTATGGATTTTAATCGATTTCAGTTATATCGATTTGTCACGCTAATGTTCGTTTATTTTTCACTGTCACACGCCTGGGGCCATTGGTCAGCTCCGCGTTGATCGCCCTTTTGATCCAACGGTCTGGGCATTTTCTTCTACCTCCAGCTGCCCGAGCAACACAGCCTCATGGACTCCCTTGAGTCGTTCTCACTCCCTTCTCCACCATTTCTTGTGATTCTTGTCCCTTTGGCTTCATCTCGACGAGCCAGTTCGAATGAGCCCTAACTCATCACCCCTTTTCCCTGGCAGAGTTACGCCCAAATCGGCCTCTTCGCTCCTCTCAAACCCCGAGTCGCAGAGGCGACCTCAGTTCTCTTCTTACCTGCTTAAGGGGTCGTCGAGCACCCTTAGACACCGAGCAAGCCTCCTCTACACTCAATTGACCCTACGCTGCCCTTAGTCACCCCGACCTTCTCAAGGTGGATCTCCGGCGACCTTGGCATGTTGCTCCCTCCTCCAGCCACCTCAGTGCAATCAGAAGCACGGTAACCATCTTCCACCTCCGCTCTTCAAATTCGCACTCTCAGTTTACCTCGCGACGCCCCCAAACGCCTGGTCCTATAGACCACGGTCATGACCCTTGCCGGCACCTACTCATATGTTGTTTTGGTGCTCCTCCGCCTGTGGAAAGGGGTGCTTTGACTTTGCCTTGGATCCGCGAAGCTAACCCCGATCTCAGTCGCCTGCTTTGTCGTGTTTTTGTGGTGGCTTTTCTTCCGTTGACCTTTCCTCTCTGTTCTGACCTTGTAACCTACTCCCAGCTCTGGCAATGATCTTGTTTGGTTCATTTTGATCATGAGACTCTAAGGAGTCTACTCCTGGTCTCGGTTGGCATCTTCGCACCCTACAGCTAGTTGGAGCCAAGGAGCCGAGCTCTAGCCGCTCCTGCTTGTAGCCATGGCTGCAAGAGGAAACAAACCAGGTAGTCTAATGACCCTGGAGTCTCCACAATCGTGATCGAGCTATTAACATCGTTTGGGCAGTACTTTAATTTCATATGATGTTTTGTTTCTCACCAACAAAGATATGAGTTTCCAAATGACTGATCTACCCTCATCATTTTAATTGTTTTAATTTGACGAGCAAGGGTAGTTTAGTCTTTTCACCTGTTATTTACATCGATTTCCATTTGATTTAAATACCTGTCACACTATAGTTTTCCTGCATCCTGATTGGTCGATTTTACTTAATTCATAGTAAATCGATCTATTGTCAGAAAAATGCAAATAAATAGTCAATGGAAAGGATTTTTCATGCAGAACCTGATTTTGTGATTTTTGAAGCCTGATTCTAAATGATTTTTCTAAGTTTGCTTTGAATTCCTTTTTAAGTATATAAAATGTTCTAAAATACCTAATTAATTCATTTTAACTCCAAATGAGGAAATAAAATATGTTTTATTAATTAGGAGAATATGAATAATCGTTTGGTCAAGGTTTTGAGTCACAAATCGACCTTTGGTTTTCAAGGTAGAAAATTAGGGTTTTTCCTATGATTTAAGTTTTTACATATATTAATACATGTGTAATAATGTATCTAGGAAATGTGGATGGATTGCAATCAACTTGGTGAATGTTATGGTAAATAATTAAAAATAGGTATGTGAAACCTATTTTGTATGTGAGCCCTATTTCAGTATGTGCACCCTATTTTAGTAAGTGGCTCCTATGTATGTGAATCATATTATATGAATCCTATCAAAGATGAATGTGAATGTTTATTGTGCAAACTACCTATCCATCAGTTGGGATTTTTCCAACCCCACAATCAATATTGTGCTAGCCTTGTAATCCTTCTAATATCATTTATTGGCTCTTTACTTATTTTATGCTTCTAATGCCATTGTGGTTCATTCATTTGAATAATGTGAAACTTGCTATATGTTGCCTCCTTTACTTGGAAATGCTTAATCTTGTTATTGCCTATGTGGCTCATTCTTTTGAAATATTTGGAAGCATTGTATAATGTTGTTGCTTGTTGGCTCCTTTACTTGTTGGAGTTCTTGGATATTGTTGTGGCCTATGATGGCCTATTTATTTATCCTTGGGTTTTATTCCCAATGCTATGTTGTTATCTTGGTATACTTTTCACTCTACTGCCAAGTGAATATTATCCATGATATAGTTATTGGCCAATTGACAATGTAGTGTACATGAGTACAAACCACCCACAGGGCACTGGGGTTTTAGTCCCCCTGTCGGGCACTGGGGTTTTAGTCCCCCTGCCATTTTATATATTAGGCACTGGGGTTTTAGTCCTCCTGCCACTTTTTAGGCACTGGAGTTTTAGTCCCCCTGCCATTGGTGAGGTCCGGTAGGTGCCTCACCCTACATTGAGAGGATGTTGTGTCATAATTTATATTCATGCAATTGTGATATTTGTTGATATTGGAATGTGGCAGTTTTCGAATCCTATTCACTCATTTTCTCTCACTTCTTGAAATCCCTTAATGGACTATTTTTGCTTAGCTTATTAATTGCCTTATTCCTATTTTTAACACATACCTTTTATCTTTCTCTTGCTGGATGACCCCAACCATCCAGGCTAGGATCAGAGTGTGCATGGAAGCTTGGTGAACCTAAGACTAAGGATAGGAGAAGAAGAAGAGGAACACATAGTTTTCTTGATCATAGTTGTTTTTATGTTTTAAGTTGTTTTGTTTAGAGACAATGTTGTATTAGTCTAAGTCTTCCTCTACCTAGATCCTTGTATAAAGATGTACCCCTTTTTGGGAAAATTTGTAATGTACTCTTTATACATTTTGAATAAAGTCAAGATTTAAATTTTCCGCTGCTACACAATTGATGAATTTTTTTATCATGTTTAATAGTAGAGACTTGGTCTTTACAGTGCCTACCTCCATATCATCCAAGAGGTGTGTGATTACCTCCATATCATCCAAGAGGTGTGTGCTTACCTCCATATCATCCAAGAGGTGTGTTATTACCTCCATATCGTTCAAGCGATGTGTGCTTACCTCCATATCGTTCATGAGATGTGTGCTTAACTCCATATCATTCATGAGATGTGTGCTTACCTTCATATTGTTCATGAGGTGTGTGTGTCAATTTGACCACATACATATCGGGTTACACAAGTGTAGGGTTTTGCATGTCAGGTTAGGGGTACTCCAACACCATATCGGGTTAGAGGTGCTTCAACCTATATCAGTTTGTGCCATGATGATGTCATCATCATCAAGATTTAGACTATCAGCCCTTATTATTCTAGTTCATGGACAACAGTCCTATGCAAATATTAGAACTCATAGATCCATCAATTATTCAAGGAAAATAGGAATTGAGAGTAGATCAACAAGTATAGCAAGATTGAATGTGAATAATAACATAATTGGGTTCAAGTTATATAACTCGCCTCAAGAACAACTTCAAAGCTCCAAGATCCAAAGCTTAATGTTCCCAAGGTTGAATATGACTATCAAGAGTCCAAGGCTCATTCACAACTCCTCCATATACAAAGAATCACCATAGTTAAGAACTTGGTGAAGAATAAAAGAAAGGAGTAACTATAACCCGAGAATCATGCTTCAACCAAGGTTGAAGATGACCATGGCTTCACCTTAAGCTTGAAGCTCGAGCTACTCCTTTCTCCTCAACTTCTATGGGAGATATCCAAGAGAAAGAGAATTTTAGGATTCAAAAAGTTTCACATGTAGGTGAAAGAAGAGGTATATATAGTTGAGGCTCATGAGAGAGAGTGTATAAGAGGTGTCATCACCTTATACTACTAGGTGACACATGTCCATGCATGGGTTGACACGTGTCCATTCATGCACCCATAATTATCTGAACATGCAAAACTATTTGTTGGATAATTCAAGTGTAGATATTGGCCATTAGGTTCCTTGTTGAACAAGATATCACAACCCAATATCACTTTATTCACAAACTGATACAACTTTTCCAAGGAACATGTAACTCATCATGGATCACCTCCTTGAGGTTCTAATCTTATATGAATACTTCCAAGAAGTTAACAAAACAATATGGGACCTCCTCTATGGCTTCTTGGCTTATAGGCCCTCCCATATAAGTTCTACAACTCGTTACAATCCATTCTAGGGTTTCAACTACACAACACTTCTTAGTCTTTTCATCACCAAGAATACTACCACTCAAAAATGATTCAAACATGGTGCCTCCTTCTTTTTCTATCCTCTATATGATACTAAGAGAGAGTAGGGACACTCTATAGGTGGTAATTTGCACATCAAACTTGTATTTTGGGTAAATTGCAATTTGCACCAAAGTTGGTACACAAGGCACAATCATCATTCAAATAAGCTCAAACTTGGAACTTAGTCTTTCCACAAGCCACCACTTAGCATCATTCTCTCTCTTATGATGCTAAAGCACTTAAGGCACGTTCAACATAATACATATTTCAATATAACCCCTCATCTTGGGTAAGTTGCACTTTGGTCCAAAATAAGAGAACATTGCTCAAACAACATTCAAACAGGACCAAACTTGAAACATAAGTGTGTCACATGATAACAAAACACCTTAGAGGATTATATTAAAGTTCTAAGCAACTTACTTTATCCAAAAAAATAGGTTTATCCCTAAACCTAGGTCAGGGTCCTTACAAGTTATAAACCCCTAACAAGGATTTCGTCCCCGAAATCCTAGATGAAGGGAGACAATTGTTACTCATACATCACACCATCAAGCCTCCACATAACACCTTGATGTCATGGAGATTCCATAGAACTTTGACTAGCACAAAGTTCTTTTGTTCAGGGTTATCATAGAATCTATCACACAGGATATATACTCAACTGTCCTTTTTCATTATTGATTCTAGAGTCAACTCTGTGTTAGGTAACACTTTCTTATCAGAGAAGCACTATTCATACTTTGTATAACTCGGGTGTCAAACCTTACTGATTTGTCACCTTCTCAACTTACAACTTTATGTGATAAGATTCTTGATCTTGGGAGTTTACCATCCCTCTCATATAGCTTAGCATTTCTCCTCCAAGGAAAGACTAGAGCTACGTTCTGTCACCCACTTCAGACTACAAGTCTTATCATACTTTCATTGTGCCACTCAAATATGCTGACACAACACTAAACTTACTTATGACTTGTACCAACTATCTCGCTATCTATTTATTCTCTTGTCATAAGGAGAAGTTACTTATCAAAGGAGAACTATCTCAAAGGTAACTCTAGATGTTATATGTATAAGTCACCTCAAAAAATCTAGATAGGGATTATAAACCTTGTTTATCTATCTCTAGCGGATGTACAACTTTCTTGGATTTTTCTTGCTTGCAAACTTGATAGGGATATTCTAAGTAATTATACTTAGCTTGATAATTTTTTCCCAAGATGATCCTACAATTATTCCTTTAATTAATACATCCTTACCAATGTCATATTTATGTAGAGCATAAACCCCTAACATATGATATCCATACTATAGTATGTAACTAGACTGATCTCAAAGTTGGCCCTTCTAGGTAACCAAACATTAATCATCTTATCCAGAGACATGTTCTCACTTTCTCATACCACTAAAACTTATTGGATACTAGGATTCCTTACCTTGGTATCCGTTACATGAACCAAAAAAACATCACATTCTCATCATTTCCATCTTTTGTTGTTATTACCAAAACCAAACATATAATAGGACCTTTCTTTCATCTCGGGACATTACTTATCACATATAACTTTTTCTTGGAACCAAAGTCCATGAATAACTGATACTTTTCAAAGTACCCATCTATAGATTACTTCTAACCCATGCACATCAAGTGTCATAAGACTCACTTGACTGCCATGCCCTTGAAAGGAAAGAACACAAGGAAATATATTCCTCTTATCGCCCCATCATCATCCAGGGTTGTTTACCAAAGAAAAGAGATTATCACATCCTTTGATTATTGCAAGAACTTTCAACTGTTCATGTGTCATTCAATCTTGTTTCATCTTAGGTTCCTTGCCACCAACATAGGAATTATAAAGATGATTACATGTCATCATTCTTTTCTTTGTTATTGTCTAGTATGTTCATGAACATTTTCTAATTTTATCACATTTTTCATATTCACATCATGGAACAAATCTTTATTCTTCATATATTCTTTATTGAACAGGGATCATCTCCCTTGTTCCCTTTCTCTTATCATGAGGATTGCATTTTATACTTCCTCATACTCACTGATAGGTTTGAGATAAACTAAGGTTTCATTTCATTGCAGTTAGGATGTGATAGAAATATCCATGCCATATTTTCAGTTTCATTATGCGCTTTAGATTGTCTCAGAACGACTACTTGATCAGAGTAATCAGAAAGATAGCAATCTAAGAGTCCCATACTTACCTTGCCTTTAATAATTGAATACATGGCCAGGGTATGCAAGTACTGAGATTAGGTAGTATGTGCCTTGTTTTATATCATATACTTTACTTTTCAGATCATCCAAGTCATAATACTTAATATCCCTAGATTTCTCTAGGCATCTTTTTTACACCTCTTCCTCTTTTATACAGACAAAAGCAATTATAAAACATTTTAAATACTACTAGAAAGAATATAAGTTCTCATCCTTTTTATCTCTTCCTCATGTCCTCGTAGGACTAATCAAAGGAAGCTCAACAACAACTATCTTTCTTATAACTAACAGATAATATCAGGAGAAGACGTATCAGAATAAAAAACCTCTATCTGACATGTCACCCCCTTGTGTGTCATCTACTTCTTTAGGTTGACTTAAAACATGGAGTCTAGTTGTGTCATGTTGTTGCTTTTGTTGGGTTGTAACTTATGAAATTCTTATTGAGTATGCCTTGATTTTTGGGTCATTTCCACCTTTCTTATCAGACCAAAGGATCTAATGTGCCTAACATGTCCACATTTATAACATGTCTTATACTCATACCCTGGTTTTGTCGGCCTTATTATCGATGTAGAAGCTAAATTAAAACTTCTAACTGGTGGAAAATTAGGACCTTTTCCCTTACTTGGTAGCCACTGCCCTGGTGCACTAGGTGTTTGTTGCATTAGTGGCACCAAAAACGTTTTGCCTTTTTAGAGCTATTAGGCACCTATTCCCTAGTTTGGACAGATCTTTTCTTAATTTTTACCTCATTATATGTTACTGGACAGTCCCTAATCAAATTTCCTACTTGCATACACTTGTAGAAGACTCATTTTCCTTGTCGTATCTTAATCTTTTCGACATTTTCTACTGCTCCAACATAACTATATCGATCAGAAATCCTTCTAGAGCCCAAAATTTTTTCATTGGGGACTAGTAATCTAGGTTGTATTACTAGTATCTGATCCTCTATATGCATCATTGTTGTCATAACTTGTCCAATGAGAGCATTAAAAGTAGGGTTCTCTATCATGACTGGATCAAACTACAGATTCTCAAGCAGTCGTTCTTCTCTTTCCTGATCCCTTGCACCTTCTCCTGGTGTAGCAACATTGCTCTCAGCAACGTGTTCCTCATGTTCTCCAGACATTTTTAAACTTTACCCTTTCTTCTGCATAAGCAGAAGTCACTATAAGATATATTGGAGGATACTAGAATAGACTCAAAAACTTAGTCCTTTGTCTCGATAGACTCAGCGAACCTTAAGCTCTGATACCAAAACTTGAGATGACTACTATCAAACCGACAGCCAAATCGCACAGTAATTACGCGGAATAACCATTAGCAGCGGATTACTGAAAATCACTAAAAATTAAAACTATTTTGCAAAGAGATCCATTACCAGGAAACTCTTTATAGAAAGAACCAAAGTAATATATACATCATGGTTCACATTGTATATACAATGTCCCATCTCATCTCGAGGATAACATATACCAGTTGTTTTGCCAAAACACACTGAAGCAACATAAAACCTCAAGGCAGACAAGCTAAAATCTAAGATCGTTTATAAAACCATTACGTACTAACTCCCAAGGACCTCGGAGTACATAGACGACACATAGGACTTCTATCTACAAGAAACGATAGACAAAACACTCAACCTGAGTTGTTACTATTGTTGTTGTCATTCCTCTGCAGTACGGTCTCTACCTCCTTGTCCATGTCCACCTACAAATTGTGGATCTAACAGAGTGAGATACAAGTCCCAGTGAGAGATATAACTCTCCACCAACAATGTTATTATCATAGGTAAATAGTATAAAACTGAGCAGAGGATATATTATAACAATAAGCAAGATAAATCACTATTTATAAGCAGGATATAGGAATATCATCTTTTAGAGCATTTCAGCTATCTAAGATAGAGAAATATATGTCCATATATATATGACCATGGTAGAATAATGCCACAACTGAGTAGTTCATATATCTATGACCAAGAATTGGATCATGTAATACTTCAAAAGGAATATGAAAACATGTATAACATCTATCAACTATGTGATATAAAAGTAATATAGCTTCATCCAATGTTTTCGTAATCATCCCTTAATAAAATATGCTACATAGCTGATTACATATTCACAATCACACTTATTCCCTAAGGAGATGAGGTATCCCACCCATGCTCCAACCGACAACGGCTACGTAAGCATCAGTACCTACAAATTTCAATGGAAGAGTCGGCTTCCAAGACCTCACCCGTCTCAGTCAGTATGAGACCACTAGCAGTGACATCACGTGTCAAAATGCAATTAGCTTGCCAGGGTATACTAGCATCTTTGCTATAGAGTTACAGTCACAACATGAACTCTCTTCAGGGAGTCCACACAGCATCCCCAGTATATTTTTTTCAGGGGGTACACCCCCACAACATTCCCTGGTATCGATTCATGGCATATATCCATACTCCCAATAGGGAAAACCCACATCACATTCCCTGTTTGGCGTAAGTATATGTTCGCTCATCACCCCCGCATATTCAAGAATATGCTCTCCGAGTTAAACTCATTTCAACATATAGAAAATCCTGACACTGAATGGATCTATGGACAGGGAAACTACATGATAAGGTTCCACTTGATTAATTAGGCGCATTATAGTATCTTTTAGCATCAACCAAGTTACAAGCATGAATTATAATAGATGATATAAAGAAAAGTGTAATACATTTATCAAGTACTTTCATAATCTTTGGAACACATTGAATGCATAACACTCGGGATCTCAATCCCTTCATCATATCACTAGGAATTCTCATCCCTTAATCATCATCATGAATACATGATCTCGTTATTCAAACCCTTAGTTCATCACTAAACATTGTTAGCTCTTATTAGGTAACCATTACCTCTAGGTCCTGTGACCCAGCTATTCATCATACTTGTTGCATAAGTATTTCACATGGCTCACAAGGCCCGTTTAAATATCTTGTCACCTCTCACAAGACCACAACTATCTTTTAGGTCATCATACCATATAAGCATTATACTTGTTGTACAAGTATTTAACATGGATCATAAGGCCCATTTAATCTGTATCATATGAAACATCATAGCTCATACCTGGCTATTCTCATCATCTCCTGATACCCGCATGGTTAACACTTTATGATAAAACAATATCAAGTACATATCATCACCATGCAATACAAGAGAAATACAACCTTCCCATTATTAGGGTTAGGGTTTCCCTTTATAACCAATTAGGGTTTCAAATTCATATTATCAAGAATCAAAACCCTAATTCATAGCTCCACACATCTAGGAGCATACATTCATATCATATGTATTCTATCATACTTATTTATTCTCATCATTTATCATTAAATGATTATTAACACAAAGTATGAGTTTCTCTCTCATCCTTACTAGGATATTGATTACATCATACTATATTAAATTGGCTTAACCATTTATCAAGGTACATTATCCTACACTTGTTAAAGTGTATTAAGCTCATTACTTCTTATTGTGTCAATTGCCATAACACACTTCATGTGGTACTCAGATGTAATATCAGCTAAGCATCATTCCTTGGTATAACACTTCCCTCATCATTTTCAACTTCCTTGAGTTTATCAACTTATCTTGTATTAGGGTTTCGACCATCCTAATAATTGATGTACTAACTCACCACATTTGTCATGCAGTGTATTGGCCATAAGTCACCACACTTGTCTTGTAGTGTATCGGCCATAAGTCACCACACTTGTTTTGTAGTGTATCGGCCATAGGTCAACACATTTGTCTTGTAGTGAATCAGCCTAGTATCAATTCTTAAGTTGCCCAACTATCACCAATTGATATGGACTCATCTCGGATTAGGACATTGTTGATATAGGGTTGACCATCATCAATCACTTTAGGTGTTTCACCTATCAAGGTATTAGCCACACCATTACTTGATGTTTTAGTCATCAGTTCTAAGAGTGTGTTGCCCTCACCTTTCAGGTTGAGTCATGTATTTCAAGTTGAACACATGTATTGTGTTAGGGTTATATCGATCTAGGCATCATAATATCCCTCATGCCCTCACTCATCAAGGTATCAGTCTTATCTATCTTATGGTGTATCACGTTCACCATACTTGGTAGTAACAACTTTACCTCACTTGGTTGTATCATCCTTACCTCACTTGAGGATATTGGCCACATAATTCTTTGATGTATTGGCCATCACATGTTCTAGGGTATCAACCACCTTACCACTTTTTGTCCTCTAATGTATTGGGTTACAATTTCCATTTCATCTAAGAGGTATGTGCCTACTTCCATTTCGTCCAAGAGGTGTGTGCTTACCTCCGTATCATCCAAGAGGTGTGTTCTTACCTCCATATCATCCAAGAGGTGTGTAATTACCTCCATATCATTCAAGAGAAGTGTGCTTACCTCCATATCGTTCATGAGATGTAAACTTAACTCCATATCATTCATGAGGTGTGTGCTTACCTTCATATTGTTCATGAGGTGTGTGTGTGTCAAGTTGACCACATACCTATCGGGTTACACAAGTGTAGGGTTTTGCATATCGGGTTAGGGGTACTCCAACACCAAATCATTCAAGAGATGCTTCAACCCATATCGGGTTAGAGGTGCTTCAACCCATATCGGGTTAGAGGTGCTTCAACCCATATTGGTTTATGCCATGATGATGATCATCATCAAGCTTTAGACTTTCATCCCTTATTATTCTAGTTCATGGACAACATTCCTATGCAACTATTCAAACTCATAGATCCATATATTATTCAAGGAAAATCGAAATTGAAAGTAGATCAACAAGTATAGCAAGATTGAAGGTGAATAATATCATAATTGGGTTCAAGTTATATAACCCGCCTCAAGAACAACTTCAAAGCTCCAAGCTCCAAAGCTTAATGTTCCCAAGGTTGAACATGACTTATAAAGAGTCCAAGACTCGTTCAAAACTCCTCCATATACAAATAATCACCATAGTTAAGAAGTTGGTGAAGAAGAAAAGAAAGGAATAACTATAACCCGAGAATCATGCTTCAACCAAGGTTGAAGATGACCATGGCTTCACCTTAAGCTTGAAGCTCGAGCTCCTCCTTGATCCTCAACTTCTATGGGGGATATCCAAGAGAAATAGAGTTGTATGATTCAAAAAGTTTCACTAGTAGGTGAAAGAAGAGGTATATATAGTTGAGACTCATGAGAGAGAGTGTATAAGAGGTGTCATCACCTTATACTACTAGGTGACACATGTCCATGCATGGGTTGACACGTGTCCATGCATGCATCCATAATTATCTCAACATGCAAAACTCTTTGTTGGACAATTCAAGAATAGATATGGCCATTGGGTTCCTTGTTGAACAATATATCACAACCCAATATCACTTTATTCACAAACTGATACAACTTTTTCAAGGAACATGTAACTCGTCATGGATCACCTCCTTGAGGTGATAATCTGATATGAATACTTCCAAGAAGTTAACAAGACAATATGGGACCTCCTCTATGGCTTCTTGGATGATAGGCACTCCCATATAAGTTCATCAACTCGTTACGACCCTTTCTAGGGTTTCAACTACACAACACTTCTTGGTCTTTTCATCACAAAGAATACTACCACTAAAAAATGATTCAAACATGGTTCCTACTTCTTTATCTCTCCTATATATGATACTACGAGAGAGTAGGGACACTCTAGAGGTGGTAATTTGTACATCAACCTTATAGTTTGGGTAAATTGCAATTTCCACCAAAGCTAGTACACAAGGCACAAGCATCATTTAAATAAGCTCAAACTTGGAACTTAGGCTTTCCATAAGCCACCACTTAGCATCATTCTCTCTCTTATGGTGATAAATCACTTAAGGCACGTTCAACATGTGACATACTACAATATAAACCCTCATCTTGGGTAAATTGCACTTTGGTCCAAAATAAGGGAACATTGCTCAAACAACATTCAAATAGGACCAAACTTGAAACATAAGTGTGTCACATGATAACAAAACATGTTAGAGGATTATATTAAAGTTATAAGCAACTTACCTTAGACAAAACAAATAGGGTTAGCCCTAAACCCAGGTTAGGGTCCTTACACCCTTCTTCTTCAAGTGATGTTTTTATTAACAATGTGATTCTTAATCATTTAAGGTGCCTATATAATTGTGCTTATGTTATTGTCCACTTTTAAATGCATTATTGAGACAATAGGAATGATGACCTTTTATTTGTTGATATCTACATTTTTTGTGTTATTCTTATATCATAGAGACATGCATTATTTTAACCGAATAACTAATCCCATAGATTTATTTGAGTTTGGAAATGTCTTAAGGGATAATCCATAGAAGAGGGAGAAGGTGAGGGAAAACCCTACGAGGTGTGGAGATTCTGGGGTTGACATAGATGCGGAGTTCATGAGGTCGGTTCCTCCATATGGCTTAGGAGTAACTGATGGAGAGGAGAGGCTGCAAAATAATTCCCAATATTCCATGGTGTCATCATCTTCACCATACATTCTGCATACGAAGGAGTCTTTGATCCTCTTCTCCCACTCTACATCCCCCTGAGGTAATCTACATGCATCTAATCCAATCCTACTGATGCAAGTTGATTAGCTAAGAGCAAGTAGGCTTGGTTGCAAGGAAGTAAATATAGTTGTTATCAATTTACTAGAGCATGAGATAAGGAGTGGAGTGAAGTGCACAAAATTCTCTAGCCAAGAGGGAGAAGACCACAATTTGTAAGGATTTTTTATGAGATTTAGAAGAAGAAAACGATTTTGAGGTCAATTATCTGGATGGATACAAAGTCAATGGAAATACGATGGTAAATTTTAGGCCATTATTTAGGAAAGGGAAGGATTTATAATTAGGATGCCTATGAATAAGGAAATAGAACAACTTTTGGATGAAGTGTCATGGATGACAAATTGAGCGCAGGTTGTTGCACAAGCCTAGGAAGTGAAATCTATTTTCTCCCCTTAACCTTCTTAGTGGCACTTGCATGGTGAAGATTGAGAATCTAGGGATTCCCTAGACCATGGTTGAGGAAACCCCACCATGCTAAAGAAGATTACTCACAAGCAAAGCACTAATCAAACACTTATCAACCATATTACCAAAAAGGTATCGAATAAAACTGAATAACTTTTTAACATTTCCATAAGAAACATTTATAAAGAGGTCCAACTCTAACACATAAACACCCTCACACACACACAGATGTATATATATATATATATATATATATATATGTGTGTGTGTGTGTGTGTGTGTGTGTGTGTGTGTGTACACAATAGGTAACTTAACATGATTTGTGTGGCCTCATCCACAACTTTTATACAAAATATATTGTCTAATAATGACAACATTTACATGTGACACATGGCACACAACCCAAAACCTCGAGTCGATATACTTCATCTTACAAAAAAACCTTCCTATACCTAAGTGTACATGGACAACTCTAGGACTCTACACAATCCAAATAAGCTCTCAGCCTCTGTGGATCTTCAACCTATGCCTCCTAGATATCAAGGTTATGACCTCACTATCGACACCTAAAAAGGGTGTGGAAACCCATGAGGTGAGACCCATGTACCAATAACATGATATAACCTCTAATAACATTTATTTCTTACAAGAAGATTATGTACTTTAAGTATATAAGGCATTTAGTTTTACAAAGTTGAAAGACCATGCATCTGGTATAAAAAGTTCAAGTACGTTCAATCTAGTTTTCCAGGATATGAATCACATATTAAGGTTAGCAAGGCAAGAAATGCAATGATTATCATCGAACGTGACTTGTTAGATAACCCTAACAGTTATACTACATGTCTAAATTATATATTTTATTAAGCCACGAGTAGTTCGAGAAGTACCACTCAAACTACTAGATGAAAACTACAAAGTCAAAATAAACCCCGTATAAGATCTAGTATAATTGGATTCCTAAAGATCTCTTCCCTTTGGTCAGTACTAGTAACAATCATAGTGGTACATCGACCCAACATACTAATACAACCTAGTCCATCCTGGGTACACAGTCCATGGCACCAGAAACCAGGATATAATCCCTCAAATATAAGTTATGACCATGATCACTCTCAACTACATCAACATCCAAGACACAACCTCAACCGCTCTCCAAAACCTTGGAATTAGGATGTTAGGGATATACTCTCCCTACATCTATATATACTCAACAACATATGACTCCAAGGTCTTTTTGTAGTACTTGTTTCACTATTCAACAAGTTTTGACACTGGGATAGTTCTATGGTCACTGGGCACTACATGATTAAAGTTATAATTGATTTATTAAACCATTTAAATATTTTGACTGCATCAATCAACTTACATACAAACACCTATAAGATTCTTAAAAAATATTTCGGGATGAAATCTTAGAAGATATAATATGTAAAAGAATTACATATCACTCCATCAAGGAATAGGTGTCCATCCTTGGTCACTGAGAGAATCAAGCCACATATTTCAGACATGTAAAAGCACAATAGGGCACTTAGACCCAAAATGGTAATAATTTCATGTAGGAGTATCACCATAAATTGAAATTTTGTAGAGAACTTAATGAGAAACAAACAAGACCACACCCAAAATGTCATCATAGGAGTCCAATGTATGTAAATTTATTGTACTTTGAAGAAATAGATGATCATATGCTCAAATCCTATCATGAATGAGCTACCTTCAGTACTAGGGTTTTGTCCAATCATCATTGAAAATCCATTACAATGACTATAGATTCTTAATTTGCATATGATAACCATCATACAACAAGTTAATTATACGAAGGTCAGATTTCTCTTTATTTGGAACTAAAATTCCATAAGAATAACATTTTTATGAGTCATCACACTTATAATTCGAATTTCAAACCTTGCATATTCAAATAAAGGTTCATTTTATCAGCAAAAAGTGTTCATATGGTCTAAAAAAAACTTAAGAAATTGTAGTATCATCTTGATGCTTAAGAAAGGGCTTAAAAAGATTATTTTTAGCCTTTAATGAATTTCTAGAGCAAGGGTAGAAAAATTTAAATAAGCAGCAAGGAACCATGTTTGGTCATTATAACTCCAAAAATGAAGTGTATATGAAGGAAGCAAGAACACTATTAAATTCCTTCAAATAGTCCAAGGGAAACTCGATCTAGCACATGCATCCAAGAATAGTAGCTCAATAAGCCTCGATGGACCTTTCCCGCTCTCGTGGGGATTCACTTTGGACTCCTTTGGTTGCAACTGATGCTCTGTCAAATGAAATGAAAGAAGAACAGGACAAAGTTTTTATAGAGGTGGGACAAAATACTGGTCTCTCGTTGGTCAAGATACACGTCAGACTAAAGCTGAGAAAACTCATTGATCCACATGCCTAAAACTCCATCGGTCAAACTTGTAAGATGCATGTCGGCATCGACTCTAAAAATCTATCATTTGATGTTTGATTACCACTCAAACATGCACTTAAGCTTCCTCGATCTCATACAAGTAGAATACTCGTTGGTCACCCAAGTTCATTATCTTGATGATCTAACAATTACCCATCGATCAACTACCTCATCGGGCTAACAACTTTAGAATTTTCATCTATCAATCAAGACTTCATAAGATTTAAGGCTCATTGGGCACCAAGGATCTGTCAGTCTGACAATCTGATAAGATCATGTCGATCAATTAAAACACAACACCACTACTAAACAGATTGTACATAGATAACCTCATGAAATCAAAGTTCAAAAGCATCCAAAGGAGAATAAATTTTTTAAGATTCATAAAAATATAATGAAGCAACTCAAGAAAGTAATATTATTCATCGACCCCCAGAAAAAGGGTTATTTACATAAAGGTCCATATGTTATAAGAAATCGTACAACTTCAGCAAGCAAGGTCTAAATTGATTCAAATTTTTATACATAGTTTCATCATCTAGTATTGCATCATAATCAAAAATAAAATTCTAAAAACTAAGCATCTAATTAATCCAATTAATTATGTCTATGATTTAAGCATAGTTAGGGGCCTTACAACCATAAACACCTAACAAGGATTTTTCCCACAATATCCTAAGGCAAATAAAGAAGGGTACTTCCTATGTACCTCATCCTCCAATTTGCATATGGCTTCCTCTACACCACGATGATGCCACAATACCTTTACTAAAGTTATATCATTTTTCCTAAGCTTCTGCACATGCCTATCTAAGATCATCAAGGGACCTTCTACATAGGTAACATCTTCATCTAACTGATGGACGGCTTTGACGGTTGCTCTTCATCTGATGACATTTATTCAAAATATAAACATGGAACACAGTGTGTAACCGATGGAAGTCTGAAGATAACACCAACCTATAAGCCACATTTCCCATTTGAGCTAAGATAGGGTAAGGTCCCATGAACCTAGGAGTCAACTTACCGTTCTTACCAAACTTCAACACACCCTTCCATGGTGAACCCTTATGATATACATAATATTCAACTTGTAACTCCAATGGTCCATTGATATTATCAACATATGACTTCTTCCTATCATGTTCTACCTATAAATATTGGTGATCACCTTGATCTTCTTGATGGTCTTTTGTACCAGCTCGGCACCCATCAATTAATACTTACCTGCCTCATACCAACAAAGAAGTGTGCAATGCATGCCCTACAAATCATCATACGGTGTCATATCTATGATCCTTTGGTAACTGTTAATGTAAGTAGACTCAATTAGGCTTAGCAAAATATCCCAACTTCCCAAAAATTAAAGCACACATGCCCTAAAAAGTTCTTCTAATGTCTGAATGGTCCTTTCTATCTGACCATCTGTCTGTGGATGGAAGGTTGTACTAAACCTCAATTGTGTCCCCAGAGGTGTATGTAAATGGTCCCCAAATCTACTTGTGAACTGAGGAAATTTGTCTGGTACTATGGTAACTAGTATGTCATGCATACAATACTATGGTAACTAGTATGTCATGCAGACAAACTATCTTGTCGACATAGATTTGTGCCAACTTCTCTACAATGTAGGTGGTCTTAACTATAAAAAATTGGATGAATTTGTCAATTGATCAGCGGCCGTCCAAATGAAATTATAACCCTTGGTTGTCTAGGTATACTAGCCACAAATTCCATATTTATGTGATCCCATTTCCACCCTGGGATTGGCAAAGTCTGCAACATCCCTTCAAGCTTCTGATGCTCTTCTTTAATCTACTAACAAACTAGACACTTGACCACGAACTATGCTACATCACACTTCAAGCATGGACACCAATACGAGTCCTTTAGATTATAATACATCTTTTCACTACCAGGTGCACCGTATACATTGAGAAATGACCATCCTCAAGTACCATATCCCTGAAATTACGTACATCAGTAATCACCATCCAATTGTGAAAGGTTATTGTCCCTTTATCTATTTCATGGAATCCTTCATGCTTTCCACTACCAAATTCTGACATGATAATTTTTTATCACAATATCATCCTTTTGAGCATCTCTAATGTACTGACTCAACATTGGCTTGACCTGTAATTGTGCCAACAAACCTACCAACAAAGAGACTTCTAACTGTACATTCATCCTCCAAAGCGACATTGTTATGTCTCTCTTGTATCAAACCTTAGAATGAAACTGTGATTTTGTTGAGATAATGAAGAAGATGATTTTTTTCTCAATGCATAAACACTACATTCGCCTTTCTAGGATGATTAACTATTGTACTTCTATAGTCCTCGATCAGTTCCATCCATCTCTACTATCTCATAATCAGTCCCCTCTTCAAGAAGATGTGCTACATATTCTTGTGATCTGTGAAGATGTGGCACCTCTCTCTAAACAGGTAGTTCTCCCAATCTTCAATGAAATAACCACAACTACTAACTCCAGATCATGAGTTGGGTAGTTCTCTACATGTTTCTGAAGCGTTCGAGATGCAAAAGAAATCACATTCTTGTTTTGCATGAGCACAGATCCCAGCCCATTCTTTGAAGCATCAAAAAAATGATGCAGCCCTTCCCAGGCTCTGGTATCACTAGAACTGGAGCACTTGTCAACTTCTCCTTCAACAAATGGAAAGAACGTTGACACTTGTCATCCAAACAAAAGGGACACCTTTCCCAGTTAACTTGGTCAAAGGTAGAGCTATTTTATTGAAGTTCTTTATGAACCCCATGCATTAACCAACTAAACTTAGGAAGATTCCAACTTCAGTCAATGTCTTGGGATGCTCCCACCCCAATATTGACTCTAATTTCTTGGGGTCCACACGAACACCCTTTGTAGAGATGACATGACCAAGGAAAGACACCTCGGTCAGCCAAAACTTGATCTTACTAAACTTAGCATAGAGCCTATGCTACCTCAACAACTATAACACCTAACAAAGATGTTTCTCATGTTGTTGACTGTCTCTGGAGTATATCAAAATATCATCTATGAACACCTTCACAAAATGGTCAAGTTACAATGTAATCACTATTTTCATCAGGTTAATAAATGGTGTTGGTGCATTGGTTAGCCCAAATGGCATAACCACAAACTCAGTATGACCATAGCTAGTCCTAAAAGTTGTCTTAGGTATGTCATCTATCTTGATCCTCAACTAGTGGTATACTAACCTCAGACGTATCTTGGAAAACACTAGAACACCTCTTAATTGATCAAAGAGATCACCTATACTAGGAAATTGATACCTATTCTTTACTGTGACCTTGTTAAACTGTTGGTGGTCTATACAAAGCCTTATAGAACCATTCTTCGTCACAAACAACAAGGAGCACCCTAAGGGGAAGTGCTCATCCATATAAAGAGCTTCTCCAACAACTCTTGCAAGTTCTTCTTCAACTCCTTCATCTCATCTAGTGCCACCCAACAAGGTTCTTGTGTTATAGGTCATGAATTAGGAACCAGATTGATTTCAAAATCAATCTATCTCAGGGGTGGAATGCTTGAAAACTCCTTTGGGAAAACATCTTCAAACTCACATGCTACATGTACATCCTAGATACTAAGGCTCCTCACCTTAGAATCCACCATGTGAACCAAGAAAGCATCACATCCCTATACCAACAACTTCTCCACTATCACATCAGACACCAAACAGGTAGGAAGAATCTTCCTATCTACTTGGAAATTCCAAGAGAAATCACCTTCACAAAATGTCACAACTTTGAAACCATAGTCCAAAACAACTTTATACCTCTCCAAAGTATCCATCCCTAGGATCACATCAAATCCATGTATATCAATTGAGATCTAGTTCAATGTTTCATCCAGAGAAAGAAAGAAAGCAATATGGACACACTTTTTGCAACACAGTAGAACCAACCAAAGTGGTATCTAACAAGAGGCTATTAGTTATACTACAAATAGGCAATTTACAAATATTTATCACCTCTCTGGTGATAAATGAATGTGTCACGCTTGGGTCTACCAAATAGATACATATGTAAATGTGGATGAGTCAGAATGAAAGAGTTCCATCTAAACTGTCATGACTAACGGGTTGACCACTCCTTTTGGCTGGCTCATAGCATAGAACCTAGTTTTTGCATGTTTTCATCCTAGACCTCTTCTATCTTTTATCAAAGACCCTTCTTGTAATGATTTTCCACACCTTCTAACTCCATCACAATTATATTGCGATTGCTATTGTGAACCCTACTGGCTCTGCCTCAACTGTTATGTAACTTCCTAGTTATTCATAGGGCAATACCATCTCACATGCCCCACCAGACCACAGTTGTAGTAGAACCTAGTATAATATTGTGGCCTAGATGGTTGTGTCACAGACATTGAACCTGAACTATTTTCCCCAACTGGAGGAAAGATACGACCTCTCCCTTTGCTATGAAACCATTGCGACCGTACATGTGTCCTTGGCTCAGAAAATGTTGACCTCTGTTATGACTAATGGTACAGTAGAAAACGAAACCTTGTCTTCTTGACACTTTCTAACTATTGTCCTTGATATTAGGTTGATCTCTTCCTTGCAATGGCTTCTCATTGTTCCACAATTATTCTCTCTATCCTTCTCACAGAATCCATGAAGGTAGAAAATTTCTATTAAGATTACATAATAAACATCATTGTTGCAGACTTAGCATTCAATCCCTTCTCAAAACTCCTAATCTATTATGATTGTGTCTATTCTTAATTGGTAAATTAGGGTTTACCTAGATGATTACATTCTTAATTGCATTGATTATCATTTAAACTGATTAATGATGGTAGCTAAATTGTAATGTTTCAAACATAAATAGCAACTATAATGATGATTTTATGTTGAAGGATTAGGGTTTGAGAAGTGTAAACCCCAATCACCAAAATTAGGGTTTTGATTGTATATAAATACAATATTGATAGGTATAGTAGTATGGTAACTGACATTCCATATTTCCTATGTAACTTGGATTTACTTGAAATTTGGATATGATATGGATTTGAGATTTTCATATTTTGGGCTATATTTTTAAGGTGTTTTCACACCTTAGGTGAGTGGGTACTTCCTTTATATAGTAGATTGCATGAAATTGGATTAAATCCACCATAAATCTTCAATTCTCTTATATGTGACAATAAACTCTAAATGGGTTTTCAATTCTAGCTTGTGCAAAATGGTCTATAGATGGATTAGTTTCCTGATATGATGAATTTTAAATGATAAAATCATATTAGAAATGGATTTTGAACATCTAGATAAGCATTCTTAAAGTTATTACACAAGATAGAACATCATACCAAATTCTAAGGTTTTTGGTAATGTCTAAAATTTCTGTATAATTGAATAAAGAATTTTGCCTATTTGAATCTCCTTCTTTAGGAATGATTGCTTTATCTAAATGTGTAGTATAGATATATCAAATACTATCTTACATTTCATTTTATGTTATCAGTTCTTGCTTGATATCTCAGTAAATACGATGAGACCCTAGATGAATGGAAAGTTGGAAGTTTACGAAAAGAGGTCTTGAAATTTAATTGATGTGATTCTTTTATAATAATAAATTCATTTATTCAAGGTTATTCTTGGTACATGATATTTCATTAAATGGTGACCAAAACTCTAGTTTAGTTCATACTAGGGTTTCATATATATATATATATATATATATATATATATATATATATATATATATATATATATATATATATATATATATATGTGTGTGTGTGTGTGTGTGTGTGTGTGTGTGTGTGTGTGTGTGTATATATATATATATATAGAGAGAGAGAGAGAGAGAGAGTCAGGCTAGAATACACTCAAGTAGTTTTTCATGATGCAATATTTTTTTCAAAAATATAATCCGTTGATCTTCTTAAACATCTTGTAAATAGCTCATATACACAATTTGAACACATTTGGACATTTATAGGTCAAGTTATAAAGACCGTGAAAATTATGCATTTTAAATTAGGTTCACACATTGATTTTGTTACCCTCGGATGAATGACTTACACTCATCCAAATGGGCTCAAAATTTGTGTGCATCCTAGTTATATTATGACAGTGAAGATCAATGGTTTACATTTTGCAAAAAAGTAGTCTTGATATGCAAACACAATTGAGTGTATTTGTGGGATCTATACACTCGAGAGTATTCTAGCTTGACTCTCTCTATCTCCATATATATATACATATATATATATATATACTATATTGATGGTGGGTTCACATGTTTAGTAATCAGGTTGTCCTACCCCTAGGTTAGAGTCAACTAACCCTAACATATGTATGTTTGGTACCCTTATATATATATATATATATATATATAGGTTGTTTGTGAATTGTTGAAAGTAGTATTTTATTAGTGATAGATTATGATTCACAAAGTCCATATGCGAGTTGTGTGATACGTGAATGAGGTGAATGAAACCCTAAGGATAGCATATTCAGTGATTCAAATGTTTTCAATTTGATGTTCTTAAGTATGATAAGTGGTGGCGTTCAATTTATGATACAGATTGATGATAATTTATGAAAAGGATTGTTTATAAGGTTAAATTAGAAATTTTGATTTGAAGATCAAACTATGAATTCAAAGACTGAATTAGACGTTTCAATGCCCTGAACACTTTAGAACCTCACAGGAGGCATGCGCTGTGAGGAGGAAACATGCTTCCTGACTGGAGGTCTTATGTAGGTCAAGGTAAGATAGAGCACACTAGCAGGGTGTGGGGGTTTAGGATAGTGAGTGTAGACTTCTTAAATGATTAATATCCAACACCGATTGGGGATGTCAATGGTACTTGAGTTATGAGTTGTGGAAATCAGTGGACATATTTAGTAGCTTCATTAGTGCACAACAAGCCTGAGGGATTTGACTCGTCACAGAGTACCCAGGTTGAGAGGAGGAGTGTGAGATATCTAGATGCTTCCATTAGATGCCAAGAGCCAAACGTGATGGTTCCAGCTACAGATGTGGTATTGAGACTATAGACTTAAGATCATGGGCTTGCTTCTAAATCTTGTATAGTGAGATTATAGCTTTCTGTGATGTTTTCACATGTTGTGGTACACCTAATGTGGGTTTAGGGCATAATAAGATGAATGTGAGATTAATTAAGCGTATGCAATTACTGATTTATTACTTGGGATTTTCTATATTAACTTGCTATTTTTATGTTTTTTAGTTACTTGTTTCCTTTGTGATTGATCAATATTATTTAGTGATTAACTTATTCACTATAGTCATCCAGAGTAACCTTCTATACATATGTGTGTGAATGACTAGTTCCTTTATAGCTTGTGACCTTACTACTTTATATTTAGTTGTTCACTAATATATCTCCAATTATATATGTGCTTTATACTGTTTCTTTGAAGTACTCGTTCATTGAGAAAGACTCTACTCATAATTTTTTAGAGAAACCATGTGGATTTGAAGAATGTCAATGCCAGAGAAGATCTGCCACGAGAGCTAAGTATCAAATTGGTTAAGTTCAGTCAGTCCCTGCCACTCTAGGTCCTTGACTAGAAGTGAGAGAGTTATAAATGATGATGTGTAACCTTGTTTCCTTTATAATAGAGAATATGTCTGATTATCATGTCATATATAATGGATGTGTGAGACACAAAATGAATGTTTAGATATGTATATTTATTGTTGAGATCAGACTAGAGTGATCAAGTTTTAGTTTCTCTTGTAAAGTTATTTATGTGATTGAATGTGAGTAAACAAAGAGTTTGAAATAAAAAAAAGTTATCGATGTTCTTGGTATTAAGTTTAATTCTCAACATATGATCTAATCTCATGATTCATAGTATTCGTGGGATGTGGGTGTAACAGCTTGGTGTTATCACTTAGTCTGAGTCGTCAGGGACCATTAGGATAGAAAGTCAAAATTATAAGTGTGGCAGTTAAGAGGTGATGTCTCAATAGCTCTGGGAAGTCTGAGTATTTGGATTCCCTGGCCCAGTATCTAAATACTTAGGTTGACCATATCATGCTACTCTATCTTTTCTTCTCTGGATGCCCTAGCCAGATATGTAGAGGAAGTATGGGCTATAGAGAAACCCTAGAAATATTAGGGTTAGGAGACCACAAATTAATGAAGGAATAAGAGCATAAAGATAGAATGAGATAAAAAAATTTATTTATATTTTTTTATTTTCGATATGATTAGAAATGTTCTTATATATTTGAATTCAAATAATAAGTTTGTAGAATATATATGGTTCTTTTATATTGTTGGATATCATTAAGTTACATCAGTTATTGTTTACATTTTTGTATCAAGTAGACCAAAAGTTATGTTTTAATGAGTTTTCCCTAAGTGGATATTCCTTCAACATGTTTGAGATGTATAGGAGTTTGTTAATCCTCAATAACTCTTGGCTTTAGGACTACATGTTCATCCTGGTCTAGCTGGCAGGATGCATTAATGGCATCTAATGACTCCTATTAACAATATAATCAGAGTAGACTCTACATAAAGTAGACCCGCTTTGTAGTGAGAATGTAAATACACTAAGATGTAGAGATATAAGGGAAAGACTAGAATAACTAAGAATCAATTGGAACTAATATTTAAGATCTAGACTTGGGGCCTAAGATAAGAGACCCATAATTGGGAATGAATGAAGATGGAATATAGATACATGACACATGTTAGTATGTGACATACAAAATGAAGAATAAATGATGGAAAAAGAGAACAGAACCATATAACTAATTGAGGCACTTTATTCAATTTGAAATCAAGGAAAGAAAAGAAAAACTACATGAAAAACCAAGATGAATGGATCATATAATCAAGTAATATGCATTTATGTACTCCAAAAAAATAGGAGAAAAGAGTTAAGTGTACAATAAGTACGTAGAAGTGGAGAATGTTCCGAAGAATTAAAATGAGGAGAACTAGATGAACATGTAAATTTTAATACTTGGATACAAAGCTCAGATGAAACAAAAGGGAAATGATGGAAATGATGAGTTTGAATAAGGAAAGAGAGTTGCATGATATAATAGAGAGCAACAAATGTGTCATTATATTATGAACTTTAATGCATTTATCCTTACTACTATTTCAATTGAAATTCTCAATAGAGTAACTACCTAGTTTCAATCAGATATACTCAATAAGTTCCTTGACATGAAATGAAATTAGTTCTCAAAAGAAGAAAAAAGGGGCAACTAAATAAATGATCAAGTCAAATAAAGGTAAATAATATTCAAAATTGAAAAGCTTGATTGAAAGAAAAACACAACAGTTGGCCCCTGCATGAGTCGTTTGATTTGAAATAGAGGAGATGTAGTGTATTATGCATAAGATGAAACTAGTAGGGAGATATTGATTTGGAATTTCAACTAGATAAAAGTAAAAGGATGATAAGAAATTATATATGGCATTACATATTAAATGATACACAAGAGTGAGAAACATGATCATAAGATATACATAAAAGTTAATAATGACATAGGAAAGAGTAGCATACATGCAGACAATGATAGAAAATAAAGAAGGGGTTGAAACATGGGGGAGTATTATAGATGATAAAGAAGAAAGGTTAGGAGATGCAAGAAGATGCTAAATACTCTAGTCTCCTTGACGATGAGTAATTAAACCTAGATTAAGAAATATATTAAGTGAATACTTGAAGATTGGAATTCTAAATTTTAGAATCACCTTTTCTTTTGTATACTCCATAGTGAGAGTATGTGAGGATGAAGTGGTAAGAGAATGAATTCCAAATGACACATAACCACCATGGTAGATACATATATTGTATATAATTACGTCACAATATAAAATGATGACAAAACTCAAACATGATAAATTAAGAATGTAACCTATCAAAAAGTCCAAGTAAGAGAAAGGAAATTCAAGTGATAAGATAAGAAAGACTTTAGTAAACTTCATGATACCTGAAGTTTGCATTTTGAAATAAGGGAATAAATCAGAACATGATCATGTTATTGAATAAGGATCAAACCCTAGAAAATTTAGGCTTGTAGTAGTTCAAGGATGTCATTCATGATTTGACCTTCAGCACTAGCATCTCTATAAAATAAAAACCTAAGATCGGTATTATGCGAAGAAAATAATAGTGATAGTAATCCAGGGTTTCAAGGTAGAAAATGAGAAAGGCATATTAACAAAATGGAAAAAGATGAATGATGGAGGATATGAAATAGATTTGGAATGTAACAAGTGTGATGTGAATATATGGAGAAGTGCAACATGAGCAAACTAGTGATATGGAATCAATTATTGTAGTGATAGCAAGAATGATGGACAACACATTTTTACCTCGAATATTTTAATGTTAGAAATGTTTATTCTTATGATAAAAATGAGAAGGATAAGTAAGAATAAGTAAGTGGTAATGAATAAGAAAGAAATCAGAGAAAAACAAATGACTTTCAGTAACAAGTGAATATCTTTTTAGAAGTATATTTTGTTGATGGTATAATATTGGATGTAATTTTGTCTTACATAAGATTTCAATTTTACATACACAGGGAATATATATTAACTAAAAAAGTTTGATGGTGTTAGTCATTCATACCAGTAATCCATCTCAGTATTGTACAACTGTTGTTAAATCTAATTACGTAGCTTATGAGTGCTTGGTTATTTGACTAGCTCAATAGTAAACTTCAAAACAATAACGTGAAATCTCTTTAGTAACTCTGATGTGATATAGAACAATATTATATATTGAACCTTATGTATTGAGATAGTTGGATTGGGTTATCAATGTTGAGGTAGAAGTTTATTTCTCTTTCATATTGTTGATTATGATATAGAAATTTCGTTTGCCGTCATTGAGAATTCTTGTTTTAAATTTGTTGTGATTAGAAAAGAAATGAAGGACTCAATGCTGAAAACATTATTCACAAATGAAATACAAGAACGTAGTGATGTATAAGATTTCAGTAGTTTAAATAAAATCTTGAATGTAATTTTCTTGTGTATTTATGTTTCAGGGACAAAACCTATCTAGGGGGAAGAATTTTTATGACTGCATGTGTGCTTCATTGGTAAACTTGGGTTTACCTAAATGATTACATGCTTAATTATATTGATCATCATTTATTCTGATTAATTATGGTAGCTCAAATGTGATGTCTCAAACATAATAAGAAACTATAATCACAGTTTTATTTTAAAGGATTAGGGTTTGAGAAGTGTAAACCCTAATCGCCAAAATTAGCAATTAGCATTTTGATTGTATATAAATACAAATTTTTATAGGTATAGTAGTATGGTAAATGGTTTTTCATATTTTCTATGTAACTTGGATTACTTTGAAATTGAGATATGATATGGATTTGAAATTTTCATATTTGGGGCTATGCTTTTATGGTGTTTTCACACCTTAGGTTAGTGGGTACTTGCTTTAAAAAGTATGTTGCATGAAATTGGATTAACATTTTCTCCAAGGGATACCTTGTGGGAAGGGAATCCACCATAAATCTTCAATTCTCTTGTATGTGACAATAAACCCTAGATGGTTTTCAGTTCTAGCTTGTGCAAAATGGTCTAGAGATGGATTATTTTCTAGATATGATGGATTTTAAATGATAAAATCATATTAGAAATGCATTTGATCATCTAGATAAGCATTCCTAAAGTTTTTACAAAAGATAGAGCAATATACCAAACTCTAGGGTTTCAGTTATATCTGAAATTGTTGTATAATTTAATAAAGAAGTTTACTTATTTGAATCTCCTTATTTATGAATGTTTATTTCATCTGATATGTATGATATTATCTTAGATTTCATTTCATGTTATTAGTGCTAGCTTGATATCCCAGTAAAGAGGGTGAAACCCTAGAAGAATGGAAAGTTGGAAGTTTACAAATAGAAATCATGAAATTTAACTGTTTTGTGATTCTTTTATCATTATAAATTAATTTATTCAAGGTTATTCTTGATACATGATATTTCATTGAATGGTGTGCAAAACCCTAGTTCAGTTCATACTAGGTTTTCATATATATGTTGTTTGTATATGAATTGTTGAAAGTAGTCTTTTACCAGTGACAAATTATGATGCATAAAGTCCATATGTGAGTTTTATGATATGTGAATGAGATGAATGAAACCCTAAGGATTGGGTATTCAATGATTCCATTATTTTCAATTTAGTGTTTTTCAGTATATAAGTGGTGTTGTTCAGTTTACGATATAGATTGATGAAAATTAATGAAAAGGATTGTTTATAATGTTAAATTAAGAAATGTTGATTTGATTATTGAACAACGAATTCAAAGAGTAAACTAGACATTTAGATGCCCTAAACACCATATAATCCTCATGGGAGGCATGCATTATGAGGTGGAAATTTTCTTATCAAGTTTAGGTCTCATTCAAGTCGAGGTAAGCTAGAGCGTGCTATTAGGGTGCGGGGCTCTAGGCCAAAAGGGTGGACTCCTTAAATGATTTGTATCCAACACCAACAAAGGATGTCGGTGGCACCTGAGTTACAAGTTGTGGAGATCAGTGGACATGTTTGGTAGGTTCATTGGTGCACAACAAGACTGAGGGATTTGACTCCCCGCCTCGGTCCCCAGGTTGAGAGGAGTATGAGATATCCCGCTGCTCCAATTAGCTACCAAGAGCAAGATGTGGTGATTCCAGCTGCAGACATGGTATTAAGACTACAAATTTAGGATCCCAAGCATGCTTATAAATCTTATACAATGAGATTGTAGCTTTATGTGATGCTTTCACTTGTTGTGGTACACCTCATGTTGGTTCAGGGCATAATAAGATGAATGTGAGATTAATCAAGTATATGTAGTTATTGATTTATTCCTTGAGATTTTCTAGAGTAACTTGCTATTTGTATGTTTTTTAGTTACTTTTTTTTGTGATTGATCATGATACTTTAGTGATCGATTTATTCATTGTAGTCATCCAGAGTAACCTTCCATATATATGTTTGTGAATGACTAGTTCCTTTATAGCTTGTTACCATACTACTTTATATTTAGTTGATCAATAATATATCTCTAATTATATGTGTGCTTTATAGTGTGTCTTTCAAGTACTCATTCACTGAGAGAGTAGGATCATCCCTCAACTCACAATTTTTTGCAAAAACCATGTGGAATGTCAATGCCAAAATAGATCTGCCACTAGATCTATGTATCAAATTGGTTAAGTTCAGTCAGACCTTGTCACTCTAGGTCCTTGAATAGAATTGAGAGAGTTGTAAATGATGATGTGTAACTTTGTTTCCTTAATAGTAGAGAATGTGTTTGATTATCATGTCGTATGTAATGAAAGTGTTTGACACAAAACGAATGTTTAGATATGTATCTTTATTGTTGAGAACAGAATAGAGTGATTAAGTTTTAGTTTCTCTTGTAAAGTTTTTTATGTGATTGAATGTGAGTAAACAAAGAGTTTAAAATGAAAAAAGAGTTAAGGGTGTTCTTCATATTAATGTTAGTTCTCAACTTATTCCCTAATCTCATGATTAGTGGTAATCAAGGGATGTGGGTGTAACATAATCCTCTCCTTTCCAGTGGTAGCCATGTGAGGACAAAACCTCAACAACTCCATAAACTTCACCTCATAGTCATTAACGAACCACGATCCCTGGAGCAACTGCTTGAACTAATCCATCCTTCTCTTCCAAAAATATCTTGAGGAGGTAGCACTTAACAAACTCCCACCAAAACTCCTCCAAACTGATTACCTCACTCGACCTCTTCTCTCCCTTGATGATTCACTAGTGGAATGCACTACCTTTTAGAAGGTAGATAGAGGGCTTCACCTTGTCATCCTTAGAGATATTGAGGATCATGAACGCCTTCTCCAACTCTTTCAACCACATATCTACATTTTTTGGGTTTGTTGCACCTGCATACTCTATGGCTCCTTCACACTTCAGCCTCTCAAAAGTCCTCCATGGACCTTGTGACTCAACATGTGGGCCCTATCAGGTCATCCAAGATTTTTTCAACCTCAAGGCTCATCAGGCACTAAGGATCTATTGGCCTAACGATCTGACAAGATCCAGTTGACCGTTGAAAACATAAGACTACTACTTAATACATTATGCATATATAACCTCATGAAATCAAAGTTCTAAAGAATCCAAAGGAGAATAAAATTCTATATTCTTAAGAATATCATGAAGCAACTCAAGCAAATATAAAATTATTCTTGTACCATAGAAAAAGGGTAATTTTCATAAAGGTCCATGGGTTACACAAAATTGTACAATTGAACAAGCAAGGTCTGATTTGATTCAAATTTTAAACATAGATTCATCATCTAGTATTGTATCATAATCAAAGTTAAATTTCAAAAACTAAGCATCCAAGTAATCCAATTAATTATGCTTATACTTAAAGCAAACTTAGGAGCCTTACATTGGATAACTTACCCAAAATTTCTAGTACTATGGGAAGGCATTGGACTTTGATGATATCTCACTTACGGTTGGAGGTATAGGAGATACAAAGTTTTGCATTGAGATCAGTTCTTCTCTGACCTTTCCTAAAGTAATGATGGTTGAGGTTGATTGTGAACCTAGGTTGTGGAAGCTTGAATCATTGCTAAGACTCTAGTTTGTTTAGGTTGTAAAAAGTTTGGGCACAAATTGTTGTCCTACCCATGATACTTTGAAAGGAGGCTGCAAGTAATGAGCTTCAGTTACACTATGGTAAGAGAACAACAACCATTTGCAAGAAGGCCAATAGACTTTTGATAACAATTCTTTATCAGCTCGTGCTAATGAGGAATATATAGGGTATAGATATTTATCTCTAAGTATATCCAAGCCACTGTGACCAACCCTTTAAATGCTCCATCTACTAGGGGTGTTTGTGTGACGGTTGCCACCACAACCTAGAGAGATGAAAGTCAACTTTGATGCAACGACTCGTAAGGATATGGGTAAATTAGATGAGAAGTGAGGGGTAAGATTCAAGGATAGATAGCTGATCCCTGTGGCTTCTGGGAAGTAGATGTGAGTTATGAATGCTGCCCTAGAGGAGGTAGAAGCAATGTTTTCTACCGTCAAATAGGTAGTGGCATGTGTTAAATATTGTGTTTCTCTATGTCTTATTTTATTATCTTATATTTTATGGACCTCTCTGTAAATTTCATGTTTATCATTTATATAAATATAAGGGAAGTCACACATCATGACTTCATGGTTCTTGAGACCTTTCTTCTCATGGTATTGGAGTAGGGAAAATAACCCTCTCAGTTTCTCTTTTTCCTTCATGTTCTTCACGTCACCCCTGACCCCTACCGCCGACCTTCTTGGCCACTACCACACAACATTAGTTGTTGATTGTCACTACTGGGTGAGACGCAGCTACCACCACTATTGTCGGGATGACTGCTAGCCTCCATCTCTAGCAGATGACCCCCTCTTTCCAGGTCAGCACGCCATCTCCCTCCAATCGTTGTCTTACATCTAGGAGGATATGTCTATCTTCCTTCATGCTTTAGTTACTAAGCCTTTGGGTAATTTATTGTGTCTAGGCATAACTTCATCTATTTAAATGTATCCAAACACCATTTCTCTGTTACTATTGTATTTGCCACCTTTGATCTAGATCTAGGAGGTTCCCAACTGTTGGTACCTCTATTGTCTTCTATTGGACTCGACTTTCTCTACTAATTCATGGCCTCATCACATGATGAATATCATTTTTAGGTTACCACTCTAAACTTGACGGCAAGAACTATCAACACTAGATGTGCTCCTTGGATATTTATGTAAAATATCAAGGAAAGTACTCCCATATGACTTTTGTTGATTCGTATGCACCCACAAAAACTACCAAGTCCAAGGATGTTAAAGCTTATGATGATTAAGTTAAAGATGACTCTAGTGCTAAGACCTAGATCTTGAACATCAGCAAAACCCACATCAACACCACTCTTTTGTGCCTTCAAACTACCAAATCTATGTGTGATCAGTTGGCAAAGATCTACTCTCACAGTCAGGATCCTAAGAAAGTTTATGATCTGAATAAATAGTTGAACCGGATGTAATTTCATGGAGTTGATATTGTTGACTACTTATTTTCCTTAAAGGGAGCATGTGATGAGCTAGAGAGTTACCATTTGTTTTCTACTGACTTGGCTACAATCCATCAAAAATGCCAGGAGATACAACTTGTGTACTTCTTGTGTGGTTCTCTGTCGTCACTGGAAAGTGCATTCCAGTGTATTAAAATCTTCTTGCATCTTCATATATACCTCTACCTAACATTGGACATAGTATTGCTCTTGCCTCTATCTTTGTCTGTGATCGTGGTTGTGGTCATGGAAGATTTCCTGTAGGGACCGGTCAAGGGGTGTATTCTTCTTGGTCATGGTTCATCTGATGGTGCGTCTAGTATTGGATGTTCCGATTTTTACGGTCGTACCAACCATAATGTAGACAGTAGCTGGGAGAAACAAGGCAAACCTACATGGGCCAATGTTTCTTTTCAAGGTGGCCAACTTACTTCCACTTTTGTTCCACCAGGTATACCTAATGGGGATCCTATACACTTGAAGGTAGGGAGTCTCCTTCTAGAGCGCATCAGGACTTCCATATGTACTCCTGATACTGGAGCACATGTTGCTACTTACATTGGTAGTGATGCTACCATTTTGAGTGCTTCTTTGTTTGGTCTTGGTAATCAAAATAGGTGATAGACTATGGAGCCTCTCCTTATATATATGGAAATTGATCTTTATTTTCTTTTTTCTCTAAGATCTCTTTGAGATTTTTTGTCATGTTAACATATGGACCAAGATCTGATGTCTCTGGTGTTAGAGATTGTAGCATCCCCCAAGTGCAATCCATAAAACAACATCACAGAAGCATGGATCAGAAAGATCACACTCATGCAACGTCACAAATAGCATATATCATTCATTGCAATAATAAAAACAGCTTTCACACAAGATATATATATATATATATATATATATATGTTGATTCTCATACATATTCTTTTCACAAAGCATACATGAAAGAACAATATACATGATATAACTGGTAAACTAGTTAAAACTCCTTGGATCTTATAAATGGTTCCCCACCAGGTCTTGAACTCGTATATAGATCCTCGGTCTAGTTCTTGCACGTCAGATGACTTTATCCTCTGTGCTTACACCTTACCTGTGGGCATCATGCCCCCAGCCATGCGTTTGAGAAATTGATTGTAAGTGGTTGGATTTTAGTAAAAATATGAACATAATTTAACATAAAGCTTTCAAATTGATATGAACTTGCATAAACATTAATTATAGCAAAAGGATGCATTCTTAACTTGACTAAGCTTTCTTATTAGGGAACCTACTCAATGAATCATAAACATACCGAACACACTGAAAGTGAACAGTCTTCTAAACACACATAAAGTGAATAGGAACATAGACATACTGAACACACTGAAAGTGAACAGTCATCTAAACACACTGAAAGTGAAAAGGAACATAAACATATCAAACACACTAAAAATGAACAGTCATCTAAGCACACTGAAAGGGAACAGGATTGGGCTTGAACCCATAAAGTGAAGGGGGCTCATAAGGCACCAACCTTCTATGAAAATGCTCATGAGTAGGGCCTAAATATTTTTTTAAACCGATCTTATCTTACATAGGGTTTTTGTAACGACCCCGCCTCCCGGTAACCCCCAATTAAGGGAGACCGAAAGGTCAGAGCCGTTATCCAATAACCTGGATCAAAGGTTTGACAAATAATCAATAATAATTATGAAATTATACTAACTAAACTGAAATCTAGTAGAAAATTAAAACTTTGCATACCTTTTAAAACTTTGGGAATCTATCTATCCAAGCTTGAATCTACTCTATCTAATCCTCCTTGCACTTTATGTTTTATTTTCACAATGTGTCACTTTACTGTTTGTTCATTTCAGGGTTGTACCTAAAACGCCGACAAACAAAACGTCGGTCAACATATCGAAATATACTGGTATGTGGGGACAACCAAAAGTTTGCACATATGGATAACAATCTAATTATCATAATCAAGTTAATTAACAAGCCAATTTAGAACTAATATCATTCTACACTGATAAGTAATAAGTTTGTGGCTTCTGGGACGGGAGATGGCACGCTCCGCTCGCTCTGTTCGCTTTGCGGGAGGGGTGACTGGAGGGGCGATCGCTAGGGCGACTGCGGCGGGATCCTCAAGGGTGACGACGGAGGCACTGAGGACGCTCGAGGAGTCGGGCGGGAACCAGTCGCGTCCTGTGGAAAGTGCGAATGTGCCTGTACCAGTGGAGAGGAATATGATACATGTAGAAGTGAATGGAGGATCGATTGCTAGGATGAGTGCGGCGGAAGTCTCAAGACAGATGACGGAGGCGTCGAGGACAGTCTGGGCGTCGAGAGTGAATCATCTGCGTCCAGTGGCAAATTCAACTGCGTCTGTTCCAGTGGTGAGGAATTCTAGACCTGGTAATCTGAGGTCGTCTTCCATCTCTGTTGCGCCAGAGTCTAGGGCTTGGTCGGATCTCTTTGCTCCGAAGACGACGGACAACTTGCCTAAATTGAAGAAGCTTGATGTGAGTCTGATAGGCGGTAAGCTGGTTTATCCAAAGCAAATTGCTGAACAGAATGCTGCGAAATGGAGTTTAACAGCAGCAAGGTATGTCATAGGTCTTAAACCGCACTGGCCAACTCTAGTTAATCATCTGGCTCAAATCTGGAGTGTCAAAGGCTCAATTGACGTCTGTTCTCGAGGGAAGGGGTTTTTCCTGGTTTCTTTCTCTAATACTAAAGACCTGAAGAAAGCGGTGGAAGGAGGCTCGTGGTTTGTAGCGGGCAAGCCCTTGATCATTACAAAATGGGAGAGAGGGGATACCATGGAGAAGTTGAAGCTCTCTGAGATTCCAATCTGGATTAGGATTTTTGATCTCCCTATCGAATTATGGGATGAGGAGATGTTTAATCGTATTGGTTCTATTTTAGGCAAACCGGTAGCTGTTGACATACCGACGACTTCCTTTACTCGACTGGAGTTTGCTACAATTTAGATTCTGATCCCAGCGGATTCGTCCTTTCCTAAAACTCTTCCTATTTCTAGTGATGATGGTCTGGATGATGTGATTAGGTTTGAATATGAATGGGAGCCTTCTCGCTGTATTAAGTGTGGTAACTTCGGGCATGAATCTTTTCTGTGCTCTGATGACCAGGGTTTGGAAAAGAGAAGCCAGAACAATAGGGCTAAGGTAGTAAGAAAAGCCTGGATGCCGACTTCAGGAAAAGGGCCTTGTGGACAGGAAGTGACTGCTATGTCTTCTGCTGCTGATGCTGGTTCTTCTGATATCGAGGTTTTGATTGTTCAGCCGTCTCGAAACTTGGTTCCTGCTCTTGAAGAGAATGGAATGTCAATCTCTACTCCTGTTTTGAACAATGATGATGGTTGGCAGGTGCAGAGGAAGAATTCTAAATCGCCGCCTAAATGTGTTTCAAAAAGTGCTAATCCTTGTATAAGAACAAATGACTTCTCGCCTAATAGGTTTTCTGTTCTGGATTTGGATGGTGAAAATGATAATGTTATTCATCCTGCGGGGGATGAAGGTGAGGATCCCTCTTTCTTTATTTCTAATGGTTGAACCTTTTTCTGTGGTATCCTGGAATGTAAGGGGTGCTGGTAATAAGGTTTCCCGCATCCAGGATACCATTGATAGGTTGGGAGCAGACATCTTTATTATTCTTGAATCAAGGCTTCAGTCTGCTGATGTTCCTGGATACGTTGATTCTGTTTGAAAGGGTGCTAAATATGTTATGAATGATAGCTTCTATTCCTATGTTAGAATTATCATTCTGTGGAGAGATCATAATTTTTCTATTACTCCATGTTTTTCTTCTGATCAAATGATCCATTGTGAGGTTGGAATCAAGTCACATCGTTTCTTCTTGTCTGCTGTATATGGTTCTAATGGGGACTCTGACAGGAAGTCGTTGTGGAAGGATGTTGATCTTTTATCTAAATCATGTTCTATTCCTTGGTGCCTTATGGGGGATTTAAATGCAGTTCGCTTCCTCAGTGATAAGATTGGTAAGCATCCTCCTTCTCATACTAGTATGAAGGATTTTAATGATTCCCTGCTGTCTACTGGTCTTCTGGAGATGCCTACCAAGGGTCTTTTCTTCACCTGGAATAGTCGGAGCAAGAGTGGGATTAGTTCTTTCTCTAAGATTGATAGAATCTTGTGCAACCTGGAGTTCCACTCTTCTTTTAATGGTGCGTGGGGTGAAGTGGTGTCCTCGATCACTAGTGATCATAATTTGTTAAAACTAAATTTTTCCTCTAGGAAGAGATTTCGGACGCCATTCAGATTTATTAACTCTTGGATGTCTGTGGCTGGTTTTCATGGGATTGTTACTGATGCTTGGAATATGGATGTCCATGGAGCGCCTATGTATAAACTTTACACTAAACTTAACAGGTTGAGAACAGTTTTGTCCAAGTGGAATAGGGAGGTTGTTGGTAACTTTCTTTCTAATGCCAGGATTCTTGAAAATGTTGCTGATGTCTTGCAAAGTAAAGTTGATGAGAGGCCAGATGATGTTAATCTCCAGATGGAGTTAAGATTAGCTAGAACCAAAGCTAATGAGGCTCTCTTGAATGAGGAAAATTTCTACAAGCAGAAGTCAAGGGTACAATGGCTCAAAGAAGGGAATAAAAATTCGAAGTTTTTTTATACATCTTTGAAGACCAGAAGACTGAATAATAGTATTTATGTTCTAAATATTAACGACTCTCCTTGCTCTGATCCTACTCTTATTTCGAAACACATTTCTGACTTCTATACTGGTTTGTTCAATTCTGATACTTTTTCTCCAGCTTACTGGAAACCTGAGTGGAGGTTGCCCTCCCTTAGTGATGAGCAAAAATTGTACCTTAAGAAGTGGGTTACTACTGAGGAGATTAGAAGTGTTGTGTTTTCTATGAAGAAGGAGAAAGCTCCTGGACCGGATGGTTATAATGTTGAGTTTTTTGTCCAGTGCTGGGACATTATTGGCCATGATGTTACGAATGATGTTTTGAACTTCTTCTGTAACAGTAAGCTTCTTAAGGATTGCAGCAGGACTTTTATTACTCTCATTCCTAAGTCAAGGGGTGCTGATTCCTTAAAGGACTTTAGGCCTATTTCTTTGTGCAACTTCATCTATAAAGTGATTACGAAAATCTTGGCAAATAGATTAAAGTTTATTCTTCCCGATCTGATTGATCATAGTCAACATGCCTTTATTCATGGTCGAAGAATTGGGGATGCCATTCTTCTTGCGAATGATGTGTTGAGTACCTTCTCTAAGAACAATGGTAACTGCATGTGCATTAAAGCTGACTTGTCAAAGGCTTATGATACAGTCAGTAGGGAGTATATCTTGCTGATTATGAAAATCATGGGTTTCCCTGGATGTTGGCTTGGATGGATTGATGCTTGTTTTTCCTGGGCTTCTTATCAGGTGTTGATTAATGGCTCTCCTTCTACTCCTTTTACTGCCGCTAATGGGGTTAGGCAGGGTGACCCGATCGCTCCTTATCTTTTTGTTATCGCTATGCAAGGTCTATCCTCTATTATCAATAGTGAAATCAAATGCAAGAACCTGGCTCCTCTTGTCAGTAATAAAGCAAGTGTGTCTCATATTGTGTTTGCGGATGATTTGCTTCTCTTTTCTAAGGCTGACATCAAGTATGCGAAGGCTTTTAAAGACATTCTGAATATGTTTGCTTCTATTTCTGGTCTTAAACTCAACTCCACAAAGAGCCATCTTTTTCTTAGTCCTGGTTGTTGTGCTCAAGACATTTCAAAGATGTTGAATATTGAGATTAGTTCTTTGCCGGTTACCTATTTGGGCCTTCCTTTGTTTACTGGTAGGTTAACTAAGGTCATGTGTGTGCCGATACTTGATAAATTTTCTTTGAAGTTGGATTCCTGGAAGTGCAGATTGCTATCTATGGCTGGTAGGGTGGAGCTAGTGTTATCTACTTTGTCTTCCTACCACATTTTCTGGTCTGCGGCGTTCCCTCTCCCTGCTTCAATGATCAATGAGCTAGAGAGACAGTTCAGGAACTTTATTTGGGGTGACACTGAGGGAAAGAAGCATGTTCATTTGATTTCTTGGTCTCAAATTTGTAAACCTAAAGCTAAAGGAGGACTAAGTGTGAGGTGTATCAAGGATTGGGCCATGGCTGGGGTTATTAAAAACCTTTGGACTGTTGCTTGTGATAAGAATTCCTTATGGGTTAAATGGCTGCATGGGAAGTATTTAAAGAATGATTCCATTTGGTCGGTTAAGCCTAAGTCCGTTGACTCATGGGTTTGGAAAAATTTGCTTAACCATAGGGATTTCCTTCTTAAGCATTTGACTTTCTGTTTGGGTAATGGTGCCAGGTTCTAGTTGTGGAAAGATCCATGGTGTGGGGGGGGACTTACTTAGCTGATCATGTTAATATCCAGCTTAAGTATAGACTTGGAAAAGGGGATGGCTGTCGTGTGGATACTTGTTTGAAGGATGGTGTGTGGTTTATCCCCGAAAATGTTCGTGGGGGTAATGATGCTCTTTGTATCCTAAGGAATTTAGCTAGTCCTATTCCTAATGGGGAAGATTTTATTCTTGTGAATGGGAAGAAATATTTGTCTTTGAAGGACTGCTGGAATATGTGTAGGAACAAAGGTTCTGTGCTTCCTTGGGCTGCTGTGATTTGGAGTAATATGATTCCGAGGAACACCTCTATTTTCCTGTGGAAATGTTATCTTAATCGTCTGCCTACTCAGGACATCTTGATGAAGTTCAATTTCCAAATGCCTTCTATTTGTTTTCTCTGCTGGAATAGTGTTGAGGACAGCCAACATCTCTTCTTTTCTTGCTGGTTTAGCGTTGATCTTTGGTCTCAGTTTAGCTTGAAGTTTGGACGTGCTACCTTATGTCTTACTGATATCATCTCATTGAGGAAGGAAGCTAGAACTACTGCCTTTTTCCTTGTTCACAATATTTGGAATGAAAGGAATAGGCGGGTTTTTTTTTGCATAAGTCATGTGATCCCAAAGGGGTTTGGGCTTTGTGCTCCCGTGATGTTAATTGCATGTATAGATAGCTATAGTTTTGTTTTGTTCTTTTTTTGTATAGTTGTTAGCTCTATAGAGTTGTAAAGAGATTTTTCTCTGTTTGGTTTTAATAAAGAAGGAGGCACGCATGGTTCAGCAAAAAAAAAAACAAGCCAATTTACACTTTTCAATATGACATTCTCCACCACTTTTTCCCTAACATTGGCATACCCACCTTAGGGTTTCTTTTGCCAATGACTTAAGGCCACCTTATCAATCCCAAGCTTGGTGCCTGGGGGTCACCACTCATGGTGCCCACTAGTCATGCAATATCATAGGCCACCTTCTCATTCCCGAGCTTGTGTCTGGGGTCACCACTCATGGTGCCCATTGGTCTATTGTGACGTCCCCCAATTTCTATATACTTTCCATAGTGACATTCATAGATATGTGTGCACTCATACCTACAGATGTCAAAAGGGAAAATATAAGAGATTAAGGTAGTCAACTAAGACCAGAGATTGAGCCAAGATCTAGTCCACATCATCATATAATGCCACACGAACATTCATTCATATAGATAAAAATAAAGTCATTACATATGGAGAGAAAATATTGTTCTATAGAAAGTTAACTTTATTACATAGGGTCTCAATCATCCTCGATTCAACTAAGAAAATGATTAAACTAACATCTAGCAAGAAATGAGATAAGAGGAAAAGATCTATCTATTATATCCTCCAAGTTTATTATTTTATGTCTTCAGGTACTTTGAGCATGCATTTCACTTTGTTGTCAATTGTTCCTTGTACCTAGAAAATACGAGAAACAAAACATCAACAATGATGGTACGTGGTAAAAGTTACACTAATAAGGTTGCATTAAATAAAATATTTTGAAAAGAAGGAAAGAGATATAAAACCATTTCTTAAGGCGAAAATCAAGTAAACACCCTTTTATTGTATTCATTTTGATGTGGTTGTACTACACCTATTGCACTTGACTTACATCTAGTGTGGGCAATAGAATATCATCATACATATAACATGGGCCAAGGAATCATACATCCATGTTAGGCAACATACATCCACACCAGGCTATGTGCTCTAGTAGCTACAACCCATCATAGTCATTTATGTTTCTCTTAAATTTGGCGAAGTATAACTCATACTAGTTCATCCAACAATCATATCCAAATACGTACATTCAAGATATTATATAGCATAGGCAACCAAAAAACTAGTCTTATACTTATAAGACCACGTACCTGCTTGTTCAATCAGATGTCCAAAGATTTAGAATCAATCAAGAATTTAGTCACCCTGCAAAGAAGGCAAGGGTACAACATCACTATTGGTCCATGTGACCAAGACTAAGATATGTTCTTAGTTATTATTCCTTTTATGTTATCTTAATACAGATTAGGGATTTCCCATATCTTAATTGAGTTCACAATATTATCAGGTCTGATCCATCATAAACTATTTGGATTAAAGATAATATTTAATTTATCAATTAGAAGATTTCCAAACATTAGGGTTTGTAAGATGGTTGGATAAAAGGGAAAGGAACCTTATTCATATTAACCATTCATAACATTAGGGTTCGTTTTAAAGATTCAGACCAATTAATAATCACTAATTATCATCTAATGATATTATTTTTGTCATAAAGATATATCTTTAATTTCATGTAGGAAAAGGAAGCTGAAATTAGGGTTTCTTCTAATTCTTTGATCACTTATCAACATAGAATGGTATTTCGATTCAATTAGGAACAGAATTCTATCTCGGGTTAAATAAACCTTAGAAGGTCAGATATCATCAAGGGAAACTATTATCAAAGATTAATTAGAATTAAGGGATCATTAAGGCTTTAAGCAACTATTTCTGAAAAAATCAACGGATCTAGATCCTAGTAGCATTTTATTTGGATAGAGAATAGTTTTCTGATGAAAATGGTATATTGGTTCGCTATTTTCTGATAATCCTAGCATTTTCTAGGATTTTATTAAGAAAAGAGTTTCTTGGATAAAGTAAAACAAAAGAAAATATATATACCTTGATCTACGGCCGGATCCGGCTGGATCGACGGCTCAGGTAGATCCAGGCTTCATGAGCTCAAGTCCGGATCGCTGACGTGGCGTTCCTTGATTGGGGGGTCAGTGCGAGTTGGCTCTCCCTAGGTCTTCGTTGACCAGCGACCCTGGTGATGTGGTAATCGGCTAGTGGTCCACCTGGCGCCCTGGGTCCCGGTCTGGGTAGTGCTCCCTCAGGCGAGCAAACTTCAGTTCGTGAATAAGCGGCGAAGGAGCTCATCGAAGCTGAGTAGGAAAAGGGGTAGTAGGCTCCCTCGAGGTCGGAAAAGATGCCGCCCAGACTCTATCGCCGCTCCAGAGTCAAGGGAGGTAGGTAGATGAGAGGGAGGAGACGAGAGGGGGAAAACGCCCAGCAGGGGCAGTGCGGCGGCGCCGCAGGGTAGATCTAGGATTAACTAGAGGTCCTGGGGAAGGCTAAAGCTCGGGAGGAAGTGGATCGAGGTAAAGGGAGGTGGCGGTGGTGTCTAGGGGCCTTTTATAGGCTCGGGGATAGGTTTAGGATTGGTTGGGGGGGTCCTGGCTTCGCGGCCGTTGCCGGAGTGAGAACAGCAACTTTGGGGGAGGTCGTTCTCCCTGCTCCGAGGGTGAGGGGAGTCGAGATAAGTGTGGTTGACCTCGTCTTTATGAGCCGAAGGTGGCCATTTGAAGAAAAATTGCGAAAAAGGGGTGAGTAGGCTTCGCGCTAGCGCTCAGATTCAACCTCTTCTGCCCGCCCTTTGCGGGAGGTAGATGACGGGTCCAGGACCCTTGGATCCTTGTGCCGATCCACGACCCTCAGATCATGCGGCTGATATCTGACCCTCGACTAAAAGGTCCGCACCTAGCTGTTAATGGTCCGCGTGACAGATCATTATGTCAAATAAATTGAAAACCTAAGTCTTAGGGTTATTAGATTGAATTATACACCTGATTTTGAAATGTGAATAACTCTGAAAAGGTACATCCACATGGAACAAAATTTTAGGGTTAGCTTAATGATGTCAATACGTGACTATGGTAAAATTTTGGGATCCAAATTCGAATATTTAATGTGTTCATTCACTAAATACATTAACATATGTATTTTATCATCATAGCATATTAGGGTTTGCATATATTTGAAATTGGTGACACATATTTGTCCAATTAAGTGAGGGAAGTATACGAGGGTATTCTGGTCAACAAATTTGATAGTAAAACTTTTAAGAGAGAGAAGTATAATAAAAACTCACTTTGTCACATCTACCCATCTGGGCCTGACCTTTGGCATCATCCATTAGGGTGGCATGTAGGTGCGAGAATACATACTTTTATTATTATTGTGATATTCATAGTGACTTTATGATTTGTAAGTATGAACATCCAAACTGATAATTTGCATTCAATGCGATTAACCATCCGGAAAATCCTCGGGAAACTAAGGTGGTTATTCATAATTAACCACATACATGATCCAGAGCAACTTGATTGTCTAAGCAATAAGGATAAAGAACAAGCAACAAGCAATCAACAATATCCTGAAATTCATGCATGGGATCCAAGTGTTATAGTTTATCTAGAACATTCTAAAGCTAGACTTGGATTCCACCTTAGGCTTTCTAGACCACATTAGGGTTTTATTAGGGTTTTTTCCTCCATAATGCTTTTATCATATTAAATGCTCTCTTAGTTCATAAACCCTAATTTCAACATCATAAGCCCAATTAAAGTCGATTATTTCTCTTTTATACCAAAACTACCATCTTTATCCTTTTAAGTTATTTCAAGGTCATTATACTCAATTATCACCCTTAGTTTCTTTCGGATTAACAACTCATAATTCATTATGGTCTAATTCACATATGAACGTTATTTATCATTAATTCTACCTTTTGTCCACTAGGAAATCCTAATTTCCACATTAAGGGTATTTATCCACAAATTAGGAACTTTAATGCTCGAAATAACTTATAATCATGAAACTCAGTTCTATACATGAAATTAAATAATTAAAGCCTTTAGTAGTCCTAATTACCAACATTAGGGTTTCAAGGCCCATTAAAGCCTATTTATGCATATAAACTCTAAATTAAATTAATTATGTGCAAAGCTCATCTTTATTGTTCCTAATGTACCCTTGCATCATTAACAAGTTAATACCAACTCTACTCATCCATTAAACCCTTATAAATATATTATTCATCTCAAAATAAGGTTCTTTAAACATTAATACATTAAAGTTGACATCTTCCATTAATTTTCGAATTGTAAAAGGAATCAGGCTTCAAATATATTTTTAATGCATTCCCCTCATTTTTCTGAGCAACTTTCATATTTTATGTGTGCTAATCCGAGCTACGAATAATTAACTATGAATTTTGCAAAACTCACTTACTTTGGGCCAATTAGGAGATGCCACGTCACCTTATTCCCATGCAAGGCGCTTCACTGGTTTTGGAAACATGAAGAAACGACGACTCTGCCCTTGGTAAGTTAAGCGCCTTCTTCAGCCCACAGAGGGCAACTCCGTCCAATGCAACCTTTCCTTTCTTCAACCTCGGGCAGCCCTAGGGCTGTCTCCCTAGCTGCTTGGCACGGCTCTCCCTCCCTTCTCTAGGACCTTACGGCCACCATGGCCGGTTCCTCCACCTTCATGGTGCCTCCGCGCACCTAGGGGTGCCTCCGGACAACAGCCAAGATGGTTGGTTTCCGACCTCCAGACCTGCAAGCATGGTCGGCCTATAGCCAACCTGCTGCATCTCATAGGTGTTGTGTCTCTTCTCTCAGGTGCCATAGGAGCGTCGAGCTTCCATCAACCCTCCTCTCGAAGCCCCTCGCTGCTCCATAGGTCATGTTTTTCCCTACTGGTAGGGCCAAGAAGGATGCAAGGTTTGAAGAAGATGGAAGATGCGTGAGACCCTCCTCTACTCGAGGCTATGGGTCCAAGCCTTTTATATGGAGAGATAGCACTGCCCTAGCACGTCTATGTATGAGGAAAACAAGTTCCTCATCAACCCCGGTCACTAAACTTTCCTTGTTTGAGATATAACTTCTCTCTCTTAATATATTCATTATTTATTAGTATTCCTTGGCTAATAAGGAATCTATTTTCCTTAAGGAATTCCAAAAATTATCTCTCTCTTATGACTTTTATTTCATTGATCATGAATTTATGTTTTCCTTTAGTAGAAAATATCCCCCTTTCTATAATACCATGAAATTCATTCATTAAGCATCACATTATCCTCTTGTTTTGCTTTATTGGTATTTCCTCTTTCTTTTCCTTCATTGGGGCTCCTTGGACCCCAAGAAACTCTAATATTTCAAAATCCTTTTTATTGGATATTCATTATCCTTCTAGATGCATCTAAATGCATTATTCTTCATTATCTTGTTTTATTCTTATTAAAATATCTCTTTTTGAGGATTTCTCTTTATTTATCTTTTATTTTCCTCATTGGTATTCCTTTTAACATTAGGAATTCTTGGGATACGAAATTCCACCAAGGATAACTCCATTATACCTCTTTTCACTTATTTTCCACATTTCATCATTGTTTTAAATTTATTTCTTAATAAAGAAATACTTAATTAATCTTTTCTTTTCTTATTGCCTTTTCTTTGCAACTTTGGACTCCTTGGAACCCAAGGAACCCAAGAGGCACAAAATCCATCCTTGGATTACATTCTTTTGCCTTCCATAGGTTTCCACATCTCTCTTTTCTCAAAAACTCAATTATTCATTTATTAATTGAATTTCCTTATTATTGGGCCCAATAGCCAATAAAGCCCACAAAGCAATCATCAAGGCTATTGTAATAAAATTTATGCATTCAATCAAAATACATCATTATTCGTTCATTTATCTTTATTATGAGAAATTACATTTCTCACCAAATGAACCCAAAAATTGGGGCTGTAACAGTTTTCATCTGTAACCAAATTACCAATCTTAAACATAAAGAGTTATGTTCTTTTAACTAATCTGATCTTAACATTAATCTTAGTGAAGTAAATCTTAATAAGTTCTGCATATATAAATACCTCTTAAATATTAAGGTGCTAACATGATAACATATGTAATATGAACTTTAAACATGATTAAGCGAGCAAAATTGAATGAGTGCAGTATCATGAAACCCAAGGCATGGACCACTTACTTTTATTGCAGAAACCTAATATTTATTCCTGAATCTTTAAGTCAATACCTTAGCTCCTAAAATTATCATGAACAATTCATGAATATCCATTAAAACCAAAACCCAAAATTCTTGGGTCTAAATTGGGTTTCCATACCATATTAGATGTGTAGGACCATTTACCAAATATAAATCCTCTATACATTGTTACAGATCTAAGAGGTAATTCACATGTTTCCTACGTTCAACTAATCTTATGGTATGTTATGACATTTACTCATCATGATGTCATTTCCTCATATTAGAATAGACTTACTAATCCTAATCAGCCATTTATGTACATGAAAGTAAATCTTGCATTATATATCAAGATCATAAGTGATAGATCAATACTAGACTTTAATATGGGTCTTTAGCCGTCTCTTAATATTTAAAGGTACATATTCATTGTAAATCATGACTAGTCCATAATTATATCCATGCATTACTTAGCATTAAACTCGCACTCACTTCTTGTACCAAAACCTAAATTTGACATTTTTATAATACTCTAGCCTCAAGAGCTTTCATTTGATAGCTTATATGATGAAAATAGACCTAGGAATCGAGACATATGATTTAAATAAGTTATTACCTTTAGGGATGATGGTACTAGTTCATTCTTGATCCAACAACGATGATGCCTCCTTGCGCTTAATGGGGTCGCTAGTCTGGACCGAGCATGGGATCCACTTAGGATCGGATCCAGATAACCCGCGAGGAACACAGGCTTCGTCCTCCCTAGGCACGGCTCCTCTGTTTGCTCTGTAAAATAGAGCATCGCTTCAGGCAAACCGTCCAATAGGTATAAGTGGTGATTCACGAACCGGAAACTCTCAGATCATCTGCCGTCGAGTTTTCTCCAACTCCAGCTGCTCCTACGGCCACATAGAGACCCCGCCAAATCCCCCACTTGCACACTGACATAGCTGGCCGCCTTCTAGTGCATGCTTGATGGCACCCAGTCTGGAGCTACACGGCGGGTGGACAGGGTGATCGTGGAAAGGTATTGTCCCCCTTTGACCATAGTAGGTTTTTGAGGCCTCCCATCTTCACATTGGTGATCTACTAAAGCGGGGACAACTTCCAGAAGCCCAGATTGGAGCGGCACAGACTTCCTTCGTGTCTGTTCTTTTGATTCGTTTGACTCCTTTTTGTTCTCCAATTGCTCGACCACAGCCGTGCATCAGCACCTACCTGTGCATCATCGTCCCTATTGATGATGATCCTCCACTCATCGTCGCAGCCAACAATTCGAACCAACCCTTTGATTGTGGTCTGATCATCCATTGATCTTAATGGTCATGAACTACGAGACCATAGGGTAGTGGTTTAGAATCAAGGGCTAGGTTACATGTACATATATACCTAGGGACCTGGTCTTGCTTGGTGTTTCATAAACCTTGGTATCTAATATCTTGTTGGGTTTCCTTATAGGATTGGGATGCTCACCTATAGGATAACACTAAACACATACGATAACACACAGTAATAATTTTCAAGGTATAGTACATGTCCCAACTTTGGCCTTGACCCCTGTATTAACATTTTCTTGGATTTTTACCAACTAATACGATCACAACTCCCATCTAGGGTATCACTTATGTAGCTCCATGTATCCCCATTACATCAAATATCTGACTATTATGATTTACATAATCATTGTCCCTTGACAAAACACTTCCTCACCTATCCAAAGAATCATGAAACATCTAGACATCCGTTATGATCATCAAGGCGAGGTCAAGTGATGAGAATATGTACTAAGAGGTTCAAATGACTGCACAACTATATAATCAAACGTCTAGTTTCATAAGGTCATTAATATAGTCTAGTCATTTAATAATCATCATTATTCACCACTTACCAATTACTTGAGATATGTACTAGAGCATCATCTATCATCCCAAGTTTCACGGTAACCATTGTTTCACTCCCTTCCATGGGATAGATACATGATAAAACTATTAACTCTACCTCATCTAGGGTTTTCATGATCACCACGTAAACTAATCCATGTAGACTCCTTTGGAGATATTCATAATACTCTTCCTTTACAGACTACCTTATATGTTCTGAAGTTTCCTTTTAAATCTTTTATATATTAGAAAAATTGTTCTCAACTTGAATTGTAGTGTAACCTCTGTGCCTAGGGCTGTCGATGGAGAGGGTATGGGGAGGGTAAGGTCTTACCCTTACCCTTATCCACCAAGTTTGGGGGTAACGTATGGGTGATTCCCCACTCCACAAAAATCCCTACCCTCCCCATACCCCATACCCTCTTACACATAGGGTAAACGGGGACAGTAAGGGTGAAGTGGGTAATTATATGTCTTCCTAAATTTTATGCTAGTATCAACAACAAAAGCATGGTTAATACATTTATATATTTGAGTGTACTATCAAGATGTTCCATGTTAGCTTTTAAATATTCAAAATGATTCTATGTAATCTTATACAAAATTATATAAATAGTTTGTGTTGTATTGAATTCATATACAAATGGTAGTACCCTAACATGGGTGTGTCAACCAATAAATTGTTCCCATAATATAAATATTGCTACATTAAAATGATATGAAATTACAACATGTCACAAAAAATAGAAACATACATATCTTATACCCTCTAAACTTTTGTTGCATTCAGAACAATAGAGCCCAAATAAAGTAGATAACACCACCTCACATATGTATCAAATGGTACATCAAAGATCAAATCTTGTTATTATAACATGTTTGTCTTACACCACAAAAGTATTTAATGGAACATAGACTGTTTTTATACACATGTCTTGCACCTCCAAAATGGTGTTGCATACACAACCAAGTTAACTACATAAGAAGTAGATAAGAATATCATTTTATATATTTATATAAATATATCATTTATAAAATGATGACAACATAATATTAAATATTCTATAGAATTAAACAACACAATGACTATACATATAATATATTTACATAAATATTGACCGATAGTGGGTTAGAGGGTATGGGTAATGTCTTATGCTTACCCTTACCACCCTTACCCACTAAGATAGTGGGTTAGAGGGTAGCGGGTAGGTGGGTAAAGGATAAGATAATCCTTTAGCCTTCCCCTTCCCCTACAGGGCATGGGTAAAGGGTAAACGGGTTTGGCCATACCCATTGACATCCCTATTTATGATTGGTACTTGTCAGGACCCACTCTTTTGACCAGCATAAAAACCAACCATTAGAGATAATCCCAAACCTAAACCCAGATTATGAAATAAAACAATGAATTCTCGACAAAGGCGATTAAACAATATATGAAAAACACAGATAAATTTTTCTTCTTTTTCTTTCTTCACAAACTCATAAATCAATGTCACATCAAGGACATCACATTCAGATATCACAAATCATATTCAACTCCATTAAATCCATAATCAAATCTTGTTCTCATATGCAGTTCAGTTTACATCAGATACATGTACATTGATGAGCAAACAAAATCTACAACCCATCCCGGGAAAGAGAGAGTACAGGGACATTCTAATCTATCTAGATTATACTATTTATATCTTCTTTGTCACGACCTCTCCGCTGGATAGCATTATACCTAAAAACATTTGAAACAACCTCATGAGACTCATATAGAGCCCCAGTGAGTGGATACCTCCCACTCAAGCTAGGTACATGCATCAGCATCAGATTAAGTATAAAACTTAAAAGAAATATGCAGATATTGGAAAGTATAGCAAATAGTTATATAATGAGTCAAATCTATCTTGTAATGGTAATCTAATCCAAAAGATAAGGCAATCACTTGAACCAATTACAACCTTGAAACATCTTTTAGAGCATGTCTATGAACAAATCAGCAGATACTTCTCAGTTCAGATTAAGAGCCCTACTGCATGTGAAATCAGATAAGTTCTAAGCATTTTTTAATCAATACATAACAATAACATTACCCTTGTGACACTCCACCAGCTGGACATGAACAAATCAGCAGATACTTCTAGTTCAGATTAAGAATCTTACTACATGAGTAATAAGTCAAGTTCTAAGCATTTTGAACCAATACATAACAATAACATTATCTTTGTGACACTCCACCAGCCGGACCAGGAACACATCCTGTAGTCCTAAAGCTGAAGTACACATAAAACATTTTGACCAAACAATACTATCAAATAGCAAGCAATCCAACTAATATTCAGAATGGATATAAATCCCATCATTTATAACTTGTCAGCATGACATATCATAATATGAAATAGAAAATATCCATATCAACATGATTACTTTCCTCAACAAGAAGCATAATCAACAGTAACAAATCATCAAGTAGTAGTACAAAGAATGTAACAACCATTCAAATCATGTTCTACACGGCTTATCATCTTTTATTCATTTGCCCTGAAACTACTTGGCTTGTACCTCACCAAGTAGAAGTCGCCACGCCTGATTCTCATGTCAACGACTCACCGTCACTATCTTAGGGTTTAGTCGGCCACCCTAAGATATCAACAACAGACCCTGGCCACCTCAGGGTTGCCTAAAGAGGCTCACGTCCTCATCTCGGGTACACGAGATAGGAACCAGCAAAATAGTATATCACATATCATAGTATTTCACATATTTTTCATTTCACATTTCACATATATCATTTCAACATAGTCTATTCCATCTGGACATAGACTTTCACAGCAAGGATTTAGGGCCAGAGCCACTCCAGATGACTCACTCCTAAATCCTGGTGGTCTAACCTTTAAGGTCTCGATCCACACTCCGAAAATCCTTCTCATAATTCATCGATTACTACAAGGAGATATGTTTTGTTTCCCCAGTGTGGTCCTCGGGGGAAACTCACGGTGTTCAGGGCACCTAACTAGATGTTCCATCATTTCACTTGTTATTAATCTCTTTTACTCATCTTACAAGAATTCAAAACATCATATATCATATCTGTGTATTCTCGCGTAACTATAATAACATGAAACAGATTAAGTTTATCAATAAGAGCAATGATCAAAGCAAGAAGCACAATAAGTCTATAGATTGCAACAAATATGATTATTTCTATCTTCTGCATCAACTCATAGAAATCATCAATAGTGGGCCTTCAACCCAAGACATAATCTTATTGTCCATCATTTACCCCATCAGGGTTTTATCATCATCACCGGGCCTTCATCCCTAGACATAATCTCATTATGCAACATTTACCCTTATCAGGGTTTCTCAATGTAAGGGGTGCATATTAAATTCCATTTCAACATAAATCTTATCAGCTCATTGTATATCACAGTTCTGAATAAATATTAGCAGAGGCTTTAAAACTAGCAACAGTAAAAGCATATAGATATCATGTATCATTCCTCATACTCATAATGGATTTATCATACAACATATGCATGTTCCATCCAATCTGAATAGATGCCAATAAATTTCATGCATATACATGCATACCCGACTTAGTTCTCTTCTTCTTTTATTTCACATTCTTCATATGGGATTACTAGTCATCACATGTTCACTATCAATTGAAGTTTGTACTATTAATCCATTCTCATAGTACAATTCACAATTCAAGAACACATTCTTATAAATCAATTCAAATACTTGACTTTCATCTTTTAGTTGAATTCAGTTACAGTTATGTTCATCTTTAATTCTCCATTTGATATTATCATTCACTAGCATCATCAAACTCATCATTTTAGGGTAAGAGTTACATTCTTAGAATCATCTATTAATTCCTATCTTTTTCCATCATTTTATACTCAGTGGTCTCAACTTCTTTCATTTCATGTTCATTACATTATTTGGACCAATCTTTCTTGATTCACTTTACATACAATGCTTCTCTTCTACATAACATTTACCAAAATACAGTTCTTATTATATTTCATTTAATTTGGGTTAAGCCACATGTAATTAAAATAAAAGATAAAATACTTCATCATACTATCTTCATTAGTTTCATCTTTATCTTGCAATCACCATTAAGTACATCATGTTCATATTGTCTCTTATATTCAGATAAGTGTACCTTAATGTTAACTACTAATGTCATTCCCATAATCAACAATGATCATTCTTTATTATATTAAAACAATTACATTGGACTTAGGTGATATTCATAAGACTCATCATATTTAATGGAAGTATTAATACCTTCAACTTCAGCATTTGATCACATTTACAACATCATATACAAGTTCTAGGTTTATCACTCATAATTGTCTTAGTAATAAACTTTTAGGGTTTTCAAGAAGTCATTCCTTAGTTCAACATATTATAAGAATCATATCATTTAGTAATCCAATCATGACTCAAGGGTTCATTAGGGTCATTCACAAACATGGAAACCCTCGTTTCCATTTTCACACATTTCATTCATCAATCATAAGTATACATTGATTAATTGACTTATTTGATTCACTTCCTCAACACAAATCCTAATCAGGATATGTGGTCATTCAACTCCATTAACATTCAACAATACACTTGTATGATACAATCTAGCACAATTCAGATATGACTTTATACATGTCAATTCAATTCCAAGCATATCGGCCATTGGGCTGATTTTTAGGAAAATTTCACATGAAATACCATATTCATCTACCCATAAGAATACGCATGCATCCTCAATCAATATAACAGGAACTAATCAAGTTTCAATCAATGAGAAATAATCAAAATTAGTAAAATTGGATTCTCCAATATCTTTACCAAATCAAATCCAATCACATACATATATAAACAAGGTTTCTGATTGTTTTAGCCGCATTGAATTAGGCTTTCAACATGGATACAAAGCTTAGGAGGGAGAAAAAACACTCACCTCAGGTGTGAAACACCTGAAATTCGTAGCCCAGCTACTACTGCTAATTCTTGAATCAAATCCTTGCTTCAAGAAAACAAAATCTTCCTGCTCCTCTTCACTCAAGAACCTAGAAGAAGAAGAATTGAAGAAGAAAGAATGAAAGAAGAGATCAATTTGGATTATTTTGATCCAAATCAGGGAAGTGACGAGTTCTATCCATAGGAGAGAATAGAAGCAAATAAACCTACTAAAGATTTATAATCTATACAGAATTTACCAACCTTGGAAAGAGAAAACCCAGAAATCTGAAATTTCCACTTCAGATTCTCCAAACCCTAAAATCCCCTCCTCTCTCAAGAATTACGAAGCTCTGAAGTGTGGGACGGAAATGAGATATGATTGGGTCATAATAGAGTCCTATATACTCATTAATGTGCTTGGAATAATTAATTATAAATATTTTTCAGTCTTTTTTATTTTTCCAGAAAAATCTGGTCGGTCGAGTTTGTCTCTCTCAGAACTCGACCGAAACTACATGTTTTAGAACACCAACCTCATCCAAAAATTATGAAACTTTAACCCAATATCTGAAATTTAGTTTATAAGATAAAATAAAAAATTTAGATCAGTTGGAGTTACCAATAAATAAATAAAAATCAAATACCACACTACTATATTGCAGTCAGCAGCATGGTCGGTCGAGTTTGTCCTGCACAGAACTCGACCTACACCCTCTTTGTAGAGATCAAAAGTTATCCAAAAATTACTCCAATTTACAGGGGTGTCTATAATTGAGTTTTCCAAGTACAGTTAAAATTTGAGATCAATTAGATATACTAATAAAAATATAAAATTCAATTACCACACTGCTATCTTAATCTGAAAATATGATCGGTCGAGTTTGAAACTCGACCGATAAATAGGTCAGAACATTCTTCAAAAATTCTGATATTTTCCAATATTGTTCATATTTTATACATACAAATCATATCCAAATTTGGTATAAATTATAGTTACACATAAAATACTAAAAATCATTTAGTGAGACACTATACTTATCAAATTCTGTATTCATGTCATCAAAACCCTAATTTGGGCCGATTAGGGTTTCTGAAATGTTAACCCTAATTATGTGAATCAAAGTATGATTAAACCTTATCATTATATTTAACATATCAAATCTTAACTACCATCATTAATCAATCTTTAAACCATGATCAACTTAGTTAAGCATATAATCATTCAAGTAAACCCTAATTAGATGACTAATTTGAAAACGGGTTATTACAATACTTGTGTTTTTCAGGACCTTCGTGTGAAGATTAAGATTGGTGGGGTATGAAGGACCTGATGGAGTCTACTACCTAGATTCATTATAAGGGTTGCTATAGCTTCTTCATCTTCTTGTATTTCTACAATACAGTAGCACTACATGTTTGGTCATCCGTCTATGAATGAATTACATCATTTAATTTTTGATGTAGGTGTACATAGATTTTAGTGCAAGGCTTGTCCATCCATAAAATAGTGTAGATTTTTATTCCCTAATTGATCTCAACTTAGTAGTAAAAATATCTTGTATTTAGTCATGTGAATGTATGGTGTACATGCAATGTACCAAACTTATCTAGAAATATATCTTCGTCCTTTTTGTTGATGATTTTTCACACACTACTTGGTTGTTTTTGTTGATAGATGGATCCCAGGTTTTGCCTTCTATTAGATTCATTTTTTCTAAAATTAAAACTCAATTTTTATTGCCTATTAAAACTCTGAGAACCGATAATTCTCCAGAGTTTGTTCAATGATAGGTTGATTTGTTTCATTGATCTATTGATCCCAATCACCAAACCTCTTGTGATTATGTTCTTCAACAAAACGGGGTTGTTGAGTGTAAAGATGACATCTACTTGAGGTTGCTAGAGTCGTTATGCTTCATTCCAATGTCCCAAAACATTTCTATCATGTGGCTATTCTTGCAACATGTTTTTAATAAATCACATACCATCAACTCTTATTGCAGATAGGATTCTGATACAAATTTCACTACATAAGGAGCCACTTTTTTCCTCTACAGATTATGGGACAACATGCATTGTTCGTCTCCTACAATGAGGACATGATAGATTGGACCTGCATTCTAAGAAGTGTTTTTTATTTGATATTTATGCACTCAGAAAGGGTATCGCTTCTATAGCCCTACTAGTAAATAATTTACAAGTAGTGATGTGGTTTTATTTTAAGATACTTTGTTTATTTTGCTAAGGGGAATAGTTTGGATGAAGATCTTATTATTGCCCCTCTACCTATCACTATAGACATAACACTTAATATGCAAGTGGATGAGACTATATCTTCTCCTATTGTTTTTTATCAGTGTAGTAACATGCAACAACACAATTCTAATATTGTTGAACCAGACCCCCATCCATCATATTTTTTTCCTTCTGAAGTTCCTAATCAAGTCCATGTAACTTTTAAATTGAATGTGCCTATTTCTCTAAGAAAGGGTATTTGTTTTTTCCCTTCTCTTCAAGGTACATGTTCTTGTACTTCTCATAGTAATGATAGATGTCTAACTACTAACCATATTAGTTCACATGTTAGAAATTTTGTTGATGCCCTTTCAAGATATTGTTATTCCCAAGAACACTTCTAATGCTCTGAATAGTACCACCTAGACTCATATTGTGCATATCGAGATGTCTACTCAAACGGATAGGGGTACATGGGAATTGGTTGATCCTCCTTCTGGATGTCAACATACTGGCTGCAATTGGGTGTATATATTTTAGTATCATCCAGATGAGAGTGTTGAGTGGTTAAAATCTCAATTGGTAGCTAAGGCATACACTTAGACTTATGACATTGATGTTTTTTTGAAACATTCTCAGATGTGATAGACTAAATTTAGTGTGGGTTCTTCTATCTATTGATGTGAATCTTGACTGGCCCCTTCTGCACCTTCATGTTAAAAATGTGTTCCTCTATGCAATCTTTAGGAGGAGTTTTACATGGACCAGCCACCTGGGCTTGTTGCTTGGGGGGGTCTCATAAGGTATGTCACCTACATAAGTTTAACTATGGTCTCAAAAAGTAGAGTCCTCATGCCTGGGTTGACAAGTTGACAAAGGTTTTGACTAGATTTGGTTTTCTAAGGTCTCATGTTGATCACTCCATCATTGTTAAGAAAATGAAATTTGGTATGGTGGTTCTTATTATGTGTCTTGATGAAATTATTCTTTCTACCAGTGACACTACTAGGATATATTCTATAAAATCTTATCTGTGCAAACACTTTGTAACTAAAGACCTTGGAAAGTTGAGATATTTTGTTGGAATTGAAGTGTCAAGAATTTCTATTGTTATATCTTTGTCATAGAGGAAATATGTTCAAGATCTTCTGTAAGAAACTTGTATGCTTGGTGTCAGAGCTTTTGACACTCCTCTAGATCCCAATTTTAACTGGGATGATGATGACTCTCTTTTATAATATAATCATAGAAAGTATCATAAAAGGTCTTCTCTACAAGAAACGTGGTCATTGCACACTTGAAGGGTTTTTTATTCTGATTATGTTGGAAGAAAGTGGATAGAAAGTCCACTTCTAGATATTGCACCTTTGTTGGAGGTAGTCTTGTTACCTGGAGAAGTAAAAGAATGAAATTTTGTACCCAGATCTAGTGTTGAAGTTGTATATCATGCAATGGCACACAAGGCTTGTGAACTATTGTGGGTGAAATCTCTTCTTCAAGAACTTGGCATAAATTGTGTTGGCCCTGTTCCTAAGCAATGTGAGAACAAGATCGCTATATTTACTGCCACTAATCTTATTTCTCATGAAAGAATCAAGCATTTTGAAGTTGATTGTCATTTAATCAGAGAAATTATTCCTATCGCACGCATATGCACTCTTTTTACTTGCTCAAATGATCAAGTTGTTGATATCTTCACTAAGCTTCCTACAAAGAAATAGTTCTATGTTCTCCTTTACAAGCTGGGCATGATTGGCATCTATGCTCCAACTTGCGGGAGAGTGTTAAATATTGTCTTTCTTATCTCTTTTCTTATTCTCTTATACTATATGGAGCTCTCTGTAAAATTTTATTTATTATTTATATAAATATAAGGGAAGTCAGGCATTGTGACTTCACAGTTCCTAAAACCCTTCTTCTCTTTCTGAAACTTTAAAAATGTCATCTTTGAATCAGACCATAGGAACACATAAATTCACATTCTAATTGCAATCCCCACAGATATTATATAGGTTTTTTGGTTGACAACATCATAGACTAAAGTAGATATTTTGTTTTAATTTGTTTTGTTCATGCTCATAGAGTCTGTAATAAGGTAGCTCATGAACTAGCAAGGCTATCCATTGCATGTACTCCCCTCTATCTGTTGAGCCTTGGGAATATCCCTCTCTGTATTGTGAACCTTTATTCTTTGGATTTGTTGAATGAATGATTTATTGCTTGGGCGTACAAAATAGAAGGTAGCAGAAGGGTCTCACACCCCCTTTATCACTAACTTCTTACACTCCAACAATAGTTACATTGGAACTAATTTAATTAGAAACAAATAAAACATATTACATAATCTAGACAAAAGAATAGGTATACACGTTTTTCTTAACACCCATCAACATCCCATATCTATTCTTAAGATCACGGTAGGGATAAATATCATCTACTCACCCCTCAATTTGTTGCTCATCAAAGTTAAACAATTGAATGCTAAAGCGCATTGTAGTCAATGAGAAAGATGTGATTCGGTGCGATGTCTGCCAACAAGTGGCATGTCCCCAAATATGTTTGGATCTTGTGAATAATTCCTCACAATAAAACCAAAATGGACCTTTAAAATAAATACCATTCATATCATAATGGATAAAAATGATATCTTTTTAATTTTACAAATTGGATGGGTCTACCAGTTTCATGAATAATCATGTTGTAGATGTTTTTGTTGTTACTATGATAAAACTCCTCTTGTTTGGTATTGAAAATCCGACCTGTGGTATTAAAAAGATATCGTTTTTATCCATTATGGTATGAATGATATTTATTTTAAAGGTCCATTTTGGTTTTGATGTGAGAAATTATTCACAAGACCCAAACGTTTCATCAATAATCATGATGCAGATGTTTTTGTTGTCACTATGATAAAACCCCTCTTGTTTGGTATTGGACGGTCCGACCTGTGGTGAAAAAGCTGAACGTACTCACCAGTCGAGCCAACTGACAAGTACATTGACATTTTAAGACCTATGCTTAAGAACAAACAAGTGAGCACCAAATCCCATGACTCCCTTTTCATGTCACCATTCCACCTCCAACTCTCCCCAAATTAAACTAATTATGCACAAACTTGTCATTGTTTTCTATGCTAACATGGGGTTCCTAAAGCATTGCTTGTTGAATAGCGGATTGGTAATAGCATCCATTGGTGTTGTAATTGTAGACCCAACAATATCTTTGATCACTTTGTTGTTTGTGACGATGACGAGCATAAGTTACAACGAAGACACGTTACATGGTTAGCAAACAAGGGTGAGTAACGACTATTTCGAAATTAGGCATTTAACTTTCTCCTTCAAGAAGGCAGCATGTTGATGCTCATTAATCCTAAGGATCAGGTATACGACCTTCGGTATAATTTAGGATCCACCAGCGCCTAAACGGATGCCTACTTCCTGTTCCTGCTGAAAGAGCTAGAACGTTACATTGTTCTGGCTTTACTTTGTAAAAATACTGATCCTTAGACTATCAACCATCCACGAAACTCAATAATCGAGCAGAACGAATGTGCTCCAATATCCGTGACAAAAAAAAATCGATTTTGTAATATTCATTCGAACAAAAGTAAAAAAATAAAAAACAAGAAAAGTGTATGTAGCTGTAATAGATGATAAACAAGAAAAGTGTATGTAGCTGTAATAGATGATGGGACTCTAGTAAATACTTTTGGGGTGGGAGATGTGTGACTTTGGGTGTGTCTCATCTCCGTATCTGTATTCACTTTCAGTATTAAATGATTGCTTATCAATATTTACAAGACAAATTTGGTGTAATGTTTTTTCTACGGAAATAACGGGCAAAATAAGTTAGAAATGTGATCTTCGAACGATGTCTTGCATTGGACACTAACTTCCTCTGGGCTTGGATTTGGTGGTGACGGGCTTGCCGCCACCGTAGGCAATCATGGATCTGATGCGCTCGCATTTGGGGCGATCGGCAGGGCTCAGTTCTTGATACTCGCTCCGTTTTCGAGGTTTCCTCATACCTTCGAATACCATAGTGAATGATAATGGTTCTGCTGCTGCTTCTGCATGATCCCAAGAACCAAATTCTGGTACCGCATGCGGTCTCTTACTCTCAAGCCTTGCCCTACGCAATGGCACTGCACACGGTCCAGGACTCCGGGGCGGAGAATGTGCGTGGAACTCCGCCGAAGAAACAGGGTGATGACGCTCCTCGGGAGACGAAGCAACGACCAAATGAGGCGAGTCACGACAAGTAACATCAGGGTCAGGGGGCGGAGGATGGACGTCAAAATCCGGCAAAGACCGGGGTTGCTGGTCCTCTTGGGCAGGAGAAGCACGGCCCCAATACGTCGAGTAGCAGCCACCCTGTCACGGAATGAGTAAGAGAAGCTAATTAGGAAGACATACATAACAAATTAACGCTAACTACCATTTCAACGCTATTGATTGACATCCCGGAACATCAAAAGTTCGAAACGGCAGTGAAGGTGATTAGGGCAAATTGGCACAAGCACTAGTGGATTGCGAATGTGTGGTACCATATCAACTAGAACGACGGTTTGATCCTATCTTTTCGTTTTTTTGGCGAAATCGGGAGATATCACACTATCGGGAGCACACAATCAGGCCACAGGGCGCGGCAGCCATTGCATCCTCCGTGCGGCGGAGGTGACAGCAGCGAGAATCATTCGCGGCCTTCAGCTGGAAACGAAGCGGCCGCAACTGCAATCAGAAATATACTGGAATGACAATTAAGTAAAGTGCTCCATATAGAATGCATATTTCAGGAGATTGAATTCTCACATCAAAACGCCGGATTAACGTGGCAGCCACACCCTGTCCTTGTCAGTATTGTCAACTGGATCTAACGAACCTAAACAGTTTCTGCTTGATACTGGGATGTCGGGAACGCGGTTCCAGTCGTCCGAGGTTTTCCCTGCCGGCCTTCCAACTAGGCCAAGTCCTACCTCTACCATTAAAAACGAACGGTTTCTCATCTCAGAAATCCTGTGATGTTTGCCATTATTCCATAGAGATGTTATAGCACCAATCCCGAAACAGTTTTGGGACCTTCTTTGACTGTTAGCTTCCACGTCCCGAAATGCAGCGGGCCCGAGATACTACATGTAGCTTGTGGAAGAAAATGTACAAATGAGTTAAAAGGAGACTTTAATCTCTCCCCCTCCCTCAAAAAGGTGTCAGAGCCCGAATGAACCAAGAGATTGTAAATACAATGCGCAACAGGAGGTTTCGAACCCTGGGGAGGACAGGCCGGACCGAACCATCTGTACTACACTGTAAAATGTACAAGTAGACAAAGAGGAAGTATAACTAGAAAATGGAGAATGGAGAGAAAGAAAGTGGTTGGGAAATAATACATAAAAAGGGAAGGATATTTATTATCTTAATAACATTCAATTTATGACAGTTTTTATAAATATTCTTTTAGATTCCTTATGAAACATATATTTCGATAAAATTAATGTTGGCATACCTTTGAAAATAATAATACATAATTAAAAGTAATAAAAAAACCAGTCTTGCTATATTTTGAAATGAGTATTGTTTTACCTTTTTCTTCTTATTTTACTCATTTCTTTTCTCATTTGTTATCTATCACTATTTTCTCTGCCTCCTATTTCTTCTCTATTTATGATAAGTGAAATTAGTAGGAAATAGAAAAATAGAATATTGGACCAACGATAACAACACAACAGACAAGAGATAACAAGTCGGTTATAAACACACCATAACAACTTGATTCCAAAAGAAAAGACAAATTGATGACACTACTTTCTTCTTCCTCCTGTTTTTCTGTCTTATTGTTATGAGTGAAATGAGGAGGAAGAAAAATAAAATATTGGACTAAGGATAACAACACAGAAGATAACATATTGATTATAAAAATAATTAATATCACTACTTCCTCATTTGCCTATTCTTCCTCTCTCTTTGTGAGGAGTGAAATGAGGAGGAGAGAAAAAAAAACATTAGACATAACGTCGGAGTAGAGATAACAAGTTATTCAAAAATAAATAAATAAATAAATAGCACCAGTTCCTTGCTCCCTCTAATTCTCTCTCTCTCTTCCTACTACTTACCTACTCGATTAGTTATCTATAACATATTCATTTATCACTTTCCTCCTCCATTGTTCCCTCCCTTATTTTTAGAGAACTATAATAGAACGTCCTGGTGATGAGAGGAAATAAACAATAAAATATTGCACTAATGATAACATCACACGGGGCTGAAGATAATAAATTAATTACAAAAGAAAGAATTATAGAACTTGTAACATCCCAAATTTCATAGTTAATTTGGAACCGTTATGTGATTTTTTTTAATCGATCTAACTAAGAGACCAGATAAATCTAACCATGATTTAATATGTAATGAGTTCATGAAAGATGTATTATATGCCACCTAGCTCATAAATATACACATAATGGCTTAAATATGTACTTTTAGTCGGATGTGTATGAAGATGAATAAATGTTTCATATAAAAAATAATGTGACTAATGGACCTGGTGTGATAATTATTGATGTTTAATATAAGTGAAGGTAAATAAATGTGTTGGATATAAGTTCATATTGAATTAATGGAGACAATGACCTTAATGAGTAAATTGTCACAATTTGTGTGAAATAATGTATGTAATCTTGTTAGAAGTAATATGGTGATAGCAAGACTCAAAATCCTAAATATTCCTAATTAAGGTGATATATAATGATTAATAGAAATATATTTGAGTTAAACCCTAATGGTAGTGGAACTTATAGAAGATAATATTAAAAGATAAATATAACTCTAAAAATGTGTACCTTGTGTCCAATTTAGCTTGGGCACCAATTTTGAGGTTATTTGGTTAAACCTACGTACCTATTTTTAATTGGAGAAGATAATATCTAACAATTATCCTAATGTAAATCAAACTATACTCGTTCTCAACTATATCTTTGATTTTTATTTTATCACACGTTCTGTCCTTATCCAGATCCTTTAAGGACCGATGGATGTGAATCCAATAGAACCTCAAGTCCCCTTTCCCCAGGACTCCTACAGTAATCGTGATATTCCTCCTGAATGTCCTTTCTCTCTATGGCATCTTAGGCCAATATAACACCCTCAACAAAATCAGGACACCCTCACGAGTATGTCTACCCCCAGTTTGAACCCTAACTCACCATCCATACAAAACACCCAATCTCTTACTATCGTCCTCCTCCACTTGGTCCTTGTAGCAAATCTCCCATGCGACCACGTTTGGTTACACCTCCTCCTAGATATCTAGAAATCTTCACACGCTTCCATGAGATTTTCCTCGACCTTCAATTTGGTCTGGTCATTACCAAATAAGCCCTTGTAATCATTCTACATTCCTAGTGACTGCGAGCTTGACCAAGCATCTCTAGCCACCGCCGTCAAATTGGTTTGGTAGTAAGCTCCCCGAAACTAATACCTTACTTTATGTCATACTTATTTATCTAATGACTAGCCCAGTTGTTCCACTATGAAGCATGCGTTTGGCCATCGTCGGTGTTTACACCCAAACCCTCCATGACTGAGTATCCCCTATTTTTCTTGTGTGACGCCTTGGCTGCGTTGTCTCACAGTTTGTTACACCTTTGTTTCCAATAGTTTGTTCACTACAGAAATAACCTTTGGCGTCGGTTGTTTAACCCCATTTGGCGTCAGTTTCTGAGCAACGCCTATGTGGGCGCCGCTAAAGGTCGAACACTTCGGCGTCGGTTTTTTAACCGACGCCTATTTAACATATAGGTGTCGGTCTTTTAGTAGATAACCGACGCCAAAAGGGTTCGCGCCACAGAAAACGACGTCATCTAGGACACATTCTGCGTCGGTTATCTACTAAAATACCGACGCCTATATGGACTATAGCGTCGGTGTTTACTTGGTAACCGACGCAGAAAGTGTCCTAGATGACGCTGTTTTCTGTGGCGCGAACCAGTTTGGCGTCGGTTATCTACTAAAAGACCGATGCCTATATGTTAAATAGGCGTCGGTTTGACACGAACAGCCGACGCCATTTCCAGTACGGCTGTTGCCACATTATGCGTCGGTTTTGTTCAGAAACCCGACGATGTAGGTCTTTGCTGACGGTTTTCTGTAAATAACCGACGCCTATATCTATTTTTTTTTCATATCAGTTTGCAGGCCTGCTGTGGCTGGTCAGCAGGATGAGAACCTGCAGTTCAGTTTTCTGAACTGCAGGTTTACGACATCCATTGATATCAGCCTACAAACATGCCACAAACCTGCAAAAGTCTCAAGGAAAATTTTACACAAGTAGATACATTCAGACATCAATTCAATTCTCACATTCACATATATAGAAACATTCAAATACATGTATTAACATTCAGAAATATTCATTTACAAAGTATCATTCATTATCGCTATCAACATCCCAATTATATCTTACAGTTGCCACTGCTTGTATGGCTTTTTCCCATTCTTCTCTTATTTCATTTAATGCTTTCATCGTATATGGAGCATGTATATTTTTTAAGCGTTTACCTATAGTGTTGTCAGTTTTAAACACCTGCAAAGAGAATGATGTATATATATATAAGTAATAATATAAAAATAAGATTGATATATTTCATACTAACTAATGAGACTATATATAATACCTCATGTATGGTATCGATGTCCAATGCGGCATGTTTGATAATCATCTGCATAAATCACATCACATTGTATGCACATGCCCAGCCATTGTCTTGTGTAGCGCACTATAAATTGAAACATACAAAATAATACAAATAAGCACAATTCACATCAATAATATATACATTGGAGTCGGGAACTTACTTGTACGTTCTGCCAATTTATTGGCTGGTTCTTTTTCCTTGGGACCGTTCCTCCAGCCTTTTTGAATGCATCTAAACTCCTACATGTTAATATAACACAGTAAATTACATAAGTAAATAGTAATGTAATAACAGATGTTAACATATACAAAAATGAAATATTTCTCACCAGAATAATGGCATTCTCATTACGTGTCCAATTTTAGTGTTTAATGTACTTCCCGCGGGATCTAGATAATAAACAATGAACGTCCCAGGGACAATAACTAGTAACTCCCAATGTCTACCGCTGGAGGTAAAAAGTTAACAATTAATAACTCAAAATGCACAATAAAAATGGAATTTTCTTAAGTCCAAATTATAAATAAAGTAAACTTACTTGACATTGAATGGAGCTATTATTATCGTCTTCTTTTGCTGACCAAAAATTGTAAAAGCATCTATACAGTATTGTTGAACATTATCAGGGTCTTTAGATACCATACTAATCAATGATGGAATCAAAAATCCCACATGATCAAATGCAAATTGTTTGCAATGATCTTCGACTAAGTAACTACAAAACATGTATTACGTATGCATTAATATATAAGAAACCAGATCACCGGATCTTACACAAGGTATATGGATGTATAAACAAGATCTCACCTTATCCATGTCTCTATCATTGATGTATTCAGCCAATCATACATAAACAGCTCAATAATATCTTGTATAAATAAAGAGCTATCGTATGATTGACCTGCATAATCTGCATCTAAAGAAACAATTATCGGGCAATGTATATTATGTGCCCGTAGCCAACATGCCATTCCCCTACAAGCAGGACCTAACGGGTATGTTAGGTCATTTGGAACCCAAGTTGGTAATGCGGGAAGTGGAGGTGGAGGCCTAGGTGCTCCTGGTATCTTCTTTTTAACCTGTATATATAATTTCAGATCAGTTGACATCATATATACACATTAACAATCTAAATCAATGTAAATTTATCTTACAATTTCAGTAGTGTAGACGACATCTGCTTTGGGCCACAATATGACCCCGCCTTCTGTCTCAGCAAGTGTATCAATATCCGGGTGGGGATATGGCAATGTAGCTTCCCTCCAATCGGGTAACACACGTATTGGGCCCACACGAACATAGCCCTATGGCATTGGAGTCCCGTGAAACCTTTCCCCAGGAAGGGACGGGTAAGCCTACGCCTCTGCAACAACATAATCTTGTATTCTTAAGCAGCATGGCTTCAATGCCTACAAATTTATGTAAAGAATGTTATACATATATACATATCATCTTGAAAACATATCATCTTGAAAAGACTAGCTACAATGTCATAAACAATACTTACAGCAGACGTGTTAGGCGATGGGTCTCCAGGATTACTCGCAGTCTGTGCATCAGGAGAAGAGTGGGTCGCCATAGGCTGATTGGAAGCCTGAGATGCCTGCCACCGCAGCAATTCTTCATTGACCTTCTCAGCAACTACATCGTTGACCTTCTTAGCAACTATATCCTCGACTCTCTTATTCTCCTATACATGGATAAAAGAAACATTAGCTTCTTATTATTGAATTTCCTTTTGCAGTAACATTCTAAAAAAAGAATAGGTTACCTCTTCTTGAGAAAGTCCCACTCTGGGTTTGCGCTGGGATGGCCCAAAGAATGCTTTGATGCCCACACCAGCGCCTGCACCCCTAACATGTACAGGATGCTCTAGGTAACCCAGAGCAACTGTTAATTCATCCCTTGTGCCCTGAGGGATGAACGTGCCTTGTTTCCTCTGCTCGTGCAGCTCCCGCTAATCACCATCAACTGAAATTGGTAAGTTAACACCACAAATAATCAATATTCAAACGATTGCTCTAAGAGTTGTATTTTACCATTTTCGCAGCCGCCTCAGCAGTTACGGGCTTCTTTATTTCACCCTTCTTGTTTTGCCTCCCATCTATCCAGATATCATGGCGAGGCATGGGTGTGGCAGACTCCTGAGTAGGAGCAGACTCCTGAGTAGTCGTAGACTCCGCATGTAGTCTTTGGCGAACGCTTGCATAGCCTTTTGGACCCATAGTGTGGTCATGCACATTCAGTGCACGCCTTGCTTTTTGTGTGTCACTGAGGGCCTAGTTAGTATGCACATTAATGATTTGGTTAGTATCACTAAATGTTAATCTTGAATAGGTGAATACAATGTATATTAATTAAATTGGGAGTGACACCTAATACCTTGAATTCTTCATATTTTCTTAAAGCAACAAAATTGTCCCAATCTTCTTTGTCCAAGAAGTTCCATTGTTCAAGGGCTGACTTCTTTTTCTTATCACCCTCTTTTATGTATTCTCTGTTCAGATTTGTCCTATAATTCCTAAGCATCTTTCTAGCGCGTTGCATCACACTTTTACGATGCAACTTCTCATCCAATGCAAACAGATTCTGTAAAATAGAAATGTTATTAACTAGTATCCAAAATAGAATTGCAAATAATAGAATTTGTAATTTACAAAATAGAATTGCAAATAATAATAACTCACGCATAAATCCTTCCATATCAAGTCTTTTTTCCCCTGAGGAACTTTATGCCAATTATCATACTTAACACCACAATGGCTCCGAGTGGTACACCCAAGATAGTTTACAAAATTATTGCGGTTCACTCCAATTGCATTTCCTCCATTATCAAACTCCACAACCAATTTGGATCCACTGCCACTAAGCGCTATTAACTTCTTCAACAGAGTGATGCCCCTTTTCTTGTTAAGTGTTTGGTGCTGTGCATCAAGTTGCTCTTGTGCTTTAGTGGGTACATGTGCATCATCAACCTAAAATTTGACAAAAATAAACACACTGAATTAGCCCAATATAGAAATATAAGATATATAACATAACTAGAAGATAATGAATTTTATAGAAATACAGGATATGTTTTTAGAACTTACATTGGTATCCTCGCCATGCTCGTCATGGACAGCATGCTCATCATGGACTTCATGCTCATCATGGACACCTTGCTCATCATGGTCAGCCATCTGAAAATGTCATTAAAAAGGCAAACATTTAGCATTTGTATTAACTAGAAAAAGGCAAACATTTAGCATTTGTATTAACTAGAAAAAGGCAAACATTTAGCATTTGTATAAACATACATGTCTCTAAAATTGTGATCTCTTATCAATTAACAATCCTTCATTGTGATCTCCGCGCACATATAAGTCATCATTAGCTTCAATATTTTGTGGAGTTGGCAACCCAACTGAGAATGGACTGGAGTCATCATACTTATCATAGTACTCTTCTTCATCTATAGGATCTTCAATGAATTGTCTTTTACCATGAAGAACAACCGACCATTTATCATTTGCAGGATCATCGATATAGAATATTTGTTTTGCCTGTGATGCCAATATGAATGGATCACCCTTCTCGCCAATCCTTTCAAAGTTCACCAAAGTAAAACTCAATTCATCCACTATAACTCCTTTGGTATTATCAACCCAATTACATTTAAAGAGAGGAATTTTGAAATCTATGTAGTCAAACTCCCAAATGTCTTCAATGACACCGTAATATGACATTTTAGCTTCACGTAGACTCTTATCCTTTGCACTTGCAAAGTACATAGTCGACGCTTGAAGAGTGACCCCACTATTTTGGACGACACTCTTATCATCTTGGCGCTTTGTGTAATATGTGAATCCATTAATGTCAAACCCTTCATAAGACATAACATTCGGTTTTGGTTTAAAGGCGAGGCATTTGATAGTTTCTGTAATATCATTTGGTGTTTGAGATAGTTGATGTAAGACTTTATCTTCAAACCACTTAGTAAAAGTCTTATTATGCTCTCTAGCAAGCCACATTGAACTTGCTCGAGGATGTTGTCTCTTTATGAAATTGGTATGTTCCTCGATATAAACACTCACTTCATCCATATTGTGTAAAATATACAAGTGAGCTTGTTCCAACTGCTCATGGCTGATTACTTTCACCCATGATCCCAAAATTCCTTTGCCCTCCTCAATATTCTTGTCATTATCATGAGTGTCATTACCACTGAGAAAGTCATTGCAAAAATCCATAACCTCTCTCGCCACATAACCTTCAATAATACTCCCTTCAGGCCGATAACGGTTTCGAACATCACCTTTAAAAACGCTCATGTATCGTTCAAAGGGATACATCCAATGCAAGAAAACTGGTCCCAACATTTTCACTTCCCTAGTCAAGTGGACAACAAGATGTACCATGATATCAAAGAATGAAGGAGGGAAATACATCTCAAGCTGACATAGGGTAACAACCACTTCTCTTTGCAAATTATCGAGAGTATCAGGGTCAATAACTTTGCTGCATAGACTGTTGAAAAAGAAACAAAGTCTAGTAATTGCAAACCTTACATGCTTCGGCAATATAGATCGAATTGCCACGGGCAATATTTGTTGCATTAGAGTGTGACAATCATGAGATTTAAGACCTATCAACTTCAGATCTTTCATTGATACCAATCTACGGATGTTGGATGAGTAACCATGTGGCACCTTAACATTTACCAAGCATTCACAAAAAGTTTTCTTCTCCTTTCTAGACAACGTGTAACAAGCGTGAGGTAAGTATGTTCTTTTATTACCCATTTCACGTAATTCTGTTAATTCTGACCTTATTCCCATTTCACGTAGGTCCAGTCTAGATTTTATCCCATCTTTAGTCTTACCTGGTATATTTAACAGAGTACCAATGATGCTATCACAGACATTTTTCTCAACGTGCATTACATCGATACAATGCCTGACTGTCAAAGAACTCCAATAAGGAAGATCCCAAAATATTGACTTCTTCTTGAATGAAGAATTGTCACTCCGTGTGGCCATACTACATTGTGATTTCTTACCAAATTCATTGACAATGTCTTTTACTCTTGCATAAACAACATCCCCTGGTATAGGTTTAGGTGCACTTTGTTCATCATTCCATCCATTGAATGCTTTGTGCTTCCTACGATACGGATGGAATTTTGAAAGAAACCTTCGATGACCAAGATATACAGTCTTGCCGCCATGTTTTAGTCTTATTGAATCAGTGTTTTCTTCACATATAGGACACGCTTTAGCTCCTTTGACACTATATCCAGACAAATTCCCATATGCTGGAAAGTCATTAACAGTGCAAAACAACATAGCGTGCAAACGAAATGTCTCTCTTACTGAAGCATCATAGGTCATCACACCTTCAGCCCAAAGTTTCTTTAAGTCATCAATCAAAGGTTCAAGATAAACATCGATATCATTTCTGGGTTGTTTAGGGCCCGATATCAACAACGACAACATAACGTACTTATTTTTCATACACATCCAGGGAGGAAGATTGTATATAACAAGCATGACTGGCCAAGTGCTATGTTGGCTGCTCAATGTCCCGTACGGATTCATCCCATCTGTACAAAGCCCAAGTCTTAGATTCCTATCTTCTTCACCAAATTTGGGGTACAATAGATCAATCTTCTTCCACTGTGGGGAATCAGACGCATGTCGTAGGATCCCATCATTATTTTTCTTAACATCTGCATGCCACCTCAAATTCTTCGCATCTTTCGGATTTGCAAACAAGCGTTGAAACCCTGATATTATAGGTAGATACCACAACACCTTGGCAGGAGAACCAGTTTTGGACTCCTCCGAAGTCGTCAATTTATACCTTGACGCACCACATTTTGGACAATCTTTCAAATCTACATAGTCCTTTTGAAATAATACACAATCATTCGGGCATGCGTGTATCTTCTTGGCCTCCATTCCCATTGGGCACAACATTTTCTTTACCTGGTATGTTGAGATTGGCAGCTCGTTTCCTTCAGGAAGCATTTCTTTCAACAAAGTCAACAATGAAGTGAAGCTTTTGTCGCTCCATCTATTGTTAGCTTTCAATTTATACAATCTCAACACAGTGCTAAGCTTCGTAAACTTAGCACAGCCTGTGTATAACGATATCTCAGCATCATGCACAATGTTTCTAAAGATAGGAGGTGGATCGGTGTGCTCTACCCTACAACTATCCAGCATCGCATCAACGATGTCTGCTGGAACTGGTTCGTTCACATTTACGTCATCGGAGGCAATTTCTTCTTCCACCCAAGCACTGCTATCGACATCTACTGGTTTCAATTTTGAAATCTCTCCATGCCAGTGCCATTCTGTATAGCCTTGTACAATCCTGTTGCACATGACATGACTTTTGATTTCCTCACCAGTGTTGACTTTCAAGTTGTTACCGCAATGCCTACATGGACAGTAGAACCTATCTGTAGGTTTTTTCCTATGTTCCTCGGCAAATCTAATAAACTGATCAAGACCAGATATAAACTCTGGGGTGCAACGATTACGAATGGACATCCATGATCTATCCATTCTATGATCGGAGAAAACAAGTATATATTAGGAAACAAGTATATATTAGGAAAAGATTGGGGTATACACTTACATCCTAAGTGTATAATGTGATGTCATTCTTATATATAATAAATGTGTACCACCTATCCCATCCTTGAACACCTAATCTCACTAGTATGTGTATAATGTGTATTGGGTTTTCGAGAAAATTTCGGCAGCATTTCCCCGTTGTTCTCTAAGTACATATGTACTTAGAGAACAAACGGGGAAATGCTGCCGAAATTTTCTCGAAAACCCAATACACATTATACACTTACATCCTAAGTGAGATTAGGTGTTCAAGAACAGTCCCAAACCGGGGACTATCCAAGATTTACTCCTAATGAGTCAATCTTGGACGGGTTTCTAGGCCAACAAACACATTTGATGTCATTCTTATATATAATAAATGTGTACCACCTATCCCATCCTTGAACACCTAATCTCACTAGTAAGTGTATAATGTGTATTGGGTTTTCAAGAAAATTTCGAAAGCATTTCCCCGCTGTTCTCTAAGTACATATGTACTTAGAGAACAAACGGGGAAATGCTACCGAAATTTTCTCGAAAACCCAATACACATTATACACTTACATCCTAAGTGAGATTAGGTGTTCAAGAACAGTCCCAAACCGGGGACTATACAAGATTTACTCCTAATGAGTAAATCTTGGACGGGTTTCTAGGCCAACAATTACATGTGTTGTCATTCTTATACCTACAATCCTAGTTCTTCAAGTTAGGGTGATTATTGATGTCTTTAAAAGCATGATTGGCAATTTAAGGAAAAGTTCATTATTTACATTCCAAGCATGTCACATGTGTGCATTACAGTTCATCATTAAGCAAGAAGGGTGATTAGGATTCTCAATATACTCAACAATATTGAAACAAAGACAATCATTTTTTTTATTAATATACTGCTGCTTCAGTCGTGTACCAAACATGAAACATGCATAGAGTAACATCACATTAAAATATAAGAAGTATAACTAGAGCTTTCAAAAAAAATCAAGCAATTCACTCATTTGAGCTAAATTTTCACCATTGTGATGTACCCATTATACATGTTCCTACTCCCAGTTCTTCAGTTACTTATTCTACATGTTTTGATAAGTTACATTGCAGACAAATGTTACTTCCCCTAGTTGACCACAGTATGAGGCAATGCCACCATGATGAATAGGATGAAGAACCAAAAGTCAGATGGATAATCAGATATCACTGTCAACAAACTGGCTTCCTAACTTACTTCAACATCAATGGATATGAGTTACTTATCAAGTTACCAATAAGTAAATAACTTAAATAAAAAATAAAAAATGCCCAGCAGCAGCCTTGGCGTGCCTTGGAACCGCCCAAGCAGCCGCCTAGGCGGAGGAAGGAAGGAGGAAGAAGGCAGTACCTTGAGGGAAGAGGAAGAATGCATGGCCTGGAGAGAAGCAGCTTGAGCAGAGACCTACAGGCAGCCGGCGCCGGCAAGGACAACACCAAAGAAGCCATCGGCGGCGAGGAGAGCAGCGGCGCGGCGGCGAGGAAAGCTGAGGAGAGGAGTGGCGCGGCGGCGAGGAAAGCTGAGGAGAGGAGCGACGTGGCGGCGAGGAGAGGAGCAGCGGCGCGGGGGAGCAACAACGGTGGCGGTGTGAGGGAGGGGGGCAATGATGGCGGGGAGCACCGGCGGTAAGAATCGCCAGACCTAGCAGGAGGTTCACAATGAAACAGAGAAATGGGGAAGAGTTCTCTATTTCGCGGGGCTATTAAGTTCCCAAATAGCGTCGGTTGTTTCAAACAACCGACGCCTATTATCTTCAGCGTCGGTTGATAGTAAAAAACCGACCCCAAATTAGTTGGCGGGAACTATTATCAGCGTCGGTTATCCAAGGATAACCGACACCTAAAGTGGAACTTTTCGTGCAGAATTTCATTTGAAATAGGCGTCGGTGAATAGTTAAAAACCCGACGTTGTATGTGGCCCAAATTTTTTTCGGTCGAAAATTGGATTTCGCGGGTGCTTTTAGGTGTCGGTTGGTTATAGTAAGACGACGCTGAATACAAAGCGGTACCCGTGTCTGGATGGTCTTCGAATATAGACGTCGGTTTGCCTAAATAACCGACGCCTGATATTATAGGCGTCGGTTTTCCTTAATAACCGACGCCCAGAAAAGCGACACTGAACGATATTTCTGTAGTAGTGGTTGCTCATGTACCATCTCTCAATTTTAAGCTTCGCTGCTCTATTTTCATCCATGATGGCAGTTTGAGCTCAGGATTGCAGTGCCCTAGAGGTAATCATCAATAGTTTCTTGAGTACATGTATGGCCTTAGATTGTTTGGACGTAAGGTTTTTGTGAGAATCGCCCCAGACCCCAAGATTGAAGTGGAGGTCCTAGCGCCAGGTAGACAGCTCAACGCCATGGATGGGAGAAGAAGCTAGGCACGAGATGTACCAAGCTTCCCCTACTATTCCAGTGAATGTATCACACTTCTGAGGGTATTTAAGGGTTCTTAACAGCGTTATCGATATCATCCGCATAACTTTATAAACGCCCTTGTTACCAAAACGTCCTCTGTAACACCTATGACCGGACTATAGGGTGATGCACATATTGGTCTTTCTATTTTAGAATTATAAGGCCCCAGGAAATCATTTAATGCTTCAATCTTTCTCCTGATCGGTCAAACTTCAATAATTCATATCTTTTGACTGGTTTGTCCTATGGACACAAGTCATATATGAAACTTATTCATTAGGGGATCATAAAACCCTAGAAATCAAGTTAAGGATTATTCGTTAATGTATGTTAATTGATCTAAGAGAGTAACTAGGGTTTCATCAACTCAAAGGAAGCAACTAGGGTTTTCTCTAAGAGAGAGGTAAGTGGTCCATGTCCTTGAATTCATATTATATATGTTAGAATGATAGTCTATTTATATTTTTCAGAATAACCCATTAGACGCATGGTCTAATGTTCACACATAGATTACTACTTTTCAGTACAAATAGAATTTATACCTAAGATAGCTTGTGCTTAGATCATATAAATTACCAGTTTCAAGTTATTATTCAAGAGTAATTGTTAGAATCTGCTTGTGGACTATTAGAACTCAGAATATGTGATTAGAATTTTTTTTAAATATGTTAAATCCTTACATGTATTTAGAATATATAATCTCTTTCAAAATATCAGATCTTGATACAAAATTTAGATTTCAAACTTATCACAGTTTTTCACTACTTGATTATTAGAACTTAGAATAAAATTATTAGAAGTCTGGATAGAATTTAGAACTTAGAATACTAGAATAGATTATATACTTCATAAATTATCTCAGTTAGTTGAGATATAGAATTAGAAATAGAACAAGAATAGAAAATGACACCAAGACATAATTAGATATTATATAATAAGTCCTCACATAACAGAAGCACTATGGTACACAAAAGAGGAGGCAATTATACCACAGAAGGTGTGTAGCACCACAAAAGGCACGTTGTGCCATAGAAGACACCTCAGTGTCACCAGAAGGTTTTCATGCCATAAAAGGTGCATTGCACCATAGAAGGCACATAATGCCATAGAAAGGACTTATGGTATAATAGTGGCTACAGAAAGATAAAAGAGATATATATATAAGATGTTTACTTTAGTATATATTTCTAGTTTTTACAATGTGGTTATTTCATTCCAATTATTAGAATTCAATACAACTTAGTCTAATATAGGTTTTCCTTTGTGCATTGATGGGGATGAGATCTCCGTAGGTGAGGAGCAGTAACATAAGTAGCACTCAGAAACTTGGAGTGCAAAGATAGAGCAGGATAATATCTGGTGGGGTGCCAACTATAAGATGATCTTTAGATTTACAGTTTCAAATATTAATTTACATATTTAGAACTTTAGAATAAAAACTCAAGACGCTAAATGAGTTTCCATGTTATAGCATTAATGTTTCCTTTTGTAAGGACAATGATAAGAATGTTTATCGCTTAAAGTTTGTGTGATTGATTATATTGTTGTTATTTATGCCAGTTTTATGTAATGCCCCCTTAAGTGAATGAGTTATGGATAACTTAGTGTTGCTTCCTCTATGTACATGTGTGTAGTTAGGGGGTGTGTTACAATATGGTATCAGAGCAACATTATAGTTGGCCACCAGATAAATTCTCATGTTCTTACTTAAGATCACCCTATAAGAACTTAAATTAGAGTAACAGACATGTTTAGAAAAATAACTCGTAGCCCTATGGATAGAATAAGTAAGTGAAAGATATTAGAAATTGAAGTAGAGCTCTAGAGAGGAGACAAAAGTTTAAATAAACAATAGGGTTATGTGGGTAGATGTTTTAGAATTTTATGTTAACACTATAGTTGCATATAGCATTCTCTCTCCTTTTCCCACATTTTTGTGGTATGGGACACATGCTTATGGGATTTTATAGAGAGAATGTTATGTGCATAATCATGCTTGTCTTGTCCTTTTAGGTGCATATGGTATGAGACGTGTACACAAGGGAGGTGCTAAGATAAGTATGATAAGACATGTCACCTCTAAATATATGATCGGTCGGCATGTATCCAAAGGCGGTAAAGAAAATAAGAGTTCACATTAAAAGTTTGAGACATATAGTAACCTAAACCTAATCTGATACCTAGTAAGACCAAGAATGCATTCAAATAGGTATATATTTTTCCATAGATAAGTAAGTTAGATCCAAGGTAGAACCAGAATTCATAGTCCAATTTCTTTAGAGAAGAGGTAGAAAGGTCATAGGCTATGTTGATGATGTTGTCATATATATTTTAGGCTTCATTTGTAGTATATCCACATGTTTCCCTAACAATAATATCCATGAGAAATTCACATCATGAGTATGCTAACGAGCCATTAAGAAAATTGTAGAGAGCTAGTGGACATGTGGTATGTGAAACCCTGAGGTGAGTAGACTAATCAAATTTTGAGGACGGAATTTATTTAAGGTGAGTAGAATTATAGTATCCCAAATTTCATAGCTAATTTAAAACCTTAATGTGATTTTTCTTAATATAATTTAACTAAGAGACTAAATAAACCTAACCATCTTTTAATATGCAATGAGTTCATGAAAGATGTATTATATGCCACCTAGCTCGCAAATACACACATAATGGCTTAAATATGTACTTTTAGTCAGATGTGTATGAAGATCAATAAATGTTTCATATATAATATAATGAGACTAATGGACCTGGTGTGATAATGATTGATGTTTAATATAAGTGAAGATAAACAAATGTGTTGGATGTAAGTTCATATTGAATTATTGGAGACAATGACCTTAATGAGTAAATTATCACAATTCATGTAAAATAATGTCATGTTATCTTGTTAGAAGTAATGTGGTGATAACAGACTCAAAATCCTAAATTATACTAATTAAGATGACATATAATTATTAATAGAAATATATTTGAGTTAAACCCTAATGGTACTAGAACTTATAGAAGATAATATTGAAAGATAAATCTGACTCCAAAAACATGTTCCTTGGGTCCAATTTGGCTTGGGCACCAATTTTGAAGTAATTTGGATAAACCTAGATAGCTTTTTTAGTTGGAGAAGATAATATCTAACAATTATCCTAATGTAAATCAAGCTATACTCTTTTTCAACTATATCTTTGATTTTTATTTTGTCACACATTCTATCCTTATATGGATCCTTTAATGAGCAATGGATGTGAATCCAATAGACATTGGACCATCTTCAACCTCGAGTCCCCTTTCCCTAGGAATCCTACAGTAACCGTGATATTCCTGCTGACTATCCTCTCTCTCTACAGAGTCTTAGGCCAAGATAACACCCTCAACTGAATCAATACACCCTCACGATTATATCTAGCCCCGGTCTGAACCCTAACTCATCATCTAGACAAAAAGCCCAATCTCCTACTATCATCCTCCTCTACCAGGTCCTTGCAGCCAACCTCCCATGTGACCACACTTGGTTATGCATCCTCTTAGATATCCAAAAAGCTTCACATGCCTCCACAAGATTTTTCTTTAGTCATCACCAAAGAAGCCCCTCGTAATCGTTCTACATCCCTAGTGACGGCGAGCTTGACCAAGGATCTCTAATCATCAATGTCAAATTGGTTTGGCAGTATGCTCCCTAGAACTAATACCTTATTTTCCATCATACTTGTTTGTCTAATGATGAGGCCAGTTGTTCCACTATGAAACATGCATTTGTCCATCGCCGACTTTCATGCCCAAGCCCTCCATGACTAAGTATCTTTGTTTTTCTTGTGTGACACCTTGGTTGTGTCATCTGGAAGCTTTTTACGTCTTTGTTTTCAATAGTTCGTCACTCATGTACCATATCTCAATTTCAAGATTTTCTGCTCTATTTTCATCCTCGATAGTAGTTTGAGATAGGGATTGTAGTGCCCCATAGGTCCTCATTAATAGTTACATGAGTACCGGGTATGGTCTTAGATTATTTGGGCGTAAGGTTTTTGTGAGAATCGCCCCAGACCCAAAGATTGGATCTGACGTCTCAGCGCCAGGTACTGCAAATCGATGCCATGGCTGGGATAAGATGCTAGTTGTGAGATTTACCAAGCTACGTTTACTATTCCAGTGAATGTGTCACGCTTTCTAAGGTATTTCAGGGTTCTTAAACGTGTTATCAAAATCATACACATAACTTTATAATCGTCCTTGTTACCAAAACACCCTCTGTCATGCCTATGATTAGAAAATAGGGTGATGGGCATATAAGACTTTCTATTTTAGATTTATCCGGCCCCAAGAAATTAGTTAGTGCTTTTATCTTTCTCCTGGTTGGTAGACTTCAATAATTCATATTTTTTATTGGTTTGTCCTATGGAGGAAAGTCATATATGAAACTTGATCAATTTTTCAAGATCTAGATGATGAACTAGGATCTAGAACCATATTTGACTCCATTTTCTCCTTATTCATTAGGAAACCATAAAACCCTATAAATCAAGTTAAGGGTTATTCATTAATGTATGTTAATTGATGTAATATGGTAACTAGGGTTTCATTAACTCAAAGGAAGCAACTAGGGTTTTCTCTATGAGAGAGGTAAGTGGGCCATGTCCTTGAATTCATATTATATGTGTTGGACTGATAGTCTATTTATCTTGTTCAGAATAATCCAATAGACACATGGTCTAATGTTCATACATAGATTACTACTTTGCAGTACAATAGAATTTCTACCTCATATACCTTGTTCTTAGATCATATAAATTACCAGTTTCAAGTTATTATTCATGCATAATTGTTAGAAATCATCTTGTGGAATATTAGAACTCAAAATATATGATTAGAATTTATTTCAATATGTTAAATCCTTGCATGTATTTAGAATCTATAATCTCTTTCAAAATATCAGATCTTGATACAGAATGTGCGCTTTTGAACTTATCACAATTCTTAATTTACTACTTAAGTATTAGAATTCAGAATAAAATTATTAGAAGTCATAATAGGATTTAGAACTTATAATGCTAGAATAGATTATATACTTTAGAATTCATCTCAGTTAGTTGAGATATAGAATCAGAATAGAATTAGGATCAGAAATAGAACAAGAATAGAAAAGAATAGAAAATGACACAAGGACATAATTTGATATTATATAATAAGTCCTCACATAATAGAAGTATTGTGGTACACAGAACAGAAGGAAATTATGCCACACAAGGTGTGTAGCCCCACAGAAGGCACATTGTTCCATAGAAGACACCTCGGTGTCACTAGAAGGCTTTCATGCCACAGAAGGTGCATTGCACCATAGAAGGTAGATAGCGCCACAGAAGAGGACTTTCTGTATAATAGTGGCCACAGAAAGATAAAACATGTATATAAAAGATGTTTACTTTACTGTATATTTCTAATTTTTACAATTTATTTCTTTCATTCCAGTTATTAGAATTCAATGCCACTTACTCTAATTTAGGTTTCTCTTTGTGCATGTCTTGGGATGAGATGTCCGCAGATGAGGAGCAGCAGCAGAAGTAGCACCCAAAAACTTGGAGCACAAAGATAGAGTAGGATAATATCTGGTGGGGTGCCAACTATAAGATGATCCTCAGATTTACAGTTTCAACTATATGTTTACATATTTAGAACTTTAGAATAAAGACTCAAGATGTTAAATGAGTTTCCATGTTATAGTCTTAATGTTTCATTTTGTAAGAACAATAATGAGAAAGTTTATCACTTAAAGTTTGTGTGATTGATTATATTGTTGTTATGTGTGCCAGTTCTATGTAATACTCCCTTAAGTGCATGAGTTATGGATAACTCAGTGTTGCTTCCGCTATGTGCATGTGTGTACTTATGGAGGGTGTTACAACACCACTCTTCTTCTCCCTCTTATTTGTCTCTCTCATTGTGATGATTGAAATGAGGAGTAGATAAAACAAAAACACTTTGTACCAATGATAACAACTCGAGGTGTCAAAAAATCTGGTTCGTCGGGTGAAAAAATCATGTCCGGATTGTTTGATTGTCAAATCCAAACCTGAACCCGGATTGGAATTTTACTCATACCTTTCCATCCGAAACTGGCCCAGATTGAAAAATCTACACTCGGAACCAAAACTGAACTCGTATTTTAAGATGATTAAGAATCACCTACACAGTTGTAAATTATTTTATTATATAAAATAAACTACCAAAATGTCAAAAACTATGTAATATCAAACAATTGTAATATTATTTTACCTTTTCTTTTATTAGAGAAAATTTACCAACAACAAAGCATTACTATCTCCTAACACAAGAAACATTCAATAGATATGCAAACATCACATATATCATACTAAAATAACACATATATCACATCAAAATTGTTGCAATATAACTTATAGCATACCAAAACAACATATTCATATCAAATTATATCCCATAAAACCAATTGAGATCACTATATTATACCAACATAACATTTATATCACATTTTAGCAACATCAGTATAATAAAAGGCATCATTAGTGTTACCTAACACATAAGTAAATTCTAAACAATAGGAATATCATAATACTATTGGGAACAACATGTATATCAAATCAAATACCTAAAATATGTTGAAATATCACATATATAAAACAAAATAACACTTGTATCACTTCAAAACATAGTCTACATCCCATAAATATATGTTTATAAGTATATATTTAGAACCCAGTTCTATCCGATCTCAGAACTCAGAAGCGACCTCGTATGGATCCAGACACATAATCTTAAACCTATAATCGACCCATAACATCACAATTGAAAACTAGACCCATTTTTTTCTAGGTTAAACACTATCGGGTTCATGGGTTCAAACAAATTTTGACAGTCCTAATAACAACACAACATCCCCGAGATCAGTGGCATAGCCAGGAAATTTGAGCTGGAGGGGCACCATTATATACATAGCCATGGGTTGGAGGGGCACCATTATATACATAGCCATTTTCAGCCTAATAGGGTAGGGCACAATGGATATTTTCCAATAAATTCTAAACCAAATAGAAATCAAATGGTCTGAAAATACAAATCCTGGGTAGGGCACTTGCCCACCCAGGTCTATACGTGGCTACGCCACTGCCCGAGATAACAACACATCAGACTAGAGATAAAAAATCAATTATTATAGAAAAATAAATCAATGATAGTATCTTTCTCCTGTTTTCTCTCTCTTTGTGATGAGTGAAATGAGGAGAAAGAAAAATAAAATAGTAGACAAATAATAACAACACAACAGACCAAAGAAACACATCAATTCCAAAAGAAAATAAATTAATATCACTACTCTCTCTTCTCCTTATTGTCTCTTATGATGATTGGAATGAGAAGGAGTGAGAAAATCAAAACAATGGGCCAATTATAGCAACACATTAGAGCAAATATAACAAATTTATTACATAAGAAAAAATTAATGGAAGTAATTCCCTCCTTCACCTTATTTTCTCTATCACTTATCTTCCAACTACTACTCTTCTCTATTGACATATATTTGTGTTACCTCCCTATCCATTTGTTCCCTCTCTCATTTTTAGGAAGGAGAAAATACAAGAGGAAGAAAGTAACAAGTGAAATGGGAAGGAGTGAGAACAAAATTACTCATTTTAGAATAACAATTCTATATTTTAATACTATATTTAAATTGTATATTGTTTTTTTCAAAAGTATGTTGACATTACTCTTGTTGGAACGTTTTTTAAGGAATCTAATGATTTTCTTGTTATCAAAAATTCATTACAGATTTAAAGTTATTAGCAAAATAAATATCTCTCTTATTTTTTCTTCATCTTTCCAGCTACATTCTCTCCCCTCTCCCAATTTTTCCAGCCACTCCCTCTATGTTCATTTCCACATTTTCTATCCACTTGTCATATGTGGGATCGCGGGTAGAATGTTGCTACATTTGGAGGTGTGGAAGGTAGCAACAAAAAAGGTCACAAATATGGTCCCAACTTTGGTTTGTGTAGCATTTATCCATTTTGTATACGTCCTTCACCTAATCATGCATTCTGCACTTGTCATTTAGTCAAACCAATAAATTGGTTGGTTTGCTAGCATCAAACCCATGAAGTGCTAGAGATAGTATAAATATAATAACTTCTTCTATTCTTTATGTAATTATCGGCTATCATGTTGGGATGTGTACAATAATGGCTCTGACTAAAGGTTTTATTACTAATAATATTTTTTAGTTAAGAATAAACATAAAGAGATAAGTAAAAGTAATACATTTTCTTCTAAAGTAATAACACCTTTATACTTCTTAGACTAGAAATTTTTTATTCTACATATTTTAGATGTATAATCAAGTAGTTTTGGGAGTGAAAAGTGATGCTATCTAGGAGTGTGACGTCTGTGTGTGAGGAAGATAGTTCCTATTAGGGTGGTAGATTTGGTCATCTTACCGATAGAAAACATGATTGGGGGGACGGGTGACCATGACTAGGGTTTGATGGAGTAGGTGTGGAAGTCGGAACAAATCATGATACATGGACCATGATAGCAATTCTTACACAACAATCTGCAACACTGCTAACTATAGATTCACAGTTCACTACTAATTTGGAAGCAATTAATTTGATCAACCAAAGGATGATTGATAAATTGATGCAAACAATAACAACTTCCACTCGAAACATATTTTGAGACATCATAATAGTTACTCTAACTTTGATCAGTAATCAATCCTTGAATAAAACTTGGATCTAATCTACTCTGAGGATGTATCTCTTATCACTAGATTTGGATACCTTGAACTACTAATTGCATCTCTATAAGCCTTAGAAATATATCTTAGTTGACAAACTTCTTAGAAGATCCATTGGTTTTTAAACATAATCGATCACATTTTATTGTTATGGAAACGATTACAAGGTGGGGAGTATATGAGTTGAGTCTCCATCATTTCATTGTTCAATTGTCCTATGAATAGGATTGCATAAATGCATTTATAGGAGATCTGTGGATGATTTTTGGGTCCTCTCTTATGGTTTGGTAATGGACAAAATCTTTCGATTGAATACTAGAATCTCTCCATGAGTCATGACATGCACTCGTGTAATGGATCTTCCTTTTCATTACTATAATAAGGTCATATTTCATAGCATGGTTCAGCCCTAGGAAAACTAATAAGGATTGATTGTTTCACACTATAACGCACTGGAAGTAGATTTTCTAGATTGGTGATTGAACTCAACACATAAATTTGTATACATCCATATGTGATAATAAATGGTTCAAAATATGAGGTTGAATATGAAAGCCTTCCAATCATTTGTCGTATTAGTAGTTAAATAGGCCATGATCAAAGTACTTACATGATTTTAGTTCACAGCAGTGGTTCGGATGAAATAACCCATCGAGGAGATGATGTTGGTGTAATGTGTAATCAATAGGATGAATGTTGACACACTTATTCCTAATAGAAAATTCACACTCATCATCCAATTTAGTTATACTAATTACATATCTATAAAGGATACAAAATAGAGGATACACAATTGATTTGACACTCTTCAAGTTGAAGATGATGTGGAACGTAACAATAACAAACTAACAACCTTATTGAACGACACCTCACATATCCTTCTAGGATTGTAGTTGTTAGTCATAAGGTATGGACATAGTAGGCAACAATCAAGAGTAAACAATGATTTACTGTAGGATCATGAAGACAACAAATATGTTTTATTAGTGGAAAATGATAGCAATGAGGTAGATGAATAAGGTATGCTACCAAAGAACAATATGAATTCTAAACAAGTCATATCCATGATTATTGAGGGAAAACATGCCACAATTAATCCTAATATTGATGAAGTTATTCACATATAGTTCAATCAACAACACTGGCTAATCCTTATTAGGAAAATGAATTATATCACATCGAAGTGGATGTTTACCTTCATGTACAACATTTTTCAGCCAAAGTAGGTCGTGAAACAAGAAGTAGTGATTGAATAAAATCAGTGTTGTATTACATTTGCATCCAAATAAGGAAGTGGATGGAGTTGCAATAGGTTGTATATATCAGTCCCACAATAAGTTGAAGATATTGATTGTGGTTCTTAGTACAATTTCAATTGATTAAAGTGATGCATGACATGGTAAGAGAAGCTTTTACATAGTCATGATGACTGTTGCTCACAATAAAATTACAATTATTTATAGGTTTTCTAGATCTGATGCATGTATGTTTTATTATAGGCTTTGTAATCCTTATATAGTTGGGGAAACTCTTTGTACTCATTTTATCCATGTTTTGTACGTTTCCCTACTTTAGTAGAGTAGCTTTTAATAGGTAATATGTTTCCAAATTACATAGTAATAATATATTTCTATTTCAATCAATTGTTTCATTAGTATCTAAATCTTAATTTTATCAATCAAATACAATAGAAGTACATAACATGATTAATTTCACTTTATCACATTATAGAATTACATCAATCGATAAATTTTAGTGGTCAATTCTTTCATTCTTCCCTTTTTTTGTAAGAGATTGAAATAGAATTACATTATAACATTTATGATATAAAAAATGTGTATGTCAACAATAAAAATAGATATGACAATAGAACAAAATATATAAATGAGATAAAATTAGATAAATGTGAAAGTCGAACATAATACCTAAGATCCCACTAACCGTGACCACAATGTGAAGTCAACATCCACGACCACGTCCATGCCCAAGTTTGATGGTAGGTTCAACCTCATTCTTGTATATTCATATCAACTACTTGTGTAGGAGTGTCAACAACCTCAAAATATAGTTCTGAAGTAGGATCATCATACTCAACTTTATAAGTGTATCTCAATCCACTCTATCCTTTCCTAGATGAGGAACATGTCAAAGGATGTTGAATTCCATTGTTGGAAGGTGTTAAAAGGATGTAGGGTTGAACAAGGGAAGGGATATCGGGAATATGGTTTATGAGTTACATAGGGATAAAGGACACCATGTTTACTAGTCTATATCTGTGAGTATGGGTGTCTTTGAGTATGGCATGGGACTAGATTAAAATACACACATATAAATAAATCTACATACACTACATGTGTCGTGGGTGGTGGAAATGTTGAAGAATTTGGACCCACATAGTAAGGAGGAAATTGATCATGCATATGTATAGTCAGTTTCAATTTATATGATGAACCATCAAATGAAGGCGCAGGTTTATGTGTTGGTTTAGTTGGCATATGCTCTTCCGTCACATGATCTATAATTTTGGTCTCTCACAGTGAATATTGATGTGCTGGAAATAGTGGATCATGATAGATCATACTAACATGATATGCCTCCAAAGTAGCCTTACATTTATTCCCCAACTCTAAAATACTCTCAAACGATATGTGTTTGTTGTAAATACAAGTCCAAACTTAGGGATATGGGTTACATTGTTAGCAAGAAAGATATAGATGATGTTGGTTATTATTTTGATAAGAATGGATAGTGTATTAGGTTTAAACTCTCAAGTTCACTCACCAACCATGGAAACCCTTTTGGTCATGTCATGACTATGAATAAGTTTCAAGCTCTTATTATGATGTTGTTGTCTCACTCTCTCAAGGTTGAGGTAGATCTAGGGCTATAGGTATATATCCCTCTTGACATAGCAAACAAACCACCTTCCAAGACATGATCAATGTAAATTTGTCTCTACTAATGAAACTTTCTTATGAATACACACTACTTTATGTTCTAGATCTAAAAACCAATAAACACTATATAAAGAGTGAATTGAGTCAAACAAAATAAGATGGTAGATGAAGGAATGGTAGTGACTTGGAAAGGAATATTTTGATGGTGGGATAATGATGGACTTGAAAGAGAGTAACGATGGTGATGGTGGAATATACTAGATGACCTTATTTTCTTAATAATAAGGTGTTTTAATAAGGGAGACAAGTATTCCTCTCTCTAGGCGATGGAATAGTTATTTCGTCATGAGATAAGTCCAAAAAACTAGAGATTCTAAGAATGGAGGTTGTTCCCTATAGATATATCAACATGGAATACAAGTTTTAGAAACCATTGCAAGTTGTTGGGAGTGAAGATCTAGGTAGAGTTGTGGACCTATCATGCACTATTCATTTGCTTTCAATATTGCCATGAAATAGTGGTTGTGGTTTCTATTGGTCTGGTTGCCTTCTGAAATTAGTGGGATGTTGGAGTAAAGTCCAGTCTATCCCCCACTTTTAAGAATCACTATGTAGATCAATTTTGTAAGATAGTGATCTTTGAGGTAATGTCTAGGGTGTATAGTGATTTTATAAATCTCTCACTTTTCTTTGTCGTATCATAAACCAAGATCTAGAGAAATACTAGTCACATCTAATCCAATGTAAAAATTAATCCTTCTTTACATAATACCTAGTTCTACCATTATCACTCTATGCCCTATCCTCGATATCTTGGTCCCCCATCATAGATTCCTTCAAAAGAAAAATTAATGGCTGGTATGGCTCTTCCTATCCCTTGTTGTCCAAGTGACTTCAGTAAATTTGGTCCTAAAACAACTCCCCTCCTACTTTCCTAGTTACATTTCCATCCCAAAATTTATCCATAGTACCCTAGATAAACTCATATGAGATATGTCTGAAACTATAAAACAATTTCTCTTATCACAATCCACCTCCTTATATCTAAAGGATCATGGGGGATTACAAATCAAAATTCTTTGGCTAATTGTTTTTCTAAAAAAACATTGAATCCTTTATATATAAACAAAACTTACCTTTTCTCCATGATGTAAATGTTAAGTACTACGCTGATTTATCCTCTTGGATGTTTTTACCAAAATACAAAATTTCATAAACTTGGGAATATATAGAAAAATTCTATGAAGCCCTTAAACTCATCACAAATATTGCCACCATAACCAACATCTTTGTAACAACCTGGCTTTTACTCTATCTTGCAATAATACACATCTTCACCCAAATGATACGCTTCTGCAGTCACTAACCTCCCTCTTGATGCAATTTGTTTCTTGAAAATGGAAAATGACTGTAAATTGGATGAATTAATATGCAAAGTTTAGTGTTAAAATCAACTTTAAAAATTAAATCCTAATGTCGAGGCCCCTTAACATCTTCATTTTGTCCTCAAAAAAATTTGTACATAAAGCTAAATATTTCACCTTAATCCAAAATATAGATCAATATATATTAATTTCTAAAGTTTGTCAAAGAAATACAAATAAAATTCGTTGATAAAATCCCCCCTTTCCACGTCACCTATGCCTACTATTTGGCCCTACCAATGAGGGGCCTTAGATCAGGCTCTCATGAATAGGGGGAAGATCCAAGGGATCCCCCTTCATCTTCTACCTCCATACAACATGTGAATAGGAGAGAGAGATGAGCGGGTGAGCCTTACAACCACATGGACCATTTTGGGTCATTTTCCTCCCTTGCATTCTCTTTCTCTTATTGTTTTGACCTCTCCCCTCCCTGATTTTAGTGGTTTTTATGGCTCGTTGAGGGATTTATCTTTCATCCTCCTTCATTAATGTCACTTTAGCAAGGAGATCTTCATAGGGTGATGTCTTAACACCTATTCTATCACTTGTAGGGAACCCCTCGAGCTTGACGCTTTCCTTGCTCTTATTCTCTCCTTGGTTCCAAACATTATGAGGCCTTACCTCCCTGATCCCTCTATGTTGTCCAGCTACTACAAGGATCAGTAGTGCACCGCATCCATCACCAGGGTCTCACCCTTCCCCTTGGAAGCTTTGAATCACCTGTTGGCATTGAAAAACCTAGGAGAAGTGGAGAATAAGTCTCCAAGGGCCAGTCCCTACCTTTGAATCAAACATCAGGGCTTGACAGAGAGACAACCTTACAACAGTCGTTTTTGTAGTGCAAGGCATGCACACACATCACAAAGATGATGTGAGCCCGCATAGTGAGAGCCTTGTGTGGGCCGTCCCACAATGGGTTGAGGGTTACCAGACGAAGCCCAACAACAACCTGAAGACAGACTAGGTGCAGGCGGTCGAGCATGTCCAAGATAGCCCCAAGCCACATGGCATGATCCAAGGGGAGGGGATTGTGAGATCAATGATCAAAAAGGTAATTTCTCACAAAAACTATAAATAATGCTAGTATTCTTACAACTACACAAAATTATATATCATTTTGATCGGAAGAAAAATGTTTTATTATGAATGAACTTTAGTCTTTTTATGTGACTAAATGCATGCTTAACTTCAATCTTTTATGTTCAATTATACCGTAGATCTTTTCATTCATGACTCTTATGTGATTTGGAACCAAATATGGATCTAAACCACCTCCCTTACTCTTATGATGGACATCTAAGAAGAATGTGACATTATATGGGCATTTATGTTAGAACTTTGATTCATTTGGTAATCTTGACCCAAATAAATATGAAACCCATCCTAAATTCAAATATTAGTGATGTATAGAATTTCATTACATGTTTTCCCACCTTTGATCCCTTTGTTGTCTTCCTTTTTCCCTTATGACATCTATTACATAGTTATGATCCTAAATGTCTTTATATGTCACAAACTTTGGTTAAAAGTTTTTACTTTGACTTAATTGGTACATCAACTCTTTCATATCAAACCTATAAATTCTAGATCCTCTAATTATATGTATGATTTCCCCCTCAGAATGAAATGATGATCTTAACCATCTTTGTACATGTAGAGACCCTTGTGGGATTTAAGTGTAAGGCCCCTAACCTAACTTAGTGCTTGGGTATGCTTTCTTTGCTTAATAATTATGTTTAGAACCATTCTATAATACTTTGAGATGTTTTGTTAACATGTGACGTGCTTTTGTTTAAAGTTTGGTCTTGTTTGGATGTTGTTTGAGCTATGTTTTCTTATTTTGGACCAAATTGCAATTTACCTGAGTTGAGGGATTATCTTGCAATTTTTCACATGTAGAGTGTGACTTGGCATCTTAAGAGAGATAAAAATTCTTTAAGGAACCTTGTTTGGACCTTAGTTTATGAGTGGCATCAGATGATGATGCTAGGGTTAACTAGGGTTTGTTTGGTGTTGACCTTGATGCACATGTTTGAGTGTCGAGACCCTTTGTCTCGACCTTGAGGATAGTTTTGGATGTGTCTCCATCGAGATACTTCCCTTGGGTGTAGAGTTTGTGACCATGATGTTCTTGGGTCGATACAACTGCCCTTTGGTGGAGTGTCTCGACCTAGTTTGATGATGGTGTTTTTGTCTTAACCAGGGTGAGGTTTTGCACTTGTCTTGACCATCCTTGGAGTGTCTTGACCGCGGACAATGTGTTGGGGACCTTAAGAGATCATGACCCAACATTGGCTATATCACTCTTTCGTGCATGCATGGTTTAAGTGGATGCATGTGTGTTTCTTTTAAGGACAAGTGTTCCTTTGGTGACTTTAGGTGTTGACACATCATCTTCCATCACCTTCCCTCCTTTGGTATATAAACCCTCTCCTCTCCATGCAAGTGATCTTTTTCGTCCATCCTTCATCTTCTTCCTCTTCTTCTCATTCTGGGAGCTTGGTGGAGCAAGGAAGTGGTGTCCTTGGTGCTTTGGAGGTGGATCAACCTTGCATGTGGTTCCTTGAAGCTCGATCTTCTTCCTTGTGGTGGTTTCTCCCTTTAGTAAGTAGTTTCACTATCTTGATCATGTTATCCTTTGATCCTCCACTCTATATTCCTCTCTTCTCTCAGCCTTAGACCATGGGTCTTCCATGGTGGTCGTTCTTGGGAGAAATCACCTCATCACAAGGGTCGTAGGCCATCTTTTGACAAGGAAGTACCCAAGTGAGAGAGAGTTTCTTCTCTCTTTTACCCCATCTTTCTTTGGTTTGTCCTAGGGCTTTATTTCCCCTTTTTTCTTGAGCAATCTCAAACCTTGGTATCATTTTCTTCTTAAGGTTCTCTTGTGGCCGAAAGTTGTGCTTTTGGTGGAGCTCATCTTCTTCCTTGGGATCGTGTGCTTGGAGCTTGTTTTCTTTCCAAAACTTGTGGGTTATATAACACTCTACCCTCTTCTATTACTAGAACCCTTCTGTTATGCTTGCACGTACTTTTTCTATATCTAAAAGGTGATTCTAAGATGGTAGATGATGTTCCTACAAATTAAGGTTTATGATCTTGTATTTTCACATGAATATAACTCTCCTTCTTAAACCCTAATCCCTATGTGTATGTTTTCTTGGTGGTTTTAAGAATATGGTTTCACATGCATCTTGAGCTTTGGTCTTATCACTATAATTTAAGTTTCAGTTTTCATGTCCTTCCTTGGAGTGTTTGGAGGTTTCTCTCATGTCTTGAGGTTTGGTTTTCCCTTCCCTAAGAGGTTTTGCTAGATGATTTTCATGATGCTTGTTTTAGGGTTTTCTAGTCTTGGATCCTTGAGTTTTAATCTTGATGATGTTTTCTTTTCTGCTGATTGATCTTGTTTCGACCAAGATAGTTATGAGCCTTGATGTCTTAGGTCGAGTCATGTGCTTTCTTACTGCTCTGGGGTTGAGACTCTTTGCTTTTAGTTCTATTCGAGTTACATGTTTTTGGGTTGGTCGTAATGCATCCGTTGATCGCAATGCATGGTTGGGTGTCGCGGTGGTGACACCTATGTGTAGTGTTTGATCATGATGCCTTGCTTTGACGCTCGTCATTTCATGTTTTGTCATGGTCACGACGTTGCATCGTGTTTTGTCCGTGACACCATGTTATGCTTCTGGTTGAGAACTTTGTTCCTGGTGTTGGATGTAACACCATGTTGAGTCACAGTCGTGGCACCATTGGCAACGATGGTCGCAGCGCCTTGATAGCTTGAGGTCACTCCGCCTGAATGGTGTGTGGTCGTGACAAATGTTTTTTCCCATAATGTGATACATAGATGCAAAATCATGATACCTAGTGTTTTTGATGTAATGCCCTAATCATGACCAATTAATGGTTCTTTAACCCTAATCTATTCCAAGTATGTGGGAGGTGGTATAATTAGGGTTTGGAGCTATAATCATGATGTAAACCCTAGATGGCTAAGTGTGTTAACCCTAACTCTAGGGTAATGTGTTATACTTTTTGAATGCATGAATGAGTAACATGTGATTAAATGTTTTCTCTCTCCTACTCATATGCATCTAAACATGCAAGTGAAATGAATACCATGGCTATGTGAATGTCATGGTGATATATATATGTGATGCATGTTATGCATATATGCCCTTTTGAGGCATGATGACACAATGTTGATATACAAGAATGATGTGATGGGTCTTATGACCTAGTGAAGGCTTAATGCCTAGTGAAAGGTGTTATCCTCTAGAAATATAATGATGGATTTTGACCCCGGTGTTGTGCTAGCAATTGTGTAGCCTTTTTAAGGTAGTGAGACAATGATACCATGAGATGATGTGACAAGTTCATACCATATACCTTTTATGTTTGCTAGAGTTGTACTATATCCCTTATCTAGGTAGAGTGTGTTTTGGCTTTATACGTTGTAACTTGGTTGATGCAAAGACACTCAATTGGCTAACTAACCAAGTGGAACCCTAATCATGTAGGTGCACTATGTCATAGAACCTGTCCAGTTTCAGCTCTAATTGTTGGGTTGGTGAAACGAGCATAACTCAGAGCACATATTTTTTAATATTCAGGGGTGAAAGTTAAGTATTTCATTGCGTCCACAATTACATGTTGTGTGAGAAGGCCATGCATGAGCTGATCTCCATATGGATGGCCATGTGTGAGCCAATCCTTCTTTTAGAACAGGCATGTGTGAGCCTATTATTCTAGTATCCTACTTGTACCAAGGTGGGCTAGGTATTTATATTTATATATATATATATAGGGAGATGATCAGGTGCGGTCTGTGGACGGATTACAGACTTAATATTTTGCCTCCCGCTCCTAGTTTTATGCTCGTCCGTTCCTACTTTGTCACGACGTTTGCTTTTCGTATTTCAATTTTAGTATACTCCACGTACGAAAACGCAGCCTCCACTCTTAACATCCTGCCGCTCTGCCCACTCATTAATCGGAAGAACCGTAGTGCATGATTAATTGTGGAAGAAAGAAAGATGAAAGCGCCGCATGGTCCGACTAACTGCTTTGCCTTTTTTTTTCTGGTAAGGCGATGTTGTTTGTTATCAAGCTTGAACAACGCCTGTTCATGCCCACCGCCATGGCCAATAGTATTGTAAGTCTCGTCTGACTCCGTCTTCCACATGTTGCACTCGATGGCCTTTGCCCAGACTGTAGAACATTTATGAATGAAGGATAAGAGTTCATGTAGTATCATGAATGCCTACCTCCATGGAAGCACAACATGTGCCGTCCTGGACTTGCTCCAGCTTTATCTTCATTGTGCCATCTACGGCGGGCAGTTTGGTGGCTTAAATTGGAGGAGGGTTGATGCTTGACCATGCGGACAAAGTACCATGTTGATCGAGATGGAGTTTTAGTTAATATGTATATTCCATGTGCGTGTTGTGATCTATGGTTATAATTTGCTTAGTTTCTCTTATGAGATTATGGTTGGCATGCTGATTCAATCTATAATTGTTCATCGAGTTGTTGCTTGGCCGCCTGCATACTCTTTCTCTTGAACACTATGAATTTCCTCATTACAGGTGTAATAGGAGCAATATAGATAAGTGGATTGTCATTTAACTTGTCGACCCTCCTAGACGTCATTTCCATTTCCATAGAGTATATCACGAGGGCGCCCATGTCGGTAAACCAGAGACAAAGTTGGTGTGTCTTCAGGTTTTATCATGGATCAAGATGTTGTTGCCGTCCGGAGGGATCATGAGATCCCTGATCCCAATTCCTTGCCACCTGGAGAAGGAACCGGTGACAAGGCAAAGGCCATCAAGTGGTGCCAGATGTGGAAGACGGAGTAGGACGGGACTTGCAGTACTGCTGGCCACGGCGGCAGGCATGAATAGACGTTGTCCAAGCTAGTTCACTGACGGCATCTCCTTACCAGATAAAGAAGTCAGTGGAGTTAGTCGGACCATGCGGCGCTTTTAGGTTTCTTTCCTCCACAAAAATCATGGACTATGATTCTTCTAGTTAACTGGACTGGGAAGAGCGGCAACAGAGGTTAAGAGTCAAGGTTGCATTCTCATACGTGGAGAATACTAAAATCGAAATACGAAAAGCAAACGTCGTGACAAAGTGGTAACTAACAATCGTAAAATCGGAACAGGAGGCAAAATGTAAGTTTGTAAGCCGTCCGCAGACCGCACCTGATCATCTCCCATATATATATATATATATATATATATATGTATATATATATATATAGATGGTCATGCATGAGTCCATCCTTATGTTGACTATATGTCACCTTTTATAGTTGATCGTTATGTCTCCGTGGTGTTTTCTCTTGTGTTGACTAAGAGGTGTGGAGACGTCATGAATTCAGGCTCTTCCATTTGACCTTATATGTCACCGATTTCGATTTAGTAGTGGTCGGTTGGATTTGGGTGGTACGACTCACATCCTCAGGGAAATAATAATAAAAGATTTAACATAGCCATATAGAATATTTGCATAGGGTCAAATACAAATAACATTGGTTGAGCCCTTTGCCTTACCCGTTCATTGATTTCTTGAATTATAAGACGATAAGAGAAATCAAATGTTATACATGTTCTCCATATTCCATTTTAGAATATAAATTGATCTAATATTTAGTAATAGCTTCTTAGTCTTACTTAATCTGCTTTATCTGTTAATCACATATTGTTTAGTTGAACCCGCTTGACCTGCTTAGTATGTTATTTACTTGCTTAGTATGTTATTTACCTGCTTGACTTATCTTGCTTTTAATAGACATTGGCGGGGAGTTATATCTCTCGCTAGGATGTTTGGTCTCACCCCGTAGGTTTCCACATCTTTTACGTGGTCGAGCATGAGGTAGTAGAGATTGTATTGTTGGTGTTGAGCAGCAAGAGGACCAGTAGTTGCAGAAAGGTTGGGCATGTTGCTTGTGTATAGAAGTAGAGTCCTATTTGTCGTCTATTTACATTCAAATCCTTGGGTGGGGTTGTATGTATCAATACGAGGTTTTGTTTTTATGCCCGTTGTTGTATAGAGGTGGCATATATGTATATGAACAAGTTACTTTGTATGATAGGATGTGGCTAGAGAGCTAGTGAATAGTATCTTGTATAATCTTTTAGGCAGATGATGTATGTATATAGCAAGTGACTTGTGGACTCATGTGCAATATCTTCCAGTTCTTATAGCTTTATGGAATCAATTTTAATTTCCTGTGTTTTCTAGTAACCTGGATGCTTAGTATTAATTACATGGGTTAGTTTTGAGTAATCTCGCTTGATGTAGTGCAGGGCATCATATTAAGTGTCCTTATGACCTTGTATGTTAATACCCTGGACATAGAGTTAACCTTGGTCCTTTTATGCCTCCAACTTTTTTCACCTTTGAAATCAGAAATCTTATGATATGTAGTGACCTAATATGACTAGTTTCGTATCTTTGTGCTTCTTATATCCATTACCTGTTGATCTAATCTCATATCTTGTCTAAAGTTCATGACTTGATGACCCTTAGTATTATTTTCCCTATTGTGAGTCCTTTTGTCTTTACAATGTACATATGTGACATAAACCTTCTAACAGTCATATGATATTATTGGAATATTGAAATGGCTTGAAAATTGGAACACACTTTCTTGCTAGACCCCATGTCAGCATAAGATTATCAAACATGTAATGCATCAATTTGAACCTAATTTGATCAAAACCCTAACATGGAACTATGTAAGGTTAGTGATCAAAATCTAATACATGCACACGATCATATCTAAATCTGGTGTTTCTTGTGATTTAGATAGTCAATGATAGGCAAAGAATCTATGAATCATGTATGGTCTTTAACAATTATATGATTTTTGTTTTCTTGCTTGGATTTTGATACGGGTGTTTGCTTTTACACATGCTAATTATTGGCATGTAGTATTGTTGTATTGTACTCGACATTTTGTCTCATTCATTTTATATATTGAGAAAACAATATAGATCTCCACTATATAAAATTTGAAACAAGGTTTTCACAATGAATTTGGTCACTTGAGGTCCCTCATGTGGAAATATAGTTAGCTCATGACTTTGAGAATTAAGCATCATCACAGACCCCTTCCAATGAGAACTTGGTCAAAGGCCTTATGTTACATGATTCTCTTGATATAGTGGAGTAAAATGACTAAAATATGGGTATTCATTTTTGTATGTAATTAACTCTTATTACTCTTGTTCATTTACTTATGTAAATCTTTTTGAATTAGGGAAACAATAGATATATGTACATTTATGCCATGTACTCAGATGCTTGTGTGTTGATACACTTGTCTCTCATATGTTTTAGATTTAGATATACCTTGGGACAAGTTGGTTTGTGAGAAAGTATGTAGGTTGTACCTTCCATAAGATCCTAGTTTAGTGACATTATCACACTTGTATAATTAGCTCTTCAATTTGTACTTGGATCTATGTAATAAATAATGGTATATAATATACATGTTGGATGGTGAGATTATGTTTGTGTTTTCATCTAGTTATGTTGGTGAGATTATGTTGTATCTCTTTTGACAACAAGTTTTGTAGCACCCTCTCTATCAGACACCTCTATCCTTTCTCTACAATAGTTCACTCTCCATCCTTCTCAAAATAAATAGTTCTTTGCACTTTCAAATTTTCTTTCTTCAAGCTTATAGTTAAATTTTCTTTTAATTTAGTTATATTTTACTTTTAAGTGTGGTTGTGTTAAGAAGGATGTAAGTGGGATACTTAGACAAGTAACGCCTCTCTCAACATTGCAAATGGGGTGTTAAGGGGTGGGGTGGTACAACAACCCATTCTCTGAGAATTCCTAATTAAATTCCAAATATCTAAAATCCTTGTCTACTAAGATCTATCCTATATAAATTCAAACTTAAGGCAAGATGATCAAATATCAACACATAATAAAAAATGTTCTTCTACATTTGATGAAATTCTAAGTAGGGGTGAGGAGTATCTTCTCATCCCAACCAAGTTATTTGACCAATCCAACCAAAGGATCTGAAATGATCCTCACTGTGACAACTCGTCATGCTAAATGAGATTACTCAAAACACAAAACACGGTCAACTACTAAATTGATCACATGGTCAAAATGTGAAATTATTAAAACCAAATTTCACATCATGGACAAATTCTGAAACATTTACATAAAGGTCCATCTTTCCTATTCTCTTATATTATAATAGGATTTTACATATGTACTCAATGGCCTCAGCCACCTACTATGTATGAAAGAAGCATTTACATGTACATGCCAAAATCTCATGTACATGTAGATACAAATATCTTATCTAGCATAGTGCCAAAATCTCATGTAGATACAAATATCTTATCTAGAAAGCTCCTCCCATACCCGAACTTGAGAGTATAGAGACGATACTAGGACTCTACTACTAATATCTACAATTGACCAACCTTATGAATATATTGATCACCAAGTTGATTCTCTTACACAGCACGACCTCGACCTCGTTGCCAGCGACCACCTAAAAATATTGGTTCCCCACAGGTGAGACCCAGTCACAGCTACAAATATAACTCTCTCCAATAAATATTGATTACAATAGATAAATTAACAACAAATAAATTGAGTAGATAGGGTATTAAATAAGAAATTCAAGTAAATTTGACAGTTAAAGCATCTAAGAAGTTAAGCAAATAAGCTTTAGCAACAAGTAGGATTACTCAATTTTTCCTAAATCTACTCCATGTATGATTTGTATAGTATAAAGATAAAACATGGGTTTCTCAACCAATGTGAGACGTATTTAACCCTAGCAGATATATACTACATGACTTGGATTAAATCTTTTATTCTGCCCTGGGGAGTTTAAGTCATACCACTCAAATTCCAACTAACCACTACTTGGTCACAATCAATTCCATATAATATCAAGGAAGAGTTGAACTCTAAGATCTTCTTCATACTTGGTCAGTACGAGTCTGCACTGTAGTGACATCTCAGTCTAATAGAAAAACAATGACATATAGTCTTGTAAACAACAAGTCCACCTTGGTACATGTCATGGTGCTAGAATCCAATGTATGCAAAGAAAATCCTTTATCACATGATAATCACCGAGACATGACCACAACCATTCTCAAAAAGAGGGATAGGTATGACCGCAGTCATCCTCCCTAAGCACTTGGAGTTAGGGCAAGATGTACCCTAACAATATGTGCTCTGAGTTTCCCTTAAGAATACTCATTTTACCAGCAAGTTTTGACACTGAATATAGTTCTATGGAACAGGTCACTACATGATTAGGCTTACACCTGATTAGTTATTGCCAATTGGATGAATTAAGGTTGCATCAAACAAATGGACATAAAAACTCTAATTCATTTCTATCAAGTGTATAAGCATTGCAACTTCAGAAGATATAAAACATTTGAGGTATAAATCTTGATCACATTACCACATGCTATCATTAACTTCAAATTAATGGACCATATTTGTCATCATACCATTACAAGGTACCAATGGCTTATCACAGGATTCAAGGTTTCAACCTTATTGGATCATGAAGGAAATTCCATCTCAAATAGGGCTTCCACATGACCAAGGGTCATTAAGACCAACACATTATTTGTAGCAAGATCATCAACATATCCATGCCTTAAATAGGTCTCAAAATATTATCAACACATATATGTCCCATAGGTTTTAACATGGTGAGATACTATGATATTCATTTAGCACTGTATTGAGGTTTCAACACAAGGAGAGTGCAATGCATTGACACATTAATCATTCAAGAGGTCTAATTATAATATATCACCATCTATTAATCATATCAGAGTTGTTGTGACAAACCATGTTTTATTAAGGGTACACATCCACTTGTTCTATGGTGATTTATCAAATTTATTCATACGAGGGCAAATATAAGACTACAAATTAAAGGCATTGAATCATTGAATTCTTATCATTAGGACCCACATATAACACTATGAGAATCATCCTAATCCATAGGATGTTTAAACATCCAACCCCATCCATTGGATAGGGTTCATTGTTCAAAGCCATCAATTAGGGTTTAGGTCCAACCATTAGATCATTGAATCAAGTGATCATTGTTTTAGGGTTGAATTGAGGCTGCATATAGGAGCTTGACTCACCATCGGTTGTGATGACCTGATCTACCATCAATTGTGACATCTTGGGCCACCATTGATTGATAGGATCATCACTACTATCATTTCTCACCATCGGATGTTACATTATTATCACCATTGGTTGATACCTCCATTACATTAAGTCTGATTGCATCAAAATTTGACCTAAAGGGTGACCATTGGTTGACACCCTTGGTCACCATCATCGGCTGTCATGGTTCTACCATCGGTTGTCATGGTGTCACCATTGGTTGATATGGTGTCACCAACGGGTGATGTAGTAGTGAAGGAAAAAGGCTTGAAAATCCTAATTTAATCCATCAATTGTTAGGTGCTTAGCACCATCAATTGAGATACTAACCTGCCCCAGACCATCCTTTACCTTAGTAAGGTCGTACACCTATTTACATGTTCATTTTAGAACTAGAATAGATCAGGGAACACCGTAAAAATATAAAACCCTAGCAAGCATAGCTTCTATATGCAAGGATCGTCGTTTTTAAGCAAGAACATAAGCAAATAAGCTTGGAGTAAGAAATATAGGTGAATAAAGTTCAAAAACATTACCTCTACTGATAAGAACAGACTTCTAGAAGCAAGGATCTTGAGAAAAGAAGGCAAGGAAACCCAAGTTTTAGATCTGACCTCGGCCAAGTAGTACCCTTCTCCATAAGGAAGAAAAACCCTAGAAGAAAGAGAAAGAAAAGATAGGTTCTTGAGTTCTAGAGCAATTTCTACCATGTAACAGTAAGTTTCCAACCTGGAGAGAGGTAGGAGAAAGAAGAACAGAGAAGGAAATGGAGGAAAGAAGGAACTACTGACTCGTTTAGGTCAAATTCACCAAGAAGAATCTTTAGAAACCCTCACTACTAAAAAAATAAGAATTAACTACATTTAGTTTAACTATATTTGTATTATATGTAGTGAAAAAAAGTTTTCTTTATATTTTATTAAAAGTGTAACAAAAATATGTAGCCATTTTTCCAGCCGAAAATTTGCATCCCGCGTTTCACACTCAAATCTCCCTCCACTGGCACTGCTTTGTGTTTGGTATTGCTTCCTTCCTCCGAAAAATTGTGGCTCTCTACCTTTCCCAGCCTCAGAGATCGGATCAACCATCTTGTCTTGCTCCTCCTCTCCTTCATCTGCCTCCCCATCCTCCTCTGCTGCATCTTCCTCTTCAGCATGCATATCCACTTACTTATGCTTAAACCCTTCCTCATCTACCCCCATCACGATATCCTGATCCTTTATAATGCAGCCACAATCACCTGCCACCACAATCGTCTATACAAAGCATTACGGAGGCTCCATACGACACAATATCCCTCACCCAATTCTCAAGAAATTTCGTTCGGGGACGCTAATGGTGACGCTGAGTCTGTCTCTTGGGGGCCGACGGTAGAGTCTTGTGATGTTCTAACGCCGCCCAATTCCTCCTCTTTGACTTCTCATTAGTTCACACATTGGGGCTCTGAAGAACAGTGCTCGTGCATTGTCGGGGTGGTGATGATGGCCTATTACTGTATTGTCGTCATCCTTGGCATACACCATCACTCCGCCTTTTCTTGGTCCAACTTCGTACAACCCTCCTACACAGGCCTCACCTAACTTATTAGAAATAATCCTTTCCCAGTTCAGTATAATTCAACTTGTATAGTAGTATCACATTCAGTAAATAATGAAGGAGAATCAATTTCTGAATTGCACTATGTGAGAGTCTCACGATGGCATACTACGATTGTTTATCTGAACACAATTTTTTGAGGTCATACGCTGTGGAACACTGCCTCGCTGGATAGATGATACAACGAGGCTTCTAGCGTTGTAAGTAACATTCCAGTGCCATAGTTTCTCCTTTGAATATTTGAACATGTATTTCAGATATATTTGGCATGCTTGGGGATCTATAACTGGTTTTCACTTGTTGAATATAATATTTCTACCACCACTCCACTTTCTAATTTTCTTGGAGTACTGAACTCGATAGGGGAAAATTGAAATGGCATGTGTCCAAAAACATTATACTTGGTAGTACATCCTGGCCTAAGGTAATGTCACCATGGTAGTGCTAGTGTTACACATAATATCATGTATTTGAATGGCAATTAACTAAAGATTGTTTTTCATAGAATGTAGGTTGACACTTTTAAGTGCTTAGAGTGTGTTGACTGGAGTTACTGACATGTTCATTTGTTTCATAAATTACTACAGAATGTCGGGGCTCAATCCTTTTTCAACTATTTCTATTGTACGAGGAGGGGTAAGATTTATTGCAGAGTCATGAAGAGGTTCTTGGCATGTCTTTTTTTTTGTCACTCTTTAGAACTAACATTGAGTGAGTACTTCTCACCTTGATCTTCTGCACAAAGGTTAAGAAGTTGTGCTTTATTTTAATATGGAGAAATAAACCATAATAACATGGGTTTGGGATATTCAGGTTGACTGATCTTTACTAGGATTTAGTTCAGCATTAGGTTCAGAATTTTCATTTCTGTAATATTCATTAGGTTGACTGATCTTTTATAACATGGGTTTGGGATATTCAGGTTGACAGATCTTTACTAGGAATTAGTGTAGCTGCAGACTGTCTGATCTTTACTAATAAAATTCTATTCTTCCTTCTTTCTTTGTAAATTCATTTTTATCTGATTGTCTTCTTTTAGATGTCATTGTCTTCTACTACTGAGAAATGTCTTGTGATTAGCATGATCTGCAGTAAACGCAGACCATGTCATTGCCCTACAAGTGACTGTAAGATTAATTTCTTGAGTCTTCTTCAAGCATCTACCTGCAAATTCGTTTCTACTTAAGTCATTATGGAATGTCCATTAAAAGAAAATAGTTAATAGAGCATTGAAGTTTCTGAGAATACAGAACAATAATGGAAGCTTTGTGGAGATTATGGCTACAAATCCCCCCCCAAGATGCATGCCATTGTGTATGGCATATGAACCAGGTAGGCCAACAATGGGTGTTCTGGGATGATATACAGGGTATTTGTTGATTTTAAGGATCATGTGTCTTATGGCATGTTGTTTCTTCATATTTTAGTAGCATCTGTAGGGGATTTGTGATGATAAAAGTGTGAACTTACAGCTGAACCAACACTGTAGTGTGATGATAACTGGCCTGGTAAGCTCTCAACATGCAACTGCTTAGGGAGCCATGTAAGCAGTTTTTGGATTTCCAAGTGATCTTATTGGTCAAGGAATTGCTATTTGATCCTGCCCATTATGCTTGAATCAGCTCACGGGTATGCCATTCTTTCTCCCTAGTGATGTGCTTATGGGATGTCATCTATAGTGTGGTGTTATATGGCTTTCTTTGAAGCTACCATTGACAGCTGAATAACAAGGGACACAAACCCTGCTCCTTCTAACATGCTCTATTCTAATTCATAATCTCTTTATCGATCTGCAGTTTCTGTTACTAGGTTCTATGTAATTAGTAGCGCAGGCTGTTGATGAGAAAGTGATGGTTGCACAAGAAATTGTGTTGATGAGGCAGTAGGGGTAATGTACTTGCATAGTTTTCTCCTTCCTTGTTCCCACTTTGGGTTGTATCTTGTAGGATGAGCTCATACACAATTTTTTTTATCACATAACACATGTAAAAGTCACTTGCTTTTGATCCTTCTTCACATTTGGTGTTCATATCCTTTTAAGTATTTGCGAAGTCATTTTAGAATATAAATCTCTATATGCTTCTACTAAGGACTGAATCAACTTTATATGCTGCTACTAGGGATTGAATCAACTCTATATGTTGTTATTAGTGACTGAATCATCTCTATATGCTGCTGCTAGGGACTGAAACATCTCTGTATGTCTTCACCATGGTTGTGGTTTCAAATTTTTACTTTTTCCAAATGCTTCTAGTAGGACTACAATTAGGAATGTTTAAACATGAGACAACAATGGAGTCATATGCTTAGGGGCCACAAATATGCAATATTGGTTCCCTACAAAGTAGGGTATCTTCAGTGTGAAAATGACATGTCTACTGGGCATGAATTCTGAGCAACTTGACTGGTTGGGCCAATGCTCAAAGCATCTTAAACTTTAGGACTCAATATGGAAGATGAAAGTGCCATCAAAGCTCTGACATTTTACATGGAGCTTATGCTCAATAATGGCTATGATTCTATTATCCGGTTGTTGCAAGAAGAGGATTACAAGTTTGGAGGTAACATATGAGCCACTCATGTTGATGATCTGATTGGTTTTAATACATCAGAAATATTGCAATATAATTGCTACTTGAGGATGAATCTTAGTCTTTTTTGTAGGTGTTAACTACCATCACTTCCAATGATCTTATTCATGGAAACATGGTCTTGCAGATTCCTATAGAACAACAAATCATCCTTCATATCATTTAAATTATAAGATCATCTACAACTCGAGCAGAAGGATCCAAGGTATATGCAAGAGTATAAACACCATGCCAAATCGAGCATTTTTCATGTGTGCCTCCTATAGTTTCTATTTACTGTCATTATGTTGCATAAATTTATGATGACATTCTAACTACATGCTAATTACATGGCAATGCTTTTTTTTGTTGGTTAGGTATAAAATGAAGTGGCAAGGTACAAGGATTTGGAAACTCTAGATTAAAGGAACCAAGTGAAACAATTTATTCATTTGGGTCCTAGATTCTTGTGTTCATTTATGTACAGAACCAAGTGATTGTGCCTCCCCTCCTATATAGATCAGCAACATTGGAAACCAATGTAAGGAACTGGAATTAGCACTCATGATTCAGCTATCTTCCAACAAAAGAATGGGGGAACCGTTGATAGTCTTTAGAAAATCTTGAAAGGTCTGAACAGGACTTATATTGCATGTCTAAGTGTTAAAATGAAGTTGTTGCAGTAGTTTCTTCTATGAAAAGTCAAAAGATGAAGGTATATATTCATTGTGTTCTACTTTATTTTTTTATTCAAGTAACAACTACTATGTACGTAGTTGAATAGTTTTTTAACCTATAGCTGATATATTTCCCTAGTGTGTTGAATCTAGATGCCTCAAAGTAAGAAATATGTAGGCATCATGTTCCAAATATCTCAAAATGCAATCGCATCTTTAGGGGGGCTTAAGCTCACATTTTAAGGTACACATGATCCTCAAGATATGTCTAAAAGGTGAAGTACGACTGTCATCAATTATATTAAGAAATTGCCTTTACAAACATGAGTCAACTTTCCTGTCTTCTTCAGGTTCACCGCTGTATTTAATAGAAAGGGGGTATCAATTTCTGAATTCATGTTGTATCACAGTGTCATGAAGACTCCTATCAACCATCTGATTGTGATGGCTACCATGGTCGTGCTGGGCTCTGGCTACCATGACCGTGCTGGCTAGCACGACCGTGTTGGGCTCTGGCTAGCACGGGCCTGCTGGCTAGCACGGGCCTGCTGGCATTCTGGGTCATTTTCTGAAGTTATTGTTAGTTATTTGTTTATATTATGCTAATTATTGTAATTTAGTATGATTATGATTTCTGCAAAGCACTACAAATACCGTCCTCCATCTGTATAGAAGCAATTTGAAGACTCTTATCTTTCAATTTGAAGGATTTACTGTAACATCCCTGACCTGGGTTATGAGTTAACCCTAAGTGTTTTGCCTAAATATGTAATTAAATCTTTGTGATTAACTCTGAGCATGTAATTAAGTTTCTCAGAAACGTATATTTCAGTATTTGCTCCTTTTCATTTAAAGTTGTAGCATTGTTTTGATGTACAGGGACCTATGTGCAATTTACCCAGTTGAAAGGGTTAGCTTGCAATTTGCACATGATGAGATGTTCCTCTGATGTTGAGACATCATGAGAATCTCTTTGGCAAAGTTTGAGGGATTTCCCAAGCTAGAGCACCAAGGTGCAGCTGTGGAAGCAATCCCAGGGCTTGAAACCCTAATTTGGGGTAAAATGCAATTTACCCAAATAAAGGGATGCAATTTGTAAAGAATTTAATCTAAAGTATCTTTTTAGACTCTTGCCATCATTTAGAAAAGAAATGATGAGGAATTCACCTCAATTGAGTTATCAAGTTAAGAAACAGGCTTTGTGATTGAATAATCAGGGTACATGTGCAATATCCCTTTAAGTATGAACTTTATTATTAGATTGTTCTTCCTTGCCTTCTTTTCTATAACTTAAGATAAGGTTTGTCCTTAGAATAAAGAGGAAGGGACGAGCAAGTAATAAAGGAAGGACTTAGTTGGAATTAAGGGAAACTTATGAACTAATGTTGAAAATCCTACCCCATGTATATAAGCTCTTCTTCCCTTAGTTGCAAGGGAACTTAACCTTCGTTCCCTTACTGTTTCATTTCACCAAAGACGACCAAGGACTGCCTTGGAGCTAAGGAGGACGAACAAGGGGTGCAAGGTAGGTTTAAACCCCTCTTCTTGCCTAATTCCATGGTTAGAATTCGAATTCAAGGTCAGCTTCATGGCTAATTCTCGAAACCCTATCTTTCTAGCCGTCTCTTTTCATCCTTCCTTGGAGTTTTCACCTTGGCCAACCTGTGGGAACTCAAGGACGCCATTAGAGCTTGGAGCTTGAAAGCTTGGAGCTCAAGAAGAAAGCTTTAGGCGGGTTTTATAACTCTAAACCTATGCTTTACTATGTGCATCTTTATATGCGTTTTGATGATAGCTCTTAGTATTTCCCTACTTTTCCCTGCTTTTTTTGCAAGCACACCCGTGGGATAACTGTACTGTTCTTGAGCTAGAAGATGAAGGCGTGATTTCCAAGAAAAACCCACCGCTTTTCTTTTCCTTAAACGGTCCTAACAGTTTGCTCTCTCGGACTCAAGACCGCGAGGTGAGCAAACGGTCTCGAGACCGCGACAGGGAAAACGGTCTCAAGACCGTTTGGCCCCATTGACCGAGCGTGGACCGTATAAGAAATCTGTTCCTAATTATATAGGATAATTACCCTCAAAATTTGGGAGACTAACTCCAAAGGAATCGGGAGATCTGACCTTTTTACGTCACAACTTTAAATGAATTAATTACTGATTTTCAAACGGTCTGGAATTGCCTTTTTGGGCAAACGGTCTCAAGACCGTGTAAGGTCGTTGACTAAGCGTTGACCGTATGATATTACTGTTCAAAATTATGTTAATTAACAACTCACCAAGTTTGATGGTCTAATTCCAAATGGGCTAAGAGTTGAAGGGCGAATACTAGGGCTAACCCTAGATAAAATCAGTACTGAAATTATGGTGACCTAATTAGGGTTTTTAGGGTTGATTGACCTAAACGGTCTCAAGACCGTTTGGTGGTCACAAAACGGTCTCAAGACCGCGAGGGCAATCAACCAAGACCGTTTGGAGGTCTGGGGTCAAGATTTGTTGACCAATTGAAGGTACAATTACATCAAATTACATTGCAATTAAATATTGACATGATCATCAACTCAATGGGTCAGACCTTGATGAATTTCCACTAGAATCCAAAATTGGATGGGCAAACGGTCTCAAGACCGTTTGGAACTCATCCAAACGGTCTCAAGACCGAGAGGACAATCACCCAAGACCGTTTGAAGGTCTAGGGTTGAGTAATTTGACCAATTGAGGACCCAATTGCAAACAAGTTATTAATTTAATCAAAATTCTGTTTTGTGGTTCAATCATGGTTCAACCCCTATCAAATCACCTTAGACTTTGATGAAATCTTGGGCTAACGGTCTTAAGACCATGTGGGGTCCACCCACATGACCTCAAGACCGTTTGGGCCAAGTTTGGGCCCAATTGGAGCTCAATTGAAGGGTTCAACCTTGTGTTGATGCACACTGTTGAGTGTTGATGGGTGAACATTGATAGGCCCTAATTGAATCGATTTCAACCATAATTGGTTAACCATTATGGGTCAATTGAATGACCAAGTGATCAAGCATAATCTTAATTGACTAAATCCATAAGTGGTCAACATAGCTTTGACCATTTGAGGGCTTCAACATGGGTTGACATTATCGGTTGCATCTTTGAGCCTTGTTGAAGGACCAAGCGGCTGAGACCATGTGAGCCTCGCGGTCTCAAGACCGTGAGAGGGCTCGCGGTCTCAAGACCATGAGAGGGCTCGCGGTCTCAAGACCGTGAGGGGGCTCATGGTCTCAAGACCGAGAGGAGGCTCGCGGTCTCAAGACCGCGAAGGGCCTCGCGGTCCTGAGGTCAAAGAAGGGCAAACGGTCTTCACGACCCTCGCGGTCTCAACTCAAATTGGTCTTCGCGGTCTCAACTTTAATTTGGACCAATGGGAGGCTTCGCAGTCTTGAACCCTTGAAGAAGCTCATGGTCTTGAAGCCTAAGGGGGCTCGCGGTCTTGGAGCTAGAAAGAGACTCGCGGTCTTGGAGGGTCAAAGTGGGCAAACGGTCAACACTTTCAACCGATCTCAATTCAATTAATGATTAATGATTGGAATTAATCAATGTGATTCAAGGTTGACCACTTTCAATCATTTGATGATGTAAATGGTTCAATGTTGCTTAAATCAAACCCTAATGATAATCTAGGATAGTAAGGGGTTATTTGACTAAGGTTTTTGACTATGATGATGATCAATGGGGTGAATTACCAAAATACCCCTGAAGGGTCAATTGAGTTATACCTTGCTCAATTCAAACTCTAATTACATGAGAATGATGTTTTTTTTTAGTCATAATGATTCTATCCAACTTGATCTAGTCTAATGTTATCATCAACCATTAGTATGATGAAAGAGAGAGTACTCTAGAGAGAGAAAGTAACTCTAATCACATAATGGTGATGCTTTTGGCTATGTTAGCCTATGATGACTCAATCTAACCTGTTTTAGAGTGATGTTGACATCACCTAACATTATGATGAGAGAGAAAGTACTTCTAGAGAGAGAAAGTACTTCTAGAGAGAGAAAGTACCCTTTTTAAGTGGAAACTCAAGTAAAGCATCTCCAATGCACATAAGTGAGCATAATTAGGGTATGGTCCACCTGTGTGAGATCATAGAAACCCTAATTATGATAAATGATGAACCTTCAACTAATCCAAGAGCATCAATGAAGATGTTACTCATACATGATGATGTTATGAGTTTAATTCACCTTATGTGAATAGTAAACCCTAATTCAAGGGTAATGGCATGCTTTTGAGTATTAAACTCTATTTGATATGAATTAGAGATTTAACTCTTATGACAAGAGTAGGAAGTACATTCCTTATTGTTGCATTACCTTTATCAGTTGTATTAACCATGCAGGTTCTGATATGAAGGTAATCATATCCAGGTATGGATGTTGATGTTATATTCATTAAAGGCATGCTGTTAGCCTTATGAATAAGTAAAGTAATCTGATGCCTTGCCAGTGGCATCCTATGCTGATAATGGGCTATGAGAGCCATAAATACCATCAAGGTCATGCCTTAGAGATGACTTGTGATGAGGATAATGAGAAATGATGATTGATATGAGTTAGGCCTGTTACATTTAGTATTCTTCTTTTATAGCTGCTATGCTACTGTTATTGTTTGAAGAACAATGTATGCTGTTAAAGAATACTGAATGTACCTAACTAATCAAGTATAATGTAGAGCCCTGATCATAGATCCATCATTGTCAGAAATTAAGTGATGGTGAAACAGGTTTTCCTCAGGGAACTCCTGGAGCACATACTTTTGAGTATGTGGGGTACATGGATGTGTAGAACCTTACATCCTAGTGTAGGAAAGTGATGTAGATGTGGAATCCATCCATCCTTCACTATAGTTCCATACCGTATCAGTGGTAGGTAAACATGAAACCTCCTGATGACGAAGAAAGCACAGATATCCGTATCAGTGGTAGGTAAATATGAAACCTCCTGATGACGAAGAGAGTACAGAACGCCACTGTGACTCTAGAATAGCGAAGGACCAGTTTACCCTGGTGAGCTATAGTAGTAGAGACACGAGATGTCCTACAAGTGATCCTCTTACTGACTGAGGAAGGTGAAGGTCATGAGAATCCGGCTCTCTTAATGACCTATGTATGATACTGATGCGGCTTCTCAGCGATCAGTTGGAGTATGAGTGGTAAGCCTCATCTCCACATGGCATAATGTTGTTTGTAAAACATATTCAACCATGTAGTATAACTTGTTAGAGATGACTCCAAGTTAGTTGATTGATGTTACATTGCAATAATGTTGATATTCTCCATATCTCCTAAATTGTAGAGATCTTGTTATACCTGCAACTGTTACAGAATGCTTTGAAGGCTTTACTGTTTAAAATAATCTTTGATGTTATAATAAAGCTTCTGGCGAAGAGTTATAACTCTCGCTGGGACAATTATGTATAATTGTCTCACCCCGTAGGCTTCAACTTTTTAGGTGGACGTCGGAGACGAAGGAACCAGCCTACAGGTGATCAGTCTCAGCAGCAGCACCAGGGGCAGCAGTAATCTCAGGTGGAGATTTGTCCTGCCATGCGGTGTAGTTAGAGTCAGTCCTATGTGCCCTCTGTACTCTCAGGTCTTGGAGTCTTGTGTTATGTGATCTTGAGATTTTGTATCTTGATGTATATAATTACTCAAGAAGTAATTATCTTGAGATGTAAACAGTTACCTCTCTTTATGAAAGGAGTTTTTATGGATACAAGTTCTTATCTCGAAAAGTTTTAATTTCCCATGATTTTTGTCTTCCGCTGATTACCAATCCGCTTCCGCTAAGTTTTAATCGTGTTTATGTCATGGTTTGGAGATCAGAGCCCACAAGTAGTGGTATCAGAGCTCCAGGTTCAGTTGAGTCTACAGAGGCATAGGACTTAGGATGTCGAGTCTACCTTTAGTACTCCTTCCTTATCTAATAGAATCTTCTGCTCCTCAGGAGAAGAAGATACATAAGAATGTCATAACATCATGATGAGCACGTGGCAGAAAGTAGTGCTAGTGCACCTCGAGGCGGTGCAAGAGTTCCGAGAATAGAACAACCTGCACCTGAGTCGCCAAGAGAGCCACCCCAGTTCGACCCAGCTGACATGAGTGATCCAGCTGTACAGACGATGTTCGGGCAGTTCATGACTGCCATGACACATATAACCGATAGGATGCCCATTCCTGCACCTAGGGCACCTGTCCAGCCTGAAGCACAAGGTATCGGTAAGACATTCGAACGACTTCATCGTGTCGGAGCTACCGAGTACTTCGGAACTGTCGACCCTGCAGATGCTGACTTATGGTTGACAGAGTTGGAGAAGGCTTTCAGGATTCTTATGATTCCGGAAGCTGAGAAGGTTAGACATGCTGCCTATCTTCTCAAAGGCAGTGCTGGTCACTGGTAGAACATGGAAGAGCAGAAGAGACCTGGAGTAGAGTTCTCATGGGAAGAGTTTCGTCGGGAATTTATCAATAGATATTTTCCAAAGACCTTCCTAGATGAGAAGATCTCTCAGCTTGAGAAACTAAGGCAGGGTATGATGAACATTAGTGAGTATGAAGCTAAGTTTATGGAGTTTTTGCGGTTCTGTCCGCACATGGCTGCTACGGATGAGGAAAGAATCAGAAGATTCGAGAAGGGTTTGAATTCTGATATGTCAACCCCTGTGTCTGCCTTAGAAAACAGAGAAAGATTCTCTACCTTCGTTGAGTCAGTCCGAAGGATAGAGAGATCTGTGGTTGAGAAAAGACAAACCCATAAAAGATATCCACAGTTCCAGGGTTCTTCATCTAGGGATTCCAAGAAACCTAGATTCTCTGCACCTAACCCTCCACCACCCAGATCAAGTTTTCAAACTCAATGGACACCAAGCAGAGGTAGAGGGCGGAGTCAACCGCTTCAAGGGACGCACAGTTCTGCATCAGTGTCAGTTACTGGACCACCCAGACCACAACAACAGGAGAAGAGTTGCTACAACTGTGGTAAGGTGGGACACTTGATGAAGGATTGCCGTTCTAGGCCTGTCGGTGTGACACAACAACCTCCGAGACAGAATCAACAGGGATCTCATAATAGACAACATCAAGGAGCAGCTCGAGGACGTGGACAAGCGTCTCAAGCTGGATCATCAGCACCACCTCAACACCAGGCGACTGCGAGGTTCTATGCTATGAACCCACCTGAGGCAGTGGTCAATCCACGGGTAGTGGCAGGTCAGATGAAACTTTTATATTCCGATATGTCTATATCCTGTGATGTATCTGTTCTGATTGATCCGGGTGCTACGCACTCTTTCATCACTCGTGAAGTAATTCGTAACTGCAATGTGACTGTTAGTCATAGGGCAGATAGTTTGTTGTTGGAGACTCAATTGAGTGGGTCTGCCATTTTGCAGGAGGTATGTTCTCCCTGCATCCTTTTCTTTTCTGACCATCGCATTCAAGTGGATCTTATACCACTTGATATGCAGGGATTTGATATAATCCTCGGGATGGATACCTTAGAAAGGTATAGAGTTGTCTTGGATTGTGAGTCCAAGTTGGCTGTGTTTGCTGATGAAAGCAACACATGGATCTTTCAAGGAGAAAGAAAGATTTTGCCCACCTGTCTTGTATCAGCTATGGTTGCTGATAAGCTGTTGAGGCAAGGATGTTATGCATTCTTAGCCCATGTGGTAGATGTTACCAAGGAAAGTTCCAATCCTGCCGAAGTTCCCATAGTCAGGGAATTCGAAGATGTGTTTCCTGAAGAACTTCCTGGTATACCACCACCTCGGGAGATTGATTTTGAAATCAATCTGATCCCAGATACAAAACCCATAGCTCAAACTCCGTATAGGATGGCGCCTGCCGAGATGGCAGAACTCAAGAAACAGCTTCAAGAGTTACTTGAGAGAGGTTTTATCCGACCGAGTACTTCACCTTGGGGTGCTCCGGTCTTGTTTGTTAAAAAGAAAGATGGGTCAATGCGGTTATGCATCGACTACAGACAACTTAATAAAGTGACAATAAAGAATAAGTATCCTCTGCCGAGGATTGATGATCTCTTTGACCAGTTGCGTGGTGCAACAGTCTTTTCAAAGATAGACTTGAGGTCTGGATATCATCAACTCCGTATTAAGGATAGTGACATATCCAAGTCTGCCTTTAGGACAAGATATGGTCACTATGAGTTCACGGTTATGTCATTTGGACTAACCAATGCACCAGCTGCATTCATGGAACTCATGAATAGAATTTTTCGACCTTTCCTTGATCAGTGTGTTGTTGTCTTCATAGATGACATACTGATTTATAGTAAAGATTCTCAGCAGCATGAGCAGCATCTTCGCCAAGCTTTGACCTTGCTAAGAGAACATAAGTTGTATGCTAAGTTTAGCAAGTGTGAGTTCTGGCTGCCGGAGGTATCTTTTCTTGGACATGTAATATCCGCCTCGGGAATTCGTGTTGACCCTGCAAAGGTAGAATCTGTCCTACAATGGGAACAACCGAAGACACCGACGGAGATTCGAAGTTTCTTGGGGTTAGCTGGTTATTATCGAAGGTTCATTAAGAACTTTAGTTCTATAGCTTTACCTTTGACCAAGTTAACCCGGAAAGATGTTCCTTTTTCTTGGAGTGATAAGTGTCAACAATCTTTCCAGTTGCTGAAGGAGAGGTTGACAAGTGCACCTGTTTTAGTGCTACCTGAACAAGGAAAAGGATACGTAATTTTCTGTGATGCTTCCAAAAATGGACTAGGATGTGTGTTGATGCAGGATAAACAAGTGATTTCTTTTGCTTCCCGACAGCTTAAGAAACACGAGGAGAATTATCCAACACACGATCTGGAGTTAGCAGCTGTGGTTCATGCTTTGAAGATCTGGAGACATTATCTCTACGGAGAGACATTCCAGATTTTCACAGACCACAAAAACCTTAAGTATATCTTCTCTCAGCATGAGCTCAACATGAGGCAACGTCGCTGGATGGAGTTAATCAAGGACTACGACTGTACAATTGATTACCATCCAGGTAAGGCCAATGTTGTTGCAGATGCCTTGAGTAGGAAATCAGCAACATCAACCATGAATAGAGCACAACTAAACTCTTTAGTATGCTCTAGGAGAGATATGCTTATCTCTTTAAGGCAAGACAATGTACAGTTGAAGGTGTCATTGCTAGCCGGTTTGTTAGCTGAGATGCATATTAAACCTACCCTAAGAGAGCAGGTTAAAGAAGCACAGCTAGGTGATGCTGCAGTTCAACATATAAGATCTGAGTATGGAAATGAGAAGCAAGATGGGTTTCATGACTCAAAAGATCAAGTAGCTTGTTATAATGGAAGAATGATAGTGCCAGATGTGGACAACTTAAGGAAGTCAGTCCTGGAAGAAGCCCATTCTTCCATGTATGCTATGCATCCAGGGAGCACCAAGATGTATCGGAATTTGAAGGATCTGTATTGGTGGCCTGGGATGAAGAAGGACGTTGCAGAGTTTGTTCTGAGGTGTCCTGTGTGTCAGCAAGTTAAAGCTGAACACCAGAAGCCTGCAGGGACAATGCAACCTTTACCCATGTCACAGTGGAAGTGGGACCATGTGACCATGGACTTTGTTGTTGGCCTACCCAGGACAAGCAAAGGACATGATTCCATTTGGGTAATTGTTGATAGGTTGACTAAGACAGCACATTTCTTACCTGTCAAAATAACCTATTCTGCTGAAAGGTTATCAGAGTTGTATGTTCAAGAGATAGTACGTTTGCATGGAGTTCCTGTCACAATAGTTTCGGACAGAGGTCCTCAGTTTACAAGTCGTTTTTGGGAACAGTTGCACAGTGCCTTAGGCACTAAGCTGAAGTTTAGTACGGCCTTTCATCCACAGACTGATGGACAGTCGGAAAGGACCATACAAACCTTAGAAGACCTGTTGCGAGCATGTGTTCTCCAGTTCACCGGAAGTTGGGATCTACACCTAAGCTTGATAGAGTTTGCCTATAACAATAGCTATCAGCATAGTATTGATATGGCACCTTATGAAGCCTTATATGGTAGACGTTGTAGATCACCCTTGTGTTGGTTTGAGACTGGTGAGCACCAGTTGTTAGGTCCTGACCTGGTGCAGCAAACCACGGAAAAGATTAAAGTTATACAACATAAGATTAAGACTGCTCAGGATAGGCAGAAATCTTATGCTGACAAACGTCGTAGACCCTTAGAGTTCCAGGTTGGAGACAGAGTGTATCTTAAGGTCTCACCTTGGAAAGGGGTCCTTCGTTTTGGAAGGAAGGGGAAGTTATCTCCTTGATATATGGGGCCTTATCCAATCATTGAACGGATTGGAAAGGTAGCATATAAACTAGAGCTTCCCCCAGAATTACAGAGGTTACATCCTGTGTTTCACATTTCTATGTTGAAGAAATGTCACCCAGACACCGAGTCAGTTCTACAACCTATGGAAGTAGAATTGAATGATGACATATCCTATGAGGAGGGACCAGTGTCAATCCTTGATAAACGAATTAAAAAGCTAAAGAAGAAAGATATAAGTCTTGTGAAAGTCCTCTGGAACCATCGTGGTATTGAAGAAGCCACTTGGGAGTTAGAGGATGAGATGAGAAGGAAGTATCCTGCCCTTTTCTCTTAGTATGTTTTATCGATTTCGGGGACGAAATCCTTGTAAGGGGTGGATAATTTGTAACATCCCTGACCTGGGTTATGAGTTAACCCTAGGTGTTTTGCCTAAATATGTAATTAAATCTTTGTGATTAACTCTGAGCATGTAATTAAGTTTCTCAGAAATGTATATTTCAGTATTTGCTCCTTTTCATTTAAAGTTGTAGCATTGTTTTGATGTACAGGGACCTATGTGCAATTTACCCAGTTGAAAGGGTTAGTTTGCAATTTGCACATGATGAGATGTTCCTCTGATGTTGAGACATCATGAGAATCTCTTTGGCAAAGTTTGAGGGATTTCCCAAGCTAGAGCACCAAGGTGCAGCTGTGGAAGCAATCCCAGGGCTTGAAACCCTAATTTGGGGTAAAATGCAATTTACCCAAATAAAGGGATGAAATTTGTAAAGAATTTAATCTAAAGTATCTTTTTAGACTCTTGCCATCATTTAGAAAAGAAATGATGAGGAATTCACCTCAATTGAGTTATCAAGTTAAGAAACAGGCTTTGTGATTGAATAATCAGGGTACATGTGCAATATCCCTTTAAGTATGAACTTTATTATTAGATTGTTCTTCCTTGCCTTCTTTTCTATAACTTAAGATAAGGTTTGTCCTTAGAATAAATAGGAAGGGACGAGCAAGTAATAAAGGAAGGACTTAGTTGGAATTAAGGGAAACTTATGAACTAATGTTGAAAATCCTACCCCATGTATATAAGCTCTTCTTCCCTTAGTTGCAAGGGAACTTAACCTTCGTTCCCTTACTGTTTCATTTCACCAAAGACGACCAAGGACTGCCTTGGAGCTAAGGAGGACGAACAAGGGGTGCAAGGTAGGTTTAAACCCCTCTTCTTGCCTAATTCCATGGTTAGAATTCGAATTCAAGGTCAGCTTCATGGCTAATTCTCAAAACCCTATCTTTCTAGCTGTCTCTTTTCATCCTTACTTGGAGTTTTCACCTTGGCCAACCTGTGGGAACTCAAGGACGCCATTAGAGCTTGGATCGTGAAAGCTTGGAGCTCAAGAAGAAAGCTTTAGGCGGGTTTTATAACTCTAAACCTATGCTTTACTATGTGCATCTTTATATGCGTTTTGATGATAGCTCTTAGTATTTCCCTACTTTTCCCTGCTTTTTTTGCAAGCAAACCCATGGGATATCTGTACTGTTCTTGAGCTAGAAGATGAAGGCGTGATTTCCAAGAAAAACCCACCGCTTTTCTTTTCCTTAAACGGTCCTAACAGTTTGCTCTCTCGGACTCAAGACCGCGAGGTGAGCAAACGGTCTCGAGACCGCGACAGGGCAAACGGTCTCAAGACCGTTTGGCCCCGTTGAACGAGCGTGGACCGTATAAGAAATATGTTCCGAATTATATAGGCTAATTACCCTCAAAATTTGGGAGACTAACTCCAAAGGAATCGGGAGATCTGACCTTTTTAAGTCACAACTTTAAATGAATTAATTACTGATTTTCAAACGGTCTGGAATTGCCTTTTTGGGCAAACGGTCTCAAGACCGTGTAAGGTCGTTGACTAAGCGTTGACCGTATGAGATTACTGTTCAAAATTATGTTAATTAACAACTCACCAAGTTTGATGGTCTAATTCCAAATGGGCTAAGAGTTGAAGGGCGAATACTAGGGCTAACCCTAGATAAAATCAGTACTGAAATTATGGTGACCTAATTAGGGTTTTTAGGGTTGATTGACCTAAACGGTCTCAAGACCGTTTGGGGGTCACCAAACGGTCTCAAGACCGCGAGGGCAATCAACCAAGACCGTTTGGAGGTCTGGGGTCAAGATTTGTTGACCAATTGAAGGTACAATTACATCAAATTACATTGCAATTAAATATTGACATGATCATCAACTCAATGGGTCAGACCTTGATGAATTTCCACTAGAATCCAAAATTGGATGGGCAAACGGTCTCAAGACCGTTTGGAACTCATCCAAACGGTCTCAAGACCGAGAGGACAATCACCCAAGACCGTTTGAAGGTCTAGGGTTGAGTAATTTGACCAATTGAGGACCCAATTGCAAACAAGTTATTAATTTAATCAAAATTCTGTTTTGTGGTTCAATCATGGTTCAACCCCTATCAAATCACCTTAGACTTTGATGAAATCTTGGGCTAACGGTCTTAAGACCATGTGGGGTCCACCCACATGACCTCAAGACCGTTTGGGCCAAGTTTGGGCCCAATTGGAGCTCAATTGAAGGGTTCAACCTTGTGTTGATGCACACTGTTGAGTGTTGATGGGTGAACATTGATAGGCCCTAATTGAATCGATTTCAACCATAATTGGTTAACCATTATGGGTCAATTGAATGACCAAGTGATCAAGCATAATCTTAATTGACTAAATCCATAAGTGGTCAACATAGCTTTGACCATTTGAGGGCTTCGACATGGGTTGACATTATCGGTTGCATCTTTGAGCCTTGTTGAAGGACCAAGCGGCTGAGACCATGTGAGCCTCGCGGTCTCAAGACCGTGAGAGGGCTCGCGGTCTCAAGACCATGAGAGGGCTCGCGGTCTCAAGACCGTGAGGGGGCTCATGGTCTCAAGACCGAGAGGAGGCTCGCGGTCTCAAGACCACGAAGGGCCTCGCGGTCCTGAGGTCAAAGAAGGGCAAACGGTCTTCACGACCCTCGCGGTCTCAACTCAAATTGGTCTTCGCGGTCTCAACTTTAATTTGGACCAATGGGAGGCTTCGCGGTCTTGAACCCTTGAAGAAGCTCATGGTCTTGAAGCCTAAGGGGGCTCGCGGTCTTGGAGCTAGAAAGAGACTCGCGGTCTTGGAGGGTCAAAGTGGGCAAACGGTCAACACTTTCAACCGATCTCAATTCAATTAATGATTAATGATTGGAATTAATCAATGTGATTCAAGGTTGACCACTTTCAATCATTTGATGATGTAAATGGTTCAATGTTGCTTAAATCAAACCCTAATGATAATCTAGGATAGTAAGGGGTTATTTGACTAAGGTTTTTGACTATGATGATGATCAATGGGGTGAATTACCAAAATACCCCTGAAGGGTCAATTGAGTTATACCTTGCTCAATTCAAACTCTAATTACATGAGAATGATGTTTTTTTTTAGTCATAATGATTCTATCCAACTTGATCTAGTCTAATGTTATCATCAACCATTAGTATGATGAAAGAGAGAGTACTCTAGAGAGAGAAAGTAACTCTAATCACATAATGGTGATGCTTTTGGCTATGTTAGCCTATGATGACTCAATCTAACCTGTTTTAGAGTGATGTTGACATCACCTAACATTATGATGAGAGAGAAAGTACTTCTAGAGAGAGAAAGTACTTCTAGAGAGAGAAAGTACCCTTTTTAAGTGGAAACTCAAGTAAAGCATCTCCAATGCACATAAGTGAGCATAATTAGGGTATGGTCCACCTGTGTGAGATCATAGAAACCCTAATTATGATAAATGATGAACCTTCAACTAATCCAAGAGCATCAATGAAGATGTTACTCATACATGATGATGTTATGAGTTTAATTCACCTTATGTGAATAGTAAACCCTAATTCAAGGGTAATGGCATGCTTTTGAGTATTAAACTCTATTTGATATGAATTAGAGATTTAACTCTTATGACAAGAGTAGGAAGTACATTCCTTATTGTTGCATTACCTTTATCAGTTGTATTAACCATGCAGGTTCTGATATGAAGGTAATCATATCCAGGTATGGATGTTGATGTTATATTCATTAAAGGCATGTTGTTAGCCTTATGAATAAGTAAAGTAATCTGATGCCTTGCCAGTGGCATCCTATGCTGATAATGGGCTATGAGAGCCATAAATACCATCAAGGTCATGCCTTAGAGATGACTTGTGATGAGGATAATGAGAAATGATGATTGATATGAGTTAGGCCTGTTACATTTAGTATTCTTCTTTTATAGCTGCTATGCTACTGTTATTGTTTGAAGAACAATGTATGCTGTTAAAGAATACTGAATGTACCTAACTAATCAAGTATAATGTAGAGCCCTGATCATAGATCCATCATTGTCAGAAATTAAGTGATGGTGAAACAGGTTTTCCTCAGGGAACTCCTGGAGCACATACTTTTGAGTATGTGGGGTACATGGATGTGTAGAACCTTACATCCTAGTGTAGGAAAGTGATGTAGATGTGGAATCCATCCATCCTTCACTATAGTTCCATACCGTATCAGTGGTAGGTAAACATGAAACCTCCTGATGACGAAGAAAGCACAGATATCCGTATCAGTGGTAGGTAAATATGAAACCTCCTGATGACGAAGAGAGTACAGAACGCCACTGTGACTCTAGAATAGCGAAGGACCAGTTTACCCTGGTGAGCTATAGTAGTAGAGACACGAGATGTCCTACAAGTGATCCTCTTACTGACTGAGGAAGGTGAAGGTCATGAGAATCCGGCTCTCTTAATGACCTATGTATGATACTGATGCGGCTTCTCAGCGATCAGTTGGAGTATGAGTGGTAAGCCTCATCTCCACAGGGCATAATGTTGTTTGTAAAACATATTCAACCATGTAGTATAACTTGTTAGAGATGACTCCAAGTTAGTTGATTGATGTTACATTGCAATAATGTTGATATTCTCCATATCTCCTAAATTGTAGAGATCTTGTTATACCTGCAACTGTTACAGAATGCTTTGAAGGCTTTACTGTTTAAAATAATCTTTGATGTTATAATAAAGCTTCTGGAGAAGAGTTATAACTCTCGCTGGGACAATTATGTATAATTGTCTCACCCCGTAGGCTTCAACTTTTTAGGTGGACGTCGGAGACGAAGGAACCAGCCTACAGGTGATCAGTCTCAGCAGCAGCACCAGGGGCAGCAGTAATCTCAGGTGGAGATTTGTCCTGCCATGCGGTGTAGTTAGAGTCAGTCCTATGTGCCCTCTGTACTCTCAGGTCTTGGAGTCTTGTGTTATGTGATCTTGAGATTTTGTATCTTGATGTATATAATTACTCAAGAAGTAATTATCCTGAGATGTAAACAGTTACCTCTCTTTATGAAAGGAGTTTTTATGGATACAAGTTCTTATCTCGAAAAGTTTTAATTTCCCATGATTTTTGTCTTCCGCTGATTACCAATCCGCTTCCGCTAAGTTTTAATCGTGTTTATGTCATGGTTTGGAGATCAGAGCCCACAAGTAGTGGTATCAGAGCTCCAGGTTCAGTTGAGTCTACAGAGGCATAGGACTTAGGATGTCGAGTCTACCTTTAGTACTCCTTCCTTATCTAATAGAATCTTCTGCTCCTCAGGAGAAGAAGATACATAAGAATGTCATAACATCATGATGAGCACGTGGCAGAAAGTAGTGCTAGTGCACCTCGAGGCGGTGCAAGAGTTCCGAGAATAGAACAACCTGCACCTGAGTCGCCAAGAGAGCCACCCCAGTTCGACCCAGCTGACATGAGTGATCCAGCTGTACAGACGATGTTCGGGCAGTTCATGACTGCCATGACACATATAACTGATAGGATGCCCATTCCTGCACCTAGGGCACCTGTCCAGCCTGAAGCACAAGGTATCGGTAAGACATTCGAACGACTTCGTCGTGTCGGAGCTACCGAGTACTTCGGAACTGCCGACCCTGCAGATGCTGACTTATGGTTGACAGAGTTGGAGAAGGCTTTCAGGATTCTTATGATTCCGGAAGCTGAGAAGGTTAGACATGATGTCTATCTTCTCAAAGGCAGTGCTGGTCACTGGTAGAACATGGAAGAGCAGAAGAGACCTGGAGTAGAGTTCTCATGGGAAGAGTTTCGTCGGGAATTTATCAATAGATATTTTCCAAAGACCTTCCTAGATGAGAAGATCTCTCAGCTTGAGAAACTAAGGCAGGGTATGATGAACATTAGTGAGTATGAAGCTAAGTTTATGGAGTTGTTGCGGTTCTGTCCGCACATGGCTGCTACGGATGAGGAAAGAATCAGAAGATTCGAGAAGGGTTTGAATTCTGATATGTCAACCCCTGTGTCTGCCTTAGAAAACAGAGAAAGATTCTCTACCTTCGTTGAGTCAGTCCGAAGGATAGAGAGATCTGTGGTTGAGAAAAGACAAACCCATAAAAGATATCCACAGTTCCAGGGTTCTTCATCTAGGGATTCCAAGAAACCTAGATTCTCTGCACCTAACCCTCCACCACCCAGATCAAGTTTTCAAACTCAATGGACACCAAGCAGAGGTAGAGGGCGGAGTCAACCGCTTCAAGGGACGCACAGTTCTGCATCAGTGTCAGTTACTGGACCACCCAGACCACAACAACAGGAGAAGAGTTGCTACAACTGTGGTAAGGTGGGACACTTGATGAAGGATTGCCGTTCTAGGCCTGTCGGTGTGACACAACAACCTCCGAGACAGAATCAACAGGGATCTCATAATAGACAACATCAAGGAGCAGCTCGAGGACGTGGACAAGCGTCTCAAGCTGGATCATCAGCACCACCTCAACACCAGGCGACTGCGAGGTTCTATGCTATGAACCCACCTGAGGCAGTGGTCAATCCACGGGTAGTGGCAGGTCAGATGAAACTTTTATATTCCGATATGTCTATATCCTGTGATGTATCTGTTCTGATTGATCCGGGTGCTACGCACTCTTTCATCACTCGTGAAGTAATTCGTAACTGCAATGTGACTGTTAGTCATAGGGCAGATAGTTTGTTGTTGGAGACTCCATTGAGTGGGTCTGCCATTTTGCAGGAGGTATGTTCTCCCTGCATCCTTTTCTTTTCTGACCATCGCATTCAAGTGGATCTTATACCACTTGATATGCAGGGATTTGATATAATCCTCGGGATGGATACCTTAGAAAGGTATAGAGTTGTCTTGGATTGTGAGTCCAAGTTGGCTGTGTTTGCTGATGAAAGCAACACATGGATCTTTCAAGGAGAAAGAAAGATTTTGCCCACCTGTCTTGTATCAGCTATGGTTGCTGATAAGCTGTTGAGGCAAGGATGTTATGCATTCTTAGCCCATGTGGTAGATGTTACCAAGGAAAGTTCCAATCCTGCCGAAGTTCCCATAGTCAGGGAATTCGAAGATGTGTTTCCTGAAGAACTTCCTGGTATACCACCACCTCGGGAGATTGATTTTGAAATCAATCTGATCCCAGATACAAAACCCATAGCTCAAACTCTGTATAGGATGGCGCCTGCCGAGATGGCAGAACTCAAGAAACAGCTTCAAGAGTTACTTGAGAGAGGTTTTATCCGACCGAGTACTTCACCTTGGGGTGCTCCGGTCTTGTTTGTTAAAAAGAAAGATGGGTCAATGCGGTTATGCATCGACTACAGACAACTTAATAAAGTGACAATAAAGAATAAGTATCCTCTGCCGAGGATTGATGATCTCTTTGACCAGTTGCGTGGTGCAACAGTCTTTTCAAAGATAGACTTGAGGTCTGGATATCATCAACTCCGTATTAAGGATAGTGACATATCCAAGTCTGCCTTTAGGACAAGATATGGTCACTATGAGTTCACGGTTATGTCGTTTGGACTAACCAATGCACCAGCTGCATTCATGGAACTCATGAATAGAATTTTTCGACCTTTCCTTGATCAGTGTGTTGTTGTCTTCATAGATGACATACTGATTTATAGTAAAGATGCTCAGCAGCATGAGCAGCATCTTCGCCAAGCTTTGACCTTGCTAAGAGAACATAAGTTGTATGCTAAGTTTAGCAAGTGTGAGTTCTGGCTGCCGGAGGTATCTTTTCTTGGACGTAATATCCGCCTCGGGAATTCGTGTTGACCCTGCAAAGGTAGAATCTGTCCTACAATGGGAACAACCGAAGACACCGACGGAGATTCGAAGTTTCTTGGGGTTAGCTGGTTATTATCGAAGGTTCATTAAGAACTTTAGTTCTATAGCTTTACCTTTGACCAAGTTAACCCGGAAAGATGTTCCTTTTTCTTGGAGTGATAAGTGTCAACAATCTTTCCAGTTGCTGAAGGAGAGGTTGACAAGTGCACCTGTTTTAGTGCTACATGAACAAGGAAAAGGATACGTAATTTTCTGTGATGCTTCCAAAAATGGACTAGGATGTGTGTTGATGCAGGATAAACAAGTGATTTCTTTTGCTTCCCGACAGCTTAAGAAACACGAGGAGAATTATCCAACACACGATCCGGAGTTAGCAGCTGTGGTTCATGCTTTGAAGATCTGGAGACATTATCTCTACGGAGAGACATTCCAGATTTTCACAGACCACAAAAACCTTAAGTATATCTTCTCTCAGCATGAGCTCAACATGAGGCAACCTCGCTGGATGGAGTTAATCAAGGACTACGACTGTACAATTGATTACCATCCAGGTAAGGCCAATGTTGTTGCAGATGCCTTGAGTAGGAAATCAGCAACATCAACCATGAATAGAGCACAACTAAACTCTTTAGTATGCTCTAGGAGAGATATGCTTATCTCTTTAAGGCAAGACAATGTACAGTTGAAGGTGTCATTGCTAGTCGGTTTGTTAGCTGAGATGCATATTAAACCTACCCTAAGAGAGCAGGTTAAAGAAGCACAGCTAGGTGATGCTGTAGTTCAACATATAAGATCTGAGTATGGAAATGAGAAGCAAGATGGGTTTCATGACTCAAAAGATCAAGTAGCTTGTTATAATGGAAGAATGATAGTGCCGGATGTGGACAACGTAAGGAAGTCAGTCCTGGAAGAAGCCCATTCTTCCATGTATGCTATGCATCCAGGGAGCACCAAGATGTATCGGAATTTGAAGGATCTATATTGGTGGCCTGGGATGAAGAAGGACGTTGCAGAGTTTGTTCTGAGGTGTCCTGTGTGTCAGCAAGTTAAAGCTGAACACCAGAAGCCTGCAGGGACAATGCAACCTTTACCCATGTCACAGTGGAAGTGGGACCATGTGACCATGGACTTTGTTGTTGGCCTACCCAGGACAAGCAAAGGACATGATTCCATTTGGGTAATTGTTGATAGGTTGACTAAGACAGCACATTTCTTACCTGTCAAAATAACCTATTCTGCTGAAAGGTTATCAGAGTTGTATGTTCAAGAGATAGTACGTTTGCACGGAGTTCCTGTCACAATAGTTTTGGACAGAGGTCCTCAGTTTACAAGTCGTTTTTGGGAACAGTTGCACAGTGCCTTAGGCACTAAGCTGAAGTTTAGTACGGCCTTTCATCCACAGACTGATGGACAGTCGGAAAGGACCATACAAACATTAGAAGACCTGTTGCGAGCATGTGTTCTCCAGTTCACCGGAAGTTGGGATCTACACCTAAGCTTGATAGAGTTTGCCTATAACAATAGCTATCAGCATAGTATTGATATGGCACCTTATGAAGCCTTATATGGTAGACGTTGTAGATCACCCTTGTGTTGGTTTGAGACTGGTGAGCACCAGTTGTTAGGTCCTGACCTGGTGCAGCAAACCACAGAAAAGATTAAAGTTATACAACATAAGATTAAGACTGCTCAGGATAGGCAGAAATCTTATGCTGACAAATGTCGTAGACCCTTAGAGTTCCAGGTTGGAGACAGAGTGTATCTTAAGGTCTCACCTTGGAAAGGGGTCCTTCGTTTTGGAAGGAAGGGGAAGTTAGCTCCTAGATATATGGGGCCTTATCCAATCATTGAACGGATTGGAAAGGTAGCATATAAACTAGAGCTTCCCCCAGAATTACAGAGGTTACATCCTGTGTTTCACATTTCTATGTTGAAGAAATGTCACCCAGACACCGAGTCAGTTCTACAACCTATGGAAGTAGAATTGAATGATGACATATCCTATGAGGAGGGACCAGTGTCAATCCTTGATAAACGAATTAAAAAGCTAAATAAGAAAGATATAAGTCTTGTGAAAGTCCTCTGGAACCATCGTGGTATTGAAGAAGCCACTTGGGAGTTAGAGGATGAGATGAGAAGGAAGTATCCTGCCCTTTTCTCTTAGTATGTTTTATCGATTTCGGGGACGAAATCCTTGTAAGGGGTGGATAATTTGTAACATCCCTGACCTGGGTTATGAGTTAACCCTAGGTGTTTTGCCTAAATATGTAATTAAATCTTTGTGATTAACTCTGAGCATGTAATTAAGTTTCTCAGAAACGTATATTTCAGTATTTGCTCCTTTTCATTTAAAGTTGTAGCATTGTTTTGATGTACAGGGACCTATGTGCAATTTACCCAGTTGAAAGGGTTAGCTTGCAATTTGCACATGATGAGATCTTCCTCTGATGTTGAGACATCATGAGAATCTCTTTGGCAAAGTTTGAGGGATTTCCCAAGCTAGAGCACCAAGGTGCAGCTGTGGAAGCAATCCCAGGGCTTGAAACCCTAATTTGGGGTAAAATGCAACTTACCCAAATAAAGGGATGCAATTTGTAAAGAATTTAATCTAAAGTATCTTTTTAGACTCTTGCCATCATTTAGAAAAGAAATGATGAGGAATTCACCTCAATTGAGTTATCAAGTTAAGAAACAGGCTTTGTGATTGAATAATCAGGGTACATGTGCAATATCCCTTTAAGTATGAACTTTATTATTAGATTGTTCTTCCTTGCCTTCTTTTCTATAACTTAAGATAAGGTTTGTCCTTAGAATAAATAGGAAGGGACGAGCAAGTAATAAAGGAAGGACTTAGTTGGAATTAAGGGAAACTTATGAACTAATGTTGAAAATCCTACCCCATGTATATAAGCTCTTCTTCCCTTAGTTGCAAGGGAACTTAACCTTCGTTCCCTTACTGTTTCATTTCACCAAAGACGACCAAGGACTTCCTTGGAGCTAAGGAGGACGAACAAGGGGTGCAAGGTAGGTTTAAACCCCTCTTCTTGCCTAATTCCATGGTTAGAATTCGAATTCAAGGTCAGCTTCATGGCTAATTCTCGAAACCCTATCTTTCTAGCCGTCTCTTTTCATCCTTCCTTGGAGTTTTCACCTTGGCCAACCTGTGGGAACTCAAGGACGCCATTAGAGCTTGGATATTGAAAGCTTGGAGCTCAAGAAGAAAGCTTTAGGCGGGTTTTATAACTCTAAACCGATGCTTTACTATGTGCATCTTTATATGCGTTTTGATGATAGCTCTTAGTATTTCCCTACTTTTCCCTACTTTTTTTGCAAGCAAACCCGTGGGATATCTGTACTGTTCTTGAGCTAGAAGATGAAGGCGTGATTTCCAAGAAAAACCCACCGCTTTTCTTTTCCTTAAACGGTCCTAACAGTTTGCTCTCTCGGACTCAAGACCGCGAGGTGAGCAAACGGTCTCGAGACCGCGACAGGGCAAACGGTCTCAAGACCGTTTGGCCCCGTTGACCGAGCGTGGACCGTATAAGAAATATGTTCCTAATTATATAGGATAATTACCCTCAAAATTTGGGAGACTAACTCCAAAGTAATCGGGAGATCTGACCTTTTTAAGTCACAACTTTAAATGAATTAATTACTGACTTTCAAACGGTCTGGAATTGCCTTTTTGGGCAAACGGTCTCAAGACCGTGTAAGGTCGTTGACTAAGCGTTGACCGTATGAGATTACTGTTCAAAATTATGTTAATTAACAACTCACCAAGTTTGATGGTCTAATTCCAAATGGGCTAAGAGTTGAAGGGCGAATACTAGGGCTAACCCTAGATAAAATCAGTACTGAAATTATGGTGACCTAATTAGGGTTTTTAGGGTTGATTGACCTAAACGGTCTCAAGACCGTTTGGGGGTCACCAAACGGTCTCAAGACCGCGAGGGCAATCAACCAAGACCGTTTGGAGGTCTGGGGTCAAGATTTGTTGACCAATTGAAGGTACAATTACATCAAATTACATTGCAATTAAATATTGACATGATCATCAACTCAATGGGTCAGACCTTGATGAATTTCCACTAGAATCCAAAATTGGATGGGCAAACGGTCTCAAGACCGTTTGGAACTCATCCAAACGGTCTCAAGACCGAGAGTACAATCACCCAAGACCGTTTGAAGGTCTAGGGTTGAGTAATTTGACCAATTGAGGACCCAATTGCAAACAAGTTATTAATTTAATCAAAATTCTGTTTTGTGGTTCAATCATGGTTCAACCCCTATCAAATCACCTTAGACTTTGATGAAATCTTGGGCTAACGGTCTTAAGACCATGTGGGGTCCACCCACATGACCTCAAGACCGTTTGGGCCAAGTTTGGGCCCAATTGGAGCTCAATTGAAGGGTTCAACCTTGTGTTGATGCACACTGTTGAGTGTTGATGGGTGAACATTGATAGGCCCTAATTGAATCGATTTCAACCATAATTGGTTAACCATTATGGGTCAATTGAATGACCAAGTGATCAAGCATAATCTTAATTGACTAAATCCATAAGTGGTCAACATAGCTTTGACCATTTGAGGGCTTCAACATGGGTTGACATTATCGGTTGCATCTTTGAGCCTTGTTGAAGGACCAAGCGGCTGAGACCATGTGGGCCTCGCGGTCTCAAGACCGTGAGAGGGCTCGCGGTCTCAAGACCGTGAGAGGGCTCGCGGTATCAAGACCGTGAGGGGGCTCATGGTCTCAAGACCGAGAGGAGGCTCGCGGTCTCAAGACCGTGAAGGGCCTCGCGGTCCTGAGGTCAAAGAAGGGCAAACGGTCTTCACGACCCTCGCGGTCTCAACTCAAATTGGTCTTCGCGGTCTCAACTTTAATTTGGACCAATGGGAGGCTTCGCGGTCTTGAACCCTTGAAGAAGCTCATGGTCTTGAAGCCTAAGGGGGCTCGCGGTCTTGGAGCTAGAAAGAGACTCGCGGTCTTGGAGGGTCAAAGTGGGCAAACGGTCAACACTTTCAACCGATCTCAATTCAATTAATGATTAATGATTGGAATTAATCAATGTGATTCAAGGTTGACCACTTTCAATCATTTGATGATGTAAATGGTTCAATGTTGCTTAAATCAAACCCTAATGATAATCTAGGATAGTAAGGGGTTATTTGACTAAGGTTTTTGACTATGATGATGATCAATGGGGTGAATTACCAAAATACCCCTGAAGGGTCAATTGAGTTATACCTTGCTCAATTCAAACTCTAATTACATGAGAATGATGTTTTTTTAGTCATAATGATTCTATCCAACTTGATCTAGTCTAATGTTATCATCAACCATTAGTATGATGAAAGAGAGAGTACTCTAGAGAGAGAAAGTACCCTAGAGAGAGAAAGTAACTCTAATCACATAATGGTGATGCTTTTGGCTATGTTAGCCTATGATGACTCAATCTAACCTGTTTTAGAGTGATGTTGACATCACCTAACATTATGATGAGAGAGAAAGTACTTCTAGATAGAGAAAGTACTTCTAGAGAGAGAAAGTACCCTTTTTAAGTGGAAACTCAAGTAAAGCATCTCCAATGCACATAAGTGAGCATAATTAGGGTATGGTCCACCTGTGTGAGATCATAGAAACCCTAATTATGATAAATGATGAACCTTCAACTAATCCAAGAGCATCAATGAAGATGTTACTCATACATGATGATGTTATGAGTTTAATTCACCTTATGTGAATAGTAAACCCTAATTCAAGGGTAATGGCATGCTTTTGAGTATTAAACTCTATTTGATATGAATTAGAGATTTAACTCTTATGACAAGAATAGGAAGTACATTCCTTATTGTTGCATTACCTTTATCAGTTGTATTAACCATGCAGGTTCTGATATGAAGGTAATCATATCCAGGTATGGATGTTGATGTTATATTCATTAAAGGCATGTTGTTAGCCTTATGAATAAGTAAAGTAATCTGATGCCTTGCCAGTGGCATGCTATGCTGATAATGGGCTATGAGAGCCATAAATACCATCAAGGTCATGCCTTAGAGATGACTTGTGATGAGGATAATGAGAAATGATGATTGATATGAGTTAGGCCTGTTACATTTAGTATTCTTCTTTTATAGCTGCTATGCTACTATTATTGTTTGAAGAACAATGTATGCTGTTAAAGAATACTGAATGTACCTAACTAATCAAGTATAATGTAGAGCCCTGATCATAGATCCATCATTGTCAGAAATTAAGTGATGGTGAAACAGGTTTTCCTCAGGGAACTCCTGGAGCACATACTTTTGAGTATGTGGGGTACATGGATGTGTAGAACCTTACATCCTAGTGTAGGAAAGTGATGTAGATGTGGAATCCATCCATCCTTCACTATAGTTCCATACCGTATCAGTGGTAGGTAAACATGAAACCTCCTGATGACGAAGAAAGCACAGATATCCGTATCAGTGGTAGGTAAATATGAAACCTCCTGATGACGAAGAGAGTACAGAACGCCACTGTGACTCTAGAATAGCGAAGGACCAGTTTACCCTGGTGAGCTATAGTAGTAGAGACACGAGATGTCCTACAAGTGATCCTCTTACTGACTGAGGAAGGTGAAGGTCATGAGAATCCGGCTCTCTTAATGACCTATGTATGATACTGATGCGGCTTCGCAGCGATCAGTTGGAGTATGAGTGGTAAGCCTCATCTCCACAGGGCATAATGTTGTTTGTAAAACATATTCAACCATGTAGTATAACTTGTTAGAGATGACTCCAAGTTAGTTGATTGATGTTACATTGCAATAATGTTGATATTCTCCATATCTCCTAAATTGTAGAGATCTTGTTATACCTGCAACTGTTACAGAATGCTTTGAAGGCTTTACTGTTTAAAATAATCTTTGATGTTATAATAAAGCTTCTGGCGAAGAGTTATAACTCTCGCTGGGACAATTATGTATAATTGTCTCACCCCGTAGGCTTCAACTTTTTAGGTGGACGTCGGAGATGATGGAACCAGCCTACAGGTGATCAGTCTCAGCAGCAGCACCAGGGGCAGCAGTAATCTCAGGTGGAGATTTGTCCTGCCATGCGGTGTAGTTAGAGTCAGTCCTATGTGCCCTCTGTACTCTCAGGTCTTGGAGTCTTGTGTTATGTGATCTTGAGATTTTGTATCTTGATGTATATAATTACTTAAGAAGTAATTATCCTGAGATGTAAACAGTTACCTCTCTTTATGAAAGGAGTTTTTATGGATACAAGTTCTTATCTCGAAAAGTTTTAATTTCCCGTGATTTTTGTCTTCCGCTGATTACCAATCCGCTTCCGCTAAGTTTTAATCGTGTTTATGTCATGGTTTGGAGATCAGAGCCCACATTTACTTGATTCGATTCATATCTTCTTTTATTGATCATTAGTATCCATTTAAATATTTGTAGTTCACAATTTGTCGTCAGGGCAACTAGACTATATATTGAATTGTAGAAAACGGAAGGCATGAAGCCCATAGATACTTTTCATTCACTTCATACTTGTCATTCACTGGGAGAAGGCGGCTTATATAATAGGTAAGTTATGAGTAGGAGAAACTATGTTTGCTTGTTTCTTTTGTGAGCTATATCTCAAAACTTGTATGTTTCTTTGTAGGTATCCATGGTGGTTCGCACAAAGTGGATGCTACTATCAACTTGATGGCACTTGAGATCCACAACATACAAAAGTACAGAACGTATGGATTATGAGAAGAAATGCTAATATGTTCTTATCCAGGGGATTCGCCAACCAAAACTACATACATGAACCTCTACATGATGTTGCCAACTGGAAAGGTTGCAACTCTTGTGCTTAGTCCTATGTGTTGAGAGCTCTGGGAGTTGATGAGGACATGTCACATACCTTGTTTGGGATTGGAAGATTCACCACTAAAGCTGAGATTCATAGGGTTGTTGAACTCATTGTGAATTAGGTGAAGGAACTAAGGGAGATGAGCCCTCTTTATATTGTGCTTTGTAGTCTGCAGTGGATAGATGTAGTCAGAAGAAGATATTATATACATGTGTCTTTTTTCCATGCATATTGTAAAATAGGGGCCAGGTTAATGTCCTCCCCATGTGTACTCATTTTTCAAATATAAATAAAAGTATCATTGGTGACATTGTAAGCACAACTCGGTCTTGAATAACATTCATCTGTTTTCTTATTGAAAACCACTCTATATAGGCAAGTGACTGACTGGATACATAATGTCTCTCACTACATATGTATGTATAGTACATGGTGTCTTTCACTACACACTAGCTATAATTACATGTGTAGCAAGTGCTAATTTTTGTTATACATGAACTACAAATACAAATTGTAACCAATGCCATCTCTCCCTACATATCATAGGTACAAATTGAATTGTAGTCATACATTTGGCTACAATTGAAACTACATGTTTATGTGTAAGGACATTTTACCTACAATTAGGGTTACATATGAATTTGTAGCTAGAGGAATAACTAACTACAACTTTAAAAAATGTATCCTAAACAATTAGCTACACGGGTATTAGCTATATATTATAAATGTAAGGATAAATGTAGCCAAAGCTTTTAGCTACAAATTTTGGGGTTTTCGCTACAATTTTTTTTGTAGTTAAAGACCATATTTTTCGTAGTGCCTAGAAGGAAGTAAATCGAAACCCTAGATGCTTCTTCCAAGTAAATCGCCTTCTTTTTCGACCTTGGACATGTTTTCCATAGAAGAACAGAGAGAAAATGAGTCTATTAGTAGGAGGGAAGTAGAAGAGATCAAAATCTTTGTTTTGGGGGATAAGGTTGAGAAGAAGCATGAGGTGTACAAGCAGCTCTCCATGTGTCCATGACTTAAAGATTGCATGGAAGAGAAAGAAGCAGGTCCACCAGATGTTGGGGATTGTTGTGCCATCGGTTGATGGTATCCTAAGACAGTCACCAGATGTTAGTCGAATGTTATGTTTTTTTATCATGGTTTAGGTCTAAACATGGGTGAAGCATCAGTTGATCATGTCCATAAGTGAACCATGGGTTCAACTAAACCAAACCAGCTTGAACCATTGACCTAGGGCCTTCTAGTGAGGAACACTAGTTGTTGTCCACTAGATGATGCCCAAGAAAGTTGATCCATCAGTCAATAGCCTTTAAGGTGCCTCATCCATTGTGTGTGTGTGGGGGGGGGGGGGTAAACCCTAATTCAACATAAAATGAAATCTCCTCCAATTCAAGTACAATTGAGCACCCCATGGCTCAAAAAGCTCAATAATAATGAGAAAACATCAAAGGAACATAATTGATGTGACAATTTGCAAATAAAATCCTTCAATTGGGTAAATTGCAGAAAAGTCCAAAATGTACATAAAGTTGCATAACTTGCTCAAACAGTGTCCAAATTGGACCAAATTTGAAATGTAAGCTTCTCTTATGATTCTAAAGCATATAAAAAAGTTATATTAAGGTTAAAATCATTAAATCATGGTAATGAAGCTTTTTCAACATTTTAAGCAAGTTCAGGGGCCTTACACTCACACTTGTTTGGAGCAATATAATTGTTGAAAAATATGACTTCATGTCCCAACTAGGGGGTATGGTGATCACGTGCCTTAGGAACCCTTGTAATATCATGTCTATTGTTGGTATTTGGGAATATAGGAAAAATCAATCATTCATCTCAACATTTTTTAATGAAATAAATCCCTTCAATTCCAATAACACATTTTAACAATTGGTAATTGTGTGTCTGTGGCAACAAACTTTTTTCATGACTCTAGATTCCAATGGATTCCCTAGATATCCCAATTCTTGTTAATGATCCCCACATTAGATCCAAAGGAATCTTCCAAGATAAATGCTTGAGAACTACCAAGTGAGCGACAAATCCAAGCACATACCCTTTTAATCTAGGTTGTCAACCCTCATTAGTACAACTATGTACAATATTACTCTTTGAATTCTCAAACCAACATCACTACTAGTTGAATATCGTATTGATAATGTAATCCATTAATTTGTAGTTTGAGACCCTACTACCATTCAAATGATAGGTCTAGTTTTGTTCGGAATGACAAGTTTGTACATGTGATGATAAAGTTCATAACAAATGATGAATAACTCTTAGGTGTTTAGCAAACAAGAATGGCAAACGATTATGTCAATATGAAGCTATCTTGTCTCTCCAAGAAGGCAGCATGTCCGTTCTCATTGATCATGTTCAACCACTATTATGTTACTTAATTCTGTGCCCAAATAGATTCCTACCAACTTCCTGTTCAAACTACTAGAACCATAGATTGTTTTGGAATTACCCTTTTCAATGGTTAATCCCTAGCCTATCAATGTGCCATAAAACTAATGTAAGAAAGTATAAGATGGAAAATATGATTATATTGAGATCTTTATAAGAGGTTACAAAGTTTGTATAAATAGAAGTCTAGACAGGATAGCACTCCTTTAGTCAATAATACAGGACTAAACACATAACCCTCTGATACTCCCCATCAATCCAGACTATGTGTGAAATGCATGTCCAGCTTGGCAAGGTAAACTAAAAAAATAAGCATACTAAGCCCATACAAAGAAAACACTCATTTATTCTTGTTGCCAAGATGTTGCTTGGCTGTCTTGATCTGTCTCTACCAATTGTTCTTATTATGCAAGTTGAGTGATTGGAGTTGTTGCATTGGGGCCTTCATACTAAAAGATTATGTGCAAACTGAGGAGGAAGAGGATTGGGAAATCTACAAACCTTCTTTCTAGAGGATGGTGTGGCCAACAAGAAGGAAGAGGGTTGAGATGTCCTGATCTTGAGTGAACCGTGGTAGTGTCAGAGGAGGTGCAAGCTCAAGAGCTAGTGTTGTTGTTTTTTGGATAGAGATGCAGATGACGATGACGATGAGTCTGAGTCATGAGACAGATGACAAATGAGTTAATTCAATATGTAGAAAGAGGGTTGCTACATAAGTAAGATGATTTAAATGAAGGGATGGCATTGCGGTTGGAGTTGCCACATTAGAGCGGCTATAGTCTAGGGACCTTCTTCCTAGCAAGCGATGTGGATGTAGAGAACGAAGAGGATTGAGAAGTAACAGGAGAACATGATTGATTCTTCTACCATGGAAATTGCAGAGTTGGTGGTGTTCTCACTCCCATTGGAACAACAACATCATGTTGGAACTCATGATCAAGTTGCCTATGTGGCACACCCGACGTCAGATGCACCAACTCTTGAGTAGACTATGGGATGAACAATGAAAAACTCAAATTATAGTGTTTGGTGGAGGGGACGGGAGTGGGAGAGAGAGAAATTGTGAGAGAGAGAGAGAGATAAGTAGGTTTGGGATAGTTGATAAGAAATGAAGAAAGGGAGGGAGGGACGAATGGGGAAAAGAAGACAAATCAATTGGATAAAGAAATAGAATTTCCAATGAACTAGACGCAAAAAAGAAAGAAGAGGAAAATGAAAAGAAACTAAAATATTTGATTATTTATCTAGAAGAAAAGAAAATTAGATGGGTTTCAGTGAGAGAAAGGGATGGGTATCATAGGTTTCAATGGAAAAGAAAATGAAAGTGTAAAACATGTGGAAGTTGAAAGAGCAACAAGAAGAAGTGCAACATAAAAGGAAAGGGACAGAACAAAATTGTTGTTTATAGGGAAAGCTAGGATTTGACATTTATCCGGATTTTTTTTTCACAATACTAATAAATATTGCTTCGAGTGACTTTTTTTCACAATGTTGATAACTAAGATAGGAAACTAATAATGCTATTAAACAATAAACAAAGGAAAATTATTGTTATAAACGGAGAAAGAAAATAGTAGAAGGAAAAAATATTAACAACAAAAAAGCCTACATGGCAGTATACCAAGAAAGATAGACTGACGCCCGTCTATTAGGAGTCTCCTTTTTCTCTCTCTTATAGGGTCTTTGCTTTGATACCATATAAGATGACAAATATTATTATATTAAGATTCTCATAAGAGATTATAAGGCTTGTATAAATAGGAGTCTAGAGTACTTTTGTATTCAACAATACATGACTAAACACTTAATCCTCTAATAGCAAGCGGTAACATTACGTTGGAAGTACAGTTTCATGATAATTTCACAAATAGTTTCGGCATGAGGGTCTATAATTTTATGTGTGTCTCTCCATATCAGAACCTGATTCCTAGTTGCACTACAATAATTTTCCAAATAGACAAATTTTATGTGCTTTTTTTGAAACATGTCTTGAGTTTAACACATATAAGAGTAATCAAATTCAAGATCTCCAAAATCCTATAAAGTTAACTCTTGTTTTTTTTTGTTGTATAAACATTTTGTGGAATTGATATGTTTGTAAGCACGTAGATTCATTCCAGTAGGATTTTAACGTCCCATGCAATTTCAAGTGGAAGTGAAATGCATAACTTCCATTACCATTAACGGCACATGTTGTTGTCCGACTTCCTTCCATCTTAATATAATTTTTTATTTAAATTTCAGATAAAATATTTTTATGAATAAATTACAATTTAAAAATTACTGAATTTCAGAATGTGAAACTAAACGTAACATTATAGGAAATGCAATCCAACGCCGCAACATCTACCAAATCAACTTCAAGTGGGCTTGGATGTGGTGGTGGCAGTGGGCTTGGATGGGCTGGTAGTAGTGGGCTTGCCGCCAGCGTAGGCGGACATGGCTTTGATGCGCTCGTGTGACCCAATGCTATCAGCGCCACCAAGCAGCCTCAACGGTTGTACACGCTTTTCTGGGTCCGGCGAACAAACAGGATCCGAAGAATGTGTGCCTCCACGACGCGCATCTGGGGCGCGAGCCGAAGGTAGAGGATGGACGTCAGACTCCGGCAAAGATTGGGGTTGATGGTGCTCATTGGGTGGAGGAACGCGACCCCAACAAGCTGAGAAGAAGCTACCCTATCACGGAATGAGAAAGAAAAATAACCCAAGACATTCATGGACCATATCTATGCGAAGCTGATTATCTCAGGGGAAAATACTATTTGCTTGGAGTTATCTAAAGGCAAAAAAATCTAAATGACACATTTGCCAATTTTAATTACCTAAATGGCACGTTCTTGAACTTATTATTCAAAATGGCACATTTTGGAGCAATACGTCCCCTGTTGGGACGCATTGCTCTCCCGCGAGGCAATGCTTCCCGGCGGGGGACGCATTGGTCCCACAGGGGGGCAATGCGTCTCGAGCCGTGACGCATTGCTCTGTTGTAGGACCAATGCGTCCCCCGCCGGGACGCATTGCTCCAATGCGTCCCAGCAGGCGACGCATTGGTCCTACAACAGAACAATGCGTCCCGAACTGGGATGCATTGCCCTTCTGTGGGACCAATGCGTCTCCTGGCGGGACACATTGCTCAATGAGTCTCCATGCAGGACGCATTGGAACAATGCGTCCCCATGCAGGACGCATTGCTTTTTTTAATCATATTTTTGCAGTCACTGGTATTGTTTCATGGTTATTGATATGTATATTAATAATATTGATTATATTTATACATTTATAATTCATTCACTTGTATTTGGATGTCTATAATATACTCAATTATTATAAATTTGTCAATTTCAATAGGTCGTAACATGCATATGGAATATATAAGTGTATTACAACCAACATTGGTTGGTTCCTAATTGATTATATAATATGAACTTAATCCAAAAAAATGAGATAGAAATTAAAAACAAGGTTAAAATATGAACCAACATGACGAGAAAATAATACACAACAAAACAATATGATAGATCCACAACATGATCCAAAATGAACCAATGTGATATCATAATATGATAGATCCACATACAATAGATGTCCTCACAAAGGCATACATACAAAACTGTACAATATATAAAAAACTAAGTATGTCATCCTCGCCCATGACGTCCTCGCCCACGTCCCTCTACATCAGGATCCTCTGTACCGATGTCATCTGGAGACGGCTGAAATGGGGACAATTGCGTAGGAGGTTGCTGGCGAGCATCAGGGAAGAAATGAAAAGGTGGAGGTGGGGTGAGGGGTCTAAGAAAACCAGGATAGGATGCATCAGGTGGGTGCATCCTGAGAAATCAAACGGAGTAGGTGAATATGTGACATAAGATGGTGGTCGGCTCTCGGGAATAATTGCTTGTGGGAATGGAGTGTATGGAGCAGAAGAAGAACTTGCTCCATGGTATGATGGTGGTTGAGGTGGGGTGATGAATGAGGAATATGAAGCAGCTCCTGAAAAATATGGCCCTGTCGGTCCCCATGACATGAACTGAGAAGTGGGAGTGGGAGTGGGCTCAACAGTAGGAGTAGGAGTAGGAGTAGGAGTAGGAGTAGGAGTGGGCTCAGGGGCTGTGGTATGAGTGGGTATGAGATCCCACGGCTGAGCATAGTCTGGAAGACTATCAAAGTAACTCCCCTGGATGTTATAGATGATGTCTCTGATCTGTGCAGGGGTGTGCTCTACTGCCGCTCGGATCGCCATCTGTGTTTGTACCTGTAAAATAAAGTATGTACACATAATAAAGACCAATTACATATATTACAAATAACAAAGATAAATAATAACAATTTGTAAAAGAAAATAATAATGATACTCACAAATTCCTGCTGACGATAACTTTGCGGGTAGTATATGCTTGGAGGCATAGCTGGAGGGGGCACGATGTATTGTGGATGATACCATGCATAGTGAACCTGAGGACTGAAGACTGTATCAGCTGGTGGAGCGGAAACTAAGCTCTCACGTCTGTTGTTCCATATCTGCACCTCCTGCCTATAATGAAGCATCCAATCCTCAGCCGCATGACCCCTCACATCTATCCGGCTAAGCTTCGGCAGCTCAAGAGTAGGTTGTACTTGAACAAAGCCGAACTGTCCAAGTACTCTGTCGGGAAAGTGCCACTCCACTATTGTGTAGCACAACAGAGGCACTCGTGCCAACCAAATATCACTACCATCTCTACAAATGGCAGGCAATCTCTCAAGAACCTCAGCAGTTTAAGGAGTCAACTCTATCTGTTATTCATATAAACAATGTGTATCATATAAAACGGAGTAAATTGTAAATAAATAAAACATACCATACAACATAGGTAAGTAAGTTATACCTGTGAGGGAAAAATCTGGTCAAATGTTTAATCGTAAAATTGAATTGTTCCCCTGATAGTTTGACTCCTTTGGACAAAGGTAGGCCACCTATTAAATTGACAAACTAAATTTAGATAAACACTACATAATATTTGGACAAATAAAAAAATTAATTGTGTTGATCTTTAACCTGTAACCCAAGGGAACATCTTCTGGCCAATCATTCCAGCGCATTGCAATTGTACCTGGGCGTCTAATTCCCAACCTCTCCCAACACCACAGCTGTAATAGGCACACACAACCTGATAGATGGCATGTTCTCCTAGACCGGGTGGTTGCCTTATACAACTCCCTATATAAGAAAGCTAGAGTTGCAGCACCCCAAGATAGAGTGCCACAACGTTCAAAATCGGACACAAGAGGGAGGTACCTAACATGAACTCTATCCCCTGTACTATCTGGGATAAGGTAAATACCTAAGAAATATAAGAGATATGCCCTAGTATACCTTGTCCTCATTTCTACTTGTTGTTCTTCATCACCCGCGGTAAGATCCATATCCTTGAAGGTCTCACGCAACCAAATCAAGGAGATATGCCCCTTAGTCATCCCATCTGGTGCATCTCCTAAGAAATTCTCACAAAGGTGAGTCCATGAAGAAAATTGTCCCTCATCTACACCTAAAGGATATGAAGCTATAACCGTTGGGCCATCAATCCTTAGGCCTAAAAGAACTGCAACATCCTGAAGAGTGACACTCATCTCAAAAGGGGGAAGCCTAAAAGTATTGCTAGAGTTGTCCCACCTGTTAACTAATGCAGTGATTAAAGTAGGGTCAAGGTGGATACATGGTAGCCTATGAACAAGCCCAAAACTAGCTATGGAAATATTGTCTAAAACATCCTGGTCAGTAATAGGCCATTGTGCCAACATAATGTGGTACTGGGAGAGTCGGTAGGTTTCTTGTCTAGGAGCCATATCTATGAAAAGTGAAAATATTACATTAAACGAAAAGTGAAAATATTACATTAAATGAAAAGTGCAAAAATTACACAACATGAACAACATGAATTACATGAACAAACAATATAAAAATACAACATGAACTACATGAAATTACTGCATTTGATTCAGTATCTCATCTAGAGGTTCATAAAATGGCCACACTTGATGTACCACTCGATGTATCTCTGGATGTGATACAGCTAACTAGTTTTTTACTTGTTCGTTGATTGGCATTGCTTTTTGTTTTGTGTGATCCCAATACCAACCAGGTAGCTCAAGAAGTTCTTCATACATGTGAAACATTTGCTTTAAAAATTTCCAATGAAATTTTGCTTGTTCTTTTGTCACTATAAATCCTAACTTGTTGTGCAACAAATCTGGTACGTCATTCCAGTCATCATCCAATAGAGTTTGATGAGCCATTTTTTCCTGTAGGCACTTCGTAGCTATTATTTAGATTAACTCTACGGACATGTGAAATGTCCATGTCCTTCTATGAGCCATCTATAGAAAAACCATAATAAATTCATTGTTTTAGTGAAATTGAAATTGCAAACATTACATGACTTTAGTGGAATTGAAATTACAAACATTACATGAATTTAGTGAAATTGAAACTGCAAATATTACATGACTTGAGTAAATTGAAATTGCAAACATTACATAACCAGCCATCATATGACACTAGGACAAGTGTGTCTATTATGGCCCTTTCTACCACACTTATCACAGTGATATGTATACTGATTTGGATCAACATCCATAGTTGAATGCCTTCTCTTTTTCTTTGGTCTTCCAACTTGCCTTCGTTTCCTAGGGGGTAATAAGGGATAAATACCTCTACTTTCATCAAATTGAGGCCAATACCTCTTGTCGGGAATGCCACGAAATTCAGTTCTGTATGCATTTAGATAAGCCTCATTTGTATAATATGTACTCACAAGTGCATCAAGATCCCAATTGACAGAGTCTGTATCTACCCAAACATGAGAGCATGGAAAATGCCATTGTTGTGGAAAACCACAGCTGCATTGGCTGCCACCATTTGGACGCACTATTACTTGAAATTTATATCCATCCATGTCACCAACAAGCCATTCATCATTGTTCACACGGATGTGTATTGTCAATTTTTTTGCATCCTCTCGAACATTATAAAGGTTATCATGAACCTTAAAGGCCCATTTAAATCCATCTTGTGCACGTTTATTTGCGAGATTATGCCTATACAGCCACATGGTCACAGAGCGATAGTATGTGGCAACAATTAACGCTTGTATTGGCAAACCTCTAACACCTTTTAAGACTCCATTACACCCTTCAACATGATTGGTAGTCAATGACCCATACCTGCAACCTATGTCATATGCGAGAGCCCAATGTACTGGATTTTGGCCTAATAAACACGACTTCGATGCTGGTTCTATGATTTCTATAACAGTCATATGACGATCAAATTCATGTGTATCAGTTGTGGATCCCACCTTCCACATAAGGTCCCTCAACTCCTTGGACTTGAACTGCTTATGGAAGTTCTCCCGAAGATGTCGAAGACAATAACGATGTTGAGCCCAATGAAATTTTGATTGAAGGGCTGGAAAAATCCCACTCATTCGATCAGAAATAATACACAAGTTTGTACGTCATGGAATGATTGGAATACAAGTTTGTAGAGAACCAAAGAACCACTCCCAGGAGTCCTTATTTTCTTTCTCGACAACAGCAAAAGCAAGTGGAAATAGACCATTATCAGCATTTATGCCACATGCAAGGAGAAGTATGCCAGTATATTTTCCTATTAAAAATGTGCCATCAACAGTAAGAACAGGCCTACAATAGGCCCAACCCCTCACAACTGGACCAAATGCCCAAAACACCCGCTTGAATCTACGAGTGCCTTCAGTTTGAAGGGTATAATCATCAATAAGGTGGGCATATATAGTTCTTGGAATATATTGTGTCAGAGAAATTAGGAACGGCAACAAACTATGATATGATGATTCCTAGTCTCCAAATATTTTACAAACAACCTTCCTCCTCGCTAGATATGCCTTCTTGTAAGATATATTGAGCCTTAGTTCAGCATTCACCTTGTCACGAATTTCTCGTGTCGACATATCCAATCGTGATACTAGTATTGGCATTATCATTCGAGCAATATAAGATGTTGTGACTTGGTGATGATCATGATTCATAATAGTTAATTCACAATTGTGGCCTGCTTTACAACGTTTTATCTTCCACATGCCACCTGCTTTTTTGGACTGGCAAGCAGTCAATCTCCAAGGACATCGTTCATCATGGATACAAGCAAGTTTAAGATGACGATTATTTGAGCGTAATGTACGGTACTGGACATTCTTTTGTACCAACCATTTTTGGAGTGTCTCAACCAGTACAACTTTAGATGCAAATAAAGCACCCTCATATATAACAGCACTGGAAGGATTGTAATTGAGACAAAATTCATGACAAAAATCTTCCACCCAGTCATCATCTTGAAAAGCTTCATAGTTGGAATCAATGTGTTCATGTTGGGGCCATTGGTTGTCAAATATGGATGGAATATAACTCAATGCTGCAATAGAGTCAGGGAATGGATGTGTGCTCATCATCGGTTTCAGTCAATGACTCATCCTCAGGTGGTTCATTGTTATTACCACCTTCAATGTCACTATTGTTATCACCTTCATGATCACTATCATTATCACCTTCATGATCAATATCATTATCTCCCTCCTCAACCTCAACACCAATATTCTCAGTAGTAAGATTTTGAGAAAATTCAAGTGGTTGACTCCACTCAGCAGTTAAATTGCTAAGACTGAATTGAGGTGTAGGACTAAATTGAGGTGGTTGACTCCGTTCAGTAGTTAAATGACTTTGACAGAATTGAGGTGGTTGACTCTGAGAGAATTGAGATTGAAATTGATTCAATAGACTCATTAAACAAGGTTGTTGGTGGATATATGTTTTTTCAAGAAACACATCAATATAGACATCAGCTGAAAGTGATAACAAGGTTCTGTATGCATCATCATCATCAACTTGTACGAGCATATGATTTTCTCCTGGGAAAAGATAGGATATTTTGATAGAGAAGTGGTTGGGATTGATGTCAAGTGTTGTATAGATATATGATTTTAGTTCAGATAGGGTATTAATAAGTGAAATATTTATGGGTCTAACAGATCGACTAGAATAAGACCCATCAGAGAGAAATTGCCCATCATATCGCATCTTCACAATTCGTGAATTTGAACTAGATGTCATGTTCATATATTTTAGAATATTATATTAACATCAGAAAGAAATTCATATTTTATGACATTATATCAACATAAATTAATATTTTAGAGCAGTGACATCAATTTGGAATTAAATTTATTGGACTACTTTTTCTGTAACATTAACAGTGAACAACAATTAAGAACAACAATTTTGCTATTTTTTCAGTAAAATTAACTAACATTTCATAACAACAATTTTGCTAATTTTTTAGTAACACTAACATTTCAAAATAACAATTTTACAATTTCGAACAATAATTTTTCAGGTATTAAGTAGCCTTCAATTGTCATTTTCTACATCATTATTTCAGTAATGTGCAATTAAAGAGTAACAATACAATTATTTCAGTTGTAATATTTCGTACTAAAGTTAAGTTCATATTTTGAAAATTAAAATTTTGGTAGAATAAATACCTGAAATGGAGAGTTATGTGTTGACAATCGAAGAATAGAAGAAGAGAAAGAAGAAGCTCCAAATAGTCTCCGAGCAGCTCCAAGATCACTCGAAATAAGCTAGAAATCACCCAAAGCAATAGAAATCCGAGAAAAAGCTCCAGAACAATGGGAGTATAGAGCTAGATGAAGGAAATGAAGAATGATGTGAGTTTGGGGGTTGTTTTCGACCAATATATATAGGGGAGCAATGCGTCCCGGTTGGGGACGCATTGCGCCCACGTGGCACCGCCTGGCGCCGCGCGGCGGCCCCAACGGTAAAATAGTCGTTGCCCTGGGAGCAATGTGTCCCCGTCCCGGACGCATTACCCGCGTGACAATTTTTAGCCGTTGGGAGCGTCGCAGGGCGCGACGCATTGGTCCCACAAAGGGCAATGTGTCCTGATCTGTGACGCATTGCACTCATGTGGGGTCAATGTGTCCCCTGCTGGGACGCATTGCTCTCCCGCGAGGCAATGCGTCCCGGCGAGGGACGCATTGGTCCCACAGGAGGGCAATGTGTCACGGCTCGGGACGCATTGCCCTCCTGTGGGACCAATGCGTCCCCCGTCGGGACGCATTGCCTCGCGGGAGAGCAATGCGTCCCAGGAGGGGATGTATTGCTCCAGAAATGTGCCATTTTGGACAATAAATTCAAGAACGTGCAATTTAAGTAATTAAAATTGGCAAATGTGTCATTTAGGTTTTTTTGCCTTATCTAAATGGTACCATATCGGCGATAGCAGTCGAGTTGTTCAATCTACCGGAGGAATGATTCAGCGAGATGTGCTATCCTAGCGGCTGCACATTCAGGCTACTGCTGGTGGCATCGACATCAACGGTGGAAACATTCGACAGCTTCGATCGGCTGGTTTGTCCTTTATATAATTTAATGTACCGCGATTGAAACAACCGCTAGAAAAACCGCGTGGTTGACTTGACGTTGGTCGCACTTGCAGCCTTATTATTTTAGCTCGGTGTGCGAGTCACACATGATCCGGCTACTGCTGGCGGCAGCGACATCAACAGTAGAAACATTCAACAACATCGATCGGCTGGTATCAAAACCGTCGCAACTATATGAGAAATGTAGTAGCAGAAAACGAAGATAGTCCTTATATATATAATTTTATGTACCGGGATTGGACACCCGCTAGAAAAAGCCGCCGGGTTGACTTGACGTTGGTCCCACTTGAAGCCTTATTATGTTAGCTGGGTATGTTGAGTTACACATCAACCTCAGGCGCGTTTGATTGTATTGCAATTGAAAACACTGGAATCCAACTGCTCATTGTTTTATTTTTTCTATAAACTCGACTCAAAGGGGATGTCGCTAGAGCTGTTTGGTCCAGCCTTGAAGAGGCTCTAGACCTCCCTCTGTTACATAATAGCCTGTCTTGTGTAGGGGCCCTTAGTTGCTGTTGGGGCCGAGCCGCACAACATACCTTCCTGGGCACTTTGAGGGGGCTTCTCCCCCAGGTTTTAATCTGGAACCTTTTGAATGCCAGATGCAAGAGCGGCTTCTACGGGACCGTATATATGGATCCACAAAAGGTGTGGCGGGACTCAGTACACCTCTTCCACACCATGACGTGCGCCTCTTTCTACGAAGATGCATGAGCACCTCCTCACACCGTCGAAGCCTGGAGAAGACTGGTCATCCCAACGCCAACCATCTGTTCTTGGGCCTACACCCAGATTAGATGGGGAATGCCTACGGAGGGCTTGACCAAAGTCAATGTGGCTGCCAGAAGGTGGAAGACTAGAGGTCCAAGAACGTGCAACATAGCGGTGGGAGGCATTGCGAGGAAGTCTAAAGGAGAAGTCATTTGGGGATTCTCGTCTCCGGCTCTAGCCAACAACAAGATTGAAGCTTACATGGAAGCTATCTTCTATGCGGCCAATCTGGGTCTCTCGCAGGGCACGGCCATCACAGTGATTGAGACGGATCTGAGGCTTGTTGTCGACTTGGTCATTGGGGCGTTTGACTCACCATGGAAGATCAAGCACGTGGTAGAGGCCATTAAAGAGGTTATTGATAGGGACCGCATGGACATCGTGTTGGTGGACAAGGAAGCTAACCTGACCGTTAGAGCTTTAGCGGAATACGGGGATCCTAGACAGTTACCTTTTTGGATCGGGGTAAAAAACCAAAATAGCACGGTTTAATATAAATATGTACACGAATAGTATGAAATCAATCTTAATTCTGGAAATAGCCACTTTCTTCGAAAAGCGCCAACATCTTGGCGTTTTTATCGCAGCGGGTACAACTCAATCCGTTTGGTTGAGTGTTGCGGAATACGGGGGAGGGATCCTAGACAGTTACCTTTTTGGATCGCTGCCCCTTATGCCGCCCACGTTAGAATTCCATACTTTAGTGACTTACAAGGGTTACCCCACACCAAACGTGTAAAGATTAGATAGTACCAACCGGTTTTGCTCTCAGGGTTTTGTAATGCCTCAGGGCCTTTCTTTCCTTTGTGCCTGGACGGGAGCCAAGGTGAATATATGCTCACCTCCCGCTTAACTTAAATAAATAATTTTAAAAAAAAAAAAACTCGACTGCGCCGTGTTTATCAGCCCCATGTATTAGGTTTCAGAGCAGTATCAACCAACAGCGATCGAGATATGGAACTGCATGCACAAGTAATTCCCAGTACGTACAAATTGAGGAGACTGAGCCACCTATACGCGCGGTTTGTTTTTCGTAGCCCCACACTGGGTCAAATGGAACATGATATTATTGCGTACGATGCATGTCTTAGCTGCCCTCTCCTAAACCGTGCGTGATATATGTGACGACAAGGTTACAACCCTCCGTCACTAAAACTTGTTTTGAAGCTTTTGATGTGGGTGGCTTGGTTTGACTACTATCCAAACAGGCAGCTTCTGCTTAATCCTAGGGGCAGAACACGGTTCTGCAGTTTTCACCCTCATACACGTTTCCTTACTAAGCCTTACACGTGATATTGCCGCGTCGATTCCATATTTGGATTACAAAGTAGTTATTTAATTGTACTAAATGGTAATTAAGTTGCAGATTGATACCTAAGTTGTACTTGGTAGCCGGTAGTATAGGACATGTCCTATATTAATTTTATAGGACAACCAATCACAACATATTATCTCATTCTCACTCATCTTCAAAACCCAACACCCTAAAAAGTAAGGAGAGAGAAACATAAAACGTACACTTTAAAGCAATTCTATTGGATCCTACCATATTTGTATAGGACATGTCCTATAAAAAATGTGTCGGTTGTACTTGGTTGGAATATAAACTTCATCTACAGTTGTGGAGGCATGGATAAGACTAGGTCCCGCATTGCTCAATAGTTTTAATGGACTCATCTGCTAAAGTGACAGATGAGATAGGTATATGAGGCTTATTGGAGGAAAGAAGATGTTTCATAACAATCATACGTTTTGTGGCTACAGAGTACAATCTAGGAAGAGATAGATGCCAACATAGAGACCCTGATATTATTTTGAGTGGAGGCCACATGTAGTGAATATGTCGCAGGGATTGCATGGGTCACAAAATTTCTAGATCATATGGTATATGGAGGAGCTTGTTGAGAGGCCCGTAAAAGTTTCTCATACTTAGCTGAAGAGAGGGTGACATGTAGATTGTATGATCCTTGGGCAACATGGACAGACCCAGTTCCACGACTGATGCGGATGACCATGTGTCTCATAGCAAATCTCCTCCATGTGGCCCAACTTGTGGCAGAAAGTGCATTTTGGTCTCAGGGGACATCCACGGCCACATCCAGTGGCAGCAACAACGATTACCAGTTATAATTTAGTGGAGAAAAAATAAGAGCTGGACATTAGACTGATGGAACAAGAGAAGACATCTTCTATATTAGAAAAGGTGTCTCCAGCAAAGATGATGTTGCAGACTGAGTCATAGGATGGATGAAGGTCATTGAGAAACTTGGCAGCAAAAACATTGACCCACTCTTTATTTTGATCTTCAAAAGAGACTGATTGAAAGTAGTCAAGTTGTAGAGATGGATGACAATACAATCAAAATATTCATCAAGGGTCCTATATCTTGATTTTCACCAAACAATATATCCTAGACTTTATAAAGCTTGAAGGAATTATTTTCTTACATGTAGTGATGACAGGATGCATCCCAAAGTTCCATCATAGTTTTATAAAACATGTACATGGGTTCTATAAAAGGTTCCATGTTGTTATATAGCCAATTTTTGACTTGACTATTTTCTAGTTTTCAATCAGGGCTATCTGTGACAGGTTTTTCTATAAATTTGCCTCTGGATTTCGGGATGATTTAGATAGAATTCATCTAGAGCATGTAATTATTTTAATTGAGCTTGATTATGGAGATTGGAGTACTTTATGATCTGAGGTAAATCTTTGTCGTCAGTCTTTTCTTCAGACATGATGAAAATTCACACCAGTAGGACAACAGTGGAGAAAGATAACAAACTAGTCACATTGGTAGAACAATAGTGTCAAAATAAATCATATAGTCACACTAATAGAATAATGTTGAAGAAGGATATCACACTAGTAACACCAATAGAATAGTAGTGGAGAAAGATAGCAAATTAATCACACTGATAAAACAACGATGAATATGGACAATCACTAGTAAGATGCACCTTGAAAGGAAAGAGGGAGAAAGCCAAAAAGAAACACAGATGAATCACTATCACAAGAATAAGTCATTGTGATGGGAAAGGGTTATAGATCCATAACCATTAACAACACTCACTCATGTAAATAGGGATAATAAATGTGGAGGTACGTAAATAAAAGAGGGGATATGAATCTCTTACAACCTTATTTTTAGAAATGGATTGCTACAATGTCGAGATCAACACAACAACAACCATATCATATGGGTGATGAAGAACAAGAGAAGTACTAGTTGGATTTCCATAGAGGTTGAAAGTGTCTGAAAGCATCTAATCAAGGGGTAAAGGGTATAACTACAAAAGGGTTGGTGACCTACGACTCCTATATTAAAAGATTAGACAAAGTGGAGCGAAGATCCCCCCCAAGAAAGAGGGGATAAGGGTAGATGTGGCAACTTAGAATTTTCTCTTTCCTCATACATGTGCTATGCACTTCAAATTTACACTAATTTGTCACTATGACTCCCAATTTCTTGGTTTAAGTTGTTTTGATGACTTTGGAGTTAGTCTTACGTCATGAGAAATGATGATACTCTTTTTGATATAAAATCGATGTCGCACCTATATTATAAACCATCCTCTCTCATTCCCTTTTGATCCCTTATGTGTGTCTCACTCTACATTTATTTTGCGATCATTTTGTAGAGAACACTCTAACATTTCCAATGCATAAATTTTGTTCAATTTCGAGATAGGATGAGAGAGATATACTCATTTAAAGTTTCATTGAATGAACTTGATTTTTTGGCTATTTTTGACATGGATTTGAGCCTTAATGGGCCATTCTTGGGTGTGTAGCCCAGTAATGGTGGGTGCCTCCCCTTATTCCTTGATCAACATCAACGATCCACTTTGTTGATGTCTCGACAAACCCTGACCCTCAGATCTTATCCCATGGATTCCCCTTATGATCCAACGGTCCTGAACTCATCCCCAACCTTCGCATTATTCACCAACACAAGTAGCACTGACACCACCTACTCCAATGTTAGTGCCTCAAATCAACCCCATTCCCACCACTATTAGCTCCAGTTTATCAATCGTCTGCCTATAAAACTCACTCTTGAACCTTTTTCCCCTCTTTTCTTCAAGTTTTGTTAACCTTGGCACTCCCAACCGTCACCTTGTTCCTTCCCTCTCCGATCGATTCTGCCACCATAGTCATTTGGGCATCCTTTCTCTTGCCTACATTGGCAATTCTTGATGATAGTCTTGGGTCCAGGTGGTCATCCCTTGACTAGATGTCACCCTCAAGGGAGATTCTGAGCCCCAGATGCTACTTCCTTTTCCCATTCTGGCGAGCTCCAATCTGGAAGCTACTTGCCTTTCGTGTGCACAAGGTTGTGATGGGTGAGAAGGGCGAGCGACCAGCAGTCCTTGGGATCGATCAGCAATCTCAGGCGATCGCCCTATGGGCGCCAAACCGCAGTGGTCGATCGCAATGGACCAACCCTACTATAGTAGATCGCAATGGACCAACCCCAAGCATGGAGGACAGGCCTGGCTCGACGTCTCCCCAGGTCAGGTGGCTAGATCTACTCCCTCAATGGCCTGATCAACGGCTCAACATGAGCTCAAAAAGATATAATTTTCAAAAATTGATATATAATGACTCCTTGGTCCCTTTTGGACATACAATACATGATTTTTGATCTAGAGAACATGATCTACCTAATAAAAATACTTTCAAGACCAAGTTTTACTCTTATCTTCCTTGGTTTGCTAAATAAAGTCTCCTTATGATCTTTTGTGTATAAATCAAACTCAATCATGCACTCTATGTATAATTAATGACATATACTCTTTTCAAATCCCCTAAATCGGTAAATTTAATTCACTTTTGCTATGATTTAGGTCTTGGACCATCTATATATACCCTAATGACCATATTAACCTTCTATGTCTACCTTTGATATAAAAGTGTTTCTTTGATGTGCATACATGACATGACTTGGTCAAGTTTGAGAGTTTGGCTTAATTTGTCATCATCTAATCTTTCAATCTCAAAATCATACAATATTGTGATGATTTGTGAACCACTTGATTGAGCTTTCATGACTCTTTCCATGTTTGTCCCTTAAATCCTCAAGCACCTAGTTGTGCAATACAGTGACCAAGTAGACCTAGTTAGCTTCCATGGGATGAAATATGACTCTTATGCTAAACCCATGCCCTATCTTGTTTAAATCAATAGATTCATCACCCTTGTAGCACTAATACCAATTTGATATATCCAATGCTCTTAATGCTTGTATGACTTGGAAACATGGCCATATTGCATGAAATGGATCTAATGTAACAAATTATGATCTTGCATAATTTGAACATGATGATAATTTGATCTTTTATGTATCCCTTATATCCAAATACGATGTTGTCTTCATTTAATATTACTCATAATGTGGATGTACCACCTAGATCTAAGGTGTTGGTATGACTTTTGAATAATGTTGAATCATTGCATGCATGATTGCGGACTTTGGAAAGTATGCTTGAACTATTTGAAATGTAGATCTAGTGTAACATCCACATGACTCATATGATGTTTAGATATCTTTTCCCTATTGATATAAGACCCTCTTTTACATCTTGTTACATCTTAGGTTCCCATGGGATGGACCATCTTCAAAGATTTTCTCATATCTTGTACTCTACTTGCAAGGTATGTTTTTCTCTTGACCCTACTATGATATTGGCTTGCTTGTATGTGTGCTCGTATGAATGTTTAGCTAGTTAAATACTTGGTTGAAATGATGTTACTATGACTCCTACTTCCATGTTTAGTTATTATATGTTGAGAAAAGCTTTAAAATAAGATATATTAATCCATTACACAACCAAATGTTGATATAATGGATCAAGACACCTAGAACATGTTTTGTATAAAATTTTATTGTTAAGTTTGCTCGAGTTATTTCCACATCATGTTCATTATTATGTTTCCTAGACAATAAATTTTTGTATTGCTCTTAAACTATTTACATGCCTTTTCATGGGTTACTTATTGATTTAGCATTAATATGTTTTGTTTATCTAATTTTTAGTTGCTAAATGAGTATTCACTACACTGAAGATTCAAAGCTCTGAAATGAATCACAAATGTGTATGCTTGAAATAGAAATGGGTACATGTTTCTCTATACCCTTTTAGTATCTTGTTATATCTTGTTGTTACTATTTTTTTATAGATATAGTGTTTGTGTCAAATGTGTGTGCTATTCTATGGACAGGTGCCCAAACCCTACTGCCACCGAGTATGTAGTCAGTGGGGTACGATGAGGGTAATATACAGTTTCGTGATAGTAGACCACTAGGAATCACTGTTGGCCAAAGGACAGTAATTGTCAGCATTGGCACCCCCCACGTTAGCATATTGCTCCTAGTAGCACATATCGCCTGTGCATGTAGTAGGAAATGGGCGATGGCGGGCAACGGGCGTGGGTAGGGGTGGAAGCGGGAGGAATAAGATAAAAAGAAGAAAAAGAAGAATAAGGAGGTGGAGGAGGAGTATGAGAAGGAGAAGGAGAAGGAGAAGAAGAAATGATGATACTAGGAAAGAGAGGTTGTGGGTTACTCTTTGGAAATCGTGAGGTTTAGATAGATTCTCTTGATACCATGTGAGAAATTCTTATTATGAGAGGTTTAGGGTTATAAAGAATCATATATATAGTGTTGGATCAAGGTATGACGTATCTGGAACACCACATAACATAAACTAAATTAATGTTGATGGGATTAAGTAGAGGAATCCCAATTAGTTAATGGGTGATAATAGATAACATAAAATCCAAACAACAAACTCTTTTTAGGCCTATAGTTGTTGGTGTTATATGCAAGTTGGAGTTAGCTTTAAGCCAACCAAACCCCTTTTTTAGAGAAATATATTATGATTTCTAAAAGTATGCTTGTTTTAAAACACAAGTCCAAGAATAATAAATTGTTCTTCCACACATAAAAACAACTTATGCATGTGAAGAAAAAATTATGTGTATAGATAATATTAGAAATGTATTATTTTGTATCTTTGGTATTGGCGAGGTGGTTCAAGCAAAGGGAACGACTAATGTTATTAAATTCTATTACTTAATGGGATATGGGATACTATTTTAACAATTGTTCATATGACTACTACTACATATATAAGCAACTTCTCTAAATTGCAAACAACCTCTTGAAGAAATATTAAATTTACTCTACTTCAAATATAATGAAAAACTAGATTATTTTCAAAACTATTATTACTTTGTAAATGTCAATTAGTGTAATTCACATAACCATGAAGGGTTTTTTTCCAATGATTTTTCTATGATCAACCCTACACACTTCATCATTAATTATATCAACACATTTTATGTGACCAAATATAGACTTCACGTGGCATGCAATTTTATGAAGTTTTGACTCTTTATTTGTTCATAAAGATATAATAGAAAATTGTCTATCCTGAGACACCCTAGTTGGATATCCTATAGAGGGTACATGTGGGGCATCCAAACCCAATAATAATATAGTCAAAAGTCTCCAAAATACAATGAAGAAATCATAATCAAACAAAAACCATTTCTAAATATGGTATTCAAGAAGCACAATAAAAAATTATAAAATCACTTATAGACTGTTATTTAAAATAGTATAATATCCATGTATAACTTCTAGGCTGCACCATTAAAGTTTTACATGAATAGGATCTGAATAAAAGAAAATTTTGTAAATCATAACTAAACAAAATTAGGGAGACCATAAACGAAAAGGAATTTTCCATCACCACTAGGGATACCACTTGATCACTCATTAATCTTTCTTTTGTGGGTGGTCAAAGTTCTATTAAGTAGCCTAATGCTTTATCATGTTCCTCTTATTGTAATTAACTCAATAATGTCATTAGCAGTGGTCTTAACGTGATAAAGATTGAATTCAGATTTATCCCAAATTAGTGAACTCTATTTTTACTGACTCTTCCTATCCAATATAAGGAGTGGGTCTATGCATGTACGCCATTGGTTACTTTCTCACACACCATTGTACATACGCCCATATCCCATAAATATTTGATGCACCTAATCTTTTTTTCCATATGGTATCAGAGTGGTATGATCCATTCTAAACATCTTGTATCCCTAATTCTTCCCTTCCCTCTACCCTAGTTTCCCATACCTCTTGTTCCACTTATACTGCCATCTCATCTCTTCCTACCCCCTTCTTCTCCCCTATTGTTCGGTCATCGTCCCCTCTCACCTGACCCCTTCTCCCCTGCTGTCCCACCACATTCACACTACTATCCACCAGCACCACTCTACTTGTTGTTCATCACCTATTGGCCATCACCATCAAGCATTGCTCTGTTGTTGCCCATTCCCTCCCCTCCTCCATCTACTAGTCATAGACCAATCCCCACCCTATCGTAGAACCTCTTTACCTCCACATGTTGCGACTCACCACCCTCACACACATCACCCACAAACATTAGTCTTTTTCCCACCACCCCACAAGAAGCCACCCCACCACCATCCACCCCACAACCAACCTTCCCTCTATTCACCACCCCTCTACATGCCACCTCTCTTCACTTGCAAAACCAATCAACTGCATCGAAGCATCCTCCGTAGTTCACCACCTCCATCCCTCTCCCATATAGCCTCCTTCTTGACTGATCATCGATCAACCATTTTCAACTTCTAATGATATAAAACAAACTTTGCTTGATTCATCTTAAGAATTAAGGAGGGACATGTTGTTGGTATATATGCCCATAGAGCCATCCCAAGAGATTGCATGGAGTCAGATATTAATTAATCAATTAATGTGATTATTTGGTTAATTAATGAATTCTAGAATATTCTAATTAATCCATGAGCGTTTTAATTACGCAGTGTTTCTGTTTATCGACGGTTTTAGGGAACCCTACTTCCCTTCGTCTCTTATTTAAAAGAGCTTGACGGTCGATGTCTATATAAGATATTCAGAGAGGCTTTTCAGCTTACGCTCACATACGTAAACCCTAGCTGTCACCGTCCTCAGGAGAGAAAGGAGAGCACCGCGACGCTAGCACGCTGCTGCACAGAGATGACTCCTTTCCGCCAGCTTAGGAAGTGTGACGTGGAGTTCCAATCCATCTGTGTGGACAAAGTAGAGACGCAGACGCTGAGACGCCTGTATTCAGAGGACACCTATGACCATCCGTACATGCTACGAGTGGCATACATCACCGCACAAAAGGAGCATTGTCGGATCTTCCAATGATGCACTTAACGAATGGGAGAGAAGTTCTATTTGTGTAGGCCAGCATCGTTGCACACCATCGTGCAGTGGGACATCACCGGACTTGCTCTGCGATAATATATATCCCACAAACACTCTTTCTGAATACGCTATTTTCGACAAGATCCTATTTTGAGTTGCATGGAATTTTTGTTGCTTCCGTCGCGCATGTTTTCTCCACAAAATCCAACACATGTTCCCTCCCTTCTACCTTCTTCACATGTCATTATAATTGATGGTTTGTCATTTGTCACTTAATTAATTTCTTAATGCCCATATATCAGGCACCTCAACTCTACTGATGTTATTTAGGGTGGTCTTTCATGCCCCTCTACTACTTATGTACCACCTCTTTCTAGTAATTTGTATGGACTGAGCACAAACTAGGCTCAATCATAGCCTCTAATGATAGCTTAAGAATTCTTTGTTTGACCATAGTAAAATTGGATGGCTCTAACTAGCATACATGGTCGGACACTTTTGATTTGTATGTCAAGGTCGAAGGTTGGTACTTTGACCTTATTACTAATGTACCTGCTACTCTTACTAAGACTATTTATGAGAAAACTAACTAGTCCCATCATTTGTAGGTCAAAGGTGACTCAGGAGTGATGAATGAGATGGTCAACAATACATAATCTAAAATAAGTTAATCTATTTTAAGACTTTGAATGGCTAAGATTATGTAGGATCAATTATCTCATGTTTATTCACATCAAAAAAACCTTAACAAGGTATTTGAAATCTATAAAATATGTCTAAAAGGGATTTTCTAATTATATGTTAGTTGAGGATTATTATAATCGATGGTGTGCCCTTTGGATGAGTTTAAATTTTATCATCCCCTAACTTTTGACAATATTGAAATCCAAAAATAGAAAAATGAACTAAAATCGGTACAACTCCTTGTTGGACTACCTACTTCCTTTACATGAGTTATGGTTTAGATCTTGTTCAGTGATCCTCTACCAAAATTGTGAAATGTGCTTCAATTTTTCCAACACATCCAGTCTATTTTTCCTTCTTGAATAGGTTCCTTTGAGATGTCGGCTCTTGAAGTATGTTTTGGTGACTCTGGCCGCCGAAGAGGTCATGGACATGGTAGAGGACGTGGTCATTTTTTACCATCTAGCCCTCCACATGACTATCCCCCTTCTGGACCGAGACATGGTCAGCACTGCATTGACCTAGAAACGTCCCCCCTCGTGAATCTCTTTACTGTAACTTATGTGGGCCAAACAATCACATCGGATATTGTTCTCGGTGAAACATGATTACCCCAGCACATGGACAAATCAGACATTTACCGACATACTGAGTAAGAATCGGCCCAAACATCACTATTTCTATGGACTTGGTTTCAGTTGAATTTAAAAAACTTTTTCAAGATGAACTCCTAGCTCCAACAGTCGCTACATGCCCAAATGGTGATTCTACTTTTTGCCATCCTTGATGCCTATGCTAAAAATAAATGGGTCATCAACTTTTTTTCTTCTACTCCTATTTCTGGTAATTCTAGACTTTTTTAGGTATGAATACTACTACTACTATTTCATCTATGACTGTTGTTAATGGAACTCAATCCACAGTACATGGGGTTGGTAGTATTTGAATGACAAATAACTTTTTGCTTGGATCTTCCTTATATGTTCCTCACTTTCCTCCAAAAATTATTTATGTAAGTAAAAAGGACAAACAACTTAATATTCTATTACATTTGACCCTGATGGATGTGTATTTCAGAATCCCGCATCAGGATAAGGATTGGTTTGGGCCATGAGGGACTAGACAACTTATACTATATAGATGATCCATAGATTGTTATAATTTGTTCTTCATTTGTTTATGGACTTTAATGGAACTAGTATTAGGACATCCATCAGCAACCAAGCACAAAAATTTAATTCCTTTTGTATCTAAAATGTTGTTTAAATGTGAAGCATGCTAGTTAGGAAAGAAAACTCGTTGCATTTTTCTAGAAAATGACTCTATCCTCAAAATCTATTTTTAATATTGTCCATGTTGAAATATAGGGACCATGTTCAATCACAAGTCTAACTAGATTTCATTATATAATTACCTTTATCGATGATTACTATTAGGCTACTTGGTTATTTTTACTAAATGACATGACACATGATCTTGACACTATTATTGCCTATTTTGCTAAAATTAAGATTAAGTTTAATAAGCCCATCAAAGGTTTCTGGTTGACAAAATCCCCATAATTCATGCATCACATTGTTAGCCTTTTTTGTAAAAACCTTGGCACCATTCATCACATGTCAAGTTCTTACACTCCTCAATAGAATTGTGTTTCCAAGCCTAAGAATATCTGCCTCCTTAAAATTGTTAGGACAATAATGTTTTACTATCATATCCCTAAGCATTTTTGGGTTGATGTTTTCTCCATTGCATGTATTTTGATAAATCAAATGCCTTCTTTTGTCTTGAATAACCCAGTCACATGTAGTGTTTTGTACCTCATAGATCCCCTATTTTCAATGATACCTAGATTTTTGGTACTGCATGTTTTGTGAAGATCTTCAAACCAGTTTACCCAAACTTATCTACAAAGTGCATCTTCTTGGAGTACTTAAGAACTCAGAAGGGATACAAATGTTATGATTCAGATGCTAAGAGATGGTTTGATAGTACGACTGTTGTATTTTGTAAGGATATATTGATTTTTCTACTATGAGTTTGACTCTATCTCTTATTGATACCCCTCTACTTGTTCACATTGAGCCAGAATCTCCAGAACCTAATTTATTTCCAATAATGTTTATCTCAAAGTTAACCAAAGAATTTTCAAGACTACAACTCCCACTATGGACCCTCCCTCATTCAATCCCTCATCTTTGTCGATAGATCATGACACCAATCAGATATACTCTAACTTGTATACTTTGAATAACATAAGGAAAGGGGTGTGCTCTTGTGCTTCACATCCTATGTGCAATTTATGCTAATCTTGGTTCAAAATTTTTCAATATTACTATTGCTCTTTCCACTATTTGTGTTCGTAAAACTATTGTTGAAGATGTGACACATCATTCTTGGCATCATTTCATGGAAGTGGAAATGGAGGCCCTTCATACACGACAAACATGGGACTTGGTGGATGATCTTGCTCATGTTTCCCTAGTACAATGTTTATAATATCTTCAAATTTGGTAAGTTTTGGATTCAACAATATGATTCCAATAATAATGAATTGATATTGATTTTAATACAATTATAATATCGAGATCAATATTATGACTTTGATTCAATTGGGACAATGAAATAAGCCCTAAACTTAGATAGAATATTCTACATAAGTGAATAATGTAACATTGAGAAAATACATTAATGTTAGGCTTCAACTGAGATATTATGATGTTGAAATTCGTAATATCACAAGTGGAAAGATAATTAGGCGGGTGGACCCATTAGATGGCCTAAGTATGAACCACGGGCCTTGGGATCCAATCTAGGCCCAATTTTGTCATTAGAGTGACAAATATATCCATGGGATCCATGATAAAGAAAATGAAAATTTCGTGCATATATAAGATACCCATAATATTGGGAGTTCATTGGTGAACTAGTTAAGATATAATAAGAATTTGGAAATTTTTCTAAAGTTATTAATGGCCTAGATAATTAAATGAGAATTTATCTATTATTTATTTTGATCCCAAGTATTTGGATATCAAATACATATAATATTACCTAATACTTGGTTCAGAATGAGATAGTGACCAAATGAAGATAAATCCAAGTTTTTCTATAATTAGACAATTACATGTGACCTATGTGATTAAATTTAGGAAATAATTGAATGACAAGAAAATGATATTTATCTTTAGCATTTTGATCTCAATCTTCTCCTGATCCCAATTATGCTAATGCCAAGGTGATATCCAAATTTGGTGTATTTAGTTGCTTCTAGAGGCCTAGGTGGATTATTAAAGATAACTCTATAGTATGAGATAAATCCAAATAATTTGGTTTCTAATTATCCTAACTAGACTAAGTTTGAAAGCCCAACCATATGCGTAACACATAATGTGGTATGTGCCATGATGATTTGATGAAGATCCAGCATAGGAGAAGTCATCTTATACCATATAAAGGAGACTCGCAACACCTAATTTCTTACCCCTCTCAAGTGCTCACTCTCTCTTTATCTCTATCTATCTCTCTCACTTTCCTGAACCGTTTCCAACAAAACAAGGCTCATTGGATTGAGGAGATGGCAATGAACTTAGTAAATATGAAAAACACCATTATCATAGAGTATCTAGAAAATACCTAAATCAAGGGCATGTCTAGAACCTAGGATGATCAATTATATGCCTCTACCCTAAACCTTTAACCTATATAAGGTAGCATGAAGTTGTAGCGTGACAGTGAGAGAACAACACCTCTCCCAATTCGTATCGAGGTACCCAGGAAATGATCATCCTATCCCATTATACTCAATGATGTGCGTTGATTACACAAAAATTCACTACATAAATTATCCCTATATTTTAAACTTTTAATGGCTATCCATTCATAGGAAGTGAATAAGTAATTTTAGTATAGAAAGGTATCGATATCATGGGACAATAATTTTAAGAGTTTTACTCAACTAATTGCTATGAGTAACATCTAAGATCCAATTTGTAGATAGTGACCAAAACTAAAGTAGGAAACAGAACTTACAAAAATAAATCTAGTTAAGTTGGGTTTTACTTCAATTAATGATGAGATATCAGGGGGTTCATCACCATAGACTCATATTTACTTTAACTTATTCAACTCCTTGATTTTTATTAATTAGATGGGGAGCATGCTAATTTTGTGTCCTTACAGAGCACAAATCTCACAAGGGTCAAACTTCCTACAAACGCGAGATTTTGGCAAATGTGGATCCTTGTTCAACCATCTAATAAGGTTCTATCAGGGTCTCGTCAAGAACATATGGGTTCCAACTGATGTTCCCACCCATGAATCAGTTGATCTCATCACCATGAGTTATAACTAACCAGATAAAATGTTTCAATTAAACATAGAGCTCTATCAATTGATTGTGTTAGGAGACTATGAATTCATACTTGTTGGGATCAGCGATCTCTTCATCCAACAAAGATATAATTAATCTAAAGATAGAACGAGTAAACAAATTGGAAGGAAAACATCTCATCAATAAAATGTTGGAGTCAAGTACAATTAAGGTAAAACATGGGATATCAGACTACTCCCCATGCCTTGGTGTGGATTTTTAACTTAGACATAATAGAAACAAAAAATAGAAATAAGGATAGGAATAGAAAGAGTCATGTTGCCAAGATGCAACAATGAAGAAATCTCCATGAGGATGATAGTCATTGCTATTTTTCCCTTTCCTTGCCCCGAGCACCCATAGGGGTCTCTAAGGCATTCAATAGATGATATATGAGATGCCTTTTAGAGTGGAGGTTTCCATGTATTTCTAATAAAAGATGTCCAACATTCAGTTTGACCGTCTTGAATATGAAGAGCCATGATAAATCAAGTCTTCAATTCTTAAATACCAAACATAATTGTAATGATCCTTTTCTTAAGATTATATTCGTTGATTTCACATATTTCCATGTGATGCCTTGAAAGCTTTGTACTCAATTAAAGGGCTTTAGTTACATTCTTTTATCCATACAAAAGAGTATGTCTTGTTGCTTTTATGGGTCAATTTGTCTTTTCATTGCTTGGTCAATTTTGTAAACATAAGGAACTCAATGGTTATTTGTCTTTGTTCCTGGTCAAAGGAGTAATCTTTGACAATCTCAATTGATTCCCTAATAGGTAATGAAGGAAATTATTGTCTTCTTTTAATTATTTTGACCACTCATTAACTTTTTGAACTCTCTTTATTGAAGATTTCCATTACAAGAATTTCATGCTAACTTAGGGTCAGTCACAAGTTTTAAAGTGGTCCAGAATATATCTTTGCTATGATTAATAACATTTCCTTTTTAAAACATGTTTAAACATTAAATTCCAAGTGTGTATGTGAAAGATACGATTGTTTTGGTGTGAGATATATATATCAAGCACTGCTATAAGATTTACATGACAGACAACTGATTAACAAATCTATTGACTGATTGGAAAATCAAAAATTTATTTTCCCTATAGAAAATATATTTCCTTTCTAAAATTATGTTTTAATATTAAATTTTGAGTTTGTATGCACAAGATATGACCATATTTGAGCAAGATATATATAGTAGGAATTGCGGGGAGTTGTGCAAACTCCTTCCTGGATTATTTTGTAGAGTTCCTGATCCTTGGAGTAATTGGGTCACTTTCCTAAGAATTCTATAAAAATCTAATAAAAACTCTGTTTAATGGGATAAAAGATAAACTAAGACAATTGAATCTAAAAATAGGGTATAATCATCAAAATTCTCTTAAGTAATGATCTAAAAGGATGCAATAAAAGATATAAGTATGCATTCATCAAATATCCCGAATGTGAATGTTTTTCATCTTTGAGCAACATTAAATCATAAATAATATCAAATAACATTTTCATCTAGTCCTCCTCACTTTCATAGCGTTACTTGAATCCTTACCACTCTATATGGCCAAGCGACCCTGATTTCTTGGAATCACAAAAAAAATCTAATTCACTACCAATTATTCTTACGACTTGTTTCCATTCCAGGAGCACTAGGAAATATATGGGATATTCCTTCTTTTTCTTTTCGTACTCCCATGTATTCTCACAAGTTTTGTACGAGAATAGGGTTATTGATTGGATTAGGGGTATGTAAGTTTCCCTAGGTAGAAAAGAAAAGTGAATGGATATATGTAAGAAGGCATATCTCCTCTATTCAACTTGAGATCTATTTATTTTCTATGTTGTAATTACATTGATTGCATTTTTGGATGTGTGATTTGGCATCTTTTCTTGCAAATAATTACCAATTGAATACGAGGGGTATGGAACAAGTGGTAGAGGGAAGGGTGTGCCACTCGTACTTGGAGTTAGACATATTTTTTTACTTTTGATTATTTTTAGTGAATGGAGGGGTGAGAAGGTGGTGGAAGAAATATAGATGATGTTGGATTTGTGCAGCTTGTATTTGGAATTTTGTAGATTGGAGTGTCATGGTCTCAGTTTAGTTCTCTCTGTAACTTGCGGTAATCAAGAAATTTTACAAGCTATTTAAAAATTAGTAGGGACACAATACGTTTGATATCTATCTATCCATCATGAATGGTTACCTTTTCTAAGGAGTAACATGATTTATGGTCATGAATGGCAGGATGAGTTCTAGCAATGGCATTTTATGAAAATGTTGCAAAGAAACTCATTTCCATTTAGGGGTGGTTTATTTATTAACATACATAATTGGATGACTAGATAAAAGCCAAATTGTAAGAAATGGAAAGGAGAATATTTGAGAATTTTAAAGCTAACTACATATCATGATGAAAAATACTAGAAGGGGAAGATAGAGTGGGTGAAATAGATACCTACCACCCACCTTCACCGAAACTTAAAATTTTACTTGTCCCGAGAAAAACTTAAATCAGAGATGGAGGAAAGAGTTCTATTGAGATCACCAGCGGTCCCGGTAACTCGAAGAAGGTCCAGCTAAAGGGAATATTGACAGAGTTGGGGCCTTGAACAAAGAATATTCATGGTGCTTCCAGTGATTGGGTGGTCATGGAAGCTCAAAGGAACTCTCCGGTGAATGTAAATGATATCTCTTTTTGCCACACAATCCCTCAAATAACATCCACAAGTCCTCCTTCATCGGTAGAGGAAGTGTTGTCGATGTGCGTGGATTAGGAATAAAAGTCCCATGATTGAAATTGTTCTCATCATATATCTTCTTGGTTAACTCGTCGACAAGGACCTATGATGCACCTTTTTCAATGGATAAGGTGGTAAAATTTGAGTCCACTTTTGTACTACCAAGTGTCATAGATCAGGTGGAGAATCCAGCTCAAGTTTCTCCTCATCATCTAGATTTGTATGTAGTATACATAGTGTTGGAACTAGAAGAATTACTTTATCATCTTGGTAAAACTTTGTATGTGGTCGCGTGTCCTCCTGAAGGATCATGCAATCAACATTGTGATTAATATGGACATGGGGTTGTATTGTTAACTCATCACGGTGTTCAAGTTCCTTCGTGCAAGATGTACTCAAGTCACAAGTGGTTTTAGGAGGGTTCAAAACAAGAATATCATACAGTCTAAAAGTGGGGGTATGTGATTTTGTTTTCTAGAGCTAGTGGCTCCCCATCTATACTAGATATATATGGAAACAAAATTGTCTATGGCAGAGTGTAAGTCACTTTAAGTGGAAGCCTCTCTCCATAAGATTCCATAGATTCATATAGGGTGGGTGATGGTTCATTATCCATGATGGTCTTAACCAAATTTACTTGATCATTGTAAATTTTTATATATTGGCCTACAATAGGGAAGGTTGGTCAAACATTAGGCTATTAGGAGATTCTTTGTGCCAGCCAAATGTCAACCTTTTTGTCCACTGTCTCTTGGCTCACTAACTTCATCCCAAGGCATCCATCCACTCATGCCCATCTTATATTGTTGATTGTGGCCTCATGTAGTTGTTTCGTGAGCTACCCAGAATTCCTCTATCATGGTGGCCTTGGGCTCTGTAAGAAATATATTTATCTCTACTTTACCAACCCAATCCACCTTGCATTGAATCTTTGTCTCATCCATGATAGCCCAAAAATAAAGAATTTTACTATCAGACTAAGAGAAAAATGGTGATTTTTTTCAAAAAAAAATGGAAACAATAAATCATAAAATATAAGATAGAAAGAAATTGTAAATTAAAATAAATTGCAAAACCAACAAAAAATACAAAAACAAGCTAAGAAATTGTGAGACAAGACTAAAAATTACAAAAATAAACTAGAAGAATAAATCTTAATTATCCAAAGTAATGGGGTTGGAAAGAAACTTCATTATCCCCAGAAACAGCACCAAGATTTGATGTGTTTTGATTACACAAAAAAATCAATAGAAAAATTATCCCTAGAGTTTAACCTTTTAATGACAGTTAGCTCAACACAAATGAATAAGTTAATTTTAGTATAGAAAGGTATCGATCCCATGGAACAACATCTTTTAGAGCTTTATTCAAATCAATTGCTATAACTAATATTTAAAATTCAATTTGTAGAAAGAGATTAAATCTAAGGAGTTAAATAGAAATTGCAAAAATAAATCTAGTTAAGTTGGGTTTTAATTCGATTAATGATGAGATACTAGGGGTTCGGGGGTTCACCACCATAGACCTATATTTACTTTAATTGATTCAAGTCCTTGACTTTTATTAATTATATCAGGAGCATATGAATTATGTGTCTTTGCAGAGAAAAAATATTGCAAGGGTCGGACGTCCCACAAACCCGAGATATTGGTGTTTGTGGATCCTTGTTCAACAGTCCAGTAAGGTTCTATCAGGGATCTCATCAAGAACTTACATGTTCCAACCAGTGTTACAACCCATAGATCAATTGATCTCATCATCATGAGTTATAACTAACAAGATATAATGGTTAGACTAATCATAGAGCTCAATCAATTGATTGTATCAAGAGACTATGGATCTGTCCTTATTGGGATCAGCAATCTCATCACCCAACAATGATAAAATTAATCTAAATATATAATTAGTACACAACTCAAAAGGAAAGTATCTAATCAATAAAACCTTGGGATTCAAATATAATTAAGGTAAGACACTACTAAGGGGATACTTCCCATGACTAAGTATGGAGGTTTTACTCAGACATAATAATCACATAGATAAGGGTAGGGATATAAAGAGTCATGTTGTCAAGATGCAACAATGAAGCAATCTTCATTAGGATGATGATGACTCTTTTTCTCCCTTCCTTGCCTCTTGCATCCAAGGGGGTCTCTAAGACAATCGAGTATGAGATGTCTTTGAGAATGGAGGTTGCCTTGTATCTATAATAAGATATGCCTAGCATTCAATTTGACCTCTTGGAATATGAAGAAACATGATAAATCAAGTCTTGAATTCCTAAATACCAAATATAAGTGGCCTAGTCCCTTTTGAAGATAAAATGTCTTGCTTAGATAAATTTTCAATTGATGCCTTTATAGATTTGTACTCGATCAAAGGGATTTAACTAGATTCTTGCATACAAACAAAGACCATGGCTTATTGCTTTTATTGACCAACTTGACTTTTAATTGCTTTATCAATTTAGTAAATATAAGGAAATTTGATGGTTATTTTCCTTTGTTCTTGGTCAACTGAGTAATCTTTGATCATTTCAAATTCTTTTCCCAAAAGGCAATGGAGAAAATTATTGTCTTCTTTTAATTATTTTGACAACTCATTAATTTTTTTACTCTCATTGATGTAGATTTCTGTTATAGGAATTCTGAGTGAATTTGGGTGGGTCAAAAGTTTTAAAGCAGTCCAAAAATATATTTTTCCTGTGAACAATGCAATTCTCTTCTACCTTTATTTTATGATTAAATTTTGAGTTCTTATATTAAAGGTATGGCAGTTTTTATGGGGGATGTGTATATCCGGCATTGTTGGAAGATCAGCAGGCCAGTCTATCAATTAGTTAATCTAGTCTATTGATTGAAAACTTTAAAATATGGTAATCATGTAGATAAAGAAATTTCGTTTCTAATTTATATTTAAACACTAAATTCCGAGTTTGTATGTGAAAGATATGGCCATATTAGTGTCGGGTATATATATATGAGGCATTGTGGGAAGTTGTGCAAACATATTCCCAGAGTATTTTTTAGATCTATTGACCTCTGGAGTGATTGTATCATTTTCCTACAAAATCTAGAGAAATCTAATAAAAATCTAATAGTCAAGAGAAAAGTTAAACTAAGACAAGTATTTCACAAACTAGGGAAGAATTGACAAAACACTCCTAGGTGATAGTCTAAAAGGATGCAATAAAGGTGATAAATTACATTCATCACTCGTCAGTGATGAAAACCTTATTCCAGATGTAGGTAGCATATTTGGTCGATAATCTTGGCAAGGAGTACCATGAAGATCTTAGAAGACTTCCAAGTGGTCTCAGAGTATTAAGGAGATTTGGAGTACCGTGCCTGATCACAATCACCTACTTCTTGAAGTAGGTCATTGGAGGAGGTATTTTGCACCACTGTAGGGATTTGCATGGATGGGAACACCTTTTTTGAGCTCTAAATATTCTTCCACAAATCACTAGCTAGACTAGAGAGCAGATAGCACCATGCCTATAACCTTCAGAGTACACCTCCCTTCAACCAGCCTTATAAGCCACCTCTGACCACTATTGTTCCTCCTCTGCATCACATTGAGACCAGTAGAGTAAGGAGAAGATGATGGGAGACTTAGTTTTGGTTGTATATGTTTATATCCAAGAGTCAACCATAAGGTTAACTCCATAGCAGCATTGTGCACACACAAGAGGGAGAAAAAGAATCAAGGATATGATTTACCCATGAGCCCATGAGTGGGTAATAATCAGATCACATAGTTAAGGGTATGTTTGTCCTTTTGACCCCAACTTAGGCCCAACCAGCATGTAGTCCTAAGTCAATGGGGAACTAGCCCATTGACCAAACTTAGTCCCACGTAGCCTTTCTAAATATAAGTTAATTAATGATGTGGCATGCTCTGATTGGTCCAAGTATGCTTATATTGCAAATATTGTAGTAATTTATCAGTAGGTCTTATAGTAGTGAAACTATATGAACTTTAGTAGGAAAATGTGTGGATCATGAATAAAATAGTTTCAACGTATAGTTTGCTTCTTGTTCCAAAAGTATAGCCCATTCATGAATGTAGAGTAATATCACATGGAATCCATAGATTTGATAACTCGGTTGTTGAGTATAGTAAATATGTTCATTTTGTGGTACAAAATGTTACCATTAAATCTAATGAGATTGCAAGACAATGATGATGATAATGATGTATAATTAGGGTTACTAAATCATAAAATTCATGTACATGGGAATTTAGGTTTTGAGGCATAAACCCAATGACAACCTAAAACCAAGGAAACCAAACCCTAGACTCAACCTTGTTTTTAACACACAAATACATAGTGATACCTTATTATTATTATTATTATTATTATTATTATTATTATTATTATTATTATTATGTAGAGTGAATGAATAATTGATTGCTCAGATCTACCTTGCTTGTTTGGATCACATATACCTTGATGATTGGATTACATATAAATAACTACATGATTCTACCTTTAGGTACATGGTTATTTATAAATACCATCATTATCGATTGTTGATGGTTTTTCAAATGAACTCTAAAGTTTTTCTTTGAATATGTAATGAAAATACAAGTTTCATATGTACAAATATTTAGTTGTGAACATTATATATTGTTATAATACGTGCAAACATTTTGTTTGCACTATGTACACTGTATAGAGATATATTAATATACATATTTATTTTTCAGTGTTTTAGGTAACTGTCATGTATATAAAGATGTGAAGACCCAGAGATTCAAATAAAATCAATTCAAGATACAAAATCTAAGTCACAAGGAGGATTAGATAGATAGTTTTAGTATTTCTTCTCATGTATATGCCATCTAACTTTGTAGAGAATCATTATTATACATCTTGTAGCAATTTTTTTTCAATTAATGGAAATTATTGATTAGTATATATAAATTATTGAATCTTGATCTTGGAAATTTTTACGTAATAACTCTCAACTTTAAGGTCCACCTTAATTGGGGGACACTAAAAAGTGGGGCCCTTACATTTGGTATCAGAGCCTAGACTTATCAAATAATATTTAATAGTTGATCATTTCAAATAATATATAGAATTATAAGGGGAAATAGTTGGGCATGTTATAAGGGTAATGGTGTCTAGAAAGGATCACAGCTTTAGGGTTTGCTAATATTTTCCTCTACACCATTAAGTTGGTATATGGTAACTTCCTTAGCCAATGTGATACATGCATGTATGTTTCTTCTAAGTTTCCTCATCTCTAATTTCATCCACTTCCCATTGCCTTTCTCAATAAACCCTAAAATTTCTCTCCTCATCTAAAGTTGGGGTTTTGAGAAGAAATAGGACTAAGGCATCCTCTACCAATTAAAATATAATGTTAATTAGATAAATAAATGTGAAAGATGTGACATGTAGTTTAGGTCTCTCTAATGAGAGTAAACCCTACAAGAACCTAAGGATGGGTGGGAGAAGCCAATTGTCCGTAAAGGTTTTGGGTGAGATAACCCAATAGGGTTTGAAACCCTTAGTGGGTCAAGGGAATCAAAAACCCTAAAATATAGGGTGTAATCCCCAACGCTAACCCTAGTCCTATTCTAGGTAATGGGATCAAGAATGGGTGAAATAATAACCCTACCCAAATAAACCCTAAGTAGTGGTAGAGGAAAGATAAAACTCAAATGGGTTTGTGTAATTCAGTTTGGTACCCCAAATTAGATACATGCAGGTTCACATGCATGCAAGTATGTAGAGTACAAGAAGTATGCATGCATAGTGCACGTGATGGGTTTAGTATATGAAAATGAAACATATGAAATTAGTAATTACGTAAGGGGAAATCTAATACCCTAAATTTTACCATTTAGGGTTGGTATCCCAACCTAGGGTGGGTCAACCCAATACTGGGAAAAAGACATATGGGGAGGCATAACACTAAATCCATGGGGCCAGGTTGTGGCTAGCAAGCCTAACCTCCTCCGGAAATTCAAGAACGCACCCTAGGTTAGGACTTCCTCAAAAGGGTGAGTTGACCAACCTCCTCCTAAGATTTCAGGTAACCTTGGACATCCTAAAAGGAATTAAATTTAGAAAATTGATTATGATGGGATGGTATGGGCACAAGGCATGGGAGCCCTTACCCCTTCCTAATCAAAATGGGTTGTCCACAATAACTGGGAAATATAATCTCAACATATATTAAACATGAAAACCTTAGTTAGATAAATACCTGGGTATATAGGTAATGATAAGTAAAGTACATTGAAAAAATTTAATAATCATGCATATAAGGTATATAGCCCTACTGCCACCAATTCTGGAAAAGAAGGGTGTTTGTTTATCTTAATACCCTAGATGCATCCGTATGCAAACTTTGGTTAGAGAAATCTCAAGTAAAATGTGTAATAGAAAATAGCACATTGAAAGAAATTATATTAAAACATATAATTTATAAATTCTCCTTGAGTAGGAGGAGTCATGGGATATGAAAATATAATCAAGACCCTTGTCCTAGAATAAGATGTAGTTAATAAAAGGAATGGAATGAAGTTTTGACATCTCAATCAACCCTAGGAAGGTTGTAGCCCTAAGTCAACCCTAGGTTCAAGTAGGTATGATAAATAAGGACCAAGAGGTCAAGAGACGATCATGCCCTGGTTACATAAGGTCAATGGGGTTAGGATAAATCCATGCATGACTACTTAAGGCCCATGAGTTTAGGAGAATGTACACCTCCATAAATACATAAGGCCCAAGGGGTCAATGTGGAAGGCACTTAGTAAGTACATAAGGCTCATGGGGTCAAGAGGACATCACTCCAAAGGTACCTATACCATAGAGATCATAAGGGGGAGGCTAAGGATAATGATGTCATATGTGTTTATAAAGAATGTCAGAACTTATGAAATAATTTTTGAAATAGAATCCTTAATGGAGATATGTGCAAACTCAAGAGTTTAGAATGAAACTATCCCTTGAAACTTAAACAAGTTTGTGGGAATTATAATGTATTAATGGTTTGGAGGCATGGTTAATGATGATTTAACCAAACATTTGAATTAAAAGGGTAATGTGTGGGTACCCCATCATGCACATGTAAATAGGATGAACTTTGTATTTGGACTACAACCAAATTTTTATTTCATCTTATTATGAGTGTGGGAGATTGAGTAGCCACATGTGAAACATAATTTTGTACTCTGAAGATGAATTCCCTAAGTTGAAACTAGTGACATAATTGAAGGTATGGAGGTATCACCTTAGGGACTCATGAATATAGTTGAATAATGATGATAGGTTTGAAATCTAGATGAAAATGTAATGAACAAGTGAATTGGAATCACTAAGTGATGACATAATATGGTGTAATGAGTTATGGTGTGAAACTATCCTTTGAATTAATTTGGGTTCCAATATATTTTTTTGAGAAATTTTCATATCACTAAAAGTTATAAAGATAGTCTAACTAAAACCTATCCTATAAAGGTTGATAGACTTGATGTTTAACACTAATATGAGTTATCATTAGTCCTAACCTGATTACCTTTAAATTTGGGGACAAAATTCCTTTTTAAGGGGGGTTGAATATAAGATCCTCAAATTTGGTAAATTTTGGATTCTATGATATGAATTCAAGAATAATGAATTGAAATTCACTTTACGCAAATCAGAGTGGTGAGATCAATAGTGTGATTTTGAGTAGATGGGAGATCAAATAAGCCTTGGACTTATATCAAGTCTTACATTTAAGTGAATAATGTAATGCTTAGGCAAATACATTAATGTGAGGCTTCAACTGAGATATTATGAAGGTGAAATCCTTAATGTCATAAGTAGAAAGATAATTAGTTTGGTGGACCCACTAGAAGGCCTAAGTATGACCTATGGGCCTTGGGATCCAATTTAGGCCCAATTAGACCATTAGAGTGACAAATTGGTATGTGGGATCTATGATAAAGAAAAATGGGAATTTCATGCATAAATAAGAAAAATGGGAATTCGGTGCATCATGGTGTTGGAGTCTTACTCTCTAGTAGCAGTGATTCGGGTGAACCAACACTGTGTAGATCCATGAAAACCTTGGCATGGAACTGCCAAGGTGTGGGCAACCTTGGTAGGATAAGGACCCTCCAAAAATACCGTTGGAGGGAGCACCTCGAGTTAGTTTTTATGATCGAAATGAAAATTGGTAACATTAATCTGGAGAATACCAAGAGAAGTTTTGCTTTCATTGAAGGGCTATGTTTCAATAGCATCAGGAGATTGGGGGTATTTGGTGGAGAGACCTAAACATTATGTTAAAATCATACTCCAACCATCATATCCTAGTGGGGGTGAGGGATGAAGTCAATATGTGGATGTTCACAAGGATACATGGGTGGTCAAATAACAATGCAAAGTGGCAAACATGGGAGCTAATGGATAATCTTAAGAGAGAGAATAGTGTGCAACCCATACTCTATATGGGTGACTTGAATGAGATCCTTGGCAATAGTGAGAAAGAACGAGGAGCACTGAATAACATGAGACATATTGATGACTTTCATGACACCATCATCAATTTTATGCGTATTGATCTTGGTTTCATAGGATACTAATACACATGTATGAAGGGGCTCAATGAAGAGACCATGATAAAAGAAAGGCTTTATCAGGCATTGGGTTCTGAAGAGTGGTGTCTTCTATACCCCAATGTGTGGGTCAAACACCTCCATTTCCTCAGGTCAGATCACTCTCCTCTTATAATGAACAATAGGAAGTAGGTGAACCAAGGCAGGAATACCAGGGATTCCCAATTTGAAACTTTTTAGTTGAAGGAGTTTGAGTGTAGGGGTGTGATCAACAGTGCATAGTCACAAATTATAGAAGGAGACATTATGAAGAAACTTCTGTGTTGCTCCAATGGCCTAAGAGAATGAGTGAAGACCAAGTTTGAGACTATTCAGAAGAGACTTAAGAAGGAGGATGAGTTATTGAAATCACAAAAAAATCCCATAACTAATTGTAGTTTTGAAAGATGCAAACAATTCAGTGAAGAGGTCGAGTAGTTGTAGTCGCTAAATGAGAAATTCTAGTTTATTAGAGCCAAAGCGAATCAAATGTGAGATGGAGATCATAATATGGCCTACTTCCACAAGAAAGAATCTCAAAGAAAGAAGAAGAATGTCATCACCAGAATCAAAGATGATCAGGGTGAGGACAAGTTTGAAGAAAGAGAAATAGTTGATGTAATTACAAAATATTATACTAATGTGTTTACATCTAACCTTTGTGTAACTGATTTTGTAGTCACAACAGGAGTAAAATGCAAGATCAATGACATGATGAATTATCACCTCTAAAAGGAGCCTAACAAAGAAGATATTTGGCAAGCCCTTCAACAAATGCACCCATCCTAAAACCTGATTGGTACCATGCTAGTTTCTACCAATCCTTTTGGGACATCATTGGGGAGGATGTTATCTCATTTATTCAAGGTTGGTGGAGTGATGAACAAACCTTGAATCTCATGAACAAGACTAATCTGGTGTTGATCCCTAAATGCAACAACCTGGAGGAGATGAAAGATTTCTTCCCTATCAGCATGTGCAACACTCAATACAAGTTGTTTTGAAGATGTTGGCCAATAGATTGAATAACTATATTGAAAAAATTGTCTATGTTAACTAGAGTGTGTTTATCTCTACACACCTTATCCTAGATGATGCTCTAATATCTTTTGAAATATTCCATGCTATGAAGACAAAGAACAAGGGCAAGAGAGGTTCTATGGGTATTAAACTTGACATGAACAAAGACTATGATAGGATTGAATGGAGATTCATTGAGAAAGTCTTAACCTAGATGGGGTTTGGGGAGTCGTGGTGCAAAACGGTTGGATAGTTCTATAAAACTACATCTTTCTTGTTCATTGTGAATGGGAAAAGTTAGGGTTTCCTCCTACCATAGAGAGAAATTAGGCAGGCAACCCAATCTTGCCATATTTTTTCATCATGTGTGTGGATGTTTTCTCTTCTCTGATCAACAACCTAGTGGAGGATGGCTCCATTCATAGGGTTCAAGCATGTAGGGAGGGCACTCAGGCTTCTCACCTTTTCTTTGTGGATGATAGTGTCCTTTTTTGAGAGACTACTCTGCGTTATTCTACCAAGATAGATGAGGTCATCAACTGCTATGAGAGTGACTCAGGGCAAACAAAATCAATTACCATAAGTCAGAGGTCAATTTTAGCAAGAACGGGATAGTTGAATTCAGTGCTTTATCCTAGTGAGGCTTAAGATGAGGAGAGTGGGAAAACATTATAAACAACTAGGACTACTAATCGTGGTTGGGAGACCTAAGAAGGCTATCTTCATCTTCTAATGGATAGAGTGTGGAACAAAGTCAAGGGTTGGAAGGAGAAATACATGAGTCAAGCAGGCAAAGAAGATCTTATCAATTCGGTCATCTAGTTGATCCCGACATACATGATGGGTATGCTCAAGATATTTGAGGGATTCATTTCGGATTTCAGTAGGATGATGGCTAATTTTTGGTGGGTCAATTCCGAAAACCAAATCAAGAACCACTGGAGCTCATGGGAAAGGATGTGTGAATCTAAATTTGAAGGTGGTATGGGCTTTAGAGATTTGGTCATTTTCAATGTTGCTTCGATGACCAAGCAAATCTGGCGCCTTCACTCTAGTCCACACTCACTGATCAACATGGTTTTGAAGCACAAAAATTTCAAAAATGGTGAAGTGGTGGATTCTTACAGAGGACATGATCTCAGTTTCTTGTGGATAAGCTTGTGGGGTTCCAAGTCACTTCTACTAGAAGGACTCAAATGGTCAGTGGGTGACGTGACTATGATGTGGTCCGACCAGTGGTTGCCAAATGCCAAAGGTTACTTCACCAAGCTAGAAGAGGTACAGGGTCTTGAAGACTCTTTAGAGTGGAAAGTCTATGAGATTATTGACTCCAATGGTGGTGAATGGAACTAGAGGCTTATAGATGAGTATATCATGGAGGAGTACAAATCTACCATCATGGAGATTCCTATTAATATGTAGACCCTGAGTTGTATTGGTACCTGACTCAAGACATCTTGTACATGATGGTCTCTACATATTTGTTAGATTTCAAATCACCGATAGTTCCCCAATGGATTGGGATTAGGTCCCCATCACCCTCACTCTGGAAGGAATTGTGGAAACTCAAAACCCCGACAAAGAACTTCCTATGGAGAGTTTTCTCTAACCTTCTGCCAACTAAAGAGAGGTTATTCGATCACCACATAATTGACAATGATACATGTGATCTATGTCACATAGCTACTAAAAGTATTAGACACACCCTATTTGAGTGTAGACAAACTAATACTAGTTGGCATAATCATCCCCAGCTTCAAAACCTCATTAGAAACAACCACATACCATCGTCTGACCTCCTCATGTGATTCAAGAGCAAAATATTTAATAATGAATTCATTATCTTTTGCAATCTATGTCATGATACCTGGAAGGCTAGGAATGAGATAGTTTACGGGTCTTTTAATGTTCATCCCTTCATAATCGCATCTAGATTGGTGAAGTGGAATGAACAACATGGGATCAGAAAAGTTTATGAGTCAAATCTTCAGTCTCCCAAGCAAGATAGTTGTAGTGCTACCTGGCGTGCTCCTGCAGCCAATGTGCTTAATAAGGTGAAGAGTGATGTAGCTTTTCTACTGAGAGCCTTGGTCAACATGGGCTATGTGATCAAAAATCAAAAGGGCAAGTTGATTGCCATTAGATCTAGGTCCCTCACAGCCACCTGGTTGGTTTACACTACTGAAGCTATGGCTATTCTGTTGGTTGTGGAGCTTGTGGTGGAGATGAAGATCTCGATGATTGTTGTGGAGTGAGATGCTCTCTCTAATGTCCAACACATCAATACCCCTTGGGGTGGGGGAGGGATCTGTTATGGAGGTGGTGGAACAGGTGAAAAGATAGAAAAATAAGTTTGTTAATAATTCTTTCAACCATACGGGTTGGGATGTCAATACCTTTGCTCATAACCTTGCTAAACTTGGCCTTGGGACTGGGGGTACTATAATGGTGGATGATTTTCAAAGTCAATGTATGAAATTTTGTGTAATAGATCCTTCTGCTAATTTGATGGAATGGGATTCAAAAAAAGTTAAGAGATAATGAGCAGGAATCTAGAAGATTATAAATTGATTAATGACCTAGAAAATTAAATGAGAAATTATCTAGTATATACTTTGATTCCAAGTATTCAGATATCAAATTAATATAATATTACCTAAAACTTGGTCTAGTATGAGATAATTACTAAATGAAGATAGGTCCAAGAGGGATAATTCTACAATTATGTGTGACCTAGGTGATTAAACTAATGAAATAATTAAATGATAGGAAATTATATATATCTTTAGGATTTTGATGTCAATCTTTTCCTAATCTGATATTATGTTAATGAGAAGGTGATATCCAAATTTGGTGGCTTGTGCTTGCTTCTAGAAGCCTGGGTGGGATTTTGAAGATAACTCTCAAGTATGAGTTAAATCCAGATAATGTGGTTTTTAATTATCCTAACCGGACCAAGTTCAACAGCCCATTCGGACCCTGTGCCTGACACATAGTGTATCCTATGACATAACAGTTGAATGAAAATCCAACACAGAGGAAGTCATATTTTACCGTAGAAAGAACACTCACAACACCTAGTTTGTACCCCTCTTGTGTTGTGTCTCTCCTAAACTGTTTCCCACAAAACAAGGATCCTTGGATGTAGGAGATGGCAACGAACTCAGAAAACCTATATCCCCACACCATATAGTATTGGAAAATATGTAAATCTTTGACATGTATGGAACCAAGCGTGATCAAATTAACACACTTTTTCTAACCCTTTAGCCTATATAAGGTAGTGAGAAGTTGTGGTGTGACAGTGAGACCACCAGCTCCTTGCCTAATCCATATCAAGATACCCAGGGACCCATCATCCTATCCCATGATGCTCATCAGAGATGATAGTCTTGTTACAGCTGTTAGCGGCATCTTTTGCCAATTATCTTGGCAAGGAGTACAACAAAGATCTCCTCAAGACGTCCAGGTGGTCTCATATCATTATGGATATCCGAAGTAGTGTGCCCAATCACTGTCACATGTTGCCTGAAGCAATTCATTTGAGGAGGTGTTCGTCACCACTACAATACTTCGCACAGATGGGAACACCTTCGTCAAGCTCCTAAAAAGCTTCCACAATCACCAACTAGCCTTAAGAGTAGGTAACACTCTAACTTCATCATTCATATTACACCTCCCTTCAACCAGACATATCACCCATGTCTGACTATCATTGTTACTCCGCCTAGTGTGTTGACACCAACAAGGTCAGGCGAAGGTGATGAGAGACTAAGGCGTAGCTACCTAGGCCTCTTTCTAAGAGTCAATTGCAAGGTTGACTCCATGTAAGCATTGTGTGTGCGCAAGAGGCAGAAGGAGAATATGGAAGTGATTTTACCTCTAATCAGATAATATAGGCAAGGGTATGTTGATCCTTTCAACCCCAGCTTAGGCCCATCCTACATGGAGCTATGATTTGATGGGGCACAACCTGATTGGTCAAACTGGGTCTTGCATGGACATTGTAGATAATAAGTTAATTACTTACATGGCATGCTCTAATTGGTCCAAGTATGTTTATCTTGAAAATATTCTAGTAATTAAGTAGTAGGTATATAGTAGTGAAACTGTATATGGATTTTATCAAAATTTGCATAGATCATGAATAAAATAACTTTATAATCTAATTATGCTTCTTGTTCCAAAAAGTGTAGACCAGTCATGAGTGAGGGTGACAATCACATGGAAGCCCTAGATTTGATAACTAGGTTGTTGAACATAGTAAATATGTTTATTTTGTGACACAAAATGTTACTATTGGATATAATGAAATTGCAAGATAATGATGGTTGTAATGATGTATAATTATTGTTCATGAATCATTAGATTCATGTACATGGAAATTGGGAATTTAAGAAATAAACCCAATGATAACCTAAAACCAAGGAAACCCAAACCTTAGACTCAACCTTGTTTGTAACATACAAGAACATGGAGACACCCTAGTGTTACGTAAATGTTGACTGAATGTATGAGTCATTGCTTAGATCTACCTTGATTGTTTGGATCTATGTATACCTTGATTATTGTGTTACTTGAAAATAATTTCATCGTTCTACATTGAGGTACATGGATAATTATAATTACCTGCATTATCGACTATCGATGGTTTTCTAGATGATTTTTGAAGTATTGATTCGATGAATTAACTATTGGACATTTATTTATTTTGGTTCATTATAATGCCACTATGAGTATCACATAAAGTAAATTTATATATTTTGAACCTTAGGTTGTACCATCATTATTTACTTAAGTTCAGTGATGGATAGTGATTACACCTAGGAGGGCCTACCAAGCATGGGTTAGAATGTGTAATAAAATTAAAGTTTCATATGTACAAATATTTGATTGTGAGCATTATATGTTGTTATAATACTTGCATACATTTTGGTTGTACCACGTACACAGTATAGAGATATATTGATCTTTATATTTGTTTGTCATGTTTTAGGTAACTTCCATGTATATAATGATGTGAAGACTCGGAGATTTAGTTAGAATCAATTGAAGATACTAAATTTAAGTCACAATGAGGATTCGCTAGATAGTCTTAGTATTTATTATCATGTATATGTTAGTTCCTTTTGATAAATCCATATAACTCCTTAGAGGAGCATCATTATACATCTTGTAATCAACATCTATTTAGTTGATGGAGATTGTTTATTGTTGTTTATTATTTTTTGTTTCTGGATCTTGAAAATTGTTGATAATGACTCTCAACTTTAAGGTCCATCTTTATTGATGGACACTCAAAATTTGGGATCATTATACTATTTCTATATCTTTATTGTGAAATATCAACATGTTGGCACGGTTGAATGCCTACAGCTCGTCTTATTTCTATGGGCCACACACAAACTTATGGTGAAGATTATTTTGGGACTTTTTTCCTGTAGCTCGCCTTAACTCTGATTGTATTCTTATTTTTGTTGATTTTAATAAGAGTTGGCCTCTATTTCAAATTGATGTCAAAAATGATTTCTTGTATGATGAATTGTATAAGTATATATGAAGCAATTTCCTAGATATTGTCTTATGGGGAGTATTATAAAGTATGATGCCTAAAGAAAGTCATGTATATACTAAAACAGAGCCTAAGAGTGTGGTTCGATAAAATAAGTGAGATCCTAGCTAAATTTGACTTCAAGCACTCACATTTTGATCATTATGTATGAAGAAAGGATTGTCTCTTTTGTAAGTAAAATAAGAGGATTGGGTCTCCTATATATAGGATCCAGAGAGTACATGGAAAGAATAGAAACAAGGAAAAATACAATGGGACTAAGCCCAACTAATCAAATATACTAACACCAACATGCCCCCTCTAGTTGGAGAGTAAACATTATGAAGTCCCAACTTGACACCTATACATATGAATGATGTAAGAGGAAGAGGTTTGGTAAGGATGTCCACAACTTGCTCACTTGTGTTGATGTGAGGAGTGATGATCTACTTGACTTTGACCAAATCCCACACAAAATGGCAATTCAACTTCAATGTGTTTTGTGCACTCATGGAAGACTGGATTATTAACTATGTGCATAGTTTTGTGGTTGTCACAATATAAAGTAGTTGGGGTTTGTAGATTCCAAACTATGGACTAGACCCATTGTATATCATGGTATGCATGATCCATAGCCTGATATTCTATCTTAGTGTAGGAGTGAGCTACGACAACCTATCTTTTACTCCTCCATAAAGTTGGGTGAGTGCCAATCATGACCAAATAGTCATAATTGGACTGATAGTCTTTAGAGTCACCATCCCAATCTACATATGCATATCCAGAGATAGAGATTACCTTGGACTGAGGACATTTGTAGAACAATCCTCACCCTAGAAAACTCCTGAGGTAGCGAATAATGCATTGAACATTGGACCAATGGGCCTGGAGTGGTGCACTCATGTGTTAGATGACTGCCCCTATAGCATAGGTAATATTCAGTCGAGTAATGGTCAAGTAAACCATCTTCCCAACTATACAATGATACTTATCTCAATTACAAAAGAGTTCACCTTCATGCATAGGATTCTTATCATAGTTCATCAGAATAGAGATTGATTTGGCTTCTGTCATGTTGGATGCTTAATGTGGGTCTAAGACATCATTGTTGTGACAAGTTGATCCCTGAGGTTGAGAAGAGGACCTCAATCACGAGGAAGTATCATAGAGTTCCCAAGTCCTTTATGTGGAAATAATCCTGCAGGGACTACTTCAATTGATATATCCCCATCATATCATCGTTGGTGATAATGATGACATCAACATATACAGCAACAAGAGCATGGCCTTTGGAGGACTTGGAGAAGAACAAGGAATGTTCGGTGGTTGATCTATGAAATTTAAGATGTGTAAGAACATCACTTAACTTGTTGAACCAGGTCTATGGAGACTGCTTGAGACCATAGAAAGATTGTCAGATATGGCACACTTTCTGAGAAGACGCCCCCTCAAAAACGAAACCAGGTGGTTGTTGCATGTGGACTTTCCCCAAGAGATCTCTGTGAAGAAAGGCATTCATGATGTCAAGTTAATAGAAAGGCCAATCAAGGTGAGATGTAAGAGAGATAAGGATAAGAATGGAGGAAATTCTTGTCACTGATGAGAATGTCTCAAAGAAATCCACATAGAAAGTTTGGGTGAATCCTTTGGCAACCAGGCGCACCTTAAGTCACTCAGAAAAGCCATCCAACTTGTGTTTGATAGAGAAAACCCACTGGCACCCTTTCTATTGGTGGGTCACAAGATCCCATGTCTTGTTGTCATCAAGAGTCCGCATTTCTTCCATCATTGTAACTTTCCATCCATGATGGTGTACAACATTTATTGGACACTTAGGAACATATGTTGTGCCTAGGGATGCAAGGATGAAGCGAAAGAAGAAATATGTGCTAGACAACAAGTGTGAGAAATGGGATGTTGATAATGCAGTAATGTATAACTTTTTGTAGTGCCATCAGTAGATTGGATTGGTTCAAAGCTGATGATGATGATGCATATTTAACCGGTGGCTCATCTTCCATGTGGTAGTTTGGTGGTGGTGGTGGAAGTAGTAGTAGTAATGTTGGTGGGGTTGATGGGATGAATGGATCAGGCAGCGAGACCATAGTATAAGTATGATCCATGGGGGTGAGGATGATGAAAAGAACATTTCATCCTCTTGAAAGGTGACATCTATAGAGATATTTACTTTGTGAGAAATAGGATTAAGACACTTGTATCCTTTTTTAGAAAAAGGATAACCAAGAAACGCCATTCAAATATTTCGGGGGAAAAGCTTTTCAGTCTTGGGATCAAAATTATGAATGAAGGCGATACAACTGAAATCCTGAGGCAATAGTAGAAATAGTGTCGATTGAGGTAAATAATGAAAAAAGGAGTGTGCTTCCTAAGAATGGATGAAGGTTAGCCATTGATATGAAAGCAAGGAGTGAGGACCACATAGGATCAAAAATGCTTAGGAAAGTTCACATGAGTGAGAAGAGAGTGTGTAATGTCAATTAGATGTTGATTCTTATGCAGTGATGTTGTTTTGTTGTGGCTAGTATTTGTATGAGCATTGATTAATCATCCCTATGTTATGGAAAAAGGATGCAAAAACCTTTTGGGTGTGCTCGAGGGCATTGTCGCTTCAAAGAATCTTGATAGAAGTTGAAAATTGAACCAAAACCAACTTGTAAAAGTCAAAAATTAGTGTGAAAACTACATCATGAGTTTGAAAGCAATAAATCCATGTCATTATAGAGAAATCATGCACACATGTAAGAAAATATCTATACAAATTGTAACAAGTAATCTTGAATGGACCACACACATCACTATGAACCAAATCAAACATATGGGATGATTGTTTATAGGTACGGGCTACGAAGGACACGCAAAGGTGCTTCCCTATCTGAAATGCATTACAAAGAATACAAGAACATAAAGATAAAGAACTATCTAATAGTTTAAGCTTGTGTAAAGGTGGATGGCCATGGCATAGATGCAATTAAAGTGGTGTGAAGGCAAGAACAGCTCATGATGGGCTTGAAGGTAGGGCGGAAACGTAGTAAAGATTATCAGAGAGTATACCCTTCCCAATCATCATTAAATTCCTCCATTCCTATAAATTGAAACCATATGGACCAAAGGTTATAAAACATCAAAAGGAATAAAGAATTTTTGCTACATACATTAGGTTGTATGAAAAGTTTGGAATAAAATGAACATATGTCAACTTAATTTTAGAAGAGATAGGAACAGTGCCACATCGAGTTACTTGTTTAACTAATCCATTCCCCATGGTGATCAAGGAGTGAGGGATAAAGGAATCATATGTGGTTAGAAGATGGGGCATATTAGTCATATGTTGTTTTGCACTAAATTCCACAATCCATTTGGAACTAGAAGCAAGCATAGATGCCCCAAAGATACCTTAATGAGTGGTGGCTAGGTTTGTTGATGAAAAGGTAGTTGGAAGGTCACCAATGTGGCAATCATAAGGTGTATAGATTGGTATTTTTGTGCGGAGGGGAGAGTGCCCATAATACTTTTCAGCTTTGAGAAGGCATGTGTACTCCTCGTATGACAATGAGACATGAGAAGTTTGAGAAGATGTATGTGGTGGATTCGACATATGACCATTTGTTGGGGAAGATGCTTGACTGATGTGAATAGGTGCTTGGAAGACATGGGCAGAGCCCCTGGAACGTTCTCTCCCATAGTGGGTTGGATAGCCATGCTTTGAATGACATACATCTTGAGTGTAGCCTAACTTGCTACAATATGTATAGTTTGGTCATTGACCTTATCCATGAATAAAACCTCTGGATGCAGCAGCCATTATCGATGCAAGTTTAGATCTAGTATTGGGAGAGATGTGAGGAGCAAGAATCTCATATTGGGCCAATCGTACATATATATTGACCATAGATGAAGTGTTGCACTAGCTAGAAGAAGTTGTCAAACGTCAGCAAAATGAGGATGAAGCCCTTTGAAGAAGCATCCAATGAGAAGGGTTTCCCCCTCTTTAGTAACCTCAGTAGATGTTGTTGGAGAGAAGAAGTTCAAGTAGTTTGAAAAAACCTTCATTGCATCATAGTATTTCAACAAGGGACGTTCTCCTTGATGCTCGGAGAAGATATAGTTCATCATGTTGTAGATGAGCCAATAGTTGTCCTCGTAAGTGAAGAACTGTTTCATTTCAAGCCAAATCATGTTGGATCATTTGTGCCACATGTACTTGAGTGAAACTTCAGGATCCATGCACCCCCATAGCCAGGAGAGAACCTGGTTGTTGCATGTACTCCATGTGGTATCGAGCACAACAGGGGCATCATCAGTAATAAACTTGAGTTTACTGCGTGATTCTAGAAATGTCTAAACAACATTCATCCATATCAAAAAACTATCATCATTGAATTTGACAGTAGTGATATGATGCATATATTATAAACAATGGTAGGTGTTGACTTGTAAACTTTACCCACATCACTCCTGATATAACAATACTAGTATCGAAATAAGGAGCATAGTAAAAACAAGAAGTAAAGGTAGAAGAATGTAGAATGGTACAAAGAACATGATAGAAAATAAAAAGAACCAGAATGTAGCACGGTTTGAATAACAGAACAAAAACATACTACTGGAATGGAAATTTGGTAGAAAGAGGAGTAGCTCTACTGGAATGGAACTTGGTAGGAAGAAAGCAATATTACTAGAATGAAACTCGGTAGAAGGAGGAATGACACTACCAGAATGGATCTCGATAGGAAAAAAAGAAAGCACTACCAGATTAAGGGCACAATAGGATAGATGAACATGAAATCCTCAATTTTAAGAAAAACAATCAGCCATGTGGATTAGGGGAACCATGTGGAGAGGGGGGAAATGTAAAGCATTGTCCCTTTCTATTTTGGTGCTTTATATACTAGCATGGGGTCTTTTGTTTTCTTTTTTTTTCTCAAAGTGCTTGTCTCCTTTTTTAGTGAAGAATCAGGTTGTAACTCTTTTCTTAAAATTTAATACATATGCTACTAAAATCTACAACAATTAATATTTCTTGTGCAATAAGCTGATTTTGTTTTTTTTTCTCAACAAATCATGGCGTCATGAAGCAGTAGAAGACATAGTATAAGCCATCAAGATGCTTACAGGAGATAGTGAGACCAACTAAGTACAAACCATTGTGTTAGAACATTAAAAAGGATACCCTTAGTTTTGATTATGTTATATTCAAATTCAATAAAAGAGTATGTAATACAACTACCGATGGAATAGCAAAATGGGCTATATGCCAAGGACAGAACTCATGTAGGTGGAGGCAAAGTCCTAGATTCATCTCTGACATAGTTAGAGAGAAATCAAATTCGAACCACTATATTGTCGAGTTATTAATTATGCATGTAATAGTAGTACAAGATGAATAGATGCTCTCCTGGTTCCTCAAAAAAAGTGGTGTGAAACAACAAAATAAAGAAAAAGTAATCACAATATGGACAATCAAATGAATCTTTGCTTAATTGTAGTTTGTTGGATCTGAATAGAGTGCATGGAGGAATTGAAGTTGAAACTGTGTGGAGATGAATTAGCATGACAGAACAACAATGCAGGGTCCTATTTCTATGACAGAGAGGTAGTTTTGTCCATGAGAAAGACATAGAAATGCAACAATAGCCTGAAATTGGGGCAACTTCAACTAGTTTTTTGACGGCTAGAAGAAGAGGGGGAAGGAAGGGACGGGGATTAGGGCTAGTCTTTTGTGTCTGATACCATGAAGAAAGGATTGTCTCTTCTATAAGTAAAATAATAGGATGGGATCTCCTACATAGGATCTAGGGAGTACATGGGCTGAACAAAAACAAGGGGAAAATACAATGGATGTAAGCCCAACTAATCAAATATACCAACAATGTCTTTATGAAATAAACTACAATGGAAATAGTGATTTTGATAGTGTATCTAGATGACATCATCCTTTTTGGGAGTGACCATCATGTTATTTAGGATACTGAGGAATACTTAAGAAAACACTTTATTACTAAAGATCTAGGAAAATTGTGCTACTTTTTGGGGATTGAACTATCATATTCTTCTTTTAGAGTATGTCTATCTCAATGTAAGTATCTCCTTGATCTTCTAAAAGAAATTGGAATGTTGGGTGCCAAGCCAGTTAGCACACCTTTATATCCCACTACTAATTGGGATGATGATGCTTCTCCTTTATATCCTGATAGCAAGCAATATGGAATACTTGTAGGAAAATAAGTTACATAGCATAATATTACATCAGCTATTGGACTTGTCAGCATGTATCTTGATAAACCTCAAAACTTTCACGGGATGATGTGTGTTACATTCTCAAATACTTAAAGATATCTCTTACAAAGGGTCTTCTATACAAGAAAAATGGGCACTACAAGATAACTGAATTTTCTGACTCTGACTATGTCGACAACATGATTGATTGTAATTCTAGTTCAAGTTATTGTACCTTTGTAGGTGGTAACCTTGTCACTCTGACTATGTCACTTGTAGGTGGTAACCAATGTCTAGTTGATCTTCGCACAGCCTGTACGGCCTTCTAAAAGAATCTTTGCTCGGGCCCCTATGTCCTACTCCTCATGGCAATCATGTGCCACTCCCCTTGGCAGACTTCTTTCTGCATGTTGACACTGTAGTCAACATTAACGACAACACAATGGAAACGAGCTGGATTGGAAGAACAAACAGAGGCATATGGATCTCCAGTAATGCATGGAGAGGTCGGGGGGCTGACTCTATGCGAGGAGAGCTAATGGCTATCAAGGATGGGCTGGAACACACCACTCAAAACAATATGCACAATGTTGTAATTATCACTGACTCACTGAAAGTCGTGCAATGGATTCACTAGAAAGATGAAATCCCAATGAAATATTGGCTTCTAAGATAGGCTATCAAACACCTCTACCAGAAATCCTCCTACATCAAGATAGTATAGAGGAAAAGGAACCAAAACAAACTAGCTGACTGGCTAGTGAAACAATGTCTCAAGCAGCCTGAATGCAGAGTCGCCTGGACATCGTGTCCCTCGCAAATCATGTATGAATATCAGGATGATATTATAGCTCTTACTTCTTATCAAAATATCTCCCATGTAACCCAGACAGTTTTGTAACCGGTTAGACCGGTATATACAAAAAAAAAAGCAAATTGTTGTGTGTAGATCTAGTGTTGAAGTTGATTATCAAGCCATGGCTCATACAACCTATGAGTTAATGTGGGTTCAAATCTTATTAAAGGAGTTTGAAGTATTTGATTTTGATCCCATGCCTATATATTGTGATAATAAATCATCTATCTTCATTGTAAGTAATCCCAAATTCCATGAGCGTACCAAGCTCAATGAGGTAGATTGTCACTTTGTCAGGGAGTCTATTCTATCAAAGTGCATATCTACTTCATACATTAGGTTAGGATTGAGGATCATCTTGCTAACATATTTATAAAATCACTATAAAAGACAAGATCACCTCTAAGGTGGACGAGCTAGGCATGCATGATATCCATGCCCCAACTTGAGGGGGAGTGTTAACATATTCAGTTTTATGCTATTTATTGTGTGCTCTTTAGTTTCTTGTCTTTTAAGCCATGTTGGTGAACTTTACTTTTACTGACTCCTCTGATCCTATATAAAGATCGGGTATATGCTTGTATTCAAAAACACAATAATAAAGTCATTTTATTGCTTTATAGAATGGAAATAAACAATATATAGAGACGATGAATAGCAATCGTCATCCATGTTTCAAACAATTAAGATATTGTGTCTTCTATTTACAATCCTTCAACAAAAGTATCTAGAGTTCTAAAAGCATCCACAAATTACATTAAGATATGTACACATTCCTTCATCAAAAGCCCCACAAGCACCGCATCTCCAAAAACCTGTATAATAACTACCATGCACATGATACTAAACTTAAATTTTTTAAATCTATGAAATCATTCGGATATTCTTCAAGGATCAAGTGTAGAAGGTCTAAATTTTGTACCTAAAAAGGTGTTCACTCATTAGTTAGACAATGTATAAGTTAGAATATAATACATAAGAATAAGTAAACATAATTCCATCTTGATTTGAACTTCATTTCTATTAATGAAAGCATTCATGATCTAAGATAGTCATTATGAAGGACGACTATTCAATTCTAGTAATGTTCTCGGCACTAAGGAAATTAAATTATAAACAAGTGTGCATAAGTTATCAATATTCTTATGATATTGTTGCCTTTTTATTGCCCTAAAACTGCTTGCCTCTATTGAAAAGTAGATACGACTCATGTATGTCTTAAATACTAGTCATTTAATAGGCTTCCATAAATTTTGATTGTAAAGAAGAGACGTTCTAGAGATATCATTTGTTGAATAGCAGATAGGACTCATGTATGTTTTAACAACTAGTCACTATTGATAGGTAATACAAAAAAAGATATAGAAGAGACATGCATGAGATATCCTCTATTGAACAGTAGATAGGAATCATATATATTTTATATACTAGTCTATATGTATAGGCATCCATGAGTTCTGATTATAGAGCATGAATTTACATTAAAAATTTATTTATTTTGATATACTTTTGTAAGTATATGATCATAAATATTGGTTCTTTACATATAGGTCTTACCGAAGTGATTGTTGGTCAAACTTATGTTCACATGATACATAGTTGTTACAACTTTTTAGGTGAAGTTTGTGTCTCGTCAAAGTATACTTTGATTTTGCACCAATCTGCTCAAACTATAGCTTACTTTACTTCATGTCTATTGTAATTCGTATTATTTCACAAGTAACCATTTTCATCAGCTTGAGTCATGACTAGTTAAGTACCAAACTCAACTGATTGATCCGAACATCGATCTATATGGTGACTATATGTTTTCTAAAAGAAGGAAACCCTTATAATAGTCACATTTGAGAAATACTAAGTATTTTATTTTACCTTGAGCCTAGAAGTGAGAGTTGTATTGGATGCTTACTTCAAGTTGGCAAAAATTAGAGCTCAACCAAAGTCTCCCATAGCAAAACATGATCTGACCTTGTAAGGTTCCTCCCAGCCCTTGTTCACAAGGAAGTGGTTGATATTATGATACATTTATTACTATTCCTTCTACTCCTCCGATCCTCTTCTTGTTCTTGTTATCTAAATCTACTTCTTGCGAGAAGGTTCTATCTTTAGTCATAAAGGAAAAGGATTTTTTTATTCTCAAAAGGTTTTCTTCTGCATCCTGGTAAAGAAAAGGTAAAGAGGGTGCGTTCTGTCAAAAAGCCAGGAGAGGTGTAACTGGTAGATCGTATTTTGTTTTTCCTTGAGAGGTAATAATTTGCAAAATATTGGTAAGCAACTAAAAAGGGTGGATATAAAGAATTTCATGCCTCAACCACCTCTATAAGGAGTCGGTCCTGAGAGGGGATCCACTCCCTACTAAATTTGAGGAATAAATCCATCCATTCCAAACATACTAACAAGCATGTTGGAATAGGTGTAATTTTTTTATTTCTCAAATGTTGGTATACAAAATACTAAATTATAGAAGAGGAACAGTATTTCAGGACTATGTTCAATTTATCAAGATTAGATAATATTCTCCCATTTGGGGTTTAATTAAAAGAAACTACATCAAGATCTATGTACAGGGATATCTATCCATCTCAGGCCTATCTTCCATTAAGAGTCGTCTCCATAAGCTAGGCCCATGTCTGCATGTCATGTCCTCCATGTCCTACACCTGGGGCTAGAAGCATATACTCAAAAGAGAAGACAAAAGTACATGTTGTTAGCATGAAAGTCGATATGAGCATATTCGTTGGGATTATGAGCAATATAAGGGGAAAAGAATATCGAATGTAATGAAGATTCCCATAGAAGAGGTGAAGTACCACCCAAGAAGGTATCAGAAGGAAAGTAATTGTAATAAGATGATAATCAAGAAGAATACTTTTCATTAACAAAACATATCAGGTGTCAAAAAAGCACATATCACGTATTTAGGACATAAACCCATCAAAATAGTAATCAATATGCATACATGTGGGATAAGCATAGTACTAGCATTATATAAAGTCAATGGTATCTAGGGAATAAGCTAAAGAGAATGACGTACCGTCAGACTCCCAAAAATATAATAATGGGCGGAAAGGCGCATCCTATGTGGAAAGGTGTATCCATGTATATAATATGAGTGGAAAGGCACACCTGTAGGGAATAAAATCCAACAAAATCAAAGAATTATTTTATTCTAGTAATATTGAATCACAAAGCATGCAAAATGTAAAGGCAAGTGAAAGTTTCAGTCACATAAAACAATAAGATTAGAACATCCAACAATTATCATGTGGTGTAAGAGGACCCATAAAATAGTATCCAACAATCCCCACAAATAAGATGCAACTAAGTCCAAATTAAATTCAATATCTCAAATTAGGATTACACAAGAAATGAGAAGAAAATGTTACAAATAAGAGTCCAATAATAATCTCCAACAAGGTTACACGATCCCAAGATCATAATTAACATATAATCGTTCACATAAATTAAATTCTCATAAGAGAGATAAATTGTGTAGGCAAATTTTTCTGTAAGACCAAAAGAGAGATAAAAAGTGGATGATTGCTCAATATGATAAATTGAGAATGAAACATACCACAAAGTGTTTGTCATCTTGTCAAATCCAAATATTAGATCCAAGTGAGGGTTCTAAGGTTTGTAACACCGGTGGTTGATAAAAGATCACCATGTGATTACAAGTCTTTGACGGCCTGCAATGGACTTGAATAGGAAGATAAGGGAGAAGGTTAGGAGTGTTGTATTGGTAAAGTGATTTCTACGTGTGTGAATACCATGGCGGGTCGGGTGGTGGAGGGCGTAGGAGAAAGAAATCCCAGAAATCAGGTCCTTTTCAGCGTAGGAAAAAAGGCCCATCGAACTATTTGTCTTGGGTAAAAAGAAACTTATCTAATTTTGTCTGCTAGGAAAATTATGTAACATACATTGTAAAAGAAAAAAAGTTAAGCATTTTTTACAAGTGATAGGAAAGATTAAACATAAAATCATTATTTATGTTCCATTTATTATGTCTATGTTTTATCATATATTTCCCCCTTATTTTAACAATTTGATCACATAAATATTGACAACTACATTTACAATAAAGAAACTTCTAAATATCTCATTGTGTAACTACTCACTCAATGTAAATATGCATAATAATTTAATGTACAATTGTGTATAATATACATATTGAATTCCTTTTCTATCCTTCTATTTATGAACCTAATATATATAGTAATACATCCATTCAATAGTTTTCTCAAAAAAAATTCTTCTCATCTTAGAGTTGTTGAAAATATGTATAATAATTTTATTCCAACAAAAGGCATCTATTTAATTTATTTTAAATTAGATCCAAATTTCTAAATTTGAGGCAACCATATATATTGTTAATATATTTTATATCAATTATTTGTTAAGTACATAAGTGCTAGTAAATTTTTATATATCCAAAACTAATTATTATCGACAAATAAATTTCAAAAAAAAAGTGAAAACATTATCTATTGAACCATTTTCTGTTTTTCCACATTGTTAACAATTTTAGGGGGTAATAGGGAGGTTTTCTCAGGAAATCATTTATTAAAGATTATGATTATTCTTATTTGGTTAAATAATTTATTATATAAATTTGGTAATGTTTATTTGTTTCCAAACAAATATATAATTGAGTTAAAATATTTGTTTGCTTTATGATATGATAATATGATCATTTTCATTTATTTATTGCTTTCAAACATTAAAGAGAGAGAATTAGTTCATTAAATTTTGTTCAAATTTTATTAAATATCTCATGTATTCCACATTGTTGCAATTACCTTGTTCACTATGTATTTGGAAAGTAAATACATTTTAAGATTTCTCATCATGATAAATTTTCCATAGATTTAACATGTGTGTACAACATTGTTTCCCTTTATGTTATATATTCACCTAGATTACATATGTATAAGTCATACAAGTTGGTTTATACTATTTATATACTGTATTATATGCCATTTTAATAATTATCTTACATTTTGTCTTTCTTAATGAAATTAAATAGTTATGATTGTTCAAATAATGTGAAGCTTGGCATCCAAGCTAATTGAGAGACCCAAGGAACACATTTTTACCATTATATTTGGGTTTTGAATTTTCCTTTTGTGAGTTATATCACCATTTTTTTAGGAAATATTTTGATAAATCATAAATTAGAGTCCCTTTAATTCCATATTGTAACCAAAAGATTTATGTTTATCATTATGTGCAAAATTCCACATTTTATTCATTTAACAATTGTAGACCATTAATTTCACTTTACTTTATATAGTTGTTCATGAAAATTCCAATTAGATTTCTAATACATGTATTAGGAACATTTATCCTCCTATTTAGTTATTATATGAATATTAGTTAGCAAATAAAATATAGGCAACATATTTCATGAATTTATTTACATGTTGGTACATAATTAAGTTATTATGTAAATATGAGTTTACTATGATATATATTGTTGATTATAGACATATCTCAACATATAATACTATATATATTATTTATTAAGGTATAACTTTATCTTTTTTGGTCAAATTTAAGGAACTAACCTCACTAGCTTTCTAATCATGGAATAGAATAAGATTCTATATTTTAATTTGTTACAACACTCCATCCCTTAGACAGATTTCGTCCTCAAAATCTAAAATCCATATATTATCATCCAATTTCTCTCCACCCCTTAAAAGGATTAATCTTCTTAGCCAAGACAATGCCTAGAAATTATTAGAATTAAATGTGAATTTTTTAGATGTTTATGTTGTTCATAGATCATGCATCCAACTAAGAAGTCATATCCAACTAGGGTTGACCTTTAGGTCCTTGTGTTACTAACCTAACAACTCTAAGGGTTCACATAATCATTTACTAAGTCATACGGTGTGAAAGGGTAGGTAAATTAAACCTTTATCACAAGATTTATCTTCCTAGTCATCACTCCAAACTCCAAAATATGGGTTTAGGGTATCTATTAAAAATAATTTTGGGGTTTCACTATCAAGACTTCATTCATCTCCTCATTGTGACTTAGCTCAAGAAAACCTCGATAGAAATCTAAAAAAATTCACACATAATAGTATAATGAAAATATTTTTTTATGGTAAGAAACTTGTGATGTTAAACAAACATGTCGTCTGAAAACCAATATAAGAACCAAGTCACAGGGTATTTTGTATATCATTTCCTTATCATCTACTTTCTCATGACAAATATCACCCTACAGTTGAATCTTAATATCCAAAGGGATATGTCACCACCAACATGTATGGTAGGGTAAGACCAGCTAAATCCTCATCACATTATGGTTTACTAATCATGATTATTATGTGTATTTCATATGATTCCAAATCAACCTTTCATCATATCATGAATAACATAGGCCAATTATAGGATAAACATCTCACTTAGAGGGTGACTATGTAAGGTAAGGGTTCTAGTTAGGGAGACAAACTAGAAATAGTCATAATCTGAGTACCATGATTCTGATACCATCTTGTAAGGAGTGGGACCTGAGAGGGGATTCACTCCGTACTAAATTTGAGGAATAAATCCATCTATTCCAAACATACTAACAACCATGCTGGAATAGGTGTAAAGTTTTGTTTCTCAAATGTTGGTTTATAAAAGACCAAAGTATAGCAACAGTATAATATGTCATGACTATATTCAATTTATTAAGGTTACATAATATTCTCTCATTCAGGGTTTACATGAAAGAAACTAAATCAGGATCTAAGTAGAGGGATATCCAGCTATCTCAAGTTTATCTCCCATTAAGATTCAAATCCATAAGCTAGGTTCGCATCCGCATATCATGTCCTCCATGACCTACACCTGGGGTCAGAAGAATACCCAGATGAGAAGACCAAAATAGATGTTGTCAACATGAAAGTTGTTATGAGCATATTGATTAGGAATGTGAGCAATATAAGAGAGAAAAAAACATCAAATGTAACAAGGCTTCCCATAGGAGAGGAAAAATACCATCCAAGTGGGTATCAAAAGAAAATGAATTACAATAATATGATAATCAAGAAGAAAACTTACCATTAATACAACATATGAGGTGCCACAAAATCACATAACATGTATTTAGGGAATAAAACACATCACAATAAAAATCAACCTACATGCATGTGAAATAAGCATGCACCAGTATAATATAAACTCAGTGGCAGCTAGGTCACATAACCAATAACTTGATAGAGAATGATGTACTTCCAGACTCCCAAAAAATATAATAGTGGACTGAAAGGGGCATCCTGGATGGAAGGCGCACCCATATATATAAGATGAGTGGAAAGACATACTCGGTAGGGAATAAAACCCAGCAAAAACAAAGCATTACATTATTCTAGGGTTACTAAATCACAAAGCATGCAAAATGTGGAGGAAAGGGAAATTTCAGTCACATGAAACAATAAGATGAGAACATACAACAATTATTATGTGGGTTAAGAGGACCCACAAAACATTATTCAACAATCCCCACAAATAAGATGCATAGGAGTCCACATTTAATTTAATATCTCAAATTAGGGTTCCAAAAGGAATGACAATAAAATAAACAAATAAGAGTCAAATAAAAATTTACAACAAAGTTAGATGATCACGAAGTTAGAATCAACATAGAACTGTTCACATGAAATAAATTCCCGAAAAAAGAGAAATATTGTAGGCTAATTTGTCTATAAGATCAAAAGAGATATAAAATGTGGGTGATTGCTCGATGTGATAAATAGGGTATTCAACATACCTCAAAATGTGTGTCAACTAGTCAAAATCCAAGTCAGGGTTCTAAGGTTTGTAACACGGGTGGTTAAGAAAAGATCACCATGAGATTATAAGTCTTTGACGGTTCATCCAATGGGCTTGAATAGGAGGATAAGGGAGAAGGTTAGGAGTCATGTCCTATTGATCAAGTGATTCATATGTGAGTGAATGCCATAGAGAGGGGTCTATGTATAGAACTATTCCTCTTAGATAAAAAGAAACTTATCTATTTTTATTTACTAGGGGAGATATGTAATGTATATTGTAAAAGGAGAAAAGTTAAACACTCTTTAACAAATGATAGGAAAGAATAAACATAAAAATTCCATTTCCCTTCCATTTATTTATGTCTATGTTTTATCACATATTTCCCCTTTTTTAACAAATTGACCACATGAATATTCACTATTACATTTACAATAAAGAGACTTGTAAATATCTCATTGTGTAATTACTTACTCAATGTAATGTGTATGATAATTTAATTTAGAATTGTGTAAAATATACATATAAATTCCTATTATAAACCTCTTATATATAGTAGTTTATGCACTAAATAACTTTCTCAAAATTTTTCTCTTCTCATTTTAGAGTTATTGAAAATATGTATAATAATTTTATTCCAACAAAAGACATATATTTAATTAGCATTAAATTATATCTAAATTTCTAAATTTGAGGCAACCATATATATATTGCTAATGTATTTTATATTAATTATTTATGGAGTAGATAGGTTCTAATAATTTTATATATTCAAAACTAATTATTATAGACACATGAGTTTCATAACAAAAGGGTGAAAACATTATCTGTCAAACTATTTTCCTTTTTTCCTTGTTGTTTACAATTTTAGGAAGTGATAGGGAGGTTTGTAAAGAAATCATTTAGTCGAGATTATTATTTTTTCTTATATGGGTTGACTAATTGATTATATCAATTTGATAATGTTTATTTGTTTCCAAACAAATAAATAATTGAGTTAAACTATTTTTTCCCATATGATATAATAAAGTGATCATTTTTATTTATTTATTGCTTTCAAACATTAACGAGAGAGAATTAGTTCTTTAAATCTTGTTCTAATTTATTTAATATCTCATATTCCACATTGTTGTAATTACCTCATTCACATTGTATTTGTAAAGTAAATACATTAAAATATTTTCCATCATGATAAATTTTCCATAGATTTAACATACATGCAAAACATTATTTCCCTTTATGTTATACTAAAATTTTATTTATTTCATCTTCACCTAAATTACATACATACAATCTATATAAGTTGGTTTATATTATTTATAATATTAGATGCCATTTTAATAATTAATTTAATATTGTTGACCTTATTTTACATTTTCCTTTCTTAATAAACTAAATAGTTGTGATTGTTCAAATAATGTGAAGTTTGGCACCCAAGCCAATCGGGGCCCAAGAAACATACTTTTATCATGATATTTGGGTTTTGAAATTTCCTTTTGTGAGCTATATCACTATTACAATTTAGGAAATATTTTAACAAATCTTAATTTAGAGTCCCTTTAATTTCATATTGTCACCAAAAGAGTTATATTCTATTGTTATGCACGAAATTTAGATTTTATTTATTTAGAATATTTAGTCCATTAATTCTACTTTAATTTAGATGGTTGTTCATGAAAATTTCAATTGTCATTCTAATACATGTATTAAGAACATTATCCTCTTACTTAGTCATTATATGAATATTAGTTAGTAAAGAAAATATATGTAATATATTTCATGTATTTATTACATGTTGGTACATACATGAGTGTGCTATCGTATGTGTTGTTGAATATAGACCTATCGCCACACATAATACTATATGTATTATTCATTAAGGTATAACTTCATCTTTATTTGGTCAAATATACAGAACTAATGTCACCAGCTTTCTGATCATCGAATAGAATAAGATTCTAGATTTTAGTTCATTACAACCTCAACTACTCATGTCACTTCTTTGTTGATCGAATTATTATATTTTGTATCAACTTTGTTGTATTTGAATGAATTTTGCTCTTCAGCTTTAAAAACTTGTATTCGTGCATCTGGTCCTGAGATTTATAAGAGGGCCCAAAGTGGTCCTTCCTATGAGCTTCTATTCACCCCCTTGAGAGTTTTCATCCTTGCATTTAATGGCACTTGAATTGGAGACATACATAACTCCAATTAACTATAAAAATACACATTAGTTACATGAGATTCAATCAACCCATTATGCCCCTACCCGATAATTTGACCCTTATACTTAAACCAGTAGGGTCGAGCTGATATCTTACAATCGTTCATCAAATAATACAATATTTAGAAGAAGAAAAAAACTAAAAATCCATTATGTTACAATGTCATCATAGATCAGTTTCCCTATGCAATGGGGTAAGATGTTACTTCGTCTACCACAACAAGGATAGCACACTTCTCTAGTATGATATAGTAACTTTTACTAAAGACACTCATATTAGTTTTCTAGCTTGACGATGGTCATAGGCAAGGACAACTTTTATTGTACCAGTCTATATATGCTTATATTTATGAGTTTCTCCAAAGCAATTGAGGTTGGAGAAACCGTGGATAATGTGGTTACCATTATGCCATATTTCAAGAATAATCTTGGGATGATGGAACAAGTGCATTTGGTTTAATTAGGTAACTATACTCTAGTAAAATTTCAAATTTTGCAATTAAAAGTTATTTTTGAAAAGAGCTCCAGTCGAGTATTTTAGTGAGATACATGTTTAATTTGGAATAGATATATTATTTTTTATGTGAGTTGTTGAGATAGCAAAATAAATAAATGAATGTTGTTAGGAAATTATAATGGATCCATTTGAATGCCCATGTCATTATCACTTTCTAATAAAAAATAAAAGAGGATGTTATCACCTAGAGTTCCATTTACATTGTGAGTTTGAATTGTCAGAAACAACTTAGCATGATGTGACAATATGTAATGGGAGTAATTTATCAAGTCAGTGGAACATGTTTATATACATATTATTTCCAAAGTCACGAGGTATGTCTATTCGTCCCGGCTTTCTCTAGCAAGCCAACAAAAACATCTACACATTTTATATGTGTATGCATATGCTTATATGTATGAGTGGTTGTGTTTATATGTTTACATGTGTGTGTGTGTTATTGTGTTTTTACATTCGATCAATGTGTATGTCAGTATACAATTGTTTCCACTACCTCCCTTTATCTTTCTACAAATATTTTGTGTTATAACCCGACCAGTGTGGTTTCGGTGGTTCGGTCCGGCTTGTCCTCCCTGGGGGACCCGGGTTCGAATCCCCCCGAACGTACTGTAATTACCAACTCATTGGGTCATCCGGGCTCTGGCACCTCTTTGAGGAGGAGGGGGAGCGGGGTCTCCCTAAGACTCCAAAAAAAATTGTGTTATTAAATATATATAATTACTAGGTGTGTGATAGGTGTAGATAGTCATATATCTCACAATATGGTTGTTCTATAGGGGTTATGCGAGTATAAAGGTGCCATAACATACAAACATATACATGTCAATGGTGTTGGTAGGTTTATATCCATTTACATCCCTACTTGTTAAATGATGGGAAAACAGGTACGCATCTTATAAATTCACATATTGATTCACTCCATATCCCTAATCTCTACTACGAGAACAAGACACTAGAGTGTTTAGAAGAAGGATGTGGTGAAAAACTAGATACATCAAATGTAATTGATTTTGTTTCATCAATGAGAGAGATATTCAATTCAGTCGATAAACCTTATTCGACCAAACATAGGGCTAGTTTGGTTGTATGTAAAACCAATGCAAATCAAGAGTTCTAAAATAGGAAAGTCAACTGCATGAACTGAAACTACAACTATTTCGTTTGGTTTCATGCAAAATGATCTTGTTCAGTTGGTTTGTTTCCATTTGGTACCACGTAGTTTGCATTTGCATTCAAATTTACAATGTAACCATCTAAAACTGTGTAGTATCAGTGATCCGATTACCACGGTGATCTAAACTATCATTATTCCAACCAGCCGTGCAAGCAGCTGCTCGGATAATGAACGTGAACAAATAATCGATTGATCGCAAGCACCGGTGTCGGGATCGCGCAGCGGCGGGAAGACCAGTGAGAAAACGAACCGCGCATGTTTTCTGCGCAGTTCGATTTCCTTACTTTATAGCGTAAAACGCAGGCGACTGAGGGTTCATTTTCCGTCAAAATTCCACAACCGCGTTAAACCAAACGAAGTGAATTTGAATTCTCGTGCAGTTGGTTTGTCATGTGTTGGATTTCAATCCAACCAAACGTGCCCATAGAGTAATTAAAATTGCAATGTAAATGTTTGCTATGCTTTCAAGATACGTCCAACTAATATTGTTATATTGGGATAGCGTGCCCTCTTGGCTAAGAATTAAATTTCCAAAAGATAAATAATTAAACAGCAGATGCATAGAGAATAGATTTAGGAAAAAAAACTCATATAGTACACTTTGGCAAAAAAAATCACCGAAATAGCACACTTCCCATCTTATTTCCCAAACTAGCACACTTTCAGAGTAAAACGTCATTTTATTTGGCGTTTTACTGTCTCCGGAACCAAAAGCGCCACTTTATTTGGCATTTTCAGGTAAAAGCGCCACTTTGTTTGACGTTTTCAAAGTAAAACGCCACATATTTTGGCGTTTTCACGGTAAGCGCCACAATGTTTGGCGTTTACGGTTTGCGCGGGCAGAAAACGCCACTTAGTCTGGCGTTTACATGTAAAACGCCACAAAGGTTGGCGTTTTACCGTGTTTGCTGCGGTTATCTTAATATCTAATACGTATTCATATAGTGTTTGCTGCATGTTCTAAATTTCTAAATATCCAACACATTCATAATGCTATTTGCTGCATGTTGTAAATTTTTTAAATATCCAACACATTAAAGTAGATTATGATTACAATATCATAGAAATATGTCCAAAAGGGAATAAGGTAAATGGTGAATACAAAATGATCCAACATAGAACAACAACAAAAAGAAACATCAGTCTAAATGCATTTAAAAAAGATACATGATTCAACTAGGAAATCTACAATATTTGCAAATGACAAGTAATCTTCAGATGTTGCAACAAAGGCCTTCAATCCTGCAATCAAAATAAAAGAAATATTTGACCAAATTATTAAACTATAGTCAACAATACAATATATTATTTAGAATATAAAAATATTTGAAAGAACTAATACCTGGTCACCAGATTGTTGTTCTATGTTTGGAGAATCTTGGATTGGGCTCAACTGTGTAGTTTGAGCTCCACGTGTAGGCCTACTCATAGGAAGTGGTGGTGTGAGAGGTCGAGTGAAGGGCATATTCCAAGATGGTGGAGGTGATCCAAACATGGTTGTGTGGAGGCCATGTGACCAGCTAGGGGGTGGTCCATGTGGTGAAAATGGATAAAAAGGTCTGTGTTGGTCAAAGCCTAGGGACGGAGTAAAACTTGGTTGAGACCATGATAAAGTAGAAGGAACCCCAAAGTTATCAGATGGTGGCGACGAAGGAGAGTAGAACATTCCTGGAAACGAAGAAGGAGTACCAACAGGAAATTGTCTTGCAGATGTAGAATCACCTGCAGGCAAGGAGTCACTTATTGTTGTAGAACAACCTGGTGCAGTAGAATGCCCTTGTGGTGTGAACTGTCCAGTTGTTGTAGAACAACCTGGTGTAGAAAGGAGAGCCGCTCGCTCGGGGAGGTAACCTAGTGAAAAACGCCAACTTATGTGGCGCTTTACCTGAAAACGCCACACAAAGTGGCGCTTTACCCCTCGTAACCAAGCAAAACAGGCCACCTCGTCTGGCGTTTTCTGTAAAACGCCACATAATGTGGCGCTTTACGTAAAAGTTGTACAAGGACGCGACGCGACGCATCGGCCAGCTGACCGAATAAATGGAAAGTGTCAGATAATGTGACGTTTTTCCGCCACGCAACGGGTTGGTGGGCCGCATTCAAGGAAAACGCCAAACAAAGTGGCGCTTTTACCTGAAAACGCCAACTAATGTGGCGTTTCTGTCTGCGTCAGTCTGAAAACGCCAAATAAAGTGGCGCTTTTAGTTTCGGAGACAGTAAAACGCCAAATAAAGTGGCGTTTTACTCTGAATGTGTGCTAGTTTGGGAAATAAGATGGGAAGTGTGCTGTCTCGGTGATTTTTTTTGCCAAAGTGTGCTATATGGGTTTTTTTTCCATAGATTTAATGGTCATCCCAGGTGGCGAAAATTTCGCTTATATTTTATTTTTCAATTTTAAAAAGAGAAGGTTTGAAAGAAAAAACTCGCTGGCGGGCGATTCCCGTGTCGCCGTCTGTCCTGTGAGAACAATCCGATCCGAGTTACCCGTCGCTGCTCATGAACTGACAGGAGATCTGAGTCAAGACCGATCCGGTAAATTAGTGTTTTCTCTACGATTCTTCTCTCCAGCACCGACAACCATCAGGTGAATACTGGGGAGAGGGGGAGTTGACGGCGATGGATGAAGACAAGGCATCCTCCCTACTTCTTGATCCAATCCAAGGGAAAGAGCCGGCTGCTTGATCATTTCCACGCTTGCTCTTGGCGATCAGGACCAATTCAGCTAGCTCTGCATTGAAATAAGAATTCCAACACCCCAGGCCACACCCCTCCCGGAGTTCGAATCATTTGCAGGGCCTACTCCTCCCTTGGCGCCGGCGACGAGATGAGCGGCGGAGGGGGAGAACAAGAGTCTGGCGATGTCGGAGGTCAAGTAAAACAGGAGGACGCGGCGAAGTTGGAGGACGGGCAGCTGACGGAGCTGCGGGAGATCTTCCGCTCGTTTGACCGTAACAAGGACGGGAGCCTGACGCAGCTGGAGCTGGGCTCGCTCCTCCGATCCATCGGCCTCAAGCCGAGCGCCGACCAGCTGGAGTCGCTCATCCAAAAGGCGGACACCAATAGCAATGGCCTCATCGAGTTCTCCGAGTTCGTCTCCCTCGTCGCCCCCGATCTGGGGCCCTCCAAGTGTCCTTACTCTGACGAGCAGCTCCAGCGGCTCTTTCGCATCTTCGACCGCGACAATAACGGGTACATCACCGCTGCCGAGCTCGCCCACTCCATGGCCCGCCTCGGGCACGCGCTCACCGCCGAGGAGCTCACGGGGATGATCAAGGAGGCGGATACCGATGGTGATGGACGGATCAGCTTTAAGGAGTTCTCCCAGGCTATTACTTCCGCTGCGTTCGATAACGCGTGGGATTGAATCGCTGCTGCAATCATCCCCGTTCGAGATAGATGCATTTTCACTTTTGGTCGTAGGATTTCCTTTTTCTTTTTTCTGTTTCTTTTTGGAAATGAAATGTGGTGAAAAGCCACAAACAAAGAAAAGAAAAAATTTGTTGTTTTTTGTTTTGTTTTCTAATGGTTTCTTCAGTGCAGTGTCTGTTGTTAACTGGGATTGTGGGATTGGATGAGATTACTGGCGAGAAAAGATTTCTTTTCTGTCAGTTACAATAAGATCAGCTGAATGGAATCTGAAGTTCTGTTGCAAGCACAGAGTTACATTTGGAAGCTACCAATCAAACAAGGGCAACCACATGAGACTAATATTCATACAAACCAAATATTACCACTTTCTTTTTGTCATAGATATGTGTAGACAAGAACGACCGAGACTCGGACACCAGAGAATTGCATCTTCCCGCCTTGAGGTCATTTTTAGTGAGTCTAAAATTCGAATTTTTGACAACTGACTTAGATCATCTACTTTTGTTGGCATCCTTATACACACATTTCAGAATACTGTAGTTGGCAGCCGATTGAAGGAGTGCTGCTACTAAGGTCGCTAGACCTGCCTACAACAGTTGGTTCAATTGAAATTACTCGTTCTCTGAGGCAAAAATAGATACGGAAGTATGCTTCTTGTTACAGAAACTTTGGAAGTATTCCCAGGTTTTATTCCTGCATGATGAATAGTGGTCTATGGAGCATTTAAGTGCGACTGATGATGTTCCGGGAATAAACATTATTAAACTCTAGAGTAACTTCGTGCAGAAATTATTCTGTATTGATTTTTATCAAGGATTTGTTTGGTTGAATATCACATCATTGCACACCAACAACTCTCACAAGTCGGCCTTTATATGGGATATGACTAGGACTCACACCCGATTAGAAGTTTGTTTGGTATGAGAACAGAATAGTTTTATTTTCGTTTTAATTTCGTGCTATATGACAATATAATTGATATTTATATTGGATTGATCTCATTTTCAGTATTACGTATAAAAATAGCATATAAAATATCAAATCCAGAAAAAATTTGTAGTTCTACTCAAAGTAAGACTGAGTTGGTTTAAATTAGAGGATTACGAGATCCTGAGTGGATTTTATTAGCCCATTTTTGTCAAATAACACGGGATTAGATCTCATTGATACGGATTAATCCGATGTGGCGGACACGTGGACCCAAACACATGTACGTTGCGTCGTAGTAATCCAGACCAACTTAGTCAAAATTAAATTTTGTGTGGTTTGTTAGAAAGAAACGGGGTCCATTCGGAATCTTATAATCCAGACGAACTCAGTCTTGTTTGTAGCAAGATTATAAACCTTACTTCTGATTCAGACTCTTGTTAGCTATTTTGTTTTATATGGAACACTAAAACGGGACGCTTACTTTGGGTGCCAATTAAGTTTTCAAACGGCACAGACTTAGTATGAGATTAAAATCAAACTCCCTAATCACGTTTTCCGGTTCTATTTCCAAATAATGCAAATCCTTTGTGTCCCAAATAGTGACGAAAGCTTCGCGTTCTGGTAATTGTTTCTCTTCTTGTTACGCTGCAGTATAAGTCGAGACTTGAAGAATTTCCAAAAACCGGATGAAGGTTAACATTAGAAGTGTACGGTTTCCTCAATACGAAACCTAAATACTGTGGTAATAAAAAGTAGTGACGTGACTGATAAAATAAGAGAATACAATTATTAACTAGCTCAGCGGATAAAGTTTATTTATTGATTATAGTGGGCTTCATACCAGGCGCACGAGATCAGATAAATCAAATAAAGAACTTCCGGCATTGCACATTTATAGGTCTATAATATCCCGTAGATTAAAAAATGAACAAAAATATATGTAACGATAAAAATATAAGGAAATAATTTTAATGGAAAATGTTGTGTACTCAGTTTTAAAACCTAAAAATGAGCTATTGTTTGTCTTTTTAACACTACAAGGTACATAACTTTTTTCTTAAAAGGCATCACCAATATTGGCGTTCAGTTTTGAGTCACAAACTGAGTGCTTATAGCAACGTCTTTTTTAAATAACATGAAGATTTGTACTCATTTAATTTCCCATTTGGCAAAGAAAAAGAGACGTTCTGTACAAACTTGGGTCAACATACTGCACATCAACTCCTCCATATTTATACCTTAACCCTATCTCTATGTACATCTATGGTGATTTTTACTTATTTGATGTATGACATGTCCATCCTTCCAGCAATAAATCCCCCTAATGTGTGGAAGGAGGCAACCCCAAGCTAGAGAAGACGTAATAGTTTGGACTCATACACTACAAGTATGATCGCTAATATATCGACCTCTATATACCCAAAACTAGAATGCCATATGTACTTGTACAAGAAACCTTTGATACACAAAAGATGGTGTTTGTATCTCCAAAGGATCGATTCCAGCCCCCAAGGATCCTAAGTTATCACATTCAATTGTCAGAAAACCTTTATCCAAGCCCTCACATATCACAAGATCCGCTTGAAGGATTCCAACAAGCCCTATGAACCAACAATTATCATAACATCATGGTTACAGTTAGTCCTCTATACAGCCTTGCCCCAACCAGTCATAATCCTGGCCCACCAAGTGGTCTCCCTAAATTTCAGCTTAAGGCAACTTGTAGCAGGCTGATCCCACCTAGTCTCTCTAAAACCTTATCTCTCTATATGACATCCAATTTATAGACCTCCTGACCTCTAAAGTCAGACTAACAACCGATCCCCACCAAAGGAGCTAGTCGTGAGATTCTTTGTCATGATCTTAAAAAAATGATTAGTGGCATGAAGCCATCCATCCTCATGCTATTAAAATGGCTACCACACATCTCCTCATGTAACACCCAGAGGACCACTAGAGGTAGAATGATTCGGATCATACCTACCCAAGTTTTTTTACTTTTTTGGTTCCGCAAAATGATGACCATCAAAACAAATATCAGTGTGACATCTTCAACTACCTCACAGACCCTTGGCCACATCACTCCTGACAAAGAGGTGATTCATGATTTCTTATTGTGAATTGCAACAACCACATATGGAAGCCATCTCAATCCTACATTTTACCCCCTCCCCAAGCAATCTAACAAGAACACGCAGTCACACAAGACAGAGTGGACCTATGGGAAATTGATTGGCTTTATTGTTCGTCATCTAGGGATAGAAAAAGAAAGAACACCTCCACTATACTAGGAGGGGATTCGCGCCGGATGGAACAAGGCGCTTTGAACCATGTACTACTGTTGCAGGAATGAAAGGCAGCCTCGGAACAGAATTATGCTGCTTGCTGGGCCCTGATGGTGGAACTGGCATTTTTGGGGGGAAGAAAGCGGCCCCCTTTTTCGGCAGAGTGGGCAGCATCGCTTTCTCACGTGTAGTTGTGATGCCCAAATCTGCTATATATTTGACACGGGTTTGCCGTAATGCTGGAACTATGGCGAATGCATTTATCGTCATTGATGCATAAATAAAGATACCAATTAGTAGTGATTGAATTCCTTCTATGGTTCCACATGAGAAACCAATACAAATATAACCTACATGTCCAATCAAACTATAAGCTAGAGGTCTTTTGACTTTCGTTTGGGCCATGGCGGCCAGTGCTCCTAAGATCATAGAAGCAATGCTGCAGAAAAAGAGGATTTGTTGCAATGTACCGACAGGGGAACCCACAATAGAAAGACGTGACATATTTGCAAAAATAGAGATTTTAGGCGCAATAGAAAGGAATGTTGTAACTGGGGTGGGTGCCCTCCCCAATCTGTACAAATGGAACCATGCAACAACTTCTACACAAAGGTCAATATTTTCATAGGTAAGGCATGTGCCAGACCCACCTAGACCCCAGTCTAGCTAGAACAGTTGTCGTCACATTAATAGACATATTCACTTGGTAAGAAGATTCCAAGGTGCACCTCCCATTCTCTCTATGAGACCAAATTCATAGGTCCAAGCCCTCTTTTTCTATCCCCCCAACACACACACACCACCTATCAGGGCCCTTCCTCTGACATGATACAGTTTCATATCTCCATCTTCCAAGACCCATCCTCCTCAAGAAGGTCCATAACACATTAGGAGAGGTATATTTTACCCCCTCCTTCAGCCATACCTCTGTGAGATTCTCATTCTAGTGGGTAGAACAAAAATGTTTATTTTGGTCCCTCACCTTCCCATCTTATATACTCCACGACGAGGGAAAAGTCCCCCAAGTTATCTTCCAGCAAATAGATGGTCTACTCCCTCTCTTAGGAAGCAAGGGTAATTGTTATTGCCTCCCAAGGATCTTTCCCATACTTCTCTCTATATAATTTATCCCATAAGGATTCCCCATTAAAAATGTCCCAACTCACATTCATTAAGAGAGTTTTTTACATGTCCCTAAACCTATGAAAAGCAAGTCCACATTCATCAAGAGATGATGGAATTTTGTCCCAACTAACCCAGATCCTACACTTTCCTCCCTCTTGATATGCCCAAAGGAAGGTCATTATCTTCCTCTTTATCTTCTTGAGGACCATCGTGGGTATTTTTCATGCCAGAAGATTAATAGAGCAGAATGGCAAAAGGGCAAAGTGAATTGATGTTAGTTAACCTGTGAAAGAAAGGAGTGAGTCTGCCCATTTAGATATGCATATGAAAAAATTGGAAACTAACTCATCATAATGTCTAATAAGGCTTTGCCCCCAATATGAGAGGTACCATAAGGTACATGATGAGCTATGTTCTGCAGGCGCAACCCCATTTGTCAAGAATCTTGGCCTCTCTAAGGTGTAGCTCATGGCCTAAGAGGACCTTTAATTTGTCCCTATTAATTCTTTTTCATGGGAGCCCTTTATAGTCCCTCAAAAATAGTCTCCATTGTATTAATAGAAATCCCCTTAGGCTAGAAAAAAAGAATATGAGGTGGTCATCAAACATCAGGCATGTTGGGGCTTGGGGAGGCCCCCTAGTTATAAACATTTGCACACTCCCTAGAAACACCTCCTCTATGATATGCATCCCCAATATCTATTGTGACAAAATGAACAAGAAAGGTGAAAGAGAGTCCCTTTATCTAAGTCTCATGGAGGATGGAAAGAAACCCATGGAGAACCTATTCAAAGAGAGTGAGAACCAGGAACCTCCCACCATTCTCATGAGACAAAGGACTATCTCCTCTATAAAATGTGTCTTAGTAAGAATTTCTCTTAAGAAGGACAATTTCAATATGTTAAATGTCGTATACATATCTACCATGTACAATGTATTCTCCCTTACATAGGTATGATTCCCTAGATCATGTATCAGCTCCTAGGGTTATCCCCAATCTGCCTACCCCACACATTGGCTTCCTATTTTGGACATATTAAATATGGAAAGAGATTCAATATCCTCAACAAGATGACTATAGAAACTAGTCTCATAACCACATTGCATTTTCTAATGGTTCTAAAGTTTTTCAGTCCCACTAGTGAATCAAATTTCAGATGAGCACGGTTGAATTACATTTCAAACATCTATGGGCAACCCTCCCATCCAAGCAATTAATAGTTGATGAGTACATATTCATCTTAGTTTCATTTGTATTTTTAGCTTACTTTTGCATTCATATTCCTATTTACTTTACAGTAAGCTTCTATTTAGTTTCTTTAGTTTATGTTAATTTGTAAGGTTTTGATTTGTTATTTGATTTTCATGGATGGATTGAACTTTGATCTATACACACCAACATAGGAGATGGTGGTCCTACTAACCGACTAATGGGCATAAGAAATTGTGTATAACTGGGCCAGATTTTCATTGATCTTCCTTTCATTACTTGATGATTTGTAATGGTGGTGACTCCATCGGTGCACCACATCCCCCGGTGGTGTGTTTCAATATGCACTTTCATCGTTCTGCATTCATATCAAATGATGAAAGCCATGAGTGTGACTTTTGATAAAAAGTGTGTGCTACCTCCCAATGAAAATGTGTGAACTTCTATTGATCATAATTTTGTGTGTGTCTCCAACCCACAAAGATGTGCACCGATGAAACCCTGGTGCTTTGTGTACTGATGAGACTCCCAATTCTTTGTGTATCAATAAACTCCAATGCTTTGTCTATTGACAAAATTTTAACGCTTCATCTAGCGATGGAAACTCAACTTTTGTCTACTGATGAAAGTCTTGCATGCCTCCTACCAATGAATCTTCTTCCTTAGTCTAATAATGGATATCCTACACATTCCAACTAATGATATTAAAGATGTTCCATTGATGAAGGCACATACATCATTCATCGATGAAAACCCTATGCATCGCAAATCGGCGGAACATCTATATAGATGAAGTTTTGCACTTGTCCACCGATGAAAAAATAGCATCATCTATTGATGCCAAATTGACATCATGCATTGATGAAAACCCTGCTCGAGGTAATCAATAAAGAACATGCATAAACCAACCGACAAAAACCCTACATTCATCCATCGATGGGAATATTGAAAGTCATGTGATCTCCTGTCGACGCCATTACTAATTGAGACATTGGGATATGGAAATCCTAACCACTAACCTATAAATACATTATCCAGCCTCATTTGGAAGGAAGATCTTCTTCATCCTCCAAGATGCCAAAACACACACTCAACCATAAGAAAACAACCCCCATTGGATGTTCCCATGGTTAACAACCACATCAACCGACAACCACTACACCACCAAGGATCACCTTCTGACCTTAAAAGTGGAAGATCAACAATGCCTCTATCACCATCATTCCACCTACTGCTTTCTCATTTGCATATCAGATCCAAACAAAAAAAGATGAAGAAGAAAAAAGGTTACCTAAAGATAGTCATGGGTGTACTCTATTGTTGTGTTGGATCATCCCTAGCTTTAAGCATGAAGGTTATTATTACAGACACCAAAGTTACATCTCTTCTACCTATAGAGATGATGTATATATATTTCCTTCCCTTTATTTATTATGATTTCGTTTTGAGAAGAAAGTAATTTCTTGAGCTAGGGTACTAGGATTATCCCCATTGTCTTGCTTCATTCTTTTTACAACATCTTAATCTACATGAACCTTGTTATATTTTGAATCAATCATTTTATACTTATATGCTAGTCTGATCAGAAGGTTCATATGTTTATTATGATCCCTAGTGTATAGAACTTTGAACCCATGATCTATGATATCAATTTTTTTTTCTTATTAAACTCTTGATGAGAATTTCGGATAGGTGTTTCCTAAGGTGATGGCTACATGATCTCTAGGTAATGTGAAAGCAAGTCTAAACTAATCTATGTCTAGGTTTAATCCTAACACTAAAAGGAAAATTTACCTGGCCTTAATGTTATTTGCTCTACTTGTTTGTGGTGCAATGAGAGAGAGTGTATAAGTAGTGGTGGTGAAACCTACTTACCTAGTATTTTCATCCATCGATGACCTTAGCTTTAATTTAGTATTTTTACTCATAGTGTAATCACAACTTTGTTTTAGCTACTCTTCATTGTTTGGTTAAATTGACCAATCAATGCTCAAAACATTGTCCTTTGGGTTTGATCCTAAACTATGATAAAATTTGTTTTTTCGACTTGTGGGTGGGATTTTTGTACTATCATTTTGATAAAACCTAGAAATTCCATCCCTATGAAATTTGTTGTGCTAATAAATCAGGCATCAGTGGTTAGTTCCATCAAGTCTACCTTAACAATCTCACATGAAAACTGATAGAAGGCTATGGTGAATCCATCCCGTCTTAGTGCACTATCCCCATCCATCCAATCACCACCTCCTTCACTTCATTTATGCTTAATCCTATATAAATGGCATGTACATCCTTTAACCCCACTATAGCCTCCATAATATTCATATACTCCCCCGCACCCTCCCCTGGTTTAGACTCGAATAATGTGTGTAACATCCCTGACCTGGGTTATGAACTAACCCTAGGTGTTTTGTTTAATTATGTAATTAGAAACTTGTGATTATCTTTTTGGTATGTAATTAAAGCTTCTGAGGAACTTATATTTCTATTTCTACCCTTTTTAAACAATGTTATAATATTGTTTTGTTAATAGGGACTTATGTGCAAATTACCCAATTAGAGGAGTTAACTTGCAAATTTCACATGTTTAGATGTTCCTCTGATGATGAGACATCATAAGAATGAATATTATGAAGTGTTATGGGTTCTCCAAGTTTGGGCACCAAGATGCAACTTGTGGAGCAATCCTTGTACTTTAAAACCCTAGTTTTGGTGAAAAGTGCAATTTACCCAAAACCTGGGGTGAAACATGTAAATTATACCTTTTAGAGTATCCTTTATGACTCTTGGAATCAATTAGAGTAAAAGTGATGAAGAGGGTGCTTCATTTGACTAATCAAATAAGAAGGAAAACCCTTGTAATTAAATAACTAAGTTGTAAGCAAAATGACCCTTTTATGTGTGCAACTTAGAAGGATGTTTGGATTCTTTTCCTCTAAACCTTAGTTAAAGAAGGAGTTTTGCTTAATTATAGAAAGGAGGGGCGTGGCCAAGAAGGATAGAAGGACCCATATGAGAAATAGAAGAAAAGATTGTCGTTATCTTGAAAACATGCCCAAAGTATATATACACACCTTTCTTTTACAACCAAGGGATCGTTTCCCTTTCTCTCTTCAATTATCTCTTGCTGTGTCCGACTAAGGAAGGAGATCAGGAGCATAGGAGAATGACCAAGAAGAGTTGGGTAAGCTTTAACCGCTATCTAACTCGGATTCATGGAGGAAATCATGATTTAAGGTTGGTTTGCTAGTTTTTCTTACTTAGTTCTTCTTTCCAACCATCCTTTCCAACCAATTCTTGAAGAAGAAACCTTGGAAGACCTGTGGAGCTCAAGACACCATTAAAGCTTCGAAGCTTGGAGCTATAGATCTGGTTCTAAGGCTCTAGACCCTTAAACTTTGTTATGCATCTTTCTTTCTTGCAAACGTTGCTTGTTCTTCTTCCCTCCATCCTTCTTTGCACTCTTGCAAGCAAAACCGTGGAGAACAGGCCTTGATCTGGAGGTAGAAGAAGGGGGCGTGAATACCAATTCTACTTTAGCAAATGGTCTTGCACCCCTTGGCCAAACGGTTTGCAAAACCGTTTGGGGAAAACGGTTTCAAAACCGTTTGAAGGGCAAACGGCTTCGCAAGGTCGGTTGGAGAAGACGGTCTCCAAAACTGTTTGGTTGAGTTGACCAAGGATTTACCGTTTGAGATTCCTGTTCATAATTATTTTGGTTAATAACTCACCAAATTTTATAGGTTAACTCCCAAGGAATAATGAGTTGAAGGCTAATCAATTAGGTAAACCTAATTGGATTAAGTGCTGATTTCTAACCTGATTAACTTGACCTTTTAGGGAAAACGGTTTCAAAACCATTTGAGGGAGTTGACCAAGGGTTTACCGTTTGATATTCCTGTTCATAATTATGTTTCTTAATGACTCACCAAATTTGAGGGGTTAATTCCCAAGGAATCGTGAGTTGAAGGCTAATCAATTAGGGAAACCTAATTGGATTAAGTGCTGATTTTTCAGCTTGATTAATTCGACTTTTTGGGAAAATGGTTTCAAAACCATTTGAGAGCGTTGACCAAGGGTTGACCGTTTGATATTCCTGTTCCTAATTATGTTGGTTAATGACTCACCAATTTTAGGGGTTAATTCCAAAGTAATCATGAGTTGAAGGCTAATCAATTAGGCAAACCCTAATTGGAATTAGTGCTGAAATTCCAATGAGTTGATTTGATGTTTTGGGTTGATTAGCCCAAACGGTTTCAAAACCGTTTGGGGATCACCCAAACGGTTTTGAAACCGTTTGGGGGTCACCCAAGACCGTTTGAAGGTCTAGGGTCAAGTATGGATATGTGTTTGAAGATCCAAATATGTGGTATGAACCCTAATCGGCTAAGTGTTGATTTTGCAAGTGATTGAGTTGATGTTTTAGATTGATTGGCCCAAACGGTTTCAAAACCATTTTGGGATCACCCAAAGGGTTTCAAAACCGTTTGGGGATCACCCAAGACCGTTTGTAGGTCTGTGGTTAAGTATAGTTGACCAATTGAAGGTCCAAAGGTATCAAATCATTTTGCAATTAAGTGTTGATTTGATGATCAACTCAATGGATCACACCCCAATGGAATTTCACTAGAATCCAAAGGTTGGATGAGCCAAACGGTTTCAAAACCGTTTGGAGCTCATCCAAATGGTTTCAAAACCGTTTGGTGATCACCCAAGACCGTTTGGAGGTCTAGGGTTGAGTATATTTAGGTGTTTGAAGGTCTAAAGGTACCAAGTTGATTTGCAATCAAATGCTGATTTGGTGATCAATCCAATGATCCAAACCTTAATTGATTGACTTGGATTTTGATTATATGATGGGAAAATGGTCTCAAGACCGTTTGGAGGTCATCCAAACGATCCCAAGACCGTTTGGGGTCAGGTCATGTCCAAATTGAATGATGGTTCAATGGGTTCAAATCAATTAGACCCACATTGAAATATGTTGAAGGGTTATTGATTCCAAACCCTAATTAAATTGATTTAAACCCTAATTGATGATCAATTGAGGGTCAAATCAGTTGAAGGTTGACCTATTAAACTCATTTTAAGTATGAGTATAGGTCCAATTGATGATTGTTTCCATGAATTCAATGATTGAAGGAATCAACATTGGAAACCCTAATTTCATTGGATACTTTATGTAATGGAGGTCCAATGTGATTGAATCTTTGAGAATTAAGATGATGAATGTTCTATTGATCCAATGATGATTAGTAATGATAATCAATGAAGGCACAAATGTTGAAACCTTAATAGTACCTAAGTGATTAGTACCAATTAAGGGGTGAATTCATAATTGCTTATAGGATCAATAATTTGATACACTATGTTAATCATAGTTGTATGTACATGATTGAAGAGTTGATTTGACCTAATCAAGTTGAAAGGATGAAAGATTAGAATTCATATATAAATATGAATTATGTAGTGATCTTCGGTAGCACGACCGTGCAAGGTAGCATGGTTGTGGTAGCATTACTTTGCACGACCGTTCAAGGTGGCACGGCCGTGGTGTTCTATGAATAAATTGAAAAGAATTGGTATTGTGCGGATATTGTTATATATGCATGTCTTCAATTATTCTAATCATACAGGTTGTTAGCAAGAGGTAATCATATCCAGGTAAGGGTTATGCTTTTTTATTCATTGAAAGCATGTTATAAACTTTATGAATAATGACATACTATGTTGCCTGGTTTAAGAGGCAATATATAAGATTGATGGGCTGTAAGAGCCTTGAGTAATATTCACATTGTTACAATCAAGGTCATGTTGTTAGATGACTTATGGTGATCTAAGTGTTTGAACACCCCTACTCTTGAATCATATTGATGAAATGATTAAGAAATGATATTCATATGATAACTGATGTGAGTTGAACTTGATACATTTAGTATTCTTTCTTAATAGCAGTTGTTTTAATGATTAATGATTGAAAACATGCCTGATGTCGAAAGAATGCTATAATGTACTTAAATAATCAAGTCTAATCATATCATGTAGAGCCCTGATCATAGATCCATCATTGTCAGTAGTTTAATGATGGTGAAATAGGTTTTCCTATAGGAACTCCTGGAGAACATACTTTTGAGTATGTTGGGGTTATGGACGCGAATATCATTACATCCTAATGTAGGAATTGATGTAGGATGTACTTTAATCCATCAATCCTTCATTATGTGTTTATGCTGGGGTGATGTTTCACTAATCTCCCGAGGGAATCTTTAATGTCGCATCGATGAGAGATAAACAAGAAATCCCTCGATGGCGAAGAGAGTACAGAATGCCACTGTGACTCTAATAGAGAAGTTGCCAGAATACCCTGGAAAGCTATTGTAGCAGAGACACGAGATGTCCTGCATGTTGATCCTCACATTGACTGAGGAAGATGAGGTCATAAGAATTCGGCTCTTTTGATGACCTATGTATGATACCGATGCAATTTAGTAATGGTCGGTTGGAGTATGAGCGGTATACCTCATCTCCACAGGGCATAATAATGTTTGTAAAACATAATTAGCCGCGTAGCATATCTGCTTAGGTTGAACTATGAGAAACAATGATTGATGTTACATTGTTTATAATATTCTAGTCAAGCAACTAGTATACATGTTCTTCATATTCCTTATTAAAATGATTGCTTAAGTAAATGTTGCTTTATTTAATCCTAAGCCTATTGTTGGATGTTTTAAGTTATTTTTCTTATGTTATTCCTTTATTGCTATAACAAAGCTTCTGGCGGAGAGTTATAACTCTCGCTGGGACAATTATTCAAATTGTCTCACCCCCGTGGGATTCGACTTTTTAGGTGGATGTCGAGGACGGAGGAACCCATCTGAGGGTGAGCAGTTTCAGCAGCAACAACAACACCAGGGGCAGCAGTGAATCTCAGGTGGAGATACTGACTGTCGAGTCTCGTAGATAGTATGTCTTATGTCGTCTCTGTACTCTCAGGTCCTAGGAGTCCGTAGGTCTGAGATTTTTGGCTTAGTGCCTCGAGAATTTTGTATCTTGCCTTGTACAGATAATAGGGCAATGGATGTATGTAATCACTCGAGATGTTTTTTCACAGAGATGTGAATGATGAATCTTTTTGTAAACAATTTACCTTGTTTTCTTATAAAAGAGTTTTATAGTTTAAAGATCTCTTTCTAAAAGGTTTTAATTTCTACTATTTTTCTTAATTCTTCTGCTAGTTAACCGCTTCTGCATTCGTTGATCTTGTTTTGGCGATTCGGTCATCTCAATTTAGTGGTATCAGAGCTCTAGGTTCACTGAGTCTACAGAGACATAGGACTTAGGATGTCGAGTCTGTTCTGGTGTTTTCTAGTATGTCTAATAGTGTCTTCTACTCCTCAGGAGAAAAAGATAAGTTAAGGATGTCTGGACCACACGAGGAATATGTGGCAGAGAGTAGTGTGGATGCACCCCGAGATGGTGCAAGGAACTCGGAGATAGAACAACATGTATCTGAGCCACCCCAGTTCAATCCAGTTGACATGGGGAACCCAGCCGTCCAGACCATGTTTGGGCAGTTTATGACTGCCATGACACACATAACAGATAGGATGCCCATGCCTGCACCTAGGGCACCTACCAAGTCAGAAGGACAAGGAATCGGCAAGACGTTTGAATGACTTCGCCGAGTTGGAGCAACCGAGTACTTTGGAACAGTTGATCCCGCATATGTCGATCCGTGGTTAACCAAATTAGAAAAGGCCTTTAGAATCCTGAACATTCCAGAAGTTGAGAAGGTTAGACATGTTGTCTATCTTCTCAAGGAGAGTGCTGGTCACTGGTGGACCATGGAAGAGCAGAAGAGGCCTGGTGTGGAGGTTGCATGGGAAGTCTTCTGACGGGAATTTATCAATAGATATTTCCCTAAGACGTTCCTGGACGATAAAATCTCTCAGTTCGAGAGGTTAAGGCAAGGTCCGATGAACATTAGCGAGTACGAGGCTAAATTCATGGAGTTGTTGCGGTTATGTCCGCATATGGCTGCTACAGATGAAGAAAGGATCAGGCATTTCGAGAAGGGGTTAAACGCTGAGTTGACTACCCTTGTATCTGCCCTAGAGAATAGAGAAAGGTTTGCTACCTTCGTAGAGTCTGTCATAAGAATAGAGAGGTCCGTAGCAGAGAAGAGGCAAACCCATAATAAGAGGATGTATCCTCAGTTCCAAGGATCTTCATCCAGAGACTTCAAGAAGCCTAGGTTTTATGCGCCTACACCACCACCTAGATCCAGTGCTCAGACACAGTGGACATCGAGTAGAGGTAGAGTACGAAGCCTACCACTACAAGGGGCTCACAGTTCAGCATCGATGTCAGTTACAGGACCACCCAGACCACAGCAACAAGACAGAATTTGTTACATATGTAGGAAGATGGGGCATTTAATGAAAGACTGCAGAGCTAGACCAGCAAGTGTAACACAACCGCAGAGGAAGAGTCAGCAAGGGTTACATAGGCGAAAGTTTCCAGGAGGATCTAGAGGGCGTGGACAAGCGTCCCAAGCTGGATCGTCGGCACTGAATCAACCACAGGCAACGACAAGGTTTTATGCAATGAATCCACCTGATGCAGTGATCAACCCTCGAGTTGTGATAGGTCAGATGGAATTGTTATATTCTGATATGTCTACATCCTGCGTTGTATCTGTTTTGATTGATCCGGGTGCTACGCACTCCTTTATCACTCGAAAGGTGATTCATAACTGCAATATGACAGTTAGCCATAGAGCAGATAGCTTGTTGTTAGAGACTCCGTTGAGAGGGTTTGTTGTGTTGCAGGAGGTGTGCTCTCCCTATATCCTCTTCTTTTCTGAACATCGCATTCAAGTGGATCTTATACCACTTGATATGCAAGGATTTGATATAATCCTTGGGATGGATACCTTGGAAAGGTATAAGGTTGTCTTGGATTGCGAATCCAAGCAAGCTATGTTTGTTGATGATAACGACACATGGATCTTTCAAGGTGAGAGAAAGATTCTACCCACTTGTCTGGTGTCAGCTATGGTTGCTGAGAAGCTGATGAGGCAAGGATGTTATGCATTCTTGGCCCATGTGGTAGATACTACCATGGAAAGTCCTAACCTTGATGAAGTTCCTATAGTCAAGGAATTTGAAGATGTATTTCCTGAAGAACTTTCAGGTGTACCACCTCCTTGGGAGATTGATTTTGAAATCAATTTGATCCCAAACACGCAACCTATAGCACAAACACCATATAGGATAGCGCCTGCTGAGATGGCAGAACTCAAGAAACAGCTACAGGAGTTGCTTGAGAAGGGTTTCATCCGACTGAGTACTTCACCTTGGGGTGCTCTGATTCTCTTTGTTAAGAAGAAAGACGGATCAATGCGGTTGTGCATTGATTACAGACAACTAAACAAAGTAACAATAAAGAACAAGTATCCTCTGCCGAGGATTGATGATCTTTTTGACCAGTTGCGTGGTGCAACCATCTTCTCAAAGATAGATTTGAGATCAGGATATCACCAACTCCGTATTAAGGATAGTGACATACCCAAGTTTGCCTTTAGAATGAGGTATGGTCACTATGAGTTCACAGTTATGTCGTTTGGACTAACTAATGCACCAGCTGCATTTATGGAACTCATGAATAGAATCTTCCGAACTTTCCTCGATCAGTGTGTTGTTGTCTTTATAGATGATATTCTGATCTATAGTAAAGATGCTCGGCAGCACGAACAACATCTTCGTCAGGCTCTAACTTTGCTAAGAGAACACAAGCTATATGCTAAGTTTAGCAAGTGTGAGTTCTGGTTACCGGAAGTATCTTTCCTTGGACAAGTGATATCTGCCTCGGGTATTCATGTTGACCCTAAAAAGGTAGAATCTGTTCTACAATGGGAACAGCCAAAGACACCGATGGAAATCCGTAGTTTCTTAGGGTTGGTTGGCTATTACCGAAGGTTCATTAAGAACTTCAGTTCCATATCCCAACCTTTGACTAAGTTGACCCAGAAGGATGTTCCTTTTGTTTGGAGTGATAAGTGTCAGCAATCTTTCCAGTTGTTGAAGGAGAGGTTGACAAGTGCACATGTACTTGTGTTACTTGAGCAAGGCAAAGGATACATAGTTTTCGGTGACACCTCCAAGAATGGACTCGGATGTGTGTTGATGCAGGATAAACAAGTGATTTCTTTTGCTTCTCGACAGCTTAAGAAACACGAGGAGAATTATCCAACACACAATCTGGAACTAGCTGTTGTGGTTCATGCCTTGAAGATCTGGAGACACTATCTCTACAGAGAGACATTCCAGATTTTCACAGATCATAAGAACCTTAAGTATATCTTCTCTCAGCATGAACTTAACATGAGGCAACGTCGCTGGATGGAGTTAATCAAAGACTATGATTGTACAATTGATTACCATCCAGGGAAGGCCAATGTAGTTGCAGATGCTTTGAGTAGGAAATCAGCAACACCAGCCTTAGATAGGGCACAACTAAACTCTTTAGTATGCTCTAGGAGAGATATGCTTATCTCCTTAAGGCAAGACAATGTACAGTTGAAGGTGTCATTGTTAGCCGGGTTGTTAGCTGAGATGCATATAAAACCTACTCTGAGAGAGCATATTAAAGAGGCACAGCAAATCGATGTTGCAGTTCAACAGATTAGATCAGAGTATGGTGATGAGAAACGAGATGGTTTCCATGACTCTGATGACCAAGTAGCGTGTTATCATGGGAGGATGATAGTGCCAGATGTGGATAACTTGAGGAAGTTAGTCCTGGAAGAAGCTCATTCTTCGATGTATGATATGCATCCAGGAAGCACCAAAATGTATCGAAACTTAAAAGATATGTATTGGTGGGCTGGAATGAAGAAGGACGTTGTTGAGTTTGTTATACGGTGTCATGTGTGTCAACAAGTTAAAGCTGAACATCAGAAGCCTGCTGGGACAATGCAACCATTGCCCATACCACAGTGGAAGTGGGATCGCGTAACCATGGACTTTGTTGTTGGCTTACCTAGGACAAGCAAAGGGTATGATTCCATTTGGGTAATAGTTGATAGGTTGACAAAGACAGTGCATTTCTTACCTGTCAAAACAACATATTTTGCTGAGAGGCTAGCACAGTTGTATATTCAGGAGATAGTGTGATTGCACGGAGTTCCAGTCACTATAGTTTCAGACAGGGGTCCCCAGTTTATGAGTCGTTTTTGGGAATGACTTCATAAAGCTTTAGGCACCCAGTTAAGGTTTAGTACAACCTTTCATCCTCAGACTGATGGACAGTCTGAAAGGACTATACAGACCTTGGAAGACTTGTTGAGAGCATGTGTTCTTTAGTTTACAGGGAGTTGGGATATGCACCTAAGCTTGATAGAGTTCGCCTACAACAATAGCTATCAACATAGCATTGACATGGCACCTTATGAAGCTTTGTATGGTAGACATTGTAGATCACCCCTATGTTGGTATGAGACCGGTGAATATCAACTGTTAGGTCCTGATCTTGTGCAACAGACCACAGAGAAGATTAAAGTAATACAACAACAGATCAAGACTGCACAGGATAGGCAGAAATCTTATGCTGACAAGCTTCGTAGACCTTTGGAGTTCCAGGTTGGAGATAGAGTGTATCTCAAAGTTTCACCTTGGAAGGGAGTTTTGAGATTTGGAAGAAAAGGGAAGTTAGCTCCTAGGTTTATGGGGCCTTATCCAATCATTGAACGGATTGGAAAAGTAGCCTATAAACTAGAGTTGCCACCAGAGTTATAGAGGTTACACCCTGTGTTTCACATTTCTATGCTGAGGAAATGTCACCCTGATATAGAGTCAGTTCTACAACCTATGGAAGTAGAATTGAATGATGATATGTCATATGAGGAAGGACCGGTGTCAATCCTTGATAACAGAATTAAAAAGTTGAAAAAGAAAGATATAAGTCTTGTTAAAGTCCTCTGGAATCATCGTGGTATTGAATAAGCCACATGGGAACTAGAGGAGGAAATGAGAAGGAAATACCCTGCTCTTTTCTCTTAATATGTTTTGTTGATTTCGAGGACGAAATCCTTGTAAGGGGTGGATAATTTGTAACATCCCTGACCTGGGTTATGAACTAACCCTAGGTGTTTTGTTTAATTATGTAATTATAAACTTGTGATTATCTTTTTGGTATGTAATTAAAGCTTCTGAGGAACTTATATTTCTATTTCTGCCCTTTTTAAACAATGTTATAATATTGTTTTGTTAATAGGGACTTATGTGCAAATTACCCAATTAGAGGAGTTAACTTGCAAATTTCACATGTTTAGATGTTCCTATGATGATGAGACATCATAAGAATGAATATTATGAAGTGTTATGGGTTCTCCAAGTTTGGGCACCAAGATGCAACTTGTGGAGCAATCCTTGTACTTTAAAACCCTAGTTTTGGTGAAAAGTACAATTTACCCAAAACCTGGGGTGCAACATGTAAATTATACATTTTATAGTATCTTTTATGACTCTTGGCATCAATTAGAGTAAAAGTGATGAAGAGGGCGCTTCATTTGACTAATCAAATAAGAAGGAAAACCCTTGTAATTAAATAACTAAGTTGTAAGCAAAATGACCCTTTTATGTGTGCAACTTAGAAGGATGTTTGGCTTCTTTTCCTCTAAACCTTAGTTAAAGAAGGATTTTTGCTTAATTATAGAAAGGAGGGGCGTGGCCAAGAAGGAGAGAAGGACCCATATGAGAAATAGAAGAAAAGATTGTCCTTATCTTGAAAACATGCCCAAAGTATATATACACACCTTTCTTTTACAACCAAGGGATCGTTTCCCTTTTTCTCTTCACTTATCTCTTGTTGTGGCCGACTAAGGAAGGATCTCAGGAGCAGAGGAGAATGACCAAGAAGAGTTGGGTAAGCTTTAACCGCTATCTAACTCAGATTCATGGAGGAAATCATGATTTAAGGTTGGTTTGCTAGTTTTTCTTACTTAGTTCTTCTTTCTAGCCATCCTTTCCAACCAATTCTTGAAGAAGAAACCTTGGACGACCTGTGGAGCTCAAGCCACCATTAAAGCTTCGAAGCTTGGAGCTCTAGATCTGGTTCTAAGGTGGTTTTTATAACTCTAAACCCTTAAACTTTGTTATGCATCTTTCTTTCTTGCAAACGTTGCTTGTTCTTCTTCCCTCCATCCTTCTTTGCACTCTTTCAAGAAAAAACATGGAGAACAGGCCTTGATCTGGAGATATAAGAAGGGGTCATGAATACCAATGATACTTTAGCAAACGGTCTTGCACCCCTTGGCCAAACGGTTTGCAAAACCGTTTGGGGCAAACGGTTTCAAATCCGTTTGAAGGGCAAACCGTTTCGCAAGGTCGGTTGGAGCAAACGGTCTCCAAAACCATTTGGTTGAGTTGACCAAGGGTTGACCGTTTTAGATTCCTGTTCATAATTATGTTGGTTAATAACTCACCAAATTTTATAGGTTAACTCCCAAGTAATCATGAGTTGAAGGCTAATCAATTAGGTAAACCTAATTGGATTAAGTGCTGATTTCCAACCTGATTAACTTGACCTTTTAGGGAAAACAGTTTCAAAACCATTTGAGGGAGTTGACCAAGGGTTGACTGTTTGAGATTCCTGTTCATAATTATGTTGCTTAATGACTCACCAAATTTGAGGGGTTAATTCCCAAGGAATCGTGAGTTGAAGGCTAATCCATTAGGGAAACCTAATTGGATTAAGTGCTGATTTTTCAGCTTGATTAATTTGACTTTTTGGGAAAACGGTTTAAAAACCGTTTGAAAGTGTGGACCAAGGGTTGACCGTTTGATATTCCTGTTTCTAATTATGTTGTTTAATGACTCACAAAATTTGAGGGGCATAATTCCAAAGGAATCATGAGTTGAAGGCTAATCAATTAGGCAAACCCTAATTGGAATTAGTGCTGAAATTCCAATGAGTTGATTTGATGTTTTGGGTTGATTAGCCCAAACGGTTTCAAAACCATTTGGGGATCACCCAAACGGTTTCAAAACCGTTTGGGGGTCACCCAAGACCGTTTGAAGGTCTAGGTTCAAGTATGGATATGTATTTGAAGATCCAAAGATGTGGTATGAACCCTAATCGGCTAAGTGTTGATTTTGCAAGTGATTGAGTTGATGTTTTAGGTTGATTTTCCCAAACAGTTTCAAAACCATTTGGGGATCACCCAAATGGTTTCAAAACCGTTTGGGGATCACCCAAGACCGTTTGGAGGTCTGGGGTTAAGTATAGTTGACCAATTGAAGGTCCAAAGGTATCAAATCATTTTGCAATTAAGTGATGATTTGATGATCAACTCAATGGATCACACCCCAATGGAATTTCATTAGAATCCAAAGGTTGGATGAGCCAAACTATTTCAAAATCGTTTGGAGCTCATCCAAACGGTTTCAAAACCGTTTGGTGGTCACCCAAGACCGTTTGGAGGTCTAGGGTTGAGTATAGTTAGGTGTTTGAAGGTCTAAAGGTACCAAGTTGATTTGCAATCAAATGTTGATTTGGTGATCAATCCAATGATCCAAACCTTAATTGATTGACTTGGATTTTGATGATATGATGGGAAAACGGTCTCAAGACCATTTGGAGGTCATCCAAATGATCCCAAGACCGTTTGGGGTCAGGTCATGTCCAAATTGAATGATGGTTCAATGGGTTCAAATCAATTAGACCCACATTGAAATATGTTGAAGGGTTATTGATTCCAAACCCTAATTCAATTGATTTAAACCCTAATTGGTGATAAATTGAGGGTCAAATCAGTTGAAGGTCGACCTATTAAACTCATTTGAAGTATGATTATAGGTCCAATTGATGATTGGTTCCATGAATTCAATGATTGAAGGAATCAACATTGGAAACCCTAACTTCATTGGATACCTTATGTAATGGAGGTCCAATGTGATTGAATCTTTGAGAATTAAGATGATGAATGTTCTATTGATCCAATGATGATTAGTAATGATAATAAATGAAGGCACAAATGTTGAAACCTTAATAGTACCTAAGTGATTAGTACCAATTAAGGGGTGAATTCCTAATTGCTTATAGGATCAATAATTTGATACACTATGTTAATCATAGTTGTATGTACATGATTGAAGAGTTGATGTGACCTAATCAAGTTGAAAGGATGAAATATTAGAATTCATATATAAATATGAATTATGTAGTGATCTTCGGTAGCACGACCGTGCAAGGTAGCACGGCCGTGGTAGCTTTACTTTGCACAACCGTTCAAGGTGGCACGGCCGTGGTGTTCTATGAATAAATTGAAAAGAATTGGTATTGTGCTGATATTGTTATATATGCATGTCTTCAATTATGCTAATCATGTAGGTTGTTAGCAAGAGGTAATCATAGCCAGGTAAGGGTTATGATGTTTTATTCATTGAAAGCATGTTATAAACTTTATGAATAATGACATACTATGTTGCCTGGTTTAAGAGGCAATATATAAGATTGATGGGCTGTAAGAGCCTTGAGTAATATTCACATTGTTACAATCAAGGTCATGTTGTTAGATGACTTATGGTGATCTAAGTGTTTGAACACCCCTACTCTTGAATCATATTGATGAAATGATTAAGAAATGATATTCATATGATAACTGATGTGAGTTAAACTTGACACATTTAGTATTCTTTCTTAATAGTAGTTGTTTTAATGATTAATGATTGAAAACATGCATGATGTCAAAAGAATGCTATAATGTACTTAAATAATCAAGTCTAATCATATCATGTAGAGCCCTGATCATAGATCCATCATTGTCAGTAGTTTAATGATGGTGAAACATGTTTTCCTATGGGAACTCCTGGAGAACATACTTTTGAGTATGTTGGGGTTATGGACGCGAATATCCTTACGTCCTAATGTAGGAATTGATGTAGGATGTACTTTAATCCATCAATCCTTCATTATGTGTTTATGCCGGGGTGATGTATCACTAATCTCCCGAGGGCATCTTTAATGCCGCATCAATGACAGATAAATAAGAAATCCCTCGATGGCGAAGAGAGTACAGAATGCCACTGTGACTCTAATAGCGAAGTTGCCAGAATACCCTGGAAAGCTATTGTAGCAGAGACACGAGATGTCCTGCATGTTTATCCTCACACTGACTGAGGAATATGAGGTCATAAGAATCTGGCTCTTTTGATGACCTATGTATGATACCGATGCGATTTAGTAATGGTTGGTTGGAGTATGAGTGGTATACCTCATCTCCGCAGGGCATAATAATGTTTGTAAAACATAATCAGCCGTGTAGCATATCTGCTTAGGTTGAACTACGAGAAACAATGATTGATGTTACATTGTTTATAATATTCTAGTCAAGCAACTAGTATACATGTTCTTCATATTCCTTATTAAAATGATTGCTTAAGTAAATGTTGCTTTATTTAATCCTAAGCTTGTTGTTGGATGTTTTAAGTTATTTTGCTTATGTTATTCCTTTATTGCTATAACAAAGCTTCTGGCGAAGAGTTATAACTCTCGCTGGGAAAATTATTCAAATTGTCTCACCCCCGTGGGATTCGACTTTTTAGGTGGACGTCGAGGACGGAGGAACCCATCTGAGGGTGAGCAGTTTCAGCAGCAACAACAACACCAGGGGCAGCAGTGAATCTCAGGTGGAGATACTGACTGTCGAGTCTCGTAGATAGTATGTTTTATGTCGTCTTTGTACTCTCAGGTCCTAGGAGTCAGTAGGTCTGAGATTTTTGGCTTAGTGCCTCGAGAATTTTGTATCTTTCCTTGTACAGATAACAGGGCAATGGATGTATGTAATCACTCGAGATGTATTTTCACAGAGATGTGAATGATGAATCTTTTTTTAAACAATTTACCTTGTTTTCTTATAAAAGAGTTTTATAGTTTAAAGATCTCTTTCTAAAAGGTTTTAATTTCTACTGTTTTTCTTAATTCCGCTGCTAGTTAACCGCTTCCGCATTCGTTGATCTTGTTTTGGCGATTCGGTCATCTCAATGTGTGTGTGGCATTGGATTTATTAACCTAGGACTACTTCTTCCTCTATCATCAAAGCACTATCTTCCACTAGAATTTTATCTATTTTGGATCTCCTTCTATGGTCTTTTACATGGACATGAAAAAGTTTCATGTTTTATTCCCCTCAACTGGCCATTTGATCCTCAATTTCTCTCTCTAATAATATTATTCCCACTAAAGTAGTTTTTATAGCTCTCTCTCTGCAACATACATTTCCCTGATATCATTTTCATTGATAAGGATGTTCAAGTTTTTTGTAGGGATTTCACTTTTGCTTCCTATCTACAAACATTCTCAGATATGTCCCCCACAACATTCCTTGTTCCACTGTTTGATAACCCCTTCATGTTTTTTATGTATCTCGAAATGACTATAGAACATGTCGCCCCACGAATCTAAGTTCCAATTGCTTCCAATGACACCACAAATATCTTTGTGATGCAACCACATTTTCAAGAAATTTAAACCTAGCTAGCACCCCCAATCGAGCCCTAGTCTAAATGTTGCAGAGAAGAGGATAGTGATCATAGGCCCATGTATGAACTAAATGGTCCTTGGATCTCTCGACCTAATCTGGCAAGTGGTAATTAATGGACCCTTTATCCAGTCTACCCCACAACTCTAATAAACGTTCATGCTTATATACCAAAGTGAACTTATAGGATCAAAACTCAAGTTCTGTGATACCCATCATGTTAACACACTCATTGAAGTCCCTTTTCACCCAGTGACAAGTACTCTCTTTGTCCATTTGTTCCTCAGTACTCTGATATGTATTGAATTCCCCTAAAATAAGTCTAGGGACATCCCAGCCTCCTCCTATAAGAGGAGCAATTCCTCCCACAGCTCCAAGCGCTCCACTCTATTACAAGAGGCATAGACCATGGTTAGCCTGATGCGGGGCCCACCCCACTCAAACTCGATAGTTACATGTTTCTTGCAATCAACAACAATGGTAGGTGATATGACATTAAGGGGAAAACCTCAAATTTGCCTACCAATTCCCCATTCGTGGTTGCTCAATTGAAACCTAACAAGCTTATGTAATCATGGTCCCTCTCTAATCCGAAGAAAGGCTCGAGATCCCAAACAGACACAAACCCCTCTCTTTAGCTAAGACTTTCAGAATTCTTCCATCTTATCATTCGTGATACCCCTAGCATTCCAGATTATAAACTTATCCATTGTTATGGTAAACTTGGAAAGCATGCCTCCCTCTGTCTCTCCAGTTCAACGCCTAGGATCCTCTACCTCGGAGCCGCACTCTAATCTCCCATCCTAGAAGACAATCCCCTCACCCTCCACACCTGGAGCAATGACCCCCAAATCGTCCTCAGCTAACCCAAAAGATGTTGTCCACCACCTGGACAGGCAAGCAAACCCCTTGTCTAGGTCAACCTTGGACCAACCCTAGACATCAAGAAAAGCAACCCGGATTCGTCGGCATGGTAAGTGTCTCTGACCCTAGATCCCTCTGCCTCTCTCCAAGACAACTAAGAAGTTACCCCCATTTTTTTAATCCCCTCACCCACCTTGACGTCCCCTTCTCCAACCACCACTTCACCCCATCCCATGGATGATACAAATTGGTGTTTGAGATTTTGTCGCTATGGCGAGTGTTTGAGCACAATAAAGTATCTTGAGAAAGTGGTATGGTAAATATGGCATCCACAGATTTGGATAAACCCCATAGACTACATTCTTGACACTCAAGGATCAAGTTCGTCGACTTCTAGCAACTAAGGCCCCGTTTGGCGGCTGTTATTGTAACTACTGACACTTATGTGTTAATTGAGCCTCAATTTGACAATGATACATTATCCTTTGTATTTGATCGGTATTTATCTTCATTAACTGACAAGATTCAGAATCCCGACGTGTTTGTCGGATTGAACACTGCCACAATTTGAGCCCCGTCGCCAGCTTTCATAAGCCGGTCGTTAGCTTTTTTGCATGCTACAGCTTACTCCACAACACAATTTCACGGCTCCCAGCTATGATGTTCTTAAACTCAAATACCATATATGTATAAAACTACCTGTATTTTTTATGTCAGCAGCTGAACGGCCCCTAAGGGCGTGTTTAGCTGTGCTTCTAGCCCAAATCCAGCTCCTTAGAATTCACGTCTCAGAAAATCAATTCGAAGAAAGAAAGAAAAGGCATTTTACATGTTGCATTAAGGCCTAGTTTGGCCGCCGTATTTTTTATTACCCGTATTTAATACACGGCGTATACAGTGAACAAGATTAACAGCCGTCCTTTGGTATTTATTATTTACCGTTGTATATATGATTTGATAAAAATCTGGTAATCACGAATCACGCCACGAACGATGGATTTTGGAAAAACGGATCGCTGCTCCCGTATCACCAATTTTGTACGTCCTTGGACCTTGCCCCATGCGGAGCTGGCCGCTTTCCCAGCCTGTCCCCGGTTCCTTTATTGCGGAATACCAGAAACTGCAGAATTATACACACAACTACCAGAATTTCCGAAGTGCTTACCCAAACTAGGCCTTAAAGTTCAAGATTCTGGATTTACTGTACCCAGACCCAGAGTTTTATTGGGGGCCTGAAATCTACAAAATGTCAGTCTCCCAAGTATCTGCATTTTGCTAAGCTTACAGTTGCATCAGTCCCATCCAAGCGGGCCCTACCGCGTCCTTTGTGCTTGTTACTCTTTCCATTGGCAACTTGCCAAATCTTAACAGTTGAACCATATTATTCGGAGGCCAAATTCCTAGCACCAACAGACATACCCTTTACGGTGAAGGAAAGTATCAGAAGCAAATGGTAGGTGGAAATGTACGCCTGAACTAAAAAGAGTATGTGAAATATGGCCGATTGTATCCTTGCAAAAACCGTACATACACCTACCGAATGACTAACTATCAACTTAGAAAGGAACTGGTGTTTTCTCCACACCATTCTGCGTCACAGAAAAGTGGTTCTAAAATGGACCTTATTGGTCGTCATCCCATCAGCTTTATGTTCTTTCTTTGAATATGAAAGCCACAAACAATTGACAGCTAGCATATTGGAATTTTTAAAAGTAAAAGCCTAAATATCAGGGTGGGGATAAAAAATAGAACCATTGATAACATTATTACAACTCTCAGAACGCACCTGCATTGCTGGGAGAAAGAAACGATACAATTCAACATTTGAATTCGTAAATATCACAGTGCAGATAAATGCAATTGCCTAAAATTAATTTTCTTCTCATTGATGATATATGTTCAAAAACGACACTATTGTTGATAGTAAGGCGAGACAATGCCAGCTTTCTAGCAACAGTGACAAGGAGAAATACAACAATGAGCCAATATTCTGACGTCAGATATACTTAGATCCACACTCCTAAGATGAACAGCAGATGGTTTGCACAAACATGTTAAAGAACCAAATTCGCAGCAAGGGAAGCAAAATATTATCCCCTCATCATCCACTGCTCAATGTCATTCCGGAAAACGCTCTGGAACCCCCTTCCGACTTTTATATCCTGAAGAAGGTGACTGTAATGCCTGCACTGGTTAGTTATGCCACCAATATTTGGTGGGTGCATCATCATCCCAATGGCAGGAAAGGATTTAGGGCGGAGGGTACACGCAGTGGCAAATAGGCGCCCATTCGAATCGTTTGTTGAGCTTCTTGTTGCCTGCTTTTGCGTTCCAGAAGGGTGGCCATTTGTGAGCTTAGCAACATTGCTCACAGGCGGACGTATAGGTGGCAGAGGAGGTCTTATTTGAGCAGATGGCTTGAGACGGTCGAGCCAGCGCAGCGTCCAGTTCCCAGGGTTCCTACGAGCTTCAAAATCTCTCTGCTGTATTTTCTTGTGAACACTGAGGGCAACGTCGAAGATCGACCTTATACGCCTGGAGAAAAAGTTCAGAATGTTCAGAACAAATAAGTTTCAGTCATACTATACAAGCATATCCGAATTTGATTTCAAAATGCAATAGATATAGTAGCATACTTGCCCATACTATTACAAACATAAAGAAAATTCCTGATCTATATTGATGATGTTTCTACTTCATTTGGCACACAAGTGATCGATGCCTACTACCTATGAATACAGAATAATCATAATCTTATTTTTTAATACAGAACAAATAAGTTTCAGTCGTACTATACAAGCATATCCGAATTTAATTTCAAAATGCAATAGATATAGTAGCATACTTGCCCATACCATTACAAACACAAATAAAATTCCTGATCTATGTTGATGGTGTTTCTACTTCATATGGCACACAAGTCATGGATACCTACTACATATGAATACAGAATAATCATAATCTTGTTTTTAGTAGATCCTTCAGATCAATCATCCAGATAACTTCCAAGCGGAAACACGGTTTCTCATTTAAGACCAATCATTCAGAGGTAAACCTTGACATATCTCACTTAAGACCAACCATTCAGAGGTACGCCTTGACATTGTGTGAAATATAACGAGCATCTAGATATCGCTGTTTGTTCTTAAATTCTAAGAGTGGAGTTTAAGTCCCCTAGAATGAGCCACTGAGTCACCTCCGCTCGGTTGAATATGGTATGTGTGCGTGCAAAGTGAGTGTGTGCTATGTGCATGCATACGTGCATGCTGCGTGCTCGCTACATGCGTGTGTAGAGAGAGAGTAAAACAAGAATAGATTCGATTATGCATATAATCGATTTTTATTATGCTTATAGTTTTAATAATAAATGTTTAAGGGGATGAGTAAATGGATAGTGTTTAAGGAGAATGACTAGATGTTAAGCAGATGGCTTGAGATGATGAATAAATAAGAATGCAGTTTTCCCGCCCTCCCCCAAAAACGAAATTACAATAATTCCTGAATTCAAAATTCCAGCTTGATTGAACATATCACTAATTCCGCATTTGCAAAATCCTTGCCTTGCATAGTCTTGACCAAGCTGTAAAACCAGACAAGTCATGTCAAGATTTTGTGAGAATCATATCATGACTTTCTAGACATTTTTTATTTTCGGAAAATTTACATCATGTTTCCCATTTTCTCCAATTTTTGAGAATTTATCTGAAGTATCATCACCTAAGAAAAAATTGGCAAATTTTGTTAAGAGACAAGTGTGTGCTAGGAGGAGCATTGATGAGACCTGAACTGGGAGTAAGTACTTTTTCTGTAGGAATAGACCCAATTGTTGATATAGGTGGCAGGACACATTTAAAAATAGAGGGGGGTGGGGGAGATGAATATTGTGGGCTTCACTCACACCTTTCGACTTCTTCCCTTAGCATTGACGTTCCCCATTCGACACACCAATAATAACTTAGTCAAATTTGAAGTGGGGTTAGTCAAACATAGTTACTATGGTAGATGCAGGGTGGGGGTCAGACAGTAAGAGGAGGCATTTAAAGCGTTGACAGTGTCCGTGGAAAAACTGAGAGTCTGTAGAAGACAGTTCCAACGAAGTCAGCAGTCCACTGCTGTCCTCCTTCACCTTTTTGTGTTCACATTATGTATTGGAGGTGACTATAGCCCAATAACACTATGATTCATGTTTCACTTGGCTACTCTGATAGTTGCAACTGGGGGCAGACTACATGCGGTGGCACAAGCGGTGGCATTTAAGGGGTTTAGGTGTCCCTAGAAGAAGTGGGGGCTGTAGAAGACAGCTCCAACAAAGTTTCCTTCACCTTCTTATGTTCAGATTGTGCATTAAAGGTGATAGCCCCATATGGTTCATGTTGAACTCCTGTGCTTGGTCCTTGGATTGTACCTTTAGGGCATATAGCAGACATGCATTGGTAGAATTACTTTTTTTGTGTGGGGTGGGGTAGAGACAATCTAGGTCATTCCTCTTACAAGAGATTCTTCCTCTTGCTTCTGAGAGGTATTATTATGGGGAGCAACAAAAGGCTAGTGTGGATCAATCATGGTAGTGCCAAAAGGAGTAAAGAGAGGCTACAGATAACAGCGCATCAGAGATCATCTTAAGTGGCTATAAAACACCAAAAAAGCTTTGATACCAAATGAACTAGAACTACTCTCATTATTATGAGAACTACAATATCCAGATGCGAAATTGTAATCATCAACAATCAGGTATGCTCTAAAAGGCCCTCAAGGAAGGGATTGCACTGGACATATACATGATAGCAAGCACAAACAAAATCCTGCCCAAGATATGAAACTGGATCCATACTCAGGTCGGGCCCTCGGGGAACCTTGCAAAAGGAAAGTATAAACAACGAATACAAGTGAATAAGTCTACTTCCTATTTGATGTCTGACAACTTCCAATGTGCTGGATGTATACTCATCACAATGTTCAAAATGTTTAAACAATTCATCGGGTAGAAAAGGTACTGCAAGATTACTTGTCAAAAGTAAATATCTTAACAATAAGCAAGAACAAAATCAAAATATGCTTTAATCCCAACCTGAAGATTGCACTAATTTTTCTTTTCACATGGCTCCCTTTGGCTACATTGTTATTGAGTAGTAATGCTGTCAAGTATCTCTTGTTCTAAACTATACAATGTTATTTTGCATCAACCTTCATTCCCAAGTTCTTCCAACAATTACATGCACGCATCAGTCTATGTCAAACATTGCAAAACAACTAAGGGAAACCTTTCAAAGTGTGTCCCATACAATCAAGACTCCCTACTTTAACAGCTAAAGAGTAATTGTTGGTAAATTTCATTCCTCCGTACCCACATCAAATACAGCCATTTTCACATTATAGCCTCTACTGCATGCATCCTACGAATTGCCTTCTTCGTCACAACTTAACTTTGACTAATGTTGCTGGGTGTGTAGCGTTTCTACACAACTTGCCTTTCAAACTGATTGTAAGTTTGTGATTTGATGAAAATTCCTACCGTACTCTTCTTTTCATTCACTTGGCATTACTCTGACAAGAGACATCCTCCATACTTGTCATTCTATTTGGATAATGGAGATCCCAAATAAAGAAGAAAAAGGATAAACCTTGGTATCTCTATCATTTTCCCCTCAAAACTTTTAAAAGTGACTATTGCTATCAGTCTTAAAACCCTCTTCATTTAGCACTCAAATAGCACTATTAAAGGAATAGATCGCATCAAAAAAACATTTGGGTTAAAGAAATTATGTAAGATTAGTGAGAATTGGATATCATCCAAGAGATTACATTATGCAATTTGATGAATCAGTTTGACATTGACAAAATGTTACAACATCATTGAAAGGTGATGTGGCATTTCTCGATAGCCAACAAAAAAGAAAAATAAGGGACCTGCATCCAAGTCATTTGAAAAAGCTAGCCATTAAACTTTCGGATCCACCAAGCACAAGTGAAATTTTCCAGAGCAACTTGAATGACAATGGAACATGATCATCATGAACAACTGATGTGAACTGCTAGCAATAACACTGAAGAATGGCAAAAGTCAAGGCAGTATGAGCAGGCAAGGGGAAATGGATGATATCGGATAAGGCAAGGGATAGTGAGAAGATAGCAGTGAACGAGCCGTCGATATTACTTGCTATTCATTAGTATCTTACATTTGTTTTACTTAGTATCGCATTTTTATCAAGAAACAATAATATCAATTATTCATAGTTAGTCATTCCCATGTTATTTTGCATCTACCTTTTACTCCCAACTTCTTCAGCAACAATTATGTGCATCCAATAGTGTATGTTGGATGTGAATCAAGTGACGCTAACTTTTCAAAGTTTATCCTCAACGCTCATACCATCAACTAAGTTCTTAATGAGTCATTTATAATATAATGGTTCCTGCTCTACCCACAAGTGGCACATGCATCTTCACGTTCTGACCTCTACTAAACCCATTCTTCGAACTTCTTTATTTCTTCAAGGACTAATTACCCTCAACGGTTGAACACGTGGCCATTCTACAAATTCTATCTTTCAGGTTGTATCTATTTTTGTAATTTCATGAAAAATTACACTCTATTTCAAGTTTTTCCTCTTGATTTAATCCTTGAGGATTTCAGATCTAATAGTTCCCAAGCCTAGACAAAGGAGTACAGCTAGCACTACATTTGACCTGTTAGAGAGGTTTTTCTTACACGGAGTTATGTTGAGTTCCATATTGGGAAATTAGGAGTAGCGGGTTACACTAACTTATATAGAAATATGTGATGCATACCTGTTTTAATAATTCATAAAGATTCCCTCCTTATCCATCACATACTATCAAAGTGGTGACTGGTATTCTCCATATTTTCCTCACCCCATTTCCTTTTCTGCATTTTTTTTCCTATATTCTCTACTCCTGGTTAATTGTTGGGGAGCCGCTACTGTGCAACATTGTATCCCCATGAGAAAGATACCTTGAGGAGAGCGTGGCTCCCTCTTTTTCCCCTCCCTGTCAAAGCCGGAAAACTGATGAAATAAAAAAGAAACCCTATTTGATATTTGCTACATTGTTGATGGTTGCTCTCTAGTAAGTATTCTCTACTCTACTGCTGCCTATGATCACGCGTCTACCCTATTGGTGTGCATCCAGACTACGCACTCCAGCATGCTCCTTGTTGTTGTGCTACTTTGTTGAGCTTCTGGGATGGCATCTACCTTGGATCATTCCCGCCAGCAAGTGACTACTGACTACCATCTGGCTGGATGGTAAAAATGATTTTCAGTACCATCGTTCCATGAAATTTTACGATGCCTCTTAAGTCTTAAGACAAACGCTTTATGTTGATTCCAGAATAAAGACTGGGTATGTATCTTGGGCAAGAGTGACTCCCTGGTAGAGTTGGATTATAATTACAGCGGAAACGCACATATTTTCCTCTCCAAACCGCCATAGAGAAGCAGGACTACCTTGCTCATATTTATGATATGTATTACCACAAACAAAACCCTAACCCTAAAAAAGTGTATGATATGTATCGCCAACAGGACAAACTCAAGTTTGCTCCCTAGAACAGACATTGAGTAATGCCTACTTCAAAACTGTGTAACATTGTTCTGAAAAGCGGTAATCGGTGTACGGGCGGAGAGGGTACTGAATATAGTATATACGGTATGCGGGAGTATAAGCGGGAGAATATTCGGTTTTAATCGGTTTTGATTTTTTTTTTAAATATTAATCATAAATATATGTAAATTATATATTGACCATATAATAATGACAATGATAAGTAATTAGAAACATTTATAAGTAATAGACTAATATTGAATTCATAAGTAGTTAGAAACATTGATGAAATTAGAGAAGAAAACATTGATAAGTAATTACAAACATTGATAAGTCATAGACTAATATCACATTAATAAGTAATTAGAAACATTGATAAGTCATAGACTAATATTGCATTAATAAGTAATTAGAAACATTGATAAGTAATAGACTAATATTGCATTAATAAGTAACTTGAAACATTGATGAAATTAGAGAAGAAACATTGATAAGTAATTAGAAACATTGATAAGTCATAGACTAATATTGCATTAAGAAGTAATTAGAAACATTGATGAAATTAGAGAAGAAAGCATCAACGATAAGGATCAGTTCAATAAACATTAACTATAAACTTATTGAGAAAATATGAGGAGAAAACCAAATATGTAAAGTGGAAGAAGAGAATGTAATTGTAATGACCAATAGTAGTATTAGAAAAAATTAATGTAAAAAAAATTATTACTAGCATTTGATTTTGAAAATCGCCGATTAATCGGCCGATTATTCCCCCGAACGGCCGATTAATCGGTCCTGGACCGATTATTCATATTCGGAGCAGTAGACCCCCAAAACCGATTATTCGGCCGATTAGGCCGATTTTCTGAACATTGTTGTGTAATGATCCTGAGATGCATCATTCTTTCACCTCTAATATTTCTGAATTAAAGAAGCGAAGTCAAGAGCTGAATTTCAGCTCATTCAATTTTTGGCAGCTTTCCTACTAGTGTATATGGAGTTGGAGATTAGATTCTTGGCATTAATACCTATTCCGAAGTTGATGAGGTCTTAAAGCCCTTTCAACGTCCCTCCAGGGATGCGGCTCTTCCTCAGCCAAACTCCATTGCTCTTCTCACATGTGCAGGCCGTGCTCATGGTTGTGGCCGCGGTCATGGCCACTCTTTAGGGGGAGAAGGTCGTGGACGTGGCTCCTCTGATCCTTGTCATTGTAACTTTTATAGCCACACCACTACTGGGTCAGGCACGGTACGCCTGCTTGGACTAACCAAATCACCATAAAGGACAGGTTAGCACTTTTGCACTACAGCGACACGAAATTGGTGCCTACCTCAAGAACGGGCGAGTACACTATCCATTCCAACTAATACTACCCTTTCTTCTCCGGAAGGCAACTTCACCTTCCTTGTTGCATTGTCATCTAAGAAAATCTGTGTTTTGAAGTCGTTCAACCATGGAACTAAACAACTTCAACGAAGTTAGGCGAAATTTTGCCGAAACTTCAAACTTCGACCATGGGTGACGTAGAATCCTAAAAACTTTGGCCTCGTCCAAACTTTGAGACAAAGTTTCACTGGTGTCGACGAAGTTGACGTTTTTGTGTGTAATCTTGTCCCAACATCCCTGAAGTTGTCGATGTTTCCTCGAAGTTGGCCATGTTGGGCGAAGTTGGGGCGAAGTTGGGACGGCCCAAAACATAAACCTAACTAGTGCCCCAATGCCATATAAGGCATAAGCGTCACCTCCAACCCTCAACACAACTTCTAATATCAACTTTATGTTTGTTGGTTGCCACTCTCTCCAAGAGAGGGTGTTGTCATGGTTATCCATGCTCTCACCTAGGCATGCCTAGGCCCCCTAGGCTCTAGGTTGGCCGCCTAGCTTTCAGATAACTAAATCGGATGCCTAAGGCCTTTTAGGCCCAAATTAAGACACTTAAAAGACCAAATTAGCATGGATTAGGTCTGAATTTTGTCAATTTAGTCAAATTTTGTTATTTTAGGGAAGAAATAGATCTGATTTAGGCCAAATCAGATCTAATTTGGGCAGATTAGGTCTGATTTGGGGGGAAATAGGTCTGATTCGAGGAAACATGTCATATTGGGGGAATTAGATCTGATTTTGCCAAATTACGACTTGTTTGGGTCAACGTAGAACAAACTAGGGGAACTTACATCTGATTAGGTCATGTTATATCGAAATAGGTCCTACTTTGGCCAAATTAGGGCATATCAAGTTAAATTAGGTCTACTTTAGATCATGTTAGGCTAAATTGAGGCTCAATAGGCCTAGCTTATGTCATGACAGGTTTGATATAGGTGATGTTATGATCGATTAAGCTTAGGGATAACCAATATAGTGATGCATATATTTGAACACAGCTAAATGTATACGCAAAACCTATAGAGATATGTTTTCTTGAGTGTCATGTGCATAGCATGTGCCTCACTTATGTTTTTACTTATGTAGTTTAGTCCCATATCGCTCATCTCTAGTTTAGTCTATAATCCCTTCAGTTATATAAGAGATTGTATTGCACACTGGTTTATTCATTCAATAAGCAATTCCCAGGTCGATTAAGCTTAGGGATAACCAATATAGTGATGCATATATTTGAACACAGCTAAATGTATACACAAAACCTATAGAGATTTGTTGTGTTTTGTTGAATGTCATGTGCATAGCATGTGCCTCACTTATGTTTTTACTTCTGTAGTTTAGTCCCATATCGCTCATCTCTAGTTTAGTCTCTAATCCCTTCCGTTATATAAGAGATTGTATTGTACACTGGTTTATTCATTCAATAAGCAATTCGCAGGTTTTCTATATGGTATCAAGAGCAGGTCCAATTCCTTTTCCCACCCTGCCCCTATGCTCTATGGGTAAAGCAGCTTTAGTGCTCTATTAAATTTGATCCCCCTGGTTGTGTTTTGAAGGATCTCCGCACGAAGACTTAGGGCGCGGGGGGGGGGGGGGGGGGGGGCTGAAGGCTTAGGTCCCCTACAACGCCTAGAAATGCATGGGCTCCCGCCTAGGTCCCCTAGGCTTCCTTTTGGTGGGAAGGACCGCCTAGACAAGTATGAGTGTTATAACTACTATTCAACTTTATATTATATATAATACATATGGTGAATTGTATTTGTATATGTATATAGCACATTTGACCCTTGCAAGCACCACATTGTATTATCAACCTACCTAGAGCTAGAGAGTCGTATATCGTGTTTTTGTGTTCAATTAACATATATAAGATAGAGGTACAAAAATATTAGAAGCTTTCAATCAATTTCCTTCAAGTTCACATCAAACGGCATCGAAGTTTATCAGAAGTTTGCATCTAAACTTCCCCTTCCATACCTGGCGAAGCCAACACAAAGTCGAAGTATGGGTGTTGCAACTACTATTTAACTGTATATTATATATAATACATATGGTGAATTGTATTTGTATATGTGTATTGCACATTTGACCCTTGCAAGCAACACATTGTATTATCAACCTACCTAGAGCTAGAGAGTCGTGAATCGTGTTTTTGTATTCAATTCACATATATAAGATAGAGGTACAACAATATTAGAAGCTTTCAATCAATTTCCTTCAAATTCACATCAAACAGCATCGAAGTTTATCGAAGTTTGCATCTAAACTTCCACTTCCACACCTGGCGAAGTCAACACAAAGTCGGAGTCCTGCACCATGCTACCTCTACTATCCTACCTTTCATGCTTGTTGATGGCTCAACGACAACAGTTGAAGGCGTTAAAAGGAAGCATGTGTCTCTTCTCTAACTTTACAGTCTGCTTTATTTGTTCCAAAGTTTTAGTTCAACTTTTTATCTATTAGCAAATTGGTACAATGTTCACTGACATTCCCTTATGACTCTTGCCTCTTACATGACCTTAGTACAAAGATAATGACTAGTTCGGATACGTGGGTCTGAATGATCTCTACTGCCTTAATGGTCATTCCAAAAAGCATATTGCTTCGTCGTTGTCTGCTACTACATCCAGTTGTTATTGGCATCTTTAGCTTGTTTGTCTTGTTGTGTCTAAATTAAATTTATTGTTTTACACTTTTTGCTAGTTGAATGTAGCTCTTATTAGCAGGAAAAACAATCTCGTGCCTCTTTCCCTCGCAAAACTTCATTATTTAGTAAGTTGGAAAGTTTTGGTGCATGGTGTCCTTGTAAGATCCCTAGCATGCCAGGGTATATATACTTTAGATCCTTTACTGATGATTTCTCGCATGCAACAGGGACTTTTTACTACATGGTGAATCATAGATCCTACAAACTATCAAAGCATCTTTTTTTAGATCCAGTTTTCCCTACCTATCAAAATCTTTTTAACTAACAATGCTCAAGTATATCCAACAGGATCTTAATGCCATCTGCAAAAACCGTGGTACCATTCATCAATTCTTTTGCCCTATACACTTCAACAAAATGGGGAGATTGAATGCAAAAGTCACACCTTGATGTTGGTCACAGTATCATGACTTGCAACCATGTCCTCAAACAATTTTGGCTCGAAGCCCTTCTCATTGTCGACTTTCTCATCAATTGAATGCCTTCCTCTATCATTCCAGTCGCATACCATTCTACCTTCTATATCCTAATCAAGACCTTTCCCGTACTACCTCACACCTTTGATTGTCCCTGCTTTGTCAAAAATCTATGATCTGCCCACATGATAAATTTTCTTCGCCAGCAGTTAACTGTTTTTTTCTTGGCTACTCATGAACACAGAAAGGATATCAATGTTTTGATTTTGTTGAACACAAGTAGCTTGTCAGTTCGAATGTTGTCTTCTTTGAGAACACACTGTTTTATTCCCCTAATGGCGTCTCTTACTCCTGTTATCTTTTTGGCTTCACCTTTATCAAATAGACATTTGACCATCCCCTCCTCACTGAGGTTCACTTATCACATACCTACCTTAAGTTTGTACCAACGTCGTCCGACTTCCACTGCACCCCCTCTACTCCATTGCTCAACCTTCTCAAAGGTTAGGAAGGTACGAGTCTGGTAAATATAGTTCTTGTTTTGTATCCCTCCAGTTTGAATAAATCCATTGTTGAAATAAAGGGCCAATATTCATGTGCTTCTTACAACATTGCACGATATTGTTCGCTTGATATTTAGAGCCCATCTTTATCTAAATTTATTAAATACTCTCTCTATCATTTCTGTTTTGCAGGTAGTTTTCAAGGAATTATCACATATGAACTAGCACAAGGCTATGGAAGATGAGCTTAGAGCCTTATATGATCATCACACTTGGGATTTGGTCAATCCAGCGACTGACGACAACTAGTTGGCTGCTGATGGATCTTTTTTGTGAATATCATCTTGAGGATATTGTTGAACGCCTCAAGGCATTCCCAGTAGCCAAAGGTTACACTCAAAACTATGGTATGCATTATTTTGGGACCTCTCCAATTGCATTGTTGAACTCTATTCGGATTCTATTATATGTAGCAGACAATCTCGACTAGCCACTTTTTCAGCTCAATGTTAAGAATGCCATCATTTATGGTGATGTATGAAATAATCTTTACTGAGTAACCTTCTTGGTATGTTGCTTAGGAGGGAGTGCCACAAGGTTTGCCGCTTGTGGAAAGCAATATATGGCCTCAAACAAACCCCGCATGCATGGTTTGTCTGAAACAAAGATAGGTTTTATTCACTTTCATGCTCGTCACTCACTCTTTGTTATAAAAATCAACAGGCATCATAGTCTTACTTGTGCAAGTGAGGGAAACTCCATTTGCAACAATCTAATTCATTCATCTCAATAACCATCGAACACTACCACCACACCTATTTATGTAGATAAAGAGCAGAAAGCCATTATTGGCTTATTTCTACTCAAGACCCAAATGAAACTTACAAGTAAGTCCCTAATGTTACACACGGGTCCTAAAATAGAATTCTATAAATAATCTTAAAACAAGATTAAATTATAGAAAAACTAATTAGCCTATTGGGATATGCTACCTGGCTTTTGGATTTAGGAGTGGGATTTGTCCAACATCAGTCGCTTCTATTGTTAGTGATCTCGTCCTAACATAAAACTAAAAGCAAGCCAATGCCAAATTGGCGTGCAAAGAAGACTGGTTGGACGAACATCACGCTTTCACTATAAACAACCAATCGAATGACCGCCTTCACATCACAAGTTACATCTACAAGTGATGGGAAGAACGGATTTTGAAATGCTTAGATATTTGTGTTGTGTTTTGCTAGCAACAGCATGACTAATAGTGGAGGAGATGGGAGTGAAATATGCACCGTTTCTAGGGGTGGATACAAAACTAAACCAAACCATTAAACTCAACCAAATTGAACTAAACCAACCAATTCGATTTGGTTTTAAGTGGGCAAATGGTTTGGTTTGGTTTGGTTCCAAAATTTTTCAAACCATTAAACAATGGTTCAGTTGAGTTTGAGGGTGCAATTTAACCTAATCAAACCGAACCAATACATGCATCTATGTATTATTTATATATATATATACTTATATTGTGAAAAATACTAATCTAAAATAAATTGTATGATCTCAATAAGTTTGTATATATTAGTGTGCAAAACAAATGCTAAATAAATGAAATTAAAGCTTACTGAATTTTAGACTGTGGTATAAGTCATAGTTATATGAAGTTAGTTGGACACTGTCTAGTTATAGTTTATATGTGTATTATTATATTACCCATTTCTAAAATGCTTTTTCTTATGTGAAGTTTGTTTATCATGCTAGATGCCATAATGAAGACGATGACAAATAATTAATTTGTTCATAAAACATAGTAGAAAGCTTTATAGTTTCTTGTGTGATAGTTTGAAACCAAACCAAACCATAAATCAACAGTTCAGTTCAGTTTGGTTTAGGACTAGATAACGGTTTGGTTCGGTTTGGTTTGGTTTGGTTTGTAGTTTAAGTGGTAAACCGAACGGTTCGTAGTTTAAGTGGTAAACCGAATCAAACCGAACTATGCCCACCCCTAATCATTTCTCTTTTTTTAGAATGAGCTTTGGCACTATAATTAACTACCATCCTTGGCAATGCGGAGAGGTGGTTACATTGTTGTTGACGTCGTGGTACAAGTCGTCCTTGCAAGCACTCAAATGATATTCACATCTCTTGTTGCATGCCTAGAAGTAGAGCTTCTAGACGGTTGAACAGCTTGTAGTAAGAATAAGAATCAAAAACTAACTAATTTAGAAATTACAAGTCACAAGTAAGTTCCGAACATTACGCGTAGGTCCTAAAACTAAAAAATTGCATAATAAATCCTAAAACAAGATTGAATTATAAAAGTACTAATCAGCCTTTTCGGATATGGCGATATGCTATCTGGCTTTTAGATCTAGAAGAGGGACTTGTCCTGCATTAGTAATAACGATGATATTATACTCTATGGAAGCGATGTTGTTGGCATTCAAATTACTAAAAATTACATGTGTAAGTATTTTGTTACAAGGATTTGGGGAGACTTAATATTTTTGGGGAGTTGAATTAGCACTTACCTCTTATTTTGTTAGTCTATCCAAGATGAAATAATTTCTAGATCGCATGTCTTTTCTGATAATCAACGACATTGAAGAACAATAAAAAAACTTTCTATCTCCCTATCACTTTACCTGACATCAGTTGTTGGCATGGTGAGTAGACATCTTGAAAACCTTGACAATGCCACGGGAATGTTGTATGTCATATCCTTTGCAACCTCAAATATCATCCTAGAAAAGGATTGTGTTGTCGCAAACATGGGCATTGGAATATGAGTGGTTATTCTAATACTAATTGTGCACACAGACACAGTAGAGTTGATCAAGCGTCAACTTCAGGTTTTTGTACATTTATTGGAGTAACTCAGTTACTTGGTAGAGTAAGAAGAAAGTTGTTATCGCCCAATCTAATGGTGAAGCTAAATATCAAGCAATGGCTAGATTACGATGTGTATCAAAACCCTCTAAGAACTTGGTCTTGCCCCTACTATGGCAATGCTAGTGCTTTGTGATTATGTTATTGGTATATTTATCGCAAACAACCATCCATGAAAGAACTAAACATATTGAAGCTACTGTCGTTTTGTCTTAGAAGCAGTTTAGCCAAAGACCATTTGTACTTCCTTCAGTGAATTCGAAGAACATGTTGTTGATCTCTTCAGTAAACATGTGGGAACATCACCTTTACTACTCTATTAAAAAGGTTAGACGTGATCGATCTATATGATCTAGTTTGAGGGGGAATTAGAGAGGCTTTTCTTATATGGAGTTTATGTTTAGTCTCATATTGGGGAATTACAGTTAGTGGATTGCATTAGCTCCTATATAACAATGTATTATGAATGCATCTTGTTTTAATCATCAATAAAAAAATTCTTTTGTCACTAAACCAACCATAAAACTCAATCTTTTCTAGTGACTTGGACCAATAGATCTCCTCAAAATGAATATGACCCAAAATAAAGCTAAATAGTAACGATGATTATCCATGTAGCCAAGCCCCACATGATTGGAATCAAGAATTTGGATGGTGAAATTATTTTGAGATCTCTATCTCTTTCCCTTAAGGCATCTAGATTGACTAAATGTATATATCTATAGTAGAGGATAGGTCATGTCACAAGAAATATATGGTTGATGAAGTGATTTGTTAGGAATAAGTCGGGTTAGATATCGTATATGTGATAAAGTTATAAGATTATTTTACCATATATCCAGGGAAAATAAAGGGGACTACATTCAACCTACCATATCCCAAGTTTATCCAAGATTTTTAATAATTATATCACATTGTTAAATCAATATAACTAGGGCTTAGTCCAATGATGTAGTTTCAAACTCTTTCTTCGTCATTCTAGTTTGTGAATCACTCTATCTCTACTGACATCCTATATTAGGACAACATCACCAATATAATGTCAAATGTAGAGTTAAAACTATTCGCAACTTCTCTTTTTTTTTAAAGAAAAACCCTCCTACTTTCATTTCTTTAGGACCAAGTGAAAGACTTAGCTGATAAGATCGGGTTTGAAATCTATTATGTCACTATTAAAGCTCTGAACTATCCACTTCAATCAATATCAGTGGTTGATGTGTAACATCAGTCGTATATGTCTCTCGTCAACTTTCATCTTTGACCATACCAATCAGGCGTTTCAACATCTTAGAGTATCTGCATAGCTGATTGTGTGTCAATGCAACACGTGTCCCTGATGAAAGATCATTCACAGGTGTCCCTAAAGAAAGATTATTCACACGGCTTCATCAGCAAAGTTATCAGCTTGTCTATGCTCTTACAAGCACATTGATTGTCTGTTGCAACATAATCCTCTTGTGGCATAGATCTTGTCTAGACTGATGTGTATCATTCTGGTAGTTGTCTTTGTCTGAAAATGTTTCAACGAACGACAATAGTGACTAGTTGGCGACACAGGGTCTCAAGATCATTCTGCGTGTTTCTTCCATATGTCTCCTACTCCATCTACAAGTTCCCACATGGTCAAAGCTTCAACCTTTCTAAATCCACCTATTATTTGTATCTACTTCACGGGGAGCATCAAAGATGTCAAGAATGTTAAATTCTGAGGAGATCGTTTTCAAGGGGAGTGCACATGTCGCTCAACCTATATCTTCATTTTTTTTGTCCCTCTGTCATGTTTCCCTCTGCTGTTATGTTGCATCTCATGTTTATGCATGCTCGTCTGTCTGCAAGATGAACATGTGATTCTCCCATGCTCGAGCATGAGGGGGAGCCTTGCAAGTAAAGAGTTATTAAGGCATATGTAATATGTGCCAGAGTCTGTGTATACCCAATCAGGACAGAGTCTAAGAAGTCAGTAGGTCCAATAGAGTTTGGTGACATCTGGGATAGTGTTCACCTTTCCGATCTACAGGGAAAGGCTTTGTCGTCCATTAAATGTATTATCTGCATATTGTTCATATTTAAATTTACACAAATTTATTCAACATTAGCCAAAGACTTGTACGTCCTCTTTCTGAGAGTTTTATTCGTGATTATTTAAGTATTAGGAAATACATGTAATAGTCTGAGCCTTATTAGAATGTTCTCAATTAAAATGTTTATTTATTAGTTCCTTTGGGTTTTTTACGGAAATAGGCCGAATAGGCCGATCGGGTTTCCAGTGAGTTATCAATATAATGTCCAGAGTCATTGATTTTGATGAAATAGACTTTCTGCAACATGGTCTGCACCAGTTATTCCAATGGTTAGTCTAAGAATCACTCTATCTCTTGCAGCTTCCTCTGTTTATCTATTAGCAGAAAATCACCAATACAATGCAGGATATTCAATTAAAACCATTCAATCACCACAATAATGTGGTTGGGTTGTTAATATGAGCTTCATTTGTTCTCTTTTCTGGGGTATAGCATAAGTTAGCTAGCCAAAATGGAAAGTAGCGGTTAGTTACACCTCCGACCACTGTATTCATAATATGTATTTGGCAATTTATCAGGAAAGAATTATTAGAAATTTATTGAAAAGGTTACTTAGGGCATTCATAACACGGAAAAACAGATGCCATACAGGATCCGCACCCTAAGCCATTTGAAAGAGCTGGCCACATAGGATTTGCATCCAACAGGCACATGTCAAGCTCACAAGAGCAGCACGAACGGCCGATGCGATCAGCTGGCAATAGCCTCAGAGCAGGTCGCAAGGCAAAGGCAGTGAAGAGCGCATACCGAACAGGCAAGGGCAGAACGGAGAGAGGTATATGTACGCGGGGGAGAGCAGAATGCGACGGGAACGGAGGAGGAGGAGGCATGCGCATTACTAGTTGATGTTTAGTACCTGTGCACGAATCCTCGGATCTTGGAGTGCCTGGCCCCGGGTAGGCGGCGCTGAATCTTGAGCGCGAGGCGGTACGTGCGGCGGAGGCCGAGGAAGTAAGCGGTTGCAACGGTAATCTCCCACAGCACCATTCTTCTTGAACGATATACCCAGTTGCCCCAGCTGACCTTCTCTCCCTAAGTTGTGATGTCGCGCTGATCAATCCTTGTCTAGAACGCCGATCGAAATGTCCAAGAACGGGGGCGCTCTCCGAACGAGATATATCCGGTGGTGATGACGAACCAACAGACGCCAGCAAAGTGAGAGCGCGCGTCGGCCGCCTCAATGTGTAGTCGGGGCTCGGCGTAGTTCCGCCTTGGGGCAGACGGCACAACATATCAGTGACACATCATTCAAGAGCGCTGCCTGTTTTCCAAGAGCGGAGCTGCGGAGGGGTACCGTGGCCTGTGTGGCATAGGGATGGGACCTACCCCGGGGCGTGATCAATCGACCATTTTGGTCGTTCGATCTTCTGATTAGGTGCGCTTCCCTCTCAACTTGGCGTTTGATTGGGCGACGCAACGGGTCTAATCTATGGGCGTAAATAATTAATTAGCTGGTCTTAAAAGCTGAGTCAGATTGGTTAGTTGGTCAAGTTGGTCGAGTCGGAAATCGTACCGGATGTGTTTTCCTCTCTGCGTGTTATTTATGATTTTTCTTTTATAAAACCATGCATCAAATTTAGATTGTGTTCTCAGCCTTTAGTTATTTTCTTAGGATTCTAGGAAATGAAATGAAGTACATCGTGCGAACCATCAAGTGTATGCTTTAACCGTTTCCTAGAAGGTTGGTGTACTTGATTGTTTTACGCTATACAAAGCAGTCATAAAGCGTTCCCCGTTTATAAAGGTGACTCCCTCAATAATAATAAAAACGAAAAATAGAATGTGTTTTATATATAAGAAATAAATCGCTGGAAATAGTGGTTGTTTATATATGCATAAGAAAAGGATGGGAAGAAATTATTTACAAAATATGTTATGCATGTATGGAATAGGGATAGGGATAAGAAAAAGGAACTTTAAGTCAGTCCCATATACATGCATCGTTCATATTTGATCAAGATGAAGTACAACAAATTAAAAAAAAATCATTGATTCATGAGATGGCAATAAAGGCATTCACCCGTAATGGCATTGTCTAAATAATATCTTTAAATTATTATAATACATAAACTTGAACGCAAAGCAAATGTAATAGTAACTTGTATGTTTAAAACAAAAACATTTTGTGAAGGAAATTGAGCAAACAAAATTTCCTTCATAATGTGATTTTGTTACTTGGGAAAAAAAATAGTTTGATAAGAACCCTTTACTTGGGAAAAAAAGAATCATTTACCTAGAGATGTATTAAATTCATAAAGGGTTTGTTACTTGGAAGGAATCAGAATTTTGGTATGAAAATACTACTTGGAAGGGAATATACCTTTGGTGAAAGATGTTTACTTTGGACAAGAGGGCAATCTAGTTGAATAGAATCAAGTTTTGTAGGAAAAGCATATTCGAATGTATAAACTCATCGGTAGAGGTTGCAACTTGCTAAAATTATTAACTTTTTCGGAATCAAAATCTTAGAGGAGAAATCATACTTAGACAGAAAACTATTTCCAGTTGTTGTTCCTCTCCCAAGGGCAGGTTCTTACGCGTTACTCAAGAAATATTGGGTTTAGGGATATTCAGGCCTGAACTAATGAATTCCACCATGTCAAGGTGACACCCTACCACTGAGTTATATCCCTGCCCCTATCCATAAATATTGACTAATCCTAAAGCAAGGGGTCGAGAAACTCAATGACACTATTCCTGAACAACTTGGAACCGGGCCTTCTTTCCAAAACTATTATTTTTTAGCTATGGGCCTAGCAAAAGAAAAATCAAGATAGGCTCCTTTGCGGGATCCCCCCTTAAAAGTCAGATGTGAGGATTTCCTTTCATTCTACTCAAATAGTCACAACAAATAAAATAAAGAAAGTCACTCTTTTTTTTCGTTGAACAAAATTGAAAAACCCCATAAAAACCTACTCCTTACTCAAGTTTCTAGTGAGGGTCAACCTAACATATATATGGATATCATTTACAGTGTCTTGTTGAGAATTAAATCATGGAGGGTGAGGGAATGTACATGAAGGGGAAAAAATTAGAAGGATTGAGTTGAAGTTAAGCAGTGTTTTCACAGGAAATCATTACTTTGAGGGAAAGTAATTATTGATGGTATATATATACTTGAAGGTGAAACTTTTGTTGAAGTTATTCATGCTCATAGGGAGATATAGATTGACAAGAAACTTTTGAGGAGTATTATTTTTATAGGCAATTCCTTATTCATAATGAATTTTTTTCTTACATAGGAAATTTCTTGCTTAATATAAGGTATCAAGTTGTTGAAATAAATTCTAATTTTCCACAAATCTAAGAACCACAAAGTTATTCAAAGGGAAAAAAGTTAATGGAAGTTTGTTACCTTGAAGGAAATAAATATTAGCATGAAAGTTATTTGCTTAAGGAAATGCAATATCTTGTTATTAAAAAAATTATTATCTAACAAGAAATAAAGAAACGTATATATTTACTTTGAAGAAAATAAAAATTGGTGGACAAGTTATAATTTTGTCTAATAAATCATGATTGAAAAGTGTATCTATTTCAAGAGAGGTGAGATGTTGAATTAAAGTTTTATGTGTTAGGGATAAATACTCATCGAAGTAATAGTTTGTAATAAGAAACATTACCATGTCATTTTCCATCATTTTTGGTGGTGACAAAAATATGATGTGATTTGTCCATGAATTCTCTAGCAATAATCCCCCATTCACCATCAACTTTGTAGATATACAACTATAAATAGTTAATTGGCTATTTTAGATACTTATCACTCACTTTTAAACGTTAGATCAGCATATTCACTAAATAATCTACCTTATATTAGGTTGACTCTTACAGTCTATATCTTTCTTTACAGGTAATCTTAGGATTAAAGACAACTCTAATGTAAATTATACCTTCATTAATACCCTGTATCATTTGGTTTATTTATATTTTAGTTTAGCTTAAATTTGTTCTTTGCTATGTCAAAAATATGTGATACGCACACGTTGAGATTTGAGCTTTACTTTATATAGAATATAGATCACACATGTAGGTGAAAAGAGCATTGAAGATATTAAATAATGAATCTTAATCCACATGTTATTGTAGTTTTAGTAACATGTACATAATTGTCATCGATTTACAATTCCATCAATTTACACAGACTGATGAAGCATACAGATGGCCACCTAAACTTATGACTAGATTAATGATGCAGACTGATGACCACGTAGATCGTTGAAGTAAATCAATGGACATCTAGATCGATAACCAAACCGATGACCTAGACTAATGAAAATAAACAGCACCACTGCTAGGAATGAGCATAGGGTCAGTTCATATCAAGTGTTGGTAGGCCCATGCCCAAACCCACATTGTTAATGGGTTTTGAGCCAAGATTAGGCCCAAGTTATGTTAAAAAAAACCTTGTCTCATATTCGACCCACATAATTTACCTAGGTTGTTGGTTTGAGTACGGGATGGCTTGGATAACATACTAAATAATGAAAATTTTAAAAATATAAGAAGACATATAGTAATACAGTTTAACAAGTATGCAATTATATATTGGTACTTGTAGCTTATATGTATCTAATCACAAAAAAATTACATTAGAAGTATTTAACTAAGTACAACCCTATGAATGGAATGGAAACTATATATATATATATATATATATATATATATATATATATATTAGACAACTTTACAAAATTAGAATTATATCCCATGAATTTATGGTATATAATTTATATTTGTTCAACCATTTCTAGAATTTGTGCAACTTACCACCAAATAGAAAATACACAATATACTTAATTGGATGGTCCAAAAATGTCAGGTTGAGATGATTTTTTAAACATATTTACTAGAAGTAGTCTACATCCAATATATAATGTTAGATTATAATGTACATTATGGCAAACATGTTAAATATCAAATGGGTACATACAACTTAAACGTACTATAGTGCAATAATCTTTCAACCTTTTTATATGACTAAATAATTAAATTTTAGATAAAATATAATTTGAAAAGTTTATAAGCAAATATTTTACTAAAGATATGGATCATATGTGAACATGGGATTATTTATATATGTATATGTGGCGAATCTAGATATCTAGGTTTCCAAGTCGGGTTTTACCTCAGCTCTTCCTTGGCCCATAAAGAAATTTGAGTAAAAATATTTAGTCCAACCCACCCAAATAAATTATAGGGGTTGGGTCAGGATTGAGTAATGTGGGTCCGGACATGGGATGGATCTGGTAGGTCCAACCCGACACTCATCCCTAGTTGCCGCGTAGTATAATCAGTCATGAAAACACCCTAACTTTTGAAATAGATATCATAATTTAATGAAATTTATTTCTTTGGATTTTACTATAAACAACTACAGACCTAAAATAGAACAGAGACGCATGGAAAAGTGATTCCTATGATGATTTTGGAGAAGAGCATGAAGAATGTGACAGACTAGTATACCTAGTTGTAGAACCATCAAGGTAAGTCTAGATTAATGGCTTCTCCTTTATTCTCTCCCTTTTACCCATGAAAAATCCTAGAGAAAAATTAAATAGAGGTTACTTCCATATTTTCCTCTTCTTCTCCTTCCTCCAATTGATTGAGCCTAGAATGGTAGCTCGGCTTTGACTTGTAGACGGTGACATTGAAACTTTTTGCTCAAATTCAAGCCAACAAGCTAATATTCAGATAGACAAAGACTAGAATCATGATCAATAGATGAAATCAAACTCAAGATGAGCAAAAATTTACCTTTTAGTCATGACTTTCATAGAATCTAAATCCAAAAATGTGAAGAATATGATTATTTAGTATATTATTTATCAATTTTTGACTCAATAAGCCCCAATTAGAATGTTTAATGTATGAATTACGTAAATAGCTAGAAAATTGATAGATAATGAATAATTTTAGTTCTAAATATGTGCATACAATTTGTATGAGTATCAAACATAATATATCCTAGAGACATTGGTACATCCGGGTTTGTCCTAAATTCTTTAGTAGTGAAACACACGTTAGAAGTGTTATTATATAGCTTGATTTCTTTCAATTATGAATTCCAAATGATAAGAGGTGTAGTTCTTTATAGTATTATATATTATATTAAGTTATATACATTTTAAAATTTCAACAGTTCAGTCAGAAGAAGTAGCATTCAACATGAAATATTAACAATATTGTTATAACATAGGTTGTTCCAGAGCATTCAAATTGGCTTAGATTATTCAGTCTAAGTGAAATACCATATTGAATTTTATTAGTTCAACTAAATGCCTACACATAGATGTAGATATAGTCATGTTCATTTCAATATGATTCTTACTGGCATGAGGGGAATGATATGATCAACATTGTCAATGAATCATCAAGTTGATCCTACTGAGAAGGGGGAAACTCATTCGTAGAAAGAATGATAGTGAAGGACTTACATGGGGGAAAATAGGGCCTGAAAAACCCTGATGTTGTCATGGCCGAATGACATGCAGTGGTCGATAAATAAGCATTTCCTTCATTCAATAGGGTGGTTTTGGAACCTCTAGGGGTGAACAAAAATAATGATTAGTTCCTAGAAAAGTTGTTTGAGGATCATATGTTAGATGTGGATGGGAAATTGATGATAAAATGACATTGATTATAGATCTAGGCACAAAAAAAATCTAATAAAGCTTTGAAAATATGTCATCGTTATCATATTGTTATGCTCAGGATTGGCTACTTGATGTTGTGGGACCACCTAAATTACTATGGAGAATACATGGGGTTGTATCATGTTTGAACTAGAATTGGGTCATTTTGTTCTTGAACTATCATGTACAAAAAGATTATGATACAGTCCTAATAGGTGGACCCTATAAGATCTTTGATTGCAATCTAATCGTGTGGGAATGGTATCTTACATTTCTACAAAAGGAGGGATTTCCTGGTCTAATAGTGTCGTGGATACATATATTAAAGTTGTCTTTACTGTAAGACCCCTAACCTTGCTTAGTTCAAAAAATATACTTGATTGTCTTAATTAGGTGATTATTTTTGTAATTAAACTTTAGATTAAATTTTGGCATCAATTGACAAAGTAATGTTCAAAATTTGAGCCAATTTTGACTTTGTTCGCTCAAGATATGAAATTTTATGTACTTTGTGGGTTTATATGCAATTCGCCTATTTAGGGTGGGGGCTATCTGCAATTTGAATACATGTATATTTTTTATATGGTACTTCTAACAATCTGATAAATTTTTATTTTATTTGAGTGTTTTTGAACCTTTTGTATGGGGTATAACCGATGACATTAAAAACATGGGTAGCGGGGCTACTCCCCACACCCTAGTGTATGGAACTACTCGCTCATGGCAAGAACAAAGAAGGAGACAAGAGAAGATAAGGAAAACATCATCTCCATGTAGGAGGGAGGAAGGTTGACCCCTTGGAGTATAGAACAATTATCTTCACACTATGTGGTTGCTTTGGTGATGGATCATTCACTCCCCACCTTCTATGTCGATGAGAGAGAAAGTAGGCTTATGGATGGAGTGTGGATCTTAGATAGGTAGCTTTGAAGTGAAGAATGAAGGATGAAACAACTCTAGAACAAATGAGGCAGCCTTTGGACGTCTCAGAGTCTCCAATTTTTGTGGTCTTGACCGATGTACCTATTAAAACATCAAAGAAGTTTGACTAATTAGTACCAGCATTGATGGTAAATCAATACAAATCAGTAAATGAGGTGTTGATCAATGATTTGTGGTTGACTAATGCACATGTCAATTTCAAGGGGTCGATCAAGTGTATAGTATCCTGACAAGTTTTCTTGTTAGACTAGTTGTTGGCCATTAATGAGAATTATAAGTGGAAGACTGACAACTGGTCATGCTACTTGTTGTTAGACTAATGAAGGACTATTTGCCCCCTTCCTGAGAAGATAGGAATATCTCTTCTCTTTCTCTCATGAAAAAATCATGATAGAAGTGTTCTTTACTATGATGGTCGAAAGTGGTATGTTGGCCAACGTAGCCTTACAGAAGTGGATCGACGATATTTCTTAAGTAAAGATACTAACGAAAATATTGGTTACCCTCCCTCTAATGAAAAATTAATGCATACAAACCACTAAAAATGCTTTGATGCCCAACCCTGCTCCCCACCGATGATCGAGCGTCCACTGATGGATTTTCTAACCATGTTGCCCGATGGGTTTTTGGTCCCTTTTATCGATGAAAATAAAACTTTATATCCTTTTACTACCATCCTACCTATAAATCTCTACTTTCTCATGTAACAATCTTTAACGAGATTTTCATGTTGTGTTTAGAGACCGATGAAGGTGCAAGTTTGCATATGCATACTTTGGATCAAGCTTATTTAATATGAATCTAAGTCTCATAATTTTGTTCTTGCTCCTTACTATTTCTTCATCTATCTTTGACCATGGCTGAGATATATAGTTTTACAAGTTGGAAACCTATCTATATGACTTGGGAACCCTCTTTTCTTCTCTCTTTGATCTAGATATTTCCTTGTTCTTAGAGATATGAACCTTCTTGGAATTTTTAGTGGACAAAGATCTGATCTTGGCTGCTCTTTTTTCATGTCTCTTGGTGCATACTTTGTGTTTTCACCCCCAATGTGGAGTGATATAACTTTTGATGCACTTGTTGCCTACTTATGACATGCATAATGTTAACCTTACTCTGAAAATCTATAATAGGATAAAAGATGATAATTTATGCATTATTTGATATGAATAGGATAGTAATACTAATCTTAAAGTCTATTTTAGATACTAAGTATGTTTTTTGTTCTACAACTAGTATTTCTTTTTAACATGCAATAACTAATGTTGAAATTACAAGTCATATGACTCTTAGATGTCATTTTTTAGTACCTAATAAAATGAAATCTGACACACATGATAAACCTTTCTATGTGATGGTTATTGTTGTGTGGTTTCCACATCAACTTTTCACATGTTTTCACACACAAATTCAATTCATTTTGTTCTCATTTAGCCTCTATTCATATCATTCTTGCCACCTTTTTGTTATTTTACTTATCACATGATGTGTATTGCAGATTTGTAGCAAAAGAATCAAATTGGAGGTTTTCCAACTCAATTTTGTCTTATTCGGGATTTCTATAATCCTTGCAACATCCAAAACTTTAAAATTGCTGAAACAGCAATGCACACGACGTGTCTTATTTAAGACACGGCGTGCACATTTCCAAACGGCTTATTGCTTATGTCACTGAAGAAAAGTACACGACGTGTCCACAAAAGACACGGTGTGTACCTGGGAATTCAGAACCGAGACTTACTCTTTCTGGTAAAGTATACGACGTGTATAAATTAAAACACGTCGTTTCTTTACACTCGGAACAACTGCTTGAGACAGGACACATCATGTCCAAAGAAAGACACAGTGTGTGCCTGTCAGTTTCAACAATTTTCAAATACGACTCCTTTCATTTTAAAAGACAAAACCACTCTATGGAGCAGTTATCTTTTGTCATAATTCAAAACTATTTCATCCTAGAGCAAGGCTAGAGCAAGGAGGGTGATTTTGGAGGTGGAAGAAGGTGGTTTCCTGTAGAAGAACCCCATTCTTCTTCTTTTCTTCTCCAATCTTCTTCTGCAAGGTGCAGTAGAGCTTCTTCACTCCACAAGGTTTTTTGGGAGAGAGGTTTGTCTGGTTTGGAGCAACTGTAGAAGTGGGATTTCGTCCTCAAGTCAGAATTCTACCTTTCTTGGGTTACACCTTGGGATTATTTAGCTTTTCCTTCTCTAAATCATGTTGAATTCTGAAAATTCTTCACATTTCCTGTTGTACACATTCATGGATGTGTAGTTTCCTTTTCTTCGACATGGAAGAGTAGCTCCCATGTCATAGCATGTTTGGAACATGGTAATTTCATACTAAATACTATGTTGCTTGTTTTTCCACCTTGCAAGTATCGATTTCTTCCTTTCTGCATGTATGGATGGCCACCTTATGTGTATGTTTTATGCTCTTTTGGGATCTGAGAAGATAGGTGGGAGAGTAAGGAGGTACTCTCTTGGAAACTCCTTCTTTACCACGAGAGTGGAAATTATGGAGTTGAGGAGTAGGTTTGTGATCTAAAATGAAATTCATACATGGGAATGTTGAATTGAGTTAGGATCATTGTACTTGCACCGAGAGGTGAAGTGCAACATACAACTCTCTTGTAAAACAAATACTTAGTATGTTTAAATTTCATGCTCTTGTTGTATGCTATGATATGTGGATGAAATCCTAAGTTTAAGATGCTTCCATATCTGAATTTTAATCTCTTTTAGTAATCCATTACTGTTTGTTTAATTATGAAATTCTAGTCTAATCAACCAAATCACCTTTAAAACAGTCTAGATTTTTGAACCTTGGCACTATTGTGTTTAATTGGTTTGCTAAAGCTCCTTGTGTTCGGCCTTGACTACAACTACTTCCGTATACTTGCGGAAATTGGTTAAGTTGAGTAAAAGATCTTTCTTAAGATTGAAACTAGTTAGTGTAATAGACCAACAAGTTTTTGGCACTGTTGCCGGGGAGCTACGGTTAATCTAATTAGAGTAACAAGTGCTAACTAGTATTCGAGACTAGATCATCATTTCCATTTTCAAATTTCCATATACCTTTTAGTTGTGTTCTCAATTTCTCTTGCTATTTTTCAGGTTGTATGTGTCGCTCGCAAAGAGGTCTTCAAACATCTGCATTGCTAGACCTTGAGATCGAGCGTACTCTTCCAAGATTAAGAAGAGCAAGAAGAGTAGAACAACCACTGCTAAGAGGTGTTCCACCATCATCACCGTCACCGTCTTCTTTGTCTTTTGAAGAAACTACACCAAGGGATCCAACCATGGAGGACGACTGTCCTTTGAAGGATTTCGCAATGCTAGTTGCCACAAATATTTGTGGAGCCATTGACCTGCCTGCAGTTGAAGCGAACTATTTCTCTATTGCTCCTTCTATGATGCAGATGATACAACAAAACCGCTTCGGAGGTATAGTCAATGAAGATCTGAATCTTCATGTAGCTGAGTTCTTAAAGTATATGAATACTTTCAAAATCAATGGTTTATCTGCCGAAGGAGTGAAGCTAATGCTATTTCCTTTCACTCTAAGAGATAGAGCCAAGGTGTGGCTTTTGTCTCTTCCAAAGAAGTCAATTAAAAGTTGGGACCAACTTCTAAATGCTTTCCTTGCAAAGTATTTCCCACCGAGCAAGACAACCCAGCAAAGGAATCAGCTCACTAACTTCTCTCAAAATGATGGAGAAACTCTGTATGATACATGGGAGCAATTTAAAGACCTTCAACATCTTTGCCCTCACCATGGGTTGACCAACTGGCTACTACTCCAAACGTTCTATAATGGATTGTTCTACAACACCCAGATGACACTGGATTCTGCAACTAATGGAGCATTGATGACTAAGTCTTATAGGGAGGCTTATGACATCATTGAAGACATAGACCTCAACCATTACCAATGGGGATCAGATAGGAGAGCACAATCATCTTCTAAAACTAGTTCTTTAGTCGAGAAACAAGGAGGGAAGCATACTATTGTTGTCATTGACTTAATTGCTGCTAAACTTGATATTCTTACACAGAAGTTCGAGAAGATGACTACATTGCAAATCCAATCAGCTGAAGTGATATGTGAAGCTTGTGGTAATTTGGGACATGCTTCTTCTTCATGCTTTGCTCCTAACATAAATGAAGGGAGCCTAGAACAAGCCAATGTCGTTGGGATGCATAGGAACAAGCAGTACAATCCCTATTCCAACATCTACAATTCAGGATGGAGAGATCATCCTAATTTCTCCTACCAGAACATAAGCAACACTCAGAATTTCCAGCATAGACAGCAACAACCGCAGCAATAACAAAACTTCAACTGGAAAAACAATGGGAATCTACCAGGTTTCAACAACAATAGGGGTTACCAAAAGCAACAACAACCCCAAAGTTCTTCCTTGGAGGCCATGATGGAGAAATTTATCTCCACATAGATGCAGCAGAATGAAGAGTTAAGGGGCAACGACAAGCTCTTGAAGGATGTGATCGCTCAACTCTCTGCCAAAGTGGATGGCCTTTCCACTCACACAAGGATGTTGGAAAATCAAATTGCCCAACAAGCCTTGACGCAGCAAAAGAACACCCAATCCGGTTCTCTTCCAAGCCAACCAGAGGTGAATCTGAGACAACAAGAAAATGCCATCACCTTGAGAAGCGGAGCTGAAATCCACAAACCTTCTTCACCCAAGGAGAAAAGTGTAGAGATCGCCGATGAAGACAAGCTTGACACCCCTATGGGTGACAAAAGTAAAGGTACAACTGAGGTACCATCTTCTGTTAAAGTTAATGCACCATTTCCGTAGAGGCTTGCAAACACAAAGGAGGACTCAAAGTTTAGAAAGTTTATGGATATTCTAAACAAACTCCATGTCAATCTTTCACTAGTTGAGGCTATTGCAGAGATGTTGTCGTATGTTAAATTTCTTAAAGACATCCTCACCAAAAGGAGGAAGGTAGACCAATCGGAGACTGTTATGCTTTCTGAAAGAATCACTTCTATCATTCAAAATTGACTTTCTGAGAAGTTGGATGACTTGGGAGCCTTCACCCTACCATGCAAGATCAGCAATACCGCATTCAACAAAGGTCTTGTAGACCTCGGAGCTAGTATTAGTCTCATCTAGTCTACTCTGTGGCAAGAAATAGATCTTGGAGATCTAAAGCCTACAAAGATGGCCATTGAACTGGATGATCATTCCATCAAATACCCCAAAGGTATCGTGGAAGACTTGCTAGTGCATATTGGTAAACTTTGTATTTCTTGTGATTTTATAGTGCTAGATATGGTAGAAGTTCCTTCCAACCCCATTCTTTTTGGGAGGCCCTTTCAGAGAACTTTCAGATGCCTAGTTGATGTCTGTGATGGCAAACTCACACTCCGAGTTGGCGATGAAGCCATGGAGTTTTCTGTATATGATGTTATGAAAGCACCCTCTCGCATTGAAGAAATATATTTTATGGATTCTGATGATTCTGTTGTAGAAGAAGATCATGATATTGCCAATTTGATACTGAACTACTGTGATGATGATGATGAAAGTATGAATAATGGATCTAAAAATTCTTGGGTATTTTCTGTTGCCCACTCAGATGTTACTGAAAAAGACACTCCAATTGTTGATGACAAAGCCAAAGACAATGTAGTAGGAAGAAAGGTAGAACTTAAAGCCCTTCCACCAGGGCTGAGGTATGCATTCCTTGATTCCAACTCTACTTCTCCTGTAATAATTAATAATGAATTAACCAATGAACAAGAAAGTAAATTGCTTGCAGAATTGCATTTGTATAAAGACGTTATTGGTTACTCTATCGATGATTTGAAAGGCATTCATCCCTCTATTTGTATGCACCGAATAAATATGGAGGATGATGCTAAACCCACCATTGAACCACCTAGATGCTTAAATCAAAATATGCTTGAGGTGGTTAAAAAGGAAATCTTTAAGTTGGTTGATTCCGGTATCATCTATCCTATAAGTGACAGCCCTTGGGTTAGTGCCATCCATTTGGTACCTAAGAAGGTGGGGTGCAACTGTCATCAAGGGAGATAATGATGAGTTGATTCAAACACATATTGTCACAGATTGGCATGTGTGTATTGACTACCATTGTTTGAACAAAGCGACCCAAAAGGACCATTTTCCGTTGCCATTTATCAACTTAATGCTTGAACGCCTTGCAAAACACTCTTATTTCTGTTACTTGGACGGGTATCCTGGGTTTTTCCAGATTCCTATCTACCCTCCCGACCGAGAGAAAACCACTTTCACATGCATGTATGGAAATTATGCTTATCATCCTATGCCCTTTGTCCTTTGCAATGCTCCTGCGACATTCCAACGATGCATGATGGCTATTTTTTCTGATTTCATTGAAAACATTTTGGAAATTTTTATGGATGATTTTAGTGTTTATGGAGATTCATTTGATTAATGTTTATGCAATTTGTCATTAGTCTTAGCCCACTGTAAAGAGGTTAACCTAGTAATAAACTGGGAGAAGTGCCATTTCATGGTACAATCCATTGTAGTATTAGGTCATGTTGTATCTAATATAGGTATTACGGTTGATAGGGCCAAGGTGGAAGCTATTGAAAAGATGTCTACTCCTTCTTCAGTCAAAGACATTCACAATTTCCTTAGTCATGTAGGTTTCTATAGAAGAATAATTAAAGATTTCTCCAAAATCGCAAAGCCATTATGTTCCTTACTTGCCCAAGACACTGAATTCATATTCAGTGATGACTGCCATACCGCCTACACCAAACCAAAGGAAGCACTTATTTCTGCACCAATCATTCAACCACCATAGTGAAACACTTCTTTTGAGTTGATGTGTGATGCAAGCGACTATGCAGTAGGGGTGGTCCTAGGACAACGAAAGGACAAGAAGCTTCATGCCATATACTATGCGAGCAAGACCCTAGATGAAGCACAAATCAATTACACAACCACAGAGAAGGAGATGCTTGCTATAGTGTATGCCTTTGACAAATTTTGACAATATTTGGTAGGATCTAAGGTGATTGTATATATAGATCATGCTGCAATAAAGTATTTGCTCAATAAGAAGGATGTAAAACCTCGCCTCATCCGTTGGATACTGATTTTGCAAGAGTTTGATCTTGAAATTCGAGATAAAAAGGGGACAAAGAACAATGTTGTCGACCACCTTTCTAGATTGACTACAAATGTTGGAGATTATTTACCTATTAAAGATCATTTTCCTATTGAGAATCTTTATGCACTATCATCCATCCAAGTTCCATGGTTTGCATACATTGCAAATTTTCTTGCTACAGGACAGCTGTGCCGGGTTTGACATACCAACAAAAGAAGAAGTTCTTCCATGATGTGAAGTTTTACTATTGGGATGACCCCTTGTTGTTCAAACATGGGAGTGATGGAATTATTCAAAGGTGTGTCGCTGAAGAGGAGATTGCTACCATTATTTTTTAATGCCATGCCTCTCCTTATAGAGGTCACTTTGGAGGAGATAAGACTGCAATAGAGATCCTACAGGCTAGTTTCTATTGGCCAACTTTGTTTAAAGATGTCAATCTATTTGTCAAAGCTTGTGATAAATGCCAAAGAACCAGAGGAATTTCTAGACGTGATGATATGCCTCTTAACTCTATCCTAGAGATTGAGGTATTCGACGTATGGGGAGTTGATTATATGGGACCATTTCCATCCTCATGTGGTTGCCCATATATTCTCATCGCTGTTGAGTACGTCTCTAAATGGGTTGAGGCCATCCCAACCCAAGCACCGGATGCAAAATATATAGTAAAGCTTTTAAAAAAATCATCTTCCCTTGCTTTGGAGTTACAAGAGTTGTAATCTCATATGGTGGTATGCATTTTGTTGAGAAACAATTCAATAATCTTTTTTCTAAATATGGAGTCACACATAAGGTCTCTACGCCTTATCATCCCCAAACATTCGGGCAAGTAGAGGTCTCAAACCGGAAGCTAAAAAGCATTCTAGAGAAGACAGTGTCTAGCTCAAGGAAAGATTGGGCATTAAAGATAGATGACACACTATGGGCATACCGGACGACTTACAAGACCATCACAGGCACAACCCCATTTAAGCTGATATATGGTAAATCTTGTCATCTTCCGCTGGAACTAGAGCACCGTGTACTATGGGCTATCAAGTTCCTAAATTTTGACATGAAGAAAGCTGGTGAGAAGCGTCTTTTGTAGCTGCAAGAACTGGAAGAGCTACGACTTGATGCATATGAAAATGCAAGGCTCTACAAAGAAAGAACCAAGATATGACATGACAAGAGAATCTGGAGGAAGGATTTCAAAGAGGGAGACAAAGTGTTGCTGTTCAACTCAAGACTTAAGCTATTTCCTGGAAAACAAAAGTCAAAGTGGTCCAACCCTTTTCTCATATTGAAGATTTTTCCTTATGGAGCTGTTGAATTACAAGGCAAGGATGGAGCATTCAAAGTAAATGGGCAACGTTGCAAGCTGTATACCTCGGGGGACGAAGTTCACAAGGGAGTTTCTTGCTCCCTTCAAGATGCATGAAAGACAATTGAAGAGTCTCACTCCGGACTCTAAATGGAGGACCTCACGGGAGTTGAACCCACATTAGGATAGATTTCTTTTCTAGTCGTTTGAGTCAAAAACACTCTTTTTCATAAATAAGTTTGTCATGGATGAATGCAATAATTTTGACAATTCCATTGCATATTTGTTATTAACTTTGTGCTAACACAAGTTGTTTTATGCAGAAACTGCAGAAGACATGACATGTCTTAATTAAGACATAGCGTGTCTCTACTTCCATAAATACAGGAAATTAGTTATATCTCCAGGTACACGACGTGTCTTTATTTTACACGTCGTGTCGTTGATAAGTAGAAACAAGTTCTCCTCAACCTGGAAAAGTACACTACGTGTTCTAATTTAGACACGACATGTCCCCAAGCAGAAAACAAAGGTAGAAGGATTTCTAGAAAAACACACGGCATGTCTTTATTTGCGCACACCGTGTTTCGAAGTAGAAAAGGAAATGTCAAGTGTTCTAAAAAAGTACACGTCGTGTCCTAAATCAGACACGACGTGTATCACAGTAGAAGGAAAAGGGATAAGCTACCTGGAAAAAGTACACAACGTATCTATATTAGCACACGACATGTACTTATCAGTGGAAATAGACTTTTTGAATTTATGGAAAGTCACACACTGTGTCCGTTATAGAACATGACGTGTCTTTTATTATAGAAAGGGAGTTCTGAAAAGACACACGACATGTCTTTATTTGAACATGCCGTGTCTTTAGACAAAAATGTAGGTTTATAACCTAGCACACAACCATCCCTCTCACTCAAACTCTCATTTGAGCCGTGTGAGAATACAGAACCCTAGCCCTTGCCTCCTTGCTATTGTCTGACCAAGCGTCACTGCCGCCATGTTCATTTCTCACGACATGTCTCCCTCGAGCTCAAGCAAGCTATCGTCGTGTATTTCTCTTGCTCACGATGTGTCCTCTTCAAGATCTCGCATAGCTTCTCTGCCGCCGTCGTGTACCCTTGAGCAAGGATGGTCTACTCACTGTCAAGATCGAGTTGCCAACCTCTTTTTCTTCTTCAAGATAGCTTCCACCGCCATCTTCTTCATAAAGTAAGCCGCCATCATCTTCTCTAGTAAGGTTGTGAGAAAGGGATCCATCATCCTCTGCTCCAAACACCTCCACGATGCTAAGGAAGTCAACAGCTACTCTGACGCTATCACCTCAACCACACCAAGTCCAAGCACCCGCCGCCGCCCCCACTCCATTTTCCCCAAAATTTGTTGTTCGCGACCTGTAGATTTTCACAGAGCTCCAGGTACACAACGTGTACCCACTTGAACATGGCGTGTGCATTACAATTTGAGCCAACCTCCTATTTCAGACACACAGAGTGTCTGCATTAGCACACGACATGTGTTAACCAGTCAGCAGCAGAGATGGCTCCATTCAAGCAGACCATCAACTGCAAGTGTAAAGAGGTGAGATCACCTCCTTACTAAAATTTAGAGGAAATACAACATCCACAAGTTTTAAAAAAAATTGAGACTTTTGAGGATGGTTGCATAATAATCCAATTTAAATAAGCATGATTCCAGATACATAATAACATGTCAATAGCAGCGGAAAGAAAGAAATATCAAGCCTTCTAATGGTTTTATTGTTTATTACATCATTGCTTTCTAAAAGAAAAGATAAGATAGAACAGAGGATCTAGCTATAGCAACCTATCCATCCTTCTTCACAAGCAAACGAACACAGCAAGGAATCTTTCTTTAAGTCCTTCCTTCTCCTTGAATAGCTCCAACACCTGGGTGGTTGGGAAGGCACCCAACAAAAGGGATAACAAGGAAAAAGTATGTGTTATACTACTATTCGATGCAAGGCAAAGAAAAGATTTAACAAGTAAACTAGTCAAGTATTTGGAGTAAGAGGATATCAAAGAGTATGAGGTTTTCATGAAAGAACTTGCCATTAACAAAGAAAATAAAGGATTTTAGCATGTTTATTAATATGTCTATCTAACTAAGTAGGGTTGAGGCACCTACCAAACCTCTAACCTTAGGTGAGGGAAGAATTATAAACATTTCCAAATCACCTACAAATTTTTAATGGGGAGAATAATAAACATTCCCCTAGGGCGATTTTATACATGCCCTCTATGGGTGGTTGTACAAAAGTACCACTACTTAAAATTTAAATAGAACATTTAATTTCATGCTAATAAGAGACTTATGGCAAGAATAAGCAAAAGATATTCAACATGGCAATAGGGTATGAATACCCAAACAAGAGAGTACTATAATTGATATTTGAGGCAAATAAGACAAATTTAGGTTTCAAAGATATTCAATGGTTTAGATCAAATTAAACCTCATAGAAGAAATCTAGGTATTGGATTAAGTATTCCCAACTGATAGGTAGATGTACAACATGACTCATAACAAGCACATACTAATCCATACTAAACACATACCTTTGCCACAGGTGTCCTAAGTTCCCTTTTTTTTCAAATCTTCTCACGAACTATAGACCCAAACTTCCTAATACATCATTTAATTCATTTATTAGAATTACATGTATTCACTTTAAAAGATTTAAAACCCTAATTTACTAACTTCTTATACAAACTCTCGATTCAGACCTCAAAAACCTCATAATCGTCTTAGTTAGGTTTTCCTGATCAAAATAACATATAATATTGTATATTTTGGAAATATAGATTTTCAGGGTTAAATTTAGAGATTTTTAAGTTAATTAAATCGATATTAAAAACACTTTTTCGCAAACCTCAAAATCAAATCTCCAAAATATTTTTATTAGATAGATCTCGTTTTCCTGATTTCAAAACACTATTTATTTTTAAATTTTGACCAACGGATTAATTAATAAAAATTATTTTATCTCGACCAATCACAACCTGCCACGTAGGCAAGGGCTGGATGGCCGAGCGGCGACGAGCGCTCGGCAGCGGCGACCCGCGTCCCGCGGTCGCTCGCCACCAGCCGCTCGGTGCGGTCGGGCGAACCGGCGAAAGGACGAAAAAACCACGCGCGAGAAACGAAAGAAGAAGGGGACGGAGGGGCAAAAACGTCAAATACGCATCGTCTTCAAGCTCGGTCGGGCGCGAGCTGCTTGCTCGGCCGATTTGGGCAAAATCGCTATACTCGACGAAAACGTGCGTTTATATAGTCGAAAGAAAGATAACGAGAAGACGAAGTTGGTAGTACCTTTAATTTGGACGGAGATGGAGCAAGCAGAGAGCACTAGGCGCCGCAAGACAGGAGCAACCAGCGGCTCGTTGGTGGTGCAAACGTCGACGAAATCCCAAATTAGAGGCACGAACAGGTTGCTAAGGTGATTGCGGTTGCGAGGGTGTAGTTATTTATAGGCAAGGAACCCTAAACTAGGATGTGGGTAGGAGCAAAGGGAAGTGGCCGACGGCTACTTTGGGCGTTTCTCAAATACGCGTTAAAGCTCGCAAAAGTTGGGATAATCTTGTGTGAAATCTCGCAAGGAAACCAACGCAACAAAAATCAAGGAAAATCGTTGAGTAAATCTCAAGTTATTGCGTTTTTAAGAAAACGAAAAATCCAAGTCTGTTGCCTAATCCGACTCAAGGTAGAAGATGACCGCGCACCGTTGGATCGATGGACGCGGGTCCATCAAGCAACCTGGGCCGTTCGATCGCGCATTAGGTGAGGGAAATATCCCTGAGCAAAAGTCGATTAAAACTATTATATTTTAAATGTTTTTCTCTTTCTTATTTTGGAGGCTCAAACGTTGCCCAAAAATTATGAAAATTTATATTCTGACTTATTTCGACGCGTAGAATCCGAATATGGAGTTAGTTTTTCATTTTGAGAAAGTTTAATAGGTAAATTAATTAATATGCCATTTTCTCTCTCCTCCCTCAAACGAAGTGATAACATTATCTAAAATTAATGTAACTTCACCCTTAAGTCTTCTTAATGGTTTGAAACACGATTTTGCAATTATCTTCTCAAGTTGACATTATCTTTTTATTTATTAAATTAATTAGAACATTCTATACTCTTTCTCTCTCCTATTTTCCTATTTATTTATATATCATCCAAATTAGTTGCAAATTTGCACAGAGGCTTATTTTTATGTTTAGAATACGAATTTGAAGTTATTTCCCTGATTTGAGATCATTAAATATTTTATTTCTTTTTATTGGATTATTTCCTATTTTCCTTTGATAATGTTATTAATATTTTCATTTTAAATAATACTTGACCCTTAAGTTACTCTTTACTCAAGGAAACGAATTAAACTATCAAATTATCATGATAGTTTCAAATTATCTTGTTTGTTACAAAATCTTTGTAATTATCTTCTTTACTCATATTTTCTCATATTTCCTTTACTTATTATATTTATCTTCTTTCTTTTATAAAATTCGGATTTCCTTCTTATTTCTTATATTCTAGGAAACACTAGAAGATTCTAGGACGAATTATTTTATCCCCTTTTTATATCTTAAGGTGAAATTGCATATTAAACCCCTTGTCTAAAACTAACTGAGTCATTTGTACATGAAACCTTGAAATAAGAATATATGGGAAATATTTAACCAATAACTATCTAAATTTCTTTTAAATCAAGACCAAGGACAAAAGGAACGAAAATGGAGATTAAAGCTTATAGAAAAGAGTACAAAGAGGTACAAAGGAGTTTTTAGTATGTTACAACACTCCACCCCTTAAAAAGGATTTCGTCCCCGAAATCTCATACAAAGAGGGAAGGGTGAGTACGTAACATCTCATCTCTCAACTCCCAGGTGGTTTCTTCTAAACCATGGTATCTCGACAAAACCTTCACTAACTCTATCTCCTTGTTCTTTAGCTGCTTCACTCGGGATTCAAGGATCTTCACAGGTAGTTCTTCATACGTCAGATTCTCATTAATCTCCACAGGTTCAATGGAGAGCACATGAGACAGATCCTTAACGTACTTTCTCAGCACAGAAACATGGAACACATTATGAATCTTATCATAAGCAGGAGGCAAAGCTAGGCGATATGCACAATCTCCCACTTTATCTAAGATCTCAAATGGTCCAACATAGCGAGGGATCAACTTGCCTTTTACTTTAGATCTTGCAATAGAACGTATAGGCTTGATCTTCAGAAAAGCATAGCCACCCACTAAGAAGCTTATATCAGACCTCTTCTTATCAGCATACATCTTCTGTCTGTCTTGAGCAGCTTTCATCCGTTTCTTTATCAACTGTATCTTCTCAAGCATCATCTGCATGTCATCAGTCTTCACCAGGGAACGCTCACCAACATCATCCCAGTGCAAAGGTGAACGACAAGGTCTACCATAGAGAGCTTCAAAAGGTGGCATACCAATGCTGGCTTGGTAGCTATTGTTGTAAGCAAACTCTGCTAATGGTAAATACCTATCCCAAGCACCACCCCAATCCATCACACAAGCACGAAGCAAGTCCTCCAGAATCTGAACTGTTCTCTCGGACTGACCATCAGTTTGTGGATGATAAGCAGTGCTGAAACGCAGATCAGTACCCATCTCTTCCTGAATCTGACCCCACAAACGAGAAGTAAATTTTGGGTCTCGATCAGAAACTATCACAGCAGGGACACCATGCAGACGAACTATCCACTCCACATACAACTGAGCCATCTCAGCAACTTTATGTGTGGTTTTGAAAGGCAAGAAATGAGCAGATTTAGTAAGCCGATCAATCACCACCCAAACAACATCATAACCTCTCTTGGACTTAGGAAAACCAGTAACAAAGTCCATTGTGATCTTCTCCCACTTCCATTCTGGAATCTCAAGGGGATGAAGAAGACCACCAGGTCGTTGATGTTCAATCTTGACTTGCTGACAGGTCAAGCACTTTGCCACAAATAGAGCTATATCATTCTTCATATTCTTCCACCAGAAACTTCGTTGTAGGTCCTTGTACATCTTGGTTGTGCCAGGGTGAATAGTGTACTTGGAACCATGAGCTTCACTCAGAACCTTCTGTCTCAGATCACCAACATCAGGTATCCACAACCTTTGTCTAAAGTGGATAGCACCATCCACTCCGACAGAGAAGTCAGATTGCGGTTTCTCAGCTAAAGCTTTCAACACTTCAAGCTCGGAACTCTCCAACTGTGCAGTCACAACATCTGAGATCCAGGTTGGTGTAACAGACAAACTGGCCATATGAACACACAACTTATCTTCATCCACTGAGTCAACAGGTTGAGGTTTCCAACTGGCAACAAGTTCGAGGTTTTCCCACACCGAACATCTCAGAGCAGCACAAACAGCATTCTTCTTGTGACTTAAAGCATCAGCTACAACATTTGCTTTACCAGGATGATAAGTGATGGTGAAATTGTAATCTTTAAGATATTCCATCCACCTACACTGTCGCAAGTTCAGATCCTTCTGAGTCAACAGATATCTCAGACTCTTGTGATCAGAAAAGACTTCAAACTTTTCTCCATAGAGGTAGTGTCACCAGATCTTCAAAGCATGAACTATGGCAGCCAGTTCTAAATCATGCGTAGGCCAATTAGCTTCATTAGGCTTCAACTGTCGAGAAGCATAGGCGATCACCTTTCTGTCTTGCATCAGAACACACCCTAAGCCTTGTCGGGATGCATCAGTGTAAATGACATAAGGTATACCCTCAACAGGCCGAGAAAGCACGGGAGCAGAAGTCAGACTCATCTTCAACTTCTGAAAACTATCCTCACATACAGGGGTCCATGTGAACTTGACTTCCTTCCGAGTCAGCTTGGTCAAAGGTAAAGCCAACTCAGAAAACCCTTTGATAAACTTTCGATAGTAACCAGCTAGACCAAGGAAACTATGGATTTCAGACGGGTTTCTCGGAGCACTCCATTTGGTCACAGCTTCCACCTTTGCAGGATCAACAGCTATGTGGCCGGAAGAAATCACATGACCAAGAAACATCACTTCCTTTATCCAGAACTCACATTTCGAGAATTTTGCATATAATTGATTTTCTCTCAATGTGTTGAGTACAATCCGCAAGTGTTCGTGATGTTGTTCCAACGTCTCGGAATAAACCAAAACGTCATCAATAAACACCACCACAAACTTGTTGAGGTATGGGCGGAATACTCGGTTCATCAGGTCCTTAAACGCAGCAGGGGCATTTGTCAAACCAAAAGGCATGACCAAGAATTCATAGTGCCCATAGCGAGTTCTGAACGCTGTCTTCGGAACATCATCATCCTTCACCCGCATCTGGTAGTAGCCACTCTGCAGATCCATCTTGGAGAACACTGTGGCTGACTTCAGCTGATCGAATAGGTCATCGATGCGTGGCAACGGATAACGATTCTTTACTGTCACCTGGTTGAGCATGCGGTAGTCCATACACATCCGCATCGAACCATCTTTCTTCTTCACAAATAGAACAGGGGCTCCCCAAGGCGAAACACTGGGGAGAATGAAACCCATGTCAAGAAGCTCTTCAAGCTGCTTCTTCAACTCCGCCAGTTCAGCAGGTGCCAAACGGTAAGGTGGCTTCGATATCGGTGAAGTTCCAGGTATGAGCTCGATGGAAAATTCCACCTCACGATTTGGTGGCAACCCGGGAAACTCCTCAGGAAAGACATCTGGGAAGTCCTTCACCACATCAACATGGTCTAGGGCAGGAGGTGTAGCTTCGAGAACTATGGAGGCTAGGAAGGCTCTACACCCTTGAGAGACGAGCTTTTCAGCTTTGATGGCAGAGATGACGAACTGTCGTTCTCCTCGCTTCTTGACCTTGACACACACTCTTCCTTCATCAGGATGGAACAGACTAACCTTGGATTCCTCACAGAACAGAACAACTTTAAACTTCTTCAACCAATCCATACCAAGGATGATGTCAAAGACAGTCATATCAAGCAACACAAAAACGGTGGGAAACATTATCCCGGATATACAGAGGTTCAGGGTAGGAGTTTGGAGATACGAGGAGCAAATTTTTCCACTAGGAGTTTTTACATCTAACACATGATCCATGAATTCAGATTCAATTTCAAGCATAGAGGCAAACTGGCTAGATATGAAGGTATTGGAGGAACCAGAGTCAAACAGAGCTTTTAAAGGATGCAAATTGAGGTGTAGTGTACCTTCAATTACTTCATTACCATTACCATCTTCTTCAGCATTGAGAGCAAACACTCTCCCATTCCGCCTCTCAGCTGGCGGACGTCTCAGATTCTGGTTGTTGTTGTTATTGTTGTTGTTGTTTCGCGGTGGAGGATTCTGTCTCGACTGTTGTGGTTGCTGAGCAGGATTCTGCCCTTGCTGGAAACGAGGGCAGTTAGGCCGGATGTGCCCAACTTGGCCGCACTCATGGCAGGTTGGGGGAGGGCGATTGCCAACACGAGCAGGTGCGTTGTTGACGGGACATCTTCCAGGAGGATGGTGGCGATTGCATCTGTTGCAGCGATCTCGACCATGGTTCTCATGCTGGTTCGGGTTCTTCCTTTTGTTGTTGTTGAAGCTACTAGAAGCCTGGAATCCCGTATATGACTCGATGGCGAGAGCTTTATCCACCATCTGCTGAAACGAGAGTGGCAACTGTGGAACAAGGCTTCGACCAACATGGTAGTTCAGGCCTTCCAAGAACAGGGTTGCTCTTCTATCAGCTCCAAGGTCGGTGGCGTAACGCTCCAGCAGCAGAAACTTCTGAACGTAGTCGGCCACACTCATGCTTCCTTGCTTGAGACTGTAAAACTCAGCCTCCTTCTTCCTCAGGAACGCGGGGCAGATGTACTTCTCTCTGAATAGCTTCAAGAACTGAGCCCACTCCATGGAGGAGGTGTCTCGGGTTCGAGCAACTCCATTCCACCAGACACGCGCCGGTCCATCCAGTACGTACGTTGCAAACCGAACCTTCTGGTGAGGAGGGCAAGCCATACCCTCGAAGGTCCGATCCAGAGCCAGCACCCAGTCATCTGCTTTGTCCACCATGTTAGGCTCACTTTCACCCTTGAAGTAGGGTGGCTGCATCTTGATGAAGTCGGTGAGGGTGAACTCCCTCGGCTTGGTAGCAACAGCAGCTATGGTGTTGAGTTGTCCCATCATGGTGGAGAACAACAGTTGTCGCAGCATCGCCAGTTCTTGCTCAGGGGTGAAAGCAGGAACACCAGAGTTCGATTGATTCACAGCAGGTGTCGCAGGAGTGTCGGGGTTGTCGGTGTTGGACTCCTGGTTTGAGTTGTCAAACAGGTCACCTCTCCTGAAATTAGGGTTAACTTATTAAATTTTCAGGAGTAAAGGATCATAGATGAGAGGGAAAAGAAATAGAGATGAGAAAAGGATAACTAGAATGCTATTGCCTAAAAGCATACTATTTCGGGCAGTTCGTATCGGCGCAGCCCAGGCCGGATCGTATGGGCACGGGAGTCCCCGTATGCCAAGCTAGTGGGTCGGAGGAAAATCTTGCCAGCCCCCATGCCCTGATCCTTTCTAGACACCATTGCCTCAACTGCATGCCCTAATAGTCGCCTAAAGGCTCTGATACCATGCTGTAAAGAGGCGAGATCACCTCCTTACTAAAATTTAGAGGAAATACAACATCCACAAGTTTTAACAAAAATTGAGACTTTTGAGGATGGTTGCATAATAATCCAATTTAAATAAGCATGATTCCAGATACATAATAACATGTCAATAGCAGCGGAAAGAAAGAAATATCAAGCCTTCTAATGGCTTTATTGTTTATTACATCATTTCTTTCTAAAAGAAAAGATAAGATAGAACAGAGGATCTAGCTATAGCAACCTAGCCATCCTTCTTCACAAGCAAACGAACACAACAAGGAATCTTTCTTTAAGTCCTTCCTTCTCCTTGAATAGCTCCAACACCTGGGTGGTTGGGAAGGCACCCAGCAAAAGGGATAACAAGGAAAAAGTATGTGTTATACTACTATTCGATGCAAGGCAAAGAAAAGATTTAACAAGTAAACTAGTCAAGTATTTGGTGTAAGAGGATATCAAAGAGTATGAGGTTTTCATGAAATAACTTGCCATTAACAAAGAAAATAAAGGATTTTAGCATGTTTATTAATATGTCTATCTAACTAAGTAGGGTTGAGGCACCTACCGAACCTCTAACCTTAGGTGAGGGAAGAATTATAAACATTTCCAAATCACCTACAAATTTTTAATGGGGAGAATAATAAACATTCCCCTAGGGCGATTTTATACATGCCCTCTATGGGTGGTTGTACAAAAGTACCACTACTTAAAATTTAAATAGAACATTTAATTTCATGCTAATAAGAGACTTATGGCAAGAATAAGAAAAAGATATTCAACATGGCAATAGGGTATGAATACCCAAACAAGAGAGTACTATAACTGATATTTGAGGCAAATAAGACAAATTTAGGTTTCAAAGATATTCAATGGTTTAGATCAAATTAAACCTCATAGAAGAAATCTAGGTATTGGATTAAGTATTCCCAACTGATAGGTAAATGTACAACATGACTCATAACAAGCACATACTAATCCATACTAAACACATACCTTTGCCACAGGTGTCCTAAGTTCCCTTTTTTTTTCAAATCTTCTCACGAACTATAGACCCAAACTTCCTAATACATCATTTAATTCATTTATTAGAATTACATGTATTCACTTTAAAAGATTTAAAACCCTAATTTACTAACTTTTTGTACAAACTCTCGATTCAGACCTCAAAAACCTCATAATCGTCTTAGTTAGGTTTTCCTGATCAAAATAACATATAATATTGTATATTTTGGAAATATAGATTTTCAGGGTTAATTTTAGAGATTTTTAAGTTAATTAAATCGATATTAAAAACACTTTTTCGCAAACCTCAAAATCAAATCTCAAAAATATTTTTATTAGATAGATCTCGTTTTCCTGATTTCAAAACACTATTTATTTTTAAATTTTGACCAACGGATTAATTAATAAAAATTATTTTATCTCGACCAATCACAGCCTGCCACGTAGGCAAGGGCTGGATGGCCGAGCGGCGACGAGCGCTCGGCAGCGGCGACCCGCGTCCCGCGGTCGCTCGCCACCAGCCGCTCGGTGCGGTCGGGCGGACCGGCGAAAGGACGAAAAAACCACGCGCGAGAAACGGAAGAAGAAGGGGACGGAGGGGCAAAAACGTCAAATACGCATCGTCTTCAAGCTCGGTCGGGCGCGAGCTGCTTGCTCGGCCGATTTGGGCAAAATCGCTATACTCGACGAAAACGTGCGTTTAGATAGTCGAAAGAAAGATAACGAGAAGACGAAGTTGGTAGTACCCTTAATTTGGACGGAGATGGAGCAAGCAGAGAGCACTAGGCGCCGCAAGACAGGAGCAACCGGCGGCTCGTTGGTGGTGCAAACGTCGACGAAATCCCAAATTAGAGGCACGAACAGGTTGCTAAGGTGATTGCGGTTGCGAGGGTGTAGTTATTTATAGGCAAGGAACCCTAAACTAGGATGTGGGTAGGAGCAAAGGGAAGTGGCCGGCGGCTACTTTGGGCGTTTCTCAAATACGCGTTAAAGCTTGCAAAAGTTGGGATAATCTTGTGCGAAATCTCGCAAGGAAACCAACGCAACAAAAATCAAGGAAAATCGTTGAGTAAATCTCAAGTTATTGCATTTTTAAGAAAATGAAAAATCCAAGTCTGTTGCCTAATCCGACTCAAGGTAGAAGATGACCGCGCACCGTTGGATCGATGGACGCGGGTCCATCAAGCAACCTGGGCCGTTCGATCGCGCATTAGGTGAGGGAAATATCCCTGAGCAAAAGTCGATTAAAACCATTATACTTTAAATGTTTTTCTCTTTCTTATTTTGGAGGCTCAAACGTTGCCCACAAATTATGAAAATTTATATTCTGACTTATTTCGACGTGTAGAATCCGAATATGGAGTTAGTTTTTCATTTTGAGAAAGTTTAATAGGTGAATTAATTAATATGTCATTTTCTCTCTCCTCCCTCAAACGAAGTGATAACATTATCTAAAATTAATGTAACTTCACCCTTAAGTCTTCTTAATGGTTTGAAACACGATTTTGCAATTATCTTCTCAAGTTGACATTATCTTTTTATTTATTAAATTAATTAGAACATTCTATACTCTTTCTCTCTCCTATTTTCCTATTTATTTATATATCATCCAAATTAGTTGCAAATTTGCACAGAGGCTTATTTTTATGTTTAGAATACGAATTTGAAGTTATTTCCCTGATTTGATATCATTAAATATTTTATTTCTTTTTATTGGCTTATTTCCTATTTTCCTTTGATAATGTTATTAATATTTTCATTTTAAATAATACTTGACCCTTAAGTTACTCTTTACTCAAGGAAACGAATTAAACTATCAAATTATCATGATGGTTTCAAATTATCTTGTTTGTTACAAAATCTTTGTAATTATCTTCTTTACTCATATTTTCTCATATTTCCTTTACTTATTATATTTATCTTCTTTCTTTTATAAAATTCGGATTTCCTTCTTATTTCTTATATTCTAGGAAACACTAGAAGATTCTAGGACGAATTATTTTATCCCCTTTTTATATCTTAAGGTGAAATTGCATATTAAACCCCTTGTCTAAAACTAACTGAGTCATTTGTACATGAAACCTTGAAATAAGAATATATGGGAAATATTTAACCAATAACTATCGAAATTTCTTTTAAATCAAGACCAAGGACAAAAGGAACGAAAATGGAGATTAAATCTTATAGAAAAGAGTACAAAGAGGTACAAAGGAGTTTTCAGTATGTTACAGCAAGCACGACACAAGCTCCTCCCAAGCTTCAGGATACATCTCAACTACACAGTTTCGGGTCACCCCTGAAGAAGACCCGACATACCAGTTCCTAATTGCAAGGAGAGTTCTTCCTTCTAGGTTCGCTTGCAACAAATGATGATGACTCTGGGCTTCAAAGATGAAGTCATCATGCACCCACAAGACTTGGGATTAAGTGACATATTCCTCATTGTATCAAACACTTACCCCCACCTTGTATATGAGTTTTTGACAACACTCGTCACTGAGCAAGATCCATAGAAGAAGCTCAAAGGTTTTGGTCACTTAGACCTCAAATGGTCTTGGTCACTTAGACCTCAAACGGTCTTGACCAATTAGATTCAAATGGTTTGAAACCATTTAGCAAAGTTAGTACTTGAAACCGTTTAGAAAACACATCTTGGAACTGAATTAACTTGAGTCTCCAAATGGTTTGAGACCGTTTGGTCTGAAATGGTCTTGAGACCATTTGGTCCAAACCCTATCAAAACCGAATGGACCAAAAAGGGACTTCAACACTTAATCGATTCAAAGTTCCAATCCATGAACCAACTATCAATTGAACCACTAAAGTATTCATCAAATGAACCACTGAATCACCATTCAATTATACCTTCAATTTAGGGTTTTGAACCCAATTGAACTAGGGTTGATAATCAAGAAACCATCACTTAGGGTTTTGAAACTGAGGAACCATCAATGGTTGACATTGTGGAACCAATTCAATTGAAATCAATGAACCATCATCATTATATGATATGACCTGACCTCAAACGGTCTTTAATGACCCCCAAACGGTCTTGAGGTCATTTGGATGATCTCCAAACGGTCTTGAGACCGTTTTCCCATCTCATCATCCAAATCCATGGCTTCCAATTAGGGTTTGGATCATTGGATTGATCAATAAATCAACATTTGATTACATTTCAACCTAGTATCTTTGAACCTTCAATTGCTCAACCATACTTAACCCTAGACCTCCAAATAGTCGTGGGTGACCCCCAAATGGTCTTTAGACCGTTTGGATGATTCCCAAATGGTTTTGAAACCGTTTGGGTCAATCAACCCAAAGTTCAAAATTAATCAAACTAGAAATCAACACTTAACCCGATTAGGGTTTGGTGATTGATTGTCCTTCAACTCATGAAACAATTGGAACTAATCAATTATAATTAGTGGGTCATTAACCAACATCACTATCAACAAATCTCCAAATGGTCAACCCTGTTCAACACCTCCAAACGGTTCGAAACCATTTGCTCTCATTCAGTTTGATGAAACTGTTTGCCCTTAAACGGTTTGAAACCGTTTGCTCCCAATCGGTTTGGGAAACCGTTTGAGCAACTTATTAAAACCGTTTGGCCTAATAATTTTATTGGGAAAAGTGTCAAGATGATGTCATCATCATATTCCTTCGTGCATCCAAGAACAGCAGTCGTTTTTCATGGGAATTCCAGCAATGAATCAAAAGAGTACCAAATAGAAGAAAATAATCAACAATTATTGAAGAATGGATTGCATTATCAACGTTTAGGGTTTGAGTTATAAAGCCTGCCTCAAAATCTGATCTCCAAGATCCAAGATCCATGGCTCTAATGGTGGATGGAATTCTAGCAACTGCCCAAGGTCCGTTCTTGAGCTTTTAGATGAACAAGTTGGCTAAGATTATAAATCGAGTGAAGAAAACCAAGAATCAAGCATTGATTTTGAGTTTTCACCATGAATCCAAGGTGGAAGATGATCAAAATCTTACCAATAGGTTAGAGTCGTCCCTCTCCTACTCCTGAGCTCCCTCGTGGTCGGCCAAGGCAAAAAGAGAACAGAAATTCCAAGGAAAAGATCCTTAAGTGGGTAGAAAAAGGGATATGTATAAGAAATTTCAAGGAAAGAGAAAATGGAATTAATTTCCTTTTATTTCAAAATTATTTCCACCACTCCTCCTCAACTCCTTTGCCACGAAGACAACTCTTTTCCCTTGCAAAACCCCTTCATTATCCAAGAATTAATGGAAAAGAAATTAAGCACCTTAACCTTTATAATAAGAATATCCATATTTGAGTGGAAATTCTTTTTCTTATACTAATGGTGAGTGGAGTTTTCACCTCCTTGGGATATTTCGTGATCCTTGCATAGATCAAGGTCATACACACACATCTGAATCCAACCATTCTAATTTTGGTTGAAGGCCCTGATGACGTATATGCACATAAAGCCATCCCAAGCGATTGCATGGAGTCGGATATTAAATAATCAATTAATGTGATTATTTGGTTAATTAATGAATTCTGGAATATTCTAAATAATCCACGAGCATTTTAATTAACGCAACGTTTCTGTTTACCGATGGGTTTATGAAACCCTAATTCCCTTTGTATCCTATTTAAAGGAGGATTGACGACCGATATCTATATAAGATATCGAGAGACACTTTTAGTTTACGCTCACGCACGTAAACCCTAGATGTCACCGTCCTTAGGAGAGGAAGGAGAGCAACGCGCCGCTAGCATGCCGCCGCACAGACACGACTCCTTCCCGCCGGCTTAGGAAGCGCGACGTAGAGTTCCAGTCCATCCACGTGGACGAAGTAGAGACGTAGACGCTGAGACGCCTGGATTCGGTGGACACGACGACCATCCGTGCGCGTTACGAGCAGCGCACATCATCACGCAGGAGCACCATCGGATCTTCCTGCGACAGCGAATGGGAGAGAAGTTCTGTCTGTGTAGGTCAGCAGCGTTGCACCGTCATGCAGTGGGACATCGCCGGACTTGCTCCGCGATAAGGTATATCCCACAAACACTCCTTCCAAATACGTTGTTGTCAATGAGATCCTGTTTCGGGTTGCGTGGATTTTATTACTTCTGCCGCACATATTTTCTCCACAAAACCCAACACTGGTATCAGAGCAGCGTCGATCTACGACGTATTTGGATTCGTTTCAATATGATCGAATCAATGTATACTATTTTTATGTTGCATACGATGTGAATTAAACCTGCTAATGTGCAAATCTAAACCTAATTCCACATACGCTGCATGCTTCTATTTTTTGACGTTTTGGACGGGGTCGACTATGGAAAATATTGATTTTCCTAAGTGCATGAAAGTAAAATTCTGAATCTGCTAATGTGCAAATCTAAACCTAATTCCACATACGCCGCAGGCTTCTATTTTTTGACATTTTGGAACGGGTTCGACTATGGAAAATATTGATTTTCCTAAGTACACAGAAGTAAAATTCCGTAGACCTTTCAGGGGCTCTGCCCCTGAGACCCCGCGAGGGGCGACCTCCCCTCGACCCCCACCCGCTGACCCTGTGTACCCCGCATAGTCTGCGTGGGAGTCAAAAATTTTATTTAATGGGGAATGTCCCACATTAAAAGTACTGCAATTTTAATATGTATATACGTATATGTAGATATACCTATTATAGCATACACATCGCTTTTAAAATCTATTTTATGTGGTGAATGCATACACGGTTATGGTCTAGTATCCCCTTTTGTGAATGTTATGCATGAATGTGGATGTCGATCTTGTGGATATGTTTGTTTTTGAATTATATGGATGTATAATGGTTACATATGGATCCTTTGTATAAAGTATTCGGCTTACATGCCGAGCCTCATCTCTTATTTCAAAGTGTAATTAATTCTTTCCTTTTATATTTATACTCATATGATGTAATAGAGATAGGATTAGTTTTAGTTTTTGTAAATTTGATGTAAGGAGGCCACTTGAAGATCCAACTCTAAGGAGTGTCCATGGAGAAGCACCATGAAGATCTAATTCCAAGAAGTAACCTGAAGATCCAACTCCAAGGAGCGTCCATGGAGAAGCAACAAGAAGATCCAATTCTAAGAAGCAACTTGAAGTTCCAACCTCACGAAGCATCCATGAAGTTGTTCATTGTAATGTTGATCATTACATGCTTACAAGTTGATTCACAGGTGTTGCATGAGATGCATAAGACCATAGGTGGACCGTAATCCTTTGTTTCTCCAAAGGATTACAATAGTATGGCCATAACTGATGTATTTGTGTTTATGATTGCATGTCTATCGTTTGTGGTTGTGGATATAGTAGTATATGATACGTACTATAAGTATGTGGTGTTTGGATATGTATATGTATTAATGAAACCCCTCAATTAATAATATTAAGTTTTAGTTGCCTTCCATAAAGCAACACACATGAAAAGCTTGATCGACTATGTGTGGGCACGCCTCCGCGTGGTACGCTGTCTATCTCGTGGAAGTGTGATGGTGGGTGTGTGGGTTTGCCTCCGCAGGGTGCACACTCATCGTGTTGGCTTTGTTGGCTAAATGGACATCTATAAATCCCTTTGTTTTGATTATGACAAACATTTCATTCTTATTGATCTAATAAGCTACTTGAGTGTGCAGTATTAAGGTGGATGACAAAGCAACTAGGGAAATCCATATGCTTACATGTTTATGTTTTCATGCAATGTAATCGCTTTGTAAAAACTTGTACAAATATATAATGTACAAGTACTTAGATTGCATGTAAATCAAGCGTTAGATTCTCCCTAGCTAAACACCACATTTAGATAAGTCATTCCCTTCAAATAGGATTACATTTGCACACTCATACATATAATTAGTGCCTAAATTGAAACATTGAAACAGGATCAATCTCGGTCGACCAACTCCTCGACCGAGACACTCTCGGTCGACAATCTTCTCGACCGAGAAAGATCCAAAGTAGCTGTTAGACACAACTGTCAAGGTAGTTGGCAGTTGGAGATAAACGTTGCAAAACACTTGTTCCAGAGAGCCTGTCGGTCGACAAAAGTTCGACCGAGTAGGTGTCTCGGTCGACCATTCCTCGACCGAGATGGTCTCTGACAGCAACTGCAGAATTAATTAATTAGCCGTTGTTAAAGCAACAAACTTGTACCTAACAGCTAGTTAAGCACTTAGAAACCCCTAGAAGTTGTCTAGAATGTCCTTAAGCATCCTTAGGCCATTCCTATAAATAGGACAAGCCATAGGACACTCAAACACACTTGCTACACTTGAGAAATCCTTGAGCATACTTTGAGCAATCTGTTTGTGAGCAATTTGAGCAGTGTGACAATTGGCCATTTCCTTCCTTAGCTCAAAATTCATGTCCTATAGGCTAGTATCTCCTACCCACTGCAATCACAAGTCCATACACTTGGTTAGGAGATCTATACGCTTGATCTAGGCAAATCAAGCCTTGGGCTACAAAGGATAAGTTGTAATTTCCTTTTTCCTTTCTTGTTCTCTATTACCGTTTGTACTCTCCTTGCTACTCCTAGGTTGGAGGCTACTGATTGGAGAGGGTGGAGATCTTCTTGGTGAAGAAGGTGACTTTGAGCTACTTCAGAAGGTTGGTGCAACAGGAGGTTACTTCTAGAGAGGAAAGCTACTTCAAGGGGGAGCTTGGAGTTACTTCAAGAAGGCTACCTCAAAGTTGGTGCACCTACTTCAAGTGAAGGCTGTTCAAAGGGTGTAAAGGAAAGTATTGTATTTTGTATAAATCCTTGAGAAGGTAATAAAATAAATACTTTCAAAATCCCAGTTGGGTAAGCAACCAGGTAGTGGACTGACAACTTTAGTATTTGCTAAAGTTGGAACCACTCTAAACACTTGTCTCCTTCTTCCAATTTTCAATTGTGGTTGTTTGAGTTTAACAAATTGTTAAAATTATTTTAAAACTCTATTCACCCCCCCTCTAGTGTTTTTCAATTGGTATCAGAGCAAGGCTTCAAGGAACCCTAACCAGGTCTTGAAGAATGGAGGGTAATAGTGATTACAATCACAACAAAAGGTGCTGCTTGGACAAAACTACAACATGTTGCAATTGGTGCTTAGGAACAAGCCACACAACAACTAGATGCCCATGGAGATCAAAGAAGGAATATGAGAACAAAGATTGTCTCATTGCTACAACTAGCGAGGAAGAAGAATAAGAGGTAAGTCTTTTTGATTTATCTAAAGAAGAAATAGTTGCTAGCCTTGAAGAAACGCATATTAAGTATGTTGAATGCAAGAAGAAATTAAAGAAATCTAATAAAGCAAATGATGAATTACATGCTAAGCTTCTTGCTATTACATCTGAAAATGAAGATCTTAAAAAGATCATTGAAGATCATGATATTGAAATAAAATCTATAGAGGCAAATTGTAATCTACTTTCTTTAGAGAAGAATAATTTGCAAAGTCAAGTGAATGATCTTCAAAAACAACCCATCTTATGCAACCATCTAGATTATGATTCTATTGTCAAAGAAATAAATTCATTGTCTTCTAATCTAGATCAAGCAAAACTAGATATCAAGAAGAGAATGGAAGAGATTGCCAAGTTACAACAAAAAGTTAGTAATTTGAATAGTGATGGCATTCTTGATAAAATCTTATATAATCCCTATCACCAAATCGGGAGAAGAGGACTAGGTTACAAGCCTAAAGGGAAATCCTATCAACAACCTAGTTGGAGAAAGTCACAAACACATCAATCTATATATGTACCTAAAGGAACATCATCACCCAAGAACAACACTGAACACAACCATAGAAAAAGATATGAGGTTGACTCGATATGTTGTCATTATTGTTTGCGCCTTGGTCATTATTCCTTTTCATGTCCTTACAAGAGAAAAGATGTCGAGTTAGTTTGGGTTCCAAGACCTCCAAACTAAATAAACACAATTAAGTTGAGATATGACCAAGAACCTTAGTTGCATATTTCTACGTCCATCTCAACTCAACATAATGGGATAACAAATAAATTTAAGTATCTAAATATTTAACTTGCATAGTTATGTTTTATTTGGAAGCAATTAATAGTTCCAGAAATATTGTCGGTCGAGAGACTGTCGACCGAGACACTGTCGGTCGAGAAATTGTCGACCGAGCATGTCACTGATTTCTAGTCTGTTGCAAAATTGCTGAATTTCTTTGAAATTGATGAAATTGCTATCTATTTGTGATTGATGAATGGATATATATTGAAAATCATCCCTACAAATTTAAATGAGATTAATATTAATTTATTTCATAAATGATTTAAGTTTAAACTGAAATTATGCTTAGCTCAAATAAAAAGAAAATTTCTATTTTCACATGATCATGTGATGGAATTATATGCTGTTATCATTACATCATGGATATGCTTTCAATATTTGGTACGCATAGATAATGATAAATTGTATGCATGGATCCGTGATGATATCCGGAAAGCAAAATGATTTATTGGTTATATACTATTGCTTGCAACACATAAGACAAAATCTCTAAATTAGTATCTTTGAAGAATTGAGATATTAATTGTGCCTTCATTTAAGAATTATATCAAGAAAGTATGCTTCAACTTGATACTTATTTTATGCAGATATTATACTCGATATGTTCAATTTGAAAATATGCAAATTTGCCTCTTGGTTAAAATGAAATTTGACCAAGGGGCGCTATGGTCATAGTCAAATTCGACCTAAAATAAGTTTGACACAATAACTATTTGAATATCATGATTAAAAGCAAAATCAATTTATGATCACAAAATTGTCCCAATATTGTCAATAATAAAACAAAATATTACTCCCTTAGAAAATATATATGCTCTACAAATTTGGTCTATCATTTGCATTAAAAATCAGCTTAAAAATTCGTACCCAGTAAGTCTGTCGGTCGACGAATCTTCGACCGAAAACCTCTCGGTCTGCCCACCTCTCTCGACCGACAGAATCAAGACAGACCTAACATCGGACACACTTCCGGTCAACAATCGTTCGACTGAGACAGTGTCGGTCGACAATTGCTCGACCGAGAAAGAGCCGTTGGGATATGACCGTTGCAATCCGACTGTTACCATTAACGGCCGACCGTTGCAAGTCGACCGTTGGACGGCCGAGTGGCGCGTATGGAATATGACCGTTGCGGACGCTCGGTCGACAAATTGTCGACCGACCCGGTCACTGGATTGCTATAAAAGGGACCAAAAATGGGTCACTTCTTCACACTTTCATATTCTTGTTTCCATAGGCTCTCTCTAGTGAATTCTTGTGCAAATCTTTAGCATCCTCATCCCCAAGACTTCCTTGCTTCTTCTCCACCTTCAAGCAACACAATGGCATCATCCTTTGCTCGTGGAAAGAAGAAGGTCGCCAGCAGGAAAGGAAGGGAAGCTACTCCACCATTGATGATCATCAACGACATTGCCTTCGTCGACGGAGATGCTGGTGATTGCTATCTACGGCTCTCCTCCAAAGCTCCTCTCCCACGACGACCAGTTGAAGTTATGGACTTCCTCAACATCGTCGACTTGGAGGACCTTTTCAAGGTGCAAAAGTTAAAAGAATTCATCAACCCTTCTTTCCCTTCCTATTCCATCAAGGTAGTGAATGAATTCTATGCTAACCTCATCTCCCACTCTGAAAATGAAACCATCTTCTTCTATACTATGGTCAATGGGCATAGCTTTCGATTTACTGAAGGGGATATTCTTGACATGCTAAATATTGACATAGATGAATATCAAGACACCCTTGACCTTACCTCTGGAAACCCACTTAATCAATTTTCCCAAGATAACCATACCGTTAGTCTTAGTGACATCAAAAGGACCATTTTTCAATCCAATACAACCTGTCATGAAGATAGGGGCACATACTATGCTATCAATCTCAAACCAGCTGCTAGGATTATAAACCTTATTGTTTCAACAAACATACATCCTAGAGCAAATAAGTCTGAAGTTCCTATTTTTCGTATGTGTCTAATATATGCCATTATCCAACATATTCCCATAAATTTTATCCGCATCATTCTTAAAAACATGCTTGAGTTTTCTGGCAATCCTCCATATGCTGATCTTGTATGCCAAATTACTCAACATTTTCTTAAGACCCAAATTGAGGATATGGGATATACATGGGAACATGGACCAAAAAAAATAAGAATACTGTAGAAAAAATGGGAATTGATTTCGGTCATAAGAGGGCTAGGGTAGAAGGAGAGACATCTACCCAAGATATACCACCTCCACCTCGTCCTACCATCCTACCCTATGATCCCATCCAAAACACTCTAACCTATGTTGTTGGGTCACAATATCATCTTAGTAAACAACTAGATTATAACCATCATGCCATGACTTATCTAAACCAAAGAATGCAAACTCTTTCTCCAAACCAACCAGATGAATATCCTTATTCTTTAAATCCTGGCATGCTCAATCCATATAACCCATCTTACAACTACTATCAACCTCCACCTCCATCATCTACAGATCTCACGCATACTCAGTTTTCATCAATGCAACTACAAGATATTGCTGCTCATTTCCGATTTGATCGTGTTCCAACCTTCTTGGAGGCATATGCCTTAACCAAGACAGGTGCTCTGGAGTGGCAAACTTTGGTCCAGTATTATGGAGCTGAGCCTTTTCTTGGGAAAGACCCTGATGTTGATATAATTCTTAAGTCTTTCCAGTGAGATTTGGAGTTGTGTTAGCTGTAATGAAATCTTTGCAAAATTGTAATAAATGGGTTATCTTTACATGTTTTGGCTATCTTTTCATGCTTGTAATGAAATTGGTTATCTTTATAATGGATATCTTTTTGGCATCATTTGAATTTGGATTATAAGACTATTGTAGAGCATACAAAATAAGGGGAGTAATAAATACAAATAAATCAAAAAGGATGAAAATCTTTGCAAATACCTAAAAGTTAAAGTTATGGCTAAATTGACATCTATTACAAAGCACTTATACCTTGGGATATATATCTAAAGGGGAACATCGTATAAAATTAAGGGGGAGAAGTAATATCAAATATTCAACATGGATATCTTTTTGAAATGACAAAGGGGGAGAAAAGAATATCAAAATAAAATAAAGATCAAAACTATAATAACTGAGTTTCATAATGAAAAAGGCCAAGCACTTACTTGCAAAACAAGAATGGCTACAAAAGGTAATCTTCAGGTATGAAACTCATATGTTTTATATTTCTTTCATTTATATTTTGGAAATGTTTGTCATCTTCAAAAAGGGGGAGATTGTTGGCTAAATGGACATCTATAAATCCCTTTGTTTTGATTATGACAAACATTTCATTCTTATTGATCTAACAAGCTACTTGAGTGTGCAGGATTAAGGTGGATGACAAAGCAACTAGGGAAATCCATATGCTTACATGTTTATGTTTTCATGCAATGTAATCGCTTTGTAAAAACTTGTACAAATATATAATGTACAAGTACTTAGATTGCATGTAAATCAAGCATTAGATTCTCCCTAGCTAAACACCACATTTAGATAAGTCATTCCCTTCAAATAGGATTACATTTGCACACTCATACATATAATTAGTGCCTAAATTGAAACATTGAAACATTGAAACATGATCAATCTCGGTCGACCAACTCCTCGACCGAGACACTCTCGGTCGACAATCTTCTCGACCGAGAAAGATCCAAAGTAGCCGTTAGACACAACTGACAAGGTAGTTGGTAGTTGGAGATAAACGTTGCAAAACACTTGTTCCTGAGAGCCTGTCGGTCGACAAAAGTTCGACCGAGTAGGTGTCTCGGTCGACCATTACTCGACCGAGATGGTCTCTGACAGCAACTGCAGAATTAATTAATTAGCCGTTGTTAAAGCAACAAACTTGTACCTAACGGCTAGTTAAGCACTTAGAAACCCCTAGAAGTTGTCTAGAACGTCCTTAAGCATCCTTAGGCCATTCCTATAAATAGGACAAGCCATAGGACACTCAAACACACTTGCTACACTTGAGAAATCCTTGAGCATACTTTGAGCAATCTGTTTGTGAGCAATTTGAGCATTGTGACAATTGGCCATTTCCTTCCTTAGCTCAAAATTCGTGTCCTATATGCTAGTATCTCCTACCCACTGCAATCACAAGTCCATACACTTGGTTAGGAGATCTATACGCTTGATCTAGGCAAATCAAGCCTTGGGCTACAAAGGATAAGTTGTAATTTCCTTTTTCCTTTCTTGTTCTCTATTACCGTTTGTACTCTCCTTGCTACTCCTAGGTTGGAGGCTGCTGATTGGAGAGGGTGGAGATCTTCTTGGTGAAGAAGGTGACTTTGAGCTACTTCAGAAGGCTGGTGCAACGGGAGGTTACTTCTAGAGAGGAAGGCTACTTCAAGGGGGAGCTTGGAGTTACTTCAAGAAGGCTACCTCAAAGTTGGTGCACCTACTTCAAGTGAAGGCTGTTCAAAGGGTGTAAAGGAAAGTATTGTATTTTGTATAAATCCTTGAGAAGGTAATAAAATAAATACTTTCAAAATCCCGGTTGGGTAAGCAACCGGGTAGTGGACTGACAACTTTAGTATTTGCTAAAGTTGGAACCACTCTAAACACCTGTCTCCTTCTTCCAATTTTCAATTGTGGTTGTTTGAGTTTAACAAATTGTTAAAATTATTTTAAAACTCTATTCACCCCCCCTCTAGTGTTTTTTCAGGCTTATGGGTTGGACTTAACTAGGGAACCTTGATATGATCAAGTACCTAGAGGCACACAAATGCATCATGGCAAGGAGTTGTGCATGATCATCTATCCAAGAGTTGCGTATGATGCAATTGGCAAAAGTTGCCTACCTTAGTATTTGGTCTTTGACGCCGACGTTTGCTGGGCATTGATCCAATTATTTTAGATCTTGGATCACTAGAAGGTTGTGCATTGCAATCTTCTGAGTTGATAGTGAGGGCTATCAATTTGAATAAAAATAGTAGGAGCATAATTAATTAAAGGCCTAATTAATCTCATTTATCAAATCTTTACAAGTCAAAATGTTTTGGACTAAATGAAAATTTTTCTTTTGTAGCAATCAAATGGCAAACAACACTCACACACTCTCATTGTGATTGGTCCTTGAGAAGGACAAACTTACCAGAACCAACTTTCAAAACTAGTTTAGGATGCTAAGAATTGCTCTCACACATGAGCGTAAGCTCTATGTCCTTGAAACACCAGAGCTAGCGGAGCCCGCCGTAAATGCGCCCAAGGCTGAAAAGGATGCTTACAAGAAGCACCTTGATGATGTCATGGATGTCAAGTGCCTGATATTGTGCTCAATGAACTATGAGTTGCAAGAGAAACATGAGAACATGAATGTCATGGACATGGCAACACATCACAAGAACATGTATCAACATCAAGCAAGACAGGAGAGATATGATGTCTCAAAGGATTTGTTCAAAAGCAAGATGAAAGAGGGAGACTCAGTTGGCACCCATATACTCACCTTGATTGGGTACGTGGAAAGCCTATCCAAGATGGAATTTCCCCTAGGTCAAGAGTTGGCCACTGATGTGATTCTACAATCGTTGCCTGAATCATATAATCATTTTGTCATGAACTACAACTGAACAATTTTGACAAGACGTTGTCAGAATTGTTGGGCATGTTGAGGACAACTAAAGCACAGATGAAGAAAGACAAGCCCAAGTCTGTGATGGTGATCAACAAGGCAAAGGGAAAGTCAAAAGGCAAAGGCAAGGCTAAGAAAGGTTCTAAATCCGGGCAGAAGCCAAAGTCATCCGTGCTCAAAGCTAAAGGTGGGATCTCCAAAGAAGACAGTTGTCACCATTGTCACCAGCCTGGACATTGGAAAAGAAACTGTCCTCTCTACCTGGAGGAACTGAGGAAGAAGAAGCAGGGGATAGAGATCCCCACTTCAGGTATATACGTTATTGAGATAAACTTAAATACTTCTTCATCATGGGTACTGGATACCGGATGTGGATCTCACATATGTTCTAATATGCAGGATCTGATAAGAAGTAAGCCTTTACGAAAGGGACAAGTCGAGCTGTGGGTTGCTAATGGAGCAAGAGTTGCTACCACCACAGTTGGAGTTATTAGTTTATCTTTGCCTACGGTCCTTGTAATAGAATTAGAGAATTGCTATTATGTACCTGTCATTAATAGAAATATTATTTCTGTATCTTGTATGGACAAGAGTGGATTTGAATTTAAGCATTCATGATTTATTCGATAAAAAGAGTCTAAGAATTGATAAGATCAAATAAGTCTTATGGAATGAAGCTTCGATTCCAAAATGGAAATTCTTGTATTTTGGATAACTCTAGTATTGAATTCGCATCAGTCCGTTTCCTTTTTTCTATCTTTGCGGGGTTCTATTCTATTAAGTTACCGCACTTGATTGTGAATATAACAAACAAGAATATTTTGGTAATGAAAGAGTTAGAATCTTATTACATACAAATAAATTTGTGAAAAGAAAATCTCTTCTCCCCCTTTTTTCGATTTTTTTTCTCTTTTTTGGTCTCATATCAAAATGTGTGGTACAAAAATGGTCTATATCTAAAGATGTGATCTTTTATGGCAATGCCCCTATGCCTTATGGTATCTACTTGTTATAACTTGAGATTAGCATATACAATGTAAATACTAAAAGGTTAAAACTTGACAACTCAAACAAAACATTCTTATGGCATTGTCGTCTTGGGCACATAAATGAGAAGCGCATATCTGACCGGCCTAAATCGCGCGTCCTAAAATGGAGGCGGATTTGAAGTAGTCGGACTTTTACATTTATAACCCGAAACCTTCTAGGCCCCTGCAACTTTGTTTACGGGGTCGAAGTAGATATACGGGATCGAACACAGGGACAAGGGTGGTAGTGTTGAGAACTTGAAATTGACACACTACACTCCGGCAAGGAGGTAAAAGAGATAGTAAAATTCCCCAAAGGGAATAACTGGATAAGATCGTCAAAACAAAATAAAACTATCTCTAATTGGAGCTACAAGAAAGATTGAGGTTTTAGGCATTCATCAGTTTTTAGGGGTTTTCGTGCAACAGAAACAAAGAGATAATACTAAAGCTAAAGCAAGGTACAAAGGATAAAACTTCGGTAAAACAAGTGGCAGCAGAAATGTCCCGTACCCCTCCTATCAGAGCGGGTACCTCTAATCAAGCATCAACACCCCTCTCGAGGTTGCTGGACTTAGATTAGAGTGGAAAGGTTACTAAAGCAACTCTGATTTCGGGCACTCTCGTACTCTAGAATCGGACCAAACACTAGAGCCACAACACCTCTCTCGAGGCTGTTGCAACGGGAAAACACGATTCGATAGCTAATCGAAACGCGATCCAAGCATGCAAGCTAGAGTTCAGATGTTAAACATAGCAATCATCCAACAAAGGTACCAAACATAAAGCAACAGGTAATTAAGCTCTTCTATTTCCATAAACAAAAAAAGGTTCTGATTATATTGCATAAGTAAAATAAATAAATGATTGAAATAAAGATAGATGTCGCCTTCTTGATATAGAAGGACGACAGACTACAACGGACCCTCCATCCTGATACTGGGCATAAGCCTGGCCCGATACAATCGTGTCGGGCGGTACACCCTCTCAGGTGACACACCGTGATGGGCAGATTGCATCGTGTGAGGACCCTTGCCCGATACGATCATGTTGGGCGGCACCCTCTTAGGCGACACGCTGTGACGGGCGATGCATATCGGGGTTCGATATCGTGTCAGGCTAGAGCGATGCTCCTAGTATCGGTCTCTTATGTCAGGGATCCTTGTTGGCCGATATCGGCCTGCAGCATTGCCCGGAGCGACCCTAAGTGAACCATTCCCTCCCTCTTGAGATGGGGAAGTGCTCACCTAGAATTGCCCGACACGAGCACTGAGGCACGATACACTAGCTCTTCACAGCTTTCCTGAAGTGACTTGCGTAGGGTTCCGACCTGTCTTTTCGGCTTCCTGTAGCTGCTATTTATAGGCAGTGGTTGGGGGAAGTTATGGTGCTCAGGGCGCCATGTGTCATTCTTTAGCTCTTATTATCGCGGAGTCGGTGGACGGTCGATATCAGTATCGCCCGACACAAGGATGTCGGCTGTCAGTGGATGTGACGATCGACGCCTACCAGTGGGTGGTCTGTGTCGCGTGACGAGCTTCGGTAGTCGTGGCGAGCTCGGCTCCCTGTCAGGTAGATAGGCGTATCATCCGTTAGTCCCTTCTTGTGTGGCATCCTCATGTCGCACATCCGTGTATTGCGCTACCCTGTCAGGCAGTGTGCATATCGGCCGGCTGGAAGGCCGATGCAGGTGGAATCATGTTTGTGGACCGGGACGACCTTGTTGATGATAAATGTGTTAAAATTGGAGGAAAACTCTACAAAAGATGGAAATATTGAATTAAGAGCGTCGTTTAGCCTGTTATTGCAAAAGTACATATAAAAGAGAGGAAAACAGTTTAAAAGGGCAGTTTTGATAACAAAATAAGGGTCAAAAATATCACAAAAATTGGTGTTATCAATATCTAGACTCCATAAGGATGGTTATCTAGACTCTTTTGATTTTGAATCATTAGAGACATGTGAGGCATGTTTATTAGGGAAGATGACCAAGACTCCTTTCACTGGACACAGTGAGAGAGCCAGTGATCTGCTAGGGCTCATACATATTGATGTATGTGGACCTTTTAGATCAAATGCTAGAGGAGGCTATCAATACTTGATTACTTTCACTGATGACCTCAGTAGGTATGGCTATGTATATCTTATGATAAACAAGTCAGAAACTCTTGAAATGTTCAAGACTTTCATGAATGAAGTAGAGAAGCAACTTGGTAAGAGTATTAAAGCACTCCATTCAGACCGAGGTGGTGAATACTTAAGCCAAGAGTTTGAGGACCTTCTGAGAGACCGTGGTATTGTATCACAATGGACTCCACCTGGTACACCACAACATAATGGTGTTTCAGAAAGAAGGAATCGTACATTATTAGACATGGTACAATCAATGATGAGTTCAACCGAACTTCCAATATCGTTTTGGGGATATGCTCTTGAAACTGCAGCGTTTACACTTAACAGTGTACCTTCCAAATCGGTTCAAAAGACACCATATGAGATATGGAATGGGAATCGTCCCAATTTGTCTATGTTAAGGATTTGGGGATGTGAATCTTATGTTAGGAAACAATTTCCTGAAAATCTTGGACCCAAATCGGAAAAATGCTATTTTTTTGGATACCCCAAGGAAACTCAGGGATACTACTTCTACACACCAACTGACAACAAAGTGTTTGTTGCTAGGACTGATGTATTTCTTGAAAAGGAATTTATTTCCAAAGGAATTAGTGGGAGGAATGTAGAGCTCGAAGAAGTTCGAGACCAACAAGAAAGCAGAGAACCTGAGGAGGTACATAAGGAACATGAAGACTCACAAGTTGTTGTGGAATTTCAAGTTCCAAATGTAACACATGAACCTCGTAGGTCTAGTAGGACACGATTTGAGCCTGAGAGATTTGGATTTCTCGTGACTCAAGACAGTGATGAATTGGGCATAGCAGATGAGCTAACTTCCTATCTAGAAGCTACTAAGGGACCAGAATCTGAGAAATGGCTCAAAGCCATGAGATCTAAGATGGAATCCATGTACACCAATAAGGTATGGACCTTGGTGGATCCACCCAAAGGGATAAAACCCATAGGGTGCAAGTGGGTCTTCAAGAAGAAGACTGACATGGATGGAAATGTTCAAACCTATAAAGGTAGATTGGTTGCGAAAGGATTCCGTCAAATTCAAGGTGTTGATTATGATGAGACCTTCTTACCAGTTGCCATGGTTAAATCCATTAGGATCATGCTTGCCATTGCAGCTTATCATGACTATGAGATTTGGCAGATGGATGTTAAAACAACATTCCTTAATGGGAATTTACTCGAGGATGTGTACATGACACAACCTGAGGGTTTTATCAATCCAAAGGAATCCAATAAAGTTTGTAAGCTACAAAGGTCAATCTATGGATTGAAACAAGCATCTCGAAGCTGGAATCTACGTTTTGATGAAGTAGTCGAAAATTTTGGCTTTAGTCAAAATGAAGATGAACCTTGTGTTTACAAAAGGGTTAGTGGGAGAACAATCATATTTCTCATATTGTATGTGGATGACATACTATTGATGGGAAATGACATCCCTACTCTTCAGACAGTAAAAGGTTGGCTAGGGAAGACCTTCTCTATGAAGGATTTAGGCGAAGCATCCTATATACTAGGGATCAAGATCTATAGAGATAGATCTAGAAGGCTTTTAGGCCTAAGCCAGAGCACATACATTGATAAGGTGCTAAAGAGGTTTAGCATGGAGGGTTCTAAGAGAGGTAACTTGCCCATGTCCCATGGGGTTACAATCTCTAAAGCCCAGTGTCCTAGTTCATGTGATGAACAGGCACGCATGAGTAAGATTCCATATGCATCAGCAATTGGATCTATCATGTACGCAATATTATGTACTCGTCCTGATGTGTCGTATGCTTTGAGCATGACGAGCCGGTATCAATCAGATCCAGGTGAATGTCACTGGACAACCGTAAAGAACATCCTAAAGTACTTGAGAAGGACTAAGGATCAATTCTTGGTATACGGCGGTGAGGAAGAGCTTGTGGTAAAGGGTTACACCGATGCTAGCTTCCAAACTGACAAAGATGACTACAGATCGCAATTTGGATTTGTGTTTTGCTTGAACAACAGAGTTGTGAGCTGGAAGAGTTCCAAGCAAGAGACGGTTGCGGATTCTACAATAGAGGCCGAATATATTGCTGCATCTAATGCTGCAAAGGAAGCTATGTGGATCAAGAAGTTAATTTCTGAACTTGGAGTGGTTCCAAGCGCTGGTGATGCAATTGAGTTGTTTTGCGACAAAAATGGAGCAATTTCACAGGCTAAAGAACCAAGATCGCACCAACATTCCAAACATATTCTACGGCGGTTCCATCTCATACGAGAGATCGTACAATGAGGAGATGTGAAGATTTGCAGAGTACCTACAGAAACCAATGTGGCTGACCTGCTCACAAAAGCACTTTCACAGCAGAAGCATGACGGGCATGTTTGATCACTTGGATTGAGATTCGTGAGTGATTGGGTATAAGTGCAAGTGGGAATCTATAGGTATGTATGCATATAGAGACTATCATTCGATGATTGTAATGGGATACTATGTAAATGATTTGTAATACTACATTGATCATATCAATAAAGGCAAGTTTCCAATCTATATGTTTGTGTTTTATATTGTGAGATGACCATAAAACATATAGATGTCTATAGAATAATATACTCAATGACATATGTCTTCGGGTTGATGACCTAAATAGTGAGATCATATGTATGCTAAGAGTATGTATTCTTGTTTTGTCCCTGATCGGTTGTTATTGTGGAAATATCCATAGACATCAATAACACATAAGATTAGAATGTATGTTGGTTGATGGAAGAATCTCATAATCCATGATATGGAGATATCAAACCAAATACATAGATACTTGTTAGAGAACAATGTATCGGATAGACCCACCTTGAGAGTGACACATGGATACCATGATTGGTAGTTAGAGTCACATATCATAATGATGGTGGTGATTGTGGTTCTTAGACCTGAAGTCACTACACTTATCACATGTCATTCAGTGTACTTTGACATCATCCACCATGGTCCTAAATAAGGATTTCCATAAAGATGGTGCTTGGGTGCACTGTGACACATGGGGATGACTGTGAGTGATGTAGATGGAATTTGTCCTTCCTACGGGAGTTTGATATTCTGGCCACTTGATAAGAGAGACTGAGAAATGCATGGCCATGCTGATGTGAGTCAATATGTGATATTGAGCTTACATATATCTCAGACAGTCTGCTCTAGTTCAAGGAACATGGATTGAACATTGAAGAGGATAACAGTTCCATGACTCGAGTTCAATTAGGATATCAGCGACAAGGGAAATATACAATCACTGTAACACCAGTCATGAATGATAGGTTAAGTTGTTCTCCAACTTCTCCAATTACTTGGGTGGCAATGAAGTCTTGCTAGATACCAATCATTGCTTGTGAAATCATAATATGATTATGGATATCACTGCCAACGTAATTTGGACTCTACCGGGTCACACACATAGGATGTGTTGGAATAGGAGTATAATTGTGGATTTGATTGGAATTTCTTTGAATCACATTGATTACTAAAATGTTTATGTAATCGATTAGAATAATATTGGAGTGACTGGCTCTAAGTGCAAGTGGGAGTTTGTTGGCGTATATGCACATAAAGCCATCCCAAGCGATTGCATGGAGTCAGATATTAATTAATCAATTAATGTGATTATTTGGTTAATTAATGAATTATGGAATATTCTAAATAATCCACGAGCATTTTAATTAACGCAACGTTTCTGTTTACCAATGGGTTTAGGAAACCCTAATTCCCTTCGTATCCTATTTAAAGGAGGATTGATGGCCGATATCTATATAAGATATCGAGAGACACTTTTAGTTTATGTTCACGCATGTAAACCCTAGCCGTCACCATCCTTAGGAGAGGAAGGAGAGCAATGTTTTGCTAGCACGCCACCGCACAGACATGACTCCTTCCCGCCGGCTTAGGAAGCGCGACGTAGAGTTCCAGTCCATCCGCGTGGACGAAGTAGAGACGCAGACGCTGAGACGCCTGCGTTCAGTGGACACGACGACCATTCGTGCACGTTACGAGCGGTGCACATCATCGCACAAGAGCGCCACCAGATCTTCCTATGATAGTGAATGGGAGAGAAGTTCCATCTGTGTAGGTCAGCAGCGTTGTACCGTCGTGCAGCGGGACATCGCTGGACTTGCTCCACGATAAGGTATATCCCGCAAACACTCCTTCTAAATACGTTGTTGTCAACGGAATACTATTTTGGGTTGCGTGGATTTTACTGCTTCCACCGCACATGTTTTCTCCATAAAACCCAACAAGCCCTTCAATTATTTTATTTATTTTTGCAATAAATTGAATTAGGGTTTCACTTTGGCTTAAATCTTGATTATTTTAATATCAAGATTCTCTCTCCTCCAAATTAATTCAAATGAGGTGCCCCTCTCATTTTCATTACTCTACATGATTCCAAGAAACATTAGGGACCTTATTGAAGTGGTAGTTTGCATATTGAACCCTAGATTTTGGGTAAATTGCACATTACACCAAAACTAGGTTTTAATGCACAAACATTGCTTTATCAACTCTTCCTTGGCATTCAGGCTACCGCAAGCCATACCTCTACATCATCTTTATTCTCATGATGCTTCAACACATGAGGAACATATTTCCATGCACAATTTGCAATTTAACCCCTCTACTTGGGTAATTTGCACTTTAGTCCAAATCAAGAAAAACAATGTTTCAACATTATTCAAAAAGGACCAAAATGGAATATAAGTTCCTCTTGAGTCCTAATTACTTTTCACAAGATAAGATTAAACATCTACTCAACCTTATTAGGCAAATCATCTAGGGTTAACACATAACCCAGATTAGGGATGTTACACATTATAAACCCCTAATAAGGATTTTGTCCCCGAAATCCCAGGAAAAGAAGGAACAAATTTATTCATTTATCATACCCTCAAGTTTCCACATAATATCTTAATATCATGGAGATATCATGGATCTGTAATCCACACAAAGTTCCTTTCATTAATTCAACCTTTTCAATATTTATGTTTATGTAGAGCATAAACCCCTAACATATGATGTCCATATTATTGAAAGGAAGAAGCATAAAAGAACATACTTCTATCATCACCCAAGAATATTAAAGAGAAACATATTTATCTAACAGAGGTAATTCACTCAGTAATCCTTTATTTGTTTGGGAATGTTCACTTAGCACTTTAATTGGAAAAGTTCACTGAGAAATTTATTTGGGAAAATTCACTAAGAAAGTTCACTGAGAAATTTATTTGGGAAAGTTCACTTAGAAAGTTCACTGAGCAATTTTATTTGGGAAAATTCACCGAGAATGTTTCACTAAGCAATTTCATCGAGAAAGTTCACTGAGAAATTTATTTGAGAAAATTCACTGAGAAAGTTTCACTGAGCAATTTCACTGAGAAAGTTTCACTAAGCAATTTCACTGAGAAAGTTCACTGAGAAATTTATTTGAGAAAATTCACTGAGAAAGTTCACTGAGAAAATTCACTGAGCAATTTATTTAGGAAAGTTCACATAGCTCTTTCTATTTAATTTCATCATACTCTCTAGATTGCTTCAAAATGATTACTTGATCAGAGTAATCAGAAAGATAACAATCTAAGAGTTCCATACTTTCCTTATCTTCTAATAATCATATACCTGGCCAGGGTATACAAGTATTGAGATTAGGTAGTATGCACTTTATTTGCTATCATATTCCTCACTTTTCATATCATTATACACACAAGATTTTTCATTCTTGAAATTCTTCAGGCATCACTTTTATATCTCATCTTTAATCACACAGATAAGGAAGATTATAAAGCATTTTAAGGAACACTGAGTAAGATGTAAGTTCTCATCTCCCTTATGTCCTTATAGGACTAGTAGGAAACTCAAAAACAACTACTTTCTTATTTTTAACACATAGAATCATGATATGAAATATCAAAATGAAACTATTTCATCTGACCTGTCTGGGACGTCTGTCCACGTCCTCTATTGTTACTAGAAAATTGCCTCCTTTGTGAGCCTTACTGACTCTGCCCCTGAGGTTGAGTCATCATCGAATTCCCATCTGGACAATCCTTTGCCAGATGTCCCAGTTGTCTACATTGGTAACAGATCCTGGGTGCAAAATGCCTGTGAGATCCAGTCACCGATGTTGATGCTATATCGAAGGCTCTACTTGAAACACTACTACGATCCCTACCCCTACTCGGCGTCCATTGTGTCTGGGTATGGAATCTTGATGATGTTGCCGATGTAGAAAATCTCGGCTTCTTAAAACTTTCGGATCTTTATCCTTGAAACTGAGTGTACACCTTCTTGCCACTGGTCTATCGTTTCTCGATTTCAGACCTCTCTATCCTTCTTACCGACTCCACAAAGGTAGAAAACCTCTCCCTATTCTCTAAAGCAGACACAGGGGTGGTTAGCTCATCGTTCAACCCCTTCTCAAAATGCTGAATTCTTTCCTCATCACTGGCTGCCATTTGTGGACAAAACCGCAATAGTTCCATGAACTTAACTTCATATTCACTAACATTCATCTGTCCTTGTCTGATCCTCTCAAATTGAGAGATCTTCTCATATAGATACGTCTTAGGGAAGTATCTACTAATGAATTCTCATCGGAATACCTCCCATCCAATCTCTTCACCTGGTCTCTTATCTTCTTCTATCATCCACCAATGACCAGCGCTCCCTTTTAGGAGTTACACAACATGTCTTACCTTTTCAACTTCAGGAATATCAAGGATCCTGAAAGCCTTCTCCAACTCTGTCAGCCACAAATCAGCATCTGCTGGATCATATGTACCGGCATAATCTATGGCTCCAACCCAACGAAGCCTCTCAAAAGTCTTGCCGGCTCCATATCCCTCATGGTGGGCTGGTGCCCTAGGTATAAGTAGTGGCATCCTGTCTGCAATGTGTGTCATGGTTGTCAGGAATTTTTCAAATAAAGCATGGAGGGCTGGGTTTTCTATCACGGCTGGGTCAATCTGGGGCTGTTCAAGTACAAGCCCTTCCCTATTCTAGTCTCTTGCACCTTCTCTTGGTGCAACAACACTGCTCTCAACAACATGTTCTTCATGTGGTCCAGACATCTTCAAGTTCTTCTTCTCCTATGTGAGTAGAAGATACTATCAGATAAACTGGAAGACACTTAGAACAGACTCTGATACCACTTAATTGTGGCATACAACTCACAAAAACATGATTAACTAATGCGGAAGCATTCACTAAGCAGTGGATAACCGAAAATCACTAAAAATTAAAACCTTTTTACCAAGAGATCCATTCAAGGAAAACTTTCTCACATAGAACCAAAGTAACACATTTACATTCTATTTTAAAGGTACATGTCCTGCATCATCTCTTTCTGAAAATTACAAGCATCAAATGTTCTTGTTAAACTAAACACAAATAGTGTAAAATCTCGAGGCACTAAGCCAAAATCTCAAAAGCACTAACTACTACTCCGAGGACCTGAGAGTACAGAGACGACACATAGGACTCTATATACATCTATACAAGGCATAACATCCAGTGTCTCCACCTGAGACTTCACTGTTGTCCCTGTTGTTGCTGTTGCTGTTGCTATCCTTCTCCTACTGAAGGATTCCTGCCTCCTCGTCCACGTCCACCTAAAAATGTGGTTCCCACGGGGGTGAGATAATTGTAAATTACCCCAACAAAAGATATAACTCTCTGCCAAAAACATTGTTATTGCAGCTAAAGAAGATACATTAGAACAGAGGAATCATATTTGTTTGACAATAGTTAATTCAATGTCTAACAGATTAGAACATTATTATTATTAAAAGCATTGCATCTATAACTTGATAGAGCAATATGTCACTTATCTATTAAGGAATATGAAGAACATGTATACCATTTATTCACTGTAGAATCATTCCCACAACATTCACTCTCTTCAGGCTTAGATCATATATCTACTGCCTGGCATTGTTTTTGTGGAGTCATGGCTTATAGCCATACTCTTTTCACAAAGTATTGGGATCTTAATCCCTCAACTCATCAAGTACATTTCCACTTCTTAAAAAGTTCATCATCATGATTATAGAATCTGGGTATTTGAACCGATATCTCATCATAGGATACTTATTACCACTTATTAGGTAACTTAATACCTTCAGGTCATCTGACCAAGGACATTATAATTCTTGCTACACAAAGCATTGCACATCATACACAAAGCTCAATGATTCTTGTTACATAAAGCATTGCACATAGAACACAAAGCTCATATCACTTCTTGTTACCCCCTTAAAGCAATAAGGCATATTATGTCTTATAAAACTCATAAACAAACTCAATAATTAAAACATCATATGACACACACATGGCTCATAAATTTTCAGATTACTTCTCACTAAGCAATCAAAACATATGAAGGCTTATAAAGCCTATAAAACATTCTAAAAAATACAGAGCATCATAGACCATACCTGGCTATACTCCTCATCTCATCATTTCTACATGATTAGTATTCATGACAACAATTATAATGCTTTCATATCAACACCATACAACACTAAGTAATACCACTACTCCCTCTTTAGGGTTCATGATTTCTCTTTCATATCAGTACCATACAACACTAAGTAATACCACTATTCCCTCTTTAGGGTTCATGGTTTCTCTTTCATATCAGCACCATACAACACTAAGTAATACCATTATTCCCTCTTTAGGGTTCATGGTTTCTCTTTCATATCAGCACCATACAACACTAAGTAATACCACTATTCCCTCTTTAGGGTTCATGGTTTCTCTTTTTATATCAGCACCCTCCATTAGGGTTTTCCATAAATAACCACTTAGGCTCTTAAGATCATATTATTAATGATCAGCCATATTTCATTGCTTCTCACAGCTAGAAGCCAATATTGATATCATAAGTATTCAAACATACTTATTTATTCTCATCATTCATCATTGAATGTATTATCAACACCAAGTATGAGTTTCTTTCTCATCTTAATCAGAATATGATTACATCATAGTTTATAGGTTTGGATTAACCTTTTCATAGGGCATGTTAGCCTACATTCAACAAGGTCCATAACATCTTGATACCATCTCAATGTATCAATGACATGACACATCTCATGTGTCACTCATCCAATTATGTTGGACTTAAAGCACATCAAGTATATCAGTATTGGGGTGTTGAATGTGATATCTATCATATCTTGATGTATCATTTCCCTCAACACCTTTACCTTACATGAATTCATCCACTTATCTTGTATTAGGGTATTCCCCATCCTAATACTATATACATCAGTTCATCACATTTATCATGTAATGTATTGGTCATTAGTCACTCACTTAGAATATACAACCATTGCCAATAATATAGACTCATCCTTGAGTTAGGAACTATTTATATAAGGATATCCATTATCAACCTCTCTAGGTGTTACATTTGTCAAAACATTAATCACTATTCCATTATTAGGAATAGGATTCTCCATATATATAATTTGAGGATTCACATAGCATCTTTCATAAATTATATGAATTTCACATAGTATTGCTCTTTATTAAAGTTTCACAACACATCACCCAGTGATAGGGCTTCACATAACATTAGTAGCACTACCCTTTATTAGGGTTCCATGCACCTTTATCCCATTTTAGGGATTAAAAATTACCATTCACATCCAAGTAGGGTTTCTCATACCTCATTACCCAAATTAGGGTTAGGATGTACAATTCCCATTAAATTAGGGTTTCTTACATTGTTACACTAAGTTAGGGTTACATCATCACCCTAGATCATGGTTTCACTCAACTTTGCCCTCAATTAGGGTTTCACATAGCCTTGTCCTAAATTAGGTTCAAGGTACATCAATCTTTTCAATGAGGATTTCATGATCTCATATCATGGATCAAACCTTGATTACACCTTTATTCATAATGAGAGGATTAGGGCTTATTAAGTAAGCAATCATCTCTCCCATTCTCTCCCTCTCTCATCCTCTTTAGGATGTTAAATACTCCAAGATTGATCTAGGTTAACTCTTCACTTGAGTACACATAGATAGGGTTAACCTTTTCATAATCACCATTGATCTACATAATTATTAACCAAGTAACTAATTGACCTTTGAACATATAAGGTGTACAAATGGTTTAACTAATTTGAACCTAAAAGGTTTTGGTCACTTAGACCTCAAACGGTCTTGGTCACTTAGACCTCAAACGGTCTGGACCAATTAGATTCAAATGGTTTGAAAACCGTTTAGCAAAGTTAGTACTTGAAACCGTTTAGACAACACATCTTGAAACCGAATTAACTTGAGTCTCCAAACGGTCTTGAGACCGTTTGGTCCAAACCCTCTCAAAACTGAATGGACCAAAATGGGACTTCAACACTTAATCGATTCAAAGTTCCAATCCATGAACCAACTATCAATTGAACCACTAAAGTATTCATCAAATGAACCACTGAATCACCATTCAATTATACCTTCAATTTAGGGTTTTGAACCCAATTGAACTAGGGTTGATAATCAAGAAACCATCACTTAGGGTTTTGAAACCGAGGAACCATCAATGGTTGACATTGTGGAACCAATTCAATTGAAATCAATGAACGATCATCATTATATGATATGACTTGACCTCAAACGGTCTTAAATGACCCCCAAACGGTCTTCAAGTCATTTGGATGATCTCCAAATGGTCTTGAGACCGTTTATCCATCTCATCATCCAAATCTATGGCTTCGAATTAGGGTTTGGATCATTGGATTGATCAATAAATCAGTATTTGATTACATTTCAACCTAGTATCTTTGAACCTTCAATTGATCAACAATACTTAAACCTAGACCTCCAAATGGTCTTGGGTGACCCCCAAACGGTCTTGAGACCGTTTGGATGATTCCCAAATGGTTTTGAAACCGTTTGGGTCAATCAACCCAAAGTTCAAAATTAATCCAACTAGAAATCAGCACTTAACCCGATTAGGGTTTGGTGATTGATTATCCTTCAACTCATGAACCAATTGGAACTAATCAATTATAATTACTGGGTAATTAACCAACATAATTATAAAAAAATCTCCAAATGGTCAACCCTGGTCAACACCTCCAAACGGTTTGAAACCGTTTGCTCTCATTCAGTTTGATGAAACAGTTTGCCCTTAAACGGTTTGAAACCATTTGCTCCCAATCGGTTTGGGAAACCATTTGAGCAACTTATTGAAACCGCTTGGACTAATAATTTTCTTGGGAAAAGTGTCAAGATGATGTCATCATCATCTTCCTTCGTGCATCCAAGAACAACAGCCGTTTTTCATGGGAATTTCAGCAATGAATCAAAAGAGTACCAAACAGAAGAAAATAATCAACAATTATTGAAGAATGGATTGCAATATCAACGTTTAGGGTTTGAGTTATATAACCCGCCTCAAAATCTGATCTCCAAGATCCAAGATCCACGTCTCTAATGGTGGATGGAATTCTAGCAACTTCCCAAGGTCTGTTCTTGAGCTTTTAGATGAACAAGTTGGCTAAGATTGGAAATCGAGTGAAGAAAACCAAGAATCAAGCATTGATTTTGAGTTTTCACCATGAATCCAAGGTGGAAGATGATCAAAAGCTTACCAACAGGTTAGAGTCGTCCCTATCCTTCTCCTGATGTCCCTCGTGGTTAGCCAAGGAAAAAAGAGAAAAGAAATTCCAAGGAAAAGATCCTTAAGTGGGTAGAAAAAGGGATATGTATAAGAAATTTCAAGGAAAGAGAAAATGGAATTAATTTCCTTTTATTCCAAAATTATTTCCACCACTCCTCCTAAACTCATTGGACACGAAGCCAACTCTTTTCCCTTGCAAAACCCCTTCATTATACAAGAATTAATGGAAAATAAATTAAGCACCTTAACCTTTATAATAAGAATATCCATATTTGAGTGATAATTCTTTTTCTCATAATAATGGTGAGTGGAGTTTTCATCTCCTTGGGATATTTCGTGATCCTTTCATAGATCAAGGTCATCCACACACATCTGAATCCAACCATTATAATTTTGGTTGAAGGCCCTTCAATTATTTTATTTATTTTTGCATTTAATTGAATTAGGGTTTCACTTAGGCTTAAATCTTGATTATTTTAATATCAAGATTCTCTCTCCTCCAACTTAATTCAAATGATGTGCCCCTCTCATTTTCTTTGATCTACATGATGCCAAGAAACATTAGGGACCTTATTGAAGTGGTAGTTTTCATATTTAACCCTAAGTTTTGGGTAAATTGCACATTACACCAAAACTAGGTTTTAATGCACAAACATTGCTTTATCAGCTCTTCCTTGGCATTCAGGCTACCACAAGCCATACATCTGCATCATCTTCATTCTCATGATGCTTCAACACATGAGGAACATATTTCCATGCACAATTTTCAATTTAACCCCTCTACTTGGGTAATTTGCACTTTAGTCCAAATCAAGCAAAATAATGTTTCAACATTATTGAAAAAGGACCAAAATGGAATATAAGTTCCTCTTGAGTCCTAATTACTTTTCACAAGATAATATTAAACATCTAATCAACCTTATTAGGCAAATCATCTAGGGTTAACACATAACCCAGGTCAGGGATGTTACAAGTTGAGGCCATGTCAGTGATTTTATGTAATAGAGAGAAACTACCTTTCGTAACTCAATTTGGAGATCTTATACCCTAGTTTGGCGTCATGGACTATGTACCCAGGATAGACCATGTTTGGTTATTAGTAGATTGGGTTGTTGTGCCACTACATTTTGTCACTTGTTCTAATTGAAGGGAAGAGATCTTTAGAATTCCGATCATCCTAGATCTTCTAAGGAACTAACTACGACATCATAGTGGTCATCTAGTAGTTTGAGTGGTACAACGTAAACTACTCAAGCTTGATAAAATGTGTAATCCAGCCATGTGCTATAATTGTTAGGGTACTTTGGTGAATTGGATTGTATGATAACTATTGCTTTCCTCTTCTTTATCATATGTAATTTGTAACTTTATATGTTTTGTTATTTGTGCCTATACCTTTATCTGCATGTATTAATTTTATAAACCCTAGTTGGCTCTATAACTTTTAATGTTCCATGTTTAAATAGATTGAATTTTACAACTTGATTGTAAGTAATAAATGTTAGTAGAGGCTATATCGTATCAATGGGACTTGGTGTCTCACATCGTGGGTTTCCATGCTTTTTAGGTGATCTACAATATTGTCAGACCTATGGTGGCGAGGAGGCCTAATTTAGATACCGATAGATCTTGATAGGTTTGTGTGGTTTTGCATAGAGTCCTAGAGTTGTCTATGTACTCTTCGGTCTGAGCAAGGGGGTTTGTATATGAGGTATGTCAATTTGAGATTTTGATTATAAATCATGACGTGTGTAAATGTTGTAGTTATTTTAAAAATACCTTTTGTACACATGTTGTGGCTGATGTCACTAAACTCATGTAGAGATACCTAGTATATATATATGTGATATTGGGCCTTTGTTCAAGTTTACCATGGAGTATTTGTTTTCTTATTTGATTTTAATTTTTTGCCTTTTTGGTAATGGTCAATTAGTTGATCAAAAATTTTGGTTTTGAGTTGTCTTGTTTTGCATGGTTGGTTGCCAAATTTACACATGTACATTCCTACCATATTTGAGTATGTTAGATTGGTTGGTGAGACTCATTAAAGTTGATCTACACACTGCAAGTAGATCTCACAGTATGTTTGCCAGGCTGGATTTGGAGTTGGATACCATGTATCTACTGATACCCTCCATCTTCATCTATGATGTGGAATATGAGGTGGTGTATGAAGGGTTCCCATGTGCATGTGCTAAATGTTGGATGGAAGGACACACATCGAAAGATTACAAGACAAGTTGCTAGGATTGTGTGGACAATTGGGACACTAGGGAATCAAAACTAAGAGATGAGGGGAGAAAAGGAAGAGGAGATACATGAGTATGGAAAATACAGAAACATGAAAATGGTGATCATCGCAGGGAATGAAGCACATATTTATAAGCCTCTAGACCCAAGCAATACAAATTTATTTATAGGACTGGATGAAGAAAATGATAGAACAACACAGGAAAAAGGAATGATGATGGGGAGTATAACAAAGTGTCTTGGGGAAACAACAAGTGGCCTACAAAAATTTGGAAGAAATAGAAGAACTGATGAGTAGTAGGTCAAATGGAGGCAAGGAGGAAGGTGTTGGGAGATATTTCAAATAATCGATTATAACAAAGCAAGGTCAAACATCTGCAAAAAGAAAAACACACAACAGTCAGAACAAATATGGATGAAGTGATTTAGGTTATCGAAGTCTTTGAAGAAGTGATGATGCATCTTGATAATTCAACACTAGGAAACATACTTGGGGAAAAACTACAACCTTTATTAGTAGAGAGAATAGGGGATAAATGTGAGGAGAGCTCGGTTGGTAGAAATATCAAGGGAAGTGGTATCAAGATGAAGTGTAAAGGCAAACCAAGGACGATTATCCCTCTAGAGAAAAGAAAGGTAGAGTTCTCCATGAACTGTCACAACACCAGTCATTGCAGAACAAATTGTAGATAACAAGGGTGATGACAGTCTTGAAGTTAGTGACAAGAAGAATGAAGAAGGTGTGGACAAAAGAATCAATACTCGCTACAGGAGCTTGAGAAGGTTTTGTTGCTTGCAACCTTTATTTTATTGCGTCTATTGTGATGTTGGATCTATTATGATGGAATGTGAGAGGAATAAAGAACGATGACACCTATAATATTTTGAAAGATGGTATGCAGTCTAGGCGTTCAAAGTTAGTAATAATGTGAGAGACTTGAATTAGTGCTAAGGCCACAGACTTCACCATTAGAAGGCTAGGGTTTAAGAACTCTCATAGGGGGGAAACAAGAGGTTACTCCAATAACATTTGGGTTTGTTAGAGTGGAGATTAGTGTGCAGTGGATAGTGTACACAATCATCAATAATTTCTTTTTTGTGTAGAATCAACAACTCCTGGGTGACAACCTTCGTGTACCCCAACCCAACATCAACGTTAGAAAGCCATTGTGGAAACATTTGGTGGAAATTGGACAAATGTTTAAGGAGCCATGGGAGGGATCGATGATTTCACAACACCACTAAATCTTATGAAAAGTTCAGAAGTGAATTAGACAACCATATTGAAGCTAAGTTGTTCATCGACATGCTCATGGAAGAAGATCCAACTGACTTAGGGTTTTTAGGGATACAGCTTACGTACAAACATGTATGCTTCATAGAGTATTGACAAGGATGCTTCAAATGATGTATTTATTGAATATGGCCCTGATATGGTAGTCGATCATTACTTCACTATGTGTGTAGACCACTTCCCTCTTCTCTTGAGGAAGAAAAGGGGAACAAAGGCCAAAGGCATATTCATAATCATATCTATTTGGTATGAGGAGAATGAGTTTAAGGGAATATTGGACTCGTGTTGGACTATTACTGATGATTTTAGTGACACACTCAATGAGGCTAATACTCATATCTCTACCTAAGATAAAAAAACTTCTAAAAGACATGAGATATCAAAAGGATCGCCTTGTTAGAAACATGAACATTCCCCAAACTAGTACAACATAACAATATGATGTGATATTCGATAAGATGTGCATCATTGTGCAAGATGAATCATAGAAGACTTGAAAAAGGAGGAGGAGGATTGGAAACAAAGGGAAAATATTAATTGAATAAAATCTGGTGATAATAACTCAAAATTTTACCATGATTGGGTCACATTGATAAAGAAGCACCTCTATTTCTACTCTGAATAATGTTGGGAGAAATTGGATCTCTGATGAGAATGGGTTTATGTCTCTAGTAAGTAGCCACTTTGAGAAGGTGTTAACAAGCCCTGGACTTCGTTGTAGAGGAAGAAACAACACTATTCTTGGTGTGTTTAAATGATTGTCCCAAGATCAAGTGAGGGTCATGAGCAACATGACTTCAAAGGATGAAATTTGGAGTGTTCTTTTGAGTATGATGTAGGAAACTCAGAGCAGAAAGCACATTAGAATAAAAAAATTCTTGAAATACTTTGAGCAAAATTTATCTAATGCAACAATACTATATTAGGGTTTACAAGTTTATCCCCTATTGTGGAAGAGGTTCCAACAATTAAATTGTAACACTGGTGTAGATCTAGACTCTCCAATCTACCCCTCTCTTGAATCTTGCCCAATCAGCACTTGGAACTCCTTTCTAGGGTTTCTGACACTCTAGGAGTTGCCTTGAGATGTGTGTAGAAGAATGATATTATCTAATCACGTATGTCCGCCAACGACTATAAGCGGTGGATTGTGGGAATCCACCAGTGATTTAGACAGATTCTAAGGTTGCAAAGATGGCTTTGTTGACCCCAAATCTGACTATGAAATCAACTATGGCAGATCACACCCATCCACCTACATGTGTGTGGTGAATGGCATTGGTTTGCTACCTTGGGATGCGTACACTAGGTGGAAAATTGTGTTTTTACTTTTAGGAGACCTTTTTCTTAGTTTGCATGCTCAAATGATCACATTGTTTTGCCGTCCATGGCTATGACTGATGGCGTCATTCTGCCATCACCTCAATTTATGTATCGTCAGTGAAGATCCTCGTCCAGAATGAATCTATTATGCGAACTTGTATTCACAGTATCCATGCAAGTGCTTGAAGATGGCCATCATTTCTAGTCTGTGTTTCTCCCTATTTATCTCTCTAAGTTTCTCTTAAGGTTTTTTAAACCTTGGAGGCAACAATGAGAGAATTTGAGTGTGTGTCTTGAAGGCCTCCTCTCATATCATATACATAGAGGAGTGGAGAGTCAGGGTCTCCTAAACCTTTTCTGGACAGGCTGTGGACTTCCTTGTTTATTAAACCTTATGTCTTAAGTTTGGGTCCATATTTTATTTAGGTCCTTAAAACTTACTTTCAGGTCTCTAGATTTATAATAACAAATACAATAAGGTATGATTCAACCTTTCTTCAAGATATCTCTATGTGTGTGACTTTGTAGGCACCATACTACATTGGCAATGGATTCACTAATCAATATTGATATCTATAAGTAATGAGTAGTGTCTAGCTACACATCATTGTACCAAAGTAGTTTTATTAATCAGACAAGACTAAACCAACAACAATTAGTGTTACCATGTTGTAAACTCCTTTTATCACAAATATCTAGATTAAACTAGAGGCATGGACACATAATCCTCATTACATTCAATTTAAGTTCCTTGATCTCCAAGTAGACTAACAAGATACATATGAGTCCACTATCATATACTGACTCACATGAGCATGGCCATGCATTTCTATAGCCTCACTTATCAAGAAGCCTTGTATATCACTCATGTTATATGGGAGGGACAAATTCCTTCTGCATTACTCACAATGTGTAGCTTGATTCTCATCACACCCAAACACTAACTTTATGGCAACCTTCTTCAAGGTCACATTTTCTAGTGTCAAGTCATGATGATTTTCATATCACCATTGTAGTGACTTCAGGTCACAAGACCAAAACACCAATGTTGTAACGTATCGAAACTTAGAATTTTACATAATTCCATGTTTACAAGGTTAGTAAGTTGGATACCTTATATTTTACCAAACAAGAATAAAGTTATATCTTAATCAATCGTGTTAATACACATAGCATATTAAGTGGCTTTAGGTTCTATAATAAACAACACATATCATAGTACCCTCATATTAACATAATAACTTAAATAAGTGCTAGGTCAATGAAATATGCCATGTATGTTTTCTTTGCTATTAGTTTTCACATATTGTCTAAATAAGAGGTGTAGTGTTATTATATATGGGATTAAGAGAGGCATTCTCTCCCCCTCTTCCATACCCATGACGATGGTCGAACATCCGAGAGGGTGGTAAACCAAGGCAAAAGCTAGGACTTGAACTTGGGTCCCTTTGTTAGGGGACACCATGCTAGGCCACTTGGGCCACTCCTTGTCAAGTAATTTTCTTAATACTTGTATTAAAATAACAATTGGAATTTTCATGTAAGTTAAAGTTGAAATAATGGACTAAATATGTTATATAAGTAAAACATGAAATTTTATGCATGATAATAAAAGGTAACTCTTTTGTTAGCAATGTGAAGATAATGGAACTTTAAATAATAATAGTGATTGTAATGCTATAATGTTATAATATATAATGGTGTTGGAAACAAAACCATAATTGTATTAAAATTCATAAAAGAAAATTTCAAAAGTGAATTATAATGGCAAAATTGTGTTCCTTGGATCCCAATTATCTTGAGGGGAAAGTGTCACCTGATCTTAACGATAATAACTATCCTAATTTCATTTATAAAAGAAAATATGAGATAAGGTTAAAAGTATTAATTTAATTATTAAATGACTTTGAAATTGGAAACTAATCCCAAGATCATAATCTACGTATCAAAATTAGTGTATATGTGAATTCTCATATTAATTTAAAATATTATCTATCCTAGTTTTATTTAGGAGAGAGAATATAACTTCAAGCAAAAAATATTATATAAAATGGTTAACAACCCCAAAAATGCAAAATGATGCCAAAAACATGTTCTTCATATCTTAATTGGTCTAGGTACCAAATTTGTTGTAAATTGAAGAATGTTTGCACCCTTAATTAAAGTTGGGAAGAAGTGACATAATTATTTTACTTCACTTTACTAATTTTTTTATGTGGATAAGGCTTCCTATCAATTTTCTTGTCGTGCACCTATTTTGTCTCTTGCTGCACACAACCATCAAATGGATGGTTGGGATTGATCCCAAGACCATGTCCACTTGATCAGATGGTCGTGGCTTATCTCCTACCTCAGGTAGGAGAAAGAAGCCCGTGTGAACAGTAATGTTGTCTATGAAGGTTGGTTTTTCATGGATTCCTCCCTCATTTCTTCAATTTTCTTTGTGATTTTTCATGCATTGAACTTGTGAGTAAATTCAGCACAAGATGAGCCCTAATTCGAACCTTGATTTCCTTTTTTCACCATTTTCCCAAACTTGTTGTCCAAGTTTCTCAAACCCTCCTCATAGGGGGCACACATACCTTGACCTATAGATAAGGGATCATATCTTTGTCTCTACCACACCACCAAAAACCTTCCTCTCACCTCAATTGCATATGAGTCTTCACCTAACACTACATAAACTCCAGGAACCAAACCACAAGGGCAACATCCTAAGGTCCCTCCTTTCTTCATGCCAATTCAATTCCATCTAGGGTATGTTTGCACTACCTTTGTCCTTCATTTGTACACACTCAAAACATTAGAATCTTTCACTCTCGCTTTTTCCCCAAATCATCCATTGACCTGCTGGGTTTCGGCTCACAAACATGGCATCAACAGGAGGAGAGGGATTAATCATCTGTCATTTTCTAGTTATGCCCTTTGAGGTCATCTAATGTTGTTTTCCTAAGTGAGACCACTATTGTCTTTTGGTCATCTTTATTTGTTTTAGCCGCACTTTGTCACACATATGAATTGGACATCTACGCCCTATATGTAACATCCCTGACCTAGGTTTAGGGATAACCCTATTTGTTTGGCTTAAATAAGTTACTTAGGACCTTAATATAATCCTTTAAAGTGTTTTGTTATCAGGTGACAAACTTATGTTTCAAGTTTGGTCCTGTTTGAATATTGTTTGAGCAATGTTCCTTTATTTTGGACCAAAGTGCAATTTATCCAAGATAAGGGGTTATATTGCAAAGTGTCACCTTTTGAACGTGCCTTGAGTGTTTTATCATCATAAGAGAGAGAATTATGCTAAGTGGTGGCTTGTGGAAAGCCTAAATGCCAAGTTTGAACTTGTTTGAATAATGATAGTACCTTGTGCACCAATTTTGGTACAAATTGTAATTTACCTAAACTATAGGGTTGATATGAAAATTATCACCTCTATAGTGTCCCTATTTCCTCTATGTATCATTTAGAGGAGAGGGAAAGAAGGAGATACCATTTCTGAAACATTTATGAGTGGTAGTATTCTTGGTGATGAAAAGACTAAGAAAGGGGTTGAATGTGAAACCCTAACTTGAGTTGTATCGAGTTGTAGACTTGATATGGGAGTGCTTATTAGACAAAGAGCCATAGAGGGGATCCCATATCAGTTTGTGAACTCTTGGTAAAGGCCATGATGGCCTAAGCACCTCAAGGAGGTGATCCATGACGAGTTAGATGCACCTTGCAAACAGTTGTATCAGTTTGCATAATTTGTGAGATAAAGATGAGATATCTTATCCAACAAGATAAGGGATGGCCAAAATATTATCTCTAGATTATCCCCAAGGATTTTGCATGGCAAGATAAATATGTGTGCATGCATGGACATGTGTCAACCATGCATGGCCATGTGTCACCTAGTAGTATATGGTGATGACACCTCTTATACACTCTCTCTCATGAACCCCACTATTATATATACCTCTCCTTTCACCTACTAATGAAAGTTTACAAACCCCACAACTCTCTTTCTTTGAAATATTGTGCATATCCTCTTAGATATCGTGCATAGTATCTCAAGGAGCAAGGGAAGATCGAGCACCAAGCTTAAGGTGAGGCCATGGTCATCTTCAACCTTGGTTGAAGCATGATTCTCGGGTTATAGTTATTCCTTTCTTTTCTTCTTCACTGAGTTATTAACTATGGTGATTCCTTGTATATGGAGGAGTTGTGAACGAGACTTGGACTTTGGATAAGCCATATTCAACCTTAGGAATGTGGAGCTTTGAAGTTGTTCTTGAGGCGGGTTATATAACTTGAACCCAAACATGTTACTACTCACCATCTTTCTTGCTATATTTGATGATCTACTTTCAATTCTGAGATTTTCTTGAATACTTGATATATCTATGAGTTCTAGTAGTTGCTTAGACCTGTTATCCTTGTACTAGAACAAGTAGAACGAAGGTCTAGAGCTTGAAGATGATGGTATCACCTTACAAAGTGATATCGAGTTTAAGCACATAAGCAAGCACCTCTAACCCGATAGGGTGATGCACATACACCAATAAAATTATATGGATATTAGTTTATACTTCCTTGCATTATATGGTGATGAAGTATACATCCTATGCATGATATGGTGTCAACCATACACCTCTTGCACGATAGGAGGTCAAGCAAAGACCCCATGCACGATATAGTGTCAAGAACCCACACCTCTAACCTGATATGGTCACGAACATACATCATTAGCACGATATGCTTATGAGTTTACACCTCATGCATGATATGGTGTTGAAGGATACACCTCATGCACGATATGGTGTTAAAGGATACACCTCTTGCCCGATATGATGTTGAAACCCTAGATGGTGATGGTTATACACACTAGAAAGATATGGTGATGAGAATAAACCTTGTGACACACACACACACCTCAAGAACGATATTGGGTTAAGAATACACCTCTAAACCAATATTGGTTTAAGCATACACCTCTAAATCGATATTGGGTTAAGCATACACCTCTAAACCGATATGGTGTTGAGCACACACCTCTAAAATGATATGGTGGGTAATTGTCATGCCCCGACCCCACAATTACCACCAATCATGAGATTAGGGTGTGACAGGAGGATTCACTTAATAAAAAAACACCCTTAACTTTTTCTTTTCTTAATCACTTAAAACTAACCTAATAGCTTGAATAACATCAGATTGTAATAAAAATGCGGAAGCAAACTTACTGTTTCTAAATCTTGAAAGATACATCAGGGTTTAAACAACATATTACATCTTACTTGCGAAATATAAAGTGAAATAATTAATTTAAAACTAAACTACATATTACATTTCATTCTCTCATTCTCTCTCCACCATACCACATGCTCAAGGATCGAGGGGAAAGGACTAAGAGACCTCTAACTAACTATGAACTACCTTCTAAGTACTTGGGTGATACGATCCTTCAACTTCCTTGTGCTGACGCTGACCTGGAAAATGTTTCAGTAGGTTGGTGAGCTACTGGCTCAGTGAATAGAATTTCACCCAACCATCTCAGATAACTCATTTTATGATTATTAATTGGAATAAAATATAAGTTAATTCTATACTGAGCAGATCTAAGCACTATAATTTAAATAATAGGAGATATCAACATTTCATTAAGATAACAATTGATGCAAAGTTGTAGATACAATTAATTAATAGAAAAGACTAAAATTTCATTTAAAGGAAAATTGATGTGAAACTAACTCAAATCTTAACTCTTTAACTTATAAGAAACTTTATGAACCTATATGAACATATTTTATCTTATGCCCTGATCATATGCAGTGTACTCTACATATGAAGACTAATAGCAAACTATGATCCCACCATACAAGACTTAGCCGACACCCCAGGATAGCTAAGTCTGACTGCTGCTCTGGTCTGCTATAGGAAAACTGGCTCTCTGGACTCAGAACTCCTATGGTGTCGTAAATTGGACTCCTCCTCTAGGCTGAGTACACATGCGGCGGGTCTGAGATGTTATGTGGGCCTCAACTTGGTACACTATGTGGGTACCTCTGGGTTACCACTGGGACATCTGGTTCATGTTGGGTAACCTATCTTCTCTTAGGAGACTTCCTCAAGGGCTTCGTCTCCTCGCACGCTCTGTGGGTGCGTTTTGACCCCCGTATACTAGACGCACCGCTAGGGTGGGTCGTTTCATCCCTAAGGTGCAGACCTCTCAAAGGGATTCTACGGTGTCAGGGCCCTTAATTTATTATTTTATTATTCTAGAAAATCTCTTACTACATTGCTTCTCTCTCTTACATATTCTTGGCTTTGGTATCTCTATGGTACCAAGTCTATTATCTGAAACTTATAAATACAACATGTATATTATTTCTAACTTGGCAGTGCAATATGCTCAAACACGATAATTTACTGAGAAATCAACATACTGTACTTGCATGCAAATTTAAATAAATAGAATACTTGCCAACTTGGCACATACATACTGAAATCATACAATTAAACATCTTAATATACTGATAAGGGTTGATTATCAACATATGAGAAATCATCAATAGCACTTGTAAATTATTTGAAATTCCTCGATAATCATACACACCAACCTAAATTATGAGTTGTGCATCACATAACTCAATTAAAGATTAATTTACTTGTCATGGCAAGATTTAATATATAAACATGTGCATCAACCCTAATCTTAAATTATGCATCACATAACTTGATTAAGTTTATGATTACTCATCATGACATGAATTATTAATATTAATTGAAATTTCAAATGATTTCTTGAGTTGAGCATCTCATAACTCAAATAAGAGTTAAATTATTATCATGGCATGGATTATTATTAATAATTGGAATTTCTAATAATATCTTCGAGAAGCGTGTCAATTTGAGTAGATATTAAATCATTCACATTAAATATGACCTAAAGCGTGCAACTAGGTTTTCTTTGAATATTTTTCATATCATTGTCATTTCTTTATAATCATGCATCAATTGAATTACTAAAATCGTGCAACCTAGGTTTATACCCAAACTGTCTAGTTACTGGTCGTGCACTATTGGTTTCAACATTTAACAGAGTAAATTGGGTTTCAATCAATCGTGTAATTTCACTAAATCACATCACACATATCAGTCAACTAATTAGCATCGAGCAAGCGTTATTAATTTAAAGGTGCAAATTAGGAGTCGAGCGGTGCCGGCGCTGCCCGACACCTGCGTAAACACTGACATCTACAAAGAATACTGCTTTTAACTGAAACGTCTGATTATTCGAGTTAAATTGTGCGAATGGGTGTGAGATTCTACTCATTGTGATTCGAAACGTCCAAATTCGACGGGGAACACATCTAGACACTTGTTTCTAGGTGTTAACAGGTCATCTTCAACCTCTGGACAACCCTGGTTTCAAATGTGCACATCACACAGTCCCATGTTTTGAGCGTCGCTCGACGTTGCTTTGAACTTGAACCTCAAGGATGGGTTCTAAGCTTTGTTCCTCGATGCTTCCTTGCACCTAAGGTGGCTAATCGGCCAAAAATGCAGCAGCTGCTACTCGGGCAAGGTGGGGCGCCACCCTACTAATTTTGGGCATCCATGGAGCGAGGAAGGAGAAAGAGGGGGCATGTGCTACGGATTCGTGCTCGAGGCACTAGGCCGAGCTCAAGGCGTCACTTATGAGGTGTTGTCCGGTGCCCTATAGCTGGCCGACTGTTGCTGGCCACAGGTACAGGGGCGTCGCCCTAGCTGGTGGTTATGGCTGCGGTTGGGTGAGATTGGAGGAAGGAAGAAGAAAGGGTGAAGGAAGGTGCTGCTGAATCGGAGCCAAGGAGCCAAGAATCGCCCCTCAGCTCTCCCTCTCTACTACTCTCTGATAGACTGGATGGGCACCGCTGTTCAAGCGGTCATTCTATTCTATTGGGGAAGAAGGGATAAGGATGAAAGGGAAAAAGGAAAGAAATAGCTAATTACTGGAAAAATTGCATCCAAGCCCAAGAAACCTAAAAACGTCATAACTATTGACTCGAGGGTCCAAATTGCATGATTTCTTTTGCAAACTTTCAAGCACAAAATCCTCCACAACCTCAAGGCAAGACATCATGTTAATTATACTATAACACTAGATCAAAGCACTAATTGCATCTGTGAGTACTTAACTTAATCAACTAAATGATGCACTAAGTGCTGTGCTTACTTAGCTTAATCATCTTAATGATGTTGTGATCATTGAACTTAATAATTAGATTTAGAGTGGGTCATAACAATTTCCCTCCCTTATAAGAATTTTGTCCCAAAATTCCTAAAAGAGAAAAGGAAACTTGTTACGCATCTCAGACTCAAGATCCCACGTGGCTTCCTCTAGGTTGTAGTTCCTCCACAAAACTTTCACTAATGGTATCTCTCGATTCTTAAGCTTCTTAATCCTTCGATCAACTATCTGTACAGGTCCTTCAACATAGGTTACATCTGGTCTGAGATGTGTAGGTTCTAGGTCCACTATCTTCTCTGTACTAGGGTAACACTTCTTTAACATCGATACACAAAACACATCATGTAGATTAGCCAACTCGAATGGTGAATCCAACCTGTAGGCTACATGTCCAATCCTTTCAATGATAGGATATGGGCCCATAAACCTAGGAGTCAGTTTGCCTCTCTTGCCAAACCTCAACACTCCTTTCCATGGTGAAACTTTCAAATACACTTCATCACCAACCTCAAACTCAAGAGGTCTACGTCTCTTCTCAGTGTAATTTTTCTGCATGTCCTGTGCAGCTTTCAACTTCTCTCTGATCACTATAATCTTTTCTGTGGTCAAATCCACTATCTCTGGTCCAATAATATCTTTTTCACCCACCTTGTACCAACATACATGTGATCTACACTTTTTGCCATACAGAGCTTCATACGGGGCCATACCAAGACTGGAATGGTGACTATTGTTGTATGCAAACTCTATAAGGCTCAAGTGTTCTTCCGAACTTCCACTGAAATGCAAGACACATGCTCTCAACATGTCCTCAAGAATCTGAATGGTCCTCTCTGATTGACCATCCATTTGCAGGTGAAAAGTTGTACTGAACCTCAACTTTGTGCCCAAAGCATGATGCAGCTGATTCTAAAACCTGGATGTGAACGTAGGATCTCTATCTAATATAATTGAAACTGGGATACCATGCAACCTGACTATCTCATCCGCGTATATCTTAGCCAACTTTAGGACATCAAAGGTTGACTTAATAGGAAGAAAGTGAGCAGACTTAGTCAGTCTATCCACAATCACCCATATCGAGTCACAACTTCTAGGTGTCCTGGGAAACCCTACCACAAAATCCATTGTGATATGTTCCCACTTCCACTCTGGTATAGGAAGAGATTGCAAGGTACTTGCAAGTTTCTGATGCTCAGCCTTAACCTATTGGCATACACTAAATCTAGCCACATACTCAGCTACATCCTTTTTCATACCTGGCCACCAGTACAACTCCTTGAGATTCTTGTACATCTTAGTGTTTCCTAGATGAATAGCGTACATCGATGCATGTTCTTCCTTAAGAATCTATTCTTTCAAATCACTATATCCAGGTACACACAACCTGTCATGCAAATACAACAAACCAATATCTGAAACCTGAACTCTGGTCTCTTTCCCTTTGTCATTTCCTACATGATCTGCCGTAACTCACTGTCACTTTGCTAAAGTTCCTTGATCTGATCATAAAAAGTAGGCTTGACTTGCATCTGTGTAATCAAACCACTCTTCTCTGTCACCCCTAAGTCTAAGTTCAACTTCCGCATCTCTACTAGTAGGTCTCTCTTGAAACATGTCATAGAGAATGCATCAGATGTTGAACTTGAGTTCCTACTAAGGGCATCTACTACCACATTCGCCTTACCAAGATGATAATCTATCATCACATCATAATCCTTGATCAATTATAACCATCTCCACCATCTAAGATTCAAATCCTTCTGGGTGAAAATATATTTCAAACTATTATGATATGTAAACACCTGGCATGCCTCACCATAAAGATAGTGATGCCATGTCTTAAGATCATGAACTACTGCAGTTAACTCCAAATCATGTGTCAGGTAATTCTCCTCATTCTTCTTAAGCTGTCTAGATGCATAAGATACTACTTTGCCTTTTTGTATCAACACACAGCCTAAGCCTCTCCTTGAAGCATCACAAAACATTGTGTAGCCTTTATCTGCCTTGGGCAGGATCAACATTGGTGCTGTAGTCAACTTCTTCATCAAAATATGAAAACTCTTCTTACAGTTGTCTGACCAGATAAACGGTGCATTCTTTCTTGTTAAACGTGTCAGAGGTGACACTACAACATTGAAGTTCTAGATGAACCTCATATAGTAACCTGCCAATTCTAAGAAGCTTCTGATCTCAGTAGGAGTCTTAGGCTGCTCCCACTATAAAACAGACCCGACTTTCTTAGGGTCAACACTTACTCCATCACCTGAGATGACATGTCCAAGAAAAGACACCTCATCTAACCATAACTCACACTTACTGAACTTAGCATATAACTGATGTTGTCTCAACAACTGTAATGCTATCCTCAGATGCTTCTCATGCTGCTCATCATCTCTGGAGTAGATCAAAATATCATCTATGAAAACCACTATGAACTGATCCAAGAATGGCTTAAAAATCCGATTCATCATATCCATGAAAGCTGTTGGGGCATTAGTCAGTCCAAATGACTTGACTAGAAACTCATAATGCCCATATCTTATTCTAAAAGCTGACTTAGGAATATCTAAAACCTTTATCCTCAACTGATGATATCTAGATCTCAAGTCTATCTTAGAAAAGATCTTCACTCCACACAACTGATCAAACAAATCATCTATCATTGGTAACGAATACTTATTCTTGATGGTGATCTTATTCAACTGTCTGTAGTCTATGCATAACCTCATAGTACCATCTTTCTTTTTCACAAATAAGACTAGAGCTCCCCATGGTGAAGAACTAGGTCAAATGAAACCCTTATCCAGTAATTCTTATAACTAAATCTTGAGTTCCTTCAACTCTGCAGGTGCCATTCTATAGGCTGGTAGCGCTATAGGTTGACTACCTGGAAATACTTGGATCTCAAAGTCTATCTCTCTTTTAGGAGGTAGACCTGGCAACTCATCTGGAAAAACATCTAGGAACTCACAGACCACTGGCACATCCCATAGAATGACTGTGCTCTTCTCATCTCTAGTATCTATTATATGTGCCAAGAATGCCTCACAACCTTTCTGCAACATCTTATCAGCTACAACGACTGATATGATACATGTAGGTAAGACTTTCCTATCTCCAGAAAAGACACAAGAAAATCCACCCTGTTGAAAGACAACCTCCTTCTTCCAACAATGTAGTTGAACTCGATACGTCTCTAAGCAATCCATACCCAAGATAATTTGAAAAGAGTTAATATATAGGGGTATAAGGTTAACCGCGATGGTGTAACCACCAAAGGTCAACAAACATCTGGGACAAAACTCTGTCAACACTGTCGGTTCACTTAACGGAACCCTCAACAACAACTCAACCGGTAACTCATGGGTTAACAGGTTAAGCTCACAAGCTAAAGAACATTGTATAAATGAATGAGTAGCACCCAGATCTATCAAAACTGTAACTGAAATGCTATTAAAGAGAAGCATTTCTCCTGTAATTACTCGAGAAGAAACAACCTTCTTGTGGTGTCAAAGAGAAAAAGCATCCTGAAGCTCTTCCTCTCCCATGATGTCCTCGTTGTCCTTCCCTAGCACTGGGTGCTGCATCACCTTGGGAACCTGAAGCTATAGAGGAACTGGGTCCTCCAGCTGGAGCCTGTCTCAGGACATTCTGATACTGTGACTGAGAACCCTGTGATGCTGACTACTGTAACTGGGGGCAATTCCTTCTAAAGTGTCCCACCTATCCGCAGATATAACAACCCTGAACATCTGCACCCCAACACTGACCAGAGTGCGGCTTCCCACAAATATCACACCTCGGTACCTCTTTCCTTGGTGGACCTGTCACTGAGACTGATGATCCAGAAGACCTAGTTGGAGGTGTCCATGTAGACTGTGTATTCCATCTACCGGAGTTAGGTCTTCCTCCACTTGATGAAAATCTAGATCCTTGTTTACTAAAACAACCAATTCCTCGTCTTATCTTTGAAAAGAAACCACCACCACCTCTATATCCACCACTACTTTGTCCCCTTCTAATAAAGTCTATGTATCTTTTCTTACTCTCAGACTGCTTATCAACATTAACTGACTCTTCTACACGTCTCACTGCTTCCACAAATTCCCTGAAGTTTTATCTATCTCTTTGACCAATGGCTGATACAGTGTGTCTAATCTCTGACCTTAATCCTTCTTGAAATCTTCTGCACTTTTCTACATCATTAGGAACAAGTTGCGGACAAAAATTTGCCGACCTTGTGAAATGTGCCTCATATTCACCAATTGTCATACTTCCTTATCTGATATTCTACAGTTGTCTTATTTTCTCACTCAGAAACATAGGTGGGTAATACTTAAGATGGAATTCATCAACAAAATCCTTCCAAGACAATACTGTGTCCCTCCTTTTATCTTCCACTCCACACCACCAGAGCTCTACATCACCTTTACACAAATAAACTACGTGATTGATTTGTCTTTCCTCAGATAACTCCATCAGACAGAACACTTTCTCTAACTGTCTCAACCATTCATCTTCCACTACAGGGTCCGTAGTTCCATTGAACTCAGTACCTCCAAGCTTCTTAACCAGCTCATAGGATCTCATCAGATCCTTACTGCTTGAGGTAGAAGCTAGCCTCTCCATCTTATACTTTTCCCTGGTCACAAGAAACATCCTATACATCCTTGATGCCTCATCCACATCATCACCACCACATGGACCCATCACCTGAGGATTAGGTCCAATGTGGCTCTCAGCTTGGTCCTCATGACTACGTCCTCTTCCTGCCATCTACAATAGTATAACAGAACACTTCCTGTTAGAAAATTGCAGTTAGAAGGAAAACACCCTAATCCTAATCCTATTGGTCTCTTATCATCCTCTGACCTTGACTTAGAGTAACTATGTACTCAACCTATGCTATGATACCAAATTAGTTGTCACGCCCCGACCCCACGATTACCACAAATCATGAGATTAGGGCATGACAGGAAGATTACATTTAATACAAAAACACCCTTAACTTTTTCTTTTCTCAATCACTTAAAATTAACCTAATAGCTTGAATAACATCAGATTGTAATATAACTGCGGAAGCAAACTTACTGTTTCTAAATCTTGAAAGATACCTCAGGGTTTAAACAACATATTACATCTTACTTGTAGAATATAAAGTGCAACAGTTAATTGAAAACTAAACTACATATTACATTTCATTCTCTCATTCTTTCTCTACCATACCACATGCCCAAGGATTGAGGGGAAAGGACTAAGAGACCTCTAACTAAATACGAAATACCTTCTAAGTACTTGGTTGATATGATCCTTCAACTTCCTCGTGCTGACGCTGACTTGAAAAATGTTTTAGTAGGTTGGTGAGCTAGTGGCTCAGTGAATAGAATTTCACCCAACCATCTCAGATAACTCATTTTATGATTATTAATTAGTATAAAATACAAGTTAATTCTATACTGAGCAGATCTAACCAATATAATTTAAATAACATGAGATATCAACATTTCATTAAGATAAAAATTGATGCAAAGTTGTAGATACAATTAATTAATAGAAAGTACTAAAATTTCATATAAAGGACAACTGCTGTGAAACTAACTCAAATCTTAGCTCTTTAACTCATAAGAAACTCTATGAACCTATATGAACATATTTTATATTTTCCCTAATCATATGCAGTGTACTCTACATATGAAGACTCGTAGCGAACTACGATCCCATCGTACAAGACTTAGACGACACCCTGGGATAGCTAAGTCTGACCGCTGTCCTGGTCTACTACAGGAAAATTGGCTCTCTAGCCTTGACACTCCTATGGTGCCGTAAACTGGACTCCTCCTCTAGGCTGAGTACACATGCGGAGGGTCTGAGACGCTCTGTGGGCCTCAACTTGGTACACTCTGTGGGTACCTCTGGGTTACCACCAGGATGTCCGGTTCATGTTGGGTAACCTTTCTTCTCTTAGGAGACTTCTTCAAGGGTTTTTTCTCCCAGCATGCTCTGTAGGTGTGTTCCGACCGCCGTATACTGGACACACTTCCAGGGTGGGTCGTTTCAAACCTAAGGTGCAGACCTCTCAAAGGGATTTTACAGTGTTAGGGCCCTTAATCTATTATTTTATTATTCTAGAAAAGCTCTTACTACATTACTTCTCTCTCTTACATATTCTTGGCTTTGGTATCTCTATGTTACCGAGTCTATTATTTGAAACTTATAAATACAACATGTGTATTATTTCTAACTGGTAGTGCAATATGCTCAATGTAACATCCCTGACCTGGGTTATGTGTTAACCCAAGATGATTTTCCTAATAAGGTTGAGTAGATGTTTAATCTTATCTTGTGAAAAGTAATTAGGACTCAAGAGGAACTTATATTCCATTTTGGTCCTTTTTGAATAATGTTGAAACATTATTTTGCTTGATTTGGACTAAAGTGCAAATTACCCAAGTAGAGGGGTTAAATTGAAAATTGTGCATGGAAATATGTTCCTCATGTGTTGAAGCATCATGAGAATGAAGATGATGTATAGGTATGGCTTGTGGTAGCCTGAATGCCAAGGAAGATCTGATAAAGCAATGTTTGTGCATTAAAACCTAGTTTTGGTGTAATGTGCAATTTACCCAAAACCTAGGGTTCAATATGCAAACTACCACTTAAATAAGGTCCCTAATGTTTCTTGGCATCATGTAGAGCAAATAAAATGAGAGGGGAGCCTCATTTGAATTAAGTTGGAGGAGAGAGAATCTTGATATTATAATAATCACGATTTAAGCCTAAGTGAAATGCTAATTCAATTTAATGCAAAAATAAATAAAATAATTGAAGGGCCTTCAACCAAAATTATAATGGTTGGATTCAGATGTGTGTGGATGACCTTGATCTATTCATGGATCACGAAATATCCCAAGGAGGTGAAAACTCCACTCACCATTATTATAAGAAAAAGAATTTCCACTCAAATATGGATATTCTTATTATAAAGGTTAAGGTGCTTAATTTCTTTTCCATTAATTCTTGGATAATGAAGGAGTTTTGCAAGGGAAAAGAGTTGTCTTCGTGGCCAAGGAGTTGAGTAGGAGTGGTGGAAATAATTTTGGAATAAAAGGAAATTAATTCCATTTTCTCTTTCCTTGAAATTTCTTATACATATCCCTTTTTCTACCCACTTAAGGATCTTTTCCTTGGAATTTCTTTTCTCTTTTTGCCTTGGCCGACCAAGAGGGAGCTCAGGAGTAGGAGAGGGACGACTCTAACCTGTTGGTAAGCTTTTGATCATCTTCCACCTTGGATTCATGGTGAAAACTCAAAATCAATGCTTGATTCTTGGTTTTCTTCACTCGTTTTCCAATCTTAGCCAACTTGTTCATCTAAAAGCTCAAGAACGGACCTTGGGAAGTTGCTAGAATTCCATACAAAATTATAACCGTGGATCTTGGAGCTTGGAGATCATATTTTGAGGTGGGTTTTATAACTCAAACCCTAAACGTTGATATTGCAATCCATTCTTCAATAATTGTTGATTATTTTTTTCGATTTGGTACTCTTTTGATTCATTGCTGAAATTCCCATGAAAAACGGCTGCTATTCTTGGATGCACAAAGAAATATGATGATGACATAATCTTAACACTTTTCCCAAGAAAATTATTAGGCCAAACGGTTTCAATAAGTTTCTCAAACGGTTTCCCAAACCGATTGGGAGCAAACAGTTTCAAACCGTTTAAGGGCAAACTGTTTCATCAAACCGAATGAGAGCAAACAGTTTCAAACCATTTGGAGGTGTTGACCAGGGTTGACCATTTGGATATTTTTTGATAATGATGTTGGTTAATGACCCACTAATTATAATTGATTAGTTCCAATTGGTTCATGAGTTGAAGGACAATCAATCACCAAACCCTAATTGGGTTAAGTGCTGATTTCTAGTTTGATTAATTTTGAACTTTGGGTTGATTGACCCAAACAGTTTCAAAACCATTTGGGAATCATCCAAATGGTCTCAAGACCGTTTGGGGGTCACCCAAGACCGTTTGGAGGTCCAGGGTTAAGTATGGTTGAGCAATTGAAGGTTCAAAGATACTAGGTTGAAATGTAATCAAATGTTGATTTATTGATCAATCTGATGATCCAAACCCTAATTGGAAGCCATGGATTTGGATGATGAGATGGGAAAACGGTCTCAAGACCGTTTGGAGATCATCCAAATGACCTCAAAACCGTTTGGGGGTTATTCAAGACCGTTTGAGGTCAGGTCATATCATATAATGATGATGGTTCATTGATTTCAATTGAATTGGTTCCACAATGTCAACCATTGATGGTTCCTCAGTTTCAAAACCCTAAGTGATGGTTTCTTGATTATCAACCCTAGTTCAATTGGGTTCAAAACCCTAAATTGAAGGTATAATTGAATGGTGATTCAATGGTTCATTTGATGAATACTTTAGTGGTTCAATTGATAGTTGGTTCATGGATTGGAACTTTGAATCGATTAAGTGTTGAAGTCCCTTTTTGGTCCATTCGGTTTTGAGAGGGTTTGGACCAAACAGTCTCAAGACCGTTTGAGACCAAACAGTCTCAAACCGTCTGGAGACTCAAGTTAATTCAGTTTCAAGATGTGTTGTCTAAACGGTTTCAAGTACTAACTTTGCTAAACGGTTTTCAAACCGTTTGAATCTAATTGGTCAAGACCGTTTGAAGTCTAAGTGGCCAAGGCCGTTTGAGGTCTAAGTGACCAAAACCTTTGAGGTTCAAATTATTTAAACCATTTGTACACCTTATATGTTCAAAGGTCAATTAGTTACTTGGTTAATAATGATGTAGATGATTGGTGATTATGAAAAGGTTAACCCTATCTATGTGTACTCAAGTGAAGAGTTAACCTAGATCAATCTTGGAGTATTTAACATCCTAAAGAGGATGAGAGAGGGAGAGAATGGGAGAGATGATTTCTTATTTAATAAGCCCTAATCCTCTCATTATTAATAAAGGTGTAATCAGGGTTTGATCCATAATATGAGATCATGAAATCCTCATTGAAAAGATTGATGTACCTTGAACCTAATTTAGGACAAGGCTATGTGAAACCCTAATTGAGGGCAAAGCTGAGTGAAACCATGATCTAGGGTGATGATGTAACCCTAACTTAGTGAAACAATGTAAGAAACCCTAATTTAATGGGAATTGTACATCCTAACCCTAATTTGGGTAATGAGGTATGAGAAACCCTACTTGGATGTGAATGGTAATCCTTAATCCCTAAAATGGGATAAAGGTGCATGGAACCCTAATAAAGGGTAGTGATACTAATGTTATGTGAAGCCCTATCACTGGGTGATGTGTTGTGAAACTTTAATAAAGTGCAATACTATGTGAAATTCATATAATTTATGAAAGATGTTAAGTGAATCCTAAAATTATATATATGGAGAATCCTATTCCTAATAATGGAATAGTGATTAATGTTTTGACAAATGTAACACCTAGAGAGGTTGATAATGGATATCCTTATATCAATAGTTCCTAACTCAAGGATGAGTCTATATTATTGGCAATGGTTGTATATTCTAAATGAGTGACTAATGACTAATACATTACATGATAAATGTGATGAACTGATGTATATAGTATTAGGATGGGGAATACCCTAATACAAGATAATTTGATGAATTCATGTAAGGTAAAGGTGTTGAGGGAAATGATACATCAAGATATGATAGATATCACATTCAACACCCCAATACTGATATACTTGATGTGCTTTAAGTCCAACATAATTGGATGAGTGACACATGAGATGTGTCATGTCATTGTTACATTGAGATGGTATCAAGATGTTATGGACCTTGTTGAATGTTGGCTAACATGCCCTATGAAAAGGTTAATCCAAACCTATAAACTATGATGTAATCATATTCTGATTAAGATGAGAGAGAAAGTCATACTTGGTGTTGATAATACATTCAATGATGAATGATGAGAATAAATAAGTATCAATATTGGCTTCTAGCTGTGAGAAGCAATGAAATAGGGCTGATCATTAAGAATATGATCTTAAGAGCCTAAGTGGTTATTTATGGAAAACCCTAATGGGGGTGCTGATATAAAAAGAGAAACCATGAACCCTAAAGAGGGAATAGTGGTATTACTTAGTGTTGTATGGTGCTGATATGAAAGAGAAACCATGAACCCTAAAGAGGGAATAGTGGTATTACTTAGTGTTGTATGGTGCTGATATGAAAGAGAAACCATGAACCCTAAAGAGGGAATCATGGTATTACTTAGTGTTGTATGGTGCTGATATGAAAGAGAAATCATGAACCCTAAAGAGGGAGTAGTGGTATTACTTAGTGTTGTATGGTGCTGATATGAAAGCATTATAATTGCTATCATGAATACTAATCATGCAGGAATGATGAGATGAGGAGTATAGCCAGGTATGGGCTATGATGCTCTATATTTTTGAGAAGGTTTTATAGGCTTTATAAGCCTTCATATGTTTTGATTGCTTAGTGAGAAGTAATATGAAAGTTTTTAAGCCTTGTGTGTATCATATGATGTTTTAATTATTGAGTTTTTTATGAGTTTTATATGCCATAATATGCCTTATTGCTTTAAGGGGGTAATAAGAAGTGATATGAGATTTGTGTTCTATGTGCAATGCTTTGTGTAACAAGAATCATTGAGCTTTGTGTATTATGTGCAATGCTTTGTGTAGCAAGAATTATAATGTCCTTGGTGAGATGACCTGAAGGTATTAAGTTACCTAATAAGTGGTAATAAGTATCCTATGATGAGATATGGGTTCAAATACCCAGATTCTATAATCATGGTGATGAACTTGTTAAGAAGTGGAAATGTACTTGATGAGTTGAGGGATTAAGATCCTAATACTTTGTGAAAGGAGTATGGCTACAGGCCATGACTCCACACAAATAATGTCAGGCAGTAGATATATGATCTAAGCCTGAAGAGAGTTAATGCTGTGGGAATGATTCCATAGTGAATAAATGTTATACATGTTCTTCATAATCCTTAATGGATAAGTGACATATTGCTCTATCAAGTTATAGCTGCAATGCTTTTAATAATAATACTGTTCTAATCTGTTAGACATTGAATTAAATACTGTCAAACAAATATGATTCCTCTATTCATATTTATCTTCTTTAGCTGCAATAACAATGTTTTTGGCGGAGAGTTATATCTCTCACTGGGGCAATTTACAATTGTCTCACCCCCGTGGGAACCACATTTTTAGGTGGATGCAGATGAGGAGGCAGGAATCCTTCAGTAGCAGAAGGACAGCAAGAACAGTAGCAGGGACAACAGTGAAGTCTCAGGTGGAGACACTGGCTGTTATGCCTTGTATAGATGTATATAGAGTCCTATGTGTTGTCTATGTACTCTCAGGTCCTCAAAGTAGTAGTTAGTGCTTTCGAGATTTTGGCTTAGTGCCTTGATATTTTACACTGTTTGTGTTTAGTTTAACAAGAGAAGTTGATGCTTGTAATTTTCAGAAAGAGATGATGCAGGACATGTACCTTTAAAATAGAATGTAAATGTGTTACTTTGGTTCTATGTGAGAAAGTTTTCCTTGAATGGATCTCTTGATAAAAAGGTTTTGATTTTTAGTGATTTTCGGTAATCCGCTGCTTAGTGAACGCTTCCGCATTAGTTAATCATGTTTTTGTGAGTTGTATGCCACAATTAAGTGGTATCAGAGCTCTAGGTTCACTGAGTCTATAGAGACATATGAGTAAGGTTGTAGAGTCTGTTCTAAGTGTCTTCTAGTTTATCTGATAGTATCTTCTACTCACATAGGAGAAGAAGAACTTGAAGATGTCTAGACCACATGAAGAACATGCTCCTGAGAGTAGCTGCTGCACCAGGAGAAGGTGCAAGAGACCAGAATAGGGAAGGTCCTGTACCTGAACAACCCCAGATTGATCCAGCCATGATAAAACCCAGCCCTCCATGCTTTATTTGACAAATTCCTGACAACCATGACACACATTGCAGACAGGATGCCACTACATGTACCTAGGGCACCAGTCCACCATGAGGGATATGGAGCCGGCAAGACTTTTGAGAGGCTTCGTCGAGTTGGAGCCATAGATTATGCTGGTACATCTGATCCAACAGATGTTGATTTGTGGCTGACAGAGTTGGAGAAGGCTTTCAGGATCCTTGATATTCCTGAAGCCAAAAAGGTGAGACATGTTGTGTACTTCCTAAAAGGGAGTGATGGTCATTGGTGGATGATAGAAGAAGATAAGAGACTAGGTGAAGAGATTGGATGGGAGGTATTCCGATGAGAATTCGTCAGTAGATACTTCCCTAAGACGTATCTAGATGATAAGATCTCTCAATTTGAGAGGATCAGACAAGGACAGATGAATGTTAGTGAATATGAAGCTAAGTTCATGGAACTGTTGCAGTTTTGTCCGCAAATGGTAGCCAGTGATGAGGAAAGAATTCAACATTTTGAGAAGGGTCTGAATGCTGAGTTAACCACCCATGTGTCTGCTTTAGAGAACAGGGAGATGTTTGCTACCTTTGTGGAGTCAGTAAGAAGGATAGAGAGGTCTGAAATCGAGAAACGACAGACCAGTGGCAAGAAGGTGTACACTCAGTTTCAAGGACAAAGATCTGAAAGTTTTAAGAAGCCAAGATTTTTTGCATCGGCAGCATCATCAAGATTCCATACCCAGACACAATGGACGCCGAGTAGGGGTAGGGATCGTAGTAGTGTTTCAAGTAGAGACTTCGATATAGCATCAACATCGGTGACTGGATCTCACAGGCATTTTGCACCCAGGATCTGTTACCAATGTAGACAACTGGGACTCTGGCAAAGGATTGTCCAGACAGAAATTCAATGATGACTCAACCTCAGGGGCAGAGTCAGCAAGGCTCACAAAGTAGGCAATTTTCTAGTAACAATAGAGGATGTGGACAGACGTCCCAGACAGGTCAGATGAAATAGTTTCATTCTGATATTTCATATCATGATTCTATGTGTTAAAATAAGAAAGTAGTTGTTTTTGAGTTTCCTTTGACTAGTCCTATAAGGAAATAAGGGAGATGAGAACTTACATCTTACTCAGTGTTCCTTAAAATGTTTTATAATCTTCCTTATCTATGTGTTAAAAGATGAGATATAAAAGTGATGCCTGAAGAATTTCAAGAATGAAAAATCCTGTGTGTATAATGATATGAAAAGTGAGGAATATGATAGCAAATAAAGTGCATACTACCTAATCTCAATACTTGTATACCCTGGCCATGTATATGATTATTATAAGATAAGACAAGTATGGAACTCTTAGATTGTTATCTTTCTGATTACTCTGATCAAGTAATCATTTTGAAACAATCTAGAGAGTATGATGAAATTAAATAGGAAGAGCTAAGTGAACTTTCCTACATAAATTGCTCAGTGAACTTTCTCAGTGAATTTTCTCAAATAAATTTCTCAATGAACTTTCTCAGTGAAATTGCTTAGTGAAACTTTCTCATGAAATTGCTCAGTGAATTTTCTCAAATAAATTTCTCGGTGAACTTTCTCAGTGAAATTTCTCAGTGAATTTTCCCAATAAAATTGCTCAGTGAACTTTCTAAGTGAACTTTCACAAATAAATTTCTCAGTGAACTTTCTTAGTGAATTTTCCCAAATAAATTTCTCAGTGATCTTTTCCAATTAAAGTGCTAAGTGAACTTTCCCAAACAAATAAAGGATTGCTGAGTGAGTTACCTCTGTTAGATAAATATGTTTGTCTTTTGGTAAATATTCTTGGGTGATGATAGAAGTATGTTCTCATATGCTTCTTCCTTTCAATAATATGGACATCATATGTTAGGGGTTTATGCTCTGCATAAACATAAATATTGAAAAGGTTGAATTAATGAAAGGAACTTTGTGTGGATTACATATCCATGATATCTTCATGATATTAAGATATTATGTGGAAACTTGAGGGTATGATAAATGAATAAATCTGTTCCTTCTTTTCCTGGGATTTCGGGGACGAAATCCTTGTTAGGGGTTTATAATTTGTAACATCCCTGACCTGGGTTATGTGTTAACCCTAGATGATTTGCCTAATAAGGTTGAGTAGATGTTTAATCTTATCTTGTGAAAAGTAATTAGGACTCAAGAGGAACTTATATTCCATTTTGGTCCTTTTTGAATAATGTTGAAACATTATTTTGCTTGATTTGGACTAAAGTGCAAATTACCCAAGTAGAGGGGTTAAATTGCAAATTGTGCATGGCAATATGTTCCTCATGTGTTTAAGCATCATGAGAATGAGTATGATGCATAGGTATGGCTTGTGGTAGCCTGAATGCCAAGGAAGAGCTGATAAAGCAATGCTTGTGCATTAAAACCTAGTTTTGGTGTAATGTGCAATTTACCCAAAACCTAGGGTTCAATATGAAAACTACCACTTAAATAAGGTCCCTAAAGTTTCTTGGAATCATGTAGAGCAAAGAAAATGAGAGGGGTGTCTCATTTGAATTAAGTTGGAGGAGAGAGAATCTTGATATTAAAATAATCATGATTTAAGCCTACGTGAAACCCTAATTCAATTTAATGCAAAAATAAATAAAATAATTGAAGGGCCTTCAACCAAAATTAGAATGGTTGGATTCATATGTGTGTGGATTACCTTGAGATATACAATGATCACGAAATATCCCAAGGAGGTGAAAACTCCACTCACAATTATTATAAGAAAAAGAATTTCCACTAAAATATGGATACTTATTATAAAGGTTAAGGTGCTTAATTTCTTTTCCACTAATTCTTGGATAATGAAGGGGTTTTTCAAGGGAAAAGAGTTGGCTTCGTGGTCAAGGAGTTGAGGAGGAGTGGTGGAAATAATTTTGGAACAAAAGGAAATTAATTCCATTTTCTCTTTCCTTGAAATTTCTTATACATATCCCTTTTTCTACCCACTTAAGGATCTTTTCCTTGGAATTTCTTTTCTCTTTTTGCCTTGGCCAACCACGAGGGAGATCAAGAGAAGGAGAGGGACGACTCTAACCTGTTGGTAAGCTTTTTATCACCTTCCACCTTGGATTCATGGTGAAAACTCAAAATCAATGCTTGATTCTTGGTTTTCTTCACTCGATTTCCAATCTTAGCCAACTTGTTCATCTAAAAGCTCAAGAACAGACCTTGGGCAGTTGCTAGAATTCCATCCACCATTATAGACGTGGATCTTGGAGCTTGGAGATCAGATTTTGAGGTGGGTTTTATAACTCAAACCCTAAACGTTGATATTGCAATCCATTCTTCAATAATTTTTGATTATTTTCTTCTATTTGGTACTCTTTTGATTCATTGCTGAAATTCCCATGAAAAATGGCTTCTGTTCTTGGATGCACGAAGGAATATGATGATGACATCATCTTGACACTTTTCCCAAGAAAATTATTAGGCCAAACGGTTTCAATAAGTTTCTCAAACGGTTTCCCAAACCGATTGGGAGCAAACAGTTTCAAACCGTTTAAGGGCAAACAGTTTCATCAAACCGAATGAGAGCAAACAGTTTCAAACCATTTGGAGGTGTTGAAAAGGGTTGACCATTTGGAGATTTGTTGATAATGATGTTGGTTAATGACCCACTAATTATAATTGATTAGTTCCAATTGGTTCATGAGTTGAAGGACAGTCAATCACCAAACCCTAATCGGGTTAAGTGCTGATTTCTAGTTTGATTAATTTTGAACTTTGGGTTGATTGACCCAAACGGTTTCAAAACCATTTGGGAATCATCCAAACGGTCTCAATACCATTTGGGGGTCACCCAAGACTGTTTGGAGGTCCAGGGTTAAGTATGGTTGAGCAATTGAAGGTTCAAATATACTAGGTTGAAATGTAATCAAATGCTGATTTATTGATCAATCCAATGATCCAAACCCTAATTGGAAGCCATGGATTTGGATGATGAGATGGGAAAACGGTCTCCAGACCATTTGGAGATCATCCAAATGACCTCAAGACCGTTTGGGGGTCATTCAAGACCGTTTGAGGTCAGGTCATATCATATAATGATGATGGTTCATTGATTTCAATTGAATTGGTTCCACAATGTCAACCATTAATGGTTCCTCAGTTTCAAAACCCTAAGTGATGGTTTCTTGATTATCAACCCTAGTTCAATTGGGTTCAAAACCCTAAATTGAAGGTAAAATTGAATGGGGATTCAGTGGTTCATTTGATGAATACTTTAGTGGTTCAATTGATAGTTGGTTCATGGATTGGAACTTTGAATCGATTAAGTGTTGAAGTCCCTTTTTGGTCCATTCAGTTTTGAGAGGGTTTAGACCAAACGGTCTCAAGACCGTTTAAGACCAAACGGTCTCAAACCGTTTGGAGACTCAAGTTAATTCGGTTTCAAGATGTGTTGTCTAAACGGTTTCAAGTACTAACTTTGCTAAATGGTTTTCAAACCGTTTGAATCTAATTGGTCAAGACCGTTTGAGGTCTAAGTGACCAAGAGTGTTTGAGGTCTAAGTGACCAAAACCTTTGAGGTTCAAATTAGTTAAACCATTTGTACACCTTATATGTTGAAAGGTCAATTAGTTACTTGGTTAATAATGATGTAGATGAATGGTGATTATGAAAAGGTTAACCCTATCTATGTGTACTCAAGTGAAGAGTTAACCTAGATCAATCTTGGAGTATTTAACATCCTAAAGAGGATGAGATAGGGAGAGATGATTGCTTACTTCATAAGCCCTAATCCTCTCATTATGAATAAAGGTGTAATCAGGGTTTGATCCATAATATGAGATCATGAAATCCTCATTGAAAAGATTGATGTACCTTGAACCTAATTTAGGACAAGGCTATTTGAAACCCTAATTGAGGGAAAAGCTGAGTGAAACCATGATCTAGGGTGATGATGTAACTCTAACTTAGTGTAACAATGTAAGAAACCCTAATTTAATGGGAATTGTACATCCTAACCCTAATGTGGGTAATGAGGTATGAGAAACCCTACTTGTATGTGAATGGTAATCCTTAATCCCTAAAATGGGATAAAGGTGCATGGAACCCTAATAAAGGGTAGTTCTACTAATGTTATGTGAAGCCCTATCACTGGGTGATGTGTTGTGAAACTTTAATAAAGAGCAATACTATGTGAAATTCATATAATTTATGAAAGATGCTATGTGAATCCTCAAATTATATATATGGAGAATCCTATTCCTAATAATGGAATAGTGATTAATGTTTTGACAAATGTAACACCTAGATAGGTTGATAATGGATATCCTTATATCAATAGTTCCTAACTCAAGGATGAGTCTATGTTATTGGAAATGGTTGTATATTCTAAGTGAGTGACTAATGACCAACACATTACATGATAAATGTGATGAACTAATGTATATAATATTAGGATGGGGAATACCCTAATACAAGCTAAGTGGATGAATTCATGTAAGGTAAAGGTGTTGAGGGAAATGATACATCAAGATATGATAGATATCACATTCAACACCCCAATAATGATATACTTGATGTGCTTTAAGTCCAACATAATTGGATGAGTGACACATGAGATGTGTCATGTCATTATTACATTGAGATGGTATCAAAATGTTATGGACCTTGTCGAATGTAGGCTAACATGCCCTATGAAAAGGTTAATTCAAACGTATAAACTATGATGTAATCATATTCTGAGTAAGATAAGAGAGAAACTCATACTTGGTGTTGATAATACATTCAATGATGAATGATGAGAATAAATAAGTACGTTTGAATACTTATGATATCAATATTGGCTTCTAGCTGTGAGAAGCAATGAAATAGGGCTGATCATTAATAATATGATCTTAAGAGCCTAAGTGGTTATTTATGGAAAACCATAATGGAGGGTGCTGATATAAAAAGAGAAACCATGAACCCTAAAGAGGGAATAGTGGTATTACTTAGTGTTGTATGGTGCTGATATGAAAGAGAAACCATGAACCCTAAAGAGGGAATAGTGGTATTACTTAGTGTTGTATGGTGCTGATATGAAAGAGAAACCATGACCCTAAAGAGGGAATGGTGGTATTACTTAGTGTTGTATGGTGTTGATATGAAAGAGAAATCATGAACCCTAAAGAGGGAGTAGTGGTATTACTTAGTGTTGTATGGTGCTGATATGAAAGCATTATAATTGCTATCATGAATACTAATCATGCAGGAATGATGAGATGAGGAGTATAGCCAGGTATGGGCTATGATGCTCTGTATTTTTGAGAATGTTTTATAGGCTTTATAAGCCTTCATATGTTTTGATTTCTCAGTGAGAAGTAATCTGAAAATTTATGAGCCTTGTGTGTGTCATATGATGTTTTAATTGTTGAGTTTGTTTATGAGTTTTATAAGACATAATATGCCTTATTGCTTTAAGGGGGTAATAAGAAGTGATATGAGCTTTGTGTTCTATGTGCAATGCTTTGTGTAACAAGAATCATTGAGCTTTGTGTATTATGTGCAATGCTTTGTGTAGCAAGAATTATAATGTCCTTGGTCAGATGACCTGAAGGTATTAAGTTACCTAATAAGTGGTAATAAGTATCCTATGATGAGATATGGGTTCAAATACCCAGATTCTATAATCATGATGATGAACTTGTTAAGAAGTTGAAATGTACTTGATGAGTTGAGGGATTAAGATCCCAATACTTTGTGAAAAGAGTATGGCTATAGGCCATGACTCCACAAAAACAATGCCAGGCAGTAGATATATGATCTAAGCCTGAAGAGAGTTAATGCTGTGGGAATTATTCTATAGTGAATAAATGTTATACATGTTCTTCATATTCCTTAATGGATAAGTGACATATTTCTCTATCAAGTTATAGCTGCAATGCTTTTAATAATAATAATGTTCTAATCTGTTAGACATTGAATTAACTGATGTCTAACAAATATGATTCCTCTGTTCATATTTATCTTCTTTAGCTGCAATAACAATGTTTTCGGTAGAGAGTTATATCTCTCACTGGGGCAATTTACAATTGTCTCACCCCCGTGGGAACTACATTTTTAGGTGGACCCGGATGAGGAGGCAGGAATCCTTCAGTAGGAGAAGGACAACAACAGCAGTAGCAGGGACATCAGTGAAGTCTCAGGTGGAGACACTGGCTGTTATGCCTTGTATAGATGTATATAGAGTCCTATGTGTTGTCTCTGTACTCTCAAGTCTTCGGAGTAGTAGTTAGTGCTTTCGAGATTTTGGCTTAGTGCCTCGAGATTTTACACTATTTGTGTTTAGTTTAACAAGAGCAGTTGATGCTTGTAATTTTTAGAAAGAGATGATGCAAGGCATGTATATTTAAACCAGAATGTAAATGTGTTACTTTGGTTCTATGTGAGAAAGTTTTCCTTGAATGGATCTCTTCGTAAAAAGGTTTTAATTTTTATTGATTTTCGGTAATCCGCTGCTTAGTGAACGCTTCCTCATCAGTTAATCATGTTTTTGTGAGTTGTATGCCACACTCAAACATGGTAATTTATTGAGAAATCAACATATTGTACTTGCAGGTAGATTTAAATAAATAGAATACTTGTCAACTTGGCACATACATACTGAAATCACGGAATTAAACATCTTAATATACTGATAAGGGTTGATTATTCAACATATGAAAAATCATCAGTAGCACTTGTAAATTATCTGAAATTCCTCGATAATCGTACACACCAACCTAAATTATGAGTTGTGCATCACATAACTCAATTAAAGATTAATTTACTTTTCATGGAAAGATTTAATATATAAACATGCGCATCAACCCTAATCTTAAATTATGCATCACATAACTTGATTAAGTTTATAATTACTCATCATGACATGAATTATTAATATTAATTGAAATTTCAAATGATTTCTTGAGTTGAGCATCTCATAACTCAAATAAGAGTTAAATTATTATCATGGCATGAATTATTATTAATAATTGGGAATTTCCAAAAATATCTTCGAGAAGTGTGTCAATTTGAGTAGATATTAAATCATTCAAATTAAATATGACTTAAAGCGTGCAACTAGGTTTTCTTTGAATATTTATCATATTGTCTCATTTCTTTATAATCATGGATCAATTGAATTACTAAAATTGTGCAGCCTGGGTTTATACCCAAACTGTCCAGTTACTGGTTGTGTGCTACTGGTTTCAACATTTAACAGAGTAAATTGGGTTTCGATCAATCGTGTAATTTCACTAAATCGCGTCACACATATCCGTCAACTAATTATCGTCAAGAAAGCGTTAATAATTTAAACGTGCAAATTAGGAGTTGAGCAGTGCCGGCACTGCCCGACACATGTGGGCAAATAACACTGCTTTTAACTGAAACTTCGGATTATTCAAGTTAAATCATACAAATGGGACGCACAATGATTCCAAATGTCCAAATTCCACTGGGAACACGTCCACACGGCTATTTCCGGACGTTAGCAGGTCATCTTCAACCTCCGGACAACCCTGGTTTCAAATGTGCACATCACACAGTCCCATTTTTTGAGTTTCGCTCGACGTTCCTTTGAACTTGGACCTCAAGGATGGGTTCTAAGCTTCGTTCCTCGATGCTTCCTCGCACCCAAGATGGCTAATCGGCCAAAAATGCAGCTGCTGCTGCTTGGGCAAGGTGGGGCACCACCCTACTGATTTGGGGCATCCATGGAGCGAGGAAGGAGAAAGAGGGGGCAGGTGCTGCGGATTCTTGCTCGAGGCACTAGGCCGAGCTCAAGGCGTCACTTATGAGGTGTTGGACGCACCCTACAGCTGGCCAGATGCTATTGGCCGCAGGTACAAGGGGCGCCGCCCTAACTGGTGGTTATGGCTGCGGTTGGGTGAGGTTGGAGGAAGGAAGAAGAAAGGGTGAAGGAAGGTGCTGCTGAATCGGAGCCAAGGAGCCAAGAATCGCCCCTTAGCTCTCCCTCTCTGTTGCTCTCTGACGGACTGGATGGGTGCTACTATTCAAGCAGTCATTCTGTTCTATCGGGGAAGAAGGGATAAGGGTGAAAGGGAAAAGGGAAATAAATAGCTAATTACTGGAAAAATTGCATCCAAGCCCAAGAAACCTAAAAATGTCATAACTATTGACTCGAGGGTCCAAATTGCATGATTTCTTTTGCAAACTTTCAAGCACAAAATCCTCCACAAACTCAAGGCAAGAAATCATGTTAATTAAACGATAACACTAGATCAAAGAACTAATTGCATCTATGAGTACTTAACTTAACTTAATCAACTAAATGATGCACTAAGCACTGTGCTTACTTAACTTAATCATCTTAATAATGTTGTGATCATTGAACTTACTAATTAGCTTTGGATTGGGTCATAACAGTAACCCAATACACTAGATGACAAAAGTGGTTAGGTGGTTAATACCCTAGAACATGTGATGGCCAATACACTAAAGTATGGTGTGGCCAATATCTTCAAGTGAGGTGAGGATGTTACGCCCATGTATGGTAAAGGTGATATACCATATGATTGGTAAGGATGATACCTTGATGAGTAAGCGTGTGAGGGATATGATGATGCCTAGCTCGATATACACCTAACCCAATACATGTGTTCAACTTGACATACATGATTCAACCTGATACATCTTGTAAAGGTGAGGGTAAGACACTCTTAGGAGTGATGAGTGTAACACCAAGTAATGGTGTGATTAATACCTTGATAGGTGAACCACCTAAAGAGGTTGATAATGGTCAACTCTATATCAACAATGCCTTAATCTGAGATGAGTCCATATCACTTGATGATAGTTGGGTAATTCAAGTATGTGACTAATTGCCAATACACTACATGACAAATGTGATGAGTTAGTACATAAAGTATTAGTATGGGAAATACCCTAATACAAGATTAGTTGATGAACTTAAGTAAGTCAAAATGATGAGGGAAATGATACACCAAGGCATGATAAATATCACATCTAGCACTTCAAGGTTGATACACCTTGATGCACCTCAAATCCAATATACCTGGATGAGTAACACATGAAGTGTGTCATGTCAATTGTTTCATTAAGATGTAATGAGTTTAATGCACTTTGATAAGTGTAGGCTAACATACCTTGAGAAAGGGTTAAGCCAAGTTAATAAAATATGATGTAATCAATATCCTAGTGAGGATGCGAGAGAAACCCATACTCTATGTTGATAACAATTTAATGATAAATGATGAGAATAAATAAGTATGATTGAATACTTATGATATCAATATATTCTCCTAGAAGTGTGGAGCAATGGATTAGGGTTTGGATTGATAATATGAACTTGAAACCTTATTCAGATATAAAAGGAAACCCTAATCCTAATAATAGAATGGTTGTATTTCTCTTATTGCATAAGCCTTATGAGACATGTTAAATACTTGTATAACAAGTATAATGTTTATTTGGTCTGATGACCTAAAAGATATTTGTTGCCTAGTGAGAGGTGACAAGATGTTTAATGAGCCTTGTGAGCCATGTGAATAGTTGTTTCCTAGTGATAGGTGACAAGATGTTTAATGGGCCTTGTGAGCCATGTGAATAGTTGTTGCCTAATGAGATGTGACAAGATGTTTAAATGGGCCTTGTGAACCATGAGAAATACGTGTGCAACAAGTGTGATATATACCTTGGTCTGAGGACCTAGAGGTAACAATTACCTGTTACAGAGGTAACAATGTTCAGTGATGATCTAAGGGTTTGAATAATCGGATCCAGTAATCATGATGATGATGATGTTAAGGGATGAGAATTCCCAATAATGTGATAAGGGACTGAGATCCTAAGTGTTATGTATCTAAATGTGTTCCAAAGATTAGAAAAGTACGTGATAGATGTATTACACCTTTCTTTGTAGCATTTGTTTATGATTGATGCTTATAACTTATTTGATGCTAAAAGAATATTGTAATGCACTTAATATATCATTAGGAACCATAAAATGTAGTTGCCCTGGCCATAGATCCATCAATGTCAAAATTTACTGAAATGGTGAAATGGGTTTTTCCCACGAGATTACCTGGAGCACATATTTTTGAATATGCGGGGGCGTGAGCTTGGATGGACATATGTTGACCGATCCCCTTACATCCACGATCTTGGGGATTATCTATATGCCATATCTTGGCACGAGTGCAACTACGGTCCTAGACTTAGTAATGAGCACGGTGAACTGGCCCGTGGCTCAAAGTATGGCTATATGCCATAACTCAATAATTTTATAACTGGGGAAGGTTTTTGGTCTGTTTTCCCCTAAGGGAGTGCATGCTGCGACTGTAACTCTAAGAGAAGATGCCACTATACCCTGGCATGCTTTTTTTGCAGTTTGACACATGATGTCACTGCCAGTTGTCTCGTACTGACCGAGACGGGTGAAGTCTTCACAACTGGATCTGTCATTGACCTTGTATGGTACTGACTTTTGAGAAGTTTGTGGTCGGTTGGATCATGAACGATATACTTTGTCTCCTCATGGCATAAGTGTGATTGTAAATATGTAATTAGCCATGTAGCATATTTGCTTAAGGATCAAATGCGGAAAACATTGGTTGATGTACACTTTGTTTATACATCTTAATTGGATAAATGTTATACATGTTTCTTTATATTCCTTGTAAAGTGAATAGATGATTTATTTCTCTATAATAGACAGCTGCATTACTTTAAGAGAAGAGATTAATCTGTTCTGCTTATAACAGTCATTAATCCTACTTGTTAATATAAAATAACCTCTGCTCAGTTTTATACTGCTTACATGTGATAATAATATTGTTGGCAGAGAGTTATATCTCTCGCTGGGACAATTGTCTCACCCCGTAGCATCCACATTTTTTTAGGTGGACATGCACGAGGGGGTAGAGACCGTACTGCAGAGGAAGAAATACAATCGGAGGGGTAGTAGTAACAACTCAGGTTGAGTGTATTGTCTGTCATGTCTTATAGATAGAAGTCCTATATGTCGTCTCTGTACTCTCAGGTCCTTGGAGTCAGTACGTAAAGATTTTATGACCAATCTAAGATTTTGGCTTATATGCCTTGAGGTTTTATGTTGCTTCGGTATATGTTTTGACAAAATAACCGTTATATGTTATCCTCGATATGAGATGGTACAATGTATGTACAATATGAACCCTGATGTATCTAAAGTTTTGGCTCTTTCATTAAGAGTTTCCTAGAAGAGGTTCTCGTTGCAAAATGGTTTTAATTTTTTAGTGATTTTGTTAATCCGCTGCTTATGGTTATTCCACAATTATTTACTGGTGATGGCTTGCTTTGATATCGGGTCGTCACACTATCACACTCCTATGTTTTGTATTTTGATGTAATATCATCTTTTTCTTTTATTTGTTATTTGAGAAATTCAATAAATAGTGCTAACTTCAATATTCCATAACAATTAATACATAAGTAATGAAATTATGCAAAAATACTAGTTGGAATCAGAAAATTATTCTCTACTTGACAAATATATTTTATAATTATTTCCATTATAATAAGAATAGTTAATCTAGGGTTTATAATAAGAACACTAATTAATGATTTGTATTAAAAAAACATGTTAGGTGAACAAAAATCCTAACTTGGATCTAGGGTTTGGACTTTACAAAGTTGACAAACATATTTGAGGTATGTTGCATCTCCAAATAATATTTAATATTTTTTATTTCTCTCTCTTTATGTATGATGCATTTTCATATCATATTTAAGCAATTGATTTTTTTCCCTCTCTTGAGCCTCTTTGGGGTATTTTGGTGATGAATATGATCTTTCTTGGCTTGATAACCTATTTGAGTCTAATCTTAATGAATTCTTGATCTTGATTTATGTTGGACTATAAAAATTATACTTTGCTTCATGGTGAAAACCTAAATGTGGTATTGAACCAAGATGTTCTTTACTGTGATATGGAACCCCAAATTTGCCCACTTTTGTTGTGGATATTTCATATGGTTCATTTATGTGATGGAAATATTATGAATTCTATTTATATGAATAAACTTTCACTTGCCTCTATACTTTGCATGATTTGTGATCAGTAGCCTTAGGGACATATAAGTGCAGTGGTTTTATGGCGTTGAGTGTCTTTTATTTTTGGGATGAAGTTTATGTGCCCCATACCATGTGTTATGTGCCCATGATATTATGGGATGGAGGTTATGTGCCCACTTTATAATTGAAGTTTGGTTATGTTCCTTACTCCATCATGTTTTAAGGTTATGAACAGTAGATGTCATTATTATTTATATTTCACTAGTACTATGTTTATCTCATGTGCATGCAGTTGATGATTATTGTTAATGTGTTGTGCACTCTAATTCTTTATGTGTGATTTTGTGGCACAACTTATTTTTCTATTAATGATAACATAACCATTAATTATCATCTGATTTGAAATTCTTATTCTTTTGACATCCTTTTGGAAATTACTTTCCTCTTCTATGGGAAGCCTTGTTATATTTTGTGGGCTTTTTCGTAATGTTGTAGAATCCCCAATTAATATGCTCATACAGGCTTTTATGCTGATAATTTTCATCTTTGTCTTCTCTTGTGGGGTATGCTTTCAACTTCTAGGTATAGAGCAAGGAGGAGAAAACCAAGGTTGACTAGGAAAACTTCAAGAGTAGTTGAACCTTCTTGGGAGATAGATCCGAGGTGGTTAGACAACCATCTATTGATACTATGCTATAGTTTAGTTTCCTTTTATATCACCCTTCCTAGTGAAGGATGATAATATAAACAAGCATTGTAATAGTTAGATCTTTTATATTCTGTTGCTACATTTGGTATCTTAAAACATACTTTTGAATAAATTGGATTATCATCCCTTCGTAAAAATTTGGTTGTGTGTTTTGCATGTGGGATGTTTCCTTTTGTTTGATTTAGTAAGTTAGTGGATCTTCTCTCGAGTCTCACTCACAATTGTGGCATTCAAGAGTTAGTTATGACTATCATACTAAGGTCCATGAATCACTCTCAATATGGGTCTGTCCATTACACTTGTTCTCTAATAAGTGCATATGTGTCTAACTTGGTATCCAATACATATGACCCATGAAGAATGGTCATCAGTCACCATGCATACTAGTCTCACATGTATTATTATTGTCCAATCCTCAATAATATTTAACTAGGGACATTTAATAATATTGTTCTTAGCATCCATTAGGATTTCATGTTCAAGTCACGTACATGAAGTCCCATGGATTTGAATCAATCACTTTAAGGATATTTATTATGTGCACTAATACCACATTAATAAAACATGAATCAATAAATTAGAAATGCCTTTAATATCCCTTTAGCCATCATCTAATGATTGGATTTTAAGGCATATACACCAACATATGAATCCATATAAAGTTGTGGGGCCTGATGGAGTTAATATGTTATTCTTGTAAGAAAATTTTGTTGGTATGTATGCCCAAAGAGCCAATCATATGATGATTGTGATGACATATCTTGTAAATTATTTAATTAATAATAAAGGCAATCTTCAATTTATTTTGTTTTATTTAATTATGAGATAATGATGAAACATAATAAATGTCTAAAGAAGGATATTACTCAATGACCTATGTGTTTGGGTTGAAGACCTAAACGATGAGATCATATGGATGTCAATAGTATATGCATTCTTGTTATGTCCCTAGTCATATGTTATTATGGAAGGCTAATAGATAGATATAACACATAAGACTAGTTTGATGACATAATCTCATCATTCATGCCCACATAGATACTTGTTAGAGAAGAGTGTATCAAACAGACCCACCTTGAGAGTGACACATGGTGACCATGATTGGTAGTCGGAGTCATTTCTCATAGTGATGGTGGTGATTGTGGTTCTTAGAACGAAAATCACTACACTAATCACATGTCGTTCGGTGTACTTTGACATCATCCACTGTGATCTTTAATAAGGGTTGCCATTAAGTTGGTGCTCAGGTGCACTGTGACACATAGGGATGACTGGGAGTGATACAAATGGGATTTGTCCCTCCTACATGAGTTTGATATCCTGGCCACTTGATAAGTGAGACTGAAAAGAGCATGGCCATACTACTATGAGTCAATATTTGATATTGAGCTTACACATATCTCAGACAGTCTACTCTAGGTCAAGGAACATGGATTGAATATTGAAGGGGATGATGATTCCATGCCTCTAGTTCAATCTAGATATTGGAGACAAAGGAACTATATAATCACTGTAACACCAATCACAGACTGTAAGTTAAGTTGTTCTCCAAATTCTCCAATTACTTGGGTAACAATGAAGTCTTAATAGATACCAATCATTGCTTGTGAAATCATAATAAGATTCTGGATATCTCTGTCAACGTAATTTGGATCCTACCGGGTCACACACATAGGATGTGATTGGAATAAGAGTATAATTGTGGACGTGATTGGAAATATTCTAAATAAAATTGATTACTAAAATGCTTAAGTAATCTACTAGAATAATATTAAAATATAATATAAGTTAATTGGTTAAAATATTAAGCCAGTTAATTAGATTCCTTTGTTAAGTTAGCATCTGATCTGGAGCAATTGAATAGAATAGGACGATGAAGATTAGTTAACCAATAAATATGATTAATTGGTTAATTAATTAATTCTAGAATATTCTTTTGATAGTCCATGAGTGACTCATTTTAAACGCAACCACAACCTTTTGTTTTCCTAGGGGTTTTGGGAAATCCTATTTTCTTTCCTCTACTATTTATAGGGGCATGAAATGTGGCTTTTAGGATATGCTTAGACATGTTTTTGTACATGAACCCTAGTGATCATCATACCCAAGCAAGAGATAAGGAGAGGAACTGACACTAGCACGTTGTCAAATAGAAGGCTACTCCTTCTCGCCAGCTTAAGAAGGGCGATGTGGAGTTCTATTCGATCTGCATGGATGAAGTAGAGACGCAAACACTGAGTTACCTATTTTCATAGGGTGGACAAGGACCACCTATGCGTGCGAGGAGAGACACACATCACCGTGTTAAGGGATGTTACCAGACTTGCTCCACGATGAGGTATATCTTGTGTGCCCTCTTTTCAAATACATTGTTATAGATGAGATCTACTAGTAGGGTATGTGGATAATTTTATTATTATTTCCGTTGTGCCAGTCGCCTCCATAAAACCCAACAAAACTAGGAGGTGGTGAGTAACTTAGTGGTTAACACTATCTGTATGGCTATCTAAGGTCAACCCTGACCAGTGAAATGTATACTTCTACCATTGTTATGATTCTGAAGCTATTTTGGAACATACTTGAACCTAGGCATATTTGTGAAACCTCCCTTCATCTAGGACCCTATTCGATTTTATTATAATAACTAGTACCTATTTTCTAGTTCAAAATACATTAGGAACAATGTTAGTCAAAAAGTATCATGTATTCATAAATACCCTTTAAAATGATATTTTGAAGGATAAATAACCATGATGCATTCAAAAATAAGATTTGAGGTGGGAAAATACCAAATTATAGGCTTGCGTCCAAATTGATATCCTAAATATTATTAGGGGCATAATATGAAATAAATCAAATTAATATGTAATATTGTGTCATAATTAATTTATCAAGATAAGTAAATATACTAAATATATGTGTAATATACAATTAATTAAATCTACCATTATACATCTTCAAAACATAAAATTGATGCAAAATTTGGGTTCCTCCCTTCCTTGATTGCATACATACCAGATTTCATATCAATAGGACATTGTTTGCACTTCCATTTAAATGATTGAATAATAAGCTTGTATTTGTCATTAATGCCTTTACAAGATAAGCAAACCTAGGTTTAGTTTCATTTAATCTTTCTCCCTATAACACCTCCTTTCTTCTACTAGCTACATGCATGACTCTATCTTAGTCACACTTCTTGCATCGAGACCATAGTTGGGGACTACCATTTAGTGAATACTCGATGATCGATTCTTCCTCTCTTTCCTTTTCTTCACTTCCTCTTCCTTAGGATACTGCCTCTCTTCCCAATTAATTTTCCCTAATCTGGATAGCCGCATGATCCCTAGCCAGGAACTGGTGTGACAATGTTGAGTTTGTGGCAATCACCCTTCACCATTGTCATCCCTACCAACCTCCAACATCAACCAGACTTCATATAGTCTCCCCCCATCACTTGGATGCTCTCTTCTTTCTTATCCCTAGTGTCCTTTCAATTGACACAACCCTACAACCAGAGGAGCAAGACCAATGGGCAAATCTCTATCAAGTCATCGACCCCTAAGTTTTGACACATCACCACCCAGGGCCATTGGCCATCTCCTCCTTTAGCCTAGTTGTCACTTCCCACAACACAAGCTCCACCCAGTCACCTCGCCTCCTCTTCCTTTCCTTTCTTCTTCCCATAGTGCAAGGAACCCCTCCTTCCTAGTTTCCTACCATCAAAACTTTGCTGATGAGGTTTAGTACAATCTCGAGTCTTTGTTGTGTGGCGAAACTACTATGGACTCCTCCAGCCAGAGATCAACAAAATGTCGATGCTAGACCTCTTGATTTCCACCATCGCACATAAATGACTGGCCACTATATCCTTCCTATCCTCTTCTTCTTCCTCCCCTCACCATCTCAATATCCATAAAAACCATAGTAACATGTTTTCTTCTCTAATCTTGCATCCAACCACATAGTTGTAAGACTCTTCCTTTCTTCTTCATCTGACCGTCCTTGATGCACTAAGAGTTAGTAACTTTTTATAGGCTATTTTCTCATTTATTTCACGTATATTGTTCATTTTGATGTTATTTATGCATTTCTTATCACCATTAGCCTGTAAAACACTATTGCATCAATTATTAAGTATTTTTAATGAATTATGTTAAATTATCAATTTTTATTTAGACTTATGTTGGGTTTTCCTCATTTTAGGAAATTTAAGCACTTCTAGTACAACTCGGTACCGTCGACTTTGGAGTCACTGGTATCGACTTTCTGTAAAAATCCAACAGGGAAGACAAAAAAACCTTCGGGCCACCGACTTATTAGTCAGTGGTATCGACAGTGTCTCGGTGCCATCAACTTTTGGTGTCCATGGTATAGACTTTTTCACCCACAACAAGTCAAATACAACTCAGTGCTATCGATATACAAGTCAGTAGTACTAACACTTATCTAGGTTTTAAGCCAGCCAACAACTCATTGCCACCAAAATTCTTGTTAGTGGTACCAAAATTTTGCAATCAATGCAGATTGAATATTGAGAAAGATCTGATGGTTGAGCTTAATGATGGCTAGAGCCTCACTTATGACCTAAGGGGGAGTTCAGTTAGACCTAGAAATCACGTTCTATTCTATTGCAAGTGATCACAGAACCAAGAGAAGATGATATGAAGGATACAACCACATCTCAGATGATTGGGGCACCTGTGAAGAGAAGATTTATAGTCGGGACATTGTACATCACAATGTTATCTAGAGGGGATCTTCCAGACCCGTTCCTCTAGGTTTTTTCATTAGATTTTCTTATGTTTATCTCATTTTCTCTCTCTCTCTTCCTCTATGATTTTGTTGGTAGAAAGCATGTGGGGTTAATCTCCTTGATCCTTAGGGCCTGGGAGTAGCCCGGTATTGGATTGTAATTGACTTACATGATTTAATATAGTTATTTCTTTAAATTTTGGACTTAAATATTCTATTTTTTAATGAATTACCTATACTTGATCACCATAGTTAATTACTCATACCACTAATTCCACTGGGAGGGGGATTAAGGGTCAGACAGGTCGTAGATTTACATAGCTTATATCGTGCCTCAGGAGAGTGCTTATGACTGCGAAGGGTATATCCTAGAGGGTTTGTTAATGCACTTGGGTAATTCCTAAACCACTATGGGAGTGGAAACTATCTTAGTATAGGTAGTGTATTATGTTGTGAGAGCAGGTAATACTTGCTACATGTCCTTAATCTAGGGTTAAGGGTAAATGTTTATTAATGAAATGGAGTTAAATGGAATGTATACCATGGTGAAACTAAAATCCTAAGGAATCCATCAATTTGTGTTCAGAATCCACTTAATTTAGTTTTCAATTTTTACAATTAGTTTTAATCAAACAATTGATGACCTTTTCCATAGGCCTAGTTGATTATGTTGTAGTTAGTAGTAGTCTCTAAAATATGTTTCCCTGAGTTTGACATTTCTTCCTCTTAGGCCTATACTACTCGACTCGTACACTTGTGTTTTGCATGCATAGTTTAGGCATATCAATTTTTTGATGCAGTTGTCAGGGGAAACATCAACTCCAATACTATGAGTGTTGTAACTGCCTACTCTAGGTGATTTTTCTTCTTTTATTTATTTTCCATATTTTCTTTGGTCAAGAGCATAATTGAAAAAAATGTTGGTAAGGTATGCCCAGAGAGCCAATCATATGATGATTGACATGACATATAACATAAAGGATTTGATTAGTAATCATAAAGGCAAGCTTCCAATTCATTATGATTTCATCAGTTATGAGATGATGAGGAAACATTATGTATGTCTAAAGAATGACAATACTCAATGACGTATGTCTTCAAATACATGACGAACAATGAGATCATACAAATACTAAGAGTATGTACATTCTTATTATGTCCCTGGTTAGTTGTTATTGCAGAAGGTAAATAGACACCAGTAACACATAAGACTGGTGTGTGGGTTGGTTGATGACAGAATCTCATTAGTCATGATATGGCATATCAAACTAAACACATAGACACATGTTATGGAACAGTGTATCAGACAGACCCACCTTGAAAGTGACACATGGAAACCATCATTAGTGGTAATAGTAATCTCTCATAGTGAAGGTGGTGATTGTGGTTCTTAGAACTAAAGTCACTACACTCATCACATGTCATTCGGTATACTTTGGCATCATCAAACATAATCCTGAAATAAGGATTGCCATAACAATGATGATTAGGTTGCTATGACACATGGGGATAGACTATGAGTGATGTAGACGGGTTTTGGCCCTCCTACTAGAGTTTGATATCTTGGCCACTTGATAAGCGAGACTAAGAAATACATGTGCATGTACATGTGAATCGATATATAATATTGAGGACACATATATCTCAGAATGGTTCAAGGAACATGGATTGAACATTAAGAGGTTGACGATTCCATACCTCAACTTCATTTAGGATATCAGAGACAAAGGAATTATACAATCACTACAACACCTTACACAGATTGTAGGTTGAAGTTGTTCTCCAACTTTCCATTCACTTGGGTAGCACTGATGTGCAACTAGGCACCCCTCTCTTCTTGTGATGTCATAAGTTAGTTATGGACATTCACTGCCAAAGTGATATGGGACCTATAGGGTCACACACATAGGAACTCATCTAGAAGAGGAGTTTAATCATGAACAATGATTAGATTGATTACTAAAGTGTTTAGGTATTCAATTCAAGCAACAAATTAGCTGATTGGACTTCCAATTGATCGACTCACCCGGTGAGATGGCCATTTGGAGTGTCAAATTGATTGGAACTGAATTGGTTGAAGTTCTACACAAAATAGGGCACCAACCAATTGGCTAACTGGGTGAACCGATTATCTTAGGTTGAGTGAGATGACAGTTTCATCTGGTGAACCGATCATCTCAGTTGTGCTGACCAAAGGTTCTAGTAGCTTTCTCAAATTCATGAGAAAGATTTCTTGTTTCACTTGATCAATTTTATTGGTACAAGAATTAATGTTTTGCATTAATTAAAAATGATTTTTCCAAATTTATGTGTGATTAGGAAATAGGTGAAATGAGTGGTTTGGGCCGTGAACTGATCATCTCACGTATGAACTGATCAGTTCAGTTGCCAACTAACTATTTTGGTATTTGCAGGCTGTGAAAATTCATGATCTTTCGATCCCTTCCACTCCCACACAGATTGGAAACCCAGACCCCAACCCCTCCTATATATAGAGGGGTACTGGGGGCTTTCTAGAACACAACTCAATTGTCTCTAACAATTGTTGTCCTCTCTAGTTGTGATAACCAATAGAGAGCCCGAGGAAGTCCTACCCACTAAAGGGAGGGATAGCAATGGAGAAACAATTGTAGGAGAGCAAGTAGGTGACTAGTACACCAACGGGAGGGACAACTTTTTCCCATATATTCTACTAGAATGACATGAGTTCTAGTTGATCCATGTGGACTTCTCTAGAGGCAAGGAGGATGTTGTCTGTGACTAGGAGGACAACATCAATTGCAGTCCATGGTGAGACTAGGAGCTGATGCAAACACCGTTTGAGTATATTGTCTATGGTGAAAATGAGGAGTTGCACAAACACCGTCCAAGAGCAACTAGTAGATAGTTGCACTAGAATGAATTGTAGTCACTGGACTTTCTCCAAGACTAGCTATAAACTCATTAAACCATATTTCCTATTTTCTAGTAGTTGACACAATCTTGCTGTTATGAGAAATATAGTTAGATAAAAAATTTATTTATTTTGCCTTTTTTTATGCACATATTTCCCAACAGTGGTATCAAAGCCTCGTCAATTTACTATGTTTTGGTATAATTAATATGATCATATTCTTAGTTTTATCATTTATTTATTGCATGCAATGCGAATACTTAAACTGTCTCATATGCGAATCCGATCAAAGACCACATAATTTCAAACTAATATATATATATATATATATATATATATATATATATGAAATTTACATGTGTCACCCTAAAAGCAGTTTTGATGGTGGATGTGTAGCATGGTTATGATCGATAACCCAAATATAATATGTGGTTGGATGGTTTGATTTTATTCCTGTTTTATCTCGGTTTACATACTGAGCTTCTACCTCCTTATTCCCAATGTAAAGTTAATTCTTTCCTACCTTTGCTCCCCTCAAATGTAACACAAAGTCTCTCTTTACAATGTAATAAGTTTATTAGCAATAGGATAGTTTCCTTTCTACCAGGTGAGCTGATCATTTCACATGACGAGTCGACCGACTGGAGGACCAAGGAGGACAAACTGCAGGAGCGAGCTGACCAGCTGGTGGACTCAACCAACCATCTGGAGGTGTCTAGACATCAGTTTGACATGCAATCAACCGACCATGTCAGGAGACCAACCACCTAGCAAAGAGGTGAGACAGTTGTTCAAGGGTTGAACTGATCAACTTGGATTGGCAAGCACAGATCAACATTGACAACATGCTCATACATGTGATGTGATTATTGAATTAGGTGGTAGTAATTCATTGTGGCTCTAAGAAATTATAGTAGACATGACCATAACCACCTCCTTTTGTTTTATGTTGCATTTTTACATTGTGGGATATAGTATGCATATAATACGTACTATATATGTAGTGATTGAATAAAATATGTGTGTATATATGATATATATAAATTTCTCAATCAAACATATTAAGTCTAAGATGCTTTCCATCAACGACACACATGAAAATCTTGATCGATTAAACATAGGTTACACCCTAGCATAGTCATCTATCTTGTAGAAGTGTGATGGTAATAATGTAGGTTCCATCTTAGAAGGGTGCATTATTATCGTGTCGACTTAACTAGTGATTCTTAATGAGATCAAGCCTAGAGGCATGCAAATAATTATGACAAGGAGTTGCACATATTATCTATTCAAGAATTGCATATGATGCAATCGAAAAACATTGCCTATCTTAATGGTTGGTTATGGACGCTGGTGTTGGTCAGGTAATAATTGAATCATTTTGGATCTTGTCTATTAGAAAATTGTCCACTATAATTTTCTGAATTAATACTTGAGGGTTGTCAATTTGATCAAAATAATGAGAGCGATAGTTTTTGACAAAATTGCAAATTATTTTGTAGAATCAAATGGCAACAGACAACAATCACTTTTCTCTACGATCGGTCCTTGAGAAGGACAAGCACAATGGGAACAACTTCCATGACTGGTTCAGGATGTTGAGAATCATTCTCACAAGGGAGCATAAGCTCAATGTCTTGGAAATGCCAAAACCAGATGAACCCCTTCCAAATGGACCAAGGGATGATAGGGATTCTTACAAGAAGCATACTGAAGATGATGTGGATCTCAAATGTTTGATGCTATGCTTAATGAACTATGAGCTGTAGAGGCATCATGAGAATATGTATGTGATTGAGATAGTCACACATCTCAAGAACATGTTCCAAGATTAGGCAATGCAAGAGAGATACAATGTCTCTAAGTTGCAGTTCAAGTGCAACATGGTAGACAGAGAACCAATCGGTCCTCATGTACTCAAGATCATTGGGTATGTGGATAACCTAGATAGACTGGGATTCCCCTTGGGTCAAGAGTTGGCCACTAATGTGATTCTACAGTCCCTGCCACAGTCATACAATTAGTTTGTCATGAACTAAAACATGAACAACTTTGACAAGTCATTGACAGAGTTGTTGGGCATGTTGAGAACTACTGAGGCATAAATGAAGAAAGATAAGCCCAAGTTTGTGATGATGATCAACAAGACAAAGGGGAAGTCCAGAGGCAAAGCTAAGAAGAGTTCTAAAGCTGACTAGAAGCCCAAGTCTTCAAATCTCAAGGCAAAGGGAGTGTTGGCTAAATGGACATCTATAAAATCCCTTTGTTTTGATTATGACAAACATTTCATTCTTATTTATCTAACGAGCTACTTGAGCGTGCAGGATGACACAACTATAAGGGAAATCCAACATGAAGTATTTATATTTTCATGCAAATGTAATCATTGTAAAAACTTGTACAGAATTATAATGTACAAGTACTTAGAATCGCATGTAAATCAAGCATTGGATTTTCCCTAGCTAAACACTTTAGTCATCCATTCAATAGGATCACATAATGCACACTCATGCACACACTTAGTATCTTAATTGAAAGATTGAAAACAGAGGCAATCTCGGTCGACCACACTCCTCGACCGAGACACTCTCGGTCGACAAACCTCTCGACCGAGATTGACCAAAAATAGCCGTTAGACACAGCAGTTAACAGTTGCAAATAAACGTTAATCCAGAGAGCCTGTCGGTCGACAAATCCTCGACCGACTGGACATCTCGGTCGACAAGTCCTCGACCGAGATGGTCTCTGACAGCAACTGCAGAATTAATTAACTAGCCGTTGCTAATGCACCTAACTTATTCCTAACGGCTAGTTAAGCACTAGGAACCCCCTAGAAGTTGTCTAGAATGTCCTTAAGCATACTTAGGCCATTCCTATAAATAGGACAAGCCATAGGACACTATGACTTACTTCTTACACTTGCTATACTTGAGAAAATACTTGAGCCCTCTTGTGCAATCTGTGTGAACTGAGCTGTGTGATCAATTGGCCATTTTTCTCCTTTGCTAAAGCTCGTCCTATAGGCTAGATTTTCCTAACCCTAGCAATCACAAATCCATCATATTGGCTAGGAAAATCCAAACGCTTGATCTAGGGAAATCAAGCCTTGAGCTACAAGGATAAGTTGTATTTTCTTTTATTCCTTTCTCGTTCCTTTGTATTACTTGTACTCTCCTTGCTACTCCAGGTAGGAGGCTGCGGATTGGAGAGGTTGAAGCTCTTCGTGTGAAGAGGAGGACTTTGGACTACTTCGGAAGGCTGTCTTGATGGGAAGCTACTTCAGGAGGAAGGCTACTTCAAGGGGGAGCTTGAAGTTACTTCAAGGAAGGCTGCTTCGAGGTTGGCAAGACTACTTCAGGGTGAAGGCTGTCCAAAGGGTGTTTAGAAAGTATTGTAAATTTTATGTAACATCCTTGAGAGGTAATAAAATTTAGTACTTTCAAAATCCCGGTTGGGTAAGCAACCGGGTAGTGGACTGACTCCTTAGTATTTGCTAAGGTGGAACCACTCTAAACACCTGTGTTCCTCTTCTCAATCTTTACTTTGGTTGTTTGAGTTTAAATTATTTTAAAATCTCTATAAAACTCTATTCACCCCCCCTCTAGAGGTTTTCAATTAGTATCAGAGCAGGCTTCAAGGAGCCCTAACAAAGTCTTGAAGAAAAGATGGGGGATGGAGTGCTCAACAACCTCAACATTGAAGGAACGCTCGTTGCTCGACCTCCGGCATTTGACGGGACAAACTATCAATACTGGAAGAGAAGAATGCAATTTTACTTCCAAGGAATCAATTGGGATCTTTGGAGAATGGTATCTACACCATACACACTTCCACAAGACGAGTTTGAAGTATGGGACGCTAATACGGTAAAAATGGCACAAATGAATGCAAAGGCGGTAAGCATTTTATATTGCTCCATCTCAGTAGGTGAATTTAATAGAGTATCAAACTGTGATACCGCATATGACATTTGGCATAGATTATCTATAACATATGAGGGTACGGTTCAAGTTAAAAACTCTAAAGTTAGTTTGCTTAAAACCAAATTTGAACATTTTCGTATGGATCCAAACGAAACTATTAGTGAAATGTATTCAAAATTTTCTACTATTGTCAATGGTTTGAGTGCTTTAGGGAAACCTGTTCTTGAGGAAGATCAGGTATCAAAAATACTTCGATCTCTTCCTCCAAAGTACAAACCAAAGGTGACAGCTATTGCAGAAGCAAACGACCTCACTCGCCTCAAAATGGAACAGCTCATCGGAAACTTAGAAGCTCATGAGGCAGACCTAGAAGAGGAAGAGAGAAGAGAACATGAACATCAACGTGGGCCAAAGAAAGACGTGGCTCTCAAAGCATCAAAAGCTCTCTCACAAGAAAGTGAGGAATCTAGTGAAGAAGAAGGAGAAGAAGCATTGATAGTAAATGGTAAGAAATATAGAAGGTTTAAATCTAACAAAATTTCTAGTTCTTCTTCCACTCCCAGGTGCTTCGAATGTGGAAAGAAAGGACATTTCAAAAATGAATGTCCCAAAGCTAAGAAGGGAAAGAAAAGCTCACATAAGAAGAAAGAAAAAGCTTATAAAGCAGCATGGGATGAAACGAGTGAAAGTGAAAGCGGAGAAGACAAGATAGAATGTCTAATGGCAAGAGAAGATGAAGAATCTCAAGAGGTAAGCCTAGTTGATCTTCCTAAAGAAGAGTTAGTAGCTAGCTTACAAGAAACTCATGATAAATATGTTGATGCCAAGAAGAAACTAAGAAGGACTATAAAATCAAACAATGAGCTCATTGCCAAAATAGATGAACTTTCTTCCGAAAAGAATAACATTGATCTTGAAAATGTATCTTTAAAAACATCTTTAGATGATTGCACTAGAAAGCTACTTACTTTGGAAACTAATGTTGATCTTCTATCAAAAGAAAAGACTGATTTGTTAGCTAAACTACAAGCTTTTCAAACTCAACCTATCTTGTGCAATCATTCGGACTATGACATTATTGTAAAAGAAAAGGATTCATTGCTTTCTGATTTAGACCAGGCAAGAAAAGATATACATAAGAAAATGAATAACATTGCTCAGTTGCAACAAGAACTTCATGAGTTAAGAAGAAAAGATATTCTTGATAACATATTAAGAAGTGGTACTACCTTCAATGGAAGAAAAGGTTTGGGATATGTTCCAAAGAGAAAACAAACCAAAAAGACCCAAACTATGTTTGTACCCAAAAACACAATGACTAGAAAAAGAAACGAAGTTGATTCTATTACTTGTCATTTCTGTTTACGTCTTGGTCATTACTGTTTTTCATGCCCCTACAAGACTAAGAAGTCCAACTTAGTTTGGACCCCAAGACCTCAAACTTAGAAGAATGGAATGTAGTTGAGATATGACAAAATACTTAATTTGTGCAATTTATATTGTCCTATCTCAACAAACGATGCTATGCTTATTGGTAATATTTTTCTGCATTGCTGTACTAAAACAGAAACTTCGTCGGTCGAAGTACTGTCGACCGAGCTCTGGGTCGGTCGAAGTAGTGTCGACCGACTGGATGTCTTTAACAAATCGAAAATCTTCCAGTACTCATTTCGGTCGAACACTGGTCAACCGAAAAATTTTTCTGTTCTTTTTGATTGTGATACAGTAACCTTCTCGATCGATAAATTGTCGACCGAGAATTATATCGGTCGAACAATCGTCGACCGACTGGTTTCCTGTATCAGAACTTTTATACACATCAGCAAATTAAAAAGTTTCTAACCTTATCGGACCATCACATGGGTACCAAAATCTATATTCTAATGCAGGAATGGGTCGTTGACAGTGGTTGCTCCAAACATATGACCGGAAACAAGGATGCATTTTCAACTTTTGAAGAAAAGAAAAGTGGGACGGTCACCTTTGGAGACAATGGTAAGGGCAAAATCGTTGGAATAGGTAATGTTGGAACAAATCTTGAAATCAAAAATGTTCTACTAGTTGATGGATTGCATCATAACTTAATAAGTGTAAGTCAACTATGTGATAGCGGTTATGATGTATTATTTAACAAAACCTGCTGCAAGTTATTGATAGAAAATACTACAACTGTTGTTTATGAAGGAAATAGAGTTGGAAATCTTTATATCCTTAAACCAAACTCTATGAAATCAGTAGTAGGTAAATGCTTACTTGCAAATGAAAACACCTTACAACTATGGCATAAAAAGCTTGGTCATGCTAGTTCACATGCTATTCAAAAGTTAGTAAAATATGATCTTGTTCGTGGACTACCTGTTTTGTCTTTTGATCAAGTTGCAAATTGTGAACCTTGTACAATGGGAAAGCAAACCAAAACATCTTTTAAATCAAAACATGTACTTAGCACCAGTAGATCCTTAGAATTAATTCATATGGATTTATTTGGACCAATGAGAACACAATCTATTGGTGGTAAACGATATTGTTTTGTTATTGTTGATGATTATAGTAGATTTACATGGGTACATTTTATTGCAACAAAAGATGACACTATTCATGTCTTTATGCAATTTTGTTCAAAAATTGAAAATCTTTTACAACATAAAATATGTACCATTAGAAGTGATCACGGTGGCGAATTTGAAAATCATACCTTTGAAACTTTTTGTACATCTCAGGGATATACTCACAATTTCTCTGCTCCACGTACCCCACAACAAAATGGTATTGTGGAACGGAAAAATCGATCTCTACAAGAAATGGCTAGGACCATGATGCTTGAACACAACACACCTAAAACCTTTTGGGCTGAAGCTGTAAACACAGCTTGTTATGTGCTAAATAGAGTCACGGTTCACTCTCACTTGAAGAAAACTCCATATGAAATAATACACTCTAAGAAACCTAGAGTTGACTACTTTCATACTTTTGGCTCTACATGTTATATTTTAAACACCAAGGATGATAGAGACAAGTTTGATTCTAAATCACAAAAAGCATTTTTCTTGGGATATTCTACTTCTAGCAAAGCGTTTAGGGTATATAACACTATCTCTAGAAAAGTTGAGGAATCCATTCATGTTTCTTTTCATGAGGAATCAAAATCTAAAAATTTAGATATCATTGATCTCACAAATCAATTTGAAACTATAACCATTCCAAATGATAATGAGAAAACTCCCACATCCGATCCGCCGGTCGAACCACAACCTACACCTAGGCTGATCAAGGATCATCCCCAAGAGCTAATTATTGGAGATCCAAATGATAAAGTCAAAACTAGGTCCTCTTTCCAAGATGTTGCAAACATGGCTTTTGTCTCTATCATTGAACCTAAGAAAATATCCGAAGCTCTTAAGGATGATTACTGGATAATAGCCATGCAAGAGGAATTAAATCAATTCACTAAAAATGATGTATGGGATTTAGTTCCTAAACCACAAGATAAAACTATCATAGGCACTAAATGGGTTTTTAGGAACAAACTTAATGAGGCAGGAGAAGTCATACGGAATAAAGCACGGTTAGTTGCACAAGGATATAATCAACAAGAAGGAATTGACTTTGATGAAACATATGCACCCGTAGCTCGACTTGAAGCTATTAGGATGTTATTAGCTATTGCTGCCCATAAAAACATTCAGTTATATCAAATGGATGTCAAAAGTGCATTTCTAAATGGTATCATACAAGAAGAAGTTTATGTTGCTCAACCACCTGGCTTCGAAATCCCAGAAAAGGACGATCATGTTTATAAACTTAAAAAGGCACTTTATGGTCTAAAACAAGCCCCTAGGACTTGGTATGAACGGCTCAAGACATATCTTTTTGATAATGGTTTCTCTATTGGAAATTCAGATTCTACTCTATTTTTCAAAACATATGCATCTGATTTCTTAGTTGTACAAATATATGTTGATGACATTATTTTTGGTGCCTCAAATGAATCATTATGCACACAATTTAGTGACATTATGCAAAAAGAATTTGAAATGAGCCTTATGGGTGAACTAACATTCTTTCTTGGTTTTCAAATTAAGCAAACACCTGCCGGAATTTTTATAAGCCAAGAAAAATACACTAAAGAACTGTTAAAACGCTTTGGGATGGATCAATGCAAACATGCTACTACTCCTATGGCTACTTCTATTAAAATTGATAAGGATGAAAATGGGGAACCTATTGATGATTCCTTATATAGAGCCATGATTGGTAGTTTGCTATATTTAACCGCCTCCCGACCGGACATTATATTTTCCATTGGTCTTTGTGCTCGATTTCAATCCCAGCCTATGCAATCTCATTTTCTTGCGGTTAAACGAATCCTTCGATATCTAGCCGGCACTACTTGTTTTGGTTTATGGTATCCAAAAGGACAATCATTGGATTTTAAAGCATATACTGATGCGGATTATGCCGGTTGTCGACTTGATCGCAAAAGTACTAGTGGTGGATGTTTCTTATTAGGTAGAGCCTTAGTATCTTGGTTTAGCAAGAAACAAAACACGGTTGCCCTATCTACCACCGAAGCTGAATACATGGCAGCTGGGTCTTGTTGTGCTCAAGTGCTTTATATGCAACAGGTTTTAAGCGATTACGGTTTTCATCTTTCATCTACACCTATTTTTTGTGACAACACAAGCGCCATAAACTTAGCACACAATCCTATTCTACACAGCCGGGCCAAACATATTGAAATCCGTCATCACTTCTTAAGGGATCACATCTCAAAGAATCATGTTTCCCTTCATCATGTTGATACAGAAAATCAATTAGCTGATATCTTTACAAAACCGCTTCCATTAGATCAATTCAACAACATTAGGAAGCAACTACTTATTACTACGTTGGAGGATGTTTTCTTTGATATCTGCGGTTCTTAAAAACGACTACTTATGCTTTTATGATTTGTATCAATATTGATATGAACGTTTAAATTGGTAATTTGCAAATTGTTGCCTCTTGGCTAGACACCTCATTGCTTTACATTTTGGCTATTCAATGGACATCTTTTTTCGTTCATTTTTGTTGGGATATCTAATTAAGGGGGAGTTTTTAAATAAAACGGTTATCTTTTTGAGATGACAAAGGGGGAGAGATATATAAAACTATAACTTAATACTTATGACAAACTCAATCAATGAGTTTCACAAATATACTCTTGGCTTTACATTGAAAGTTGCTATATTCCCAAATGAACTGGATTTCATGTTCCATAATTCACTGGGGATACTAAGCACACATTTTATAAATAAGAGGAAAAGTTCCAAATGGCAATCTAAAGGTATGACATTTATATGTTTTATATTTCCTTTATTCATATTTTGGAAATGTTTGTCATCTTCAAAAAGGGGGAGATTGTTGGCTAAATGGACATCTATAAAATCCCTTTGTTTTGATTATGACAAACATTTCATTCTTATTTATCTAACGAGCTACTTGAGCGTGCAGGATGACACAACTATAAGGGAAATCCAACATGAAGTATTTATATTTTCATGCAAATGTAATCATTGTAAAAACTTGTACAGAATTATAATGTACAAGTACTTAGAATCGCATGTAAATCAAGCATTGGATTTTCCCTAGCTAAACACTTTAGTCATCCATTCAATAGGATCACATAATGCACACTCATGCACACACTTAGTATCTTAATTGAAAGATTGAAAACAGAGGCAATCTCGGTCGACCACACTCCTCGACCGAGACACTCTCGGTCGACAAACCTCTCGACCGAGATTGACCAAAAATAGCCGTTAGACACAGCAGTTAACAGTTGCAAATAAACGTTAATCCAGAGAGCCTGTCGGTCGACAAATCCTCGACCGACTGGACATCTCGGTCGACAAGTCCTCGACCGAGATGGTCTCTGACAGCAACTGCAGAATTAATTAACTAGCCGTTGCTAATGCACCTAACTTATTCCTAACGGCTAGTTAAGCACTAGGAACCCCCTAGAAGTTGTCTAGAATGTCCTTAAGCATACTTAGGCCATTCCTATAAATAGGACAAGCCATAGGACACTATGACTTACTTCTTACACTTGCTATACTTGAGAAAATACTTGAGCCCTCTTGTGCAATCTGTGTGAACTGAGCTGTGTGATCAATTGGCCATTTTTCTCCTTTGCTAAAGCTCGTCCTATAGGCTAGATTTTCCTAACCCTAGCAATCACAAATCCATCATATTGGCTAGGAAAATCCAAACGCTTGATCTAGGGAAATCAAGCCTTGAGCTACAAGGATAAGTTGTATTTTCTTTTATTCCTTTCTCGTTCCTTTGTATTACTTGTACTCTCCTTGCTACTCCAGGTAGGAGGCTGCGGATTGGAGAGGTTGAAGCTCTTCGTGTGAAGAGGAGGACTTTGGACTACTTCGGAAGGCTGTCTTGACGGGAAGCTACTTCAGGAGGAAGGCTACTTCAAGGGGGAGCTTGAAGTTACTTCAAGGAAGGCTGCTTCGAGGTTGGCAAGACTACTTCAGGGTGAAGGCTGTCCAAAGGGTGTTTAGAAAGTATTGTAAATTTTATGTAACATCCTTGAGAGGTAATAAAATTTAGTACTTTCAAAATCCCGGTTGGGTAAGCAACCGGGTAGTGGACTGACTCCTTAGTATTTGCTAAGGTGGAACCACTCTAAACACCTGTGTTCCTCTTCTCAATCTTTACTTTGGTTGTTTGAGTTTAAATTATTTTAAAATCTCTATAAAACTCTATTCACCCCCCCTCTAGAGGTTTTCAGGGAGGAGTGAAGAAAAGAGGTTATTGTCACCATTGTCACCAGTCAAGACATTGGAAAAGAACTTGCCCACTTTGGTTATAGGAACTAAAGAAGAAGAAAGAAGGTGTTGAGGCCTCCTCTTCAGGTATTAATGTTATAAGATAAATTTGATTACTTCTTATTGGTGTATGATACCAGATAGAGATCTGACATACTTGATTTGCAGGATCTGACAAGAAGTGAAAACCTTCATGAAAGGAAAAAGATGGACAAGGTTGAGCAAGAGTTATTGAAGCTTTAGTCTATATTTAAATTTATCTTAGCCCAATGGACATGTAATAGAGTTAGTTGAACTGATATTTCATTATGCCAATAAATAGAAACATTTACTTTAAAGCATCTTGTATGATAAGGATGGTAAATCAATAAAATGATTGGTTGATGTTTCTGTTTCAAAAGATATGATCTTGTATGGAAATTCCCAAACATCTAATGGTCTTAAAATGAAAGAATATCGAGATAAATATTTATAACGTTAATACCAAAGGATTATATTTGATAACTCAAAACAATCATTAGCAATAGTCACCTTGGACGTATATATAAGAAATGTATATCTAGAATACATATTGATGTTAATCTAGACTCCCATGGTTATTGAACCTAAGGAGATATGCAAGTCTTACTTGTTCACAACGTGACATAACATCCTTCATTAAATGTAGTAGGAGGATAAGCTTTCCACTATACCTCATGCATATGATGCATGAAGATCTTATGGAATGAATGCTTTAGATAGTTACTTATACTTCATTTCATTTACTGGTAATATGATGATATGTACTCAGTAAAATAGCAACATAAATCTCTTGAAGTGTTCAAGTAGATTATAAATGAAATATAACTTTGATGAAAATATTAAGAAACTTTGATGAGATCAAACATTGAGATACTTTACATCAATACCTTGAGAACCTTCAAAGAAAGAACTGTGATAGTGTATCACAAGTCAAATCCATTTGAACATGATGATTTTTTAGAATGAAGAAATCATACCATAATGAGTCATGATATGATTATAAGTTAATCTAATCTTCTTATGTCCTCATAAAAATATACCTATCACTAAATGATGTACCATCTGAATGGTTTATAAGGCATCATATATGATATGATATGGGAGTGTCCCAATATGTCTAAAGGATGAAACCTACATTGAGAAAATTGTTTCTTGAAAAGGTTTATCCATAAACCATAACTTTTGAATGTCACCATTAATCCCAATCTAATAACAAAATGTTTTGTTGATAGATAACCAAGTTCCTAAAGAATTAGTGGGAGTAAAAATAGAACTCAAAATATTTGAGGTCAACAAAGAGTACAATGAAAACTAAGAGAATCACAAGTTGTTGTGGAATCTCAAGTTTGTCATGTGACACAAAACAAAATAATTCTAGTAGAACACATATGAGATTGGAGGATTGTGAATCCAATGACTCAAACATGTTTGTCATAAAAACATGAGCCAATTAATCAACTTGAATCTATTGAGAACCATAATTTGAGAAATGGATTAAAGCCATTATGGGGTTTGTGTAAACTAACAAGATAGGACCTTCGTATTCCACCTAAAGGGGTAATACCTGAAGGGTGCAATAGGGTCTTGTTGCAAAGACATACATGGATAAAACAAAAAGGGAAAATTGGTTGAAAATGTTTTCTTATCAGTTCAAGTTGTTAAATATGATAGAAATTTCATTGCCAATTGGCATGCTTGTTGTTGCGATTAAACTAGACTACAAAATTTAGCATATGAAGATTGAAATTTTATTCCTGAAAGGGAATATATGAGAGGATGTGTACATGATACTACCTAAAGGTTTTATGACATAATGAATGAAAATAAAGTCTATAAACTAAAAAGTTCAATTTGGGATTGAAACAAACATCTCAGAGATCAAATCTTTTGATTTGACAAAATAGTCAAAGAGTTTGACTTTAATCAAGATAAAAGATGAAACTAGTGATTACAAAACATTTAATGGGATTATATATAAATATTCCACATATGATGAGGAATGATATATCAATATTGTGAAAATTGAGAACTGGCATGGAAAATGTGACACCTCATCACGCTAAATGAGATTACTCAAAACACAAAACATGATCAACTACTAATTTATCACATAGTCAAAAATGCGGAATAATTAAAATTGATTCCAACAATGTAAATAAACTCTAAAACATTTATACAAGGTCCATCATTCCATTCTCATATACTGTAACAAGTATTTACATATGGGTCCAAAATCAATGAAGAAAAAAAAATTCTTTTTTCATTTTCTTACTCTTTCTTTCATAAATAAATATTAGTATCAGAAAGAAACTTTTAGTGTGTAAGAAAAATGGTTTGTGACGCTGAAATGGGTCTCTGATATATAATATCAAAATAAAAAGACCAAATTGGAAATCATCTTTGTTTCATACTACTATTTTGATATTCACATCCTGCATACAAAAGATATTTCACTTGTACATGCCATATATTTACAAACATTGGCATACTACAAAAATTTCATGTCGATACAAGTATTTCATCTAGAAAACACATCCCATACCCAGACTTGAGAGTACAAGGACGATACTAGGACTCTACTACTAACATCTATAACTAACCAACCTTCTGAATTTATTGATCACCAGGTTGGTTCTCTTCCACAGTGCGACCTCGACCTCATTGCCCACGACCACCTAAAAAAATGTTGTGACCCACGGGTGAGACCCAGTCCCAACAAGACATATAAATCTCTCCAACATATATTGATTATAACATATTGATTGACAGTAAATGAACTGAGCAGATACAGTAATGAATAAGCAATTTAAGCAGACTGAATAGGTTAAGCATACTAAGCCATTAAGCAAATTAACTTGAGAAGAAGTATAATTACTCAAAGGTCATATGATATCATCTTGTAAACACTGAATAGTATAAAGACAAGTTAAAGACTAATCAAACAATGTGGGACGTATTTAACCATAGTCAGTATACTACACAACTTATATCACTTCTTTTATTACATTGCCCTGAGGGATTTGAGAAATACCACTCAAGTCCCAACTGACCACTACTAAGTCAAAATCAATGCCATACAAGATCTAGGAAGAGTCAGGCTCCTAATATCTTCTCCGCCCCCGGTCAGTATGGGTCCGCCACAACGACACATAAGGTCAAGCTGCTAACAGCCTAGTCCATCCTTGGTATAGGTCACAACACTAGTGAAAGGAGGTAGGTACGCATACCCTACCATCCGAGGTACAACCATAGTTGTCCTCCAATCTCATCATATATATATAATCACCAAGACAAAACCACAGCCATTCTCAAACTGAGGGCTAGGTATGACCACTGTCATCCTCCCTAATACTTGAGTTCAGGATGACAAGCACCCCACATACTCATCAGTATGCGCTCTGAGTATCCCTTATGAATACTCATTTCACTATCTAGCAATTTCTGACACTCAGATAGATCTATGGCACATGGCACTACATGATTAGAGTTTCACTTAATTAGTTATGCCAATTGGGTGAATTAAGGCGAAATCATACAAATGGACATTCAAACCCTAATTCTTTTCTAACAAGAGTATATATATAACAACTTCAAAAGATATAAACATTTGAGATATAAATCTTAATCACATTACCACATGTTATCATTCATTGCAAATTAATGGACCACACTTATCATCATACTTTTACAAGATACCAATATCTTATCACAAGTTCCAAGGTTTTAATCCTTAGTGGAACATGAAGAGGATTTCACCTCAATCATGGCTTCAAACATGCCCAAAGGTCATTAAGACCATCACATTATTCATAGTAAGGTTATCATCATCATTCCATGCCTTAAACAAGCCTCAAAATATCATTAGCACATATGTGTCCATAGATATTAACATGGCAAGGCACTATGATATTCAAATAGTACTGCATTATGGTTTCAACACAAGAAGAGTGTAATTCATTATCACATTAATCATTCAAGAGGTATGATTATAACCAATCAAAATCATATAATTACATTAAGGTTAGGTATAATAAGCTAGATCACATGGGAGTTATGCATCCACTTATTATAGTGATTTATCAAATATAACTATGTAATGGCAAAGGTAAGAATACAAATTAATGATATTGAACCATAAAATTATCATCATTAGGAACCACATATAATACCATGTGATTTATTCTAATCCATTGGATGTTGAAGCATCCAATATTATTCATTGGATCAGGTTCATTATTCAAGGTTATCAATTGAAGTATAGGTCTAACCATTAGATCAATTGAACCAAGGAACCATTAGTTAAAGGTTTAGTCAAATCTATAATTACATTCTTAAATCATCAAACATGGTGATGACCTGATACACCATTAATTGTGATCATTAGATCACCATTGGTTGTTAGATCAATAATACATTCAGTTAACACCATCAAATATTAAGCTAATGTCATCATCAATTGATAACATCATTAGAATACTTAGTGGATGATAATTAAACATCTAATTGAGCCAAAACCTGACCTAAGGGGGTGACCATAGGTTGTCAACATAAATTTGACACCCTTGATCACGAAAATTAGTTGCCAAGATAGCAACACCATTGGTTATTGAATGGTATAACCATCGATTGTGTGATAGGGAAGGAAATAGCTTGACAACCCTAATTTGAACCATCAATTGTTTTGTGCTTAGCACCATAGGTTATTGATATCAACGTATCCCAGATCATGTTACACCTTAGAAAGGTCGTAGACATGTTTACAAGTTCATATAGAACTGGAACCAAATAGGAAACACCAAAAAAATTCGTAATTCTAAACAAGCATAGTTTCTCTATGCTTAATTCAACACATTAAGGCATAAACATGAACTAACAAGCTTCTAGTAAGCAATATAAGTGAAGAATGTTATATAACTCGCATCTATAGAGTAGGTCAGATCCCAAACAGCAATAATATCGAGCAAATAGGGCAATAAAACCTTGGATTCAGATCTGAACTTGGCTAAATAAGCACTTCTCTCCACAAGGAAGCAAATCCCTAGAAAAAGAAACAAGAAGGATAGATTTTTGAGTTCTAGAGCCACTTTCACCATGTAACAGCAGGGTTAAAACCTGAAGGAAGGTAGAAGGAAGGAGAATAGAAAGAAAAATGGAGAAGGAAGGAAGAAAACAACTTGCCTTGTTCAAATTCCCTAGAAGATGACCTTGGAAACCCTAGGTAGGGCTAGATGGAGCTCTAGGAGACCTTCTTCTCCAAAAAGGGGTTTTCTTCTACCTTAGAGCACTTGGTTCCACAGAAAAACAGAGTGGATTCGTTGCTCCAGGTTATATGAAAGAGAAATCCAGCATAGTTTCATACTTGGGCAAGGAAGGGGTAAATATAGCCCATGGATAAGGATAGAAGCAAGCATGGTGTGTAAAAGTAGCTTCCCCATGTGTCTATAGCCTTAAATTATTAAGAATATAAAATCACACACAAGAAGCTCCCCCACCATCCCTATTGACTTGCTTAGGTTTCCTTTACCGAATTTCCCAGCCAATCACATAATTCATTAGTTGGTAGCTACTAAAGGTAGCTCATCCATGAAGAGGTAAACCCTAAAATACCCTTGATGAAAACACCTTCAAACCATGGCTCAACTAGGATACCCATGGCTCAAAAATCTCAAGAATGATAATATAAAATCTAAGGAACATAATGTATGTGACAAATTGCAAAGAAAACCCCTCAATTGGGTAAATTGTAGAAAAGTCCAAAATGTACAGAAAATTGCATAACTTGCTCAAACAATGTCCAAATTGGACCAAATTTGAAACTTAAGCTTGTATTATGATTTCAAAACATATCAAAATGTTATATTAGGGTTATAATCATTCAATTATGGTAATTAAGCTCATTCAATTCATTAAGCAAGTTCATGGGCCTTACAGAAAACACCTTCAACAATAAAGTATTAGGTGAAACACCATATATGATTGGGATCAAGACCTATAGAGATAGTTCTTGGAAGTTTCATAGCATAAGTTTGAGTGAATACAATAGAAAGATGTTGAAAGAGTTCAACGCAGAAGTATTCAATGAGAGAGAATTTGGGTTGGTTTCTCATTGAACCATATATTCCAATTCTTGTTAAGAATGGAAATATCATGAATAAGATGCCATATGTTGTAGTAATGGATCTATCATGAATGCTTTAAATGTATTCATCCTATATAATCTTGTATGTATTAGACATGACAAGATGATATTAAATTCCAATAAGGGTTATTGGAATGTCATTAAATATCCATTAGTACTTGTGAAGTACATAAAGATAGATTACTAGTCAATTGAAATATTAATATAGGAAGAGTTGGGTGTAAAGCATTACATCGATGAAAGATTCTGAAATGAAAAATTGATTGTAATACAATATGTTTGATTTAAAGTAAAAATGGTTGTTAGTTGGAAGGATTCTGAACTAATAGCCATTAATTCTATTCTATAATAGAATCAGAGTATGCTTGTGTTATGAACACATGGTAATTATGGTATGGATCTAGACATTCATATGATGAACTCACAAATGTTCCAACCATTGATGACTCAATAGTGATACTGTGACAACATTGGAGCTACTTGTTAGGGAAGGAATATCAGATACCATATTATGACTGTTTCATCTAATAATGAAGAGATAAGAAACATGCAATATACCAACCAATAACAAAATGTTCCTAACCCTACAGATTAGCACTTGCATAGCAGAAACATGGTGGACATGTTTAGATCACTATGAATAAGATTCATGGGTGATTGGCTCTAAGTGCAAGTGGGAATCTGTTGGTAAGGTATGCCTAGAGAGAAAATCATATGATGATTGACATGGCATATAACATAAAGGATTTGATCAGTATTCACAAAGGCAAGCTTCCCATTCATTATGATTTCAATCAGTTATGAGATAATGAGGAAACATTATGGATGTCGAAAGAATGACAATACTCAATGATGTATGTCTTCAGGTACATGACTTGAACAATGAGATCATACATGCTAAGAGTATGCACATTGTTATTATGTCCCTGGTCTGTTGTTAATTGGAAGGTATATAGACACGAGTAACACATAAGACTGGAGTCTGGGTTGGTTGATGATAGAATCTCATTAGTCATGATATGGCATACCAAACCAAACACACATATACATGTTATGGAATAATGTATCAGACAGACCCACCTTGAGAGTGATACATGGAAACCATCATTGGTGGTCATTGTCATCTCTCATAGTGATGGTTGTGATTGTGGTTCTTAGATCTGAAGTCACTACACTCATCACATGTCATTCAGTATACTTTGATCATCATAAAAAATAATCCTAAAATAAGGATTTCCATAATGGTGATGATTGGGTAGTTGTGACACATGGAGACTGACTGTGAGTGATGTAGGTGGGATTAGTCCCTCCTACCAGAGTTTGATATCCTTCCACTTGATAAGCAAGACTGAGAAATGCATGCACATGCACATGTGAATCAATATATAATATTGAGGTCACATATATCTCAAACAATCCTCTCTTGGTTCAAGGAACATGGATTGACTGCTGAGAGGTTGACGATTCCATGCCTCGAGTTCATTTCGAATATCAAAGACAAAGGAATCATACAATAACTACAACACCTTACGCAGAATGTAGGTTGAAGTTGTTCTCCAACTTGTTATTCACTTGGGTAGAACTGATGTGTGACTAGGCACCACTCTCTACTTGTGTTGTCATAAGTTAGTTATAGACATTCACTGTCAACGTGATATGGAACCTATAGGGTCATACACATAGGAACTCATCTAGAAGAGGAGTTTAATCATTAGTGATGATTGGATTGATTACTAAAGTGTTTACGTATTAAATTCAAGCAATAAATTGCCTAACTGGACTGCCAACCGACCGACTCACCTAGTGAGATGGCTGTTTGGAGTGTTAGATTGATTTGAACTGAATTGGCTGAAGTTCTGCATGAAATGGGCACCAATCGATTGACTCACTGGGTGAACCAATCAGCTCAGGTTGAGTGAGACGACCTGTTCACTTGGTGAACCGATCGGCTCAGCTGTGCCAGCTGAAGATTCTAGTAGCTTTCACAAATTCATGAGAAAGATTGCTCATTTCACTTGTTCAATTCAATTGGTACAAGAATTAATGTTTTGCATTAATTGGAAACAATTTTGCCAAATTCATGTGCGATTAGGAAATAGGTGAAACAACCAGTTCAGGCCACAAATCGATCGTTTTGTGTGTAAACTGACCAGTTCAGTTTCCAATTGACCATTTCAGGATTTGTAGGCTGCAAAAATTCATGGTCTTTTGGTCCCTTCCACTCTCACATAAATTTGGAACCCATACTCTAACCCTTCCTATAAATAGAGGGGTACTAGGGGCTTCCCAAAACACAATTCAATTGCCTTTGACAATTGTTGTCCACTCTGGTTGTGATAACCAATAGAAAGCCCGAGCAAGTCCTTCCCGTTAAAGAAAGGGATATCAACAGAGAAACAATTGCGGAAGAGCAAGTTGGTGACTAGTATACCAATAGGTGGGAAAACTCCTTCATGTTTGTTCTACTTTAACGACAAGAGTTCTAGTTGGTGCATGTGGACTTCTCTAGAGGCAAGGAGGTTGTTGTCTGCCTCTAGGAGGACAACATCAACCTATAGTCCATGGAGAGACTAGGAGCTACTGCAGACACCGTTTGAGTCTGTTGCCCATGGTGAAGAGTAGGAGCATCACATATATCTTCCAAGAGAAACTAGAAGATATTTTCACTACAACGAGTTGTAATCTCTAGACTTGCTCTAGGACCAGGTATAAACTCGTTAAACCATTTTTCGTATTTCATAGTATTTGAAGCGATCTTGTTGTTATGGGGAATATGAATAGATACCATTTTTGTTTCCGTTACCTTTCTCTGTGCTCGTATTTCCCAACAAAATTTTTGGTTGTCAATTCACTGTTGTTCCATGATCTCACATTGCTATTAAGTGTCAAGTACTAGTGCATGGTGCACACTCAAATCACTAATTATGGAGAGTCTACTCTAACCATTGTAGATCAGGAGGAGATTTTTTGTAAAGTAAGAGAGTTTGGGTATTTAGTTGAGAAGCTCATCCAAACCCCACCACCACATGCAGAGCAGGCAAAGGTAGTAGACATGGACTTAAATGCTAAAGAATATGTTGAAGAAGGGGAAGAATATACGGTCTGGGAGAAAATAAAAGCATACCCAACCAAAACTCAATTGAGACCAAGAAAAAGGTAAGAAGTCAATGTGGGTAGTTACAAGATAGATTTTGGAATGGTGGCACTGATTAAACCTCAATCATTCTGTGGACAGAGTATGGAGGACCCGATGGTGCATACCAACAACTTCATGGAAATTTGTGACATGTCGAAGATCAACAAGGTCCTACCTATAGTGATCTACTTGAAGCTATTCTCTTACTCACTGTCAGTTAAGGAAAAAGCACAGTTCCTTAGTGTAACACCCTCCCCAACTACACACATGCACATATCAGAAACAACATCAAGTTATCCATAACTCATGTACTCAAGGGGGCATTACATAAAACTGGCATTGATAACAACACTATAATAAATCACACAATATGAATAATAAAAATTCTCATCATTGTTCTTAAGAAAGGAAACATAGATTTTATCACATGGAAAACTCATTTAACATCTTGAGTCTCTACTCTAAAGTTCTAAATAGGTAAACATATAGATGAATCTATAAATCTAAGGACCATCTTATATTTGGCACCTCGCCAGGTATTAGCATGTTCTATCCTTGTGCTTCAAGCCTCTGAATGCTACTCCTGCTTCTACTCCTCACCTGTGGACATCTCATCCCCAAACATGCATTGGAAAAATTGTTGCTAGCATAAGTGGCATGATTATTCTATATGTACAAAACTAAAGTAATAAGATATTACAAAATATTCTTGGGCATTATAAACATGAAAACAAAGTTAAATTATGTATAAAATCTGAAACATAAATATATCTTCTTTCTTTAACTTAATTCTTATCTTCTTATTGGTCTTTCTCTGGAGGCCTATACTCTGGTACCTAGGTCTCATGACCCTCACTAAGGTGTCTAAGTCACATAACCTGCATGCTAGGCCTAGGTTATGTATCTGAATTGACATGCACTAAGGGCATGGGCCTCATGACTTGCACAAAGGGCTTGGGTCATGTCTCTCTTAGATTGGTCTGCAGTAGGGTGCTTGGGCCACATGGCTTGCACAAAGGGCATAAGTTATGTCTTTCTTGAGTTGACATGCACTAAGGTCTAGGTCTAAATCCATAATTTGATGTCATTTTATTAAGTATGATCTTAACATGAATCTTAATGCATTCTGATCTTGTAATCTTATAAAGAACTAATATCTTGAATCTCAATACATGAATCTTTATAGAATTATACCATGAAATCTAAAGTATACATCATAATGGACTTACATCATTAATCTTAAAGCATCACGTTCTCATATTCTTATCACGACTCAAGTCATGAATCTTAATAAAATCGTATTTTGGAACTTAATCATTTCTTAGTTCATCCTAATCTTATAATATTACCATGAACTCAAATATATTCTAATCTTAATAGAATCTTTATCTTGAAAAATTGTTCATGTCTTAATATGTTCAAAACTTATATTGTAACTCTTAGATCTTAATCATTCTAAGAAATCCAAATAACTTCTCAGTTCTTGTATCTCTATCTATACAAGAAATCTTAATAGTATGTTTCTATTTAAAATCTTAGGTACATGGTTATATCACATAGCCATAGAAGTATGACAATCTTATTTCCATTTGTTATAATGTAGTCTTGATCATTACTATGAAACATTACTAAGAAATGTGCTAGAAATATATTCTTTTGTTCTTCTTATGAACATAATTCACTATCTTTAATCATCGTATGATATAAGCATGTCAAATCTCTACTTGAGATATTGAGCATAGAAAATTACATAATCATAAAAGTATATAAATTCTTGCTTGCATATCTTAACTTGAAAATCTTAGAATATTGATCATGAAAGTCTTATTTAAGAAAATGTAAATGTTGAGTTTGATAAACATTAATACTAATGGGCATCAACCACTTACCTAAATCAGTAGGAACAATCGCTCATAGATCCATGAGCTTGAATCTTTAGCTTTTCCTACCATGATAACCCACACCCTAATAAATCTCTTATAAAAACTAATTAGGTCAAGTCCTGAAATCTGAGAAACTAGAGTCAAAGTCATGTCATGATTGATATCCTAGTCCATTAGCTAGATCTCAAAAAACTGAGCAAAATCCATATATAACTTGACTCCATCTATCTTACCAATTTATTAATATGGTTTACTCAACATATAAACCTCAGTTCAATAATTTCAACACTAATTAGCCCATGCGGATTTAAATGGACCAGGAGTGGGATATGCCATGGACAGGATCCACTTGATCCGGCCCTCCCCTTCGTCCCTTGAAGATCACAAATGGGGGTGTTCCTCCTTTGCTTTCTCTATTTTATAGAGTATGAGGACATGGTGGCTCGACATAGTGCACTCCAGACATAGCTTGCTCTTGACTCTCTTTGTGTCTTTTCCTTTAGTTGTTTTGTGCCTCCATACACAGGATGCACTTTTAAGGATGACAATGTCATCTTCCAACATATTCATCTCCATGGTTTCACGACCAGTAGGAAATGTAGAGGCTCTTCTAAAGGGACTTGGAGGGGGGAAAGGATGAGGTACCTTTCTGAATCAATTAATTGTGCAAAAAGCTTCACTGGGGGTAGTAGAACTTAGAATAGTTGTCATCCTCTAGTGAGAGGACCACCATGACTGCGGTGAGTCATTGACTTCAAATAGGAAAAATGGAGATGGGGGATTCATGGATTGAAGTTGTAGGGGAATCCTAGACCTATCTAGAGATTTTTTTCATGATCCTCAAACCCTCACAAATGTTTGGGGATAGTGCTTATATATGGAAGAGGCCCAAGAATCGTGGAGGGTCTGGTGAGTTTGAGTTATACAACAAGAAGGATAATCTCACCATCTAGACTCTCTGGGTAGAAAAACCCCATCAAAGTTGGGGTGCAAAGCCTCAGGTTTAGATGACAATCATGATTCCATCTTTAGATCTATGTGTAATGGAATTATATGTGAGATAGATAAAGGGTGAGGATTGTAGATGAGGAGTCTAGGTGAAACTAGGGATTTGGGTGGGAGTGAAACCACCCCCATAAAGCGAGAGTCTGACTCGGATGTGGACTCAACCAAAGATTTGTGTGACATCCGGTTAAGCAACAACTATATGAAATCATATAATCAATGTAATTAGGGGATTTGAGACTATATGAAGATTATCTAAAATCATTTGGGGGAGTCATTCAAGGTCTGGTTGGCCTCAAATTTCGACCATGGGTTCATATAAGGGTCTACAACATTCTTAGATAGTTAATTTCCAATTGTGATGACTAATTAGTGAATACTTACCTTAATGTTGGTATTGATTGATTAATGTTGTTTAAATCAGATAATGTGTTTCCAAATCAATTAATGACCGATAAGGTCCATCTTTAAGCTTATCTTGGAATTGATTTATATTAGTAGATTTTATCCATTACGTGACGATTATAGATTTGTGGTAGGGAGAGAAAGAGTGAAAGTTGTTTCTTTATATGCCTTGAATTTGTTTATTCATAAAGAAGGGAAAGAATAGATATATTTCTTGTTCTCTCTTTATATATTATTTAGATTAAGTATCCATTATTTGGGTAAGTCACATTAAGACCTAGGATTTAAATTAATTTGTGGCATAGAAAATTTGCTGTGATAACCCCAATTTTATTTAAATATGAGATGTTACACTTAGCCTCCCACCAAAGTCCATAGAAACCTAGGACAAGATGATTGATGCCTTCTTAAAGCGGTACTTTCCACCTCAAAATACCAATGAGTAGTTGGAAGATTCCACAACTTCAAGAAACACACCAAAGAGTCATTCAGAAGCATGGGAGAGATTTCAAGAAATGCTCAAGAAAGTCCCTTGTCATGGGATTGATCTTTATGGGCAGCTGAATACATTTTATTATGGCCTACACAAAGGTAAGAGAACTACTCTTGATAGTACAGGGGAAATATTCTTTCTAAACAAAAAGGCTACTAGATGTCATGATATCTTTAAAAACATGGCAAGGATGAGTCATGGGGTGAAGAGAGAGAAGCATCAATAGTAGTTAAAGGTGCTATGGAATCCAAGGAGTTCACCGAACTCAAAGTTCAGAAGGAAAGACTCACGAGGAAGCTTGAGCAGAAATCTAGCACCTCATCTTGAGGTGAAGATGAGGATTGCATGTACCTACATCAACAATATCAACAAGATAGGGTCCCCAACAAGATAGTCAAGATTGAAGATATGCTAGGCAAGCTAGTGATTTAGAATGAGACCTTATGGGAACATACAATATGGGTGTAGAAAAATCAAGAGACTCAAAGACGTAGTATTAAAAATTAGATCTCTCAGCTGGTAGTAGAGGTGGCATCCATAAATAATCCCATTCGTCAGGGTTTTCCTAGGAAAACATAGACATCTCACCAACATCATTAAGTAAACTTTGTCTCTATTATCAAGGAACCAAAGTAGATTACTGAGGAGTCACCAGATCAACACAGTCAGAGCCAGATTGGGTTTATGTGCTAGAAGTTCCATTTCCCTACAACCTATATGGAAGACCTGAGAGATATAAAATGTCACAGCATTGTGCTCACACATGCACCTCAGTCAATACAAGGTCAACAACAAGTGACAAAGACAACCCATTTTCACAACTTTTACAAGATAGGGAACTTCAAAGATACACCATTGCTATATCACTACTTCTTGTTCTATAAAAGGTGCATGTGCAATAAGATCATATGAAGGCTCTACTTCACAGTGGAGTAGTCACGGTCAATAAAGAGGCACCCACAATTCAGCAACATAAGCCACATGCCATCCCATCCATAGGAGATGTTTTATATTCTATCCTAGAAGATGGCTTTGATGCAAGCTTAGGGGAGGATATTCCTAATATACCCTACATTCCTCCATAAAAGTGTGTAGATAGGCCACATGTGTCATTCCCATATAGTCTAAAGCCGAGAAAAGAGGAAAGGTAATTCAAGAAATTCTTGAACATCTTCCAAAAGCTCCACGTCAACATCCCACTTGTAGAGGCGAGAGAACAAATTCCTACATATGGGAGACTCTTGATGTAAGGACCTTGACCTGCGTTTAGGGTTTACCCTATTTTTTTTGCTTAACCTTGGTGGTTTGATGCTTGCTAATCACCTTTGAGTGGTGATTAGGGTTTTTGTTGTGCTTTGTTGAGAGTTCGAGGGGCTACTTGCAAATAACCCAAGTCTAGGGTTTTGTGTGCAAGTTTGCCATCTTGTGAGATGTTTTCCCCTCTTTGCTTCCTCTAGGGTTGAGAGGAAGGCTTGGGCTTGTTGTTTGAGTTTCTTGGGCCTTACTTGAGCTTGTTTGGGCCTTGAGGTGCTTTTTTTGGGCTTGCTTGAGCCTTGTGTCGGCCAAGACCAGCTTGTGTCGCCCAAGGAAGAGTGTGTGTCGACCTAGAGGTGGTGTGTCGACCTGGAGTAGTGTGTGTCGCCCAGAGGAGCTGCTAGTTGTGTCGCCCATGTTGCTTGGTCCAGCCTTGACCATGTTTGGTGGACACTTGGTGTATATCTTGGACAAGTGTCTCTTGGTGTGCTAGTGTGTTGGCTTAAACCCTAGGACAAGTGTCCCTTGGGTGGACGACACTTAGCATAGATCTACCTTGGTTTCTCCTCCCCTTCTTTCTATATAAGTAGCTCTTTCCTTTACCTTAGCTTCCTTTGCTCTTTTGGTCTCTCCTCCACCTTAAGTGCACGATACCCCTCTCCTTCTTGCTTGTGTTGGCCGAGACACTCTCCTGGATTTGCAGTGGTGGCCGATACCCTCTCTTGGATTAGCTTTGGTGGACGACATCCCTTGGAGCTTTAAGTGCATCTTCTTTCTTGGAGCTTGGAGCTTAAGGCGGGTTGCATAACTTCTAACCCTAACTTCTTTACCTCTTGTTCCTGTTCTTGTTCATAGATTAGTAGCTTAGAATTGTACCTTGCTTGAGTTTCCTTTGGTGGCCGATATCCCCTTAAGGTTTAGGGTTTCTAGTGTACCTTGTGATCTAGGGTTTGTGCTCCTTTGAGTTGGAGGTTGATGGTGACCTAGAGTTGGGCGATATCCCTTCTTTGTTGGTGTTGGACGATATCCTTTTGAGTTGGACGACATGGCACCTTTGTCTTTGAGTTGGACGATATGGTATTCCCTTTGATGGACGATATGTATGCCTTTGGTGGACGACATGATGTGTTCTTGAGGTTGGCCGATACCCTTGCCCTTGTGTTGGGCGATAGGGTGAGCTAGGGTCATGTTGGCCGATATGATGGTGACCCTTGTTGGACGACATGGTCCTTGTGATAAGCAACACCTTTTGTTCTTGAGTTGGGTGAGACCCTCTCTTGTCTTGGTGTTGGGCGAGATGGGTACCTTATGATGGGCGACATGGTGAGTGCTCTTGTGTGGAGTGATAGGTCAAGCTAGTGAGGTGTTGGCCGATGTGGTTGAGTTGGCCGATGGATGTTGTTGGGCGATATATCTTGTTGTGTCGGCCGATATGGTGAGCATGATGGGCGATATGGTTGGATGACACCCTCTTCTTTATGGTGAATGATATACCTAAGTCTCTTAATGGTTTGATGGTGCTGGCTGATAGCTATGCTGACCGACACCCATGATGGCTGATAGCCATGGTGGGCAACAGCCTAGGGTTGGGTATGTGTCGGCCGACAAGCCTTGATAGGTTTTAGTGAGGGCGGTGATGAGTTATGGTGAGAGTCTTGTAATCATATAGTAACGGTCCTTTATGATGTGGAAGTGATTAGTTATGCACCAATAAACGATGGTGGTGTCTTGTTAGTGATAACAACAATGAATATGATGCCTTGCAAACAATAATAATGCTAATGATAGTAACAATGATGATAATGATAGTTGCATGATGATAATGATAGTAATAATCCTGATCATAATGATGATAATGGTAGTAGGGATGATAATGAGGAAGGTCATGGTAATAAGATGCATGATGTGATTCTTATGCTTATTTGTTAATAATAAAGAAGATGATAGTAATAATGATCATAATAATGATGACAATAATGATAGTAATGATATGCATGAAGTAATCCTTGTACTTAATTGTTAAATGAGAATGGTGATAGTTATACTAGTAGCTTGCATAATGATAATAATGATAATAATGATGATAGTGGATGGTGACATAATGGTAGTGGTAACAATAGTACTTGTTCTGTACGTTTGAACATCTTGATTGTTCATACAATTCTAAGAAAAGGATAAGTATAGATATGGCTTGCTAATGATGTACTTTATACACTTGATCAGCAAGTAGTGTAAGAATGATAAGTAGAGTATCTTGAATGGCATTTATGATGGTAGCATATTCCTTATGTTGAATCTACGATTATTGTGTATCCTAACCATGCAGGTGATGATTAGCCATGAAAAGGATATGAGACATATGTGATGAGCAACATCACTTTGATAATTATCTATGAGGTTGTACGTATGATGTGTTTGTCCCATGATGATGATGTGAGCCTTGAGAGGCAGTGACAGTACATGATGAAGGATTGTGATCCCGTGGTATGTGATGATCCTTGAGATGGATCTGGATGGTTGGCAAGAGGCCAAGTGGTAACATGTGATGTTGGATCCTTGAGATGGATCAGGTTGATGTGATTAAATAATAATATAATGTTGTTTACTTTCCGTTATATCTTGCATGTTATACAACTTGGTTGAATCCTGCAATCCATCTAAAAGATACTAATTAATCATAGTGAAATATATCATGTAGTTTGCCCTGGCCATAGATCCATCATCGTCAGGACTTGGTGATGGTGAAACAGGTTCTCCTACGGGTTAACTTGGAAGCACATATTGTTGAATATGTGTAGGTTGCTCCTAGCCTGAAAATGAGGAGGTAAGAGTGTAACTCCGGTTGCAGACTCAGATACGTGTAAAGAGCATGGTGAACAGGCCCATGGCTTAGGATATGTGATGTGAGGAGAATGAATGCGTTCATGGCTCAAAGCACGGTGAACAGGCCCGTGGCTTAGTTTTACTAGCGCCGAGACCTGTACCAAGGCGGGCTAGAGTGAGGGTAGACTATGGAGCTGACCCTGTGGCTTAGACCACTTCAGTATGTGACTACGGTCATGCTTGTGTTGTACTCGTGTACTGACCACGAGGTGGGAGGTCGTGGAGTTTGGCTCTTCCATTGACCTTGTATGGCACCGACTTGGGTTTCATAACCGAAGGTTGGATTTGAACGGTACAGTTCAAATCCTCAGGGCATAATAATACGTAACACAGCCGTTTAGTATTTACTACTTAAGATAAACACATAACATTGGTTGAGGCCTTGTTTGTGTAATATCTTTGTTATATCTTGCAGGTCATGTGACAATATGTATTATCTTGATAAGTAGGTTATGTGACATTATATCTTGTTCTGATAATCATGTTATATAGGGATACATATTATCTTGCTAATCATATTCCTTGAGATATATCTGGTTATATGCTTTTGTATAGCGGGTAAGCTTGTCGGTAAGAATAATCTATTTTATATAGACTGCTCTTGTTATACCTGTTATTAGATGTCTACTATTATAGTATATCTTGCTGAGGTTCTGTAGTTGCGGTGGGGAGTTATGTTTCCCACTGGGACAATTGTTCAATTATCTCACCCCGTTGGTTTAACCCCTTTTTAGGTGGTCGAGGTAGGCGTGGTCGTGGTCGTGGCGTTGCGGCCGAGCAGCTTGAGGAGCAGTAGAAGGCAAGTGATGGATATGCTGCTGTTTTGGATGTTTTGTAGTAGAGTCTAGAGTCATCCCTGTACTCTCAGGTCCTTGGCAGTGTTTTGATGATGTTTTACGATGAACGATCGATGACGTTTGTATATCCTGCTGTTGGCCGGATGTGGGCCTTTATGTATGTGAACAGGCGGTGAACTCATGTGATGGATGAGCAGCTATTTCTGTAAGCTGTAGACACGTATCAGATCGCGTATATATATATATATATATATATATATATATATATATGACATGTTTCCTTGCAGAATGAGGACTGGAAAGTAATAGTTTCACAGTTTATCAGTTTTCTACAATCGGTTTTAATTAACCCGTGTTTTCATAATCTATGGTTATGGTGATTTCCGCACGTTTTCGCGTAACACCTCGTTATCTGTGTGATAATGGGATGTGTTGCCACAAGTTTTAGTATCAGAGCTTTAGGTTCGCTGAGTCTACACGGATTTAGGACTAGGTTGAGTTGTTCTTATGAGTGTCCATGTTTTCTTACAATATCTTCTGTCCTCAGCGGAAGAAAAGTCAAGATGTCTGGAAACCATGAAGAACACTCTACTGAGTACAGTGATGCTGCATCGGTTGATGGAGCAGATAGACAGGCACATGAAGATCGGGTGCCTGAGGTTCCCCAATTTAACCCAGCCATACTTGAACATCCTGCTTACCAATATCTTATGGGGCAATTGATGGCTACGATGAATCTCATGGTTGAGCGATTACCAGTGCCTCCTCTGTGAGCACAGGTTCCTCATGGAGAAGCATCGGGTATTGGGAAGACCTTCGAGTGGCTTCGCTGAGTCGGAGATTCGGATTATGCTGGAACGGCTGATCCAGCGGATGCAGATCTGTGACTGACAAGTCTCGAGAAGGCTTTCCGGATTCTTGACATCCCCGAAGCAGACAAGGTAAAGCATGTTGTCTACCTTCTGAAGGGTAGTGCTGGTCACTGGTGGAACATCGAAGAAGAGAAGCGGCCTGGTGAGGTGATCTGTTGGGAAGTGTTCTGACGCAAGTTCGTCACCAGATATTTCCCAAAGATGTACCTGGATGAGAAGGTTAGTCAGTTCAAGAATCCGAGGCAAGTAACGATGAACATCACCGAGTATGAAGCCAAGTTTATGGATCTGTTGAGGTTCTATCCTCACATGGCGGCAACAGACGAGGAACGGATCAGACGTTTCGAGAAGGGTTTGAGTGCTGAGTTGACAACCCCGGTGTCTGCGTTGGAGAACCGAGAGCGGTTTGCTACATTTGTGGAATCTGTTCGACGGATCGAGAGGACAGTAAGGGAGAAAAGAGATTCTATGTCCCTTAAAAGACCTGCTCAGTTTCAAGGACGAAGGTTTGGTGGCTTTAAGAAGCCTAGGTTTTCGGCACCGTCAGCAATGAGAAGTGTCGGTATACCATCTCAGTATTCTCCGAGTAAAGGGAAAGGTTATGTTTCTTCACCGTCTAAGGCACATAGTTCAGCTTCAGTGGCAGTAATAGGGCCAGCTAGGCCATAGTTTGAGGACAAGGCATGTCATCTTTGTGGATAGGTCGGGCATTGGAAGTCCAATTGCCCGAATAGAGATGTTGAAGTGACACAACAACCGAGGTAGAGTTTTCAGAAGTCAGAGAGACCACAGACCAGTGGTAGCAGAGGACGAGGACGCGGTCAAGCGTCTCAAGCTGGATCGTCTGCTCAAGGAAGCAGAGGTCGTGGACAGCAAGCAACGGCTTGATTCTATGCCATGAATCAGCCGGAGGCGATAGTCAACCCGCGAGTGGTGGCAGGTCAGATGGAGTTATTTCATTCTGATATGTCTTCTTCTTGCTTTATATCTGTTTTGGTTGACCCGGGTGCTTCACACTCTTTTATCGCCTATAGTATGCTTGAAAACTGTCGTTTATCTGTTAGTTGTAAGAAGGATAGCTTGTTGTTAGAAACCCCTCTTGATGGTTCCTCTTTGCTTCGAGAAGAGTGTCCATCATGTGTCTTGTCTTTCTCGGGACATCGTATTCAAGTGGATCTTATACCACTTGATATGCATGGTTTCTATGTTATCCTTGGGATGGATACCTTAGAGAGGTATAAGGTTGTCTTGGACTGTGGTTCCAAGCAGGCAGTGTTTGATGTTGCTGGAGAGAAGTGGATCTTCTAGGGAGATAGGAAGATTCTTCCGACGTGTTTGGTATCAGCTATGGTGGCAGATAAGTTGTTACGACAAGGATGTGAGGTGTTCTTAGCTCACGTGGTGGATACCATTGTGGTTACCAAGGCGAAAGGTCCTAGTCTTGAGGAGGTGTCCGTGGTTAGAGAGTTTGCAGACGTGTTTCCTGAGGAGTTTCCTGGTGTTCCTCTACCCCGAGAGATTGATTTCGAGATCAATCTGGTTCCAGGGACACAGCCAGTTGCACAGTCAGCGTATAGGATGGCTCTAGCAGAGATGGCAGAGCTGAAGAAGCAGTTGCAAGAGTTTTTGGAGAAAGGTTTTATCCAACCGAGTATGTCACTGTGGGGTGCTCCCGTGTTGTTCGTTAAGAAGAAGGATGGCTCGATGCGGTTGTGTATAGATTACCGACAGTTGAACAAGGTCACGATCAAGAATAAGTACCCGTTGCCGAGGATAGATGATCTGTTTGATCAGTTGCGTGGTGCTACAGTGTTCTCGAAGATCGATCTATGGTCTGGATATCATCAGTTGAGGATAAAGGCAGATGACATACCAAAGTCAGCTTTCAAGACGAGGTATAGTCATTTTGAGTTCGTGGTTATGACGTTTGTGTTAACCAATGGATCTGCTACTTTCATGGACCTGATGAACAGGGTGTTCCGTCCGTTCTTAGATCAGTTTGTTGTAGTCTTTATAGATGACATCTTGATCTATAGTCGGGATAGGCTAGAGCATGAGCAACATCTTCGTCGAGCGTTGACTCTTCTTCGTCAACATCAGTTGTATGCCAAGTTCAGTAAGTGCGAGTTCTGGTTGGAAGAAGTTACTTTCTTGGGTCATGTGATATCTACTGAAGGCGTCAAAGTAGATCCGAAGAAGGTGGAATCCGTTGCGGATTGGGAACAACCGAAGACGCCAACAGAAGTTCGTAGTTTCCTTGGTTTGGCTGGATACTACCGGAGGTTTATCAAGGACTTCAGTGTGATCGCTTTGCCGATGACGAAGTTGACCAGGAAGAATGTACCTTTTGTTTGGGATGATCGATGTCAGCAAGCTTTCCAGAGTCTGAAGGAGAAGCTGACCAGTGCTCCAGTGTTGATCTTGCTAGAGCCTGGGAAAGGCTATGTTGTTTTCTGTGATGCTTCCAAGAAAGGTTTAGGTTGTGTGTTGATGCAGGAAGATCATGTGGTTTCTTTTACCTCGCGACAACTCAAGAAACATGAGGAGAACTACCCGACTCATGACTTGGAGTTGGCAGTAGTGGTTCATGCGTTAAAGATTTGGAGACACTATCTGTATGGGGAAGTGTGTCAGATCTTTACGGATCATAAGAATCTGAAGTACATCTTTACGCAGCAAGAGTTAAACATGCGACAGGGTCAATGGATGGAGTTGATCAATGATTACGACTGCACTATTGAGTATCATCCTGGTAAGGTGAATGTGGTAGCTGATGCGCTTAGCAGAAAGTTTTCTTCTCTTTCTTTAAAGAAGGCACAGTTGAGTTCTCTGACATGCCATAGGCGAGATATGTTTGTTTCTTTGTGGCAGATGAATGTGCAGATGGAAGTTTCTTTGTTGTCTGGTCTTTTCGCACAAATGCAAGTTCAGCCTACGTTGAGACAGCAGATCAAGGATGCACAGCAGACAGATGATGCAGTACAGTTGATCAGATCAGAGTTCGGCAGCGACAAGCGTGATGGGTTTCATGAGTCTGAGGATGGACTAGTTTGCTATCATGATAGGATGGTGGTTCCATATGCTGATGATCTGAGGAAGTTGGTGCTTGAGGAAGCACATACGTCGATGTATGTGATGCATCCAGGTGTCACCAAGATGTATCATAGTCTGAAGGACTTATATTGGTGGCCCGAATTGAAAAAGGATGTAGTTGAGTTCGTGGCGAGATGTGCTGTGTGTCAGCAAGTGAAGGCTGAACATCAGAAGCCGACAGGTACATTGCAACCTTTACCGATACCGCAGTGGAAATGGGATCATATAAGCATGTATTTCGTAGTTGGTCTACCCCGGACAACTAGGAATCATGATTCCATTTGGGTGGTAGTGGATAGATTGACTAAGTCTTCCCATTTCCTACCAGTGAAGACGATGTATACAGCTGAGAAACTAGCTCGAGTATATGTGGATGAGATAGTACGTTTGCATGGTGTTCCAGCGACGATAGTTTCTGACAGAGGTCCTCAGTTTACGAGTCATTTTTGGGAACAGTTGCACAGAGCGTTGGGAATGCAGTTGAGGTTAAATACATCTTTTCACCCACAGACAGATGGACAGTCTGAGAGGACTATTCAGATTTTGGAGGATCTCCTTCGAGCTTGTGTTTTGCAGTTTCTAGGCAACTGGGATGTACATCTGAGTTTGATAGAGTTTGCCTACAATAACAGTTATCAGCGGAGCATTGACATGGCTCCTTATGAAGCTTTGTATGGAAGGAAGTGCAGATCTCCTTTGTGTTGGTATGAATCAGGTGAATATCAGCTTTTGGGTCCTGAGTTAGTTCATCAGATGACAGATAAGATCAAAGTGATACAACAACAATTGAAAGTGGCATAGGACAGACAGAAGTCGTATGCAGACAATCACCGATGACCTTTGGAGTTCCAGGTAGGAGACAAAGTGTACCTTAAAGTCTCGCCTTGGAAAGGTGTGCTAAGGTTTGGACGGAAGGGTAAGCTAGCTCCCAGGTATATGGGACCTTACCCAGTCAGAGCACGTGTTGGCAAAGTAGCTTACGAGATAGAGTTGCCTCCAGAGTTGCACATGTTGCATCTAGTGTTTCATGTCAGTATGCTGAAGAAAAGTAATCCGGATTCAGGTACAGTGATACAGCCAGTAGAGGTTGAGCTTGATGCAGATGTGACCTACGAGGAAGGTCCTGTGGTGATCCTTGACAGAAGGATCAAGAAGCTGAAGAGGAAGGACCTGGTTCTTGTGAAGGTTCTTTGGCAGCGTCATGGCGTTGAGGAAGCCACGTGGGAGCTTGAGGAAGAGATGAGGAGGAAGTATCCCTTGCTTTTCTCTTCGGATTTCGGGGACAAAATCCCTTAAAGGGGGTTAGATTGTAAGGACCCAGACCTGCGTTTAGGGTTTACCCTATTTGTTTTGCTTAACCTTTGTGGTTTGATGCTTGCTAATCACCTTTGAGTGGTGATTAGGGTTTTTGTTGTGCTTTGTTGAGAGTTCGAGGGGCTACTTGCAAATAACCCAAGTCTAGGGTTTTGTGTGCAAGTTTGCCATCTTGTGAGATGTTTTCCTCTCTTTGCTTCCTCTAGGGTTGAGAGGAAGGCTTGGGCTTGTTGTTTGAGTTTCTTGGGCCTTGCTTGAGCTTGTTTGGGCCTTGAGGTGCTTTGTTTGGGCTTGCTTGAGCCTTGTGTCGGCCAAGACCAGCTTGTGTCGCCCAAGGAAGAGTGTGTGTCAACCTAGAGGTGGTGTGTCAACCTGGAGTAGTGTGTGTCGCCCATAGGAGCTGCTAGTTGTGTCGCCCATGTTGCTTGGTCCAGCCTTGACCATGTTTGGTGGACACTTGGTGTATATCTTGGACAAGTGTCTATTGGTGTGCTAGTGTGTTGGCTTGAACCCTAACACAAGTGTCCCTTGGGTGGATGACACTTAGCATAGATCTACCTTGGTTTCTCCTCCCCTTCTTTCTATATAAGTAGCTCTTTCCTTTGCCTTAGATTCTTTTGGTCTCTCCTCCACCTTGAGTGCACGACACCCCTCTCCTTCTTGCTTGTGTCAGCCGAGACACTCTCCTGGAGTTGCAGTGGTGGCCGATACCCTCTCTTGGATTAGCTTTGATGGATGACATCCCTTGGAGCTTGAAGTGCATCTTCTTCCTTGGAGCTTCGAGCTTAAGGCGGGTTGCATAACTTCTAACCCTAACTTCTTTACCTCTTGTTCCTGTTTTTGTTCATAGATTAGTAGCTTAGAATTGTACCTTGCTTGAGTTTCCTTTGGTGGCCGATGTCCCCTTAAGGTTTAGGGTTTCTAGTGTACCTTGTGATCTAGGGTTTGTGCTCCTTTGAGTTGGAGGTTGATGGTGACCTAGAGTTGGGCGATATCCCTTCTTTGTTGGTGTTGGACGATATCCTTTTGAGTTGGACGACATGGCACCTTTGTCTTTGAGTTGGATGATATGGTATTCCCTTTGATGGACGATATGTATGCCTTTGGTGGACGACATGATGTGTTCTTGAGGTTGGCCGATACCCTTGCCCATGTGTTGGGCGATAGGGTGAGCTAGGGTCATGTTGGCCGATATGATGGTGACCCTTGTTGGACGACATGGTCCTTGTGATAAGCAACACCTTTTGTTCTTGAGTTGGGTGAGACCCTCTCTTGTCTTGGTGTTGTGCGAGATGGGTACCTTATGATGGGCGACATGGTGAGTGCTCTTGTGTGGAGTGATAGGTCAAGCTAGTGAGGTGTTGGCCGATGTGGTTGAGTTGGCCGATGGATGTTGTTGGGCGATATATCTTGTTGTGTCGGCCGATATGGTGAGCATGATGGGCGATATGGTTGGATGACACCCTCTTCTTTGTGGTGAACGACAGACCTAAGTCTCTTGATGGTTTGATGGTGCTGGCCGATAGCTATGCTGATCGACACCCATGATGGCCGATAGCCATGGTGGGCGACAGCCTAGGGTTGGGTATGTGTCGGCCGACAGTCCTTGATAGGTTTTAGTGACGGCGGTGATGAGTTATGGTGAGAGTCTTGTAATCATATAGTAATGGTCCTTTGTGATGTGGAAGTGATTAGTTATGCACCAATAAACGATGGTGGTGTCTTGTTAGTGATAACAACAATGAATATGATGCCTTGCAAACAATAATAATGCTAATGATAGTAACAATGATGATAATGGTAGTTGCATGATGATAATGATAGTAATAATCCTGATCATAATGATGATAATGGTAGTAGGGATGATAATGAGGAAAGTCATGGTAATAAGATGCATGATGTGATTCTTATGCTTATTTGTTAATAATAAAGAAGATGATAGTAATAATGATCATAATAATGATGACAATAATGATAGTAATGATATGCATGAAGTAATCCTTGTACTTAATTGTTAAATGAGAATGGTGATAGTTACACTAGTAGCTTGCATATAGATAATAATGATAATAATGATGATAGTGGATGGTGACATAATGGTATTGGTAATAATAGTACTTGTTCTGTACGTTTGAACATCTTGATTGTTCATACAATTTTGAGATAAGGATAAGTATAGATATGGCTTGCTAATGATGTACTTTATACACTTGATCAACAAGTAGTGTAAGAATGATAAGTAGAGTATCTTGAATGGCATTTATGATGGTAGCATATTCCTTATGTTGAATCTACAATTATTGTGTATCCTAACCATGCAGGTGATGATTAGCCATGAAAAGGCTATGAGACATATGTGATGAGTAACATCACTTTGATAATTATCTATGAGGTTGTACGTATGATGTGTTTGTCCCATGATGATGATGTGAGCCTTGAGAGGCAGTGACAGTACATGATGAAGGATTGTGATCCCGTGGTATGTGATGATCCTTGATATGGATCTGGATGGTTGGCAAGAGGCCAAGTGGTAACATGTGATGTTGGATCCTTGAGATGGATCAGGTTGATGTGATTAAATAATAATATAATGTTGTTTACTTTCCTTTATATCTTGCATGTTATACAACTTGGTTGAATCATGCAATCCATCTAAAAGATACTAATTAATCATAGTGAAATATATCATGTAGTTTTCCCTGGCCATAGATCCATCATCGTCAGGACTTGGTGATGGTGAAACAGGTTCTCCTACGGGTTAACTTGGAAGCGCATATTGTTTAATATGTGTAGGTTGCTCCTAGCCTGAAAATGAGGAGGTAAGAGTGTAACTCCGGTTGCAGACTCAGATACGTGTAAAGAGCATGGTGAACATGCCCATGGCTCAGGATATGTGATGTGAGGAGCATGAATGCGTTATGGCTCAAAGCACGGTAAACAGGCCCGTGGCTCAGTTTTACTAGCGCCGAGACCTGTACCAAGGCGGGCTAGAGTGAGGGTAGCCTATGGAGCTGACCCTGTGGCTTAGACCACTTCAGCATGTGACTACGGTCCTGCTTGTGTTGTACTCGTGTACTAACCACGAGGTGGGAGGTCGTGGAGTCCGGCTCTTCCATTGACCTTGTATGGCACCGACTTGGGTTTCGTAACTGAAGGTTGGATTTGAACGGTACAGTTCAAATCCTCAGGGCATAATAATACGTAACACAGCCGTTTAGTATTTACTGCTTAAGATAAACACGTAACATTGGTTGAGGCTTTGTTTGTGTAATATCTTTGTTATATCTTGCAGGTTATGTGGCAATATGTCTTATCTTGATAAGCAGGTTATGTGACATTATATCTTGTTCTGATAATCATGTTACATAGGGATACATATTATCTTGCTAATCATATTCCTTGAGATATATCTGGTTATATGCTTTTGTATAGCGGGTAAGCTTGTCGGTAAGAATAATCTGTTTTATATAGACTGCTCTTGTTATACATGTTATTAGATGTCTGTTGTTATAGTATATCTTGTTGAAGTTCTATAGTTGCGGTGGGGAGTTATGTTTCCCACTGGGACAATTGTTCAATTGTCTCACCCCGCTGGTTTAACCCCTTTTTAGGTGGTTGAGGTAGGCGTGGTCGTGGTCGTGGTGTTGCGGCCGAGCAGCTTGAGGAGCAGTAGAAGGCAAGCGATGGATATGTTGCTGTTTTGGATGTTTTGTAGTAGAGTCTAGAGTCATCCCTGTACTCTCAGGTCCTTGGTAGTGTTTTGACGATGTTTTACGATGAACAATCGATGATGTTTGTATATCCTGCTATTGGCCGGATGTGGGCCTTTATGTATGTGAACAGGTGGTGAACTCATGTGATGGATGAGCAGCTGTTTCTGTAAGCTGTAGACACGTATCAGATCTCGTGTATATATTTATATATATGACATGTTTCCTTGCAAAATGAGGGCTGGAAAGTAATAGTTTCACAGTTTATCAGTTTTCTACAATCGGTTTTAATTAACCCGTGTTTTCATAATCTGTGGTTATGGTGATTTCCGCACGTTTTCGCGTAACACCTCGTTATCTGTGTGATAATGGGATGTGTTGCCACACTTGAAGGATATCATCAACAAGAAGAGATGGATTAAAGATATATATGCCTTACACATTGATGAAGTGGTTAGTGTTATGATCCACAGAAGGCTGCCAACGAAGAAAAGAGCCCATGATGCTTCTACATTCCTTGTTCCATAGGCAGCCAACATTTTTAACAAGCACATTGTGACTCTGGAGTGAGAATAAATCTCATGCCTCTCTCTACCTTTTGAAAGGTGGGATTAAAGAAACTGAAAAAGACATCCATGAAAATCCAGTTGGCAAACGAATCGATTGTGAAACCTTATGGCATATGCAAGGATGTGTTATTCTAAGTCGATAAATTCATATAGTTAATCAATTTTGTTTTCATGGGCATGTATAAGATGCAGGGACCTGAGATGATGTTAGAAAGGTCATTCCAAGATATAGCCGATGTGGTCATTTCTATGTGTAGAGGCTACTTGCACTCAGTATAGATGATGATAGAGTGGAGTTCTCACTTCCAGTTGATTCTTCACAACCATTCTATAACAGCCCAGGCTGAAGAAAAACACATTTTTGAGACTAGGACATTAAACAAGGGTACTTATGGGAGGCAACTCAATTTTATTTCTGTCAGTTACAATTTGTTAGTACTTTTTTGTTTAAATTTCATATTTGTCTTATTAGATGTTTAATTGATGTAAAAAGATACATTGATGATTTTATTTTGTGTGTAGGTAGAGTCAGAGTGGGTACTACCAATATACAAGTCGGTGTTGGATCAATGGGCTCTAGAAGGGGGGGTTGAATAGAGCTTCACAAACTTCACAAAAGTGATTAGACCACCAAATTATATTAAGTGCAGAACTTAATTCAAAACAGCAATTTGATGTCCTAAACTAGCATACAAAGCAAGGATAAGAGACAAGGAAAGCATGCACTTGGACAGGTGGTTTAGAGTGGTTCCATGTCCTAAACTTAGGAGCAATGTCAGTCCACTACCTAGAGTTGGTTAGGCTCTAGGATTTGTAACTTGGTTCTCTTATATATATCACACAATAAGATTACAAGCTACAACTACCAACCATCCAAGGACTTATATATCAAGCCAAGATCTTCTACCTCACCAAGGACTTACCCACCAAGCAAGTAGTCTTCAGCCTTCTTCAAAGGACTTACCTACTCTTGCTCTAGTCTTCGGCCTTGCAGGAATTACCCATCTTGCTTGAGCTTTGCCTTGCACCTCTCCTTCTCTTGGAGAGCTTTAGCACCTTCCTCCTTCACTCGGAGGCCTGGAGCAGCTAGCCTTCTTCTCCTTCACTTGGGGAAGAGCAGCAAGCTTCTTCTCTTTCACTCGGAGAAGAAACTTCAATCAATCTTCATAGAGAATGGAGATGGGAGAAGTGGAAAGGAGAGCTTTACAAGATTACAAATGATAGCTCTCATACATGGGATCCTAACTCACTCATACTCACGAATTTGCTTTGAAGGTAGAGAGAGAAAGGGGCTCAAAGGATTAGAAACCACTCAACTAAGGCTAGGACCAAGTATATGTGAATGAGCAACCTTGGAATGAAGTCCAAGAGGTCCTATTTATAGTTGAGGGTGTCCCTTTGAGGTTGGGAGAGTTAAGTGGCACAAACTAGCCGTTTTACAACTTGCAACGGATCTATTTTGAGTCCCACCAACTCCTCCAACGGTTGGAATTGCTTTTTCTGCATTCCAGTACAGTCCGATCGGCCGAGTTTCATTAAAGGCAACTCGGCCGACACACTAGGCGACAAGTCTGAGAGGCAGACTGTCGGCCGAGTTTCCATGGGGAAACTCGACCGATCGGTCGACCTTCAGTCTTGACCAACCAGTGGATCGGCCGAGTTTCCTATCATTGAAACTCGACCGAACAGGGATCGGCTGAGTTGGAAACTCGGCCGACAGCCCAGAAAATTCCAGAATATATGGATCGGCCGAGTTTGGAATTCGGCCGACAAAATCCCTGTTAAGGGTATTTTGGAATTTTCATAAACTGTACAAACGATGGATTTTTGAGTCCCAATCATTTTATCCATCTTAGATACAATGCAAAACATGATTATGAGTGATTACATAAAATGTTCTAAGCCTCTAAGGGCTATTTTACAAAGCGGTTACAAGTCACATGTTTTGCATGTGCCGGAAGAGTAGCTTTGGAGATAAAGGAGATTCTTTTCTTGTATCTAATATCTGCAATGATCTCAAATAGATTTGTTAGATACATATGAATGGAATGGTTAAGTCATTATCAAAATATGGGCAATGTGCGACACCTAGGTCAACATTCTCCCCCTTTTTGACAATGACAAACCATTCCTCAACATATTGAAAAGAATGTGAAAATTATACCTTTTCTTTAGGGAATTGCAAGGGGATGCAAATATGATCAATTTGTAATGCTCCCCCTCAATTCATGCTTACTCGTTCCTGCATAGTTAGTTAACACACAAGCAGACATAGCATATATAGATACTATATGATTCTAAACAAGTCTAGATGCATTTCAGTTTATAGACAAGAAAAGAACCATACAAGCAATAAAAAACAATATGATTGAGGTCTTTCTCCCCCTTTGTCATCTCAAAAAGGCAGGGGGGTAGAAGAGCATAAAAGCAAGGTCTTCTCCAAACACTCAATCAACCAAAACATAGAGAAACAGATAAATATCAAGATAAAGCACGAAAGCAAAAACCTGTCATTCATCAAAATATGGAACACACTATCAGATAAGCCATACAAAGTGTTTCCAAAAGCAAACATAAGACAAAAACTACACAGACAAACGGAGTAGCAATAGTACAACTCAGATGATGTGCCTAATGTAAATAATACAATCATAGTCCAAAAAGATATATCATGGTCATCCGAGACTAAACTAGACACATCAACTCTAAGCTACACTAATCTATGTCAACATCATCAACGGCAGCCTCCATGTCCTCGTCGGGCTGGTAGTCCTCATCTCCATCATCTGAAGGAGGAGCAGCAGCTGGTGTAGCCTCGTCTTCAGCATCGGCATCGTCATCGTCGTCTTCGGCATCCGTCGCAGTAGCCTCATCAGCGTCAGTCTCAGCATCCTCCTGGTCAGCCATATCCTCGTCTGGAGGACCAAAAGCACGCCCGGGCCACCTCGCACTCTGCTCGGCCCAAGACATGCCTAGGGCATGTAACTCATAGGCAACCTCAATAGGGGGAGCAGAAGAGGTGTATTGGGCCAGAAGCTCAGATAGACGGCCACCTGGGAGCGCCAGAACCGGAGAAGAGTATCCACCTGTAGAGTGATCAGCGGAAGCAGAAGGGGGTGGAGGAGGATAAAACTGACTATACGCAAAAGAAGCGTAGTCACCACCGGGGTAGGGCTCGTAGGTGGGGTAGGGCTGAGGGCAAGACAAAGACATGGACGACATGATGTGGCACAGATCCTGATGGTGATGTTGCTGGACCTACATGTTGTAGGCTTGCTGATGCATGAGGTACCCCATGAGGGCCTCATTGGAGACATGGAAGTCAGCAAAAGCCGGCTGCGGAGGAGGTCGGAAAGATGGCTCAGGAGGAGGTGGTGCAGCTGTGGAGGGTGGAGGAGGAGGTGCAGCAGATGATGATGGAGGTGGAGGTGGAGCAGAAGAAGATGATGCACCAGAGGTAGGGACACTCTTCTGAAGAGTGGTCTCACTGATATAAACTCCCTTACGATCAGGGCGGTAGAGATAATCAGAAAAGAGAGATTTTCCAGTGGCATGCTGGAAAAGACCACAAATTAGGGCAGGATATGGAAGATGCGTGCCCTTGGTGTTCTTTCCCGAGTCAAAACAAGTCATATGGTGAAGGATGTAACGAGCCCATTTGACTCCTTGGTTGTTCAAAAGCAGGTACATCATCATAGCTGTATTCTCAGCGATGTCCGTTTGATTCTTCTTTGGATGGACATTGCAACTGAGAACGAACGCCAAGACACGGCGAGGAGAGGACAGGGCAGAAGATGGCAGAGTGCCCTTCTTTCTATAAGGAAAATCGGGTTGCTTGAGAAACTTATGAATATCAGTCAAGTCAACCTCAATGGTCTTATAGACGTCCTCGGGATACAAGAGATCAAGATAAGCAGGGTAATCGGTAATCCACGAAGCCGTGCCAACATTGCCATTGAGATAGAGATTGAACGAGCGTTCAGTAATATGGAAAGGTTGGCCGGCAATCATAGACGTCAAAACGATTGAGGTGTCCGAAGGGGGAACCAAAGAGTCGTAATTCCACCGCAAGTTAGCGTAGAATTGACGTACAGCTTTGGAGCTGTATTTTAGGTTATAAAAACGGGCATCCTCAATGCAAAGAGCTTCAAGATGATGTGTGCGAAAGAGTTGACAAGCTTCGAAAAGGTCGGCATGAAAGCTATGGGGCTGATAAAGAGCTCGAAAAGGAAAGGGAGAGCGAGGAAGGAGCTCTTTGTAGCGAGCAATAGCAGCATTGTCAACAAAAGAAAGATTATCAAACACCATATACCTAGGCGCAAGAGGAACCGCAGGAGCAGGGGCGGGAACGGCACGTTTCCGGCGTTGGGACCTCATTGGAGAGGAGAACGAGGAGAGGGAGCCGATCCACACGGAGAGAGAGAGCAGGCGGCACGCCAAGAGCAGCAAGAACACACGAACAGGTCGATTTGGGAAGAAAATCGGCCGGAGAGAGAGAGAGGAGCACCAGGGGAGGAAGGGTCGGGCTGGGCGTCTAGGGTTCGGTCGACTTTGCTCTAGTTGAGAGGGAGCAAGTCGGCCGATTCCTATATATATTAAACCAGTCTGCCGCCGATCGGCCGAGTTCCAGGGAGAGGAAACTCGGCCGACAGAACACACAGGTGCCCTGTGCCCGACCGATCGGCCGAGTTTCCAACTCGGCCGACAAAAACCCTGATGTGAGAAAAACCTAGATTCTAGCCCTAGCCTCAAATGACCTAAAGCAAATTTTCTGGTTGGACTAGATTGTATATTAAGCATATTTAGGCACATTCCCATCATCATAGGGTACTATTTGTCGATTAAAACCCGATTTGTGAGAAAAGCCCGAAGAAGAGATAGAAACAAGAGAAATTTTATCAAAAACAAGCATTTTGAGCAACCAAAGCATTTATAAGCAAGAGCAGCACACATAAGATGTAACCAACTAATTAGAGAGCAATTCAACATCATCAAGAGAGGTTATAAGCAATTTTGATCTAATAAAATTAAATTGTTCTCTAGCAAGCGGTTTAGTGAAAATGTCGGCCAACTGATTTTCCGTATCCACATGTGTGATATAAATATCCTTTTTGACAATGTGATCACGGAGAAAATGATGGCGAACTTCTATGTGTTTAGCTCTACTATGCAATATTGGATTATAAGAAAGATTTATTGCACTAGTGTTATCACAGAAAATAGGAGAAGCATCAAAATGAATGTTAAAGTCTTGGAGCATTTGCTTCATCCATAGGACCTGGGCACAACAACTTCCGGCTGCAATGTATTCAGCTTCGGTAGTTGATAATGCCACTGTGCTCTGTTTCTTGGAGAACCAAGACACCAAGCATGGTCCCAAGAGGAAGCAAGTGCCACTTGTGCACTTTCTATCAATCAAGCAACCTGCGTAGTCAGCATCACTATATGCTACAAGAGTAAAGTCCCTTGACTTAGGGTACCATAGTCCAAAATTTGGAGTTTTGGCTAAGTACCTCAAAATCCTCTTGACAGCAATAAGATGTGATTTCCTAGGGCTTGATTGAAAGCGAGCACACAAGCCAACACTAAACATTATATCAGGTCTAGAGGCAGTTAAGTAAAGTAAACTTCCGATCATACCTCTATAGAGCTTCTCATCTACCTTCTCACCTTCTTCATCCTTGTCAAGTTTTGCAGTGTTTGACATGGGTGTATCCATTGGCTTCATGTTCTCCATCCCAAAGCGTTTAAGAAGTTCAAGTGTGTATTTGCCTTGGTTGATGAAGTTACCCTCCTTGGTTTGTTTGATTTGGAAGCCGAGGAAGAAGGTCAGCTCACCCATCATACTCATCTCGAATTCACTCTGCATAAGAGAACCAAACTCTTTGCAAAGATCAAGGTCAGTTCCGCCAAATATAATATCATCAACATATATTTGAATTATGAGAAAATGGGTAGAAGTGTGTTTTAGAAACAAAGTACAATCAACTTTGCCCATGATATACCCGTTATCTAACAAAAAGTTCTTTAGTTTCTCATACCAATCTCGAGGTGCTTGTTTGAGTCCGTAGAGAGATTTTTGCAAGAAATATACATGATTGGGTAACTTATCATTTTCAAAGCCTGGAGGTTGAGCAACATATACTTCCTCCTCGATTGTACCATTTAAAAACGCACTTTTAACATCCATTTGATAAAGCAAGAAATTTTTATAACTAGCAAAGGCAAGTAGCATACGAATAGATTCTAATCTAGCAACAGGAGCATAGGTTTCATCAAAATCAATACCTTCTTGTTGATTGTAACCTTGTGCTACTAACCTTGCTTTGTTCCTTACCACTTTTCCTTGCTCATCAAGCTTGTTGCGGTAGACCCATTTGGTACCAATGATCTTTCTATCATTTGGTCTTGGCACTAAGGTCCACACACGGTTCTTCTCGAACTGCTCAAGCTCTTCTTGCATGGCAAGGATCCACTCATCATCGCCAAGGGCCTCTTTGATGTTCTTTGGCTCCAGTTGAGAGATGAAGGCACTGTCTGCTTGTTCTTTGTTGTGTGCAGCTCGTGTCCTCACTCTTTCAAACGAGTTGCCAATGATCAACTCCTTGGGGTGATTCTTTGCAAAGCGGGGAGTAGGATCCTTTCTTTCTTCTTCTTTTTCTTCTTCTTCAACCTGCTTGTCTTTGTCTTTGATGTTGAGCTCTTTTAAGATAGGAATGATTTCATCTGCAACATCATCATCACCCAAATGCTTGCCAATACCAGGGTTAGTTTCAATAAATTTAACATTTATAGATTCTTCTATTTTAGATAGTTCAATGTTAAACACTCTAAAAGCCCTGCTAGTAGTGCTATAGCCTAGGAAGAAAGCCTTGTAGGATTTCGGATCAAACTTGTCGAGAGAGTCCTTGGTGTTCAAAACAAAACATGGACATCCAAACACATGAAAGAAATCAATTGACGGCTTCCTACCACGCCATAGTTCATACGGGGTTTTCTTAAAAGTCGGATGAGTGAAAACTCGGTTTTGCACAAAACATGAGGTGCTAACGGCTTCAGCCCAAAACTTCTTAGGAGTGTCATACTCAAGAAGCATGGTCCTAGCCATCTCTTGTAGCGATCTATTCTTCCTCTCAACAACTCCATTTTGTTGGGGTGTGCGAGGAGAAGAGAAATTGTGCGAATAACCCGATTTTTCACAAAAACGTTCAAAAAGATCATTTTCAAACTCTCCCCCATGATCACTACGGATGGAAACAACATGACAAGAAGCTTCGTTTTCAACTCGTTTACAAAAGCTCGAGAAAACATCGAGTGTATCACTTTTAGAAACGAGAAAGAAAGTCCAAGTAAATCTAGAAAAATCATCGACAATAACAAGACAATACTTGGAGCCGCGAAGCATTTGTGTTCTCATAGGTCCGAAGAGATCAATATGAAGAAGCTCTAGAACTCTCTTGGTACTCATGACTCCTTTGGATTTGAAGGAGGATTTGGTTTGTTTCCCTTGAGTACAAGGTTGACATTCCTCATCCTTTTCAAAATCCAATTTGGGAAGTCCTCGAACCAAGTCCTTTTTGTTCAGTTTCTTCATTTGATGCAAGTTCACATGACCCAAACGTCGATGCCAAAGCGAAAGATCGTTTTTATCCACGACTAAGCATCTATTTAGTATGGGCTTTAAAGCATCAAGAACAATCACATATAGATTACCATTTCTAGTTCCCTTATATATGACATTATAGGACAGGGAATCTAGAAGCAAGCATTCTAAGGAAGTAAAGAGCACAAGATAACCATTATCACATAATTGGCTAACACTAATTAAGTTGTGATGTAGGCCATCAACAAGCAAAACATTTTTAATGCACAAATCATTACCTACATCACCCTCACCTATAACCTTACCCTTTTTGTTGTCCCCAAAGGTTACCGATCCTCCTTTCTTCTTCACAATTTTGTTGAAATGGCTGATTTCTCCAGTCATGTGCTTAGAACAGCCACTATCAACAATCCATTTCTTTGTGACCTGCAAGAAAAGAGGATGTCGGAACCCAACTCAAACTTTGGGGTCCGGGGTTAGCTTGGGGACCCATTTCATATTTGGGTTGGTCCCCTTAGGCTTGTAAGGACAATAGGTAGAATAATGATCATCACATTTGCAATGCATACATACCATGGGATTTTTAGAGCCGGAAGACTCTCCATTGAAAATTGGAGTTTCCACACTCTTTTTCTTACCCTTTTTCTTCTTCTTACCTTTTGGAGTAGTCGCATTGTATCCTAGACCACTAGTACCAACTTGTTTGGTAGAGTGCTCTAGAACATCATTTAGAGACTTCTTACCCGAAAGAAACCTTTGCAAAGTAGATCTTAATTTAGCATTATCATCACTAAGATTTGTAATGGTAGTAGATAAACTAGCAAGATCTTCTCTAGCATGCAAAAGGTCGGCCTCAAGACAGAGGGATTTAGTAAGAAGAGAGTCTTTTTCAAGAGTTAAGTTTGCAACTTCATTTCTAGGCAAGATAGGTCTAGAAGATAAATCATTTGTTTGTGCAAGAAGTTTAGCATTTTCAGATTTAAGGACTACAATTTCCCTTTGATAAGCATACACTTCATCTCTCCTAGCATCATCAATAAGCTTAAGTTCAACATTTTCAGTTTTTAGAACATCTAGCTCATCTAGGCAATTTTGGTTCTCTATCTTAAGATTTTCAATAGTTTTAAGATAAGTACCATTCTCAACCTCTACTCCATTATATTTAAGTTCAAGGTCTAGAAATTGCCCTTGTAAAGAATCTATGCTATCAAGATGTAATTTCTCATTTTGATCTAGAATGTCAATCTTGGCATAGAGATCATCAACTATCTTTCCTAATCTTTTTCTTTTAGCTTTACATTTAGCAAAAGATGATTGACAATCATTAAGCATTTCAATGAGGGTTTCCTTAGATAAATCAAGTAAACTTTCATCACTTACCTTGCTTACCTCACTTACCTCAATTACTTCTTCACTAGTAGAAGCCATGAGTGCAAGATGACATTCACCATCCTCGGAGCTTGAGGAACTTGAAGTAGAGGACTCCTCCCATGCCGCATGAGCTGCATCTTTGGGTCTTCTCTCCTTCTTGTTCTTCTTCTTGTACTTGGCTTCTCTTTTGTATTTGTCATCCTTCTTGTGGCTGCTCTTATGATAGCCCTTCTTGGCTTTTGGGCAGTCATTCTTGTAGTGGCCCTTTTGACCACACTCATAGCATCTAGGAGTGGAGGATGATGGCTTGCCCTTGAAGTGTCTTCCTTTTGAATAGTTGGCTTCATGATCATTTGCACCTTCATCTTCGCTTGAGGAAGGGCAGGGAGACTTCATGGCAAGTTGTTGTTGCCGCATCATTTCTTCAACTTGAGCTTTGAAGGATGTGTCCTTCATCTTCTTGGACTCCTTCTCTTCTCTTTTCTCCTCTTCCTCTTGCTTGTCGAGCCTTGGTTCATGTGCTTGGAGATTACCAACCAGCTCCTCGGTTGACAACTCGCTCAGCTTGTAGACTTCTTCAATTGAAGTGACCTTTGGCTCCCATCTCTTTGGAAGAGATCTCAAGATCTTTGCATTGATGGTACCTCTATCCATGACACTTCCAAGGGCTGCAAGACTGTTCAAGATGACATTCAACCTTGTGTACATGTCCGCAACTCTTTCATTCTTCCCCATCTTGAAGTTCTCAAGTAGGCCGCCGAGCATGTAGACCTTGGCCTCCTTGACTTGCTCCGTCCCTTCATAGGTGACACACAACTTATGCTAAATCTCATGCGCCGTGTCCCAAGAAGAGATGCGGTTGAACTCCGATGGTGAAAGGGCGGCGTAGATGATGCTCACAGCTTTAGCATTGAGTTGAGCACGCTTCATCTCATCTTCCGTCCACGTGGTGATGTTCCCCTTTGGCTCTTCATACTTGAGATGGACTATCTTCCACATCTCGTAGCTCACGCCTTGGATGTAGAATTGCATCCTTCTCTTCCAATATAGGAAGTTTGTGCCGTCGAAGACCGGGGGTCTCATGGAGAAGCTTCCTTCAAGATTGAGTGACCCAAGAGCTGAATCGCCCATCTTCTCCTACTTGTTGAAGTAGCTTGGAGAAGACCTGCTCTGATACCACTTGTTGGATCAATGGGCTCTAGAAGGGGGGGTTGAATAGAGCTTCACAAACTTCACAAAAGTGATTAGACCACCAAATTATATTAAGTGCAGAACTTAATTCAAAACAGCAATTTGATGTCCTAAACTAGCATACAAAGCAAGGATAAGAGACAAGGAAAGCATGCACTTGGACAGGTGGTTTAGAGTGGTTCCATGTCCTAAACTTAGGAGCAATGTCAGTCCACTACCTAGAGTTGGTTAGGCTCTAGGATTTGTAACTTGGTTCTCTTATATATATCACACAATAAGATTACAAGCTACAACTACCAACCATCCAAGGACTTATATATCAAGCCAAGATCTTCTACCTCACCAAGGACTTACCCACCAAGCAAGTAGTCTTCAGCCTTCTTCAAAGGACTTACCTACTCTTGCTCTAGTCTTCGGCCTTGCAGGAATTACCCATCTTGCTTGAGCTTTGCCTTGCACCTCTCCTTCTCTTGGAGAGCTTTAGCACCTTCCTCCTTCACTCGGAGGCCTGGAGCAGCTAGCCTTCTTCTCCTTCACTTGGGGAAGAGCAGCAAGCTTCTTCTCTTTCACTCGAAGAAGAAACTTCAATCAATCTTCATAGAGAATGGAGATGGGAGAAGTGGAAAGGAGAGCTTTACAAGATTACAAATGATAGCTCTCATACATGGGATCCTAACTCACTCATACTCACGAATTTGCTTTGAAGGTAGAGAGAGAAAGGGGCTCAAAGGATTAGAAACCACTCAACTAAGGCTAGGACCAAGTATATGTGAATGAGAAACCTTGGAATGAAGTCCAAGAGGTCCTATTTATAGTTGAGGGTGTCCCTTTGAGGTTGGGAGAGTTAAGTGGCACAAACTAGCCGTTTTACAACTTGCAACGGATCTATTTTGAGTCCCACCAACTCCTCCAACGGTTGGAATTGCTTTTTCTGCATTCCAGTACAGTCCGATCGGCCGAGTTTCATTAAAGGCAACTCGGCCGACACACTAGGCGACAAGTCTGAGAGGCAGACTGTCGGCCGAGTTTCCATGGGGAAACTCGACCGATCGGTCGACCTTCAGTCTTGACCAACCAGTGGATCGGCCGAGTTTCCTATCATTGAAACTCGACCGAACAGGGATCGGCTGAGTTGGAAACTCGGCCGACAGCCCAGAAAATTCCAGAATATATGGATCGGCCGAGTTTGGAATTCGGCCGACAAAATCCCTGTTAAGGGTATTTTGGAATTTTCATAAACTGTACAAACGATGGATTTTTGAGTCCCAATCATTTTATCCATCTTAGATACAATGCAAAACATGATTATGAGTGATTACATAAAATGTTCTAAGCCTCTAAGGGCTATTTTACAAAGCGGTTACAAGTCACATGTTTTGCATGTGCCGGAAGAGTAGCTTTGGAGATAAAGGAGATTCTTTTCTTGTATCTAATATCTGCAATGATCTCAAATAGATTTGTTAGATACATATGAATGGAATGGTTAAGTCATTATCAAAATATGGGCAATGTGCGACACCTAGGTCAACAGTCGGTACCATCAAATTTCTTAAAATGTTGAACAAGGATTTTGTAGAAAGTTGATACCACCGACACACAAGTCGGTATTATCGATCCAAATCCGTAAAAAGTCAGTACCATCAACACACAAGTCGGTACCACTGATTTTCCTCATAAAATTTACAAAGGTTGTCGATACCACTAAAACACATGTCGGTGGCACCGACTCATACAACTCAAAAAGGATAAAGGACGTCATATCTTAGTACCATTGACACACAAGTCGGTGACACAGATGTAGAGGGATAGATGCCACCAGAACTTGATCCAAAAATGCCATCAGGAACATTTTAACCGCCGCCACCACCATTTTAGCATATGATACCCCTGTTCCACCTCTTTGTTTGAATTCTAACTATGAGGCTGTATTCAAGTTCAAGCTTAGGGGGTGTTGGAAGGACTTTATCTTTTTATCTTTTTTTTGTTAGTACTTTTGTTTTTGAAAGTATAAGATCCACATCTATCTAGTGTAATTATGGTGCTTAATTTTCATGATTTCGTCTATAATCAAAGAGAAATGTGTTTCGTGCCTTTGCAAGTAAATTTGAAAATTTTAAATGATCATATATTGTTAAGCTAAATTTGCAAATTCTAAGATACCACCACCTAGATGGAATGTATGGGTTAGTCAGCTTGAGGACACTTAATATGGATGAAAATATTAATTTATCAAAGAATTATGGATGAAGATGGGGTTTGAGACCAAACCAACCAAACAAGTAATGAGACCTTACATGGGATTTTTACAAACAAACTCTAAGGTTACCCTGTACACAATTGATCAAATAAGGACATACAATACTTTAAGGCATGAATTGTCTCTTAATCATGTGATTCCACTCACTTTTTGTTACATTTTATCTACTACCTTAAGATAATCAAGCAACCCAAGTTGTTTCCTCTTGATTGCATTATATAGGATAATAGGTGGCATAATAGTTAGTCTTTTTAGTGCATTAGTTAGAAAAATAAAAAATAGAGATGTGCATAATAATTACTTGCATAAAAAATTATGTTAAATTATGAATTATGTATTGAAGCTTTGCAACTTTGTCAATCCATTGCCAAGTCGATGGCTATACAATGGTTACAAATTTAATCAAGTTTCTATGGGTATGTATGTCTAGTTTTTTGTATCTTGAACACGAGCAAGGTGCTTCTTCCAATGTAACTAGTAGTAGGCTAACAATAAAGAAGATGGCTCACTGAGGTGTGGGATATTCCAGAGGTAGGTTTTAGACCTTGGTGCATGTATAAAGAGACCATGGATATGCAATTTTTGGTGTTGGCATTGATGTAGAGACCATAGGGAGGAGAGGAAGTGGATCTAAAGGAATATGATGACTAGGATGAACTCTTAGTCGAGTTCAAGTGTATTTTAGTGATGCCACCTCTGTTCATCGGGAGTTTGGGAGGTAGGCAAGTAATGGTGTGTTTGAAGTAGACTGTTCAGATTACATATGGAGTTGAATGTAGGTCTGGGGTCTTTGAGTTTTAACATGGATTGGTTGTTGGGTAGAAGTGATGATGGGGTCATAGGAAAGGTGGAGGCATTTCTATGTCCTATTGGCGGCCATGGTGGTGTGCATGTTTAGGGGAGAAGTGGAAGATGATCATGTGACCAGGCGCCCCATTGTAGGTCATCTACTGGTATGCTGGCCCAAGGAAGAAGGATGATGACTGGTTATAGGAGGCATAGTGGATGAGTAGGGGTCAAGGTGGATATGCAATTATGACTGGATGTCATCCATCAAGTGGTGGTGGATATATGGTGATCAAGATAGTAGCTCAGTCAGCCTCAAGCAACACATCATTTTGTGTTGACATATGTAGTTGTAGAGTGTGGCTTTTATAGTGAGGCTACTGGGTGTATGATGATACTACTGGTCGCCTCTAGGATTCTATTGGGGATGATTAGATGAAGAAGGAAAGAATATTCATGGGGTTAGAGGATTTCATTTATCTGGGTGGCAGGATTTAAGATCAGAGAAGGAAACTTATTAATAGGGTTTTATGGATATCATGATGATGAGGGAAGGAAGAAGAAGATGATAGGTAAGATATAGTGGCCATGTCATTTATGTGTGGTGGTGGCGATTAAGAGGTATAGCATCAACACTTTGTTGATCTCTGGCTGGAGGAGTCCACTATAGTTTTGCCACACACCAACGATCTGAAATTGTACCAAACCTCGTCAGCAAAGTTGCAACAGTAGGTAATAAGGGCGAAGGGGTTCCTTGTGTTGTAGGAAGAAGAGAGCAAAGGAATAGGAAGTGAGGATGAACTGGGTGAAGCTTGTGTTGTGTGAAGTCATGACTAGGCTGAAGGAGGAGATGGTCAACGACCCCGGGTGGTGAAGTGTCTAGACTTGGTGTTCGATGACCTGGTAGAGATCTTCCTATCAGTCTTGATCTTCTAGTTGTAGGTCAGCATCAGTTGCAAGGGTGCAAGGGAGAAGAAAGAAGAGAGCAGCCAGGTGATGGGGGTGACTGGATCAATTCTGCTTGGTGTTGAAGGTTGATAGGGATGATGGTGGTGAAGGGTCACTGCCACAAACTCAACACTATCATGATGATTCCTGGATGGAGATCTGGCGGCTGTCTGGGTGGTGATTAGGGAAAATAAAATGGGAAGATAGGGAGCATCATGAGGAAGAGGCACCAAAGAGAAGGAAAGAGAGGAAGAATTGACCGTTGGGTATTGACTGAGCGGTAGTACCTGACTATGGTCTCCGTGCAAGAAGTGTGACTAGGAGCAAATCACATGCACGACCAAGGTATAAGAAAGTAGGCATTATAGGGAGAAAGTATTAAATGAAACTAAACTTAGGGCTGCTTACTTTTTAAAGGTATTAATGTCAAATAGAAGTTTATTATTCAATTATTTAAATTGAAGTGTTAACGATGTCCTACTGATATGAAATTTGGTATGTATTCAATCTAGGAAGTGAGAACCCAAATTTCTCATCAATTTTATGTTTGAAAGATGTATAATTGAAGATTCTATTAATTGTATATTACACATGTTTACTATATTTCCTTATCATGAATAATTAATTATGACACTATATTACATATAAGTTTGATTTATTTCATTTTCTACCCCTAGTAATATTTTAGGATATAAATTTGGACCCAAGCCCACTATTTTTTATATTTGCACCTAAAATCGTATTATTGCATGCATCATGGTTATTTAGCCATTCAAATATTATTTTTAAAGGGTATTTATGAATACATGATACTAAAAAATGAACACTATTCCTAATGTATTTTGAACTCAGAAAATAGATACTATTTATTATAAATTGAATAGGGTCCTAGATGAAGGAAGTTTTCACAAATATGCCTAGATTCAAGTATTTTACAGCACTCCACCCCTTAAATTTATTTCGTCCTTGAAATCCATTCGTAACTAGCCATGCATACTGAGTCATACTTCTAAGACAACCTAAGGATTTCTGGTATCTCTCACTATAGTAGGGCATACCATACATCCCATATTACTCACATAGTCCATTCTCGAGGTGGACTATATCACTCCATGTGTTGATTCTCCATGTCTACTCATATCAATGTTGAGATAGGGAAGTTACACCAAAACCTAATGTTGTCTGAATAGTATTTTATTCATTATTAAGGTAATTTCACCTCCCATTTATCATGATTAATATCACTTCCAAAATTTATCATGTTTTTTTCTTAACAACCTAACTAACTTATGTTCACCATTTTGGATAAGGGGAGATAAATTTTAAAATTTATTTTAATTATGTAAGTAAAGTTCATGGCAGTAAAATCTACAAGGCTTACCCATACACTCTGGTTAGGTGGTACCGTCTTAAATAAGACCTTAATATTGGATGTCATTCATGTATTACTTATCACAACCACTACTATTTACTTCAAACAGTCCTAAGTTAAGATACACTTCTAAAGGATATAGTGGCAATAATCCATCCCTTAAAAGGATCAATATATCCTAACTAACCATCCATAGGCAACGAGTATAGAAATTGAGGTCATTTATACCTAAAACTCCTTCTTACTTTCTACTTCCAGCTTAGGTTTAGGGTCTCAAGGTTGATGTAGTTAGTCATCTATTTCTTCATCATAGGATTTGTCAGCTACTCAAACTTTCTTGTGGTGGTGACTTTGTCCAAAAAATCTTCTATAAAATATGAAAGCTCTTCTTTTATATAGATACTTTAATAACAAAAGTAAGTTTGATGATAAAAGCTTTGTGATGGAATTCCATAAATGGTGCCAAAATCAATTAGAGAACCAAGTCAACCACTTTTCAATATACTACACACCAATTCTGATTCTATCATCACGTCATTCTACTATAAGAGTGTAATCATTAATACAACTAACATGGCATATCAACATATCCCTAACCTAAAGTATGGAATGAGGGAGAAAAGGTTTTCTATTATACATTATCAACTTCCACCGGATCCTGTTAGAAAATAACATCCATTATTTCTCACTTCACACCAAACATGATTAACAAATCTACATTTGGAGACATCATGGAGTCATATGATTGCCCAACCAATATGGGAATAAATTAGGGTTCCTTATTCACTTGAGGTCTACAATACACAGTGCCTTTATAAGGTAAGGTAACTTATATAGTAAAATTATTCATCTAAAACACCTGATAAACCAAGTACACTACTGGAGATGAGTGAGGTGATAACTTAAGGATATCTACTAAAAAACATAGCTTGTATCAACCAATTCTAATGCATAAGGCATAGTAGTCCCAATGAGGGTGGTATTCAACCTTTAAATAGATGGAACCGAGGCATAGCTATGTTGAGATGCTTATGTTGAAGTCAAGGCATGACTAACCATAGTTAAGATAGCTCATAATATCACTTAATACCAAAGGAATCATGTCAACTCCTAAACTTAATCAGGATTTTGTGGTTGTCATTCATGCATGCTCAGAAACAAAAGTTAACATACATTAGGCATGCTAGAATGACGAAAAAGGAAAGGGGTCTAAGCTGATAACTAAGGTTATGACTATCTATAAGTGTTCAAATCAACCTAACTACATAGTAGTTGAACTAGCTTCCCAACTTCTACTTAGTGAAATATTGCTTCCATTGAGACAATATGTTTTACTAGGGTTACTAAAAAACTAAGCCACATCCACAATAGTGGGTTGGGGAGTGGTAGTGACACATTTTGATAGGGATTCAAACCCTAGCTAGCATTCCAATACTACGAAATAGGTATATAGAAAACCTCTAAGGGTCACCTACCTAATTAAGGGTCAACCTAGGATAACCTAAAATAGGCAAGTTATTGACTATTTCAGTTCTGATACTAATTTGTAAAGAGTGGAACCCAAAAGGGGATCCATTGTTCATTAAATAGAGAAATATATACACATCACATTCCAAATATGGAGGAAAGGATGAACTTAACTTATTTTCACCTAAGGTATACATTTCAGAGCAAGATAACTAATGAGCAACGGAAACAAAACCGTTACAATGATACATGACACTTCATGTGCAATTGTTCCTCACCATAAAAGGTCATATATCAAGGTAAAAAGACATACAACTAATAAATCTAATCACGTGCAAGACTTGTTGTAGAGGGCAACCTAACCATTCCAAGCTATCCTTAGGTATAATACCATGTATATGATCTCCATGCATCATAGTCTGCTAATGTACCTACACCTGGGTGGAATGGAACATCAACCAAAAAATAGAAAAAAAAGGCATGTAGGTCAATAGAGGCTGAGTATGTACATATGATGAACACTTTGGGCATTATATTCGATTAAAATACAAAAAGAGATGTTCCCACAAGAAGGGTGTTATTTGTAATTAGGTACGTTCAAAAGAGTTATAACAAGAAAATGTGGCATATTAAATTCTGAGAACAAGCATAAAAAATAGAATTGCCTTGCCATATTAGTTAATCACAATTCCATTTTAAAATGGTAAACATTTGCATGCATAACAATGTAGACTAAATATACCTAAAATAGGGCCATAACGCCACAAGATCATGGTCTATAAGAAGTGTGGAAACATATACCCTTGACGGAACATGCACTTCCTTTATTAGTATGGTTGTACATAAGTACCAATATTCTAGATATTCTAGTCAAACATGTAGCATGCATAAATAGTGGCAAGACTACCATTTTAGTCATTTTCACAAAAATGGCAATCAATTATGTAGGGGTTCAAAAACACATTATAAAAGAATAATTTAGTAACGATGTAGTTTTATATGAATCTAAATCATGAAATATGAGTGTTCAACAACTGAATCTTGAAGTAGAATAATAGTCCAAAAGATGCCTCATTAAAAGAATGTAGGTTCAGTCCTAATATAAAATATGGGTGTGCATATACCTAGTCATCCTAGCTAATAGTTACTCAACAGATATATGTGGTCCCTCGAGTGTTCATCCTAGGAACACATTAGGTGCATTAGTCAAACCAAAGTGATTGTGTGTATACATTCTTATTATAGATTTTCATAGTGTTCTTATCATAACCCCAATCACCCACTGACGTATTTGGGTTGTTAATCTAATTAAGTGGGCATACGATTGATATCTACTTTAATTCCACTATTCATCTTCAGTCACATTAGTCTAAGTTTGTCTAGGTTACATATATGTGTGGGTAATGATATGTACTCTATTTATATAGGTGTTTTAATCTTACTCTCTGTCCATTTCAAATATAACTCAAGTTTCACCGATTAGGGTCAAGTATAGACACTACATGAGATGCCATTGATCAACATATTCTTGCTAGACATAGATATGTTCTAAATCCAATGTGCCTCCAAATATGTATAGATGTATGCTAAGATACCAGTGTTTAGATCTCAAACACATATATGAATGTATTGATGTAGTTATTGCTTATTCATATGCATGACATGAAATGACCACATGTATATAGATCAATAAGATTACAATGTATCCTAAAGAAATTTTCAAATGTCCACTTATTTATGCCACAAAAGCATCCTTTTTATCCATATCCTTTATTAAAATAAAGATTCATATACCTAAGTATAACTCATCTGGATCAATTAAATACGATCACTCAACTTCAATTAGTAACACAAAACAGAACAAAAATAATCCTACAAATATCTACTAAACTTAGACCATATTGTGAAATAGGTTGAGACATGTTGTATAATAGGTGTCTATGTATGTATATGAAATGTCATACCTATATGTCTATATAATATAAGATATATGATCATCGAAACCCTACTTATTACTAGGAGTGGTTGTATCATACCTTATTACCCAACAATGTTACTCGACCCATCACATCCCTTAATCGTATTAGTATTATCTGGAATTAAGTTGACAAAAAGGAAGATGTTAACTTACAAATTATGCATTGAAGCTTTGCAACTTTGTCAATCCATTGTCAGGTAGACTTCTATACAATGGTTGCAACTTCAGTGAAGTTTCTATGAGTTTGGATGTCTAGCTCTGTGTATTTTTAACACAAAAAGGTGCTTCTCCCAATGTAACTGGTAGTAGGACGGTAGTAAAGAAGGTGGCTTGTTGAGGTGTAGGAGATTCTAGAGGTAGGTGTCATACCTTGGTGCATGTATAAAGAGACCAATGAATTGAAATTGGTGGTGTTGGCAATGTTTTAAAGACCAAAGGAAGGAGAGGAAGTGGATCTAAAGGAAGAGGATGACTAGGGTGAACTCTCGGTCAAGTTCAAGTGTATTTTAGAGATTCTAGCTCTATTCATCGGGAGGTTGTGTGGTAGGCAGGTAATGGTGTCTTTGAGGTAGAATTTTTTGGTTGTTAGTGGAGTTGAATGAAGGTCTAGGGTCTTTGAGTTTGAATAAGATCGGTTGTTGGGTAGAGGTGATGATGAGATCATAAGAAAGGTGGAGGAATTTTTGTGTCCTATTAGTGGTCGTGGTGGTGTGCAGGTTCAGGGGAGAAGTGGAAGATGATCATGTAAGCAGACACTCCATTGTTGGTCATCTACCGGTCTGTTAGTGCAGGGAAGAAGGACGATGACCGCTTATAGGAGGCATGGTGGCTGAGTAGGGTCAAGTTGGATGTGCAACAATGACTGGGTGTCATCCTTCAATTGGTGGAGGCAATAGGGTGATGGAGACAACATCTTAGTCGGCCTTAATCAATAAAACTATCTGTGCCAACATTTACAATTGCAGACTGTGTCTTTTTGCGGTGAGGCTATTGGGTGTATGATGATATTGCTCGTGGCCTATAGTGTTTTATTGCGGGTTGACACGCCTAAACTATGTGTGCAAAATGCAAGTGTACGCGTCGAGTAGTATAGGCCTATGAGGCTCGAATGTCAAACTCAGGGAAGCGTACTCTAGAGATTACTACTAACTACAACCTAATTATATAGTTGTAAGGAAAAGGTGATTGTTTGGTTGATTTAAACTAATTGCAAGAATTGAAAATGAAACTAAGTGGATTGTGACTGCAGATTGATGGATTCCCTAGAATTACAGTTTTTCCATTCTATAAGTTGTATTTAACTCAATTTCATTAATAAGCATTTACCTTTAACCTTGGACTAAGGACCAGTAGTAAGTGTTACCCGCTCCCACAGTGTAATATTATCTATACTAAGACAAACCCCACTCTCATAGCAATTTAAATAAGATAGGTGCACTAACAAACCCTCTAGGATGTACCCTTCACAACTATAAGTCTTCTCCTGAGGCATGATATAAGCTATGAAAATCTACAACATATTGATAACACCAGTTTTTGTGATATTTTAGACTGTTTTTCTGTTATCAAAAACTGCCATTTTTAGCTATTTTCCTCTCTTTTTGTATGCACTTTCACAATAATTGGCCAAGCAATGTTCTTAATCCTATATTTCCATCTTTTGCAGAGTTTCTCCTCATTTTGGTGCAATAAGGCCGTCCCGGCCCACTAAATAAGTCCAAGTCTGCACCGGCCTTCCTGACACCCGATACACGCCCTTCCCGGTAGGGTAGAACGACACCACGACGCGTGACAAAGGGGTGCCACGCAAGGAGGAACTGACAGATGACACGCCGCTTACCCGATAGGGAGCCATAGTCGCCACGACAACCCAAGTATGTCGGGCGACACAGCCACCCACCGGCAGGCGCCGTTGCCCGTCACGTGACCAACAACCGACATCCCTGCGCCGAGCGATACGAGTATCAGCCGTCCACTGACCCGCAAATAAGGAGGACACATGGCGCTTCGAGCACCATAAGTCCCCCCACTCGCCGACTATAAATAAGAGCTACAGGAAGCCAAAAAGACAATTCAGACAGTAGGGAACTTGAGATATCTTCGAGGAGAATCGCGAGAGCAGATTTATCGTGCCCCAATGCTCATACCGGGCGACACTAGGTGAGCTCTTCCTCATCTCGAGAGGGAGGGGACTAGTTCACCTAGGACTGTACTGGGCGACACCGAGGGCCGATATCGGCCGATGTAGATATGCGACACGAGTGTCCGACACCCATGCCCGACAGTAGAACGCGTAGCTCCATGCCCGATACGATATCGAACCCGATACGCTTCGCCCGTCATACGTGCCACCCGAGAGGGTCCATCGCCTGACGTGAGCGTATCAGCCAGGATCCTTAAGCGATACGATTGCCCGTCAGGCATGCCGCTCGAGAGGGTGTGCTGCCCGACACGGCTGTATTGGGCTAGGCCCCTGACTGATATCGGGCTGGAGAGTCATAGTAGTCTGTCGTCCTTCTACATCAAGAAGGCGACATCTATCTTTATTTTCTATCATTTAATTCTTTATTTATGCATTGTAATTAAGACCCTTTATTTGTTTGTGGAAATAGAAGAGCTTAATTACTTGCTGCTCTGTGCTTGGTACAATCTGTCGCATGACTGCTATGTTTGACATCTGAACTCTAGCTCGCATGTTTGGATCGCGTTTTGCTTAGCTAGCGAATCGTGTTTTCCCGTCGCAACAACTTCGAGAGTTGTGTTGTGGCTCTAGTGTTTGGTCCGATTCTGGAGTATGAGAGTGCCTGGAATGGAGTCGTTTCAGTAACATTTCACTCTGACTTTGAGCCCAGCAACCTCGAGAGGGGTTCTGAGGCTTGGTTAGAGGTATCCGCTCTGAGAGGAGGGGTGCAGGATGTTACCGGTGCCGCTTGTTATGCTGTAGTCTTATCCTTTGTACCTTGCTCTAGCCCTAGTTTTATCTTCTTGTTTCTGTGGCATGAAAACCCCTAAAAACTGCTAAATGGCTAAAACCTTAAATCTTTCTAGTAACTCCACTTGGAGATAATTTTCTTGTTTTGTTTGTGACACCTTACTGCTTCCCTTCTGGGGAATTTATCATCTCTTTATACCTGCCGGAGTGTAGTGTGTCGATTCTGGGTTCTCAAAACTACCACCCTTGTCCCTGTGTTCGACCCCGTATATCTACTTCGACCCCGTAAACAAAGTTGCGGGGGCCTAGAAGGATTCGGGTTTATAAATGTAAAAGCTCGACTACCTCAAATCCGCCTCCACTTTTGGACGCGCGATTTAGGCCGGTCAACCTTTTGGCGCCGCTGCCAGGGACAAGGCAAAATGGCACTGTTGACGAATCTGAATCCACTAACTACACTCTTGTGCCTCAATCTTAACAATGAGTTTGACAGCACTCTTTTTCTTTTTCTTTTTCCTTAATGTTATTCTTTGCTTGAAATTAATAAATCTATCTTCTAAACTTGATTTCTCGTGCCATCTCAGGAACTCTAAAGAACGGTGACCTATTCCTTCGAGATCTGACGCCATGTCTCATTGTGAGCAATCTCCATTTGAAGGTGAACGTCAAGGCCGAGATGAGATTTCACGCCAGCCCAGCCTGGTTGGCCAGTTGCATGCTTTCATAAAAAGACAAGACTCTATCATCAACCGGTTGGTGCAGGGTGCACTTCCCAGCCCTGGAGCTCAGAATTCCATGCAATACCAGATGGCAAGTCTGTGGATGCGCCAATGGGAAGTCGATCAATGATTGGCCCAGATGGCAGCTCTGATAAAGAACCCTGCGGGAAAGACACTCTCATATCCGGAAACTGCCAGAATGGTGGTACTGAGGTCTGGGAAGACGGTGGAGCGCACAGCTGATGCCGAACCAGAACTCGAACTGAGGTCAGAGAGTATCATTCCAGCAGAGGGCGAAGGTGGACAAGCAGAAGCTCAAGAGTCTGCAGGAAGCCTTCCGATGAGCTACCTGGTGGGAGGAATCCTTATGCTCCAAGGCTTCCGTTTCCACATAAGCTGATCAAGGCAAATCTGAAAAGGCGTCATGAAAGGTTCATAGACTCGATCAGGAAACTGCATCTTGAAGTCCCCCTCCTTGATGCCTTGGAGGAGATGCCGATTTACACTAAGTTCCTCAAGGACCTTATAACGAAGAAAAGGGGAGGAGGAAGGATTGAGACTGTGCACCTAGCGTCTGCTTCCTCATCCTTCGTGAAGCCCGACACGCCAAATAAGAGAAGGGATCCCAGAACTTTCACAATCCCATTCGCCATCGGAGACAACGTCGAGCGTAAAGGTCTAGCAGACTTGGGGGCAAGCATAAGCCTCATGCCCCTAAGTTTCGCGCAAAGGGTGGGCTTGACCGACATGGTTTGAACCAACATGTGGATTGAACTGGCAGATCACACCTTTAAGAGACCCGTCAGCATTGTTGAAGATGTGCCGATCAGGGTTGGCGACTTCTTCATCCCTTGCGATATAGTCATCATTGACACAGCTGAAGACCCCCATTGCCCGATCATCTTTGGTCGCCCCTTCTTGGTGATAGGGAGAGTGCTGATTAATGTTTCCGAGGGGATGATCACCTTAAGGGTTGGAAACGACCATATCGACTTCAAGCTGAAGGAGATCATGAAGAGCCCATCCCTATCTGAATCAGCATGTTTCGCAGATAGCTACAATAAATTCTGCGAGGAAGTAGAGGAAGATATTCGGACAGTAGACCCCCTCTTGAGGGCTATAAACTGTCAAGATCCCGACCTCGAAGATCCTGATGTCGCGAAGCACCTCAACCTTTTCAACCTTTCTGAAGAAGATTTGCAAGAAGAGGATACAGTGGTGGAGTCTGCGAAGTATGCCTCTCTCGAGGAGGAGCCTCAGGAGAAAGCACCCAGACCAAAGCCTGAGTTAAAAGCATTGCCCGAAGGCCTGAAGTACGAGTTCTTAGATGAAGAGCACAGAAACCCCGTCATCGTAAACGCCGATCTTTCAAGTGACCGGCTGGACTCCTTGAGGAGTTAAGGCTCCACATGAGGGCTATATGATATTCAGTAGATTATATCAAAGGCCTTAGCCCCGCCCTGTGCATGCATCACATCAACTTGGATGAATCTGCCAAGCCTCTGGCTCAACCCCAGAGGAAGCTGAACCAGATGCTCAAGGAGGTCGTCAAGAAAGAGGTAATAAAGCTTAGGGATGCGGGGATCATTTACCCAATCAGCGATAGCAATTGGGTAAGTCGGATCCACGTAGTGCCCAAAAAGGGTGGAATGACAGTGGTTAAGGGTGAGAAGGGCGACGAGGTGGTGGTAAGGACCATCACCGGCTGGAGGATGTGCATAGATTACCAAAAGCTAAATCAAGCTACAAAGAAGGATCATTTTCCGCTACCTTTTATTGACCAAGTTCTCAAAAGGTCGCACATCACGATTTCTTTTGTTTTCTTGATGGCTTTTCAGGTTTTTACCAGGTACCCATCTTGCCTGATGATCAAGAGAAAACAACATTCACCTGCCTTTACGGCACTTATGCCTTCCGAAGGATGCCCTTCGGACTCTGCAACGCCCCCGCCACCTTTCAACGATGCATGATATTGATGTTCTCAGATTTTCTAGAAGACATCGTAGAAGTTTTCATGGATGACTTTTCCATCTATGGGAAGGACTTTGATAGCTGTCTGAAGAATCTATCATTGGTCCTTCAAAGGTACGAGGAGAACAGCCTAGTTCTAAACTGGGAGAAGTGCCATTTCATGGTGTGGGAGGGCATCGTTCTCGGGCATAAGATCTCGAAGCGTGGGATCGAGGTGGACGTAAGCAAGGTTGAAGCAATATCCAAGCTTCCTCCATCGAGATCTGTGACGGGGGTGCGAAGCTTCCTCGGGCACGCGGGATATTACCGAAGATTCATCAAGGACTTCTCAAAGATTTCCAAACCGCTGTCCAATCTTCTGGTAAAAGACGCTGAATTTGTTTTCTCTAACGAATGTCTAAGTGCCTTTCAGGCCCTTAAAAATGCTTTGATATCTCCACCTATCCTTCAAGCGCCAGAATGGGGTTTACCTTTTGAGCTGATGTGCGACGCTAGCGACTATGCGGTTGGAGCAGTCCTGGGGCAAAAGAAAGACAAAAAGCACCATGTGATTTGCTACGCTAGTCGCACGTTGGACGAGGCTCAAGTAAAATACATAACAACTGAGAAGGAGATGCTCGCGATTGTCTTCGCGTTTGATAAATTCAGGTCGTATCTCGTCGGAGCAAAGGTCAAGGTATACACAGATCATGGGGCAATAAAATACTTAATGCAAAAGAAAGACGCAAAGCCCAAACTGTTGAGGTGGGCCTTGCTGCTCCAAGAATTCGACCACGAAATTATCGACACGAAGGGCACGGAGAATGTTGTCGCATACCACCTATCAAGGATCTTGACTGAGACAGAGAGAGGGCCTCCAATCAACGACGACTATGCCGACGAGGCTCTGATGTTGGCAGAAGCTCAAGAAGAAAGTTTACCCTGGTTTGTAGACATCTGCAATTATCTTGCCTGCGGAGAACTGCCTCCTGACATCACGTACAATCAGAAAAAGAAGCTATTTGCGGATGTCAAAAACTACTACTGGGATGATCCTCTCCTGTTCAGAAGATGCACTGACAACTTATACAGGCGGTGCATCCCAGAGGAAGAAATCGCAGACATCCTGAAAGAATGCCACGCCTCCCCCAACGGTGGACACCTGGGTAGCGGAGAACAGCTGCAAAAGTGCTACAGTCAGGTTTCTACTGGCCCACCTTGTTTAAAGACGCTGCACATGTTGTGAAGGTTTGCAAGGAGTGCCAGTTTACAGGAAACATAGGGCAGAGGAATGAAATGCCAATGGCAAGCTGGATCGAAGTAGAAATATTTGACGTGTGGGGGATCGACTACATGGGACCGTTTCCCCCATCTCGGGGGTATCAATGCATACTCGTGGCAGTAGATTATGTATCAAAGTGGGTGGAAGCGGTAGCCACCCAAACCTGTGACGCCAAGTCAGTTATCAAGCTCTTAGAGAAGACCATCTTCCCTCGTTTCAGTGTACCGCGCACTGTGATAAGCGACGGAGGGTCACACTTTGGAGAAAGACAGTTTGAAGAACTTCTGCACAAGTACGGAGTGAGGCACAAGATCACTACACCCTACCACCCACAGACGTCCGGGCAGGTAGAGGTTTCCAACAAGCAAATCAAGCAGATCTTGGAGAAAACTGTCAACCGAACGAGGAAAGACTGGTTCATGAAGCTTGACGATGCACTTTGGGCCTACCGTACTGCTTACAAAACACCCATTGGAACCACCCCCTACCATCTCATCTACGGAAAGTCTTGCCACCTGCCTTTGGAGTTGGAACACAAGGCCCTTTGGGCAATCAAGTTCCTAAATATGGACCTCGACAAAGTAGGAGAAAAAAGGTTTTTGCAGCTTCAAGAGCTCGAAGATCTAAGAATGAACGCCTATGAAAATGCAAAAATCTACAAATAGAGGACGAAATTGTTGCACGATGCCCACCTCAAGAGAAAAGATGTAAGAGAAGGGGATAAGGTCTTGTTATTCAAGTCCTCTATTCGTCTTTTCCCTGGGAAGTTACAAACGAGGTGGTCCGGACCGTTCATAGTGTCGAAAATATACCCATCAGGAATGATGGAGCTCTATGATAAAGACGATCTGACCAGGGTCTTTCAAGTAAATGGGCACAGGGTGAAAAGGTTCTATGAAGATGAAGCATTTGTCAGGAGAGCATAGGTCGGTCTGCAAGATATGGGCGCAGTCGTGGGTGGAGCAAGATGATCCTACACCGGTTGAGCTGGCGACGCAAACTTCAGCACTACTCGGGAGGCAGCCCGGGTTTTTCTAATCACTTGTAAAAACAAAATTTATGAATTGTAATAAGGCCCGAGCCGGTGCACGCGTCGAGCGCACTGACTCCTCTGTTTTATGGGCCACCGCTGTCATACTTTCTGAGGTCGGGGACTTAACCCTAAACCAATGATGTTCTTCTTCCTTCTCCTAGCTTTGGTTTTCAGCCACCTGTTTTAAGTCCTGTGAGGCAGCAGCTCAGCTGGCGCGCAATCACGCCTGTTTCGGGCCGCAGCTTCTTGGGCACCGCAAGAGCCGTGACGGATGGAATTCCCGAGCAACAACAGTATCGTGCATGAGAATAAATGCCCTTGATTAGACCGATGGGACTGTCGTCTCGGAAACGGCATGACTCAATCGGCCGATGCGCGCCCTGGAATGCCCGATTTACCCCCAGCTGAGTTTTCTATAAATAGCGAGAAGGAGCCTATCGTGTCGGGCCACCACTCTTACTCTTTTTAGCCACTTGTAACGCATGCAGTGATCAACCCTTGCTCGCGTGTCGTCCAGCCTGCCTTCACTCTTGTATCGGGCGATGGCTCCTATGAGTAAAGGTATCTCCCGACATGCTTATCGCCCGACACGAGTTTTCATATTGCGCTGCTTATCGGGCTTTACGAGCCTAGTCGATTTTGTATCGCCCAACGCAGTTAAGCACGAAAATAACACCTGATAGTGTTTGCCCGATACGCCTTATCGCCCGATTTTGTGACAAACTGACGGGCTTTTGGTCTTTGGCGACCTTATCGCCCGATACATCCGTGTCGGGCGGTGGGTGTGCCGCACAGCCCTCCTCGTATCGTCCAACCCTGTATCATCTTGAGCTTCCTTTTGATGGACGATACCTGGATTTTGAAATAAGTCTTATCGTGATTCCTGTCTTTGCCGACCTAACATTTAGATGATCGTTTGGCTTGATAACAGGGACGGGTCACACAGGGCAAACCTCCAGCCGAGCAGAAGCAACAACTGTCAGGCAGAAACGTAAAAACCCCAAGGCATCTAGTCGTCGACTACCGCATATAGAGAGAGGGAGAATTTTTCTTGATTTGGTAGCTTCAGAGGAAGGTCACTTTCTTATAATAGTATGTCTTCTGCGATGGTTTAGGACCATCTACAGAGACAACACGAGTCTTTTACAGGTGACTTCCGGATGGAATGTGGGCATTCCGGTTCCATCTTCTTGAGGAGGAAGCAGCCACAAGTGTTTTCAAGAGCTCTCAAGCTTCCATCTTGAGAGCTTTGCACTTGTTCTAGCTATTTCCAAATGAGAAAAGAAGGAGGCTGCAGCAAAGCAGCATATTGCAGCTTCTCCAAGGCACAGGCGAACCCGCTAGTTAACCTTCACTGAGCTAACATGAACTCACCCTATTTTCTTCGCTACTCTGGGACAAAGTGCGGAGTAAGTTTGGGGGGGGGGGGTACCCATGTGCCAGTGAAGGAGGTATAAAAATTATCTTGTGCCATTTTGTTCTCCTCCTATATCATGTATTCGTACCCTTGCTCATATAAAAAAATGCTTATTTTGTTCCCATGCATATGTACAAAGTCTATATTAGTAAAAACCTGATGCAACTGCTTGCAAGGTTAGTTTTCTTTGTGCTTAATGAGATACAAGTTCCGTTATATCTTTCTGATAATGCTGCTTCAAATGAACAGAAGATTACATTTTTCCATGCCAAAAATTTCAAAAAATATAATAATCTCGCACACAGCTAAGAGACGAGTATGGAGAAGGAAAAAGCTACCCAAACAGCAGAAATCTCTTTGTTTCCCCTTTACCCAATGAAAATATCAAAAAGAGAGAGAAGCCTTATGAGTGTGAATAAAAACATGAGAGTTGTGCCCAATAAAAGAAAAGAAAAAAACATTTATACCCGCTTGTTTTCCAAAAGTACCCATCTTTAGGCATGGTAGATCTGGGGCAGTGGTACGTAGGATGTGAAATCACTTCTCTAAAGCCAACTGGCTTGGACTGCAGGGACCATTTGCCTGCTAACGGACCCTTACCTGGATGGACTGATGGAAAACAAAGATGAAAAACCCAAAAAGCCTTAGCCTACCCTTTACACAACTTTCTTCCCCAAAAATAAAGTTGTTTGGTGTGTAAGCTAACTTCAGAGTCATACACTAAAGTCTCACTGAAGTTGTAAGAAAAAAATTCTACTGAAACAATAAGGCAGGAAATGCAAGGTCTTTTGTTCGTAATGAGACAACATTATCTCTAAAGGCATTACTATACTTGCTTTACCTCTTGGCCTGAAAGCTGTACCAAACAAGACAAAGCATCACAAAATAAAGTTTAAATATTGATTGAGGACAATCAAAACGCTAAGTTTGGGGGAGTTGATAACACCAATTTTTGTGATATTTTAGACTGTTTTTCTGTTATCAAAACTGCCATTTTTAGCTATTTTCCTCTCTTTTTGTATGCACTTTCACAATAATTGGCCAAGCAATGTTCTTAATCCTATATTTCCATCTTTTGCAGAGTTTCTCCTCATTTTGGTGCAATAAGGCCGTCCCGACCCACTAAATAAGTCCAAGTCTGTACCGGCCTTCCTGACACCCGATACACGCCCTGTCCGGTAGGGTAGAACGACACCACGACACACGACAAAGGGGTGCCGCGTAAGGAGGAACTGACAGACGACACACTGCTTACCCGATAGGGAGCGATAGTCACCACGACCCCAAGTATGTCGGGTGACACAGCCACCCACCGGCAGGCGTCGTTGCCCGTCACTGACCAACGGCCGACATCCCTGTGTCGAGAAATACAAGTATCGGCCGTCCACCGACCCGCAAATAAGGAGGACACGTGGCGCTTCGAGCACCATAAGTCCCCCCACTCGCCGACTATAAATAAGAGCTACAGGAAGCCAAAAAGACAGTTCAGATAGTAGGGAACTTGAGCTATCTTTGAGGAGAATCGTGAGAGCAGATGTATCGTGCCCCAGTGCTCGTACCGGGCGACACTAGGTGAGCTCTTCCTCATCCCGAGAGGGAGGGGACTGGTTCACCTAGGACTGTACCGGGCGACACCGAGGGCTGATATCGGCCGATGTAGATACACGACATGAGTGCTCGACACCCATGCCCGATAGTAGAACGCGTAGCTCCATGCCCGACACGATATCGAACCCGATACACTTCTCCCGTCATACGTGCCACCCGAGAGGGTCCATCGCCCGACGTGAGCGTATCGGCCAGGATCCTTAAGCGATATGATTGCCCGTCAGGCGTGCTGCTCGAGAGGGTGTGCCGCCCGATACGGTTGTATCGGGCTAGGCCCCTAACCGATATCGGGCTGGAGAGCCGTAGTAGTCTGTCGTCCTTCTACATCAAGAAGGCGACACCTATATTTATTTTCTGTCATTTAATTCTTTACTTATGCATTGTAATTAAGACCCTTTATTTGTCTTTAGAAATAGAAGAGCTTAATTACTTGCTACTCTGTGCTTGGTACAATCTGTTGGATGACTACTATGTTTGACATCTGAACTCTAGCTCGCATGTTTGGATCGTGTTTCACTTAGCTACCGAATCGCGTTTTCTTGTCGCAACAACTTCGAGAGTTGTGTTGTGGCTCTAGTGTTTGGTCTGATTCTGGAGTACGAGAGTGCCTGGAACGGAGTTGTTTCAGTAACATTTCACTCTGACTTTGAGCCCAGCAACCTTGAGAGGGGTGTCAAGGCTTGGTTAGAGGTATCCGCTCTGAGAGGAGGGGTGCATGATGTTACCGGTGCCGCTTGTTATGCTGTAGTCTTATCCTTCGTACCTTACTCTAGCCCTAGTTTTATCTTCTTGTTTCTATGGCATGAAAACCCCTAAAAACTGCTAAATGGCTAAAACCTTAAATCTTTCTAGTAACTCCACTTGGAGATAGTTCTCTTGTTTTGTTTGTGACACCTTACTGCTTCCCTTCTGGGGAATTTATCATCTCTTTATACCTGCCGGAGTGTAGCGTGTCGATTCTGGGTTCTCAACACTACCACCCTTGTCCCTGTGTTCGACCCCGTATATCTACTTCGACCCCGTAAACAAAGTTGTGGGGGCCTAGAAGGATTCAGGTTTATAAATGTAAAAGCTCGACTACCTCAAATCCGCCTCCACTTTTGGACACACGATTTATGCCGGTCACATATTCAGCCCTTAATCCCTCTCCTGATGCAATTAATAGTCTGAGTATTTAACTACAGTGATCAGACATAGGTAATTCATTAATAAATTGAATATTTAAGTCTAGAATTAAAAGAAATAACTATATTAAATCATTGAAGTCAATTAAAATGCAATATAGGGCTACTCCCAAGTCCTAAGGAACAAGGGGATTAGGCAGGAATGATTTTTACCAATAAAGATGTAGAGGAAGAGAGAGAGACAAAGAGCTAAACACCAACAAATCTAATGAAAAGCCTTGAAGGAATTGGTTTGGAAGATCCCCTCTTGTGAAAGTCTCATTCAATAGTGTTCCATCTATAAATCTACCCTCCCGAGGTGTCCGAATCATCCTGGATGTGGTTGTCTCCTTTGTCCCCTCCTCTCTCAGATCCATGCTCAGATGCAATAGAATATAACATCATTGCTCAGTCCAAAAGAACTCCCCTTAGGTCATAATTGAGGATTTGGCCGTCATTAAGTTTCAATTGTAAAATCTTTCTTAAACTTCAATTTGCATTGATCGCGAAAATTTGGTACCACTGACAGGAAAATTGGTGGCACCAAATTGTTGGATGACTTGAATCTTGGATAAGTGTCGGTACTACCAACTTATATGTCAATAGCACCGAGATGTCTTCGACTTGTTCAGGGTGTAAAGTTTGATACGAATGACACCATAAGTCGATGACACTGAGACAACGTTGATACCACTGACTAGAAAGTTGGTCTCACCTAGTTTCTAGATTCCTTGTTGGATTTCTATAGAAAGTTGATACCATCGACTCCAAAATTCAGTGGTAGTGAGTTATAAAGAAAGTGCTTGAATTCCCTAAAATGAGGAAAAATGAACATAAGTCTGAATGAAAATTGATAATTTAACATAATTTAGTAAAAAAAAATTATTAATTGATGCAATAGTGTTTCACATGATAATGATAATAACAAATGCATAAATAACATCACAATGAATAATAAAGCATGAAATACATGAGAAAATGACCTTTGAAAAGAAACTAAAAGGTAGTGCATCAAAATCCCATAAGCTTGAATGTTGTTTTCCCTTGAGCAACACTACCTTCAGATCTGTTTGAGGTAAGTCAACAAGAGGACAAATAATATGAACTACATTTCTCAAATACCCCCACCTGACAATCCCCAACCGGCCCTTACCAACCACTATACAAATAACTACTATGTAGTGACCAGAATTGTTCATAAAAGATGGCCACCTTTAGATCAATGAAAGACTATTAATAGAGCAGTTAATGTCATAGTCAATAGGGCATCCACTTGATGCACTGTGTGATTTCCTATCTACATTGCTCTTTTCTACCTAACAAACTAGTTGGAAGTAGTTCCTCGTATAAAAGTGAATGAGGGGATCAATCATATATGTGGCCTACCATAAAGATCAATGGGTGGAATGAAGTAGGTATCTATAGAAAAGAATCACAAATAACATCCAAACCATTTATGCAAAAACAAAATATAATGAACGTATAACATGAAGGAAATGAGAAATGTGTGAATCCTTATGCCTACAATTTTGGTGGAATGATGAATGCATTGAAAATCTTATCAGAGATATGAGTGTGGGTAAAAGAATGCATACATGTAACTATTGTTCACTTCTTCTTGAAGAAAAATTCAATTTGGATTCAAGGCATCCTTTACCCCCTCTTTGTTTAATTTTTTTTCTACCCTCTTGCTTGATGAGTTATGCTCCACATTTTCTTCTATACATCACTTTTTAGAGGGTATGGATGTGTATCCTTTCACTTTTTAATTGAGGGGAAAGCTATATAGATACATGATGTAAAAATGATGCCAAAAAGAGAATACAAACATTGATACGATTAAGGGATGTGATGAGTTGAGTAACATTGTTGGGTAATAGGTAAGCTACATCCACTCCTAGTAATAAGTAGGGTTTCCATAATCATATATCCTTTATTATATACACATATAAGTATGACATTACATATACATACATCGATAGCTATTATACAAAGTGTCTAATACCTATTTCACTATATGGTCTAAGTTCAACAGATATTAACATGATTACTTTTGTTATGTTTTATGTAACTGATGTCATATATATAAGTTGAGTTATCGTATTTAATTGATCCATATCAATTTCACATAGGTATATGAATCTTTATTTTGATAAAGGTTATGGATAAAAAGGATGTCTTTGTGGCATAAATAAGTGGACATTTGAAAATGACTTTAGGTTACACAGTAACCTTGTCTATATATATATATATATATATATGTGTGTGTGTGTGTGTGTGTGTGTGTGTGTGTGTGGACATTACATGTCATGCATATGAATAAGCAATAATAACGTGAGTGCATTCATATATGTGTTTGAGATTCAAACACGTGTATCTTAGCATACATCTATACATATTTGGAGGCACATTGGATTTAGACCCTTTCTAGGTCTAGCAAGAGTATGTTGATCAATGGCATCTCATGTAACATCTATACTTGACCGTAATCGGTGAAACTTGAGTTATATTTGAAATAGACATAGATTAAGATTAAAACACCTAAATAAACAGAGTACATATCATTACTGACACATATATGTAACCTAGACATACTTAGACTAATGTGACTAAAGATGAATACTCGAATTAAAATAGATATTAATCATATGTCCAGTGAATTAGATTAACAACACAAATATGTTAGTAGGTGATCGAGGTTATGATAAGAACACTATAAAAATTTGTAATAAGAATGTATACACATAATCACTTTGGTTTGACTAACGTACCTAATGTGTTCCTGGGATGAATACTTGACTGTGGGGACCACATATATCTGTTGAGTAACTCTTTTCTATGATGACCAGGTATATGCACATCCATATTTTATATTGGAACTAAACCTACATTCTTTTAGTGTGGTATCTTTTGGACTATTATTCTACTTGAAGATTCAATTGTTGAACACTCATATTTCCTGATTTGGATTCATATAAAGCCATGTCAATTGAATTATTCTTTTATAATGGGTCTTTGGATCCCTCATTAATTGATTGCCATTTTTGTGAAATTGACTAAAATGGTGGTCTTGCCACTCTATTTATGCATGCTACATGTATGACTAGAATATCTAGAATAGTGGTACTTATGTACAACCATACTAACAAAGGGTGTGTGTGTTCCATCCAGAGTATGTGTTTCCACCCTTATTTATTTTAGACCATGATCTTGTGGTGTTATGGCCCTATTTTCGATATATTTAGTCTATATTGTTATCTATGCAAATGTTTACCATTTTAAAATGGAATTGTGAGTAACTATTATGGCAAGGCAATTCTATTTTTTATGCTTGTACTCAACATTTAATATGCCTCATATTCTTGTTATAACTTTTTTGGACGAACCTGATTATAAATGGCACCTTTCTTGTGGGAACATCTCTTTTTGTACTTTTAACCCAGTATAATCCCAAAGCTTTCATCATATGTACATACTCAACCTTTGTTGACCTACATGCCTTTTTTTTCCCTATTTTCTGGATGATGTTCCCTTCCACCCAAGTGTAGGTACATTAGAAGACAAGGATGCATGGAGAACATATACATGTTATTGTACCCAAGGATAGCTTGGAATGGTCAGGTTTCCCTCTACAACCTGTCTTACACATGATTAGATTTATTAGCTGTATGCTTTTTTACCTTGATATACGACCTTTTATGGCAAGGAACAATTGCCCATGAAGTGTCACGTAACTTTGTAACGGTTTGGTTTCCAATGCTTATTAATTATCTTGCTCTTGAATGTATACATTAGGTGAAAATAAGTTAAGTTCATCCTTTACTCCATATTTAGAATGTGATGTGTATATATTTCTCTATTTAGTGAACAATGGATCCCCTTTCAGGTCCCACTCTTTACAAATTAGTATCAAAACCGAAATAGTCAATAACATGTCTATTTCAAGTTATTCTAGGTTGACCCTTAATTAGGTAAGTGACCCTTAGAGGTTGTCTATATACTTGTTTTGTAGTAGTGGACTGCTAAATAGGGTTTTGAATCCCTATCTAAATTTGTCACTACCACTCCCCAACCCACTACTGTGGATGTGACTTAGTTTTAGGTAACCCTAGTTAACCATACTGTCTCAATGGAAGTAGTATTTCACTAAGTAGAATTTGGGAAGCTAGTTCAACTAGTAAAAAGTTAGGTTGATTGGAACACTTGTAGCTAGTCATAACCTTAGTTATCACCTTAGACCCCTTTCCTTTGTCATTGTTCTATCATGCCTAGCATATCTTAACTTTTGTTTCTGAGCATGCATGACTGACAACCACAAAATCCTGATTAAGTTTTGGATTTGAAATGATTCCTTTGGTATTAAGTGATATCATGGGCTAGATCAACTATGGTTAGTCATGCCTTGACTTAACATAAGCATCTTAGGATAGCTATTCCCCGACTCCATCTATTTAAAGGTCGAATACCACCCGCATATGGAATACTATGCCTTATGCATTAGAATTGGTTGATACAAGCTATGATTTTTAGTAGATATCCTTAAGTTCTCCAGTAGTGTACTTTGTTTATCAGGTGTTTCAGATGAATAGTTTGACTATATAAGTTATCCTACCTTATGAAGGCACTATCGATTGTAGACCTCAAGTGAACAAGGAACCCTAATTTATTCCTATATTGGTTGGACAATCATATGACTCCCTGATGTCTCCAACATGTACATTTATAAATAATGTTTGGTGTGAAGTGAGAAATAATGGATTTCTTTTCTAATAGGATTATGTGGAAGTTGATAATTTATAATAGAAAACCTCCCCCCCATTACATACTTTAGGTAAGGGATATGTTGGTATGTACTGTTAGTTGTATTAATGATTACACTCTTTTAGTAGAATGAAGTGAGGATAAAATCAAAATTGGTGTGTAGTATATTGAAAAGTGGTTGACTTGGTTCTCTAATTGATTTTGGCACCATTTATGGAATTATGTCGCAAAGCTTTTATCATCAAACTTACTTTTGTTATTAAACTATCTATAGAAAAGAAGAGCTTTCATATTTTATAGAAGATTTTTTCGACAAAGTCACCACCACAAGAAAGTTTGAGTAGCTGACAAACCCTATGATGAAGAAATAGATGACTGGCTACATCAACCTTGAGACCCTAGACCTAAGTGGGAAGTAGAAAGTAAGAAGGAGTTTTGGGTATAAATGATCTCAATTTCTATACTTGTTGCCTCTAGATGGTTAGTTAGGAAATATTGATCCTTTTAAGGGATGGAGTAATGCTACTATATCCTTTAGGAGTGTATCTTAACTTAGGACTATTTGAAGTAAATAGTAGTGGTTGTGATAAGTAATACATGAATGACATCCAAGATTAAGGTCTTATTTAAGCAGGTACCACCGAACCAGAGTGTATGGGCAAGACTTATAGATTTTACCACCATGAACTTTACTTACATAATTAAAATAAATCTTGAAATTTGTCTTCCCTTTAAAAAAATGGTGAACATAAGTTATTTAGTTTTTTAAGGAAAAAAACATGATAAATTTTGAAAGTGATATTAATCATGATAAGTGGGTGATGAAATTACCTTAATAATGAATAGAATACTATTCAGACAACACTAGGTTTCGGTGTAACTTCCCTAACTCAACATCTAATGTGAGAAGACTAATGGATTGACACATGGAGTGATATAATTCCACCTCGAGAATAAACTATAAGAGTAATATGGGATGTATGGTATGACCTACTATAGTGAGAGACACCAGAAATCCTTAGGTTGGCTTAGAAGTATGACTCAGTATACATGGCTAGTGACAAATGGATTTTGAGGATGAAATCTCTTTAAGGGGTGGAGTGTTGTAACATACTTGAATCTAGGCATATTTGTGAAACCTTCCTTCATCTAGGACCCTATTCAATTTATTATAACTAGTATCTATTTTTAGTAGTTCAAAATACATTAGGAATAGTGTTAGTTTTATAGTATCATGTATTCATAAATACCCTTTAAAAATAATATTTGGAAGGCTAAATAACCATGATGCATGTAAAAATAATATTTTAGGTGCAAAAATACCAAATAATGGGCCTAGCTCCAAATTTATATCCCAAAATATTACTAGGGGTATAAGATAAAATAAATCCGATTTATATGTAATATAGTGCCATAATTATTTAAGATAAGGAAATATAGTAAACATATGTGTAATATAAAATTAATAGAATCTACAATTATACATCTTTAAAACATAAAATTGATGAAAAATTTGGGTTCTCACTTCCTAGATTGCATACATACCAAATTTCATATCAATAGGACATTTTAACACTACCACTTAAATAATTGAATAACAAACTTCTATTTGACATGCATTTAAAGAGTAAGTAGATCTAAGTTTAGTTTCATTTAATACTTTCTCATTATAATGCCTCCTTTCTTCTACCTTGGTCATGCATGTAGTTCTATCCTAGTCACACTTCTTGCACTAAGACCATAGTTGGGGACTATCGTTGAGTCAATACCCAATGATCAATTCTTTCTCTCTTTCCTTCTCTTTGGTTCCTATTCCTCATGATACTCCCAATCTTCCCAATTCATATTCCCAAATCATTGCTCAGATAGGCGGTCGATCTCCATCCAGGAATCGGCATGACAATGTTGAGTTTGTGGCAGTCACCCTTCACCACTGTCACCCCTATCAACCTCCAACATCAACAAGAATTGATCTAGTTGTCCCATCACCTGGCCGCTCTCTTCTTTATTCTCCCTATCACCCTTATGACTAACGATGATCTACTACTAGAGGAGCAAGACCGATGAGCAAATCTCTACCATGTCATCGACCCCCAAGTCTAGACACTGCATAACCCAGGGTCATTGGTCATCTCCTCCTTCAACCTAGTCATGACTTCCCACAACACAAGCTCCACCCAATTCATACTCACCTCCTATTCCTTTCCTCTCTTCTTCCCAAAATGCAAGGAACCCCTTCACCCTTGTTTCCTACCGTTGAAAATTTGCTGACGAGGTTTGGTACAATCTTAGATCGTTGTTGTCTGGCAAAACTACAATGGACTCCTCCAGTCAGAGATCAATGAAGTTTTGATGCTATACCTCTTGATCACCACCACCACACATAATGATCTGGCCACTATATCTTTCTATCATCTTCTTCTTCCTTCCCTCATCACCCCAATACCCATAAAACCCTAGTAATAGGTTTCCTTCTCCAATCTTGAATCCAACCACCTAGATATACAAAATCCTCTGACCCCATGACACTTCTTTCCTTATTCATCTAATCATCCCCAATAGAACCCTAGAGGCGACGAGTAGTATCATCATACACTTAGTAGCCTCATAGTAAAAGCCACAATATGTAACTACAGATGTCAACATAGATTGATGTGTTGATTGAGGTTGATTGAGATGCATCTTCATCACCCTCCAGCTATCACCACTTGATGGATGGCATCCAGTCATGATTGCATATCCACCTTGACCCCTACTCATCGACCATGCCTCCTATAAGTGGTCCTCAACCTTCTTCTTTGGGCCAGCAGACCAGTAGATGCCTTGTAATGGAGTGCCTAGTTGCATGATCATCTTCCACTTCTCCCCTAAACCTACACACCACCATGGCCCCCAATAGGACACATAAATGCATCCACCTTTCCTATGACCCCATCATCACTTCTACCCAACAACCAATCCATGTTCAAACTCGAAGACCCTAGACCTACATTCAACTCCACATGTAATCTGAACAGTCTACCTCAAACACACCATTACCTACCTACCTCCCAACCTCCCGATGAACAGAGGTGGCATCACTAAAATACACTTAAACTCAACTAAGAGTTCATCCTAGTCATCATCTTCTTTCAGATCCACTTCCTCTCCTCCCTATGGTCTCTACACCAATGACAACACCAACAACTGCATATCCATGGTCTCTTTCTACAATCACCAAGGTCCAACACCGACCTCTGGAATCTCCCACACCTCAACGAGCCACCTTCTTTATTGTTAGCCTACTACTAGTTACCCTGGAAGAAGCACCTTGCTCGTGTTCTAGATACACATATCTGGACATCCATACCCATAGAAACTTCACTGAAGTTGCAACCATTTTATACCCATCAACCTAAGAATGGATTTACAAAGTTACAAAACTTCAATACATAATTCATAATTTAACATCTTCCTTTTTGTCATCTTGATTTCATATAATATTTCTATGATTAAGGGATGTGATGGGTTGAGTAACATTGTTGGGTAATAGGTAAGCTACATCCACTCCTAGTAATAACTAGGGTTTTCAAGATCATATATCCTATATTATATACAAATATAAGTATGACATAACATATACATACATCGACACCTATTATATAATGTGTCTTAACCTATTTCACTATATGGTCTAAGTTCAATAGATATTTACATGATTATTTTTGTTATGTTTTATGTAATTGATGTCATATATATAAGTTGAGTTATTGCAATTAATTGATTTATATGGATTTTACTTAGGTATATGAATCTTTATTTTGATAAAGGATATGAATAAAAAGGATGTTTTTGTGGCATAAATAAGTGGACATTTGAAAATGACTTTAGGTTACATAGTAACCCTATTTTTTTATATACATATATATGTGGTCATTTCATGTCATGCATATGAATAAGCAATAACTATATGAGTGCATTCATATATGTGTTTGAGATCTAAACACTACTATCTTAGCATACATCTATACATATTTGGAGGCACATTGGATTTAGACCCTATCAACATCTAGCAAGAGTATGTTGATCAATGGCATCTCATGCAACATCTATACTTGACCCTAATCGGAAAAACTTCAGTTATATTTGAAATAGATAGAGAGTAAGATTAAAACACATAAATAATAAGAGTACATATCATTACCCACACCTATATGTAACGTAGACATACTTAGACCGATGTGACTAAAGATGAATATTGGAATTAAAATAGATATCAATCATATGTCCACTTAATTAGATTCACAACCCTAACATTTCAATAGGTGACTGGGGTTAGGATAAGAACACTGTAAAAGTCTATAATAAAAATGTACACAGACGAGGACTTTGGTCTGGTTAATGTATTGTTGAGTAACCATTAGCTATGTTGACCAAGTATGCACATCCTCAATTTTATTTTGGTCATTAGTTTATTGAACCTACATTCTTTTGATGAGACATCTCTTGCACTATTATTCTACTTGAAGATTTAACTATTGAACACTCATATTTATTGATTTGTATTCATATAAAATCATGTGGTTGTTGAATTATTATTTTATAATGGGTCTTTGGACCCCTCCTTATATTATTTCCATTTTATGTGAAATTGACTAAAATAGTAGTCTTTCCACTCTATTTATGTGTGCTACATGTTTTCTAGAATAACTAGAATAATGGTACTTAAGTACAACCATACTAATAAAGGGTGTGCATATATCCACCCGGGGTGTGTGTTTTCACCCTTATTTCTTTTAGGCCATGGTCCTATGGTGTTATGCCCCTATTTTAGGTATATTTAGTCTATATTGTGATGCATGCAAATGTTTACTATAATAAAATCAAATTGTGATTAACTATTATAGCAAGGCAATTTTATTATTCATGCTTGTACTCTAAATTTAATATGCCTCATTTCTTTTGTTATAATTCTTTTGAACTTGCCTAAGTGCAAATAGCACCCTTATTGTGGGGACATATCTTTTTGAACTGTTAACCCAATATAATGCCCAAAGTGCTGATCATATGTACATACTCAACATTTGTTGACCTATATGTCTTTGTTTCTCTTTTCTGGGTGATGTTCCCTTTCACCTAGGTGTAGGTACATAAGAAGACAAGGATGCATGAATATCATATACATGGTATTGTACCTAAGGGTAGCTTGGAATGGTTGGGTTGCCCTCTACAATAGGTCTTGCACGCGATTAGATTTATTAGATGTATACCTTTTTACCTTGATATACCACCTTCGTGGGTGAGGAACAATTGAATGAAGCATCATGTAACTTTGTAGGGATTTGTTTCTGATGCTTAGTAATTATCTTTCTCTATAATGTATACCATAGGAGAAAATAAATGAAATTCATTTTCCCTCCATATTTGGAATGCAATGTTTTCATATTTCTATATTTAGTGAAGATTGAATCTCCTTTCAGTTCCCACTCTATACACATCTACACATGAAACGTGTGAGCAATTGAGACATATTTCCCTGAACAGTATCATTCTTAAGCTTGAGGCAAATGTGGTGGTTGAAAGACTTAAATTGTATATTCCAAGTTGGATCTCCCTAGAGAAGAGTAGTTTTATGTGGGTTAGAAGATCACAGATAGCATACTCTTAGTCCAGGAAATTGTGTATACCATGAAGAAGAAAGGGGCTAAAATATGGCTAGAAAGGTGTATTTAACCAAGGTTTATGATCAAATGGACTAAAACTTAACACATGAAATGATTCTTGTGCATGTATCCCTGAGAACATTTGCAAAAATATAATGCATTTAATTACATGTGGCTCAATTGTTGTTATCTAAATGGAAGAACTTCCAAGAAGTTTAAGGCTTCTAGAGGCCTGCGACAAGGAAACTTCCAAGATGTTTAAGGCTTGTATATCTCTAATACCATGTTGTAAAGATTCGATCTTTACGATCAAATATATAAAAAATGTTCAAAATATAGAAAAAATCTCTATTAAAATTGTGCTTTTACATCAAAGTTGCAGAATATTTAAACATAAAATTACAAGATTTAGAATAGGAATTGACTCCTAACTACTCTTCAATAGAGGATTGCTCTTGCACGTCTCTTCTAATCCTTGTTTGTAAAAGATGCCATGAGCTCCCAGAGGAACAAAACCACACATGGACCCCATGAAGGGAGAATATAGGTCAGATAAGTTGGTACTAAATCCAATTATTGATCTATCTTAAAAATAAAGAGTTATTAGATCAAACATAGGCAAGATTGGTTGGTGGACTATGGGAATAACAAAAGGTAATCTAGTTGCCATGCTAGTTTTAAAAAGGTACAATAATTAAAAGTGGCAACTAGAAAACAATAAAGAGATTCCCAAAACTAATATCAAGATTTAAAAAATGAAATGGTTTTACTCAAAACTAATATCAAAATATCAAATGTTCAAAATGAAAACATTTATCCATCGACACAATTAATATAATACTCTGTCTTCACCAGTGGCTAGGTGTCTAGTGTTCTCCACTCTATGGGAGAAAAACACTTTTGCCTATGGGGATAACTAGTACTAGGAGGCCTCTAATTGTCCATTAATAATTACGCAAGGACAGAGGATGTGACCTGCCGAATCTAGTGAGCCAATGCTCTTAGCCAATATTTCAAGTTTTTGTGCCAATATCAAAATCTAACAATATTTCAATTTCTCAACAATGTTGAACATTCAAATTTAGTCATGGTGAACTTCAACAAGAGGTAAAGGGTAATAAAATTGGTTCACCACTTTGTTAGAGTTATGTAAATGAAACTCAAGAGGGAAATAAATAGTCCAATAAAGAATTAAGAATTTAGTACATGTTCGAATTGAGAACTTCCAATCGGGTTGCACATAAGGGTCAAAGATGCAATTTCGTGAAGAATCTAGAAAGAAAGAATGTGCTAGGATTATTTTATGTTTCCTAGATTTGAGGTCACTCCCTAGACTATTATTATGTGAAATTACCAATTTACCCCTTAGCGAGTCTTAATACTCATATTTTTATTGTTATAGTGCATTATCTTGATATCATTATGTGGACACCCATCACACTAAACAAGATTACTCAAAACAAACATGTGATCAGTTACTAATTAACCACATAGCAGGAAAAAGAGATAATTAAAGCCACATTAAACATCACCAATATGTTCAAGAACATTTACATATAAGTCCAACAACCTACATAATAGCACATACCATGTGACACCCCACGCCACAAAAGTGAGATTACTAAAAAAACCACAAAAGAGATATTAACAAGCAAATTACTAGAAAATATTGAAAATTAAAACCGTTTTCATAAAACTTTCAAACAAAAAAACTTTTACTTATGAGTCCTTTCTTGCCTCAAAGCACTTGATGTGTGCTCCATCAACCTGTTACCAGAGAACCTGTTCCAAAACATATATACATATATCCATTACAGTTGTACATAATAGGAACACATACCAACCACATATCAAAAGCACGTCCAAAAAACATCTACAAAACATCCCCAAGGACCCGAGTGTACATGGATGACTCTAGGACTCTATCAATAAAAGAAATCCAGCATCATTTCCAACCTTGCCAACTACTGCCTCTCTTGCTGCTCCTCAACCTCTGTTGCACGATCTCTACCTCCCCATTCACGTCCACCTAAAAAGGATGTAGGAAACCCACAGGGTGAGATTCCAAATCTTAGTAGGAGATATAACTCTCCACCAACTCTATTATTATCATAGATGAGATGTTTAAAGCAACATCAAAGTTATAACCATGATAAACAGGAAAGCAATATTAACAAAATAAGCAATTACTAAAGGGGTACAAAACATCTTAATATTATAAAAGGAATGCGAAGAACAAGTATATTCCCTACCAACAATAATATATAAATCAAGCAAGGCCTCATCCAATGTTTTCGTATTTGATCCTATACAAGTATACTAAACGACATATTACATATTTTATTTTGGCCCAAGGATTTGAGTCATACCACCCAAATCCCACCGACCACTACTAAGTCAAAATAAGTGCCATACCAGGTCTAATGGAAGAGCCGGAATCCACAACCTCACCCCCTTGGTCAGTACGAGTGAACATGCAGTGACACCAACAGTCAGACTCATATCAATAACATATAGTGCAGCTATACAAATATAGCCCACCTTGGTACAAATCACGGTGCTAGTGAAAGTGATCTATACCCCACAACTACACTCTAATCAGGGTATGGCCCACAGGCAATTCTATATCACATATCACTGAGCTACAACCCGGAGACACACTCTTATTAGAGTATCACCCGCAGCCAATCATGTATATCCTGGATATAAGGGGATATTCGTCCTCACCCCCACATATTAAAAAAATATGCAATATGAGCTAAACTTGTTTCACCATTAAGAAAATGCTGACACCGAATGGATCTATGGCACATGGCAAGTTACATGATCATGCTCCACTTGATTAATTAGGTCATTTAAATGTCTTTTATCATCAATCAAGTTACAACGTGGAAACTATAAACAAGTTCTACACAGATAAAGGCATAACACATACCAGAAAGTAATAGAGCATATAAGGTGTGATCTCATCAGATTATCACTTGATGCTTGTCATTCATCATAATTCTCATTGGAAGGGCCACATACTTTCGGGGTAGCAACCCCTCATCTCATTACTGAGGAAATTACCATCTCATATAAGGAAATAAGACATCATTAGGTCATAAGACCATTTTCCTCCTCTTTCAATGAGACCAACATCTCACATATGCCTCATAAGGCCCATTAAAAATATCATAATCACCATATCTCATATCTATCTAGGCATATCAACTTGTGTTACCTACATGGTTAGAGTTGTAACAAGAAAGATAATACTTTATTACGACAACCATTCCATACAGATTCAAGTCATTCACATTACATCATTATGGTTAGGGTTCTCTTTACTTGATTATGGTTTACAAGGTTGGATATACAACCACCTTATAGATCATCAACATGATATAACTTAACCACCATAACAAGGTATCAGTTGAGGCTAGCATGTTGTATCGGTTGATACTTTCCACTGCCATAGGGTTTCGACTTGTCATCATCATTACATGCTGACTACCACTATGCAAAGCACAAGGGAGAGCCTTATAGGAGGTGTATCAGTTTTAGCCCTTCTTGAGAGGATGACGGGCAACGCCACCTAAAGGTGTGATGGGAAACCATAGGTATGTCGGGTAACCCTAAGTATATCAGTTGTAAGAGTTAGGGTTTCAGCTAGGCATCATGGTTCAAGGTGTATTGGCCCTTGCTCAACTAGAATGTCATAGTTAGCCCTCAAAATAGGCCAACTCACACAAGGTACACCCATAGCCATGATGGACCGAAACCTTCAAGGCATAACAGTTTAGCAACACCTATTATTTTAGGTACTTTAAGAGCATGACGGCTAACATCCTACATGCATATTAGTTTAGCCATCACATATCGGTTTAGGTACTTCTACGGCATAACGGGCTAGCTTCTTCAAGATCTATCAACCATATCAGTTTAGCAACCATAAGCCATGACAAGCTAACCTTATCAATACATGTCATCCTAAGCATACACAAGGCATGTCGACCTAAGCATCTCCAAGTCATGACAACTTGTCACATAGTGTGTTAGTTTGTTGCACTACAAGTCGTAATGACCTACCCTCAACATGGTGCATGTATGTGTGTGGACTTGTCATCTTCAACCTTAGAAAGGTTGTCCACTAGTCCATCTACTAACATGGCAAGAAGGTGCAAAACTTGGGCAGAAACCCAAATGAGATTCCATCATCAAAACAATTCTAAAACCACTAACAACTACTAGCATACAAGAGATGAACGATCTCAAGACGAAGAACAATCATAAGCATATGAAGAGTGAATATCACAAAGGAGGTTAAGATTTATATAACCCACCTCAAAGATCACCACCAAGATCCAAGCTCCAAAGTCAAGCTTCAAGCTCACAAGCTCAACGTAGAAGATGATCCACCAACTTGATCACCACAACACCTCCAAGGAAGAAGATGAGACCAAGGTTAAGATGGATCAAGATGGAAAGAAGGTATCCAAGATCCATGGCTGAGAAGAAGAGGAAAGAAAGAAAGCTAGGAAACATAGCTTACTAAGGTAGAAGATGAAGGATGAATAAGGAACTCCACAACTTGGGGCTCATCCTCCAAACTCTAAGAGAGACTCTCTTTCTCTTAAGCTTCTCAAGGTCATCCACCAAGAAGGAGAGAAAGAAAGGATGGCCAAAAGGATTCTCTTACATGGAGAGAAAAGAGATTATATACAAGAGGGATGAGAGAGGGATCATGGAAGAGGTGTCATCACCTTAGGAGCTTAGGTGACATTTGTCGACAAAAAAGAGCCACATGAAACATCATGCAAGGCATGATAATAAGGTCTAGGCTAGGTCTCGTCCTCTTGGTCTCCTACCAAGGTCAAGCCTGATACCATATCTTCACACACCCATAAACCGATAGGCATAACCCTACACACTCACAAACTGATAGGGCTCAACCCTACACACTCACAAACTGATAGGGTACAAACCTACACACTCACAAACTGATAGGGTACAAACCTACACACTCACAAACTGATAGGGTACAACCCTACACACTAAAAAATTGATAGGGTACAACCCTACACACTCACAAACTGATACACACCCCCAAGGCTCTCTAACCCAAGACAACACATCTAGGTGCCAGACACAGCTCACACATGTGTTCCAAAACATCACCAAGGATGTCACCATACAACCAAGATCCAAACAAGGTACCCATCTCTCTCTATCCTCTAGATGATGCCAAGAGATAGAAGGAGCACTATAGAGGTGGCAAACTTGCACATCAACCCCTACTCTGGGTGAATTGCAAATTTCACCAAAACCTCACCACAAAACACAAGCATCATCCAAACAAGCTCAAACAAGAAACTTAAACTTTCTACAAGCCCTAATTACATCTCAGATGATTAGAGAAAGGTTCTAAGAAACATAATTAGGCAAAAAAAATAGGATTATCCCAAAACGTGGGTCAAGGTCCTTACAAGCCATAAACCCCTAACAGGGATTTTGCCCCGAAATCCTAAGAGAAAAGAGAGGGGTACTTCCTCCTCATCTCTTCCTCGAGCTCCCACGTGGCTTTTTCAACATCGCAATGATGTTAAAGAACCTTCACCAACACCATATCCTTCCTCTTTAGCTTCTTCACTCTGCAATCAAGGATCAACATTGGACCTTCCACATAGGTTATATCCTCATTCAGCTCTACCTCCACAGGCTACAACACTAACTCTGTATTTGGATGGCACTTCCTCAACATACTCACATGAAACACTGGATGCAACCTGTACAACTCAGGTGGTAACTCCAACCTATAGGCCGCCTTCCCAACATGTGCCACCACTGGGTAAGGTCGCATAAACATGTGAGCCAACTTACCCTTATTTCCAAACCTCAAGACACCTTTCAAAGGAGAGACTTTCAAATATACATTGTCTCCTATTTGGAACTACAAGGGTCTATGATGGTTATCTACATACAACTTCTATCTATCCTGTGCTGCCTTCAACTATTATTGTATCACCTTGATCTTCTCTATCATCTGCTGCACAAGCTCAGGACCAAGATGCTAATACTCACATGTCTCGTACCAACATAATGGTGACTTGCAACCCCTCCCATACAATGCCTCATAAGGTGCCATGTCGATGCTAATCTGATAGTTGTTGTTGTAGGTGAACTCTATCAAACTGAGGTGCATATCCCAACTTCCTGAAAACTAAAGAACACATGATCTCAATAGATCCTCCAAGGTCAGAATGGTCCTCTTAGACTGACCATATGTCTACGTGTGGAAAGTAGTGCTAAACTTTAACTATGTACCCAAAGTTGTGTCCAGCCGCTCCTAAAAGTGACTCGTGAACTGGGGACCTCTATCAAACATGATAGTTGCTTGAACATCGTGCAAACACACTATCTCATCCACATAGATCTGAGAAAGTTTATCTGCTATGAGTGTTTTCTTTATGGGAAGGAAATGCACTGACTTAGTCAATCTGTCAACGATCACCCATATAAAATCATGGCCTTTGGATGTCCTACGCAGACCAACCAAAAAGTCCATCGTCACATGATATCAATTCCATTGTGGTATAGGCAATGGTTGCTCCATCCATGTATGTTTTTGGTGCTCAGCTTTAACCTATTGACATACAACACATCTTTCAATGAACTCAACAACATCCTTTTTCATGCCTGGCTACCAATACATATCCTTTAGATTATGATACATCTTGGTGCAACCTGGGTGCATAGCACACATGGACAAATAGCCTCTTCCAACACCATCTTCCTTAGGTTATTAGCATTAGGATCCATTATCCTGCCATGGTAACATACTATCCCATCATCTAACTTGAGAAGCCATCACACTTCTCACTGCCAAACTCTAATCAAATCTGTTGTATCACGATATCCGTCTGTTGCACCTCTTTGATCTGTTGTCTCAACGTAGGCTTCACGTGTAGATGTGCCAAAAAACCCTCTAACAAGGAGACTTCCAACTTGGCATTCATATGACACAATGAGACCAACATATCTCGTTTATGGCACATCAAATAACTCAACTGGGCTCTATCCATAAACGAAGATGAAGACTTCCAGCTCAACACATCTGCCACAACATTTGCCTTTCCCAGATGATAATCAATCGTGCAGTCGTAGACTTTGACTAACTCCATCCAACAACGTTGTCTCATATTCAACTCCGGTTATTAAAAGATGTACTTTAGGTTCTTGTGATCCGTGAAGATCTAAAACTTCTCTTCATACAGATAGTGCCTCTAAATCTTCAAATCATGAACTACCGTAGATAACTCCAAATCATGGGTCAGGTAATTCTCCTCATGTTTCTTAAGTTGTCGAGAAGCAAAAGAAACCACTTACTTGTCCTGCATCAGCACACATCCCAAACCATTCCTGGATGCATCACAGAAGACTATGTATCCTTTTCTTTGTTTAGGTAAGACCAAAACTGGTGCACTTGTCAACTTCTCCTTCAACGTCTAAAAAGCACGTTGACATCTGTTGTCCCATACGAACAACACATCCTTCCTCATTAACTTTGTTAGAGGTAAAGCGGTAGTGTTGATGACCTTAATGAACCTCCTATAATAGCCTACCAAACCTAGAAAATTGTGCACTTCTATCTATGTCTTAGGCTGCTCCCACTCTATCACAGACTCCACTTTCTTACGATCCACACATTCTCCCTCTGTAGATATGACATGCCCGAAGAAAGCTACCTTCTTCAACTAGAACATGCACTTGCTAAACATATCATAAAGTTGGTGTTGTCTCAGCATGGTTAACGCCTGATGAAGATGTTGTTCATGTTGTTGACTGTCATGACTGTATATCAAGATGTCATCTATGAATACCACCACAAACTGATCAAGAAATGACCAAAACACTATCTTCATCAAATTCATCAACACTGTTGGTGCATTGGTCAGCCCAAACAGCATAACCACGAACTCGTAGTGACCATACCTCATCCTAAAAGCCCAACTTAGGCATGTCATCCTCCTTGATCCTCAACTGGTAATAATCTGACCTCAGGTCTATCTTAGAGAACATTTTTGCGCCACACAACTGATCAAATATGTCATCCATCCTCAGCAAAGGATACTTATTCTTTATCGTCACCTTATTCAACTATCTATAGTCTATGCACAACCTCATTGATCCATCCTTCTTCTCCACGAACAACATTGGAGCACCCCACACTGACATACATAGTTTGATGAAACATTTATCAAGCAGTTCTTTCAAGTGTCTTTTCAACTCAGCCATCTCTGTCGAAGCCATCATGTACAATGTCTAAGTTATCGGTTGCATGTTAGGGACCAGATTGATCTCAAAATCAATCTCTCTGGGTGGGGGAACACCTAGAAACTCCTCAGAGAACACATCCTCAAACTCTCTAACAACTGACACTCCATGAATACTAGGACTCCTCACCTCAATATCCACCACATGCGACAACAATGCCTCACAACCCTATCTGAAAAGCTTCCTTGCAACCATAACTGATACCAAACATGTCAGAAGAATCTTCCTATCTCCTTGGAAGATCCACATCTTACCACCATCTATAAATGTTTCCTGCTTGGACCTACAATACAAGACCACTCTATACTTCTCCAAGGTATTATCTCCAAGTATTACATCGAATCCATGCATGTCAAGTGGTATGAGATCCACTTAAATGTTGTGCCCCAAAAAGGAGAGGACACAGGAAGGACACACTTCCTGCAACACTGTAGAACCGACTAATAGGGTTTCTAACAACAAGCTATTCTTCTTACGAGTAACAGGAAAAAGACAACTTTTAAGCACTTCACAAGCAATAAAAGAGTGTGTTGCACCTAGGTCAACCAAAATAGATACAAAGCAAGAAGAAGACAAATCAGAATGAAATAACTCCATCTAACTTGTAACTACTCATGGGTTTACCACCACCTCCTACTGACTCATAGTGTAGAATCTAGTTGTTGCCTGTTGTTGCCCCCGTCCTCTACTTCCCTGAGCAGACGATTCGACCTGCGATGTTTGACCACATCCTCATCCTCATGCGATGATCATTTGTTGCCTCTGTGAGCCTTGCTGGCTCAGCCTTAGTTGTTGGGTCACCTCGTCATCTCTTACTGGACACTCCTGCATCAAATGTCCTATCTACCCATATATGTAGCAAGCTCATGTCTCATACTATGGCCTAGATGGACCCATCACTGATGCTGATGTGGTGCTATAAGCTCCAACATGTGGAAGACTATGATCTCTTCCCTTACTAGGTGACCACTATGTCAGAGAACTATACCTCTGTGGTGTTGGTGGTGCAGAAAACCTCATCTTCTTAAAGCCTCCTGACGACTGCCCCTGAGACTGTGCAGACCTCTTCTTGGCGCTTGCCTCTTGTTTCTCCTTTACAGATCGTTCTATCCTTCAAATTTACTCCATAAACACAAAAAACCTCTCTCAATTCTCCAAAGAAGCCTCCAGTGTAAACAACTCATCATTCAACCCCTTATCAAATTGATGAATCTGCTCAGCCTTTTGAGGACAAAACCTCAACAACTTCATAAACCTTGCTTCATACTCATTGATCATCATGGATCCTTGTTGAATCCTCTCAAACTAGATGATCTTCTCATCAAGGTACGTATGAGGAAAGTATCAACTAACAAACTCACGTCGGAACTCCCAACTGATTACAACATGTGGCCTCTTGTCCTTTTCTATGGCCCACCAGTGGCCAGAACTCCCCTTCAGAAGGTACACCACGTGCTTCAACTTATCTGCTTCGGGGATACTAAGGATCTTAAAGGTTTTCTCAAGCTTGGTAAGCCATAGATCCGCATCTGCTGGATCAGTCATCCCAGCATACTCCACCGCCCCAACATGACAAAGCCACTCAAAAGTCTTCCCAGTACCCGAAGATTCATGATGGGGAGTCAATGTCTTAGGCTGAGGTACAGGCATCCTGTCTACCATATGAGTCATAGTAGCCATAAACTACCTAAAAAGAGATTGAAAGGCAAGATTTTCAATCATGGGTAGGTCATACTGGGGGACTTCAGGAACCCGATCTTCTCATTCCTGGTTCTTTGCACCACCACCTGGTACAGCAATACTACTCTTTGCAACATGTTCTTTGTGTTCTCCATGTATCTTTAAACTTTCTATTCTTGTTCTGCATAAGCAGAAGTCAATATAAGACATACTGAAGGACACAAGAATAGACACAAACCCTAGTCCTAGGTCCCTATAGACTCAACGAACCTAAAACTCTGATATCAACCTATCTGTGACGCCCCACGCCAAAAAAGTGAGATTACTCAAAACAAAACCGCGAAAGAGAGATTAACAAATAGATTACTGGAAAATACTAAAAATTAAAACTATTTTCATAAAACTGACAAACAACAAAAAGTTATGCATATGAGTCTTTTCATGCCTCAAAGCACTTGTTGTGTGTGCCATCAACATGTTAGTCGAGAACCTATTCCAGACCATATATACATATATTCATTACAATTGTACACAACAGGAACACATACCAACCACATATAGAAAGCACATCCACAAAACATCCCCAAGGACTCGAGTGTACAGGGACGACTCTAGGACTCTATCAACAAAATACATCCAATAGCACTTCCAACCTTGCCAGCTACTGCCTCTCTTGCTGCTCCTCAACCTCTGTTGCACAATCTCTACCTCCCCGTGTACATCCACCTAAAAAGGATGTGGGAAACCCATGGGGTGAGATTCCAAATCTCATCAGGAGATATAACTCTCCACCAACTCTATTATTATCACATATGAGATGATTAAAGTAGCAATAAAGTTATAACCATGATAAATGGGTTAGTAATATTAACAAAATAAGAAATTACTAAAGGGGTATGAAGCATCTTAATATTATAAAAGGAATATGAAGAACATGTATATTCCCTACCAACAATAATGTATAAAATCAAGCAAGGCCTCATCTAATTTTTCCGTATTTTATCCTATACAATTATACTACACGGGTGACTACATATTTTATTTTGCCCCAAGGATTTGAGTTGTACCACTCAAATCCCACCGACCACTACTAAGTCGAAATTGATGCCATACAAGGTCTAATGGAATAGCCGAAATCCACAACCTCACCCCCTTGGTTAGTATGAGGGAACATGTAGTGACATCATCATTCAGACTACTATCAGTGACATATAGTCCAATTGTACAAATCTAGCCCACCTTGGTACAGGTCAGGATGCTAGTGAAACTGAGCTACAACTCGTAGTTGCACTCTAATGAGGGTATGGCCCGCAAACAATCTTGTACCACATATGGCTAAGCTATGACCTGAAGCTGCACTCTTATCAGGGTAAGGCCTGCAACCAATCCTGCATATCCTAGACGTAAAGGGATATTCATCCTCACCCCCACATATTCAAAAATATGCACTCTGAGTTAAACTCATTTCACCATTCAGCAAATGCTGACAACAAATGGATCTATGGCACATGGCAAGCTACATGATCAGGTTCCACTTGATTAATTAGGTCATTTAAATGTCTTTTAGCATCAATCAAGTTACAACATGTAAACTTTAAACAAGTTGTACATAGATAAGGGCATAACACATTACCAGAAAGTAACAGAGCATATAAGGTGTGATCTCATCACATTATCACATGATGCTTGTCATTCATCATAATTCTCATCACAAGGGCCCCATACCTTTGGGGTAGCAACCCCTCATCTCATTACTGAGGAAATTACCTTCTCATATAAGGCAATAAGCCATCATTAGGTCATAAAACCATTTTCCTCCTCTTTCAATGATACCAACATACTACATATGCCTCATAAGTCTCATTCAAACATATCAGAATCACCATAGCTCATACATGGCTAGGCTTATTAACTTGTGTTACCTACATGGTTAGTGACTTGTAATAAGAAAGATAATACTTCATTACCACAACCATTCCATAAAGATTCAAGCCATTTACATTACATCATTAGGGCTAGGGTTTTCTTTATCCGATTAGGGTTTACAAGGTTGGATCAACAACCACCCTATAGATCATCAACATGATGTAACATAGCCACCATCACAAGGTATCAGTTGAGGCTAACATGGTGTATCAGTTGATACTTGCCACTGCCATAGGGTGTCGAATAGTCATCATCATAACATGTGGAATACTACTATGCAAAGCGTAAGGGATAACCTTACAAGAGGTGTATAGGTTTTAGACCTTCTTGAGAGTGTGACCAGAAACACCACCTAAAGGTGTGACGGGCAACACCACCTAAAGGTGTGACAGGAAACCATAGGTATGTTGGGTAACCCTAGGTATATCGGTTGTTAGGGTTAGGGTTTCAGCTAGGCATCATGATTCAGGTTGTATCGCGCAACACTTCACTAAGGGTGTGTTAGCCTCCACTCAACCAGGGCATCACGGTTAGCCCTCAAAACAGACCATCTCACACAAGGTACACCCATAGCCTTGACAGACTGATACCTTCAAGACATAACGATTTAGCAACACCTATAATTTTTGGTACTTCAAGAGCATGACGACTAACATCCTCCATGCATATCAGTTTAGCCATCACATATCAAGTTAGGCCCTTCTAGGGCATAACGAGCTAGCTTCTTCAAGATCTATCAACCATATCAATTTTGCAACCATAAGCCATAACGAGTTAACCTTCTCAACACATGTCGGCCTAAGAATCCACAAGGCATGTCGACCTAATCGTCTCCAAGTCATGATGACTTGTCACATAGTGTCTTGGTTTGTTGCACTACAAATCATGATGACCTACCCTCAACATGGTCCATGTATGTGTGTGGACTTGTCATCTTCAACCTTAGAAAGGTTGGACACTAATCCATTTACTAACATGGAAATAAGGTGAAAAACATGGGTAGCAACTCAAATGAGATTCCATCATCAAAATAGTTCTAAAACCACTAACAACTACTGGCATACAAGAGATGAACAATCTGAAGATGAAGAACAACCATAAGCATATGAAGAGTGAAAATTACAAAGAAGGTTAAGAGTTATATAACCCTCCTCAAAGATCACCACCAAGATCCAAGCTCCAATTTCAAGCTTCAAGCTCACGAGCTCAAGGTAGAAGATGATCCACCAACTTGATCACCACAACACCTCCAAGGAAGAAGATGAGACCAATGTTAAGATGGATCAAGATGGAAAGAAGGTATCCAAGATCCATGGCCGAGAAGAAGAGGAAAGAAAGAAATCTAGGAAAAATAGCTTACCAAGGTAGAAGATGAAGGATGATCAAGGAACTCCTCAACTTGGGGCTCATCCTTTGAACTCCAAGAGAGACTCTCTTGCTCCTTAAGCTTCTCAAGGTCGTCCATCAAGAAGGAGAGAAAGCAAGGATGGCCAAAAGTATTCTCTTGCATGGATAGAAAGTAGATTATATACAAGAGGTATGTGAGAGGGATCATGGAAGAGGTGTCATCACCTTAGGATCTTAGGTGACACTTGTCCATGAAAAAGAGCCATATGCAACATCTTGCAAGGCATGGTGATAAGGTCTAGGTTTGGTCTCGTCCTCTTTGTCTCCTACCAAGGTCAAGCCTGATATCATATTTCCACACACCTATAAACCGATAGGCATAACCCTACACACTCACAAATCGATAGGGTACAACTCTACACACTCACAAACCGATAGGGTACAACCCTACACACTCACAAACTGATAAGGTACAACCCTACACACTCACAAACCAATAGGGTACAACCCTACACACTCACAAACCGATAGGGTGCAACCCTACATGCTCCAAAAATTGATAGGGTACAACCCTACACACTCACAAACTGATACATAGTCACCCACCCAAGACTCTCTAACCCGAGACAACACATCTAGGTGCAAGACACACGTCACACATGTGTTCCAAAACATCACCAAGGGTGTCACCATACAACCAAGATCCAAAAAAGGTGCCCATCTCTCTCTCTCCTCTAGATGATGCCAAGAGATAGAAGGAGAACTCTAGAGGTGGCAAACTTGCACATCAACCACTACTCTGGGTGAATTGCAGTTTGCACCAAAACCTCACCACAAAACACAAGCATTGTCCAAACAAACTCAAACACGAAACTTAAACTTTCTAAAAGTCCTAATTACATCTCATATTATTAGAGCAAGGTTCAAAGCAACATACCTAGGCAAAACAAATAGGGTTATCCCAAAATGTGGGTCAGGGTCCTTACATACCATACTAGGTACTTACATATATGTCTAGTGGCCTCAGCTACAACCTACATACAAAAGAGATGTTCCACATATATACATGCCATATACAACCTCGACATAGTTCCAAAAAATCGATTTGATATACATATCATCTAAAAAACATCACTTGGCCAAACCTGAGAGTACATGGATGACTCTAGGACACTCTAACTAGTAGCCAACCTTATGATCCTACTGCTCTTTCTCAACACCACAAACCTGACAACATTGTTGATGATCACCTAAAAAGATGTGGTGACCCACGAGGTGAGACCCATGTCCCAACAAGAGATATAACTCTCAACAATGGTTATTGATTACAACAGGTTAAACAAATTAAGTAGATATAACAGATAATATTACATTAAACATGACTAGCATGATATCTAGAGGAACAAATAAAACTATCTTTTTTTGTGTGAACGTAGGGTGTTGCCTCTTTACTAATAAGCAAAATTGCGGTTACAAAGTGTAGCCACAGAAGTATGAAAATAGAAACAAATTGTACATACAAAACTAGAAAATGACTAACTATAAAGAGCTATTATATCCTTTAGGGGCATCTCCCAAAGATTCTTTGTATCTATGCAAATTCCCCTTAAGACTCTTGTGTTCCTTTCTCTCCATATTATATGAACAATGTAGCAGGCTGCTAGCTTAGCTTTCCCCTTCAGGTTCAGTAGGTCCTCAAAGGACTTCAAATTCATATAACTGTTCTGATAATTACTCCAGAACTCCCACCTCTCATGGGAAAAATGACACTCAAAAAACATATGAGTTGCATTCTCCTCATGCTCCATGCATAAGACACACCTAGAAACCATCTGAAATTCCACCCTCCGAAGGTAGTCAATCGTAGGGATTTTTCCAAGGAAGAATTTCCATAACAAAATAGAGAATCTTCTCGGCACATCTGACCAAATCCATCTGCCCCATTTGACAATCTGATGCTTCTACCTAACCACATTCCAGCAATCTTTCAAACTACAATCTTTTTTCTTCTTGAACAGAATAGGATCCTCCCTCGAGGTCTGAAGATCCATATCCACAAGCAAATCCTTGAACAGATAGGACCCTCTAAAATTGGGTATATTCCACAGATCTTCTTCAATGCACACTTCAACTTTGTAGTTTAGACCTTTACCCATTCTGAACACAAGATCCAGATTCAACAAATCAATCATTTTCTTTTTCCCCTTCAACAAAGGGTCTCTCTAGAATAAAAACCTTTTACCATTGCTCAAACAAAAGTCAGTCTCATTAAGAAGAACATCTCTTTGTTCAAGCAATTTTTTCCAAAGCCACGATGAATTAGCTCTGGGCCTTACTGACCAGATCGACTCATTTTTAATGTACCTCCCATTGATCCACTTCACCCAAAGACTCTCCTTCTCTACTGCAATATCCCATAGATTTCTAATCACTCCAGCCTTCGACCAATCATTAATAAGTCATATACCCAAACCTCCTTCTTTCTTGGGTCTACATACAACCTCCCAAGCTACAATATGCAAGTGCTTTTTGTCTTCAGAGTCTTTCCAGAGGAAATCCCTCATTAATTTCTCAAGCTCCTTAATCACAGATTTGGGCAAAGGAAAAGTAGAGGTCCAAAAAATACTATAGGCCGAGAGGGTAGAAATTATTAACTCAACCCTTCCCGCTTGTGACAACATATTCCCTTTCCCAGATTCAAGTATCATCTTGAATTTATCTATAATCGGGTGGCACATATCTTTAGTTAATCTGCCCGTGAAGAGAGGTACCCCAAGGTAACACACTGGCAAGTCACTAACTTCAATATTAAGAATGTTTCCCAAACTGACCGTATCAGCATTCTTGCTTAGAAAGATATGGCTTTTGTTATTGTTGAGATGAAGCCCAAGATCTTACTGAATGAATCAAGTATCTTCTTAATACAATGGGCATTACTATCATCAGCCTTTGAAAAAAGGAGTAAATCATCCACAAAGATGATGTGGGAGACACTCACATCACCAATGCAGAGGGGTTTCAGCCTTCTAGCTCGCATCTCAACATTAATAACAGTAGTTTCACCCTGCATTGCAATAACAAACAATAAAGGGGAAAGGGGGTCACCCTGCCTTACCCCATTGGAGGCTTCAAATTCATCAGTAGGGAAGCCATTAACAAGCACATTGTAAGTAGTTGTATCAAACGTCTCTTGAACCCAATTCAGCCAACAAACAGGAAACCCCATCTTCATAAGTAAGAAGATGATATAATCCCTTCTCACTGAATCATACGCCTTGGCTAAGTCAGCCTTGATGCACATACTATGTTGGCAGCCCCCGAATGAACTAAGGATCTCATTTGCCAACAAAATAGCATCACCTATCCTCCTCCCCTTCACAAATGCTATTTGGTTGATATCAATGATTGAAGGTAAAACAGAAGCTAGGCGATTCGCCAAGATCTTCACAATGACCTTATAGATAGTATTGCGCAGAGAGATTGGTCTGAAGTTTTTCAAATTAACCGCCCTTGGAGTCTTAGGAATGAGAGTTATCATTGTGCTATTACATTCCTTAAGAAGCCTTCTAGTCTTGAAGAAATAAAGAATCACAGAGGATATATCATCACCAATGGTGTCCCACATCACCTTAAAAAACACAGTGTTATACCCATCAGGGCCCAGGGCCTTGTCATTATTTAGCTTCATAAACACCTCTTCAACCTCCTTCTTTGAAACAACACTTCTAAGTAAATCATACTGAACTACATCAATTTTAGGCAGGATCCATTCATCATTCCAAGTTACCTCATTCTTCAAAGTGCTATTAAATAAATTACAATAGAAACTTTTAATACTTTCTCGAACAACATCGACGTCATATAACCTATTTCCATGTTCATCTTCTAAAACATTAATTTTGTTTTTGACTCTCCTTGTTTTCAAAGATGCATAAAAGAACGTTGAGTTCCTGTCTCCCCGTTTAAGCCACTGAACCCTGCTCTTTTAGCAAAGAAGGGCTTCTTCATCCTTTAAAGCTTTAATAGTATCCTGTCTAAGTGATACCAACCTCTTCTACTTGTCATCATTTAAAGGATCATCATCAACTTCTCTTTATAAATAGAATAAATCATTTTCAAACTCCCTTGCTTTAGAGAAAAGGTTTCCCACCACCTCTTTGTTCCACTTCCTCAGAGCACAAGTAACTGTGTAAAGCCTTCTATACACCTTGTACATCGGAGTTCCTTAGACTTCATTTTTACACCAAGATTCATAGACAACCTCTTTGAAAGAGTCATGATTAACCCATGCATTAATGAAATGAACAGGTGAGCCACCCTTCTTTTTCAAACCAAGCCTAAGCATGAGAATCTTGTGATCACTTACTACAATAGGCACAACTTCCCCCCAATAGCAAGGAAACTCAGAAAGAAAGTTCACATTAGTAAAAAAATCCGATCAATTCTTGAGAAAGTACTAGTTCCTTTTCTACAGTGGCTATCCCACGTGAAAAAGAATCCCTTAGTTTGCATCTCAATAAGATTAGCATCAACAATGGCTTTGTTGAAGTCAATCATACTTCGATTAGAAGGCAGCTACTTACCCAACTTCTCCTTAACCAACCGAACCGTGTTGAGGTCACCTAACACACACCAATTCACCAGATTCTAGCTTCTGATAGTGAGAAGAGACTCCCAAAGCAGAACACGATCTCCATCAGGATTAGCTCCATAGACAGCTGACATCTGAAACTTCATCAACTCCCTACATACAACACAGTGGATGCACTGTTCATTCTTCAACGAGACCTTGACGTCGATATCTTTGTTCTCCCAGATAACCAAAATACGAGTATAGGAGTAACACTCAGATTTGTCCACATATCTAGCAGCCAGATCTTTTCCACAAAATCAGTGAGATCATCATTTTGTAGCCTAGATTCCAAGATCACGTAAATGTCGGCTTTATTCCTCCTAACCTCATCCTGAATGTGAGGAATTTTATTGCCTCCTCCTCTCACATTCTAGGAAAATATGCTAAGAGGTTCAACCATTGGGAGGGATGGAAGGAGGGTCCCTAACCACCTCAGTCGCAGCCACAAGTGTATCAACTTTCTCAATAATAATCTCACCTTCGTCAGAATTCGACAGAGGCGAGTATTTGTTCAATGATTCAGGAATAGTTCTAGTTGAGATTTTAGCATTCCCCATTGGAGCAGACTTGTTTTTCTTTCTAATTGTCTCCCAACCCACACCAGGGGTGACAGTAGGAGTAACCACATCAGAGATACCTTCAGCAGGTAGACATTGAGTAGATGATGCATCTTCAACGACAACTACATTGTCAACATCCCCCTCCATGATCTTTTCTTCAGCATCAATGAAAATCTCCCCCTCATCTTCTTCTACTACCTTCTTTGGAACCCATTCTTGTGAGACCTTCTTACTCAAAGCTCTTCCATCCTGTTTCTTTGGGTCTTCACATAACAAAGACTCATGCCCATACAAACCACATGTCAACCACTTGTTCGGCTCCCACTCATATTCAAACTAGATGGTGTCTATTTGTCCATCATCGCTAACAATCTGCATCTCCTTCGAGTATGAGAAATCCACCGAGATGACTACCTGAATTCTAGCATAGTCAAGTCTACGAAATTCGGAAGTCAGTTTGTCAGGCCGAAGGGGGCACCCCAGAACAGAGCCTATGCTACTGAACATTTCGGCATCCCATAGTATAAGGGGAGGTTGTAGATCTTCAGCCAAATGGGAATATTCGTCAACTTCATCTTCTCTAGTGGCTCCCCCCTTTCCCACTTCTTAATAATCAATGGCTTTCCCGCTACAAACCAGGGACCTCTGTCTGTAGCCATGTTAAGATCCACATCATTCTCAAACATGACGATAAAGAAGCATTTAACTCTGGACCTCACTTCTATAGATCCTTTAACCTTCCATATCATTGTGAGGTGCTTTGCTAATGCTGGCCAGTGAGGTTTGAGACCGACAACATAGCCAGCTGTAGTTCTGCACCATCTCGCTAAATTTCTCTCTGCAACGGCTTTAGGATAGTTCAGGTGACATCCAACTCACAAAAACATGATTAACTAAAGCGGAAGCGATCACTAAGCAACAGATTACTGAAAATCACTAAAAATTAAAACCATTTTATAAAGAGGTCCACACATAGGAAAACTCTTTCATAAAGAACCAGAGTAACTTAATTACATACTGGTTCACAAGTACATGTCATGTATCATCTTTCTTTGAGGATTACATGCATCAACTGCTATGTTAAACTAAACACAGGCAGTATGAAACCTCGAGGCACTAAGCCAAAATCTGGAAAGCATTAACTACTACTCCGAGGACCTGAGAGTATAGAGATGACACATAGGACTCTATGTACATCTATACAAGACATATCAGCCAGTGTCTCCACCTGAGAATTCACTGATGTCCTTTTTGCTGCTGCTGTCTTTCACCTACTGAAGGATTCCTACCTCTTTGTCCGCGTCCACCTAAAAATGTGATTCCCACAGGGGTGAGACAATTGTAAATTGTCCCAGCGAGAGATATAACTCTCTACCAGAAACCTTATTATTGCAGTTTAATAGTATAAACCTGGACAGAGGAATCATAATTGATTAACATCAGTTATTTCATTGTCTAACATATTATGACATTATTCCTATCTAAAGCATTGCAGCTATAACTTGATACAACAGCATGATACTTATTCATTAAGGAATATGAAGAATATTTATAACATTTATTCACTATAGAGTTATAACTATTGTATATACTCTCTTCAGGCTTAGATCTCATAGCTAATTCCTGGCATTATCTTTATGGATTCATGGCATGTAGCCATACTCTTTTATTTAAAGTATTGGGATCATAATCCCTCATCTCATCAAGTACATTTCCATTTCTTAACATCTTTATCATCATGATTATAAAATATGGGTATTCAAACTGTTAAATCATCATAGAATACTTGTTACCACTTATTAGTTAACTTAACACCTTCAGGTCACTGACCTATGACATTATGATTTTCACTACACAAAGTATTCCACATAATTCACAAGGATCATATCACCTCTTATTACCCCTTAAGAAGCAACAAGGCATATTATGGCTTATGAAGCCCATAAAACATTTTCAATATACAAAGCATCATATCCCATACCTGTCTATGCTCATTATCTCATCATACCTGCATGATTAGTACTCATGATAATAATTATATATCAGTACCATGCAATATAAGGGTTTTCTTATTACATTCATAACTCATCAATTTGTACTTCAGCTTCACATAGGATTACTCTGTGTTAGGACTTCACATAGCATCACCCTGTATTAGGGATTCACTTAGTATTACCCTGTATTAGGGTTTCACATCGTATTATCCTGTATTAGGGATTCACATAGTATTACCCTGTATTAGGGATTCACATAGTATTACCCTGTATTAGGGATTTCCAAAAATAACCATATAGGTTCTTAAGAACATATTATTAATGATCAAGTCCTATTTCATTGCTTCACACAGCTAGGAATCAATATAGATAACATAAGTATTCAATGATACTTATTTATTCTCATCATTCATCATTAAATGAATTATCAACACAAAGTATGAGTTTCTCTCTCACCTTTACCAGAATATGATTGCATCATAGTTTATTGGTTTGGATTAACCTTTTCATAAGTCATGTTAGCCTATACTTATCAAAGTGCATTACATCTCAATGTAACAATTGACATGACACACTTCATGTGTCACACATCCAGATATATATTGGATTTAAAACACATCAAGGTATATCAGTCTTGAGATGCTGGATGTGATATCTATCATATCTTGATATATCACTTACCTCATCACCTTTATTTTACTTGAGTTCATCCACTTAGCTTGTATTAGGGTATTCCTCATCCTAATACTTTATACACCAGTTCATCACATTTATCATGTAATGTATTGGTCATAAGTCACTTATTTAGAATATACAACCATTGCCAATTATATGGATTCATCCTTGAGTTAGGAACTATTGATATAAGGATATCCATTATAAACCTCTCTATGTGTTACATTTGTCAATACATTAATCACTATTCCATTATTAGGAATAGGATTTTCCATATTTATAAATTGAGGTTTACATAGCATCTCCCATACATATGGATTTCACCTAGTATCACTCTTCATTAGAATTTCACATATCATCCTTCTATATCAGGGTTTCACATAGTATCACCTAAAATTAGGATTTCACTTGACATCTCCCTCAATTAGGGTTTCACCTATATTTTCCCTAAATTAGGGTTTCACACATAGCTTTTCCCTAAATTAGGGTTTCACATGGCTTTGCCCTAAATTAGGGTCAAGGCTCATTAATCTTTTCAATGAGGGTTACATGATCTCTTTATTAAGGATCAAACCCTAATTACATATTTTGTTCATAATGAGGGAATTAGAGCTTACTTATACAAGAATTCCTCTCTCTCTCTCATCCTCTCTAGGATGTTAAGTACTTCAAGATTGATCTAGGTCAGTTCTTCATTTGAGTACACATAGTAGGGTTAACCACTATGATCACCTTTTTAGTCTACATCCTTATCAATCATGTAGCTTACTGACCTTTAATCATATTAGGTGTCCAAATGGTTTAACAAATTTGAACCTCACAAAGTCTTGGTCACTTAGGCCCCAAATGGTCTTGGTCACTTAGACCTCAAACGGTCTTGACCAATTAAGTTCAAATGGTTTGAAACCGTTTAGCAAGATTGATGCTTGAAACCATTTAGACAAAACATATTGAAACCGAATGAGCTTGGGTCTCCAAACGGTTTGAGACTGTTTGGTCCCAAACGGTCTTGAGACCATTTGGACTCAAACAGTCTTAAGACTGTTTGGTCCAAACCCTCTCAAAACCGAATGGACCAAAAGGGTCTTCCATCACTTGGTCAATTTAGGGTTTCACTCATTGAACCATCTATTAATTGGACCACTAATTTATTCTTCAATTGAACCATTGAATCACCCTTCAATTGGACCTTCAATAAAGGTTTTGAACCCAATTGAACTAGGGTTTATAATCAAGAAACCATCACTTAGGGTTTTGGAATCAAGGAACCATCAATGGTTGACATTGTGGAACTAATTCAATTGCAATCATTGAATAACCACTTAGCTAGATCATGACCTGACCTCAAACGGACTTGAGGTCGTTTAGATGACCTCCAAATGGTCTTGAGACTGTTTGCCCAATCCATCATTAAAATCTATGGAATTCAATTAGGGTTTGCATCATTGAATCAATCATCAATTAAGTTATTGATTGTATTTCAATGTAATACCATTGAATCTTCAACCATCCAATCATACTTCCTCAAAAACTTCCAAACGGTCTTGGTTGACCTCCAAATGGTCTTGATACCATTTGGGTGGCCTCCAAATGGTCTTGAGACCGTTTGGGTTAGTCAACCCAAAGCATTAAATTAAACAATTGCAATTTCAACACTTAGCCGATTAGGGTTTCCACTTGGAGGATTGTCTTTATATTGAATCAATCATTTGGATCCATTGGATCATCATCCAAAATATACTAGGGTTTTGACCTCAAATGGTCAACCCATCCAAATGGTCAACTCTCTCATGTGGTTTGGGACTCAAATCACCAAACGGTTTGGAAACTGTTTGGTCTCCAAACGATTTGGTGAAACCATTTGGACCAAAATGTTCAAACAGTTTGCAATTGATATTTGGGGAGGTGTGTCCTTATGATGATGTCATCATCATCAAGCTCTAAACCCACGAAACTTTCTGTGATTTTCATGGTGATTGCATCAATCAACCAAATAAAATTTCGGGAATGAAGAAAGGGTCATCAATTGATAAGGAATTGAATGCAATAACAATAATAAGGGTTCAAGTTATAAAACCCACCTCCAATGGAGCTCCAAAGCTTCAAGCTCACGTCAACAATGGTGGATGCAACTCCTTTCACTATCCAAAGGCTCGTCCTATAGCTTTGAGTGAAAAGGAATGGTTAGAATTGAAGACGGGATCGAGATATGAAGAATTCATGCATTGATTTTCGATTTCCAACATGGAATCAAGGTGAATGAAGGTCAAGAAGCTTACCAACAGGTTGGGGGTCGTCCTCCTGATCCTCCAAAGCTCCCTTGGTCGTTTTCCAAGAAAGGAGAAGAAGTGGAATCGGAAAAGCCTTTGATTTTGCGTGTAAAGGGTGTTTTTATAAGAAAATCAATGAGAGAGAAAATGCCTCATAAAAAAAATTCTTTTAATTCCAAAATTAGTGCCACCTCTCCCCCCTCAATCCCTTGTATACGAGGATATATTCTTTGCCTCTTATTCCTCTCAATTATCCATGATTTAAAGAAAAGAAAATTAAGCACCTTAAATCATATTATACTAATATCCATAAGTGAGTGGATATTTCTTTTTCTTATAATAATGTGAGTGAGTTATCCAATTCCTTTGGATATTTTCGTGCCTTTACAAGGCACAAGCTTGTCCAACCCATTTGCAAATTCATCCCTCAACTTTTGTTTGAAGGGCTCTTTAATTATTTTATTTGTTTTTGCATGAAATGGAAGTAAAGTTCCAATTATGCTTAAATCTTGATTATTTTAATATCAAGATTCTCTCTCCTCCAAATTAATTCAAATGAGGTGCCCCTATCATTTTATATTCTCTACATGATACCAAGAAACATGATGGACCCTCGAGAAGTGGTATTTTGCATATTGAACCCTGGGTTTTGGGTAAATTGCACATTACACCAAAACTAGGTTTTAATGCACAAACATTACTTTATCAGCTCTTTCTTGGTACTCAGGCTACCACAAGCCATACCTATGCATCATCTTCATTCTCATGATGCTTCAACACATGAGGAACATATTATCATGCACAATTTGCAATTTAACCCCTCAACTTGGGTAATTTGCACTTTAGTCCAACACAAGCAAAACATTATTTTCAACATAGTTCAATATGGACTAAAATTGAAATATAAGTTCCTGTTGGGCCTTAATTACTTTTCAAGAGCTAAGAGAAAGCATATAATCAACTTTATTAAGTAAAACATCTAGGGTTAAGCATAACCCAGGTCAGGGATGTTACAATTATAAACCCCTAACAAGGATTTCGTCCCCGAAATCCCAGGAAAAGGAGAGATAATTTTTAATCATTTATCGTACCATAAAGTCTCTACATAACATATTAATGTCATGGTGATACCATAGATCTTTAATCCACACAAAGTTCCTTCCATTCGTTCAACCTTATCAATGTTTATGTTTATGTAGAGCATAAACCCCTAACATATGATGTCCATATTATTTTAGGTAACTAGGTTGATTTCACAGTTGGCTAATATAGTTAGCCAACATAAATCATCTACTATATCTCAGATACTAGAATCCTTACCTTGGTATTCATCATATGTGTTGAGAACACATCTCATCCTTATCATATTCATTTCTCTGTTATTACTACCAAAGGTACACATGCACAAGATATTTCTTTTATCTTAGGATATTTCTTGTTCCATATATCATTATCTTGGAACCGAAGTCCAAAGAAAACTGATATTTTTCTAAGTATCCATAAACGGATTATTTCTAATCCATGCACATCAAATGTCATAATACTTACTTGATTGCCATGTTAATTGAAAGGAAGAAACACAAAGTAACATACTCCTATCATCACCCAAGATTGTTTATCAAAGGAGAAACATATACATTTAACACAGGTAATCCACTCAGTAATCCTTTATTTGTTTGGGAAAGTTCACTTAGAAAACCCTATGTGGTTGGAAAAGTTCACTTAAAAATCCCTATATAATTGGGGAAATTCACTGAGTAATTCCTATTTAATTGGGAAGGTTCACTTAGATTTTCCTATTTAATTGGGAAGGTTCACTTAGCTCTTCCTATTTAATTGGGAAGGTTCACTTAGATATTCCTATTTAATTGGGAAAGTTCACTTAGTTTTTCCTATTTAATTGGGAAGGTTCACTTAGCTAATTGGGAAGGTTCACTTAGCTCTTCCTATTTAATTGGGAAGGTTCACTTAGCTCTTCCTATTTAATTGGGAAGGTTCACTTAGCTCTTCCTATTTAATTGGGAAGGTTCACTTAGCATTTCCTATTTAATTGGGAAGGTTCACTTAGCTCTTCCTATTTAATTGGGAAGGTTCACTTATCTCTTCCTATTTAATTGGGAAGGTTCACTTAGCTTTTCCTATTTAATTAGGAAGGTTCACTTAGCTCTTCCTATTTAATTGGGAAGGTTCACTTAGCTTTTCCTATTTAATTGGGAAGGTTCACTTAGCTCTTCCTATTTAATTGGGAAGGTTCACTTAGCTTTTCCTATTTAATTGGGAAGGTTCACTTAGCTCTTCCTATTTAATTGGGAAGGTTCACTTAGCTCTTCCTATTTAATTGGGAAGGTTCACTTAGCTCTTCCTATTTAATTGGGAAGGTTCACTTAGCTCTTCCTATTTAATTGGGAAGGTTCACTTACCTTTTCCTATTTAATTGGGAAGGTTCACTTACCTTTTCCTATTTAATTGGGAAGGTTCACTTAGCTCTTCCTATTTAATTAGGAAGGTTCACTTAGCTCTTCCTATTTAATTGGGAAGGTTCACTTAGCTCTTCCTATTTAATTAGGAAGGTTCACTTAGCTCTTCCTATTTAATTGGGAAGGTTCACTTAGCTTTTCCTATTTAATTAGGAAGGTTCACTTAGCTCTTCCTATTTAATTGGGAAGGTTCACTTAGCTTTTCCTATTTAATTAGGAAGGTTCACTTAGCTCTTCCTATTTAATTGGGAAGGTTCACTTAGCTTTTCCTATTTATTTGGGAAGGTTCACTTAGCTTTTCCTATTTAATTGGGAAGGTTCACTTATCTCTTCCTATTTAATTGGGAAGGTTCACTTAGCTCTTCCTATTTAATTGGGAAGGTTCACTTAGCTCTTCCTATTTAATTGGGAAGGTTCACTTAGCTCTTCCTATTTAATTGGGAAGGTTCACTTAGATCTTCCTATTTAATTGGGAAGGTTCACTTAGCTCTTCCTATTTAATTGGGAAGGTTCACTTAGCTCTTCCTATTTAATTGAGAAGGTTCACTTAGCTCTTCCTATTTAATTGCGAAGGTTCACTTAGCTCTTCCTATTTAATTGGGAAGGTTCACTTAGCTCTTCCTATTTAATTTCATTATACTCTCTAAATTGTTTCAGAATGACCACTTGATCAGAGTAATCAAAAAGATAACAATCTAAAAGTTCCATACTTGCCTTATCTCCAATAATCATATACCTGGCCAGGGTATACAAGTATTGAGATTAGGTAGTATGCACTTTATTTATTATCATGTTCCTCACTCTTCATATTATTATACACACATGATTTTTCATTTCTGGATTTTTCTTCTGGCATCACTTCTATATCTCATCTTTTATCACATAGATAAGTGAGATTATAAAGCATTTTAAAGAATATTTAGTAAAATGTAAATTCTCATCTTCCTTGTGTCCTTATAGAACTAGTCAGAGGAAGCTCAAAACAACTACTTTTTTTTAACACATAGAATCATGAAATGAAGTATCAAAATGAAACTATTTCATCTGACCTGTATGGGACGTCTGTCCACATCCTCTATTATTACTAGAAGATTGCCTCCTCTGTGAGCCTTGCTGACTCTGCCCCTGGGGTTGAGTCATCATCGAATTCCCGTCTGGACAATCCTTTGCTAGATGTCCCAGTTGTCTACATTGGTAACAGATCCTGGGTGCAAAATAGTGTCTGTGAAATCCTGTCACCGATGTTGATGCTATTTCGGGGGCTCTACTTGAAGCATTACTACGATCCCTACCCCTACTTGACGTCCATTGCATCTGGGTATGGAATTTTGATGGTGCTGCTGATGTAGAAAATCTCAGCTTCTTAAAACTTTCAGATCTTTGTCCTTGAGACTAAGTGTACACCTTCTTTCCACTGGTCTGTCATTTCTCGATTTCAGACCTCTCTTTCCTCCTTACCGACTCCACAAAGGTGGAAAACCTCTCCCTATTCTCTAAAGTAGACACAGGGGTGGTTAGTTCAGCATTCAACCCCTTCTTAAAATGTTGAATTCCTTCCTCATCACTAGCTGCCATTTGCAGACAAAACCACAACAGTTCCATGAACGTAGCTTCATATTCGCTAACATTCATATGTCCTTGTCTGATCCTCTCAAATTGAGAGATCTTCTCGTCTAGATACGTCTTAGGGAAGTATCTATTGACAAACTCTCATCAGAATACCTCCCATCTAATCTCTTCACCTGGTCTCTTATCTTCTTCTATCATCCACCAATGACCAACACTCCCTTTTAGGAGGTACACAACATTTCTTACCTTTCAATTTCAGGAATATCAAGGATCCTAAAAGCCTTCTCCAGCTCAGTCAGCCACAAATCAGCATCTGCTGGATCAGATATACCAGCATAATCGATGGCTCCACCCTAACAAAGCCTCTCAAAAGTCTTGTCGGCTCCATATCCCTCATGGTGGGATGGTGCCCTGGGTACAGGTGGTGGCATCCTGTCTACCATGTGTGTCATGGTTGTCAGGAATTTTTCAAATAGAGCATGGAGGGTTGGGTTTTCTATCACAGCTGGGTCAATCTGTGGCTGTTCAGTTACATGCCCTTCCTTATTCTGGTCTCTTGCACCTCCTCCTAGTGCAACAACACTGCTATCAGCAGTGTGTTCTTCGTGTGTCCCAGACATCTTCAAGTTTTTCTTCTCCTCCTATATGAGCAGAAGTCACTATCAGATGAACGAGAAGACACTAGAACAGACTCAACATCTTAGTCCTATGTCTCTGTAGACTCACGAACCTAGACCTTTGATACCACTCAATTGTGACATCCAACTCACAAAAACATGATTAACTAAAGTGTAAGCGATCACTAAGAAGCAGATTACCGAAAATCACTAAATATTAAAACCATTTTACAAAGAGGTCCACACATAGGAAAACTCTTTCATAAATAACTAGAGTAACTTAATTACATACTGGTTCACAAGTACATGTCATGTATCATATTTCTCTGAGGATTACATGCATCAACTGTTCTGTTAAACTAAACACATGTAGTATGAAATCTCGAGGCACTAAGACAAAATCTCAAAAGCACTAACAACTACTCCGAGGACCTGAGAGTATAGAGACGACACATATGACTTTATGTACATCTATACAAGACATATCAACCAGTGTCTCCACCTGAGAATTCACTGATGTCCTTGTTGTTGCTGCTACTGTCCATCACCTACTGAAGAATTCCTACCTCCTCGTCAATGTCCACCTAAAAATGTGATTCCCACAGGGGTGAGACAATTGTAAATTGTCCTAGCGAGAGATATAACTCTCCGCCAGAAATATTATTATTGCAGTTTAATAGGATAAACCTGAACAGAGGAATCATAATTGATTAACAACGATTATTTCATTGTCTAACAGATTAGGACATTATTCCTATCTAAATCATTGCAGCTATAACTTGATAGAGCAGCATGTTACTTATTTATTAAGGAATATGAAGAATATGTATAACATTTGTTCACTATAGAGTTATAACTGCAGTATATACTCTCTTCAGGCTTAGATCTCATAGCTAATGTCTGGCGTTGTCTTTGTGGAGTCATGGCTTGTAGCCGTACTCTTTTATTTAAAGTATTGGGATCTTAATCCCTCATCTCACCAAGTATATTTCCATTTCTTAACATGTTTATCATCATGATTATAGCATATGGGTATTCAAACCCTTAACTCATCATAGAATACTTGTCACCACGTTTTAGGTAACTTAATACCTTCAGTGGCTGACCTATGACATTATGATTCTTACTACACAAAGTATTCCACATAATTCACAAGGCTCATATCACCTCTTATTACCCCTTAAGAAGCAACAAGGCATATTATGGCTTATGAAGCCCATAAAACATTTTCAATATACAGAGCATAATGGCCCATACTTGGCTATGCTCATTAACTCATCATATATGCATGATTAGTACTCATGATAATAATTATATATCAGTACCATGCAATACAAGGGTTTTCTTATTACATTCATAACTCATCAATCTATACTTGAGCTTCACATAGGATTACTCTGTGTTAGGACTTCACATATCATCACCCTGTATTAGGGTTTCACATAGTATTACCCTGTATTAGGTTTCACATCGTATTATCATGTATTAGGGATTCAAATAGTATTACCTTGTATTAGGGATTCACATAGTATTACCCTGTATTAGGGATTTCCAGAAATAACCATATAGGTTCTCAAGACCATATTATTAATGATCAATTCCTATTTCATTGCTTCACACAGCTAGGAATCAATATGGATAACATAAGTATTCAATCAAACTTATGTATTCTCATCATTCATCATTAAATGAATTATCAACACAAATTATGAGTTTCTCTCTCACCTTTACCAGAATATGATTGCATCATAGTTTATTGGTTTGGATTAACCTTTTCATAAGGCATGTTAGCCTATACTTATCAAAGTGCATTACATCTCAATGTAACAATTGACATGACACACTTCATGTGTCACACATCTAGATATATATTGGATTTAAAACACATCAAGGTATATCAGTCTTGAGATGCTGGATGTGATATCTATCATATCTTGATATATCACTTCCCTCATCACCTTTATTTTACTTGAGTTCATCCACTTAGCTTGTATTAGGGTATTCCTCATCCTAATACTTTATACACCAGTTCATCACATTTATCATGTAATGTATTGGTCATAAGTCACTTATTTAGAATATACTACCATTGCCAATGATATGAATGATCCTTGAGTTAGGAACTATTGATATAAGGATATCCATTATCAACCTCTCTAGGTGTTACATTTGTCAATACATTAATCACTATTCCATTATTAGGAATATGATTTTCCATATTTATAAATTGAGGTTTACATAGCATCTCCCATACACATGGATTTCACCTAGTATCACTCTTCATTAGAATTTCACATATCATCCTTCTATATCAAGGTTTCACATAGTATTACCTAAAATTAGGATTTCACTTGACATCTCCCTCAATTAGGGTTTCACCTATCTTTGCCCTAAATTAGGGTTTCACACATAGATTTGCCCTAAGTTAGGGTTTCACATGGCTTTGCCCTAAATTAGGGTCAAGGCTCATTAATCTTTTCAATGAGGGTTACATGATCTCTTTATTAAGGATCAAACCCTAATTACATATTTTATTCATAATGAGGGAATTAGTGCTTAATTATACAAGCATTCCTCTCTCTCTCTCTCATCCTCTCTAGGATGTTAAGTACTTCAAGATTGATCTAGGTCAGTTCTTCATTTGAGTACACATAGTAGGGTTAACCACTATGATCACCTTTAGTCTACATCATTATCAATCAAGTAGCTTACTGACCTTTAATCATATTAGGTGTCCAAATGGTTTAACCAATTTGAACCTCACAAAGTCTTGGTCACTTAGGCCCCAAATGGTCTTGGTCACTTAGACCTCAAATAGTCTTGACCAATTAAGTTCAAATGGTTTGAAACCGTTTAGCAAGATTGATGCTTGAAACCGTTTAGACAAAACATATTGAAACGGAATGAGCTTGGGTCTCCAAACGGTTTGAGATTGTTTGGTCCAAACCCACTCAAAACTGAATGAACCAAAAGAGTCTTCCATCACTTAGTCAATTTAGGGTTTCACTCATTGAACCCTCTATTAATTGGACCATTGATGTATTCTTCAATTGAACCATTGAATCAACCTTCAATTGGACCTTCAATAAAGGTTTTGAACCCAATTGAACTAGGGTTTATAATTAAGAAACCATCACTTAGGGTTTTGGAATCGAGGAACCATCAATGGTTGACATTGTGGAACTAATTCAATTGCAATCATTGAGTAACCACTTAGCTAGATCATGATCTGACCTCAAACGGTCTTGAGGTCATTTGGATGACCTCCAAATAGTCTTGAGACTGTTTTCCCAATCCATCATTAAAATCTATGGAATTCAATTAGGGTTTGCATCATTGAATCAATCATCAATTAAGCTATTGATTGTATTTCAATGTAATATCATTGCATCTTCAACCATCCAATCATACTTCCTAAAAAACTTCCAAACAGTCTTGGTTGACCTCCAAACAGTCTTGAGACCGTTTGGGTGACCTCCAAATGGTCTTGAGACCGTTTGGGTTAGTCAACCCAAAGCATTAAATTAAACAACTGCAATTTCATCACTTAGCCGATTACGGTTTCCACTTGGAGGATTGTCTTTATATTGAATCAATCATTTGGATCCATTGGATCATCATCAAACATATACTATGGTTCTGACCTCAAATGGTCAACCCATCCAAATGGTCAACTCTCTCATGCAGTTTGGGACTCAAATCACCAAACGATTTGGAAACTGTTTGGTCTCCAAACAGTTTGGTGAAACTGTTTGTACCAAAATGTTCAAACAGTTTGCAATTGATATTTGGGGAGGTGTGTGCTTATTATGATGTCATAATAATAAATCTCTAAACCCATGAAACTTTCTGTGATTTTCATGGTGATTGCATCAATCAACCAAATAAAATTTTGGGAATGAAGAAAGGATCATCAATTGATAAGGAATTGAATGAAATAACAATAATAAGGGTTCAAGTTATAAAACCCGCCTCCAATTGAGCTCCAAAGCTTCAAGATCACGTCAACAATGGTGGATGCAACTCCTTTCACTATCCCAAGGCTCGTCATCAAGCTTTGAGTGAAAAGGAATGGTTAGAATTGAAGAGGCGATCGAGATATGAAGAATTCATGCATTGATTTTCGATTTCCACCATGGAATCAAGGTGAATGAAGGTCAAGAAGCTTACCAACAGGTTGGGGGTCGTCCTCCTGATCCTCCAAAGCTCCCTTGGTCGTTTTCCAAGCAAGGAGAAGAAGTGGAATCAGAAAAGCCTTTGATTTGGCTTGTAATGGGTGTTTTTATAAGAAAGTCAATGAGAGAGAAAATGCCTCATAAAAAAAATTCTTTTAATTCCAAAATTAGTGTCGCCTATCCCCCCTCAATCCCTTGGATACGAGGCTATCTTATTTGCCTCTTATTCCTCTCAATTATCCATGATTTAAAGAAAAGCAAATTAAGCACCTTAAATCATATTATACTAATATCCATAAGTGAGTGGATATTTCTTTTTCTTATAATAATGTGAGTGAGTTATCCACTTCCTTTGGATATTTTCATGCTTTTACAAGGAACAAGCTCGTCCAAACCCTTTGCAAATTCATCCCTCAACTTTTGGTTGAAGGGCTCTTTAATTATTTTATTTATTTTTGCATTAAATGGAAGTAAAGTTCCAATTATGCTTAAATCTTGATTATTTTAATATCAAGATTCTCTCTCCTCCAAATTAATTCAAGTGAGGCTCCCCTCTCATTTTATCTTCTCTACATGATACCAAGAAACATGAGGGACCCTCTATAAGTGGTATTTTGCATATTGAACCCTGGGTTTTGGGTAAATTGCACATTACACCAAAACTAGGTTTTAATGCACAAACATTGCTTTATCAGCTCTTTCTTGGTACTCAGGCTACCACAAGCCATACCTCTGCATCATCTTCATTCTCATGATGCTTCAACACATGAGGAACATATTATCATGCACAATTTGTAATTTAACCCCTCAACTTGGGTAATTTGCACTTTAGTCCAACACAAGCAAAACATTATTTTCAACATAGTTCAATATGGACTAAAATTGAAATATAAGTTCCTCTTGGGCCTTAATTACTTTTCAAGAGATAAGAGCAAGCATATAATCAACTTTATTAAGTAAAACATCTAGGGTTAAGCATAACCCAGGTCAGGGATGTTACAGATCAACTTTCCATCAACCAGTTGTGCCTTCATCTTACTCAGGTGGATCGGCCCTGCAACATTCTTATCCTTGAAGAGGCCCCACCAATCAAGTACCTCCCTCGTCACCACAACACCAGATGGAACTGCATTTCCCTTCCTTTTCCTTGGATCGATCTCATCCCTTCCTGGATCTGGAGGGTCAGACACCGCTGTCGCCCCCTCGCTCGCCCCGTTCATTATTAGGGACTTGGAACTTTCCTCCTTATAATAAAAATGTTTCATAGGAACAAATAAAATTATCATCTTTATATCAGTTGATATATCTTATTGCATTATATAATGACTAAACATTATAAGAAACAAATCAAGTGTTAACAACCATTGTGAATTGTGTTTAACCCTAAACATATATACTACACATCTAGATTGCATCCTCTATTAAGCCTTAGCGAGTCTGAGGTATACCATTCAAACTTCCAGCTGACCACTACAAAGTCATAACCAGTTATGTACAAAATATAGGAAAGTCAGAATCCTAAGATCTCTTCGCCTCATTCAGTACGAGTTTGTCGCACTGAAATATACAGTCAAGCTGTAAAAAACCTAGTTTGCCCTTAGTATTTAGGTCATGACACTAGAAACCAAGGTATACAAAACCCAATCATCTGAGGTACAATCACACTTGTCCACATCACATCACATATACAAATGCCTGAGACATGGCCTTAAGCACTCTCAATATGAGGCATGACCACAGCCATCCTCCATATCTTATGATCAGGATGTCAAGGACACACAACCTCTTGCATGTGCATATAATCAACAATATATGACTCCAATATTTACTTCTAGAATTACCATTTCCCAATCCCACAAGTCCTGACATTAGAATGGTTCTAAGGCACATGGCACTACATGAGTAGGGTTTCACTTGATTAGTTAATGTTAATTGGGTCTCTTTTAAATGCATCAATCAAGTTACATACAAACCCTAAAATAATTCTACAAAAACATGGATATGTCAACTCTAGAAGAAATCAAATGTATGAGATATAATTATTATCACATCATCATAGGATGACAATCCTTGTCACATTATGAAGAGGATTTCACCTCCATTAGGGCTCAAGACGAGACCAATGGTCATTAAGACCATCAAATAGCTTATTTCAAGAACAACATTATCTTTCCACACCATGTACAGGTTCAACAAACCATCATCATACTTGTGATAAATAGGTTCAAGTTAACATTGCATCAAGAGCTATAATGTTCACATGGTAACATGGAAGAGTTAGCGTAATGTTTAAACATTAGAAAATTATTTCTTCAATATATCAACATACAAGGAAGCTAAGTATGATTAACTGTCATCATTTAATTGCATTAGGGTTAGGTTTAACATGGTAGATTGAGTTAATTCTACAAATTAGCATTCAACTAACCATAAATTTATACACTTACTTAGGAAAAAGCACAACCCTAACACCTAGAACCTCCATCGAATCATGGATGCACTCAAGACAAAGCTCTATAGTCAAATTCCAACAAAACCAACAGATGTTATGCAAGCAAAACCATCAAATTCCAAGTAAGCAAAACCCTTAAATCATACATAGGAAAGCCATCGAATCATGACCTAGAAGATCCATCAAATCTTTACCTAGAAAGGCCATCAGATGTCAACACTAGGAGCACCATAGTTGGTTGACGTCAGGGAGACCATCAGTTGAGGACATTAGAGCCGCCATCATATGTTGACACTATTGAAACCATCCTTTGTGAACAACTAGAGAGACCATCATTTGTTGACAAGCAGAGAGACCATTGTGACATGACCCAGTGGGACCATTGGTTGTGAACCATTGGATCATGGTACCAGTGGGACCATCATTTGTCAACAACAGGTGGAAAAATAGATCTAAAACATCATGGTTTAGAGCTCCCACTTCCAAAGAAGAAATGTGTACAAGGCTTAGAGGTACATCAAGGAAGGTTATGTACTCAAGAACTATCATATAATCTCAAAACCTAGGCAAATATGGCATCTTTGTACTTAGTACTATGTTTTGGAGATAGATCTTATACATGCAATTTAAGAGTAAGCAATAAACGTTAAGTTATATAACTTGCCTCAAGGTAGGAGATGAAGGTCCATACAACAAGGTATCTTAAAGAGAGAGAGAGAGAGAGCAAGGAACCCTAGCTTGATCACTCCACTCATCCAATCTAGCTCCTTCTCCAAGAACAAGAAAACCCTAGGCCAAAGAAGCAAGAAGGAAGGTGTTCTTCAATATCTAGCACATGCTCCACAAAGAATACCATGGATCCGACCATAGAAGGAAGAGAGAAGAAGGTAGGGAAGCAAGGAAAACAAAGGAAAGAGGAAAATCTTACTTTCTTAGCTAAAGAACAAGATAAGGAAGATCCACAAGCTTGAAGAGAGGGTAGATCTCAACCCTAAGTGCATATGCAAATTCTTCCTTGAGCTCCTTATTCTCCAACAAGAAAGTAGGATGAGATCCAAGAAGAAAGAAGGAGAAGAGAGTGTCTAAACAACTTGTTTGCATGGGAACATAGAGGTATATAAAGCTTAGGGTGAGAGAGAAAGGAAGGTAGAGGTGTCAAGCCATGCATTCCATGTATTCATGGTCAAAACATCTCATCTATGCAAAACAAGGTCAACCATCATTTCTTAACACCAAGGGAACCATCAAATGACAACCCAAAATAAACCATCAACCTCCAACAACATGTGGTCCATTGGGTCATGCCATCCTTTGGCCACAAAAGCAAACCCTAAAATCACTCTTAGTCATTGCACCTTACTTGGTGTACCATCGATCTAGGGGCCTCAAAGACAAAACATCAACCCTCAAGCCACTCAAGAGGACCACCATAGGATTCCACAACTTAAAGATGGACTATCATATCCCAACACCCAAAGGGGCAACCCATTGACTTAGGGCATCTAGGCGAGGAACCTTACCCGTAAACCCAGGTTAGATGTCACCATCAAACAAAGATCCAACAAGGAGCCCCAAGGTACAAATATAAAACATGATATGAAAACTAATGAAGCACAACAAAAAATGTGGCAAATTACAAGAAAACCCCAGATATGGGTTAATTGCATAAAAGCCATTAAAACCACATAAATAGCAAAAAACGCTCAAATAATGTCCAAATTGGACAAAACTTGAAACTTAGATTTGTCACATGATATCAATGCACATATTAGGGTTTAATAAAGGTTTTAAGAAATTAATTATGATAAGAAAGGAAGTTTAACCATAAAGCAATGTTAGGGGTCTTACAACCATAAACCCCTAACAAGGATTTTATCCCCAAAATCCTACGCAAATAAAGATGGGTACTTCCTACACATCTCATCCTCTAACTCTCATGTGGCTTCCTTCACACCATGGTGATGCCATAGAACCTTCACGAAGGATATATACTTCTTCCTCAACTTTAGCACACACTTATATAGGATCAACACGGGACCCTCAACATAAGACACATCCTCCTCCAACTCAACCTCATCTAGATGTATTGTTTGCTCTGTATCAGGATGACACTTACTCATCATGGAAACATGAAAGACATTGTGCAACCTATGCAACTCCAACAGTAACTCCATCTTGCATGCCACCTTTCCAACAAGTGCCAAAATAGGGTATGGTCCCATAAACCTAGGAGCCAACTTGTCCTTCTTATCAGACCTCAACACACCCTTCCAAGGGGAAACCTTGAGGTATATGCAATCTCTAACTTGAAAATCTAATAGTATGTGATAGTTATCAACATAAGACTTCTATCTATCTTGAGCTACCTTTAACTATTATTGTATCACCTTGATCTTCTCTATAGTCTGATGTACTAACTTAGGAACCAAAAGTTGATACTCACTTGTCTCATACCAACAAAGGGGTTACCGACAATGTCTCCCATATAAAACCTCACACGGTGCCATATCTATACTTCTTTGATAGCTATTGTTGTAAGAAAACTCAACCAAACTAAGATGAACATCCCAACTGCCAAGAAACTACACAACACATTCTCTCAAAAGATCTTCCAATGTCTGAATGGTCCTTTCTGACTGACCATCTGTCTATGGGTGAAACATTGTAATAAACCTCAAATGTGTCCCCAAAGTTATATGCTGACATTCCCAAAACCTACTTGTACACTGAGGACTCATGTTAGATACTATGGTAACTAGAATACCATGTAGAGAGACTATCTCATCAACATATATTTGTGATAACTTCTCTTCTATATATATTATCTTGACTGGAAGGAAGTGAGCTGACTTGGCCAACATGTCAACTATCACCCAAATGGAATCATGACTTTTGGATGTCCTAAGAAGACTAACCACAAAGTCTGTGGTAATATGATCTGATTTCCACTGCAGTATCAACAAAGGTTGTATGTCCCTGTAGGCTTCTGATTATGTGCCTTGACTTGCTGACAAACTGAACACTTAGAAACGAACTTTTCCCATTCACGCTTCAAACCTAATGATTCAGCCCTATTTTAGGGCTTCATCTTGTGTCATTTTGCATTTCAATCACATTTATACTTGTTACATTACATGTCATTTCCCCTAATAAGCATATTTGTGTAAAATGCATTTATGGACATTGTTTGCATGTTTTTCAGGCATTTGGACCACACTTGATGGAAGAGAGAGAGAAGGAGTTATCCTAGGGTTTCTCTACCCTTAGAGAGGCCCAAAGTGAAGTTTGATGCTCCCTCAACCAACCCCTAGTGGCCAAAGATCCACAAAAGCAAGATGTCTAAGGAAACCCAAAGAATCAAGCTCAAGTGAAACTACATACAGCACCACGACCATGCTGTGAAGAATGGTCATGCAAGGGACAACCACCACAGTCGTGCCACCTAGCACAGTCGTTCTATAGAATTGAAGAACGGGTGTGGCGTTGCACCATGACCACCATCACCTTACTCACTACGGTCATGCTACCTAGCACAACCGTTCTACCCTTGCCCCACCACAGCCATGGTGACCACCATGGCCATGCCAGCTCCAGTACAAAAATGACCATCAACCTGTGATCTGACCATTTTAATTCAAATGATCATTCTACCCACCACGACCATGCTCACTCCTACCCACCACGGCTTTGGTGATCCACCACGGCCATGCTACTCACAAAACCTAGCTACTTTTTCCACTGCATTTTCCACTCTACCCCTACTTGACCTAGTGCTTCCCCCACACCTATATATACCTGGGTGGTAGCTGGAGGCTGAGGTTGGCCACCCCTAGATCACTCCTACCACTCCATTTTGTTTCCCTCCATTCCACTCCATTTCCACCTCCATTCCACTCCATTTTACCATTTCCACCACCAAAACCATAGTTTCCTTCCATTTCCACGCATTTCCACCATCCTTCCAAGCCCCTACAGCTTGGAGGAGAGAGGAGGATGCCCTACAACAGCTAAAGTGGAGGATTTCTTCATCTACACGAAGCTCCATGGCTTCTTCTATCTCCTTCTATTCTCTTTTTGTACTTTGCATTGTTATGAGTAGCTAGGCCCCTTGGGTGGGCTGTTTGGGGTGTAAAATGTTACTTTGATACCATGTTGGGGGGAAATGACATGTAATTTTTTTAATTCCATTTATTAATGATTATGTTCTATTTATATCTCATTCTCTAGGAATTGCTTGTTGGTTTGTGTTTGAAATCACTTAGGAATTTAGGGAAATTGCTTATATCTGTGAATTTTGGGATTTGCCCCTAGGTCCAATTCTTGGATCCCTAGGTTGCCTCCCATATTCCTACATCCTAATCAATCTCCCTAATCCTAAGTGAGAGATCTAAGTAGCTATATTAGATGACTCTAGTGCAATTAGCATGGAACCTTATCAAGGCTAGAATGTGGGGGAATTGGGGTCCAAAACCCTAATTTCACCTCCCCATTACTACCCTCAGTCCCTAATTGTCCTAGGAATGTATAATCTAGAAACCTAGACTTGATTAGAATCTCTTTGAATTGAACCTAATCCTTAACCCAATTGAGCCTCGTAAGGGTAGTAGGGAGTGTTAGGGACTAGTTCCCTTATACACAACCTAGCATATCCATGGCCAGTTAGTAGCTTAGGTTAATTCATTATACTCTAACTTGTTGTTTGGTTTGTATAATCTAAATGGAACCATAATGTTCATATGTCACCCCCAACTTAAGTGATAAGTGCATCCCCTAAACAGCCCACACCTTCCTTAATTGCTTTAAAACCCTAGTTTTCATCTTGCCTAGCTAGTGTTAGCTTAGTTAGCTCTTTTCTTGCTTAGTGAGCTTCTTGCCCTATTTTTGCCTTGTTCTTGCTAGTTTATCTCTTTACTTGCTCTTGTGATTTTCCCTTTCTTTCCTTAGTGTAAATTTCCCTTTTCATATGTAGCTTAGTCTTTTCCTGCTTAATTAATCCTAATCTAGTCTAGGGTTAACTTAGATTTCATTCTTGTCTTTAATTGCTTTCTTTCTCACCTTAGTTAACATTCAAAACAACCTTCAAACCCTTAACCCTAGTCACCACAGTAGGAACCCAGCCAAAATAACCTAGCTCTAGTGCCCCCTTTCCTCCCTGTGGATTGACCCTGTACTTACCACCCTCCTATACGACGGCACGACCTCATGCTTGCGGGTGTAGTGTTTTAGTTGTGTTAGTGTATTGAGTGTAGGTCCTTATAAATTCAAAAGTTTAACCCACCATGTGCTCCTTTCCGTGGGGTTACATCTATTCAAACTTCAATTGACTAGTGTGCAATGCAATTGACGGGAGCGCACCAAGCTTTCTGGAGCCATTATCGGGGAGAAAGGTGCTCGGCCCAGCTAGTTAGTTTTTCTTTGACTTTTCCTACTTCCCTCATCATTGCTATTATTTATTCTTTATTCTTTGCATTCTTTGTGTATATTGGTTTGCTAACTTGTTCTCTTTTGTTTGGTTGTGCTTTGTGCATGTGACAAGCCACTCGGGAGAAGACAAGATGGAAGGTCAAAATTCACCCCCACAAGCCACTTCAAGATTACTTCATGCCTAGCAACTACAAATTGCCAATTGCTAGAAGGATTGATCAAATGCCAGGGGAGAAATTCTCTATTCCTCCAGGCCTTCTTGGGCTCCTACACATCTTGTACGGCTCAGAGAGTGAGAACCCCTACTAGCACTTGGACTCCTTTCTTGAAGTGTGCTCCACCTTAATGACGTAGACGACTAGTGATGATACAATCCGATTGACCTTGTTCTATTTCTCCCTCAAAGATAGAGCCAAAGATTGGTATGAATCAAGAAGGGACATCATGAGTTGGGAAACAATGAAGAATGCCTTCTTGAGACAATTCAACTCTATAGCAAGGTTGACACAAATGCGGCATGCCATGACAAGTTTTAGCCAAATGGGCAATGAGCAGTTTCATAATGCATGGGAGAGATTTAAGAAGCTTTTGAGAGAGTGCCCACACCATGAGATCCCTTTGTGGTAACTAGTTCAACCATTCTACTCTAGTTTATCTCTAAATGACCAAGATACAGTGGACTCTTCTTGTGGAGGAGTTTTCATGGCTAGGCCACCTGAGGATATATGGCCTTTGTTTGAGCAGTTGGCTGAAGGATTAAGAATTTGGGCTTCTAGCATGATGAATGACGGGGGATATTTCTTTGGTGTGACACCTCCTACTCATGATGACTCAAGCCCGCAAGTGATAAAGATTCTTAGTGACATGATGAGCTTCATGAAGAACCAGGTGACAAATGTTCATTGCCACCCAGTTAATTCCATTGAGTTTTATGGTGAGGAAAAGAAAACACCTCACCCCTATAGCTACCAAGAGCCACAAAGTCCAAAATATAGCTCAAGGTTTGAGTAATAGGTTCTATCTAATTTGAAAATATTTGATGATGTTCAAAAAGATGTTACAAGTCTAGAAGAGAAAGTAGAGCAGCTATCTTCCATAATTTCTCTCCAAGAAGAAAAGTTGTCTTCAAAACCCATCATGAGCTACAATGAAGCAAGTGGACCCATGCCCTCTTCACAAGTTTTCTATAGTCCACCTCCCATGAAAGTGCAGACCATCTACCATTTCCAAGGTGATCCCAAGCCTTATACTCCACCTCCCCCTCCATCACCACCATTTTCCCAACAATTCAACTTCCAACCTCAATTCCCCCCTCCCCCTCAATTTCAACCCCAAGTGTCACCTCCACCTCCTCCAAAGCCACAACTAGCTCCCCATATCCACCATGAGTAAGGAAGTGCTATGAAAGTTCTAAGTGGTGGGAAATCTCTTGAGCATCCCACAAGTCAAAGAAAGGTTGATACAGCAAAGCAAAGGTAGCCAAGTGGTGATACTGTGATTGAAATTGTTGAAGATGATTCAATGATACATCATGTTGATTCTAGGATACCATGTGATCCACTTCATGATCCATTTGTAGGTCTTGCCATCCCTAGTGTTCCACCTCACATTTATGTAAGCAAGGCAAAAGCTAATGATCCTCCATTTATTGAAGCACTAGATGAGCCACCAGAAATAAGGAGGAGGCAAAAGCACAATGTGGATATTCTTGAGGTGTTTCAACAAGTGAAGGTGAACATTACACTCTCGTATGCTATCAATAAAATCCCATCATATGCCAAGTTCCTCAAGAACCTATGCACTGTGAAGAGGAGTTCAACGAGGAGGATTCTAAAGAAAGTGAAGTTGACTAAACAAGTGAGCTCCATCATACAACATTCACTTCCCATGAAGAGAAAAGACCCAGGAGCCCCACTCATACCTAGATATATAGGGGGACATCGCATAGATATCTCCTTACTTGATTTGGGGTCTAGTGTGAATTTGATGCCATATAATGTCTATGTTGAGTCGGGCTTAGGCAAGTTGAAGATGGCACATTGCACCTCTCCAGTTGGTAGATAGATCCATAAGAGTGCCAAGGGGTAGAGTGGATGATGTCTTGGTGATGATAGATAAAGAGAAAGGTGCAGTATTCCCGGTGGATTTCATTATACTTGATATGGAGCCAGAGGATAGGAAGATTCCCATCATCTTGGGAAGGTTGTTCTCATCTACACCTGGTGTCGAGATTCATGTACGCAATGATACCATGACGGTTTCATTCATGGATGACACGAATTTACCGTGTGTAGAATGCAAGTGCACGCGTTAGAGTAATATAGGCCTTTGTGAGGCCCGAATCGAACTCAGGGAAACGTAATTATTGGTAGACTACTACTAACTACTTGCAATCAGCTAGACCGATTAAAATGATTTGAGAGTTGATTGAAAAAGAAAAGAAAAACAAAAGAAAACAGAGCAATTGATTAAATGTTTTGTTTAATCAATTCAAATGGGAATCTTTAGTATTGCGGTTTCACCACAGGTTCTCATTGTATTAATTCCTACACAGTTATCCTAATTCGTCTCTCATTCCGGGTAGTGGCCTGTATTCAGAATTGCTCACTTTCGTGATACCATTCACTACCTAAATGTAGGTCAGTTCCATGGTAGTAGTAACCTATACCCTAAACTAGGTGCATGAAGACCATACTCTGGATTTCCACCATTAACTGTACATCACCTTGTTCAAAGGATTTATTAGTTAATGTGAATTTTGTCTCTTTTCAACCGTTGATTCTTCTTTCAAAGTAATTAAAGGTATTAGATTATCATTAGGGTGATCAATCATAATGATATAATGGACAAAATGAAATCATACCACAGATTTAAGAGACAAATTAAGAAATATTGTGGTAAAAATGTCATATAACGATCACTCGGGCTACTCCCGGTCCTAAAGATAAAGGGGATTATCCCTGCATGTTCATCTCAATGAAAGACATGATGACAGAAAGGGAAAACATGGGGAAAATGTGAATAGAAGTGATGTAAGCCCCTGAACAAAGGAGATCCGGGCGTTCCTCGGCGTAAAAATGAGCGATCTACAACCTTTCGGTAGTGGGAAACTCCTTCTGCAGCTCTCAGAACGATCGGGGTGTGGCTTTGGGCTCCGTTCTTCTCTCCTCTCCTCCTTGAGACTTTTGCAATGACTAATGACGTCCTCCCCTACTTAGGGCCGCCGTAATTAGGTATATGCACCACTTTAGATTGCCAAAAGATCACCACCATCCGATTAGAAACAATCTGTAACAAAACCTGGACTAACGGTGTCGATACCATCGACGCGGGTCGATGGTATCGACCCGTCATAATATCGACGATTCTTCCTTTTTCTGACGTTTCGTGCTGATGCAGACTCGATACCATCGAATTTAGCCTTTAGGCGTCACTTTTATCACCAATCTGATGCTGAAGCTGGGCAAGGTCGATAGTATCGACTTTATGTCAATAGTATTGACCAGTTGACTGCTGGCTCATTGTAGGTATCTCTCTACCATCGACTTTGGTGTTGATGGCATTGACTCATCTTGGTTCCTTGTGGTTGTATCACTGTGGCCGAGTCGATACTATCGACAGTTGTCGATGGTATCGACAGCTGCATGTATTCATGTTTCCTGAAAATTCAAGATAAATTCGAATCAACCTTGCTAAAACACATCAATATGATCATTTATAACCAAAAAGATGAAATATAGTAGATTTGATGCAAAATGAGATTATAGACTAAAGCGAGTGAATCATGTGATACTAACCACAAATGTGACTAATAAACACATAAAATGCATGTAAAACTAGTCTATAAAAGCGACTCAAAATCCTCGCATCAAACTCCCCTATACATAAACATTGCTCATCCTCGAGCAACAAAACTATAGAATAAAATTGTGAGGGTCAACTAAAGAACATACTATCACAACAGATATTACCGTATGATTCCCACCAGACATTCACATATCGGCCCTCACTAACCACAGAATGGTAACTACCCTACATGTGACAATGATCATCCATAATAGATATCCACTCCAAGATTGGTGAACACTATCTAATAAGGCAGTTAATATAATAAAATCTTCCGGTTCATGCTTGGTGCATCTTGTGATCTCCTATCTACGTTGCTCATAACCTAACTACCATCTACATGGAAGCAGATCTCATGAAATACTAAAGTGAGGAGATAATCACGGGTGGCCTACCATTTTGAGCAACGGGTGGATGGGATAGGCGGTTTATGTAAGAAAAAGTAGCATAATATAGTTTGACATGCAACAGTACAAAAATGACCTACATGATGCTCATGCATATGAAAATGACCTAATGCTTACATTTTAGGTGGAATGATGCATGCACTATCATTCCATCCCAATTAGAGACAGAATATTATCTACAAAACTACACATGTGCTTGTTCTTCTTATTATGCATGTGAACAAGTTCCTTCCTCCTTCTGATCTTCACTTACTTATTATTATTATTTTTCAACCCTTATTTTGCTTAATGAACTAAGATGAAATTCTTACATCTTCATCTTGGGCTTATTCTCATAACTACTATTTTTTTCATTGTATTTTATTTTTTAGAAAGTATGAAACAAGTTCCTTATTTTCAGAAGAAGCAAGGCACATCATGTAAAAAAATGATTAAAATTATGCAAAATGTAACTAAAATGACATTGACATGCATTCTAAAATTTGTGCATGCATGACTATAATGCAACATTTTTTTCTTTTCATATATGCAACTGATGTAAAAACTAACTGCAATGCAATCCTATCTACATGATATGCAATCAAGAGATGAAAAATTGTAAAGTGCTCCCAATTCATATGGTGGAGTGTAAATGAGATGAGGTGGATAGATCACAAGATTAATTGATAGAACCATTCGAAGATATTATATGTCCCTCATTACTGACATGTGTAAAATCAAGGGGTTTCTCTCTCTTATTTCAGATTAAAGTCCCATTACCATTTGGTTAGTTTAGGCTCAACATCCAATTCCGTCCACTTTCCTTGAATCATAGGCATGTACAGTTGTGGTCTTATGTTTTAAAGTTGACAAACCCAATTATTTTCATAAGTTAAGTGCTCAATTTCAAACAACTTCAACTTGCAAATCCTTGAAAAATTTTCAATTATACTATGATTTCAGATAATGGCACCCATAACTCCCATATGAAAAACATTGAGATGACACATTAACATTAGACATCCACGGATACACTAGATAGCATGTGGATCCTAAATACTAAGAAAATTGCTAAAATAAAAAAAGGAAATAAAAGAAAAGATAGAAACTTAGAAACGGTTCCATCTCCCCCCCTAAGCTTGAATTCAACTATGCCCTCATAGTCAAAAACAATCTTAGCAGGTGGAACAATGATACCGTTCACTGCTCAGGTGGCGGGTACTGTGGGGATTGGCTCTAAAGGTGTGAGTAGAAAAGAGAAACTATCCCTCCTTTTATAACTGAAATTGATGCCACTATCGCTCGGTCGATACCATCAACGGGGTGTCGATGGTATCGACACTTTCTGTGTTGTGTCAAATGCCCTCGCAAGGCCCAGGCGGCGCTTCCTCACTATTGTTGGGTCGATACCATCGATAGGGATGTCGATGGTATCGACTTTACTGAGATGGATTTCTCTGAACATCTTCAGGGATCTCGCGAGCATCGACTTCTTAGTCGATACTATCGACCTGGTGCTCTCTTCTTCCCGATGTTGCTGATGGTAAGTCGATACCATCAATGAAGCTGTCGACGGTATCGACTCAAAAAAATTTCTATAGCCTCTTTCTTGCACCCACGTCGCTACCATTGACACTGTGGTCGATGGTATCGACTTTCTATTAGTACTGCACACTGAGAAAACTTATTAGGGTATCATTTTTACACTAAAAATGAAATTAACCAAAACTAACTTGAAAACATGACAGAAAATAAAATAACTAGAAAAATGTGAACTACCGATGGTTGGGTTGCCTCCCAACAAGCGCCCTTATTTAATGTCCTAGGCTAGACATAAGGATACCTTTAACCTGGGTTGTCAAGGGGTGTCTCTAATGATTCATTTGGCAATTTGAATTCAACTCTATCATCACCAATCCCAAGTGTCAAGTAACCTCACCCAATGGCAGTGATTACATCGGCCGTAGCTTGGAACGGCCTTCCCAATAGCATCTCACCTCTTTCTAGCTCATTCATGTCCATGACCACAAAGTCAACAGTGAAGATGAATTTGTCAACCTTGACTAGCACATCCTTGCATATACCTTATGGCTTTACAATGGATCCATCTGCCAACTCAATTGTCATGGAAGTTCGTGTTGGCTTCTTTAATCCCAACTTTTTAAAAGTAGCAAGTGGCATAAGATTAATGCTTGCCCTTGAGTCACACTTTGCTTATGGAAAATTTTGGCCACCTATGGAACATGGGATGTAGAAACATCATGGATCTTTCTTCTTCTTTGGCAGCCTTCCTTGGATTATAGAACTCACTGTTTCATCTACACACACAACATCTGTATCTTTGATCTGTCATTTCTTATTGATAATGCCCTTCATGAATCTTCCATATGAAGGAATTTTCTCTATAGCCTCCACCAATGGAATGTTAATGTGGAGCTTCTGGAAGATCTCAAGAAATTTCTTAAAGTGTCTTTGCTCTTTCCTCGGCTTTAGACTATCTAGTTATGACACGCTTGGCTCCTTTATGTGCTTGTGCGGTGGCACATATGGGTAATTTGGGGTCTCCTCCCCTAAGCTTGCTTCAATGTCACCCTCTGGCGTAGGCTTTGGCACGTCATTCACAATTGGTGTGGCTCGTGGCTGCTCATCCTTCTCAGTGGTAGTAGCTCCACTGCGAAGTATGGCCTTCGCCTGCTCCTCTTGCCTAGGTGTGGGCATGGCTGTGATGGTTTCTTTGTGGGATTTGCTGAATGGATGACATCCTCCTGATAGTCCATACAAGCTACGGGGGTATGGCACACTGGGTTTAGCCTCCATTTTAAAATGCATTTTGCCCTTTTCATGGACCTCCCCCACCGGTGGCTCTGTCTCCTCAATCACAGATATATACTTCACTTGATGATGTACTTTAGCAGTCTCAACATTACTAGTTAGTCCTTGTTGATTTTGATGCTTCATGGTCACCACTTCATTGGCAATTTGGGCCATAGTCATCTCCAGTGCCCTCATCTATGCTCCATGACTTTGCAACGTCTGCCCAAATTTATTCAAAATCTCGCCCTGGGACTGTAACTGCTTACCAAACATATTCATCAACTCTTGATTTTGTTTCACTACTTGGCTGAGCAATTCGATGATTTTGTCCTCCGTAGTGGGATGTGGCTTTGCATCTGGGTCTTGTAGGAAGTTGTTTGGATCCTTCCATGAGAATTTTCTATCCTTTCTCCAAGAGTAATCATTGCTCCTGTAACCCTATTGTTGAATGAATTTAACTTGGGCCTCCTCATCGGACTCTTCCTCTTTCTCTACAAGTTTCTTGGCTATGATATCCATTTTGTCTTTCAATTCTTTAATGGCTTTAGCGTCCCCCATAGATCTAAATTGTTCAGGTGCATCTCTGGTACCCCAGGACTGCTTTTTTGCCATGTTTTTAAGAATCTCCCAACACCTTGTATCAGTATTTTTCAAAAATAATCTTGAACCTGTTGAATCTAAGTTGCTTCTGTCATGCTCATTAAGCGCGAAATAGAAAATCTTCACCTGTTTTTCCTTGTCTAACCCATGATGAGGGCATCTTCTCAGCATTATCTAAAATCTTTCCTAGGTCTCTAAATAAGTTTCCTCTGCATTTTGAGTGAAGTTTTGGATTTTCCTTATTAAATCATTAGTCTTCTCAGGTGGGAAGAAACGTTCGAAAAAAACCTCGATCATATGATCCCAAGTCTCAACAATCTCATCATCCAGATTATGAAACCACTCCCTTGCATTTCCTGTAAGAGAACTTGGGAATAGTTTCAAATACAGTGTCTCCTGTGGAAAACGATCGATCTTGATCATGTCACAATTCTCCACGAAGGTGCTTATGTGGGCCACTGGATCTTCATTCTTTAGTCCATGGAATGCTTGATATTTGACTAGATTTATTAGTGTCAAATCAATTTTATAAGTCAGGATGTTGATTTCCTGCCTCTTGATCGGCCCTTTTGATGTGGAGGAAGAAGACGCCTTGATCTTTTCCCATATTGTCTTTTCTTCAACCATCTCTTCTTGTTCAGAATCTGAATTTACTCTCTCAGATTGATTCTGAATGTAGTACTCCTCGTCGTCTGATCCTGAAGATGGGACCTCTAGTAATGATTGCGTGTAGTTTGTGCTACACGTGCTCACCATGCACTGGTACCTACAAAATGATATATTTAGTTAAGTACAGTGCTAGACGAATATAGATTTCTAAAAAATAGACAATCAGTTGCAAGAATTAAAAATGTAACTAAAAGAAAAAAAAGTAGCCTTGAGTGGCTGCTTGTAGCACTCGTAGTGCCAACAATTGCCATTTCCCCGGAAACGGCGCCAAAAACTTGACACGAATTTATCGTGCGTAGAACGCAAGTGCACGCGTCAGAGTAATATAGGCCTTTGTGAGGCCCGAATCGAACTCAGGCAAACGTAATTATTGGTAGACTACTACTAACTACTTACAATCAGCTAAACCGGTTAAAATGATTTGAGAGTTGATTGAAAAATAAAAGAAAACAGAGCAATCGATAAAATGTTTGGTTTAATCAATTCAAATGGGAATCTTTAGGATTGCGGTTTCACCATAGGTTCTTGTTTTATTAATTCCTACACAGTTATCCTAATTTGTCTCTCATTTTGGGTAGTGGCTTGTATTCAGAATTGCTCACTTTCGTGATACCATTCACTACCTAAATCTAGGTCGGTTCCACGGTAGTAGTAAGCTATACCCTAAACTAGGTGCATGAAGACCATACTCTGGGTTTCCACCATTAACTATACATCGCCTTGTTCAAAGGATTTACTAGTTAATGTGAATTTCGTCTCTTTTCAACCGTTAATTCTTCTTTCAAAGTAATTAAAGGTATTAGATTATCATTAGGGTGATCAATCATAATGATATAATGGAGAAAATGAAATCATACCGTGGATGTAAGAGACAAATTATGAAATACTATGGTAAAAATGACATACAACGATCACCCGGGCTACTCCCGGTCCTAAAGATAAAGGGGATTAGCCCTGCATGTTCATCTCAATGAAAGACATGATAAGAGAAAGGCAAAACATGGGGAAAACGTGAATAGACCTGACATAAACCCCTGAACAGAGGAGATCCGGGCAGTCCTCGGCATAGAATGAGCGATCTACAGCCTTTCAGTAGTGGGAAACTCCTTCTGCAGCTCTCGGAATGATCGGGGCATGTCTCTGGGCTCTGTTCTTCTCTCCTCTCCTCCTTGAGACTTGTGCAATGACTAATGACGTCCTCCCCTATTTAGGGCCGACGTAATTAGGTATATGCACCACTTTAGATCGCCAAAATATCACCACCGTCCAATCAAAAACGATCTGTAACAAAACCTGATCTGACGGCGTCGATACCATCGACGCGAGTCGATGGTATCGACCCATCATAATATCGACGATTCTTCCTTTTTCTGTCATTTCATGCTGAAGCTGACTTGATACCATCGAATTTAGTGTCAATGGTATCGACGCCTTTAGGCATCGCTTTTATCACCAATCTGACACTGAAGCCGGGTGAGGTCGATAGTATCGACTTTATGTCGATAGTAGCGACCAGTTGACTGCTGGCTCACTATAGGTATCTCGCTACCATCGACTTCAGTGTCGATGGCATCGACTCATCTTGGTTCCTTGCAGATGTCTCACTGTGGTCGAGTCAATACTATCGACAGCTGTCGATGGTATCGACAGCTGCATGTATTCGTTTTTCTTGAAAATTCAAGATAAATTTGAATCAACCTTGCTAAAACACGTCAATATGATCATTTATAACCAAAAAGATGAAATATAGTAGATTTGATGCAAAATGAGATTATAGACTAAAGCGAGTGAATCATGTGATACTAACCACAAATGTGACTAATAAACACATAAAACGATGTAAAACTAGTCTATAAAAGCGACTCAAAATCCTCGCATCAATGGACATGAAGATCAAGATCAACATGAACAAAACCCCAACCCGACGGGTCTGAGATAGGGATATTGGACATGATCACTTCACAAGTCCAAATGATCATTTGAGAAAAGGAGATCAAAATGGAACAATTGATGATGATTATTGTGATCAAGGGGATGAGGAAAACATATTGAGTGCAAATGAGGGATGTATGTTTTGCAAGAATGGACACTTAAGAATGCCAAATGGATGAGTTATTGAAGAATTTCCAAGAAGCCAAGATGAAGGCAAGAAACTCAGCGCTTGTGGGAGGCAACCAACCTAGGTTTGGGAATTTTTCACCCAAACTTCAATTTTTTATACTTCTGCCTTGTTTTTAAACTTTTCCAAGAAAACACACATACAATTGTTTCTAATAGTTTTTGTTTAGTTTTAAGATGTATAGGTGAAAGTAGGGTGAAATGAGGAAAATAAGATGAGATGTTGGAAAAGTGACCCATGAAAAATCATTTTGGAATGAAATTTTGAGTGTTTGATGTTCTTCAAGTTGGGAATAGTAGCTTCAGAGACCACCACAGCCGTGGCCATCCACCACGGTCGTTTGAATTAAATCCACAAGTGATCACAGGGAACATGGCCAAAGTATGACATTTTTTTTACAAGGGATGCACCACGGCCATGTAGCCTGAAGCCATGATAGTCGTGCCGCGTAGCACAGCCGTGCTATAGCCTGATTCCAGCAACTTAAGTCAAAATTTGCAAAAATTGCAAATCACTTGCTCACTTCTATGAAGAACAGAATGGTTGTGCTCCATGCCCTAGCGACCATGCATCACTTTATACTCCCTTTCCAACCCACGAATCTCCACGAAATCACCTCCAAACCATCCCAAATCAATTCCCTACCATTTCTACTACCTTAATCTACAGATTCCACTCTTTTTCATCCACAAAATCCCACATTTCTCTCCATTCCACCCGAACAGCCCTGTTCTTCAGAGAAATTCAAATTTTGGTGATTTCTCCTCTGATTTCGAGCAAGGATGAATTAATTTGCAAAGAAATCAGTGGAGAAGACTAGGGGTGTCATCTCCTACCAAAGGAAACTGAAGAACAGCAACCCCCGGTTGATAGAGGTTGAATTGGATGCATTGGTGGATCCAATTATGGAAGGAGCCTCCACACAACCACGGTGGGGGACATCGTCGTCGTCCAGAGCATCACAGCCACTACCATCTTTTTCCCGACCCTCCATATCATCTGAGAGACCCTCATTTTCAGTTGCATGGCCATCGGTTTCAGCACCCCGATCGTCTACTTCTTAGGCACCACATCCACAGCCAGATCTGAAGCCAAAACCACAACCACAAGCACGTAGGCAACTCTTACTAGATGAAGAAGAGAATGAAGAGATACTAGATGCACAACAAGCTGAGATACCACAATAGTGACCTCATCCACAGTCGGAGGTCACCACCAGTAGGGCAACGAAAGCCAAACCTGGAGTGCTTGACACACAAAGTGATAACAACTCGCTATGCATGCCGAGTGACAATGGAAGCTATGGGCTTATATGCCTTTTCTAGGGCATGATGGAGAAGATGGGACTTTTTGATATTTTGATGTTGCCACAGGAGTCATACATTGAGCTGACACAACAATTTTTTGCCAAATTAGAGAAAGTGGTTGATGATGTCAAAATTTTCATTAGAGTGATGATTGGGTACAAGAGGTGGGTGATAACCTCAAAGATTTTGAATCGGATTTTTGCCCCCAGTGAAGAGATGGCATACCTACTAGATAGAGGGAGGATAGAGAAGGACTCCAGTTCCACATATTCTGCAATGTGGAAACACTTCATCAGCCAGAGTACTTTTGTAGCGGGGAAATCAAAGACTAGTGATATTTACAATCCTTTCCTCCTCTATGTTCAGAAGGTGTTTGTGAATGATTTGCTTGCTCAATTCTTGACTTTTTACATGTGCATCACCTCTCTTGTGTTTGTGAATGATTTGGTTGAATTGTGACTTGAGCAAGCTATGAGCGCATAGTGTCTATGAAATCACTTGATTGAAGTATCAATATCAGTTTGTTCATTCATGTGGTGTGACATTGTTGGATGAAGTGTTGGATTAATTTTCATGTAGGGTAACTTATGTTGAAAATAATGCCAGTGACCCCTCATTGATCTGACTCTTCACTCACCATCTTCTTACCCCTCTACCTCATGAAAAGATGCCAAAGTGCACATATCAACCATGGCCACCTCCAAAAGTTTGGGATGGCCACATCTACATCTCACCACTTCACTCTCATCACCATATGCCCTACTCTAAGGGAAAAGAAAAAGAAAAAAATGCAAAAAGAAAATAAAAGGTGCTCCTGTTTAAGAGCATCTAAGTAAAGAAAAGATGAGTGCTCTATGTAATAGCACTCCAAAATCTTACCACAGCCCTTTCTTCCATTTTTATATCCATTGAGCTAGGAAACATCAAACCTATCTCATTTTGCCCTTTTCTGCAGCCACATGGGTCATTTGTTTGATTTGAAGCATAAGGTTGAAAACATGAAGGTTAAACAACACTCTTAGTCATCCTTGATTAATGCCATCATGAAACTGTCTACCCAGAACTACATGAAAGAAATATTGATAGCTCATGTGTTTTATGTACTATATTTGAAGTTCATATGCTTTATGATCTTTTCGTGATTGGTTTGTGAAAGAAGGAGAGGAGAGAGGTGGAATGCATGTACTTAGTCACTATTGATCCCATTCAGCAATAATCATCCTTTACATTGCATTTGTCATTTCTTACTTGTGAAAATTTTGCAGAGAGATTGAGTTGGAGCATACTTGAGGACAAGTATGTTTCAAGTTTGAGGTGGTGATTCAACCCTATTTTAGGGCTTCATCTTGTGTCATTTTGCATTTCATTCACATTTATACCTGTTAGATTACATGTCATTTCCCCTGATGTGCATATTTGTGTAAAATGCACTTATGGGCATTGTTTGCATGTTTTTCATGCATTTGGATCACACTTGATGGAAGAGAGAGAGAGAGAAGGAGTGATCCAAGGGTTTTTCTACCCTTAGAGAGGCCCATAGTGAATTTTGATGCTCCCTCAACCTCCCCCTAGTGGCCAAAGATCCATAGAAGCAAAGATGTCCAAGGAAACCCAAAGAATCAAGCTCAAGTGCAACTGCAAACAGCACCACAGTCGTGCCACGAAGAATGGTCATGCAAGGGACAACCACCAAGGTTGTGCCACCTAGAATGGCCATTCTACATAATTGAAGAACGGATGTGGTGTTGCACCATGTCCACCATCACCTTACTCACCATGGTCGTGCTACCCAGCATGGTCGTTCTACCCTTACCCCAGCACGGCCGTGGTAACTACCACGGCCATGCCAACTCCAGTACAAAAATGGCCATCAACCAATAATCTAACCATTTTAATTCAAATAATCATTCTAACCCACCATGATCGTGCTCACCCCTACCCACCACGGCCGTGGTGATCCGCCACGGTCGTGCTACTCACAAAACCTATCTACTTTTTCCACTACATTTCCCACTTTACCCCTACTTGACCTAGTGTTTCCCCCACACCTATATATACCTGGGTGGTGACTGGAGGTTGAGGTTGGCCACCCCTAGCTCACTCCTACCACTCCATTTCTTTCTCCCTCCATTCCACTCCATTTGCACCTCCATTCCACTCCATTTCACCATTTCCACCATCAAAACCCTAGTTTCCTTTCTTTTCCACCCATTTCCACCATCATCCCATTCCCCTACACCTTCGAGGAGAGAGGAGGATGCCCTACAGTAGCTGAAGTTGAGGATTTCTTCATCTACACCAATTTCCATGGCTTCTTCTATCTTCTTATCTTCTCTTTTTGTACTTTGCATTGTTATGAGTAGTTAGGCCCCTTGGATGGGTTGTTTGGGGTGTAAAATGTTACTTTGATACCATGTTGAGGGGAAATGACATGTAAATTTTATAATTCCATTTGTTAATTATTATGTTCTATTTTTGTCTCATTCTCCATGAATTGCTTGTTGGTTTGTGTGTGAAATCACTTAGGAATTTAGGGAAATTGCTTATATCTGTGAATTTTGAAATTTGCCCCTAGGTCCAATTCTTGGATCCCTAGGTTGCCTCCCATCTTCCTACATCCTAATCAATCTCCCTAAGCCTAAGTGAGATATCTAAGTAGCTAGATTAGGTGACTCTAGTGCAATTAGCATGGAGCCTTCTCAAGGCTAGAATGTGGGGGAATTAGGGTCCAAAACCCTAATTTCACCTCCCTATTACTACCCTTGGTCCCAAATTGTCCTAGGAATGTATAATCTAGAAACCTAGACTTGATTAGACTCTAAGCCTACATTTGGCACGAGACTAAAACCCGATATAGGCTTGTCGCCTAGTGCCAACCCCGCCAAACAGGCGACGGATTGGGACTGGGTTCTGTTTGGTTGGTAAACTGGTTTTGGCCCTGTTTCGGGATTATAGGACCCTAAAAATTGGCCCAAGCTAGTCCCACGATAGCCAGGATTCCAGTTTGTAACCTAGTTTCCACTCAGAAGGAGAGTACCCCCATTTTCGCCTTGCCTGACCCCCAAAACCCACCCCCTCGCCCGCCTCCTGACTCCCCTTCCCCTTTCCCCTCTCCCTCTTCTGCTCTCTCAACACAGGTGTTAGACCTCGACGTCCTCCCATCTACTATTGCCTCTGTGAGTTAAAGTTGCCACCACATCGTTGAATCAATGGCAGGACAAGGTTGTAGGGTGAACAGACGGTCAATCAAGGCGACAGATTCATTTTGGGGGTGTGCTGGTTTGTCTGACATCGTTGAGCTATGAAGCCAGGCTAGATGGTGAGAATCAAGGTTAGGCATCCCGACTTGTCATCTCCCATTAAAGCCCCTTGACTCCCCCTTTTCACTCTGTGCAAGGCATCGACTTAACCCTAGCGAGGGCAACGCCTGTCGCAGATGCTATATAGTGATGCGTGTGTTCATCGATATCCTACCTATTCAACGGTGCATCCTCCACCAAGTCTTCTCGGAAGCTACCATTGTCGATCTCCTGTATTCCGAAGTTGCCCAGCTGCTTAAGAGGTATGTGTTGGCTGCCCATCTTTTTGTTTTAGTAGGCGGGTGTAGTAGCGGCTTGATGTATGTATCGAGAGTTTCTTTCAGTATGCTAATCTGTATTCCCTTTACCTTGTCTTCATGTATATACCGACCCTTCCACTGTGACTTCCTGTGATCCCCTCTTCTACCTGGATTTCAGCTTACCAGGTATATCTCTTGAGCAATACAAAAATGATTTCTGTAAGCATAGCCATGTTGAATGTTTGATACTGATGTAATTTTTGTTGCAATGAACGATATTGATGTGTAACCTCATATAAATGTGCTTGGTTCCAGGGATGTATGATCTATTTGATAAAAACCTGATATTATGGTTTGATCCCTTGAATGAGGTCTGAATGCTTTGTTCAGCTTCATTCAGTACCAAAAAAATAAATGTCACTATTTAACTCATCTACCTTCATACCAAATAAATCAAAATGATTTACCTTGAATGCTTGGTTGAATTTCATGTCCAACAAAGCTTGTTTTGCATTACGATTGTGTAGTGAATATTTCTGTCTATTAATAAATAAGTCATTATATATAACTACTCCACCTATTGTGTATTATATTTATTTAAGTTGGAACCTTGTGTGTCAAGTATTTCATAATAGGACATGTTTTAATATGTAATGAATGATTAGGTCATGATTAATTCTCTATGATGGACCCATATATGTACATTTGTTCACTTGAATGGGAAGTGATCCCTTGAATGAGGTATGAATGCTTCGTCAGCTTCATTCAGTACCAAAAATAAATATGTCAATATTTACCTTGAAAGCTTGGTTGAATTTCATGTCCAACAAAGCTTGTTTTGCATTACGATTGTGTAGTGAATATTTCTGTATGTTAATAAATAGGTCATTATATATAACTACTACACCTATTGTGTATTATGTTTATTTGAGTTGGAATCTTATGTGTCAAGTATTTCATAACAGGACACTTTTTAATATGTAATGAATGATTAGGGCATGATTAATTCTCCGTGATGGACCCAAATATGTACATTTGCTCACTTGATCTTATTTTGATCCCTTGAATGAGGTTTGGATGCTTTTTGGAGCTTCATTAATTACCAAATAAATAAATATGTTATTCTTTAACTCATCTACAATCATACCTATAATGATTGACCAAAATATGTATATTTGTTCACTTTAATGTGTTATGATCCCTTGCATGTGGTCTGAATGCGTGGTTGAACTTCATTGAGTAGCAATAAAATTAATATGTCATTGTTTAACTAATGTACCGTCATACCAAATAAATTAAAATGATTTACCCTGAATGATTGGTTGAATTTCATGTCCTGCATAGCCTGTTTAGAATTACGATTGTGTATTGAATATTTTATGTGTTCATAAATAGGTAAATATTTACCTAGTTCATCTATTATGTATTATGTTTATTTAAGTTGGAATCTTGTCTGATCCATTGAATGATATCTGACCCCTTGAACTAGTTCTATTATGTTGGACCAAAATTCGACTCTGCCTATTATGTATTATGTTTATTTAAGTTGGAACCTATTATTGTGTAGTGTATATTTTCTCTGCTCATTAACTCAACTATAATGATTTACCAAAATATGTATATTTGTTCAGTTTAATGTGCTTTGAATTCATGGTTGAGCTTCATTGCGTAGCAATCAAATTAATATGTCATTATTTAACCATTATACCATCATACCAAATAAATTAAAATGATATACCCTAAGATTGGTTGAATTTCATGTCCAACATAGCATGTTCAACATTACGATTGTGTATTGAATATTTTATGTGTTCATAAATAGGTTAATATTTACCCAATCCACCTATTATGTATTATGTTTATTTAAGTTGGAACCTTGTATGATTCCTTGAATGATGTCTGACCCCTTGAACTAGGTCTATTATGTTGGACCAAAATTTGACTCCACCTATTATGTATTATGTTTATTTAAGTTGGAATGTATTATTGTGTAGTGTATATTTTCTCTGCTCATAAACATAGCATGTTCAACTATAATGATTGACCAAATTATGTATATTTGTTCAGTTTAATGTGGTCTAATCCCTAGAATGAGCTCTGAATTCATGGTTGAGCTTCATTGAGTAGCAATCAAATTAATATGTCGTTATTTAAGGTCTACTATTTAACCACTAAATCCTCATACCACATAATTCAGAATAAATATGAATGATTTACCCTCAATGGTTGGTTGACTATTTTTTGTCCAACAGAGCCTGATGTGCATTACTATTGTGTACTGAATATTTTATGTGTTCATTAACAGGGGCATATTTCCCTAGTCCACCTACTTTGTTTTATGTTGAATTTAATTTTACACCTTGTCCACAACCCTTGACTGAGGTTTGACCCATTGACCTAGATCTACTATGATGGTCCAAAATTGGAATCCACCTATTACATATTATTTTTATTTAATTTGGAACCTATTATTGTATAGTGTACATTATCTATGCTCATAAACATAGCTCGATCAACTATATTGATTGACCACAATACCTATTATTGTTTAGTTTAATGTGCCCTGAGCCCTAGAATGAGGTCTGAATTCGTGCTTGAGCTTCATTGAGTAGCAAATAGTTTAATAGGTCTAATATTTAACCACTAAAACCCGCATACCACATAATTCAGAATAAATCTGAATGGTTTACCCTCAATGGTTGGTTGAGTATTTTCTATCCAACCGAACATGATGTGCATTACTTTTGTGTACTGAATATTTTATGTGTTCATAAACATGGGCATATTTCCCTAGTCCACCTACTTTGTTTTATGTTAAATTTAATTTGGCACCTTGTCCACAACCCTTGACTGAGGTCTGACTCATTGACCTAGGTCTACTATGATGGTCCAAAATTAGAATCCACCTATTATGTATTTTTTTTATTTAATTTGGAACCTATTATTGTGTAGTGTACATTCTCTATGCTCATAAACATAGCTCGATCAACTATATTGATTGACCACAGTACCTATTATTGTTCAGTTTAATGTGCCCTGAGCCCTACAATGAGGTCTGAATTCATGCTTGAGCTTCATTTAGTAGAAATCAATTTAATAGGTCTACTATTTAACCACTAAAACCCACATACCACATAATTCAGAATAAATCTGAATGATTTACCCTCAATGGTTGGTTGAATATTTTCTGTCCAATAGAGCCTGGTGTGCATTACTATTGTGTACTGAATATTTTATGTGTTCATAAATAGGGGAATATTTCCCTAGTCCACCTACTTTGTTTTATGTTGAATTTAATTTGGTACCTTGTCTGCAACCCTTGACTGAGGTCTGACCCGTTGACCTAGGTCTACTATGATGGTCCAAAATTGGAATCCACCTATTACATATTATTTTTATTTAATTTGGAACCTATTATCATGTAGTTTACATTCTCTATGCTCATAAGCATAGCCCGATCAACTATACTGATTGACCACAGTACCTATTATTATTCATTTTAATGTGCCATGAGCCCTAGAATGAGTTATGAATTCGTGCTTGAGCTTCATTTAGTAGCAATCAGTTTAATAGGTTTACTATTTAACCACTAAAACCCACATACCACATAATTCAGAATAAATCTGAATGATTTACCCTCAATGGTTGGTTGAATATTTTCTGTCCAAGAGAGCATGATATGCATTACTATTGTGTACTGAATATTTTATGTGTTCATAAACAGGGGCATATTATCCTAGTCCACATACTTTGTTTTATGTTGAATTTAATTTGGCACCTTGTCCACAACCCTTGACTGAGGTCTGACCTCTTGACCTAGGTCTGCTATGATGGTCCAAAATTGGAACCACCTATTATGTATTATTTTTATTTAATTTGGAACCTATTATTGTGTAGTGTTCATTCTCTATGCTCATAAACATAGCCTGATCAACTGTACCAATTGACCACAGTACCTATTATTGTTCAGTTTAATGTGCTTTGAGCCCTAAAATGAGGTCTGAATTTGTGCTTGAGCTTCATTCAGTAGCAAACAGTTTAATAGGTCTACTATTTAACCACTAAAACCCACATACCACATAATTCAGAATAAATCTGAATGATTTACCCTCATCAATGGTTGGTTGACTATTTTCTATCGAACAGAGCCTGATGTGCATTACTATTGTGTACTGAATATTTTATGTGTTCATAAAGAGGGGAATATTTCCCTAGTCCATCTACTTTGTTTTATGTTGAATTTAATTTGGCACCTTGTCCACAACCCTTGACTGAGGTCTGACCCCTTGACCTAGGTCTATAGTGATGGTCCAAAACTATAGTCCACCTATTACGCATTATTTTTATTTGATATGGAACATATATCTGATCCCCTTAAGTGTGCTCTAAGCCCAACATTGAGGTCTAAATTCGTGCTTGAGCTTCATTCAGTACCAATCAATTTAATAAGTCATTATTTGTTCAGTTTAAAATCTATTATGTATTGTTTTTATTTAAGGTGGAACAACTATATGATCCCCTTAAGTGTTCTCTAAGCCCTACATTGAGGTCTGAATTTGTTCTTGAGATTCATTTAGAACATAAGTAAAAAACCTTATCTCATTATTGAACCATTATACAATCATACCAAATAAATCAGAATGATTTTACGATTAGGTATTGAATAATTTATGTTGCATTTCATGTCCAACAGTTTACTTGGTTGCATTTCAATGCCCTACAATTAGGTCTATTATGATGGACCAAAATTTAACATATATTTGATCCCCTTAAGTGTGATCTGAGCCCTACAATGAGGCCTGAATTCGTGCTTTAGCTTGATTTAGTACCAATCAATTTAATAGGTCATTATTATATGTTCAGTATAAAATCTATTATGTATTGTTTTTATTTAAGTTGGAACAACTGTCTGATCGCCTTCAGTGTGCTCTAAGACCTACATTAAGGTCTGAATTTGTGCTTGAGATTCATTTATAACCAAAAAAAATTATCTCATTATTGAACCATTATACAATCATACCAAATAAATCAGAATGATTTTACGATTGTGTACTGAATAATTTCGGTTGCATTTCATGTCCAACAGTTTAATTAGTTCCATTTCAATGCCCTACAATTAGGTCTATTATGATGGACCAAAATTTAACATATATCTGATCCCCTTAAGTGTGCTCTGAGCCCTACAATGAGGTATTAATTCATGCTTTAGCTTGATTCAGTACCAATCAATTTAATAGGTCATTATTTGGTCAGTTTAAAATCTATTATGTATTGTTTTCATTTAAGTTGGAACAAATATCTGATCCCCTTAATGAGGTATGGCCCCTTCAGTTAGGTCTATTATGTTAAACAACACCTAAATTCTATTGTTGTTAATCATCTTATAAATATCAATACACCACCTACAGCTATAATAGACAAAAATTAAACACCACCTACAGCTGTAATATCAATTCTTGTTATCCCTAAGATCTCACCATTCAATCAGAAAACATTGACCTTATAATAGACTACTTTAATACAAGTTATCACTATCAACTACACAAACCCAAACTAGGTTTGTATAAAGGTTTCATTTAAACACCCTGACTAAAGTGATCTATTGCAGTGTCATTGCTACTATGTCTGCACCAGACCCAAATATCTGTATTGTATGGATGAAAGAGTTGGATGAGGCTCTGGTTGCGGCATTGAGGAGACAATATGACCTGAGTAGGTGCGTCAATGGAATTTTTACTAGGGACGCATGGAGGGAGATGCTACACAATTGGCATAATAGGATGGGGAGGAATGAGGGTTCAATGGAGCAGTTAAAAACTCAGTGGAAGAACCTCAGGAGAGACTTTACAAAGATAAAACGGGTGACCAACAAAAGTGGTGTTGGATGGGATGAGAGCAGACACAAGCCAATACTACCTGACACCCTAGAGTGGAGGGAGGCACTTGCGGTATGTCCAATGATATACAGTCCCCTCAGTATTAAATATTAACTTAAAGTTATTAATATTGACCTAATCAGTAGTGCTTGACCATTTTTGGGAAACAAGGAACTATTGAGATTGATCACCAGACCATTCTACCACTACTACGACGTCGAGATGATGGGGGGGGAGGAACATAGCTAGGGGGCATCATGCAATGTCCTCAACATATAGACAAATTCCTTCTGATGTTGCATCTGAAGATGATGTTGATGTCGACCTAGATGCATCTGATTCATTTGTCAGCCCAGAACCAACCGGTCCAACCAGTCTTACTGAAGATATGGGTCATTCTGGGATGTAAAGTGAGGACAACAATGGATGAACAAACAACCAAGGTGTTGGTGAAAGGACTCCTACCACGCACAAACGTAGGAAGCGAGCCTCAACCACACAAGACAATTATGGCATGTCTAATGATGTCTTTTCTGAATTCAAAAAGGTAGTTTTCCAAGGTACATGAGATGGGTAGCGGTATTGTCGGTAGATCTAATGACAAAGATGAGTATCAAACCATTTTGCACCATTTTCATGCAACCTACCATGACGCCCCTGTCCATGTTTTTACCACTCTTATGCATGCCATAAAGGAGTCAGCAAACCGTGACATTTACCTAAGCCTTCTGGATACCCCACACAATTTTTTTTGGTTGTAAGTCCTTTGGGAAATGAAGAACAGAGATTATGAAGCTTTCGGATCACAAACACCCTTCATGCCACCATATTCACAATCGACACCATCGTCGTTTAGTAGCATGAGTGGTTACAACAGAGGTCCTTCCCCATAGTCATTCTTGTGAGGTTGTCTAATTTAAGAACTATAGCAATAGTCTGGTTTTAATTTAAGAACTATTTCAAAATTTTATGTTGTAATATTTGATTCCTTTGTGAACAATTTCTGAATTATGGTACTCTAAATGTTTTATCATGTCATTTGATATTTGGTCGCTATCATGGTCATTTCATTTCTGTAATCTCTCTATATATTTCTTATGCGGGTAATCACTTTTAATTATAGACGTCATGGCCGGTATTGAACATCCAGAAACAACTAATGACATTGTACAACTTTTGGATCTTATATCTGGTCCAGCTAATGACATTGCTAACGCAATAGGCTACCAAATAGAAGACCAAATATCACACAATATCATGGACAATTCAAACGACACAGCCACACAACAACCAATACCGAAATCGGTTAGTATTAGGAGAGGCCATCAAAAGGTAATAGAAATAATAACTGGACATGAAAGGAGGGTGTATGATCTGTATCGTATGCTATCCAACACAGTTTTAGCCTTTGTGGACAAACTTGAAGACTGTGGTTTGTTGAAAAGTACTTGAGGTGTGTCATCAGTGGAGGCAGTTTGCTACTTCCTTCAAATGGTTGGACATGGCCATACCAACTGTGTTCTAGCTGAGGACTACATTCACAGTGGTGAGACCATAAGTATAAAGTTTAATGAGGTATTGGATGTAGTGTGTGCTTTGTGCAATGAATATGTTGTGATGCCAACTACATCCACAACTCCACACTGGCGCAAATTGGAGAGTTTAAGATTTTAACCTTACTTCAAGGTATGACCATCACTTTATTGACCATGTGGATTCTGTTGTTAGTATAACCACTTTTGTCATCGCTGAATTTCATATATACTTGTCATAGGATGCCATTGGGGCAATTGATGGGACACACACCCCTGTTTTGGTGAAGTGTGATAAGTAGAACCGTTACAGAAATAGAAAATGGAATGTTTCCATGAATGTCATGGTTGTAGTAGACTTCTCACTGGAGTTTACATATATCATGACTGGTTGGGAGGGCTTTGCGGCTGACCAAAGGGTACTACACATAGCTACAACCACAGGCGGTTTCAAAGTACCCACTGGAAAGTATTATCTTGTTGATGCAGGGTACGCCAACACCCGACAACTTCTTGCACCATACTGAAATGTAGCTTACCATATAGCAGAGTATCAAGGTAATAGAAACTCATACACCAACAAAAAGGAGATGTTCAACCACTGACATGCTCAATTACGTGATGTTGTTGAATGAGCCTTTGGTGTGTTGAAGAAGAGGTTTTCCTACTTTTGAAAAGGAGCAACTTTTCCTGTGCATTCACATTCTCACATTGTAATGGCTTGTTGTATCGTCTACAATTTTATCTGATGCCAAAATGATGGTGATCCTTTGATGGATGAAAACTTGGATGACCCTCATAATACCCCTAACATCTTGAATGATTTGAGTTCTCTCCAGCAAATAAGTCAGGCTGATGCTAGGGAGGGAGATGTTTGGCGTGAAAGACTTGCCAATTCTATGTGGGAAAATCAGTGATTTTCATATTTTGCATAACTTTTAGACATTGAAACATGTTCTACAACATGTTTCACTTATTCCCTTTTTGAATTTCATTCAGTAACTTAATGGTCAAACATTTGTTCTCAAAGTCTATTGTTGACTACAATTTTTCCTAACTTAATGGTCACATTATGTTTCATTAGGTTGTCTGTCTTGAAATGGATAATGGAATGACGTCATGTCCACGTGGTCTCCAGTGCACTGTATGAGTGTACATGGATGCCATAGATGCGGCAAATGGACAATTTGAAGACAAAAAACCCCACATGCCGTATTTTACATGTGGTATGGGTCTTGTTCCAACCAGATGTCCTATGATGTTTCCCATGCAGTGAGTACAACCTACAGTCACCACACTTACTGTGATTAGGGATGTGCTGGTAACACAACTTGCATATGCATGCAACAAACACAACCAATGGTCAGAATAATGCGACTTTGTCTGCTCTACAAGAGCAGACATCGATAGGCTAATATCATAAATTGAAAGTCTACAGAAGAGGTGCATATATCTTTGCGAACGGCTTCACCTACCGAGTGATAATGACTCTTTAATAGAGGAAGACGGATACAATACATCATAGGTGTAGTATGTAGTATATTTTGATCTATCCAACTAAGCTTCACTTGTATGTTAGAATAGTCAACTAGTCGTATCGAAATACTCAACAACTATGTTTCATAGAAATATGTGTTTTGAACCTGAGTTTATGTTACTAATCATCAATCTTGTTCTATATGTCCATGAATCCAACTGAAGTTCTGATGTGTGATTGTGGTGTGGTTGCAGCATTGCGGCTAAACACAGAGGATGCAAGGTTATATGCCTTTGGCATTCTTAGCAAAAGGTCAGGAGAAATGTATTACATATATCCTTCTAGTTAGGTGCACTAGTAAAACCAAAAATAACCAGTTACACTTGCTAAGTACATAGTGTATTCGTTGCTATTAACTAGATTTGGGGGGGGGATTAGGGAAAAGACCGATGCAAATACTTTCATTGGGCAGGCAATCTCCCCCCCCCCACAATTGATTCGTTGAAGGCTGAGATTACGTTACTAACTTGCGACTGCAAGTTAGTGTGGGGCCAGGTGATGAACATGAAGGACTTTGTTGAAATCCATCACAACTCTGAACATGTTTACACCTGTAGAAAGATCGACTATGAAGTTCTACAAACTTCCATTCATAAGTTGGAGGAGAGTTGTGCTCTTCTTTTGGACACTCCTTCATCTCCGATGACTCCATAACATTGTTGTTACACTTACATCACAAGCTTCATAGTTTTTTGTCATTTTGTTACATGCTTATGGATGTATAAGATTGTATGCCCTATGTTATTTGCACACAAAATCGTAATATTTGAATTATAAAATTACATCCACCATTGTGAAAGGAGCCCTTATGCTATTTCAACATCTTACATACAGAATTTGTTCTATGGCTTGTCATCTAATATGATGTGCAAAGCACGACCAAAACCTACTTGATGCAATGAGAAACTAGTATGACCTGGGGAGATGTGTCAATGGAACATATACTACAGAGGCTTGGAGGGAGATACTGCTTTACTTACATAACATAATCAGGGTGCTTATCATTGATTTGAACAAGCTAAAAACCCATTGGAAGAACTTAAGGAAACAATTTATCAGACAAAATTGTTTCCTTTTGGGACATTTATTGCCTCCTCATCCCTTAGCACAATATGTGATCCCGCCAGCAGTTGTTGAAAACCTAAGCAATGTTGACAACAATAATGACGCAACTGTGGGATTAGGTGGTGAAGCAAATGAATGAAGTTGTGAACAATTGTTGACCACCTTAGGGACGTTCAAATATTTTGTTTTGTATGCATTTAAAAATGTTTTTCATTATGTTCGATTCTGGAACATTTGTCATTATGATCAATATTTTGCATGTCTTAATCTATTTTAATGAATGCATAATTGTGCATACTCATTTCATGCACCTATATTTGGACGTAGTAATAAAATATCATACCAACTTAGCTCTGTGTTTTTGACCATTTGTTTTGGAACAACATGTAGATGTCGCACAACAATAAATTCAATACAAAGTTTGTACGCTGCACAAAGTGTAAGGATAAGTTGACGAAAGTTGTAGTAAACTGGTCAAAAATGGAATGTGATGTAGATGGGATACCCCATGACTGGTCAAAGTATATATGTTGTATTAATGACAACTCGGGTATGTTTTTAAAACCACTATACAAGGGAACAATTGGGTGTGCAGATATAGTCATGCACCACAAGATGTTGTGCTGGCCAAAAGAGTGCAATTGATACATCTGGTAGAAGAGACTACATTTTTCTCGACAAAGAAGTGGAGTCCAATTAGCATGGTAGGAGTTGTACGGTTCACAGTGGTCATTCAATGAAACACCTTTGCTGGTTGCAAAATTTAGCTGGAATAGGCACGGGATGCAGTATGGTTTGATTTGGGTACTGTTACAGTTGCCAAATTAAATTAGACTACATCCTGTGACTATTCCAGCTGAATTTAGTAACAAGTGTAGGTTTTTCATTGCTTGACCAAACTGAACCAAACAAATCATACCATGCCAAATCGGAATTCATTTCCTTGTTGACAAAAATATAGTCTTCTATCTATCGATTGTTTACATTGCCTTCTTTAGGCCAGCACAACAACTCTTGAAGCATGACCACTCACCGTATGGTCATCTAATTCCCTTGATACACTAGTCTATATGAATTTGTCTTTATCAATGTACCACATGTTTATTTCACTACATACTACACTTAGTACAAACTAATGTATAATTGGAAGGTATGTTTCCTACTACCATCTTGAATGGTGGACATGTACTAAGATTATCCACATGATACTTAATTTTAAATGCTATATAATTTCTCATTCTAGATTATCTCCATCATGAATTTACCGACTACATATTTATTTTTTAGTTTAACATATACAATGAATCAGTTTGTATGGGATGCAGAATGTGATGCAGGCCTAGGAACAGTGTTAGATCGACAATATTACTTGCACAAACTACGTGGACCTTCTGCATGGTAGGGTTGGCGTGATGCCATAGCGGAGTTCCATGAGGTAACCGATAGAACTGATATTAGTATGGGTGTGTTTAAGGCGAGATGGAAAATTTTAAAAATTGTGGATGCAGTTCCAAAAACTTCCTGGACTAGCCCATGAACTTATCCACCAGGACTACAATAAAATTCAGTTCACCAACAAGACACATCTCATACTTGCACAATACATATAGAAGATACATGCAGAGTACCTGAGGATGTTGGTAGAAAATGAATAATTTAGTGCAATGAATGTCAGTTTGTATTTGATTGACTATTGTTTGCTTCGTTTGCAGTTAACTATGCAGAAAATATGTTATCTATTCATTTGAAAAAATTATTTCTCCTTCATGAATATGAAATAACCCATGTTGTTGTCTGTTGTTAGTACTTGTATTTACATTACTTGTTCTCAACATTATTTTACATTGTTGTAGGCATAACATCTAAATTTTATTCAAACATCAAACATGTTGTTGTAATAACCCATGTTGTTGTTTGTTTTTAGTACTTACATTAATATTACTTTTTCTCCACATTATCTTACATTGTTGAAGGCATAACATCTAAATTGTTGACACTCTCTCCAACCACAACACCCTAGGACCATGGCCTGGGCCTCTACCCCAATGTTACTATTCCCTGTTGAAGAACAGTTGGACATCATCCTAGACAATTGTTCCTTAATTAGCATAACTCATTATACCTAAACATTGGCGTTATATAAATGGAAGATGCTACAAGGCTGGTGAAGTGTACCTAAATTATGGAAATTCAACATTTGTTATTGAGGTTAAGTACGATGTTGTCGGAAATCTTGTATCCACATCTGGTTGGCGCTAGTGGGTTAGGAAGATGTTATTGGGCCGTAGTGACAAACTTTTTCTTTGTCCGGTTGACCATAATACCATCAAGGTTTGGATAACCAACATCAACAGTGAGACACCTGATCATCTCAAATTATTTGAGTATTTGATAGAGGATAGTGAACATGATGACAAATATGATGATGAGAACACACCCGACGATTGCTACAAAGTCCCTTTTATTCCTTTTGGCACTGTCAATTTCCCTATCACAGTCAGTTTAGATTCATCTAAAGACAATAACGAGCTCCATGACATAGCAACATCAACAAAAAAAACCAAAGTAGGTCCAATCAACAAATTGTTGATTCCAGTCTTATTTTGTTTTTCCACTTTCTGTCTTAAAGTAATCAAACTTCATATCTATTTTTTGTTGTTAAAACTTTAGGAGAAGACCACAACAATGAAAGGGACCTCACAATTGCTGATTCTGGACCATGTTGTTTTGTTTAAGTTGTGTATCTAGTCTAGTAGTGTCTCTCTCTTCCAGTTATTTTACTTATGTCAATGTTTAGGGGTACATCAACCCCCTTGTTTAGTTATTGTCTTGGATAACAACACCGCTGCATCTTCATAACTATGTCATTTTCATTCATCCCTTGTAGTATTAGTAGAGTGGTTATAATATTTTTCATTTGTATTACAAAAATAAACTAAACACGACTTATGTAAGTCTAAATTAATAATATTGAAGTTAATTTCTGTTGTATAACCAATATAATATAATCAGTTAATTTTTGAATACCTTACCACTGACGAAATCACCAACAACAAAACTACAGCCTTAGGTGGTTAAGCAGATGAATGAAATTGTATCATAGTTGGTCCAACTTGTATTTGTTTATGATTGCTTGACAACATTTTGTTGTAAAACATATGGCCATCATTACTTTGTTTTTACCATCATTTCATCAAAGGTGTACTTACATATTCTATTTGGAAGTCTAACATTGCATTCAAACTTACATATCTAAGTTTGCTTGCCAACTTTAACTTGTACAAACTATTGTGATATGTACTTTTTTATTATGATTATTTTCTCTTATATTTATTTTAAAAATTTATTAGATGTCAACATCGAGTTCAAAGTCATGACCAAAGTTTGAAAAGATATTGATGTCCCCGTCAAAGATACACAAATATGTTGAGGAATGCATAGTCTACAAAAAAAATGTTGCGACCCTAGACAACATGGGGAGCATGTACAATAGGGGTCCAAATTTGAGATCCATGAAGAAGAAAAGGTTGGGGTCAATAAACACGTTCCTCATCTACCGTTATTGTTTGATTGGCCAAAAGACGACATCAAACAACAACCTCAGCCATTATAGGAGGACTTTCCCGTGTCATGGGACAAGTACGAGGAGGCCCTAAAGTGGGCCAAAGGGGAAGGTCCTACGTGGGAACAAGACCAATCATTATCCACCCCAAAAACTGGCCAACACAGTGGCTGGACACTATCTTAGCATGTGTGTATGGGTGTGTAGGTCTAGGCCCAAGGCAAGCCTCTCATTTTTTGTCCGCTCTCCCTTGGTTCATGAGACTTTTACCCCATACCACATTATATCCTTATCATCTTTTCTTCGGCGTTGTTTAAGTTCTAATGCAAACGTTATCATCTTTACTCTGTCATATCTTTTATTATGGAACAATTATGGACATTTTAATAAAACTATCATTCAAATGATGTTTGGTCTACTTGTGTGTAATTTATGTTCTATTATGCCAATTACAATTATCTTGTTAGTTACCAATTACTAGATCAAATATGCACAATTGTATACATGGATACAAAATGAACATGCCATGCGAGACAATTGTAAAGTTTAATTTATTTAAAATGAACACATAAAATGACCATACTCATTACTATTCATTTCACTAAACAACAAACAATATCACCCACATTATGTATCAAATTACATTTATTTTGTTAATTTTTTACTTGTATTGTAGTGGCATCACATCTTTACATAAGTTGTTATTGTTAAAACAACTCTATAAGAATATGACAGAATAAGCAGATCATGTCTACGTTGCCAAACAGAACTAGGCTGAATACTGACTGGCATCCAAATAGAATCAGTCTAAAACCAGACTCAAAATTGACCAGCTAACCAGAATCAGACTGGGTTGCCAAACAAAATCAGACTACATCCTGACTACCCCAACCCAGATCATCAGACTAAACCCGACTAACCTAGTCCAGATTCCAGAATCCCAGTCTCATGCCAAACGCATGCTAACTGAATTGAACCTAATCCCTAACCCAATTGAGCCTTGCAAGGGTAGTAGGGAGTGTTAGGGACTAGTTCCCCTATACACAACCTAGCATATCCATGCCCAGTTAGTAGCTTAGGTTAATTCATTAGACTCTAACTTATTGCTTGGTTAGGATAATCTAAATGGAATCATAATGTTCATATGTCACCCCCCAACTTGAGTGATAAGTGCATCCCCTAAACAGCCCACACCTTCCTTAATTACTTTAAAACCCTAGTTTTCATCTTGCCTAGCTAGTTTTATCTTAGTTATCTCTTTTCTTGCTTAGTTAGCTTCTTTCCCTATTTTCACCTTGTTCTTAATAGTTTAACTCTTTACTTGCTCTTATGCTTTTCTCTTTCTTGCCTTAGTGTAAATTACCCTTTTCATATCTAGCTTAGTCTTTTCCTACTTAATTAGTCCTAATCTAGTCTAGGGTTAACTTAGATTTCATTCTTGTCTTTAATTTCTTTCTTGCTCACCTTAGTTATATAACAATCAAAACAACCTTTAAACCCTTAACCCTAGTCACTGCAGTAGGAACCCAGCCAAACTAACCTAGCTCTAGTGCCCTCTTTCCTCCCTGTGGATCGACCCTATACTTACCGTCCTCCTATACTACTACATGATCCTATAAACTTGCGGGTGTAGTGTTTTAGTTGTGTGAGTGTATCGAGTGTAGGTCGTTTTAAATTCAAAAGTTTAACCCACTGTGTGCTCCTATCTGTGGGGTTGCATCTATTCAAACCTCAATTGAGTAGTGTGCAATGCCATTGGTGGGAGCGCACCACCTAACCACCAATATAGATCCTTTAGATTGTGGTATATCTTTGTACTTATGAGATTCATAACATCCATTGAGGAATACACCTCCTCAAGTACCATATTCCTTAAGCCATCAACATTTGGAACTACTGTCTTATTGTGAAAACAAACTCTCCCATCATTTGACTCATGGAAGCCATCATGCTTCCTGCTACCAAACTCTGACCTAATATTCTATATTATGACATCACCCTATTGTGCATCTCTGATTCGTTGTATTAAGGAAATTTTAACCCGCAACTATGTTAACAACCCTACCAAGAGATACTTCTAACTGAATCTTCATTAACCGAAGCAATACTAACATGTCCCGCTTGTGTCACACCATAGAGTGTAATTGTGCCTTGTCTGTAGATGATGACGAAGATGACTTCCTACTCAGTTCATCAACCACCATATTCACCTTATCTTGATGGTACTGTATCATGCAATCATAGTCTTTGATCATCTCTATCCATCTCCTTCACCTCATGTTCAACTCATGCTTTGAGAAGATATACTGAAGGTTCTTGTGGTTTGTGAAGATCTGTCACTTTTCCCCATATAAATAGCACCTCTAAATCTTTAGGGAATGAAACATAGATGCTAGTTCCATGCCATGCCTTGGGTAGTTCTCCTTATGTTTCTTGAGATGTTGTAACACAAAAGAAATCATGTTCTTGTACTACATCAACACACATACCAAGCCATTCTTCAAAGCATCACTGAAGACGATGTCGGATTTCCCTTGCTCTAGCAACACTAACATTGGAACACTGGTCAACTTCTCCTTCAAAAACTAAAAAGAACACTAACACTTGTCATCCCAGACAAAAGGAACACCTTTCCCAGTCAACTTGGTCAGGGGTAATGCTATTGCACTAAAATTATTGACGAATCTCCTATAGTAACCTACCAAACCTAGGATGCTTCAGACTTCGATCGGTGTCTTGGGTTGCTCCCACTCTAGTACTGACTCCACCTTCTTAGAATCTACACAAACACCCATAGCAGATATGGCACGCCCCAAAAAGGACACCTCGGTCAACCAAAACTCACACTTGTTGAACTTGGCATATAGTTAGTGATGCCTTAACAACTCTAACACTTGGCAAAGATGTGGTTCATGCTACTGACTATCCCTGGAGTATATCAAGATATCATCTATGAACTTAACTACAAATAGGTCCACGTACAATCTAAACACTCTATTCATCAGATCTATAAAAGTTGTTGGCACATTGGTTAGCCCAAATGACATAACCACGAACTCATAATGATCATACCTAGTCCTAAAAGCAGTCTTAGGTATGTCATCCACCTTGATCCTCAGAAGGTATCCTGACCTCAAATGTATCTTAAAGAACATTGTTGACCTGAGAGTTATACATTGCCCATATTTTGATAATGATTTAACCATTCCATTCCTATGTATCTAATATATTTGTTCAAGATTGATTCCAGGCCTTACATACATGAAAAGGATCAAATTACACAAGCCCTAGCTTGTTCAAGTTCAAGTCAAATGCAATGTAAATGTGCAATTTGGGAAATCACTTCAAATGACCTTATATGGTTTTTGTAATCACTTGTATTGATGATATGACTTGTAACTAAGATGAGAAAAAATCAGGGACGCTTAATTCCATGATTTAATCACTCAAATGTCAATATAGAAAATTTGCACAGGTTGTTCATTGGTCGAGTTGGAAACTCGACCGATCTTGTGATGAATTTTCTGAAGATGACCCATCGGTCGAGTTGTACACTCACAGAACTCGACCGATCGACTCACTGAGCAAACCTGGGTTTTTATAGTTTAGGTCAGGTTGACGATTGAAGGCTGAGAGCTTTTTTAAAGAGCCTATTGGTAGAGTTTTTGAGTCCATAGAACTCGATCGATGGCCAGACTGGAGAAAATTTAAGATGGGTTTGGCTGATTATTCTCCCTCTCAACTAGAGAAAAGTCGATCGATCCGACCTCCAGCTCCCCTAAGCTCTCTACCCTAGCCCTAATCTTCCTCTCCCTCACCCTAGCTTGACCTAGCTTGACCTCCCTTGACCTTTCCCCTTGCTAACCTAGGTCGGTGGATAAGTTTTGGTGGTGAGTCTTTAGCTTTTTCTCTCTCCTTCTTCTCTTTTTTGTCTCTATGGCATCCAATAGAAGGAAGAGGGCCTCCCCAACTAATGCACCTTCATCTTTGTCCAAATCCCACTTGACTTCGTTTGATGGCACTTTCTTTGTCTCAAATGAGGTTCTAAATAGGTATAAGGAGCTCCTTCCTCATATTCCTTTGCCTTTTTGTGCCCTATTTGAGCCTAAACCACAAAGATAAGAGGTCATAGATCAAGTAGCAGAGTTGCTTTATGATCACCATCTTTCTAACTTGGGTGTTAAACGTGTGTGCTACAACAATTCCATCACTAGCATGAAAGAGATTTATGAATTCTACGTTAACTTGTGTTGAAATTACGACACCCTCATACTCCCGCCTGATACTCAAGTAGTCCTCACATCCATGATAGTCGGGAAGAGATTTCAAGTCTCTAAGGATACCCTGAACATCATCTTTTTAGGTACTGAAGTGACTGACGCCTGCGTAAGGACTACCCAGAATACTTTGACTTAGTTGATCTTGAGGCCTTATACAAGCAATATGATCTTACTCTCCCTTATATTCATAAGTTATTGAAGAAGCCTCAATTCCCATATAGGAATAAGTGCACACCCTTCCCTCCTCTGCCTTGGACCTCAAGAGATGCATCCTCATCCTAGTTGTTAATTGCAATATTCACCCGACGAAGAATCAAATTGAGATTGCAGAAAACATTGTGGTGATCATGTGTTGTCTCTTAAAGAACATCAGAGTCAAGTGGTTAAGATATTTTCTCCATCATATGACCTACTTTGACTCAAGAAAGAACACCTGTGGCACCCACCCACCCTACCCAGCCCTGATATGTGGTCTTTTCCAGCTTGCCACTGGAAAATCTCTTTTCCACAATCTTCATTACAAACCTACCCGGATAGGAGTTTGCATCAGTGAGACCACTCTTTAGAAGTATGTGTCCATCCTATCCTCTACCACACCTGGTGCCTCTACCTCTACCTCTACCTGAGCACCTCCACCACCTCAGCCTTCTTGACCTTCATGTGCCTTGTTCCATGTGTCCAATGAAACCCTTATGGGCTACATGATACATCAACAGGCATACAACCTTCAGGTTCAGGAGCGCCTGCATCAGGACCTATGTTCCATCATGTCCAACATGAACATGTCTTGTTCACACCCCTTCCCTACCCACCAACCCTTCCTAGGAGGTGACTATGCATCCTATGCATATGATCACTTTTACCCTGCCCCTCCACCTGCATCTTCTGTTGATGCACCCTCTACTGCTGGTGGATCTACCCTTGGTGTGTTGCCTCTGCCAGCTGGCCCCTTGGTCACTCTGCTTGCTAGCCTTGGTAGTTCTACTCCTTCCTTCCCACAGGGCAATGAGCTCCATGCTCTTGGTATGTCTTGGGATGAGCAGAATGTACATTGGCCCGGTCGTGGTTTTGGTCCCTCTATTGATGAAGAGATGTCGGGTCAGGATGAGGAGGAGGCTGCTGCTACTGATGAGGAGGTTGATGAGGAGGATGGTGATGCTTCTGATGTTGATGGTTCTGATGGCTTTGCTTGTGACTCTAGTGATGAAGGCAATGTTGCTGCACCTTCTGACGGAGATGATGACTACAATCCTGATGATGATGACATTGTGGATGATGTTGATATAGTTGACCTAGATGTTTAGTTGTTCTTAGTTTTTAGTCTAGTTGATGATCATATATATCTTTCTAGGGTATTTTGTATTAAAAACATCTGGGTGCATGTTTTGAGCTATACTATTTTATCATCTAGTTTTCATCATCTTGGCTTGTAGTTGTTTTATGAGAACTTGCTTTCTGGGTTGTAATCTTAATCCTTTGTTCACTTACTCTTTGATTTACTATATCTCATGAGTTGGTGCCATGTTTTACCATATTTTGATTATGACTTAGACTGTTTGTTTCTCTCATCTCTTTTTGGTGTATGTTTTGAGTTTGCATGTTATGGATGTATGCTTTGGTTGTGCTTAGAGAAGACCTATTTCTATGCTCCTCTAACCCCTTCCTTTTTTATAATGCCAAAAGGGGGAGAGAATTTCAATGTTTTGCAGCTCAACCATATTATTTTTATTGCCTATGTGATCCTTTTCTTATTCATTATATGCTTTATCATGTGACTTGCTAAAGGACCATATAGTATGTATGTGTTATATTGCTTTGTGTAGATAGACTAACTATGCAGGTTAGAGTAAGCATAGATTGAGGGGGAGAAATTCACATTATTCAAATCATGAATCCCCTTGCAATTCACAAGGCAAAGGTATAACTTCAATATCCTTTTCAATATGATTGATGAATGGTTTGTCATTGTCAAAAAGGGGGAGAATGTTAACCTGAGAGTTATACATTGTACATATTTTGATAATGACTTAAACATTCCATTCCTATGTATCTAATATGTTTGTTCAGGATTGATTTCAGGCCTTAGGTACATGAAAAGGATCAAATTACACAAGCCCTAGCTTGTTCAAGTTCAAGTCAAATGCAATGCAAGTGTGTAATTTTGGAAATCACTTCAAATAACCTAGATGATTTTTGTAATCACTTGTATTGATGATATGACTTGTAACTAAGATGAGAAAAAATTCGGGACACTTAATTCCATGGTTTAATCACTCAAAACTCAATTTAGAAAAAATTTCACAGGGTGTTCATCGCTCGAGTTGGAAACTCAACCGATCCTATGATGGATTTTCTGAAGATGACCCATCGGTCGGGTTGTACACTCACAGAACTCGGCCGACTGACTCACTGATCAAACCTAATTTTAGCTCATCGGTCGAGTTTCCTAGAACAAACTCGACTGATAGTTTGAAAATTGGCTTTGTCATTTAGTGGATCGGTCGAGTTACCTTTATTGAAACTCGACCGAATGTACTGTATGAAAAACTCAGAAAAAATAATTATCATCGTTGGTGAGTTGTTTTGGGTGAAAATAAATCTGTTGCATCTTGGAAAATGACTATATTTCGACCCTAAGTGATCCCACACTCAAGGGAACACCCCCAGCTATAAATAGGACCCCTTGGAGTTCATTCCAAGTTTTCTCATTCATGCTATTCTAAGTCCTTACTATGGTTGAGTGTGTTGCAACTCCTTGAGCCCCTTTATCTCTCTAGTTTACACTTCATTTCGTGATTATGAGTGAGATATGCCAGTTGTAAGAGATCTACTTCTTTGTTCTTATAAAGCTCTCATCCATTCCATCTTCCCTACCCCTTTTCTCCATGAAGCAAAGGTGAAGAACGCTACTCTGAATGAAGGTGGAGATGTTGATGTTCTTCTTCAAGGTTGAAGAAGAGGTGAAGGCGAAGGAAAAGGCTGAAGATCCAAGAACAGTAGAAAAGTCCTTGAAGGCGGAAGACTTGTGTAAGAGTGGGTAAGGCCTTGGAGAAGGCTGAAAACTCTTGGAAAAGTGGGTAAGTCCTTGGTAAGGTGGAAGACTCTTGGTGCTTGGATGGGTAAGTCCTTTGGTGGTCTTGTGTTGTAACTCTTGTTGGTGAATATATAGAGAAAAGCACTTGCAAAGTCCTAGAGGCTGACCTCTCTAGGTAGTGGACTGACTCTCTCCTAGTTTGGAGAGTGGAACCACTCTACATGACCTTGTCAAGTGCTTTCTATCAATTCATCTCATCCTTGCTATGCTTTTTAGTTAGGACTTCAAATTGCACTTAAACTATTGGTTTTAAATTTGATATAATTGAAGGCCATGTCTTGTGAGAATTTTTGAAGATCTATTCACCCCCCCTAGAGCCCTAGATTTAACAAACATTATAGTGCCTCTCAATTGATCAAACAAATCATCAATCCTCAACATTGAAAACTTGTTCTTCATAGTGTCCTTGTTCAACTATTAGTAGTCTTTGCAAAGCCTCATAGAACCATCTTTCTTCTTTATAACAACATAGGATCACCTTAAGAGGAAGTGTTCACTCTGATGAAACCCTTCTCCAATAACTCATGTAACTATTTCTTCAACTCCTGCATCTCTGCTAGTGCCTTCCGGTAAGGTTACTGTGCTATATGTTGCATTCCAGGAACAAGATTGATCTCAAATCAAGTTCTCTAGGAGGTGGAACACTAGGAAACTCTTATGGAAAGACATCCTCAAGCTCTTGTACTACTGGTACCTCATGTATGGTAGGACCTCTCACCTTGGTATCCACAACACGTGCCAGAAAGGCATCACACCCTTGTCTCATCAGCTTCTTTGCTAACACAACTGACACCAAACATGTAGGAAGAATCTTTTTATCTCCTTGGAAAGCCCAAGAGACATCCCCATCCCAGAATGTCACCACCTTGGAATTATATTCCAAAACAACCTTGTACTTATCCAAGGTACCCATCCCTAGGATTGCATCAAAACCATGTATGTCAAGTGGCATAAGGTCCACTTGAATGTTGCGTCCTGAGAGAGAAAAAATGCAAGATGGAGACACCTCCATCAACTCATGGGAACTAACTAAAGGGGTTTCTAGCAAGAGACTATCAGATCTACTACAAGAAATTAGATAATAACTACTTATCACCTCTCTAGTGATAAAAGAGTGTATCACACCTGAGTCAACCAAAATAGAAACAAAAGAAGAAGCAGATTAACTCACAATAAAAAAGTTCCATTTGACCTATCATGACCCATGGATTGACCACCCCCTTCAGATGACTCATAGCATAGAATTTAAGGTATCACCTGTTGTCATCCTCGCCCTCTGCCAGTGGTCTAGATGACCCATCATGTGATGCCTGACCACATCCTCTACCTCCATCACTATTTTACTACTTCTACTGTAAACGATGTTGACTCTACCTTGGATACTGTGTCACTTCCTCATCCTTCTTGGGGAAAGACCACCTCACATGACCCACTTATCCAAACTTGAAACATGTTTGGGTATCTTACTATGGCCTAGAAGACCCTATCACTAACATTGACACTGCACTATGTGCTCCTACTAGAAGTAAGTTGTGACCTCTACCCTTACTCAGATACCATTGTGACGGTGTTCCTGATCTTGGCTCAGAAAAAGTCAATCTTTGTCGTGATTGAGGCGATGAGAACCTCAATTTCTTGAAGCCACCAAATGAATGTCCTTGAAACTAAGTTGGCCTCTTCTTAGCCTTGGCTTCATGCTTCTTGAGAGAAAAAATATCAATCCACCTCATGAACTCCACAAAGGTAGAGAACATCTCCCTATTCTCTAAAGCAGATGGCGTCGTAGACAACTTTGAAGTCAAACCCTTCTCAAACCTATGAATCCTCTCCTTATCTGTCATTGTCATATGAGGACAAAAGCTCCATAAATCTTTCCTCATACTCACTGATGGATATAGAACCTTGGCACAACCTCTCAAACTGAGATGTCTTCTTGTCTAGGTATGTCTTAGGGAAATAGAGGCTAACAAACTCCCACCAACTCTTCCCAACTCACGATGACTCTTGGTCTCTTCTCTTATTCTATGGGCCACCAATGGCCGATGTTGACCTTCAATAGGTAAACATCATGCTTCACCTAATCCTCTTCTGGGATGTTTAGGATCTTAAATGCCTTCTCCTATTTGATTAGCCACATGTTGGCATCTGCCATGTCTTCCATACCTACATACTCAGTAGTTTCAACACACTTCAAACTCTCAAACATCTTCCCAGAACCCTGAGATTCCACATTAGGGATGGCTACCCTTGGTTGAATTATGGGTGCCCTCTCCACTAAGTGCATAATCATCTCCATGAGGCATCCAAACATGGATCAAAAAGCTAGATTTTCCATTGTTTTAGGGTCAAACGGAGGCACCGTGAGCTGTTCTGGCCCCATCACAGACACTCTACCATCAGGTGTCAGCCTCCTACTGCCACCTCTTGGCATGACATAGATACTTTTGCATGCTCTCCACATTATCCAGACATATCTACATAAGCATTAGCTATGATCAAATATGTTGGGTTACGTAAGAACAAACACAAAACCTAAGTCTTGTGTCCCTGTAGACTCAGCGAATCTAAAGATCTTATACCAACCCTTGTGAACACCTGTCATGGTAAATGAGATTACTCAAAATGAAACATGTTATCGGTTGCTAATTAAACTCATAGTAGGAAAATGAGATAATTAAAACCAAACTAAACATCACCAATATGTTTTTAGGAACATTTACATATAAGTCCAACAACTTACATAACAACACATACCATACCAGGTATGTACATATCTGTCCAGTGGCCTCAACCACAACCTGCATACAAAAGAGATGTTCCACATATATACATGCCATATACAACCTCAGCATACTAATAAAAACTCAGTTTGATATACATATCTTCTACAAAGCATTCCATGCCTGAACCTTAGAGTACAAAGATGAATCTAGGACACTCCAACTACTAGCCAACCTTCTGATCCTACTTCTCTCCAAGCTACTCTATCTCAACACCATGAGCCTGACGACATCACTGATGATCACCTAAAAAGATGTGGTCACCCACGAGGTGAGACCCGTGTCTCAGTAAGAGATATAACTCTCAACAACAATTATTGATTATAGTATGTTATTTATTAAACAATTTAAATAGATTAAGAAGATAGGGCAGACAATATTATAGTAAATAAGACTAGCATGATATCTAGAAGAATAGATAAAACTATCATCTTTTAAATAGTTGATTTCTCTTACCAAATTATATAACAAATAAACATGATATGAAATAAGGCAAGGATTAACAACCAATGTGAATCATGTTTAACCCTAAATAAATTGTTAGAGAATAGTGTATTAGATAGACCCACCATAAGAGTGTACATGGAAACCATAATTGATAGTAAGAATCAACTTTTATAATGTTGGTGGTGATTGTGGTTCTTAGACTTGAAGTCACTACACTCATAACATGTCACTCAGTGTACTTTGACATCATCCACCGTAACCTTGAATAAGGACTGCCATTAAGGTGATGATTGGATGCAATGTGACACATGGGCATGATTGTGAGTGATGTGATTGGGATTTGTCCCTCTTATATGAGTATGATATCTCAGTCACTTGATTAGTGAGACTGAGAAATGCATGGACATGCACATGTGACTCAGTATGTGATATTGAGCTTACATATATCTCAGACAATCTGGTCTGGTTCAAGGAACATAGATTGAATGTTGAAGAGGATGACTATCCATGCCTTGAGTTCAATCTGGGTATCAGTGACAAAGGAACTATATAAACACTATAACACCAAACTTAGATTGTGGGTTGAAGTTGTTCTCCAACTTCCCATTTACTTGGGTAGCAATGATGTGTTTCTAGATATCGCTCTTCTCTTATGATGTCACAAACTAGTTGTGGACATTCACTGCCAATGTAAATTGGAACCTATAGGTGATAACACCCAAATTTAGGCATTCATGCAAGCATTTATTCATGGTTATGTGCTGATTGTAGCCTTAATATGCCCAAAATAACTCTAGATTCTTATCTTTTAGTAATTTATATCTTTTCATAGATAGTGTTGCTCAACTAGCCAATATTGGGACAAGGAGGCACCGAAACTTGATAAGATATTTACTCTCCAAGATTTCTCCCCATTGTTATGATTGGGCGCAACTCGGCATGGTCTGGCCAATTTCATCACGTGATTTTTACAACAACTAGTCTTCCAAACTGTAGCAACCACTATGACCTTTAAACTGTAGAGATCACTACAACCACAACCACAACAACCATCAAGACTGCAGCGACTGCTACACTTAGCACGGCCGGGTTGAGCCCAATACGGTTAGGCTGAGAACCAAGCTCAGTGACCACTACACCTGTCTCGACCGCTACAAGCTCTTTGCCTATGACATCTATCTCGACCGAGACATTTGTCTCGAGCGTGACATATGTCTTTCCTGCTACATCTATCTTGCCTTCTACACCTATCTTGACCGCAACATCCATAGCAACCATTACACCTATTTCAACCACTGCACTTGGCACGGATGGGCCGAGCCCGACATGGTTAGGTCGAGAACCAAGGGTAGCGACCATTGACGGTGTAGAGACCACTTATTACATACACTCTATCTTCACCTATAAATACCCAACCCTCGCTACCTAGAGAGGGGTTCCACATATTTTTGGTTCTCAGAGTCCCATGGGAGAGTTCTATGGTTTGAAAAAGGCTAAAGTGCTCATCCTACATCCATCCCTTCGATTAGCTTCCCTCTACCATCATTTTCCACCACCATTCACCAATTTCCGACCATTCCCAACCATCTTCCACCTCCATACACCCACCAAGCTACTGTTTAGGGTGGAATCGAAGAGAAAGGAGGCCAAGGACTTTAGAAGACCAAGGAGGATGACCCAAAGATGAGATCCAGCCCATATAGAGGCTAAGGAGCAAGATCCACCTCTCCTCTACAGGCTAGATCTCTTCTTCATCATCTTTCTTGTACTATTCTCTTTAGTTTTTGTACAAATGATGTTATTCCATCTTTGTTCGATGCCAACTATGCTTGTTCATGGCTACTTGAGCTACTTCTTGTCTATGTATCCTATTTTGGGTATGTTTATGTACTTTTACCTTAAGCAAGTAATTTTATTTCAGATCTAGTACCTTTCTTGTTCTATCTTCTCTTTCTGGTCATGATTGCTAGTTTGGTTGATCTCTTTCTTGCTAGAACTTCTATTTCTATCTAGATCGAAAGATTAATAGTAGAAATGGATAAGAGAATGTGGTTTGGATTGTAATATGAAAAGAGAATGGTTCAAGGAGATCTGTGTAGAACTAGAGACATGGGCACGACCGGGCCCAGTCTGAGATGGTCGGGCCCACTACCAGGCCCTACCCAGATCACATATGTTCCTAGCATCTCAGAATATTCTAGACCCGAGAGAGTATCTGTAATATTCTAGGGTTTTGATTTGTCGTCCTTGAGAGACTTCATATCATTGATGGGCTATAGTCATGTTGCACAAAAGCAAGTGGGATGACCCCCCACAGGTACAGATACCACAATATGTGTTATGTTTGAATGTAGGTTGCTTGTTGAGGTGTTCGAGGGTTATTTATGCCTGAGAACAAGTGCATAGACTGCCCAACTTGTGGTTATATAGCCAAGAATCCCTTCTCTTTTGATTAGTAGAATTTGACAGAATCTGTTTTGTTTTCTTTACTTTGTTTTGTTTGATTTTGTGACATTTTGCTAGACTAGATCTAGTTCCAAACTCTTATCAACTATTGGTTTGTATTAATAGACTTAAGAGTGATATATTTAGTGTCTTAAACATCCCCACATCCCTATGTTCAACCCCATATATCTACTTCAACCCTGTATTAAAGTTGCGGGGGCACTTGAAGGTTAAGGTTTCGGGTTATAAATTTGAAGTCCAATTTACCGTTGGGATCGTGCATGTACTTTTCATATGCGCACCCAGGGCTGATCAACTTTTGGTGGTCATTGGAGGGTATGTGTTTTTTTATGTTTACATGCCCAAAGATTTCGTTTGGTCATCCATAAGCTTGTACATATATGCATAGTTCTTCTTTTGATTTGCACATAGATGTTCATATATACTGAATAGCATTTCTTAATGCATTATTTGCTTTCTTCTTTTTCTTTTGATCATATTGGACTCATTAACATCTTATGGTTCATGAAATCACATGCACAATTAAAATATTGCAAAGGGAATCCATTCAATACATATAATTCATACAATTCCCATATTCATACATTTATTGGGGAAATTGCATTTTCAGCCATATGAACCCAAAAATTGGGGTTGTAATAGATAGATTCGATAGAGAAAGATCAGATCTTAACAATGCATATTATGAATTGATCATTTGTGCTTCATGACTATTATAATCCATAACGATGAGACCTCGGACTTGTGGACCAAAGACCCTGTATAGAAACTTGTTGGAAGATTGAACTATGGCCTGTAGAATGACAAGACCTCGGGTTTGTGGATAGCTTGATCCATGAGACCTGCCTATGATAGGAATATATCGACATGATCCTAATCTAAAATTTATTTAAAAATGAATTAAAATTGGATAAGAGAACTATGAAGGCTTGTGGTTGTGAAACCCAACCTTCAAGCAATCTCATCAATTGAACTAAAACACAATCTTAATTATTTTTCATTTTCTACAAGTTTACCTTCTTGTTTAGTTTTAATCTCTTGATAATTTATTTTAATTCTACAATTTTACTTTCTTGTTATAACTCTCTTCTCAAACTAGAATTTAAAAATCGTTCAATGCAAATGGTTTTAATCAACTCCTAGAAATGTCGTTCCTTGGGACTGATACCTACTATACTAAAATCAAAACTCATCATTATCTTCTTGATGCTTGTGTGAAAAGTAGTAATTATGATTCAAGGATCCTTAGAGTAGAGGCAAGTTCGTGAATAACATGACTTGGAGTCTTGATCAAACTCTGGCTCTTTCCAACGATTCTATATCCTGGATTTATCATTCACATCATCGATCAAGAGAATAATGTTTTAAACTATGAACAAGAGTGCATAAGCTTAAATTGATCGCCAGACTTAAGGAAAGAGTCAAAGAGCTAGTCATGTAAGAGATCTGGAAGTTTTAAGATGAAAATTCTGCATTTAGGCATGAAAACGAGCATTTTTCTATAAGATTCACATCAACCGTAATTTCCAAGGTTACAAATTACAGAACAAATTTCTACAAAATTTTCAAAATTTATACTAAATGCAGGGAGTAAACATGTATATGTGAAAAATGAAGAGATAGAAGGGTGAATACCCCTACTGCCCCAAGCTTAAAACTTTGCTTGTCCTTGAGCAAGACCTAAACTTGGGAGTAGTACGGAAGGAATGCATGGATGTAAGGGTAAGAATCTTAATAAAGTCCTAAAATGATGAATGTATGCAAGGATATATTTAAGAAGTTATAGGAAATAAACTATATAAGAAGGAACATGAAAAAAGGAATTTATTTTAACAAGAAGAAAAAAGAAAGGAGTAAGAGAAAGGGGGTGCATGCCCCATGATACCAACACTGGGATCCCAAGTCCTAAGTTTTGGGACCAGTGTCACATGTGTCTTACCTATTAGATTTGACCTACTAAACCATCCTAAGCTCCTTGGTATGTCATATGTATTCCTTATTCCTCTATGTTGGACATGCATATGTTTCCGTCAAACATATATCTCAGCTCAACGGGGGTTTCCTTTTGCTCTAATACATGAGGGGTGTCATACTCAAATACTATGAACTCAATCGGCCTCGTGAACATCATGTGCACAGGTTACTACTACTTCCCCTCTTAGATCTAGGAACCCCAGGTTCACCTCTTATGCATCAGTTGTCTTAATGCATGCTCAGTTGTTCAACCATGAACTGAACCTATACCAGGTAGAGCATAAACATCCTGACACTTCCACGTGAACACCTTTTAGAGTCATACACTAGGAAAATCAACAGGGTGCAAGGCCTCACAACTTGTTGTCATACCTCTTCAGGGTCTATGGAACTCTCCTTCCTACACCTAAAAGGTAGGCACTTTCACAAAGCCTCTTTCTCTCTTCTAGGGTTTGGTTCCTCTAAGGCATACAAGGTATGATAAGCCTCCAAGGATCATGCATGGGGCAACCAAATACATCCACCCAGTGTCATATATTCCATGTCATATAATAACCAACTTCTCATGATTCCTCATGTCTTGGAGTTAAGGTCACAACCTTCTCCATCGGGTCTGGTTCTTTCTCTCTAGAGCTAACCTTACCATTGGAGGTTCTCTCTTAGATATGGATCAAGCTCTTAAGGATACACGTATATCCCTACTTGGGTGAAACGTACTATCAAAACTTATGTTCGACCAAAATCATCCAAAGCTTTGCATGCCCATCTCATGAACATTAGGCATAACCCTTCTGGCCTAGGGTCTCAGCGTTACTGTCACTATCTTCTCTGTATGTACATGCCTCTTCCTATCCATATATTCCCATTAGGGTTCCTATATGGTCATCATCAACCTTCTCAATGAGGGAACGATCCCTCACCCGCAACAGGCACGACCACCCAAGGTCGGGTCACCAAAAGACACCAGGGTCAAACAACCACACATGGTTAACGTTTCTCATGGATACTCAAAGCCTCTATAAACAACATGCATGTCTAACCCACACACATGCATGCATGGTCAGCTATGATATCCAACTCATCGTGTCTTCTCTTTCTCTATCCATCACTTAGGGTTTGAATTAGCATTGTCCTTAGAGGATGTGTCATGTCTCTTCCTCTTCCTTGAGGCTTCTTCCTCCAAGGCTAACTCTCTCTCCTTATCCTCCTACAAGAAGGTCTAACCTCAGAACTCTCCTGAGGGAACGACAACACATGTCATGCCACCTTAAGCATGTCACTAATCCTTAGTTTGCGCTTAATCTATTAAAACTTATTTCCATGACATCTTGTCTACATGTTTTTCATTATTTGGTGGAGGATTCCTTAATCCTTATTAATCTTATCCCCAAACACAAGAGGGGGTGGAGAGAAAGAAACCCTAATCTCTTAAAGTTATCCAATGAACGGGGTAGAGAAGGGACGAAGAAAGATGAGAGAAGACCTAGAGGTGTCTTATTTCGATTCAGATCCTCTGATTTCGGCCAGGCAGTCACACAATATCCGGGAGTCCTCATAGACCGACTAGCGGGGCGGAGGAAAATCTTGCCAGCCCCCAGATTGTGATCCTTTTCTAGACACCTACATCATTGGAAAATCCTCTAATAACTCCCTTGGGTTCTATAGAGTTTGTAAAATTTAATAATTATTAGAGATTAAATGGAAAACCTTGCTATAATACCAAATGTAACGACCTTGCTTCCCGATAACCCCCAATTAAGGGAGACCAAGAAGTCATAGGCATTATCTCAAAATAGGATCAGTGGTTTTTACAAATAATCAAAAATAATTAATAAATTCTACTAAAGACTAAATTGTAAACTGGAATAAAAAAATTTCTTTTAACATACCTTCAAAATTAGGTAACTGGGACTTCTACCCAAAGTAGGAATATATCTACCTAAATCCTACTTAGTATCTTAACTTTAATATTCACATACTTCACTATTTTTCCAACTTCACATATTACCTAAAACGTCAGCAAACAAAACGGCGGTAAGTATAATGAATTATACTGGTATGTGGGGGAATCAATAATCTTACAATTAATTATAACAACATATTGCAAGCAATTATGATTTAACAAAACAAACTTTATGTTTTAAACATGACTACTCAATCCTTACATACCCTAGCCTCTGTGTTATCCCTGGAGTGGACATGGATACTACCTCTCATATGGTAGATCTCAACTAACCTCCATGATCCTACCTTACAGGTAGATTAATACATAGGGTCGTGGATTCGTATGGTCCTACCCAAGGGTAGACCAACACATCGACTCGTGATAACCTGATGATCCTACCTCATGGGTAAACCATGTACTAGGGCATCTATCTCATCATCATTAGAGCTACAGAGGAGGATCAGGATCTGAGCTAGTCATGCACATATAATTATGGTAATAGTCATAGTCACTTTATAGTTGCATGAAACAAAAGTCAATCAAGAAATTATTTCCAAGCAACTGTTAAAACCTCAAAAATCACCGGGAAACTAAAATGATTTAACCATAAGCGTAACCACATACCTGTTCTTGAGCAATATAATCCAAATTCAACAAGATATCCAAGCAAGCACCTTAATGCAAACAACCCTTAATTCCTGAAATAGGTATACCACCTAGTTGTTACCATGACATTCAAACAACTCTTTATTGACTTGGGACACCTTTCTAAGGTTTCTAAGTCTCATTAGTATTCTTTAGGGTTTCTTAGATCAATTTTTCAAACTTTATCCTTTTTAGGTCAACAAACCCTAAAACAACTTTTCTACTCATAAAAGCACTAATTACTCAAACTATCCACATTACGGATCTTTTATACTCAAATTGGTTTTGTATCAATGTATCTCTATCTTATTCTTGGATTTGCACAATTAAAACCATCAAAAGTCATCATCACCTAAATTAGGGTTTCTGAGCACATTAATGCATATATAATACATGGAACCCCAAATTGAGCCAATTATGTATAAAGATCATTCTTTTATATCTAAATCATCCCTTTGTTAACAACAAGTTAATTTCCACTTTAAACATTCATATAACCCTTCCCAAATCATTAACCATCAAAATCTTAGGTTTTTCATTAATAACAATATTAAAGGTGACAACTTTAAGCACTTTTCAAATTGAAAGCAGAATAAAGTTTCAAATATAATTTTTTTGTGTCCTTCTCATTCTGAGGATCAATTTTCATATAGTACTTGTCTCAATCCGAGTTTCCTAGAATTAGTTAGGATTTATGAAAAATAATCTTACCTTGGCCAATAACCGGGCGCCACATGTCTTTTTTAATTCTTTTCTTGCTATTCCCCTTTTTTCCTTTGGCTAGCGGATCCTGTCCAGGGATCCGGCTCCTGCCTAACCCAGTTGACCTATTCTCAGCATCTTCATCTCCGTGCAGACATCACGCTTGCAGGCTCATCCTGCTACTGTCGTCGGGGTGGTTCCCGGCGAGCAAAGCCTACCCCGGTCTCCCTCTCCTCTCTGGATGCCGACCTCAGCCCCGAGTTGTGTTATATGGGAAGGGTTATATGGATGTTTAAAGTGGAAATTAACTTGTTGTTAATAAAGGGATGATTTAGATATAAAAGAATGATCTTTATACATAATTGGCTCCATTTGGGGTTCCATGTATATAAAAATGCACTAATGTGCTCAGAAACCCTAATTTAGGTGATGATGACTTTTGATGGTTTTAATTGTGCAAATTCAAGAATAAGATAGAGATACGTTGATACAAAACCAATTTGATTATAAAAGATCCGTTATGTGGATAGTTCGAGTAATTAGTGCTTTTATGAGTAGAAAAGTTGTTTTAGGGTTTGTTGACCTAAAAAGGATAAAGTTTGAGAAATTTATCTAAGAAACCCTAATGAATACTAATGAGACTTAGAAACCTTAGAAAGGTGTCCCAAGTCAATAAAGAGTTGTTTGAATGTCATGGTAACAACTAGGTGGTATACTTGTTTCAGGAATTAAAGGTTGTTTGCATTAAGGTGCTTTCTTGGATATCTTGTTGAATTTGGATTCTATTGCTTAAGAACAGGTATGTGGTTACGCTTATGGTTAAATCGCTTTAGTTTCCTGGTGATTTCTGAGGTTTTAATAGTTTCTTGGAAATAATTGCTTGATTGACTTTTATTTCATGCAACTATAAAGTGACTATGACTATCACCATAATTATATGTGCATGACTAGCTCAAATCTTGATCCTCCTCTGTAGCTCTAATGATGATGAGATAGATGACCTAGTACATGGTCTACCCGTGAGGTTGGATCATCAGGTTATCATGAGTCGATGTGTTGGTATACCCTTGGGTAGGACCATACAACTCCATGACCCTATGTATTAATCTACCTATAAGGTAGGATCATGGAGGTTACTTGAGATCTACCATATGAGAGGTAGTATCCATGTCAACTGCAAGGATAACACAGAGGCTAGGGTATGTAAGGATTGAGTAGTCATGTTTAAAATGTAAAGTTTGTTTTGTTAAATCATAATTGCTTGCAATATGTTGTTATAATTAATTGCAAGATTATTGATTCCCCCACATACCGGTATAATTTGTTATACTGACCACCGTTTTGTTGGTCGGCGTTTTAGGTAATATGTGAAGTTGGACAAATAGTAAAGTTTGTGAAGATTAAAGTTAAGATACTATAAATAATTGCCGGCATTTTATTTCATGCAACTATAAAGTGACTATGACTATCACCATATGTGCATGACTAGCTCAGATCCTGGTCCTCTTATGTAGCTCTAATGATGATGAGATAGATGACATAGTACATGGTCTACCCGCGAGGTAGGATCATCAGGTTATCATGAGTCGATGTGTTGGTCTACCCTTGGGTAGGACCATACGACTCCACGACCCTATGTATTGATCTACCTGTAAGGTAGGATCATGGGGTTAGTTGAGATCTAACACATGAGAGGTAGTATCCATGTCCACTGTAGGGACATCACAGAGGCTAGGGTATGTAAGGATTGAGTAGTCATGTTTAAAATGTAAAGTTTGTTTTGTTAAATCATAATTGCTTGCAATATGTTGTTATAATTAATTGCAAGATGATTGATTCCCTCACATACCAATATAACTCGTTATACTGACCATCATTTTGTTTGTCGGCATTTTAGGTAATATGTGAAGTTGGACAAATAGTAAAGTGGCACCTGTGAAGATTAAAGTTAAGATTCTAAAGGAGGATTTAGGTAGATAGAATCCTACTTCGGGTAGAAGTCCCAGTTACCTAATTTTGAAGGTATGTTAAAAGAATTTTTTTATTCCAGTTTATAGTTTAGACTTTAGTAGAATTAATTAATTATTTTTTATTATTTGCAAAACCACTGATCCTATTTTGGGATAACGCCTCTGACTTCTTGGTCTCCCTTAATTGGGGGATACCGGGAAGCGGGGTTGTTACACTATCTCTCTCGTCTTTTCTCTTCCTATGCATCACTCCTAACTACCAATGATTAATCTCTATGATTTGAGGTCGTGAGGTGATTGGGACCAAAACACAACTAAAAAATAGGACCTCTAGGGCTACGATGAGAAAGCCACAGGCATCTCCAGTCCCAAATGTTAACATAAAAATTACTCTTTTATCATTTTTATCATCGTCTTCACTAACAACAACCTCGATCGCCGCTATTTTTATCTGAGATGACTAGAAAGGTTGAAACATAAAAAAGGTTAAGACGGAGTGTTAATCCTTCCCCACTCATAATAGAATCACCAAATCCAATCTCTAAATTGTGCATACCTTTCTCAGTCACCTTTTGGATGGAGTCAAAATTGGGTTTTTATGTATTTTCCTACTGATTTAAATGCCTATCTTCATTTTTCACTTGTTTTACATATAAAATTCAGTGGCGACTCCAACTTTTATTGATTTATCATTTTCACCTTGCTATTTTGTTTTTTCTATGACGGTAGGTTCCATTTGATATTTTGGGTCAGGTACAACAGATTGGTGACTTTGTTGGGGAGTTGTCAAACAATCCAAGATGCATTTTCTTTATTCCTTATTTGATGTTTCACTGATCAATCAATGTTTCTATTTTTTCTTTTGTTCTGAGTGTTTTCTGCCAAAAATAGAAAATTTCCAAAAAAAATTGACCTATGGATCGGAGCAATCAGCCCATATAAAAAAATTCTAGAATTTTCTTTTACTAAAAAACCTATAGAACACTCTATTCTACCAAAAAAAAGAAAGTTTTTCTTTCTCACCAACTTTTGTTTTCCTAGATGTTCAAAAAAGGGGAAGAATACTCAGTTTCCACAATAAAAGAAAATAAGTTATTTTGTTTTCCTTTTCTTGCCACTTCGATTTATCTTTTTATTTTATGGACAGTACAACAACTGTCGCTTTTCTAAAAATCACCATTTTTAGGGTTAGCCTCTGTTTCCCTTCCACGATTGGCCACTTCTTCCCTTGTTGGGTTAGCCTTTACTTCCCTCCCTTTTTCCTTTTCTTTAGAATTTCCTTTTTTCACTTTTAAAAAAGAAAATATAATAAGGAAAGAGAGAAAAGGATGAGAGATGTCTTTAGGATAAGTAAGATCTTCTTTTCTTAATAATTGCATGATTGTTTTCTTATGTGCCTATCATTTATCTTTCAAGATTTATTATTGTGGGATTGCATCAGAAGATATTAAAATCTTACACATGCACAAGACACACCTACAAACCCATGTGTCATGGAACGGGTGCTGACACTCACTCTGGATCCTTGAAAGTGGCGTCGGGGTTCCAATAAAGGTATCGGTGTAGGGATAAACTAGACATCCAAAGGCCTTGAAAACATCCCCCCTATCCTAGCACTCGCGACTGATTACGACCACCGTAGTCATGAGGTGTATCGGGAGTAGTACCCATATCTATTGAACCTGGATTACCCCCACGATGAGCTCCATCACACCATAGAGAAGATAATGATCATCCCCTCCTGTACAAAAAATGCTTGATTGAGGATGTAATATACCTTAAACTCATGGAGTAAAAAGGGGACTTTACCTTTTACATATGCATCTTGTAGTTGCTTATTTTAAAACTTCTAAGATTGTTGTGTACTTTGCTAATTCTAAGATTGTTGCAAGATTTATGCTTTAAGATTGTAATTTTCAAGCCGGATTGTTTGCCATTTTTTAACTTCCTAATGTTTAAAACAATCTTATCAAAACAACAATCTCATGATCTCACATGGTCTCAAACAATTTCAAACTAATAACATTCAATGATATTAAAGGATCCCAAACAATCTCAAATGATCTCTCTCATTCAACAATCTTCATTGAACAACCTTTCATAAAAAAGACTCTTTTTTCCTATAAAAATTAGAATAACTTTCTAAAATAAATCAACAAATATTGTTTAGAAAAAAAGAAATAGAGAATATTCTTTAGATAAATTGAATTATTCTTTTTAAAGGAAATATCTTTTCATAAAACAAAAACAAAATTCTTTCTAAAAAAACTTTTTAAAACACAAAAAAGAATAGAAAAGTCTATTCAGAAGAAACTTTCTTCCAAAACAAAAATCTTTTCAAAACAATAAAAATAAATAAATAAAAAAGAAAGATCTTTTTAGAAAAAGAGAATATAACTTTTCCAAAAAGAACAATCCTTTCAAAAATAAAATGCTTTCAAAACTCAAAACATTTGAAAAATTCTTTCAAAAGTCAGCAAAGTTGAACATTGTTTATCAAAAAAAATAACATAGTTTGAAACATCTTTCAAAATCTCAACAAAGTTGAAAAATAAAATATATGTTCAAACTCAACAAAATTGGAAAAAAAATCAAAATGAATAAATTTGAACATTATTTCTTAAAATAAAAGTAAAAAAAAAGTTGAAACATCTTTCAAAACCTCAAAGGAGAGTTTTTAAAACTCAAACAAAAGAAAGGAAAAATCTTTTCAATCTTGGAGAACCTTTTCAAAAATCTTCCAACTTGATTCATGCCAAAAGGCTGCTCGATTGTGGTCTCTTCTCATGAGCCACCACCCATGCTTGAATACTTAGACATCCATTGTAAGGCTACTCAATCCTCAAATCTTGTATGTAATTGCCACAATTTAACTAAAACATCTACTAATACCCTGAGCATACCAACTCCATTTGATCTAAAGGGTTTTCCAACTTGACTGAGATGTCACCCAGTAGCATGTGTCCTACCCATCTTTTCCTACCCAAACCACGGTCCTAGACCAAGACCTTAAATTTGGCCATCACCTTCCTTCCATGCTCACATCTATATTGTCTTGGACCATGACCTAAATTTGGACCATCAGTGCACCTTCCCTTTCACATCTATGCGGTCCCAGACCAAGACCTTAAATTGGACCATCACCTTGATTCCATGTTCAAATCTATATGGGCGTGGATCATGACCTAAAATTGGACTATAAGTGCACCTTCACATTCACATATAGACGGTCTTGGACCATGACCTAAAAATAGTTCATTATCACATCATCTCGTGCTCGTATCCATACGGTCTCAGACCATGACCTAAATTGAACCAACATGCCCCCCTTACCTTATGAGTATTACTCTCATAATTTACCTTCAAGGAGAGAGAATATAAAATGCCTATATCCATCCACAGTCTCTGGCCCTGAGTGGGTCACCTTGTCCTGGATGCCCCTTTTTGCCTTGTGAGTATTTCTCTCATAAAACACCCCTAAGGAGAGAGGAAACTCACATGCATGTATCTAGCTACAATATCTGGCCTTAAGTGGGTCACCTTGTCCCTAGATACCCCTTTTTTGCCTTGTGAGTAGTTCTCTCATAAAACACCCCTGAGGAAAGAGGAATCTCGCATGCCTATATCCAGCCACAGTCTCTAGACTTGAGTGGGTCACCTTGTCCCTGGCTACCCCTTTTTTTCCTTGTGAGTGTTTCTCTCATAAAACATCCCTGAGGAAGAGGAATCTCATGCATGTATCCAGCCACAGTTTCGTACCCTAAGTGGGTCACCTTGTCGCTGGATAGCCATTTTTGCCTTGTGAGTATTTCTCTCATAAAACAAACCTGAGGAGAGAGGAATCTCGCAAACATGTATCCAGCCACAGTCTCCAACCTTGAGTGGGTTACCTTGTCCTTGGGTACCCCTTTTGTCTTGTGAGTATTTATCTATAAAACACCTTGAGGAGGAATGAATCTCACACACCTATATCCAGTCATAGTCTCTTGCCCTGAGTTGGTCACCTTGCCCCTAGATACCCATTTTGCCTTGTGAGTATTTCTCACATAAAACACCCCTAAGGAGAGAGGAATCTCACACACTTATATCCAACCACAGTCTCTATCCCTGAGTGGGTCACCTTTTCCCTCAATATCACTTTACCTTGTGAGTATTTCTCTCCTAAAACACATCTAAGGAGAGAAGAATCTCACACACCCATTCCTAGCCACAATTGCAAGTCCTAAGCGGGTCACCTTGTACATGGACACCACAACATTCACATGCTTCATCATGATGATCTTGGACTTACATCTAGACAAAATAGAAATATCCTTCTATATCACTCAATATAGGGGCTTGTTCCTCTCTTCATACCATTGGATCTGACAATTTGTTGATAGTTGAAAAAATCCCTTTCAATGCAAAGGGTGAGCTTCCATATTTTTGACATGATCTCTGTCCCCTTCTCCATGCAAGGGGCAGGTTAGCCTTGTCTATCACGGTTTATGGAACCCTCTTCAATGAAAGGGTAGTTCCTTTTTATTCTGATTCGACTATTGGGGCACATAAAACAAGAAAGCCATATGTGGGAGTCTCATTCCTAATGCAAGGGGCAGTTTGTTTACAACCATGTTTCTTCCCTTTTCAACTCCTTGATACACAAGGGGTGGATTCCCCATTGGTCTCACAAGCCTAGAAACCAATCGTTCTATCTTCAACACAGAGGAGGACATCACAAAAGTCTCATGTAGCAAATGCTTAGTGAAATTTTTGGAAAGAGTTGCTTGAGATGACAGAAATAGTCTAACACCACTGAGGTGATGAAGACACTAGTTGAAAACTCTCATGATAAATTGAAGATTGAGGTCGACACAAGATCCTATAAAACATTCATGATGGGTGGATGAAACACATGACATGGAGTAACTTGAGTTCATTGACAAGTAGATAGTCCATGTTAACATTGGTCAGCCAGAGCCAAAGAAACAGGTGTTCCCCTTTGTGGGCCATGCACAGCTATCACCACCATACAACCCATAGGGTGAACAACTATATCATCCCAGGGGACACCCGCAAAGGGTATACCCATGCAAGAATGTTACATTTGAGCATCTATAGTGGGACACAAATATGATACCACATGATAGTTAAGCAGATGATCAGACAGAAGAATCTAGCGACCAGTCAGAAGTCATTGTTTATCAAGGCAGAAAGCCAAAAGATACAAAGGGTCAAAAGACTACAACTCTAGCATAGAAGAGGAGATCTTATGCAGTTAATAACACAACATACCCTCCACCATCACCTTGGAATTATGCTCTAGTTACATGATTGTATAGGTATCTGCCTCATCCAAGTTTGGTCGCAGCATTGACAGCTACAGTCTGCTCAGAGATCCGACAAGTTGTTGGTCGCAGTGTGACAAAAATCATGCCAAAATTGGGATATCTAGATGTCAAGGTAGCTAAAATTGACACCTTCATATGTCACCACCAGTATATTACAAAGCAAGATTGTCAAATCCAGACAAAAGGATATACATTTCTAGAAGCGACTATTTCTCCCACAGTTTTCAAAGAGGAAATGTCAATGTAGAAACCAAATAGAAGGTTCACATGCTTAGGAGTCTCTCTCAGTAAGGAACCTCCACTGGTTAAGAATCTTATGAACTTTCTAGTCATAAAGGATCTTCATAATCCTATGCCAAATACCTACAATCCCAACACCAACTATGATTATCAACGCATCGTGAGACACAACAGATGCATGTATAGCCCTCAAGTACAACATTCAAGACCTAATCGATGTCGGTTTGGTCCAAGTGGATGCCCTCACAAAAGTCATTCCAAAGTGTGTCACCAAAGAGCCAGGTATAACCATGGAATTGATTAAATATCTACTCATGCCAGATCACCGTGGGAACACACCAACATATGTTGTCACAAAGTTGACTGAGCATCCACTTCAGCCGGAGCTCTGCCAAAGAGCAACAAGACGCACAGCTATCACGAACCCACAACATCAAGAGATCATGAGGGATCTATCTAACCATTTTTGCTTTAAAAATAAAATAACAAAGCATAATGAAAAGTGAAACAAAAACTTTTAATATGAAAAAATTCAAAATAAAAAAACTCATATTTAAAAATGAAAAAAATCATCAAAATCAAATTCAAAAATCCACTTATTCTGCTTAAGTGCATGGACGCCTCCCCCCGTGCACCCTGAAGTAGAAGGGCCAAATTAGAACCATGGGATTATGGATGGAAGGAGAACGACTATTATCTCAAGCTCTCAATGGTTTGCAAACCTAATCTCACCCACTCAATCAATAAAATCATTTAAAGCTAAAATTGCAGGATGACACCACATTTCAAAATCAACAAATGTCCTCTTCTACGTATTCTTAATATGAGCATCCCAGAGGTGGGTTGGAACATACCAACAAAGTGAGGACATCTTGAAAACAAACTTAGGGGACATTTCCTACATGAACATTAATATTTAAACATGATAGCAACCCTGCTCATGGGGCCTGACAAAGACAGGTGGTCTGAAGGATAAGGACATTTGGATCCCTTGCGGAATTTTCCACGTCTCCCCATATTCCATGATGATATAACCTTGGGACCACAAATGGGGATCCTTCACTAGGAAACTCCCATTAATCTACATAGTAAGTTCCCATCCTAAGGCCCTGAGTATCAATGTCCACAATGTCAAAGAATTAATTGAACATACATTCACTCTGAAGCCCAAAGGGCATCCAAACTTAGACATATGCTTGTGATGAATTGCTTATTAAGCATGACATATATGACCAGTGGAGTATAAACTCCCATTCTAAGGTTCTAAGCATCAATGCCCACAAACTTAAATACAAATGATTAAATGAAAAAAAACTATGTTCAAAGGACACCTGACAATGTAGATACATGCTTGTGACACTCTACATACACCAAGAAGTGTCGAGAATAGGTCTCATAGGGGTGTCTCTGACACCTGCCACCTTAACCCAACTGGGTAGAGAATTGTCACTTGAATGCTCACTACATGGCACAACTTGATTCCTATAAGAATAAAATCAAGAGCCAGTTGGGTACCAAATCCACTCTAATCGAACCTTCCCTAGTGGTAAATATGGCTATGATCATCCCAAGGGAAGAACCAACCAATTCGTGGAGGACATAGGACAAGATTAAACATTTTTGGGGTCTCAAATCACCTTAAACTATAGTACAAAAAAGTGGAAAGTAGGGTAAGTGGGTTAGTTGTCATTTGCCATCAAATAAGCTATAATAATTACATGACCATCCCTTGCATCTAATGACAGGACTCCTCACTAACATGGGTTACCACCAACTCATAAAAGGGGACTCAATCCATAAAACTTAAATTTTGACCAACGGCCTATGCCCAAAAGAAATAAGAAAAAACAAATGACAAAAACCCTTCAAGTTTTATTGCCTGACATCTTACATGGAAAATAACAACATAAGAATCCATAAACCATGGTATTTCAAATTAACTTTAATCAAAACAACTTCTCACTAACTAACATGATCACATTAATGTCAAAACAAGAATCCAAAATCTTTGAAGCAAAAACAATTGGGAAAACTGCTACCACCATAATTAAATCATGATAACCCCTTGCCTCGACAAAGACTTATGAACAAGGGAAACCCCAGATAATAGTGTCTCACTCTACATTTAGAATCACAGATCATTTGAAAATCAAGAAGGCCTCCTACAATAATAACACCGTATCCCCACCAACAGAGTCCATCAGGGAACTGTCTCTGAGAAGATTGCAGACAACAAAGGTGGGATGAATTGTTCATTACAGAGATAAGAGTGAATCAAATCTATGTCCAATAAAACTTGTGTACATCTTTGGAGAAAGAGTCTGACATGACACATCATATCTCAAGATACTAAAAACCATACCTATAACGAGGGTTATTTACTGTTGATAGCCAAGGGGCGATGTCAAGCCTCTATCTTTGAAGCAGGACTCATTGATCAGTTTTCACAGGCCCACTAGAGACCTGTCAAAAATGCAACATCAGTGCCACATCACTGAAATAGACTAAATTATAGGATGGACCTCGACTCGATAATATTTTATCTTTCATGATGACATCAAAGGTCAATACAACCTATATTAATTATGACCCAAATTCATCAACCACATGATTGGTGGAATCACACCTACTTGATCTTTTGCCTCAATTTAAAAAGTTCTACACCCTTCTTGGCATCCTCAAAGATTACCACTTCAATAGATGGTTGTTTTTAGTCTCTTTCAAGTCTTGGACCATGACCTAAAACTAGACTAATCACAAACTTAACTTCCAAATCTCTTTTGGGTGCTAGACAATAACCTAAAAATGGACCAATCACAAATTTAACTTTGAAATCTGTTTTGTGTCTAGACCACGACCTAAAACTGGAACAATCAAAAACTTAATTTCCAAATCTCTTTTGGGTCTTGGACCATGACCTAAAACTGGACCAATCAAAAATTTAACTTCCAAATCTCTTTTGGGTCATGGGCCAAGACCTTAAACTAAAACACAAGCCTTTTCCTAAACAAGCTCCTCTCCTCTCTCATTGTGACAACCTATTTTGGGTCCTAGATAGGGACCTTAAACTTTACAAACCCATCAGGACCTTCCCTAAGTAGGCACTCAACTTTTTTTACAAAGACATATTCGAATAGGTTTCCTTCATTTCAAGCCCTACATTAAGTAGGCATTGTTCCATGTTAAAGTCCCCATCCTAAGTAGGCTCCGTACATTTTTAAGCCCTACCCTGAGTGGGCACTTGACATCATAATATTTATCTTCGATGGATTCACCTCAACTTGAAAGCCCTACCTCAAGTAGGCACCTCATTTTCAAAGTCCTACCCTGAGTAGGCACCTCACTTTCAAAAGCCCTACCCCGAGTAGGAACCTCACTTTCAAATGACTTACCCTAAGTAGGAACCTTGCATTCACAAACCTTATCTTGAATATTCACTTTACACTTTCAAAAGCCCTACCCTGAGTAGGCACCTCACTTTCAAAAGATCTACCCTAAGTAGGCATCTTGCTTTTAAGGGCCCTACTCAGAGTAAGCACTTTGCTTTTCAAGGCCCTATCTATAATGGGCACTTCTTGTTTAAAATCCCCATCCCAAATAGGCACTCATCTTTTAAGTCCTACATTGATTAGGAAAACTTATTCAAAAATCCCTACCCTTGGTAGCACCCAACTTTCAAAATCCCTCACTAGGGTAGGAACTTATCATTTTCAGAGCCCTATCTTGGATTGGTGTTTAGCTTTAAATCCCTACTATTATTAGGCTATCCTCGTCATATCCCTATCCTAATTAGGCACCTTTATAAACCAAAATCTCTATGCTCAGGTAAGCCCCTACACTTAAGCCATATCATCAGTAGGCACCCTTGCTCTCAAGCATTATCCAGAATCAGTGTTTCATTTCTCAAAGACCTACGTTTAGGTAGGTGTGTACACTATCTAAGTCTTATACCATGTAGGTAGTCCCAAACTAATCTCTTCATTGTTGTTGAGGCCTACCTATCATTTAGATCATGAATCTTGGATGGTGGCCCGTTCTACTCAAATTCGGAAACTCGTGATTTGGTATGACCATGATACGCCCATGATTTTAAGCCTTATCCTGAATAGGCATCTCCTCTTCTGAAAGCCCTGTAGTGAGTATGCAACTCCCTTTGTTAAATCCCTACATTCAAGTAGGCATCTCTCCAAGCCCTATTTGGAATAGGCATTCCCTCCAATTCAAGCCATACAATTAGGTAGGCATCTCTTCGAGCCCTATCATGATTAGGTGTTCCCTCCAAATTCAAGCCCTACATTTAGGTAGGCATCTCTTCAAGACCTATTTTAAATAGGTAGGCATCTCCCCAAGCCCTATCCCTAATAGGAATTTCCTCCAGTCTAATCCCTACATCCAATAGGTGTTTTTGTTCAATCCTATCTTGAATAAGCATTTCCTCCAATTATGAGCTACACTTGGGTAGGGGCCCACTTTTAAGACCTATCATGAATCGGAATCTCTTCTGATCAAAAGCCCTACGTTCCAATAGACATTCAAACAAAATCCCTATACTCATATAGGCATCTACACTAAATCCCAATTCTAAATATATAAGCATACATCAAATGGCTTTGATGATCTTTCAAGCCCTATCATGAATAGATGTCTCCTAGAACTCAAGCCCTACATTCAAGTAGGCGCATCTCTCCAGCCCTACATTTAGGTAGGCACACTCAACAAAACCCTACATACGAGCATTCACTCCTTGTGAAAGCCCTACCAATAGGTAGGCACCTCGATCAAAGCCTTACGTAGAGTAGGCAAATCCCACTCTTGTCGTGTTGAACCATCTTGTATTTAAGAGATTCTCTAGGGAGCAGACAATTATTGAATATAGTCATTGGTCTTAAGGCCACCTTAAATATGGAAAGTTTTCTTGCGCCTAGTTGTATCTATCTTGAGAGCTTTTGAAAATAGATAATTAATTGATACAGTCACTGATCATGAAGGCCACCTTAAATTGAGAAATGTGTCTGGAGCCCAATCATATTAATCTTATCAATCTATAAATCTTATTGATACAGGAAAATGCTCCAAATATTAGGCAAATGACCAATACAATCATTGGTCATGAAGGTCACATTAAATTCAGAAACTTGTCTAATACCCAATGTATCCATCTTGAGCACTTTTGTAGAATAGCCAAGGGGGTGCTTTGAAGATCCTAACAAGAAACTTAAAACTCTTCGAATAGCTATATGATGCTCTAAGCATTAGACAAATGATAGATATAGTCAATGGTCATAAAGGCCACCTTGGATCTAGAAATTTGTCTAATTATCAAGCTTATCTATCTTGAGCATTTTTAAAACTAGAAATGCTTCAAATCTAGATATTTGCTTGATATCCCATCTTTGGTCCTAGCTCATCATGACCTAAGACTGAACCAATCATGTGCTCATATCTCCACATATTTCAAGATCTGAGATTGTGACCTAAGATTACACCAATCAAGTCCTAAACATATATCAAAATTTCCAATTCCTACATCTGGTAGGAACTTTTACAAGATCATACATGATACCATTACCATATAGAATGATCCTTTCTTAGTAGTGATGTAGTTCAAAAAAAGGTTAATCGAATCAAGTGAGAACTAAAGAGTCAGGGATAATTATTTGTTGACAATCTAGGAGACAGATGATGGACCAGTGGAGGAAAACATCGATGAGGCTACCTTGAATGTTGGAGGATCACCTGATGCCCAATCTCAACTAATTCTAATGCTCTTCCTAAGAAATGTATCCTATAAGATCACACATGCCCTACGGAGGAGACCATTGACCAACATAATCACTAGCCATAAAGGTCACCTTATCTAGGAATTTTTGCAACGCCCTATGTCTAATCTCGAGCAATCACCCTATTCCACATAGGCTAACTCACCTGATTTTACCTCTTTAGGATTGTGGTCCTAACCCTAATTTAGTGCATTACTTTAAGAAAAAATTGTAAGAAAAAAACTAAAACTTAAATGCATAGAAAGAGAATAAAGATGATGACTACTTCTCAAGATCTTATAATAGTAGAGTAGTTGCCACAATTCCCAATGATTATAGACTCTTGATCTTAAAATTTCTAACAAACCACAAACCTACATTCACTTTTTCACATTCACCTTTTTCTCACTAAGGCATGAGTTAGTGGGAGAATTAGACATGCACTAGTTTAATAACTGAAGCTACGATGGGAGACACTCATCAGAACTTCAAGGGAATGAATGTCCAGTCAGATATAGGAAACTTCTTAAATTGAAGGTTTAACTTTCTTAAGAGAAGTCATTATTGCCAATATTTTCCTCATTAATTCAGCTGGATAGGGTAGAGATATCAGACACTCTTTCCACCCTCCTATTGACCTAGAGGTTATACATTGTCCATATTTTGATAATGACTTAACCATTCCATTCATATGTATCTAATATGTGTATTCAAGATTGATTTCAGGTGTTAGGTACATCAAAAGAATCAAATTACACAAGCCCTGGCTTGTCAAAGTTCAAGTCAAATGCATGCAAGTGTGCTAATTAGGAAATCCATGTAAATGACCTTAGAAGAATTTTGTAACCACTTGTATTAATGATATGACTTGTAACTTAGATGAGAAAATTATATGGTACACTTAGAACCAAGTTTTAATCACTTTTTAAGCACTTCAGAAAATTGATCACAGGTTGTTGATCGGTCGAGTTACAATCTCGACCGATCCATTGGATCCATTTTTTAGAGAGTGCATCGGTCGAGTTGACCGATCGGGTTACTGACCAAATGCTATTTTCATTGGTCGGTCGAGTTTCCTCAGGACAAACTCAATTGATGGTTTGAAAATGGGGTTTGTCTTTTACCTGATCGATTGAGTTACGTTTATTGAATCTCGACTGAATGTATTGTATAGAAAATGTAGGAAAAGTGATTCTAACCGTTGGTGACTTGTTTGGACGAAAATAGATATGTGGCCTTGTGCAAAAATGGCTATAATTCAACCCTAAGTGTTCCCCAACTCAAAGGGGCACCCCCATCTACAAATAGAATCACTTGGAGTTCATTCTAAGGTTGCTCATTCATTACATAGCTTGGTTCTTGCTTAGTTGAGAGTGTTGCACCCCTTTGAGCCCCTTTCTCTTTCTCTACCTTCAAGTCAAATCCATGAGTATGAGTGAGTTAGGATCTGTTGTAAGAGAGCTATCCCTTGTATCCATGTAAAGATCTCCACCTCCATCTTCCTACCCCCTTTCCTTATTGAAGAAAAGGCTTGAAGATCTTCTCTGAGTAAAGGAGAAGGAGTTTTTGTTCTTCAAGGTTGAAGAAAGCATGGTGATCCAGATCTCCGAGTGAAGGAGATAGGCAAGGCAGACGTTCAAGAAGGATAGGTAATTCCTGGAAGTCCAAAGACTTGAAGATGGAGTGGGTGAGTCCTTATTGAAGGCTAAAGACTCCCTGGTTCAAGTGGGTAAGTTCCTTCGTTAGGTTGAAGATCCTTACTTGAGGTATTAAGTCCTTGGATGAATGTGGTTTTTGTCTTGTAATCTTATAATTGAATATAAGAGCATCAAGATTGCAAAGTCCTAGAGACTAACCACCTCTAGGTAGTGGACTGACTCACTTCTAGTTTGAAGTGTGGAACCACTCTAAACTACTTTGTCCAATTGCATGCTATCCTTGTCTCTCATCCTTGCTATGCTTGTTAGTTAGGACTTCAAATTGGATATATGCTTAAGCTTTTGCACTTAATATAATTTGAAGGTCTAATCAGTTTTGTGATATTTGTGAAGCTCTATTCACACCCCCACCTCTAGAGCCCTTGATCCAACACCTCCATGAGTTTGTTAAACATATTTGATGAGTTCAACCTTTTTTGCCTTTCCTGGCCAAAATGGAGGTCAAACTTGGCTCAAGCATGTGTTTCTCACTCTTATTTTGAATCTTTCTATGGGAGGGGAAAACTGTTGACACCCCATTTTTGTCCACTCAACAGAAAATTGTACTCAAATTTTTAATTCTCTGGCTAATGATGGAGTTTATCCCATTTTCAACATTTTATCCTTTTTCACATTTTTTCTTATTTTCTCACATTTTTCTATCTATTTGATCCATTCATTTTCACCAACTTTAACCCAGCTTGGGGATTTCTACAAAAAAACTTCTTTCAAGCTAAAAGTGCAATTATCCTTCAATTCTACCTTAAATAGCCTATTTTCACAAATTTCCTAGTAGAAATTGTCTCGAATTGAATATTGCTTTCCAACTTTCTTTTCTAGGAAATTTTGAGAGATAACTCTGACTTATCTTTCTATGTATGATTGTCCTTCAAATGTTCTTTAAATAGGCTATTCTTCACAAATTGCTCAGTTGATGTATCTAAAAATAAATATTTTCTTTCTTTAACTATGTTTCTAGTAAAAATCTGAGATATAACTTGAACTTATCTTTCCGTGCACGTTTTCCATGACTTTCTATTAAAAAATCCCAAAATATCAAAATCGAGAAAAATAACTTTATCCTACCCGATCCACCAAGTGGATCACATCATTCCGCTAGTTACACATGGATGATTGCCTCAAACCATGGGCTACACCTCGCGCACATCAATGTGATCTGCCGCCTCTCCAAAATCTAGTAGTTGGAAACCCCAAACCATAAAATCTACCTATAAATAGACCCCCATACCCAACATATTCCATGCCCCTATCATCTCTCTTGAAGCTAGAAAAATGACTACCTCTCCCTTCTATTTGTTGCATGTGATTAGAGAATCTTTCCTCGACGCCAACTAGTTTGCTAACATCGTTAGGCTACACAACAATAACTGCTATTTTTCTATTATATCCATACTAGTAATTGTTGCCCTCTCTCTCTATCTGATCTATTCATAATTGTTGATATTTACATGCTCTTTCTCAAAGACCTGGTCTTGCTCTACTAATTGTATCTCTCTTGCCTCTCTCTCTTCCTATGCATCGATCCTAATCACCAATGATGGATCTCCACCATGGGAGATCTTGAGGCGATTGGGACCATAACACACCTAAAAACTAGGACCTTTAGGGATATGATTAGAAAGTCACATACAACTCCAACCCAAAAGTTCCATCAACATATAAATCGCCCTTTATCATTTTTACCACCATTTTCACTACCAAATGCCTCAAACACTGCTATTTTTATCTGCAATGACTAAAAAGTGATATCGTTATGAGAAAATATGAGGGTGTTAATCCACTGGATCTCTGAATCCAATCTATGAATTGTCCATTCCTTTCTTATCTGCCTTTGGGGGTGGAGTCCAGATCAGGATTTTATATGTTTTCCCACTGATTTAAATGCCTACCTTTGCTTTAATTTCCCTTGTTTTATGTATAAAATCGAATGGTGATTCTGAGCTTTATCGATTTATCATTTTCTCCTTGCTTTTTTCATTGTTCTCACGACCTTAGGATCCATTGGATTTTTTTGGGGCCGACTACAACAGTGAGCAAAATAATAACAACTCAAATTAAAGAGACAAAAGCAATGAAATTCAAATTAGTTCCCAAAATTGAGAAAGAAAACATGATGCCCTAAGTAATTGACCTAAAAGATGTGATGAAAGAGATGAATATTCATTCATGAAAATACTTCGAACTTTATTGTTGCTCATCCTTAAACAACACAAAATCCTAGACACCCACCAATTTATATTGACATCTTGTCTTCCTCACTTGCATAGAACTACTTTGTCCTCGACACCTTTTATGGCCAAGAAACCCTGATTTCCTAGAACCAGGGGAAAAAACTTTTGCGCATTCTCCACTTGAGTTCGCTTTACAACTTGCTTTTGTTTCTAAACTTGAAAAGAAATAGATGCTATATTGCTTCTATTATTGGTACTCTCGCATATTCTTATGAGAGTTCGAACCAGACCAAAGTTTATTTTTTGGTGAATTGGGGTTATGGAGAATCACCTAGGTAGAAAAGGAGTGAAGGGGTATGGAAGAAGGTGATCTCTCCTCTATTTGACTCTAGATCTTTTATTTTCTTTGATTGCAATTATATTGATTGCATGTTTTGGTGTGCACTTTAGCATCCTTTATTGGTTGTACACCCCTATTAACTTTATGAGGGGTGTGAAATAAGTGATAGAGAGGGAAGAAGGGGTGTGCCTCCATGAACTTAGAGTTGGCACATTTTCTTTGACTTTTGATTTCTTTCTGTTTTGGCAAGATGGAGAGGTAAGAAGGTGGTAGAAGAAGATTAGAAAAGGTCGATATTGTGCATTCTCATTTTTCGGGATTTCAATGCCTTGGGAGTATTACAACATCAGTTCAAACCATCCTTTAACAAGAAAAAATGTAGAAACTTTACAAGCTAATTATGAAGTTCTAATGAATACACATTATGTGTGGTTACTATCTATCTATTAAGGCCTATCAACTTTTTCGAGGAATATTGCTAATTAAGATCCTAGGTGACAGATGATTTCTAACAAAGGTGGTCTTATAAAATATTACAAGAGACTCACTTTAGAAAGGGGATGTATTGATACATGCATATGAGATTACTGAAAAACTAGACTAATGCCACATTTATACAAGGGAAATGAAACAAAAGAAAACTAAGACTACATACATGCAAATATGAAATGATAAATATGCTAGAAAAAGGGAAGATGGAGGGGGTTGAATCAGTATGTACCATCCACCTACACCCTAAATTTAGAATTTTTCTTGTCCCAAGCAAATCCTAAATCCGAGATGGGCAAAAAAGGTCACCAGGAGTGGATAACGAGGTGGGGAGGAACGGATGAAGAGACGGTCTCATAGTAGTTGCATCCCCAATACCAAGAGTTGGGTTCAAGATAGGCTTGGTGATCCCGTGTTGCTCGTAGACCAACTGGGGTCGTAGTGGCCACTCTCACATGCCAGTGCTCCTGGGAGTGTTGCAAAAGATATGGTGGTTGATCTTGTCAGAAGTGGGACCCGAGAGGGGATCCACTCCCTACTAAATTTGAAGAATATATCCATATGTTCCATACACACTCAAAATGTATGCTAGAAAAAACCTTCCCTTCTCAAATGATGATATACAAAATAGCCAAAGTGTAGAAACGGAATAATAATTCATGATTATATTCAGTTTTACAAAAGTGCATCATCATCTCCACATCAATCTCATTTTTCATTCATTTCTAATGAAGAATCATGCTCTATTCGAGAAAGAGGAATGAAGCGACCGTATGGAAGAGAGATGGAAATGGCTCAAAGAGGGTACATGAAAGTTACAACATAAGAACCAAAGTAGAGGGATATCTAGCTGTCTCAAGTCTATCTCCCTAAAAGTTCCACCTAGAATGTCCACAGCACCATGTTCAGTCTTCCAAGTCCTACTCCTAGGGTTGGAACCATACTACAAAAGAGAAGACAAAGATGGAACATATCAACAAAAATGTCAGATGTGCATATAAAATATGGATTGAGCAATATAAGGGGATTAGGACATCAAACATAACAATGCTTCATATAGAAGAGGAAATTACTATCCAAGTGGATATCAAACGCATATGAATTGCAAGAATATGACAATCAAGAGAAGCACTTACCATTAATAAAGCATATGAGATTCCACATAAGTACATATAAAGAACTTAGGGCACAAAATCCATCACAATAATTATCAATATGCATGCATGTGAGATAAGCATAGCACAAGTATAATATAAAGTCAGTGGCAGTTAGGATACATAACCCATAACCTAATAGAAAATGACACACTATCAGCCTCCCAAAAACATAATATCAGGTGGAAAGGCACACCCATATATATAACATGAGTGGAAAGGTACGCTCTGAAGGGAATAAAACCCAACAAAACCAAATTACATTATTCTAGGTCTATTGAATCACATAGCATGCAAAATATAGAGGCAAATGAAAGTTTAGTTATATGAATCGATTTAATGGGATTTCCATCACACAAATGAGAAATGTGAAACATACACCACATAAGTTGGTAAAATAGTTCATATACACAATTAGAATTCCACCTCACAATAAGGAACAAGATGGTTCATTTTCACAAATAGGATTTCATCATGAAGTAAAGTACAAATTAGAGTCAAAAGATCCATATCATAAAGCTCACATGAGTCAACCTCACATAGGAGAGAGATAAAAGTGTATAGGGAACCAAGAGAGGGAGTAAGTATACGTGATTCCTCAATATGTCTGGGGTTTTCAGGTTACCTCATTAGAACCAATTGATCGATAGCTTTATAAGCTTTGACTACATAAGCACAAACCAAAACATGATATGACATTTTCTTCATATATCTCTATCCATGTAACACTATTTCCCAACTCTCTCTTATATACACATCCACTCGATTCCTATGAGGAACCACCGACCCAAGCTTGACGCTTTACAAAAACTAACATAGTTACCTCCCCCAGGGTCGTGGGTATCTCTCCCTCACCCAAATGGTAGGTTCTCATATTGATGTTCACATGTTTATATATAGACAGCCTCTCTCTGACTCTAGGGTCTGGTCCTCTCAAGAACATCTAGGGTTCAAGGCATCTATAGGAATCATGCATTAAGCAACACAACTCACTAACTCAGGAGTAGTCTAGTTTAGGACATATCATATAACATATTTCTCATAATTCTTTTGTCTTGGAGTTTAGGTTCTCTGTCCTTCTCCTTGTGTCTCACTCTCTCTGGAGTTAACCCTAAACTAGTCCCAACAATAAATCCAATCCTTTATAAAAGAGCTTGAGGCTCATGTTGTCTCACAACCTTGCCGTAACTTAACATATCTTATATCATAAAAGCCTAGTTACTTGCATCATCAAAACTTATCTTACATCCTCAAAACTAAGCTCAAGTCCTCAAAGACAAACATATTATGGGACACAAGCTCTCATGAAGTCTACATATGTCCAAAGTCAAAAACCCATCTCATTCCACAAGCAATCTATTAAACACATATATGAGATTAGGATTAGGTTTACAATAATTATATAAACTCTAAAAATTACCATTTATTATTAATAAATTAGGTTATCAAAAGAACACTATTTTGTATATTATATTTTACTGAGTTCATATCATATTTTACTTTTTTCTCGACTTATAGATTATTAAATATGAATTTTAGAAATTCTAACCAATTGGGAAAATCCTTAGAAAATCAAATATGTATTGAATTACAATTTGACAATGAAATTGGTACCATTAGGTAGACTATAACTTCTACTTCCAAAACTTGTTTTATTTTATTTTTTTAATCCATAAATAATTTTGTTATGATTTATCTATGTTAAACTGTATTATTAATTTATTAAACAAAAATGATTATGATTACCAATATGTCCCGTGGTTAGATTTCTTAGCATACAATGTGACATGGTCAAAAAGGTAAACTAGTGAATCCAACACTCACACGGCCAAATGAAATAAATTATGATGAATGGACGATAATGCCCATGAGCAGCGTGACAAAACAAAACCAAGGAAAAACGCATAGCCGTACAGTGAACGGTCATCAACTTCTTTGGTTTGTTGATCAATCCCGTGAAGAACACACAGACAACGTAACTGGGGCGTGGACCTGCGGAGCAAGCTCGCAACTTTGTGATATGAAATACTGGGATGACTACCTATAGGTCCATGATCCTCCCTCGGATTCAAAGACCTAGATCCCATCGTCTAGGGAGGCCTCCTTCCCTAGAATAGACTCCGTCATAGAAGCAGGAACAAGGAGGAAACAGAACTCCTCAAGAACAATGACTCCAGACCCTAGACGCAGATTGAAGCAAATGGAGGAACACAAGGAGAACCGACAGGAAAGGCGTCGCAAGAAGAACAACGTCGTTAGCATTAGAAATTGCTGTGTGGAGTACGGAGATGAGAGATGGAATGAAATACCTAATGCCCAAAAACAACAAAGTGAGTGAGAGGCTTCTACAAGCTCCAGGTGATTGGTTATTAGGCTTGCAGGATCTGAGTCCACGACAGCAATACTCTACAAAGCCAACCAGTATGGTTCAGTGATCTGCTCAACCTCGCGATTGTCTTTGAGAAACACCCACAGTGGTCTATGCTTCTTCTGTTATACCAGATTGATTTCTGGAGGGCCCTCCCACGAACAGGGCAGACGGGGAAGAGAGAAGTAGTGCAAAATGGTGCTGATCTCAATGAAGCAGGAAGGTTCAGGCAAATGATATCTAGGGTTCAGCGGTGACCGGTAAACATTGTCCCTGGCCGTCAGGATAGATCACAGAATCACGCTGCTCGGAGAAGCGTTGCCTTGTTAAAGTTAGAAACACAAGTAGTGGGTGCAATATAGATGGAAGCCCTACACCGTGGAGGTGTCTCGTAGGACCAGGAGGCTTGATAGGTACACGAAGGTCTGGGACGGTGAACTTGGAGAAGATGATCATTGATCAACAAAGACAGCAGGGTAGGGTTTCTAGGTACCCGACATACCAGGGAGGTCGCTACTTATATGCATTTATATTGGTATGTGAGGGGTATATGATTAGGAAAGAAGTGTCGAGGGTGATGGAGAGGAAAGCAAAGAAAAAGATGGAAAGGAGAGGGCAAGAAACGGGAGAAAGAATTAGAGGAAAGGTGATGCAGTTTGCCTGGTTTCCTAAACGAGACGGGAGGTGGGAGAAAAGAAGGCGATCGACCGATCAAAATCGGACAACCTATATCCAATCCAGGATTTGCTAAACCAAAAGAATCCAGCATAATAGCGATTGAAAATGCAACTATAGGAAAAATTATTATAAAAACAAATCTGATTAATATTGATGTGTTATCATTTCTTTGTCAAACTGGTAGAGCAATTAAAGTCCCACTAGATTGAAATTTTCCATATAAGCTATTTTTGATATGTATAATCCAAACTAGAGATTTGTTTCCATTTTTAAGCCATGAACCATATCATTTAGTATTTTAGAGTAAAACTCATATTTTCTTGCCCAAAAGAAAATAGGATATCTAGGATTGTTCAAATAACATGAAATTTTGGCACCTAGGCTAATTGAGACTCAAGGAACACGATTTTCACATTATATTTGTGTTTTGGAATTTCTTTTTATGATACAATTTACTTTTGGCCAATTAGCTTCATATATATTATTATATATACTCTTTTTCATTGATGATATTCCATTAGAGTCTTATCATCTTCACATCATTTTCAAAAGGTTTTTCTTTATGCACAAAATTCCATATTTCACTTATTTATCATATTAAGTCTATTAATTCAATATTTATTTAGACAACGACACATTATTCATATGTTGATTCACATTGTTATTCCTATTCATGTTCTAAGCTCATTGTGCCACTTATTTAACATATCTTAGCCATTATGTGAAGATTAGTTAGACAAGGAAACATATATGACATATGTTTAAGTGATTCTATTAAATGTATTATATTTGTTTTCAAACTATTTATATTACAGTTACCATTGGATTAACCATGTTACACGTATAATTATATTCATTAGTGTATCCAACAGTTCCCTAAGGTATAACTTCATCCTTGTTTGGTAAAATCTAAGAAACCAAGCTTACTAATCTCCTATCCTTGATATTAGGATTACTAGAGTCAAGATGCTAGGTTTTGGTATGTTATAACACTTCATCCCTTAGAGAAGATTTTTTCCTTGAAATCTATCCATACTTACTATACTAACCAATAACTCTCCACCCCTCAAAAGGTTTAACGTAATAAGCTAAATTAAGCAACATGAAGGTACTAGGGTTACTTATGTATCTTTTAGTTGTGAATATTTAAGGGGTTTATGTTGTTCATAGATCATGCATCCAACCAACAGGTCATACTCACCTAGGGTTGAGTTTCAGGGCCTTGTATTTCTAAACTATCAACCCTAAGATTCAAATCTCAAAGATGAAGATCATAGTGTACAAAATAGTAGATCAACTAAACCTTTAGATAATACTAGACATTCCTAGTCACCACTTCATTGCTAAAACTAGGGTTGAGATTTCTATTCTAACTAGATCTAGCGAGTCTCTATGAAAACTTCACACAACTCTTCATTGTGATTTAGTTTAAGAAAACCTCGATAAAATCTAGAATTTTTTTTACATATAGTATAATAAGAAAAAATAATTTGATGTCAAAACTTTGCGATATAAAACTGAAGATAGGGCCCAAAACCAATGTCGAAAACCAACTCACAATTTGTCCATGTTAGGATCTCCTTATCATGCTACACTAACATCATCATTACCTAATTCCATCCTAACACAAAAGTTATATATTCCAGAGATATATATTACAACAAACCTACATATGATCTTAAGGTTCTCCTCACACTAGGGTTTACTCGTCAAAATCATTATGTGTGCATATTATGATTACAATTTATTCATTCATCATCTCTTAAACAACTTAGGTAAGTCCTAGGGTAAATATCTCACTTAAAGGGTGACTAAATAAGGCAAGGGTTCTAATTAGGGAGACAAAATTGAAATAGTCAGAATTTGACTACTATGGATTTGATACCATATTATAAGGACCGGGGCCCAAGAGGAGATCCACTCACTACTACATTTGAGGAATAAATCCATCTATTCTATACACACTCAAAAGGTATGCTAAAATAGGTGTAAATTTTTCATTTCTCAAATAATGATATAAAAATAGCTAAAGTATAGCAGCGGAATAATATTTCATGACTACATTCAATTTTATAAAAGTACATCATCATCTCCCATAAACAATTTACATGAAGGTTACAACATAAGGACCACCTAGCATGTCCATGTCACCATGTCTAGTCTTCCAAGTCCTAAGGGGTTTGGAAGCATACCTCAGAAAAAAAAATGGAAAATGTCAGTATGTGCATATAAAATATGGATTGAGCAATATAAGGGGATTAAGACATAAAATATAACAAGGCTTCCCATATAAGAGGAAGTACTATCCAAGTGAATATAAAAAGAATATGAATTGCAGCAAGATGATAATTAAGAGAAACACTTGACATTATTAAAATATATGAGGTGCTGTAGAAGCACATATAAAGAATTTAGGGCACAAAACCGATCACAATAATAATCAACCTTCATGAATGTGAGATCAACATAGCACTAGTATAATAAAGTCAGTGGTAGTTAGGGCACATAAATCATAACCTGCTAGAGAATGACGTATTGCCAGACTCCCAAAAATATAATATTGGGTGGAAAGGCATACCATGGGCAGAAATAGATGCCCATATATATAATACGAGTGGAAAGGCACACTAGGTAGGGAATAAAATCCAACAAAACTAAAGCATTACATTATTCTAGGGTTTTTGAATCACAAAGCATGCAAAATGTAGAGGTAAGTGAAAATTCAGTCATATGAATTGATTAATTGGGATTTCCATCACACAAATGAGAAATGTAAAACTTACACCACATAAGTGGGTAAATAGTACATATCCACGATTAGGATTCCACCTCACAATAAGGTACAACATGATTCACTTTCACAAAATGGATTTCATCATGAAGTAAAGTACAAATTAGAGTCAAAAGAATATCCAACAAAAAGTTCATATCATCAAGTTCACATGAGTCAACCTCTCATAGGAGAGAGAGAGAAGTTTATAAGGTTATAAGAGAGAGTAAGTACATGAAATTGCTCAATATGAATATTATGGTATAGAACATACCTCTCATGAAGTATAAATATGTCCAAGGTCAAAACCCTACTTCCATCTTAGTCCACAAGCAACCTATTAAAGGCATATATGAGACTAGAGTTAGATTTACAATAATTGTGTAAACCCTAAAAATCACCTTTTTATCATTAATAAATTAGGTTATCAAAAGTAACACAATTTTATAGATTATATTTTACTGGGTTCATATCATATTCTACTTTTTTACTTATACAAAATTAATTATGAATTTTAAAAATTTTAACCAATTAGGAAAATCCTTGAAAAATCAAATATTTATTAAATTACAATTTGGAATGAAATTGATATCATTGTGTAAATTATAATTTTTTATTCCAAAACCTTTTTATCCATAAATAATTTATTAGGAATTATCTATGTTAAACTAAAGTATTGATTTATTAAACAAAAATGATTACACAATTACTGATATGCCCTACAGTTATATTTATTAACATACAACGTGACAACTACAAAAAGGTAAACCAGTGAATCCTACACTCGCATGGCCAAATGAAATGAATTATGATGAAAGGATGATAATGCCCATGTGCAGCGTGACAAAAACAAATCCAAGAAAAAGGGCTTAGTCGTACAATCAACAGTCATCATCTTCTTCAATTTGTTGATCAACCCCATGAAGAACACACTGACAACTAGGGCCTAGACTAGAGGAGCAAGCTCAAAACTTTGTGATATGAAATACTGGGATGACTACCTATAGGTCTGTGAGCCTCCCTCAAATTCAAAGACCTAGATCACATCGTCGAGGGAGGCATGCATCCCTAGAACAGACTCTATCCTAGAAGTAGGAGCAACGAGGAAATCAAACTGTTCAAGAGCAACAACTCCAGACCATAGCCACAAATTAGACCAAATCAAGGAGCACATGGAGAACCAGTAGGAAAGGGGTCAGAAGAAGAAGAACATCATTAGAATTAGATATGTGGTGCAGAATAGGGAGATGAGAGATCGAATGAATTATCGAATATCTGGAGACAACAAAGTGCCTGAGAGGCTTATACAAGATATAGGTGACTGGTCATTAGGCTTGTAGGCTCTCAGTCTACGACATTAATACTTTATAGAGCCAACTAGTATGGTTCAGTGATATGCTTTACCTCGTGATCGTCTTCGAGAAATGCCCACTGTGGTTTAGGATTCTGCTATTATACCAAATTGATTTTTGGAGGCCCCTTCTGTAAATAGGGTTGATGGGGGAAGAAAGAGGTGGTGCATGGTGATGATCTCAATGAAGCATGAAGGTTCAGGCCAATGATATCTAGAGATCAGTGGTGGTTGGTAAACATTGTCCTTAGCCATCAGGATTGATCACGAAATCACACCACTTGGAGAAGTGTCGTCTGTTGAAGGAAGAAACACATGTACTGGGTGCAATATAGATGACATAACTACATTGTGGATGTGTCTCAATGTACCAGGAGGCTTGATATGAGTACAAAAAGGTTTGGGCGGTGAACTTGGATAAGATTATCAATAGAGATGGCAGGGTAGGATTTCTAGGTACCCGACACACCAGGGCGGTGGCTACCTATATACATTTATATTGGTATGTGATGGGTAGATGATTCAAAAAAAGTGTCGAGGGTGAGGGAGATTAAATTAGAGAAAAATATGGAAAGGACAAGGTGAGAAACTAGAGAAAGAATTATAGGAAAGGTGATGTGGTTCACGCATATGCCTTTCTTATATCATAGCACTCATCACTTCATCAACATGCAGGACATCTATATCTTTCATAAATCTTTTCTTATAGATGATATCTTTCAAGATTCTCCATATGTAGGAATATGTTCTATCACCTCCACAGCTGGGATGTTGATGTGAAGATTTTTGAAGATGTCTAGGAATTTCTTGAATTGCCTTTCCTCCTTTCTCAGCTTCAGACTATCTGAGAATGGAACATGTGACATCTTTACATGCCTATGTGGGGGATGTATTGCACATTAGGGATCTCCTCCCATAAGCTTGAATCAATGCCACCTTCTAGGATAGAATTTGGCACGCCTCCTACGAATGAGGTGACATGTGGTTTCTCCTTCTCAAGTGTGGGTGCTTCCTTGTTAACCATGACTGGTCCACTATAGAGTAGAACCTTCACCTACCCTTCTTGCATGGGAACCACCTTTTCTGGAGTTGGGGGCATGGAAACGACAATTGTGGAAGGTTGAATTTCCTTATCTACCACAACCAGTGAAGATGGGGTATCCTTGTAGCTTGTTGTTGACCCTGTATCTACTGAGGTGCATGTATTAGCAAAACGCATTGGCATTTGCATCCCCCTAGTCTTGCGTACAGGCTATGGAGAAATCGAACTTCTGTCAGATACACCCAATCTGGCTCTGGAATGTGCTGATATGGCAACTCATCAATAACATTCTCTGGTTCCTTGAGAATAGAGACAAAACTTATTGGATGACGTTGATGAGTTGTCTCTGTGTTACCAGCAAATCCCTACTATCTAGGCTTCTTTATGGATGCCACCTCTACTACTAATTGAGAAATCTGATTTTCAATATTATGGACTTGAGCTCCTTGATTTGTTGCAGCCTTTTTGTCTGGTCTAGTAAGGATTTGTTCTGAGTTACTAGTCTACCTAGCATGTCTTCAATTTTGTCTATCATACTAGGACCTCTATCATGCTATTATTTTTGGCATGAGTACATGCACTCCTCCTCTTCACCTCCAGATGAGGTGCCAGATTTCTATTCAAGCTTCCTCACAAGTTTTTCCATTTTAACTCTAAGTTATTCTATATCTTTTGATTCCATAGCACTTTTAATTATAGTTGGTGATTCTCGCTCCTCCCCCATGACTGATTCTTGGTCATGTTCTTTATGATCTCATGACACCCAGTGCCCTTATTGTTTAGGAAGAAACCAACCCTTATGCTATCTAGACTAGTCCTATCCCCTTTGTGTAAGCCATAGTAGAAGGTATTCTCCTGGCCATAAAGGTCAATCCCATGATGAGGGACCTTACTAAGCATGTTTTGAAATCACTCCTAGGATTCAAAATAGGACTCCTCGGCATGTTGTTTGAAGTTATAAATTTTTCCCACTAGTTCATTCATCTTCTAAGGTGGAAAGTACCGCTTGGAGAAGGCATCAATCAGTTCATCCTAGGTCTCTATTGATTATGGAGGAATGTTGATAAGCCATGCTTTTATCTTGTTTGATAGTGAGTAAGAGAATAGATTTAAATAGATCACTGTAGTTGGAACCATGTTGATCTTCAAGATATCACAACTCTCCAAAAAGTTGTTGATGTGCGTTATTGGATCCTCCATGTTGTAGCCATGAAATTATTGATATTTAATCAACGCCAATAGACCAATATCTATCTTGTAAATACCAACATTGATTGCCTACCTTTTGATTGGCCCTAGTTGGGTTGTGGTTGAAGATGCTTTAATCTTCTCCCAGATAGTCTATTCTTTATGCCCTTCTTCAACATTTGGGTCCATGTCTACTTCATGTGCCTGCTCTTCTTGAGGTGGTGGGGTTTGGATGAGTTTCTCAGCTAAAGCCCCAAACTCTCACACCTTGTGAAAAATCTCCTCCTGGTATGCAATAGTTGGAGTAGACTCTTTGTAATCAGTTGTTCGAGTGTGAACCATACAGTAGTACCCAAAACTTAACAACAATATGAGAACACAAGATACTAGTGAATTGACAACATTTTTTTTCCAGTTATGCTCTTGGCTAAAGAAAGGATGAAAAATAAACAAAATAAGAAGAAAAAATTGGCTAGAGTGGTTGGTTACATCATTCATAGTGCTCAAATTTCTGTTTTTGACAAAAACGCCAAAAACTTGACACGTCTAAACTATTCATACAAAATGCAAGTGTACACATTGAATATTACAGACCTGTGAGGCCTAAATGTCAAAGTCAAAGAAACATATTCCACAGACTACTACTAACTCTAATCTTATCAGCTAGGTCTAAAAATGGTGATTGGTTGTTTGTTTGTAACTAATTGCAAGAATTGGAATCTAAATTAGGTGGATTTGATCATAGATGGATGGATTCCTTTGAATTATAGTTTTACCACAATTTACACTGCATTTAATAGTAATCATTTATCCTTAACCCTGGACTAAAGGACATGTAGCAGGTATTACCCGCTTATGCAGCGTAGTACACTACCTATGCTAAGACAAACCCCACTTTTGTAGCAATTTAAGAATTAGACAGCTGCACTAAGATATTTCTACATTATTTCCTTCACATTTGTAGGCCCTCTCCCAAGGCACAATATAAGTTGTGTAAATCTATGATTTGTCCAACCCTTAATACCTCTCTTGAAACAATTAAAGGTCGAAATAATTGAGTTTGGTGATCAAGCACATGCAATTCATTAAGCAATAATAGATCCATGTCTGAAATTCAAGAAATATATAGATTAAATCATAGAGCTCAATTACAATGCAAAACTAGGCTACTCCCGGGTCATAAGGAACAAGGGGATTAGAATTACATGATTTCTATCAACAAATACAATGAGGAAGTGAGAGAAAAAGATATAAACATTGGGAAAGCTAACATAAAACCCTAAAGAAATCAGTATGGATGATCCCCTCTAGTAAACGCCTTGATTCGCAGCGTTATGGCTACAAATCCTCTTCCCATAGGTGTTTGAATCATTTGATACGTGGCCATCTCCCTCTCAGCTCTATGTTGGATTTTAATGTGATATAACATGATAGATAGGTCTATCTGAACTCATGTTAGGTCATAAGTGAGGCTCTAGACACCATTAAGTCTCAACCGTTGGATCTTTATTAGTCTTCAATTTGCATCGATCACAAAAAGTTAGTACCACCTACACTAAAGTTGATAGCAGTGAGTTTTTAGGTGACTCAAAACTTGATAATTGTCAGTACTATCGATTTGTTGTTGGTAGAACCAAGTTGATTCCTTCGAATACTGACTTGTTTTGGATGAAAAAGGCGATACCAGTGACCCGGCTGTCACTGGCACTAAACTCGTAAAATCAGTTACTATCCTATTTTTTAGTGATATTTGGTAGTATTGGCTACTCTTTTTCATAGCATCGAATGCCTTCTCGGTAGCACTGAGATTTTGAGATTTTCCTATTGGATTTCGCCTAAAGTCGGTACCATCGACTTTTCTTTCAGTAGCATCGAGTTATAATGCAAAGGCTGAAAGAAGAGAAAAACATATGTATAAATAAAAAATGATTATTTAACTCAATTTTGTATAAATGCTCATAATTTAATGCAATAGTGTTTTAGAGTCTAATAATCATGAACAATGCAAAAATAATTTCAAAATGAACAATTATTCATGAAATACATGAGAAAATAGCCTGTGAAAAGTGATTAAAACTCAGTGCATCAAAAGGTCTACAAATTTACTTTGATGCACCAAGAAAAATCACATTTTCCCATAGTCGATTCCATCCACCGTATCAAAATCTAGATGTAAATGTATATGAAATTAATGTTTTGATCATTCACATCACATGCAATGACATAAATGTTATAAAACAAATCTGATCTTATAGACTATAAATCACAATATATCATAGAGCTTGGCTCTGGTACCAATATAGGGTTTCTTGATACAATAAACATAGAAGAGTAGCAAAAAATTAAATATTTATCCACATACCCACGAGCATATCTCATCAACAATGACATAACAGGAAGGGAAGTTGTAGTATACCTTCGCCATGGAGTAGTTTCGATGACAACGCTCACAAGAATATGAATGGAGGAGGATGTCATTTATGTTCTCCCAAAGTATTCATCAGTGCATCTACATCTCTACATCATCCACACACATGAAGTGAAATTGCACTTCACACTCCAAAAGTTAACATGGAAGGAGTAGCCTTTCTTGTTGGCAATGTGCTAGCATTACATGATCTCTTCTCTCTCTATCGCCTTGTGAGTAATTATAGATAGTATAAAAGGTCTCACAAAAGTGTCTAACCAAAACCTTGGTCATCACCCCCTATATATCGAAAAGGTAGGGAAGCAATATTTCTAATGATCCATGGGAAATGAGAAGGTAGTGGCTGCCTTTTGACAGGCCTCTTACAAATAGTTAGTCGATCGACCAACTTAGTCCAATTGATTGAGTGCCCTCAGTGGACTCCTTTACAACAGCTCGCCCAGGACATCCAGTCAAGTGATTGGTCAGTCCATCCCATCAATTGTACTGGGTTAAAATCTTCTTGACTGAGTGATTGATCTATCCTAGTAGGGCAACTAGCCCATCTAGATGACCAATTGGGTGATCCAATCCAGTCGGTCGACTGGGCTAGCTAGTCAAATGATTTGGCAGATCTCTTCTTTCTCAATCAACTAGACCATCCACTCAATCGACCAACATGTCCAGTTTGGTGACTATATTTTGTAGTCAGTCATATGGGCTTCAAGTCATTCTATTAATGATTCAATTGATTTTTAAACCTTTTGAACCCCAATTAATCATTTGTCCACTATTATACTCATCTTCCCTATTCATCCTATGCATGTGACCTTATAGTATCCAAATTACACTAGCAATGATATCTATAATCATATTATGGTTTTGGAATTTATGATTGGCATCTAGCAAGACTTCATTTGCATCAAAGTAATTAGAGAAGTCAGAGAACAACTTCAACCTAGCATCATGACTAGTGTTCAATGATTGTATAATCCTTTTGTATCTAGTATCTAGATTGAATCTGAGGCATGGAAATGTCATCCTCTTTGTGTTCAATCTGTGTTTCTTGATCTAGAGTGGAATATTTGAGATACATGTGAGCTCATCATCATATGTTCACTCACATGTGCATGGCCATGCATATCATAGTCCCACTCATCAAGTGGTCATGATATCAATCTGATAGGAGGGACAAATTTCATCACATCACTCACAATAATTCATGTGTCACATTGCACCCAAGCACTACATGTATGGAAACCCTTGTTCAAGGTCACGTTGAGATATGTTAAAGAACATCGAACAACATGTGATCATAGTAGTGACTTCAAGTATAAGGATCACAATCAACACTATAACTTGAGGTATGATTCTAAACTGCCATCAATGGTTCCATGTATCATACTCAAGGTAGGTTTGTCCAGTATTCATAACAAGAGGTGACTTGATATCCATTATCATGACTAATGAGATGTAGCCATTAGTCAACACACATACTAGTCTTAATGGATTATTGTTGTCCTAGTTTCCACAATAATACCCGACTAGGAAACTATACAAGAATGGATACTCTTAGCATAAGCATGAGCTCATGTTCAAGTCCTCAAACTAAAATCACTTGTCATTGAGTCATTCATTCTTAGGACGTTATTATATGTACTCATTATCTCTAATTGAAGCAAACATAATAGTTGGAATTGTCTTTATTAATATCCAAATAAATTACAAAGTGTGCCATTACAATCATCATATGATTGACTATCAGGGCATATTTCCAAAATATAATGGGCACAATTATCATGATTAAATGATTATTAGGGTGTTGTGTTTCATGAGAGTGTGTTAATAATCAAACTAATTTTAGGATCTAGGCTCAATAAGGGGTTGGGAGAATTGAGCTATTAAAAACCTATTGATAAACTTGTCAGACCCATCAAATTTACATCATAGTATTTAAAACAAGAAAGGGAGAGAGATATTGATAAATCACAAAAGAAATGTAGATATTAATAGTGGTTCCAACTTGAAATTGTCTTAGATCCACTACCAAGTAATCTCAACTAGTGAGATTTCTTAACCACCTAATTATCACTAATTATTATCTCACCACGAGCACACACCAAGTAGCCACTCTTTTCAATACAAATAGTAACTAGCTTCCTTTTTTGGGAAAGCAGCCAGCAAACTACACCAAGGGTCATACCTATCCTTACTAAGGGGTCCCTATACCTTCATTTAGAAAGTAAGATATTCAAACATCTTTGAGATAGAGAAAGATTGAATGGGAGGGATGAAACCACACAAGATAAAAAAAAAAATAGGGACTATACTGTGAAATACACTTTGAATAAGGTACTTGGATATAAAGCATGCATTCCAGGCTTATAAGTAGACAAAAGGATGGATATTTGAAAGATTCAACATTATTGGATATTACTTACTCGTTATGTCTTAAGTCAAGTAGCAATGGAAGATGAAGCAAAAACATCTCATCACATACTAGAAGTTCCTCTTGAAGTTTGTTGAGATCTAAGAACACATATTTCGACACACTGGAAATTGGCACCTTGGGTGGCATATAAGATATAGATAGATTCTATGTTGATATTAAAATAATATAACAGTCGGCCTATTACATGCACATATAAACAAATTCCTCAGAGAATGAGGGATGATGAATAGAGGGAAGAGATGAGATGGAGGAGAGAAGAAGAAGATCCTAGTTCTATTATTATTATTATTATTATTATTATATATATATGTATGTATATATATATATATATATATATCCATGCTACTTTTTCTTCTACTATGTGGATTCTTCTGCTACCATATGGTGTTCCTTTTGCTTCTATGTGGATCCTTCTAGTGTTATGTGGACTCTTGATGCTATTTTTTGTTGTTGTTTTTTCTTCTATGTGGAGCTTTTTGTTGCTATTATTGATATGTTTACATTATGAAGAGCTTGAGAAACTTACTCATTATCATCTTGATTGTTGTTCTACTTCACTTATGCTATTTTTGATTGCTTTTATGTGCCATCGCAACCCTAAGAGAGTGGGAGAATGTAGGACGATGAGTAGATGGAAGAGTGAGATGAAGGATAGAAGAAGAAGATCTTAGAGTTGCTCTATGGATCTCCATGCTACTTTTGTTGGTACTATGTGATGTTGCTTTTACTGCTATGTGGATCCTTGATGCTACTTTTCTGCTACTATGTGGACCCTTCTACTACTATGTGGTGCTCCTTTTGCTTTTATGTGGATCCTTCTACTGTTATGTGGACTTTTCATGCTATTTTTGTTGATGCTTTTTTTTCTTCTATGTGGAGCTTTTTGTTGATACAATTGATACGTTTATCTTATGAAGAGCTTAAGAAACTTATTCATCATCATCTCTAATAGTTCCATGGAGTTGTCTACTTCATTATGTTATTTTTTTGATTGGTTTTTCTTTCGGCTACATCATTGTTGCTACTTGTGCTATGATTAGCACATTTTTTGTTGCTTTGTTCTAGCGTACTATTTACTGTCCATGCTCCATTTGCATGTTGACTCTTTGTCTGTATTCTTACACATCAACCACTATTATTAATGTGACTTAACACTCTTTGAAATGTGATGTTTGCTAATGTGATGGAAACTTTATGATGAGAGAATATGCTGAAGATTTCTATTGGTGTTTTTACATATGATGGAGTTTCAACTACATTGAATCTTGGATTCATTTATGTACTTTCTACTTCAGGCACTAGTCTTATACCTGGCTACGTCATTGACTTTCTGCTACTATGTGTGAGCACTCTCTGGCATGTCTACACCTTGTGCATGTTGACTATTTTCTTGTCCATGCTTTGTATGCACGTTGACTACGACTTCTTGTGTTCCAACACTCCCATGAATGTGTATACTCAACAGTATATGACTCAGAGCTTCCACTAAGGAAGAACCTGTTTCACCATCCAGCAAGTACTGACATTGAAGATGGATGTATGGCACAAGGCAAACTACATTATTAAGGTTCCACTTGATTAGTTATGCGAATTAAGTATCTTTTAGCATCAATCAAGTTACAATGTACTAATCCAAAACAAGTCTACAAAGATAAGGGGAAGGTGCAACTTTTTTTTTATTGCTGGGGGAAACCCACCCCCTAGGCGGAGACCCTGATAGTAGGGATGGTAAACCCGGGAGACCTGTGTGCCCACACACCGGTATCTCAATAAGTCACATTAGAGGCTGGATGACGTTGTGGGAAATTCATTTCCGAGCAGCGCTTCCAGCGGGAGTCAAACTCGGGACCCTTTGTCAACTTTAAAAGATATAAAACATTTAAGGTGTGAACTAGTCACATCATCACATGATACTGACTACATTGCCATCACAAGGCCATCATCAATGTCACGTGACCATGGGATATCAACCCCTCAATCACATCATTAGAGGGTAACAACTCAACTAGGCACTAAGCCTCTACTAGGTCATGAGATCCAATCACATCATATCCACCATAACATTCACTAGCTATTATATTCAAGTTCATATCACCTTCATGGTTAGGGGTTTATAATTAGGAGAGAGAAAATGTAATCTCATGACATTCATTCAACAATCATAGCATACCCTATGATTAGGGTTAGACTTAACATACACAACCGATTAGGGTTTCATAGATTCATTCAATCATCAAACTTAGTTATGACAATTCCCACTTTCTTGGAACTGGTTCGGGTTTAACATCATTACTAAATTATGATTAGATTATATGTCAACAACACCAAGTTTCAACATCATTCACACGCACACGTGTAACCCTCTCATGAAGCTATTCATTTGTAGAGACCTTATAACAAATAGGGTGGTGTGACCGCAACACCCACAAGCATCGTGACCAGCCATCAACATGGAGTCCCGACCTCCACCCAAACTGGGTCACGACCATAACACAACAACCCATGGTCATGACTGAGGCACTACCACATAGTTTCGACCGAGACACAATGCCAAGGTTGAGACTAACACACAACACACACAGAGCATAACGAACAATGCCAAAACAAGACATCTCGACCCTAACCAAGACAAGGCATCATGATCACCCATCAACATGGTGTTGCCACCAGATCTAAAAAAAATGTCTCGATCATAACTAGAGTAGGTGTCACGGCTAACACAAAGCAACATATCATTTGAAACCATAACATGTCTCGACCCCATCAACCCAAGACGCGGTGTCTCAACCACCACTCGCAATAGGGGTTACGACCATCCAGCACTAGAGTAGTGTTTCAACCAAAACAATACCAAGCGTTAAAGTGTTATTACCATAAGCAAAACTAGGTGTCGTGACTAAAACATAACAAGGCATCATGACCCAAACTAGGTGAAGCATTATGACAAACCCACCATGAACCAAGGTGTCGACCAAAACATAACCAACATGGTCACGATCACATGTCCCAACAAACCTCAAACCAACATAACATAAGAAACTAGTGTCTCGACCAAGACAACACCATGTGTCTCAACCCAAGGTCAAAACTAAGGGTGATGATCAATCCAAACAAGGCGTTACAAGCCAACAAGGTCAGACCACCTTAGCAACACTCAAACATCATCAAAATAGAGATAACCTCAATCTAAAAAACAGATAACGTGAGATAAATCTTCAAGGAAACCACCATCATCAAGGAAGAAAACTTCTCATAGAATCAGTCGCCAAAGACCCTAAAACATGTACTATGGAAAAACTCATATGAGAGAGAGATAACTCACGTTCATCACCTCTAAAATAGAACTTAGACTCCATATTACTCTAAGGTTCAAGAACCTCATGCATGTGATCAAAACCTAGATTAAAAGGTAAGAGAAAACAATCTATCTCATTACCATCTCAAAATCGGGTACTATAGATTAGGGTTTCATATTCTAAACAAACCAAGCATGATAACTACTACCATCCAAGTTCTAGAACATGGTATCATCTACTAGAATATTAAAGGTACATTTTAGAGAGAGAAACAACAGCATGCATGTAAAGGAAAGTGCAATAATAGAGAATGTAGAGAGTTATATAACCCGCCTTAAGGAAGATCATCTCCAAAGATCACAAGCTCCAAGCACACGATCACCAAGGATGATGAAGCTCCACCAAAGCTTCACTTTTAGCCACAAGATCACCTCAAAAAGAAGAATAAGACACTAAGGTCAAGGATATCTCAAGAAAAGAGAGCAAGAAACCTAGGCTGAACCAAAAGAAGAAGGGAGAAAGAGAGAAGAAACTTCCTCTCTCTTGGGTACCACCTTGTCAAAACATGGTGTGACGGAGGTGATGCCCCATGCCATACAAAGCGAGATTACTCAAAATATAACCACATAAGAAAGATTAACAACTTTATTATCAAATAAAAATTATAACCGTTTTCATAAAACTGCCAAATAGAAAGAACCTTCACATATACATCCTTTCATGCCTCAAAGCATATACAAGGCATGTTGTCAACCTATAACCAAGGAACTGTTCCATAACATATATACATGATTCCACCACATTTGTACATAACAGGTGCACAAACCAACCATATAAAGAAAGCTCATTCACAAAACATCTGAAAAAATGTTCCCAAAGACCCGAGCATACAGGGACAACTCTAGGACTCTATCAACAAAAGACATCCAACAACACTTCCAACCTTATCAGCTATTGCTCCTCTGGCTGCTCCTCAACCTCCGTTGTATGATCTCTACCTCTTTGTGCTCGTCCACATAAAAAGGGTGTGGGAAACCCACATGATGAGATTCCAAATCTCAGTGGGAGATATAACTCACCACCAATTCTATTATTATCATAGATAAGACAAACTAAGCAGCAGTATAAATACAACTAAAATGAAGTAGGTAATGATTATTGATAGGAAGAGCACTTACCGTTGAATTATGAAACATTTTAACAATTTAAAAGGAATATGAAGAACATGTATATTTTCTATCAACAACATTGTATAAAGATCGAGTAAGGCCTCAACCAATGTTTTCATATTTGATCCTATACAATTATACTACACGGCTGATTACATATTTCATTATGCCCTGAGGATTTCAGTCATACTACCCAAAGCCAACTGATCACTTGATAAGCTAAAATCGGTGTCATACAAGGTCAAATGGAAGAGTTGGAATCCACGACCTCACCACACCTATTGGTCAGTATAAGAGAAAAACACCGTAGAGACATATCAGTCAACTACAACAATGACATATAGTCAAGATTAGGGATTGGCTCACGCATGGCCATCCTCACATATAATCATAACTAGCCCACATTGGTATAGGTATGGCGCTAGAATAATAGGCTCACACATGGGCGCTCTAACAAAAGGAGTGGCTCACGCATGGCCATCCATATCACAACGAAGTCAACTCACGCATGGTTGTATCACACATCCTCTATTTAAGGATACAAGGAATTACTCGACTATACCCTACATATTCAAAAATATGCGCTCTGAGTTAAACTCGTTTCACCATTCAGAAAATCACTGACACTGAATGGAGTTAATGCACATGGCAAACTACACTATTAGATTTCACTTGATTAATTAGACCAATTTAAACATCTTTAAGCATCAATCAAGTTTCAACGTATAATCTCTAAATAAGATCTACATAAACAAGAGAATGACTCATCACCAGAACAAATTGAAGATATTAAGTGTGACCTCATCATATCATGTCTCTTTATGCTTGTTATTCATCATATGTTCACCACAAGGACCAGTGTCCATCACAAGTACTAATGTCCATCACAAGGACCACATATCTTAGGGTAACAGCCCCTCCTCCCATCATTGAGGAAAAACATCTTATGTAAGGCAACAAGCCATCATCAGGTCACAAGACCACTTCCCTCCTCTTTCTGAGTCACCATCTCATATGCACCTCACAAGACTTATCAAACATATCAATATCACCATAGCTCATACATGGCTATGTGCATCAACTGATATTACCAGCATGGTTAGAAACATATAACAAGGGAAGCGATACATCATTAACACTATCATCTCATAAGATTCATACCATAGATTTCACATTATATCAAATAGGGTTTCACTTTACCCGATTAGGGTTACAAGGTTGGATCAACAACCACTCATAGATTGTCACTTTCATCATCATATGAAGTGTGTTATGAGGCATCGAAGCATGTTTCCCATTATCAATATATAACATGTTATGAGGTATAGAATGTATCTCTCACATCACACGTACAACTACTCCATAGGGTAACACACCCTACCATGTGACCTTAGTATTGACACGGTACATCTCAAACATCACCATAAGGTGTCATTTAGGGTTTCACTATAGGGTATCGGTTTGTCCTAAGTGTGTCAAGAAACCACTCCAAGGGAGTAATTGGTTAATCATATACTTAAGAGAGCAACCAAAGTATCGGCCTACCACTTGGGAGGGTGTATCGATTTAGCACCATGAGGTATCGGGTTCAACACTTCATGTAGAGACTATCGGCCAACCCCTTGTATCGGGCAACTCTATCCATAGGTGCAACGACATCAAAGGGATAATGACATTGTGATGTATCATGCAACGCTCATTGTGATAGGGTGATGATTAGGGTTTAAGCAACACATCAAGTTGTGATGGCTAACAGGGTGTCGGGTAGAAATGCCCTCAAAGCAACGGGCTAACCATGCATTAAGCCATGACGGGCAGTGACGTTGTCACGAAGATGCGTCATCCTCCGCCCAAGCAAAATGTCACAAGTTATGACGGCTAAGCCATAACGGATAGCACACTAGGCATCCCAATCAACTCCTTATCGGTTTAGCAGCCACCAAACCAGCTAACTCTCTCAACTTATACCAGCCTAAACCTTTCTAAGGCATGATGATCTAAGCAACATTTGATCGTGTTGACCTAGCCCTAACCAAGGTTGTAATGATCTATCTCTTGGTTTAATAGTTTGTCGCCTTCAGGTCGTGACGGCCACTGAAACATATCGGCCGCAAATGCATATCGGACCCATCATTTCCTACCTCAAGACGAAGTTACTAACAAGGCAAGAGAAAGGTATGACACAAAGGCAACAACTATCAAGGTTCATTTCTCCAAAACTAAACACAAAGATACCAAGGAAAAGTTACTAGCATGCAAGCAATAACGAGCCATAGATCAAGAGAGAGATAACAAGTAAAAGGTGATAATAACAAAGAGGGTTTAGAGTTATATAACCCGCCTCAAGGATAACCACCAAACTTTAAGATCCAAGGTCAAGCTCCAAGCTTCTCAAGCTTAAGGTAGAAGAAGATCCACCAAGCTTGATCACCACAACACCTCTAAGAGAAGATAGGACCAAGGTTAAGAGAGAATGAGAGGGAAAGAGAAGCAACCAAGACCATGGTCGAGAAGAAGAAAGAAAGAGAGAAAGAAGCTAAGGATCATGTCTTACCAAGGAAGAAGATCACCACAAGCTTAGGCTCGTCCACCAAGATCCATAGGAGAGCACTCCTCAAGCTCAAGGTTGGCCACCAAGGAGAGAATGCAAAGATAACCAAAAGGTTTCTCTTGCATGGAAAGAAAGACATATACATACAAGAGAGATGAAAGAGAGAACAAAGGAGAGGCGTCACCACAAATAGAACGTTAGATGACATGTGTCCATGAGGAAAGGCCACATGCAACACCATTCTACAAGGTGAAAAGAACCATGCCACACCCACTAGGTTACCTTCCTAAGTCATGGCCGATACACCTCTCTACCTCTCTTTACAAACTGATAGGGATGAAACCCTAGAGCCACACACTGATATGGTGCATCTAAAGGCACCAAAAAACTGATACAAGGCCCCCTCAAGGCTCTCACGCCTGAGACATCACTCCTATGTGTAAAATACACCCCAAAAATGAGTGCAAAAAAATCACCAAAGATGTAACCACTCAACCAAGGTTCAACCAAGGTGGCTGTCTCTTTCTCTTTCCTCTAGATGATGCCAAGAGAGATAAGGAACACTCTATAGGTGGCAAACTTGTACATCAACCCCTAACTTGGGTAAATTGCAATTTACACCAAACCTCTCCATAAAACACAAACATCAACCAAACAAGATCAAACAAGGAATTAAAGCTTACAACATGCCCTGATTGCATCTCATATAATTAGAGAAAGGAGCTAAGCAACATACTTAAGCAAAACAAATAGGGTTATCCCAAAACGTAGGTCAGGGTCCTTACACGTGGTCTATGACCCTTGTGATGAAGAGTTTCTCTCCAAAATTACCATCACGGATGATCCATGGTTTAGGGTCGAGAAAAGAGAAGGGGATAGGTTAGAAGAACCTAGGAAAACGTCACAAAAGAAAGGCAAACACTTTCCAAGGTTGAAGATGATCAAAAGTCACCACATGTAAGGGATCTTGATCACCAAAGCTCCAATGATCAACTCTTATAGATCCTTAAGGATCCAAGGATGAGTAAAAGAGAGGGAGGAAGATGGAAGGCTGAAAGGATCATTTGCATGGAGGGAAGATTATTTATATAGCAAGGGAGGAGGGAATTAAGTGGGTTATGAGGTGTCAACACCCAAAGGCACCAAAGAGACACTTATCCACCCAAGAAACCCACATGCAAAAGCATGCATGCACGAGATGGTGATACAACCAATGTTGAGTCTCGACCACTTAGGTCCCCAACACATGGTTTTGGTCACAACACCTCAAGGAAGTCGAAATAAAAGCACTAAAGCACCACCTGGTCGAGACAAAAAGGTCACCAACATACGAGGTCGAGGCACTCCACAAAAGGACAAACTGTCTTGACCCAAACCACCTCAAAACTACCAGGATCTATACAACACCACCTATAGAAGTTGTCTCGATTGAGACACACACAAATCACCCACATAGGTTGAGACAAGGGTTGAGAAAAACCAACAAAGCACACATGCGTCGAAACCAAACAAACCCTAGAAACCCTAATCACCTCTAGTGATGTCATCACTCATCCAAGGCTCAACTAAGGTTCCCAAAAGCATCACATCCTCTCTCAAGAAGCCAGTAAAGATAAGGTAAACTCTATATGCGGAAGATTCCAAGATAACCCTCACAAATGGGTAAATTGCAATTTGACCCAGAACAAGCACATAAAGCCCAAACATCATCCAAACAAGCTCAAATGTGAACCTTAAGCTTACCACAAGCTCTTAAAACATCTCAAAGGATTAGATAAAGGTTCTAAGCACTTAATCAAGCCAAACAAATAGGGTTATCCCAAAAACCAGGCCAGGGTTCTTACATCTTTGTTCTTGATAACAACCAACAATCCATTATTCATAACCCATTCGTCATCAGTTGAATGGAAACGATATTGCTATAGATGTTTAGCCTACTTCATCCCCACCTATGACACATTTTGGACTTCGTAGTAATTTATTAGCCCATTTTTTTCTGATTTACTTCGTATTGGACGTTTTGCAATAAACCAATATTTATATATTGAATATTTATGTGTGCATACACAATCTAATGCATGTTTGTAGGCATATACACCAACCCCATAAACAAAACATGCCATGCGAGTAACTTTACATTGTACTTGCATATTGATTCATTTTCATTTGTTCGTTTGTCCTGTATTCTTTTGGATTTAGCATTTCACTATGTTGTTGATTTGTCATTAATGTTGATGAGTTATAACCTAGGTTTTGGAAAGTGGGAAGCAGGAAGTGTGTAGATTGACACCATTAAAGCGGAAAGGGGAAAGAAACTTTTAAAGTGATTAAAGCGGATGCTTTTTGAAAATGTGGCCTACACTGTTTTAAAAATTAGAAAATTTTAATGACCGCCATAATACTGACATAAAGAATAGTACTCAACAATCAAGCATTGTGAATGATATTTCATTCCGTCAGAATGACTTTTAGAGACTAAATGGGTCCTAATTACAAAAGCAAATTGTTACAAGCTAAAAACACTCAAACATCATAAAACCCATAATCCTTGATCAACAGTCAAGTATCATACTAGTACTATGTACTTAACATTATTTCAACGGTTGGGCTTATAAATTACCATTTAGAAAAAAACATTAGTAGGTAGTAATAGTTAGATACTAGTACTTGGTACATACATTGTTGACTAAGTAAGGTAGTCTTCAACATAATATAAATAAATGCATATTTATACAGTAATAAAGAGAAATACATTATAATACAGTAGAATCAAGATAATTAGTTATTACTCAGTAAATCCCAAAGAGCAATAAACTACTAGACTTAGTACATAATAGTCAATATAACAAATTTTACAACCTTATTTTGTTATAGTCTACAGATGGTTGTGTAAAGTTTTTGCACAAGTATATAGAATGACTGGTTATTAATATGTAAGTGGTAATAAACAACATCAGACATACATGTCAATATTATACATAGTAAATCTTAAAGATCAATAAATTACTACACTTAGTACATAATTATCAATATAATAATATTTTACGACATCATTTTGTTACAACCTACAGATGGTTCGTGCAAAGGTTTTTTACAAGTATACATAATATCAGACTATTAGACTATCTGTGGTAATAAACAACATTAAACATACATGATAATATAAAATAAAAACTTGACAATACGAAGTACTAGTCTAGTTGTATAAAGTGTACAAAAAAAATAATGAAGTAAAGAATAAATGCTAATTGCTAAATTTTCTCACACATTTTGAAATAAAACATTTGGAGCATCACATCTCCTAAAAGTAGTGTTTTCATTTTTCTATAGATTTTATGTGTGATTGGGCCATTCCAACAATACTTGTTGTGAAGCACCCTAGAGCGGCCGCTTAAGCGGGACTGAAAAGGCGGCTTGAAGTGGGAAAAAGCAACTGCTTCACTCCAAAATGCTTCAAATCCCGCTTCGACTGAGATTGCAATGAGACATGTGCTTGACCGCTTAAGCAGCCGCTTAAGTGGTCGATTCACACACTTTTTAATTCACTGGTTAGAATAATATTTTATAAACTCAGTTTTGCATTAGTTTTTTTACATACTATAATAGTTTTGTATGCTCATGTTGTTGTTACCAATTTGTAGCAGTAATTCAATGAGATCTAAGCAGACAATTAGATTGAACTTGAAGCTACAACTCATCACTTAAGTTTTGGACATAATGCAAGGTTCATCATGCTCAAAAACTCAATAGCATCTAGACTAACACCCCTGAAAACATGGGCTTCATTCTTAGTTCATTTTGTTCATAGTGATTATACCTAGAGATCTAGAAAAATTATCTATAGTTAGCCTTGATATATTGGTAGTATCTGCATGCTTTATTAGCCTTGACTGCATGCTTTGCTAGCTAATTGACAAATGTGTTCCTTAACATGTGTATGAAGGAGATGAAGAAATTAATTTGTTGACCGATATGATTGCATCCTACAAACTTCAATTATTATCAAAATAGTCTCTGTCTCACTCTCTCTTTCTCTCTCATTATGTCGTTACATAATTGTAGTCAATGAGAAGTTTGGATCCATTTAAAATGGAATGCTCCATGATTTGGTTAGATATATGGCTGTTAGCCATGTATATAACATGGGTTAAGCCCAATGTAGTACAACTAGTACATGGGAGAAAAGTAGTTTTGTCTCTAGTGCAAATGGGAAAGAAGTTTTATCCCACATTGCTCACTCCTATAACTTTTGTGGTCCTTATATGTAGGAACACATGTGACTCTTGTGTCCAAGGGTCCTAGGAGAGGGTATGATCACCTCTTTGGTGGATATGGTGACCACAACACACACACATGCATGCGCGCGCCACGCCATGCCTCCCCTAGCCTAGCATGGTTGGGTCGGGCTCAGGCTTGTGGCTTGTGGATTGTGGATTGTGGAGAATGTCTTTCGTCTTCTTTTTGCACTAGGATACAACTACGTAATTAATTATTAATTCAATTAATTTTTTCTTTCCTAATTAGATTTATTAATCCTAACTGGAAAGTGTCTCTTTTTGGATTTTTCCGCAATATGTACAAGAGAGACCGAGTGGTCGCGTCTTAACGGGAATAAGACTACAGGGCGTGTAAGGCTATAAATATGTCTCTAGTCTTTAGGGTTAAATACATCTTTTGAACAAATAGCCATTAACATTTGAGTTCATGTTTAGCAAGCCTAAATCTAGAGTCTTCTGCCGATGTCACTTCCGTGGTGTTGCGTGGAGATCTTCTCCTGGAAATAGCAAGTTCGTTCATCCTCTCCCTTCTAAGACGCAACCTGTCAGGTGATGGTTCCTACGGTCGTTGAGCTGCACTGGTAGCGCAACTGGTTCGTCTGCATCGTTCATTGTTAAAATGAGCGAGGCGTCTCTTCTTAAGGTTTATGACCAGGTCAACTAGGAGAACAACACATATCCAAAAGGATTGCAAGGCGCTGATTTCTTTAAGCATATCATGTTCATTTTTCAATAAACAACCTAGTTTGATTTGTGACCTTATTTATTTTTTTTCTCCTGCATTGGTTTATTCTATATTTTCTTATCTGGATCGACCTAAACTGTTAACTTAATTGCAACTGTCATTGTTACATGTAACAATGTAAATTCAAAATTAACAATAGTCTTAAAAAAATTATTATATGTCATTAGTTAACGATGGCTGATCAAGGTTATGGCATGAAATTTGATGTGTCTAGTATGCCTGAAAATTTTACTGGAACTTATTTTGCTTGTTGGCAAAGTAGGATGCAAATCTGGCTTAACATGGTAGGGTATGATCAATATTTAGAAGAAGACGAACCCAAAACTGATTAAATTGTTCATGATAATGCTCATATAATTGCAACCTGGAAGAAGGGTGATAAGACGTGCTGAGGGTTGATTCGATTTTCATTAAACAACAAAATGTATGACTCATACTCAAAGCCATCTATTACTGTATCTAAGGTTCTGTGGAGGGTATTAGAAAAGAAATACAATACTGAGAATCAAGGAACTGAAAAATATTGTGTCTCTAAATTTTTAAAGATTCATATATCTGAGGGTAAGTCCATTTTTGATCAAACACACAATTTTCAATTCTTTATGCAAGAGCTCACTGATGCAGATTCATTGAGAAATTCCCAAAATCTTGGGAGTCATTTGGCATGACTCTGAACCATCTCAAAGGAGACATGTCAATGAATGATCTCATGATGGACATCATTATTCAGGAAGAGCATCTGAAAGAGAAGATTATCAAAGTACCCAATGATGTTAATGTGACTATTAATTTTACTACTACTAAGAACAAGGATAAGAAATTTAAAAATTCACTTAAACCTAAGGCCAAGATCCAGAATAAACCGAAGAGCAAACCTTGTTGGACTTGTGGACATGTTGGCCACTGGAACAAGGATTTCCCTTCAAAGAAGGCCAAGAAAGATGCCACATCTGCAACTGAGGAGGCTGTGGTCAACATGATGACTACATCCTTGAGCCTCAATGATGGGTACATATCTATAAAACCTCAAGTTCTTTATATTTTTTAACCACTATATTGGATTATAGACACTGGGGTAATGTGTGTGTGTGTACTGACAAGTCCATGTTTGTGTCTTATCAGGCCTTTAAAGGTTGATCCATGACTTTGGGTGATTCAAGCACTGTAAAAGTCAAAGGCAAAGGATGGGTGGACTTGAAGTTTCCTTCGGGAAAGGTTTTGACACTTCATAGAGTCAACCATGTTCCACCAATGTGACACAACATTATTAATGGTGTAATATTAGTTAGAGATGGTTTTAGAATAGATTGCAAGTGTAATAAGGCTATTATTACTCACCTTCGAGATTCTTTATTTTTTTGACAAGGGGTATCTATGTGATATGGAGAACTTAATTAAGATTCTTATAGAACTTGTTTCAAATTCCGTTTTAAATTTGAATGATAATAGTTTATTATGCATGAATCTTGTATCATCTGATGTTTTTCATGCATGTTTAGGACATGTGAATGTTGGCTAAATGAAACATATGATGAATCTAAATTTAATCCCTAAATCTAAAATTAGCAATAATAAATGCCAAATTTGTGTGCAAGCTACATTACTTAGGAAGCCTTTTCACTCTGTGAATAGGAATTTAAAATTTTTGGATTTAGTGCATACATATATCTTTGAATATAATGGAATTTCTATAAGGGATCAAAAATATTATTTTATAACTTTTATTGATGATGCTACTAGATTTGTTATGTCTTTTTTCTTAGAAGTAAAGTTGAGGCATCAAATAAATTTAAAATTTATAATAAAGAAGATGAAACTCAAATCGGCAAAGTACTTAAGCGATTAAGATCTGATAGGGGAGGAGAATATATCTCAAATTTGTTTTTGGAATTTTGCCAATTACATGGTATAGTTCATGAGGTTACCGCTCTGTATTCACCACAATCTAATGGGATAGCCGAATATAAAAACCAAACCCTTCTAGATATGGTAAATTCTTTACTCCAAACCTTAGGTCTGCCCAACTTCATGTGGGGGAAGCTTTGAATACGGCTTGCCATATTCTAAATAGTGTTCCCCATAAATATGCAGAGAGTAGTCCATTTGAGTTATGAAGAGGAAGAAAATTGAGTCTCAAATATCTTTGAGTGTGGGGTGCCTTGCTAAGGTACTTGTCCCTAAACACAAAAGGAAGAAATTGGGATCGTAATGGTTGATGCCATATTCTTGGGGTATGTAGAGACAAGTTATGCCTATAGATTATTGATTGTAAAATCTGACATCTCTGGCATTGAGGTCAATACAATTGTGGAATTACATGATGCTACATTCTTTGAGGATGTGTTTCCCATGAAATCCAGTGTTCCCAATGAAGTATATCAAGAGTATTCATTCACCATAGATTCCATTCCCGAGCACATGGAAAGGATGACAAATGTGGGGGGGCGACTCTGCACAAGCTATTTCTAAATTTGATGATTCTGAAAAATGGTTGGACTAAGGAGAAGTGAATGTCCTAGGACATCCAAAGGACTTTGGAAGTGAGTTTCTCACTTACAATGTTGAGGATGATCCTGTAACTTTCAAACAAGCTATGGAATCTCCAGAAGCTAAGTTTTGGAAATAAGTTGTTAACGATGAAATCCAATCAATTCTCTCAAATGGAACTTGGGAATTGGTTGATTTGCCTCCTGGTTGTTCTACAGTTGGATGCAAATGGATCTTTAAGAAGAAACTTAATGCAGACAGGACAATCAATAAGTATAAGGCTAGGCTACTTGCTAAGGACTACACACAGAGGGAAGGAATAGATTATTTTGATACCTATTCCTCTATTTCTTGTAGACCACAATCTGATTGCTTATAGCATTGGCTTCCATTTATAATCTATGTATCCATCAGATGGAGGTGAAGACCACATTCTTACACAGTGATCTTCATAAAGAGATATATATGGAACAACCTGAGGGATTTGTGGGCAAATTTGTTAAGTCATTATATGGCTTGAAACAAGCCCCTAAGTAATGACATGAGAAGTTTGATTCTATGATATCATCGGTTGGCTTTGTTTTTAATGAATTTGATAAGTGTCCCTACTACAAAATTGTCAATGATGGATTCACTTTGTTATGCTTATATGTTGATGATATCTTGCTTTTTGGTTCCTATATGAAAGTAATAAATGAGACAAAGACATTCTTGTGTAGCAAGTTTGAGATGAAAGATATGGGTGTCATTGATGTGATTTTAGGGCTTAAAATCATAAGGTCTACTGATAGTATAACTCTCTCTCAGACTCACTATGTTGAGAAGATACTAGAGAGGTTTGAGTACACATCACATAAACCTGTTAAGACACTATGTGATTCATCCAAGGCCTTGTTCAAGAATGAGATTGGGGTTTCAGTGTCTCAATTATGATACTCTCAAATTATCAGAAGTTTGATGTATCTTATGAATTGCACACGACCATACATTGAGTTTGTCGTGAGTAAGTTAAGTAGATACACTAGTTATCCTGACAAGACCAATTAGGAAGATCTTGACAGAGTTTTGAGGTATATCAAGGGAACTTGTGCTTTTGGGCTGCATTATGGCAAATATCATTCTGTAGTCGAAGGATATAGTGATGCAATTTGGATTGCCATCAACTCTGGGAGTAATGGTGTCCCAGGATATGTATTCCTATAGGGAGGAGGAGTCGTTTTCTGGAGGTCTAAGAAACATACCATATTGTCTTGGTCTACTTTTAAGGCAAAGTTGTGTGTTTTATATGAAACTAGATTGGAAGTTGAATGGCTACATGGACTTATGTCCAATTTACCTATGGTAAAGAAGCCGCTCCTACAATTTTAGTTCACTGTGACAACACTACAACTATTACCAAGATAAAGAGTCACAAGCACAATAAAAAACAATGTAGATACATCCAAGTCAGACTCAAGTCTATAAGGGAGTTAGTGTCTAATGGGGATGTGGATGTGGACTACGTCGGTACCAAAGAAAATACAATTGATACTTTCACTAAAGGTCTTACTCTAGCCTTAGTGGAAAAATCTAGGTTGGGGATGAGATTAAAACCCCTCATTATTCGTAGGTAGTAGAAACCCAACCCAACAGAGTGGAGATCCCACAAATTGGGTTCAATGTGGTAATAACAAGTCGTCTGGTGAATTGGATTACAATATGTAATTATTTTTATGCTTCATGCATCTGTGTGTCTATCCCCTAGGAAACTTGTTAGTGTCATTACTGCAAGTAAGTAAGACATTAGTCTCTGCATGGTGTCAAGTCTACATCCTTGGAGACTCCAACTAAATGATTGATGTTGTGTAGGCCACAACAGGAGAATTGGGTTATTTTTTGATATCAATAAAATTTTGTATGCATGGTCATAATGCATTGTTTGTCTTTTATACCATGTCTTTATTGTGTTGTTACCAACCCATACTCGTGCACCCAAGGTTTATGTTCAAGACTTTTGTTCACCTAGTTCCTATGAGGGTCACAGTTGGATAACTTAAGTAGATTCAAACCGAAAGGTATCTGCTGAAAGTACAATATGGAGGATGGAATGGTAGAGCACACTACATATTAGATTTTGTGGGATAATGTTAGATATATGGTTGTTAGCCATGTATATAGCATGAGTTAATCCCAATGTAGTACACCTAGTACATGGGAGAGAAGTAGTTTTCTAGAGCAAATGGGAAAGAAGTTTTATCCCACATTGCTCACTCCTAGAACTTTTATGTTCCTTACATGTAGGATCACATGTGACTCATGTGTCCAAGGGTCCTAGGAGAGGTATGCTCACCTCCTTTGCTACAACCCATTCCTAGCTTTGCTGGTAATCCTAGAGTTTTAAGATAATCTTAATGTTTGGCATACTTTTGTTAGTAATATTCTATGTTGTGCTTTGTCTTAACTTTGGTAACCTTAAATACTTTTTTGGGCAACTCATAATCATGAGTTAATCATACTATAAAGATATGAGTTGGAGTTAATATGGCATTAACCCATACATGTATGCAAGAAGAGAGTTAATGACATTGGAGGAAATAATTAATAAATAATTTTTCATTTAAGAATATTATCAAAATAATATTTATTATTATATATAATTTAATTATGAATCCAACAAAAAAACAATGAACCAAATCAGAGTTAAAATGAGAGAGCTATGCCCTATTTAGTAAACATATACTGAGTACCGCGACCGACACCGCGACCGACGTTGTGTCGACACCGCGACTGACGCTGTGTCGACACCATGACCACGACCGATGCTGCATCAACACCGTGACCACGATCAATGTTGCATCGACACCGTGACCGCGACTGACGCTTCATTGACACCGCGACCGCGACCGATGCCGCCCAGGACAGCCAATCGTAAAATGATCATATCTCGAGCTATACTTATTCATTTTTAACGAAACAAAGTGCGTTAGAATCACGATTCGATCTTCTATCATTTCAGACTCCTTATTTAACAAGAGGGCGAACTGGGAGGTGATTTCTAGGGCGATTTTTGGGGTAGAACGTGAATAACGGTGGAAATCCAAAAGGGTTGCTATAGATTCGACTTGGTAAGTAGTTTTAACCATCGATTCTTCCTCCTCCTCATTTCCCCTTGCTCGGAACCCTTGATCCAACAATTTTGAGGTTTGGGTTAACCTCTAACCTTTATCTTCTACCTATAGCAAACCTCGTTTAGAGTTGAAAGGAAGAAGAAACCACTAATTTTGCTAGAGTTCTGATATGGATTCAAGAGTTTCAGAGATGTGCTACGTTTTTAAGGTGTTTTAACACCTAAGGGTGAGTGGGTACTTCCTTTAAAAAGTAGATTGCAAGAAAATGAGTTAAATCATCAATAATTTTTAATTGCTTAGTATGCGAGTACAAACCCTAAATGGTCTTTTTTATCTAGCTTTTGCTAGATGATATGAAATGGATTATTTCTCTATTGTGATAAATTTCAAATTATGAAGTCACATTAGAAATGATTGCAATCCATCTAAATGATAATTCTTAAAGTAATTTTAAATGTTACATGAATATACTAAAATCTAAGATTTCTGACTACGAATGAAATTGTTGTATAATTGAATAAAGAAGTTTTCCTAGTTGAATCTCCTTGGTTACGAATGATTATTTTATTTGTATGCGTATTGCATATATGTCAGATAAGATTTTGATTCTATTCGATGATATCAATGTTTGCTTGATATATCAGTAAGGAGGGTGAAACCCTAAATGAATGGAAAGTTGGATGTTTGCAAATGGACATCTTCATTCAATGTTATTCTTGTTGTATGATGTTTTAGTAAATGGCGTGGAAACCCTAGTTTAGTTCATTACATGGTTTCATATCATATATATATATATAGAGAGAGAGAGAGAGAGTCAGGCTAGTGTACACTCGAGTGTACCGGAGGCACCGTACACCTCAGTCATTTTTGAAGATGCAGTAAATTTTTGAAAAATCTAAACCATTGATCTTCTTAATTATCATAATAATATACTATATAATAAATTTTAGCTCATTTGGACATTTATAGGTCGTTCATCTAAAGGAGGGAAAAAATCATGTATTTCAAATTAGTTTTGTGTGTCGATTTTGTTGTCCTTGGATGAGTAACTTACACTCATCCAAATGAGTTCAAATTTTGTATGTGACCTATTATTATTGTAACCATGAAGATCAATGGATTAGATTTTGGAAAAATATGGTCTAGATAGGCAATCACCATTGGGGTGTGTTGTGTGAATTATATATCATCTTTTCACATGTTATCACACACAAATTTGGTTCATTCTGATATAATTCAGTCTCTTTTCATATTACTTTTGCCATCTTTTTGTTATTCTACTTATTCCATAACTTACATTGTAGATTTGCCACAAAAAGAATTGAATTTGGATGTTATTTCTATTGAAACAGTAGAATGCACGGCATGCAAGTCAGACGCACGGCGTGCACCATTCCAGAGAAAGACTGGTTCGCTCAAATAGCAGAATGCATGGCATGCAAGTCATATGCACGGTGTGTACCTTTCTAGAGAAAAATCATTTCGTTCAGCCAAAAGAATGCACGGCGTGCACGGAGAAAACGCACCGCGTGCGAGTTTCCAGAAGTGCACAGAAGGACGAATGCACGACGTGCACACTAGTGCACGGCGTGCACCTGGAATGTAAACTGTTGAAGAAATGTTCTAGAAAGTCGCACGGCGTGCATATTCTCAGCGCACGCTGTGCACAGATCAACCGGATGCAAACTGCACTGCAGGTGCACGGCGTACACCTGGCAGTTTTAGAAATACAAAAATTCAGAATTCGATTTTAAAAGAAAGAGGGAAGGCAAGGGACAATTACATTTAGTCATTTGAAGAGTTTCTCTTGTCCTAGAGCCAGAGGAGAGCAGAGGAAGGTGATTTGGAGGGATCCAAGGTGGTTTCTTGCATAAGGAGACCATTTCTTCTTCTCCACTTCTCCATTGTCTTCTTCAAGGTGCAGCCAAGCTTCCCCAACTCCGAGCAACTTCTTGGGAGAGGAGCTAGTTCATCTTGGAGCAGCTAAAGAAGGGGAATTTCGTCCTCAAGCTGGAATTCTTCCTTCTTGTGGTTACATCTTTAGTTCTCTTTGTGTTTTTCTTTCTAAACCATGTCTAGAATCGAAATTTCTGTAGCAAATCTGTTGTACATCATTATGGACGAGTAGACTCCTTTTTCTTGGGCATGGGAGAGTAGCTCCCATGTCATAGCATGTATGGAACAAGTAATTTCATACTAAATACATTTGTTTCTTGTTTCCTAACCATGAAAGTGTCGGTTTACTCTTTTTCTTGCATGTATTGTTGGCCACCTTATGTGCATATTTTCTGCCTTCTTGCTTGATCTGAGAAGATAAGTAGGAATGTATGGAGGTTCTCTTCTTGGAAACTCTTCTTCTTCTACGAGAGTAGAGAGGGATGAGTTGAGGAACTATTTGTGATCAAAAATGAAATTCATACACGAGAGTGTTGTTTTGAGTTATGATCATTGCATTTGCACCGGGAGGTGAAATGTAACACAACTTTTCGTTGAAACATGACCTTATGTATGTTTAAATTATTGTGTTCCCTTGATTGCTATGATATGTGAATGAAATCCTAATGTCTAAGATTCCTAAGCATTCTGAAATCGAATTTCTTTTTGTGGTTCTTTCTTGCTAGTTAGAATCTGAATTTCCTGTAGTTAAAATCTGAATTTTATGCTTTTAGATGGATCTTCTCTACTCTTTAATATCGGTCTAGATTGTTGAACTTTAGTACTGTTGTGCTCAATTAAGTTAACTAAGCTCCTTGTGTTCGACCTTGATTATACTACCTTTGTATACTTGCGGAGTTTGGTTAAGTTGAGTAAACTATCCTTTACTTGGATTGAAACTCGTTAGTGTAAACAACCAACAAGTTTTTGGCACTGTTGTCGGGGAGCTATGATAATTTAATTGGAGTAATAAGTACTAATTAGTATTCGATACTAGATCATCACTCATAATTTTCAAATTTCCATATACCTCTTAGTGTGTTCTTAATTTCTCTTGTTATTTTTCAGGTTGTATGCGTCTCTCACAATGAGGTCTTCAAACATCTGCTTTATTAGACCTTGAAATAGAGTGAACTCTTTCAAGTTTGAGAAGAACAAGAAGAGTTGAACAATCACTATTGGGAGGTACTTCACCATCACCACCGCCATCATCACCACCACTGTCTTCTTCATCTTCTGTAGTAGCTACACCAAGTAATCCAGTCATGGAAGACGATCGTCCCTTAAAAGACTTCGTGATGTCGGTTGCCACAAACATCTGTGGAGCCATTGATTTACCTACTGTAGAAGCAAATAACTTTTCAATTGCTCCTTCTATGATGGAAATGATACAGTAGAATTGTTTTGGAGGTACAGCCAATGAAGACCCAAGTCCTCATGTTGCTGAATTCTTAGAATATCTGAACACTTTCAAGATTAATGGGATATATGTTGATGGAATTAGACTCATGTTATTTCCCTTCACCTTAAGAGACAGAGCCAAGGCGTGGCTTTTGTCTCTTCCCAAGAAGTCAATTAAAAGTTGGGATCAACTCCTTAATGCTTTCCTTGCAAAGTACTTTCCGCCAAGCAAGACAGCCCATTTGAGGATCCAGCTTACTAATTTCTCTCAGAGTGAAGGAGAAACCCTATATGACACATGGGAACAGTTCAAGGATCTTCAACGCCTTTGCCCGCACCATGGTTTGACAAACTGGCTTCTGCTGCAAACTTTCTATAATGGACTATTTTATAATACCTGGTTGACTTTAGATGCTGCAGTTGCCGGTGCATTAATGACCAAGTCTTACAGAGAGGCTTATGATATCATTGAAGATATATCACTCAATCACTGCCAATGGGGAGGAGATAGAGGAGCAAAATCAACCTCTACAGCAAGCTCTTCAACCGGAAAACAAGGAGGAAAACACACTATTGATGTTGTTGATCTTATTGCTGTAAAACTAGATGTGCTTACACAGAAATTTGAGAAGATGACTACTTTGCCAATTCAATCCACTGAAGCAACATGTGAAGCTTGTGGTAATACAGGGCATACTTCTTCTTCATGTTTTGCCCCTAATGGAATGGAAGGAAACTTTGAATAGGTTAATGCAGTTGGGATGCAAGGAAATAAACAATACAATCCTTATTCCAACCAATACAATCCCGGATGGAGAGACCATCCTAATTTCTCTTACCAGAATGCAAGCAACACTCAAAACTTCCAGCAACAACAGCAACATGCTAACCATCAAGAAAATCCGCTGGGTTTCAACAACAGGGGTTACCAGTAACCACAACAACCCCAAGGTTCTTCTCTAGAAGCTATGATGGAAAAATGCATATCTACACAAATGCAATAGAATGAGGAACTCCGGGGGAATGACAAGCTTTTAAAAGATGCTATTGCACAACTTTCTGCAAAGGTAGATGGAATTTCCACCCACACCAAGATGTTAGAAAACCAAATAGCACAACAAGCTCTAAATCAACAAAGGACTCCACAATCCGGTTCTCTTCCAAGCCAACCGGAAGTGAACCTAAGGCAACAAGCTCATGCAATTATCCTAAGAAGTGGAGCTGAGATTGAAAGACCTTCTCCATCCGAGAAGAACATGAAGCAAACTGATGAAGAGGAGGCCAACACCCCAAATTGCAGCAAGGAGAAAGGTAAAGCTGAAATACGACCTTCTTTCAAAGCCACTGCACCCTTTCCTCAAAGATTAGCCAATAAGAAGGAAGACAAGAAATTCAGGAAATTTATGGACATAATCAACAAATTGCATGTAAATCTTCCTTTTGCTGAAGTTATTGCTGAGATGCCTTCTTATGCTAAATTCCTAAAGGATATTTTGACTAAAAGAAAAAAAGTTGATCAAGTAGAAATAGTAATGCTTTCAAAACGAGTGAGTTCTATTATTCAAAATCGTCTTCCACAAAAGCTTGATGATTTGGGAGCGTTTACACTACCTTGCAAGATTAATGAAACCACTTTTGATAAAGGTTTAGTAGATCTTGGTGCCAGTATTAGTCTCATTCCATTTACCTTATGGCAAGAACTAGATCTTGGGGATTTGAAACCCACAAGGATGGCTATTGAATTAGTTGATCATTCTATAAAATATCCAAAAGGTATGGTAGAAGATGTACTTGTACAAATCAGGAAATTTTGTATACCCTGTGATTTTGTTGCTCTTGACATGGCGGAAGTTCCTTCCAACCCCGTTCTTTTTGGGAGACCATTCTTGAGGACAGACGGATGTCTTGTTGATGTTCGAGAAGGAAATCTCACTCCACGTGTTGGGGAAGAGGCTATGGAATTCTCTATTTATGAAGCTATGAAAGTACCCGCACGTGTTGAAGAAATATGCTTGCTTGATATTATTGATCCTATTGAGAATGATAATGAAGATGATGTTGATTTGATGGTTAGTCTTTATGATGATGATGCAACTGTAATCAACAATTCTAAAATTTCTGGAGCACTTTCTATTTCTAAAGCAGCAGCTATCAATGAATATGATCCACTTGTTTAAGATAAAGTTGATGAAAGTACAACAGGAAAAAAGGTAGAACTAAAAGCCCTTCCACCTGGGATAAGGTATGCATTTCTTGACCCAAATTCTACATCTCCTGTTATAATAAATAATGAATTAACCAATGATCAAGAAAATAAATTGCTTGCCGGATTGTGTTTGTATAAAGACATCATTGGTTATTCCATAGAAGATTTCAAAGGCATTCATCCTTCCATTTGTATGCATAGAATAAATATGGAAGATGATGCCAAACCAACTATTGAACCACCTAGATTCCTAAATCAAAATATGCTTGAGGTGGTAAAGAAAGAAATTTTCAAGTTAATTGATGTTGGAATCATCTATCCAATAAGTGGCAGCCCCTAGGTTAGTGTCATTCATGTGGTACCTAAAAAGGGGGGTGCAACTGTCATTAAAGGAGACAATGATGAGTTAATACAAACACACATGGTTACCGGCTGGCGTATGTGTATTGACTACCGACGTTTGAACAAGGCAACCCACAAAGATCATTTTCTGTTGCCTTTCATTGATTTGATGCTTGAACGTCTTGCCAAGCATTCTTATTTTTGTTACTTGGACGGGTATTCTGGATTTTTTTAGATTCCTATCTATCCTCCCGACCAAGAGAAAACTACTTTTACTTGTACTTATGGAACATATGCTTATCGTCGTATGCCGTTTGGTCTTTGTAACGCTCCCGCTACTTTTCAGCGGTGTATGATGGCCATATTCTCTGATTTTATTGAAAATATAATGGAGATTTTTATGGATGACTTTAGCGTGTACGGTGACTCTTTTGATCAATGTTTATTGAACCTGTAGTCTTAGCCTGCTGTAAAAAGGTTAACCTAGTGCTAAACTAGGAGAAGTGCCATTTCATGGTACAATCCGGTGTAGTACTAGGACATGTTGTATCTAACAAGGGTATTGAAGTGGACAGGGCAAAGGTCAAAGCAATTGAGAAAATGTCTACTCCATCTTCAGTTAAAGACATTCGCAATTTTTTAGGACATGCAGGTTTTTACAGAAGATTCATTAAAGATTTCTCAAAAATTCGTTGTGTTCTCTACTTGCAAAGGATACAAAATTTGTGTTTGATGATGATTGCCAAGCAGCCTTTTCCAAACTCAAAGAGGCTCTCATTTCAGCCCCAATTATTCAACCTTCGGACTGGGATTCTCCTTTTGAACTAATGTGTGATGCAAGCGATTATGCAGTGGGAGCTATTTTGGGACAACGGAGAGAGAAGAAACTTCATGCCATCTATTATGCCAGCAAAACTCTCGATGAAGCACAAATCAACTATACAACCACAGAGAAAGAAATGCTTGCAATTGTATATGCATTTGACAAGTTCCGATAATATTTGGTAGGGTCAAAGGTGATTGTATATACTGATCATGCTGCCATTAAGTATTTGCTGAATAAAAAAGATGCCAAACCATGCCTTATTTGTTGGATACTACTCCTGCAAGAGTTTGATCTTGAAATCCGAGACAAGAAAGGTACCAAAAATAGTGTTGTCGATCACCTCTCTAGATTGACCACAGAGGCTGAAGATCTATTACCAATTGAGGATCAATTGCCTATTGAAAAACTCTACGCATTGTCATCAACTGAAGCACCATGGTTTGCAGACATCGCTAATTTTCTTGCTACTGGACAGCTGCCACCGGATTTGACATATCAACAAAAGAAGAAATTCTTTCATGATGTAAAATTCTATTATTGGGATGACCTGTTGCTATTCAAGCATGGAAGTGATGGGCTAATCCGGAGGTGTGTTTTTGAAGAGGAGGTTCCAAACATCATTGCTGAATGCCATGCCTCTCCTTATGGAGGACATTTCGGAGGAGAAAATATTGCTGCAAAAATACTCCAAGCTGGTTTCTATTGGCCCACATTATTCAAAGATGTCAATCTATTCGTCAAATCTTGTGATAGGTGTCAAAGGATAGGAGGCATATCCCGCCGCAACGACATGCCACTCAACTCTATCTTAGAGGTTGAGGTGTTCGATGTATGGGGAGTGGACTACATGGGACCATTCCCATCTTCCTATGGGTATCAATACATTCTTGTTGCTTGTGAATATGTATCTAAGTGGGTTGAAGCCATTCCAACCCAAGCATCGGACGCCAAATCTGTAATTAAGCTTTTTCAAAAGATTATATTCCCTCGGTTTGGAGTTCCAATTGCTATAATTTCTGATGGAGGCACACACTTTGCTGAAAAACAATTTAAAAATCTTCTCTCCAAATATGGTGTGACTCATAAGATCTCTACACCCTACCACCCCCAAACATCCGGGCAAGTAGAGATTTCAAATAGGCAACTGAAGAATATTCTTGAAAAGACTGTCTCTAGTTCAAGGAAAAATTGGGCATTGAAGATAGATGATGCACTATGGGCATATCGCACAGCCTACAAAACCATCATTGGGACTACTCCATTCAAGTTGATCTATGGAAAAGCATGTCACCTTCCAATGGAATAAGAGCACCGTGCTTTATGGGAAATTAAGTTCTTGAATTTCGATATGAAGAGAGCAGGAGAAAAACGTCTTTTGTAGCTGCAGGAGCTTGAAGAACTTCATCTTGATGCCTATGAGAATGCAAAGTTGTACAAAGAAAGAACAAAGGCTTGGCATGATAAAAGAATTCACAGAAAGACTTCCAAGAAGGAGACAAAGTATTGTTATTCAACTCTAGATTAAAGCTTTTTCCAAGAAAGCTGAAATCAAAGTGGTCCAGCCCATTCCTAGTGCTAAAGATTTTTCCATATGGAGTTGTAGAACTCCAAGGCAAAGATGGAACATTCAAGGTCAATGGACAATGTTGCAAACGCTACTCTTGCAGAGAAGAAGTGAAGAAAGGAGCCTCTTTCTCCCTCAAAGATGCCTGAAGATTTAGAAGAAGTCTTACTCCAGACTCTAAATGGAGGACCTCGTGGGAGTTGACCCCACATTAAGATAGATTTCTTTTAAGTTTTTCGAGTCAAAAACACTCTTTAATTTCGTTAATAAGCCTGTCATGGATGAATGTAATAATCTAGACTTGATTTCTACTCTATCCGTCATAGTTTACTGCTGACTGGCTGCAATTTTCTGCAGAAATCGCAAAGTGCACGGCGTGTCTTTTGAAGACACGGCGTGCACTTCAATACAAAATGCAGCAGAAAGATATTCTGGAAAATGACACGATGTGCGTTGTCAAGATGCACGGCGTGCATCTGGAAATTGGAAATTTTGTCTACTCTCTGGAAACTTGCACGGCGTGCATTTCCAAAATGCACGCCGTGCACCTCATATGCGGAATCTACAGGAAACTTTCTGGAAACTCACACGGCGTGCGTTATTAATATGCACATCGTGCAGCTGGAAGTTTGACAATCTGGAATTTTTCTGGAATCTAACACGCCGTACGTTTTCAATGTGCACGGCGTGCATCTGGGAATTTGAAATTGCTGCAACTATCTGGAAACATGTACGCCGTGCATTTTATATCTGCACGGTGTGTACCTCATCTTCAACAATTTCTATAAATCTTCTGGAAACTGACACGGCGTGCATTGTCCAAACGCACATCGTGCACCTGGGAAATGGAATTCTGTGAACTTTCTAGAAACTTGCACGGCGTGCATTTCCAAAATGCATGTTGTGCACCTGGACGTAAGGGAGAACTTTAAAAACAAACTTTATAGAAGTGCACGACGTGTAGTTCAAACGCACGTCGTGCACCTACTCGTAAAGTTTAGACAAAAAGGGCTGGAGTGCACCACCTAATCTGTTACAACCCCAAATTTTGGGTTCCTTTGGTGAGAAATGTAATTTTTCATATAAAACATATTTGGACAAATAATGATATAATTTTTTGTGAATAAATGGATTTCGTTTAAAATAGCCTTGTTGTTTTATTTGTGGGCTTTATTGGCTATTGGGCCCAATAACAAGGAAATTCAATTAATTAATGAATAATTAAGTTGTTGAGAAAAGAGAGATGAGGTAGAAACCTCTAGAAGGCAAAGGAATGTAATCCAATAATGAATTTCTTGCCTCTTGGGTTTGTTGGGTTCCAAGGAGTCCAAAGTTGCAAAGATAAAGCAACAAGAAAAGAAAAGACCAATAAAGTATTTCCTTGTTAATAAAGAAATTAAAAACATTGATGAAATATGGAAAAAAAGTGAAAAGAGGTATAATGGAATAATCCTTGGTAGAATTTCGTATTCCAAGGATTCCTAATGATAAAAGGAATACAAATGAGGAAAATAAAAGAGAAATAAAGAGAAATCCTCAAAAAGAAATATTTTAATAAGAAAAAACACATGTTAATGAAGAATAATGCATATTGATGCATTTAAGGATAATGAGTATTCCTTAAAAGGGGAATTTCGAATTATTAGAGTTTCTTGGGATCCAAGGAGTCCCAATGAATAAAGATAAAGAGAAAATACCTATGAAAGAAAATAAGAATATAATGTGAATACATTCCTAATGGATTATGTGGTATTGTTAAAAGGGAGGTGTTTTCTACTTAAGGAAAACATAATTTCGTGATTAATGAATTAAAAAGCAAGTCAAAAGATAATAAGGGAGAATATTTTCATATTCCCAAAAATCCAATGAATATGTTGTTTTAAGGAGATGTTTAAGAGAGAGAAACTTGTTTATTAGTAAAGGAAGCACATTCCGAATTGAAAGAAGGCTTGGTTGCTTCGTAGACAAGTCTACTGGAACATGGATACCCACCCTTATATAAAGGGCCGAACCCTTTGGAAAGAACCAGAGAGATCCCACACAAGTATATCTCTCCCTTCTTCACCTTCTTCATCGTTTCCATCCACGAACCCTATTTGAGGGATATCTCGATCTTTGGAGCGAGGAGGAGCCAGGGACGGGGAAAGGAAGGCCGCACGACACTCCCACAACAGCCGGAAAGAAGTTCAACTCCATCTACTCTCTCTGGTTCTTGCGCAAGGTCTGTAAAGGAGCAGCAAGTCTAGCCGATGTCCAGGGAGTAGCATGTGTGGATGGGCCATCTTGGTTGTTGATAAAGGATGCTCCCTGAGCGCAGGGACCTGTCGGAGCCAATGGCACCGTCCATGGGGACCATCGCGGTCCGGGAAGGGAGCAGCAGTGGCTGCACGGTTGCAAGACATGTTGTGGGTTGCGGGCATGGCCAGCACGAACCAGCCCTCTTCGGCACATGTTGGGGACCACCCTGAGTGCGGGGAGAGGTGTCGGAGAAAGGGGCATCATCCCCGATGGTCGCCGGACCTTGGAGAGGAAGGGGTGCACACATGGTTGCTACAAAACGGCGGCTAGGGCAGCAGGTGTCGACCTGCTCAAGGTTGAAGAAAGGGAAAGTGGCACTGGACGGATATGCCCTCCACGGGATTAAAGAGTTGTCAACTTAACCAGGGGTAAGAATGAATTTTCAAAATGTTTTTCCAAAGCAAATGTGTTGCATGTATAGAGGCTACGTTGCGCCTCCCTATTGGCCCAAAATAAGTTTAATTTGTAAAATTCATATCTCATTAACCGTAGCTCAGATGAATATGCATAATATATAAATTTTGCTCATCAGAAAATGAGGAATCCATTAAAAATATAATTGAATCTTGATTCTGATTAAAATTCAAAAAGTAATAGAAGTTATTAACTTTAATGTAATGATGACTAAGAAACCCTATTTTGATATGATTAATGTGATTAGTAGGGTTTAATTGATGGTTAAAGTTGATAACTAGCCTGTTAATGATAAAAAGGAACATTAGGAACAAAAGGGGTGAACTTTGCATATAACTATTTAATTTAGAGTTTATGTGCAAAATAGGCTTTAATGGGCCTTAAAACCCTAATGTTGGTAATTAGGACTAGTAATGGCTTTAATTATTCGATTTCATGTATAGTACTGATTTTTCATGGTTATAAGCTATTTTGAGCATTAAAGTTCCTAATTTGTGGATAAATACCCTAAATGTAGTAATTAGGGTTTTCTGATGAATAAAAGATAGAATTAATGGTAAATCGAGTTCATATGTGATTTGGACCATAATGAACTATAAATTGATGATAAATGCATATAATGATCTTATCATGGATTAAAGGGATAAAAATAGTAGCTTTAATGTAAAAGAGGCTTAGTGAGCTTAATTAATGGTTAATTATGCCTTTAATCTGGAATTAAGGATTAGATGTGGAAATAATTAGGGTTGGTGATCAATTGCATTAAATTAGGGTTTAAAATAGTAAAAGATGAAGGGAAATCCTAATTGCAATAGAAACCCTAAAAGTGGACTAGAAACCCTAGGAAGCGAGCTAGATTTAATAGATCTTAATGACATGAGTAATAAAAGGAAATTGTATAATTATTTCAGGATCTTGTTGAAAATGCTTGCTTGCTTGGATTCTTATTTGCATGGATATTTCTGTTCAAATTGTCAGATCAGATATGTGGTTAATTATGAATAACCGCCTTAGTTTCCCGAGGATTTTCCGGATGGTTAATCGCATTGAATGCAAATCATCTGTTGGATGTCCATACTTGCAAATCATAAAGTCACTATGATTATCACATTAAAAATAGAAGTATGTATTCTCGCACCTACATGCCACCTTGATGGATGATGCCAAAGTTCAGGCCCAGATGGGTAGACCAATGGACACCTTGAGCGGTGACCCCAGACACCAAGCTCGGGAATGAGAAGGTGGCCTATGATATTGCATGACTAGTGGGCACCATGAGGGGTGACCCCCAGTCACCAAGCTCGGGATTGAGAAGGTGGCCTTAAGTCATTGGCAAAGGGAACCCTAAGGTGGGTATGCCAGGGTTAGGGCAAAAGCGGTGGAGAATGTCATACTAAAAAGTGTAATTTGGCTTGTTAATTAATTTGATTGTGATTATTAAATTGTTAGCCATATTTGCAAGTTTTTGGTTGTTCCCACATACCAGTATATTTTGATATACTGACCGACATTTTGTTTGTCGGCGTTTTAGGAACAACAATTGAAAGACCAAACAGTTTAGTGACACATTGTGGAAATAAGAAATAAAGTGCAAGGAGGATTAGATAGAAAAATTCAATTTCTGGATAGATAGATTTCCAAAGTTTTCAAAGGTAAGTAAAGTTTTAATTTTATACCAAATTCCAGTTAGTTAGTAGAATTTCATAATTATTATTGATTATTTGTCGAACCTTTGATCTTGTTAATTGAATAACGGCTCTGACCTTCGGGTCTCCCTTAATTGGGGGTTATCGGGAGGCGGGGTCGTTACAATTTGTATCAGAGCGTAGGTTCCTCACTTAATCTTTAATAATTATTAAATTTTACAAATTCTATAGAACCCAAGGGAGTTATTAGAGGATTATCCGAAAGACAGAGGTGTCTAGAAAAGGATCACGGCCGGGGGCTGGCAATATTTTCCTCTGCACCACTAGTCAAAATACGAGGACTCCCGGATCCGTGTGACTGCCTGGCCAAAGTCTTAGGGTATGAATCGAAATAAGATACCTTTAGGACCCTCTCATCTTGTTCATCCCTTCTCAACCCAAATTCTTTTAAGGACCTTAAGGATTAGGGTTTTCTCTCTTTTCCTCACCCTCTTGAGGTATGGGTAAGGTTGATAAGGATTAAGGAATCCTCCACCAAAGTAATAAAAAGCATGTAAATAAGATGTCATGGACATAAGCTTAATAGAGCAAGCGTAAAGGACTAGATACATGCTTAGGTCATATGACACGAGTTGTCATTGCCCTCAGGAGAGACCTGAGGATAGACCTCCTTGGCAGGAGGATGAGTAGAGAGAGTGAGTCTTGGAGGTAGACACCTCCATTAAAAGTAGAGACCTAGCACATCCTTTGAGGATGATGTTAACCCTAACCCTAAGTGAAGGTTAGAGAAAGAGATGACATGATGAGTTAGATGTCATGGTTGACCAAGTGTTTGGATAAACATGCCTTGGATTCCTTACGAGACATGAGAGGTTGGATAACCTGGTACCTCTGGCAACCCAACCCTAGAGAGGGTCATGCATGTTAGAGCGAAGGATAGCTCCTTCATGGATGAGGTTAGAGAGGAACCTATAGAAACCCTATGGCTTATGCAAGTAGGGGATAGCATGCACCCAGAGTACGTCAACGGTACGGTAGTAGGTTGAAACCCTGGCCAAAAGGGCACGATGGATGGCTTATGAGATAAGCATATGGATAATCTAGAGCCAAACATGAGTTGAGAATAGGCTTAACCCACATAGGGGTATGCTTGTGAGCATGAGCCTTCATGGAGAGAGGACCTCTAGTAGTAGGGTTGGATGTGGAGTTAGCTCTAGAGAGAGAAAGCAAGAACCCAGCAAGGAGGTTGGAAGCCTAAAACCCCGAGATAGGAGGAACATTGGGGAGTTGAGGATTATGCGATCTAAGTGGATGATAGTGGTTGCCTTATGCTTGATCCCTGGAAGCTGATGATATCTTAGTGGCCTTTAGAGGAACTGAACCCTGGAGAGAGGATGATGCTTCTGGTACCTATGGTATAAGTAACTACCTGTTGGACGAGATAAAGAGTGCCTTAGACCCTGAGGAGGTTTAAGTAACCTGTTGTGAGGTTTTATACCTAGTTGAATGTCCTTGAGGAGGACTCGACTCTGAGGTATTGCTCATATAAAAGGATCATGGGAGTACATGGCATACCTTGGACATGTTTGATTCGTGGTTAAGAGTTTGAGCATGCAGTTGGATATCCAAAGGAGAACCTAGGGTTCCTAGGCCTAAGAGGGGAAGCAGTGTATCCGATGCTCATGGTGAGATTTGAGTCTCTATAGTTTCGAGCATGGTACTCCTCATGTGTAGAGGTAAAGGAAACCCCTTAAGTTAAGGGTATGTTTGATGAACCCTTCACGCCTAATTTGATCTAATGTTGAGGAAAGAGAACAAGTATGACCTAGCATGGTTTAATAGGTGGTCTACTTGTGCCCTAGTAGCTGCTGGGTTAAGCATTCTCATGTCAATATAAACCCTAAGGATGTTTTGTTGTCAAGAGTTGTAGTTTCCTCCCATCCTGGGAGGGGGACCCTTTGGTAAGGTGTGTACCAATTTGTGGGTTTGTGGAGACCTAAAGAGGTCTCATAGGGTCTTGAGAAGCTAAGTGAAAAGTACATAGTATGAGAATGAACCTGTAGACCCATAGTTAACCATCTCTAAGTGCATGTGGATGTGTTACCATGGAGGTAACCAGTATGGGGCCTGACCAAGGTAGGCAGGTTGCCATGACCCTATGAAGGGATGAAAGTCAGTCGAGAATGCAGAGAGAGATGATGAAGGCTTGGGTAAGGTTCTAAGTTGGACATGTACTATAATGGAATCCTAAGTCTATCCTAGGGTCAGGTAGGGATAAGACCGATGGAAGGAGTTTCCTAATTCCCTAGTTGCACATGACCATAGGGTTGAGAGGTAACAGTTATCATTGTCTAAGGGCCATAGGTTAGGAGATTGATCACCTTCATGAACTCATGGGACCCAAAGGGCAGATGAGTAGGGAACTCTCTGGATGCATAAGGGAAGAGGGATGACCCCAAAAGTGTCGGCACCCTATAGACCTAGAGGAGATGACCAAGGATTGTGTAGTAACCCAAGTAGGTTCGAGACCAGTTTTCCATGGAAGTAATGTAGATATCAAGATGATGGCACATTACAACTTATAATTGAAGGTGTACTGGTAACGTGGGTTGTACCATCTCTACTCTTGTAATAGGAAGAACTCTGTATTTGGACGGCCGCCAAATGCTTATTTCTTCTTGTTATGGGAGTGAGAGATAGGACAGTATGCGTGCCATACACCAAGGGTAAAGATGACGTGAGTTGGAACAAGGAATGAGGACAGAGATGATAATGTGCCCTTGTGGAGCAAATGATACAGGGATGGTTTAAAAACACTAAGAGTATTATGGAAATCATCTTGTGAGGATGTTTTATCTTGAACTAGGTGGATTTTTGCAAGTGTTACAAGGAATCACAAGGTGGAGCCTGATAACTAAGAGGATGAGATCAGAGTGTTCTTGATGAAGATAGGCTTAGAGTTTGATATGAGATGATAAGTAGAATACATGGAGGTGTATGTCTTCAACATTACCTAACACCTAAGGATAAGAAGTGGTAATGAATGCTCTGGTTGATATATAGATGCCTAGTTAGATGGAAGCTAGAAGAAGTTGAGGTTGTTCGACTAACCCTATGTTTGGAAAGAGGATGTATTTTGGCTAACACACAGATGTAACAAGATATGTTGAGCAAGTTAATGGTTGTTTGGTTAGCCAGTTTAGTCCTTGATGTAGTAAAAGGATGGTGATAGAACCTTAGATACACTTCTTTGGATAGGAAGGTAATAAAACCCTTTTGAGAGTGGTTTAGGGTTTCCGAGGTATCAAGCTTGAGGAATCATAACAATACATGAGGTTATGATATACCTTGGTACCACAAAGATAGTAAGTAGTGGTAGCACTCTGGATGCTTAAAACAAAGTTGCATGTAGCATATGGCCATGCAAGCCAGGAGGTGAAGGACGAACACCAATAACCCAGTGTATCGATATAGAGGATAAAAGAGTTCCTGAGAGGGAATGGGAGTTCATCACTATGAATGTTGTGGTAAGTCTCCCTTTGACCCAGAAGGTCAAGATGCAATATGGGTTATGGTAGATCGCCTTACCTAGATAACATGAGAAAGAAAGGAGTATTGTCAAGAGATATATTATGTTGAACTACATAAGAGAGAGAGATGGTTCAACTACACCATGATACAAGTTCAAAAGTTCTTACATATGACCTAAAGGTTCACTTCCACGAGGTGGAAGTATATACATGAAAAACTCGATGATAGTATGGTTTATCACCCCTAACTAATGGTTAGTATGATCCAGACTAGAGGGTCTGATGAGAGCAAGTGTGCTTGTTCAGGGTGATACAAAGAGACAGTTCTTAAGATGTGATGTTAACCACCATAGCCTTTATCGAGATGCAAGAAGTTCTAGAAGGAGGTTGTATCGGTTACCACTTCATTAAGATGATGTTGGTGAAGGAGGCCTCACGAAGGTTAGAAAAGAACCATAGTGTGTCTAGATGAAGTCACTTTGATCATGCAATGGCCGAGAGAGAGCCCAGTGGTGACATGAGTCACGAGCTGATGCAAAGCAGACTGACATGCAGTTCACTGTGGGAGAATATGTGATGTGAAAATCCGACCCCTCTATACAACTGAGAAAGTTGAGTCCCCGATATATGGGTCCATTTGAGATGGATTGGTGGAGATGGTTGTGTTTAACCTTACCCCTCAGGATAAAATGATGTGTTGCATGAGTCTGATATAGAGCACTATGTGAGGTACCCAAGCTAGGTGATGTGCCCTGAACCTATTCGGCTTTTGAAAGGCTGAAAAGTCCTGAGTTGCCTATAAGGGTTCGATATACCAAGGTAAGAAAGAACTCAGATGGAAGAAAATGAGATAATGAAGGTTCTTGGGAAACACCATGGAAAGGGTGAAGCCACATGGGAGCCCTGATGGACATAAGAAGACTTATCCTATTTGTTTGCTTGCTTGATGGAATTTTGAGGGCAAAATTCTCATAAGAGGGGAAGGATGTTACAACCCCAAATTTTGGGTTCCTTTGGTGAGAAATGTAATTTTTCATATTAAAGATATTTGGACAAATAATGATATAATTTGTTGTGAATAAATGGATTTCGTTTAAAATAGCCTTGTTGTTTGATTTGTGGGCTTTATTGGCTATTGGGCCCAATAACAAGGAAATTCAATTAATTAATGAATAATTGAGTTGTTGAGAAAAGAGAGATGAGGTAGAAACCTCTAGAAGGTAAAGGAATGTAATCCAAGAATGAATTTCTTGCCTCTTGGGTTCCTTGGGTTCCAAGGAGTCCAAAGTTGCAAAGATAAAGCAACAAGAAAATAAAAGACCAATAAAGTATTTCCTTGTTAATAAAGAAATTAAAAACATTGATGAAATATGGAAAATAAGTGAAAAGAGGTATAATGGAATAATCCTTGGTGGAATTTCGTATTCCAAGGATTCCTAATAATAAAAGGAATACAAATGAGGAAAATAAAAGAGAAATAAAGAGAAATCCTCAAAAAGAAATATTTTAATAAGAAAAAACACATGTTAATGAAGAATAATGTGTATTGATGCATTTAAGGATAATGAGTATTCCTTAAAAAGGGAATTTCGAATTATTAGAGTTTCTTGGGATCCAAGGAGTCCCAATGAAGAAAGAGAAAGAGAAAATACCTATAAAAGAAAATAAGAATATAATGTGAATACATTCCTAATGGATTATGTGGTATTGTTAAAAGGGAGGTGTTTTCTACTTAAGGAAAACATAATTTCATGATTAATGAATTAAAAAACAAGTTAAAAGATAATAAGGGAGAATATTTTCATATTCCTAAAAATCCAATGAATATGTTGTTTTAAGGAGATTTTTAAGAGAGAGAAACTTGTTTATTAGTAAAGGAAGCACATTCCTAATTGAAAGAAGGCTTGGTTGCTTCGTAGACAAGTCTACTAGAACATGGATACCCACCCTTATATAAAGGGCCGAACCCTTTGGCAAGAACCAGAGAGATCCCACGCAAGTATATCTCTCTCTTCTTCACCTTCTTCATCGTTTCTGTCCACGAACCCTAGTTGAGGGATATCTCGATCTTTGGAGCGAGGAGGAGCCAGGGACGGGGAAAGGAAGGCCGCACGACACTCCCACAATAGCCGGAAAGAAGTTCGACTCCATCTACTCTCTCTAGGTCTTGCGCAAGGTCTGCAAAGGAGCAGCAAGTCTAGTCGTTGTCCAGGGAGTAGAAGGTGTGGATGGGTCGTCTTGGCTGTGGATAAAGGACGCTCCCTGAGCGCAGGGACCTGTCGTAGCCAATGGCACCGTCCATGGTGACCATTGTGGTCCGGGAAGGGAGCAGCAGTGGTCGCACGGTTGCAAGACGTGTTGTGGGTCGCGGGCATGTCTAGCACGAACCATCCCTCTTCGGCGCAAGTTGGGGACCGCCTTGAGTGCGGGGAGAGGAGTCGGAGGAAGGGGCATCATTCCTGATGGTCGCCGGACCTTGGAGAGGAAGGGGCTCATGCGTGGTTGCTGCAAAATGGCGGCTAGGGCAGCAGGTGTCGACCTGCTCAAGGTTGAAGAAAGGGAAAGTGGCGCTGGACGGATATGCCCTCTGCAGGATTAAAGAGTTGTCAACTTAACCAGGAGTAAGAACGTCTTTTCTAAATGTTTTTCCAAAGCAAACATGTTGCATGTATAGAGGCTACGTGGCGCCTCCCTATTGGCCCAAAATAAGTTTAATTTGCAAAATTCATATCTCGTTAACCATAGCTCGGATGAATATGCATAATATATGAATTTTTCTCAGCAGAACATGAGGAATCCATTAAAAATATAATTGAATCCTGATTCTGATTGCAATTCAAAAAGTAATAGAAGTTATTAACTTTAATGTAATGATGACTAAGAAACCCTATTTTGATATGATTAATGTGATTAGTAGGGTTTAATTGATGGTTAAAGTTGATAACTAGCATGTTAATGATAAAAAGGAACATTAGGAACAAAAGGGATGAACTTTGCATATAACTATTTAATTTAGAGTTTATGTGCAAAATAGGCTTTAATGGGCCTTAAAACCCTAATGTTGGTAATTAGGACTACTAATGGCTTTAATTATTCGATTTCATGTATAGAACTAATTTTTCATGGTTATAAGATATTTCAAGCATTAAAGTTCCTAATTTGTGGATAAATACCCTAAATGTAGTAATTAGGGTTTTCTGATGAATAAAAGATAGAATGAATGGTAAATCGAGTTCATATGTGATTTGGACCATAATGAACTATAAATTGATGATAAATGTGTATAATGATCTTATCATGGATTAAAGGGATAAAAATAGTAGCTTTAATTTAAAAGAGGCTTAATGAGCTTAATTAATGGTTAATTATGCCTTTAATCTAGAATTAAGGATTAGATGTGGAAATAATTAGGGTTGGTGATCAATTGCATTAAATTAGGGTTTAAAATAGTAAAAGATGAAGGGAAACCCTAATTGCAATAGAAACCCTAAAAGTGGACTAGAAACCCTAGGAAGCGAGCTAGATTTAATAGATCTTAATGACATGAGTAATAAAAGGAAATTGTATAATTATTTCAGGATCTTGTTGAAAATGCTTGCTTGCTTGGATTCTTATTTGCATGGATATTTCTGTTCAAATTGTCAGATCAGGTATGTGGTTAATTATGAATAACCGCCTTAGTTTCCCGAGGATTTTCCAGATGGTTAATCGCATTGAATGCAAATTATCTGTTGGATGTTCATACTTGCAAATCATAAAGTCACTATGATTATCACATTAAAAAGAGAAGTATGTATTCTCGCACCTACATGCCACCCTGATGGATGATGCCAAAGGTCAGGCCCAGATGGGTAGACCAATGGACACCTTGAGCGGTGACCCCAAACACCAAGCTCGGGAATGAGAAGGTGGCCTATGATATTGTATGACTAGTGGGCACCATGAGGGGTGACCCCCAGGCACCAAGCTCGGGATTGAGAAGGTGGCCTTAAGTCATTGGCAAAGGGAACCCTAAGGTGGGTATGCCAGGGTTAGGGAAAAAGCGGTGGAGAATGTCATACTAAAAAGTGTAATTTGGCTTGTTAATTAATTTGATTGTGATTATTAAATTGTTAGCCATATTTGCAAGTTTTTTGTTGTTCCCACATACCAGTATATTTCGATATACTGACCGACATTTTGTTTGTCGGCATTTTAGGAACAACAATTGAAAGAACAAACAGTAAAGTGACACATTATGGAAATAAGAAATAAAGTGCAAGGAGGACTAGATAGAATAATTCAAGCTCTGGATAGATAGATTTCCAAAGTTTTCAAAGGTAAGTAAAGTTTTAATTTTATACCAAATTCCAGTTAGTTAGTAGAATTTCATAATTATTATTGATTATTTGGCGAACCTTTGATCATGTTAATTGAATAACGGATGAAACCTTTGGGTCTCCCTTAATTGGGGGTTATCGGGAGGCGGGGTTGTTACATAATCACTCCAACCCTAGCAGCCGTGCACCCCGACCCTAAGTTGTGCGAGCCGCCACCCACCGGAGCCAGAGCAAACGCATGCCGTTCTGCCAACCGTGCATCCCCAGCAGCCAGCCGTGCATGCAACTTCTTCTTCCTCAGCAACTGTGCATCCTCAGCAGCAACCGTGTGCCAGTTTCCTTCTCCATCTCGGCCGCTCCGCAGGCATCCCGCTACCTGCCGCCATTGTCCTCCAAAGCTAGGCAGCAGCAGCGCCGCTAGCAACTGCAGCCTTTCTACCCGCCGTGCTTCTCCGTTGACTAAGCAGCAGCAGCTAGCAGCCATGCAGCCGCCACCCAACCTGCCGCCGTCATCCATCTCGAAGCAGCTAGCAGCCGTAGCAGATACTTCTTCTTCTCAGAAGCAACTAGCAGCAGCCTAGCAGTAGCCCCGTCCGCGCAGCCATCAGCCGTGCAGCCGCCATTTCTTCTCCATTGATCTAGCAGCAACTACCTTCTTCTTCTCCGATGATGCGGAAGCAGCACCCACCTTGGCCAAAATCACAGCAGTTTGTGCAGATTTTCGAATTGCCCCAAATCTACAGGTGCACGTTGTGCACTCACCTTGCATGTCGTGTGTTTAGCTATCTGAAGAAGACGAATAGTACAGTTGCACGTCGTGCATAATCTATATGCACCGTGCACCATTGCAGATTGAATGGCACCAATCAAACAGAAGTTAGGCTGATGCCATGGAACATCTTCCTCATCTGATGCACCTCCCGCAACTGAAGCATCACCTTCCGCACCAGCACCTGCGATGTTTGTACCATCAACTCAGTTCAGGGTCAAGCCCGAGGAGGATGCCGACTACCAGTTCCTCATCACAAGGCACATTTTTCCCTCCCTCTATATGTGTGATGAAGCCCTTACCAAATTGGGTTTCAAAAATGAGGTAGTATATCATTTAACGTTTTTGGGTTTACACTACCTCTGTACCCGAGTTACTAAAACCTATCCCCGCCTTGTCTATGAGTTTCTCACTACTTTCAAGGTTGAGAATGACCCACATCACCGCAGCACACCTTATCAGAAAATCAATTTTCACCTTTTGGATAAATCATTTGATATGGATCTTCAGCGGTTTTGTGTTTTGCTTAAATGCAATTTCGACAGTTACACTGATTATCCTCCCATTTTCAATAGCGATTTGTTCTGGTCTGAGATCACATCTGAAATAGTGCATAGAGCAAGGAATGCTCGAGCTTTAAGCATCCACAATCCAGTTTTCTGAGTTATTCATCGTCTTCTTAGCACAGGACCTTTTGCCAAGAATGAGACTTAAGGTGTAGTGGGAAAGGTTGATCTATTCTTCTTATGGTGCTTGGTGAACAATGAGCAAATAAGTTCTGGCTACTACATTATTAATAAGCTTCTTGACACAAAAAAGCAAAAGAAAAGGGAGGCAGGTGACATTATGTGTGGCGGGCTAATAAGCATCCTTGCAATGTAGTTGGGTTTAGATGTGGGTTCCCTTGAACCTGCACCAGGGAAGAACCTTGTTGATATCAACTATCTCATCTCGTGTGGTCTGATCACTAGACATGGCAACAGCACATCTAAGTTCAAGGTTTTTATCACAAAGAAGCAGTTCATCACCATCCCTGATGCAGCTCGGAATGGCATCAGGAACAAGGCTACCTAGAAGGTAGAGCTACAGCCAGAGACTGACGAGTAGACACCCACTCGAGGTGCCAGCAGCTCTACACCAGGGCCTACATCAGCAGCCCCTACTCTGCCACCATCCACCAGTACTCAGACAAAGTACAGTTGGACAATGCCGGATGTGAGTCACCTTTACGGCTATGTGCAGCGGAGATTTGATTACCTAAACACCCGCCTTGACCAAATGGGCGCACATTACGACACCTAGTTTGACCATTTGAGTGCACAGTACACTACTATGTATGACATGGTCAACAGGATGGATGTATGGCACATCTCGCAAGGCCACTACCCTGTACCGCAGTCTTTCCAGACTCCTCCCCGCCAGGAGACCGTAGTTCCGGAGGTTCCACAGCACGATTTTCCCCAACAACAGCCACAGCAGGACCACCAGCAGCAGCCAGACTCATCTGCTACGCCGATGGACGTCCCTGACATCATCAGTCAGTTCTTCCCTGAGCAGGGAGGTGGCGGATCCTTTTTTTGATTTCTTCATGACAGGTATCCGGTTGTGAACTCCATAAGTTTGATTGAAGCAGTGAAGACACTGCTAATTTCAAGCTTAGGGGGGAGGCACAACCGGCCAGTAGTGGTAGTCATTCAGCATTTTCCTTTTTTGAGTCAGTAGTGTCAGTTGTTTTTTCATTTTTCTATTTTATTCCATGTTCTTTTCCATGATGACAATATCTATATGATTTGAGACTATTTTATTAAAAATGACCCCCCTCTAGCATGCTAAAATTTTTTGTCCTCTATATGTTTTGTCTATATTTAAGAGAGAAAAATTAAGAGCATGTTTGAATGAAATGGAAGTTGAATTTTCCCATGTACTTTGATGTGATTTGTGTTTGCAGTCTGATATCTCAATTTTTTACATCTTGGACTACTCAATACATGTAATGGTTTCAAATTCTTGCGTAATAATTAACTTGCAACATTTTTTTAGAATATAGGATATTCTTGCCAAACTTTTAGTCCATTTGCAAATCAACTTTTGAGTGAAAACTTTTCAAAAGAATGATCAAAATCTTGCTAACTTTAACTTTCTAGTTGACTCTTTGGTGTTGCACAATCAATAGTTTATCTTCACCCAATAAAAGATGGCATATGGCCCACATATTATGCTAGCCTAGTGTGAGTCCGATCTGGCAACGATGGTTAGGTGATATGAAAAATCAAAAGAGGGTAAAAACATCACCCCAACCGACATTCCTCGTGAGCATAAGCCTAAATTAGTAACCGAATGTCGGAAACCCAAAAATCTCATCATCATATCCATATGAAAAAGAGTGCAGCTAAGTTTTGCTAATGTTAACATCATTTTGATCATCTTATATCCATACTAGCTGAAAGTTTGTAATGTACATGCACTGACTGTTTGGCTTGTTTATCCAAACTCTACTTAGTGTTGTCTTATTGAACTTTTCACTTGATTTGAAACTAGCTATGCTGAACTTAGTATTCTATCTAAGATGTTGAAAAATTGAGATGATAACAATGAACACAAGCACAAAGTACATAGTTGACTGAGCTGATTGCATATTCTCTTTTCATTTCATTCATGCATGAACAAGTTTTTTTTCGACTTAAATATACCCATGTTCCTTTTTGCTTGAGGACAAGCAATAGTTCAAGCTTAGGGGGATTTGTTGTGTGAATTATATATCATCTTTTCACATGTTATCACACACAAATTTGGTTCATTCTGATATAATTCAGTCTCTTTTCATATTACTTTTGCCATCTTTTGGTTATTCTACTTATTCCATAACTTGCATTGCAGATTTGCCACAAAAAGAACTGAATTCGGATGTTATTTCTGCTGAAACAGTAGAATGCACGACGTGCAAGTTAGACGCACGGCGTGTACCATTCCAGAGAAAGACTGGTTCGCTCAAACAGCAGAATGCACAGCGTGCAAGTCAGATGCACGGTGTGCACCTTTTTAGAGAAAAATCATTTCGTTCAGCCAGAAGAATGCACGACGTGCACGGAGAAAACGCACGGCATGCGAGTTTCCAGAAGTGCACAGAAGGACGAACGCACGACGTGCACATCGGTGCACGGCGTGCACCTAGAACATAAATTGCTAAAGAAATGTTCTGTAAAGTCGCACGGCGTGCATATCCTCAGTGCACGGCGTGCACAGATCAGTTGGATGCAAACTGAATTGCAGGTGCACGGCGTGCACCTGGCAGTTTCAGAAATACGAAAATTTAGAATTCAATTTTAAAAGAAAGAGGGAAGGCAAGGGACAGTTACGTTCGGTCATTGAAGAGTTTCTCTTGTCCTAGAGCCATAGGAGAGCAGAGGAAGGCGATTTGGAGGGATCCAAGGTGGTTTCTTGCATAAGGAGACCATTTCTTCTTCTCCACTTCTCCATTGTCTTCTTCAAGGTGCAGCCAAGCTTCCCCAACTCTGAGCAACTTCTAGGGAGAGGAGCTAGTTCGTCTTGGAGTAGCTAAAGAAGGGGAATTTCATCCTCAAGCCGGAATTCTTCCTTCTTGTGGTTACATCTTTAGTTCTCTTTGTCTTTTCCTTTCTAAACCAAGTCTAGAATTGAAATTTCTGTAGCAAATCTGTTGTACATCATTATGGACGAGTAGACTCCTTTTTCTTGGGCATGGGAGAGTAGCTTCCATGTCATAACATGTATGGAATAAGTAATTTCATACTAAATACATTTGTTTCTTGTTTCCTAACCATGAAAGTCTCGGTTTACTCTTTTTCTTGCATGTATTGTTAGCCACCTTATGTGCATATTTTCTGCCTTCTTGCTTGATCTGAGAAGATAAGTAGGAATGTATGGAGGTGCTCTTCTTGGCAACTCTTCCTCTTCTACGAGAGTAGAGAGGGGTGAGTTGAGGAAATGTTTGTGATCAAAAACGAAATTCATACACGAGAGTGTTGTTTTGAGTTATGATCGTTGCATTTGCACCGGGAGGTGAAATGTAACACAACTTTTCCTTGAAACATGACCTTATGTATGTTTAAATTATTGTGTTCCCTTGATTGCTATGATATGTGAATGAAATCCTAATGTCCAAGATTCCTAATCATTCTGAAATCGAATTTCTTTTTGTGGTTCTTGCTTGCTAGTTAGAATCTTAATTTCCTGTAGTTAAAATCTAAATTTTATGTTTTTAGACAGATCTTCTCTACTCTTTAATATCGGTCTAGATTGTTGAACTTTAGTATTGTTGCGCTCAATTAAGTTAACTAAGCTCCTTGTGTTCGACCTTGACTATACTACCTCTGTATACTTGCGGAGTTTGGTTAAGTTGAGTAAACTATCCTTTACTTGTATTGAAACTTGTTAGTGTAAACAACCAACAGGGTGTACGTTGTGATCTATACACTTGAGTGTATTCTAGCATGACTCTCTCTCTATATATATATATATATATATATATATATATATATATATATATTCGATTATATGTGAACTGCTGAAAGAAATTTTTATTGAATGATGTTATGATGTATTCAATCATTATGCGAGTTATGTGATAAGTGAATGAGGTAAATGAAACCCTAATGATAGGGTGTTCAGTGAAGCAAGTATTGTGATATCAATGTTTCTCAGTTTGAGATAACAGTTCAGTTGTGGTAAATGTTATCAGATGGTTTATGAAATGAACGATTTACAAAGCTGAACAAAGATATGTTGATGTGATGATTGAATTGTGAATTTAAAGAGTGAATTAGACATGTAGATGCCATGAACACTATAGAATCCTCGCAGGATGAGGCCTGCATTGTGAGGAGGAAACTGTTTTCTGATTGAAGGTAGTCCAGATCGAGGTAAGCTGGAGCGCACCAGTAGGGTGTGGAGGTCTTGACCAATAGGGCAGACTCCTTACAGTTGTGTGGTACCCAACATCAATCGAGAATGTCGGTGGTACCTGTGTAACATGTTGAGTGATCAGTGGTCAGTAGGTCCACTGATGCACAATAAGCCTAAGGGCTTTGACTCACTGCCTGAGTACCCAGGTTGAGAGGTGGTGTAAGGACCCTGACCTTTGTTTTGGGCTTACCCTATTTGTTTTGCCTAAACCTTGTGCTTGGTTGCTTTCTAATCACCTTTAGTGGTGATTAGGGTTTGCATGTGTTTTTTTGGGAGTTGGAGGTGCTACTTGCAAAATAACCTAAGATAGGGTTAAAGAACAAGTTTGTCACCTTGAGAGATGTCTTTCTCTCTCTTTTCTTCCTCTAGGGTTGAGAGGAAGGTTTGGGTTCGTGCCTTGTGTTGCCCTGGGTTTGGTTGATCTCTTTTGGGCCTTGTTTTTCCTTGTTTGGTAGAGCCCTATATCAGGCAAGGTAGCTTGTATCGGCCTTGGTGTGTGTCCGCCATGCCTTGTATCGGCCTAGAGGAGTAGTGTGTCGGCCTTTGACCTTATTTGACCTCCTTGCCTTGGTTGTGTTGCCCTAGCTTGGACATGTGGCCAAACCTTGGTTGAGTGGTGGCATGGCATGTGCATGAGATCTGCAAGTGGTAAAATGTGTGGACAAGTGTCCCTTGGTAAGGTGATACCTTGCCTTGGTTTAACCTTGACCCTCATCTATATATGCCTAGCCTTTCTCTTCCTTGGGAACCCTTTAGCTCTTTTGTTGCTCTTCCCTCCTTGTGTGCACGACACACCTTCCTTGGAGAGCTTGGTGGATGATCCTTTTGCCTTGGTGGAGATATCTTCTTCTTCCTCTAGCTTGGTGGCTGAACCCTAGGTGGGTCTTGTTCTTTGGGGCTGAAAGTGGTGTGCTTGGAGCTAGGAGCTTAAAGCTTGGAGCTTTGGATCTTGAATAGTTTGCTTAAGGCGGGTTACATAACTTCTAACCCTAGCTATATTACCCTCTTTATGTTGCATATTTCCTATATGTTGATTATCGGCCATTGCATGTTATGTTTCTTGCTCTAGTACATGTTGTTGATCTTGTGGATATAGTGAGCATGATGTTGTTGATTTTGTTGATGGTTTACATACCTTTGGATCTAGTTGGCCGAACCATAGTTTAGGGTTTTCTTTGGTGGCAACACCCCTTTCTCTCCTTGGTCTAGAGAAGTGAGTTTGAGCTCTAGTGATGTAGGAAATACCCCTCTCTCATTTTAGTTGAGAGGTGAGTTTACATTCTAGTTTCTTGGGCAACACCCTCCTCTCACCATAGATTTGAGAGGTGAGCTCTTGGATATGTGATGACCTATGTTGAGGTTGGTCCTTGTAGTTGCCCGATTTGTGATTGAGGTTGTGCAAAACCCCTCTCTCTTGGTTGTTGAGAGGTGAGTCGATCTTCTTCATCAATTAGGGTTTGGTGCCCTTGTGCTTGAGGTTGAAGATGACCATGTTGGGTTGTGCCTTGCACGATATGACCTTGGAGTAGTGTTGCCCGATAGCCTTGTCTTGGGTTGTACCTTTGGCCGATATGCCTAGTTGAGCTTGGCCAATACCCTTTGTGGAGTTGGAGCTTGGGCGATACACCTTGATGTGCGCTCTGCACGACACACCTTGTGATAACTCTTGGCCGATATGAAGTAGTCTTGTGGTGCCCGTTAGGGCCCTCTTGACCTTGATGATGACCTTGGGCGATGTGCCTTGACCTTATAGATGTTGCTCCTTGGCCGATAGAGTGCCTAAGTGGATATCCCTAGTTGAGAGCCTTGGGCGATATAGGTTAGGATGGTCTCTTGAATGGTATGGGGTGAGTGGTGCACCTTAGTGAGTATCTTAGTGGTGACCAATATGATGTGTTTGATCTTGTTGGGTGATGAGCCTTCTCAAAGTGCCTTGGTATCGGTTGTTGTCATGAGCATGGTGGGTTCTATAAGGCTGAGTTGGAGTTCCATGTTGCTGGCAGATACCAGTGTTGAACGCTAGGGAAGTTGCTGCCTGTTACAAACCCTAAACTCTAGTTGAACGACAGGATCTCTTGTAAAACCTTAGTGGTCATCTTGCCCACGGACGACACGATGCCTTGGCCGTCTAGAGGGACCTCTGGACGACATGGTTTGGTGGTTGGATGATAGGCTCCTTGGGCGTCATGACCTTGATCATTATGGCCTTGAGCGTTATGAGGTTGGTGGCTGCCCGACATGAAACCCTAACCCTCACCCTAGCTCATGTGCACGAGAGGCCTTTGGCCGACAGCCCCTGCTGATGATGCATGATTCATCCTTGGATCTGGTTGCCCGACACCATGTGAGCTAGTGGGTTCTTGTTGCATGATAGGTGAAATGATGGGGTTGGTCGACATGGTGGTGAGCCTGCTTAGGGTTGGGAAACCCTAGCCAATACATATTTTGGTGAGGGTTAGCGCTGCCCGCCATATCTATAGTGAGGGTTATAGGAGCTTGGTGAGGGTTCTGATAACTCAGAATGTATATGGCTAATAATGATAACACAAGTGATATGGTGTAATCACCTTGAATGATGTAAATATGATAATGAGATAAAATGATAAGTTGTAAACCAGGAAGTTTGGAAGGATATGATGTTGCTACACATGATAATGTGACACATGCATACGATCAGAAGTATGGGGCATGATATATGCTTATGATTGATAATAAAATGATGATTTCTATAGCTTATGTGTAAAATACTCATGGATGTTGCTTTATACTTGATAGCATGATAATTCTGTTAATCCATGATGGCTTCAGTTATCTCTATGGATGTGTATACTAACCATGTAGGTATTTCATGTGGATTCATAGCTGGGTAAGAGCTATGAGATGTATGTGCTTTAATAGCACCCTATGGTGATGAGACAACAAGTTGATAGGTCTGAGGACCTGATATAAGGCTGAGTGTCTGGTTGAGGTGTTATCCAGTGATGATGAGATAAGGGATGCGTTCCCAGAATGCTGATGCATGATTATGATGCCTTGAAAGGCAGTGGTTGATATAATGAGGGATTGAGGTCCCAAGATAGTATGATGAGGGCAATAGTGATGTAATTATATAAGGCTATGTTTATACTTTGGTTGCCTCAAAAATTGGCTTAAAATATACTAATTAATTATAGATGAACATATCATGTAGTTTGCCCTGGCCATAGATCCATCATCGTCAGTATTTGGTGATGGTGAAACAGGTTTATCCTGCGAGATTACCTGGAGCACATATTGTTGAATATGCGAGGTTTCCCCTAGCCTAAAATAGGAGGATTTGAGTGCAGCTGTGGTTGCAGACTCAGAATATATGGAGCATGGTGAATAGACCCATGGATCAGGATATGTGATTATGAGAATGATGCGTTCATGGCTCGGATGTATATATGGGTAGCTTGCGGAGCTGACCCAGAGGCTGAGGCCCTATAAGCATAAGATTGCGGTCTTGTTTGATGATTTGTGTACTGACCATGAGAAGGTGAGGTCACGGAGTCCAGATCTCCTTAGACCTTGTATGGCACCAGATTGGGCTTCATAGCCAATGGTTGGATTTGAGCAGGGAAGGCTCACTTCCTCAGGGCATAATAAAATGTAATCTAGCTTAATAATACATCTTGCTTAGGGCAAAATACAGAACATTGGTTGAGACCTTGCTTATATAGCTGATCTAGTTGTATTGTGCAGTTGTGTGTATGATCCTTATATTTTGTGATAAGTTATTATAAAGCTTATCTTGTCAATCATGTTCCATAAAGAAATACTTGGTTATATGCCTCCTGGATATCTTGGTAAGAGTGATGGTAATAATAGCCTTACTTAGTATGCTGCTCTTGTTATACACTTTATCAGTTAACTATTGTTGTTGCCTTAACCTTCTGAGGTTTTATAGTTTCGGTGGGGAGTTATGTTTCTCACTGGGACTGTGTGTCTCACCCCACTGGTTTACACCCTTTTTAGGTGCTCGCTCTAGACGTGGTGGTGTTCGTGAGGTTGTGGTCGAGCAGCAAGAAGAGCAGTAGAAGGCAAGAGATGGACATGCTGCTATTTTGGTGGTTTTGTAGTAGAGTCCTAGAGTCATCCCTGTACTCTCAGGTCCTCAGAGGTGTTCGATGACGTTTCACGACGACTAGTTGTTGTAATTTTGGTTTATCCTACTGCTGGCCGTATGTGGCCCGTTATGTATATATAAATAGGTGATGAACGCTGGTGCTGACGGTACAGCTGGATCTGATAAGTGGTGAACATATATCAAAGCCTATAAATATTTTTAAAACATGCTTTCTCTACAAGATCTGGATGCAAAAGTTCCCTTGAGTATGCTTTCCGCAATTGGTTTTAATTAACCTGTGTTTTCAGTAAGATGAGGTTCCACATGTTTTTGCATGTCATCTCGTTGTCTGGGTGATGGCGGGGTGTCACAGTTGGTTTGGTATCAGAGCTCTAGGTTCGCTGAGTCTACAGGGATCTAGGACTAGGTTTGCATATGTTCTTGTGAGTTTTTCCAGATTTTCTTACAAATAACCTTCTGCCCTCAGCGGAAGATAAAGCTTAAAGATGTCTAGAAACCATGAAGAACATGTTATTGAGAGCAGCGATGATGCATCAATTGATGGAGCAGGAGGGCAGGCATGAGAAGATTGGGTGCCTGAGGTCCCCCAACTTGACCCAACCATTCTCGAAAATCCTGCCTACCAACAGCTTATGGGGCCGTTGATGGCTATGATGAGTCACATGGTGGAAATTTTGCCAGTGACTCAGCCAATGGCACAGGATCCCCATGGTGAAACATCGGGTATTGGGAAGATCTTTGAGCGGCTTCGCCGAGTCGGAGCTTCGGACTATGCTGGAATGGATGATCCAGCGGATGCAGATCTGTGGCTAATAGGTCTTGAGAAGGCCTTCCGGATCCTCGACATCCCCGAAGCGGACAAAGTCAAGCACGCTGTCTACCTCCTGAAGGGTATTGTTGTCCATTGGTGGGCCATCGAGGAGGAAAAGTGACCCGGTGAGGAGATCGGTTGGGAGGTTTTCTGGCAAGAGTTCATCAGCAAATACTTTTCGAAGACATATATGGATGAGAAGATCAACCAGTTTGAGTGTCTACGCCATGGATCGATGAGCATCACCGAGTATGAAGCCAAGTTCATGGACTTGCTGAGGTTTTGTCCTCACATGGCGGCAATAGATGATGAGCAAATTAGGCGGTTTGAGAAAAGTTTGAGTGCTGAGCTGTCGACACCTACTGCTATTTTGGAAAATAAAGAGTGGTTTGCCACATTCATAGAGTCCATCTGCAGGATTGAATGATCTGTTAGAGAGAAAAGGGAGTCCATGACCAGGAAAAGGCCTGCTCAGTCCTAGGGACCAAGATCTGGTGGCTTCAAGAAGCCAAGGTTTTCAGCACCTTCCACGATGCATAGTTCTCGTGTACCATCACAATGGTCTTTGAGTAAGGGAAGAGGTTATGTTTCTTTGCCATCGAAGGCACATAGTACAACTTCTGTGGTAGTGATAGGGCCATCTAGGCCGCAGACAGAAGGCAGGTCATGTTATCGTTGTGGACAGACTGGGCACTTATGGTCAAATTGCCCAAGGAAAGATGTTGAAGTAACACAACAGCTGAGACAGAGTCAACAAGGGTCAGACAGACAGTAGTCTAGTGGTAGCAGAGGGCGAGGACGCGGTCAAGAATCACAAGCAGGATCGTCTGCTTAAGAAAGTAGAGGACGTGGACAACAAGCAACGGCTCGATTCTATGCTATGAGTCAGCCAGAGGCGATAGTCAACCCGCAAGTGGTAACAGGTCAGATGGAGTTGTTTCATTCTGATTTGTCTTATTCTTGCTTTATATCTGTTTTGTTGACCCAGGTGCTACACACTCTTTTATCGCACATAGTCTGCTTGACAGTTGTCCTTTACCTGTTAGTTGTAAGAAAGATAGCATGTTGTTAGAAACCCCTCTCGATGGTTCCTCGATGCTTTGAGAAGAGTGTCTGTCTTGTGTTCTGTCTTTCTCAGGACACAATATACAAGTGGATCTTATACCACTTGATATGCATGGATTCGATGTGATCCTTGGGATGGATACCTTAGAGAAGTATAAGGTCGTGTTAGACTATGGTTCCAAGCAGGCAGTGTTTGATGATGGTGGAGAGAAGTGGATCTTCCAAGGAGATAGGAAGATTCTTCTGACATGTCTAGTGTCAGTGTTGATGGTAGAAAAGTTACTGCGGAAAGGTTGTAAGGCATTCTTAGCTCACGTTGTGGATACCAAGGCGAAGGGTCCTAGCCTTGAGGAGGTAACGGTTGTCTGAGAGTTTGCATATGTGTTTCTTGATTAGTTCCATGGTGTTCCCCCACCTCGAGAGATTGATTTTGAGATCAATCCGGTTCCAGGAACACAGCCAGTTGCACATACGCCATATAGAATGGCTCCAGTAGAGACGGCAGAGCTCAAGAAGCAGTTACAGGAGTTGCTGGAGAAAGGTTTCATCTGACCAAGCATGTCACCTTGGGGTGCTCCCGTGTTGTTTGTTAAGAAGAAGGACGGATCGATGCACCTATGCATAGATTACCGGCAATTGAAAAAAGTCATGATTAAGAATAAGTACCCGTTGCCGAGGATTGATGATCTGTTTGATCAGTTGTGTGGTGCTAAAGTGTTATCAAATATCGATCTACAGTCAGGATATCATCAGTTGAGGATTAAGGTGGACGACATACCAAAGTCAGCATTTAGGACGAGGTATGGTCACTTTGAGTTTGTGGTTATGTCGTTTGGGCTAACCAATGCACTTGTTGCTTTCATGGATCTGATGAACCGAGTGTTCCGTCTGTTTCTAGATCTGTTTGTTCTAGTCTTCATAGATGACATCTTGATCTACAGTCGGGATAGTCAAGAGCATGAATAGCATCTTCGACAAGCTTTGACTCTTCTTCGCCAACATCAGTTATATGCCAAGTTCAGTAAGTGTGAGTTTTGGTTGAAAGAAGTGACTTTCTTGGGTCATGTGATATCTACAGAAGGGGTCAGAGTGGACCCCAAGAAGGTGGAATCAGTGGCAGATTGGGAACAACCAATGACGCCGATCGAAGTTCGTAGTTTTCTAGGTTTGGTAGGATATTACCGGAGATTTATCAAGGATTTCAGTGCGATCGTGTTGCCGATGACAAAGTTGACCAGGAAGGATGTACCTTTTGACTGGGATGATCATTGTCAGCAAACTTTCCAAAGTCTGAAGTAGAAGCTAACTAGTGCTCCAGTATTGGTGCTTCCAGAGCCTGGGAAGGGCTATGTTGTTTACTGTGATGCTTCCAAGAAAGGCTTAGGTTGTGTGTTGATGCAAGAGGATCATGTGGTTTCTTTTGCTTCACGACAGCTTAAGAAACATGAGGATAACTATCCAACACATGATTTAGAGTTGGCAGCGGTGGTGCATGCGTTAAATATTTGGAGACACTATCTTTATGGGGAAGTGTGTCAAATCTTTGCAGATCATAAAAACTTGAAGTACATCTTTTCGCAGAGTGAGATGAACATGCGACAATGTCGTTGGATGGAGCTAATCAATGATTATGATTGGACCATTGAGTATCATCCTGGTAAGGCAAACGTGGTAGCTGATGTGGTTAGCAAAAAAACTTCTTCTCTCTCCACGAAGAAGGCACAGTTGAGTTACTTGGTATGCAATAGGCAAGATATGTTTGTCTCCTTGCGACAGATGAATGTGCATTTGGAATTTTCCTTATTGGCAGAACTTTTGGCACAGATGCAAGTCAAGCCTACGCTGAGACAGCAGATCAAAGATGCACAATGTGTGGATGATACAGTGCAGTTGATCAGGTCAGAGCTTGGCTGTGAAAAGCGTGATGGGTTCCATGAGTCCGAGGATGGACTAGTTTGCTATCATGGTAGGATGGTGGTCCCCGATGTTGATAATATAAGGAAGCTAGTGCTCGAGGAAGCACACACATCGATGTATGCTATGCATCCAGGAGTCACCAAGATGTATCATAATCTGAAGGACCTGTATTGGTGGTCTGGCTTGAAGAAGGATGTTGTCGAGTTTGTGGCTAAGTGTGGAGTATGTCAGCAAGTTAAAGCTGAGCATCAGAAGCTGACATGTATGTTGCAACCCATGCCGATACCATAATGGAAATGGGATCACATAACCATGGATTTCATAGTTGGTCTACCTAAGATAGCTAGGAATCATGATTCCATTTGGGCAGTAGTGGACAGGCTGACAAAATCTGCTCATTTCATACCTGTAATGACAATGTATATAGCAGAGAAGCTTGCTCAGGTGTATGTAGACGAGATAGTGTGTTTACACGGAGTACCAGCAATGATAGTCTCTGACAGAGGCCCTCAGTTCACGAGTCATTTCTGGGAATAGTTGCACAAAGCGTTGGGAACGCATTTGAGGTTTAGTACTGCCTTCCACCCACAGACGGATAGACAGTCTTAAAGGACGATTCAGACCTTGGAGGATCTTCTCTAAGCTTGTGTCTTGCAGTTCCAAGGCAGTTGGGACGTGCATCACAGTCTGATAGAGTTTGCTTACAATAATAGTTACCAGCGGAGCATTGACATGGCTCCTTATGAGGCTCTATATGGAAGGAAATGCAGATCTCCTTTATGCTGGTATTAGTCTGGTGAGTATTAGTTTTTGGGTCCTGAATTAGTGCAGCAGACAACAGAAAAGATCAGAGTGATACAACAATAGTTAAAAATGGCACAGGACAAACAGAAGTCTTATGCAGACAATTTTCGATGACCTTTAGAGTCCCAGGTGGGAAACAAAGTGTATCTCAAGGTCTCACCTTGGAAAGGCGTGTTGAGGTTTAGTCGGAAAGGAAAATTGGCACCCAGATATATGGGGCCATACCCAGTATTAGCACATGTTGGCAGGGTAGCTTACAAGTTAGAGCTGTCGCCAGAGTTGCACAGGTTACATCCGGTGTTCCATGTCAGCATGTCAAAGAAAAGTCATCCACACATAGGAACAGTTATACATCCAGTTGAGGTTGAGCTTGATGAAGATGTAACCTATGAAGAAGGTCTCGTGACTGTAACATCTCTGACCTGGGTTATGCTTTAACCCTAAGTGTTTTGATTAAGAAAGATGATCATATGCTTAATCTTATCTTGTGAAAAGTAATTAAGGCTCAATAGAAACTTATATTTCAATTTTAGTCCTTTTTGAATAATGTTGAAATAATGTTTTACTTGATCTGGACTAAAGTGCAAATTACCCAAGTTGAGGGGTTAAATTGCAAATTATGCATGATAATATGTTCCTCATGTGTTGAAGCATCATGAGAATGAAGATGATGTAGAGGTATGGCTTATGGAAGCCTGAGCACCAAGAAAGAGATGATAAAACAATGTATGTGCATTAAAACCCAGTTTTGGTGTAATGTGCAATTTACCCAAAACCTAGGGTTCAATAGGCAAATTACCACTTCAATAAGGTCCCTAAAGTTTTTTGGCATCATTTAGAGCAACGAAAATGGGAGGGGCGCCTCATTTGAATTAAGTTGGAGGAGAGAGAATCTTGATATTAAAATAATCAAGATTTAATCTTAATTGAAACCCTAATTCAATTTAGTGCAAAAATAAATGTATTAATTAAAGGGCCTTCAACCAAAATTAAAATGGTTGGATTCAGATGTGCTTGGACGTCCTTGAGTTTTGTAAGGACCATGAAATATCCCAAGGAGGTGAAAACTCCACTCACCTTATTATAAGAAAAAGAAATATCCACTCATTTATGGATATTACTATTATAAGGGTTAAGGTGCTTAATTTCTTTTCCCTTAATTCATGGATAATGGAAGGGATCTAGGTGGGGATAGAGATGCCTTTTCATGCAAGAAACCAAGGGGGAATAGGTGGCCATAATTTTGGAATTAAAAGATTTTTTATAAAGCATTTTCTCTCTCATTGAATTTTTATAAAAAGATCTTTTACAAGCCAAAACAAAGGCTTTTCCAATTCCACTTTTTCTCCTTGCTTGGAAAACGACCAAGAGAGCTTGGTAGGATCAGGAGGACGACCCCCAACCAGTTCGTAAGCTTCTTGACCCTTGTTTACCTTGAATCCATGGTGGAAATCACAAATCAATGCATGATTTCTTCCTATTTCGATCCCCTCTTCAATTCTAACGATTCCTTTTCAGTCAAAGTTTGAGGATGAGCCTTGTGATAGTGAAAGGAGTTGCATCCACCATTGTTTACATGAGCTTGAAGCTTTGGAGCTCAATTGGAGGTAGGTTTTATAACTTGAACCCTTAATTTTGTTATTGCATTCAACTCCTTATCAAATAATGATCCTTTCTTCATTCACGATAATTAATTTGGTTGATTGATGCAATCACCATGAAAATCACAGCAGGTTTCGTGAGTTTAGAGCTTCATGATGATGACATCATCATAAGCACACACCTCCCCAAATATAAAGTGTAAACGGTTTCAACTTGTTGGTCCAAACGGTTTGACCAAACCGACCAAACGGTTTCAAAACCGTTTGGTGATTTGAGACCCAAACCATTTAAGGGAGTTGACCATTTAGTAGGGTTGACCATTTGAGGTCAGAACCCTAATACATGTTAGATGATAATCTAATTGATCCAATTGATTAATTCAATAAATAGATAATTATCAAGTAGCAAACCCTAATCGGGTTAATTAAGTGCTGATTTTGTAATTGATTGTGGTGAATCTTTGGGTTGATTAACCCAAACGGTTTCAAAACCATTTGAGGGTCACCCAAAAGGTTTCAAAACCGTTTGGAGGTCAACCAAGACCGTTTGGAGGTCTAGGGTTGAGTATGGATGGGTATTTGAAGATCCAAAGATACCAAATTGAAAGGCAATCATTTACTGATTTAATAATCAATCCAATGATCCAAACCCTAATTGGATGTCATGGATTTTGATAATGAGATGGGAAAATGGTTTAAAAACTGTTTAGAGGTCAAGCACCTCAAGACCGTATGGATGGTCAAAGGTGGTGATTGAAGTATTAAAGATCCAAGGGTCAATAATTGTTGAACCTCAATAACTCAATCAATTGAAGGTTCCAATGTTGTTAATCATGATCAACCAATTGATGAATGTACCTCATGAACCCTTGCGGTTTTGGGACTGATTTGTCCCAAATGGTCTTGAGACCATTTGAGTCCAAACGGTCTTGAAACTGTTTGGGGTCAAACGGTTTGAAAACTGTTTGGTGATGAAACCTCAAAACCGATTGAAGGTTGTTGATGATTCAATCACTTGGCAATGGAAGGTAATGATTGTTCCAATGATCCAATGATTGATAGTGATGGTAATAAAAGATGGTAAAAAGGTTAAAGACCTAAAAGTACCTAAATGATTAGTACTATTAATGGGGTAAACCCTAATCACTATAAGAATAATAATTTGGTACACTATGTCAATCATAGTTGTATGTACTTGATTGAAGGGTTGATATGACCTAATCAAGTTGAGAGGATGAAAGAATGGAATTCATACATGAGTATAATTCATGTGGTGATTAAGGGTATGATCCTTAGTAAAGAGATTATGAAACCCTAATCATGAGTATAAACCCTAATTGACAAGGTTATTGAACTCTAACCCTAATTGGGGGCAATTCTAAATGAAACCCCAATCCAGGGTGAGAATGTAACCCTAATCCAAGGTAATGATATGTATAACTCTAATTTAGGGTAATGAGATGCAAAACTCTAAATTGGGATCAATAGTGAATATCTAATTATGGATAATTGAATGAGACCCAAATTGTGGGTAACCATAGTGGAAATCCTAGTTGAGGATGATTCCATGTGAAATCTAAATCTAGGGTAATGCCATGAGAAACCCTAAGTTAGAATGATGTAAATGGAACCCTGATGTAATTATTTGATGTGAGAATCAAATCCAGGGTGATGCCATGTAATGATATATGAAACCCTAGTTGAGGGTGATTCCATGAGAAACCCTAGTTGAGGGTGATTCCATGAGAAGCCCTAGTTGAGGGTGATTCCATGAGAAACTCTGATTGAGAATAACACCACATGATGCTCTAATACTATGTTGTGATGTGATGCCCTAAGAAGTGTGAAGGTATGTGAGACTCTAATTTGGAGTCATACTACATAAAGCTCTAATCCTGGGCAATATGACAATAAACCATAATCCTAATTTTTAGGTATGGATATAAGAAAAACCCTAATGATGAGATAGAAGGAATTACCTTATAAAGGTGAAATAGTTCATGTGGTTGATTATAATCATCCTTATAGTAAGCAATGTCTTTATCATTAGACAAGTCCACATCATTAAAGATAGTTAGACAATTCTAATGTCTAGCCTATGCATTACATGCTAAAGGTGATAGGTTAGTTATTGAAAGTATTAAGAGGGAAATACCTTAATACAAGATAAGTTGGTTAGTTCAAGAGAGTCTGAAATGAAAAGGAAAGTGATACATCAAAATACGATAGTTATCACATTTAGCACTTCAAGGTTCATATACCTTGATGCACTTCAAATCCAATACATTTGGGTAAGAAGCATATGAAGTGTGTTATGCAACTATTACAATGAAATGTAATGATTTGATGCACTTTGATAAGTGTTGACTAATGTACCTTGAGAATGGGGTTAATCCAAATTAATGAGTATGATATAATCATACCATGATGAGGATGAGAAATAAACTCATGCCTTGAATTGATGATCATTAATGCTATATGATGAAAGTAATGATCTTGAGTAATTATTTATGATCTCTTTGAATGCCCCAGAGGTATGGAATAATGAATTAAGGGTTGGAAAGATAATATAATCATGAAACCCTAATTAATGAGAAATGGGAAACCCTAACCCTAATTTTGGGTGAAGGGAATGAAAAGCCCTATTTTATAGTAAACCCTAATTCCTGGTAAAGGAATAATGGTGTTACTGTTGTAGCACATGATGTGATGAATGACTTGTATGACTGTTACTATGTCTAATAACCATGCAGATAATATGAGATGATGAACATAGACAGATTTGAGCTGTGACATTTATATAATAAATGTTGATTGGCCTTATGTGCCTTACTGTTGTTGTTGCTTAGTAAAAGTAACAAATGTGCATGGATTTTATGAGTCACATGAGTAAGTTGTTGCCTAGAAAAAGGTGACAAGACACTTTGTGGCCTTGTGAGCCATGTGTGATGCTTGTGTAACAAGTATCATGAATGCCTTGGTCAGATGACCTGAAGGTGATAATTACCTAACAGATGGTAATGATGCTCTATGATGAGCTAAGGTTTGAATACCCAGAACCATATGATATGGTGATGAGATTGTGATGGGATGATAATTCCCAGTATTGAAATGAGAGACTGAGTTCCCAAGGTCTTTTAAAGATTGATAAGTATTTGTTGAAAATAGTACATGTCTCTTTATAGCATTGTTATAATAAGTCATGTTTGAGAACTTGGATGATGCTAAAAGAAGGTGAAAATGTACTTAATTAATCAAGTGAAATCATATCATGTAGAGCCCTGACCATAGATCCATCATTGTCAGTAATAAGGTGATGGTTAAATGGGTGCTCCGCGGCAGAATTCGGAATGCATATTTTGAATATGTGGGGGTAAATGGGCAAAAGTATCCTTACATCCAATGAAGAGATTGAGGGAAGGTAAACATTAAACCTCTCAATTCTTCATGTTTCGGGATGGATGTATCATAAATCTCCTGATGGTTGGGATGGATGTATCATTAACCTCCCAATGATATTTAATGTCGGGTCGATGTAAATAAACATTAATTCTCTCGATTGTCGATGAGAGTGCAGTTGACGTTGTAACTCTATAGAGAAGTTGCCAGTATACCCTGGAAAGGTATTTAGCAGAGATATAAGATGTCCTGCATGTTGTCTCACACTGACCGAGATGTGAGAGGTCATGGGAATCCGGCTCTTCAATTGACCTATGTATGGTACCAATTTCAACTTCACAGTGGTCGGTTGGAGTATTAGTGGTATACCTCATCCCCTCAGGGCATAAGTGTGCTTGTATAATGAAATCAGCCGTAAAGCATGTTTGCCTAAGGATTGAATACGGAAATTTATTAGCTGATGTTATATTTCTTTCATGCAACTCTAGTTCATTGATGTTATTTATATCTGTTTGTATTCATTGCAAGTAGATGGATGAACTATGATTCTACCATGAGTAGATGCAATGTTCTCCTTGGGAAAGGAGTTTACTTCACTCTGTTCATACAGTGATTTAACTGTTGTTATATATATAAATCCTTCTGCTCAATTTATTTTAATAAACTACTATAACAATGTTTTGGCAGAGAGTTATATCTCTCGCTGGGGCAATTTACAATTGTCTCACCCCTATGGGATCCAACATTTTTAGGTGGACGCGGACAAAGAAGCAGAAATCCTTTTGCAGGGAAAGGACATCAATAATAACATCAGGGACAGCAGTGAGATCTCAGGTGGAGATACAGTCTGTCAAGTCATGTAACTAGAAAGTCCTATGTGTCGTCTCTGTACTCTCAGGTCCTCGGAGTTTTTAGTCAGTGTTTTTAATAAATCGATCTGAGGTTTTGGCTTGATGCTTCACGATTATTATGCTGTCTGTACATAATGTTAATAGAACAACTGATGTTGTAATCCTCGAGGAGAGATGGTACATGTTATATATGTTTGAACCAGAATGTAAATGTTATACAATGGTTCTTGATGGAAGAGACTTCCTATGTTTGGATCTCTTTGCAAAAAGTTTTAATTTTTAGTGGTTTTCAGTAATCCGCTGCAAATGATTCACTTCTGCTTAAGTAAATCTCATTTTTGTGAGTTGGATGCCACAATTTAGTTGGTATCAGAGCTCTAGGTTCGCTGAGTCTACAGAGACATAGGACTAAGGTAGTAGAGTTTGTTCTAGTGTCATCGAGTGTATCTGATAGTGTCTTCTTGTGGGCTGCGATCTCCAAAACCACGATATAAACTCAGCGGAAACATTCGATTAGTTGCGAAATATGAAAAATTACTAGAAATTAAAACTTTTTGAGACAAGATCTGGAAATTATAACACTTCTTTTATAAGAAACAAAATGAACAGTTTATATCTCTGTTAAACCACTTCTTGAGTAGTTATATACAATCATGATTCAAAATCTCAAGAGCCAACACTAAAATCTCAAACCACTAACTCCTAGGACCTGAGAGTACAGAGACGGCATAGGACTATCTAACTACATAACTCAGCAGTCAGTATCTCCACCTGAGATTCACTGCTGCCCCTGGTATTGTTGTTGTTGTTGTTGCTCATCTTTAAATGGAATCCTTCGTCTTCGACGACCACCTAAAAAGAGTTAAAATCTACGGAGTGAGACAATGTACAAATTGTCCTAGCGAGAGTTATAACTCTCAACTAGAAGCTTTATATAACATTAAGGAATATCATAGACAAGGTAACTTAAATCATGCAACAACATGTTTAATAACAAGTGAAGCAACTTCTGCTTAAGCAATCATTTCTTTAAAGCATATAAAGAACTTGTATATAAAATATCTAAACAGATCATTAATGTAATCAATGTAACATCAAACATTGTTCCTCGTAGTTCAACCTAAGCAGATATGCTACGTGGTTGATTATGTTTTGCAAACATTATTATGCCCTGTGGAGATGAGGTATACCGCTCATACTCCAACCGATCACTAGTAAGTCGCATCGGTATCATACATAGGTCATCAAAAGAGCCGGATTCTTATGACCTCATCTTCCTCAGTCAGTTAGAGGATTGTTTGCAGGACATCTTGTGTCTCTGCTGTTATAGCTTACCAGGGTAATCTGGTCCTTCACTATTTTAGAGTTACAGTGGCGTTCTGTACTCTCTTCTTCATCGGAAGATTTCTTGTTTATCTCTCACCGATGCGGTGTTTGTGTTTTCTTTGGGAGATTCGTGGCACATCTCTTGGTTTGGATTTGTAGTGAAGGGTTGATGGATTGTGATACATCTACATCAATTCCTACACTAGGATGTAAGGATTTACGCATCCATTTCCCCCACATACTCAAAAGTATGTGATCCAGAAGTTCCCTTGGGAAAACCTATTTCACCATCATTTGGTCTCTGACAATGATGGATCTATGATCAGGGCTCTACATGGTATGATTGTACTTGATTAGTTAGGTACATTTCAGTATTCTTTTAACATCATACATGTTCTCAAACATTAATCATTAGCATAGCAGCTATGAAAATAGAATACTAAATGTAACAAGTCTAACTCACATCAATTATCATTTCCCAAATTATCTCATCACAAGTCATCTGTCAAGCATGACCTTGATGATTCTCATGACTCTCACAGCCTATCAATTTCATTAGATGTCACTTTCTAGGTAACAAGGTATTTCACTATTCATAAAGTTAATAACATACTTTCAATGAATATGAAATCATCATCATTACATGGATATGATCATCCTCATATAAAAACCTGCTTGGTTAATTTAACTGATAACAGTAAACAAATCATTTCAAAGAAGTTGTACCTTCCTACTCTTACAAGAGTTAGGTTCCCTAAATCTCATCAATTTGGGTTATTCATTTCCTTTACTTATGATTAGGAATATTGATTCCTCATCTCATACTTCAATCATGAAGATTCATGCTTAAAAGCATAATCTTGGAAATAGAGTTTTACCCTATTCAATTAAGGTTATTGAAATCTCTTTATCTTATAAGGCATCATATTTATAATATGTTCACAGAGTTTCATACCTAACGCATAACACAAGACTAAGGTTAACATACCCCATCCTTCATTAATTCACATTTCCTATTCAGATTATCAGTCCAACTCTAGTATGCAACTCTGCCATCCTTGGAAGCATACCTAGGTATGATGAGTGTTTACCTTTAATTACAACATTTATTAAGCATCATAATGATTGTCAATTCAAGGTATGAATTCATTTTTCATTCTTATCATGGTATGATTACATCATACTCATTGATTAGAGTATACTTCACTCAAAGGCATTAGCTTGTAGACATCTCCAGGATTTCATAATTGCTAGGTCATAAACTAGGCTCACTATTCATCCCACTAGGATTTCCACATTATCATTTCTAATTTAGGGATTCTCATTCATATCACATCTCCTCTGGATTAGATGTATTGAACCTCTTATCTCACAAGGCATAAAGATTCCTCATATTACATCTTGTAATTAGGGTTTCATACCCAAAGGCATAACCCCGAATTACTACATTTATCAGATCACCATAAATTAGGGTTTACTATTCTCATTATATGTTATCACCCTAGAATTAGGGTTTACTATACATTCCTTGGTGAGTTGAACTCATAACATCATCATGTATGATGATCATCACCATTAAAGCCCTCAGATAAGATTAAGATTCATCAATTATCATAATTAGGGTTTCCATGATCTCACATAAGTGGATCATACCCTAATCATGCACATTCATGTGTATTGAGGGTACTTTTCTTGAATTTCCACCATAAAAGGGTACTTTCTCTCTCCTATGATACTTTCTCTCTCCTCTTACTAGTAGATGGTGATTACACCACTCTAGATCAGGTTGGGTCAAGTCCTCATTGACTATCATAAGCCAAAACATCACTAACATGTGATTAGGGTTTGATTAGAACAAGGTATACTCAATTGAACCCCTCAAGGGTATTTTGGTAAACTACCCCATTGATCACCATCATGGGTTAATTCCTTAGTCACTTAGTCCCTTAATGTCCTAAGTTACCATTAGGGTTTAGATTAGATCACCATTGAACTAATTACAACCATCAAAGTACTAATCAATTACAACCCTAAAATCTTCAATCGGTTGCACACATTAAACCTCCAAACGGTTTGAAACCGTTTGGATGTGTTGACCGTTTGGAAAGGTTGACTTCAAGACCGCATGACCTCAAGGTCGTTTGCCCAAACCGTTTGGGTACGTTGACCATTTGGAAAGGTTGACTTCCAAACCGTTTGGGCTTATGCGGTTTGAAACCGTTTGATCAAAATGACTTGAGATCGATTGGTCCAAAGGACCTTGTGATCGTTTGAGCCCAAACGGTCTTGAGACCGTTTGGTCCAAATGGGCTCAAACCGTTTGGACCTCCAACATGGTTCAAAAGTTACAATTGTTTATGGTTATCTATGTTGAAGCTCTCAATTGGCCAAATCCACGTTAACCACTTACAAAATTGAGTCAAGTAGTATGAGCCTTAATCAATTGGACACCAAATTGACCCTCAATTGAAAGCCAATTAGGGTCAAGTCCATCTCAATTAGGGTTTCAAATCAGATGGTCATCAATGTTCAACAATGTGAGTCAATTCGAGGTTGAACCCATCAATTGACCTCCAATTGGGCCCAAACTTGGCCCAAACGGTCTTGAGATCGTTTGGACACCCTCCAAACGATCTTGAGACCGTTTGCCCAAAGTTTGACCAAAAACTAAGTCGGTTGGATAAGGGTTGAACCCTAATTAGGTCTAAAATCAGCATTTTTATCAATGTTTCAACTTATTGCAATTGGACCTTCAATCCATCACTTTAGCTCAACCCTAGACCTACAAAAGGTCTTGGGTTGTCACCAAATGGTCTTGAGACCGTTTGGATGAATCCCCAAATGGTCTTGAGACTGTTTGGGTCCTTCAACCCAAAACTCAACAAGATCTATACTTGAAATCAGCAATTTCAACCCGATTAGGGTTAGGATGTTGAAGTACCTTCAACTCTCAATTGGTTAAGAATTAGATTATTATTCTTCGTAGGAATGAAATTCATTATGTTAACAACAGACCCTCAAACGTTCGTCCCTTGTTCAACCCTATCAAACGGTCTTGAGACCGTTTCAATCCAAACGGTCTTGCAATATCGTTTGAGATCAAACAGTTTGAAACCGTTTGACCTTAAACGGTTTGCAACCGTTTGGACCAAAAGGGTCCAAGGTCGGTTGATAAATCTACCTAGGAATTCACGCCCATCATCTTCAACCTCTGTTCAGGTCGGTTACTCCACCGTTTTGCTTGCAAAAGTGCAAGGAAGAAGGGAGGTAGAAGAAGAACTAAAGCTTGAAATTGCAAGAACAAAAGCATGCATATAAAGCAAAGAGTTTAGAGTTATAAAACCCGCCTCAAACGTTGTTCCTAGAGCTCCAAGCTTCCAAGATTCAAGCCTCTAATGGTGTCTTGAGCTCCACAACTCGGCCAGAGGTGATTCTCCAAGGAAAAGATGGGGATGGTCGGCAAGAACAAAGAATCTAAGTGAGTTAACCATAGAACCATCCTTATATGATGAATTCATCCAAGAATCCGAGCTTGAAGATGGTTCCTACTCACCTTAGAACTACTTGGTCGTCTCCCTGAAGTCCAGAGCTCTGCCTTGGCCGTTTTGAGAAAGATGAGAAGTGAAGAGGTGAAAGGATACGTTTAGTTGGTTTACAAGGGAACTAGGCTTATATAGTTTAGGTAGTTTTCCACCTTAAGGACCTCTTAGTTCATGGAATTCTTATCTAAGTCCCTCCTTATTTCTAAGGCACGTCCAAGACATCAAAGTTTATGCAAAGCCCATCTAAACTCAAGATCTAAGGGTAAATAAAGCCATCTTTCAACTAGGATACATATATGAAGGGTCTTCATGCTCATACTTAGTGAAACTACTACAAAGATTATTCTTTTCATATGTTTAATAATTTCTACTCTAAATGATGTCAAGAGTCATACTAGATGTTCTAGAAGGTGTATTTTACAAGTTGCACCCCATAATTTGGGTAAATTGCATTTTACTCCAAATTAGGGTTTTTAAGCATAAGGATCATTCCACTAGCTGCATCTTGATGCCCAGGCTTGGGAAATCCATTATACTCCATCATATTCATCCTTATGTTGTCTCAACATTAAAGGAACATATAAACATGTGTAATTTGCAAGTTAACCCCTTTTATTGGGTGAATTGCACGTAGGTCCCTATATGCAAAACAATACTACAACATTGTTCATAGGGGACAGAAATGGAAACATTTGTTCCATAGGAGCTTTAATTACATACTAAAGGATAATTAAAAACAACTAATTTCATATTTAGGCAAAACACCTAGGGTTAGCTTATAACCCAGGTCAGGGATGTTACAAATTATAAACCTCTAACAAGGATTTCGTCCCCGAAATCTCAGGAAGAAAAGGGGAAAGCATATATTGTTTCAGCATTACATTATTACATCCTTAGGTAACATTCCATTTTTAGGTAGATGTTATAGGTCAACATTCCTTAGGATCAAATTCAAGCTATGATATTTATTTGAGACCATATAAGTGCCTTTGCACCCTGAGTGTATCATCATATCTGATAATCAACATACTAACTTCCTTTATTATATGCATTAACTATATCATCAGTTATACATTCTTATCATAAAGAAAAGTTTTCTTGTCAAACAAGGATTTATTTAACAGACATTCTGGAGAAAGATATGTTTATTTTAAGAACATAAACCCCTAACAAGGGATGTTCTTAACATTCTTACTTTGGTATTAATTACTTGTTTTATCAACACTTTATATCTATTCCTTCCTTTTATCATGGGATATTGCTCATTACATATATTCTTTCAACCTTTACTAATCATGGTTGACCTTCTTTATTCTCAAATTTCTTATCTTATGATACTCTTTAGGTTGTTTCGGATTGACTACTTGATCAGAGTAATCAAAAGATAACAATCTAAGAGTTTCCATATTTACTTTATCATCAGTAATTGTATACCTGGCCAGGGTATATGATTACTGAGGTAAGAAAATATGCACTTGTATACTACCATGTTCCTTCTCTTTTCTCATCCTTACAAGTATAAATATTAACTTTACTGAATTTCATATCCAGATCAATTCTTTAATACCTTTTCTTCTTATAGAAGTAAGCATGTAACATGGAACATCTATCTGATGCAACATTGAAAGCCTTTATGAGACCAATCAAGGAAAGTTTAATCAATTACTCTTTAAATTTTATCCAAAAGATCATAAAGAGATTTATAAGAAATACCATTTATCTTGTCTAACCTGTCATGGCACGAGGATTATATCAAATCCTTGCATATCAAGTGGTATAAAGTCCGCTTGAATGCGATGATTAGAAAAGAAGAGGATGCAGGGAGAGCATACCTCCTGCATAACGGCAGACCCACTCAACGGAGTCTCTAACAACAAATTTCTACCCTATGACTAACTGTCATATTGCAGTTACGGATCACTCTTCGAGTGATAAAAGAGTGCGTAGCACCCGGGTCAATTAGAACAGATACTACACAGGATTTAGACATATAAGAATATAAAAGTTTCATCTGACCTGCCACAACCCGTGGATCGACCACTGCATCAGGTGGGTTCATAGCATAGAACCTCGCTGTCGCCTGTGGTTGATTTGGTGCAGATGATCCAGCTTGGGACGCTTGTCCACGTCCTCGAGCTGCTCCTTGAGATTGCCTTCTCTGTGATCCTTGTTGACCTTGTCTCGGAGGCTGTGTCACATTGACAGGCTTAGATCGACAGTCCTTCATCAAATGTCCCACCTTACCACAGTTGTAGCAGCTTCTCTCCAGTTGTTGTGGTCTAAAGGGTTCCTTATCCTTTCTGGATAACCATTGCCTTAGTGTACTAGGTCCTGGTTGTGTTGGTGACACCAGAAACTTCTTCCTTCTGGAATTACCAGGCCTCTGCTTCTGGGTTTGGATAGGCCTTTTCTCGATTCTTCCTTTATATTTCCTTTCTGGACAATTAGGTCTGATATGTCCAGGCCTCCTACAATTATGACAGGTCCTGGTCTCTGGCTGTATTCTAATCCCTACATTACTGTGGACTAATTCATCAGGATGAGGTTGAGCATAAGCTTGCTCTGAGTTCAAAGCTTCATCATTTACTTCTGCTTCAACATGCTGCTGAGGGTTACATATTCTATGGATATCCAAAACATCATCATTAGGGGCTGGTAATCTGGGTTGTATTGCTAGTGTTTGATCCACTAGATGCATCATGGTTGCCCTAAATTCTCCAACAGTGATTCCTAAGGAAGGATTCCTTATCATGGTTGGATTAACTAGAGGAACCCCAGGTAAGTGTCCCTCTACTACTTGCTCCTCTGCACTTCTTCTAGGTGTAGCATTGTTGCTTTCTGCAACAAACTCCTCGTCCTTATATATCTTCTTCTCCTGAGGAGTAGAAGATTCTATTAGATGAGGAAGAAACACTAAAGATAGACTCCACATCCTAAGTCCTATGTCTCTGTAGACTCGGCAAACCTAGAGCTCTGATACCACTTACTTGTGGGCTCCGATCTCCAAAACCACGATATAAACTCAGCGGAAACATTCGATTAGTTGCGGAATACGAAAAATTACTGGAAATTAAAACTTTTTGAGACAAGATCTGGAAATTATAACACTTCTTTTATAAGAAACAAAATGAACAATTTATATCTCTGTTAAACCACTTCTTGAGTAGTTATATACAATCATGATTCAAAATCTCAAGAGCCAACACTAAAATATCAAACCACTAACTCCTAGGACCTGAGAGTACAGAGACGACATAGGACTATCTAACTACATAACTCAGCAGTCAGTATCTCCACCTGAGATTCACTACTGCCCCTGGTATTATTGTTGTTGTTGTTGCTCATCTTTAAATGGAATCCTTCATCTTTGACAACCACCTAAAAAGAGTTAAAATCTACGGAGTGAGACAATGTACAAATTGTCCCAGCGAGAGTTATAACTCTCAACTATAAGCTTTATATAACATTAAGGAATATCATAGACAAGGTAACTTAAATCATGCAACAGCAGGTTTAATAACAAGTGAAGCAACTTCTGCTTAAGCAATCATTTCTTTAAAGCATATAAAGAACTTGTATATAAAATATCTGAACAGATCATTAATGTAATCAATGTAACATCAAACATTGTTCCTCGTAGTTCAACCTAAGCAGATATGCTACACGGTTGATTATGTTTTACAAACATTATTATGCCCTATGGAGATGAGGTATACCGCTCATACTCCAACCGATCACTAGTAAGTCGCATCGGTATCATACATAGGTCATCAAAAGAGTCGGATTCTTATGACCTCATCTTCCTCAGTCAGTTAGAGGATTGTTTGCAGGACATCTTGTGTCTCTGCTATTATAGCTTACCAGGGTAATCTGGTCCTTCGCTATTTTAGAGTTACAGTGGCGTTCTGTACTCTCTTCTTCAGCGGAAGATTTCTTGTTTATCTCTCACCGATGCGGTGTTTGTGTTTTCTTTGGGAGATTCGTGGTACATCTCTTGGTTTGGATTTGTAGTGAAGGGTTGATGGATTGTGATACATCTACATCAATTCCTACACTAGGATGTAAGGATTTACGCATCCATTTCCCCCACATACTCAAAAGTATGTGATCCAGGAGTTCCCTTGGGAAAACCTGTTTCACCATCATTTGGTCTCTGACAATGATGGATCTATGATCAGGGCTCTACATGGTATGATTGTACTTGATTAGTTAGGTACATTTCAGTATTCTTTTAACATCATACATGTTATCAAACATTAATCATTAGCATAGCAGCTATGAAAATAGAATACTAAATGTAACAAGTCTAACTCACATCAATTATCATTTCCCAAATTATCTCATCACAAGTCATCTGTCAAGCATGACCTTGATGATTCTCATGACTCTCACAGCCTATCAATTTCATTAGATGCCACTTGCTATGTAATAGGGTATTTCACTATTCATAAAGTTAATAACGTACTTTCAATGAATATGAAATCATCATCATTACATGGATATGATCATCCTCATATAAAAACATGCTTGGTTAATTTAACTGATAACAGTAAACAAATCATTTCAAAGAAGTTGTACCTTCCTACTCTTACAAGAGTTAGGTTCCCTAAATCTCATCAATTAGGGTTATTCATTTCCTTTACTTATGATTAGGAATATTGATTCCTCATCTCATACTTCAATCATGAAGATTCATGCTTAAAAGCATAATCTTGGAAATAGAGTTTTGCCCTATTCAATTAAGGTTATTGAAATCTCTTTATCTTATAAGGCATCATATTTATAATATGTTCACAGAGTTTCATACCTAAAGCATAACACAGGACTAAGGTTAACATACCCCATCCTTCATTAATTCACATTTCCTATTCAGATTATCAGTCCAACTCTAGTATGCAACTCTGCCATCCTTAGAAGCATACCTGGGTATGATGAGTGTTTACCTTTAATTACAACATTTATTAAGCATCATAATGATTGTCAATTCAATTTATGAATTCATTTTTTTATTCTTATCATGGTATGATTACATCATACTCATTGATTAGAATATACTTCACTCAAAGGCATTAGCTTGTAGACATCTCCAGGATTTCATAATTGCTAGGTCATAAACTAGGCTCACTATTCATCCCACTAGGATTTCCACATTATCATTTCTAATTTAGGGATTCTCATTCATATCACATCTCCTCTGGATTAGATTTATTGAACCTCTTATCTCACAAGGCATAAAGATTCCTCATATTACATCTTGTAATTAGGGTTTCATACCCAAAGGCATAACCCTGAATTACTACATTTATCAGATCACCATAAATTAGGGTTTACAATTCTCATTATATGTTATCACCCTAGAATTAGGGTTTACTATACATTCCTTGGTGAGTTGAACTCATAACATCATCATGTATGAGGATCATCACCATTAAAGCCCTCATATAAGATTAAGATTCATCAATTATCATAATTAGGGTTTCCATGATCTCACATAAGTGGATCATACCCTAATCATGCACATTCATGTGTATTGAAGGTACTTTTCTTGAATTTCCACCATAAAAGGGTACTTTCTCTCTCCTATGATACTTTATCTCTCCTCTTACTAGTAGATGGTGATTACACCACTCTAGATCAGGTTGGGTCAAGTCCTCATTGACTATCATAAGCCAAAACATCACTAACATGTGATTAGGGTTTGATTAGAACAAGGTATACTCAATTGAAGCCGTCAAGGGTATTTTGGTAAACTACCCCATTGATCACCATCATGGGTTAATTCCTCAGTCACTTAGTCCCTTAATGTCCTAAGTTACCGTTAGGGTTTAGATTAGATCACCATTGAACTAATTACAACCATCAAAGTACTAATCAATTACAACCCTAAAATCTCCAATCGGTTGCACACATTCAACCTCCAAACGGTTTGAAACCGTTTGGATGTGTTGACCATTTGGAAAGGTTTACTTCAAGACCGCATGACCTCAAGGTCGTTTTCCCAAACCATTTGGGTGCGTTGACCGTTTGGAAAGGTTGACTTCCAAACCGTTTGGGCTTATGCGGTTTGAAACCGTTTGATCAAAATGACTTGAGATCGATTGGTCCAAACGACCTTGAGATCGTTTGAGCCCAAACGGTCTCGAGACCGTTTGTCCCCAAATGGTCTTGATACCATTTGGCCTCAAACGGTCTTGAGACCGTTTGGTCCAAATGGGCTCAAACCGTTTGGACCTCCAACATGGTTCAAAAGTTACAATTGTTTATGGTTATCTATGTTGAAGCTCTCAATTGGCCAAATCCACGTTAACCACTTACAAAATTGAGTCAAGTAGGATGAGCCTTAATCAATTGGACACCAAATTGACCCTCAATTGAAAGCCAATTAGGGTCAAGTCCATCTCAATTAGGGTTTCAAATTGGATGGTCATCAATGTTCAACAATGTGAGTCAATTCGAGGTTGAACCCATCAATTGACATCCAATTGGGCCCAAACTTGGCCCAAACGGTCTTGAGATCGTTGGGACACCCTACAAACGGTCTTGAGACCGTTTTCCCAAAGTTTTACCAAAAACTAAGTCGGTTGGATAAGGGTTGAACCCTAATTAGGTCTAAAATCAGCATTTTTATCAATGTTTCAACTTATTGCAATTGGACCTTCAATCCATCACTTTAGCTCAACCCTAGACCTCCAAAAGGTCTTGTGTTGTCACCAAACGGTCTTGAGACCGTTTGGAGGAATCCCCAAATGGTCTTGAGACCATTTGGGTCCTTCAACCCAAAACTCAACAAGATCTATACTTGAAATCAGCAATTTCAACCCGATTAGGGTTAGGATGTTGAAGTACCTTCAACTCTCAATTGGTTAAGAATTAGATTATGATTCTTTGTAGGAATGAAATTCGTTATGTTACCAACATACCCTCAAACGGTCGTCCCTTGGTCAACCCTATCAAATGGTCTTGAGACTGTTTCAATCCAAACGGTCTTGCAATATCGTTTGAGATCAAACGGTTTGAAACCGTTTGATCTTAAACGGTTTGCAACCGTTTGGACCAAAAGGGTCCAAGGTCAGTTGATAAAGCTACCTAGGAATTCACGCCCATAATCTTCAACCTCTGTTCAGGTCGGTTACTCCACCGTTTTGCTTGCAAAAGTGCAAGGAAGAAGGGAGGTAGAAGAAGAACTAAAGCTTGAAATTGCAAGAATAAAAGCATGCATATAAAGCAAAGAGTTTAGAGTTATAAAACCCACCTCAAACATTGTTCCTAGAGCTCCAAGATTCCAAGCTTCAAGAATCTAATGGTGTCTTGAGCTCCACAACTCGGCCAGAGGTGATTCTCCAAGGAAAAGATGGGGATGGTCGGCAAGAACAAAGAATCTAAGTGAGTTAACCATAGAACCATCCTTATATGATGAATTCATCCAAGAATCTGAGCTTGAAGATGGTTCCTACTCACCTTAGAACTACTTGGTCGTCTCCCTGAAGTCCATAGCTCTGCCTTGGCCGTTTTGAGAAAGATGAGAAGTGAAGAGGTGAAAGGATACGTTTAGTTGGTTTACAAGGGAACTAGGCTTATATAGTTTAGGTAGTTTTCCACCTTAAGGACCTCTTAGTTCATGGAATTCTTATCTAAGTCCCTACTTGTTTCTAAGTCACGTCCAAGACATCAAAGTTTATGCAAAGCCCATCTAAACTCAAGATCTAAGGGTAAATAAAGCCATCTTTCAACTAGGATACATACATGAAGGGTCTTCATGCTCATACTTAGTGAAACTACTACAAAGATTATTCTTTTCATCTGTTTAATCATTTCTACTCTAAATGATGTCAAGAGTCATACTAGATGTTCTAGAAGGTGTATTTTACAAGTTGCACCCCATAATTTGGGTAAATTGCATTTTACTCCAAATTAGGGTTTTTAAGCATAAGGATCATTCCACTAGCTGCATCTTGATGCCCAGGCTTGGGAAATCCATTATACTCCATCATATTCATCCTTATGTTGTCTCAACATTAAAGTAACATATAAACATGTGTAATTTGCAAGTTAACCCCTTTTATTGGGTGAATTGCACATAGGTCCATGTATGCAAAACAATACTACAACATTGTTCATAGGGGACAGAAATGGAAACATTTGTTCCATAGGAGCTTTAATTACATACTAAAGGATAATTACAAACATCTAATTTCATATTTAGGCAAAACACCTAGGGTTATCTTATAACCCAGGTCAGGGATGTTACACTTCTGCTTGTATAAGAGAAGAAGAACTTAAAGATGACTGGGTTACATGAAGAGGTTGTTGCTAAAAGTAGCAATGTTGCACCAAGAAGAGGTGCATGGGAGCAGGCAAGAGAGAGACAATTGCCTGAGAATCCCCTAGCTGATCCAACTATAATAAGAAATCATTCTTTAAGTGTTAATGTTGAAGAATTTAGGGCAACAGTAATGTATATAGTGGATCAAGCATTGGCAGTGTAACCTAGATTACCAGCCCCCAATGATGATGTTTTGGATATCAACAGGATTTATGATCAACATCAGTAGGTTGAAGCAATAAGCAATGATGAAGTTCTAGACTTAAATCGAGTCTGTGCTCAACCTCAGCCTGTTGAATCAATATATAGTGATGGAGGGAATAGATTACAACCTGAAATCAGGGTCTGCCACAAGTGTAGGAAACCTGGACATATCAGAAGATATTGCCCAGAGAAGAAAAATAAGATGATAATTGAGAAAAGGCCAATCCAAATCCAGGAATAGAGGCCTAGTGGTTCCAAAAAGAAGAAGTTTTTGGTTCCACTAGTACAACCAAAGCCTAGTGCACAAGGCTATGGATACCCGAAAAGGGTAAAGAATCTTCTAGATTACATCTAGCACCTAGAATTTGCTACAAATGTAGATAGGAAGGACATCTGACAAGAGATTGTTCATCCAGAAATGTTATGGTGAATCAACCTCTGAGGCAGAGTCAGCCTGAGGTAGTAAATAATCCACGAATCATGATAGGTTAGACAAAATAATGTCATTCTAATATGTCATTTTATGAATTCCTGGATTAATTGAGAAAGTAATTGATTGAGTTTTCCTTGTTTAGTCCTATGAGGACTTACAATTTGCTTAGTAAAACATTACAAATGTTTAATGTTGTCCTTACCTCTATAAGAAAAGATGAGGTACAAAAGAGATGCCTGGATAAATTCCAGGAATGTTAAATCTTATGCTTATGATAATATGAAAGAGAAGGAATATGATAGTATACAAAGTGCATACCACTTAATCTCAGTATTTACATACCATGGCCGGGTATACAAATATTGATGATGAAGTGAGTATGGAAACTCTTAGATTGTTGTCTTTTTTATTGCTCTGATCAAGTAGTCATTCTGAGACAATCTAATGAGTGTCAGGAAATTAAAAATATGGAATGAAAAATGTGTCATAAGCATAAGAAAGAGAAGTCTGAGAGAATCTCAGATGAGCATGCTGGTATGAGGAACTAAAAGTGTACTCCTCATAAAATAATAATAAGAATAAGGGAGATGAACCCTGTTCAATAAAGATGTAAGTATGATAAAGATCTTTCCCATAATAAGGAAATGGGAAATGTGATGAGATCATGAGATGATCATAGACATGCTAATAATAATAAAGAAAGGGATAATGTTAAGTAATCATCCTTATAAATTCCTATGCTGAAGGCAAGGAACCTAGGATGAGATAAAGAGTAAACGGTTCATGAATAGTTGAAAATACATGAATTAATAGGAGGAATATGAATCCTTGTTTTCTTTCCTTTCAGGGACATGGCAATCAAGTGGGTTTTAGGACACTTGAAGTGTGTAAGATAAAAATGTTCATGTAATGGATACTTAGAAAAGTATCAGTTTATCCTGGACTTTGGTTCCAAGGTGAAGACATATGTAACTATTAATGTTCCAAGATGAAAGGAAGATAAATATGTGATGTGTTTTCAACACATGTGATAGATACCAAGGTGAAAGATTCCGGTATCTAAGAAATATCAGATGGTTTATGTTGGCCACCTAGAGTGGTCAACTATGAAATTAGTCTGATTATACAAAATAGTATGAACATCATATGTTAGGGGTTTATGCTTTGCATAAACATAATATTAATAAAGAATATATGAGGTTTCTATGAACAAGAAAAGTGTTACTTGACACAAAACTAATTCCACAATCAATGATGAAGAACAGAGGAGCATGTGCCTTGTGTTTAGATTCTATGAGAATCTTGTATGGAAATACTTTGTGTTGATCAAAGTTTTATGGTGTCTCTATAATAAGGAGATGTTAAGTGAAGACTATATAGTATGATGAATGAAATATATTTGTCTTCCTTTATCTGGATTTCAGGGATGAAATCCTTGTTAGGAGTTTATAATTTGTAACATCCCTGACCTGGGTTATGCTTTAACCCTAAGTGTTTTGATTAAGAAAGATGATCATATGCTTAATATTATCTTGTGAAAAGTAATTAAGTCTCAATAGGAACTTATATTTCAATTTTAGTCCTTTTTGAATAATGTTGAAATAATGTTTTACTTGATCTGGACTAAAGTGCAAATTACCCAAGTTGAGGGGTTAAATTGCAAATTGTGCATGATAATATGTTCATCATGTGTTGAAGAATAATGAGAATGAAGATGATGCAGAAGTATGGCTTATGGAATCCCGAGCACCAAGAAAGAGCTCATAAAGCAATGTATGTGCATTAAAACCCAGTTTTGGTGTAATGTGCAATTTACCCAAAACCTAGGGTTCAATAGGAAAATTACCACTTCAATAAGGTCCCTAATGTTTCTTGGCATCATGTAGAGAAAATAAAATTAGAGGGGCGCCTCATTTGAATTAAGTTGGAGGAGAGAGAATCTTGATATTAAAATAATCAAGATTTAATCCTAATTGAAACCCTAATTCAATTTAGTGCAAAAATAAATGTATTAATTAAAGGGCCTTCAACCAAAATTAAAATGGTTGGATTCATATGTGTGTGGACGTCCTTGAGTTTTTCAAGGACCGTGAAATATCCCAAGGAGGTGAAAACTCCACTCACCTTATTATAAGAAAAAGAAATATCCACGGATTTATGGATATTACTATTATAAGGGTTAATGTGCTTAATTTCTTTTCCCTTAATTCATGGATAATGGAAGGGAGATCGGTGGGGATAGAGATGCCTTTGCATGCAAGAAACCAAGGGGGAAGAGGTGGCAATAATTTTGGAATTAAAAGAATTTTTATAAATCATTTTCTCTCTCATTGAATTTTTTATAAAAAGACCTTTTACAAGCCAAAACAAAGGCTTTTCCGATTCCACTTCTTCTCCTTGCTTGGAAAACGACCAAGGGAGCTTGGTAGGATCAGGAGGACGACCCCCAAACTGTTGGTAAGCCTCTTGAACCTTGTTTACCTTGAATCCATGGTGGAAATCACAAATCAATGCATGATTTCTTCCTATTTCGATCCCCTCTTCAATTCTAACCATTCCTTTTCACTCAAAGTTTGAGGACGAGCCTTGTGATAGTGAAAGGAGTTGCATCCACCATTGTTGACGTGATCTTGAAGCTTTGGAGCTCAATTGGAGGCGGTTTTTATAACTTGAACCCTTAATTTTGTAATTGCATTCAATTCCTTATCAAATAATGATCCCTTCTTCATTCACGATAATTTATTTGGTTGATTGATGCAATCACCATGAAAATCACAGAAGTTTTCATGAGTTTAGAGCTTTATGATGATGACATAATCATAATCACACCTACCCAAATATCAAGTGCAAACGGTTTCAACTTGTTGGTCCAAACGGTTTGACCAAACCATTTGGAGACCAAACAGTTTCAAAACCGTTTGGTGATTTGAGACCCAAACCGTTTAAGGGAGTTGACCGTTTAGGAGGGTTGACCATTTGAGGTCAGAACCCTAATACATGTTGGATTATAATCTAATGGATCCAATTGATTAATTCAATATATAGATAATTATCAAGTAGCAAACCCTAATTGGGTTAAGTGTTGATTTTCTAATTGATTGTGGTGAATCTTTGGGTTGATTAACCCAAACGGTTTCAAAACCATTTTAGGGTCACCCAAATGGTTTCAAAACCGTTTGTAGGTCAACCAAGACCGTTTGGAGGTCTAGGGTTGAGTATGGATGGGTATTTGAAGATCCAAAGATACCAAATTGAAATGCAATCAATTGCTGATTTGATAATCAATCCAATGATCCAAACCCTAATTGGATGTCATGGATTTTGATAATGAGATGGGAAAATGGTTTCAAAACCATTTAGAGGTCAAGCACCTCAAGACCGTATGGATGGTCAAAGGTGGTTATTGAAGGATTAAAGATCCAAGGGTCAATAATTGTTGAACCTCAATAACTCAATCAATTGAAGGTTCCAATGTTGTTAATCATGATCAACCAATTGATGAATGTACCTCATGAACCCTTGCGGTTTTGGGACTGATTTGGCCCAAAAGGTCTTGAGACCGTTTGAGTCCAAACGGTCTTGAAACTGTTTGAGGTCAAACGGTTTCAAAACCGTCTGGGGTCAAACGGTTTCAAAACCGTTTGGTGATGAAACCTCAAAATCGATTGAAGGTTGTTGATGATTCAATCACTTGGCAATGGAAGGTAATGATTGTTCCAATGATCCAATGATTGATAGTGATGGTAATCAAAGATGGTACAAAGGTTAAAGACCTAAAAGTACCTAAATGATTAGTACTATTAATGGGGTAAACCCTAATTACTATAAGAACAATAATTTGGTACACTATGTCAATCATAGTTGTATGTACTTGATTGAAGGGTTGATATGACATAATCAAGTTGAGAGGATGAAATAATGGAATTCATACATGAGTATAATTCATGTGGTGATTAAGGGTATGATCCTTAGTAAAGAGATCATGAAACCCTAATCATGAGTATAAACCCTAATTGACAAGGTTATTGAACTCTAACCCTAATTGGGGGCAATTCTAAATGAAACCCTAATCTAGGGTGAGAATGTAACCCTAATCCAGGGTAATGATATGTATAACTCTAATTTAGGGTAATGATATGCAAAACTCTAAATTGGGATGAATAGTGAATATCTAATTATGGATAATTGAATGAGACCCAAATTGTGGGTAACCATAGTGGAAATCCTAGTTGAGGATGATTCCATGTGAAATCCAAATCTAGGGTAATGACATGAGAAACCCTAAGTTATAATGATGTATATGGAACCCTGATGTAAGATGTGATGTGAGAATCAAATCTAGGGTGATGCCATGTAATGATATATAAAACCCTAGTTGAGGGTGATTCCATGAGAAACCCAAGTTGAGGGTGATTCCATGAGAAACCCTAGTTGAGGGTGATTCCATGAGAAGCCCTAGTTGAGGGTGATTCCATGAGAAACCCTGACTGAGAATAACATCACATGATGCTCTAATACTATGTTGTGATGTGAGGCCCTAAGAAGGGTGAAGGTATGTGAGACTCTAATTTGGAGTCATACTACATAAAGCTCTAATCCTGGGCAATATGACAATAAACCATAATCCTAATTTTTAGGTATGGATATAAGAAAAACCCTAATTATGAGATAGAAGGAATTACCTTATAAAGGTGAAATATTTCATGTGGTTGATTATAAGCATCCTTATATTCAGCAATGTATTTATCATTAGACAAGTCCACATCATTAAAGATAGTTGGACAATTCTAATGTCTGGCCTATGCATTACATGCTAAAGGTGATAGGTTAGTGATTGAAAGTATTAAGAGGGAAATACCTTAATACAAGATAAGTTGGTTAATTCAAGAGAGTCTGAAATGAAAAGGAAAGTGATACATCAATATATGATAGTTATCACATTCAGCACTTCAAGGTTGATACACCTTGATGCACTTCAAATCCAATACATTTGGGTAAGAAGCATATGAAATGTGTTATGCAACTATTACAATGAAATGTAATGAGTTGATGCACTTTGATAAGTGACTAATGTACCTTGAGAATGGGGTTAAGCCAAATTAATGGGTATGATATAATCATACCATGATGAGGATGAGAAATGAACTCATACCTTGAATTGATGATCATTAATGCTATATGATGAAAGTAATGATCTTGAGTAATTATTTATGATCTCTTTGAATGCCCCAGAGGTATGGAATAATGAATTAAGGGTTGGACAGATAATATAATCATGAAACCCTAATTAATGAGAAATGGGAAACCCTAACCCTAATTTTGGGTGAAGGGAATGAAAAGCCCTATTTGATAGTAAATCCTAATTCCTGGTAAAGGAATAATGGTGTTACTATTGTAGCACATGATGTGATGAATGACTTGTATGACTGTTACTATGTCTAATAACCATGCAGATAATATGAGATGATGAACATAGCCAGATTTGAGCTGTGACATTTATATAATAAATGTTGATTGGCCTTATGTGCCTTAATGTTGTTGTTGCTTAGTAAAAGTAACAAATGTGCATGGATTTTATGAGTCACATGAGTACGTTGTAACCAAGAAAAAGGTGACAAGACACTTTGTGGCCTTGTGAGCCATGTGTGATGCTTGTGTAACAAGTATCATGAATGCCTTGGTCAGATGACCTGAAGGTGATATTTACTTAATAAATGGTAATGATGCTCAATGATGAGCTAAGGGTTTGAATACCCAGAACCATATGATATGGTGATAAGATTGTGATGGGATGATAATTATCAGTATTGAAATGAGGGACTAAGTTCCCAAGGTCTTTTAAAGACTGATAAGTATTTGATGAAAATAGTACATGTCTCTTTATAGCATTGTTATAATAAGTCATGTTGGAGAACTTGGCTGATGCTAAAAGAAGGTGAAAATGTACTTAATCAATCAAGTGAAATCATATCATGTAGAGCCCTGACCATAGATCCATCATCGTCAGTAATAAGGTGATGGTGAAACGGGTGCGGCAAAACCCAGAACGCATATTTTGAATATGTGGGGGTAAATGGGTGAAAATATCCTTACATCCGGTGAAGAGATTGAGGGAAGGTAAACATTAAACCTCTCAATTCTTCATGTGTCGGGATGTATGTATCATAAATATCCTGATGGTTGGGATGGATGTATCATTAACCTCCCAATGATATTTAATGTCGGGTCGATGGAAATAAACATTAATTCTCTCGATTGTCGATGAGAGTGCAGTTGACGTTGTAACTCTATAGCAAAGTTGTCAGTATACCCTGGAAAGCTATTTAGTAGAGAGACAAGATGTCCTGCATGTTGTCTTGCACTGACCGAGATGTGAGAGGTCATGGGAATCTGACTCTTCCATTGACCTATGTATGGTACCGATTTCAACTTCACAGTGGTCGGTTGGAGTATGAGAGGTATACCTCATCTCCTCAGGGCATAAGTGTGTTTGTAAAATGAAATCAGCCGTATAGCATGTTTGCCTAAGGATTGAATGCAGAAATTTATTGGCTGATGTTATATTTCTTTCATGCAACTCTAGTTCATTGATGTTATTCATATCTGTTTGTATTCATTGCAAGTAGATGGATGAACTATGATTCTACCATGAGTAGATGCAATGTTCTCCTTGGGAAAGGAGTTTACTTCACTCTGTTCATACAGTGATTTAACTACTGTTATATATATATAAATCCTTTTGCTCAGTTTATTTTAATAATCTGCTATAACAATGTTTTGGTGGAGAGTTATATCTCTCGCTGGCGCAATTGACAATTGTCTCACCCCCGTGGGATCCAACATTTTTAGGTGGACGCGGACAAAGAAGCAGAAATCCTTTTGTAGGGAAAGTACAGTAGCAATAACATCAGGGATAGCAGTGAGATCTCAGGTGGAGATACAGTCTGTCAAGTCATGTAACTAGAAAGTCCTATGTGTCATCTCTGTACTCTCAGGTCCTCAGAGTTTTTAGTTAGTGTTTTTAATAAATCGATCTGAGGTTTTGGCTTGATGCCTCGAGATTATTATGTTGTCTGTACATAATGTTAATAGAACAACTAATGTTGTAATCCTCGAGGAGAGATGGTACATGTTATGTACGTTTGAACCAAAATGTAAATGTTATATAATGGTTCTTGATGGAAGAGACTTCCTATGTTTGGATCTCTTTGCAAAACGTTTTAATTTTTAGTGATTTTCAGTAATCTGCTGCAAATGATTCGCTTCCGCTTAAGTAAATCTCATTTTTGTGAGTTGGATGCCACAGTGACGATCCTTGATAGGAGGGTAAAGAGGTTGAAAAGGAAAGACCTGGTTCTTGTGAAAGTTCTTTGGCATCATCATGGTGTTGAGGAAGTCACGTGGGAGCTTGAGGAAGAGATGAGGAGGAAGTATCCCTCGCTTTTCTCTTCGGATTTTGGGGATGAAATCCCTTTGTAGAGGTTTATGGCTTGTAAGGACTCTGACCTTCATTTTGGGCTTAGCCTGTTTGTTTTGCCTAAACTTTGTGCTTGGTTGCTTGCTAATCACCTTTAGTGGTGATTAGGGTTTTTCTGTGTTTTGTTGGGAGTTGGAGGTGCTATTTGCAAAATAACCTAAGATAGGGTTAAAGAGCAAGTTTATCACCTTGAGAGATGTCTTTCTCTCTCTTTGCTTCCTCTAGGGTTGAGAGGAAGGTTTGGGTTTGTGCCTTGTGTTGCCCTGGGTTTGGTTGAGCTTTTTTGGGCCTTGTTTTCCCTTGTTTGGGCCTTGCCTTGTTTGGTTGAGCCCTGTATCGGGCAAGGTAGCTTGTGTCGGCCATGCCTTGTATCGGCCTAGAGGAGTAGTGTGTCGGCCTTTGACCTTGTTTGACCTCCTTGCCTTGGTTGTGTCACCCTAGCTTGGACATGTGGTCGAACCTTGGTTGAGTGGTGGCATGGCATGTGCATGAGATTTGCAAGGTAGTAAAATGTGTGGATAAGTGTCCCTTGGTAAGGTGACACCTTGCCTTGGTTTAACCTTGACCCTCATCTATATATGCCTTGCCTTTCTCTTCCTTGGGAACCCTTTATCTCTTTTGTTGCTCTTCCCTCCTTGTGTGCACAACACACCTTCCTTGGAGATCTTGGTGGACGATCCTTTCCCCTTGGTGGAGATCTCTTCTTCTTCCTCTAGCTTGGTGGCCAAACCCTAGGTGGGTCTTGTTCTTTGGGGCCGAAAGTGGTGTGCTTGGAGCTAGGAGCTTTAGAGCTTGAAGAGTTTGCTTAAGGTGGGTTACATAACTTCTAACCCTAGTTATATTACTCTCTTTATGTTGCATATTTCCTATATGTTGATGATCGACCATTGCATGTTATGTTTCTTGCTCTAGTACATGTTGTTGATCTTATGGATATAGTGAGCATGATGTTGTTGATGTTGTTGATGGTTTACATACCTTTGGATCTAGTTGGACGAACCATAATTTAGGGTTTTCTTTGGTGTCAACACCCCTTTCTCTCCTTGGTCTAGAGAAGTGAGTTTGAGCTCTAGTGATGTAGGCAATACCCCTCTCTCTTTTTAGTTGAGAGGTGAGTTTACATTCTAGTTTCTTGGGAAACACACTCCTCTCACCATGGATTTTAGAGGTGAGCTCTTGGAAATGTGATGACCTATGTTGAGGTTGGTCCTTGTAGTTGCCCGATTTGTGATTGAGGTTGTGCAAAACCCCTCTATCTTGGTTGTTGAGAGGTGAGCCGATCTTCTTGATCAATTGGGGTTTGGTGCCCTTGTGCTTGATGTTGAAGATGACCATGTTGGGTTGTGCCTTGCACGATATGACCTTGGAGTAGTGCTGCCCAATAGCCTTATCTTGGGTTTTACCTTTGGCCGATATGCCTAGTCCACAAGGGTTGCAAGACGTTGATTTCTTTAAATATATCGCGTTCGTTTTTCAACGAACGACCTGGTTTGATTCTTGACATTATTTAAAATCATTCTCCTGTATTGATTTATTCTACATTTTCTTATCTAGATCGGCCTGAACTGTTAACTTAATTGCACCCATCACATATAACGACGTAAATTCAAAATTAACAATATATTTTTTCTTAATTGTTGAATACTTTTATGTGAAAGTGATATGTTGCGGTTCCTTGGTCTTATACATTGCAAGCACAACGAAATCTAATGAATTGAACTAAAATAGTCTCATCTAAGCAACTAAGTTATGTCTATTATATTAGTATGCAATTCTCGCGACTCAGAGACAGTTTCCGAGATTAAACCATCGAACTACCTGTATAAGTTTAATGGAAAAACTTGTAGGTAGATCACACACAACTAATTACGGTTGATTACTTTACGGGTTGCTATGTCTGCATCTGCTGCTTAATTTCTGATTTCTTGTTATTAAAAATGATAATTTCTGATTTCTTATTATTGAAAATGACAGTCTGTTTGGTTTCTTTTGTAGCTTGAACGGGCTTTGCAGAAGTTCGTTGCAAAACCAAAACAAGAACGTCGACAATTGCAACTCAAGCAGTCAACAGCTTGCAACTACTTGTATTGAACCTATATCCGTTTGGTCTGAAGTTTAACTATTGGTCTACTACATCTAGCTACTGTTGTTTTTTTGTTGTAAATAAAAGATTGTGTAAAAACAAATTGTTTCTTCTTGAGTTGTAGCTTGTGAAAATTTTACTGAACGAAACAATATGTATATTATACGTACTCATCTTATATATGGTGCTAGCATAGCAATCCTTTTCATAACCAAATGAATGCAACAAAGCATGGTTTTGACGTACTACCTAGAGCGTGACGAAACAAATGACTCGTAATGTATTCATTTGTTTCTAGTTGAAAACTACTGTGTGAACTACTTTATTTGGGAAGCTTTGTCCTCTCATTCCTGCGACTTGTCAAATGGGTGGGTGAGTTGGATTTAGATTGGGTCGTTGCGAGTTTGGGTCTCGCGGATGTGAGTTAAAAAGATGCAATTCTAAACAAGTCGAAGAAATACAAATTTCAACCCGACCTAACGGGTTGCGGGTCACCCGCGTGTCCATATAATATTTGTTCAATAAATAATTATTTATAAGTCGTTACTGTAACGGTAAAAGAAAACCATTTGCTATGTTTATATATGAAATATAGCACATGAACAACCAACAAATTATGTTATACTTTTACAACCATTCGAACATATATATATTTTTAAATAAAATTCTCTAATGTATGATTATAATCAATAAATTAGAGTTAGTAACTTGTACTATGATCTATATTAAGTTTGATATAACAATTAGATCATGTAGTAGATGTTGAATTTAGTTTCTCCATTCTCTCTCCCTGATATGAAATAATATTGGGCAAGTTTAGATTTGGACTGAAACTCTTTAATAGTTAATGGTCAGTAATAGATCATCATATTTGCTCGAAATACTAGTGTATACTTATATTTATTTCTATATAAATAATTGAATTAAGCAGGTCACCCGTGGGTGCACACACACCACCTGCGAAACCCACTAAATAATAAGATGAGTATGAGTTCGAGTAATTTCTAGCGGGTAGCAAATTTCACCATCCAAACTCAACTTAAACGGATCGACCCATAGGTGCCTACAGATTTTAACCCAGTTTGACATGTCTAATAACTATCGTGCCTCAGTTGTTTCTAAATGTATGATGTTAGCTTATGCTGATTAGTTGCACAACTTCAGTACTGATCGAACGAACTAGAGACTTTCTTAAAAGAAAGTGCAAATTTGTTCTAGTAGGGGGGGGAGATTGACTGTAGAAACTATGGCACAAAAGGGGAATCCTATTTCGGTAAGACTTGCTATGAATCGTAGTCCAGATTCAAGTTGGTTTAGTGATTATTATGGTAAATTAATGTATCAAGATGTCAATCTGAGATCACTCTCGAACCCTCCACCGAGCGGGAAGTTCGACGGGGTAGGGGGCGAAGCGGGGGGATTGCTGCCAATAGTCTTACTTCGGTCTCTTACTGATCAGATACAGGTCGATCCTCTGTTTGTTGGGGCAACTTTTCTGATGGTCTCCTCGCCGACGAGCTCCCCAGCTTAGACGGAGGAACCATCCGGCCGGTAGGCGGGGTGTTTTTTTGTAGTCAATTAGTCAAATTGGTCCGTTTTGAGGCGGCTGAGCTCTCCCGATAGCAAGAGGAAATTGAGCTCGAGCGATAGCGAGACATGTGGGTTCAACCCGATTGCGAGTGGGGAATCACCGACTTAAGGAAAGAAAGTAAGCAGTCGACTTCTTAGCTGGGTTTCAAGTAATAGTTCTTGATTTGACTGTGTTCTTATTTCGCCTTCTCCCCTTTCCACGACGGATGAGAAAAGAGTACTTCATCTTCTTCGATTGAGACAAAGACCTAGAAGACAAATGAGATTAAAAAGGCCATCATTAGGGCAAACAATGCTATGGCTTCAGTTAAAGCAAAGTCCAAAATTGCATAGCCAAATAATTGTTTAGCTAATGATGGATTTCTGGCTATGGAATGAATCAATGAGCGCTGTTACTATGGTAATTGGTTGAGCCACATGTAATGTGAGGAGTCATATTTAGGGATTAGAAGAACTGAGGCCAGGAACGCGTTTGGACTGTAATTAGACTTTTATGTATTTCACAACTTATTTAATAGTAAAATAGATAATCTTAATTATTTTTAACAATTATATAATATAAATATCAAGCATTTATACTAATAATAGTTATATGTGTGATATTTTTGTACTTGTGAGATAATATATATTCAAATATCAGTAATCTTACATATAAATAATCTACGGTCCGGACCGTGGTCTGACTGGTTTTGGACCGGATCAGACTGTAGTCGAATTTTCAAAATTTCCAGACTGTGGACTAGACCAAACTCAGACTGATCTAGGACCGGATCAGACTTGAACATTCTAATTTAATTTTGCGCTCTAGACTATCATTTACTCACCCCTACGATGACCATGCATAACATGGGTTTACAATTAATGATATAAAATGTGGGAGAAAAAAACACAAAGAAATTATGGAAAGAAAACAATCCTACATTCAACAGTTTTGAATTAAAACAAGAGAGAAATGTAATTAGGAAACCCACCTGTTCCATTGAAGATGGACACGCGTTAATTATTCAAGTTTAGTATCCAAATTACATGTATAAATTATAACGTGTTGATATGCACAGCAGACGTCTATATATTTTCTAAAATTAATCTGGACTCGTTTTCATTCTTCGTTTACCTCTCCCGTCCTAAGACCCCTATTCATCCCGATCCGACCTCAAGCAACCAACAAAGCCCGCTACCGCCGCACGCTGCTCCTCCGCCGTACGCAGCTCGCATCTCTCTGACTGAAGCTTCTTTATACTTGTAATCAATCAGCCGAGTCTTGATTGTAAAGACTGGAATTTCGTTTTGGTTCCATGCCGTTGATTCATTGGATGTAGTGCTCCCAGATGCCACATCTCCATCGAGCATCGAAGCTCCTCGCGTCCTCTAAAGGGTTTATGTATCTTCTTACGTCTTAAGGAGGAAAGAAAGAGCGCGAGAGACTGGAGCTCGACCTGTCAGGGTTTTAGGGTACCCATGGCGTCTTACCGCCCTTTCCCCACTCAGCCCCCTCCGCAGCAGCCAGCCTTCGCGCCGCCGCCGCAGTCCAATCCTAACCAGGGCCTTCCCCCACCGCCGGGGCCGCCGCCGTCTAACGCTAATCCCTATCAGCAGCATCACCAGCACACCAACTATGGCTTGATGCGCCCTAATTCCAATGCCCAGCAACCGTACGGTGCTCACCCGCCCTATAACCCCTCCATGCCTCGCCAGCAGCAACCACCTCAATACCAGTACCAGATGCACCCCCCTCAACAGACGCAGCAACCTCCGGCGTCTTCTTACAACATGCCAATCCCGCCGCCGCCCGCACTGCTTCCGCACCAGCAGCCCCAGCAGATTGCGGCCCCGAACCAGCAAGCGCCAATGCCACCTGTTTACTACCAGTCTTCTTCGGCCTCGCAGTACCAGTCCCAGCAGTTCAACCAGCAGCACAGCATGCAATCCCTGCCACCTCCCCCAATGAACAAACCCGCATCACCACCACCTATGCCTCCATCTTCACTCCCACCCCCTCCTCCTCCACCCCCTACCTCTTCTTCACGCCCCCCGCATCAGATGCCCAACGACAAAGATAGACCATCTGGTTCCAATCACCACCCGTCTCACTCAAAGCAATCGTTCCAATCAAGGTCACAGAAGCCTCCACCTGCAGCTCCTAGCGGAAGGGCTGCACCACCAGCCCACCATTCGAATGGACCTTCTGGGCGGGTGGAAACGGAGGAGGAGAGGAGGATAAGGAAGAGAAAGGAATACGAGAAACAGAAGCAGGAGGAGAAGCGTCGACAAATGTACAAGGAAGCACAGGCTACCATGCTGCAAAAAACACAAATGATGTCCTCTGGGATGAAACCACACGGATCCCTTGCTGGTTCTCGGCTGATGGACAGGAAGTCTACTGCTTTTCTGGCAGCAGAGAGGACGGAAAACAGGCTCAAGAAGCCAACTACTTTCTTGTGTAGATTGAAGTGAGTAACTTCACTGACAGTTGAAAGCATGTTAGTTATTGTTATTATAATTCTTGTTTTTATGTCTAGAAGTATTTCAAAACATAATGCAGTTTTCAAGGTGTTTCATCCATACTGAGGTATTCTTATTTTTATTTTTGTAAAACACCTGCACGAGAAGTTCCCTCCATGTCAAAAGTAGCCTTTACCAGCTGCCTCTATTTCCCAATATGACTGACATGTCACTAGGAGTTAAGCCAGTTATATGTGCCAGAAAGAACAGTTGTTTGTAGCATGGGACATATGCTTAGTAAACATAGTTAAAGGTCTGTTAATCATGGTCTATGCAAAAGTATTGGCTAATGATTTTAGTTGATATGACAAAGATTCATAAAATGGCATAAGAAATTCATGATCCATTACATCTAAATTGTAAAAGAAATTAAAATTCTACAAAAGATTAACGATTTATGAACTACTGTTGCCTCCCAAAGAAATTTGGGGATGATGGCCTCTGATATTGCTGATTTCAACTCGGGTCTTCTTGCTAAATGTCTATTGCGCCCTGGAGGAAAGATATTGCTTTTGGAGTTTATGATGCATAAGGGTTATCCTGGTTACAAATAGTGGACTACAAATGGAAAGTGTTTTACCCCAGTTTGAGTAGGAATATATGCTGTTTATTTTGAGACAAATCTATGACTTATTTATGATTGGAAGAATGGAATGGGAACTTTTGTTCAGCAGATGATTTCTGAATATTTGTATATATTCTCTTGGCAAAATATTGTCATCATTATCATCTAAGCCTCAATTCCAAATTCCAACCATGTTGGGGTCAGCTTCTTGGCAAAATATTATATAGTGGTAGATCGTTTCCATAAAAAAATGTGATCCTCAGGTGTTCTTGAGGTTTTGAATGATGAGGATTATGCTAAGCCTACTTCATCCAATGTGCAAATTGTCGCCTCATACACCATGTTATGATAAGATAACAGGAGATTCCTTTGGGGATTTAGATTATAATTTTCTGCTTCCAAAATGATTATGGTTTCTACCAAAAATGAAATTGGTCATCTTGGAAGCAAATATACATTTTATCTGCAGGTTCACTTTATTGTTGCTGGGCCAGGCTCTTGTGAGTTGTGTATGACCCCTCAAATCTTTGGCTTAGCGTGTGTCAGTTGGATATCCTACTAGGGATTAGGGGTCCTTGAGCCACGATCTGCTTGTGGTGGTCATTGACAACTAAGGATCAAGCTTGATTGGTTTGTCTTTGGGTGACTCTGATGTGGCAAATTTGGAATTAAAGAGACTGGCATTTATATCTTCCAATTCTTCTGCCCCTTTGCTGACCATTTTGAGCAGAACATTTTTTATTACTGGTAAAAGTTTTGGTTATGGAGAAAATACAACCCTAACGTTTGTTTCAAAGTTATTTTGGGTTTGTTATTTGTAAACTCAATCTTTTTAAAATTCTTTGTTTATCCTAATGGATTCTAAGACTTTGATCTCCTTAAAAGAAAAGACATGTTATACCTTGGAGAAAAAAGGATGGTATTGAGAATAAACATCAAGAAATTCGGGTACCTTATCCGCCGACTTTGGCCAGAAATGCGACCTAGTCCTCCCAAGAAACACCTAGGTCCGGATTCCCCTCCACACTTAAGTAGCACCCTTGGGACTACATTGACATGTATAATAATCAATATCATCACTTTTTCAATTCCCACTTGAAGGTCTCTATCTCTAGCATCCTCCATCTTGAGATCCATATAATGGGCAGCGCATGACATCTTGAAGAGATTTTGTCGGTTCTCCATCAATTGCTTACCTGGCATAACCTAGGTTTTCTAGGCGGCTAGGCAGTCCCTTTTTCCTTTGGGGCGCCTAGGAGTTTCTGGGCATTTTTTCTTCTTTCAAAATTTGGTTTTATGTATGTATATGTATCCATGTGCACTTTCTGAATCAAAAGAGTGGCCTATGTATAATAACGAATATAATACAGGAATGCTAGAATAAGAAAACTGAAAATGCAAGCGAGAAATTAGCACTGTATTATTTTGAGTACATTCATACTAGAGATTTATAAACAATGAATAGAAATACGAGGATGAAAAAAGAAAGAAGAGACTAAAGAGTCAAGTGGGAGGTGTTGTGTGGGATGGTAGGAGGAACAGTGGAAACAGAAGTACTAGTGGGGACAATAGTCAAAAGGTGGAAGGACTGGAGGAACCCAAAAAAAGAGAAAAAAAAAGAAAAAAAAATCTAAAATAACAACACAGCAACAATAATGCTGCTTGGTGAAGGGAATAAAAACCATGGAGAATGCACTAAGTTAGTAATAGCGGAGAATCTGAAAACGGGCAATAATGGGGAGCAGCAGTAACTGACTGACAAAGCAGAAATTTTCTGCTTGATAGAGCAAAAGTTTCAAAAATAAAAAAGAGATTGGAGCATGCAGTAACATTGCAGCAATGTTGCTACTTCGTGGGACTATGGAGGAAAATAAAAAAGCTAGAAGAGAGATTAAGGAGGATGAAAAAATTATAAAAAATATAAGAAAAAGGTAGGTAATAAAGGTCCTCTAATCTAGACCCAATCAGGCCCAGCAGCCGCCTAGGCGCTACCCAAGCATCTGCCCCGCCTAGACCACCTAGCCCGCCCAGAAGCCTGGGCGCCTAGGATCTAGAGCCATACTTGTAAAGGCGGCAAGGCGCCAGGGTTGGACGCCTTGCGCCAAGGCGCGATTAGGCGCGCCTAGGCGTCGCTTAGGCGGCTTTAAAAAATTAATATTTGTGTACAATTTACTTATGTGTATACATGTGTTATGATTTTCATAACATCCCCTTTCATATATGTGTCATTTTTACCTATATATGTGCACATGCTATGATCTTTATATCAATTCCCCTTCATATATATGTTATATTTCAGATATATAATTGTAGGTTAATCCATAGAGTTATGGTGAATCCACTGATATACATGTCTTATGGGGAGATAACATATTTATTGTTTTATACATAGGTATATATGTATATATTAAACACAACTAAACCTAGATATATACAATTTTATTGTTGCATACATAGATATACATAATTTAAAAAGTTATACTTGGATGCATAGACGTAATTATGGTAATATGGGTATTTGAGTTTCCAATTATATACAGAACAGACTCTTATATAAGTTCTGTAATCTAATATACATCAGTTTTAGACTTAAGGGATTAAGGCAGCAGTAGATAATTTTGTTTCAGTAGATAATTTTCATTATTTAGGGTTATTTTCAGCTTATATAAATATCTTTTGAAGCTAATATGGCTGCTTGAAGTTCCTAAAATGAGCAAGATAGGATTTGGTACAAGTAGTATTGTATTTATACTGCAATTGGCTAGCTATCCAATGGAAGAAAATACCTCAACATCAAGATCAGATTTAACCAACTACCCAGAAAAACAGTTATATAAATATCAAGAGTATTATCCAGAAAATAATGATATTGTACACCAAACATAGATACATATACTTTATTCGTATATTAGAACGCGTGTTTAACATATAAATACCTATATATAAGGTCAGGGGTTCATAAATATACTTAAGGCAACATATTGGTCAAGGTGTAGGTCAAGGCGCACCCCCTTGGGACGCCTTGCCGCTTAGGCGGCCGCCTAGGTGCGCCTAGGCTCTCACCTTGACAAGTACGCCTAGAGCCTGGGTGGCTGCTAAGGCGGGATAACCGTGGGCATAACAATGTTTGATCCATTACTGTATACAAATTAGGTTATGCTCTGTTTCCAATCTTGTTTGACTACCTCATTAGCAGACTAAATATATATTCACATAAACATCTGTGATACATTTAGAGGAAGCATCTATAAGATAAAGTGAAAGGTTCACATATGACAATTGACAAGGAATCAGTTAAGCTTCACGATCTGCTATCAGTCTATGTTATATACATTATTGTCTACCCATAATATTCTGCTTCCTCTCATATGTTAACTAGAGTCCTTTCATCTTCTTTATTTTGCAGTTTCATCAAAGGTTTTCACAATTGGTGGTTGGAAGGTATAGTGCAGCTTTCATGACCTCGATTATGGCTTCACCATGTCCCACATTTTTCTCTAGTGAATGGCATTGAGTTGGACAACCCATTTATTAATCCAAACAACAATGTGATCATGTGCCATTCCTGCCTTCTCTTGTCGCGGTCCGTATTATTCCTTGCCACTTGCCGCCTAGCCTTCCTTTTTTCCTTCACCTTCAATAAAGAAGCAGAAATTTAGAATTAATGGGACTCTTGTCTAGTGAAGCCCTATGGATAGATGACATGGTTTTGAAGGCGTATGTTGACTAGTAGCTTTGGTTGGGACCTATGTATTCATCTGATATATTTTGGTAAGCATTATCATATACTTAAAATAATATCTCTTAAGGTATTTCATGCATTTACTAGATATCTCAGACCTTGAAATGCTAAACTAGATTGGTAAATATGAGTAACAATGCTCAGATGACAAGTTCAAGTTTACAAATGTCAAATATGAGAGGAAAACAATGTCCTACACCCTAAAAAGTAAGAGTATAGTGGAAAACTAATAATGCTTATGGGATCCTTTAGCATGTCATTTTAAAAAACGAAAATGATATATCTGAAATTCATTTGACCAGGGCGATTAATCCAGGTGTCTAAGGTGTCCTAGATGCCCCAATTTGTCTATCATTTTTTAAGCCGCCTTACTTCAAGGTGAGGGATATTGTCTAGACTACCCTTCGGGGCAATGTTTAGGTGATGCCTAGGCAGTGCCTTAACAATAATGCCTTAGTTTTGATATTTTACTACCATTGCCTCAATGGCTCAATCTTTATTGAATTTCTCGCATGAAGAGACTGCCACCTTGTTTTTCTCACTTGAATCTAAGATGGTAGAAGCTCCAGTACTATTGACATAGTAAGACCAAGTGACTCTTCCTCTCATGTTCAGAATGCCCCTGTTAGCTTTTGGGCATGTTATGATGTTAGAACAATATCCAATGATATATTGCCTTACCCTTTTTATTCTCAATTAGTCATAGGGCATAACAATGCTACTAGCGGCACAATGCACATTGTACTTTTGTGATTTTCCACATTATTTTAAATTGCATGCTTCAAATATTTTCCTCAGACGATGCAATTTAGTTTGAATCACTACTTGAATCATGTAACACTGTGTTTGATACGCAATGAATGAAGGGGAGGTGAAGCATAGTGACAAATTCGGGATTCGACAACTTTTCAGCTGGCCGGAAAAAGATGGGGATTCGGAAAAAATCGGAAAAAGTCGTGAAAAACTCGATATATTTCGATCAAAGTTCGGTCTACTATTCAGAAATAATCGAGAATAAGTCGGCTATATATACATATATATAGTTATATATAAACACACACACATAAATATATATATATATATATAGAGTCAGGCTAGAATACACTCGAGTGTATCCGGAGCGGAATACACTCAAGTAGTTTTTCATGATGCAATATTTTTTTTGAAAATCTAATCCGTTGATCTTCTTAAACATATCGTGAACAACTCGTACGCAAAATTTGAGCACATTTGGATATGTATAGCTCATGTTATGAAGACCGCAAAATTATACATTTCAAATTAGTTTCACGCGTCGATTTTGTTGCTCTTGGATGAATGACTTACACTCATCCAAATGGGCTCAAAATTTGTATTTAGCCTAGTTATAGTATGACGGTGAAGATCAACGGTTTACATTTTGCAAAAAAATAGTCATAATATGAAAACACACTTGAGTGTATTCGTGTGATCCGTACACTCGAGTGTATTCTAGCCTGACTCTCTCTCTCTCTCTCTATATATATATATATATATATATATATATATGGCTATATACATGTATACATACATACATACATATACTTATATATAAACATACATATATATATATATATATTTATATATATATATATATATGGCTATATACATGTATACATACATACATACATATACCTATATATAAACATACATACACACACATATATATAAACACACACACACACACACACATATAGAGTCAGGCTAGTGTACACTCGAGTGTACCGGATACACCGTACACCTCAGTCGTTTTTAAAGATGTGGTAAATTTTGAAAAATCTAAACTGTTGATCTTCTTAAATATCTTAAGAACATACTATAAAATAAATTTCAGCTCGTGCATCTAAAGGAGGCAAAAATCATGCATTTCAAATTAGTTTTGTGCGTCGATTTTGTTGTCCTTGGATGAGTGAGTTACACTCATCCAAATGAGCTCAAATTTTATATGTGGCCTATTATAATTGTAACTATGAAGGTCAATGGATTAGATTTTGGAAAAACATGGTCTATATAGGCAAACACCATTGGGGTGTACGGCGTGATCTGTGCACTCGAGTGTATTGTAGCCTGACAAGGACAACAAAATCGACGCACAAAACTAATTTGAAATACATGGTTTTTGCCTCCTTTAGATGCACGACCTATAAGTGTCCAAATGAGCTAAAATTTGTTATATAGTATGTTCTTATGACAATTAAGAAGATCAACGGTTTAGATTTTTCATAAATTTATTACGTCTTCAAAAATGACTGAGGTGTACGGTGCCTTCGGTACACTCGAGTGTATTCTAGCCTGACTCTATATATATAGTCAGGCTAGAATATACTCGAGTGTATTCAGAGCAGAATACACTCAAGTAGTTTTTCATGATGCAATATTTTTTTCAAAAATCTAATCCGTTGATCTTCTTAAACATCTTGTGAATAGCTCATACGCAAAATTTGAGAACATTTGGACATTTATAGGTCATGTTATAAAGATCGCAAAAATTATGCTAGTTTTGCGCGTCGATTTTGTTGCCCTTGGATGAGTGACTTACACTCATTCAAATGGGCTCAAAATTTGTATGTAGCCTAGTTATAGTGTGACAGTGAAGATCAATGGTTCGTGCAATCTGTACACTCGAGTGTATTCTAGCCTGACTCTCTCTCTCTCTCTATATATATATATATATTTATAGAGAGAGAGAGAGAATATATATATAGAGTCAGGCTAGAATACACTCGAGTGTACGGATCGCACGAATACACTCAAGTGTGTTTGCATATCAAGACTATTTTTTGTAAAATGTAAAATGTTGATCTTCACCGTCATACTATAACTAGACTACATACAAATTTTGAGTCCATTTGGATGAGCGTAAGTCACTCATCCAAGGGCAACAAAATCGACGCGCGAAACTAATTTGAAATGCATAATTTTTGCGGTCTTCATAACATGAGCTATACATATCCAAATGTGCTCAAATTTTGTGTATGAGTTGTTCACGATATGTTTAAGAAGATCAACGGTTTAGATTTAAAAAAAAATATTGCATCATGAAAAACTACCTGAGTGTATTCTGCTCCGGATACACTCGAGTGTATTCTAGCCTGACTCTCTCTCTCTCTCTCTCTATATATATATATATATATATATATATATGATATGCAAACATACTTGAGAGTATTCGTGCGATCTGTACACTCGAGTGTATTCTAGTCTGACTTTATATATATATATATATGTATGTATGTATATATATATGTATATATAATTATATATGTATATGTACATACATGTACTTATATGTAAACACACACACACACACACACACACACACATATATATATATATATATATATATATATATATGTACATACGTATTCTTATATATAAACACACACACATATATATATATGTATGGTACATATATATAAACATATATATAGACATATATATATACATATATGTATATGTATACACACATATATTATATATTTATATATATATATATATTTATACATCTAGATACCTAGATATATGGGATTAAGAGAGGCATTCTCTCTCCCATGCCCGTGGCGGAGGCCGAACGCCCGGGAGGGTGGTAAATCCAGGCGGCAACTGGGATTCGAACATGTGTCCCTTTGTTAGGGGACATCATGCTTGACCACTTGAGCCACTCCTTGTCGGCACATGTATGTAATTATGTATGTAAACATATACATACATATCAGATACAAATGTAACTATTTAGGAGTTTAATGTATATAAGGAGTTTTGTGTACACGGTTTGGTGAAAAAAAGAGCAAACGACTGAATTAGTGAAAAATCGTGAAAAAAGTGAAAAGTCACGAAAAATCGTGAATAAGTGAGAAAAATCGTGAAAAATTGGCGACAGACGTATTAATCGTGGTGAACATTTGAGAGCCTATAAAATAGCAAAAAATTGCTGATTTTTTGTAAAATTCGGGGACTTCTGTTACTATGAGGGGAAGGGAAGGGAGGGGAGGGGAGGGGACACTTATGTTAGTGTGTTTAGTTAGCATGGGGAAGGAAAGGGAAGAAAAATAATGTAAATCTAAAAGAATATAGTGACGTAGAACATTGTTGATATAAAAATACTTCTACATATAATAACAATATTTATATTTTTATTCACATACATTATTTGACAAAAAAACATTCATAGAGGCCGTGGACAACAGGCTATCAACCCTTTCTAGATTGCAAATCTATAGATCTAAAAATAAAATAATAAGATGTAGATGAAGGTAGAATACGGTTCCTAATTTTTGTGTACTAAAAGCGGCACATAAGTGATTTTTTTTTATGAACTGGGAGTGTGAGTTTTTTAATATTCAAAATTGTAGTTATAGAAGTAATTTCCTTCATAGTTTTCTATTTATAACAAACTTTTTCTCCATGTTGTAAATACTTTCTGCCATAGTCCAACATTTTTTTCTAATTATCTGTTTTTGTAATGTTTGTATAATAATCTCATATTTCCCAACTTTCCTAACCAAAAATAAGTTTCCTTCTAAATTATGCAGAAAAATTAACTTCAGTTTTCTTTTTTCTTTTCACAAAAAATTCCTACAAATTTATTAAATATTCCTTTAACATTCTATATGTCCATCCAAGTAACGTAACACATACGTGACTGTGACATACTATTTCTCTATTCATATTAGTTGTGTGCTATACAATTTTTCATCGTCATATTATTTATATTTTCTCTCACACATTTTATATTTTCCTCTGATCTTTCTGATATATTTCCCGCCAAGTCTTTCCCCTTCTGCTTGTCTCCACTCCGATTCGATGGGGAGAGAATGGGAGAGAAGTGACTGTACACTTAGTTTGTTCCCCTCCATTCCCTTCCCCGACATCACTTTCTCCAACCAAAAAGCCCAAGCCTTTTCCCCTCCCTCCCCCCTCCATTCACCGCATACCAAACATGCCCTAAATTTAGGATCAATAACACTACTATTTGTTTGAGAAGGGCCAACATCACCGCCTTCCAATATTCCAACACATGCCTTATTCCTCTATGCAGAATAAAAGTAATCATCATCATCTAGGCCTCAATCCCCACCATATTGGGGCTGGCTACATGGATCCTTCTTCTCCAATCGGCTCTATTACGACTCATATTCTAACCAAGATGTAAATATTCAAAATCTCTCTTTATAAGCTCTTCCACGTTTATAGGCCCACCCCTTCTTCTTTGTAAATGCACCTGGCACAAAAGTATCGCTTGTCAACGTCCAGTCTTGTAAGTGTATGAAGTGGGCGTCCAAAGCATGTTAGGCCCAAATTATGCCATTTAAATGCTATATTAGCATGAATCGGGTATGGATTTGGCCAAATTAGATTTCCTTGAGTCATTTTTTGGCTTAAATTGGTTTGATTTAGGCCAAATCATAGTTGTTGAGGCGTCTGCCTAGGCGAACAGTCGCCCAAGGGGGGCCCACCCAACCTCACGCTTAGCCGCAATCTTTTTGGGCGTTTGCCTGGGCTGACTGGCGGCTAGGCGGTCACCTAGTCCGCTTGGGCGACCCACAAGCCTGTTGGGCGGCCGCTTAATTGACTGTAGGGCCCGTATAAGTTGTTATTTTTTATATTATATTTTCTAACCCCCCAACCTGGGAGGATGTAGAAACCAATGATGGAGATGCATTTAGACTCTTTTTGATGTGTTTTGCATATGAGTCTTATTTTAGTATAGTACTTCGTATATTTCGATTCACTATTAACATAGTGCTTCAGTTGAAGTTGAAACAATGGAATGTCTTGCAACTTTTCTTATTAATCAATGACTCATTAATTTTTATTTTATACTATCTGATAGTGAATTTAAAAGATTGACAAACAATTAGGTATGCCTTGCAACATTTTATTGATTCTAGTGTACTATACTTATTGCTGTCTCTTTTTGGTATTAATTTTGTACCATTTACCTACTGTTATGGTGTTATTCTAATAAATATGAAAGGGCTGGTTAAGTAATACATAAATATATGCATAGTTATATACATAATATAGTATATAAATACATCAGTATATATTTATACATGTATAATATTGTATGTGAAAGAAAGACGATGCCTCGGCGGCCTAGTTGTCCTAGGCGTTCAGTTGGGGAAGGCCACTGCCTGGCCGCCTCAGGAACTATGGGCCTCATGTTCTATTTTTTTGGCAAATTAGGCCTGATTTCTGGAAAAGATGTCTTATTTGGGGGAAATACGTTCGAATTGCGAAAATAGGTTTGATACGGCCAAAATGGGTCTCATTTAAGTCTGTATATGGTAAATTAGGGGAAGTAAGGTGTGATTAGGTTATGCAAAATTAGGTTTACTTTAGGCCAAATCAGGTCTGATTTGGCGAAATTGGTCCGATTCTGTGGAAAACAAGTATGACATGGGGGAAATACATTTGATTTAGGGAAAAAGGTATGATTTGGTCAAACTCAGGTCTCATTTAGGTCAATGCTATATTAATTAGGGGAAGTGTGGTCTGTTCAGGTTATGCTATTTAAAATTAGGTCTAGTTTAGGCCAATTCAGGTCAGACTTCAGCAAATTAGGCCTGTTTTGGTGAAAACATGTCTGGTTTTGGGGAAATAGTCTGCTTTGGGGAAATATGTTCTGATTTAGCCAAATTCGGTCTCATTGTAATTATAGGGTAAACTAGGGAAAGTTAAGATCTGAGAAGTTTATGCTATGCAAAATTGGGTTAGTTTAGGCCAAAGAAGGTCAGATTAGGTCCAATTTAGGTTAAGATAGGTTAAATTAGGGCCAATCAGGTCTAGTTTAGGTCATGTTAGGTGTGATTTAGGTCAACTATAATTGTGACAACTTAGCTATAACATTAGAAATATATATAGTAATGTATCAATTTGAATATAGTTAAATATACATGTAAATGTTACTAAATATATATTAAAAAAGGAAAAAAATAGCAAAAATGCCTAGAAACGCCTAGGCTCCCTAGACTCCCATTTGGGAAAAAGGACCACCTAGCCGCCTAGACAACTATGCCCATCACTAACGCAGAGGAGAGCATCTCTATTATAATACCAAGAATTGCAATAGATGGTGAAGAATAAATGATTCAGTGCTCGTTGAAATTGTGTAGATACAAAAGGGAGTAATAAAATGCTTAGTACAAGTGCAAGGTCGTTGACTGGAGAAATATTCGACTCCAATTCAATAAGTGATTCTCGAAGAGAAAGAGTTAAGTCTATTTAAGAAGATGTGATGGATTCTTCTTTTGGGAGTCGCCTTGGCGATTCGTGTATATGTTAATTATGCTCACTACTAGAGCTACATGTGAATGGGATTGCATGACAAGATATTTTCAGGCGGTGGATGCTTTTGCCTGGTTGATATGTAGTCAAATTGTCAAAAGCAGACATCTTAGGGCAATAAATTACAAGAACAAGAAACAATATATAACATCCTACCCCTAGGTTACATAAGGACTGATATGTAACTCTCATGCCTATTAGAAGTTAAGCAGCAACACTCTTTCTAGGAAGTGCGTATAAGCAAGAAAGGTGCACTTATTTGAACGATAGAACTTCTCAAGGCCTGGGTGTGGACCATGCACTAAACAGAGGTTTCTGGTGAAAGTGAGAATGAAGGCCTATGCTAATGAAGCCGAAAGGTACCTGATTCTCAAGAACATGTAAGGTTACACAGTTGTTTATTAAGTATATAAGTGGTTACCTCAAATCCCACTTTTTCCTACTCTTGATGTCTACAGGATCAACTCTTTTTTGCAGTTGCTTTTGTTAGCAATGGTCGTGAGAGGGCATGAAGCTCTACCGTCGCAAGTGGAAGTACAAAGCTCTCCTAATTCTCAACATGATAACTTACATGCAGGAGATGTTCACACCTTTCTTTAGACTAAACACCGGCGCTGTGCAATAATCAAACTGGTACACACAGAAAGAAGGGCCTCTTGAACCTGTTGTAGGTTCTAGAACTTGCTAGTTAGAGGAGCATGATGGAAGAGGGGAGGATTTCTGAAAAGGGGTCCTTTGATCTGTCATTGCATTCATCTGGATACATTCTTCCTTAGTTAAGTTGGAAAAGAGTAATTTCCTTTTATATATATATCACTTATTAGTTGAGTAACAGCAGGGAGGTCCCTTTCCATCATAAAACTGACGAGCCATGTGGGGAAGCAGGGCTAGCCTACCTAGACCCAGGATGGTCCTTGGGGAATAACAAGGGGGATAAACATAAGGTAGAACCTGTACTCGCATCAGGTGAAGCGGTTGCCGTGAACCCGCAATCAGCTGCCACAAGCCTCGCCAGCAGCTGCTGCAAGCATAGTTATCCAGACTCCCGCCTAGGTGCACCTAGGCTTTCAGATAACTAAAGTGAATGCCTAAGGCCTTCTAGGCCAAAATCAAGACACTTAAAGACCATATTAGCATGGATTAGGACTGAATTTGGTCAAGTTAGATCAAGTTCAGTTATTTTAGTGAAGAAAAAGATCTGATTTAGACCAAATCAGATCTAATTTGGCAGATCAGGTCTGATTTGGGGGAAAATAGGTCTGATTTGAGGAAAACATGTCTTATTTGGGGGTATTAGGTCTGATTTTGGCAAACTAGGGCTCATTTAGGTCAATGTAAGACAAAATACGGGAAGTTACGTCTGATCAGGTCATGCTAATGCCAAAATAGGTCTGAATTAGGCCAAATTAGGGCAAACTAAGTTAAATTAGGTTCAATTTAGATTGTGTTAGGTTAAACTAAGCAGAATAGGTCTAGCTTAGGTCATGATAGCTGTGATGTAGGTGAAGTTATGATTGATTAAGCTTAGGGATAACCAATACAAATGTACTTAGTGATATATATATATATATATATATATATATATATATATATATATATATATATATAGTGTACCGGAGGCACCGTACACCTCAGTCATTTTAATGATGCAATAACTTTTTGAAAAATCTAAACCGTTGATCTTCTTAAATATCTTAAAAACATACTATATAATAAATTTTAGCTCATTTGGACACTTATAGGTCGTACATCTAAAGGATGCAAAAATGAGGCATTTCAAATTAGTTTTGTGCGTCGATTTTGTTTCCCTTGGATGAGTGACCTACAGTCATCTAAATGAGCTCAAATTTTGTATGTGGCCTATTATTATTGTAACCATTAAGATCAATGGATTGGATTTTAGAAAAACATGGTCTAGATATGCAAGCACCATTGGGGTGTACAACGTAATCTGTACACTCGAGTGTATTCTAGCCTGACTCTCTCTCTCTCTCTCTCTATATATATATATATATATATATATATATATATATATTGCTAAATGTATACCAAAATCATTTAAACAAATATGAAGAACGCGCTTGGGCCCCCGTCTAGGCCCCTATGCTTCCCTTGGGTGGGAAGGTCCGCCAAGCTGCATAGACAAGTACCGCAAGCTTGCGGCTGCCACAAGTCCAGTCTGCCGAGGAAGTGAAGTGCATGAGGGAGACCACAATGTGAAGAAGTTTCCCGTTGTGGTATCCTCCTTCAACAGAAAAAAATGTTGATGCTAGGGGAAATAAAAAAATGATAGACTAAAGTGTTAAATTCAAAACAATCTAACAGTTGCTACTCATGTCAAATGTTTTTTTTCCTAATTACCAAAAACAAAAATTGCATCAGTATAATACTCTTTTGGACGAGTAAGCACATCGGTTTTAGTATAGATTACGATTAACACTCTTAATGTTACACTGTTGTTTCTTGATCTTATATAGTCACAATTTGTGTCTTCTTACAGTTCATCTTCCTGCTGTAGGTTCCGCAATGATTTGCCAGATCCCAGTGCACAACCTAAATTATTGGCAATGAATACTAATAAAGATCGGTATGGTAGTTTTCATGCATCTTAGTAATTTTTCTATTGGGACTTTCCTACTTTTTCACAATATTCAGAATGTTGTTTTCTGTTTAAGACCCTTTTCTGCTCTTTCAGTATTGACAAATTCACTCCTTTGTTTTCTGTTATCCATGAGTTTACTCGTGTACTTAAAATCATGTTATGGGTGGCTGCTTACTAAATCTTGCCACCGGTTTGCCGTATCATATAACTTGAAATTAGTAACATGGAAGAGTCCTCATGTCTATACACTCAAGTTTACAAACAACATAGAATTATTATTTAAACAAAAGGATGGTATGTCTTTGTGTTGATTATATAGGTGCCAGGTTGCTTGCCAACCAGACCTTACACCTCCAAACTATAATGAAATATGGATTTATGTGAAGTATATGGAACTGAAATAATGTTCAGCAACAAAGGGAGCTGATCGGGACACTCTTTTTGTCTCACTCTGAATTAACTTTTTTTATTCATGATGCCAATTGGCTTCGCAGGGGATGAACTTAAACTATTTTACAAACATTACTAATTTTTTCTGAGGCAGCATTGAGTAATTGAATTGGTCTTGGAGGGGGACTCCACCAGTTTATACAGCTTTCATTGATTCTATTATTAAAATTACCAGTTGTTCCACAGATTCACTTTCAAGTTATAGAAAAAAAAGATTTCAATAAAGTATTTAGTATTCTCTACATTTGATTGATAAAAAGTATCTAGTACACTCTGTATGTTTTTCAGGATATGTAGACTCACATCGAGAAATAACCATGGGAACTTGATAAATCCTATTTTTGACATTGCAAAACTAAAGAGGAAATATAGTCAATTTCCTGTATTCATTGCTCCTGGCAGCTGATTGCCAAATGCAGGAATATTTGGTTCATGATCATTAATTTTCTTTGCTTTTCGCGAATGCTTTTATTATGTTTTCTTTTGAAATGTCTGTATGTTGCTTCTCGTGTTTTTATGGCGTTGCCATAGCTCCTTCGCTCATCTTACAATTTGTTTCTTCAAAATATTTGGTGTAGCAAAAGTTTGTACACATGTTTGATTGTTCACATTGGAGTTTACAGTGGGAGCTTTTGTGCAGGTTCACGAAGTATACGATTACATCATTGGAAAAGATGCATAAGCCAAAGCTTTATCTTGAACCTGATCTTGGGATACCTCTTGACTTGCTGGATATAAGCGTTTACAAGTATAGTCTCTTTTGACTACTTTGACCTGTTATCAGTTTTTGGTACGAATACAAACTGCTCAACTTGTAATTTATCTGAGCTCTCACCAGTCCTCCTGCCAAGTGTCCACGCCTTGCTCCTGAAGATGAAGAGTTATTGCGGGATTCTGAGGTAGCAACACCAGTGAAGCAAGAAGGTGGTATAAGAATAAAAGAACGGCCAACTGATAAAGGTATGGCATGGTTGGTTAAGACTCAATACATTTCTCCCCTCAGCATGGAGTCTGCTAAACAGGTATCATATAATAAACACTCTTTTAGCTGTTTGCAGCTTGATATCTCACATTTTAACTAATGCACGCTTCCTTGTAGTCGATAACTGAAAAACAAGCGAAAGAAAGGCGAGAAGAGAGGGAAGGACGAAACATTTTCTTGGAAAATCTCAACAGCAGGTTGTCCTTATTATTCATGGTAAACATCGAATGGATGACGGCGTCCCTTTCTAACCTATGTGTATGCAAAAAACAGAGAAAAGCAAATACAGGCAATTGAAGAATCATTCAAAGCTGCCGAAATGCATCCTGTACATCAATCTAACCCAAAATTGGAGCCTGTTGAAATTTGGCCCCTTCTCCCTGATTTTGAGCGGTAAGTATGTAATCCATTGGTATTATGCTCTCTCACTTCTCTAGCAACTATCTCACAAAGTAATGGTTTTAAATTTCGTAAACTTAAGTTCAAAGCTTTTCATGTAGTAATGGAAGTTAAAGTGATACCTCCTTACTTAGTTGGCGCAACTTTTTGTTTTAAATAATGATAGCTCATTGCATATGTCATTATGGGCTTGGCGGCATTAATGATATTTTACCATGTTTGAGCTTCTCTTGATGTTTCCAAGCCACTGTGTAGTGTTTTTTACTTGTAAATATTGACTTGCATTTTTACCTTAGATCTGATCAGAGTTGCATCCATCCGCGTCTCCAATATACTTATTAATGAGCTAGTGCTGTTATTTAGTGGTGCCTGAAATAACAACTTCTTGCTACCTCTTAATTCCTCTGTTGTAGAATAAAAGAAGGCTATGCGATATATTTGATAAGAGGAATGCCTCTCCTTTATATAAGGAGAAGGGGAAAGCGTACAAACTTTAGACTAAATGCTAGTGGGCCAAGACACACTTGGGTCCATATACAAATAGATCCAAATAACTTAATTAACTAAATTAACTAGACTCTCTAACATCCTCAAAGCATGTGTTTCTTTCAGTATTTTACATAAGTTTTAATCATATGCAAGGATGCATGTCTCATTTAGATGCGAGTGAGATCCCTATATATGATAACTTTTGTATGTATTATTCAAATGAGTAGAAGAGGACGTTACTCATAGTCTCTATACAAGATGGATATAATTGAGATACACATAGTGTTTTCCGCGATAATGAATTCCGACTAAATGAATAGTTAGTTTTGAAGGATGTCTGGCCATCTATACTGTTGTGAATGCTGGGTAATGAAATAATTCTATGTTCTCAAATGGATATAGTGGAATTGGAAATGTTAAATTGATCATAGTTGGGCACCCAAGGGGGTTCACCTAGCTTGACTGCTATATATAAATGCAAAACTGTACACCTGGATGACCGCCCTAGGAGCGCTTGGATTCTAGATTTTTTTGCTGCACGTATTTTAAAACAATACACGTGTTCATGTTTTTATTGCATTGCGAGGCATCCACTTCACTCTTACATGATTGTTTAGGGAGTAAAACATTGAATAACTGGATAAAATACCTTATATATTATATATAAATGTAGAATAACATTAGAATAGAATTAATTTCTGTGTTGAATCGATTTTCCTTATGCTTATATTTTTTACAATAAATTTTAGTGAGAACAGTAAGTACTAAGTGGATGATGTTGATCTATGTCGGTGAACTAGCCATACAAAAAAAATGCGTTCATTTGGATAAGTAAATCACTTGCATCTAAACATCGCAAAATCAATGCCTGAAACCTAATTTCAATGTTTTTTTGTACATGTTAGATGGACGGTCTAAAAGTATCTAAATGACTGAAGGTTAGTTTATAGGAAATTAATGAGTTAAAGATTAAGACCTACCGTTGGATTTCGCATTTGATTGATGCAACATATAAAACTATTTATGTTCTATTAATGCTTTGCTAGAATCGATCATAGCCTAGTCTGATTCTCTCTCTCTACAAGTATATATGCACACATATATGTGCACAAATGTGTGTGTGTGTGCACACACACACACACACACAGACACATATATACACACATACACACACACACATATATATACATACATATATATATATATATATATATATATATAGAGAGAGAGAGAGAGAGAGAGAGAGAGAGAGTCAGGCTAGATTACACTCGAGTGTACGGATCGCACGAATACACTCGTGTGTTTGCATATCAAGACTGTTTTTTGCAAAATGTAAACCGTTGATCTTCACCGTCATACTATAACTAGGCTACATACAAATTTTGAGCCCATTTGGATGAGTGTAAGTCACTCATCCAAGGGCAACAAAATCGACGCACAAAACTAATTTGAAATGCTTAATTTTTGCGGTCTTCATAACATGAGCTATACATATCCAAATGTGCTCAAATTTTGCGTATGAGTTGTTCACGAGATGTTTAAGAAGATCAACGGATTAGATTTAAAAAAAATATTGCATCATGAAAAACTATTTGAGTGTATTCCGCTCCGGATACACTCGAGTGTATTCTAGCCTGACTCTCTCTCTCTCTCTATATATATATATATACATATATAGTTCGAATCCCAGTTGCCGCCTTGATTTACCACCCTCCCGGGCATTCGGCCTCGAGTGTAAGAGTGAAGTGGATGCCTTGATATATGTATATATATATGTGTGTGTGTGTATAGACACACCCACACACACACACACACACATATACATACACACATACATACATACATATATACACACACACACACACACACACACACACACACATATATATATAACAAACACACACACACACATATATATATATATATATATGTATATAGAGTCAGGCTAGTGTATACTCGAGTGTACCGGAGGCACCGTACACCTCAATCGTTTTTAAAGATGCAGTAACTTTTTGAAAATTCTAAACCGTTGATATTGTTAAATATCTTAAGAACATACTATATAATAAATTTTAGCTCATTTGGATACTTATAGGTCGTGCATCTAAAGGAGGCAAGAATCATGCATTTCAAATTAGTTTTGTGCATTGATTTTGTTGTCCTTGGATGAGTGACTTACACTCATCCAAATGAGATCAAATTTTGTATTTGACCTATTATTATTGTAACCATGAAGATCAATGGATTGGATTTTGGAAAGACAAGGTCTAGATAGGGAAACACCATTGAGGTGTACGACGTAATCTCTACACTCGAGTGTAATCTAGCCTGACTCTCTCTCTCTCTCTCTCTCTCTCTCTATATATATATATATATATATATATATAGACGTGTGTTCATGCTTTTCATGTATTTTTAGGCATCCCTTCACTCTTATATGATTGTTTAGGGTGTATGGCATTGAATATATACATAAAATACCTTCTATTTATATAGAAAATTGGGAAGGCATGCATGCCGGATGATATTCCTATTGATGTATGTAAGAGTATGGGGGATGGAGCTGTCATTAGTGACTTTCTTCAAACAGATTATGAAGACCAACAAAATGGAGAACCAAACCATTCTTCCTCATTCAAGAACAAAGGAAATGTTCAAAGATGCACAAACTACAGAGGTATCAAGTTGATGAGTCACACTATGAAGCTTTTGGAGAGGGTTATTGAGCAAAGGTTAAGATGATAAGATCTATAATGCAAGCATTAGAAAACCAATTTTCTTTCATGCCTGGAAGATTCACAACCGATGCTATATTTTTGATAAGACGGCTTGTGGAAATCTTCTTATGATTTTATCAATTAAGTAAAAACTTATGATCGTGTACCTAGGGAAGTGCTACAATGGGGTTTGGAGAAAAAAGTTTGCCAATCCAATACATTGACTTAATCAAAGACATGTATATAGCTTAATGCAAGTATCAAGACTCATAGAGGAGAGATACCAAGATTTCCTATATCAGTTGGGGCGGTACATCAATGATCGACATTGAACCTATATTGATTTTGTTCTTGTTATAGATGAATTGACAAAGAATGTTCATTGTGATATTCCTCGGTGCATTTATTTATTGACGACATTGTGCTGATTGATGGAACTAAATAAAGATTGAAATTATAAAGTTGAATTTAGGAGAAATGCGTCAAAATCTAATGGATTTAAGGTTTATAGAAGCAAAATAGAGTATGTATGTTTTGATTTTAGTTGGTCCAAATTGTGAATGGTAGGTCCAAGTGGGATGCAGTGGATGTGTCGAAATGTGATAAGTGTAGTTACTTGGGTTCTATTATTCAAATGGATGGCATTGTTCTGGATGATGTTTGTCACATGTACATAACATGATGGTTAAATGGAGGAATGCAACTAGAGTAATGTGACCGGAAGACCCTTCTTAGATCAGAGTGTAAGTTTAGTAGAATAACTATACACCCGACCATTCTTATGTGGGAGTGAATGTTGGGCGCTGAATAATTAAGGTCCAACTAGATGGATGTGGCCACAATGTGTATGCTAAGATGGATGTGTGGGAAGACGAGGAAAGATCATCTATCAAAAACTATATAAGGAACAAAGTGGAGGCTATGAGTATTAAGGACAAGTTGCTTGAGCGTCGCCTGAGAGGATATGGTTAAAATTGAGGAATGCCATCGGAATAATGTGTCCGGAGACCCCTTTTATATTGAAGAGTAAGTTAATAGAACTATACACCCAACCATGCTACACAGTAGTGAATGTTGGGCAGTAAAAAATTAAGGTTTATCAAGATGAATGTGGTTAAAATACGTATGCTAAGATGGATGTGTGGGAATACAAAGCAAGATCACATGCCAAGACTATATAAGGAACAAAGTGGAGGGTTGTGAGTATCGAGGACAAGTTGCGTGAGTGTCACCTAGGATGATATAGACATGAGCTATGCAGACTGACAAAAACACCTATTCAAAGCAATATTAAGTCGAGCATTGTTAAAAAAAGGGGAATGTCTAAATTAAGTTCGGATGAGCTTATTGGGAGATATTCAACTCTTTACATCATCACAAGAATATGACCCATGACATAGCTCATTGGAAAAGGATTTTCCGTGTAGCTGGCCCCAACATGGCTAGGATTGAGGCTTAGATGATGACGATATGTAGAAAAAAATTGCCTGTGCCTAGGCAACCGGCCAAGCAACACCTTGACAACCATGGATGATCATAATAAAAATGATAATATACATATGGATATATATTATGTATTTCTTTAATAGTATTTGATTCTAATTAGTCTCTTATAGTATGGTTTTAAATGTATTCATCCCATTAGGGTTTTGTTTGTTTACCTTCCTTCCAATATATAGCAGATTGTCTAATTAATAAGATATAACAATGATGGCTGCTTTTGACATGGTATCAAAGCAGGATACCTGATCACCGACCTTAGGCCTGGCAATGGGTTGGGTTTTCCAGACCCGACCCGATTGGTAAGGGGTAAGACCCGACCCGAAATGTCAGCCCCAGGCTAAGACCCGAAATGCACCCGACCCGATTTTGACCCGGCCTAAATGGTTGGACCCGACCCGACCCGACCCAATAAACCCGAATATTGTTTTTTATGCAAAGATCTTGACGCTAAGTCGCTAACTCTTTTTAGCATTAATTTTCTGGTCCGTTTCCCGTCCCCTTTCCGCTGGTTGACTTCTCTCCAGCTCGCCTCGCTCAGGCCCGTTTCATTCCGATGGCTTCTCTGCTTCCCGTGCCTCAAGGACCTCTCCCTCTCCGATTGCTCCAGCCACTACTACTCTCCCGGCTGTCAGAGGCTGCCACATGAAATCACCATTAGGGCAGTCGATGTCGACGACGGCGCCGACGACGACCAGAATCGAGGTTCTTACAAGGTTCAAGAAGAAAAATTGCCCCTTGAATCCCATTCTCTATCCGGCATCCCTCCCGGCGACCACGACTTCAACTGGCTCTGGCGCCGCTGCGCCTGTCTCCGCCGACTCCAGTTCCGCGGCTGCGAGGGTACCGGGGACGAAGACCTCGACGTTGATGCCGAAACAGGTACAATCTCCCCCTTCACGAGCTGCCTCCGCGGCATCCGCCGCCTGGAGCTCCGCATGTGCCGGGTGATAGCAGACAGAATCCTCCGACAGAGCCTCCGACAACTGATCCTCACTTGACACACTCCTCTACGATGGCGGCAGCCGCGACGCGCTCCGCTACTTCCTTCGCCGTTGTCCGTCGTCCCTTCGCGCCGTCGACCTCCGGCTCCCGCTCGACCTCGACAACACCCACCTGGCCGCCGCCGCGTCACGGACCTCCGACGTCTCCTCGATCCGACTCCAGAGCTGCTGCCTCGTCACCGGCGACGGGCTACGGTCATTGTGCCATTCCCAGGCGCTGACAACTTCTCTGGAGGACCTCCCGCTCGTCAACTGCGACGTCGTGGATCGGGACCCGGGCCCGCTTTCGTTTCTCGCACAATGCCTCAATTTTGGGTACTAGCGGGTCTTCAGGTCCAATATAGGGTGATAGGGCGCAACTGTGCCCGACCCTGAAGGTAAAAGACCTGTTTTGGGTCTGCCCGATTTAGACCCGGACCCTATTTTAGACCCAATTTCGGGTCGGATCGGGTCCGGTCGGGCCGGGGCGGGTCGGGTAGCAGAATTTTTGCCAGGCCTAATCACCGTCTGTGCTCACAACTGCGGGGGAGCAACTAGAGGGAGACTTCCTCTTCTGTAGTAGGGTATCTTTTGATAGTTTTTATGCCCTAAAGACTGTTGTTTGGAAAGCTGTACGAAATATCTTTTGTGGTTCCCTCTAACCACTTGATATGGGGTGCTATCTATCCTATATATCTACGATCAGGTATATGTGATATATTTTGTACTTTATCGGAGATTTACAATGATTTTTCATTGATATGTTGTTATATGGTTGCCGTTTGATGTAGTTTTGCTGCTGTGCCATGGGACATGGCATGTCGTATCCCAACATAATGTGTCTCTCCCTGGTGCTTTGAGGATTTTGACGTTCGATGACACGTGTCTTTTGTTCGACATGATGTGTCAAGGCCCCCCCATGCGTCTCACTCCTCTACAACTGAAGTCTGATATGTGATCACCATGTCATTCTAGTGACACAAAGTGCATCCTGATACACGACACGTCCTTCCTGGGACATGACATGTCCCTTTGTTGCTACTTAAATTGAAGTTTAATCAAGATGCCCCTTGTCATTCTTATTCTTGAGCACGAGAGACACATGTCCTTCCTGACTTATTGTCTTTGATATCATGGTCTCATCTTATCTGGTGAGGTCTCTAACACACATTCACAATGTGTAGTTTCTATCAATATCAATCACACCGACTACATACCGTGACACCGCTCTTTTCAAATATAGGCACACTTTTATGGCAAAACTGATCATCGTACTGAGCCACTACTTGCTAAAGATGAAGGCTCTGTAAAGTACATGAGAGCATGATTCTTTTGTCTTATCATGGATTTTGAATGGCTGCCAGCCTAGCATCTCCAACCATAAATCTTATCTTTACTGAGACAACCAAGGAGGCCTGGGATCACATTGCTCAAGTGTATTATGGCAAGAGAAATGCATCTAACGTTCTGATATGTATAAACATCTGCAGTCCTTAAAATTGGATGATACCTCTGTCATTTCTTTCACACTTTGACAATGTAAAGGGGATATGGGGAGGACTTACTTTGACAAATGATCTCTTTCAACTATAAAAACAAGAAGATGAGGTGCAAATGTGTCAATTCTTTGCATCTTTGCCATTGTGATATCAGTTTATTAGACAATAAATTCTTGCATTTGAATCACTGCCCACTTAAGATGTTTATCTGTGTCTACTAAATCAATGACTACTACTACAGAAGAATCTGTCGCCCTTGTTGTTTCCTGACTTGGTCATGACACCCTTAAATGTGAACGTGGATGAGGCTTCAATTTTATTGGCACATGAACTATCTCTTCAAATCAGCAACAATGTAACTTTTGTAAGAGGTCCGACCATACACAAGGTAAACTCTGCGAGACGCATGGTAAGCTAGAATGGGCTAATCAAGTAACAACTGCTACGGAAACGGACGGGGAATCTACATCCACGTCCATGTACAATAGTCTGATGGTTCACCTAGCTCTGTCGATCTTGGTAAGCTGCTCAAGCCTCAAGGTTGCCTCATTGCCCACTACATCTTGTCAAACAAAGATTGCACACCAGTCGTGATTATACATGTGTTCAAGCTACTTCACCAAAAGGTGATTGGATCGTCAGTTTTGGCGCTACTCCCATATGATTGAAAATAAGAGACTCTTTATCTCTTTGAGGACGTCCACACACCATGTGTCCATACTCAAATACGATTAGCTATGGTTCCTACTTTTCTTGCTATTGGGGTAGATGTGACGAGCACTCCTAAATAGGAGTCAGGCTAGTAAAATTAAGGAACGCCTAGTGGCCTAGAAAACCTAGGTAAACTGCTGAGAACCCTATTATCATTCATTTGCTCGGCATCATACTTGTGATTCGCTCATGTCTGCCATTTAAATAGGAGAATAGAAGAGATGATGGAGATATGCGCTACTTTCATCAAAAATATATTTTTTCGATGTTAAAATAAATAACTACCACATATTTGACTATTGTTCCTCTAGATCTAAAGCTAGATCCCAGTTCTATCAATTCTAGATCAAAGCTACATCAAGCTTATATTTACGATCTTGGCACATATATGGGCTTCTAGTAATATACATATACAATTTGATGTACAGTAACATAAAATTAGGTAATAGAGTAATATAGTCATAGGTATATAATATATTGCATATTATGACAGTGAGATCACAACGCTAGTTTAGATGATACAAAAATACTTCTACTTTAGTACTTTACAAACTTACAATACTAATATAGATAATATGTTAATACATAGTAATTTCACAACATTAACATAGAAAATACAAGTATAAAACAGAGGGCATTTGATTAATAATATAGTTTGATGTAAGAATGGCATCAGCCCAATAATATTTTGGAACTTATATTTCAATTCAAGTCATGGTGCATACATTCAGAGGCATTTTCAACGCTGATAAACTTCGAATAGCAAAAAATGGTTTTGATTTCATTAAAAAAATTATAAGAAAACGACTGGAAGTTCATGACAATCCAAATAGCACATGATCAGTCATTGATATAGGTTACAAAATATTGTACACTTGTGCAATTAATAGTATGACAAGGTCCCCATACATCAGAGTGGGATACAGAAAATAAACTAGGACTGCTCCTAACAATGATGTTTACCAAACTGACATGACAAGCATTGAAAATTTTCTAGTGCAAGACTAGGGAATTAGGACTTTAATCTTGCAGTGGATAGTAGACCCAAGCACAGATGTCATTGACAAAAAGTAGACTTGGCAACAAGTATAGTTGCAGGAGAAGTTGACGACTTCAATAAATAATACAAACCATCTCCACCTTTATAACGCACCAAACATCTCCTACATCCTGAGATCCTACAAATAGTATAGGGATAGAAGGTTACGTTGTTGTTCAAAGTTTTCTTGATTTTACTAGTCGACATCAGGTTCAGTGGGAAATTAGTAAAATTAAGGAACGAACCAAAAATTAAGGAACGCCTAGTGGCCTAGAAAACCTAGGTAAACTGCTGAGAACCCTATTATCATTCATTTTCTCGGCATCATACTTGTGATTTGCTCATGTCTGCCATTTAAATAGGAGAATAGAAGAGATGATGGAGATATGCGCTACTTTCATCAAAAATATATTTTTTTGATGTTAAAATAAATAACTACCACATATTTGACTATTGTTCCTCTAGATCTAAAGCTAGATCCCAGTTCTATCAATTCTAGATCAAAGCTACATCAAGCTTATATTTACGATCTTGGCACATATATGGTTCTACATCTTTGTATGTAGAATCATAGTATATAATTGTGTAATGGTAAAGTGGTATTGCATTTTTTTGATTTAAATTCAAGTATCATTTTCAATTGCTTTGTATCTTATATATGTACTTTCTTGTTAGTCACATGAAATAGGGTTAAGAGTACCTACCTAGAGAGTGGGGAGTCTTGTGTTTGTAATATTGTGATATAAACACATGTTATAAAGATGATTATAACATATTCAATTGTTTTTCATCAAATTTCACCATTCTTACTAAACGAAGTTGAAATTTCATTGAAGTTTGTGTCTAAACATCTCTGAAACTTCCCTAGAGTTTCCTCAAACTTCCACTTTCTGCACCTGGCAAAGTCAAAACAAAGTCGATGTCCTGTACTATGCTGCTAACTACATATATTTACAAAATCGTCTTAATCTGACTTCTGTTGCTTATATAGTGAAAGAAGATGCATATTTCCTAATCAATGTTGTGTTGCAAGTTTTGCAGAAACTTGGGGATTCTTGAGATATATCTCATGAGCATAGTCACAAATTCATTATTCGGGATACGTACGGCCAAGTTGAAAAATTCGGAAATCGGGAATTATGCGGAAAATTCGGATAAAAATCGGTCAACGTATGGTAAAAGTTCTATCAACTATTCGGAAAAAAGTCATCAAAAAGACGGATTATATATATATATATATGTACATATACCTAAACACATACAAACATATATATACACCCACACATATAATGATTTAAAATGACTAAACATCAAACGGATTACCTTAATATTGGAAGAAGGGGAAGAAGTGGGAGCAGCAAGCAGCAGGCACAAATTAGGGAAGAAGGGAGGAGGGAGAATGGAGGAGGAAGATGGAGCGTACATGTAGAATGTCGAGGGTTACTCCTGGCTCAGGGTGTGTCGGGGGATAGAGGCGGAAGGTTGGACGGTTTAGTGGTACCCTGCTACAAGTAAAAAATGATGTGGAAAAAACAAATGTGAAGCAAAAGTACAGAACTGTATAATATGACAAAAAAACGTATTGAACGCGTTTAAAACACAATGTGCGAATAAAATGCGTTTAAAACGTATTATTCGGTTTGGAGTTTAAAACGGCCGTCATATACGACAGGTGAATAATACGCGTTTTAAATGCGTTTTTTTGAAAAAAATTGAGTATATTGTGATTATGCTCATGAGTGACATTCAATATCACTGTCTTTCTTTAAACACACTCTAGTCTAGGCCATATTCAGATAATCTGTATGGTTTAAGTAGTTCTGAATGTGATATTTGATAAATACTATATGTAACTTACATCTAACTTACTAGCTAGTATCTAAGTAATACGAGTATTCTCCCTTAACTATATGCTGGGGCACTGGTTGTTTTCAGTGAATTGGATGTTTATGGCTGTAGTTAAACTGAAACCGTACTTGTGTTGGATTTACTATATATATATATATATATATATATAGAGAGAGAGAGAGAGAGAGAGAGAGAGAGAGAGTCAGGCTAGAATACACTCGAGTGTACAGATCGCACGAATACACTCGTGTGTTTGCATATCAAGACTATTTTTTGCAAAATGTAAACCGTTGATCTTCATTGTCATACTATAACTAGGCTATATACAAAATTTGAGCCCATTTGGATGAGTGTAAGTCACTCATCCAAGGGCAACAAAACCGACGTGCGAAACTAATTTGAAATGCATAATTTTTGCGGTCTTCATAACATGAGCTATACATATCCAAATGTGCTCAAATTTTGCGTATGATTTGTTCACGAGATGTTTAAGAAGATCAAAGGATTAAATTTTAAAAAAAATATTGCATCATAAAAAAGTACTTGAGTGTATTCCGCTCTGGATACACTCGAGTGTATTCTAGCCTGACTCTCTCTCTCTCTCTCTATATATATATATATATATATATATATATATATATATATATGTAGAGTCAGGCTAGAATACACTCGAGTGTATAGATCGCACGAGTACACTCAAGTGTGTTCGCATATCAAGACTATTTTTTGCTAAATGTAAACCATTGATCTTCACCGTCATACTATAACTAGGCTACATACAAATTTTGAGCCCATTTGGATGAGTGTAAGTCACTCATCTAAGGGCAACAAAATTGACGCGCGAAATTAATTTGAAATGCATAATTTTTTGTGGTCTTTATAACATGGCTTATAAATGTCCAAATGTGTTCAAATTTTTCGTATGAGCTATTCACAAGATGTTTAAGAAGATCAACGGATTAGATTTTTGAAAAAAATATTGCATCATGAAAAACTACTTGAGTGTATTCTGCTCTGAATACACTCGAGTGTATTCTAACCTGACTCTCTCTCTCTATATATATATCGAGTCAGGCTAGAATACACTCGAGTGTACAGATCGCACAAATACACTCAAGTGTGTTTGCATATCAAGACTAGTTTTTGAAAAATGTAAACCATTGATCTTCACAGTCATACTATAACTAGGCTACATACAAATTTTGAGCCCATTTGGATGAGTGTAAGTCACTCATCCAAGGGCAACAAAATCGACGTGCAAAACTAATTTGAAATGCATAATTTTTGCGGTCTTTATAACATGACCTATAAATGTCCAAATGTACTCAAATTTTGTGTATGAGCTAGTCACAACATGTTTAAGAAGATCAACGGATTAGATTTTTGAAAAAAATATTGCATCATGAAAAACTACTTGAGTGTATTTGCTCTTAATACACTCGAGTGTATTCTAACCTGACTCTCTCTCTCTCTCTATATATATATATATATATATATATATATATAAACAAAATTTGGGAACACGGGGTGAAAGATAGTTGAGATGCAAGTTAGAGAGCGGTAGATATCTACTCAGTTTTAGCTCTGTAGCTTCAACATAACTCGCACCCACCCACCAACCACAAAAACATCTCAAGTGGTGGAATTGCCTCTACAACCATCTCTTACTGTTTCTTGATCTCTTCAATCAGGGTAATATCACCATCTTTAGACAACCCCAAAATGTCATATTATAAGTCGGGCACCTCAAGTAGTGGAATTGCCTCTCCCACATCTCTTACTGTTTCCTAACCTGTAGGATACTATTCATCTATGTCTGCCCGCAATATCGGGTCAACATAGCGTCAACAGGGTTGAAAATTGGAATGGCTGAGCCTACTTTGTTGGCAGGTGAGTGAATTTGGTGTGAGATTTGTTTGGCATCACTACCCATTGGTATTGAAAAGGCTGTTTATTTTTGCTGCTTGTTGACATCATGTTCTTCTAGCCCCGGCATTGAAAAATATGTTGATTTTTACATTTTGTTCTTCTCAGACAGCATCTGTTTATCCTTATTGGTTTTGTTATATGTACATCAGGTATGAGGATCGCTTTTTGACGGTAGCATTTGATGGGGATCCAACTGCAGAATCTGAGATGTATAATAAATTAGATAGATCTATTCGTGACGACATTGAGTCACAGGTGAAATAGTTTCCATTGAGTTTATAAATGTTTTACTTTGCTATATTCGCTTCTGATCTTTGTCAGTCATTTTTTATATGAAGGGGTTTAATGTGTGATATCTTTTATTCGCATCCGTCCCTCATGAAGGTCCCATATCCCTCTTGGAAAATCATTCTTTCAGTGTTTTCTGACTTTCCTGAAAAAATTTAGTGAACTTAAGATTTATATTTTATTTCTCTCTGTTTTTAATTTATTATGCCAGTCATGAATAAGATTAATTACTTATGGACTTCTTGATTGAATGCACAAACAATATGATTCCAGTACACAAAGCATAAAACGTGGTACAGACAGACCCGTGGGATGTGGCCTGTTTATCTGTAGTTCTCGTAAATACTGGCACTATATTGTAAAGCACAACAGTAGGAATTGGAAACGTTGGGGATATTCAGATACATGTTTATCCCTGTATTTTTCCAAATGCATTAATAGCCCTACATGGGTAACTCAGTGCAACTGTGCAACAACCTCCTTCAGGAACATATGCTGAAGAGCAGAGCGGGTATGGATGATTCTTTTGGTTTGTTTTGTGTGGTCAGTGGGATAGTTTTAAGACTTTTAGTCCTCTGAACTTATGTGCCTTCCTGCACCAAAACAATCCCTTTTTTTAGTGAATGCTACTTTCTAGTATAGCTATACCTAGGTCCTAGTAGTCTAGTACGTTGTGTTGTAGGTGCTTCATGTTGGCTGTGAGCCTATGATAAATATAGCAGTTGCACGTTCTATCTCAAATACCACTGCAAATACATGCTTGTCAGAAGACTGGCTATCGCCGGCAGAATATAAACGACTCTAATCAATGAGGGCACTATTATGGTCAACTCAGTGCAATGACCTAAGAGACATTGTGAGTGTATATGCATCCTCATGAAGTTGGTCGGTGTTTCTTAATACAGGACTAGAATTCAGAATTGTTCACATTTTACAATGTAAACAAGTTCAATGGTGCTTTGCTTTATTGGAAGGGGGATTAACTCAACCACTATGGTGAGTGGAAGCATTTGTGTTCGTTTGGGACCACAGGAATCCAATTTCTATCTATGTTAATTTAGCAAAAGGTTTGGATGATAAACACAAAGTATTAACAGTGGAAGCATTTATGTTCGTTTGGGACCAAAGGAATCCAATTTCTATCTATATTAATTTAGAAAAAGGTTTGGGTAGTAAATACAAAGTATGAAACAGTGAATAAGTTAGACGAATATTAGAGAAGGTAAAAAATGCGTCAATTATATTTTTCCCATGGCTAACTTAAATAAGGCAATTTAGTGTATAAAGGGAATTCAGCTTTTTTGTTATATTCCACTATGTTTCTCACAAAAATAGAAAATAATATTTATCCCATCAAATTATTCATGATTCTGTGACTTTTGGCTAAAACAGATGGACACTGATATGCTTTTGTGGGTCTATTAGACGTTACTAAACAACAAAATTGAAAAATATAGGGCACATGGCTTTTTTATTTTTAAATTTTGGGTTATCAAGTAGTATATTGATTCAAAGATGTATGTAATATAGAGGACAAGTAAAAATCAGATCCATATCAACAAAAGCCGAACAACCAACCATACACATCCCATTGCAATTTAATGAATTTTGGAAAGAAATCTTGACCAAATTTGTAAAATCCCATTGCAACATTTCATTTTTCTAACACCATGTATTTAAATGGCCTTGCTGATGGACGTGTTAATTTTGGACTTAAAAATATAAAACAATACCAAATATATCTCAGAAAGAGACGCACTGTTGCATGGTTCTTTAATGTCAACTCTCTAAATTGAAGACGTCTGCTTGGTGGTGGATCTCTTTTCAGTAAATATCCATTTTCTTTACTCTATTGCTGTAGAGAATATGGTTAATATGTAAATGATTGTTCATGTTTTTGAGTTAATGTTGAAAAATGACAACAATAAACTTTCATGTGGACAGGAAGGTTGTTAATACATCTTGGCCTACAATCACACGGATTGGCGTTAGGGTAGTATAAAATAAATAAGACATGCAACATATATAGGTTAAGCATGAAATAAATATAAGCAACCTCTCATGCCTCGAGACTCGAGAGTTTACCATGTCGGCTTCGTCCGGGGTGGGTTCTCTCGGTCATAAAAAAAAAAAATATAAGCAACCATAAGAGACACAAGTATAGTGGCTTTAGTATGAAAAACTGTACATCCACTGCCTAGTAGTTTCCTACTAGGATATCTTAACATGTAATTTATTGCTTTTATATTTGGATACATATTACAAATGCAATATCTTTTGTTGTCCAAGACAGAAATCTCTTAATGGCCAAAGGATAACTGTTGTCTTCTTGGCCAGGCACTATCTTAACCTGTAGCTTCTTGTTTTTATATTTGGATACATATTACAAATGCAACATCTTTTGTTGTCAAAGACGGAAATTTCTTTGTGGCCAAAGGATTGCTATTGTCTTCTTGGCCAGATACGGAAGCTACCCACTACCCGGAGCTATTTGTAGGATCTAGCTAGCTCTCAGCCTCCATCTCTTCTGTCCTGAAGAAGGAAGAGCATCCTTAGCGAAGAATGCCTTCCTTCCTTGTTGACCTCCAGATGCAGCCTTCCATAAGAAATATTTCCAAGCATAAGAACAAACAAAGAAAACAATGCAAGACAAAAGTTACAACTCTTAAAGATCACAATGTAATAACTTCTAATGAACAAATAATGAAATACATCTATATAAGCACATGCAAGGCTTTTCTGTGGTGGAGTAGGACACTTAAGTTGAACACAAATTTAGTTTGCTTGGAGCAATTTGGTGTAATGACAAGCTAAAAGTCTAGGCTCAAAATATATTAGCATGTAAGTAGTATTTCTCCAGTGGACTTAGGCTCATCTAAGCCTTTTCAATAAATAGAAAACACTTAGGAGCCCTCTAAATAGCTGTTAGGAAGTCTTAAGACAAACCTAAAGCTCAACTAGTGATTATACAATGAGTAGTGGGAATAAAGGGGTTAGTTATGCACTAAGTGATTGTCTGCAGACATTAATCCATTCAAAGTAAGTTCAACTGGTTTGGGTCGAGCTAAGTTCCCAAGCAGTCATTATACAACAAGTAGCGGGAATAAAACAACTACTTGCACACTAATTGATGTCTGCAGATAGTAATTAGTTTGAAGTATGATTTGACTGGTTTAGAGCTTGGTTGGATTATGCCTTGATCAAAATATAGCTTGCACCCAAAGAGGTCTAACAACAATATCTCTGACCGAGCGCAAATTTGACTGACCTACACTTCGATATAACTTGTATTTGTCCGAAAATGACTCTCTGCAACCTGAAACCAATTATTGGAAAAAAAATATAACAATTCATTGAATGTAATGTATATAATGTTTATTGTCCTAAAATGTATATAATAGCGTAGAAGTAGGTTTAGGATGGCCGAGGGCTGTTCATCACTTGTCCTTGCATGAAGTCTATGAGTTGTCAAATACATTTGTACATGTTACAAAACTAGGTATGTTTGAGTGCACCTTCAAAAAAAAAAAAAGGTATGTTTGAGTTACAAGCATTGAATTGCTAAAAACATTCAATCACAAAAGCTAAAAATTCTTGTATGAATCTCTTCTTGCTAATTATGCCTAGATCTCGGATCTGGGCCGTGTCTCAGTCCCAGTGTGACTGATCATCCTCTCGAACCAGTTACTGATCATCGCCTTGGTAAGCCATTGCAAAGTATTTTGATGATGATCACCTGAATTCTCAATATGCAGGTTAGTAAACCATATGGAAAATATTTACATCATGGAAAGATATGGCATGATTTCCTATACAACCGACAGTTGCAACGAACCGGGTGATACTTACAGCATGTTTGGTCTGTAGGATGGCATTAATATGGGACATGTAAAAGGAAAGGAAAGGAAAGGACAATGGTAATTATAGGATAGGATATTTTCTCTCCCATCTTGTGTTTGGATGCACACATGTTGTGTTCCTACAATATTTATTAGCTTCTATTATTGGTCACATTCTTTGCCGAAAGTTTGGTTTTTGCTAACAACTCTTGAAGGCCTGACTACATCACCGCGCCTACAAAGTCCCTGTCCGTCAACGTTTCCGCTCTATCAACCCAGATTTCATCCATGGATCAAATCTTAAACATGACACAGGCTGCTAACAGTCAGGGACCAATACAGATGTGGTCCATGTGAGTCTGTGTCTCCCCATCACTCAGCCATACCACAACACTTGCCCTCGACAATAATTACATTCTTCTCCTTGTCCCTCTCGCCGACTCTATTATACACATGGTAGATCTTTTCTCCATACCCTTGGCGGCTCCCGTCACCAGTCGTGACATAGCTGATACCAGGGATGCAGGTTGGGCTAATCCCAGACTAGCCAGACTTAAATTCTGTCTTAGTTAGTTAATGGCAACCAAACATGAGACTGGGATCCAAGTCACATCCCACCCAAAATCCTACAAACCAGACACGTCGTTAATGTATAGTTTATTGACACTCTGGTATTAGAAGACATGCTTTGGGGCGGTCAAGCCGTACACCTAAAGTGAGGTGACTCCCAATGTGCCTCAAGGCCCGTGCTTCCTATTCCTAGCCCTTGTGTGAGGAGTGCACCTCAATTTGACATCACATTAAAAGGCGTTGGGGCACTGCGGCGCTCATAAGCCTCACTTCGGACCTCAATTAGGCCTGATTTATACATGTGTATATTGTATATGTGTGCATCTAAACATGTATATGCATCTAATCATCTGTGTGTGTGTATTTATATGTATCCATATATGCGTGTATACATTTGTGTGTATGTAATTATGCATCTGTATGCATGTTTGTGTATACTAGTGAACGCACACGTGCACATGCACGTGACATATAAAATTGGTTGGAAATGTGCGAGGAGAGGACTCGTCCGTGAAAAGGTCCCTACGGTAAAAGATATTTGTGTTGGTTGTTTGAAAGGAGAGAATCAAGGAACCGTTACCGTGGGATGGAGAGAGAAATACAGAATTAAAGATAATAAAAGTTAATAGGAGAGTGTGGGAATATATATTTGTAGTAGCAAAATTCCTTGAAAAAATGAGAGAAGAGAGTGAATCAAGGAGAGCGCAGCAGCAAACTCGCTCTTTTTATAGTAGTATAGATATGTATGCACGTTTATGTGTACATATGTATGTATCAATCAATATTTAGACTTCTATGTGTATCATATGTGTATTTAAATGTATATGTGTCTGTTTGTGTGGATAATATACATGTATATATGTAGCACATCACACATTTTTTAGGCTTACACTTCACCTCACTGGGACAAAAAAACATTTTGATGCGTCTCACTAGGCTTTGAACACGTTGGACTTTGAAACCTTGATTAAGACACCACTCAACATTAAGTTTGGGGTAAAGGCACTCCATATAGCATATATATCTCACCCTTTTTTCCTTTTAGAATGGCTAACAAATAATAAGATCTTTCTAGTGTCCGACCATTAATATGCCTAGTTGCATTCTTCATTTTCAGATCTAAATTCTATCAGGACTGCTTAGACTGGCCAAGGGGCTATCATCCACTTTAGTCATCTTAGGGCGTATTGGTTAGTTGGCCCACGTTTCAGTAGTAGACATAGGAAATAAACGACTTGAGACTTCAACTACCCTTAGGCAAATTGATCCGAAATTACAAAACAAGTGTAACTTTTATGCCTTTTAAACAATTTAATCATCATTGGATACCCGATCTTCGAATTAGGAGAATGATCTGTAAGATTGCTGACATTGAGGATCAGAACACCATGCATTTTATGTCTGTCAAATTTTGTAGCTTTGCTGAGGGCCTGTGGGGTTCTGTTACTTGCACGTGTGCTATGTATTTTGCTTCTGGTGACAGTCAACAAATTTATTTTCTAGTGCATTGTTAAGGTTTTGAATCATTCTAATAGACCCATTTCCTATTAATTATATAGATACCCTGTTTGATAACTCGGTGTTGTTTTTTTAACATGGTAGAGCTATTGCAAGAGTCTAAAAAACACATTACAGTAGTTATAGTGGTTGTATTTTTATTTAATGTTGGTTCTACTTGTCCTCCTGTTTCTCAGTTCATATAAATAACATTACAGGCTATAATGAAAAGCCTTGTGGTACGCACAAATCCAGAAAAATCAGAAAAGTTTTTGGCTTACATGGTGCCAAAACCCGACGAGGTACTCTCTTATGGCTGTTGTGAGATTCTGTTACTTGGAAGAGCTGCTGGCAGCAGTTTGATAGTTATCAATTTCCAAGCCTAACGTAATAGTTTCAAACTTCTTTGGTTACAGGTTCTAAAAGACATTTATGATGAAGATGAGGAAGTTGATTATGCTTGGATCAAGGAGTATCACTGGGATGTATGGACGTTTTTCTGTTGTATCTTAATTTATATGTTTGGATTATTTTTCAGTCGCTATCATGTTGAAATACTATAGGCAGCCAATATATTGTTTGATTCATTCTTTGTCTCCGCAGTGATGATATTTAACTTCTGGAATTTTCTCCAGGTCAGAGAAGGTGATGCTCATGACCCCACAACATACCTAGTTAATTTCGATGACAATGTTGCTAGATATCTGGTATGGATTGTTTATATGCACATATCTTAAAAATACTTGAAAGGCTTCAGAATTGAAAAGTCAATATTATGCTTCGTCTCACAGCCTCTGCCAACAAAGCTCGTATTGCAAAAAAGGAGATCAAAAGAGGGCAAATCTGGTGAAGAAATTGAGCATTTTCCTCCGCCATCCAAGGTGACTGTAAGGAAGAGGTCGATTTTGTCTGCTGGAGAAGCAGGCCCGAGCCAAGGACTACATTCAGCTTACGTATGTGACTCTCCCTTGCCCGTTCTTTTCTTAACTCTATCTGGTATCTATTAGTTTGAAAAATCTTTGTTCATCTGGGGGAGAGACAAATGGTATCATTTTTCAAGATGTTTGCAGTAAGATGAACCTTTGTTATATAGGATAATGAGAGCAGCTTGAAACGAGCTAGGATGTCAGTGGAAGACGGCCAGGAGGATGACCATGAAGAAGAAGAAACAAGGCATATGGAAGACGTGGATCAATACAGCGGGGAGGAAGAACTGTCTGAATAAATATACTATCAAAAGTTCAATTTAAGTTTTATGTACAGAAAGACGGAAGGTTGCTTGCATGATCCTGAAGACCAAGGAATCGTCACAGTGACAATGGATCTACAACAATGGCTCTAGCCTTGTGAAAGTGACAGGTGGAAAAAAGGCTGTCAGGTGAGCAAACGTCCTCCTGTATCAGATAAAAAGAATTTTATCTATTTCTGAACGGGAAATTAACATTTGTTGTATGTCCTTAAATGTCAGAAAATTCTTTTCCCTTTTGCCGGGAGTAGCAGACCAAAGTGTACAATTTCTGTGTTTAACTTCTCCCTCCAGCTCACTCTTTTCTGAGCGGATTAATATAATGTATGTCAAAGCGGCTATCATCTTGTTGACGCTGGAAAAATTTGATTTTCTTCTTCTGATATCAATGAATTTAACTTAAATAGGACCTTGAAACCGCCAATGTCAATGAAAAGAGCAGTTCATGGCGTATCAAGTGTTCGAGTCTCTGGACTCTAGTGCATACCTTGAACGGAAGTGAACTTGTAATTTGCGGCTTTATTGTTGTGAAACTTAAAAAAGAAAACCTTTTTCTGAACTGATATGTTCCTGTCGTTGCAGCTGTGGAGCTGCTTTATTGTTGTGAAACTTTAGAAGAAAACCCTTTTTCTAAACTGGTATGTTCCGTCGTTGCAGCTGTGGGGTTTTATATCAGCTTTAAGAAGTGCAACTGGGTCGACCAACTTGGCTTGAGCTGTTTTCATATATGGTTAGTCTTGAACGAGGTGTAGTTATTATATGGTTATACTCCAATCCACCATCTCCAGAGGTTTTCAAAGAAGGGACGTGGCAAATAGTAGTAGTAATCGAGGGCTGCCAGCTCTGCACAGAGTTATATTGGATGTTGCCGTGTAATTGTTTAAAACGATCAAAATTTCTGCTTCAGCCGTTAGTAGATGAAGCCTTGTTTGCAACTGCTTCGTCGCTTGTTTAGCTGCCCTGTCCATCACTACCAAAGTTAATGCTGTAAGCATCTAGAATTGCTTACAAAATGGGGTGACGTGAGCCTCATTCATGCTAGGCTCATTTTGTGCTTATCTATTTTGGAGTTGGGCCCACTGCGAGTCCAGATCAATATTAGTGGATGCCTTTGCTCTATATGGGCGGGTCGTTCTAATTCGTAAGTTATACAAGTTATACTGTCACCGGCTTTCCGAATAATTATGAATACGTCGTGTTTGCATAATTGATCCCATCACAACCAGTTGGTAAGGTAACCAAATATTACATAAAAGTAAACAGCGTTCACGGTCAACGTGAGAGACATGGCTTATCATTTTGGATAATTAATTTTCTTGGGCGAACAAACAATATTTGATATGTCCTGGAAACAACAGTCTGGGGACGTGAGTATTGCTATTGACGTTTCTAAATAACGTCGTCAAGCTCGAAGTTCGAAGCACAGCTTCCTGGATGCCTCGTCTGTTCGAATTAAGATGATAACTGGAAGAAGTTTCACAACTGGAAATATGCTTTTCCAAACCAACGTTTTTGCGTGAACGTTAAAATTAGGGTGTAGGTGAAGCTTTTATTGATGAATTTGTCGATGAATTTGAATAGAGAGAGAGAGAGAGAGAGAGAGAGAGATTTTATTAGTCTGCTTCACTATGCAACTCTTCCAACGTGAGTACTAATCTTTCACTTGATGCTGCATCAAACACTGGTAACGAAAAGACCCGGAATAACGTGGTAATTTCAAAAATGTCATTTCCAAATTGCTTGCCTTGTTCTTCACTCAACCAACAAACTACATGTAACCAATTGTGTTAGTACCAATTAAAAAATCATGCTTGCAAGGGGACAATAGTCCGCTCCACTATGCAACTCTTCCAATGTGAGTACTAATCTTTCACTTGATGCTGCATCAAACACTGACATTTCTGTCTTGTTGTAAGTGAATGCAACGAAAAGACCAAGAATAACGTGGCAATTCCAAAAGTGTCATCTCCAAATTGCTTGCCTTGTTCTTAACCAACAAACTACATGTAACCAATTGTGTTAGTACCAATAAAAAAATCATGCTTGCAATAGGACAATAGTCAAATTAGCACAAGTTTAGACTACTCAAATAGAGGTTGTGTGAACTGTCCCTTGTAGCTGCTTTAGTATTGCCACTGAATCACAATGTCAGTTATTACTCCTTTGTGGTGTTTGTAGTGCAAAAAGGTCTTGAACGTCAGGGGTGGGGTGAAATGCCACTTAAACCCAAAGCTAGCTGTTTCACAGTGAGAATGTGTCGAGGCACAACATTTGACTGGATGTTTTGGGTTAAAATGTTGTTTCAATGCATAGAAAAAGTAGGTTATACAATGCTTGGATTGAGTGTTTTTCCTCAACATCTATTTGGGCAAAAAGAGACAAGGACTGAGGATGGGGACAATTAGAGCTCAAGGACAACTTCTCCCTATTATTCTGAATTTTAAAGGACCAATAAGAGAAATGGTTTATCTTGCCATCAATTTTTTTTTGAGTTGAGATTGATTTTATATATATCTCCTTCCTTATATAATCTTTAGTCCATTTCAAACCAACATGTTTTTATCCTATCTTCATTTTTTGAGATTGACAATAAGATACTAAAAAAGTTCTTCTCTCAACTTCAACATGCTACCAACTAATGGGGCTCTATTTTCATTTACTATGTAGGATGTGGTGAATGATAGTCAACCACATTTCAAATCAAACCAAATCATTAGTTAAAGAATGAGCTGTAATACTGTAGCACCAATCAATATATTTTAGCCATATTAGGTGATCCTTGTTTTAGGTGATTACCGTACAAGACCCATCTAGATATCATTTTGAGCTTATGTGCATTTTACCATGTGCCAACTCCAATATAATTAAATCCAAGTTTTAATCTTAAAACAAAACCACAAATACACTCCTAACTAGGAGCATCTTATTGTAATATAGCTTGAGGGTTGAATCCATGAGAGAACAATTTAAAGAACAACATGATTGTTAGTATAATTGATTACATGGCAATAACAAATGTTTGATATAAATTGATTAACTGAATTAAAGAGCACCCTAAAAGCAATTAACTAATTTGAGTAAATTGAATCATTTATAATATTAAGATGATATATTCCTTCACCACTCATTTTCTCTCTCCTTGTACATCAATAGTTACTATGAATTTAGTGGTGATTATGCTATCCTAATTCTATAAAATACGACGATCACATTGATTAATTAAGATCACTTTGTGATATAAACGTTACAAATTTAACAATCATAGTGACAACCCTGTGATATTGAATAATTGAACATCCAAGAAATACAGTGATAGAACAAATAGCTTGGAAATATACATGCAATTTATAATTAATGTAGGTTACATAAAATATCCATTAATGGGTAGTGGGGTTACTCCCCACACCCTGACAAGGTAAACTACTCACTCCACATGTCAATTATTAGTCATTAGTAGCTTTTGTAGTGCAAAAATCTCTTAAACATTGGGGGGGGGGGGTGAAATGTCACTCAAACTCAAAGTTAGCTGATAATAGGTGAATATGCATCGAGGCATACATTTGACTGGATGTTTAGGGTTAAAAAATTGTTTTAGTCCTGGAAATAGTAGGTGACAAACATGCTTAGGTTTAGTGTTCTTCCTCATCATCTATTTGAGCAAAACGAGGCATAAATAAGGATTGAAGATGGAGAGGATTAGAGCTAAAGGACACCTTCTCAACGTTATTCTAGATTTAAAGGACCAACAAGAGAGATGGTTTATCTTGCCATGATTTTTTCTCCATGTAGCCTTATAATAGAGTTGAGATTGATTTTATAAATATCTCCTTCCTTATATAATCTTTAGTTTATTTCAAACCAACACTTTTTGTCCTATATTCATTTTTGTGAGATTAGTGATAAGATATTAAGCTAATGGGGCTCTATTTTCATTTATTATAAGGACATGGTGAATGATAGTCTTTCATGCCAAATCAAACAAATCATTAGTTAAAGAATGAGCTACAACGCTGTAGTACCAATTATCATATTTTAGCCATTTTAGGCGATCCTTGGGTTATGAGACTCCCGTGCGAGACTCATATAGATATCATTTTGACTTTATGTGATTTTACCATATGCCAACTCCAATCCAATTAAATCCTAGTTTTAATCTTAAAACAAGACGACAAACACACTCCTAACTAGAAGCATCTTATTATAATATAGCTTGAGGGCTGATGCATAGGACAAAAATTTAAAGAACATGGTTATTAGTATAATTGATAAAATGATAATTAATAAGAAATGATTATTACTGACTACTTAATCTAAAGAGAAACATGAAGGCAATGAAATAAATAAATCAAAATTGAAACATTTGAAATACTAAGATTATATATTTCTTCACCACTCATTTCTTTCTCTTTCTCTATACAATCAATAATTACTATGAAAATTAGTCGCGATTATGATATCCTAATTCTCTCAAATACTAGGATTACACTAACTAATAATTATCACTCCTATCATAATCTTGTGACATTTGGAAGATCCTATATGTGTTGCCTTACTAGGCATATATTTTTAATTGCATCAAGATCCTATGATAAACATTACAAAGTTAATAATCATGGTCACACCCTTGTGATATCGAACAACCCAACACCCAAGAAATACGCTGCTAAAACATATAGCTTGGAAATATACATGCATTTTATAAATAATTAAGGTTACATACAATATCCGATATAGAGGAAACTAAAGGAACAATGGGTAGTGGCGTTACCCCACACCCTAACAAGGGAAACTGCTCGCTCTACATGACTGTGGTGCAAGAATAAAAAGATGGAGAGATGTCCTGGTGTAGAAGATAATATTTGGTATGCAGATTCCATCCAGAACAAGAGCTCAAACAATGGAATCTTCACCTCTAGAACGTCTATCAAGGAAAGAGGGTCCTTTTGTCCACACTCCCTCCCAAATGAGGGCTATGACATAATAGACTAACATGAACACCTAAGGTTCTTTTTGAATATAACCTAACTTACTGCCAACAAGTGGGCCCGATGTATGTGTCTAGACTCTCAAAATCTCAAATTTGTGGAATAACACAATCAATTATGTTTGAAAAAAAATGTTATACTCATGCCTCACCTAGTCTGAAATCCTGGCTCTGCCATTGGTATCACCTCCAGTCTCCTTCCTAGTTTTGAGTTTGAGTTTCTACTATTGTGTAGACACACAACAAACTGATTGTTATGAGATGCCTAGATGATGTTGTTAAAATTTATTAACGTCGTTCATGCAACAACGAAAAGTGCAAATTAATTAACAATTGCAGGCATATCCAAATAAGAAACGAAGATCAAATAGAGCAGGAGAACAAAAATAAAAGTCAGAATTCACAAAACAGATCGTTCGTTGAGAAACGAATGTGATACTTAAAGAAATTAGTGCCCGACAATCCTCACGGATAGGCACCGTTCTCCCACTCTCGATCCGGCACAAACTTGGAACAGACACGTCTCGCTCGCGCTTGACGTCATCTCGTTGCACTACCACCAGTGCAGCACAACGTCCACTTGAACCTCTGCCTGACAGTCGCATCTAGGAGACAGGAAGGAGAAAGAAACCTCACTTTGCACAGGAGACGAACTCCACGAAATGGCTCTGGAACGAAGGCTCTCGCTCTTTGGATTATGGATCTCAAAACACAGGTGAAAATGGCGGCTGAAGTTCGTTTGTTGTGTGTTTAACCCTGAGGGCCAGAGGTGTATATATAGCCATGCACGTCCCTTATTCCTATTCCTACTAAGATAAAAATACTCGATCACTCTTGTACACATTACGGAATAAAAACCGTAAAGAAAAACACTTTCCAGTTAGGATTAAGAAATCCAGATAGGAAAGAACCAAATAATTACAGGAGTAATTAATTACTTAGTTGTATCCTAGTATAAAAAGAAGCCAGAAGACGGAAGACATTCTCTACAATCCACAATCCACAAGCCACAAGCCCGTACCCGTACCTGGCCCGGCCAGGCGAGGCGAGGCGAGGTGAGGCGTGGCGTGGCACGCGCGTGCGTGCGTTGTGATGTGGTAACCCCACCCACCAAGGAGGTGAGCATACCTTCCTCCTAGGACCCCTTGGACACCAGTGCCTCATGTGATCCTACATATAAGGACCACAAAAGTTCTAGGAGTGAGTAATATGGGATAAAACGTCTTTGCCATTTGCACTAGAGATAAAACTACTTTTCTCACATGTATTTGCTGCACTACATTGGGCTTAACCCATGCTAAATAAATGGTTGCTACAGAAGCCATATATCTAACAATCCCCCACAAAGTCCAATGTGTAGTGTGATCTACCATTCACTCCTCCATACTGTGCTTTCAGCAGATACCTTTCGGTTTGAATCTACATGAGTTATCCAACTGTGACCCCCGTAGGAACTAGGTGAACAGAAGTCTTGAACCTTGGGTATAAGAGTATAGGTTGGTAACAACACAATAAAGACATGGTAGAAAAGAAAACAATGCATTAAGGCCATGCATATAAAATTTTATATCATGATTGATAACAGAGAACAACCCAATTCTCATGTTGCGGCCTATACGACATCAATCACTTAGTTGGACTCTCCAAGGATGTACTGCTAACATCCTGTCCTAAGACTTGACACCATTCAGAGACTACTCTCTTACTAACTTGTAGTCATGACACTAACAAGTTTTCCAGAGAATAGACACACAGATGCAAGAAGCATCAAACAAGAATACATAGTGTCATCCGATTTACCCGACAACTTGTTATTACCACATTGAACCCAATTTGTGGGTTTGGGTTGGGTTGCTACTGCCTGCAAATCTATAGGGGTTTCAGTCCCATCCCCAACCTGGATTTTTCCACTAAAGCCAAGGTAAGACCTTTAGTGAAAGGATCAACTGTATTATCTTTGGTACTGACGTAGTCCACAACCACGACCCCATTAGACACTAACTCCCTTACAGATTTCAATCTGACTTGGCTGTGTCTACGCTATTTTTGATTGTACTTGGAACTCTTTATCTTAGCAATAGTTTTAGTGCAGTCACAGTGAACTAAAATTACAGGAAGCGGTTTCATTACCATAGGTAAACTGGACATAAGTCCATGTAGCCATTCAACTTCCAATCTAGTTTCATCTAAAGCACACAACTCTGCCTTAAAAGTGGACCGAGACAATATGGTCTATTTCTTAGATCTCCAGGAAGCAACGCCTCCTCCCAACAGGAATACATATCCTGAGACACCATTACTCCCAGAATTCATGACAATCTAACTTGCATCACTATATCCTTTGATTACAGAAGGATGTTTACCATAATGCAGCCCAAGAGAACATGTTCCCTTGATATACCTCAGAACTCTGTCAAGAGCTTCCCAATGGGTCTTGTCGGGACAACTGGTGTATCTACTTAACTTGTTCACGACAAACACAATGTCTGGACATGTATAGTTCATAAGATACATCAAACTTCTAATAATATGAGAGTATCATAATTGAGACACTGGAACCCCAGTCTCATTCTTAAATAAGGGCTTGGATGAATCATATGGAGTCTTAATAGGTTTACGTGATATGTACTCAAACCTCTCCAGTATCTTCTCAACATAGTGAGACTAAGAGAGAGTTATACCATAAGTAGACCTAATGATTTTAAGCCCTAAAATCACATCAGCGACACCCATATCTTTCATCTCAAACTTGCTACACAAGAATGACTTTGTCTCATTTACTACTTTCATATCGGAACCAAAAAGCAGGATATCATCGACGTATAAGCATAGCAAAATGAATCCATTATTGACAATTTTGTAGTAGAGACACTTATCAAATTTATTAGAAACAAATCCAAATGATGATATCACAGAATCAAACTTTTCATGCCATTTCTTAGAGGCTTATTTCAAGCCATATAATGACTTAACAAGTTTACACACTTTGGACTCATTCCCACGACCCAAAAATCCCTCAGGTTATTCCATATATATCTCTTCCTGAAGATCACAGTGTAAGAACGCGGTCTTCACATCCATATGATGGATATAGAGATTATAAATAGAAGCCAATGCTATAAGCACTCGTACTGTGGTCATACGGGAAACAGGTGAATAGGTATCAAAATAATATATTCCTTCCCTTTGTGTGCAACACTTAGCAACTAACCTAGACTTATACTTATTGATTGTCCCGTCTGCATTAAGTTTCTTCTTAAAAATCCATTTGCAACCAACTGTAGAACAACCAAGAGGCAAATCCACCAATTCCCAAGTTCCATTCGAGAGAATTCATTGGATTTCATCATTAACGACTTCTTTCCAAAACTTAGCTTCTGGAGATTCCATAGCTTGTTTGAAAGTAACAAGATCATCCTCAACATTGTAAGTGAGAAACTCACTTCCAAAGTCCTTTGATGTCCTAGGCCGTTTACTTCTCCTTGGTTCAACTATTTCTTCAGAATCATCAGATTCAGAAATAGCTTGTTCTGAGTCGCCCCCCACATTTGTCATCCTTTCCACATGATCGGGAATGGAACCTGTGGTAAATGAATCTTCTTGAGATACTTCATTAGGCACATTGGTTTTCATAGGAAACACATCCTCAAAGAATGTTACATCACGTAATTCCACAACTGTATTGACCTCAATGCCAGAGATATCTGATTTTATAATCAAGAATCTATAAGCATATCTTGTATCTACATAACTCAAGAATATGGCATCAACCATTTTCGGTCCCAATTTCTTCCTTTTGTGTTCAGGGACAAGTACCTTAACAAGGCACCCCCACACTCGAAGATATTTAAGACTCGGTTTCCTTCCTCTCCACAACTCAAACAAGCTACTCTCTGAATGCTTATGGAGAACTGTATTTATAATATGGCAAGCCGTATTCAAAGCTTCCCCTCACATAAATTTGGGTAATCCAGATGTTTGGAGTAAGGTATTTATCATATCTATTAGGGTTCGGTTTTTACGTTCAACAATCCCATTTGATTGTGGTGAATAAGGAGCAGTGACCTCATGAATTATACCATGTAATTGGAAAAATTCCAAAACCAAGTTTGAAGTATACCCTCCTCCCCTATCAGACCTCAATTGCTTAAGTACTTTACTGGTTTGAGTTTCGGCTTCTTTCTTATAAATTTTAAAATTTATCAAATGCCTCATCTTTACTTCTAAGTAAAAAGACATAACAATATCTACTCGCATCGTCAATAAAAGTTATAAAATAACACTTTTGATCCCTCGTAGCAACACCATTAAATTCACATATATCTGTATGCACTAAATCCAAAATTTCCGAATTCCTATTCACAGAATGAAAAAGGCTTCCTAGGTAGTTTAAATTGTACACAGATTTCACATTTATTGTTGCTAATTTTAGATTTAGGGATAAAATTTAGATTCATCATACGCTTCATTGAGGCAACATTAACATGTCCCAAACGTGAATGCCAAACATCAGATGAAACAAGATTCATGCAAGTAGAACTATAATCATTCAAATTTAAAATGGAATTTGAAATATGTTCAACATGAATCTTAAATAAGTTCTCCACATCACATAAGTACCCCTTGCCAAAAAACAAAGAATCACGAAGGCGTGTAATAATAGCCTTATTACATTTTCAGTCTACTCTATAACCTTCTCTAACTAAAATGATGCCACTAAGGATATTGCGTCGAATGGTTGGAACATGTATGACCCTGTTAAGAGTCAAAACATTCCCCGAAGGGAACTTCAAGTCCACCCGTCCTTCACCTTTGACTTCTGCAGAGCTGGAATTGCCCAAAGTCACAGACCGACCTCGAGAGGCCTGATAAGACACAAATAAGGATTTATCAGCACACACATGTACATTATAGCCCCAGTGTCAATTATCTAATAAAGTTGTTAAAAAATAGAAAGGATTTCAAGTTTAATAGACACGTACCCATCATTGAGGTTCAAGGATGTAGTCATCATGTTGACCACAACTTCCTCAGTTGCAGATGCAGCAACTTTTTTTGCCTTCTTAGAAGGACAATCCTTGTTCCAATGGCCAACCTGTCCACAAGTCCAACAAGGTTTATTCTTCAATTTCTTTTGGATCTTTGCCTTAGGTTTATGTGCATTCTTAGATTTCTTATCTTTGATGTTTTTTGCAGAAGCAAAATTAGCAGTTAGATTTGCATCAGTAGGCACCTTGACCGTTTTCTCCTTTAAGTGTTCTTATTGTATATTAATATCCATCATTAGTTCTTCCATTGTGTGTGTCTCTTTGCGATGCTTCAGAGACATACCAAACGATTCCCATGACTTAGGGAATTTTTCTATGATAGACATAACAACAAACTTCTCAGGCAATACCGTCTTGGCATCTGAGAGTTCATGAACTAGGAGTTGTAGATCATGTATTTGATCAGAAACTGACTTACCCTCAACCATCTGAAACTAAAGAAATTTAGACACGTAGTATTTTTCAACACCTTGATTTTCAGTACTAAAATTCTTAATCAACAATTCCCACAAAACTTTGGATGTAGTGACTGACGACTTTGAGTAAGAATCATACAGTTTGTTATTTAAACCAAACCAAACAGAATCAAACTGCGACACGTTTTGTCACCCTTCTTCCAATTAACAATTATATTTATATTATCGGGAATCGTTTCATCAGATTTAGGTTTAGTCTCTACTAAATACTGATCAAAACCTGCAATATTCAGCCAAATTTCCATCCGACTCTGCCAACATGCAAAGTTGGTACCAATAAATTTTCCAGGCATACTGCTGGTATCAATTTTATTTCCCGAACTACCCTGACCGGCCATTCTTAATTAATGACAAAAAGTTGATTTCTTTAAGACTGTTGTTAATATTTATTAACGTCGTTCATGCAACAACAACATGTACAAATTAATTAACAATTGCAGACAGATCCAAATAAGAAACGAAGATCAAACAGAGCAGGAGAATAGAAATAAAAGTCAGAATTCGCAAACCAGATCGTTCGTTGAGAAACGAACGTGATACTTAAAGAAATCAATGCTCGACAATCCTCGCGGATAGGCACTGTTCTCCCAGTCTTGATCCGACACGAGCCTAGAACAGATACGTCTCGCTCGCGCTTGACGTCGTCTCGTTGCACTACCACCATTACAGCACAGCGTCCGCAGGAATCTCCGTCTGACAGTCGCGTGTAGGAGACAGGAAGGAGAAAGAAGCCTCGCTTCACACAGGAGACGAACTCTACGAAACGACTCTGGAACGACGACTCTCGCTCTCTGGATTATGACTCTCAAAACACACGTGAAAACGGCGGCTGAAGTTTGTTTGTTGTGTGTTTATACGGAATAAAAACCGTAAAGAGAAATACTTTTCAGTTAGGAAAGAACCAATTTCGTGCCCGACCCGGCCCGACCCACCCACCAAGGAGGTGAGAATACCTCCCTCCTAGGACCCCTTGGACACTAGTGCCTCATGTGATCTTACATATAAGGACCACAAAAGTTTTAGGAGTGAGCAATATGTGATAAAACTTCTTGCACTAGAGACAAGACTACTTTTCTCACATGTACTTGGTGCACTACATTGGGCTTAACCAATGCTAAATAAATGGTTGCTACAACAGCCATATATATCTAACATATGAAATCAATCATTAGACACCAGATTGTGGTGTGTATTTATATTTCATGATGTACGTAGGTTTTCTCTTTCCCTGTTTTGAGTTTAGCCAGTCCAAGCGTCTGAAGCCGCAGCCAAAGCAGGAAATTCGTTGCCCTCGCTGCTGCGACTCCACCAACACCAAGTTCTGTTACTACAACAACTACTTACTCTTCCAGCCCTGCTACTTATCCAAGGGTTGGCCCCAGTATTGGACCCAGGGGGCACGCTCCGCAACGTGCCAGTGGGAGGTGAGTGCAGGAAGAAGAAGCGTCCGTCATCCACGCATGTCTTCAGCCACGACCATGCCTGCTAAGATGAACAAGATCTAGGTGGTGGCGTCGGCATCACAGGTTGATCACAACAGCAGCCTTGTGCCTACACCAGAGGCAGCCCGCTCCACCTCTTGCATTCTGCGCCTCTATTCTCGCTCGGGTACGACCCAGTGGACCTGTTGCAGGCCTTGCCCGACTTCAGCAGAAAACACAACAACAACAGCACGTCGACGGCAACGCCGTCGTAGCGTTCCTTCACCTCCTCCCTGGCCGCGACGGGTGTGGTAACTGCTGGTGGGAACATGTTTCTTGACTTCCTTCGGTGTGGTTCCTCGACGGTAACAGCAGTGGGGGTGAATTCTGCAACTCTTACCGGACCGGGTCTAATGATAGGTGGTGTTGGGGATGGTGACTCCCCATTCCTGCCCCTGGGTGAAGTGGCCAGCGCAGCAAGCCAGCAACTTCTGCCCCCTCCGTCCCGCCACGACAACACGATACATGTTCGTACAGTACAATGTATACATCATCTAGGAGCAGCTGGAGAAGTCGCGGCCCGTTCAAGGTTTTATTCGCATGCATAGATCATCAACGTACTCTCCCAGTTCCTTTCTCTATATATACCACAACATGCCACATTCGCATGCATAGATCATCAATGTACTCTCCCAGTCCCTTTCTCTATATATACCACAACAGGCCACTGTACAAAGGATTACGTCGTGGATTGTCAGTCCTACTTTTTTGAAGTGACCTGCCAAGGTGAGTGAGCACTAATAAAACCTGATATCTGAGTCTAAACATACACTAGCTATACCATGTATAATAGACCCATTGTTTGGTGTTGTTTTCTGACTCACGTCTACTTGCTCAGTCCCAACGCCAAACTGTCACAACAACAGAAGCAGCGGCGGATGCACTTTGGGGCCACATGAGGCCAAGGCCTCACCCATTTCCCTAACGTGCACGTTAGTTCAAAGGCAGTTAATGTCTTGTGGCCTCACCTAATTTCCGTCTAGTACTAGCTGTAATTGATAGGTGGCCCTTGCATCTAATTATTTCGTAATTAATAGCGTGAACATAACCACAGATAGTTGTTTTATAATTAATATTTTCAATGTAAATAACTGCTCCTCTCCTTATTCTTAATTATAAAATAATCAAGATGGTGGCAGACATATATAGGAAATAGGGCAGGAAATGGAGAAAGAGAAGTGAGAAATAGGAAATATGAGAGAGAAGCAAGAGATTAGGGAGGAAGACGGGGTGAAGGGAGAGAGGACTCTTGTTTCAACCTATTAAATGTACTTAACGCAATGGTGATATGAGTGACTCTGCCTTTCGTAATAAAAAAACTTAATTATGTTATCGACATTAGACTTATTAGTATGCTTTGAACTGTTGGAGACCTACTATTTGTTTAGAAAGTATTTATTTTTTCAGTGGTATTGTCTAATCTTTGGAAACTCAAAAGGACACATATAAGGATAGAAAATAGTATTCAAGATGTACTTCATTTCTTGCTGTCTATATATATGCTACCACATGACTCATTGTAAACAACACACCGCAGAAATTTTTTGAACTATTTTTTTTTCTTAGTAAAATATAAACTTGAGTTTTTTTGTTAAGTGAAAATATAAAAATAAATAAATATTGATTTTTGTTTTTCTATATGTAGATAATATTTGATTACAAATTATATATTTGTTTTTTTTTACAAAATCATCGAGCAATATTGAAAGAGATGGGCAATAGAAGAAAGCTGATAAATTGCTATTAACTTTCATTAGTGCACGACTACTAATTGCTCTCATTTTACATTTTGTCATGATATCTAGCAAGCGCTCATTTTCATCAATGCAAAAAGTTAATGAGATGAGTAGTTTATGATTAGTGATCGACTGACTTGACTAAAGTTTTTCCAAGAATTACCACTACGGCATGGTCTCATCCAACTTAGATTCATGGATCCGCCACTGGAGCAAGGTGGCATCACAAGACATAAGGCACTTTCCAAGATAAGCCTCATTAACATTACGTTGCCCAAAGAGAAAAGGTATTATATTGTATTTTCTCATTGGATTCAACACATCAAATGAAACAAGCATATCGGTCAACACATCTATTGGTTACACATGTACATGACGCTTGTGTGACTATCCACGGGCAGGGTGACCTAAGGATGACTATACCAGCAATAAATCCATGAGCATACAAGCACCCAATAAGCATCCTAAATCATCCTTTGTTTCATTCAATTATTCTTCCATATGAACAATTTGAGAGCATCAAAATTGTTTTTGATATGAACTAATAGCTACCAACAATCTAAAAAATTACAACAAGTAATCTTTCAATCATCCAATATCTACTTCCACACCAAGAAATTTGTTTCTTCATGACATACATCCTTTGACTGAGAAAAGAAGAATGTGCATTTCGTAAAAACAAATGATAAAACACTTACATCTACGTACATGTAAAGCTATCAAAGATGAACTAACTTCTTCTTTGATCTATAAAATTGTGCTAACTAAAAAATGTTTCAACCTGATTAATTCTTGGATCTTTCCATATTTCTATTGTATTATGTACAATTCAAATTTAAGGAAGAATAAGTAAAGTATAATATTGGCAGTCTATAGTATGAGAAACTGGGAAAAGTCCTTTTTTTACACTAACGTGTTCTCCTATATATCTTGCCTATTTCATTTTCTATTACATAGACTATAATGATATTTCAACACATCTTTCCTCTTTTACCAATGTAATTTCATCCAATTATCCTTTCAACATCATTCCATTTTGCTATTACCATGGATTTAAATCGATTGTTATTATATTTCTTTTGATATATACTATATTTTACCCCTTTCTATATAAGTCATTATAGTTTGTAAAAGAGCAATGAGAAGCTAAATAAGGTCGTCCATCAAGTGGAAAAAGGAGAAAAACCAATTTATCATGGACTATTGTTCTATTTTTTCTTCATCAAATCTTAGCACAACATTCCTAATTGTTGACCCCATTCATTTACTCTGCCATTCACCATGTTGTCCTCTCACAGTCACAACCACCCAAATAAATATATATTTCTCATTTGTAATGTCAAATAAAAACTACAAGATGATGAAAGCACATTTGTCAAAGTTAATAGAACATATACATTTATACCGAGGGAAATAGATATATAATGTTAACATTATTTTATATATCACGCTAAATGTCTCTTGGTTTACAAATTGTTTGTTGTGAATTCAAATAATCAATGTTACACATGTATGTACATATGTGCATTTTCTAGATAATAGAAACATAATTTTCTTTCTAAATGTTATTTCTTTTATTATGTGTTTCTATTTTTCTCTCTTTTCCATACATTAACAAATTCTTTAGTTTATAATCTTTCAATTTCCCGTATTATGTTCCACCAATTCATATATGTATATGGTTTAAGTTAGAAACTAATATCTTATTTTACATTGCATAACGATGTTTAGAAAAAATATCAACAAAATAATCCTTCCTTTACTTAGTTAACAATTGTGTAACACCGATATCACTTTATTGTATTATGTTTCCTTCAAATTTCAATTCCAGTACAAAGAGATAGAATCCATTACTCACATGTGCACAATTTTAAAATGTTTATTTAATTAAATAATTAGGATTAAAGATCTCAATAATTATGCTCTCTCATTAAATTATTCACCTTACTTTCTCTCTCACTCTCTCTACTTTTTGTTTGTTTTCTCTTATCTATTTCAACTACCCTATTATCTCTCTCATAGGCTGCTCACAAACTCCCCTAATCCATAAGATATATCCTAACTTCATCCACTATTTTCCCATTACTTTAGCTTCATTTCCTTTTTACTATTTATCTTTCTCATGTCTTTCATCTATTCCTTCATTTGAATCCACTTAATTTTGCTAATCACCAATGATATTTTTACTGATAATACAATCTCACATTTCTCATGCACACACTATTTTTAAAATAGAACACATAATAATATGAGCATTTTGATCTACCTTTAACTACACAAGTGCATATAGATATGCAAATGCATACACTATATGTGAATATTATAGTGACTACATTATGTTTTGTGTTTTCTATTATCATACTCTTGCATATTTACTCATAAAAAATAATTAGCTATATATAGAATGTTATTAGTTTGTAATACACTAATATATATTTCTTAAAAAAATTCAAAATTTCAAACATGTTTTTGACACTTGAATGGTAATGAGTAGAAAGAACTATATATAATGAGAAATATGTAAAAAAACTATATTACATGTTAACAATTCAAATATACATGCATGAGAATATGGATGCATCTAACGAACATGTTTAAACGTACTTGCTATTTAGTATTATTAGTGCACAAAAAATTGAAGTCTTCTATTCTTTTCTAATATGATGATTTTTTTATATAAATTTAACATTTTGATAAGACACAAGTATGTGCACGTGTGTGTTTACTAGTATGTATATATATATATATATATATATATATATATATATATATATATATATATGGTAGCGATCTAGTGAGAAATATCCTACAGTGAGAACATGAGAGACATTTGAATAACTACAAATTAGTAACTATTTTTTAAAATCCAACCATATAGATGGAAAAAACATCATTTCATTTACCTTGTCACAACAAATCATTGTAATCATACACAATTTACATGTCCATATGTATAATATACATTTTTTACATCCAACAGTCAGCCTGAAATTCAATATAGAGCATCAAAAAATATTTGGTTCTTGTGAATGATCTACAAATTTGGATGGTGATAAAATTTTATAAGAAGGTAGATATTAAGGTATACTTGTAATCTGTACTGTTGGATTATGAAAAATTGATCTATGTGGAGAGTTATTCAAACGCCTCTCATGCTTTCACCAAATATGTTTCTCATTGAATCGTTGCCATATATATATATATACATATATATACACACATATATATATACACACATATATATATATACATATATACATATAGACACACACACACACACACACACACACACACACACACATATATATATATATATATATATATATATATATATGCATAGATATACATATATATATACACATATATATATAGATATACATATATATACATACACACACACACACACACATATATATATATATATATATATACACACACACACACACACACACACACACACACACACACACACACACACACACACACACACACACACACACACACACACACACACACACACACACACACACACACACACACACATATATATATATATATATATATATATATATATATATATATATATATATATATATATATATATATACTCAACGTGCGAGCATGAGAGCAATGTCTGCTGACCACTCGTTCCATTGATTGCGATAGATATTGTTTATTTAATTTGAGATGCCATTGTTGTTGCTCGTGAAATGATTTGTGGGCTCTGATCTCCAAACCATGACATAAACACGATTAAAACTTAGCGGAAGCGAATCGGTAATCAGCGGAAGACAAAAATCACGGGAAATTAAAACTTTTCGTGACAAGAGCTTGAATCCATAAAAGCTTCTTTCATAAAGTGAGGTAAACTGTTTACATCTCAGGATAATTACTTCTTGAGTAATTATATACATCAGGATACAAAATCTCAAGATCACTATACAAAAGACTCCAAGACCCAAGAGTACAGAGGACACATAGGACTGACTCTAACTACACCATATGGCAGGACAATCTCCACCTGAGATTACTGCTGCCCCTGATGCTGCTGCTGAGACTGATCACCTGTAGGCAGGTTCCTTCATCTCCGACGTCCACCTAAAAAGTTGAAGCCTACGGGGTGAGACAATTATACATAATTGTCCCAGCGAGAGTTATAACTCTTCGCCAGAAGCTTTATTATAACATCAAAGAATATTTTAAGCAGTAAAGCCTTCAAAGCATTCTGTAACAGTTGCAGGTATAACAAGATCTCAACCATTTAGGAGATATGGAGAATATAAACACTATTGCAATGTAACATCAATCAACTAACTTGGAGTTATCTCTAACAAGTTATACTACATGGTTGATTATGTTTTACAAACAACATTATGCCCTGTGGAGGTGAGGCTTACCACTCATACTCCAACTGATCGCTGAGAAGCCGCATCAGTATCATACATAGGTCATTAAGAGAGCCGGATTCTCATGACCTTCACCTTCCTCAGTCAGTAAGAGGATCACTTGTAGGACATCTTGTGTCTCTACTACTATAGCTCACCAGGGTAAACTGGTCCTTCGCTATTCTAGAGTCACAGTGACGTTCTGTACTCTCTTCGTCATCAGGAGGTTTCATATTTACCTACCACTGATACGGATATCTGTGCTTTCTTCGTCATCAGGAGGTTTCATGTTTACCTACCACTGATACGGTATGGAATTATAGTGAAGGATGGATGGATTACACATCTACATCACTTTCCTACACTAGGATGTAAGGTTCTACACATCCATGTACCCCACATACTCAAAAGTATGTGCTCCAGGAGTTCCCTGAGGAAAACCTGTTTCACCATCATTTAATTTCTGACAATGGTGGATCTATGATCAGGGCTCTACATTATACTTGATTAGTTAGGTACATTCAGTATTCTTTAACAGCATACATTGTTCTGCAAACAATAACAATAGCATAGCAGCTATAAAAGAAGAATACTAAATGTAACAGGCCTAACTCATATCAATCATCATTTCTCATTATCCTCATCACAAGTCATCTCTAAGGCATGACTTTGATGGTATTCATGGCTCTCACAGCCCATTATCAGTATAGGATGCCACTGACAAGACATCCAGTTACTTTACTTATTCATAAGGCTAACAACATGCCTTTAATGAATATAACATCATCATCCATACCTGGATATGATTACCTTCATATCAGAACCTGCATGGTTAATACAACTGATAAAGGTAGTACAAAAAAAATAAGGAATATCCCTCCTACTCTTGTCATAAGAGTTTAAATCTCTACTTCTCATCAAATAGAGTTTAATATTCAAAAGCATGTCATTACCCTTGAATTAGGGTTTACTATTCACATTAAGGTGAATTGAACTCATAACATCATCATGTATGAGTAACATCTTCAATGATGATCTTAGATTAGTTAAAAGTTCATCATTTATCATAATTAGGGTTTCTATGATCTCACACAGGTGGATCATACCCTAATTATGCTCATTTCTGTATATTGGGGATGCTTCAATTGAGTTTCCACTTAAAAAGGGTATTTTCTCTCTCTAGAAGTACTTTCTCTCTCTAGAAGTACTTTCTCTCTCATCATAAGGTTAAGTGATGTCAACATTACTCTAAAACAGGTTGGATTGAGTCATCATAGGCTAACGTAGCCAAAAACATCACCATTATGTGATTTAGAGTTACTTTCTCTCTCTAGGGTACTTTCTCTCTCTAGAAGTACTCTCTCTTTCATCATACTAATGGTGGATGATAACATTAGACTAGATCAAGTTGGATAGAGTCATTATGACTAAAAACATCATTCTCATGTAATTAGAGTTTGAATTGAGCAAGGTATAACTCAATTGACTCTTCGGGGGTATTTTGGTAATTCCCCCCCATTGATCATCATTATGGTCAAAAACCTTAGTCAAATAACCCCTTACTATCCTAGATTATTATTAGGGTTTGATTTGGGCAACATTGGACCATTTATATTATGAATTGATTGAAAGAAGTCAACTTGGAATCACATTGATTGATTTCAATCATTAATCATCAATTGAGTTGAAATTGGTTGAAAGTGTTGACCGTTTGCCCACTTTGAATTTCCAAGACCGCGAGCCTCTTTCTAACTCCAAGACCGCGAGCCCCCTTAGGCTTCAAGACCGCGAAGCCCTCTCATTGGTTCAATTGATGTTGAGACCGCAAAGATCAAATTGGAGTTGAGACCGCGAAGAGACGTTGACCGTTTAGCTAGTTTGACCTCAGGACCGCGAGGCCCTTCGCGGTCTTGAGACTGCGAGCCTCCTCTTGGTCTTGAGACCGTGAGCCCCCTCACAGTCTTGAGACCACGAGCCCTCTCACGGTCTTGAGACCGCGAGCCCTCTCACGGTCTTGAGACCGCGAGGCTCACATGGTCTCAGCCGCTTGGTCCATCAACAAAATCAAAGATACAATCGATGATGTTAACCGATGTTGAAGCCCTCAAAAGGTCAAAGTTATGTTGACCACCTATGGATTGGGTCAACTAAGGTTATGCTTAACCAATTGGTCATTCAATTGACCCTCAATTGTTGACCAATTAGGATTGAAAACGATTCAATTAGGGTCTATCAATGTTCACCCATCAACACTCCACAATGTGACTCAACACAAGGTTGAACCCTTCAATTGAGCTCCAATTGGGCCCAAACTTGGCCCAAACGGTCTTGAGGTCATGTGGGTGGACCCCACATGGTCTTGAGACCGTTTTCCCAAGGTTTCATCAAAATCTAAGGTGATTTGATAGGGGTTGAACCATGATTGAGCCATAAAACAGAATTTTGATTAAATTGATAACTTATTTGCAATTAGGTCCTCAATTGGTCAAATTACTTAACCCTAGACCTTCAAACGGTCTTGGGTAATTGTCCTCTCGGTCTTGAGACCGTTTGGATGAGTTCCAAACGGTCTTGAGACCGTTTGCCCATCCAATTTTGGATTCTAGTGCAGATTCATCAAGGTCTGACCCATTGAGTTGATGATCATGTCAATATTTAATTGCAATGTAATTCGGTGTAATTGTACCTTCAATTGGTCAACAAACCTTGACCCCAGACCTCCAAACAGTCTTGGTTGATTGCCCTCGCGGTCTTGAGACCGTTTGGGTGACCCCTAAACGGTCTTGAGACCGTTTAGGTCAATCAACCCTAAAAACCCTAATTAGGTCACCATAATTTCAGTACTGATTTTATCTAGGGTTAGCCCTAGTATTCACCCTTCAACTCTTAGCCCGTTTGGAATTAGACTATCAAACTTGGTGAGTTGTGAATTAACATTATTTTGAACAGTAATCTCATACGGTCAACGCTTAGTCAACGACCTTACACGGTCTTGAGACCGTTTTCCCAAAAAGGCAATTTCAGACCGTTTGAAAATCAGTAATAAATTCATTTAAAGTTGTCACTTAAAAAGGTCATATCTCCCGATTCCTTTGGAGTTAGCCTCCCAAATTTTGAGGGTAATTATCCTATATAATTAGGAACAGATTTCTTATACGGTACACGCCAGGTCAACGGGGTCAAACGGTCTTGTAGACCGTTTTCCCTGTCGCGGTCTCGAGACCGTTTGCTCACCTCGCGGTCTTGAGACTGAGAGAGCAAACTTTTGAGACCGTTTAAGGAAGTGAAAAGCGGTGGGTTTTTCTTGGAAATCACGCCTTCATCTCCTAGATCAAGAACAGTACGAATATTCTATGGATTTTCTTGCAAAATAGCAGGGAAAAGTAGGGAAATACTAAGAGCTATCATCAAAACGCATATAAAGATGCACATAGTAAAGCATGGGTTTAGAGTTATAAAACCCGCCTAAAGCTTGCTTCTTGAGCTCCAAGCTTTCAAGCTCCAAGCTCTAATGGCGTCCTTGAGTTCTTACAGGTTGGCCAAGGTGAAAACTCCAAGGAAGGATGAAAAGAGACGGCTAGAAAGGTAGGGTTTCAAGAGTTAGCCATGAAGATGACCTTGAATTCGAGTTCTAACCATGGAATTAGGCAAGAAGAGGGGTTTAGACCTACCTTGCACCCCTTGGTCGTCCTCCTTAGCTCCAAGGCAGTCCTTGGTCGTCTTTGGTGAAATGAAACAGTAAGGGAACGAAGGGTGAGTTCCCTTGCAACTAAGGGAAGGAGAGTTTATATACATGGGGTAGGATTTTCAACATTAGTTCATAAGTTGTCCATAATTCCAACTAGGTCCCTCCTTCTTTACTTGATCGTCCCTTCCTATTTATTCTAAGGACAAAACTTCTCTTAAGGTCTTAGGAAAAGAAGGTAAAGGAGAGCAAGCTAATAATGAGGTACATACATAAAGAAATATTGCACATATACCCTGATTATTCAATCACAAGGCATATCTCATAACTTGATAATTCAATTGAGATGACTTCCTCATCATTTCTTCTCTTAATGATGGCAAGAGTCTAAAAAGATACATTAGATGACATATTTCACAATTTGTATCCCTTAATTTGGGTAAATTGCATTTTACCCCAAACTAGGGTTTCAAGCACCGGGATTGCTTCCACAGCTGCACCTTGGTGCCTTAGCTTGGGAAATCCCTCAAACTTTGCTAAAAAGATTTCTCATGATGTCTCAACATCAGAGGAACATCTCATCATGTGCAAATTGCAAGCTAACCCTTTTAACTGGGTAAATTGCACATAGGTCCCTGTATATCAAAACAATGCTACTACTTTAAATAAAAAGGAGCAAATACTGAGATATATGTTTCTGAGAACTTAATTACATGCTCAGAGTTAATCACAAAGATTTAATTATATATTTAGGCAAAACACCTAGGGTTGACTCATAACCCAGGTCAGGGATGTTACATGATTGCCGATTTACAAAATCAATAAAATAATATTTACTCTCTTCTTTTCTTCATCGCCATCTCGAGACTATTTGTTTGTTTCGCACCCACCTCCAATTTTACATGTTTAATGATTGAATAGATTAACTAATGAACGTAATCATGCATGAATCCAATGTAAATGGTGGTATTTCTATTTGAGTTTTTGACAATGGAATATTTATGTGAATGCTCTTTTATTTCTTAGATTAGCTACCTGATGTCATGATATTAAATCCAATATAAACAGTGACAGTTATGAGCATCCGATTGGGTAGGTCCAATTTGACCCATGTCAGTGTCTGCATAACTTGATTTATACTCATACTATATAATCTATATGCTCAAGTCAGACATAAAATTTTATCCCAATTTTTTGTACATGCTGAACCATGATTGAGCTAAACCACAACTGGAATACTCTACAAAATAATACAATATTAGATATTAGAGTAATGTATTTTAGAATTAAATATGTATTTTATAATAAACTCTGATTATAGAAATCTCATAAAATGGTTGAGTTGTTTTTCAATTTTAATTATATCTCAGAAACAATTGAAACTTTTTTAAGTAATCTTGGAATTGGCGATTCTTCTATTGGATTTGTACAAAAAGTTGTAAGTGTCATAGTAGTACATACGACCATTACATGTACAGGCAGGTACATATTTTTAAACTAAAATATTTTGTCCTACATATATGATGAAAACATTATCATATTGGTATTTTATCTGGGTCCGGGAGAACCCAACTTAAAACCCTACTATGTCGTGTAGCCCATATATTTCATGTTGCCATAGTCTTAAAGAAATCTATTTTTCTCGCCATCAACTGGTAGATTGAGAGAAGCACATGATTGTGGTCTGATTCACACAAGGTAGCATCGTGGTTATGGTATCAGGATTGTTAGCAAACTACTACACATTTACAATAATGATATCTAGTAGGCCAAGTTGGGTCATGTATTCCAAACATCACCTGGACCCAAACTTGACAAGAACCCATACAAGAACCAATCAATATGGGCTCATTGTTTCCAATTAGCTTACTCCCAAAAAAGGAGTTTCTTAAGTTCTCCTGGACTACCATGGACTGTATGTCAAAACGAGTAGTATAAGATGTTTGGGTACGTACCTGACTCTTATCAATTTATGAGAGCAGTTTGCATTACTCCTCATGTGTTATTTGAGTGTTGTTGCGTCCCACTTCAAAGTTGGGCGCTTGAAGGAGGAAAGTGCTTCAATAATGGGTACATATTTGTTCTAGAAAGGAAGCAGGTCCTTTTGGAGCTTGGGAGTTAGAATTCATGTTCCCAGGAAATGGCCATATATATATATATATATATATATATATATCTGAAGGTCCTTTTGGAGCTTGGGAGCTAGACTTCATGTTTCCTTAGTCTTAAAGCAATCTATTTTTCTTGTCATCAACTTGAAGATTGTGGTCTGATTCACACAAGGTAGCATCGTGGTTATGGTATTAGGATTGTTAGCAAACTACTGCACATTTACAATAATGATATCTTGTAGGCCAGGTTGGGTCATGTATTCCAAACATCACCTGGACCCAAACTTGAAAAGAACCCATACACGAACCAATCAATATGGGCTCATTGTTTCCAATCAACTTCCTCCCAAAAAAGGAGTTTCTTAAGTTCTCCTGGACTACCATGGACTGTATGTCAAAATGAGGAGTATAAGAGGTTTGGGTATGTACTTGACTCTTATCAATTTATGAGAGCAGTTTGCATTACTCCTCGTGTGTTGTTGAGTGTTGTTGCATCCCGCTTCAAAGTTGGGCGCTTGAAGGAGGAAAGTGCTTCAATAATGGGTACATATTTGTTCTAGAAAGGAAGAAGGTCTTTTTGGAGCTTGGGAGTTAGACTTCATGTTCACAGGCAATGGCCATATATATATATATATATATATATATATATATATATATATATATCTAAAGGTCCTTTTTGAGATTGGGAGTTAGACTTCATGTTTCCTTAGTCTTAAAGAAATCTATTTTCTTGTCATCAACTTGAAGATTGAGAGAAACACAAGACTGCGATCTGATTGACACATGGTAGAACTTTGATTATGGAATCAAGATTATTAGCAAGTCACTGCACATTTGCAATAATGATTTCTAGTCACTCCTATAGAGAACTTTAAAGGAAGGTGAAGTACTCTCCATGAGATTAGCAACAAGGCACTGTGCACACAATCCTACAGATTGATCCTCACATCTGTTGTCATTCTTGTTTTCACCTGTTATATTGTCTTGGAATTAGTAGGATTCATCGGTTTGATTGGTCTAATCCCTACCTTTACTAGTTTCATTGTTGGTTAGTTGAACTATTATATTATCTTGCTTCTTGCATTGCTTCCACATTGTGGAGTCATTACCAACAATGGTTTGAAGGTATCTACTTCGACGAGGATAGGCTCAAACTTGCCTCTATTGACTTGTGATGTGTTTGAATCAATCTTGATTGTATTCCCAATAACATCTCCAATTTTCAATACCAGTTGGTTCTAATAAAAAAAGATTGGCATGTTTCAGGAAGAAAAATACTTCTTAACAAAATTAATGTTTGTTGACTCAAGGTCAATTTAGTCAATGTTGATTCAAGGTCTAAATTGACTAAATCCTTGTTTTGATGATGTGTAACCATTGCATTTATTTGTGTCTAATACTTCTACTTGTGTGATTTCAGATTAGGTATAGACACACTCCAAATGCCCTAACTTGCGCCTCCTAACTTGGATAAAAGACAAGTCGAAGTCAATATGAGTGCACATTTTTGGAATATGATGTAAACCCATTATAATCATGTTATAAATCACTTGTAATGATTGTATGACTTGTAATTAAGTTTATAAAAAATTAGGAGCACTTAGATCGAACGTTTAAGCACTTTAATTATATTTTCCAAAATTAATTACAAGTTGTTTTTCGGCCGAGTTACAATGTCGACCGATCCCTTGATGGATTTTGAGAATGTCCAGGTTCGATCGAGTTGCACCTTCATAGAACTCAACCAATCCCTTCACTAAGTAAAACTGGTTTATTCAATCGGTCGAGTTTCATCCAGGATAAACTCGACCGATGGTCCAAATTGATTTTGTAGCATAGTGTAATCGATCCAGTTACCTTTATTGAAACTCGACCGATCACACTGTATAGTGAAGGCAGAAGACTCCTTGTAAAGTGGATAAGACCTTTGGTAGGTTGAAGACTCTTGGTTGGATAGGTAAGTCCTTTGGTAGGGTATCCTTGTCCTAGAAAAGGAAGGTCATGTATTCTATCTCTTATAAAGAATATAATGAAGGTGCAATGGTTAATAAATCCTAGAGGTTGACCACTCTAGGCAGTGGACTAACTTACTCCAAGTTTGGAGTATGGAACCACTCTACATAGCTTGTGTTCATGTGCTTGTTTCAATATATCTCATCCTTACTATGTATGTTTAGTTGCACTCAAGTTCCTAATTAGAAACCTTATCTTGTGATATATCTTAAAGGTCTAATGGATTTTGTTTAAGTATTTTTTTAGCTCTATTCACCCCCTCTAGAGAAAATCACCCATCCTAGGAACCAACAATGTTGACATATTTTGGAATAAGAATAATATAACAGACATATACTTCTCTCCTCTCTTATATTGCATGCACTTTTTTCATCCACTATCGTACTGTACGTATGATTTTTATCATCTCTCATGTTGTACATGTAAGGATTGGGACCCGATAGGGGATCCACTCCCTACTAAAAATTTGAAGAATAGAACCTCCAGTCCAAACACACCTAAAAGGTATGACGCAGTAGGTGAATTTTTTTTAAATCTTATTTAATGGTATTCAAAACAACCAAAGTATTAGTAGTGGACTAAAAATATTGACTATATTCAATTTCACATAAGGTTATAAAAGAACATCTTAGACTTACATGTAGGGTGTAACATAAGGATCCATGTAGAGGGAAATCTAAACCACATCAAGATTGTCTCTAAGCTTTAACTTCTTAAGCTAAGTCCATAACTTTAAGCCATGTCCTCCATATCCTTCACCTAGGGTTGGAAGCATACCCCAGTAAGAAGAGAAAAATAGAAAACCTCAACAAAGGATGGTATGTGCATACTAGAAATGAAATTGAGCAATATATGGAATAAATGTCAATAAAATATACAAGTTTCCCATAGAAGAGAAAAGGACTACCCACAAGGGCATAAAAGATAGGAATCTTCATCACATAATGAAAGAAGATACTTGCCATAATCAAAACAATAAAGATTGTGCAATACTGGCACATAAAGAAAGTAGGGCACACACCCCACAATCAACATCAATACCTGCATGCATGTGTGATAAACATAGCCCTAGAACAATATAAAGACAAAGGCGGCCAAGCCTCACAAACTTGAAACATGATAGAGAATGATGTACTTCCAAACTCCCAATCTATATAAGTTGGGCCAAGCCTCACAAACTTGAAACCTGGGTATGGGGCACCACCACCTCCATCCCAATAATAACAAGGGCATACTACCCAAAACCAATGCAATTACACTACTCTAGTGCTACTGATTCACATAGCATGTTTAATAGAGAGGCAAGTAAAAAGTATAGTCAGATTATACAAAAGTTGCCATCATACTATTGGACAACATAAACATCCACCTCACAAGTGGGAAAAAGAAATCACATGTCATCATATAGAGTTCCAACATGAACAAAACATAAGAAAAAGAGTCCGAAAGAATATCCATGATCACAAGATCAATAACAAGTAGGGTACTTCACATGAAGCATAATTTCAAAAGAAAAAGACATAATGTATAGGCTATTTCTCAAAAGAATAATTAGGGATGCAAACATACCTCAACTTCAGAGTTCATATAAGTCTAAGGTTCAATCTAGGTCCAATCCTAGGCTTACAAAGAACCTATTAATCATGTATGTGAAATTAGGGTTAGATTTACATTAATTATCAAAACCTTAAAAATCTCCTTTTTAGTATTAATGAATTAGGTTATCAAAACCACGCCATGTTTTAGATTACCTTTTTTTTGAGTCTAAAACATATTTTATTATATTTCTCTAACTTATACATATTTAGTTATGAGTTTTGCAAGTTATTACTTATTTAGATTAATCCATTAAAATCATGGATTTTCAACATTGGATTTAGGCACCAAAACCAACACCAAAAGATAGATCGTATTTTTATGAATCGAATGACTATTTATTTGTATTTTTCTGATTAGCAAGTAATTAGTTATGAATTTTTGAAAACTGACCAATCAGATAATTCCACGTTAGTAAAATCATTGGGAGAGGAAAAGAGAGAGGGAGAGGCCACGCTGGAATGGGATGGCCACTCAGAGCCACCCATGTCAGCGGACACTCAACTAGCTCAGCGTGGCTCATGCAAAACAACAAATAAAAGAGCGGGCAAAAAGGCGAAAAGCCCTTCGTCGATAAAACAAAAATGAAGACAGGAGAGAAGGGTAGGGAGGGGAAAACACCAGGAAGCATGTTCTCCCATGATCAGGCTGCAACAACCGAGTACTGCAAGGATGCCTTTGAATTACATAGTGCAAACTAGAACAGATCAAGCGATAGGTTCAACATGAACCTTGTTCCAAAATCACCGATGAACTCAGAGAGAAAAACCTCAACAAAAATGATTAGATGTAGCTCAAGAAACACCCTTCACCATTACTGGAAAAACTTGAGGACTAGGGCATAGAAAACAAGCCGTCGATGAACCAAATGAAGAGTAAAGGATGAACAAGCATCCAAAACCAGAACATAAATCCAAAGGAATCTGTGAAGAGGCAAACTATATATTGCTACATACCGCATTGAATAGAAATCAGAAGAAAAATGCAAAATATTTTTACCTACTAATCACTCAAATAGAGAACTCTCTAAGCTCACCGACACCTCCATGAATTGAACCACGCTAAGAACAGGCACCACCAAGCACCAGAACCCACCGTCAAGGTCACCGTCACCGAAAAAAGGAAAACATAGTAGGGAGATGGGGTAGCAGGGAAAACCCGACCAAAAGGGCAATGGCAAGGTACAACGCAATGATCAGGGGTTGAAGGGAAGCCTATATATATATATATATATATATATATATATATATATATATATAGGTGTTGGGTTTGGGTTCAACGAGGAAAACTTGAGAAATAGAAAATAGGGAAGAACAAGGAAACTCCTTGTCGAACCAACGATTGAGAGGGAGAAACCTACCCAAAGTAGGGATCCCTGAGTCTGGAGGGAGGCAAGGAATGTGAAAAGGAAACTAGAAAATCCTCATTACTATGTGGGGAATACAAGTCTGAGTTGTATTAGGTGGGTAGAGGAGGAGACTTCCAGGGATGCATGAAAAATTGAAATCAGAAACCATATGGAATCAAATGTGACATCTAATAAATCCGATTAAACTAAAGTGAGATGCAAATAATGCACATACTTTCTCTTTCCTCAATTAAGGGTCCTATTCTTATCCAAATTAAACCAAACTTTGCACATAAGTTAAGTTAAACATGTAGATTCTGATTATTCAATTAGATTTCACTTTTGGAAACTTTAGATGCATCATTTAATATATTATTTATTTCTCTCTCCTGATGTATTAATGATACTTGGATTATCCAAATTAGGTGAAACTTCATCCTTAAGGTATATTTGATATGTTGAATATGACTTTACCTTTATTTCCTTATTTTGGTGTCATATTTCACATTTATTTATTATTTGTATCTTTTAGGCTATTTCTCTCTCCAAATATTTCAAGATTGTCCAATTAGATTAAAATTGACATGTAAGCTTATTTGATATGTAGATTATGAATTTGAAGTCTATTTTGACTTTTGAGACTTTCTTACATGTATTATGTCATATGGCGCATTAGTTCATTAATCATCCAATTATGCTCTTATTACCTCCATATGTGTCATATTTGATTATTATGCATGATTTGTCATGTTGCTCTTCTTGTGACATATTTTAGTTTCATTATTGACCTAATTACATGTATTCACTTATCCTTGTTTGGCTAAGTCAAAGGGGTCAAACTTATAGGGTAGGGTCCAAGATGTGGTATGTTACAACACTCCACCCCTTAAAAGGATTTCATCCTCAAAATCTAAAGATCCAAACTTTAACAACCAACTACTCTCCACCCCTTAAAATGTTCAACCTAACAAGTCAAAATAATGTGTATCAAGGTATTAAGGCTACCCACATATAATTTTGTTGTGAAAGCTTTTGAGACTTATGTTATTCATGTATCCAACTAAAAGTCACCATCTAGGGTTGAGTTTTAGGTCCTTGTGTCTCTAACCTATCAACCCTACATGAACAAACAAAAGTCATAGGTTATGTCAACTACATCTTTATATCAATCCTGGACACAACTCCAAAGTTAAAACTAGGGTTAGATTCCTTTCTAACTAATTCTAGGGTTTCACTATCCATACATCACCCATTTCTTAATTGTGACTTAGTTCAAGAAGACTTCGATAAAATCCAAGGAAAATTGCTTTTGTACATATAATAGTATAATGAAAATACTTTTGTTGATGAAAAACTTTGCAATGTAAAACCAACATGCCGGCAAAAATCAATATGAAAACCAAGTCACAATTTATCCATATCAAGGTCTCTTTAACCTAATACATCCTTATAACCTAATTGCATCCTCAAGTTAAACCTTATTGAATAAAAAGATCATCATCGATAAATGATAGGGTGAACATCTCACCTAGAGGTAACTAGCCAAGTCAAGGGTTCTAATAGGGAGACAAAATTGAAATAGTCAGATTCTGACTACCATGGACTCTAATGTTGGATCCTAGATGGGTAACTTAGGTGCTCTAGAGGGGGGGTGAATAGAGCTGAAAGCACTTAAACAAAATTCATTAAACCTTCAAATTAAATGACAAGATAAGGTTGCTAAATAGGTAATTTGAGTGCAACTAAATCATGCATAGCAAGGATAAGAGAGATTGAACATGCACCAATTAGACAAGCTATTTAGAGTGGTTCCACACTTCAAACTAGAAGTGTGTCAGTCCACTTGCCTAGAGAGGTCAACCTCTAGGACTTCCAACAATTGCACTCTTATATTCACTTAATAAGACATACAATACATGACCAACAAAGGACTTACCTATCCAATACAAAGAGTCTTCAACCTTACCAAGGACTTACCCACTTTGCAAGAGTCTTTAGCCTTCTCCAAGGACTTACCCACTCTTGCACAAGTCTTCGGCCTTGCAGGAATTACCCACTCTTCTTGGATCTTCCACCTTTGACTTCACATTCACTCGAAGAAGCTTTCCACCAAGGTCTTACCTACTTGAGCTTGAGTCTTTTGCCTTCTCCAAGGGATTACCCACTCTAGCTCCAAGTCTTCTGCCTTGATCTTCACCAAGGGACTCCTTCCCTTGTTCTTCTTCACCTCTCTTGGACAAGAGAGAGAACCTTCATCTTCATGATTGAAATGGAGAGATGGGGAGGTTGTGGAAGTGAGAGCTTCACAAGATATACAAATGGGACTAGCTCTCTTACAGATTTCCTACTCACTCTAATGGATGTAGCAAGTGATTAAGCTTAGAGAGATAGAGGAGGCTGTAGGAAGCACTCAACTATAGAATAGGAACCTCACAAAGAGTTTGCAATGAATGCTCAACCTTGGAATGAAGTCCAAGGGGTCCTATTTATAGCTGGGGATGCCTCTTAGCCTTTGGGAACACTTAAGAACGAAAACTAGCCGTTTTGTGGCTTGCAACAGATCTATTTTCACTTGTTGCAACTCCACAACGGCTAGTAGCACTTTTCTGCACTTTTTCGTACAGTCTGATCGGCCGAGTTTATATAAAGGTAACTCGGCCGAACCACTAAAAGACAAGGCTGAAAGATAGACTGTCGGCCGAGTTCCTTTGGAGAAACTCGGCCGATCGGTCGACTTTCATCTTGGACCGATCAGTGGATCGGCCGAGTTTCCTAGCTAGAAACTCGACCGAACAGGAATCGGCTGAGTTTGCAACTCGGCCGAATCTCACAAAAATCCCAGAATATATGGATCGGCCGAGTTTGGAATTCGGCCGACAAAATCCCTATTATGGGTATTTTGGAATTTTCGTTTGACTATACAAATGATGGATTTTTGTGTCCCAATAATTTTTCTAAGCTTAATTACAAGTCATACAATCATTACAAGTGATTACAAAGCAATTCTAAGGTCATTTACATAGAGATCCCAAATTGCACACTTGTAGCTATTTTGACTTGTCTTTTCTCCAATTTGATATGCGCAAGTTAGGGCATTTGGAGTGTGTCTAAACCTAATCTGAAATCACTCAATGTAGAAGCATTAGACACCAATATGTGGAATGGTTAGTCATCATCAAAACAAGGGTTTAGTCAATTTAGACGTGAGTCAACATTGACCTAATTGACCTTGAGTCAACATTCTCCCCCTTTTTGAAGATGACAAACCATTCCATAAATGTATTGAAAGCTTGTACGTAAAATCATACCTTCGGAGAAACCTAGGGGTTTCAATAGGATTGAGCTCATATGCTCCCCCTCAATTGATGCGCATGGAGTTCTCATACTCCCCCTCAATTGATGCTATTTCTCCTGCATGGTTAGCTTTCATAACATTTATAGAAACTATGTCTTCTACTCATATATGTTCTACACATATATGTCTTCTCCCATTTACCTTATCCCCTTTACATGGACACGCTTCTTTGCTTCATGTAAGACATGCCTTCTCCCTGTTGTCAAAAGAAGACATATCTTTCTCCCCCTTTGTCATTTCAAAAAGGTGGGGGTGTGAAGAAACTAAGAAACACCACTTGTTAAGAGAAAGAAGATAACAAAAGTTATATAAGGAGAGTAGAAGAGAACAGATAGGGGCTTGTCCAAGCATAGAAAGAAAAGCAAGTTAAAGCATATACTTGAACAACCCAAAATGCAAGATGAAGTGTTGCAGAAAAACAATAAATCACAATTTTGACCCTCAAGATGATGGAATTTGACCAAAAACCATCGGAGCTCATGGCAAAGCGATGAGTCTTGCTCAGAAGGTCGTTTCTGCATGAAAAACACTAGTCTTGCACCAGAAACTGAATCTGGAGCAAAATCTGCATAAAAATACACAAAAACTCCAATTTCTACATATCATGTAGATCTATGTACCCTGCATCACAATGTTATGCAAGCAACTCAAGATAGTAGATATGCAATTTAAGGAACAATCTTGAGCATGTATGAGATAAGATACAAGCATAACATATAGATGATCAAAGATGGCACTTTGTAAACAAGGTTAGAACTACATGTATATGAACTACTAGTAGATGGTATCACAAGCTAGGACTACTAGTAGGATCTAGATCATAGCAAGAGATACCAAAAGGTACACAAGATAAAGCAAGCTATGAGTAGATGTAGAGATATATCCAAACAAAGAGATATGCAAATTTAAGAAGCATGAAAGGATATAACTCACTAGATATGCATCCTTACCATAAGATGATTACCCCTAAGAACCTCAAGGTTGTATCAAAACAATATATACACCTAGATAGATGTAGCAAGTTAGAGCACAACAGAAGCGATTTTAGACACAACTAAGAGATCCAAAGAGATCATCATCAAAACCTGCAAAACAACTCAAAGCAAGTAATTGCAACATATAGATATACCAATTTAGAGCAATTAGAGAGATAGAGTTGTAAGCAAGATAGGCAATTTAGAACATGGCAATATGCATATATAAAGGTACCAAATGGAGTGCCAAAGAATAAAGCTATTGGTTGAGAAAATCTAGTTGAGAGGGAAATTCTCATTCAATAAGCCAACTGTATACTCTGTGAACAGTGTTTTCGGTCGAGTTCTGTGTATTGGCAACTCGGCCGATCGCAGCTGTTGGCAACACCCATTGGTGCCTATCGGTCGAGTTTTAGACAGGACAAAACTCGGCCGACAAAACTGCTGTAGAAAAAGCACATATTTTTCATAAAACATATCTAGAGGCATGCTAAAAATACAAACCATATCCAAACATGTCTAAGCAATTTAGTAATGCACTATAGAAGCATTAGGAACGATTTTTGAGCAAGAGTGTGAAGAGAAACACAAAATGCCACTTTTGACTCAAAAACCATATGTATAGTGCACACTAACTTGACAAAAACAAGTTAGAAAAGGTTATAAGCAATAAAACAATACCTTTGTGCTTACCATTGCTTTTCTACTTGTTGTCACCCTCTACACATCTCACCTTTCTTCTTTCATGTGGATTGAGAAGTCAATTTACAATTCAATAGCTCAAGTCAATCCATTTGCAAGTACCTACAAGAAGAAAGATGAAATGGTCCCCAATCATGTTTTTGGGTCCGGAGGAGTTAGTTTAGCAACCCAAATCCTATTGCTCTTGGGTGCTTTCCTAAAAGGACAACAATTAGAATAATGACCTAATTCATTGCAATAGTTGCATGTGACCATAGTCTTGGAACTAGAGGATTCTCCATGGAATATTGGAGGTCCTTTATCTTTGTTGTTCCCTTGACTACTATCATACCCTAAACCATTTCTACCAATTTGTTTAGTAGTATGGTCTAGGATTTGATTAAGATTCTTCTTACCAACTAAGAATCTTTGCAAAGAAGATCTTAAACTATCATTATCATGCTTAAGAGAAGCAATAGTAGAAGACAATTGATTAATGTTATCTCTAGCATGTAGAAGATCATTTTCTAGGCAAAGAGTTTTAGTTAAATAAGAATCTCTATCAATATGAAGAGCAGCAACATCATTCTCTCTATTAGTAGAACTAGAACAAGATTCATGCCCATTGATTTTAGCAAGCAAGGAGGCATTTTCGAGTTCTAATTCATGCAAAACAAAATCTTTGTTTTTGTTTTCAGATTTAAGAACATCAATGTCATGCATGAGAGAATCAACAATTAAAGTATGTTCTTCATTAGAATTAGGCATGAGAGGTTGAGCTTCTAGAAATTTAATAATATCAAGTAAACTAGCATTTTCAAGTTTAAGAGAGTCTACTTGGCTAAGACAATCATTTTTATCAATAAGCAAGCAAGAATTTGCATATTCAAGATAATCTAGTTCTATATGCAAATTATCAACAATTTTAGCAAGCTTTTTCTTTTTAGAAGACTTAAGAGATGCACAAATATCATGAATGAGATCAATCAAGGATTCTTTATCTAAAGAGTCTAGATTTACCTCATTTGAGTCTTCACTTGTTGATGCTACAAGAGCAAAATGACATTCTCCTTCATCACTAGAGCTTGAGCTTGATCCTTCACATGAATCTTCACTTGAGCTTGAGTTGGAGGAGCCGCTTGAGCTTGAGTGCCATTTCTCCTTCTTGTGAAGATGGGTCTTTTTGCCTTGTGGGCAATCTTCCTTGTAGTGACCCTTCTTTCCACATGTGAAGCACCGGATGGAGGAGGACTTGCCTTTGTAGAGTCTACCCTTGGAGTACATGGCATCTTCTTCAACTTGAGAGGATGGAGAAGCTTGACCAATAATAGCCTTGATTTGAGCTTTGATTTCAGCCTTCTTCATTCTCTTGAGTTCTTTCTCCTCTTGTCTTTCTATTTCCTCCCTCTTGTCAAGTGTAGCTTCATGTGCTTGTAGATTTCCAATGAGCTCTTCAATAGGAATATCCCTAAGAGACCTTGCTTCTTCAATGGAAGTCACCTTGGATTCCCACCTCTTGGGGAGAGTTCTAAGGATCTTTGAGTTGATCTCTCCACTAGACATAGGATGTCCTAGAACAGCAAGACCATTCAAGATGGTGTTGAGCCTTGAGTACATGTTGGCTATGCTCTCCTCCTTTCCCATCTTGAAGTTCTCAAGCAACCCTTTGAGCATGTAGACTTTGCTTTCCTTCACTTGATCTGTCCCTTCATAAGTGATGCAAAGCTTTCTCCATACCTCATAGGCCGTCTCACAAGAAGAAATCCGGTTGAACTCGATGGGGGTCATGGAGGCATATAGAATGTGCATGGCTCTAGCATTCAAGGTTGCTTTCATCAAGGTGGCTTCATCCCATTCTTCAATGTTTGTCTTTGGTAGAATGTATGGGCTGTTCACCATTTGCCACATCTCGAGACTTGATTCTTGGATGAAGAATTGAAGTCTTCTTCTCCAATAGAGGAAGTTGCTCCCATCAAAGATTGGAAGGCTGGTCGAGAGTCTCCCTCCTAGGTAGTCACCCATCTTCTCCTACTTGTTGAAGTATGCTTGGAGAAGACCCGCTCTGATACCACTTGTTGGATCCTAGATGGGTAACTTAGGTGCTCTAGAGGGGGGGGGTGAATAGAGCTGAAAGCACTTAAACAAAATTCATTAAACCTTCAAATTATATGACAAGATAAGGTTGCTAAATAGGTAATTTGAGTGCAACTAAATCATGCATAGCAAGGATAAGAGAGATTGAACATGCACCAATTAGACAAGCTATTTAGAGTGGTTCCACACTTCAAACTAGAAGTGTGTCAGTCCACTTGCCTAGAGAGGTCAACCTCTAGGACTTCCAACAATTGCACTCTTATATTCACTTAATAAGACATACAATACATGACCAACAAAGGACTTACCTATCCAATACAAAGAGTCTTCAACCTTACCAAGGACTTACCCACTTTGCAAGAGTCTTCGGCCTTCTCCAAGGACTTACCCACTCTTGCACAAGTCTTCGGCCTTGCAGGAATTACCCACTCTTCTTGGATCTTCCACCTTTGACTTCACCTTCACTCGGAGAAGCTTTCCACCAAGGTCTTACCTACTTGAGCTTGAGTCTTTTGCCTTCTCCAAGGGCTTACCCACTCTAGCTCCAAGTCTTCTGCCTTGATCTTCACCAAGGGACTCCTTCCCTTGTTCTTCTTCACCTCTCTTGGACAAGAGAGAGAACCTTCATCTTCATGATTGAAATGGAGAGATGGGGAGGTTGTGGAAGTGAGAGCTTTACAAGATATACAAATGGGACTAGCTCTCTTACAGATTTCCTACTCACTCTAATGGATGTAGCAAGTGATTAAGCTTAGAGAGAGAGGAGGCTGTAGGAAGCACTCAACTATAGAATAGGAACCTCACAAAGAGTTTGCAATGAATGCTCAACCTTGGAATGAAGTCTAAGGGGTCCTATTTATAGCTGGGGATGCCTCTTAGCCTTTGGGAACACTTAAGAACGAAAACTAGCCGTTTTGTGGCTTGCAACGGATCTATTTTCACTTGTTGCAACTCCACAACGGCTAGTAGCACTTTTCTGCACTTTTTCGTACAGTCTGATCGGCCGAGTTTATATAAAGGTAACTCGGCCGAACCACTAAAAGACAAGGCTGAAAGATAGACTGTCGGCCGAGTTCCTTTGGAGAAACTCGGCCGATCGGTCGACTTTCATCTTGGACCGATCAGTGGATCGGCCGAGTTTCCTAGCTAGAAACTCGACCGAACGGGAATCGGCTGAGTTTGCAACTCGGCCGAATCTCACAAAAATCCCAGAATATATGGATCGGCCGAGTTTGGAATTCGGCCGACAAAATCCCTATTATGGGTATTTTGGAATTTTCGTTTGACTATACAAATGATGGATATTTGTGTCCCAATAATTTTTCTAAGCTTAATTACAAGTCATACAATCATTACAAGTGATTACAAAGCAATTCTAAGGTCATTTACATAGAGATCCCAAATTGCACACTTGTAGCTATTTTGACTTGTCTTTTCTCCAATTTGATATGCGCAAGTTAGGGCATTTGGAGTGTGTCTAAACCTAATCTGAAATCACTCAATGTAGAAGCATTAGACACCAATATGTGGAATGGTTAGTCATCATCAAAACAAGGGTTTAGTCAATTTAGACGTGAGTCAACATTGACCTAATTGACCTTGAGTCAACATCTAACACCATGTTGTAAGGAGTGGGACTCGATAGGGGATCCACTCCCTACAAAAATTTGAAGAATATAACCTACAGTCCAAACACACCTAAAAGGTATGATGGAGTGGGTTTAAAATTTTCAAATATTATTTAATGGTATTCAAAACAACCAAAGTATTAGTAGTGGAATACTAATATTGACTATATTCAATTTCACATAAGGTTACAAAAGAACATATCAGACTTACATGTAGGGTGTAACACAAGGACCCATGTATAGGGAAATCTAAACCACATCAAGAGTGTATCCAAGATTTACCTTCTTAAGCAAAGTACATAAATTTAAGCCATGTCCTCCATATCCTTCACCTAGGGTTGGAAGCATACCCCAGCAAGAAGGAAAAATTAGAAAACCTTAGCAAAGGCTGGTATGTGCATACTAGAAATGAAATTGAGCAATATATGGAATAAAGGTCAATAAAATATACAAGCTTCCCATAGAAGAGTAAAGGACTACCCACAAGGGCATAAAAGATAGGAATCTTTATCACATAATAAAAGAAGCTACTTGTCATAATCAAAACAATAAAGATTGTGCAATACTGGCACATAAAGAAAGTAGGGCACACACCCCACAATAAACATCAATAACCTGCATGCATGTGAGATAAACATAGCCTTAGAACAATATAAAGACAAAGGTGGCCAAGCCTCACAAACTTGAAACCTGATAGAGAATGATGTACTGCCAAACTCCCAATCTATATAAGTTGGGCCAAGCCTCACAAACTTGAAACTTGGGTATGGGGCACCGCCACCTCCATATCAATAATAACAAGGGCATACTGACCAAAACCAATGCAATTACACTACTCTAGTGCTACTAATTCACATAGCATGTTTAATAGAGAGGCAAGTAAAAAGTATAGCCAAATTATACAAAAGTTGCCATCACACTAATGAAAAACATAAACTTCCACCTCACAAGTGGGCAAAAGATATCACATGTCATCATATAGAGTTCCAACATGAACAAAGCATAAGACAAAGAGTCCAAAAAAATATCCATGATTACAAGATCAGTAACAAGTAGGATACTTCACATGAAGCATAATTTCAAAATAAAAAGACATGGTGTATAGGCTATTGTCCATAGGACCAATAGAAAGAAGAAGCATATGCTAATTCCTCAAAAGAATAATCAGGGATGCAAACATACCTCAGCTTCAAAGTTCATATAAGTCCAAGGTTCAATCTAGGTCCAATCCTAGGCTTCCAAAGAACATATTAATCATGTATGTGAAATTAGGGTTAGATTTACATTAATTATCAAAACCCTAAAAATCACCTTTTTAGTATTAGTGAATTAGGTTATCAAAACATGCCATGTTTTAGATTTACTTTTTCTGAGTCCAAACATATTTTATTATATTTTTCTGACTTATAAATATTTAGTTTTGAATTTTACAAGTTATTACTTATTTAGATTAATCCATTAAAATCACGGATTTTCAACATTTGATTTAGGCAGAAAAACCAACACCAAAAGATCTTATTTTTTTGAATCGAACGACTATTTATTTGTGTTTTTCTGATTAGCAAGTAATTAGTTATGATTTTTTGAAAACTATCCAATCAGATAATTCCGTGTCAATAAAATCGTTGGGAGAGGAAGAGAGAGAGAGAGAGAGAGAGAGAGAGAGAGGGAGATGCCACGCTGGACTGGGCCGGCCACACAGAGCCACCCATGTTAGTGGGCACTCAACTAGCTCGGCACGACTCATGCAAAACAACAGAGAAAAGAGTAGGAAAAAAGATAAAAAAGCCCTTCGTCAATAAAACTAAAACGAAGACATTAGAGAAGGTTAGAGAGGGGAAAACATCAGGAAGTATGTTCCCCTACGATCAAGCCATGACAATCAAGTACTGTTAGGAGGTATTTGTATTATAGAGCAGAAACCAGAATAGATCGAGTGATAGGTTCAACATGAACCTTGTTCCAAAATCACCGACGAACTCAGAGAGAAAAGTTTGTTAGTGAGAGGTCCCAGGATCGAGCCTAGGCCACAGGATGAATAGAATGGCCATTAAAAAAAAACTCAGAGAGCAAAACCTCAACAAAAATGGTCAACTGTAGCTCGAAAAACACCCTTCGCCATTAGTGGAAAAACTTAAGGACTTGGGCAGATAAAACAAGCTGACGATGAATCAAATGAAGAGCAGAGGATGAACAAGCATCCAAAACCAGAACATAAATCCAAAGGAACCAATGAAGAGGCATACTATAGATTGCTATATACCATGTTGAATAGAAATCATAAGAAAGAGGCAAAATGTTTTTACCTACTAATCACTCAAATAGAGAACTCTCGAAGCTCGTCGACACCTCCATGAATCGAACCACACCAAGAATAGGCACCGCCAAGCATCATAACCCACTATTAAGGTCACCATCGCTAGAAAAAGGAAAACAGAGTAGGGAGATGGGGTAGTAGGGAAAATCCGACCAAAAGGGCAATGCCAAGGTATAGCGGGGTCATTGGGGGTTGAAGGGAAGCCAACATATATATATATATATATATATATATATATATATATATATATATATATATATGTATTGGGTCTGGGTTTAGTGAGGAAAAATTGAGAAACAGGAAACAAGGAAGAATAAGGAAACTCCTTGTCAACACAGTGATTGAGAGGGAGAAACCTACCCAAACTAGAGGGAGGCGAGGAATGTGAAAAGGAAACTAGAAAATCTCGACGAGGGATGGAGAAAGAGATTGATAAAAGAGAAAATCCACGTTATTGTGTGAGGGAATACGAGTCTGAGTCATATTAGGCGGGTAAAGGAGGAGACTTCCATGCCGTAATGCTATCCACAAAAATAGAAAATGACTCACAACCGTCTGATGGTGTGAAAAATAAATAAAAACAAAAGTATATGATGCGTGAAAAATTGAAATTAGAAACCATATGGAATCAAACATGGCATCTAATAAATCTGATTAAATTAAAGAGAGATGCAAATAATGCACGTACTTTCTCTTTCCTCAATTAAGGTACCTATTATTAACCAAATTAAACCAAACTTTGCACACAAGTTAAGTTAAATATGTTGATTCCAATTCTCCAATTAGATTTCACTTTTAGAAACTTTAGATGCATCATTTAATATATTATTTATTTCTCTCTCCTGATTCATTAATGATACTTGGATTATCCAAATTAGGTGAAACTTCATCCTTAAGGTATATTTGATATGTTGACTACAAATTTGCCTTTATTTCCTTATTTTGGTGTCATATTTCACATTTAATTATTACTTACATCTTTTAGGCAATTTCTCTCTCCTAATATATCAAGATTGTCCAATTAGATTAAACTTGACATGTAAACTTATTTTGATATGTAGATTATGAATTTGAAGTCTCTTTTGACTTTGGAGACTTTCTTACATGTATTATGTCATATGGTCCATTAGAGGCCCATTAGTTCATTAATCATCCAATTATGTTCTTACTACCTCCATATGTGTCATATTTGATTATTATGCATGATTTGTCATGTTACTCTTCTTATGACATATTTTAGGTTTCATTATTGGCCTAATTACATGTATTCACTTATCCTTGTTTGGCTAAGTCAAAGGGGTCAAACTTCTAGGGTAGGGTCCAAGATGTGGTATGTTACAACACTCCACCCCTTAAAAGGATTTTGTCCTCAAAATCTAAAGATGCAAACTTTAACAACCAACTACTCTCCACACCTAAAAAGGTTCAACCTAACAAGTCAAAATAATGTGTATCAAGGTATTAAGGCTACCCACATATAAATTTGTTGTGAAAGATTTTAGGACTTATGTTATTCATGTGTCCAACTAAAAGTCACCATCTAGGGTTCAGTTTTAGGTCCGTGTGTCTCTAACCTATCAACCCTACATGAACAACCAAAAGTCATAGGGTAGGTCAACTACATCTTTGTATCAATCCTAGTCACAACTCCAAAGTTCAAACTAGGGTTAGATTCGTTTCTAACTAATTCTAGGGTTTCACTATCCATACATCACCCATTTCTTAATTGTGACTTAATTCAAGAAGACTTCGATAAAATCCAAGGAAAATTGCTTTTGTACATATAATAGTATAATGAAAATAATTTTGTTGATGAAAAACTTTGTGATGTAAATACAACATGCCAGAAAAAATCAATACGAAAACCAAGTCACAATTATCCATATCAAGGTCTTTTTAACCTAATACATCCTTACAACCTAATTGCAACACCAAGTTAAACCTTATTGCATAAAAAGATCATCATTGATAAATTATCAGGTTTACATCTCACCTAGAGGTAACTAGCCAAGTCAAGAGTTCTAATAGGGAGACAAAATTGAAATAGTCAGATTTCGACTACCATGTGCTCTGATACCATGATATAAGGAGTGGGACCTGATAGGGGATCCACTCGCTACTAAAAATTTGAAGAATAGAACCTCTAGTCCAAACACACCTAAAAGGTATGATGGCGTGGGTGTAAAATTTTCAAATCTTATTTAATAGTATGCAAAACAACCAAAGTATTAGTAGCGGAATAAAAATATTGACTATATTCAATTTCACATAAGGTTACAAAAGAACATCTTAGACTTACATGTAGGGTGTAACATAAGGATCAATGTAGAAGGAAATATAAACCACATCAAGATTGTCTCCAAGCTTTACCTTCTTAAGCTAAGTCCATAACTTTAAACCATGTCCTCAATATCCTTCACCTAGGGTTGGAAGCATACCCCATCAAGTAAAGAAAAATAGAAAACCTCAGAAAAGGCTGGTATGTGCATACTAGAAATGAAATTGAGCAATACATGGAATAAAGGTCAATAAAATATACAAGCTTCCCATAGAAGATAAAAGGACTACCCACAAGGGAATAAAAGATAGGAATCTTCAACACATAGTAAAAAAAGATGCCATAATCAAAACAATAAAGATTGTGCAATACTGGCACATAAAGAAAGTAGGGCACACACCCCACAATCAAGATCAATAACCTGCATGCATGTGAGATAAACATAGCCCTAGAACAATATAAAGACAAAGGCGGCCAAGCCTCACAAACGTTAAACCTGATAGAGAATGATGTACTGCCAAAATCCCAATCTATATAAGTTGGGCCAAGCCTCACAAACTTGAAACCTGGGTATGAGTCACCACCACCTCCATCCCAATAATAACAAGGGCATACTACCCAAAACCAATGCAATCACACTACTCTAGTTCTACTGATTAACATAGCATGTTTAATAGAGAGGCAAGTAAAAAGTATAGTTAGATTATACAAAAGTTGCCATCATACTAATGGACAACATAAACATCCACCTCACAAGTGGGCAAAAGACATCACATGTCATCATATAGAGTTCGAACATGAACAAAGCATAAGAAAAAGAGTCCCAAGATCAGTAACAAGTAGGGTACTTCACATGAAGCATAATTTCAAAAGAAAAAAAAACATGGTGTATAGGCTATTGTCCATAGGACCAAGAGAAAGAAGAAACATAGGCTAATTACTCAAAAGAATTACCAGGGATGTAAACATACCTCTACTTCAGAGTTCATATAAGTCCAAGGTTCAATCTAGGTCCAATCCTAGGATTCCAAAGAACCTGTTAATCATGTATGTGAAATTAGGTTAGATTTACATTAATTATCAAAACCCTAAAAATCACCTTTTTAGTATTAGTGAATTAGGTTATCAAAACCATGCCATGTTTTAGATTACCTTTTTTTGAGTCCAAAACATATTTTATTATATTTTTTGACTTATAAATATTTAGGTATGAGTTTTACAAGTTATTAGTTATTTAGATTAATCCATTAAAATCACATATTTTCAGCATTGGATTTAGGCCCCAAAACCAACACCAAAAGATAGATCTTAATTTTCTAAATCGAATGACTATTTATTTGTATTTTTTGATTAGCAAGTAATTAGTTATGATTTTTTGAAAATCGACTAATTAGATAGTCCACGTCAGTAAAATCGTTGGGAGAGGAAAAGAGAGAGAGAGGGAGAGGCCACGTTGGACTAGGCCGACCACTTAGAGCCACCCATGTCAATGTGAACTCAACCAGCTCAGCACAGCTCACGCAAAACAATAGAGAAAAGAGTAGGCAAAAAGACAAAAAAGCCCTTCATTGATAAAACTAAAATGAAGATAGGAGAGATGGGTAGAGAGGGCAAAACACCAGGAAGCATGTTCCCCCATGATCAGGCCACGACATCCGAGTACTACAAGGAGGTCTTTGAATTATAAAGAACAAACTAGAATAGATCGAGCGATAGGTTCAACATGAACCTTGTTCCAATCACTGACGAACTCAGAGAGCAAAACCTCAGCAAAAATGGGTCAGTTGTAGCTCGAGAAACACCCTTCACCATTACTGGAAAAACTTGAGGACTTGGGCAGAGGAAACAAGCCGACGATGAACCAAACGAAGAGCGGAGGATGAACAAGCATCCAAAACCAGAGCATAAATCTAAAAGAACCAGTGAAGATGCATACTATAGATTGCTATATACCACGTTAAATAGAAATAAGAAGAAAGAGGCAAAATCTTTTTACTTGCTAATCACTCAAACAGAGAACTCTTGAAGCTCGCTGGCACCTCCATGAATCAAAGCACGCCAAGAACAGGCACCGCCATGCACCAGAACCCACCGTCAAGGTCACTATCTCCAGAAAAAGGAAAACGAAGTAGGGAGATGGGGTAGCAGGGAAAACCCGACCAAAAGGGCGATGCCAAGGTACAACGGGGTGATCGGGAGTTGAAGGGAAGCCGATATATATATATATATATATATATATATATATATATATATATATATATATATATATATATATATATATATATATATATATATATATATAGGTGTTGGGTCTGGGTTCAACGAGGAACACTTGAGAAATAGGAAACAAGGAAGAACAAGGAAACCTCTTGTCGACCCAATGATTGAGAGGGAGAAACCTACCCAAAGTAGGGATCCCCGAGACCGGAAGGAGGTGAGGAATGTGAAAAGAAAACTAGAAAATCCTGATGGGGAAAGGAGAAAGAGATCAAGAAAAGAAAAAATCCTCATTACTGTGTGAGGGAATACGAGTCCGAGTCGTATTAAGCTAGTAAAGGAGGAGACTTCTAGGCCGTAATGCTATCCGCAAAAATAGAAAATGACTCACAACCGTCTAATGGTGTGAAAAAGAAATAAAAAGGAAAGTATATGATGTGTGAAAAATTGAAATCAGAAACCATATGGAATCAAACATGACATCTAATAAATCTGATTAAACTAAAGTGAGATGCAAATAATGCACATACTTTCTCTTTCCTCAATTAAGGGTCCTATTCTTATCCAAATTAAAACAAACTTTACACATAGGTTAAGTTAAACATGTAGATTCCAATTCTCTAATTAGATTTCACTTTTGGAAACTTTAGATGCATCATTTAATATATTCTTTATTTCTCTCTCCTAATGCATTAATGATACTTGAATTATCCAAATTAGGTGAAACTTCATCCTTAAGGTATATTTGATATGTTGAATAAAAATTTGCCTTTAATTCCTTATTTTGGTGTCATATTTCACATTTATTTATTACTTACATCTTTTAGGCAGGGTCTCTCTCGTAATATTTCAAGATTGTCCAATTAGATTAAAATTGACATGTAAGCTTGTTTTGATATGTAAATTACGAATTTGAAGTCTGTTTTGACTTTTGAGACTTTCTTACATGTATTATGTCATATGGCCCATTAGAGGCCCATTAGTTCATTAATCATCCAATTATGTTCTTACTACCTCCATATGTGTCATATTTGATTATTATGCATGATTTGTCATGTTACTCTTCTTGTGACATATTTTAGGTTTCATTATTGGCCTAATTACATGTATTTGCTTATCCTTATTTGGCTAAGTCAAAGGGATCAAACTTCTAGGGTAGGGTCCAAGATGTGGTATGTTAAAACACTCCACCCCTTAAAAGGATTTTGTCCTCAAAATCTAAAAATACAAACTTTAACAACCAACTACTCTCCACACCTTAAAAGGTTCAAATTAACAAGTCAAAATAATGTGTATCAATGTATTAAGGCTATCCACATATAATTTTGTTGTGAAAGCTTTTGAGACTTATGTTATTCATGTGTCCAACTAATAGTCACCATCTAGGGTTGAGTTTTAGGTCCTTGTGTCTCTAACCTATCAACCCTATGAACAACTAAAAGTCATAGGGTAGGTCAACTACATATTTATATCAATCCTAGTCACAACTCCAAAGTTAAAACTAGGGTTAGATTCATTTCTAACTAATTCTAGGGTTTCACTATCCATACATCACCCATTTCTTAATTGTGACTTAGTTCAAGAAGACTTCGATAAAATCCAAGGAAAATGTCTTTTGAACATATAATAGTATAATGAAAATGATTTTGTTGATGAAAAACTTTGCGATGTAAAACCAACATGCCGACAAAAATCAATACGAAAACTAAGTCACAATTTATCCATATCAAGGTATCTTTAACCTAATACATCCTTATAACCTAATTGCATCCTAAAGTTAAACCTTATTGCATAAAAAGATCACCATTGATCAATTATAGGGTGAACATCTCACCTATAGGTAACTATCCAAGTCAAGGGTTCTAATAGGGAGACAAAATTGAAATAGTCAGATTCTGACTACCATGGGCTCTGATACCATGCTGTAAGGAGTGGGACCTAATAGGGGATCCACTCTCTACTAAAAATTTGAAGAGTAGAACCTCTAGTCCAAACACACCTAAAAGGTATGATGGAGTGGGTGTAAAAATTTCAAATTTTATTTAATGGTATTCAAAACAACCAAAGTATTACCAGCGGAATAAATATATTGACTATATTCAATTTCACATAAGGTTACAAAAGAACATCTAATACATACATGTAGGGTGTAACATAAGGATCCATGTAGAGGGAAATATAAACCACATCAAGATTGTCTCCAAGCTTTACCTTCTTAAGCTAAGTCCATAAACTTAAGCCATGTCCTCCATATCCTTCACCTAGGGTTGGAAGCATACCCCAACAAGAAGAGAAAAATAGAAAACCTCAACAAAGGCTGGTACGTGCATACTAGAAATGAAATTGAGAAATATATGAATAAAGGTTAATAAAATATACAAGATTCCCATAAAAAAGAAAAGGACTACCCACAAGGGCATAAAAGATAGGAATCTTCATCACATAATAAAAGAACATACTTGCCATAATCAAAACAATAAAGATTGTGCAATACTAGCACATAAAAGAAGTACGACACACACCCCACAATCAACATCAATAACGTGCATGCCAGTGAGATAAACACAACCTTAGAAAAATATAAAGACAAAGGTGGCAAAGCCTCACAAACTTGAAACCTTGATAGAGAATGACATACTGCCAAACTCCCAATCTATATAAGTTGGGCCAAGCCTCACAAACTTGAAACCTGAGTATGGGGCACCACCACCTCCATCCCAATAATAACAAGGGCATACTGCCCAAAACCAATGCAATTACACTACTATAATGCTACTGATTCACATAGCATGTTTAATAGAGAGGCAAGTAAAAAGTATAGTCAAATTATACAAAAGTTGCCATCATACTAATATACAACATAAACATCCACCTCACAAGAGGGCAAAAGACAACACATGTCATCATATAGAGTTATAACATGAAAACATCATAAGATAAAGAGTCCAAAAGAATATCTATGATCACAAGATCAGTAACAAGTAGGGTACTTCACATGAAGCATAATTTCAAAACAAAAAGACATGGTGTATAGGCTATTGTCCATAGGACCAAGAGAAAGAAGAAGCACATGCTAATTGCTTAAAATAATAACCGGGGATGCAAACATACCTCAACTTTAGAGTTCATATAAGTCCAAGGTTCAATCTAGGTCCAATCCTAGGCTTCTAAAGAACCTATTAAGACCTAGGCTTCTAAAGAACCTATTAATAATGTATGTGAAATTAGGGTTAGGTTTATATTAATTATCAATACCCTAAAAATTGCATTTTTAGTATTAGAGAATTAGGTTATCAAAACCATGCCATGTTTTAGATTACCTTTTTCTGAGTCCAAACTATATTTTATTATATTTTTTGACTTATAAATATTTAGTTATGAATTTTACAAGTTATTACTTATTTAGATTAATCCATTAAAATCACAGATTTTCAACATTAGATTTAGGCAAAAAAACCAATACCAGAAGATAGATCTTATTTTTTTGAATCGAATGACTATTTATTTGTATTTTTCTGATTAGCAAGTAATTAGTTATGCATTTTTGAAAACCGACCAATAAGATAATTCCACATTAGTAAAATCATTGGGAGAGGAAAAGAGAGAGAGGAAGAGGCCACACTAGACTGGGCTGGCCACTCAGATCCACCCATGTCAATGGGCACTCAACTAGCTCAACACGGCTCGTGCAAAACAACAGAGAAAAGAGTAGGCAAAAAGGCAAAAAAGCCCTTCATCGATAAAACTAAAACGAAGACATGAAAGAAGGGTAGAGAGGGGAAAACACCGAGAAGCATGTTCCCCCATGATCAAGCCATGAAACTTGAGTACTGTGATGAGGTATTTGAATTATAGAGCACAAACCTGAATAGATTGAGCGATAGGTTCAACATGAACCTTGATCCATAATCACCGACGAACTTAGAGAGCAAAACCTCAGCAAAAATGGTCAGCTGTAGCTCAAGAAACACCCTTCACCATTAGTGGAAAAACTCGAGGAATTGGGAAGATAAAACAAGCCGATGATGAATCAAATGAAGAGTGGAGGATGAACAAGCATACAAAATCGGAACACAAATCCAAAGGAACCAGCGAAGAGGCAGACTATAGATTGCTAAATACCGTGTTGAACAGAAATCAGAAGAAAGAGGCAAAATGTTTTTTCCTGATAATCACTCGAATAGAGAACTCTTGAAGCTCACTGACACCTCCATGAATTGAACCATGCCAAGAACAGGCACCGCCAATGTAACAACCTCAATTTTGCATATGTTTTCATAATTGAAATGTAACATTTTTATGAATATGGACTCAATTGAAAAGGTTGTATGCTTTGCTTCAAAGAAGGGATTTCTTTGCAAATCTCCCTTTTAATAGGAATTTCGTGGTTCCTATTATTAGATTAATACAATAATGGATATAAAAGAGAATAAAAGAAGAAAAACCCAAATATTAGAAAAGATACAACATAATGAATATTAAGCAAAGTATTTATGAGAATTATATAGAAATCTCTAGAAGGTGGCATTAATGGCCACAATTGAGTAAATTTCATTTACATATGATTTCTAATGGAATAAATAGGAAAAGAGGAAAAAGAAAATAAAGGATAAAGAGAAATCCTTGAAAAGAAATCTTTTAAATAAAGAAGATAATGCAAGAAATATTGAGAGAAGTGAGGGTTTGGTCATAATTAGAGATATTTTGAACCCCCTTTGATTTCTTGGATTGCAAGGAATAGAATTAATGGGAAATAAGAAAATAAGAAAGAGAAAAGATATGAGAAATAAGCATAATTGAGTAATATCTTGCACCTAAAGAAAAGGCACGTTTTCTTTTAGAAAATGATCCCAAATTTAGTAGAGAGGTACATTACGTCATTTTTAAGATTCCCTCAAAATTTGGGATTAATCGGACACTCAGATTGGAAGTTATGGCTTTTACAAAATTCCCTAAAGTGTTGTGATTATCATAAAAGTCACACATTTATCGATTTAGTTGGAAATAGCTTAAGATGACGGAAGCTGTTGGATTGAGATCCAACACCACCTGTGCGTCTCCTACCTTGAGTCCAAAAAGGAAGATTCCGCAGGACAGAGGGATTTTCCTCTCCACTTTTCTCGCGATCCAGTACATGTGCGAACTTGGAAAGACCCAAGTTAGATTCGGGGTGGGATTTAGAACCCTTTAACCCCTACCTTCTCGTGCTTTCATGGCGTATAGGAGAAACGCCTAATCCACCTCGAAGGGAAAGCTGTCAACAAGAGTGGGAACCCTAGTTTTTGACCCCCACACCTATAAATACCTACCCCTCTCGACTCCTCTCACCCTCACGAACCTGGACAACACTCCCTCTCGCTCTCTCGTGCCTTGAATCGAAGAAATCAGGTCTCTCTAGTGAGTACCTCGACCGACGCCACCACGGGGAAGACCTACTAGATCATTAGAATGTGAGAAGCAGCAACCCTCCGATCAAGGACTATCGTGAACCCAGGAGCGGATCAACAGTTGATAGCAGTCGTGTTCTTGGCAAGTGGTGAGTGGGAACATGCGAGGAGGGGCGTCAGATCAAGCCTGGTCAGTGACGACCAGAGATCCAACGGCCGAGGATTATCCGCAAAAATCCAAGTAATTTGAAAATTCAAGAAAATAGGGTGATCTTGTTTAATTCACTAAAAATCATTTCTTTGGCCGAAAAATACAAATAAGTAGTGCTTTTTGCTCAAAAAAATGTGAGGATTCCATTAAAAATAGATTTAGATCCTAGTTCCTATTGAAATTAGAAAAGTAGTTGACGTTACCAACTTTAATGCATTAATGCTTAAGAAACCCTAATCTATGACGATTAATAATTCGGGAAGGGTTGTATGGATGTTTATAGTTGATATTAAACTGTTGATTATAAAAGGACACATTAGATCCAAAAGGATAATGATTATGCATAGTTTAATTAATTTAAGGTTCCATATACATGAATATGCTTTAATGGACCTCGAAACCCTAAGTGAGCATATTGGTTGAGTTCATTGATGAAATTGAGCAATTACAACCTATTGAATAGTTAATGATGAACTTGAACGTGATCTAGATGTTTCCTTGAATGATTTAGGGTTTTACACCATATATGAAGGATTAAGCACTTAGAAACCCTAATTTAGGGTAAAAGAGAAAAAGATCACTTTTAATTTGATACATGTGATAATATGCTATTGAAGATGATCCTAATCCTATTGAACGAAATAGGTTAGATTCATTAGGGTGTAAGAATTTTTTTTCCTAACTAGGGTTTGTAGTGATAAAAGTACAAGAAAAACCCAAATTGCAATGGAAACCCTAAAAGTGGACTAGAAAACCTAGGAAGCAAGCTATGTTTAATAGATCTTGATGACATGATTTATGATAGGAAATTATATGTATATTTCAGGATCTCTTTGTGTGCTTGCTTGCCTATTGGATTTCTTGCATTGATTGAATTATTTATGTACTCAAATCAGGCTGGTAGGTATGTGGTTACACTTATGAATATCTCGAACTAGTTTTTTGAGGATTTCTGAATTTTTCATCGATTGCTTGAATTAAACTGTTGGATGAATTTAATTCATGCATACTATAATGTGGATATGACTATCCCCTAAGATATATGCCTACTAGCTCAGATCCTAGTCTCCTCTATAGCTTGATAGGCAAAACTAGTACATGGCTACCTATGGGGTAGGTCCATCGGGTTATTGGATGACTTAGTCCATGTCTACCCATGGGGTAGGTCCATCAAGTCACCATGAGTTAGATATTGGGCTACCTTTGGGTAGGGCCATGCGACTCCACAACCCTAAGTAATGTCTACCTATAAGGTAGGACCATGGGGGTAATGATCTACCATATGAGAGGGACAACACAGAGATAGGGGATAGGTATGGATTGAGTAGTATTGCTTAAAATGTAACCTTGATTGTTAAATGATATTTGGTTACTTACATTGTTTTTTTTGTGAACCAATTACTTACATTGTTACCATAGTTGCACGATTATTGTTTCCCCCACATACCGACATATTCATTTATGTTGACCAACGTTTTGTTTGTCGGCATTTTAGGTACAAATTGAAAAGGACAAACAGTAAAATGGCATATTGTGAAATTAAGAAATAAAGTGCAAGGAGGATTAGTTAGAATAGAGTCCATAGGTGGATAGAAGTTCGATATACATGATTTAAAAAAAAGTATGCAAAGTTTTATTTTTATTCCAGCTTTCAACATAGTCATGGGAGAATTTAATAATTATTACTGATTATTTGTCAAACCTTTGATCTGGGAAATTGGGATAATGACTCTGACCTCTTGGTCTCCCTTAATAGGGGGTTACCGGGAGGCGGGGTCGTTACATTTGGTATCAGAGCATTGGTTCCTCATTTAATCTTTAGTAATTATTAATTAAAAATTCTATAGAACCGAGGGAGTTATTAGAGGATTTTCTGAAAGACAGAGGTGTCTAGAAAAGGATCACGTCTGGGGGCTGGAAATATTTTCCTCTGCACCGCTAGTCGGAATACGAGGACTCCCAGATCTGTGTGACTGCCTGGCCAATGTCTTAGGATCCGAATCGAAATAAGATACCTTTAGGACTCTCTCATCTATTTTCATCCTTTCTCAACCCTAATTCTGTTAAGATTATGAGGTTTAGGATTTTTCTCTCTCTTCCTCACCCTCTTGAGGTCAGGGTATGTATGATAAGGTTAAGGAATCCTCCACCAAATTAATGAAAAAGCATGTAAATAAGATGTCATGGACATAAGCTTAATAGTTTAAGCAAAAACTAAAGAATAGTTGCATGCTTAGGTCATATGACATGTGTTGTCATGCCCTAAGGAGAGACCTGAGGTTATACCTTCTTGTCAGGTGGATGAAGTAGAGTTGGTCTTGGAGGAAGAGACCTCCATAAAAGGTAGAGACCTGACACATCCTCTGAGGATGATGCTAACCCTAACCCTAAGTGGTGGTTAAGAGAGAGATAGATGGCATGATGAGATGGAAGTCATGGCCGACCTTGTGTGTGGGTTGACATGATGTCGGTTTTGAATACCTATGATAGTGTGAGCCATGTGAGGTTGGCTGACCTAGTACCTTTGGCGACCCAACCCTAGGAAGGATCGTGCATGTTAGGGTGAAGGATAACCCCTTCATCAATGAGGTTAGTGATGACCATATAGAAAACCTATGGGCTTATATGAGCATGGCATAGTATGCACCCATAGTACATTAGTAAGTGCGGGCAGTAGGTCGAAACCCATGCCAAAAGGGCATGTTGGATAGATTATGAGCTAAGCATAAAGAGCCATAGATAATCTCAAGTGAACGTAGGTTTCACCCATGTAAGTGTATGCATGTGAGCTTGATCCACCCTTTTAGAGAGATAACCTCTAGTAGTAAGGTTGTTTGTAGGGTTAGCTCTAGAGAGAGAGAGAGCAAGACCCGAATAAGAAGGATTGAAGCTTAGACTCTGGGCTATGAGGAACCCTAAGAAGTTGGGTATGTTGTGGCCTAAGTGGATGGTTGTGGTTGCCTCGTGCATGACCCCTAGAGGCTTTTGGTATCTTGGTTGCCTTTAGAGGAACCAAACCCTAGAAGAAAGATGAGGCCGCTGGTACCTATGTGCAGATGATATAGGTGCTTACCTGCTAGGGATAGGAATAAGGGTTCCTTAGACCCTGAGGAGGTTTAGTAACAAGTTGTAATGTCTTATACCTAGTTGGTTGTCCTTGAGGAGGACTCGACTATGAGGTGTTGTTCAAGTGGAAGGATAATAGGACGTGCATGATGTACCTCGTACATGCTTGGTTCGTTGTTAGAATGTTGAGCATGCAGTTGGACAGATGTTTCATAAGAGGTGAACCTAGGGTTCCTAGACCTATAAGAGGGGAAGTAGTAGTTCCTAGTACACCTGATGATCACACGGATGTTTGAGTTCCTACACATGGGAGCATGGCACCCCTCATGTTTAGAGGAAAGGGAAACCCCTTGGATTAAGGTGTATGTTTGATGAAACCCTCACATATAAGTTGGTGACATGAGCAGGTATGATCTTGGTCCAAATTTTAGGATTGAGAACAAGTATGACCTACCATGGAGACCTAGTATGGTTTAGAAGGTGTTCTGTTTGTTAGCTACGTGCCTTAGAAGCTTGCTAGGGCTAAGGATGCTCATGTGGACATAAACCTTAGACGTAGAGACATTTGTGACCTTTGTTGCTATGAAGATGTAGTTTTCTCCCATCCTGGGAGAGGGACCCTTCTATAGGGTATGTACAACTTTTTATGGGTTTGAGGTAACCTAAAGAGGTCTCATAGGATCTTGAGAAGCTAAGTGGAGAGTACATAGTATAAGAATGAACCTGTAGACCCATAGATAACCATCTCTAAGTGCATGTGGATGTGTTACCATTGAGGTAACCTGTATGGGGTCTGACCGAGGTAGATAGGTTGCCATGATCTATATGAAATGATGTAAGTTAGACCAATTGCCAAGAGCGATGATGGAAACTTGGGCAAGGTTTCAAGTTTGATATGTTCTAAGTTAAAATCCTAAGTCTATCCTAGGGTCGGGTAGGGATAAGACCGATGGGAGTAGGAGTTGCCTAATTCCCTAGTTGCACATGACCATAGGGTCGGGAGGTAACAACTATCATTGTATGAGGGCCATGGGTTAGGAGATTGATCACCTTCATGAACTCATGGGATCCAAAAGACAAATGAAGATGGCACTCTCTGATGCATAAGGGAAGAGGGATGACCCCAAAAGTGCCGCCACCCTACAGACCTAGAGGAGATGACCAAGGATGGTATGATGAACCAAGTGGGTTTGAGACTAGTTTTCCATGGAAGTAACCCTGATGTCGAGATGTTCATGATGTAGAGACATGTGATTTTTGAAGGTGTACTGGAAATGTGGGATGTACCATCTCTACTGTTGGAACAGGAAGAACTTTGTGTTTGGACGGCCGCCAAATGCTTATTTCCTCATGTTATGGGAGTGAGAGATAGGACACTACGCATGCCATACACCAAGGATAAAGATGATGCATGTGAGTTGAAACATTGCTATGATATATGAGGATAGAGATAATAGTTTACCTTTGTGGATGGTACGATATGTGGATGGTTTACAAACACCAAGAGAACTAAGGTATTCATCTTATGAGGATGTTCTTATCATGAGCTATGTGGAATTTATGAGTTATATAAGTTTGAGTTTGATAACCAAGAAGGTGAGCTCTGGGTTTTCTTGATGAAGATATACCTAAAGTCCAGGATGAGACAATAAGTGGAATACCTGGAGGTGTATGTCTTCACTGTTACCTAACACCTAAAGATGAAAGGTGGTAATGGATGCTCTTATTGAGATGCAACTGCCTAGTCTAGCTAGTGGAAAGGCTGGAAGAGGTGGTTAGGTGAACCCTAAGTCCGTGAGATATGGTTGGCTAACACTCAGATGTAATAAGACCCGTTGATCGAGTTAGTGGTTGCTTGGTTAGCTAGCCTAGGGCTTGTTGTGATAAAAGGATGGTTGTAGAACCTCAGATGCACTTCTCTGGAAAAGAAGGTTATGAAACCCACGACTAGAGTGTTTTAGGGAATCAACCTTGAGGAATCATGACATACAATAGATCATGATTTTAAGTTCACCATACACTATGGTACTACTAAGATAATAAGTGGTCGTAGTACTTTGGATGCCTAAGAAGTGTACGAAGTTGCATGTGGCTTGTCGCCATGCATGTCAGGAGGTAAAGGATGAACACCAATAACCCATTGAGTGGATATAGAGGATAAAAGTCCCTGAGAGGGAATGGGAGTTCATCACTATGGATGTCGTGGTAAGTCTCCTATGGACCGAAGAAGGTCAAGGTGCAATATGGGTTATGGTAGATTGCCTTACCTAGATAACATATTCTAAAGAGAACGAGAGAGTCCTGTTAAGGGACATATCCGATTGAACTACATGTAAGAGAAATAGATGGTTCAACTAACCCATGATGCAAGTTCAAAGGTTCATGAGTATTACCTAAAGATTCACTTCCATGCGGTGGAAGTAAGTTCATGACGAACTCGATGCTAGAAAAACTTATCACCCCAAACTGATGGTTAGTATGATCCAGACTAGAGGGTCCGATGAGAGCGTGTGTGCTCATTTAGGGTGATACATGAAGACAATTCTTGTCTTATGAAAGTTGTGATGTTAGCCACCATAGCCAATATCGGGATGTAAGAAGCTCTGTAAGGGAGGCTGTGTTGGTCACCGCTTCATTAAGATGATGTAGGTGAAGGGACCTCGTGAAGGTCAAAAAAAGGCCACAGTGTGTGCAGATGAAGTCACTTTGATCATGCGATGGCTGAAAGAGAACCCAGGGGCGACATGAGTTGTGAACTGATGCAAAGAAGACCGACATGCAGTTCACTGCGGGATAATATGTGATATGAAAATCTGACCCCTCTGGGCTATAGCTTCGAAAGATGAGTCCCAGATACATGGGTCCATTTGGGATGGATTGGTGGATATGGTTATGTTTTGCCTTACCCCTTAGGATAACGTGATGTATGATGTGTTCCACAAGTCCGATCTAGAGCACTATGTGAGGTACCCAAGACATGGGCTGAGCAATGAACCTAGTGAGATCCCAAAGGAGGATAACTTACCCTGAGTCACCTATAAGGGTACGAGATACCAAGGTGAGAGACAGCTCAGGAGTAAAGAATATGAGATGATAAAGGTTCTTTGGAAGCACCATGGAGAGGATGAAGCCACATGGGAGCCAATGACGGATATGGAAAAGTCTTAGCTAGAATTGTTTATATGTTTGGTGGAATTTTGTGGGCAAAATTCCTATAAGAGGGGAATGCTGTTACAACCTCAATTTTGCATATGTTTTCATAATTGAAATGTAACATTTTTATGAATATGGACTTAATTGAAAAGGTTGTATTCTTTGCTTCAAAGAAGGGATTTCTTTGCAAATATTCCTTCTGATAGGAATTTCGCGGTTCCTATTATTATATTAATCCAATAATGGATATAAAAGAGAAGAAAAGAAGAAAAGCCCAAATATTAGAAAAGATACAAGATAATGAATATTAAGCAAAATATTAATGAGAATTATATAGAAATCTCTAGAAGGTGGCATTAATGGCCACAATTGAGTAAATTTCGTTTACATATGATTTCTAATGGAAGAAATAGGAAAAGAGGGAAAAGGCAATAAAGGATAAAGAGAAATCCTTGAAAAGAAATCTTTTAAATAAAGAAGATAATGCAAGAAATAAAGAGAAAAGTGAGGGTTTGGTCATAATGAGAGATATTTCGAACCCATTTCCTTTCTTGGATTGCAAGGAATAGAAATAATGGGAAATAAGAAAATAAGAAAGAGAAAAGATACGAGAAATAAGCCTAATTGAGTAATATCTTGCTCCTAAAGAAAAGACACGTTTTATTTTAGATAATGATCCCAAATTTGGTATATAGGTAGATTAATTCATTATTAAGATTACCTCAAAATTTGGTATTAATCGGACACTCATATTGGGAGTTATGGCTTTTACAAAATTCCCTAAAGTGTTGTGATTATCATAAAAGTCACACATTCATCAATTTAGTTAGAAATAGCTTGGGTCGACGCCAGTCGTCAGATCGAGATCCAACGCCAGCTGTGCGCCTCCTACCTTGAGTCCAAAAAGGAAGATGCCACAGGACAAAGGGATTTTCCTCTCCACTTTTCTCACGATCCAGTACATGTGTGAACTTGGAAAGACCCTAGTTAGATTTGGGGTGGGATTCCGAACCCCTTAACCCCTACTTTGTCATTCTTTCATGGCGTATAGGAGAAACGCCTAATCCACCTTGAAGGGGCAGATGGCAGCAAGGGTGGGAACCCTAGTTTTCGACCCCCACACCTATAAATACCTACCCCTCTCGACTCCTCTCGCCCTCACGAACCCAGACAACACTCCCTCTCACTCTCTCGTGCCTTGAATTGAAGAAACCAGGTCTCTCTGGTGAGCATCTTGGCCGGTGCCGCCTCGGGGAAGACCTATTGGATCGTTAGAATGTGAGAAGCAACAACCCTCCGATTGAGGACTATTGTGGACCTAGGAGTAGATCAATAGTTGATAGCAGCCGTGTTCTTGGCAAGTGGTGAGTGGGAGTGCATGAGGAGGGGCATCAGATCAATCCTGGTCAGCGACGACCAAATATCCAATGACCGAGGATTATCCGCAAAAATCCAAGTAAGTCGAAAATTCAAGAAAATAGGGTGATCTTGTTTAATTCACTAAAAATCATTACTTTGGCCGAAAAATACAAATAAGAAGTGTTTTTTGCTCAGAAAAAATTGAGGAATCCATTATAGATTTAGACCCTAATTCCTCTTGAAATTCGAAAAGTAGATGAAGTTATCAACTTTAATGCATTAATGCTTAAGAAACCCTAATCTATGATGATTAATAATTTGGGAAGGGTTATATGTATGTTTAATGTTGATATTAAACTATTGATTATAAAAGGACACATTAGATCCAAAAGGATAATGATTATGCATAGTTTAATTAATTTAAGGTTAAGATATGCTTTAATGGACATTGAAACCCTAAGTGAGCATATTGGTTGAGTTCATTGATGAAATTGAGCAATTGCAACCTATTGAATAGTTAATGATGAACTCGAACGTGATCTAGATGTTTCCTTGAATGATTTAGGGTTTTACACCATATATGAAGGATTAAGCACTAAGAAACCCTAATTTAGGGTAAAAGAATAAAAGATCACTTTTAATTTGATACATGTGATAATATGCTGTTGGAAGATGATCCTAATCTTATTGAACAAAATAGGTTAGCATCATTAGGGTGTAAGAGAAATTTTTCCTAACTAGGGTTTGTAGTGATAAAAGTACAAGAAAAACCCAAATTGCAATGGAAACCCTAAAAGTGGACTAGAAACCCTAGGAAGCAAGCTAGGTTTAATAGATCTTGATGACATGATTTATGATAGGAAATTATATGAATATTTCAAGATCTCTTTGTGTGCTTGCTTGCCTATTGGATTTCTTGCATTGATTGGATTATTTCTATACTCAAATCAGCCTGGCAGGTATGTGGTGACGCTTATGAATATCTCAAACTAGTTTTATGAGGATTTCTAAAGTTTTCATCAGTTGCTTGAATTAAACTGTTGGATGAATTTAATTCATGCATACTATAATGTGGATATGACTATCACCTAAGATATATGCCTACTAGCTCAGATCCTAGTCCCCTATGTAGCTTGATAGGTTGACCTAGTACATGGCTACCTTGGGGTAGGTCCATCAAGTCATTGGATGACTTAGTACATGGCTACCCATGGGGTAGGTCCATCAAGTCACCATGAGTCAGAGATTGGGCTACCTTTGGGTAGGGCCATGCGATTCCACAACCCTAAGTAATGGCTATCTGTGAGGTAAGACCATGGGGGTAAGGATCTACCATATGAGAGAGGTAGTATCCAAGTCCACTGGAGGGACAACTCAAAGATAGGGGATAGGTATGGATTGAGTAGTATTGCGTAAAACGTAACCTTGATTGTTAAATGATATTTGGTTACTTACATTGTTACCATAGTTGCACGATTATTGTTTCCCCCACATACCGACATATTCATTTATGCTGACCGACATTTTGTTTTTCGGCGTTTTAGGTACAAATTGTAAAGGACAAATAGTAAAGGGGCATATTGTGAAATTAAGAAATAAAGTGCAAGGAGGATTAGTTAGAATAGAGTCCAGAGGTGGATAGAAGTTAGATATCCAAAATTTAAAAAAAGGTATGCAAAGTTTTATTTTTATTCCAGATTTCAATATAGTCAATGTAGAATTTAATAATTATTACTGATTATTTGTCAAACCTTTGATCTGGGAAATTGGGATAACGACTCTAGCCTCTTGGTCTCCCTTAGTTGGGGGTTATTGGGAGGCGGGGTCGTTACATTTGGTATCATAGCATTTGTTCCTCATTTAATCTTTAGTAATTATTAAATTTTACAAATTCCATAGAACCGAGGGAGTTATTAGAGGATTCTCTGAAATACAGAGGTGTCTAGAAAAGGATCACGCCCGAGGGCTGACAATATTTTCCTCCACACCGCTAGTCAGAATATGAGGACTCCCAGATCTCTGTGACTGCCTGGCCAATGTCTTAGGATCTGACTCGAAATAAGATACCTTTAAGACTCTCTCATCTATTTTCGTCCCCTCTCAACCCTAATTCTGTTAAGATTATGAGGTTTTGGGTTTTTCTATCTCTTCCTCACCCTCTTGAGGTCAGGGTATGTATGATAAGGTTAAGGAATCCTCCACGAAATTAATGAAAAAGCATGTAAATAAGATGCCATGGACATAAGCTTAATAGTTTAAACATAAACTAAAGAATAGTTGCATGCTTAGGTCGCATGCCATGTGTTGTCATGCCATCAGGGGAGACCTGAGGTTAGACCTTCTTGTCAGGAGGATGAAGTAGAGTTGGTCTTAGAGGAAGAGACCTCCATTAAAGGTAGAGACCTGGAACATCCTCTTAGGATGATGCTAACCCTAACCCTAAGTGGTGGTTAAGAGAGAGAGATGGCATGATGAGATGGAAGTCATGGTTGACCTTGTGTGTGGGTTGACATGATGTCAGTTTTGAATCCCTATGATAGTGTGAGCCATGTGAGGTTGGATGACCTAGTACCTTTAGCTACCCAACCCTAGGAAGGGTCGTGCATGTTAGGGTGAAGGATAACCCCTTCATCAATGAGGTTAGTGATGAACATATAGAAACCCTATGGGATTATATGAGCATGGCATAGTATGCACCCAGAGTACGTTAGTAAGTACTGGAAGTAGGTCGAAACCTAGGCCAGAAGGGCATGTTGGATAGATTATGAGCTAAGCATAAAGATCCATAGATAATCTCGAGCGAACATAGGTTTCACCCATGTAAGTGTATGCATGTGAGCTTGATCCACCCTTTTAGAGAGAGAACCTCTAGTATTAAGGTTATTTGTAGGGTTATCTCTAGAGAGAGAGAGCAAGACCTGAATAAGAAGGTTGGAAGCTTAGACTATGGGCTATGAGGGACCCTGAGAAGTTGGGTATGTTGTGAACTAAGTGGATGGTTGCAGTTGCCTCGTGCATGACCCTTGGAGGCTTTTCTTATCTTGGTTGCCTTTAGAGGAACCAAAACCTAGAAGAAAGATGAGGCTACTGGTACCTATGTGCAGATGATATAGGTGCTTACCTTCTAGGGATAGGAAGAAGAGTTCCTTAGACCCTGAGGAGGTTTAGTAACAAGTTGTAAGGTCTTATACCTAGTTGGTTGTCCTTGAGGAGGAATCGACTCTGAGGTGTTGTTTAAGTGGAAGGATAATAGGACGTGCATGATGTACCTCATACATTCTTGGTTCATTATTAGAATGTTGAGCATGCAGTTGGACACATGTTGCATAAGAGGTGAACCTAGGGTTCCTAGACCTATAAGAGGGGAAGTAGTAGTTCTTGGTGCACCTGATGCTCACACAGATGTTTGAGTTCCTACGCATGGGAGCATGGCACCCCTCATGTTTAGAGGAAAGGGAAAACCCTTGGATTAAGGTGTATGTTTGATGAACCCCTCACATATAAGTTGGTGACATGGGTAGGTATGATCTTGGTCCAATATTGAGGATTGAGAACAGGTATGACCTACCATGGAGACCTAGTATGGTTTAGAAGGTGGTCTATTTGTTAGCTACATGCCTTAGTAGCTTGCTAGGGATAAGCATGCTCATGTGGATATAAACCTTAGACGTAGAGACATTTATGACCTTTGTTGCTATGAAGATGTAGTTTTCTCCCATCCTGGGAGAGGGACCCTTCTATAGGGTATGTACCACTTTTGTTGGGTTTGAGGTAACCTAAAGAGGTCTCATTGGATATTGAGAAGCTAAGTGGAGAGTACATAGTATAAGAATGAACCTGTAGACCCATAGATAACAATCTCTAAGTGCATGTGGATGTGTTACCGTGGAGGTAACCAATATGGGGTCTGACCGAGGTAGATAGATCGCCATGATCCATACGAAAGGATGTAAGTCAAACCACAAATGCCAAGAGAGATGCTAGAAACTTGGGCAAGGTTTCAAGTTTGATATGTTCTATGTTAGAATCCTAAGTCTATCCTAGGGTCGAGTAGGGATAAGACTGATGGGAGTAGGAGTTGCCTAATTCCCTAGTTGTACATGACCATAAGGTCGGGAGGTAACAACTATCATTGTCTGAGGGCCATGGGTTGGGAGATTGATCACCTTCATGAACTCATGGGACCCAAAAGGCAAATGAGGAGGGCACTCTCTGATGCATAAGGGAAGAGGGATGACCCCAAAAGTGCCGCCACCCTACAGACCTAGAGGAGATGACCAAGGATGGCATGATGACCCAAGTGGGTTCGAGACTAGTTTTCCATGGAAGTAACCCTGATGTCGAGATGTTCATGATATAGATATATGTGATTTTTGAAGGTGTACTGGCAATGTGGGATGTACCATCTCTACTCTTGGAACAGGAAGAAATTTGTGTTTGGACGACCACCAAATGCTTATTTCCTCATGTTATGGGATAAAGATGATGTGAGTTGAAATATTTCTATAATATATGAGGATAGAGATAATAACGTACCTTTGTGGATGGTATAATATGTGGATGGTTTACAAACACCGAGAGAACTAAGGTAGTCATCTTATGAGGATGTTCTTATCATGAGCTATGTGGAATTTATGAGTTATATAAGTTTGAGTTTGATAACCAAGAAGGTGAGCTCTGAGTTTTCTTGATGAAGATAGACCTAAAGTCCAGGATGAGACAAAAAGTGGAATACCTGGAGGTGTATGTCTTCACTGTTACCTAGCACCTAAAGATGAAAGGTGGTAATGGATGCTCTTGTTGAGATGCAGCTGCCCAGTCTAGCTAGTGGAAAGGCTGGAAGAGGTGGTTGGGTGAACCCTAAGTCTGTGAGATATGGTTGGCTAATACTCAGATGTAACAAGACCCATTGATTGAGTTAGTGGTTGCTTGGTTAGCCAGCCTAGGGCTTGTTGTGACAAAAGGATGGTTGTAGAACCTCAGATGCACTTCTATGGAAAAGAAGGTGATGAAACCCACGACTAGAGTGTTTTAGGGAATCAACCTTGAGGAATCATGACATACAAGAGATCATGATTTTATGTTCACCATACACCGTGGTACTACTAAGATAATAAGTGGTAGTAGTACTTTGGATGCCTAAGAAGTGTACGGAGTTGCATGTGGCACTACTACAAAAATACCTTTGGCGTCGGTTATTTACGGCCTAAGGCATCGATTTCCAAGCGACACCCAAGTGGGCGCTGCTAAAAGTCGACACCTTCAGTGTCGGTCCCCAACCGAAGCCATAAACCTTCCCGCCACCAAAAACGCGCCAGCAAGGGGACTATCAGCGTCAGTTCTTAAAGAAGACCGACACGATAACCTTATTAAAAACATAGGCTATTAATTAATAACTAACGCCATACCCCTTCCCGCCACCAAAAAGGTGCTAGTAAGGGCATCATTAGCGTCGACTTTATGTAGGTAACCGACGCCATATCCACAGCTACAACGGCCGTGCTACCCAGAACGGCCGTGGTACCTGGCCATAATCTACTAATAACTGACACCATCAGCGTCAGTTTTTATACTAATAACCGATGCCATATCCCTTGCCACCACGGCCATGCATCAGTTTCACGGATAACCAACGCCAGAAGGGGATGAAAACACCAGTTTTACACTAACAACCGATGCCTATGTGTTTTGTTGTTGGTTTTACACAAATAACTGACACCTCTACTTTGATTTTTTTATTATCAGTTTACAGGCCTACTGTATGGCTGGTCAGCAGGATGCAGAACCTACAGTTCAGTTCTGAACTGTAGGTTTACAACATCCATTGATATCAGCCAACAACATGCCACAAACCTACAAAATTATCAAGATAGATAATATTATATATTTATCATGTGATTCACACACATGTATGAGCACATGTAATTCATATTATTTGTCATCACACACATGTAGAAACCAATAGTTCCATTTCAAATTTCCTCCATTTTCACACACATTTAGCAACCTGTAGTTCCATTCATTTCATCTCTTTTCACATTTAGACACATGTAGAAACATTCATGTATTGATCATCTTCACATTCACACATATGGCAATTCATAAAAAGTCATTCACATTCACACAAAAATAATTATGAGAACAAAGTTTATAAATATCATTCTTTATTCATCATCGTCATTATCCCAATTATATTTAAAAATTCCCACTACTTGTAGGGCTTCTGCCCATTGTTCTCTTACATCATTTAACTCATCCATCGTATAGGGAGTATGTACATCTAATAACTTTTCACCTATAGTGAAGTCAGTTTTAAACACCTACAAAGAGAATGATGTATATATATAATTAATAATATATAATAAGATTGATATATTTCATATTATCTAATGGGACTAAATATAATACCTGATGTATGGTATCGATTTTCATTACACATTATTCGATAATTATGCTCATAAATCACATCACATAGTATCGACATGCCCATCCATTGTCTTGTGTAGCACACTATAAATTGAAACATACAAAATATTCAAAAATACAAATAAGCACAATTCACATAAATAATATATACATTGGAGTCGGGAAATTACTTTCACATTCTGCCAAGTTAGTGGCTGGTTCTTTTTCTGGGGGACCTTTCCTCCAGCTTTGGAGTACTCTTGTAAAGTCCTATATGTTAATGTAACACATTAAATTGCATAATTAAATAGTAATGTAATAACATATGTTAATGGATATAAAAATATGAAATATTTCTCACGAGAATAATGGCCTTTTCATTGCATGTCCATATATATTCAATTCCTTCCCCGCATGATCTAGATAATAGACAGTGAACATCTCAGGGACAATAACTAGTAACTCCCAATGCTTACCACTAGAGATAAGAAAGTTACAAATTAATAACTCAAAAGTCACAATAAAAATGTAATTTTCTTAAGTCCAAATTATAAGAAAAGTAAACTTACTCGACATTGAATGGAGCTATTATCACTGTCTTCTTGTTTTTACCAAAATATTTAAAAACATCACAGTAGTATGAAGTAACTGGCCTAGGGTTTTTACCTACAAGACTAATCAAAGGTTGAACCAAAAATCCCACATGGAGAAATGAAAAATCTGTACATATCGTGTGTAAGTGGCTACAAAACATGTATTGCGTATGCATTAATGTATAAGAAACCAGATCACCCTATATAAAACAAGGTATATAGATGTATAAACAAGATCTCACCATATCCACAACTCTATCATAGATGTGTTCATCCAATCATAATGAAACAACTCCAAAATATCTTTTATAAATATCTTGTTATCGTATGATTGACCTGCATTAATACGTATGCAAAACTTGTATTACATATGCATTAATACGTATGCAAAACTTGTATAAATAGATTGTTATCGTATGATTGACCTACAGCTTCCTCCGGAATAGTAACATTTATAGGGAAATTTGGATCATGTTCACCTATCCAATCTACCATACCCCTACAATTAGGACCTAACGAGGCGTGTAGGTCCCTTGGAAGCCAACTTAGTACTTTAAGAGGTGGAGGTGGAAGCTGAGATGTAGCGGATGTCTTCCTTTTGAGATGTATATATAATTTCATATCAATTGACTCATATATACATATACACTAAAAAATTAATGTAATGTAAATTTAGCATATAATATTAGTATAGACGACATACGATTTGGGCCACAATATCACTCCACCTTCTGCCTCACCAAGCATTTCAGAATCTGGGTGGGCATATGGCAATGTAAGATCCCTCCATTTGGGGACTACACTTATTGGGCTCACACGAACCGCACCATCTAGTACTGGAGTCCCATGAAACATTTCCCCTGGAAGGGGTGGGTAAGACGACGCCTCTGTAATGACATATTCTTGACTTTTTAGACAGCATGGCTTCAACCTCTACAAATTTACATAAAGAATGTTATATGCATATATACACAAACTCCCAACCTCTACAAAGACTAGCTACTATGTCATAAAAACACTTACAAAGGATATGCTAGGTGGTGGGCCTGTATGATCACCCTTATCCCTGTGTTCGACCCCATATATCTACTTCGACCCCATAATAAAGTTGCGGGGGCCTAGAAGGTTTCGAGTTATAAATTTAAAAGTCCGAATACTTCAAATCCGCTCCCTTTTTGGACGCACGATTTAGGCCGGTCAACTTTTAGGTGCCGTTGCCGGGGACAAGGCAACACGGTACTGTTGACGAACCCGAATCCACTAACTACACTCCAGTGCCTCAATCTTAGAAATGAGCTTGACAACACTCTCTTTTTCCTTTTTATATATTTTAACCTGAAATGAATAATTCATATTATTAATACAAGTTTTCTAACTTGATTTTACGTGCTATTCAGGTACTCAGAAGGGAGGCGTTCTGCTCTATTGAGCACCGACATCACTAGACATGCCGCCTCACGTTGAACCACCTCTTTCAGATGGTGAACGAAATGAGAGGTCTAGACCTCACTCTCCTCCGCATGAAGACAATGACCGTTATGACGACAATAATCAACAAGAAGATCCTGAAACAGAGCAATTCGAGGATGACCATCACCGGGAGAGACGTCGTCATCACCGGAGGCGCAGAAGGAATAAAAACAATCAAAATCAGAACCAGGGAGACAGTGACAGTGACGATTCCAACGAAGAAGAAAAGACTCTCAGGGAGTTAGCTGCCACCAAGGCTAATAATTCTAGATGTCCTGTTGTCATCTCAAGATTCAACGCAACCAACTTTGAGCTAAAACCATCCGTCATCTCTATGATCCAGAACAAGAGCTTCAGAGGGAATTCGAAGAATGATAATCCCTATCACCATTTAGATGCTTTTAAAAACATCTGTGACACCATCAAAATGCGGGGAGTCCCACAGGAGGTGATCTATTGCAAGGGTTTTATCTTCTCTTTAGAAGATAAGGCTCTATCCTGGTACCTCGGGTTGCCACACCAAGATCTTAACGGATGGAGTGTGCTGGCGGATGCCTTTGTAAAAAAGTTTTATCCTACTGAGAAAACTGTCCAGAATAGATAGAGGATCACGTCTTTCATGCAAAAGCTGAACGAGAATCTACATGATGCCTGGGAACGATATCAAGAATATCAGAGAGACTGCCCTCATCACAACTATAAGAAGGGTTTCTTGATAACTACCTTCTACAACGGTCTAACCCCTGAGGAAAGGGTTTCACTGAATGCAACAACAGGAAGTGACTTTCTGGGGAAGAAGCCTAGCAGATCCAAAAAGATCATCGAGAACATGGATGAGTTGCAAGACGACACTGACTACGATAGATCAGACAGGGGACATGCTAAGAAGGCTAGTGAAGGACCTTCAATTGAATCCAAGGCTCTGGAGAATATCACCTCTCAGATCCAGAGGATAGCCACTGATGTCAAACAGCTAAAAGAATCAAGTGGAAAGGGGAAGAAACAAGTTGAAAAGGTCATGAAATGTGTCACCTGTGGAGAAAGTGGACACGGGGTAGATAACTATATCTACACCCGACCTGACGAGTCGAGCGAAAGTGAATATGAAGCTGAGGAGGCTGAGAACGTATCTTTCGTTAATTTCAAGAGGCCAGATCATCCTGGTTTTAGTTACGACAACAAGGATGCAACCGAAAACTCACATCAGCTGCATAACCACACCAAGCAACCCCAAGGTTTCAAGAAAAGAGGAGGACAAAGTCAGTTCACCAGAACTGCTTCTTTCCAGTCCAACAAGGCAAATTTCCAAGGTCAAGGAAAGTACCAAGGTCGCCACGCGGAAAACACTAGTCAAGGTCAAAGTCAAGCCAAGGAGCAAGGTCAAGACAAGGTTTCGAACCAACCAGACTTGGTTGGCCGGTTATTCGATTTTGTAAAAAGACAAGATACCATCAATAACCAGCTGGCACAAAGTGCGCTTTCAAATTCAGGAGTTCTGAACACAATGCAAGTCCATATGGCAGACATGCAGACGCACCAATGCCAAATCAATCAGCAGTTGGCCTAGATGGCCGAATTGATAAAGAATCCCTCGGGTAAGATACCCTCCGACACCGAATCTGCCAAAATGGTTCTATGAAGACGAAGCTTTCATTAGAAGGACAGAGATCAACTTGCAAGATATGGAAACTAATGAAGGCGAAAAGTGAAGGACCTGGAACTGTCGAGCTGGCGACGTGAACTACAACGCTCCTCGGGAGGCAGCCCGAGCTTTTACTTTTCCTAGAATAAGATGTTATTTACTTTCTTGCAAGAAAAACATTATGAACATTTGGACTGTAATAAGGCCCGAGTCAGTGCATGCGTCACGTGCGCTGACTCTTCTGTTTTATGGGCCACCACTCTATTTTATGAGCATTGATGAGTAATACTATCTAAGGCTGGGAACTTAACCTTAGGCCAATGATGTTTTACCCATCAATCGCTTTTTCCTTTGCTTTGTTTTTAAGTTTTTCATCTAGAATTTTGTCCTGAAGACTTTGTATCGGGAAAGTATACCCTTTTTCCTGATAGTATCAGGAAAAAACTCACCCGGCACGCAGAACATGCTCGTATCGGGCGACGGTATATCGGGAATCGCATAAGCTGTGTCGGACGACACGCTCGGGAGGCGAGCATCCATATTAGGAAAGATGAGTAATTACCCTTAATTAGACGGATGGGATTGCTCGTCTCAGGAATGACTTGCTCAACGACCGACACACATCCCAGATTTACCAGTTTTACCCCCGGTTGGGATTGCTATATATAGTATGGAGGTTTTACTGTGTCGGGCTACTGCTTTTACTTTTCACCTACCCATATCGTGCAGTAATTTCTTCCTCTGCTCCCGTGTCGCGCAACTTAGCTTCTGCTCTCGTATCGTGCAGAAAACTTAAGAAAGCAAAGGTATAGCCCGACATCCCTATCGTCCTTGCTTGCTCGACACGAACTTCATATCGCGTACAGTGTATCGGGCTGACGACTTTAGCTGATTTTCTTGTACCGCCTGACACATGTGTCGCACAATACGTCTCTAACCCGCGCTTGCCCGACACCCTATATCGGGCGATAACCATGTCGCCCATCCTTGTGCCGTCTCGCTTGTTCTTGCTGTTAGGCGACACAATTTTATATCGAGGAAGACCCTATCGGGCACTTTGTTTCACGCGACCGTATCGCCCGACACACGCGTATCGGGCAACGGGTATGACGTGCAACTTTTCTCCGTATCGTCCAAGTTTTATATCGCCTAGATCTTCTTTCGACGGACGACATAGTATCTTGTATCAGGCATGAGCCTATGGTGATTTCTTTGAAAGCTTCGTATCGCCCGACACAGGCATATCAGGCTAGCTTCATATCATTCAGTTTTGAAGCCCGATACGGTGCTGTCGGGTAGTTTTTGTACTAGGCCGATTCTTTCCCTATCGTGCAATCAATTTTTCTCTTAAACGCCGGTATCAATTTTAAGTTTTGCCTACCTAATATCGAAACATTTAAATGATCAATGAACTTGTTTAATGATAACAGATATGACCCGTACAAAGCAAACCTTCGTTGGAGTTGACAAACACGACAGAAGAATCGACACTGAGGCCGCAACTAAAGCAACAAAAGTCGGGCAGAAACGCCTGAATCCTGAGGCGGCTGGACCATCAACCGCTGAGAAGAGAGCAAGGACGAAAGAAGTGGCGGCTCCAGCAATAGCTTCAACCGCAGCGACAGAACCCCTGGATCACACGCCAGGAAGGTTTGTGCCTAGAGATAGTGAGCATGGATGCCGGTACTCAGAGGTGGCAACAAAACTTTACAGGCTGAGCAGGTTCTGCCACCAGTCATCCTTCCTTCAGCTAGGCATCTTCGACAGGCTCGAGAATGTTCTGGCTGCAGCGGGGCTGCGGAAGATCTACTTCAGCCGCTCCGCCTCCTACACCGAACTCACCAGGGAGTTCATGTCGTCTCTCTGCCGGATAAAGGATACACATGAGGACGTTGAAGAATATGGCGGAGCAGACAGACTGCAAGGGCGGCTATACAACTCAGAGCACGTTATCTCTGAAAAGCTGCTCAACGAGATCTTCTCTTCCAGCGAGGAGGAGAAGGAACAACTTAACAATAGTGAAAGGATCACCAAAGGAGACGGGTTCAACCCCGTGGAGCTCTGGAGGAGGCTGATCGGCAAGTCATCATACAATCTGGGAAGCAAGGTGGCGGCCAAGGTGGCAGCGGTGCACTCATGTTTCTAGAGGATAGTGCACAAGCTGGTAGCATGCCTGCTGTTCAGCAAAAATGAGTCCAGCAACGTCTACACCGAAAAACTCCACCTCATGTGGCACATGATGGAGGGCAAGGTGATCAATCTGGGGCACTTCTTGCTGAATAGGTTGCACCCGATAAAGGATGCCACCAAGGAATACTGCATGGGTGGCATCGTCAATCTGATTGTGGGAAACTCCCCGTACACCGTGTGCTCTAGGGAGGTGTACTAGCCAACATTATTCCATTCCCTCATAAGGGGGATAATGAACACCTTAAATAACTACAAAGCATCTACTTATCATTTATGTTTACAAGTGATAAAACACCGAGTACTATATAGTGCTACTACATCCAATATTTGCAAATAGAAGAGAGCATACATACATATCATGATTGCAAGCAAGAAAACCATAGTCATATACTTAATAAAAACCGACGTACCTGAGTTTAGAGATTCCTATTTATATTCTGGATCATCTACATCTCCAGTCATCACCTGATTAATAACAATTAATCATCATTAATATATGTACATCATATTCTTGGTAATTTTAGGTCCAAGTTAGGGTTTGGCCAAAACTAGGTGTTACTGATCTAAAATGTGTCTCTGGTATTTTTATAGTGATCCAGATGTCATTCTAAGGGTCTGGTTCAGATTTCATAATTTTCTGGTACTTTCCCTATTTTCTACAATTAATATGAGGATTAAGCATGTAATTTAGGAAATAATGAGAAAAGACCTAAAATTGTTCAATAATATCAATATAGGAGTCCAGTCCACATATAGTTTCTAAGTGATTCTGGGATTCAAAAGTATTTTTATCGTATTTTATATCCATCATTTGCTAATTATACAAATTAAATGAAGCCCAAATGAAGCATTTCACCGTAAATTGAATATTATCAAAAGTTGTGCTTCAAAAGCCTGATCTAAGGGTCCAGTAAAGTAGAGGATATTTTTCTGAGAATTTTGGTATATTATTTGTATTTTTATGATCATTGAGCTAATTGCTATGAATTATTCAATAACTGAGCATTTCTGGGTATATTTACCTTTTTCAGCCTATCTGGGACTGCAACGTGTCCACTAAGAGGGCGCAACTTCACTTGTTGGCTGCCTGGTTCAGCTTTTGGGCCGGCCGGTCCAATGCTGGTCTGGTCAAGGGTCTACCCTCCGCCTTCGTCTGCTTCATCCTCGACTCCACGCGCGAGTTCTTCCGCAGCCTGAAATAGCGCCGCCTTGGATTCTGACTGTATGGGAGCATCACCGTCTTAGGGGCGCAACGCTCAACCTGGGAGAAGATAAGCCATCCGGTCTGACCTAGGATTGGCCAGACACATCTCTCTCTCTGCACTTACCTGACGGCTGCATACCATCGCGTGTAGGGCTCCGATCAGGGCATCAAGCCGCCACCGCCTTGACTCCGATGAGCGTGAGTCAAGGCCATGGCCTTCCCCCACCCTCTGGATTGGTGTAAGGAATCTCACCGGCAGACTCTAAGGCTACAACGTGACTAGGATTCATGGGTGAGTGCCTCGCGTGGCAGCAGATCAAGCGGGTGAAAAGAACTGGTTCGTACGGCTCCCTCGATCTCTCCTTACAAACAATCTACATCACGTACGGGAGGCCGACGACCCATCCTGCAAGGTAGGGCAGAACGTACTGAGATCCTCTCCAACTTCATCTGGACCTGCAGTAAGGCTGAGGAAGAAGACAACCATTGCTTTGGTGCCTCCATGGTCAGGTTGCAACACTGCTGGCAGCAGGGATAAAGGAGGAGGAAGAGGAGGTCGAGGATAATGATCTCCCTCATGTTGCCTTTAGATCAGGGGAGTTGGTTGGATGCTGGAAGAATGGTGGATCCAAAGACCTCGCTAACCTCGATGACTTTGGCATGGGATGGGTAGGGATTCATCGACAAGGGGAAACACAAAAGGGTGGCGAGGGAAGGCAGAAGATCTTATTTTAACGGAGCTTATAGCACACTCCAGTTCCGATTGCTCTCCAGTTACTTCAGATACGTGGCACCAGGGAGTTGGCCTCAAGGGTACCAGTCTCTCCGTAAGAAACGGAGGTAGATGACGACTATTTCGTCTCAAAATCTGGGTGTAACCTAACCCATCCGCTAACATGTGCCCCAAAAACCTTACTAACAGACTGGTTGTTCCTTGCACATCAGATAAAAACCCCAAGAAAATCATTTATTGCTTATAATATCTATAAAAGATATTCCCTATGTATCCAAATTTTCCAAGGATAATAATTCTCACATAGTAAGTCAAGATGGCATGAAATCCTAGCATAACCTTAGAAACACTTAATCTAACTCATGACCACAAGGAATTCCACACACACACACACACACACACACACACACACACACACACATATATATATATATATATATATATATATATATATATATATATATATATATTGCCACCTTAATGAACTACTCGAAGAGGTCACTTTCATGATTACACAAATCAACCTTAAATGCCCATTGATTTTCAATGAATCAACATAAACCTAATATGAGCGTGATTTCAGGCATCAGTCATTACTCAGACATTTGAATACATACATTTTACCAAGGGATGTCTTACCATATTATCTCAATTATATTGACAAATGATATTTATCATAATTGAGCTTTAACTAGGTGACATATCCTCATTTGTAGCTCTATACACTTATTTTAGGTGAATTTAACCTGTAATTGGATAACTGGTTCCTCAATTTGGGTTTAGTCATCTACACAACATCCATGGTCCTCAATTAATGTATGGGGAAGAAAATTCCTAAAATTTAGGGTCATCCCATTCACCCCACCTTATAAGGAATTTCATCCTCAAAATTCAGCTAATATCATACTCAAGGTGGCATCAAGGAGTTCAACTTCATAGATGTGACCAATTCTTAGGTTCTAAGACCACCATTGTCTGCAAGCACACTATGTTGTCATCTTAGGATATATAAACTTGTAGAGTGTACCCACCCCACCTTATCTAGGTTAAAGCATCACTTTATTTTAAGGAATTGTAGCGTCACTTAGTATCTTAGTCATCATAGGAAATTCTCATATTTTTGAGTTTACATCCTCATAACTCCTTAGAAAAAGGGTTTTATTCATATGCATGAAGTTAGGAAGGTGCTACTCTAGCTTCATCTTTCACCTACTAAATCAGACAAGGTGATGTCGAGATTTCAAGCCATTATTTACCAGAATTATTAGGCTTAACAACATTAGTGTGGTTTATGATCAACATCATACTAGTATTTCAGCATTAGAGGGGATTATTTTCATCCTTGATGTTAGAATTTTTTTTTCTACTTAAGAAGGGCTTAAGTAACATGCTTGACCATTAGGGTTTCACCCTATGGTGTGATATTCATACTCAACTTAGAAGCATACATTGAGAAGGATCAAAGTTACGAACTATATTTCCGATAGTGTATCCTATGATCCAAAAATATCTTTAAATCAAGTTCTTGAGTTCAACTTTTTATGTCTTGCATGTATTATGTGAAGGGAAAAAGAAAATATACTAAGTTTATCCCATGATCACAACATCATATCTTTCGTATTTCATATGAAGGGGAAGAGAATATACTAAGACGATCTTACCATGATTCCAAACTTAGATATTGCATGTATGATATAGGAAAGAAATATATAATAGGTCAACCTTATGTGAGTGACTCCTCATACATAAATCATCCATATAGCTCAAGTGAGGTTTCTTATATCATATATCAAGAAAGAGAAGTGGAAGGAATCATCTTTATGCCCAAGGCATTTTACTCTCAAAACTAGAGTTCATATATCACCTCACTTGCAACTAATGATGAGATTCACAAACATATGTCTATCAAGCTAAGACCTAATTCAATCAAAAGGATTGATTTTCTCATTATGAGTCACCTACCCATAATTTTTTTATTATAACCCAACTCTCACATATAGATTGGAATCATGCATAAGGACTCAACTCATCTACTCAGGAGTAACCTAGCTTAGGACACATCATTTCACATATATCTCATATTTCATATATTGTAGGGTAGGTCCTATGACCCTCTCCTTGTGGGTCTCACTCTCTTTGGAGTTCACCACGTATCTTGTCCTAACGCTGGAGGTCCTCCTTTGTAAAAGAGCTTGAGGCACATGCATATTCAACTGTATCTTAACTTAGCTCATCTTAAGTTTGAAAAAGGAATGTACTTTCATCATTAAGATTTTGCATAAATTCTACGAAATTGAATTCAACAAGTATGTAACTTAAACCTTTATAAGGAAACTTATACCATCAGAGATCAAACTTAGATAAGATTTCACATGCTTATTTCAACTATCGTTCTATCATCTACTCTATGTATCACATATCTTGATAAGGCTCTAGACATCTAATATAGACTACTCTCTCTTCTAGACTGATGTCACTCCTTTTCACTTAGGTTGCATGAACACTAACTACTCTCCAGTGTGAGGGACACATTTTATATTTACATATATTTAATAAAATATTATATAGTTTTTCTCCGAGAAAGAAGACGTCAGAGAAATCTATCGAGGCTCGAGCCGATTGGAAAACAAAACCAAATCAGCAAAATCGAGTGTCCCACACACAGTATATAGTCTAGTGCTATGTCACCTAGTGAAATGGTGAGAACGAGATGTAGACTAGTGTAGCTACCCCATAATATGAGCTCTATATGGAAAGGGTCTCACACACTTGTCTAAACCAAGTTCTTAAACATCTAGGTTCTAACCTAAAGGCTAAGTCAGAACTTATTTCTATAGAACAACTTACTAAGTTTCTAGGGTTTAAAGTGAAAGGTGAAATTATGTTTTATGTTTCATGGTGAGCAATTGTTAGGTGTAGCTACTGTTCATGCTCTGATACCAACTGTGACGTCCCTGGATTTTCACCTTCTCAAAACCCTATTGGGAATGAGAGGTCAGAAAGCGAGAACATCATTCAATCATATCAGAAAGCGCCGCGGAAGCATAATACGCATACATGAACATACAACCATAGCATTCTCAACAATCAACATATTTATATTACAACATGAATTAAAATTTGCAACTTACATTTACATAATTTGAAGAAAAGTTTACAAGTCTATGAACATGTATGCTAACATGATCTTAACACAATAGGTACAACCTGGACAACTGCTCACTTTCCATCTTTTATCCCAAGCTAGCTCTGAACCTAAAACATACGTGAAACAACGAATCAACACACAAGGTGTTGTGCACATGGGCAGAAAGATACATATATTTATGGCTTTCATAATTTTTGAAAAAGATTTTCAGAAGGAAAGAAAATCATAGAAAACACTTCTTTATTAAGAGAAATACTCCAATTTAAGCCATTTTCCTAGATGAATTGCATTATCAAGGTGGACTAGTACCAAAACATAAATATTGGGCCCATCCCCATGTACCAAGTACTCTAGGGAAACTCCCCATACACCGTGTGCTCTAGGGAGGTGTACTAGCCAACATTATTCCATTCCCTCGTAAAGGGGATAATGAACACCTTAAATAACTACAAAACATCTATTTATCATTTATGTTTACAAGTGATAAAACACCGAGTACTATATAGTGCTACTACATCCAATATTTGCAAATAGAAGAGAGCATACATACATATCATGATTGCAAGCAAGAAAACCATAGTCATATACTTAAATAAAAACCCACGTACCTGAGTTCAGAGATTCCTATTTATATTCTGGATCATCTACATCTCTGGTCATCACCTGATTAATAACAATTAATCATCATTAATATATGTACATCATATTCTTGGTAATTTTAGGTCCAAGTTAGGGTTTGGCCAAAACTAGGTGTTACTGATCTAAAATGTGTCTTTGGTATTTTTATAGTGATCCAGATGTCATTCTAAGGGTCTGGTTCAAATTTCATAATTTTCTGGTACTTTCCCTATTTTCTACAATTAATATGAGGATTAAGCATGTAATTTAGGAAATAATGAGAAAAGACCTAAAATTGTTCAATAATATCAATATAGGAGTCCACATATAGTTTCTAAGTGATTCTGGGATTCAAAAGTATTTTTATCGTAATTTATATCCATCATTTGCTAATTATACAAATTAAATGAAGCCTAAATGAAGCATTTCACCCTAAATTGAATATTATCAAAAGTTGTGCTTCAAAAGCCTGATCTAAGGGTCCAGTAATGTAGAGGATATTTTTTGAGAATTTTGGTATATTATTTGTATTTTTATGATCATTGAGCTAATTGCTATGAATTATTCAATAACTGAGCATTTCTGGGTATATTTACCTTTTTCAGCCTATCTGGGACTACCACGTGTCCACTAAGAGGGCGCAACTTCACTTGTTGGCTGCCGGGTTCAACTTTTGGGCCGGCCGGTCCAATGCTGGTCTGGTCAAGGGTCTACCCTCCGCCTTCGTCCGCTTCATCCTCGACTCCACGCGCGAGTTCTTCTGCAGCCTGAAATAGCACCGCCTTGGATTCCGACTGTATGGGAGCATCGCCGTCTTAGGGGCGCAACGCTCAACCTGGGAGAAGATAAGCCATCCGGTCTGACCTAGGATTGGCCAGACACATCTCTCTCTCTGCACTTACCCGACGGCTGCATACCATCACGTGCAGGGCTCCGATCAGGGCATCAAGCCGCCACCGCCTTGACTCTGATGAGCGTGATCCAAGGCCAGGACCTTCCCCCACCCTCCAGATTGGTGCAAGGAATCTCACCAGCAGACTCTAAGGCTGCAACGTGACTAGGATTCATGGGTGAGTGCCTCGCGTGGCAGCAGATCAAGCGGGTGAAAAGAACTGGTTCGTCCGGCTCCCTCGATCTATCCTTACACACAATCTTCATCACGTACGGGAGGCCGACGACCCATCCTCCAAGGTAGGGAAGAACGTACTGAGATCCTCTCCAACTTCATCTGGACCTGCAGCAAGGCTGAGGAAGAAAACAACCATTGCTTTGGTGCCTCCATGGTCAGGTTGCAGCACTACTGGCGACAGAGATAAAGGAGGAGGAAGAGGAGGTCGAGGGTAATGATCTCCCTCATGTTGCCTTTAGATCAGGGGAGTTGGTTGGATGATGGAAGCACGGTGGATCCAAAGACCTTGCTGACCTCGACAGCTTTGGCATGGGATGGGTAGGGATTCATCGACAAGGGGAAACACAAAAGGGTGGCGAGGGAAGGCAGAAGATCTTATTTTAACAGAGCTTATAGCACACTCCAGTTCCGATTGCTCTCCAGTTACTTCAGATACGTGGCACCAGGGAGTTGGCCTCAAGGGTACCAGTCTCTCCGTAAGAAACGGAGGTAGGTGACAACTATTTCGTCTCAAAATCTGGGTGTAACCTAACCCATCCGCTAACATGTGCCCCAAAAACCTTACTAACAGACTGATTGTTCCTTGCACATCAGATAAAAACCCCAAGAAAATCATTTATTGCTTATAATATCTGTAAAAGATATTCCCTATGTATCCAAATTTTCCAAGGATAATAATTCTCACATAGTAAGTCAAGATGGCATGAAATCCTAGCATAACCTTAGAAACACTTAATCTAACTCATGACCACAAGGAATTCCATACACACACACACACACACACACACATATATATATATATATATATATATATTGCCACCTTAATGAACTACTCTAAGAGGTCACTTTCATGATTACACAAATCAACCTTAAATGCCCATTGATTTTCAATGAATCAACATAAACCTAATATGAGCATGATTTCAGACATCAGTCATTACTCAGACATTTGAATACATACACTTTACCAAGGGATGTCTTACCATATTGTCTCAATTATATCGACAAATGATATTTATCATAATTGAGCTTTAACTAGGTGCCATATCCTCATTTGTAGCTCTATACACTTATTTTAGGTGAATTTAACCTGTAATTGGATAACTGGTTCCTCAATTTGGATTTAGTCATCTACACAACATCCATGGTCCTCAATTAATGTATGGGGAAGAAAATTCCTAAAATTTAGGGTTATCACACCTACCCAAACATACAACTTTCTGTTCCCAAAAGTTGTTTGGTGTGAAAGCTAACTTCGAAATCATGCACCCAAGTCTCGACGAAGCTGTGGAGAAAATTTTTGCTTAAATAAGGCAGGAGAAGTAAAGTCTGGTGTTCGTGGTCAGTCCGTATTCTCAGTAAGACATCTCAATGCTCGCTCAAACCCATGGTCTGAAAACTATACCGGTTAAGAAGAAGCATCAAAAAATAATGTTTTAAAAGATTGATTGAGGACAATCAAAATGCCAAGTTTGGAGGATTTGATAACACCAAATTTTGTGATGTTTTTGGCCCTTATTTCGTTATCAAATCTGCCCTTTTAAACTATTTTCCTCTCCTTTTTGTCATGTTTTTGCATAAACAGGCCACGCTATGCTCTTAACTCAATATTATCATCTTTTGCAGAGTTTTCCTTGATTTTCAACTCATTTATCAGCAAAAAGGCCCGTCTCGGCCCATGAATGTGTTCCACCTGCATTGGCCTTCTTACCAACCAGCCGGCTGATATGCTCGCTGCCCAACACAGGGCGACACGATACACTACCGCGCGACATGAGGGTGCCGCGTAAGAAGGAGCGGACGAGCGATACACCATTTACCCAACAGGGAGCTGTACTCACCACGACAACTGAAGCGTGTCACACGATACAAGCCACCCACTGGCAGGCGCCACTCGTCACTATGACCGACACGCTCCCAACCCAACATCCTTGTGCCGGGCGATACACATATCGGGCATCCCCGAATCTGAGATGATAGAGCTTATGAAGGACATGTGGCGTCCGGAGAACCACAATTTCTCCCAACCACTACCTATAAATAGTAGCTACATGACTCCGATGGGACGAGTCGGGAAAAGGTCGAAATCTCTCGCAAGCCAACTTGGGAAAGCATATGGAGCTAGCGTGTCGTGCCTTAGAGGTGTACCGGGCGATACTAGGTGAGCGCTTCCCCAACCTGAGAGGGAGGGAATGGTTCACTTAGGATCGGTCCCGGGCACCGCAGCAGACCGATATCGGCCAACAAGGACACCCGATATGAGTACCCGATACCTTAAGAAAAACTCTGGCCTGACACGATACCAAGTCCGATACGCATCACTAGTCATGGCATGTCACCCGAGAAGGTGCCGCCCGACACAACCGTATCGGGCATGAGCGCCCTGCACGATACATCCACCCATCATGAGCGTGTCGCCCGAGAGGGTGTGTCGCCCGACATGGGTGTATCGGGAAAGGCTCCCGTCTGGTATTGGGCTGGAGGGATCTTGGGGATCTGCTACTACCTGTTGCCCTTCTAAATCAAGAAGGAGACATTTATCTTTACTTATTTCAGTCATTTACTTTCTTTACTTAAGCAATGTAACTAGACCCCTTTTATGCTAATGGAATTAGAAGAGTTTTAATTATCTGCTGCTTTATGTTTGGTCCTTTTTGTTGGATGATTGTTTTGTTTAGCATCCGAACTCTACCTTGTACGCTTGGATCACGTTTCGACTAGCTACCGAATCATTTTTTTCCCATTGTAGCAGCCTCGAGAGAGGTGTTGTAGCTCTAGTGTTTGGTCAGATACGGGAGTACAAGAGTGCCCAAGATCGGAGTTACTTTAGTAACCTTTCCACTCTAACTTAAGACCAGCAACCTCGAGAGAGGTGTTGATGCTTAGTTAGAGGTACCTACTTCGAGAGAAGGGGTACATGATGTTTCTGCTGCCTCTTGTTTTACCGAACCTCTCTCCTTCGTTCCTTACTAAAAGCAATAGTATTATCCGCTCTGTTTCCATTGCACAAAAACCCTAAAAATTGATAAACCTTTAAAAACCTTAATTTTCCTTGTAGCTCCAGTTGGAGATAGTTTTATTTTATTTTATTTTATCAATCTTAGCCTGTTGTTCCCTTGGGAGAACTTTATCATCTCTTTACCCATACCGGAGTGTAACGTGTCGATTCTGCGTTCCCAACACTACCACCCTTGTCCCTGTATTCGACCCCGTAATAAAGTTGCGGGGGCCTAGAAGGTTTCGGGTTATAAATTTAAAAGTCTGACTATTTCAAATCCGCTCCCTTTTCAGACGCGCGATTTAGGCCGGTCAAGTAGGGATCCCTGAGACCGGAGGGAGCGAGGAATGTGAAAAGGAAACTAGAAAATCTTGATAAGGAAAGGTGAAAGAGATTAGGAAAAGAGAAAATCCTCATTACTGTGCGAGGGAATATGAGTCTGAGTCGTATTTAGGCAGGTAAAGGAGGAGACTTACAAGCCGTAGATGCGATCCGTGAAAATGGAAAACGATTCAGAGCCATCTAATGGCATGAAAAAGAAATAAAAAGGAAAGTATATGAAGTGTGACAAATTGAAATCAGAAACCATATGGCATCAAATGTGTCATCTAATAAATCCGATTAAACTAAAGTGAAATGCAAATAATGCACATACTTTCTCTTTCCTTAATTAATGGTCCTATTCTTATCACTACTATAGAAACAGCCTTTGGCGTCAGTTGTTTAACCCCCTTTGGCGTCGGTTTCTGAGCGACGCCTATGTGGGCGCCGCTAAAGGTCGAACACTTCGGCGTCGGTTTTTTAATCGACGCCTATTTAACATATAGGCGTCGGTCTTTTAGTAGATAACCGACGCCAAAAGGGTTCGCGCCACAGAAAACGGTGTCATCTAGGACACATTCTGCGTCAGTTATCTACTAAAAGACGGACACCATACTTCAAGACGACACGGACATGCTTCCCTGCACGGCCGTGTTTAGTACTATAGGCGTCAGTTTTATATGAATAAGCGACACCTTTTCCACCACGGCCGTGCTTTCCTGCACGGTCGGGTTGTTTGTAATATTAGGCGTCAGTTTTTATCCAATAACCGACGCTGTAGGTCTTTGCTGACGATTTTCTTTAAATAACCGACGCCTATATCTATTTTTTTTTCATATCAGTTTGCAGGCCTGCTGTGGCAGGTCAGCAGGATGAGAACCTGCAGTTCAGTTTTCTGAACTATAGGTTTACGACATCCATTGATATCAGCCTACAAACTGGCCACAAACCTGCAAAAGTCCCAAGGAAAATTTCACACAAGTAGATACATTCAGACATCAATTCAATTCTCACATTCACACATATAGAAACATTCAAATACATGTATTAACATTCAGAAATATTCATTTACAAAGTATCATTCATTATCGCTATCAACATCCCAATTATATCTTACAGTTGCCACTGCTTGTATGGCTTTTGCCCATTCTTCTCTTATTTCATTTAATGCTTCCAGAGTATATGGATCATGTATATATTTTAAGCGTTTACCTATAGTGTGGTCAGTTTTAAACACCTGCAAAGAGAATGATGTATATATATAAGTAATAATATAAAAATAAGATTGATATATTTCATACTAACTAATGAGACTATATATAATACCTCATGTATGGTATCGATGTCCAATGCGGCATGTTTGATAATCATCTGCATAAATCGCATCACATAGTATGCGCATGCCCAACCATTGTCTTGTGTAGCACACTATAAATTGAAACATACAAAATAATACAACTAAGCACAATTCACATCAATAATATATACATTGGAGTCGGGAACTTACTTGTACGTTCTGCCAATTTATTGGCTGGTTCTTTTTCCTTGGGACCGTTCCTCCAGCCTTTTTGAATGCATCTAAACCCCTACATGTTAATATAACACAGTAAATTACATAAGTAAATAGTAATGTAATAACAGATGTTAACAGATACAAAAATGAAATATTTCTCACCAGAATAATGGTATTCTCATTACGTGTCCAATTTTAGTGTTTAATGTACTTCCCACGGGATCTAGATAATAAACAGTGAACGTCCCGGGGACAATAAATAGTAACTCCCAATGTTTACTGCTAGAGGTAAAAAGTTAACAATTAATAACTCAAAATGCACAATAAAAAAGGAATTTTCTTAAGTCCAAATTATAAATAAAGTAAACTTACTTGACATTGAATGGAGATATTATTATCGTCTTCTTTTGCTGACCAAAAATTGTAAAAGCATCTATACAGTATTGTTGAACATTATCATGGTCTTTAGCTACCATACTAATCAATGATGGGATCAAAAATCCCACATGATCAAATGCAAATTGTTTGCAATGATATTCGACTAAGTAGCTGCAAAACATGTATTACGTATGCATTAATATATAAGAAACCAGATCACCAGATCTTACACAAGGTATATGGATGTATAAACAAGATCTCACCTTATCCATGTCTCTATCATTGATGTATTCAGCGAATCATACATAAACAGCTCAATAATATCTTGTATAAATAAAGAGCTATCGTATGATTGACCTGCATAATCTGCATCTAAAGAAACAATTATCGGGCAATGTATATTATGTGCCCGTAGCCAACATGCCATTCCCCTACAAGCAGGACCTAAAGGGTATGTTAGGTCAGTTGGAACCCAAGTTGGTAATGCGGGAAGTGGAGGTGGAGGCCTAGGTGCTCCTGGTGTCTTCTTTTTAACTTGTATATATAATTTCAGATCAGCTGACCTCATATATACACATTAACAGTCTAAATCAATGTAAATTTATCTTACAATTTCAGTAGTGTAGACGACATCTGCTTTGGGCCACAATATGACCCCGCCTTCTGCCTCAACAAGTGTATCAATATCTGGGTGGGGATATGGCAATGTAGCTTCCCTCCAATCGGGTAACACACGTAATGGGCCCACACGAACGTAGCTATGTGGCATTGGAGTCCCGTGAAACCTTTCCCCAGGAAGGGACGGGTAAGCCTGCGCCTCTGCAACAACATAGTCTTGTATTCTTAAGCGGCATGGCTTCAATGCCTACAAATTTACGTAAAGAATGTTATACATATATACATATCATCTTGAAAACATATCATCTTGAAAAGACTAGCTACAATGTCATAAACAATACTTACAACAGACGTGTTAGGCAATGGGTCTCCAGGATTACTTGCAGTCTGTGCATCAGGAGAAGAGTGGGTCGCCATAGGCTGATTGGAAGCCTGAGATGCCTGCCACCACAGCAATTCTTCCTTGACCTTCTCAGCAACTACATCGTTGACCTTCTTAGCAACTATATCCTCGACTCTCTTATTCTCCTATACATGGATAAAAGAAACATTAGCTTCTTATTATTGAATTTCCTTTTGCAGTAACATTCTAAAAAAAGAATAGGTTACCTCTTCTTGAGAAAGTCCCGCTCTGGGTTTGCGCTGGGATGGCCCAAAGAATGCTTTGATGCCCACACCAGCGCCTGCACCCCTAACACGTCCAGGATGCTATGGGTTACCCAGAGCAACTGTCAATTCATCCCTTGTGCCATGAGGGATGAACGTGCCTTGTTTCCTCTGCTCGTGCAGCTCCTGCTAATCACCATCAACAGAAATTGGTAAGTTAATACCACAAATAATCAATATTCAAACGATTGCTCTAAGAGTTGTATTTTACCATTTTCGCAGCCGCCTCAGCAGTTACAGGCTTCTTTATTTCACCCTTCTTGTTTTGCCTCCCAGCTATCCAGATATCATGGCGAGGCATGGGTGTGGCAGACTCCTGAGTAGGAGCAGACTCCTGAGTAGGAGAAGACTCCTGAGTAGCCACAGACTCTGCATGTAGTCTTTGGCGAACGCTTGCATAGCCTTTTGGACCCATAGTGTGGTCATGCACATTCAGTGCACGCCTTGCTTTTTGTGCGTCACTGAGGGCCTAGTTAGTATGCACATTAATGATTTGGTTAGTATCACTAAATGTTAATCTTGAATAGGTGAATACAATGTATATTAATTAAATTGGGAGTGACACCTAATACCTTGAATTCTTCAGATTTTCTTGAAGCAACAAAATTGTCCCAATCTTCTTTGTCCAAGAAGTTCCATTGTTCAAGGGCTGACTTCTTTTTCTTATCACCCTCTTTTATGTATTCTCTGTTCAGATTTGTCCTATAATTCCTAAGCATCTTTCCAGCGCATTGCATCACACTTTTTACGATGCAACTTCTCATCCAATGCAAACAGATTCTGTAAAATAGAAATGTTATTAACTAGTATCCAAAATAGAATTGCAAATAATAGAATTTGTAATCTACAAAATAGAATTGCAAGACGCATAAATCCTTCCATATCAAGTCTTTTTTCCCCTGAGGAACTTTATGCCAATTATCATACTTAACACCACAATGGCTCCGAGTGGTACACCCAAGATAGTTTACAAAATTATTGCGGTTCACTCCAATTGAATTTCCTCCATTATCAAACTCCACAACCAATTTGGATCCACTGCCACTAAGCGCTATTAACTTCTTCAACAGAGTGATGCCCCTTTTCTTGTTAAGTGTTTGGTGCTGCGCATCAAGTTGCTCCAGTGCTTCAGTGGGTACATGTGCATCATCAACCTAAAATTTGACAAAAATAAACACACTGAATTAGCCCAATATAGAAATATAAGATATATGACATAACTAGAAGATAATGAATTTTATAGAAATACAGGATATGTTTTTAGAACTTACATTGGTATCCTCGCCATGCTCATCATGGACATCATGCTCATCATGGACTTCATGCTCATCATGGACATCATGCTCATCATGGTCAGCCATCTAAAAATGTCATTAAAAAGGGGAAATGCTACCGAAATTTTCTCGAAAACCCAATATACATTATACACTTACATCCTAAGTGAGATTAGGTGTTCAAGAACAATCCCAAACCGGGGACTATCCAAGATTTACTCCTAATGAGTCAATCTTGGACGGGTTTCTAGGCCAACAAACACAATAATAGATATCTACAATGAAGCCGAACTCCATACAAACAATATATAATTTAGTGATTGTTCATTCTAATTTATACCAATGTACAAGTAATATAAAGAACAATGATTGTTCACTTTCTAGGCCAACAAACACATGTGATGTCATTCTTATATATAATAAATGTGTACCACCTATCCCATACTTGAACACCTAATCTCACTAGTAAGTGTATAATGTGTATTGGGTTTTCAAGAAAATTTCGGCAGCATTTCCCCACTGTTCTCTAAGTACATATGTACTTAGAGAACAAACGGGGAAATGCTACTGAAATTTTCTCGAAAACCCAATACACATTATACACTTACATCCTAAGTGAGATTAGGTGTTCAAGAACAGTCCCAAACCGGGGACTATCCAAGATTTACTCCTAATGAGTCAATCTTGGACGGGTTTCTAGGCCAACAAACACAATAATAGATATGTACATGTTAGGCTTTCATCATAATTGATGTTGGGGTTAAACACGGCCGTGGCTGTGTTGGCCTACCACGGCCGTGCTGGGCAGCACGACCGTGGTAGGCCATTCTTCTCAGTTCTCAGTGAAAGAAGTAGAACACTAACTAGTCTTAGGTTTTGAAGTCAGAGCAGCAAGCAGAGCAGAGCAGCGGGCGGCAAGGAAGAAGACAAGGAAGAAGGTGCTACGGATAATACCTTGTGAGCAGCGGAGGCAAGCAAGAAGACAACGCCGCAGTAGGGCGTGAGCAGGGAGGAAGGAGCGGGCAGCGGCGGCACAAGGAGGAAGGCGGCGGGCGGTGGCGGCGACACAAAGTAGCAGCAGGGATCGTCGGCGGCGAGCGAGAAGCAGCAGGCACCAGGCACCAGGCGGCGATTTTGGGAGAGCGCACAGGAGAATCGATGAAACAGGAAGAAAGGGGGAAGAGTCGGGTGATCGAGCATCTATTAAGTTGGTCAACGACGTCGGTTATCTAGGAAAACCAACACCTATTATCTTCAGCGTCGGTTGATCGTAATAACCGACGTCCAATTAGACAATCTTTACCCCAAATTAATTGGTGGGAACTATTATCAGCGTCAGTTATCCAAGGATAACCGACACCGAAAGTGGAACTTTTCGCGCAAAATTTCATTTCACATAGGCGTCGGTGAATTGTTAAACAACCGACGCTGTATGTGACCCAGATGTTTTTTGCTCGAAAATTGGATTTCGCGGGCGCCTTTAGGCGTCGGTTGGTTACACTCAGCCGACGCTGAATACAAAGCGGTACCCATGTCTGGCTGGTCTTCGAATATAGACGTCGGTTTGTATAAATAACCGACGCCGAATATTATAGGCGTTGGTTGTCCGAAATAACCGACGCCCAAAAAAGCAACACTGAACTCTATTTCTGTAGTAGTGTATCCAAATTAAACCAAACTTTGCACATAAGTTAAGTTAAACATGTAGATTTCAATTCTCCAATTAGATTTCACTTTTGGAAACTTTCGATGCATCATTTAATATATTCTTTATTTCTCTCTCCTGATGCATTAATGATACTTGGATTATCCAAATTAGGTGAAACTTCATCCGTAAGGTATATTTGATATGTTGAATGACCTAAAATTTATTATATAGTATGTTCTTAAGATGTTTAAGAAGAACAATGGTTTAGATTTTTCAAAATGTTACTGCATCTTTAAAAATGACTGAGGTGTATGGTGCCTCCATTACACTCGAGTGTATACTAGCCTGACTCATATATATAAATATAAATATAAATATATATATATATATATATGTATATATATATATATATAATTTTGGCCTTAGTGAGGAGGTTATGAAGGATTTTGAGGATGGCATGTACGAATTGATGCAGGGAATACCGACAGAGGAGAAGATCATCATTGGGTGTGATTTAAATGGCCATGTGGGGAGTAGCAATGATGGATATGAGAGAGTTCATGGTGTGATTTTGTAGCTGCATATGATATGATTTTGGCAAATACCCATTTCAAGAAAAGAGAATCTCATAAGATACTTTCAAGAGTGGGCACAATTGTAGACAAGTTGATTACCTCCTTACAAGGCAGGTGGATAGTAAAGTATGCAAGGACTGTAAAGTGATTCTTGGAAAAGAACTCACGATCCAACATAGGTTGGTGGTTTTGGATATTTACATGAAGATCGATAAAGGCAAGCAAAACAAAAATCAAGATAGTATGATCAAGTGCTGGAATCTTAAAAGAGAAATGAAGTTAACTTTTCATGATAAACTCATCAAGGAGGAAACTTGAAACTTGGAGTCTAATGTCAATACTATGTGAAAAGGGAGATATATAGGAGCTTGCCCAAATATCAAGATTATGAAATGTTCTAGAGATACAAGAAAATAAAGAAAGAAGCAAAAAGGTTGTTTAGGAGGCAAGGTCTAGATAATTTGATGATATTTATAAGAAGTTGGACACAAGAGAAGGGGAAAAAGATATATATAAAATGACTCATATAAGAGTAAGTAAAGGAAGAGACTTGAGTCAAGTAAAACAAGTCAAGAATGAAGATGGTAGAGTGCTGGTGAAGGACGATGATATCAATAACCAATGGAGAAATTACTTCCATAAGCTTTTCAATGGAGATACTATAAATAATTTTAGTGATCTGTGTGATATGAATACAAGAGATAACATTTACACACGATGATTTTCACTATTTGAGGTCAAAAATAAGAAAGGCATGTGGACCATACGGTATTTCCATTGATGTATGGAAGAGTATGGGGGATGAAAGAGTTATGTGGTTAACAAATTTATTTAACCAGCTCATGAAGACTAAGAATATGCCGGATGAGTGGAGAAATAGTACTATAGCCCCCATCTATAAGGGAAAAGAGGTTGTTCAAAGCTGCACAAACTACAGAGATATCAAGTGGATGAGTCACACTATGAAGCTTTGGGTGAGGATTATTGAGCAGATGCTAAGATCTATAACACAGATATCAAACAACCAATTTGGTTACCTACCTGGTAGATCAACTACATATGCTAATTTTCTGATAAGGAGGATTATGGAGAAGTATAGGGAAAGTAAAAGAGATCTTCATATGGTTTTTATCAATTTGGAAAAGGCTTATGATCAAGTACCCAAGGAAGTGCTGTGGATGGTTTTGAAGAAAAAGGGTGTGCTAATTCAATACACTGACTTGATTAAAGACATGTATTGTAGCTCCACTGCAAGAGTGAAGATTCTTGGAGGAGAGACACCAACATTTCCTATCACATTTGGGGTACACCAAGGATCCACACTCGACCCATATCTATTCATTCTTTTTATGGATGAGTTGAAAAAGAATGTTCAGGATGATATTACTTGGTGTATGCTATTTGCTGATGATATTGTATTGACTGACGAAATGAAGATGGATTGAATGATAAAGTTGAACTTTGGAGAAATGCACTAGAATCAAATGGATTGATGATTAGTAGGAGAAAAACTGCTTATATGCATTGCAATTTTGGCCAATCTTGCACTTTAAATGGTAGAGCCAAGTTGGACAGAGTAGATATACCAAAATGTGATAAATTGTATTACTTGGGTTCTATTATTCAAATAGACGAGGATGTCCAAAATGAAGTTTGGCACATGATCACTATAGGATGGTTTAAATGGAGGAGTGCATTTGGAGTATTATGTGATTAGAAGATCCCGCTTAGACTAAAAAGCAATTTTTATAGAACTCTTATATGACCAACCATGCTCTATGGGAGTGAATGTTGGGTAGTGAAGAAACAAGGACTCAACAAGATGAGCATGGATGAAATGCATATGCTGAGATGGATGTGTGGGAAGACAAGAAAAGATCGCTTGAAAAATGACTATATTAGGAATAAAGTGGGGGTGGCGAGCATTGAGGACAAGTTGCACGGGGGCCGACTCAGATGGTATGGACATGTGCAATGCAAACCGACTAATGCACCCATATGAAGCAATGCTATTGAGGGAAGCACAATTAATAGAAGAAGAGGAAGGCCTAAATTAACATGGGAAGAGCTTACAAAGAGAGTTTTTGAATCTTTACATCTCAACCAAAATATGACCCATGATAGAGCTGAATGGAAATGAAGGATCCATGTAGCTGACCCCAACATAGTTGGGTCTGAGGCTTAGATGATGATGATGATGATCTAAGGGATATTAGTAGTTTCTTAGATATGTTCCATATACTTGGTTAAAGGAATAAACAGTTTCCTCCATATTTGTTCCACTTAAACCTTCTATACTTTCTAGGAATGTAATGCTTATAGTCATGGTATACAATGGGTGATTTATAACCAAACAAAATGTTTTTGAAAAACTAAAAAATTTCTAAAATCAAGTAAGAATGAAATTTATATAAAGTAGATGATGCAACCTGATATAGGTTTGAAATGGAAATGCAATAGAAATAGAAATATGAGGTGCATAAAATATTGACTAAACATGAATAACTATATCTGATGGACTACCTAAACTACTACAACAAAATTACTAAATTAAAGCTAAGATAAAAAAGCTGTGGGTGTAATTGAGAAACATACCATCCACCCTCCACCACCATCTTAAGAACTTGCTCATCCCTAAGAAAACCTAAGACTCAAGGTGGATGAAGGAAGAAGAACATTCTATGGTGCGTCTTTCAAACCTCCAAAATTTTATAGTGTATGGGAGTATCTAGTGAAGTGCGGCTCTAATATGCAAATGCTGCTGCTAAGGTGTCAGTCTTTTGGCATATCACATACCAATGTGTGATTTCCCCCAATATTTAGTTTGTGGTCTCCAACACTACTACTGATGTTGAGCATAAGACATTTGAGCTATGACATAGTCTTCTTCTATTGTTGCCACTAGGCAGTGCCTATAAGTCTTGTAGTACACATGTTTGAAAGATGTCCCTACTGCTACTACATCTCTATGAAGCCTTGTGAGCCTTCAATATTGTCTAGAAAAGAGTCTACCACACTAACACCAAATGCTAAAGTAGAAGATCAGGTCCATCATGCAGGTGGCAGTTTCACACTATGGAAAATACATTACTTGGCACAGAGTAGACTACTCAATTAGTTCTTTAGGATTAGGGTCTCAATACCATGCAATGTAGTTGAACCATGTCCCCTTACAGGTGTTGGTGCTGCTTCTCCTTATTCTTGGGGCTACTTGATGTAGAAGTGCTGAATGTGTGCTTCAAGATTGTCAAGATCATACACCTGATTGTAATATGAACCATGCATGTTTAGGCACTTGCAACATAACTGAGATTCCTTAAATAAAAGAAAGAATTTTGTAGGATCAAATTTATTTGTAATGAACTTTTTGCGATCAAGGTGCTACAAATTAATAGACTAGGGTCCTTCCATTTTACAATGGAAGATTTGGGTGTAGCCTAAGTTGAGTATACTACTTGTGATGATAACCCAACAGGTGAAATATGTCACCACAATGCACTTGAGAGAATTTTCAAGGAACTCAATAATCAATTCTCCCTAAGCGGTGGCCTTGGTGTTGATGATACCCCAAATGCAATATACATTAGTGGATGTAACGACCATTTCAGCGGACCCCCTAGTGAATATGGTGCAAGACAAAATACAATGCAAATATTGTAGCAGTGATTTGTGTATGTTTATAGCCTTCCACCATTAGGGGAAGTTTGGAAAAAAAGAAATCTTCTTAGAAATTGTGCAGATTGTAGTCTTGATACTCATCAAGATTGTCATCCTTTTTTCATACTATTGGTATATATGCCTAGAGAGACAATCATATGATGATTGTTATGGCATATTACATAAAGGATTTGATTATTAAAAATAAGGGCAAGCTTCCAACCCATTCAATTACACTCAATTATGAGATAATGAGGAAACATAATGAATGTCTAAAGAATGACAATACTCAATGACATATGTCTTCAAGTACATGAATTGAACAATGAGATCATACAGGTTCCTAGTCAGTTGTTATTGTGGAAGGTAGATAGACAACAATAACACATAATACTGGAGTGTGTGTTGGTTGATGATAGAATCTCATCAGTCATGATATGTAATATCAAACCAAGCACACATATACTTGTTAGAGAATAGTGTATCAGACTAACCCACCTTGAGAGAGACACATGGAAACATAAATGATAGTCATAGTCATCTCTCATAGTGAAGGTGGTGATTGTGGTTCTTAGACCTGAAGTCACCACACTCATCATATGTTGATCGCTATACTTTGACATCATCCAGTGTAACCCTGAATAAGGATTGCCATAATGGTGATGATTGGGTAGCTGTGACGCATGGGGATTGAGTGTGAGTGATGTAGATGGGATTTTTCCCTCCTACTGGAGTTTGATATCCTGGCCATTTAATGAGTGAGATTGAGAAAAGCATGCGCATGCACATGTGAATCAATATATGATATTGAGGTCACATATATCTCAAACAGTTTGCTCTAGGTTCAAGGAACATGGATTGAATGTTGAAGAGGATGATGATTGCATGCCTTGAGTCCATTACAGATATCATAGTCGAAGGAATTATACAATCACTATAACACCTTACATAGATTGTAGGTTGAATTCGTTCTTTAACTTTCCATTCACTTGGATAGCACTGATGTGTGACTAGAAACTGCTCTTTTCTTGCAATGTCATAAACTAGTTATTGACATTCACTGCCAACATGAGATGGGACCTATAGGGTCACGCACATATGAATTCACCTAGAAGAGGAGTTTAATCATGTATGATAATTGAATTAATTACTAAAGTGTTTAGGTATTCAATTCAAGAAACAAATCAGATGACTGGACTCCCAACTAATAGATTCATGTGATGAACCAACCGGTTGGAGTGTCAGATTGATTAGAAATTGAATTGGCTGTGCTCTTCCTAAACTAGGGGCACAAGCTGACTGGTTCACCTAGTGAACCGATTGGTTTGGGTCGTGAGACGACTGGCTCATGAGAGAGATTCCCGATTCATGAAGAAATTTGATTGCATCAAGGATTAGTGCTGGCGACATATTGTGCATTAATTGGATTTGAATTGCCAATTCATACGTGATTAAGAAACATGGTGAAATGACCAGTTTGTGGAGTGAACAGATCAGATATCATGTGAATTGACTGGTTCACTTGTGAACCAGTGCAAGCCGACCGGTTTACCGCTTACAGGTTGTGAAAATTCATGATCTTCTGGTCCCTTCCACTCCCACACAAACCAAGATTCCAGACCCTAAACCCTCCTATAAATAAATGGGTACAATGGCTTTCACACAACTCAATTGCCTATGAAAATTGTTGTCCTCTCTGCTTGTGGTAACTAACAAAGAGCCCAAGCAAGTCCTACCTAATAAAGGGAGGGATATCAAGGAGAACAATTGTGGAAGACCAAGCTGGTGACTAGTACACTAGTGGGAGGGACAACTCCTTCTTGTTTATTCTAGTTGTATGAGAGGAGTTCTTCGTGGTACATATGGAATACCATAGAGGCGAGGTCCTCTTTTCCCATTTCTAGGAGGAAAATTTCAATCTACAGTCTGTGGTGAAGTTGCTATAGACACCATTTGAGTCTACTGTCTATGGTGGAGACCAGGAGCTGTTGTAGACGAGTCCCAATGCGATTAGGATTGCTGCACTATTGCAACAAGTTATAGTCGTTGGACTTGCTCCATGACCAGGTATGAACTCATTAAACCATCCTTTACATTACATAGTGTTTGACGCGATCTTGCTGTTCTGGGAAATATGAATCGATAAATTTTCATTTCTGCTACTTACTCTGTGTCCATATTTCCCTAAAATGGTATTAGAGCCACGTCAATTTACTATGTTTTGGGATAATTGATATGATTGGATTTTTGTTTGTCACCATTTATTTGTTGCATACAATGTGAATACTTAACCTTCTTGATGTGCAAATCCAATCAAATACCACATATAATCCCAAACTGATATATATGTGTGCGTATATATATATATTTATATATATGAAATTTACATGCAACACCCTAAAAGTGAGTTTTGATGATGAATGTGTAGCGTGGTCATGACCAATAACCCTACTTATCTACACCTAGTGGTTGTATGTTTATTTCCTATTTTATCTTAGTTTGCATACCGAGCCTCTACCTTCTTCTTCCCAATGTAAGAGTATTATTCTTTCCTATCTTTACTCTCCACAAATGTAACTCAAGGTTTATCATTACCATGTAATAATTTTAATAGAAAATATGATACTTTCTTTTCTTACAAAGATGAAGATGATGATCAGCGTCAGTGAGCCGATTTCACATGAACGAGCCAACCGACTAGTGGACTGAGGAGGGCAAACTACAGGAGGCGTGAGCTGACCACCTGGTGGACCCAACTGACTGTTTGGGAGTGTCCATGCATTGGTTGATAGGATGCCAACTGACCATTTCTGATGACCAACTGGCCGACCAAGATGTGAGATATCTGGTTCAATGGTTGATCCGTTCAACCTGGATTGGAAAGAACATATCTTCATCAACAACATGTTTCTGCATGAGATGTAGACTGTGACAACCTAGATTTTTATCTCCCCTATATTGTATCCTTTATCCCTCATCATGTCTCCTTTTATTCAATTCAATGTCAATTCTATAGTTTGAGAGTCTAATTTAGTCACATTCATGACTAATGTCATAATAGGTGACACTAATTAACTCGTTTGATCTAAGTTTATTACTTCAAGAATCACCCTCATGTAATCTAAAATGAAACATCTTATGTGTTATTTCCTTTCTTCCTAATATATATCATGATGTAGAGCTTTCAATTATGAGTCCAATAGTGTAAAAATCACCTCAATCAAAGGCTCCTAGCCCAAGATATGATAATTTGAATTTAGCTCGATTTACACATGTATTGATCAATTTTATTTGGATTTTGAGCTTACTGGGCCCTTTTGCCCATGGCCCGTCCGCCTAAACTTTTTGGGGTAAATGGCATGGATCTTCACCACCCTCAGATCCTGAGAAGACCACCATGGTCTAGTTAATCTGACCGTCCAACTGCTTACCTGCTCAAACCCTTCCTCTTCAAGAAATGAGCCTGCGGCTAGGGAGGCTGCTCAGACCTCCACCCCAAATCCGGAAATGGAAGTGAGGGGAAGGTGGGGTTTGAACCCTAGTTTTTCTCCTTTTTATATGCCCTCAAGATCTAACCCTAGACCCCCTTCTCCATTCTCGTTCTTCCTTGCGCCGTTTTTCCCAGGCTGTGGGTTGGTCAAAGTCGACGACTACGACAGCCATCTAGCCCCTCGCCCGCCACCACAGTGGCGCTCACCGCCAGACTCCAAGCGGCCGGCGTGTCCTGAACCTCCAGAAGCTTTGCTGCTTCTTACCCAGGCTAAACAGCCGCAACAGCCATGGTTTTGAGTGGGGGTGTGGAACCCCTATTCCTCACGGACTGGTGGGCGCAAGAGGAGGGGGAGTCTAGCAGGAACGTCGGATGGGCGGTGCATCACGGTGACGACCAAGATGACCCAATCTCGACCGCAAGATCTAAACCATCCCTTATGTTTGGCCCTTCTTCATTGATAATCTTTGACCTTGATTACTCTATTATGAGTCTTTGATCCTTTAACGTACTAAGGAACTTGAACCTTGAAATGGTCATATGTAATCCGTGGAACCTTAGAATGATATGAAACTAGTACCAAACCACCATGATGACCTCTATATCAGTACAATATCATATAGTGAACCAATAAGCAACTTGGAACCCATCTTGGCCAAAACCCTAAAATGCATCTAGTTAGGGTTAATGATGAGAATCTAATGCATATATGTAATCTTGTTGTTAATCAGGTTTGGCATGTGACTAGATGGAGAAGGATATGTTAGGTTATGAATCTCTGAATCAGGTATGGGCCTTATCTAGTTATATGACTATCACTTCCTTGCTTGAAAAGACATATATTGTATGCTTATTTGTCTATTTTCTCAAATATTGCCATGTAGTATTGCTATGTCTTACTCGATGTTTGCCTCGTCAGTTTTATAACTTGAACACATATATAGATAAAACTCCATTATAATATTGATTGATAAAGGGTTAGCTCTTAGCTACGGCCTTGAGGTCCCTCTCGTATAAAAGGGTTAGCTAAGCTTGAGCACCCTTACGGACCCTTCCGACGGGAAGATGGTCAAAGGCCTTAAACATGCTTGATATTGATGGTATAATGGAGTGAAATGACATAAAATATGGTTTTGCATTTGTTAAACAATTAACATGTTTAGTCTTGTTCATTTAGTCTTGAAATCTTTTCAAAATTATGCAAATCTTATATATATGTATCTTTCGGCCGCATACTCAACACCTCGTGTGTTGACCCATTTCTCGTATGTTGTTTTTAGGTTCAGAGATAGCTTGAAAGATGAAGGGCTTGGTGAGCTATGCTAGGTGTACTTGTTGTAAGATCCAGATATAGTATACATGAGCAGACTTGTATAAAGTGACTCTTGAATATGTAATTCAAATTGTGTAATATAATAATGTTGCTTAATATATCTTGTTGATTGTTGAAACTATGTTGGTGCTTGTATCTTGTTATCTGTTCATGTGTGCTAAGCTTTACGCTTCAACATATCGCCTTTGGTATACGTTTGGTTCATGGGACTTGGATTCCGGTTCCGTGACATAGACCCTAGGTTGTGGTTGTTCCTTGTGGATCCAAGGAATTATATTAGACTTGACATAACCATCGATTTATTTTATATTGCATGTGTACTTGTGGGATATAGCATGTATATGATACATATTATATATATATGCGGTGATTGGATATATTATATATATGTATATATATGTATATATATATATATATATATATAAACTCCCTTAAATAAAATATTAAGTGTTAGATTCCTTACATTAGCGAAACACCCAAAAAGCTTGATCGACTAAACATGGGCACCCAAGGGTGGTGCATTGTCTATCTCGTGGAAGTGTGATGCCAAGCAGGACACATCATTATCATGTTAGATTTTGGGTCGAGCTTAACTGAGTGACCTTAAAGAGATTAAATACCAGAGGCATATAGGTGACCATCACAAAGAGTTGCACATATCATCTATCTAAGAATTGCATAAGATGCACTTGACAAATTGTAACACCCCTGACTTGGTTTATGTGGTAACCCTGGATGTTTGTCTAAGTAAGATAATTAGAACCTTGCCTTAATCTTTTGAAAAATAATTAAGACTTAAGGAGAGCTCAAGTTTCAAGTTTGAGCCTGTTTAAAGGCTGTTTGTGTTATATATGATAGTTTTGGTGCAAATTGCATAAAATTTGTGATGATTGCTATCAAACCGACAACGACATCACATAAAACTATGTAAAAATAACCATTATCATCGAATTACTGAAAATCACTAAAAATTAAAACCTTTTTACCAAGAGATCCACTACCAAGAAACTCTTTACAGGAAGAACCAAAGCCATATATGCATCATGGTTCACTTCATACATACATTGTCCCATCACGTCGCAAGGATATGATATATTAGTTGCTTTGCCAAAACATATACAAAAGTAACATTATACATCGAGGAGTTCTAGCCAAAATCTTAGATCATTTATAGAACTATTTACACAGTATCTCCCAAAGGACCTGAGAGTACAGGGAAGACACATATGACTCTATTTCTACAAGACACATAACAACACACTCAACCTGAGTTGTTACTACTATCCTTACTACTGCTGCCCGCTCACTGCTGCACGATCCTTACTTCCTCATGCACATCAACCGAAAAAGTTGTGGAACCCACATGATGAGACAAAAGTCCCAATGGGAGATATAACTCTCTACCAACAATATCATTATCACATATATGCTATTATTAGAATAGAAAGTAAAGCTGCACTATATTAAACAGATCTAACCATATATTATGAGCATGAGCAATTTCGATGACTATGACTTGAATCAGTAGATCAAGCAATTACTTTAGGATGAGTATGTACACCATGTATGACAACTACCCATTATGTCATACAAATAAAATTGCAACCCCAATCAATGTTTTTGTATTTGATCCATAAGCAAATATGCTACACAACTAATTACATCTTTCAACAATCAATCTTATGCACTGAGAAGCTGAGGCATACCGCAATTACATCTCTTTTCACAACCAACCTAAATTAGGTAGCATCAATGCCATACAAGGTCCATGGAAGAGCCGGACTCCACGACCTTACCCCCTCGATCAGTATGAGATTATTGGTAGTGACATTATGAGTCCAACTATAATTAGCTAGCCTGGGTATATAGGCTCATCGCTAGAGAGATACAACCTATAGATGTTCCCTTATTAGGGTATGACCTGTAGTCAATCCTGATTGTATCAGGGTATGGTCCGTAACCAATCCTGATTGTATATGAGTCACGGCCTACAACCACACTCTTGTTAGGTTATGGCCCAAAGCCAACCCTAATGTTTAGGGTATGGCCCGCAACCAATCATGTGAGTTAAGGATACAAGGAGATACCTCAACTTGCACCCCACATATTCAACAACATGTGCTCCAAGTTAAACTCATTTCACCACTCAGCAAGTTCTGACACTGAATGGATCTATGGTAAGGGAAAACTATATTTTTAGTTTCACATGATAAGTTAAGCGCATTACAACATCTTTTAACATCAATCAAGTTACAAACATTAATTATAGCTAAATGCTACAAAAAAGGTGTAATACATTTTTAAAGGAATCTTGTATCAATTGGAACACATCTTGTTACACCCATCCTCAGATCTCAATCCCTTAAGCACATTACTATAAATTTCATCCCTTGAACATTTTCATTATCATGATCACATGTTTTGGGTATCAAACCCTTAGTTCATTGAATAGTGTCACCTCTTACCAGGTAACAATCATCTCTAGGTCATCAAACCCTTATATGTATCATACTTGTTGTATAAGTATTTCACATGGCTCACAAGGCCTATTTAATTTGTATCATGCTAAATCATGATAGATCATACCTGGCTATGCTCATCATCTCATAATACCTTCATGGTTAGGATTTCATGCTAAAGGAAATATTAAGTAAATATCATCACCATGCCATAAAGAGAATCATTCAAATTGCAACCTTCTTATAATTAGGGTTAAGGTTTCCCCTTGTAGCCGATTAGGGTTTTAAAGTTCATATTTAACAACCAAATCCTGATTCACATCAAGCATACTTAATTACTCTCGTCAATTATTATCAATTGATTATCAACATGAGGTATTATCTTTCTCATATGAGTAGTATAAGTTTCTCTCTCATTCTTACAAGGATATTGATTTCAACATACTTATTACATTGTCTTGACCCTCTCTAGGGTTTATCAGCCTACACTTATCAAAGTGTATTCATCTCATTACTTCATAGTGTATCAATTGATTATATTCATCTTGTGTTGGCCTACACTCATCAAGGTATATTGGCCTACACTCATCAAGGTGTATCGGCCTACACACTAAACTTTGTGTCGGCCTAGATACTTGTATCGTCCATGACACTTTCACTTGTGTCGGCCTAAGCATCTTCCTTTGTGTTGGTTTAGACACATGTATTGGTCATGACACTTTCTCACTTGTGTTGCTCATGAAACATCAAAGTGATATTGGTTTAGAGGTTCTTAGAGTGATATCTATTTTGAGATGCTTAAGATGATATTGGTTTTAAGGTTCTTCAAGTGATATTGACCATGAATCATATCTTGGTGTATCACCTTCACCAAACCTTGATGCATCACCTTTTTCACACTTTAAAGTAATATTTTCACCTCAATTAAGCATAACATATTGACCACACTTTAGGGTATTGACCAACCTATCACTTTGTGTGCCAGTCACCCCATCACTTTGTGTATCAGCCACCCTATCACTTTGTGTGTCAGCCACCCTTTCACTTTGTGTATCGACCACTCTATCACTTTGTGTGTTGGCCATCCTATCACTTTGTGTGTCGGCCATAGTATACTCTAAGGCATTAGCCTTACTATCATCTAGTGTATCGACCTAGCTATCGCCAAGTGATATCAGTCTCTAGGGTTTTGATATATATATATACATATATATACACATATTTATATACATATATATATATATATATATATATATATATATATATATATATATATACATACACACACATATATATAAATACATATATACATATACATACACATACATGTATATATATAAATATATATATCGGGTTCTAGGGTTTTGATTATATCATGTTAGCCCTCATCAACACCCTTATACACTTCCACCTATCAAGGTACCCGCCTCACCACTACTTGGTGTGTTGGCCATGAATTCCAGGAGTATGTCACCCACACCTTTACATGTTGTGTCGAACAAGGTGTGTCACCCATCACACTTGTGTCGGGTTAGAGGGTGTCGAGTTTCAAGGGTTAAGGCATATCTGGTTAGCCCTATTGACTTCATAACTTCACTCAACTTCAAGAAATCGACATACCCCCATCTTTAGCCTTAGTTGATAGGCTAAAAAACTATAAGGATGATAGTCCTTTACATGTAGAAAATCGATAATAGGTAGGAACTCATGTGCATCAGTTTCCCATTCATATATCCTTGTATTGGGTTAGGGTTTCTCAAACCAATATTGGTTTCTGCACGGGAGATTCTTTCATCTTCATGCTTCGACCCTTCATCCATTAACACTCTAGTTCATGGAAAACAACCTCATATATCCATTAGATCTCATAGAATCATCATTCAAGCAAGGAAAGTCAAAATTGAAAAGGAATAATCAAATATTGCATGTTTGAAAGTGAATAACAATAGAGTTGAGTTTAAGTTATGTAACCCACCTCAAGATCACTACTAGAGCTTCAAACTTAAAAGATCCACATTCCCAAGGTTGAGGATGACCTATTCAAAGGTTCAATATTTGGCTATAGCTTCACCTCCATTAAGAAGAAGGTATCATAATTAGAAACTTGGTGAAGAATAAAAGAAGGAAAGAATTATGGTCTGAGATACACAATTCTCCAAGGTTGAAGATGAGCATGGCATCACCTTAGACAAGATGCTCAACCTTCCTCTTGCTCCTTAAGATCCTAGGGTCATCCACCAAGAAGGAGGTGGTAAAAGAGTCGAGAGGTTTACTTGCTTGTGAAAAGAGGGGCTTATATAGTTGAGTTTCAAGAGAGAGAGAGTATATGTGAGGTGTCATCACCATATGTAACTAGGTGACACGTGTCCATGCATGGTGACACCATGCAACCATAATTATCTCGACATGCAAAACTCTTGTCGATAATTCAAGGATGAGATATTGGCCATTGTGTATCTTGCTTGACAAGATATCACAACCCAATATCACTTTATGTGCAAACCGATACAACTTTTGCAAGGAACATCGAAACCAATAGGATTCACGTATTTGAGGTGGTAAGAGCAATATGAATACTTCCAAAAAGTTATTGAACCTATATGATAGATAGTCACTCCCATATACTCTTCATAACACGACACAACCTCATATAGGGTTCAAGATGCTCAACATTCTTTGGTTCTTTCACCACCAAGAGTGTTGTAACTCAATCAAGACTCAAACAAGGTGCCCCATCCTTTCTCTTTCCTATAAATGATACTAAGAGAGAGAAGGGTCACTCTAGAGATGGTAATTTGCACTTCAACCCCAAAATTTAGCTAACTTGCAATTTTCACCAAAACCATCATATATAACACAAACAACATTCAAACATGCTCAAACTTGAAACTTGACCTATCCTTAAGTATTAATTATTTTTTAAAAGATTAAGACAAGGTTCTAATTATCTTACTTAGGAAAAAAATCCAGGGTTACCTCATAACCTAGGTTAGGGGTGTTACACAAATGTTGTCTATCTTAATAGTTGACTATGGACACTAGCGTTGGCCAAGTAATAGTTGAATTATTTTGGATCTTGGCTCACTAGAAGATTGTACATTGCAATCTTCCAAATTGATATGTGAGGGATATCAATTTAAATAAAATAGTGAGAGCGATAGTTAATTAAAGACCTAATAAACATCATCAAATTGTAATTTTTTTGATCATTATCATCATCAAATTGTAATAAAATCAAATCAAATGAAAAATGAGTTCTTGATAACATTGCAAATTCCTTTGTAGAATCAAATGGCAACACACAATAACAACATTTCTATACAATCAATTCTTTAGAAGGAAAAGTTAAATGGGAATTACTTCCACAAATAATTTAGGATGTTGAGAATAATTCTCACACAGGAGCACAAGATCTATCTCCTAGAGACACCAGAGCCAGATGAACCCCTTCCCACCACACCTAAGGCTGACGAGGATGCTTAAAAGGAGAATACTGAAGATTCTATTGATATCAAGTGTCTGGTGCTATGATCCATGAACTATGAGTTGCAAAGACAATGCGAACATGGAGGTTTTTGAGATGGTCACACATCTTAAGAACATGTTCGAAGATCAGGAAATACCAGTGAGATATGACATCTCTAAGGCATTATTCAAATGTAACATGACATAAGGAGATCTAGTAGGTCCTCATATGCTTAATATCATTGGGTATGTGGAGAACCTTGCTAGACAAGGATTCCCCTTGGGTCAAGAGTTGGAAACTGGTGTGATTCTGCAGTATATGTCAGAGTCATACAATTAGTTTGTCATGAACTACAACATGAATGACTTTGAAAAGCTGTTGACAAAGTTACTAGGCCTGTTGAGGACAATCGAGACACACATGAAGAAAGACAAGCCCAATTCTATGATGATGACCAACAAGACAAAGGGAAAGTCTAAAGGAAAAGGCAAAGCTAAGAAGAGTTATAAATCTAGCTAGAAGCCCAAGTCTTCAGATCTCAAGGCAAAGGGAGAGTAAAGAAGGGAGGCAATGGTTACCACTATCACCATCCTAGACATTAGAAAAGGAATTGTCCTCTCTTACTAGAGGAACTAAATAAGAAGGAGGAGATATAGATCTTCACTTCATGTATATACGTTATAAGATAATTCTAAGTTTCTTGTTCACTTGTATGTGATACCAGATGTAGATCTGTCATATGTTGATGTGCATGATCTGATAAGAAGTAGAGTCTTTATGAAAGGGCAAGAGTGGATTTTGCAGAGCAAGAGTTGCTACATATTTAATCTACATTTAGAATTTATCTTAGCCCAATGGGCAAGTAACAGAGTTAGTTGAACTTCTATTTCATTATGCCAATAATAAAAACATTTACTTTATGCATCTTGTATGACATATCAACAAAGTGTTGTTAATACTTGACCGGCCTAAATCGCACGTCCAAAAGTGGAGGCAGATTCGAGGTAGTCGAGCTCTCACATTTATAAACCCGAATCCTTCTAGGCCCCCGCAACTTTGTTTACGGGGTCGAAGTAGTCATATGGGGTCGAACACAGGGACAAGGGGGTAGTGTTGAGAACCATGAATCGACACGCTACACTCCGGAAGGTATAAAGATATAAAAGTTCCCAAACGGGAACAACAAGATGTCACGAAATAAAACAAGAAAACTATCTCCAAATGGAGCTACTAGAGAGATTTAAGGTTTTAGTCATTTAGCAGTTTTTAGGGGTTTTCATGCAACAAAAGCAGAAAGATAAAGACTAGAGCTCAGGCAAGGTTCGGAGGATAAGACTGTAGTAAAACAAGCGGTAGCGGTAACACCATGCACCCCTCCTCTCAGAGCGGGTACCTCTAACCTCTACATCAACACCCCTCTCGAGGTTGCTGGGCTTCAGTTAGAGTGGAATGTTACAGAAAACAGCTCCATTCCAGGCACTCTCGTACTCCAGAATCAGACCAAACGCTAGAGCCGCAACACAACTCTCGAAGTTGTTGCGACGGGAAAACGGTTCGGTAGCTAATCGAAACACGATCCAAATCGTGCAAGCTAGGGTTCGGATATTAAACAAAGCAGTCATCCAGCATTGTACACCAAGCATAGAGCAACAAGTAATTTAATCTTTCCATTTCCATAAACATTTAAAGGTCTTAATTCATTACATAAACAAAGAATTAAATAACAGAATTAAAAGATAGGTGTCGCCTCCTTGATGTAGAACGGCGACAGGGTGCTATAGCTCTCCTGCCCGATATCGGTCAGAGGCCTAGCCCGATACAGAGGTGTCGGGCGACACACCCTCTCGGGCGGCACGCGCCGACTGGCGACTGCATCGGTCAAGGGCTCTGGCCGATATGCTCATGTCGGACGACACACCCTCTCGGGCGGCACGTTCGATAGACTAAGCGTATCGGGTGGATATCGTGTCGGGCTAAGAGCTAAGCATTATTGATGTCGGTCACTTGTGTCGGGCGGTGATGTTGGCCAATATCGGCCCGCAGTGTCGCCTGGGACGGTCCTAAGTGAACTGTCCCCTCCCTCTCGGGATGAGGAGAAGCTCACCTAGTGTCGCCTGAGACGAACACTGGGGCACGATACGGGTGCTCTCAGAGTTTCCTCGCTCAAGCTCCCAACTGTCTAACTGTCAGTTGTCTGAATGCGAGCCGTGCGAGCCATCTTTTCGGCTCCCTGTAGCTGCTATTTATAGTCAGCTGGTTGGTGGGAAGACATGGTGCTCGAAGCACCACGTAGCTCCCTTGTACGGCGATCGATGGAGATGGATGGCCGATACAAGAATTTCTCGGTGCAAGGTGCTGGCTATTGGTCACGTGGCGGGCGGCACGCCTACCGGTGGGTGGCTGTGTCGCCCGACGAGCTGGGTCGTCGAGGCGGCTTTGGTTCCCTGTTAGGTAGAAGGTGTGTCGGCCGGCACGTTCCTGTCGCGCGACATCTCCTCGTCGAGCACCTTTGTGTCACCCAGCCCGTTTCGGGCAGAGGCTGTATCGGGCGTCAGGGAGGTCGAGACGGGTCTGGACTTATTCATGGGCCGGAATCGGCCTTATTGCACAAAAGTGAGGAAAATTCTGTAAAAGATAGGAAAATCGGAGTAAGAGCATTGCTTGGCCAATTATTGCGAAAATGCTAATAAAATAGAGGAAAATAGCAGAAAAAGGGCAATTTTGATAACAAAATAAAGGGCAAAAACGTCACAAAAACTGATGTTATCAACTCCCCCAAACTTAGCATCTTGATTGTCCTGAATCAATATTTAAACTATATTTTTGTGATGCTTGTTTTTACTCGGATAACTTTCAGGCCAAGAGGTAAAACAAGTGTAGTAATGCCTTTAGAGATAATGCTACTTCACTCAAACAAAAGACTACGCGTTCCCTAGCCTTATTATTTCAATAAAACTTTTCTCTACAGCTTCAGTGAGACTTTGTTGTAGGATTCCGAAGTTAGCTTACGCACCAAACAACTTTATTTTTGGGGTAGAAAGTTGTGTATAGGGTAGGCTAAGGCTTTTTGGGTTTTTCATTCTTGTTTCCCATCAGTCCATCAAGGTAAGGGTCCGTTAACAGGAAAGTGGTCCCTGCAGTCCAAGCCAGTTGTCTTTAGATCAGTGATTTCACATCCTACGTACCACTGCCCCGGATCTACCATGCCTAAAGATGGGTACTTTTGGAAAAACAAGTGGTGTATATATATATATATATATTTCTTTTCCTTTTATTGGGCACAACTCTCATGCTTTTATTCACGCTCATAAGGCTTTTCTCTCTTTTTGGGATTTTTGTTGGGTAAGGGAAACAAAGGGATTTCCTGCTGTTTGGGCAGCTTTTTCCTTCTCCATACTTGTCTCTTAGCTATTCACGAGATTATTATATTTTTGAAATTTTTGACATGGCAAAGTATACTCTTTTGTTCGTTTGAAACAATATTATCAAAAAGATATAACAGGACTTGCATCACATTTAGCACAAAGAAAATAAACTTTGCAAAAAGACGTATCAGATCTTTTTACTACATTATTACAGCAACTTTGTACATATGCATAGGGGCGATATAGATAAAAGAATTTTTCAAAATTTTCAAAATTTTGGTATGAAAACGTATATGTACAAAACTGAAAGTGTATATGTACGTAAAAGAATAACGAATATGGGACAAAAAGAATGAAAGAACAAAGTGGAAGAGGAAGGAAATTTGTACCTCCCTCGCTGGAACATGGTACCCCCCCAAACTTACTCCACACTCTGTCCTCAGAGTTGTGAAGTAGATAAGGTGAGGTGATGTTTATTCTAGTGAGGTTGCACCTGCGTTAGAGAGGAGTTCCCACACATATTCTCCTCGTTTGCTGTGGTATCCTATGTGTTGGAGCTGGTCAGGCGTCACTTCATTTGCCATCCACTCCAGGACGAAGATGCCACAGTTGTTGGATAAGGCAACTTGCTGCGGACTGCAGTGGCAGAACTGGAGTCCATGCCATGTGCTTCCCTGTATGTTCAGGAATGGATCGATCATCTTTGACACTTCGTCGTAATATTTTCGAACTATGCGTTCGACGTGTGTCAAAGGTTCCGATGTACACGGCACCAGATGATTCTTGTTGCTATCCGAGCTGTTGTAGAAAATGCCAGCTCGTTGCCGAGTGTACATCGCCAGGAGCGTCCAGTGATTGTAATGCACGATAGGCAGAAAGATAGTGCCTGCAACGCCTTCCTTCAAATCTTGCAGGAAGATCTGCTTCGCTCCAGTTTCGTCGGCGAGGCAAATATCGTTGAAGAGCAAAGGGTGGGCTATGTATGTATGTTTTAGCTTTGGCTGTATATATTGGATGTAAGCTGCTCCAACCGATACAGTCAAGCACCCCCTTCCTTTACCATGTCCCTTAGCTCATCTGCTAGGACTAAGACGTCTCCTGCCTGAAAAGCAACGTCTGATGGGGTTGAATCCGCAAGCTTCTTCTGGATGATGTCGACCTGCTCCTGTGTGAGAGTCGCACACGAAAAATGGTCAAATTTTTTGATCAGCTCTTCAGAAGCCTCGGGCAAAGCAGTGTCTTCCTTCCCATGCACTTTCTTCAGGATTGCTAGCTTCTTGCCCGCCCCATGAATCTCGGGGGCTATATCTTCTTCTTTTCCTTCTTGGCTGCTGGATCGTGAAAAAGAATCTTCTTCTGCATCACTATACAGCAGCTCCTCCGGCACACCTACATCCCGGAAATAGCGCTTGTCCTTGATCAGGAGCATGGCGTAGATGCCCCTGCATTGATAGTAGCACCTGTTCCTGAGGATTCCCAAATTCCCAATACCATTGAGCGCTTCAATGGCCCCCAAGATGGCGATGGCGCTGTTTCCGCTCCCCTTTTCTGCTGGTTGGGGAAGGTTTCTGATAACGTAGTGGTTCCAAGGCCCTTGAAGACGTTGGATTCCTTCCTTTAGAGCTCGTAGCAGGCATATGGGCAGACGTCTCAGCACTCTGTCCTACGGGCGGCTAAAATTACCCCCGGAGCGTGGTACTTCATCATCGCTACAGCACAGTAGCTGAACGTCGCGGTTTCTGATGTCCACCATACAGAGAAACCACACGTTGTGATGCTTGTACGGGGCCAACACCAGATTTGGCTTATGTTCTTCAATGTATTGCAGCATGTCGACCACCGCACGGGAGTCTAAATCTCCCTTCATCAGCCTTCTTGCCAAGGTCGGGGTGGCTGTGTATATCTGTCTCCGACCTGTCCTGCTGTCGATGTTCTCGATCATTGTGTTCTCCACGACCCTGAACACTCGCTTGCCGACCACAGCCGGCATACGGAACATCTTCCGAAGATCTCCCCGTCGTAGGGAGAGATAGCAGTCACTCCAGATGACTTCTTCTTCATTACCCTGCGACCTCAAGACCGAATTCAGCAGCTTCTCGTCTCTGATCGTCAGGTTCCCAATGGCTCTTCTATCAAAATCAGCCATTTCGAATGATGGTATCTCAGACGGTTCACGGAATCTGTCCACAAATGAGCGCTTTCCTCAGGGTGGATGTCTGTTATTTACAGTGTAGACATCCCCCACATCTCCTTCGGACTCGTCCGATGAGTCTCCCCCGATGTTGGTATCTGCGTTATCATCTTCCACTTCCTTTAGGGGGATGTAGAAGTTGGCGTCTCCCAATCCCAAAGAGCTCTCCCGTTTGCTAGGAGACCCTTCGATAGATCCTTGCTGCGTCCCCTCTCCGTGCGTTGATGATTGTCTGCTGGAGGAGGATTGGGAGGAGGACGCTGTTCCCGAAGAGGAACCTGAAGAAGATGGACTATGGTTCCCACTGGGAGGGGACGACGACCGTCTCTGCTGGCTTTGGCGCGGATGATCGTCGCTCCTGTTCATCCTCTCCTCGATCCTGTCGAGTCGTTGGAGGACTTGCTGCATCACTGCATTCAAGGCCTCCAGTCCACCGAGTATGACCGCAAGAGTCAGCATCTCACTCTCTTGCTTATTCAGCCTGACCTCGTGGCTGTCCTACTTATCTTGAAAAGATGCAAGTTTGTGTGTTAGGGAAGCACAAGTAGCAGTGTTGGTGGTTGTTACCTCCCGCAAATTTTCGATTTCGTCTCCGAGCATCTTTCCAAGCGACAGAGGGGGTCCGGTGGGTCTCCCTTCCATCCTTGCGATATCTAGTCCGCGTGAAGGTCCACCTGGAGAGCTGGAATATATGAAGATCGTTCGCGATCCAGATGACTTCAGGCGGGGCGTCGACGCTGTTTCAGGTGCCGCCGCCTTGCCTTCTCTTCTGACTGGGGACGACCGTGGTGAGGGCGGATTTTGCTCCACCTCTGCACTATCGGCGGTCTCCTCGATCGTTGCAGGTGGGGACTTCGGTGGAAGCGAGGGTGTCCTTTCGAGCTCCCTTCTGATCTCCTCGGACATTCCGATGCTGTTGCTCTGCTGAGGCTCCTCTCGCGACTCTGTAGCTTTAGAAATAGGTCTGGGAACTGCGGCCGTCACTTGCGCGGCAGATCCCGAAGTTTCTGTTCCGGTGACCTCGACGATCACCGATACCTTCTCAACCACCACCGTTGTTGCTGGTGCGGTGGCTGGTATAGTAGGGGCGACGACAACTCGATCAGCAGTTGTCGTTGGAAGTTCTGGAGTGGGCCTCTCTGTGGTCCTGGTCGTGGTGACTGTGGCCGTGCCCTCCACTATGGCTTTGATCTCGGCGGCGGTGAAGACCAACTTCTCGATGTCATAGTCGGTGCAGCGAGGAAGGGGAAGGAGTATGTCCATCCTTGAAAACTTGTAGAAATACCTCCCCCTCTCCTTCCTGATGATGTTGGTTCTCATCAGATATTTGGTATCGAACACCTCTTCGCCCGACGTTCTTGTATGGCTGTGAGGCTCGAATGGATACCCGAGCCCCACTGCGATGAGGTTGATGATGCCGCCCATGCAGTATTCCTTGGTAGCGTCCTTCATCGGCTGGAACCTATTCATTAAGAACCTACCGAGGTTGATTGTTTGGCCCTCCATAATGTGCCACATGACGTGGAGCTCCTCCGTGTAGATGCTGCTGGATTCGTTCTTGCTGAATAGCAAGCAGGCCACTAGTTTGTGCACGATCCTCCAGAAACAGGAGTGCACCGCCACGACCTTCGCTCCCGGCTTGAATGAAGATTCGCCGGTGAGCTTCCCCCAGAACTCCACGGGGTTGAACCCGTCACCCTCGGTGATCCTTTCACCGTTGTTCATCCTATTCATCTCCTCCTCACTGGAGGAGAAGATTATGTTTAAGTCCTTCTCGGAGATGGTATGCTCCGAGTTGTACAGCCTGGCCTGGAATCTGTCTGGCCCGCCAAACTTTTCTCTCTCTACCATTGAATTCTTCACTCGGCAGAGGGAGGACATGAATTCCATGGTCAGTTTAGTGTACGAGGCCGTCCGTTTGAAGCAGATCTTCTTCAGTCCTGCCGCCGCAAGGACACTCTTCAGCCTCTTCTCGATCCCAAGCTCATCAAATGAGACCTTGTGGTAGAACCTGCTCGGCTTGTACTTCTTGGGCACCAACTCAGCATAGCGACGAGCATGCTCGTCGTCTCTTGGCTCGAAACTCTCTCAGAAGGTTTCTGGGATTTCTGCTAGTGGTGTTGGTGCGGCTATGGGCTGTGCCGGTGTTGGTGCAGGAGTTGCAGCTTGTCCAACCCTCACCTTCTTCTTTGCCCCCGACGTCCCAGCCTGTCCTGGGTTCAGGCGCTTAGGTCGGGCCGCCTGCCCTTCAGTAGCAGTTTTAGGATAGATCCTCCTGCCCTGCTCGTCAACTGGGACAACAGTAATCTTAGTGTGGGCCATTTCTGTAAGTCAACAAAAGATAACACCCTGATTAATTAAGCTGGCTTTTGAAAATATAATAAAGAGTAAACGTTTGGCCCGGTATAGTCTATACAAAACTGCTCAACACTCCTGTATCGGACAACACATTGGTTTCAAAGGTGAAGCCCTGTTCCTGACACAGGAGATGGGTATCGCCCGATACATTTTCATGAAAGGAGAGCAGCGTGTCGACCGATAAGCAAAATCAGGTGATGCGATGCAACATCGGGCGACACTGCTATCGCCCGACATGGGGTATCGGTCAACATGAATCAAAGATACTTTGCACGATACCCATATCGGTCAATACACCTGCTCAGCGAGGAAAACTTGAGACCGATAAACTTTTAACAAGAAAGAAATCACATCGGCCGACACGGTCTGTCGGGAGGCAAGCCTATCAGGCTATACCTTGTTGTGATCGGAGCTTGTCGGGCGACACAAGAGATTCAGCAGTCTCGTGCGACACGAGATCTAAAGAACATGATTCTCTCGCTCGACACAGGAAAGTAAAAGCAACAAAGCAAGGAACCCGACATGGTAAATCTCGTTTTCCTTTTATAGTAAGTAAATAGTGAAACCTGGGACGCGCGTCGACCGATTGCTTCAAAACATAAGTCGGCAGCCCAACCGTCGGCGGGACCATTGCGCTTCACAAAGCCCACCACCCGATAAGCGTGCACTCAAGGTGCCGGTGGAGTTGCCTCCTACGATATCGGGAAGACAAAACTGTTTAAGCTGCGGCTGATGAGTAAAACATCATTGGCCTAGGACTAAGCTCCTGGCCTCAGATGGTAATACCCATCCCGGAAAGTAAAACTAAGGCGGTGGCCCATAAAACAAAAGAGTCAGTGCATGTGGCGCATACACTGTCTCGGGCCTTATTACATACCAAATTTTTGTAGTGTATGTCTTGCAGGAAAGTAAAATGCAGTCCTATTCTAAGAAAGAAAAGAAAGCTCGGATTGCCTCCCGAGAAGCGCTTCGTTTTTCATCTTCAGCTGGACGTCTTTGGCCTTCTCTTCACCTTCTGCCTCTTCGATCACTGCCCTGTTCTCTTTGCTGGTTCAGTATTTGATGGAATCTTTCCTGACGGGTTCTTCACAACTTTGGCAAGTTGAGTCAGCTGCTGGTCAATCTGGCATTGATGCGTCTACATGTCTGCCAGCTGAGCCTGCAACGAGTTCAAAACACCAGAATTTGATAGAGCACTCTGGGCTAGCTGATTGTTGATCGTCTCTTGTTTCTTTATAAAATCGAACAGCTGCCCTACTACATTTTCTTGGCTAGCAGCCTGGTTCTGACCTTCTTCCTTGGAAGTTCCCTGGTTTTTACCTTGTCCTTGGAAGTTACCCTTATTCTGCGGGAAAGGGGCATTCCTGGCATATTGACCTGCTCCTCCCCTCTTTTCAAAAGCTTGGGTAGGCTTAGTCAAGTTATGCAGCTGATGAGAGTTCTCCGCCGCATCCTTGTTTCCATAGTTGAAGCCTGGGTGTTCGGGTCTTCTAAAGTTTACAAAAGAAACATTTTCAGTCTCTTCTATCTCGGACTCTGTATCGCTGGTTGCCTCTAGCTGGGTGTAGACACAATTATCCACCCCGTGACCGCCTTCTCCGTAGGTTACACATTTCATCGCTTTTTCTACATGTTTCTTTCCTTTACCTCCAGCCTCTCTCAACTGTTTCACATCTGTGGCAATCCTTTGAATCTGTGAGGTGATTGCCTCCAGCGCCTTTGATTCAATCGAGGACCCTTCTCCAACCTTCTTTATCGGCCCTCTATCGGACCGATCGAAATCAGCATCGGCCATCAACTCCACCATATTTTTGATGATCAACTCCGACTTCTTGGCCTTCTTCCCCAGGAATTCACTGCCTGCTGCTGCGTTCAGTGATACCCTATTTTCGGGGGTCAAACCATTGTAGAAGGTGGTTATGAGGAAACCCCTCTTGTAGTTGTGATGGGGGCAATACCGGAGGTACTCCTAGAATCGCTCCCAGGCATAATGCAGGATTTCACTCAGCTTTTGCGTGAAAGAAGTTATCTTCTGCCGATTCCGGACTATCCTTTCTATGGGGTAGAACTTGTTCACAAAGGCATCGGCTAACGCCCTCCACCCGTTCAAGGATTGGTGGGGTACCCCAAGGTACCAGGACAGCGCCTTGTCTTCTAGTGAAAAGATGAACCCCTTACAGTATATCACTTCTTGTGGGACCCCTCTCATCTTGATGGTATCACAGATATTCTTAAATGCATCAAGATGATGATACGGATTATCATACTTGGAGTTCCCTCTAAAACTTTTATTTTGAATCATGGATATCACGGATGGCTTGAGCTCGAAATTGGTTGCATTGAAACGTGGGACTACGACCAGGCATCTGGAGTGGTTGGCCTTCGAGGACGCCAACTCCTTGAGCATTTTCTCCTCTTCCTCAGAGTCTTCGCTGTCAATATCCTCCTGGTGTCGTTCCTGCTCGTGGTTTCTTCTGTTTCTCTGATGGCGACGTCTATTACGGCGGTGATCCATCTCAGATTGGTCCCTTTCTAGATCTTCTGACTGGTCGTTTCCATCGTATCGATCGTCGTCGTCAGGAGGAGGTGAGTTTTGCCTATCCTGCCTTGGGCGCTCGCCTTCGGACTTCGGTGGCTCAACTCGGGGAGGCATGGCAGCTGGAGTAGATGCTCAGAAGAATTGAGGTACCTACATTATTGTTACAAAGAAAATCGAGTTTAGAAAATTAAAATTTTATTTTAAGCAAAGTATAAAGCTACGGAAAGAAAAAGGAAAAAGAGTGCTGTCAAGCTTATCTCTAAGCTTGAGGCACATGAGTGTAGTTAGTGGATTCAGGTTCATCTTACAGTACCGCTATTGCCTTGTCCCCGACAACGGCGCCAGAAAGTTGACTGGCCTAAATCGCGCGTCCAAAAGTGGAGGCGGATTCGAGGTAGTCGAGCTCTCACATTTATAAACCCGAATCCTTCTAGGCCCCCGCAACTTTGTTTACAGGGTCGAACACAGGGACAAGGGGGTAGTGTTGAGAACCATGAATCGACACGCTACACTCTGGCAGGTATAAAGATGTAAAAGTTCCCAAATGGGAACAACAAGATGTCACGAAATAAAACAAGAAGACTATCTCCAAATGGAGCTACTAGAGAGATTTAAGGTTTTAGTCATTTAGCAATTTTTAGGGGTTTTCATGCAACAGAAGCAGAAAGATAAAGACTAGAGCTCAGGCAAGGTTCGGAGGATAAGACTGTAGTAAAACAAGCGGTAGTGGTAACACCTTGCACCCCTCCTGTCAGAGCGGGTACCTCTAACCATTACATCAACACCCCTCTCGAGGTTACTGGGCTTCAGTTAGAGTGGAATGTTACAGAAAACAGCTCCGTTCCAGGCACTCTCGTACTCCAGAATCAGACCAAACACTAGAGCCACAACACAACTCTCGAAGTTGTTGCGACGGGAAAACGGTTCGGTAGCTAATCGAAACGCGATCCAAATCGTACAAGCTAGGGTTCTAATATTAAACAGAGCAGTCATCCAACATTGTACACCAAGCATAGAGCAACAAGTAATTTAATCTTTCCATTTCCATAAACATTTAAAGGTCTTAATTCATTACATAAACAAAGAATTAAATAACAGAATTAAAAGATAGGTGTAGCCTCCTTGATGTAGAATGGCGACAGGGTGCTGTAGCTCTCCTGCCCGATATCGGTCAAAGGCCTAGCCCGATACAGAGGTGTCGGGAAACACACCCTTTTGGGCGGCACGCGCCGACTGGAGACTGCATCGGTCAAGGGCTCTGGCCGATACGCTCATGTCGGACGACACACCCTCTCGGGCGGCACGTTCGATAGACTAAGCGTATCGGGTTGATATCGTGTCGGGCTAAGAGCTAAGCATTATTGATGTCGGTCACTTGTGTCCGGCGGTGATGTCGGCCGATATCGGCCCGCAGTGTCGCCCGAGACGGTCCTAAGTGAACTATCCCCTCCCTCTCGGGATGAGGAGAATCTCACCTAGTGTCGCCCGAGATGAACACTGGGGCACGATACGGGTGCTCCCAGAGTTTCCTCGCTCAAGCTCCCAACTGTCTAACTGTCAGTTGTCCGAATGCGAGCTGTGCGAGCCGTCTTTTCGGCTCCCTGTAGCTACTATTTATAGTCAGCTGGTTGGTGGGAAGACATGGTGCTCGAAGCACCACGTAGCTCCCTTGTACGCCGGTCGATGGAGATGGACGACCGATACAAGCATTTCTCGGCGCAAGGTGCTGGCTATTGGTCACGTGGCGGGCGGCACGCCTGCTGGTGGGTGGCTGTGTCGCCCGACGAGCTGGGTCGTCGAGGCGGCTTTGGTTCCCTATCGGGTAGAAGGTGTGTCGACCGACACGTTCCTGTCGCGTGACATCTCCTCGTCGAGCACCTTTGTGTCGCCCAGCCCGTGTCGGGCAGAGGCTGTATCGGGCGTTAGGGAGGCCGAGACGGGTCTGGACTTATTCATGGGCCGGAATCGGCCTTATTGCACAAAAGTGAGGAAAATTTTGTAAAAGATAGGAAAATCGGAGTAAGAGAATTGCTTGGCCAATTATTGCGAAAATGCTAATAAAATAGAGGAAAATAGCAGAAAAAGGGCAGTTTTGATAACAAAATAAAGGGCAAAAACGTCACAAAAACTGATGTTAATAATACTTCTATTACAAAGATGTGATCTTGTATGGAAATGCCCCAACATCTAGTGATCTTTATATGCAAGAATCTAAAGATGAAAGTTGATAATGTAAATACCAAAAGGATTATAATTGATAACTCAAACAATCTTTAGCATTTTCATCTTGGGCACATATATAAGAAATGCATATCTAGCAGCCATATTGATGTTTATATAGACTCTTTTGGTTATTGAACCAATAAGAGACATGCCAATCCTAATTATGAGCAATATGTCATAATAACCTTCACTAGATGTAGTGGAAGAATAAGCACTCTATTAGAACTTATACATGTTGATGTATGGAGATCTTATAGAATAAATGCTAGAGCTAGTTGTTTGTACTTCATTTTATTCATTGACGATTTTAGTTAATTAGGGTTTGTATTTGGTGAAATACAAACATGAATCTCTTGAAGTGTTCAAGGAGATTATAAATGAAGTATAATTTTGATAAAAGTATTAAGAAAGTTTGATAGGATCAAATGTTGAAATACTTTACATCAAGAGTTTGAGGTCCTTCTGGAAAGACAATTATAACGTATCACTAATAAAATCCACCTGAAACATGATGATATATTAGTAAGAAGGAATCACATCATGATGAGTCATGACATGATTCTAATTTATTATAATCTTCTAACTTTCTTTAGAAACATGCTTTACACTAAAATAGCGTACCGTATAAATTGGTTTGAAAGACATCATATGAGATATGATATGGGAATGTCATGAAATGTCTTAGGGATTGAAACCCATATAAAGAAAATAGTTTCTTGGAATGGTTTATCCACAAACCATAATTGTTGAATACTAACTTTAATCCCAATCTGATAACAAAAGTGTTTTGTTGCTAAGACAACTGAGTTCCAAAAGAATCAGTGGGAGTAAAATTCAACCTTGAAAGGTTTGAGGTCAACAAGAAGGTACAATGAGAACAAGTGAGAATCACAAATTATTGTGGAATCTCAAGTTCCTCATGTAACACAGAAACTCATAGTTCTAGTAGAACACATCTGAGATTGGAATATTGTGAATACAACGACTTAGATAGGTCAGTCATAAGATAATGAGCCAACAAATCAACTAGAAGCTATTGCGAACTAGAATATGAGAAGTGGCTTAAGGCCATTATGGAGTCCATGTACATGAATAAGGTATGACATTGCTAGTGCCACCTAAATGGGTAAAACTCATAGGGCATAGTTGAGTTTTCATTGGGAAGACCAAAATGGATAATATAAAAGGACAAATTGGTTATGAAGGTTTTCTAACCAGTTTAAATTGTTGAACATTAATAAATTCCTTCAAAAATTGTCATGCTTGTTGTTTCAGATAGTATAGACAGAGAGATTTGGCATATGACGTTTAAAACTGTATTCCTTAAAAGGAATATATGAAAGGATGTGTACACGACACAAACTAAAGGTATTACAACTTCCTCAATTCAAATAAAGTCTATAATCTACAAGGTTCAATATAGAGATTGAAACAAGCATCTCAGAAATGGGATCTTTTGACATTGCAAGATAGTCAAAGAGTTTGACTTCAATCAAGATAAAAGATGAAATATGTGATTACAAAACATTTAGTGGGATCATATGAATATTCCACATATTGATGGGAAATAACATCACACAACTGTAAGTATAGAAACTTGGCTTGGAAAACACCTTCAACAATGAAGAATTAGGTGAAACATCCTTTGTGATAGGGATTGAGATCTATATAGATAGTTCTTGAAAGTTTCATAACCTAAGTATGAGTGATAGCAAGATGTTGAAAGAGTTCAACATGAAGGATTCAATGAGAGAGAATCTGACCATGATTCATGGGATTGGTCTCTCAACAACCCTTGTTTTGATTCTTAAGAATAATGTAAAAGCATGAGTGAGATGCCATATGCACTAGCAATTGGATCTATCACGTGTGCTATATAATGTACTCATCCCATAGTCTTGTATGTATTGGACATGATAAGATGATATTAGATTCCCATGAAGGTCATTGGAATGTCATTAAAGACATCCATTAGTACTTGAGAAGCACTAAGGATGTGCTGTTAGATTATAGAAACAAGGAAGAGTTAGGTGTAAGGGTTACATCGATGCAAGCTTCTAAAATGATAGAAAGTGATCATAATATAAAATATGTTTAATTTTAAGAAAATAGTTGTGAGTTGAAAGGGTTTTGAACTATAGACCATTAATTCAATTCTACAATGGAAGCTGAGTATCCTAGTATTGTGAACATAGGAGTGGATACTATATGGTTCTAGAAGTTCATATGGATGGACTTAAAGATGTTCCAACCATTTATGACATAGTAGAGATACACTGACAACAATGGAGCTAACGATTAGGCTAAGAATATCAGATATCATATTATGATAGTTCTTTCTCATATAAGAAATTGTACAGCAAAGAGACAAGAAACATGTAATATATCGACTTTAGCAAAATGTGCTAACCCATTGGATTAGAACTTGCACAGTGAAAACATGATGGACATGTTTAGATCACTAAGAATGAGAGTCATTAGTGATTGACTCTAAGTGCAAGTGGGAGTTTGTTGGTATGCATGCCTAGAGATCCAATCATTTGATGATTGTTATGGCAGATTACATTAATGATTTGATTAATAATAATAAAGGAAAGATTCCAATCCATTCTATTTCACTCAGTTATGAGAAAATGAGGAAACACAATGAATGTCTAAAGAATGACAATACTCAATGTCATATGTCTTCTAGTACATGACTTGAACAATGAGATCCTACAAATATTAAGAGTATGTACATACTTATTATGTCAATGGAAGGTGGATAGAAAATAATAACACATAATTTTGGAGTGCATGTTGGTTGATGAAAGAATCTCATCATCCGTGATATGTGATATCAAACCAATCACACATATACTTATTGGAGAACAGTGTATCAGATAGACCCACCTTGAGAGTGACACATGGAAACTATAAATGGTGGTCATAGTCATCTCTCATAGTGAAGGTGGTTGGTGTGGTTCTTAGACTTGAAGTCACTACACTCATCACATGTCATTCGGTATACTTTGACATCATCCAACGTAATCCTAAATAAGGATTGCCATAACTATGATGATTGGGTAGCTCTGGCACATGGGGATTGTCTGTGTGTGATGTAGATGAGATTTTTCCCTCCTACTAGATTTTGATATCCTAGCCACTTGATAAGAGAGAGTGAGAAAAGCATGCACATGCACATGTGAATCAATATATGATATTGAGGTCACATATATCTCAGACAGTCTACTCTAGGTTCAAGGAACATGGATTGAATGTTGAAGAGGATGATGATTCCATACCTCATGTTCATTCTAGATATCAAATATAAAGGGATTATACAATCACTATAACACCTTACATAGATTTTAGCTTGAAGTTGTATTCCAATTTTCCATTCAATTGGTTAGCAGTGATGTGTGACTAGGCACCGCTCTTTGCTTGTGAGGTCATAAACTAGTTATGGACATTCACTGCCAATTTGACATGGGGCCTATAGGGTCACACACATAGGAAATCACCTAGAAGAGGAGTTTAATGATGAATTATAATTGAATTTATTAATAAAGTGTTTATGTATTCAATTCAAGTAACAAATTAGCTAACTAGATTCCCAACCGATTGGCACATGTGATGAACCGACCGGCGGGAGTGCTAGGTGTTGGTATGTATGCCCATAGAGCAAGTCATATGATGATTGTAATGGGATACTTTGTAATTGATTTGAATAATAATAAAGGCAATTTCCAATCTATATGTTTAAACTGTTTCTGAGATGATGGTGTAACATGATAGATGTCTAAAGATTGTTTTACTCAATGACGTATGCTTTTGGGTTGAGGACCTAAACGATGAGATCATACGGATGCTAAGAGTATTCTTTCTTGTTTAGTCCCTAGTCGGTTGTTATTGTGGAAATAACCATAGACATCAATAACACTAAAGACTAGATTGTGTGTTGGTTGATGACATAATCTCATTAGTCATGATATGGTGATATCAAGCCAAGCACATAGGTACTTGTTAGAGAACAAGGTACCGGACAGGCCCACCGTGAGAGTGACACATGGAACCATGACTTGGTAGTCACAGTCAGCTCTCACAGTGATGGTGGTGAGTGTGATTCTTAGACCTAAAATCACTACACTCAACACATGTCGTTGGGTACACTTTGACATCATCAGACGCAATCCTGAAACATGGGTTGTTATAAAGGTGATGATTGAGTGGCTTTGACACATGGGGCTTTTGAGGGGTGAGTGATAGATATGGGATTTGTCCCTCCTGAGGGAGTTTGATATCCTTGGCCACTTGATGAGTAGGATTGAGAAAGGCATGCACATGCACGTGTGAATCAATATGTGATATTGATGTCATACACATCTCACTCGGTCTACTCTGAAATCAAGGAAATGAATGAACATTGACAGGATGACTGTTCCATGCCTCGAGTTCATTCTGGATATCAGTGACAAAGGAATTATACATTCACTGTAACACCATTCACGGATTGTAGGATGAAAGTTGTTCTCCAACTTTCTACTTTCACTTGGGTAGCAATGATGTGTGACTAGGCACCGCTCTTTGCTTGTGAAGTCATAAGTGTTATGGACTTTCACTGCCAACGTGAAATGGACCTGCAGGGTCACACACATAGGATTCAACCTGGAAGAGGAGTTTTGTCCACAAGCAAAGTTTGGATTGATTACTAAAGGAGTTTAGTAGTTCAATTAAACACTCAATTAATCGATAGCTCAATATCATATGGTTCAAGGTGTTGGACGCATTGATTAGAGTATCGGATTGATTGAAATCGCATTTGACTGATTTTGCACAATCTGCATTCCCAACCGATCGGTTCATGTGATGAACCGGTCGGCTCAGGTTGCTGAACCGGTCGGCTCAATTGTTGAACCGATCGGCTCATGCACAGAGTGAAACGACCGGTTCAAGTGTTGAACCGATCGGTTCAGCTGGTGCAATCGAGCAACTTGGGAAAGTAGGATTGGTGAGAATTTTCCTTTCATTTCAATTGCCCAATTCGATTGGGAATAATATTGGTATTCGATACCAATTGGGAAAGAAACAAGGAAAGTCAATCGGGAACCAACCTGGAACCCCAACCGACCGGTTCATGAGTGAACCGATCGGTTCAAGGGTCCCAAACGATCGGTTCAGTGGTGAACCGATCGGTTCAGGTTGCGAGATGGTTGCTTTTTGTGGAAAATCCTGAACCCTTCTACTCCTGCTTTAGTCCCATATTGCCGGGCACAGAGAACCCTGTCCCATGACCCGCCTATATATATAGGGGTATTGGGGGCTTCTCAAGACACAACTCAGTGCATGTTGATTTCTCTGCAAAGTTGTCGTTCTCTCTGGTTTTGGTAACCGAGAGAGAGCCCGAGCAAGTGCTTCCCGCAAAGGGAGGTGCAGCAAGGGAAGGACAACTGCAGTTGCAGTCGACAACAGGAGAGTGTGTTGGCGACTAGTACGTCAACAGGAGGGTGCGACTCCTTCCACTTCCTTGTGGGACAAGGAGAGTGGAGTTCCGGGTGGTCCGTGTGGACTACTTCAGAGGCGGGAGGTCACTGCCGCTCAGGAGGACAACTGTCATCCGACAGTACGGTAGGAGGAGGAGTCTTCAGTCCCGGTGCGACCAGGAGCTGCACAGACACCGTCTAAGACCGGAGTTGAAGACCGCGCAAGGCGCGTGGTATTGTCGCTGAGCAAGCCTCGGGACAAGGTATGATTCACAAACCATCTTTCCTATTATATAGATGTTGACGCGATTCCTTTTGTTCTGGGTTTGGGGAGAGAAAATGTTTTGTTTCCGCTGCTTCTCTGCCTCCTCCAAAACCCAACAGTGGTATCAGAGCCAGGTCAACCGCTCTATATTTTAGGATTATCGATATGATCGATTTTTGGTTTGTCGCCTTTATTTATTGCATGTGATGCGAATAATATCGGCTTTATACATGTCCAATCCAAAAATCCCTAATATATATATATATATATATATATATATATATATATATATATATATATATATATATATATATATATATATATATATATATATATATATATATAATATTAATGCACTCGATACGCGTCGCCCTTAAACGAGTTTTGTGGTGGATGTGTAGCATGATTATGGCCTATAAACCCCTATATCTGTGTATGGTTGTTTGTGTGGTTGCTTGCATCTTGGTCTGCGCACCGATTCCCTTTCTCATAATCCTGATGTAACTCGAAATAATTCGAGAATTCTTTTCCTACCTTTGCTCCCCCCGAATGTAACTCAGGGTTTCACAATTCAATTGTAAATAGGATAGATGTTATTTCCTGTTATGTCAAAGAACGGCGGACAACCTGAAGACGATCGGTTCAAGGAGTGAACCGATCGGTTGGTGATCGAGACGGCCGGTTTGAGGAATGAGATAAGCGGGTGGCGACCTGAGGAGATGCACGATGACCGGTGAACCGATCGGCTGGAGGCGCCAGTCGATCGGCTAATGGCACCCGAACAACCTACCTGATGGCGAGCCGATCAGTCATGGAGATGAGCTGATCAAACCCAGAAAGGCAGGCACAGATTTCATCTTGTACAGGTTGCATGTGATGTAGACCTAGATGACCGTGATTCCTCTTGGCTCGAGGAATCACAAATAGGATGGCCATAATCATTGCTTTTTATCGTTTATGCATGTTTTTTGTGGGATATAACATGTATATGATACATACTATATATTGTGGTGATTGGATATGTATATGTATATAAAAACCAAATCCCTCATTAAATATTAAGTTTTAGATGCCTTCCAAATGCGACACACGTGAAAAGCTTGATCGACCAAGTGTGGGAACGCCCAAGAGTGGTGCACCGTCTATCTCATGGAAGCGTGAAGGATGAATGTGTGGGTCTGCCCAAGCAGGGTGCATGTTCATCATGTTGGCTTTGGGTCGGACTTAACAAGGCGACCTAGATAGGATCTAGCGCCTTGAGGCATGGGGATGTTCATTGCAAGGAGTTGCAGATGACATCTTTCAAGAGTTGCATATGATGCAATTGGCAAGAGTTTCCTACCTAGAAGATTTGAGTTGTGGGTGACAGCCCAAGCTGGTCCATGGCTAAGAGGATTTCAGGATCTTGACCCACTAGAAGATTGTATGCTGCAATCTTCTGAATTGATGGTGAGGACTATCAATTTGAGTCAAAATAGTGGGAGCGGTAATTAATTAAAGGCCTAATTAACTATCGTCAAATTTTATTCAAATCAAATCAAAAAGGTTTTGACAAATGCAAATTTTCTCTTGTAGAATGGCAAAAGAATCATCTTTTAAAATGGGCAAATTAATTGAGAATAAATTCCATAACTGGTTTAGGATTGTGAGAAGTGTTCTGCACAATCCAGATATACCAGGAGCCTTAGAATCCACTCTATGTACGCTTAATGCGTTGGTGAAGAAGAGGATAGGTAAGGGAGAGAAGTGTTCTCTCGCCAAACCGATTTCTTCTACATGGAGAGGATGGAAGGAACAATGGAAGAAGAAGTCAGAGATAGAGATCTCTACTTCTGGTGTATACGTGATAGAGATTAACTTTACTACTTCTTCATCATGGGTACTTGATACCGGATGCGGATCTCACATTTGTTCAAATGTGAAGGATCTTAAGAGAAGTAGGCCTTTGGGGAAAGGCGAGGTTGAACTACGTGTTGCTAATGGGGCAAGAGTTGCCGCCAGTGCCGTAGGAACCTATGAGTTAACTCTACCTAGTGGGCTAATAATAGAGTTGAAGAACTGCTATTACGTACCTGCCATAAATAGGAATATCTGTCTCTTGTTTGGACAAAGATGGATTTGAATTTCTTATTAAGAATGGAAAGTGTTCCATTTCTAAAGATGGGATCTTTTATGGCAGTGCCCCTATGTCTTATGGTCTATACTTGATGGACTTGGAGACAAGTGTATACAACGTAAACACCAAAAAGCAAAAACTCAACGACTCAAACGAAACATATCTCTGGCATTGTCGTCTAGGGCACATAAATGAGAAGCGCATTTCTAGACTCCATAAAGATGGTTATCTAGACTCTTTTGATTGTGAATCAATAGAGACATGTGAATCTTGTTTGTTGGGAAAGATGACCAAGACTCCCTTTTCAGGTAAAGGTGAGAGAGCTAGTGATCTATTAGGACTCATACATACTGATGTATGTGGGCTTTTTAGAACTAATGCCAGAGGTGGGTATCAGTACTTCATTACCTTTACTGATGACTTCAGTAGGTATGGCTATGTGTACCTGATGAAACATAAGTCGGAAACCCTTGAAAGGTTCAAGGATTTCATGAATGAAGTACAGAACCAGCTTGGTAAAAGTATTAAGGCACTTCATTCCGATCGAGGTGGAGAATACTTGAGCCAGGAGTTTGAGGACCTTCTGCGAGCCCGTGGTATTGTATCACAATGGACTCCGCCTAGAACACCACAACATAATGGTGTGTCTGAAAGAAGGAATCACACATTGTTAGATATGGTGCGATCAATGATGAGTTTTGCTGATCTTCCAATTTCTTTCTGGGGTTATGCTCTTGAAACCGTCGCGTTTACACTTAACCGTGTGCCATCTAAATCGGTTCAAAAGACACCATATGAGATATGGACTGGGAAGCATCCCGATTTGTCTTTTCTGAAGATTTGGGGTTGTGAGGCTTTCGTTAGGAAAATGTTTCCTGATAAGCTTGGACCCAAATCCGATAAATGTTATTTTGTTGGATACCCCAAGGAAACGAGGGGATACTATTTATACCACCCTACTGACAACAAAGTGTTTGTTGCCAGGACAGCTGTGTTCCTAGAGAAGGAATTTATTTCCAAAGGAAGCAGTGGGAGGAAAATAGAGCTTGAAGAGGTTCAAGCCCAACAAGAAAACAATGAACCGGTAGATGTACCAGAGGAAAATAGAGATTCACAAGGTGTTGTGGAATCTCAGTCTCCTCAGGTAACACAAGGACCTCGTAGATCTAGTAGGACCCGCCTTGAGCCTGAGAGGTTTGGATACCTTGTGACTCAGGAAGGTGGAGAGTTGATCATAGATGATGATCCAACTACCTACGTAGAGGCTATGGAGGGACCAGATTCTGAGAAATGGCTTGAAGCCATGAGATCCGAGATGGAATCCATGTACTCCAACAAAGTATGGACTTTGGTGGAACCACCCGAAGGGGTAAAACCCATAGGGTGCAAGTGGGTCTTCAAGAAAAAGACCGACATGGATGGCAATGTGCAAACTTATAAAGGCATATTGGTTGCAAAGGGTTTTCGACAAATTCAAGGTGTTGACTATGACGAAACCTTTTCTCCAGTTGCCATGATTAAGTCCATCAAGATCATGCTTGCTATTGCAGCTTACTATGACTATGAGATTTGGCAGATGGATGTTAAAACCGCATTCCTTAACGGGAATATTCATGAAGATGTGTATATGACACAACCTGAAGGTTTTGTAGATCCAAAGAATGCCAATAAAGTCTGTAAACTGCAAAGGTCAATCTATGGATTGAAGCAAGCATCTCGGAGTTGGAATCTTCGATTTGATGAGGAAGTCAAAGTGTTTGGCTTTATTCAAAATGAAGATGAACCTTGTGTGTACAAGAAGGTTAGTGGGAGCTCGACCACATTCCTCATATTGTATGTGGATGACATACTTTTGATGGGGAATGATGTCTTAGCCTTAGACAAGGTAAAGACTTGGCTTGGGAAAACTTTCTCAATGAAGGACTTAGGAGAAGCATCCTACATTCTAGGAATTAAGATCTATAGAGATAGATCTAGAAGGCTTCTCGAACTAAGTCAAAGCACGTACATTGACAAGGTGCTGAAACGGTTCAGCATGGAGAACTCAAAGAGAGGCAACATCCCTATGTTACATGGAGTTACCGTCTCTAGAGCTCAATGTCCCCAATCTTCTGAAGAGAGGGAGCGTATGAATGGGATCCCATATGCATCAGCCATCGGATCCATCATGTACGCTATGTTGTGCACACGCCCAGATGTCTCGTATGCTCTCAGCATGATGAGCAGGTACCAGTCAGATCCCGGGGATGCTCACTGGACAGCCGTGAAGAACATCCTCAAGTACTTGCGAAGGACTAAGGATCAATTTCTTGTGTACGGCGGCGAGGAAGAGCTGGTTGTAAAGGGTTACACCGATGCAAGCTTCCAAACCGATAAAGATGATTACAGATCGCAGTCAGGATTTGTGTTTTGCCTTAATAACGGAGCTGTGAGCTGGAAGAGTTCCAAGCAAGAAACAGTTGCCGATTCTACTACAGAGGCCGAGTATATTGCTGCTTCGCATGCAACAAAGGAGGCTGTGTGGATCAGGAAGTTCGTCTCTGAACTTGGTGTAGTTCCCAGTAGGTGTGATGCAATTGAGCTTTATTGTGACAATAATGGAGCTATTGCACAAGCTAAGGAGCCCAGATCACATCAGCGGTCCAAGCACATACTGTGGCGCTTCCATCTCATACGAGAGATTGTACAGCGAGGAGATGTGAAGATTTGCAAAGTACCAACTGAAGACAACATAGCTGATCCACTGACGAAGGCCCTTTCTCAGCAGAAGCATGATGGTCATGCTAGGTCACAAGGACTGCGTTTCCTTGGTGACTGGCTCTAAGTGCAAGTGGGAGTCTGTTGGTATGTATGCCCATAGAGCAAGTCATATGATGATTGTAATGGGATACTTTGTAATTGATTTGAATAATAATAAAGGCAATTTCCAATCTATATGTTTAAACTGTTTCTGAGATGATGGTGTAACATGATAGATGTCTAAAGATTGTTTTACTCAATGACGTATGCTTTTGGGTTGAGGACCTAAACGATGAGATCATACGGATGCTAAGAGTATTCTTTCTTGTTTAGTCCCTAGTCGGTTGTTATTGTGGTAATAACCATAGACATCAATAACACTGAAGACTAGATTGTGTGTTGGTTGATGACATAATCTCATTAGTCATGATATGGTGATATCAAGCCAAGCACATAGGTACTTGTTAGAGAACAAGGTACCGAACAGACCCACCGTGAGAGTGACACATGGAACCATGACTTGGTAGTCACAGTCAGCTCTCACAGTGATGGTGGTGAGTGTGATTCTTAGACCTGAAATCACTACACTCAACACATGTCGTTGGGTACACTTTGACATCATCAAACGCAATCCTGAAACATGGGTTGTTATGAAGGTGATGATTGGGTGACTTTGACACATGGGGCTTTTGAGGGGTGAGTGATAGATATGGGATTTGTCCCTCCTGAGGGAGTTTGATATCCTTGGCCACTTGATGAGTAGGATTGAGAAAGGCATGCGCATGCACGTGTGAATCAATATGTGATATTAATGTCATACACATCTCACTCGGTCTACTCTGAAATCAAGGAAATGAATGAACATTGACAGGATGACTGTTCCATGCCTCGAGTTCATTCTGGATATCAGTGACAAAGGAATTATACATTCACTATAACACCATTCACGGATTGTAGGATGAAAGTTGTTCTCCAACTTTCTACTTTCACTTGGATAGCAATGATGTGTGACTAGGCACCGCTCTTTGCTTGTGAAGTCATAAGTGTTATGGATTTTCACTGCCAACGTGAAATGGACCTGCAGGGTCACACACATAGGATTCAACCTGGAAGAGGAGTTTTGTCCACAAGCAATGTTTGGATTGATTACTAAAGGAGTTTAGTAGTTCAATTAAACACTCAATTAATCGATAGCTCAATATCATATGGTTCAAGGTGTTGGACGCATTGATTAGAGTATCGGATTGATTGAAATCGCATTTGACTGATTTTGCACAATCTGCATTCCCAACCGATCGGTTCATGTGATGAACCGGTCGGCTCAGGTTGCTGAACCGGTCGGCTCAATTGTTGAACCGATCGGCTCATGCATAGAGTGAAATGACCGGTTCAAGTGTTGAACCGATCGGTTCAGCTGGTGCAATCGAGCAACTTGGGAAAGTAGGATTGGTGAGAATTTTCCTTTCGTTTCAATTGCCCAATTCGATTGGGAATAATATTGGTATTCGATACCAATTGGGAAAGAAACAAGAAAAGTCAATCGGGAACCAACCTGGAACCCCAACCGACCGGTTCATGAGTGAACCGATCGGTTCAAGGGTCCCAAACGATCGGTTCAGTGGTGAACCGATCGGTTCAGGTCCCCAACTGACCGGTTCACTTGTGAACCGATCGGTTCAGGTTGCGGGATGGTTGCTTTTTGTGGAAAATCCCGAACCCTTCTACTCCTGCTTTAGTCCCGTATTGCCGGGCACAGAGAACCCTGTCCCATGACCCGCCTATATATATAGGGGTATTAGGGGCTTCTCAAGACACAACTCAGTGCATGTTGATTGCTCTGCAAAGTTGTCGTTCTCTCTGGTTTTGGTAACCGAGAGAGAGCCCAAGCAAGTGCTTCCCGCAAAGGGAGGTGTAGCAAGGGAAGGACAACTGCAGTTGCAGTCGACAGCAAGAGAGTGTGTTGGCGACTAGTACGTCAACAGGAGGGTGCGACTCCTTCCACTTCCTTGTGGGACAAGGAGAGTGGAGTTCCGGGTGGTCCGTGTGGACTACTTCAGAGGCGGGAGGTCACTGCCGCTCAGGAGGACAACTGTCATCCGACAGTCCGGTAGGAGGAGGAGTCTTCAGTCCCGGTGCGACCAGGAGCTGCACAGACACCGTCCAAGACCGGAGTTGAAGACCGCCCAAGGCGCGTGGTATTGTCGCCGAGCAAGCCTCGGGACAAGGTATGATTCACAAACCATCCTATTATATAGATGTTGACACGATTCCTTTTGTTTCGGGTTTGGGGAGAGAAAATTTTTGTTTCCACTGCTTCTCTGCCTCCTCCAAAACCCAACACTAGGTTGATTAGAAATTGTACTCTCTGTGTTTTGCCTAATCTAGGGGTGTGAGACGACTGGTTCACCTAATGAACCGATCAGTTGGGGTCATGAGACAATAGGTTAGCGAGAGAGAGACACCTGGTTCATGGAGAAATTTGATTGCATCAAGGATTAAGGCTCACGTCATGTTGTGCATTAATTGGATTTGAATTTCCAATTCATATGCAATTGAGAAACATGGAGAAACGTCCGCGAACCAATCTTCTCACAAGTGAACTGACTGACTCACTTGTAAACAACTGGTTTGCCTCTTGCAGGTTGGGACAATTCATGATCTTTTGGTCCCTTCCACTCCAACACAAGCTGGGAACCCAGACCCTAACTCCTCCTATGAATAGAGGGGTATTGGGGGCTTCCCAGAGACACGACTCAATAGACTGTGACAATTTTTGTCCTCTCTATTTGTGGTAACCAATAGAGAGCCCGAGCAAGTCCTACCCAATAAAGGGAGGGATAGCAAGGGAGAACAATTGCGAGAGAGCAAGTTGGTGACTAGTACACCAACGGGAGGCACAACTTCTTCCTGTTTGTTCTAGTTGAATTGTTGGAGTTCTAGGTGGTCCGTGTGGACTACCATAGAGGTGAGGTGACCTTTTCTCGTTGCTAGGAGGATAACATCAACATGTAATATGTGGTGAAGCTACTGCAGACACCATCTGAGTCTGATATCTGTTGTGGAGACCAGGAATTGCTGCAGACGAGTTCCAATGCAACTAGGAGTGCTGCACTACTGCAATGTGTTATAGTCACTGGACTTGCTCTAGGACCAAGTATGAACTCGTTAAACCATCCTTTCCATTACATAGTTCTTGACACAATCTTGCTATTCTAGGGAATATGGATAGATGAATTTCTATTTTCGCTGCCTAGTTTGTGCCCATATTTCCCTATACATACATCACAAGATAAGCTTCATTTCCACTAGCTAAGATATATGTGATTATTGTTGACATGAGTGTATGCTCCTGCTCATGTAATTAGAGTTCAATATGTGTGGGAGCATTCTAAGAACATATCCAACTGAAGGAGCTTATAAACTCCAATGTGAGCTAGAGGTAAACATAGAAGACTTTGTAGACAAACTTTGTTAATTTAGTGTGATTCAAGATTTTTACAATTTGCACCCCGATCCCTAGTTTTTCAAGATATCTACATATAGTGTGACACCTAGACTCTGATGCTTGACATATTGGTGAATTTGTCTTTATATGCATAACAATAGAAGACATTGTTCTTTAAGTGGAGTAGAGCTTAGCATGATGCTGATGCTACTTCTATGCACAAAATGGAAAGGCCTACTTCCCTAGATGGTTGTTTTTCTCATACATGTTCTTCCTCAACCTTTACCATGCCAATCCAATGTTTACCATATTGATGTCATATTCCACCTTAGGATCTACTCCCAAGCCAAAACCTAAAGATGGTTGTCACTATGGTGCCTGGCCTTTATACAATGTAGCTGTGTTGTCAAAAACTTGATAATAGGCCGGTTCCTTAAAAGTCATCTTCTTGGATACAAGTGGTTTCATCAACTTTGAACACACGAGAAATGACTTGTCTTATGATGAATACTTACCTTTCCCTAGACTGATCTCTTTCATTGATGTGCACATTTTATATCATCTTTAGGACTACTTTTGGCTACATTTCTAGATCAATTTCACCCAAAATCATTCTTAAACATGCTAGATTTATTACCTTTTAGTAATTTACTTGTTTCATGATTTGAATTGTAGGTGTCATGATTGGACACAAAAATTGAGACTATTTGACCATGATTCAACCTTCATTACATTTCCTAAAAATTCTCCAAAGTTTGAAGTGAATTCCTACAAATTCTGACAACAACACATCGGGTTGATCAACCAACATGGTGTGTCTATAGTTGGAAAATCACCATATGATACCAACGCGCCATGTCACCTCAGATCCAAAGAATTCGACAATCACTAAATCCTACAACATGGCATGTCAATATCTCAACATGCCATGTTTTCTCATTCTAGAATTGTCTCGAGTTCCCTGACTTGCATCAACATGCCATGTCACACCCCAGACTGATCGTGTTGTCTTCGATAGAAACACTTCTAATTTGGAAATTACAAGTTACACCTATGTTAGTTTGCCTACAAGACATGTTAGTTGCAGTTTCTTTTCAAATTAGAAGAAAACCACTCCATGCTTTTAGATAAGAAATGGACCGACTCAAAATGATTACCACAAATCATTTGACGTAAAGCACAATCAGATCAGAGCCCAGAGGAGGAGGCAATTTTGAAGAAGGAGTGGTTACTTGAGAGAAAACCTTCTTCTTCCACAATTCATCTTCAACAATTACGACAAAGATCTTTGTTATCCTTTTTATCCACCTTGAAGAGATGGTTTATGGAGAAAGCACAGAAGCAAGGATGGAATTCCTACTTCTAGTCAAATTTCTTCTTCCATTCTACCACTTTTACATATATTTTCATTCTCTCCTATCTCTCACTATGTCCCCCATTATTTCTACTACTTGTAACTACATTTTATAGCCATGAACGAGTAGACTCCTTATTCTTTGGCATGAGGGAGTAACTCCCATGTCATAACCTTTTTGAACATGAATTTCATATATCAAGCTAGTTATTTTAGTTTCCAAGGTTCGTAGATATCAATTTCTTCTTACATGCTTGACTGGACACTTTGTATCTATGATTCATGCTCTTTGTATATTCTAAGAAGACATGCACATGAGTAAGGAGGTGTTACCTTAGCTACACTACCTTGACCCACATGAGTAGTAGGAAGTGTTGGGAAAAAGGTTTGCAGTCCAAATCTAAGTATATCCATGAGGGTGGTATACTAAGTTAGGGCTATTCTACACTACCGAGAGGTGTGTGTAGGATACAAACCTCCTTTTGTGTCATTGCTAGTATGTATTATTTTCATTATTCTTCATGTGATGATGTGGATGTGAAACCCTATTCTCAAGATCTTTTAATATGATTGAAATCATTGAATGAAGTGATCCTTGCTCTAGTTTCTCTCTCTAATTAGTTGAATTACTTGCAAGAAACCAAATTACCTTTTGTAAATTGACCTAGATTGTTGAAGTTCAATGCTCTTGTGTCTAACATAACTTTGATCCTCAAATGATTTCAAATATACTATACACACCTATATACTTGTGGGTTAGTGCTATAGTTATAAATCTACGACTTGTGCATTTGGCTTAACAAGTTTTTGGCACCGTCATCGAGGATCATCAATATTTCTATTCAGGTAAGAAGTGTTGAATTATGAGCAAGACAAGATCACATCATCACTTGGAAATCCACCATCATTTCATTATCATTCTTCACCATCTATAATATCTTCCTTTTTTGTTGGTGTACCTCACTCACCTTGCGTATTTGCAAGACTGTATGTAGCATTCTAAGAGGGGTTTCCAACCATCCATATTTCTAGACTCAGAAATTGAACGCACTGTTAGAAGGCTTCATAGAACAAGAAGGAGTGAACCTAACAGGATCTTTGATCGACCAAAAAAAAGAAAGGAATGAAACTCATTCAAATTTGGAGGATTCACAACCTTCTTCAACACCTTATTCACCCAAACATCCGGATCCACTCCAAGAACAAGATATATAAGACGATCATCCTCTCAAGGAGTTCACCGCTCTAGCTTCTAAAAACATCAATGGAGATATCAACATCGCACAAATAGAGGCAAACAACTTCCTCATCAACCCTACAATTATGCAAATGATGCAAAAAAACTATTTTTAAGGGACTCTGATGGAGGATCCCAATCTACATATAGCTGAATTTCTATAGTATTTGAGCAAAATCAAGATCAGTGGTGTTCCTACTGATGGGATTCACCTTATTCTTTTACCATTCAATTTAATAGATAAAGCCAAGGTGTGGATCTCTTCTTTACCAAGAAATTCTATCAACAACTAGGAGGAATCAAGGTTTATTAGTCGAACTTTCCACCAAGAAAAATGACACAATTGAGGATCTAGCTTACTATCTTTTCTCAAAGGGATGAGAGATTCTCCACAACACATGGGATAGGTTCAAAGACCTCCAATGTCTTTTTCCTCCCCACGGTCTCAACAATTGGTTGGATACTTCTTCAAACTTTTTACAATGATTTATTTTATAATACAAGGTGTCCATAGATGCAATTGCCAATGGAGCTTAGATGAATAATTCTTACAGGGAAGCTTATACTATCATAGAAGATATGGAAATTAATCATTTCCAAACCTCCTCCTCCTATTTCCTTTAGGAAGCATGTTGGCATACATACTGTTGTTGCAGTAGATTTGATTGCAGCAAAACTAGGAACCTTGTCTCAAAAGTTTGAGAAGCCAAGCACTCAACCCGCTCATCCAGTCAACCTAGCCTGTGAAGAAAATGATGTTCCTTGGTAGATATCTTCTTCAAGATATCCTTCTTTCATTCCATTGGAGGAAACCTTATAACAATGTAATATGATAGGGAACTATGGGAATAAACACCGTTATAATCCATATTTCCAATACCTACAACCCTTGCTAGAGAGATCATCCCATTTTTTCCTACCACAATAGCAATATTCAAAATCCTCAACAACCACATGTGTAACAACAACTATCTATGGGGAACTGACACACCTAAATTATGTGTGTAAAACACAAGTGTACATATCAAGTAGTATAGGCCTATGAGGCTCCAATGTTGAACTCAGGGAAACACACTCCAGAGACTACTACTATCTATAACCTAATCAGCTAGTCCTAAGGAAAAGGTGATTGGTTGTTTGACTATAACTAATTTCACAAATTGAAAAGTAAATTAAGTGGATTGTGATCACATATGAATGGATTCCTTAGAATTATAGTTTCACCATGGTATACATTGCATTTAACTCTATTTCATTAACAAGCATTTACCCTTAACCTTGAATAAGGACATGTAGAAAGTATTACCCACTCCTACAACGTAATACACTAGCTATACTAAGACAAATCCCACTCCCGTAGTGATTTAGAAATTATATCGAAACATTAGTGATACCTCTAGATTATACCCTTCACATCCGTAAGCCCTCTCCCTAGGCATGATATAAGCAATGTATAACTACAACCTTTCCAACCCTTAATCCATCTCTCAGAGCAATTAATGGTCTAGGTAATCTGACTATTTTGTTAGGCACAATAACTACATCCTTTCCAACCCTTAACCCTCTTTGAAGAAATTAAAGGTCTAAGTAATTTGACTATGGTGATCAGGCACATGCAATTTGATAACCTCTCACTTTGTGATGTTATTTTATTGGTTTTCCCTTGTTTTTCATACTCTTTCTTAGATAAATTAGATATAATCATTAACTCTTTACCTTATTGCTGACACATCAATAGATTAACTTTTCTTTTCTTTATCCTTGCAGAAAAATAAAAAAAAACGAAATTACAAGACCGTTCAACACCCAAACGGGTTCAACGCCCAAACGGGTTCAGCGCCCAAACGGGTTCAGCACCCAAACGGGTTCAGCAACCAAACGGGTTCAGCGCCCAAACGGGTTCAGCGCCCAAACGAGTTCAGCGCCCAAACGGGTTCAGCGCCCAAACGGGTTCAGCAACCAAATGGGTTTAGCGCCCAAATGAGTTCAACACCCAAACGAGTTCAGCGCTCAAACGAGTCCAGCACCCAAACAGATTCAAGACCGTTTGGGCTCCACTTAAACCTATAAATATGACCCAAAGGGGTCCTCATTAAGGGGGTTCCTTTGAGATGCCCAAAGGCTGCCTCAATCATTCCAGAGCTCTTGCTACTTCCATCCTCCGCCCTGGGGCTTCCGGTCTGAGACCCATACTCCATCTTGACGCTGCCTTCTCCTTATTCACCAAAGAAGGTGGGAAGAGAAGATCTTGTCATCATGCAACCTTTGAAGACTGGTGGATCGTTGCTCTCTCTCCAAGGGGTTGACCTTCCAATCTCCTTCATGGGGATGATGCTCTCTCTCTCTCTCTCTTCTTGCCTCCTTCTTTGTCCTAGCTATGAGCAAGTAGTTTCTCTCACTAGGGTGCGGGGAGTAGCCCCGCTACCCATGTTTTCATATCATGTAACTGTAATCCGTAACTTGTAATGTAGAGTTCTTATCTTTTCAGTTCGACACCAAACGATTAATGAATGCATGTTGCTTGATCTCCAACTTGTGTTATCCTTTATCTTTTAGTATGAATTGTCTACGTTTGTACTATTAGATTCGAAATTCATTTGTATGTTAGTTCTTGGTGCATGTATCCACCATGCATCTGTTTCAGTATCTAGAAGTGTATCTCAAGAAGTGGAGTAAACTCACTATCATCTGTTGCACTTTCATACTATGAAATGGAATCAGTTGACGTATGGAAGTGCAACCTTGGTATGTCGAGGAACACACTTTGCGAGGGGAATGATGCAAAGTAATGTGACCATTTGTTTGGGAATGGATGGCATTGCAACATTCCCGCACTTCTCGTAGTTAGTTCTCCGAAAGGAAGCTAAGTCTACAAGGATACTAGCTGACTAGACTCTTTTGCAAGTTATGTTTTTGCTTTGCATGTGTTGATCCATGTGTAGTGGTGGTGAAAAACTGATCACACCCTAGTGATCTTTTATCATAGTTTAACTCATTAGTTTTACTTGCTTTCTTTACTTTACTTGTACTTAGTTTAAAACAACTAAATCAAACTTTCGATCTAAATACCAACTATTGAGTGATTAGGTGAAATTCCAACGTTTTCCATCTTGTTGGCAACAACAAGACCGTTGTCTCGAGGATTCGACCCTTAACTATACTGTGATAAGACTTCCACGTATCTTAGCATACGTGGGTGGAGTTTTCTATCTAGTATAAGCAAGGCTAAACTTAAAGACTTACCATCTTTATGATTTTTAGTGGTGCACGCAATTCCACGTAAGTGGAAGCTCCATCAAAAATTGGCACCGTTTTTGGGGACAACAGAACATTGTTATTTCACTTGGTACCTTTCTAGTTGGTTAGGATTTAACACTTTCTTTAATCATAACTCTATATCTTCTTGAAACTATTATATCTTTGTCATTTTCTAAAGGTGTTTCTCTCTACTCAGGTAGAAATCGTGTATGCAACCTGCGCATAACCTCGGATTCTCCCCTGATCCAGAGTTTGACTCTGAGGTAGAGAGAAGCTTCCACCACCACATCCGACTCAATCACCAAAGGGCCAGGCAAATGGCTGAAGATCAACGCCAGGCTGCTTTGGTAATGGAGAGGGTCAACGCCGCCATCACCGCTCAAAGCGCACAACTCATCGCTGAAACTCGTGCCCGAATCCAAGAGGAGATTCGTGCGGAAGAGCAAGCTCGCATCAGAGCTGAAACTGAGGCTGCTCAGTTGGAGCTACGGAACAAGCAACTAAGGGATTATGCTGTCCCAAATAACTATGAGGATAACCACCCGGTCCGACCTCCGATTATTAATATCCCAAACATCGAGATTCGGACCCAGTGGATCTAGATCATGCAAGGTATCCCTTTCTCTGGAGGTTCTGGAGACGATTGCATGGATCATCTGAAAAGGTTTAAGGCACTGTGTCGCCTGGTTCCGCAAGCCGGAGTCGCTTTCGATGCAGTAATGCTTCATCTGTTTCACTTTACTCTGTCTAGGAGAGCTTTGAGTTGGTATAACTCACTTGACAGAGAACCAATAATAACCACCTGGGCTCCCCTAGAGGAAAAGTTCTTAGAGAAGTTCTTTCCCCCCTCACTGACTTATGAGATCAGAGGGCAGATCAATCATTTCTCTCAGCTGCCTGGAGAAACCCTTACTGAGGCATGGGAGAGGTTTAAAGAACTTTTGCGTAAATGCCCCCATCATGGAATCTCCCAGAATCAACTGATAGAAACCTTTTACCGGGGAGTAAGCGATGATATTAAACAGTTCTTAGATTCCTCTTCTGGAGGAAACTTCATGAGGAAAAATTATGAGGATGCATGGAAGATTGTTACTCTCGGAGCTGAAAACCAGTCCAACTGGGGACGACCAGTCAGTAAAGGTGTCCTCAAAGTTTTCAAAGCTAAAGAATCAATAGAAATGAAAGAAATAGCCGAAGTCCTGAAGACCATAGTCCATAAACAGCAAGCTCTCGAGACTTCTCTCGGAGAGATTGATAAGAAGAAAACTCCGCTAGTCCAACAAGTCAAAGCCATCACGGGATCCTGTGAGGCTTGTCATGCTTCTGACCATCCGACCCTTTCCTGCGGTATTCTATATAACGTGATGATGGATCTGCATCCACCACCACAACCATATGAACTCACTATTGATAAGTTGGAAGAACAACTACCGGAACAAGTTAACTCTATCCACTCTATCCCTGGGCAAGTCTACTACAACCCTAATCAACCAAGGAATCATCCAGGGTTTCAGTATGGAAATCCTGCTGGAACTGCCAATCCTCAACATCAAACGCAAGGAGGATCTGCTAGTAGGCTACCACCTGGATTCTCAAACAATTTCAACCAAAATAAAGGGAATCCCAGGAGCACCTTCCCCAGGGATAATTACCCCAGGAATCAAAATGCTTATTATCAGTATACACATCCTCCACTTCACCCACAGCTACACACCCAACAACCTCAGCTAACGCTGCCTCCGCAGCAACCGCAGCAAGGACAACAACTGATTCCTTCGAAAAATGCTCCTGCCCAACCAGAAGATGAAATATCCTTGATCAGGAAGATGTTACAATCGCAGCAAACTATGCTTGCTAACCAGCAGGCTCAGCAGAAAGCAGTCGAAGCTCAACTTGCTCAGTTCGCCGCACAATTAAAGCCCCCAGCAGGTACGTTTGCTGGGCAGCCTGAATCGAATCCTAAGCACAGACAAAATAGACATGAGTAGTTGAATGCCGTCATCACCAGATCTGGATGCATTTTTCATGAGACTACCAAGATCAATCTTGATAATGATGACACACCGGTTCTTATGACAAGTGGAAGTCCGCAACAAGGAATGGAGAAGCCCTCAGAAAGCACAAAGGGCAAAGATAAAGTGTCCACAGAACCTGAAGTTTTGCAATATAAACCAAGAATCCCGTACCCAGGAAGACTACGAGAAACAAAGATGGACACCAGGTTCCAAAAGTTCAAAGAGGCAATGAAGAAACTATACATTGATATCCCGCTCCTTGATGCTCTTTCCGAGGTGCCAGCCTGGGCGAAATACCTCAAGACCTTACTATCACGAAAGTACATCACCGAGGAGCAGGAAACTGTTAAGCTTGCTCAGACCACTTCGGACATCATCTTAAACAAGATGCCCAAAAAGCAGAAGGACCCAGGCTCCTTCGGAATCCAATGTTGCATTGGCAACGCATCTTCTAAAAAGGGATTAGCTGACCTTGTATATCTATTATGCCTTACTCAATGTGCAAACGTCTTGGTTTCACTGAATTGCTGCCTACAACAATGACTATCCAATTGGATGATTCCACTATAACCGCACCTTTGGGGATCATTGAAGATATCCCGGTAAGGATAGGCAAGGATTCTTATGTACCATGCGACTTCGTTGTCATGGACATTAAAGAAGACCTGAGGTATCCGATCATTTTTGGCAGACCATTTCTAGCTACCGCCAGAGCGCTCATTGACGTTGAAGCTGGTACCATCATTCTTAGGCTCGGAAAAGAAGCAATTCAATTCTGAGTTCTTAATAGTATGAAAGAGCCCAGCATCCAAGAGGAGGTCTTCCTCCTTGATGCTATTCAACAAATGTCACAGTTGGAAATCTCCAAGCCAGTCGACGAACTTGAAAATGTTCTAATCAATCCAGAGGTTGAATTCTCAGTGAATGAATTAGTTCAACAGTGTCTCCAACATCTAGAAAAGGCTGAAGAAGCGCCAAAGGCCACTTTTGAAGAACTTAAGGCCGCTACTGTTATAGAAGCAGCTGAGTCACCAAAAGCCCCTGAATTGAAGACTCTACCTACAGGGCTCAAACATGTTTTCTTAGATAAAGAAAAACTATGCCCAGTTATCATCAGCTCCACCCTTGCAAGAGATCAAGAGGAAAAGCTTCTAAACGAGCTGAGGAAGCATAAAAAGGTCATAGGATATAAGATAACTGACCTAACATGCATAAATCCAGCCCTGTGTATGCACATGCTTCCTATGGTTGAAGAATTTAAGTCATCACGCGAACACCAAAGAAACCTGAATCCTAATCTTAAAGAGGTGGTTCGCCTGGAGGTTCTTAAATTACTTAAAGCTGGCATTATATATCCCATCTCTGACTCCCAGTGGGTCAACCCGTTCAGGTAGTTCCAAAGAAGGGAGGTACTACCGTCGTGCTGAACGACAAAAATGAATTGGTACCCACTAGGACTGTAACAGGGTGGAGAATGTGTATTGATTATAGGAAGCTGAACAAAGCCACGAGGAAAGATCACTACCCTCTGCCCTTCCTCGATGAAGTCTTGGAGCACCTAGCTCATCAAAAGTATTTTTGTTACCTTGATGGTTATTCCGAGTTCTATCAAATACCCATACACTCGGAAGACCAAGAAAAAACCACGTTCACTTGTCCTTTTGGGACATACGCTTTTAGGAGAATGCCATTCGGGTTATGTAATGCACCTGCCACTTTTCAACGCTGTATGTCTGCTATCTTTGCTGGTCTAACTGAATCAATTATGGAAGTATTCATGGACGATTTCTCAGTTTATGGAGACTCCTTCGACAGCTGCTTAATCAATCTCGGACAAGTTCTACAGCGCTGCGAGGAAACCAACCTTATCCTGAATTGGGAGAAATGCCATTTTATGGTAACTGAAGGTGTCATCCTCGAACACAGAGTAAGTGACAGAGGTATCGAGGTGGACAAAGAAAAAATCGATGTTATCTCAAAATTGTCACCTCCAAAGGATATAAGAGGAGTTCGAGCTTTCCTGGGTCATGCAGGATTTTATAGAAGATTCATCAAAGATTTCTCAAAGATAGCTAAACCCATGACCCAGATCTTGACTAAAGATGCTCAATTCATTTTCAATCAATATTGCATGCAAAGTTTCTCCACACTTAAGCAAGCTTTAATTTCCGCACCTATTCTAAGAGCTCCAGATTGGTCGCAGCCCTTCGAAATCATGTGCGACGCAAGTGATTATGCCATAGGGGATGTTTTAGGACAACGGATTGATAAGAAACCCTATGTTATCTATTATACATCAAAAACGCTAGATGACGCACAGAAAAACTACACCACCACAGAGAAAGAGTTTCTGGCTATCATCTACACATTTGAAAAATTCCGCTCTTATCTGATTGGTTCTAAAGTCATTGTCTATACCGATCATTCATCCATTAGATACCTGATCCAGAAGCAAGATGCCAAACCCCGGCTTATCCGTTGGGTAATGCTTCAGGAATTCGATCTGGAGATCAAAGATAAGAGTGGCGTGGAGAATGTTGTGGCCGACCACCTCAGCCAGATTGAGGTCGAAGAGGAAGATAAAATCCCTATCCGGGACTCTCTTCCTGATGATAAGCTTATGAAGGCCATTCATGGTTTTCCTTGGTATGCTGATATCGTCAATTATCTTGCCACATGGATCATCCACCCATCTGCCTCCTACCAGGACAAAAGGAAGTTCCTTCACGACATAAAACATTATTACTGGGATGAACCCTACTTATTCCACCTCTGTGCCGACAGACTTTTCCGTCGTTGCCTCCCAGAAGAAGAAATCACCCCCGTCCTTGAGCATTGCCATTGAAGACCTACGGGGGGGCACATGAGTGCCAAGAAAACTACTTTGAAAGTTTTACAATCTGGCTTCTTCTGGCCTACTATAGCAAAAGATTCCTTCGACTTTGTGAAAGCCTGCAACAAATGCCAATTCACTGGTAATATATCAAAACGAGACGAGATGCCCCTCATAATGTGGCAAGAAATCGAACTCTTTGATGTGTGGGGGGTAGACTACATGGGCCCTTTTCCTTTCTCCTATGGCTTCTCTTATATCTTGGTTGCAGTAGATTACATCTCAAAATGGGTCGAAGCTGTTCCCACTGTATCCAGTGATTCAAAGCCAGTTATCAAGTTGTTCAAAGATATCATTTTCCCAAGATTTGGAGTCCCTAGGACAGTTTTATCAGATGGTGGGACCCATTTTTTGGAAAGAAGTTTCGAAGCTCTTTTGAAAAAGTACGGAGTAAATCACAAAGTAGCAATGCCTTACCACCCACAAACAAGTGGGCATGTTGAAGTATCCAATAGACAATTGAAGGCGATTCTTGAAAAAATGGTGAACAGAAACCGCACCGATTGGTCCACCAAACTTCCTGATGCCCTTTGGGCATACCGAACTTCTTATAAAACACCAATCAGAACAACCCCGTTCTGTTTGGTGTATGGTAAGTCCTGTCATCTGCCAGTAGAGCTAGAACATAAAGCATGGTGGGCAATCAAACAATTAAATTTCGACCTTAAAAGCGCGGGAGAGACTAGACAACTCAAGTTGCAGGAGTTAGAAGAGCTCAGAATGACTGCCTATCACAGTGCCAGAATTTATAAAGAGCAAACAAAAATGTGGCATGATGGTCATCTCAAGAGAAAAGATATCGCCGTTGGCGACAAAGTGCTCCTTTTTAACTCCAAGCTCAAGTTATTTCCCGGACAACTCAGAACAAAATGGTCCGGGCCCTTCACTATAAAACATATCTACCCAACTGGAGCTGCCATTATTATAGACACCAACGGAGGAGAAAGGATGGTCAACGACCACAGTTTAAAAAGATACTATACTCCGGAAGACAAAACGCCGAGACAAACCATCGAAATCAAGAATGCTACACCAACAACATAACTCTATTACAACTTCGTCGAGCCAGCGACGTAAAACCCAGGCGCTACTTGGGAGGCAACCCAGGATTTCTTTTTTCTCTCTCTTTATCCTTAGGTTTATCTTATGAAAATACAAAAAAATATATTTACAATCAAAACAAACATAAAAATAGCAAAATGAAAACATAAAAAAATCCACATAATCAAAATAAACATAAAAATCAAAAACATCAAAACCCTAAACCTCTTCAAATGGTCTTGCACCCGTTTAGAGTTCAAACAGTCTCACACCTGTTTGGAGTTCAAATGGTCTCGCACCCGTTTGGAGTTCAAATGGTCTCGCACCTATTTGGAGTTCAAACGGTCTCGCACCCATTTGGAGTTCAAACGGTATCACACCCGTTTGGAGTTCAAACGGTCTCACACCCGTTTGGAGTTCAAACGGTCTCGCACCCATTTGGAGTTCAAACGGTCTCCCACCCGTTTGGAGTTCAAACAGTCTCGCACCCATTTGAAGTTCAAACGGTCTCACACTCGTTTGGAGTTCAAAGGGTCTCGAAACCGTTTGACTCGGGAATTTGTAAGGACGCCCCCCCCCAAATCCTATAAATAACACCCCGCACCCTCCTTTCTCTCTTCTAGAATCCCGTTTTCTCGCTTTCACTATTCCACCCCTATTTCGCTCCTGTTCTCATCTTTCCCGTGTACGCCTCCGACTCCCACTGCCGTTCTCGCCTCCGACTGAAGCTTCGCCGCCGTCTACACGCGGCTCTGTTCTTTGCTCGCGCATCGCCGCTTTCTTCCAGATCTTCTTCTTCCACCGTCTCCATAGGTAGAGCAACGCCACCGTCTCCACCTTTGGCTTTCGCAGTTCTCGCTACCGCCGTCGCCGTCGCCACCGCCGACGAGCGTACTTCGGCCTCCCTCCCGTCATCCCTCGCCACCAAACGGCTCGACTCTTTGCCTTCCCGACGGTCTCCAAACCGTTTGGTGCCAAACGGGTGTTCAACCCATTTGGACGTAGGATCGTTTGGCCCCAAATGGTCTCCAAACCGTTTGGTGCCAAACGGGTGTTCAACCTGTTTGGACGCAGGACCGTTTGGCCCCAAACGGTCTCCAAACCGTTTGGTGCCAAACGGGTGTTCAACCTGTTTGGACGCAGGACCGTTTGGCCTCAAACGGTCTCCAAACCGTTTGGTGCCAAATGGGTGCTCAACCCGTTTGGACTCAAACGGTCTCCAAACCGTTTGGTGCCAAACGGGTGTGCAACCCGTTTGGACTCAAACGGTCTCCAAACCATTTGGACTCAAACAGTTTTCAACCCGTTTGGATTCAACCAAACCTCAATAATACTGCTCTATTCTAATAAACTTATTTAACTAAAAATTTCAGAACTCTAACTCTTATTTCTCTTGACAAAAATTTCCGAATGGCCTCACCTGCAAAACAACCAACAGGAACAGCCGACGATCCTTTCTGGACAAAAGAGGAATTAATAGCTGAACGGGCGAAGCTTAAACAAATAGTTGACCACTATAAAAAGACTGGACAGGTCCCATCAGAGGTGGATCTGATTGATGTCATGCATGATATAAAACACATCAACCGCTGCTTAGATGAAGAACCTTCTGAAGAGGAAGTCGAAGAAATCTCATCCGACGAATCCTCAGAATATGAGCCTTCACCGGAGGCAGAATCCCCTACCAAACAGTCCATGGGGAAAAGGAAGGCACAAGCAACCACTTCAGCACCACAACCAAAGAAGAGGGCAAGGAAGCAGGTTCGCCCTGCCACTGCAAGGGAACAGATCCTGGAAAATTTCATCCCACCATCCTCCATCCAACCAACCACCACCATCACCACCACCCCTGCCACCATTACCGTTCCTATTTTTCCCCCCATCACCACCACCACACCACCACCAGGAAATCTTTACATCCATACCCTCCCATCCATTAAACAAACTCTAAAACCGACGAAGTACGTTTGCCCAAGCATACTTATGAAGATGGGGATCTACAATAGAATCCTCACTTTGCTGGATAACTCCAATCTCTCTCGACTTTGCTTTGTCACCGAATCTTCATACGTCGAGCCTACAACAGAATTCTTCACCTATTTCACTGAAGAAGCAGTGGATACCTTGGATAAAGCACAGGACGGTGGTGACCATAGAATATCCACCAGAATCTTCAACAACAAAGTGGTCATAACTAAAAATATGCTGAATGAAATATTTATAGATAACCAAGAGCAACTGAAGAAAGCCAAGGCTGTTGACACAGACAACCCCAAGTTCAACAAACACAACTTATGGAAATATTTAACGGGGCTACCAGTTTATGATGCAAAAACATGTAAAGCATCTAACATTCAATCGGGTCTAGTGCGCACACTTCACAAAATCCTTACTGGCGCACTCTTCCCCAGGTCAGAAGGGGGAAATGTAATCCTATCAGACCTGTTTGTTATCTGGTCCATCCTAAATGGGTTACCAGTCAACATTGGACGTCTTATAATTCAAAAACTATCAGCTTACGCCCTGGGGAAAGAAATATGCATGGGTGGTCTTATCACATCAATTATCAAATACCTTAAGATGGATAGACTTCTACCCAGATGCAAACAAATAACGAGCGACATCCTTACAAATGAGCAAACGTTAAAGAACTCCTTCATCATAAAAGAAAAGGATGGAAAGCTACACTACGACTTCTGCCCTACAGCAAAATCCTTCAAAACGCTGCTCCCACTACCAGATCTTGCTGATTATGACAAAGACAAGCTCTTATTCTCTAATGACGAGATCGCAAAACTCATGTCTTCGGTCACAATCGCCGAAAAGCAAGCAACAGTGGGACATACATAGCTTAGTATAACCGCCCCGACAGCAAAACCAACAAAAATTCCTACAAAACGACCTTCTAGAAGGCTTTTGGAGGAACAAGAGCTGTCGGGGACACCAACATCCAAACCCCACCCCGAAACAGAATCCACCCTCCCAGAGGAACAAATAACAACATCATCACTAGACTCTTTCATCATGAGTCTAAATGTTGATCTCGATACCACCACTACACCATCCACCATCCCAACAACCACCACCCCACCATCTTCCACCACACCAACCACCACCCCACCATCCTCCATTTTTCCACAATCAACCACTCTCCCACCTTTTTCCACATCATCTTTCTTCCCTTCGGGCGTCCCATTTTCCGTTACAATTCCAGAATTCACTTCTTTCACCTCCACTGACTTTCCATCAACTTTACCAGACTCACTTTTCTCTCCGGGTATATCACCACCCTTCTCATCCACCGCCGCCCCGACACTGCTAGTGACCCCTTCCACAGTCACCACGCAGTTCGCAGGACCATCAAAAGTGTCCTTTCCGCACGACACTACCACCACCATTCCACCCCAACCCCACCCACCCCACCCTTCTTTTACTGGGGTCCCTTTCACTAACATCGGTGAGGAATTCAGACGACAATTTGACACCATCCGAAACCTCCTCACCGACCCTTCTAACATATTAAATTCTATTTTTTCTTGTGTGTAGGGTTTAACAAAACAGGTCGCCAAGATTGATGAGCAAAACCGTGCCATGCCAAGCATCCTCCAAGCAATCCAAGAACGACAAGATATAGTGGCTAAGCAAGTTGATCACGTCGATAGCCACTATAAATCCTTTCCCGAGCTAGTCCTTGGAGTCCAAAGCCAGCATACGGCGTTGGCACAGCAAGTCGAGAGGATCTCAACGCAGACTTTACCTCTTCCCAAGACCCTCCGTGAGCTCAAGCAACACCAACAAGCTTTCAGCACGCGCTTGGACGACATCAACATCACCCTCACACAGCTACACAATCGCCAAGAGGAGTCCTCAAACAATGAGCTTAATCAACTAAGAGATCAAGTCACTAACCTCTCCGCATGACTCCTTTCGGCTGAAGCACGTTATTCTGATTTAAAAGAAACCCACGACGCACTGCTCGAAACACACGAGCACGTGCAAGTGGCACACGACGAGCTTCAATCCATCCATCGTCTGTGCAAGAAGAAAGCACATAAGAAAACAACTGATAAATCAGCGGCAGATGAAGACGATGACGATGAAGATTCTGATTCTTCGGCTGACTCCAATAATAGTACCTCCTCAAGTGATGACTCTGATAAACCAGATGATGCGGGGGAGGGTCCCAACCAATGAATAGAACCAAAACAACAACAGGATCACCATGACGGTGATAAAGATCCCAAATCCCCTGCTCACAATGAGCACGTTACTATATCTTATGGGGACCAGTTCCTAAACTATTCTGACTTGGGATCTTTGGGGGAGGCTGCAAAAGAAGCAACTTTTGCCGAGTTCGAACATTGCATTCTGGGAGCCAGCACCAACCCACCTGTCTCCGCATCTCAACATTTGTCTACCCTTGAACCCTCGGTGCCCTTTCCCCTTGATCATGAAGAACCAGAACGAGTATGTCTAGACACAGACGAAGAGCTAGATACCCCTTCTGATTCTGACAACGATGAAGATCTGCAACATTGCACGAACGATCCTGAACAGAGTTCTGCCCCCAACATGAAAGTGTTACCTCTGCCGCCACCTCTACCTCACAAAATGCACGATTTAGACATGGTGGCCATCTCTACCCTAGACGCACAGGATATCTTTATCCTAAACACTATAGTAGATTATGCCAAAGAAGGGGGGATGTTATATACCAGAACACGAAGGCTAAGCGCAACTTGACACGTGAAGATTTCCGTTCCATCCTTCGGTTCCAGTCAACAGTGAAGATGGCGATCTTCCGTACTCTCCTTGCCAACTCTATCGAGATCTACAGGAGCTCCAAACAACAGCAACCAGTTCTCAACACCTCACCCACTCTGAGTTTGTGCTTACTGTACAAAAAACTACAACACAAATCCATTAAGAGGTTGCACAGGGGGATCACAAGAAAAGCTAGATATATAACCGTCCCTTTCCAAGTTTCTAGTCACTGGTTGCTTATGATTGTGGACACTGTCGCTCACGATGCCAAGGTGTACAATTTTTGCGCCAGTGATCAACGAGCCGGTGTAATTAACGTTGTTGGAATTGAAGCCGGGGAGACAAGATGCATCCCTTTCTGGCTTCTTAAACTCATCTGGGTTGCATGCCCGTCTCTCCGCCAGGGTTGGAGCCAACCCTAGTTCCGGATAATCAACCCACAGGTCCCAGCTGCTGAAGGCTCCAGAGACAGCGCTTTTTACGTCATTCGACACATACTAGTGCTAAATCAACAAGTCCCTTTCACAGACCTCCTCAACGAAGATTTTCACTCTCTGCGAGGGCGTTATGCCATGGAACTCATCTTTGATAGATGTGTTGGTATGTATGCCCTGAGAGCCAATCATGGGATGATTGGTGGGATACATTAAGATTGATTTGATAAACATCAAAGGCAAGCTTCCAATTCTTTCTGGTTCAGTCATATGAGATAGTGATAGAACATATTGAATGTCTAGAGAATGACAGTACTCAATGATGTATGCCTTCAGGTTCATGACCTGAACGATGAGATCATACGGATGCTAAGAGTTTGTACATTCTTGTTATGTCCCTAGTCGGATGTCATTGTGGAAGGTAGATAGACAGCAATGACACACAAGACTAGATTGTGGTGTTGGTTGATGACAGAATCTCATTAGTCATGATATAGAGATATCAAACCAAACACATAGGTACTTGTTAGAGAACAAGGTACCAGATAGACCCACCGTGAGTTTGACACATGGAACCATGAGATGGTAGTCACAGTCAGTACTCACAGTGATGGTGGTGAGTGTGATTCTTAGACCTGAAATCACTGCACTCAACACATGTCGTTGGGCACACTTTGACATCATCAAACGCAGTCCTGAAACATGGGTTGTTATAAAGGTGATGATTGGGTGGCTTTGACACATGGGGCTTTTGAGGGGTGAGTGATAGATATGGGATTTGTCCCTCCTGAGGGAGTTTGATATCCAAGGACACTTGATGAGTAGGATTGAGATAGGCGTGAGCACGCATGTGTGAATCAGTATGTGATATTGATGTCATACATATCTCCTTCAATCTACTCTGAGATCAAGAAAGTGAATGAACGTTGACAGGATGACTGTTCCATGCCTTGAGTTCATTCGGGATATCAGTGACAAAGGAATTATACATTCACTGTAACATCATTCATGGATTGTAGGATGAAAGTTGTTCTCCAACTTTCTACTTTCACTTGGGTAGCACTGATGTGTGACTAGGCACCACTCTTTGCTTGTGAAGTCATAAGTGATATGGACTTTCACTGCCAACGTGCAATGGACCTGCAGGGTCACACACATAGGATTTAACCTGGAAGAGGAGTTTTGTCCACAAAGCAATGTTTAGATTGATTACTAAAGGAGTTTAGTAGTTCAATTAAACACTCAATCAGTCGATAGCTCAATATCATATGGTTCAAGGTGTTGGACGCATTGATTGGAGTATCGAATTGATTGAAATCGCAATTGACTGATTTTGCCCAACCTGTGCTCCCAACTGATCGGCTCATGTGATGAACCGGTCGGCTGAGGTGCTGAACCGGTCGGCTGGAGTGTCCAAGCCGATCGGCTCATGCCCAGGTTGAAATGAACGGTTCAAGAGTTGAACTGATCGGCTGAACTGGTGCAACCGACCAGTTGGGAAAGTCATGTTGGCAAGAATTTTCCTTTGGTTTCAAATTGCCCAATTCGATTGGGAATAACATTGGTATTCGATACCAATTGGGAACGAAACAAGGAAAGTCTTTTTGAGCCGGATTAGGACTATGAACCGATCGGTTCAGGGCACCAACCGATCGGTTGGAGTTCCCCAAACGATCAGCTCAGGTCCAACCGATCGGCTCAATAGCCGAACCGATCGGTTCAGTTGTGAACCGATCATTTCAGGTTGCGAGTTGGTTGCTTTTTGTGGAAAATTCTCGAACCCTTCTACTCCTGCTTTAGTCCCGTATTGTCGGGCACAGAGAACCCTGTCCCATGACCTGCCTATATATATAGGGGTATTGGGGGCTTCTCAAAGTACAACTCAATGCAAGCCGGTTGCTTTGCGAAGTTGTCGTTCTCTCTGGTTTTGGTAACCGTGAGAGATCCCGAGCAAGTGCTTCCCACAAAAGGGAGGTGCAGCAAGGGAAGGACAACTACAGTTGCAACTGGTAGAAGGAGAGTGTGTTGGAGACTAGTACGTCAACAGGAGGGTGCGACTCCTTCCACTTCCTTGTGGGACAAGGAGAGTGGAGTTCCAGGTGGTCCGTGTGGACTACTACAGAGGCGGGAGGACACTGCCGCTTAGGAGGACAACTGTCATCCGACAGTCCGGTAGGAGGAGGAGTCGTCAGTCCCGGTGCGACCAGGAGCTGCACAGACACCGTCCAAGACCGGAGTTGAAGACCGCGCATTGCGCAAGGTATTGTCGCCGAGCAAGCCTCAGGACAAGGTATGATTCCACAAACCATCCTTTCCTATTATATAGACGTTGACGCGTTTCCTCGGTATGGGTTTGGGGAGAATTTTTTTTGTTTCCGCTGCCTTCTCTGTCTCCCCTAAAACCCAACAGTGGTATCAGAGCCACGTCAACTGCTCTATATTTTAGGAATATCAATATGATCGATTTTGGTTTGTCGCCTTTATTTATTGCATACGATGCGAATAATATTGGCTTTATGCATGTCCAATCCTAAATCCACAAATCCCAAATTACATATATGATATGTATTATTAATGCACTCGATACGCGTCGCCCTTAAACGAGTTTTGTGGTGGATGTGTGTAGCGTGATTATGGCCTATAAACCCCTATCTGTGTGTGGTTGTTTGTGGTTGCTTGCATCTCGGTCTGCGCACCGATCTTCCCTCTCTTTTTCTCGATGTAACTCGAAATAATTCGAGATTCTTTCCTACCTTTACTCCCCCCGAATGTAAATCGGGGTTTCCCTTTTTAAAGCAATGTAATTATTAGGATAGATTTTATTTCCTGTTATGTCGAAGACCGGTGGACATCAAGACGATAGCTGAAACGATCGGTTCAAGGCGTGAACCGATCGGTTGACGTTCCAGACGGTCGGTTCAAGAGGTGAACCGATCGTTTGATGACCGGTTCGAGGAGCGAGACGAGAGGGTGGCGGACATGATGAGATGCACGACGACCAGGCAAACCGATCGGTTGGAGGAGCCAACCGATCGGCTGGTGGCACCCAGACGACTGGCTGGAGAGTACATATCATTCATGAGACGAGTTGATCAACTCGAAAGGCAAGGCACATAAGTTCATCTTGTACAGGTTGCATGTGATGTTGACCTAGATGACCGTGATTTCTCTTGGCTCGAGGAATCACATTAGGATGGCCATAATCATCGCTTTTTATCGTTTGTGCATGTTTTCTGTGGGATATAGCATGTATATGATACGTACTATGTATTGTGGTGATTGGATATGTATATGTATATAAAACCAAATCCCTCATTAAAATATTAAGTCTTATATGCCTTCCATTAGCGGCACACATGAAAAGCTCGATCGACCAAGCATAGGTTACGCCAAAGCGTGGTGCGCCGTCTATCTTGTGGAAGTGTGAAGGGTAGACATGTAGGTTCTGCCAAAGCAGGGTGCATGTTTACCGTGTCGGCTTTTGGGTTAGACTTAACTGGTGATTCTTAGAGCGTCTAGGCCCAGAGGCAAGGAATGTTCATGGCAAGGTGTTGTGCATGTTCATTCAACAAGAGTTGCATATGATGCAATTGGCAAGAGTTGCCTACCTGAGAGATCTAAGTTGTGGGCGATCAGCCAAAGCTGACTCATGACTTAGAGGATTTCAGGATCTTGCCCACTAGAAGGTTGTACGCTGCAATCTTCCGAATTGATGGCGAGGGCTATCAATTTGAACTAAAATAGTGGGAGCGATAATTAATTAAAGGCCTAATTATATCGTCAAACTTTTCAAATCAATCAAACAAGTCAAAAGAGTTTTGGACTAAAATTGCATATATTTCCTTTTGTTAAAATAAATGGTTAATCAACAAATCACTTTATTTGTGATGGGTCTTTGAGACCAACAAATTAAATGGGAATAATTCCACGACTGGTTCGGATGGTGAGAAGTGTTCTCAGAGAGCGAAAGCTCCAAGTCCTAGTTATACCAGTACCAGATGAACTCGATCCCACCACATCAATGGCTGAAAGTATGCTTATGGAAGCATACTGAGCATGAAATTGATGAGGAGTGCTTGATGTTGTGTTCTCTGAACTATGAGTTGCAGAGACAACATGAGACATATGATGTCTCCAAGATACTGTCCTAGTATGTCATGACAGAAGGAGATCCAGTAAGGTATTCACACACTCAATGTGATTGGCTATGTGGAAAACCTAATTAAGAAGGATTCCCTCTGAGCCAAGAGTTGGCTATTGGTATGATACTGCAAATGTTGCGAGGATCATACAATTCATGATAAGCTACAACATGAACAACTTTGACAAACGTTGACAGAGTTGTTGGACATGTTGAAGATAGTAAAGGAAAAGATGAAGAAAGAAAAACCATAATCTTTGATGTGATCAAAGAAAAGGTAAGTCTTAAGGGCAAGGGAAAAGCTAAGAAGTGTTCTGATGCTAGCCAGAAATCCAAGCCGTCTTCAGCCTCAAGGCACATGGGGAAAGGGTGTATGAGGGATGGCCCTCTATATCTGGAAGAACAAAAGAAGATGAAGGAGGGGATGGAGATCTCCACCTAAGGTATCATGAAATGAACCACTTCTTTATCCGAGGTATATGATACCAAGATATGGATATATGATATGCAATATCCGCAAAGAAGTGATGGCCTTTGTGAAAGGACCAAGAAAGAAGTACCCATCATTGGAGCAAGTGTTGCGGCCATAGATAGGAGTATCTTTCAGTTTATTTCAGCCTAAAGGGCACGAAATAGAGTTGAGAACTGCTATTTCATATATTTCCAATAGATAGAAACACTTTATTATTGCATATTGTATGACAATGATGGCAATTAATAAAGTTGATGTTTCAATCTTAAAGATATGATCTTTGTGGCAATGCCTTGTTTATCTTGTGATACATGGTATGCATAAGATAAAATGATACCTAAAGTTATTGTTAACTCAAACAATCAAATTAGCATCAATCATGAGAAATTCATTTCTAGTTTCCATATGATGGATAAACCTAGACTCTTTTGGTTAGAGAACCATTAAGAGACATGAATATCTTGGACATGATTAATCAATCTTCACTAAAGGTAGTGGGAGAGTGATTATCCTATTAGGTATAATACATGTGATGTATTTACATACCAATTGGAACAAATGCTAATACTTCAAATGGTGTTTAGAGAAATACCAATATGAACATCTTGAAGTGTTCAAGATTGTCATAGATGAAGTACAAATTTGGTAAAGTATTAATTCTTGATGAGATCAATGAATGAAATACTTGGACCAAATGTTTGAGATCCTTATGAGTGATTATGATAGTGTATCATAGTGAACTCATGATTAAGGCATGGTGATGTCTAAATCAAGAAGGAATCATACTCTAAGGAGTTAGAGAATGATGATCAAATAACTGAATTCTTCTTAATAAAAGAATACCCCACACTAATAAAGGACATTAAGAATCACAAGGGTTGTGAATTCTTATATTCTTGACAGATACACCTCAATTATCTATGTGATGAGTTGTTCATATGATGAGTCAACTATCTAGATGAATATGAGGAATCAGATTTTGAGTTATGGTATAAGACCATTACATCCTAAATGATTTCCATGTGAACCATAAGGTATGACCTTGATGGTTGCACTCATTGGATCATATCCATAAGTGCAAATGAGTCTTAAGTGTTAAGACACAAGGATAACATTTTGAGAAGGATGATGCTTGTTGATTGCAACTTAATGACTGAGACATTTGGCATATGGATGCTAAAACCACATTCCTATGAGGAATAAAACAAGGATGTGTACGTGACACAACCTATAAGGTTTATGAATCCACTAATGCAAATGAAGTCTATAAGTTACAATGGACTAATCAATGCGATTGATTGAGTACAAGCAACTCAGAATTGGATCTTTACTTTGATGATATAGTCAAAGGGTTTGACTGACATGTCAAAGATAAAGAAGGGATCTGTGATTTAGTGGGAGCGTGTTCACATTCCACATGTTGATGTGAAATGGAAATGTTCTAGAATGGAAATCCAAAAGTGGAAATTATCTTTAAGGAAGATAGAGATGTTTCCTATATGATAGGAATAGAGATCTATAGAGATAGTTCTCGAAAAATCTCTTGACCTGGAAAGAGAAAGCATACATTGGCAATCTGTACTGAAGGGTTCAGTATGCACAGATTCAGTGGGAGAAAACTTGTCCAAATTATTTGGATATTAGTATCCCAAGGCCAAGTGTCCAATTCTTATGAAGAATGGGAACACTAAGAATAGATATGGATCTATCATGTATGCAATCATCCCATTATCTTGCATGTATTGAAATGGCAAGAATAAAATGCATTCATCATCTTGTATGTAGGACATGGCAATATGATGTGCTCATCCTGATAACTCGTATGTAGGACATGACGAGTGGATGTCTGTCTACTTCCAATAAGGGTTATTGGAATACCATAAGAACTTGATAAGTACTTGGGAAGTACTAGTTCTATGGAGATAAGGAAGAGTTCGATGTAAAGAGTTACATTGATGCGAACTTCTGAAAGGATAGAAAATAAATCGCAAAATATATATAGGATATATAAAAGTGAAAGTTTGTTGATAATTGGAAGTGTTCCAATAAAACCATTTAAAAGGGAAATGCCGAGTATCTGTGTGTTAGAGAACAGCAGTGGATACTATATGGATCTGAAGGTTCATGAGATGAACTTATAGATATTCCGGTCATTGATGACAAGTCTGGAATCCTTGATCCTGCAATGTGGCTAAAGGTTAGCAAAGGAATACTAGATCGCATATTACGACAACTCCATCTCATACGTGCAACGTACAGTGAAGAGATGAGAAGACATGCAATTTATACTGACTTTGGCAAGGTGTTGTCATTACTCACTATGTTCGCACTAAGAGCACAATAACATGTGGGACATGTTTGAAGATCACTATGAATATGATTCAAGAGTGATTGGCTCGCAGTGCAAGTGGGAGTCTGTTGGTATGTATGCCCTGAGAGCCAATCATGGGATGATTGGTGGGATACATTAAGATTGATTTGATAAGCATCAAAGGCAAGCTTCCAATTCTTTCTGGTTCAGTCATATGAGATAGTGATAGAACAGATTGAATGTCTAGAGAATGACAGTACTCAATGACGTATGCCTTCAGGTTCATGACCTGAACGATGAGATCATACAGATGCTAAGAGTTTGTACATTCTTGTTATGTCCCTAGTCGGATGTCATTGTGGAAGGTAGATAGACAGCAATGACACACAAGACTAGATTGTGGTGTTGGTTGATGACAGAATCTCATTAGTCATGATATAGAGATATCAAACCAAACACATAGGTACTTGTTAGAGAACAAGGTACCAGATAGACCCACCGTGAGTTTGACACATGGAACCATGATATGGTAGTCACAGTCAGTACTCACAGTGATGGTGGTGAGTGTGATTCTTAGACCTGAAATCACTGCACTCAACACATGTCGTTGGGCACACTTTGACATCATCAAACACAGTCCTGAAACATGGGTTGTTATAAAGGTGATGATTGGGTGGCTTTGACACATGGGGCTTTTGAGGGGTGAGTGATAGATATGGGATTTGTCCCTCCTGAGGGAGTTTGATATCCAAGGCCACTTGATGAGTAGGATTGAGATAGGCGTGCGCACGCATGTGTGAATCAGTATGTGATATTGATGTCATACATATCTCCTTCAATCTACTCTGAGATCAAGAAAGTGAATGAACGTTGACAGGATGACTGTTCCATGCCTTGAGTTCATTCGGGATATCAGTGACAAAGGAATTATACATTCACTGTAACATCATTCACGGATTGTAGGATGAAAGTTGTTCTCCAACTTTCTACTTTCACTTGGGTAGCACTGATGTGTGACTAGGCACCGCTCTTTGCTTGTGAAGTCATAAGTGTTATGGACTTTCACTGCCAACGTGAAATGGACCTGCAGGGTCACACACATAGGATTTAACCTGGAAGAGGAGTTTTGTCCACAAAGCAATGTTTAGATTGATTACTAAAGGAGTTTAGTAGTTCAATTAAACACTCAATCAGTCGATAGCTCAATATCATATGGTTCAAGGTGTTGGACGCATTGATTGGAGTATCGGATTGATTGAAATCGCAATTGACTGATTTTGCCCAACCTATGCTCCCAACCGATCGGCTCATGTGATGAACCGGTCGGCTGAGGTGCTGAACCGGTCGGCTGGAGTGTCCAAGCCGATCGGCTCATGCCCAGGTTGAAACGACCGGTTCAAGAGTTGAACCGATCGGCTCAACTGGTGCAACCGACCAGTTGGGAAAGTCATGTCGGCAAGAATTTTCCTTTGGTTTCAAATTGCCCAATTCGATTGGGAATAACATTGGTATTCGATACCAATTGGGAACGAAATAAGGAAAGTCTTTTTGAGCCGGATTAGGACTATGAACCGATCGGTTCAGGGCACCAACCGATCGGTTGGAGTGCCCCAAACGATCGGCTCAGGTCCAACCGATCGGCTCAATAGCCGAACCGATCGGTTCAGTTGTGAACCGATCATTTCAGGTTGCGAGTTGGTTGCTTTTTGTGGAAAATTCTCGAACCCTTCTACTCCTGCTTAAGTCCCGTATTGTCGGGCACAGAGAACCCTGTCCCATGACCCGCCTATATATATAGGGGTATTGGGGGCTTCTCAAAGTACAACTCAATGCAAGCCGGTTTCTTTGCGAAGTTGTCGTTCTCTCTGGTTTTGGTAACCGTGAGAGATCCCGAGCAAGTGCTTCCCGCAAAAGGGAGGTGCAGCAAGGGAAGGACAACTGCAGTTGCAACTGGTAGAAGGAGAGTGTGTTGGCGACTAGTACGTCAACAGGAGGGTGCGACTCCTTCCACTTCCTTGTGGGACAAGGAGAGTGGAGTTCCAGGTGGTCCGTGTGGACTACTACAGAGGCGGGAGGACACTGCCGCTTAGGAGGACAACTGTCATCCGACAGTCCGGTAGGAGGAGGAGTCATCAGTCCCGGTGCGACCAGGAGCTGCACAGACACCGTCCAAGACCGGAGTTGAAGACCGCGCATTGCGCAAGGTATTGTCACCGAGCAAGCCTCGGGACAAGGTATGATTCCACAAACCATCCTTTCCTATTATATAAACGTTGACGCATTTCCTCGGTATGGGTTTGGGGAGAATTTTTTTTGTTTCCGCTGCCTTCTCTGTCTCCCCTAAAACCCAACAAGATGGTTCTTTAATGATCCTACAATGGCACCAGATGACATCCCTCACTACCTTTTTTCGGCAATCCAACGTCCGCAGAAGAAGCCTTACAGACAAACTTTAGCGGAGTTAGAGAAAGAAAAACAACCAGCCACGGTCCCCGAGACCAGTCAATGGGACCCTTACACCTTTGACCTGGCTCCTGAAAAGGGTGTCATAGAGTTATTAACTGGGGCACGCATCAAGCGATCCCCATCACAAATGGTGCCCCTATCTGCCATTGAACCAACTTTTCCAAATTTTGATCTTGAGGCTTGCAAGACTCTCTCCGACAATGAGCTTCGGCTTATCATGTAAAGATTACATGCCGAAAATGAGGATCTTGTCTTTCTAGATGGAGACATTTTGGTTATGGAAGATAACCTCCGAGAGACCGTACAAATCAAAGGTTCTATGTCCGTAAGTGTGATGACCACTTATCAATACTTACTCAGCCGGAATCATCACATGGTCTACATGACGTCTGCTTACATGAAAGACGATCTCTTAGGTCTAAAGAATTTTGGAACGCCGGCGGCACTCAAATCTTACCTCCAACACACAACTCCGAAATTCATCATGCTTCCTTTCCTTCATCAAGAGCACTGGATGCTACTGGCAACCAACCTGCACGACGGAACAACAACAATTTATAACAGCTCCAACAGTCAGTATGATCCAGACTAGAAAGAGTATACTACGACACCAAGGATGCCTACGGAGGAAGTAGCAAAGGAGTGTGCTAACAAACTACACGATCTCTTAAGCCAGCACACACAAGCTTATGGTAAAGAACACTTCAAACCCCCAGCCTTCAGCCACAAGTGCCCCCAACAAATTCGTGAATCCAATGACTGCGGCTTCCACGCCCTCTTCTGGATGTACACCATCGTGGCCCTTCACAAACCACTAGAGGATATGACAGCCGTTGATTACCACACTCTCTATGGAAAGTTCACAACCAATCTACTCAGAACTCATGGGGAAAATAAAGGACTCACAGAAGCCTAAATGCCCTTGTCAATATACTTCTCAACCTATCACTCTGACACTCTGAGGACAGAGTGAAGGATAAGTTAGGGGGGAGTGCATTTGACAAGGGCGAGGTACAATTTTCCCTCTACTCTCCCTTTCTTTCATACTTTTTTCCTGAACAAAACTCGCTTTTCTTTTCCTTTTATCTTTACATTTAGCCTTTCTTTTTAGTATTATCCCAGTTAAAATAAATCTTGTGCATAATAAATAACACTCCTTTTTGAAAGGACATCCTCAGCTAACTTAGAATCCGATTTGTCTTCAAAAAGCAATAATAAGATTAGCATATAGGCATGTAATGGAGAATTAATAAATCACCTTCACTTTTGGTTTTTATGCTTTTGTTTCACTTCTATATCTGACTCTCCACATGTCAACATCAAGGTAGAAATAAGCCGAGCTCTCAAGGACGAGAGGATTATCAGGCAACTTCCGAATTAAGAAGTCTGGCAAGCGGACCACACAATAAGTGCATGTTGAAAAACTCTAAGAACAGCTTTTCTCTCTTCAAATAAAAGAGGCTTGACCGCCCAAAATAAATTCCGAAATAATCCCCAAATCCCAAGCCTGTGAGTTTTTCGAATAAAAGCCAGAGTGTTGAATAAAAATATGAGAGTTGTGCCATGCATAAGGACTTATAAGAAGAGCCAATAAAGGTCTCACCCGGCCGATACATCCAGCTGCCCTCATGAAGGCAGATGTGTCATGCCCGGTAGTGGGATCCTAAGGTCTTCAAATATAAGAAAAGGCTGATAAAGAGCTCACCCGACCGGTACATTCAGCTGCCCTCATGAAGGCAGATGTGTCGTGCCCGGTAGTGAGTCTCTACAAGCATAGATAAGCCCTCTCCCACAAAAAGGGAGAGTTACACTTTAAGCCTTTAGCCAACCCTCATACCCACTCTAGTTACCGATAGGTTCTTTAGAGAGGTATAAAGCTGATTAGAGTCAACAACATGCACAAAATAAAAGTGGTCCCAATGCAAGCTACGAGATACGGAAGGAACTTGAGACCCATGCATCTCTCAAAAACCTGAAAGAGTCAAGGAAAGCAATAAGATCCGATATGATTTGAGGAGAACTCAGGTTGAGAATTGAAACAAGAGTATGGAAACCCTAACTAAATAAAATCACCTCGCCACTACATGCCTTAGCTCTATCTAACTTGAGGACAAGCTAGACTCTAAGTTAGGGGGGGTGATAACCTCTCACTTTGTGATGTTATTTTATTGGTTTTCCCTTGTTTTTCATACTCTTTCTTAGATAAATTAGATAGAATCATTAACTCTTTACCTTATTGCTGACACATCAATAGATTAACTTTTCTTTTCTTTATCCTTGCACAAAAATACAAAAAAAACGAAATTACAAGACCGTTCAGCACCCAAATGGGTTCAGCGCCCAAACGGGTTCAACGCCCAAACGGGTTCAGTAACCAAACGGGTTTAGCGCCCAAACGGGTTCAGTGCCCAAACGAGTTCAACACCCAAACGGGTTCAGCGCCCAAACGAGTTCAGCAACCAAACGGGTTCAGCGCCCAAATGAGTTCAGCACCCAAACGGGTTCAGCAACCAAATGAGTTCAGCACCCAAATGAGTTCAGCGCTCAAACGAGTCCAGCACCCAAACGGGTTCAAGACCGTTTGGGCTCCACTTAAACCTATAAATATGACCCAAAGGGGTCCTCATTAAGGGGGTTCCTTTGAGACGTGCAAAGGCTGCCTCAATCGTTCCAGAGCTCTTGCTACTTCCATCCTCTGCCCTGGGGCTGCCGGTCTGAGACCCATACTCCATCTTGACACTGCCTTCTCCTTCTTCGCCAAAGAAGGTGGGAAGAGAAGATCTCAGCATCGTGCAACCTTTGAAGACTGGTGGATCGTTGCTCTCTCTCCAAGGGGTTGACCTTCCAATCTCCTTCATGGGGATGATGCTCTCTCTCTCTTCTTGCCTCCTTCTTTGTCCTAGCTATGAGCAAGTAGTTTCTCTCACTAGGGTGCGGGGAGTAGCCCCGCTACCCATGTTTTCATATCATGTAACTGTAATCCGTAACTTGTAATGTAGAGTTCTTATCTTTTCAGTTCGACACCAAACAATTAATGAATGCATGTTGCTTGATCTCCAACTTGTGTTATCCTTTATCTTTTAGTATGAATTGTCTACGTTTGTACTATTAGATTCGAAACTCGTTTGTATGTTGGTTCTTGGTGCATGTATCCACCATGCATCTGTTTCGGTATCTAGAAGTGTATCTCAAGAAGTGGAGTAAACTCACTATCATCTGTTGCACTTTCATACTATGAAATGGAATCAGTTGACGTATGGAAGTGCAACCTTGGTATGTCGAGGAACACACTTTGCGAGGGGAATGATGCAAAGTAATGTGACGATTTGTTCGGGAATGGCTGGCGTTGCAACATTCCCACACTTCTCGTAGTTAGTTCTCCGAAAGGAAGCTAAGTCTACAAGGATACTAGCTGACTAGACTCTTTTGCAAGTTATGTTTTTGCTTTGCATGTGTTGATCCATGTGTAGTGGCGGTGAAAAACCGATCACACCCTAGTGATATTTTATCATAGTTTAACTCATTAGTTTTACTTTCTTTCTTTACTTTACTTGTACTTAGTTTAAAACAACCAAATCAACCTTTCGATCTAAATACCAACTATTGAGTGATTAGGTGAAATTCCAACGTTTTCCATCTTGTTGGGAACAACAAGACCATTGTCTCGAGGATTCGACCCTTAACTATACTGCGATAAGACTTCCCCGTATCTTAGCATATGTGGGTGGAGTTTTCTATCTAGTATAAGCAAAGCTAAACTTAAAGACTTACCATCTTTAGGATTTTTAGTGGTGCACGCAATTCCACGTAAGTGGAAGCTCCATCACAATTCATTGAGAAATCATAGATTTATGTCCAAAATTGAAAGAAAATATACATATTAAATCATAGCATCAATTACAATGCAAAATCGGGCTAATCTTGGGGCCTAAGGAACAAGGGGATTAGCTCCCCATGATTTCTATCAAAAAATACATAAAGCAAGAGAGAGAAAAAGAGCTAAATGTTAGGAAATCTAATGAAAAACCCAATATAAAATGGTTTGGATATCCTCTCTGGTGATCTCCTCGATTTCTAGCATTTAGGCTATAGATCCACTTCCCTAAGGTGACCAAATTTTCCAAGACATGGTTGTCTCCTTGTTTTCCTCCTCTCTTGGCTTTGTGCTCGGTTGTAATAGAATAGAACATGATTTCTAGGTTTGGCCAAACTACCCTTAAGTTTACATGGGACTTAGGCCGTTGTTAAACCCCAACCATCTGATTTGGATTGATCTTCAATGTACACTGATCGCACAAAGTCAGTACTACTGACTAGATGTCAGTGGCATCGAGTCATCGACTGAATCAAACCTCTCTCTCAGTGAAGGTACTACTGATAGGTGGGTTGTGAGCACTGAGTTGCCATTTTGTGAGTTCTGACTTCTTTTGCTTATGAAAGTCAATACTGCCAACTTGGGTGTCAGTAGCACTAAGTTGATAAACCTCAATTAGTGATGCTGTTCTCTAGATCATAAGTTGATTGCACTGACTTAGCATTTTAGTGGCTCCAAACCTTGTCTCGATAGCATTGAGTTGTGTCTCGATAGCACCAAAATTTATTTAACTCCCTTGTTGAATTTTCGCATCAAGTCGGTACCACCGACTTTACTGAGTGCTCAAATTACCTAAAATAAGGAAAAACCAACATAAGTCAAAATATGATAAATTGACATAATTTGGTGAAAATACTTATTACTTGATGAAATAATGTTTCATAAGATAATAACGATTAACAATGCACATATAATGTCAAAATGAACAGTAATGCATGAAATACATAGAAAAAATAGCCAGTGTAAAGTGAATAAAACTCAACACATCAAAATCCCCTAAGCTTAAATGTTTCCCATACTCAACAAAAACTACCTTTGGATCTGTTTGAACTAAGTCAGCATTAGGAAAACAATATGAACTACATTACTCAAATCCCCCCCCCCCCTTGACGGTCCCGAACCGACCCTTACCAACCACTGGAAAAATAACCACTCTATAGTGGTAAAGAATGTTTGCTAAATATGTCCACCCTTAGATCAATGAATAACTATTAATGAAATAATTAATATCATAGTCAATAGGGCATCCACGTGATGCACCATGTGATCTCTATCTACATTTCTCTTGTCTACCTAAAAACTATGTTGGAAGAAGCTTCTGGTATAAAAATGAATGAGGAAATCAATCATATATGTAGCCTACCATAAAGAGAAATTGGTGGAATGAAATAGGTGGCTATGAACACAAATCACAAGTAACATCTAAATCAATTATGCAAAAACAAAATCTGATGAACCTATGGAATGAAAGAAATGAGAAATGCATGAATCCTAATTCCTACTATTTTGGTGGAATGATGAATGCACTAAAATTTTCATTTGATTGATGAGTGTGGGTGAAATAATGTACACATATAATTGTTTTCACTTCTCCTTGAAGAAAAATTTAGGTCAAGTTCAAGGCATCATCTTCTTCCTCTTTATTTGATAGTTTTTTTCTTCTCTACCTTTTTTTATCATAATTAATTATTTTTGCTCAAGCTCTTATTCAACATATAATCTCCCTCTTTTTTCTCCATTCTTTTTTCATTTGAGTGGGAGGTGGATGTGTATACTTTGGCTTTCAATTTGAGGAGAAAGCTACATTGGTTCACAATGTACACAATGATGCAAAAGAAATGCAATCTTATGGAATTTGTTATGCTACAAATTGTTTATGCACATCTCTCTCTCTATATTGTCTTTTTTATTTCTAACTAATGCACGATAAAGAGACTAGATATCATGCTATCTATTATGCCATGTGATGTAGTCAAGAGGAAATAATTCAGGTTACTTGATCATCTTAAGGTGGTGAATGAAATGTGATGAAAATTGGGTGGAATCATATTATTAATGGAATTCCTTTCTTAACTATGATATGCCCTTCTCCTATCAACCTATGTATAGGGTAACCTTAGGGATTTTTAAAAATCCCATTTAAGGTCCCTAACTTGTTTGATCAGTTTGGGATCCAACCCCATCGTCATACACAAATCTTGGACTAATTAAGATTTCCAGGTGTCCTCCAGACGACTAAACCATACAACCCTCTAGGTGGTGTTATCTTAGACTTTGCAAATTCAACTTAAAAAGATTGACCTTTTTTTTATTATCATTACAAAGGCACAAAACACATTTTCTATTTGATGATAAATGAAATCATGGCAATTAATCTCCATGATTATAGTAAATAGATGTGGATCCTATGCTTGCAAAAATAAAAGAACTAACAAAAAAGAAAAGATAAAAAGATAAATATGTTCCAACACCCTGTAAGCTTGAACTTGACTATGCCCTCATAGTGAGAATTCAAACAAAGAGGTAGAACATTGGTACCATGTGCAGTCGCATTGGTGGTGGTGGATGAGATGTTCTCAGTGGCCTATGTGAATATAATTTTTTTGATGTCTTTCCTTTTGTGCCAGTGCCATTGACATACAAGGATATGGTACCCTTAACCTCCTTTGATCTGTATGAGTTGGGTGCCACCGACTTGTGTGTTAGTGTATCGACAATCTTTTCCTATAGCTCTGTGATTTTTTTGAGAAAAGTCAGTGGTACTGACTTGGCTGTTGGTGGTAGCAACTTTTTGTAGAATTTGATTTGTCATTGATTCAATACCACTGACTTGTGTGTCAGTGGTATAGACTTTTTGCAAAATCCCTATTGAACATTTTTAAGAAGGTTGGTGGTACCGATAATAGTGTCAGTAGTATCGACTCTGACTCTGCTTGCACACCAAATAAAAGCATTAAAATACCTTTTTAGATTAATTAAACATCTAATAAAACAAATATGAAATATAAACAATGAAAAGTCCTAAAAAATGTAAAAGATAAAAATTAAACTAGGTTTCCTCCCATAAATGCCCTTGCTTAATGTCCTAGGCTTGACAAGGTAATTTGCTTCAATCTGGGTTATCACAGATGGTGGTGAAGAATCATCTGGAAGTCTAAACTCCACTCTCTCATCATCTATCCCCAACATCAATTAGCCTCTACCAATGGCAATTATAACATCATATGTAGCTTGGAATCCCATTCCTAAGAACATCTGTGATCCCCACATATCATGCATATGCATAACCGCAAAATCAATAGGATAGATGCATTTTTTGACTTTGACTAACACATCCTCACATATCCCATACAGATTCACAATGATCCATCTACCAAATGGATTGTCATGGATGTCTCATTGGTTTGTACAATCCCACCTTATGGAAGGTAGAGAGAGGCATGAGATTTATGCTTGACCCACATCACATTGTGCTTGTTGGAAATGTTTGTTGCCTATAGAACAAGGAATGTAGAAGCGTCTTGAGTCTTTTCTCTTCATTGACAATCTTCCTAGATCATCACACTCATCACTTCATCAACACATAAGACATATATATCTTTTATTAAACTTTTCTTATTGATGACATCCTTCAAGAATCTCCTATATGCAAAAATCTCTTCTATCACCTCCACAAGTGGGATGTTGATGTGGATCTTTCAAAAGATATCTACAAATTTCTTGAATTGCTTTTCCTCTTTTCTTGACTTTAGACTATTCATGAATGGTACATGTGGCTTCTATGAACACTTGTGAGGAGTAATGTATGACACCTTAGGGATATCCTCCCCTAATCTTGCATCAAGGCCACGTTCTAGAACAAATTTTGGCACTTCTTTTATGGATGGGGTGACATGTGGCAGCTCCTTCTCAAGTGTGGGTTCTTCCTTGTTGACTGTGATTGTTATACTACAAAGTAGAACATTAACCTATTCTTTTTGTATGAGCATCTTATTTGGATCTAGAGGTGTGGATATAGCAATGGTGGAACTTTGAAGTTCATTATTTTGCAAAAAAGGTGCAGTTGGGCTATCCTTGTTGGTTGTTGATGACTCTGTATTCATTGAGGTGCATGAGTGAGCATAATGCACTAGCATACTATATCCTCCTGGTCTTCCATATAGGTTGTGGGGGAATGGAACTTGTAGAACATACATATAGTTCATCTCTAGAATGTGCTAATCATGTGACTCCTCAATAATCTACTCTGGTTCCTTGAGAATAGAGACAAAGTTTACTTGATGATGCTGATGAGATGTCTTTGTGTTCCCAAGAAATCCCTACTGAATGGGCTTCTTAAGGGATGCCACCTCTACTGCTAGTTGAGAAATATGATTTTCAATATTGCATATATGAGCCCCTTGATTTTGTTGCACCCTTTTTGTCTGGTCCAATAAGGCCTCATTCTACGTCATCATCCTACCCAACATGTCTTCAGTTCTGTCTATTTTACTTGGACACCTATCATGTTAATATTGCTAATGTAGGTACACACACTCCTCTTCACCTCTAGATGAGGTGCCATATTTTTGCTCAAGCTTCCTTGCAAGTCTATACATCTGGGCCTTGTGTTTTATGAACTCCTTAGATTCCATAGAACTTTTAATTGTTGTTGGTGCTTCTTGCTCCTCCACCCATGCCTGATTCTTGGCCATATTATATAGGATCTCATGACACCTAGAGTTGTATTTCTTAGGAAGAAACCTGCTCCTACTCTATGCATACTAGTCCCCCCCCCTAATGTAGGCCATAGTAGAATGTCTTTACTACCCATATAATAAATCCTATGAGGAGGGACCTTCCCGAACATGTTCTAAAATCACTCCTAGGCTTTAGAATATGACTCTTCTGCATGCTTCTTGAAGTTGTTGACCTTTCCGACAAATTCATTGGTCTTTAAGGGTGGAAAGTATCACTCTAAGAAGACATTTATCAATTCAACCCAAGTTTCTATTGATTTTGGTTGGATACTAAGGAACCATGCCTTCTGTTTGACAGTGAGTAAGAGAATAGCTTCAAGTAGATCACCATAGCTGGGAACCTATCAATCTTTAACATATCATAGATTTCTACAAAGCTATTGATGTACGCCATTAGGTCATCCATACTGTGGCCATGGTATGATTGAGACTTAATCAGTGCCACTGGTCCAAGATCTATTTTGTAACTATCCACATTGAATTCTTTCCTTTTAACCAGTCCCACCTATGTTTTGGCTGAGGACACCCTTATTTTTTCCCATATACTCAGCTCCTTAGGCATGTCCTCTAGGTTGTCATCACCATTCAATGACATGACTTCCACTTCTACTTCCTCTGACTATGGTGGTGTGGTTTGGATGAGCTTCTCAGATGAAGCTCCAAACTCTTGCACCCTAAAAAAAATCTCCTCCAGATCTACAATAGTTGTAGTAGACTCTTCATAATTAGTGGTTCGAGTGTGAACCATACACTAGTATGAGAACAAAGAATACTAGTGAATTGAGAATAAACAAATTTTCAATTATGCTCTTGACTAAAGAAAAGATGGAAATAAATAAAAGAAGAAAAAAAAGGCCTAGAGTGGTTGATTACAACACTTGTACTGTTGGAATTTCCATTTCCCTGAAAGGGTGCCAAAACTTGACACACCTAAACTATGCATGTAAAACACAAGTGTACAGGTTGAGTAGTATAGGTTTATGAGGCCCAAATGTCAAACTCTGGGAAACGTATTCCAGAGACTACTACTAACTATAAATTAATCAAATAGGACTAAGGAAAATATGATTGGTTGTTTGATTATAACTAATTGCATGAATTGAAAACTAAATTAAGTAGATTCTGATCACGAATGAAAGGATTCCTTAGGATTATAGTTTCCCCACAATATACATTGCAAGTAACTCTATTTTATTAATAAGTATTTACCCTTAACCCTAGACTAAGGACCCATAGAAAGTATTACACGATCCTAGAACGTAATACACTACCTATACTAAGACAAATCCCACTCCTGTAGCAATTTTGGAATTAGCTAGGTGCATTAGCGATAGTTCTGGGTTATAACCTTCAAAACCGTAAGCCCTCTCACAAGGCATGATAGAAGATCCCAAGGCACGATAGAATCTATGTAAATCTATGATCTTTTCAACTCTTAATCTCTCTCCTAAAGTAATTAACGGTCTGAGTAATCGACTATGGTGATCAAACACTTGCAATTTGTTAAGCAATCGTAGATTTATGCCAAGAACTAAAAGAAAAACATATTAAATCATAGCATCGATTACAATGCAAAATTGGGCTACTCTCGGGTCCCATGGAACAAGGGGACTAGTCCCACATGAATTCTGTCAAAAAAGACATAGAGGAAGAGAGAGACAAAGAGCTAAAAATTAAGAAATCTAATGAAAAACCTTAGAGAAACTAGTTTGGATGATCCCCTCTGGTGAGCTCCTTGATTTGCAGTGTTCTAGATGTAGATCCTCTTCCTATAGGTGCCTAAATCATCTGGGATGTGGTTGTCTCTGTTATCTCCTCCTCTCTCAACTCTATACTTGGTTGCAATAGAATGAAACCTAATTTCTTGGTATAGCTGAACTCCCCTTAGGTCATACGTGGGACTCGTGCCGTCATTAAGTTTTGACCGTCAGATATGGATTGATCTTCAATCTTACTGATTGCACAAAGTCAGTACCACTGACTGGATGTTGGTGGCATTGAGTCGTCAGCTAACTCGAACCTCTCATTGAGTGTCAGTACTACCGACAGGTGGGTCAGTAGAACTGAGTTGCCATTTTGTGAGTTCTTACTTCATCTGCTTACGTAAGTCCATACTACCGACTTGGGTGTCAATAGCACCAAGTTGATAAACCTCAGTTACTGATGCTCTCTGGACCATAAGTCGGTTGCACCATCTTTGCATTTCGGTGGCCTCAAACCCTATTCAGGTAGCATCAAGATTTATTTAACTCCCCTATTGGATTTTTGCGTCAAGTCGGTGCCATTGACTTTAGTATCAGCAGCAACGAGTTGCCTTGTGAAAGCTAAAATTACCTAAAATAAGGAGAATGAAATTTGATAAATTGACATAATTTGGTGAAAATACTTATTATTTGATGAAATAATGTTTCACAGGCTAATAATAATTAACAATGAACAAATAATGTAAAAATGAACAATAATGCTTGGAATACATAGAATAAAACATGCGAAAAATGAATAAAACTCAGTGCATCAGGAATAAACCATCCATGAGTTACAATTTTCTAGGATTAAACATAATACAAGCTACAATTTCAAACCAGCTTCAACCATATTCAAGACCCAATTTTGATTCACTCCTAGAATTTTTTCATCTTCTCAAATTGAAGCAAAATGAAGAAAATCTCCAGTAAGGGAAGCTAATGAAGGATGACAGTCAACAAATTTCTTCAAAGGTGTATGGAATTGCCACACATACAAGGATGTTGGATAATCAGATTGATCAACAAACCCTTTCAAACCAACAAACTCTTCCAGGGTCTCTGCCAAGTTAGTAAAAAATAAATCCTAAGGATCAAGGCAAATTAGGAGCCTCCAACTTCCTCTTTGGTGCAAACTAAAGACAATGAAAAGTCTCAATCTGAAATCTAAACGGAGGACCTTTGCGGGAGATGACCCCACCGTTAGCTTAGATTTACGTCCTATTGTTTCCTTGAATAACTTTTGTTTTTTCAATAAAATTTGTTATGGGGAATGTAATAATTTAATCCCCTTAGATTTTATATTCAAATATCATTGTAGGTTCAATTGAAAGTCAAAGAAGTATAACATTTTACAACAAAAATGTTGCAACACACCATGTTGGCCAAATAACATGACATGTTCATATCATAATGATATTGTAGGGAGCTAAAGTATAGACGAAATGACGTATACCAACATCAACACAACATATTGTGCCAAAGTTGGATATTCTAGTTACTGTGAAATATCTACATGGCATGTTCATAGAAAACACGATGTGTCATTTTTGATTGTGGATTCCTATTTTCCACTTGGATCTAAAAATGACGTGTGCCCTTCCTAACATTCCGTGTAGTCTAAATTTCAAAGTTACATGGTTTCATAGTGAAGTGAAACATGACGTGTTATTATCTCAACACACCATGTTACATGCGATTTGGGAAAAAAAATGAACGTCGGTTACTCAAACTCAGCCATACAATGTGTAAGTTACTAACATGACATGTACTTGAGGCTCAAATATGGTTTCTAAACCTATTTTGACTTGTTCACTTGTCAAATGCTAATATCTATCCCATGTTCCCTCTCTCCCATGCTATTTTGCATGACACCCTCCATCAGCTCAACTAGATGCCTCCGCCATAATATTAAGCAATTGCATCACTCGAAACCATCATCAACATCACCTCAAAATTCTTCTTTCTAGGATATTGCCAATGATGACACTTTGGAGCAACGTCTTCATACTGCTGATTAGGGTACCAACCCTCCTTTTTGATCATTGAATCATGACAGTACCCAGTTGCAAGCCTCTTAGGTTTGTAATATGCAATGAGGTCACTAAAAATATCAAACTTAAGGGGAGAGCAACCGATAAATAACTTTAGTTTTCTATTTCATTTCCATTTTATTTTTCTAGATAGAAAAAATGTAAGCATGACCATGAAGAATTATTTATGTTTGGGTAAAAAATGGTTTCCTTTTGTCTAAACTATTGTTCTCATTGAGATAATTGTGAAGATCTTTAGCTAGCACATTCATCAGCTAAATGAAAATGGTTAAAATCATCTACATTGTTTTGATATTCTTGCCCTAGCATGTTATTAATTTATCTCACTCATAGCTCAATCTATGTAATGGTTTAACCACATTAGATTAATCAACATTGCAACTTTGTGTAGTGTTCTTGATGGTTTTATCAAATCTGTAGTGAATTTTCTGCCATCCTTTTTGATGAAAATCTTTACAAATAAAATAATTCTAGGTTTTGAATCACTTTTCTTCACGACTCTTCTACTATGCTGGGGAAATTTAATTAGCTGAAGGCCACAAGGTTACAAAACGGGACCGAATCATGTTAAAAGGGGTTTTTTGCTTTCTCAAATATTTTCTTTTCTTTTTAGAACCCTACAAAAGATGGCTAAGTTGCCACATGATTTCCTAACCCAATGAAGATTAAGAGTTATATCAAAAAGAGGGTCATTAAACCCCAAAAAATATTCCACGTGCACATAAATCTACATTAGAAGTCGAGTGGTGTACCTCAATATCATAACTTTAAAATATCAATTCTTATCAAGTAGTCATCATAGATTTATTAACATCAAGCCAAAATTTCAATTTTATTCATCTTTGTAATCTGAAGGGTTTGGTTGCATATTCACTACATATTTGGCTTTTTCATCATACCTTTATTAATTGCTACCTTGTTGATTTTTCTAATGTGATTTGATCACCTTTATGAACAAAAATTCCAATCTTGAATGTTTGAAATGAATTCATATTTAGCTGCAATATCTTGACAATGATTGCCATGTTATGACTAAATTCTTTGATTTCACTAGATTGATGGATGCACCATGGTATTTTTTAGCTAAATATCTATGTTTCTTATTACTTGAGGACATGCAATGGTTTAATATTACAAGGATATGTGCATATTTTATATCATCTTCTTGACTACTTTTGGTCAAATTTCCAAGTCAATTTCACCCAAAATCATTCGTAATCATGCTAGATTTATCATCTTTTAGTTCTTTGCTTGTTTCATGGTTTGAATTTTAGGCATCATTATTGGACACCAAAATGGGGACTATTTGACCATGATTAAAACTTCATCACATTTCCCAAGAATTACCTAAAGTTTGAAGTGAATTCCAGTAAGTTTTGATTAGCAACACACCACGTTGATCAACCAACACCGAATTCCTATAAATTCTAATTAGCAACATGCTGTGTTGATCAACCAACACAACGTGTCCATAGTAGGAAGATAAGCATATACAACAAACAATTTACACATTGTGTTGGCCAACCAACACGCCGTGTCACCTCAGATCTAAAGAAGTTAACTATCACTAAATCCTACAATTTCTTTTCAAATAAGATGAAAGCCACTCCAAACTTTTAGATACAAATCAAATTTACTTGAGAAGGTTACTGTAGATCAATTGATGCAAAACACAATAAGAGAAGAGCCTAGAGGAGTTGGAGGTAATTTTAGAGAAGACAGAGTGGTCACTCAAGAAAGAACCATCTTCTTTCCCAATTCTTCTTCAAAAACTACAATGGATATCTCCATTTGTTTTCCATCTACTTGGAGGAGAAGGTTGCTAGAGAAAGTTTAGTAGCAAGTACATAATTCCAACCTCTATCTAGAGTTCTTCTTCCATTTTACTACTTCTAGGGATATTATTGTTCTCTCTTCTCCCTCACTATGTCCTGCATTATTTTTTTCTACTTGTACCTATATTTTCTAGCCATGGACGAGTAAACTCCTTGTTCTTAGGCATGGGGGAGTAACTACCATGTCATAACCTTATTGAACATGAATTTCATATATAATGCTAGTTATTTCACTATTCAAAGGTTCATCGGTCGTTGATTTCTTCTTTCATGCTTGGCTGGCCACTTTGTATGTATGATTCATGCTCTTTGTATAATCTAGAAAGATATATACATGAGCAAGGAGGTACCTTAGATACACTACCTTGACCATGGGAGTGGCTAAGAAGTGTTGGGGAACAAAGATTTATAGTCTAAATCTGAGTACATCCACAAGAGTGGTATACTAAGTTAGGACTGTTCTACACTATCGAGAGGTGGGTGTAGGATACAAACATGCCTTAATGTTATTTCTAATTTGTTTGATTTTCATTGTTCTTCTATGATGTGTATGTGAACCTTGTTCTCAGGATCTTTGAATATAATTTAATCTTAGAATCAAGTGATCTTTGCTCTAGTTTCTTTCTCTCTAATTAGTTTAGTTACTTGCAAGAAACTAAATCACCTTTTGTAAATCAATCTAGATTTTCGAAGTTCAATACTCTTGCATTTAACATAACCTTGCTCCTTGGACGATCTCGAATACATTACACACACCCATATACTTGTGGGGTAGTGCTTGAGTTATAAATTCAAGACTTGTGCATTTGGCTTAACACTCATCATGTATGACATTGGTAATGAAGTAGTGATTTGGTTGCACTCTCACCCTAAGATTGGGTTTCAATGTAGGACAGAGGAGAACTTCCTAACATACCAAAACCTAGGTTTTCCCTAACCCTACCCTTCTTATTCTATTTCCTCTTATGAGTGGTTTGTGTTCCCTTTTCTATAAGATTATATGATAATTTGGATACTAATAACATAAAAATGTAGTGCTTAGGATAAATGGTCTTATTTAAAAAGTTTTAGTGTAAATAGTATGTTTGGGGTTTTAAATGAGGATTTATGCGAAAATTAACGAATTAATTAGTTCTTAGTATTAAGATAATACCACATACTATATAACTAGTAAAGTGAGTGTACTATGAAATATAATTTAAAATTGTCAAGAGAAATAATAATAGTCTCTAACTTCTATTTGCTAAATAAAGTGCCCCAAGGTACTCAAAAAGGAGAAATTTGATTAAAGTAAAGTTGGTAGTTGAATATGGCCATGATAGAAAACTTTTCATGGAGATTAAATCCTACAAAAATTCATTTCCTAAAATATTAGAGAAATATATTAGTGGTAATAGTAGATATCAAATGGTAGCACAAACCCCAAAAATATTAAATAACATAATGAATGGTCTCAAAGTAGTGATTGTAATGAAAAGTTCTCAATCTACATGCGTTAATTAGCCCAAACATCATTATTCACTTTTATTGAAGATTGTTTCTACTCCTAAATAAACAAGAAAGATATGGCTTAATTAAAAGCTAGAAAGCTAATTAAATTGAAAAATGCAATCAATACAACCAAGATTCTCACATTTTTAATAGTTATGGGTGCCACATATGTTTCTAGCAATTCTTTTCTTTTTAGTCCATCTATACTATGGCCCAGATCATTTCATAGATTCACACATGTGAACTCAAGTTTATCACAGCTCCCTATCCATCCTTTTTCACACAAAACCTTTACCTCTAATAATAATATGAATGTCATCTATCTCTGTCTCATTCTCTCTCTATACTCAATCTCACCAGATAGTTTCAATTTTGTTGTCTTTCTCCGATCCTTTTGATCCTAGAATTTTCGGTGTTCCATACCTTAGAGAATCCTAATTAACCACATCCCTCTTATCCTCTATGTTCCATTTCCATCTATCACCATTACCCACACATCCCTCACCTATGAGCCTAACTTCCCCTCACCCATCGTTGCACACCTATAAATGTAGTCAAACCTGAGTAACCCCTCCACTACCTTCTGATGGTGGTTCCAAATGATATCTTCTTTATAACCATAGAAGAGGTTTGTGACAATATGTATCAACATAGCATCTAATGAAGCTTCTCTTTGTATTTACATGCTCTCAGAGTGCTCCCTGGCTGGCCAATCTTGTACCAAATATGGTAAATCTATCTCCCTCTTTTTTCTTCTCTGTGATATCTTTTAATGATTCTCAAGCCATGAATTTCAATGTCTTGTGCTTTATTTACATTTATATTCTTTTTTTTTGATGTAAAGTTCATCTAGGTTTGTCTCTTGCAGTTCCCTTTTGCCTTTGTGAACTTCCAGACGTTTCTATTGTTTCTTTCATGGAGGGATGAGCCGTCTCTAATTCTTGACTTTAACTTGACTCATGTCAGAGGTCAAAGAGGATGGATAGATTGAATAAGTTACCTCACTTGACGTTTAATGATTCTTTCAATGATTTTTGAGGATAAATTGAAGATGGAATCTTTAGGTCTTCTAGTTCTTCAAGAGTTATGAACAACAACCAACATAGTAGTTTGTTACATCTGGCCTTGTAATGGACTGGATAACTTCATAGAGAGAGGGAGTATGTGATCCTTTTATGCATATTTTCTAGTTAATGTCGCTCAACATTTAATCTAGTGATCTATCATATAATTTTGTCACTCATTTAATTGATGATGTGTGATGTAGGGGTATATTTGTATTTCTACAGATATACCATTTTAAATTTATAAATGTTCTTTAGAACAATATGTAATCATGAGAATGTTGCCTACTCAACAACGTTGGTGTTATGACCTATTTCAATAGTAATAAAAAGGTTATTTTAGGGTTCAAGTATTCAACTACAAATAGACCCTAATTCATATAAAAAAGAGACTAGGTCAATTGGAGACCTTATATTGGACCGAGGGTTTGAGCCTGTGCGATTATAGGAATGATATATATGTATGTGCATCTTCTTGATTTAGATTGATCATTATTTGTATAAACCCTACATTCCCTTAATGATTCATATTTCTGATCAAAGATCTCTTTTTAGAATCTTTTGAATCTTTTTGGATTATCAATAATTATTTACTAGTTTCTGTATTATTGATCACCAAAATTGTTATATATCTTATCCAGGTGTCCTGTGACCCTATTTTGCATCGTATGAACCCCATCTGCTTTTATGCCAAAACCTGGGAAAATGGCTAAACTAATTATCGTGCCATTACAATTTATGTACGTGTGATTTTTGCCTAGTTATATTTGAGATAGTGGTGCTTCTATAGAACTATACTTCTAGGCAAAGGGTTTTTATCCCCGTACCACATGTTATATATTGGAATCAATAATTTATTCCACTTTCCGAATAGTGGGGTTTTATTCCCAGTACCTTACTTTACATTTTGGCACTGGGTTCTTATTCCACTTACCATGGTGTAATAACACGATGTTCTATCCCTTCTTTTGTAATGCTAGTCTATGTTACAATCTCCATGCAATGACTATATTTATTCTTGATTGTGAAATGATTTTTCAAGAAAATAAGTTCATCTTAATTGATGATCTTTCTTAAATGAAATTCCTAGATACTCTTTGACATCTTTATTCTTTTTTTACCATTTCTATTGATTGATACTACCTATTAGTTTGTACCATCTTCTTGTATGGTGACATTTTTTTATTTGTACTTGATTTTTTATTGTTTGAGTAATTCTTTTATTGCACTTATGAATTTACTATGCATAACCTTTCTCTTATTTTCCTCTTCTACAGACATTGTTCCTAAACCATCCATTTGTAGGTTATTTAGGAAAGGATGCTTCAGGATGAACTTGGTTCATGTTTGGACTTCAAGGATAACTTGATTTGGATAGGTTTCCCTATACAACTGGTCTTTTGTAGTATAGAATGTTGTACCTTTCCCTTTTTGTAATGTCACTTTTGTGGTGAAGCAAACTGTGAATACAATATCTCATGACAATGCAATAGTCTAATTTTCCACTGGTATGCTCATAATGTCTTATGTAATGTACTAAAAGTTATCCATCTCCCTTCACATTTTTTGTTGTATTTGGGCTAGATGATTTTAATCCTCAATAACTAATGAGGGGAATACCTTTTGGGTCCCACTCAGTTGAAGTATAGAAGTATATCTTTAGGAGTTAGTAAATTGACCACTTTAAGTTATCATTTTTGTTCCTACACCTATACGTTTTTAGGCTATCTAAAAAACCATAGCTAGCTAAACCTTACTTTGTACCTTAACCCTCTCCTTGTGTTGTCTTACACATATGCTCATTTGGATATTCATTTTAAGACTGAGCATGCTTAGATAACCAATCTCTGAATGCCAATTTATGACTTAGATACTGCCTTTTACTAAATCAATGAACCACATTAGCTCCATTGTAGTTATGTAGGCTTTGCCTTAAACATGAAGTGATGTTAGTATATTCTTTTCCTAGACCATTCCTATGAGGGAGATGGGTCTTTCTTTCATGCATTTCATATTCCCAACCAACTACTGTTAGTTGAGGAACATTACAGGGTCTAGAGAAAACCCTTAGGAGTTCATATCCCTCATATCCATAGTATAAATTGAATTCCTAGGAAATCCCCCATGGCATATCGAGACATGCTTACCTAGATGGACCAAGGGATGAGAGTGGATGCTCTTATGGTCCCTTATGGATTATAGAGACATAATTATAGTTAAGTATCTATCCTAGGGAAACCTAATCTATCACTATGATGGTTGAGTGACCATGTGACCCCCCAATGCTTCATGATGAGTTTGTATCCTTGCTCAGACATATGATGATTAAGATGAAGTGTTCAATAGTGGAGGTTGGACCCCATACGGTTCTAGTATATTATGACATCATGTAATAGGAACCATGTTCCCCTCTCCTACTCTACAAGAAGGATGTGGTTAATATGACCCTCTAGATGCTCAAAGAATCAGACTCACTAGATGGAATGAAGTGATGATAGAATGCTCAATATAGCTATGGTGTGGGGGGAAGTGGTTGTCTTGTTTCCCATATTAATTTTGCACTATTTTTAGATCTACATCACAAATTTTTATTAATACCTTTTTCATAATTATACTATATGTACAAAAGATAAGGTATCTTAGATTTATTGATGACTCATGAACCATGTCACCACTATATGAAGTCTTAAGTAGTAGAGAAACCCTTTCTAGAAGAACCCCTTGACTAGTTAGGTCAACCATGAAACCTTCAACTGGAGTGTCGAGCAATAAGTAATAGGAAGTTTTGGATATATATGAGTTAAATGATCTACCCATATGTCACCTCTTTAGTTGGTTAGCTGGTTATAGATCAATCCTTTTAAGGGGTGGACTCTTATACCCTTAAGTATTTACAAGTGTAATATGACATAGGATTGTCTAAACTTAATAATAAATGTATCGAATCACTCTTGGGTAATTTCCTCAATTTATGTCAAATAAGTTCACTAACTCCCTAACTAACCTATATGAAAAAGAATCTTTTTAAGTTGAATACAATGGAAATCACTCCAAAATAAATGTTGACTAAAGGTTTTACCATTAAAAAAATTGTGAACACAAGTCAAATAAGTAACTAGATTTGGTGGGAACCATTTTTTTGATAGTAAAAGGAGGGTACTTGATAAGGACAACCTTGTCAATGATGGGGTAGTAGACTAGTCATAGCTTCATAGCTTTCTTGGACACCCCGACTTGCTTGATCAGTCCACACAAATGTGAGAACTTTTGTCGATGATCGTCTGTGTCCTTATTGGTCCTGCCTACAAAATTTTTGTTTTGCATCATCGTCACCCATTACGTCTTTATCTAAAAGTTGGGTGCTGTATTGGCTGGTTAGAATATTGGGTTGTAGATGTTAGAAACCTTAGGGATAGAGAACTTCCATAGTTCTCTCTACTGTAATGCTTCTTTGACTGCTCATAGTTCTTCTTACACTGTAGCTCTAGCTTCTGCCATGAGTCTGTCATGTTGTGCTGCCATTGCTGCTTCAACTCTAAGTTTGATCTCTTCTTTCACCATCTATGCCTTTCATTCTTAAAGGAGACTATGATAGGTTCTTTCAGTCTCAGGCTCAAAGTCTATGATGGAGTTGATAGTAGAGGAGAAACACATGAGTAACAAATACCACCTGAGGAGTAAACACAACCAAAATCATATGATTTAATAAGAGTTGGGTTCAAGATGATATTCAATAGTATCAATTGAAAAATAAATATACTAACTAATCCAAATTGTTTAAAATGATTGGAAAATTCAATTGTCTTCAGCACCGATGCCAAAATATGATGTGTGATTTATGTTCATTGTGTTATGATGCTAGTTCTACTTATGATATTGATCTGTTTGCTTTATTTGAGATGCCAATATTGATATCCATGTTATGGTACTAGACATATTCATGATGTCAGGGATGCTTATGCGACTAGATTGCTTATACTGTTAGCAAGGAATATGATGATAGTCAGATTAATGATAATGATTGTTGTTAGATGCAATTTGATGATATTTGTGGTTTGCCACATCTTTTTTAGGTAATTAAAAGTGACAAAAACAAAAACGTGGAAGATAAGAGGAGATATAGTTATGAATCTTTGACAAATTTGATTAGATGTCTAGTGTGTCCTATATTCATCCATTTACTCTCAGGTCCAGGCAGGAAAAGTTTGTATATGGTGTTTCAAACGAATCATAATTTTGTTAGCATGTTAATGCTTATTTGTGTGGCATATACAAATATTGTTATCCTGTGTATATATGTTGTGGCTAAGGTGATAGAACAATTTGTATCAAATTCTTGTCATAGTATGGATAAAAGAAAGATGTTGGGCTCTTATGCAAATGTTTTTGAGCAGGTGCTGACATTGAAATCAGTTTTAATTTACCCATATTTTTGGGTATGTGGTTAATTAGTGATTGATTGTGTTTTATGTTTTGAGTAATCTTGTTTAGTGTAACGAGTTCTCACAATTCCCATTGCATCACTAATTGTACCTTCTTAGGGTCGTCACCAACACATTTAACAGATATTGTTGGCTTTTTGGATATGCCACACACTCATATTTCGATGATGAAAATATTTCCCAAATTGTATTACTAACATGTGTATTAAGAGTTTCAGTTGATCAAGGAACTAAGTCAAGATACAACTACAAAGACCTTGCAATCATATATTTGGATACTTGAAAATCAAATTATATTATGTATTTACGTATTTGTTTTGTGTGTTTTCATTGAACTTGATAGACATGATGTAAGGGCAAGTGATGATCCTCCAAAACCTTCCAAAACCCTATTCCACACTCACATGAAGGCTTTAGAGATGATAGGTATGATATGAGTCATTAATAGGACCTCACATACATTGCAAATCTTAGCACAAAGTCCTTCTCAATCAATAATTTTGTGAACCGAGACACACTTGGTTGAAGACTCAGAAAATTGAGAAATAGGCTTGCATATCTAGAGTTATGAGTCAATCTCGATCGACAATATTGTCGGCCGATAAATTCGGTCGAAGAAAAGTTTGCTCAAAATAGAGGTGTTGGACTGAGCAGATGAACTGACACATAGCCGCGAATGCAATATAACACTAGGACCTTATCTAGTCAACAATATTTTAGACTGAGAATCTTTCTGGTCGAAAATATTGTGGAATGAGAAAGGTTCTAGAATCTCTTTTGATTAACGATCAAATTATTCATTGCAACCCAATTAATTTCGACCAAATGGCTAATTGACCACTAAACACTCTAGACACTACCCATATGTACTCCAACCACTTGTAAATATTTTCTATAAATAGGAGTGGTATTAGGGCACCTAGACAATAAATTTTGTACACAACTTTAGACATTACATTGCAACAACATTTGATACATACTAGAGAACACTTGCCATCTTTCTCAAAGAGCTTAGGTCCAGTACTTCAAGTTGCTATCATTATAAGCCTAAGCCCTTATCTCAAGTATATTATCCTCTCCACCTAATACTACTTTGCATAAACTGTTTGGAGTAGATCAACATCACTTGTTTATAAGAGCATAATTATATATCTTGTGAGATTTTTTTTCTTTATTTCTCCATTATATTTCTTCTTTATTGAATTATTCTTGGGATACTTCTTGGATTGAAGGATGCCCAAGAACTTTTTAGAAGAAGGAGTCTTCTCAACTTAGTGTTTTTTTTTGGTCGTAAAAGAAGAGGTGAAGCAACGGTGCTCTTCCACGTCCGTCAAGGAAGAGGTGAAGATGGTGACCTTCCATGGCCCGTCAAATAAGGTGTAGTTCTCCTTGAGCTATAAAGGAGGGTTAGTCTTGCGCCACTAAAGACACCGGTAAATTTTGTGTATTGTGTATCGGTATATAAAAGGAATAAAATACATGATTTAGAAATCCTAGTTGGAAACAACTAGGTAAAGGACCGACGTCTTTTGACAGAATCACTCCAAATCTTTGTGGCCTTTAGTGGTTGCTTTCTTATCTTCCATTTTGTGAGCTAAGTATTTTAATTTTCTTCAAAATCAACATAAAGTTCTATTCACCCCCCTCTGGATCTTTTCAATTAGCATCATAGTAGGTCTTCAAGGAGCCATAACAGGTCTTGAAGTATGGGGGAGAACGTGACTAGCCACCTCAACTTGGAAGGAGCTTATGTGAGCATGCCACCAGTGTTTGATGGATCATACTACACTTATTGGAAAAGAAGAATGCAATTCTACTTTCAAGGAATCAACTTTAAACTATGGAAGATGATAGAGCGTCCATATGCATTTCCAACAATGGAGTTAGAAATGTGGAACCCTGATACAATAAAACAACCCACACTCAATGCAAAGGCAGTAAGCATTCTTTATTCTTCTTTATCTGTTAGTGAATTCAATTGCATATCCTCATGTGAAACAACTTATGGAATTTGGCACAAATTAGCTATAACACATGAAGGAACTACTCAACCCCGCCCATGTTTTCACATTTTGTGAAAATGTAGCCGGTCCCAAGCATGGGTAAAGGTGGAGGGTTGGTGGTAGGTTGACAACCAGCAATAAAAAAATTATCACTCTTTCGATGACATGAATCCTTATAAAAAAAATTGTTGGAGCATCCCTAACTAGTGGCGCGCATCATCACCCTGTGTGCAATGATAAATATGCAAGGGGTTCGACACAGTGATGCCCGGTTGTGTTGAAGATCAAGTAAGGGTTTCTAGATCCTGGATGAGTGTGGGTAAAGAAGCTAGTCCCACTGCATAATCACCTAGATGTAGTGAAAAATGTGCAAGGATTTCCACATCTTGGATGGGTGTGGGTAAATAAGCTAGTCTCGCCGCATCATCACCCAAATGTAGTAAAAAATGTGCAAGGGCAACATTTTCAATGAAGGTAGGCAAAGAAGAAAGTCTAAGAAAAAAGGATTAGAGTTGGATTTTGAAATATTGGCTCTTTGATAGGAAAATCTTTGGAGATAGTAGATACCATGATGAGAAGAAAAGTCAATATAGCTTACTTGTAGGAAACTAAGTGGATAGGGGAACGTTGTAGAGAGATTGGAGACACAAGATACAAAATCTAGTATACAGGCATTGATAAACATAGAAATGGCATAGGTATTATTATTGATAAGATGTTGAAGGATGATGTTGTCAAGATCAGTAGGATGGGTGATGGAATCATAGCTATCAAGGTCATTCTTGGGGGAAAGATTTTTAACATTATTAGTGCTTATGCCCCCCGAGTTGGCCTTAGTGAGGAGGCTAAGAAGGATTTTTGGGATAACATGGATGAATTGATGCAAGGAATACAAGCATAGGAGAAGATCATTATTGGGAGTGATTTAAATGGCCATGTGAGGAGTAGAAATGATGTATATGAGAGAGTTCATGGTGGTTTTGGATATGGAAACAAAAATAGATAAGGAGAGAGGATATTAGATTTTGTAGTTGCATATGATATGGTTTTGGCAAACACCCATTTCAAGAAAAGAGAATCTCATAAGATTACTTTCAAGAGTGGGCACAATTGTAGCCAAATTGATTACCTCCTTACAAGGCAGTAGGATCGTAAAGTAAGCAAGGACTGTAAACTGATTCCTAGCAAAGAACTCACTACACAACATAGATTGATGGTTTTGGATATTAACATGAATATCAATAAAGGCAAGCATAACAAAAATCAAGATAGTAGGATCAAGTGGTGGAACCTTAAAGGAGAAAAGAAATTGACCTTTCCTGATAAACTCATCAAAAAGGGAACTTTGAACATAGATTCTGATGTCAACACTATGTGGCATAACATGATCTCCTACATAACAAAAATTGTTGGATAGGTTTTGGGGGAGTCCAAAGGTAAATTAAAAAGGGAGATCTATAGGAGCTGGCATAAATCTCAAGATGATTCAACATTCCAGAGATACAAGCAAGCAAAGAAAGAAGAAATAAAGGTTGTTCAGGAGGCAAGGTCTAGATACTTTGATGATATTTATAAGAAGCTGGACACTAGAGAAGGGGAAAATTATATATAAAATAGCTCGTATAAGAGAAAGGAAAGGAAGAGACTTGAGTCAAGTAAAATGCATCAAGAATGAAGATGGTAGAGTGCTAGTAAAGGATGATGATATCAAGAACTAGTGGAGAAATTACTTCCATAAGCTTTTCAATGGAGATACTATAAATAATGTTAGAGACTTGGGTGATAAGGATAAATGAGATATCATTTACACACGACAACTTTCACATATTGAGGTCAAGAATGCCTTGAAAAAGATGAAAATGAGAAAGGCATGCGGACCAGATGATATTCCCATTGATGTATGGAATAGTGTGGGGGATGAAGGAGTTACATGGTTAACAAATTTATTTAACAAGATCATGACGACAAAGAAGATGCCAGATGAGTGGAGAAATAACACTATATTCCCTATCTACAAGAACAAAGGATATGTTCAGAGTTGCACAAACTACATAGGTATTAAGTTGATGAGTCACATAATGAAGCTTTGGGAGAGGATTATTGAGCAGAGGCCAATATCTATAATGTAGATATCAAAAACCAATCTGGTTTCATGCCGGGTAGATCAACAACAGATGCTATTTTTCTGATAAGGAGGCCTATGGAGAAGTATAGGGAAAGAAAAAGAGATCTTCACATGTTTTTATCAATTTTGGAAAAGGCTTATGGTCAAGTACCCAGAGAAGTGTTGTGGATGGTTTTGAGGAAAAAGGGTGTGCCAATCCAATATATTGACTTAATTAAAGACATGTATGTTAGCTCTACTGCAAGTGTGAAAATTCCTGGAGGTGAGACACCAACTTTTCCCATCATAGTTGGGGTACACCAAGGATCCACACTCAGCCCATATTTGTTCATTCTTGTTATCGATGAGTTGACAAAGAATGTTCAGGATGATGTTCCTTGGTGTATGTTATTTGCTGATGGTATTGTATTGATTGATGAAACTAAAGATGGTTTGAATGATAAAGTTGTACTTTGGTGAAAGGCACTAGAATCAAATGGATTGAAGATTAGTAGGAGAAAAACTGAGTATATATATTGCAATTTCAGCCAATCTCGCAGTGTGAATCGTGGATCCAAGTTGGATGGAGTAGATATACCAAAATGTGATAAATTTCATTACTTGGGATCTATCATTCAAATAGATGGGGATGTCCAAAATGACATTTGTCATAGGATCACTGTAGGGTGGTTGAAATTGAGTGCAAATGGAGTATAATGTGATCAAAAGATCCCTCTTAGACTAAAAAGCTAGTTTTATCAAACTGTTATACGGCCAGCCACGCTCTATGGGAGTAAATGTTGGGCAGTGAAGAAACAAGGACTCAATAAGATGAACATGGATGAAATGTGTATGTTGAGATGGATGTGGGGGAAGACAAGAAAAAAATCTCTTGAGAAATGACTATATCAACAATAAAGTGGGGTGGCGAGCATTGGGGACAAGTTGCGCGAGGGCTGACTCATATGGTATGGACATGTGCAACACAGACCGACTAATGCGCCTATATGAAGCAATACTATTGAGGCAAGTACAACTAATAGAAGAAGAGGAAGGCCTAAATAAAATGGGGAGATCTTATAAAGAGAGATTTCAAATCTCTACATCTCAACCAGAATATGACCCATGATAGAGCTGAATGGAAAAAGAGGATCCATGTAGCTGACCCCAACATAGTTGGGATTGAGGCTTAGTTGATGGTGATGATGATGATGATGACATGAAGGAACTACTCATGTTAAAAACACTCAATTAATATGCTAAAACATAAATTTATTTTATTTTGTATGCAACATAACAAGAGCATTGTAGAAATGTATGCTATATTTTTTAACATTATTAGTAGCCTAAGTGAACTGGGGAAGAACATAAGCAAGGAAGATAAAGTGCCCAATATACTTAGATTACTACCTCCCAGATACAAGTCAAAAGTCACCGCTATCAAGGAAGCCAATGATCTTATAACACTTAAGATGGAGCAGCTCATCAGGAATCTAGAGATGCACAAAGTCACCCTTGTGGAGGAAGAAAAGGTGAGAGCTGAACAACAAAATGAAAGGAAGGATCTTGCTTTTACCAAACTGTCACCGAGAAACATGATCTAAGAAAGCAGTGACACAAGTGATGAAGATGATGAAAGCATCTTGATTGTAGATGGTAAGAAATATAAGAGATCTCGATCTAAAAAAAACTCATAATGTATCTTCTTCTTCTTTTAGGTTCTTTGAATGTGGAAGGAAAGTCCACTTGGTTTTTGAATGCCCAAAACTCAAGTATGGCAAAAATTCCTCATTCAAGAAGAAAGACAAATCCTACCTTGTTGGAAGGGATCAATCAAGTGACAATGTCGAAAGCAACAAAGAAGAAGAGGTTGAATGTCTCATGGCTATAATGAATGAAGAAGAAATAAACGAGGTAAGTATTTTTGATCAATCTAAAAAAGAATTAGTTGATAGTCTTAAAGAACTTCATAACAAGTATACTGATTGGAAAAGACAAAATAATAAATTGCTAAAATTATTGATGAACTTCACATTAATATAAATAATCTTAGTTCTGCAAATTATACTTTAAAATATTTAAATAATGCTTTAAAAGAATCTATTGAGAGCTATAAGGCAAAATTACTTATTCTTGAAAATAACAATAATCTTCAATCTAAAGAAAAGGTTGATATGCTCGCTAAATAAAATGATTATCAAACTCAACCTATTTTATGCACACATTCAGATAATGATGTTTTACTAAAAGAAAGGGATGATTTAATTTGAAATATTGATCAATTAGATCTGGATATAACTAAAAATCTTTATGAAAATGTTGAATTACAAAAATAAATTTCTAGATTATTGCGAGGAAATAAAAGTCTTGATAACATTTTAGACAATGCTTCTAAACAAGTAGGAAGGAGAGGTTTAGGATATGTACCAAAGAACAAATCCTCACATATGCCTAAAATAAAAAAGACATGTGATTCCAATACTAGAACTACATATGTACTAAGACTAAAGTTGTAGATTTTTAAAATGTTGAAAAGAGAAATGAAATATCCTTTATCTCATGTCACTATTGTCAATGTCTTGGACACTATTCTTTTTCATTTGAATATCATAAGAAAGGAGCCCTTGTCATGGTTTGAGTTCTGGAATCCACAACTTAGAATAAAAAAGGAACTTGTTGAGATTTGACCTATGCTTAATTTGAATACTAGAACTACATATGTACTAAGACTAAAGTTGTAGATTTTTAAAATGTTGAAAAGAGAAATGAAATATCCTTTATCTCATGTCACTACTGTCAATGTCTTGGACATTATTCTTTTTCATGTGAATATCAGAAGAAAGGACCCCTTGACATGGTTTGAGTTCCGGAATCCACAACTTAGAATAAAAAGGGAACTTGTTGAGATTTGACCTATGCTTAATTTTAATACTATATTTATGTTTTATCTCCACTCAATTTTAGATTAAATTTGCATATATTTTTCTTATAAAACTCATTTGTATGATTTTTAGTTGTTTAAATAAAATTTCATTTGCATATCTTACTAAACTGAAATTCTGGGACTTGTTATCAGTCGAAACAATTTTGACTGTGAAGTCCTGCGTTTGACAAATATTCTCGACCGAGAATAAGTCTATCAAAAATTCAACCTGAATATTTAATCTTTACAAGAAAATGTGTTAAAATTCATGTGTAAAAGTCTGTCTACCTTGATAATATCAGTTCCCTTCATGATATCCATGATAGCCATCATGGAATCTACTTGAGTACCAAAATCCTCTGAACCTTGTAAGATTGAGCGGTTGATGGTGGATGCTCCAATCATATGACTAGAGATTAAAATGCCTCCAATACACTTGAAAATATAAATGGAGGATTAGTCATATTGGAAATTGTGGCAACGACACCATTGTGGGAGTAGGTAATAATCAAGAGAAAGGAGTACATGTGAGTGCATATGATAATGATGAAGTTCAAAGGTAATGATAATGATGTGGTATCTCTTTGTACTCAAGTCAAAAAAAGAATGAATTGTATAGCATGCTTGACTTCTTGAGATTAAAGAACAAAATGCTTCTATTTAAAATTAAGTCTTTGCATTAAAAGAAAACATGCCTTATATAAATAATTTACCTATTTTTGAGATTTCCTTTTTATTTAAATAATAGAATTTCTATTCTTGAATAAGATCTTGCTAGACAATGCTTGATTTTCACTGCTAACAAAACTCTTGATAAAGTGAAAAGTTGAACTTATCTTTTGAGAAAATTTCAAATATGTTGAATAACTTGTTACTTTCTCATGCTGGTACTCATGAATTTGTCTATACTACTTAACATGATCTTATCAAATGCATTATTCATGAAACATGTCTTGCTTATGAAAATATTTAGATAGTATGCATTCTCAAGGCATAGAAAATAATTTGGGTACCATAACTTCTATCTACATAAGAAGTAAAAAGATCATGACCCTTATTTGCAAATAATTTTTTTGGTCTTAACATGTCATCACATTCATCTACTTTAAATTTAGGCATCAGATTTAGGAGGAGTATCCCACTAGGGTTGAGTCATCTTGCCTTTATACTTTCTATCTTTTGAAATGAAAATTGAGGATAACTTATTCAAAGAAAAAATTCTTTAATTTGTGTTAACATAATTTATTTTGATATTTTAAAACTTGGTCTTTAGATTCAAATTTTTACTTGATTTTTTGGTTTCTACATCTTCCATGAATGATTTATAGTGAAATTTGGGATCTTAAATGGCTATTTTTCATGAATCCTTTTTTTAATGTTTGAGATCTATTTACTTGGTATAAGAATAAGGGGGAGCTCAAAGTGTCTTTGTATATAATTTTCATATCTTTATGCTCTTAATTGATTATCTGTATCAATGTAGGGTTAAGAACCTTTGACATTTGGTTTATAGATTCTTTTGGAGTTGTTATTATGCTACTTAATGTCCTTTATATACCAATATGTGCTTAACATCCCTTATATTTGGTCTAGAGATACTTTGTTGACCTCATTCTATGCTCAATTGGTTCTCTATATCAATATGGGATTAACATCCCTTATATTTGGTCCATGCCTACTTTTGGTGACCTCATTTTTTGCTTAATGGATTCTCAAATCATATTTGTCCTTAACATCCCTTGAAAATGATTAAGAAATCAATTTCAATTTTTGATTTTTGATTTTCATGGTATCTCTATATCATGGTGGACTTAACATTCCTTACCATTAGTTTAGAGTAAGTTTTTTATATTTGTGCTTTGTGGGATCTTTTTATCATGAAGGACTTAACATTATTTTCATTGGAAATTAGACATTTTTTTTTATGTTCCTTGTTCAAATATGGATTTTTCTCTATACCCTAATTTTTTTGGCTTTTCCCATCAATTGGTATTTTTTAATTATTACATTGGGTATTTGTTTTTCCTCTCAAAATGACTATCTTGCTGAGGGGGAGTGTCTCCTTGAGGGGGAGAATTTGTAAGTATTGACCCTTTTTACTTCAACAAAAGGGGGAGAATAAACCATGAGATAAATTGGATATCAACAAATCTACTCAAAGGTATGACATTCTATTGGCCACTTTCAATTTATCTTATAGAAATATTTGTTATAAAAAAAGGGGGAGATTGTTGTATTTTTGGATATGCCACATACTCATAATTCGACGATGCAAATATTTTCGAAATTGTATTACTAACATGTATATTAAGTGTTTCATGTGATCAAGGAACCAAGTCAAGATCCAACTACAAAGACCTTGCAATCATATGCTTGGATACTTGCATATCAAATTTTACTATGTATTTATATATTAGTTTTGTGTGTTATTGTAGAACTTGATAGAACAATGTAAGGACAAGTGATGATCCTCCCAAACATATCAAAACCCTATCCTAAACTCAAATGAAGACTTTAGGCTTGTTAGGTATCATATGAGTCATTAATACAACCTTACATACATTGCAAATCTGGGCACAAAGTCCTTTTCAGTTGACCATTTTGTGGACCGAGACACACTTCGTTGAAGACTCAGAAAACTGAGAAATAGCCTTGCATATCTAGAGTTCTAATCCAATCTCGGTCAACAACATTGTCGAATGAGAAATTTGGTTGAAGAAAAGTTCAAACGAATTAGAGCCATTGGATCGAGAAGATGAACCAACACATAGTCGTTAAAGCAATATGACCCCAGGACATTATTCGGTCGATAATATTGTAAATTGGGAATCTTTCCGGTTGACAATATTGTGGATTAAGAAAGATTTTGTAATCTCTTTTTATTAATGATCAAATTAACCATTGCAACCCAATTAATATTGACCAAACAGATAATACACCACTAAGAACACTTCAGACACTACCCATAGACACCTAACCATCTTAATTCAATTGAGATGCCCCTCTCATTTTGTTTGCTCTACATGATGCCAAGAAACATTGGGGATTTTATTGAAGTGGTAATTTTCATATCAAACCCTAGGTTTTGGGTAAATTGCACATTACACCAAAACTTGGTTTTAATGTAAAACATTGCTTTATCAGTTCTTTCTTGGTATTCAGGCTTCCATAAGCCATACCTCAACATCATATTCACTCTCATGATGCTTCAAAACATGAGGAACATATTATCATGCACAATTTGCACATAAATACCTCAAATTGGGTAATTTGCACTTTAGTCCAAAACAAACAAAACATTGATTCAACATTGTTCAAACAGGACCAAAATTGAAACATAAGTTTCTCATGAGCCCTAATTACTTTTCCCAAGATAAGATTAAGAATCTACTCAACCTTATTAAGCAAAACATCTAGGGTTAACACATAACCCAGGTCAGGGATGTTACACTGTACATCTGTGTCATAAAAACAAAACCCCCCTAATTTCCATCAAACTTGACTTCAAAAAGGCTTTTGACTATATCAACTGGGACTACCTCATCAAAACCCTATCAGGATATGGCTTCCCAGATACCTGGATACATGGATTCACGCTTGCATCTCCACTAACTACTTCACCACCATCATAAACATATCACCTTTTGGGTATTTTAAGAACTCAAATGGTTTTCATCATTGTGGCCTCACTTCTTACCAACATGATAAAACTAGGTAAAGTTTAGGGTCTCATCACCTCCCCAATAGAATGTCAGGAAAATATCATCCAATTTGCAGATGACACCATCATTCTAGTCTCTGCTGAAGACTCCACTATCACTAACACCATCAGAATCATTGGTATTTTCCCTACATCTCGAGTCTGGAAATCAATCTCCAAAAATCTTCTATCAATGGATTTCATACTGATCATAACATCATTAACAAATACAAGAACCTTCTCCATTGTAAACATGAGGAGTTCCCCATTAATTACCTTGGATTTCCGATCACCCCAAAACACATTACTCACTCCATCTGGATACCCATTATTGAAAAAAAAACAACTCTACATTGAATTCCTAGACAAACAACTTCCATAGCCTTGCAGGAAGCCTCACTCTCCTGAATAGTGTCATCACACCTATCACTACACATTACCTAAGTTGAATCCCTCTACCCACAAACACCAAGAATATGATTGATAAAATCAGTAGAAGCTTTCTATGGAATAATTATAAATCCACATATTCCAAAAGTAAGCACTTCCATCTAGTGAATTGGAATATCATTACTACCCCTACTAGATTTGGAGGTTGGGGTATCATTGATATAAAAACTCACGCTCTCTGCCTCATAGCTAAAATCATCAACATCCTGTCAAACCACAACAAGAAAGTGTGGAGTGGCCTGATCCTTCAAAAATATTACAAAAGCATCCCACCCTGGAAAAAAACCTCGAACAACATAGCCTCACCCCTCTGGAGATGTATCAACAAACACATACATTTGATTAGGAACCTCGTTTACGCACCCCCACATATACACTGCAACATCAACTTCCACCAAAATTCCATCAGAAACCTCCATCCACTTTGTCATATTCCGAGAGCTTTGACCCCTCTGAGCATTGCTAAAGCCTTCCCCCTTCTCACCAGTAGCAGAAAAAATGCCTTCAAAAGACACCTTCTTACTTCATTAACAGAAATGAACTCAACGATATCATCTTTGAACTTGAAAACAATACCAACAACAATATTTCTTGGAGATGGGGTACTGAATATACTCCCAAAGCTGCCTACTCATTTTTTCCTATAGGGGTCTCATTCCCAAATACACCTACATTTGGAAAACCAAATGGTCTCAAAAACACAAAATTTTCTTCCGGCTTATCCTACACAACAAACTTCTTACGGATCACAACATCACTAAAAGAGGCTTCCTAGGACCCTCTACATGTTACCTCTGCCATATGGAAGTAGAAACTACTGAACATATCTTCAGTCTCTGCAATTTTACCAGACATATTTTCAAAGACTTCTTCAAAGACAACTCGGACTTTCAGAACATTTTGTCCAAACAAAAAAGATTTAAACCTCTAACTAAATTTACAAACCTTCATATTGAGGACATCCTCATCCACATACTCTAGAACGTATGGATTGAGAGGAATATGAGAAAATTTAACTACTCCTGTAAGCTTAAGCACATAATCTCTTTGAACATCACATCAGATCTTGTAATTCAACATTTGATGAAGGACAAGCTTCAACCTCCACACAGGTGAATCAAACTGAAGCTAGCTTAGAGAACTTATTCGCGAGGAGCGCAGGTGGTATTTTCTATACCCTGGAGGAAATCCTCGAGGAAAAATCTGATTTCTAATTGACGTGTATTTTACTACGCGCTAAAAACGCAAGTGTACGCGTCGAGTAGTATAGGCCTTGTCAGGCCCGAGTCGAACACAGGGATACTCAAAAATGTTGGAGACTCCTACTAACTATTTGCGATCAACTAAGCCGAATAACAAATAGGGGTTGTTGAACAAAATTAAAAGAAAATAAAAATAAAACAAAGCAAACAATCGATTAAAGGTTAATTTAATCAATTCAAAAGGGTATCTTTAGGATTGCGGTTTCACCGCGGGTTGTCATTGTATTAGATTTTATATAATGCCTCAATCTTCTCTCTCTATCCGGGTACTGGCCTGAAAACAGAATTGCCCACTATCGTGGTGCAGTTCACTACTTAGGTTTAGGTCGGTTCCACCGTCGTAGTAACCTATCCCCTAAACTAAGTGCATTACGAACGATCTCTCAGTATCCACCATTAATTTTACACCACCTTGGTCAAGGGATTTATCGATTAACGTAGATTTCATCTCTTTTCAGCCGTTAATCCTTCTTTCAAAGTGATTAAGAGCATTAGGTTATTATTATGGTGATCAAGCATAACAATATATGGAGAAAATGAAACTATACCATGGATTTAAGAGAGAAAATATGAATTACTATTATAAAACTGTCATACAATGAATCCCCGGGCTACTCCCGGTCCTAAAGATGAAGGGGATTAGCCCCGCATGTTCATCTCAAACAAGTACAAGGTAGAGATAGGGGAAATCATGTGAAAAATGTGAATTGAGAGGGAAAACCCCTGAACGGAGAAGAACCGACTGATCCTTTGTGTAGAACACGTGCTCTCCCGCCTTTCAGTGGTGAATTCCGTCTTCTTCAGCGTCCGGATCAACAAGTATGAGCTTCTAGCCTCCGTTCTCCTCTCTCTCACTCCTCGGTACTCGTGCAATGGCTCCTCCGATCCTTTTTCCCCTGGCTGGCCGTCATTAGGTATAAGTCCCTAATTAGGTCGTTAATTAACTCCAGCCGTCTGATTGAGATCAATCTGAATCCAACGCATATCTGACGGCGTCGATACCATCGACGCGGGTCGATGGTATCGACCCCGTGTGGTAGAGGCAACCCTTAATTTCTTTTCGTCCGAGAGCCTGTTGTAGTCTCGATACCATCGACTTGGGTCGATGGTATCGACCTCCCTCTAGCGACGACTTTGTCGTTTTGCGTCGATGTAGCCTCCTTGTGTCGATGGTATCAACAGGGTGTCGATACTATCGACTGCTTCATCGCCAACAACCTGAAGGTGACTTGATACCATCGACATCCCTATCGATAGTATCGACGCTTTGCTGCTCCTTTTGGCTGGCAACCTGTGACCATGTCGATGGTATCGACTTCCGTCGATGGTATCGACGGAAGCAAATACTCGTTTGTCCTGAAATTCAAAGTCAAGATCACATCAATTCACACAAATAATAATAATTTGACAATTAATGCTCAAAATGATGAAATAAAGGGGATTTGACATAAAATAGAGGCAAAGACCAAAATGGATGAATTATGCAATATTAACCATAAAAATGACTAATAAAAGCATAAAACGCATATCAAACAGGTCTATAAATGCGACTCAAAATCATCGCATCAAACTCCCCTAAGCTTGAACATTGCTCATCCTCGAGCAACTAATCCTTAGAATAGAATTGCAAATGTCATCTGAAAAACAACACACCACATCAACATCCCATATGGCTCCCACCGGACATTCACAAACCGGCCTTCTCTAACCACATAACAGTAATTACCCTGACGGTGACAGTAATCATCAATAAAAGAAATTGACCTCAAAATTAATGAACACTATCACATAAGGCAGTTAGCGTAATAAAACTCGCCGGTTCAGACTTGGCGCATCTTGTGATCGCCTATACTACGTTGCTCGCCCTAACTACCATCTACATGAAAGCAGTTCTCCTGATATTCATTAGTGAGGAGAAATTCACGGTGGCCTACCAATCCGAGCAATGGGTGGATGAAAATGGGTGGCTCATGGAAGAACGTGGAAGTATTATACAGTTTCAACCTGCATAAAACAAAAATGTCCTATATGATGCAAATGCACATGAGAAATGCCCTGATGCCTAAAATTAGGTGGAATGATGCATGTACTAACTATCCATCCATCTCAACACGAGACGGACATCTAATTAAGCTACATTATGTACTCAATTATTCTTTAAATGCAGATGATATCACATTCCTTTCTCCTTCTTATTCTAATTGCTTCCAAATAACCTTTTTTTCATTTTTCATATTTTTCATATTTTTTTCTCTTTTTTTTTCTTTCATTTTTCAGCCCTTATATCCATAACTAATAATGAATATTTTATTGAGCTTATTTTCTTCATACTAAAAAATTTGCACTATTCAGAAGGTATGGAACAATTTAGTTCACCATTTTAAGGAAAATTGAGATACATGATGTAGCTTATGCATGAAAATTATGAATGCAACTACATGGCATGCACCTAAGGGTAATGTGCATGAATCACTATACTTTTTTTTATGCAAAACATATGGAAAGTTGCGAAGCAAGTCCTATCTAGATGCTATGCAAACAAAAGGAATTAAAACTGCACTTTACTTCCAATTCTTGGGTGGAATATGGAAAAATGAAGTGGAACGATCACAAGACTAGATGACTGAACCTTAGAAAGATATTATGCGTCCCTCCTTACTGACCAGTGTAGTAGTTTAGAGGGTTCTCTCTCTTACATCCAATTAAAGCCTCATTACCATTTGGTCAGTTTAGGCTCAAACAACCATTTCCGTCCACTTTCATGAATCATTAGGAGTACAATTATGAAATGTTGTTTTAAAGTTGACATAACCAATCCTTTTCCATAGGATATGTGCCCAAGGTCAAAACAAAACAAGCTATCCAAAGACACAAAAATTTCAAATTTCCCTTGAATTTCCCATGCACTATTAATTGAGATGACACAACTTTACGACATCCACAATTACACTAGATAGCATGTGGATCCTACAAAAAATAAAATTGCAAGAAACAAATAACAAGAAACAAAAGCAATAATGTTAAAACTAAAAACAATAAAAGCTAAAGCTGTTCCAACTACCCCCCCTAAGCTTGAATTCGACTATGGCCTCATAGTCAAAAACAAACTTAAAGATTGGAACAGAGATACCAGATCAATCCTGTGGAGGTGGAGGCGGGTACTGCGGCGCAATGGGGTCCCAAGACGGGAACTGCCCCTAGAAAGTCGGATCATACTGGGGCATCGATGGAGGCTGTGGATACCCCCCAAAATAGTCCTGGCTCCAATAGTGATCGAAAAATGGATGCTGTTGCACCTCCATCCTGTGCAACCTATCGTGGATATTTTGTTGATTCCCAAAGAGAAGGTGCTCATTCTCGAAGATCACCTGCTGGTTGACAAATAGCCAGTTGGTAGTCTCTTGAATACCGATAAATGTGGTTGTATGCTGCTGCTGCTGTGTCTGGTGGATGTCCTGCAACATATTGTACATGCCTTGCATGGAATAGACATCCTCGCTGGGCTGCGAGGGCTGTGGTGATGGCGGCGTAGGCTGTGATGATGAAGACACACCCGGATGCATCCGAGGATGCTTCCGGGGTGCTACTCGTGCTCGAAGAGATGTAAGGGTTTCCTCTTCCTCCTCAGCCTCGTCGTCCTGTCCGTCGTCGTCGCCGTCATTGCCACCTTCTTCATCGGAGTCGACGATAGCTATGATTGGCCATCGAAAATGTTGTGCTCCCTCGATGTTGAAGACCGGATCAGGTGCACGCTCCTGGTACGCTTGATTTACGTGGCAATGCGCAAAAGCCACGCCAGCTCAGAGAAGAACGAGATTGGCTCGGTGTAGATGTTGCAAGTTGACCTTGCTTCTCGTAGAAAGAGGAGTCAGCTGATCGAGATTCAAGCCCAAGTAAAGGGCTATCTTGGTGACAAGCCCCCCAAAATGAATCAGGGCTTTTCTCGTGCTCCTCTTCACCGCCAACACTCGTTGTAGAAAGAATGCACCCCAGTTGCATTCTTGGCGCTTCAGGAGCTGATATAAGAAGAAAAGATCCGTCTCTTGGAATTTGCTCAGTGCCAGATCACTTCGAGCAAAGATGGTGGAACTCAACATCCGGTGCAATACCCAAACAAACGGGTGCTCGAAGTCGGCTACCGCAGCGTTGTGGTAGCTCACCGACCTCCCTTGTGGCACCGTCACCAACTCGGAGAAGAGAGCGTCGTATTTGGTGCGGTTATCCGGCCGCCGATAGTCGTACGGAGAATGATTCCAATTGAAGATCCTGTTGAATTGGCGAAGTGTGAGGGTATAGTCACGGTTGTACAACCGGAAAGACACCCGACCCTTTATCCATTCACGGTCGGTGGCGACGACGTCGTTGGGCACAACGCAGACGTCAAGTGATGCCATGAACTCTGCCACCAACTCTTTGTAGGTTGGCCACTCGTCGAAAAACGGCGGGCCATCAACATGGTACTATAACTCATCGGGCCTCCTACCACCCGGTATGTGGACCAGGAAATGATCTGAGACCTCGGATTCGAGGCCAATTTGGCCTATGTTCTGCAGGGGCAAGAGAAACGTACAAGTAGGAGGCCCGATGAGTTATAGTACCATGTTGATGGCCTGCCGTTTTTCGACGAGTGGCCAACCTACAAAGAGTTGGTGGCAGAGTTCATGGCATCACTTGACGTCTGGTACGCTTGATTTACGTGGCAATGCGCAAAAGCCACACCAGCTCAGAGAAGAACGAGATTGGCTCGGTGTAGATGTTGCAAGTTGACCTTGCTTCTCGTAGAAAGAGGAGTCAGCTGATCGAGATTCAAGCCCAAGTAAAGGGCTATCTTGGTGACAAGCCCCCCAAAATGAATCAGGGCTTTTCTCGTGCTCCTCTTCACCGCCAACACTCGTTGTAGAAAGAATGCACCCCAGTTGCATTCTTGGCGCTTCAGGAGCTGATATAAGAAGAAAAGATCCGTCTCTTGGAATTTGCTCAGCGCCAGATCACTTCGAGCAAAGATGGTGGAACTCAACATCCGGTGCAATACCCAAACAAACGGGTGCTCGAAGTCGGCTACCGCAGCGTTGTGGTAGCTCACCGACCTCCCTTGTGGCACCGTCACCAACTCGGAGAAGAGAGCGTCGTATTTGGTGCGGTTATCCGGCCGCCGATAGTCGTACGGAGAATGATTCCAATTGAAGATCCTGTTGAATTGGCGAAGTGTGAGGGTATAGTCACGGTTGTACAACCGGAAAGACACCCGACCCTTTATCCATTCACGGTCGGTGGCGACGACGTCGTTGGGCACAACGCAGACGTCAAGTGATGCCATGAACTCTGCCACCAACTCTTTGTAGGTTGGCCACTCGTCGAAAAACGGCAGGCCATCAACATGGTACTATAACTCATCGGGCCTCCTACTTGTACGTTTCTCTTGCCCCTGCAGAACATAGGCCAAATTGGCCTCGAATCCGAGGTCTCAGATCATTTCTTGGTCCACATACCGGGTGGGTTCGATCTTCGTTTTTAAGATATCCTCATAGATCTTCTTCACCTCTGTGGAAGGATGCATCATGCACGGCCGTGCAACCGACCCGGGAGGAGGTGGCACAAACTCCGGGATATCCTTCGGGTCCGCACGTGAAGAAGATGCTCCAGCGACGTGAACCATGTTGGCGACGAGAAAGGGATTAGAAAGAGAGCTCGGTGCAGAATGGAGATATGAATCTCCGCTCGGTGATGATCGTCGCTCGGTGATGCTGGTCTTCGCTCTTGGATGGCTCGGGGGAGTGCTCGGCGCAAAGGGAGGAGATCACTCTGAAGGTGTGACGTCAAATGACATAATGATTCTCCTTAAATAGACTTGGCCGGCGCCACTGTTAACCCGTCGATACCATCGACGCGAGTCGATGGTATCGACACTGGTCGATGCTATCCGCCCCTCACATGGTATCGAAGGTCGTTGATTGCTGGATCTTGAAACACGGATCGCTGACGTGTCGATACCATCGACATGGGTCGATGGTATGGACGCTGCACCCGGATCAATGACGTGGAAGCCACGATCACCGTCGATTTGTTTGCGCGAATCGGTGACATGGATGGTCGATACCATCGACTCGGGTCGATGGTATCGACTTTTCTTCATTGCGACACCGCCACTTTGCATTTCAACCTGTAACCATGTCGATACCATCGACATGGCCATCGTTGATATCGAGAAAACTGTGACATATCGGTCTGAACTTCTCCAGAGATCTCGATGGTATCGACGCCTGTGTTGATACTATCGACTTTTCCTTCTCGACCACCTGTAGGTATGTCGATACCATCGACGAGGCCGTCGATGATATCGACTCAGAACAAAATCTGTAGTCGTCAACCTGTACCCTTGTCGATACCATCGACTAGTCTGTCGATGGTATCGACTCTGCCTCAGCCTGCACAATGAACAAACGGATCAAGGTATCTTCTTTACACTAAAAATTGAACAAAAATAAAGCAACCTACGATTATAAATAAACTATCCTAATGTACCGATGGTTGGAATGCCTCCCAACAAGCGCCCTTATTTAACGTTTTAGGCTAGACTGCTTCCGGGCATCTCAATCATCCAAAAGTGAAATGAGTTTGACCTCATTCACCTTCCTCTTGTAATTCTCCCCAAAATAGAGCTTCAGCCTTTGTCCATTCACCAAAAATGTGGTATCACCATCACGCACTAAGATCGCGCCGTGTGGTTTGACCTCTTCCACCATGAACGGTCCACTCCACTGGGATTTGAGCTTCCCGAGATGCAACTTGAGTCGTGAGTTGAACAACAAAACACTATCTCCCTTCTTGAATGTGCGCAACTCGATGTGGCGATCGTGGATCAGCTTTGTGCGCTCCTTGTATATCCGTGCGTTCTCATACGCCATCATCCTTAGCTCGTCCAACTCATTCAATTCAAGCATCCTCTTTCTCCCCGCTTCATTGTAACTCAGATTTAGCCTTCTAAGCACCCAATGGGCCTTGTTCTCCAACTCAACCGACAAATGACAAGCCCGGTCATACGCCAACCTAAAAGGCGTGGTGCCTATAGGTGTTTTGTAAGCCGTCCTATATGCCCACAATGCATCCGGTAGTAGGGCACTCCAGTTCTTCCTCGTAGATGCCACCGTATGCTCTAGAATCTTCTTAATTTCACGGTTGGAGACCTCCACCTGCCCTTGGGTCTATGGGTGATATGGGGTGCCTATGTTGTGCTTGACCCCATATTTCTTCAACAAAGTCGCGAACTTCTGATTCCTAAAATGTGTACCCCCATCACTGATTATCATTCGGGGTACCCCAAACCTGCAGAAAATATTTTCTTTCACAAATATGCACACTACAGTAGAATCATTAGTCCTTGTGGGAATTGCTTCTACCCACTTCGACACATAATCAACTGCTAATAAAATATATAAATTGGAGTTTGAGGACACAAAGGGTCCCATGAAATATATGCCCCACAAATCAAATACCTCTACTTCCTGAAACACATTCAGGGGCATCTCCTATCGCTTTGAAATATTACCTGCTCGTTGGCAGGAATCACATTGTCTCACAAACTCATAGGCATCTCGAAACAAAGTTGGCCAATAGAGGCCACTTTCCAAAACCTTAGCTACCGTGCGCGAGCTTGCGTGGTGTCCTCCCGTAGGTGACGCATGGCAGTGTTGGAGAACATTCTCGTACTCCACCTTAGGCACACACCTGCGTAGGATACTGTCCCTACATTGCTTAAGAAGAATCGGGTCATCCCAAAAATAATATCGTAACGAATGAAAGAATCTTTTCTTCTCCTGATATGACCAATCTTCCGGGATGATCCCGCAAGCCAAATAATTTACAATCTCAGCAAACCAAGGATCTTTAGAGTTAATTTTCAAAAGCTGTTCATCCGGAAATGTCTCGGTTATGGGTACATGTAACTCTTTTTCATCCACCCTTTCTAACCTAGACAAATGATCCACAAAAACATTTTCGATCCCAGATTTATCCTTGATTTCGATATCAAACTCTTGTAAGAGCAAAATCCACCTAATGAGTCTAGGCTTTGCGTCTTTTTTCTCCATTAAGTATTTTATTGCGGCATGGTCAGTCCATACAACTACTTTAGATCCAACTAAATACTGCCAGATTTTTTCAAAAGCGAAAACAACGACGAGTAATTCTTTTTCCGTAGTTGTATAATTCAATTGGGCATCATTCAAGGTCTTTGAAGCGTAGAAAATCACGATGGGCTTATTGTCAACCCGCTGCCCCAACACAGCTCCTACCGCAAAGTTCGAAGCGTCACACATTAGTTCAAAGGGTTTTGTCCAATCCGGTGTTTGAACAACCGGTGCAGAAATTAGCTTTTCTTTTAACACTTCGAACGCATGTAGACACTTATCATTGAAATCAAAAACCGCATCTTTCTCCAAAAGCTCGGATAGAGGTTTCGCGATTTTAGAAAAATCTTTTATAAATCGTCGATAGAACCCGACATGTCCCAAGAAACTTCTTACCCCTTTTACAGAATTTGGTGGGGGCAACTTGGAAATGACCTCAATTTTGACCGGATCCACCTCTAGATCTTTACTAGAAACCTTATGTCCAAGCACTATTTCCTCATTCACCATCATGTGACATTTTTCCCAATTGAGGACCAAATGTGTGTCCTCACAACGCTGTAAAACTTTGTCTAGATTATAGAGACATTCATCAAACGATGCACCATGCACCAAAAAGTCATCCATAAAAACCTCGAGACAACGCTCTACCATGTCAGAAAATATGGCGAGCATACATCGTTGAAACTTCGCCGGTGCATTGCATAAACCAAAAGGCATGCGGCGGTACGCGAAAGTCCCATAGGGACAAGTGAAAGTAGATTTCTCTTGATCCGAAGGATCAATCGAGATCTGGTTGTACCCCGAGTACCCATCAAGAAAACAGAAATGTGATCTACCGGCAAGACGCTCTAAGATTTGATCAATGAACGGTAAAGGAAAGTGATCCTTTAGCGTGGTGGCATTCAAACGGCGGTAGTCAATGCAAACTCGCCACCCGGTTACCAATCGGGTGGTGACAGGTTCATTTAGCAAATTTTGGGTGACAGTAATTCATCCCTTCTTAGGGACTACCTGTGTGGGACTCACCCATGTCGAGTCTGATATGGCGTAAATAATACCTGCAGCAAGAAGTTTAATGACCTCCTTCTTCACAACCTCCATCATGCTTGGATTGAGACGTCGTTGAGGTTGAATCACGGGCATGGCTCCCTCCTCGAGCCGAATCTTGTGCTGGCATAGAGTAGGGGAAATCCCCTTAATATCTGCAACGGACCACCCAAAAGCTCCCCGGTGGTTCTTCAGCACTATCAACAGTTGCTCCTCCTCATCCACACTCAAATAGGCAGAAATGATCACTGGTAACTTATCTTCCTCAGCTAGGAAGACATATTTGAGATGCGGTGGCAGCGACTTTAATTCAAGATCCGGCGGGCTGATCAAAGATGATTGAAGCGGCGGGGGAAGTTCACCTAAATCTTCATAGTGCCTCGCATAGAAGCATGGAAGCATCTGAAGCATTTCAGCGCACTCCTTGAGTGAATTGCTCCGCATCCAATCATGTGCAATGTTTAACAAACACGCCTCCAATGGTAATTCCGGAAATGCATCAGAAACAGAAATAGTAATCACATCATCCTCCAGAGAAAGGGGAATGTCCTCATTCTCATCATTCGGGAACCCCACAGCTTTGCACAAAGAAACTACTTTGGTCTGCTCCATAATATCCACAACCAAAGTTCCATTGTCCACCTTGCTCATCACATGAGCCATGTCCAGAAATGGCTTCCCAAGACAGAGTGAAATATTACTATCCAGATGTTTTACCATATTGCATTGTTCCTTTGCTTTAGATGATGCAGTACTAGAAGGCATGACCATCTCAAAGCGGTCATCAGCTATGCCCAAGGTCAAGCGACCTATCCCCATTTCTAAGATCATGTCGGCTGTAGCTTGGAAAGGACGTCCAAGTAACAATTCGTTGTCATGTTCATCCTGCATCTCCATGACTACAAAATCTGCCGGAAAGACAAATCTATCCACCTTCACTAACACATCTTCACATATTCCATAAGGTTTTACCACAGAGTTATCCGCCAATTGAATCGTCATATTGCTTGGACGTGACTCCTTCAATCCCAGCTTTTTAAATGTAGAAAGGGGCATCAAGTTGATGCTTGCCCCTGAGTCACATAATGCTTCACCGAATTTAAACTTCCCAATATAACAAGAAATGTTAAAGCACCAGGGATCTTGCCTCTTTGGCGGTAAAGTGCCCATGATGAAGGCACTCACTTGCTCCTTTAGCACGACAACCTCTGTATCCAGAATTTTCCTCTTTTTGGTTATGACATCCTTTAGAAACTTCCCGTATGAAGGAATTTGCTCAATAGTTTCCAGTAAAGGGATATTGACTGAAAGCTTCCTAAAAGTGTCTAAGAACTTCTTGAACTGCACATCTACCTTCCTCGCTTTAGCACTATTTGGATACGGGACCGGAACAGCTTGTGCCCTTTGATGAGGTGGAACATAAGGTGTCTTTTTCTGAGATTCCTCCTCTGCAACCTGTTCTTCAGTATCATCTACAGCTGTGTCCTCAACCTGCCCTGTGACTGGTATGGGCTGCTCCTCATTGGATTTACCTTCTTCTTCAGTTTGTGGTGTGCTTGTCTCCTCGGCCCTTGGATTCAACAATTTCTTGCCACTTCTTAGCAGAATAGCCTTCGCTTGCTGATTTCCCCCGGGAACATTGGTATTCCCCGGAAAACCTGGATGTGCCGACTTCTTCAAACTGGCGATCTCGGCTGCCATCTGTACCATAGATGTCTCAATGGTCCTCATTTGAGCCCCATGGCTCTGCAATGTTTGCCCAAATTGATTCATGAACTCTCCTTGCTGCTTGATTTGCTGGCCAAACGTATTCATTAGCTCTTGATTTTGCTTTATAACCTGATTGAGCAGCTCCGTGCTCTTATCTTCTGCTACTGGCGTGGGTTTGGCATCTGGATCCTGCAGAAAATTATTTGGATCCTTCCAAGAGAACTTTTTATCTTTTATCCATGAATAGTCATTGTTCCTATATCCTTGTTGTTGTCTCATGTATTTGACTTGAGCCTCATCCTCGGACTCATTTTCCTCCTTTTGCAGTAGCTTCTTGGTGAGAAGATCCATCTTCTCATTCAGCTCTTTCATTGCCTTGGACTCTCCTGCAACTCGAACTTGCTCTACCGGGCCTCTTTCTCTCTCACCCCAGGACTGCTTTCTAGCCATATTCTTGAGTATCTCCCAGCATCTGGTGTTTGTATTGTTCAGAAAGAAACCTGACCCAGCTGAATCTAGATTACTCCTATCATGCTCAGAGAGAGAGCAAAATAGAAGATCTTCACCTGCGTCTCTTTGTCCAACCCATGATGCGGGCACCTCCTCAGCATAACTTGAAATCTCTCCCAGGTCTCTGAATATGTCTCACCGGCCTGTTGGGTGAAGTTATGAATCTTACGGATCATGTTGTTAGTCTTCTCAGGAGGGAAGAACCTCTCAAAGAAGACCTCCACCATATGGTCCCAGGACTCCACAAACTCATCGTCCAAATTATGCAGCCACTCTCGTGCGGCTCCCGCTCAAGAACTCGGGAAGAGCTTGAGATACAGTGCATCCTGTGGAAACCGATCGATTTTTACCATGTCACAGTTTTCAACAAACTGGCTGATGTGCACGACGGGGTCCTCATTCTTGAGCCCATGAAAAGCATTCGACTTGACCAGATTTATCAAAGCCGGATCAATCTTATATGTCGGTATGTTGATTGCCTGCTTCTTTATAGGCCCCTTGGAAGCTGATGCGGAAGAAGCCTTGATCTTCTCCCATATGGTCTGTGCGTCGGCCATCTCTTCCTATTCAAATTTAGAATCTATCTCTTCTTGGTGTTCTTGCTCGTTAAAATCTTCGTCCTCAGGTCCCGACAGCGGAACCACAAGTGTGGGATTCACGTAGTCAGTACTGTGTGTTTGCACCATACACATCACCTGAAATAAGAAAATTCAGTTCAGTACAGTGCTTTGACGAGTATAAAAATGAACGAACAATAGAAAGAAAATATTTGAAGTTGAATGAAAATTATAAAAAAAAATGTGGTCTAGAGTGGCCGCTCGTAGCACTCGAAGTGCCAAAAATTTCGCCGTATCCCCGGCAACGGTGCCAAAAACTTGACGTGTATTTTAATACGCGCTAAAAATGTAAGTGTACGCGTCGAGTAGTATAGGCCTTGTGAGGCCCGAGTCGAACACAGGGATACTCGGAAATGTTGGAGACTCCTACTAACTATTTACGATCAGCTAAGCCGAATAACAAATAGGGATTGTTGAACAAAATTAAAAGAAAATAAAAATAAAACAAAACAAACAATCGATTAAAGGTTAATTTAATCAATTCAAAAGGGTATCTTTAGGATTGCGGTTTCACCGCGGGTTTTCATTGTATTAGATTTTATATAATGCCTCAATCTTCTCTCTCTATCCGGGTAATGGCCTGAAAACAGAATTGCCCACTGTCGTGGTGCAGTTCACTACTTAGGTTTAGGTCGGTTCCACCGTCGTAGTAACCTATCCCCTAAACTAAGTGCATTACGAACGATCTCTCAGTATCCACCATTAATTTACACCACCTTGGTCAAGGGATTTATCGATTAACGTAGATTTCGTCTCTTTTCAGCCGTTAATCCTTCTTTCAAAGTGATTAAGGGCATTAGGTTATTATTATGGTGATCAAGCATAACAATATATGGAGAAAACGAAATTATACCACGGATTTAAGAGAGAAAATATGAATTACTATTATAAAACTGTCATACAATGAATCTCCGGGCTACTCCCGGTCCTAAAGATGAAGGGGATTAGCCCCACATGTTCATCTCAAACAAGTACAAGGTAGAGATAGGGGAAATCATGTGAAAAACGTGAATTGAGAGGGAAAACCCCTGAACGGAGAAGAACCGATTGATCCTTTGCGTAGAACACATGCTCTCCCGCCTTTCGGTGGTGAAGTCCGTCTTCTTCGGCGTCTGGATCAACAAGTATGAGCTTCTAGCCTCCGTTCTCCTCTCTCTCGCTCCTCGGTACTCGTGCAATGGCTCTTCCGATCCTTTTTCCCCCTGGCCGGCCGTCATTAGGTATAAGTCCCTAATTAGGTCGTTAATTAACTCCAGCCGTCCGATTGAGATCAATCTGAATCCAACGCATATCTGACGGCGTCGATACCATCGACGCAGGTCGATGGTATCGACCCCGTGTGGTAGCGGCAGCCCTTAATTTCTTTTCGTCCGAGAGCCTGTTGTAGTCTCGATACCATCGACTTGGGTCGATGGTATCGACCTCCCTCTAGCGACGGCTTTGTCGTTTTGCATCATTGTAGCCTCCTTGTGTCGATGGTAACGACGGGGTGTCGATACTATCGACTGCTTCATCGCCAACAACCTGAAGGTGACTCGATACCATTGACATCCCTGTCGATAGTATCGACGCTTTGCTGCTCCTTTCGGCTGGCAACCTGTGACCATGTCGATGGTATCGACTTCCGTCGATGGTATCGACGGAAGCAAATACTCGTTTGTCCTGAAATTCAAAGACAAGATCACATCAATTCACACAAATAATAATAATTTGACAATTAATGCTCAAAATGATGAAATAAAGGGGATTTGACATAAAATAGTGGCAAAGACCAAAATGGATGAATTATGCAATATTAACCATAAAAATGACTAATAAAAGTATAAAACACATATCAAACATGTCTATAAATACGACTCAAAATCATCGCATCACTAATCAATAAACAGCTATGCAGCCTCTCTTGGGATTATCTTGGGATTATGTTTCTGTTTCTTTTTCTTCTTTTCTGCTTAATCCGGTCGAGGCTTGTTTAAGGGGTGCCTCCCCCACGAACTCATCCTTTTATTTCCCATCATTGTTTTTCTTATTAGCATACTCCTCTACCCCACCCCTTATTAGGTAGTCTACTTTCCACCGTAGATTTGAATGCATGAAATTTTCGCCGACTTGTGGACACCCTGAGGCACAGGCCTCACCCACATTTTTGCAGAAATGCCGAGGGCACAAGTTAGCATTCGTTCATGTAAATTTGGTCCAAAGGTTGCCAAAAGATAATATGGATCCTGTCCTGTTCTCGTGATAACATGGTGTGACTGTGTACCAATCAGAAGACAACTAATCTTGCAATGCTACTGCTGACCGATAATAGTACGGTTTATTCTTTATTTTTCAATTACTTAATAATTGCCTTTTATTTTTGTGGAACGGTAGCTTTTAATTCATCTTAAATTCATTACCATCAATGCCTACAATTGATATTTGCCGTTGCTTCTCACTGTTGGCTGATTAATGTTTAATGCGAATGCAAGTATATTTGTTATCGGTAAGGTATGTTTCTTAAAGCGCAGATAATTTATATTTTTCAAGGGATGCAATTAGTTGCCTTTTATTGTGTGTTATTGAAGCCGCAACAAACTAACATATTCTACGCTATATTTACATTTTTTTCTTCTTCAGAATTCCAATTAATAAACAACTTGGGACGCAGGGAAATGCATTACTTGGGGCGTTCAGGTGAGAAAGTTACCGATATACCAATGACCTTCCGTGGAAGCTAATCAATGATGCTTCGCAAAAAAAATCTGAAAAACTAGTGAAACAACTTGTCACATTTAGGCAGTAGTCGGTAGGAGGTTCTAATTCTAATTCAATTTTCAACAAAATTTGTGTAGTTCATTCTTATGCCTTACACTTTTGCCTTCTAGTGTTTTTGGTTTTCTTTTGAAGTGAACCAGCCAATAATAGATGATTTTTTACTTTTAAAGAAAATGACCATTGAACTATCACTTGGTAGATATCATGGTGAAGTGGGAGATGTAAGGCCGAGGGTTAGTGGAGGGAAACGTTAAGTTAATTTATATATCAAATAACTTCAAAATTTCAACTTTGATCTCAAAAACATTGAGGTTACGTGGCGACAAATTATATAGGGATGGTGACGGTTACGGTGATAGTGATAGTGACGATGATGGTAAAATTTTTAAAAATTGTTGTTTGGTAACACCTGTATGATGATGGTGAAAGAGATGAAAAATTATTTAAAATTTGTTGTTTGTTACATGGTTATAGTGATGATGAACTATTTTTATAGAAAACATCTCATACAAATATAAATTCTATTTATGAAACACTTCATATATGAAAATTATGGCATGAATAACACAAACATTCTATCATCAAATTTTAGTATGGGAAAAAGATTTGACCGGAAATGCCGTCTTGGAGAAAAAAGGTGTATTAGACGAAAGATGTGGCAAAATTTTCTTTTTGGAGGAGAAAATGATTTGATGGGAAACTTTATCTTGCTTGAAAAAAGATTTAGACTCTGATTAGTTTGTCGTAACTGGTCCAGAAAATACATGAACTGGAGTTCCTTGACTAGTTTTTCATGATTGGTTTAAAGTAAGTGTTGGAACTTGAGTTCTGTGACTTCCGGAGAGTTACAGACTTACATGCAAAACACAGTTCCTGAGTTCCCACTTAAAAAGAGCGAAAAATAAGTTCCGGGACAACTAACAACATTTCTTATATAATTATATTCTTCATTCGGTATAAGGGACACATGTACAATATTTATGATTACAAATATTAATGGTGAGGATATAGTTTGTTGCTAAAACTACAACATAATATAACAAAATATCATACACTATAATCGCACTATCTAAATTATTTAACACTATAACCACTGTTATTAGTACAATCTATAAAATAAAAATACACACATCATGAAAAAAATACCGCACCATGTGAAAATAATGTGATTTATGTAATATATTTTTATTTTTCATGTTTAAACAATATGATGTGAAAAATGATACATGAATAATATAGTAAAAATTTCCTACAGAAATAATGTAAAAATTAATATTCTGCATTGTGTTAAAAAATGATGAACCAAAATTTATATTTACAAGCACATGAAATGCAGATATTATTACAATACTTTGTATACACAAAGTAAAATAAAAATAATGTGATGTGCTTTTAATCATAATTTTTTTGTTAAGATTATAATTGTACCATAATAAAATACTTTTAAAGGAGCAACATCTGCACCATAATCACTTGTTGTGGTTATTATGATTTAAGAATATTATGATTTTTTATAGATATGATTCCTTTTTTTATGCATTTGCCATACTCACTTATTTATATTATATAATAAAAATTAAAAATATTTTTAATGATTTCCATATTTACACTTTCAACAAACCAATCACATGGAAGTGAATGCAACTTAACTTTCAAAAACTGAACTAGAATTCCCAGAAAATGAGTTCCAAGAAAGTCATGACTTACACCAAACCAATAGGAGCCTTAGTGGAAAATTTTATCTTGGAGGAAAAATTGTGTGGCGGGAAACGTTGTCTTAGAGGAAAAAATATCTTAGTGGAAAAAGGTGTGGCAGTAAATATTTTCTTGGATGGAAAAAGATTTGATGCAATGGGTGTGCACACCCAATGCTCTTCTCTTGTGAATATGTGTGGTCCTCATAGATAATGCAACCACCAATTAGATCAATTTAGGGATCATTAGAAGTGTATGTGCTAACGAACGTGATAAACAAAATGTAGGCCATGATGGGTAATGTTCTTCAAGTAATGGTAGAAGCTTTTCTATTAGAATATATTCACCTTAGAGAGTGGCCTCTTACTGCTATCCATTTAGATACTCCAAAGGCACAAAAACCCAAGTTTTAGTAAACCACTAGATTGTGGCTTCTTGTTGTTCTATGTTCCCGAATAAGGAAGGGAAACAACTCTCCTAAGCCCCTATTTGGTTCGAGATTGGAATTCCATAGTCAGGATTGGTAGTCTATAGATCTGGATTGGGTTAATCTAGTCTGATTTTGTTTGGCAACGTGGTCTGATTCTGGTCAGTTGGTTAGGATTCAGTCTGATTCGATTTGAAAAACCAGTTATGATTCAATCAGGATTCAGTCTGATTCTGTTTCGCAAATAAGTCATGATTAGGCGAGTCATGATTAAACTTTTGTTTGATTCTTCTTTCCAATCAAGTTACGATCTATTTTGATTCTGAACTGCTTCTAAAATATAAAAATATGAAAAAATTAAGATAACATTAAGCAAAGGTGTTGTTGTATGAAAATTGTGATAACAACCAAGCAATATAAGTTAAGTGAAAGAGGTGTTATGACATACTAGTATGAAAGTATGCATATAAGTACTCAATATTACATAAATAAATACCAGTACCTGATTAAAAATTTATTAAATTTCAATACATATTTTGAGACAATCAATAATATGCATTAACGTCACTCATTTTCTGCAACATCAACATATCCAACAACAACATTTTATATCTTTCCTCCCTCATTTTCCACTTTTACACATGGTTGAGAGGTTCCCGCTTGGTCAAGTTGTTGTTGTATTGCTAGTGGGTAAGTACGAGGACTTATCCAGAAAGTCCGTGGAACTACATATACAAGTTTTACCACTTTCCATTTTGCCTTAAACATATTTATTTTATGTCAATCCTCCCGATTATTGTATGGAATTCAACAAGGACATCATGCCAAGCTTGACATACAGAAGGGCCACACACTTTGCATAAATAGTATTGACGGTCTAACATTGTTCCTAGTGTTGCATTAGTCTCATCATCCCACTAAATGTTGATTGAGTGCATTGTTTATGGAAAAATGGTATCATAGTTCAATAAATATGAAAGTCAGAAATGTATGTGTCTGTTTATAATTACATGATTGAGACAACCTTTCACGTGATATTTTAGTTTAATAAGGAATGTAACACATATTTTACTATATATGTCCAACCAACAATGGTGCTAAACATAAACTCAGTAGACTTGCATTATATTTTATTCAAATTGTCATTCACATTGGTGTATAGGTATTTGTTCAAACAATAATGGTACCAAACATAAATTGAACATTATCCATGGAACTATAGGAAAAGATATGTATCAATTGAATATATTGATATTTAAAATCTATTTTTTCTTTCCTTGTTTATTTGATGGATCAAACAATATTCAATTAAAGCAAAAATTTTCCCCTAAACTAATTAGGACATGTATATTCTGGTTTTGGAAACAATTTATACTTTTGAGGTTATTTACTATTTTGTTAAATATGTTTTTCCCTAAATTATATTCTCTATCCCAAATAAAACTAGGACAACTAAGTTGATCTAAATATTATTACAATGGTACCAAACATAAATTCAGTATACTTGCATAATATTTGATTTGAGTTGTCATTCACATTGGCGTAGAGGCATTTGATCAACCAACAATGGTACCAGACATAAATTAAACATTATCTGATCCAAATTATAATTCAAACATGCCTAGAAGTAATTGTCCCATACATAGAAAGATTACATAGTTTAGCTAAAAATTAAACATTGAACAAAAAATGATATTATCATGAGTAGATATTGGTCCAATGCAGCATGATCCAAGGGAGAGCAGACAAAAAGGACTGCGGGGACCTAGGAAACCTCTATAAGTTGTTTCATAGCCCCAAAGAACGAAACAGATCCACCTGGTGGATAGAAATATGTCTTTTCATTCATGATGAAATTGAGGCTTCATGAGATAGAATTTGTATTGTTCATTGTAGTATGATAATGAAGAACCCCACTGGTTGCTTAATTTAGCTAAGATGGCCGGTTAGCCAAACAAAACAACACTGCATCATGTAACCATCCTAGCTAAACTCAGCAAGCGATCAAAGTTCTTCTTTGTCAGCCTACGGTAAACCGTATGACTCCTATCAGATAGTGTCTTCCTCATTTGTATCATTGACGAAAGTCAAGCTTCTCTCTACCAAAAGTATCCTTTTCCCCCTTTTGGGTGATGCAAGCTAAATCTAGACACCTACAAACAGTCTATGATGGAAACCAAATCTTGTGCTACCTATTCTTTGGTGGCAGGAAAGGTTTACACTGAACCCAAGTAGGACCATCTCAACTGAACTACTTTAGAGTCTCGTTCTACTCGTCCCATGAGACCAAACATTCTTCCTACACTGCTACCTTGTCCTCTTGTTTGATGTCATCTTTCAGACAATCATACAACATGGGAAAATGAAGAACATGGTGAGTAACCTAATCATTGCTTTGTTTAGGGCACACATCCATGGCATCTTCATGTGAAGATGGAGGATGAGACTGTGCAGGCTCGCAACACTTGCCAAAAGTTTGTCCATTATATATTTTTCTATCTTGGAGCGTGATATCCACATCTAGACAATGAAATGTTTAACATAATTGATAAATACAAATTTTAGCACATAATGATCATAAGAAAATGATGATGAAACTAGTTAACATAAAGTATGGAAATAGTTAAAAGAAAACTTAAATACATAGGCAGAGTATTTGACATAAACTTCAATCAGGTACTTGTTCATAATCATTATAACAAGTACATTTTGAAATGCATAACAGAACATCAGGAGTACACCCTAAAGTTTTTGAGCATTTTTTTACTAGAGATTCCACAAACTTCATTCATTGCCTTCACCTCCTACTCTTGCAATTGTATCATTGATGTTTTCAACATCGTTCATGTGTATTGCAACTCCTTGGGGGGGGGGTAAGTGCGACGAGTGGTGATAAAGTTACATGGAATCACATGTTGCACGCCTATTAAGGGATGAGTAGCTAATAAATATAAAAAAACGTTTTTGTCTAATAAAATCTCTCCTGAGGTTCTTACATCGGGTTTTCACATCTCTCAAAGATATTTAAGGCGTCCTTGTTATGTTTTAAAAGTCACACAATGTCTCCCTCCAAGCCTCTTCAACATATACTTCAATGACATATCTCCCCATGCCATATTGGTTTCTCATCATATCAAGTAAGAGCTGATCATTCTCCCTACACCATATACCATACACCTCGTTCCTTGCCCAACCATATTACAAATTTTATATGCAATATATTGCAATTGTAAGGGTGCATTTCACAAATATGAAGATTACCTATGATCATTCAAATATGAAGGAACAATGTGCAAATAACATACGATAAACGAGCAACATTATGATAATGATAATTCAATAATTAAAATAGAAAAAATTAGCAAGCTTATAGTGTAACTTTAAAAACAAACAGACTCAGGGGCATGAGTGCAAGCATTAAATATCATCCATCTATATCTGATGCTGCCATTCAAATTTATGGAGTCATTGGAGGTGAAGGAATGTCCAAAAGAAGACTATAATTTTCCTCTGACATTTTAAAAAGGGTTTCTATAACTTCGTGCTCATACATTCTAGAGGTGTAAACATCTTCAACATTGTGATGGATTTCAACAAAGTCCTTCATGTTAATTTCCTGGCCCCACACCAACTTGCACTCATCAGAGATTAACTTAATCTTAGCATTAGAGAAGCAATTTGTTGGGTGGAGATCAACTACCCAATAGAAGTATTTGTACCCGTCTTTTCCCTAAAATATATTTTTCAAGTTTGAGTTAATGACAGCGAACGTGAAATCTACTTAGTACGGTACAACTTATTGTTATGATTTTTCTATTGCACTTGTCTGGTAGAACATATGTAATACATTTCTCCCGACCTTTCACTGAGAATGCCAAAGTCATATAACCTTGCATATTCCTTATTAATCTATAATACTAAAACTTCACCACAAAAGCACCTCCGAACTTTAGATGCATCCATTGACATCTAAAATTTTATTGTGCATTGGTAATATAATGTGGAGTTCACACCATAGATTTCAAATCAAGAATTAAAAATAACAAATGACTATTCTAATATACAACTAAAGTGTATTTTGATAGGACAGACTAAATCATAACTATGATGTATCATAGCCCTCATCCTCTGTTGAAGAGACACTATCTGTCAGTAGGTTAAGTCGTTCATGAAGATATTGGTGTCTCCTCCTGAGAATCATAATTTCGATTACTGACCTATTGGTGTTTGCTCTCATGGAACTTACAAAGTCACAACTCAGACTAGTGTTTGCGTTTGTTGTGTGTATAAGTAAGTTGTGTTACTAGTACATCCCTAATTATAGTAAGGGTGGTCATAGTGTGTTGTATTTGTTGCACGGACAACATCATGTGACATTTGGTTTAAACAAGACCCCTACCACATGTAAAATGTGACTTGTGGGGGTTGTTGTCTTTGAACCTTCCATTAGCCGCATCTTTGACATCTATGTAGACTCATGAAGTGCATTTGAGGCCACATGAACATGAGAACATTCCATTCTCAATTGTAAGAAAACCTGCAGAGGCATAATGTGACACTTTTAATTAGGAGGCATACAAGATTGTACCAAAAAAACCTAAGGATGGTAGGGGAAGAAGGTTATAGCAATTACAATTTCAAGTGAATGATGAGTTTAAAAGTAACAAAAAAATGATGACAGGTACCAAGCAAGGTCATCGAGTTTGTTAAATTAAACTAGAAATGCTTTCACGAAATGCATTATCCTCCCGAGCATAGGCCTGAGTTGTTAGCTGGAGGAAGCTCAAGTTGACACCATTGTCTGGGAGGCCAGTTGGTGAACTATCTTCTGCAGATTCATCCATCATAACATCACCATCATTTTGGCATCATATAAAATTGTGTAGAATACGACCCACTAATAGTAGGCGATATTGTGAATGTAGGGGATACATCATGCCTTTTTTTAGATAAGCAAACATCCTCTTCAACACACCATGTAAGTATTTCCCATTCATCAACCATAGAAGCATAAGAAGAATCATCAACACATGTATAATATACATTTATAGGGAAAACATCACATAACTGGCATACATTAACATGCAAACTAACCATAGTAACTAAGTAAAAAGGAAATGTCCGACATTATGACATTATGAGTCTAGGAGTCACATCTCCCAACATGAACTAAAATAAAAAGATAAATAAAATCTTGATTTGGGAGGATCGCCTAAGATAATGTCCCACCAGTGATATATATCATGTTGTCTTCAATTTGAACTTCTTCACAGACTACTACTCACTATGTGTGGATGTCACGTCCCTAGCCATGGACAATGAGAAAAATTCTAGTTAGATTAAGTTGTATTGAATTCTATAATATAAATCATATAACTACATTTTGAAAACTTGTCATCTGCTACTATGCTAAACATCTTTATCATGATCTTTTATTTACATATTTTATCATTATGTGGCCACTATTATACAATAAGTCCTCTTCTGTGGCATTATGTGCCTTCTATGGTGCAATGCACCTTCTCTGGCATGAAAGCCTTCTAATGACACCAAGGTGTCTTCTGTTCTATGGCACTAGGTGCCTTCTATGGTGCAATGCACATTCTATGACATAATTGCCTTCTGTTCTATGTACCACAATACTTCTATTATGTGACGACTTATTATATAATATGAAATATGTTTGGTGTCATTTTCTATTATTTTCTATTTTTGTTCTATTTTTTATTCTATTATGATTCTGTTTCTATTCTAATTCTGTATCTCAACTAACTAAGATAAATTCTGAAGATATGTATTCTGTTCTAGAATTCTATATTCTAAATTCTATTTTGACATCATATAAAAACTTGAGTTCTGGACTAATGAAACAAAATATGAAATGTTGGGGATAATGTATGATATTTCTATTCTAATTTCTAGTAATTCTATTCTAAATTTTGAGTCTCAATTAGTAAAGTACTGGGTAAACCCAAATTTTAGATTTTGTATTTGATAATGGTATTCTATAAAAATTCTAAATTCTAACTAATAACAAGAAATTGACATACTAAAATATATTGTATTTTGATTTCTAGTAACTGCATGCTAACTCTAAGCATTTATGAAAATTTGGAATTGATACTTGATAAGATCTAGGTACGAGATATATAAGGCAGTAATTCTATTGTACTAAAAAGTAGTACATTGCATATGAACATTAGGCCATGGGTTTAATGGATTATTATGAGAAGGATAATTATATAACATGAATTCAAAGGGCATGGCCCACTTACCTATAGTAAGAAAAACTTTTAACTCAACTCCCAACACTATGGATCTATCTCTCTTCTGAAAAACCCAATGGATTTATCAGATCGCATATCCCTTTTTGATAAACATAATTAGGATCTTTAGCATACTTTTTGGGTTATTGTCTCATGCACTTTACTTACACCAAGGTGTACGAGTATTAGGCCTTTTATATCCATTTAGTACAATATAACTAGAGGTTAGGGTATACATAATGAAATACTATAATGTCGTGGTTTTACTATTGGGACAACACTTTAGAGCTAGGTAAATTAATGATTCTGACTTATAAGTTAAAAAAATATCTGAATGGGCCAGAGTTATTATAATATTTATTATCAGTCTCCCAATTAACACCTTAGTGGGTATAGTAATGTGATACTTTAGTATGAAATTGATTAGTCATCACTTATGACAAACATGGTACATAATTGGTTGTTCATTCAAAACAAGTAGCCAAGATTACTGGTATAGGTACTGGTGTTTGAATTGGTGGTTCCAATCCGATGAGGTTATAGTGGATTCACAATGAATCAGTATCATGGACATAATTTTACCATACATTGTAAACATAGATATATTTTGTTTAATTAGATTAACAATTGGGAAGAAGAACATGGTGATAGTACACAATAACTGGTTATATTGTCTCAGGATCAGTATTTGTATAGTGGTATGTCTAGTAGTCATGATGCAATAAAAGGTTACACATACACAAAGGGAGAACAGAAGCAAACTCAGTAGGTGGGCTCAAGTTGCAATCAATTTTCAAGCAGATACCATGTTCATCTATCATTCATGGTTTAACTATGAGTAAAGAAAAACAAAATCAACAGAATATTGGCTGGCTTCTTCTAGTAGATGCTTCCCTGAACAATGCCAGGGACATCAAATGTAGTAGACTCAAACTTCCATGGAGGAGCTGTTGAAAATAGGGGGAAATGATGTAAGATCAAGAAACAAGGAGAAAGGGGACTCGTGCTCATCCTACCAGTCAGAAACATCCGCACAGCCACCACGTAGCCGAAGAACTGGCCGCACGCAATCACATTGGAGCAAGACCAAAACGTCGATGAAAATTGAATGGTACAGGACAAATGCAATGGTGCTAGGTTTAAGCAATGTACCTCTCTTTGATGAATTGCTTAAGACTAAGGAAGCTTCAGAAGGATTCATGTCATGCTCTAGTCACTCCTAGTAGGTCTGTGCATGCCTAGAGGTGCTATAGGTGGCAAGGCTCCCACCCACTGTTGTTGTAGGCCCTAGAGGATAGGGTACCATAATGATCCTCGACTCAAAGGGAGGGTGGGGTTCAGTTCCTGGTGTTTCAAAGATGGTGTAGGCTTGGCCGATTGAGAATAGGTGGTGCGATGATGGGGAACGATGGTAGACAATTGGAGGTTGAAGACGATGATGGGGGTGAACTCAAGGGTGAAGGAAGACAAATTGATGGGTGGGAAACCTCTAGGACCTTTTCTTGTGCAATGACGATGCTCACATGACCAAGATAGGCACTCTACGATTTTCGACAATAGTGATGGGGAAGAAGAACATTGGTGAATTTGGGCATTTTCATTTGGGTGAAAACTAGGGTTTGTGTAAGGGCTTTATTGATGCACACCACACTCACAAAGCTATTGGTGAAATTCGTTTCGAGATAGATCACCCATACAGCGAGAAATTTGTTTGTTGATTGTTAAACAGGAGTACCAGTCCCTCCTGTGCTGAGGTTGAAGATGGCGCAGATGGTTGGGACTGGACTAGTGTCCCGCTGCCGTATCCAACAACCCAGAAAATGAAAAAAGAACAAAAATTTAGATAAAAGGGAATTATCTTGCTTTAGTTGCCATTATCTTTATAAATTAATTACCTAGTCAAAGAAAGTCCAGTTAAACCCCAAATTTGCGTAGTTGTTTGAGTTTGTGTCTAGAATATTCTAGTGGAGTTAGTTTTTGAGTTAGGGTATCAAATTAATTAATATGATTAAAAATAGATAAAGCTTTGAAATTGCATAGCTAAATATTTAAAATGAATTAAATCTTGATATTTTGCATGTCATCTTATTCAACATTTCCTCTTTATGATAAATTTTCCAGTGGATGATAATAACCAAATCATTTAAAATTGACCCTTTTATATGATGTGACCATAAAGGATATGACATTAGGAAATTTGCAAGTAAATATCAAAAAATGAGGATGTTACACACCAAATGCTCTTTTAACAATATTATGTAATTTTGTGTGTCAATGGTTGAACTTCTCCTTCTTGTTGTTGTATGTGTGTCTGTTTCCCTAGTATTCAACTATATGATAAGTTGTGTTGCGATATGATGCAATACATTGACGGGTGTTGGCATAGCCTGCATCAACCAGATAATACTTTCCAGTGAGTACATTGAAACCACTTGTGGTTGTGGCTGATTGTAGGGTCCTCTTGTCTACTGCATAGCCCTCCTACCCCATCAGGACATACGTAAACTCCATGGATAGCTCTACTGCATCCATGACATTGAGTGAGATAACCCTTTTCTATTTCAATTATGATTTTTCTTATCAAGTTTCACTAAAACTAGGATGTGTATCCCTTCAATTGCTCCAATGGCATCCTAATACCCGAAAATATAGGGTTCAACTTACAAAATAAATGTTGGTGTGCACCACAATTTTTTGGATAACTATTACCTTGAAGTAAGGGTAGAACCTTAGGCTCTTTAAGATGCGACAGTGTAGCATTTTGGTTGTGGTTTGCATCAGAACATATTCTTAACACAAGGCGCACACCTTGTCCAACACTTTGTTGAACTTTTAGCTTATGGTCTCATTAGAGTGAATGTAGTCCTCAACTAAAACACAATTCGTATGACCATGGCCAACCACATGTTGGAATTAGCATGCAAACTTGACTGATGAGACACCTCTACTACTATGTAATAACCCACGACTCTCAAGCTTGTCAACGAGGGCTAAAAAAATATGTGGATGCATTCAATACATGTCATATGCCCTATGTTCATGTCCAATTATGATTTTTAAAACCTTTTGGTGCTCACTCCCAATAGTAACTAACCTAGGTATTTGATGTCATATATCTTCATCATTGGGATTGTCCATGATGGTGATCAATATTAATTAAACTATTTCTTCAGCAATGAGATTTGTTGGCCTATACACGATATCTAAAATTTATGTAACTAGGTTTGGAGTATATGTATGGTCACTAGCAACCATTATTCCTACAATTAAAATGATGACAAACCTAAGATAACATATAATAGGATGCATAAACACAACTACTTCAAAAGTAGATAGGAAAATCAAATTATAGTGTTCTCTATGGAAGTAAATATTAAACCAATAATCAAATTTACCCAATGTTTCCAAACTTAGCAAATACTATAATAAACATCTAACTCGGATGTTGAAAATTATTTCAAAATTGAGAATAAATTCTTCAACTATAGCATGCAAGCGTATTGACTATGGTGCACTCTATTAGTCCCGCTTGTGCCAACATCATCACTTCTAGTATTTTGCATGGATGATGTACTTGATGTGTTGTAGAAAGGCCAAGGGGGACTCAGAAGCAAATCCCTATTCAGATGACACAAAAACTGGGGCATGGAAGGTGGGGTGTTGCATTGTCTTTATGGGACCTTTCCCGAAGGTCTTGCAACCATATCATTACTTTTTTTGGGGTATGTCAGAGGCTGTGGTAGATACTACGGGTTGGCTCCTTTATGTCATTAACATGAGCTATAAAAATGAGAACGTGGTCATCTATGGAAGTTTCATGTAAACGATGCAAAATTGTAGCAAACTCTTCCTCTTCAATGGCTCGGGTGGCCACCCCAGTGCCTAACTTGTGCACCATTGCATAAACCTTCATGAATTCAGATGTCACATCATTAGTTAGCATACGCTGCTTAAGTGTCATTGACACTCGCTTCCAGTGTATATGTCTAGGAGGAGTCCTTGTCCCAACACCTTGGTTATGCGTTCCAACATTGTATCTCTCACTCTGGGTGCCAAAATAACCTATGTTTGCTTCAACTCTGGTGCTATCTACATTGACAGGAGTATCAAATGCATCTAAGTTAACGACAACACAATCCTTAGAGGTGATGTTAGATGGAAATTGTCAGTCTGCTGAAGACATTGTTTGGTGGCCTCTAGCAATGTTCCTCCCCTCATCAACTCAATATCATGGTAACAGTAGAAGGGTCGGCTAATCAATCTTTGCTAGATCCTTATTTCCCTATTGTCAGACACTTCCGATTAGGAGGTTAAATTTAAATGCAACACATGAATGTTATGTTGGTGTATTATTCTACATACCATAAGTGTCTCCCTCCGCTAAAGGGTGTCAAGCAATATGGGCTTGTTCTTGGTCTCATCCCATCCTACACCACTCTTGTTGCTCACAAGTTTCAACTTTACAAATTCCTTTTTCAAGTTCTTCCACTGAGTTTTGACTCATCCTAATGTACAGTCCAGCATCCCCATCCTATTATTCCAATCATATAGTGTCTCTCTCCAAGCCTCCTTAGTAAACTGCCCATCTATACACCTACCTATGTCATACTGCCTCATCATTTCTACAACTAGAGCCTCATCAGACTCCCTCGACCATACAATATGGAGCTTGAGGTCTGCAGAAGACATACTAGTAATGGTGTTGCAATAGATCATGATAGTGCGTGTGTTTAAATGAAACCTTAGTCAACCATACACGTTAATGTAATCCACATAATAGTGAAAATTCAGACATCTCCATTGATCAAAAAATCCAAAAAACCAACACAATCTAGTTGAAAGACAGAGGATTTTTTACAGTAAACTCACATAAATGATTTCTCATAATGAGGCTCCTAAGAAATGTGTCTTATTAATTGTATAGATATTATAACAATATGTGGATGCATAAGCATATGTTTCCTATTTTAGAACCCCACCAAACTAGTTCTATAAAAAAGACATTTGACATATTGATGCAAGTATATCTTCATTACAAGAAGGTAGAATGTCAACTTTGAGACAAGCAAAAGCAATTAATGCCATATATCAGTAGAAACTACTCGTTTGATAATAGATGATTAAAAAAAAGTCCAATTATTCCTTTCATCAGTTGAGATTTTAATGATAGAGGGATACTTTATGTAGACATCCTATTGTATACCTAGTCAAGTCACATCAAGATTAAATCTAAGATACATACATGGAAAACTATATTATTTCTAGACTATTTACAAACATGGAAAACTCTACAAAAGGTTCTTGTGGGGTGATAAAGAGGAGTCCACACAAACCACTACCAAAGAAAGAAACATGTTTGGCATAGGATTGGAGCAAAATAGGAATGCAGGTGGGAAGGAGAACTGATGCTTGCTACTTCTAAAATATTTTCCCTTCATATGTATGTTATACATGTGTTGGTAAATTCATATAAAATGGGTATATGTCAGTAACATATTTGGATGTAAATTCGGATGCATTAACATATATGTGATAATATGGGTATATGTTAGTAACATATTTGGACGCAAATTCAGATGTATTAACAAAATCATACATGTGTCCTAAGTCATGTGTCCTATTATATGTGTTGTAAATTACATAGATATTATAAAAATCATTGATGATCCTAAGCCATGTGTCTTGTTAATTATATCTCATGCCAGTTATATAGACATTATAAAAAGCATTCATGCTCCTAATCCATGTGTCCTATTAATTATATGTCATGGTAATTATATGTCTTGTTAATTATATAGTATAATACATGTTATTATTAGTATTTACAAATATGTACAAGTGGAGGGAGTTAGGACGGAAAAAAAACAAGTGGAGGGAGCTATTTTACATACGACTGCCAATCCCCACTTCAAGACATTACAACATTACATCACACCAACATTACAAGGGTTAATCAATAATTAGGGTTGATCAATAATTAAGGTTTGTCGAAATTAGGGTGATCTGAAGTAGGTTTTAGGAATAAGGGTTGTAAAAAATATGGTTGTCATAATGGGTATTCAGTAAAAAAACAAGGTGTTATTTGGGCAGATTGGGTGGGGTATTTCCAGAAGCACTTTCAATGTGTATTGTGCAAGACAAACTGATTACATAATAAAACCTAGAAGCACCATGGATATCTATGCAAACATAAGGAATAATGAATGCTTACTCAACCTAAGTACATTTTCACAATAAAAAGGACCCACACTTACAAAAAAAAAGTTAATTTTCTCAATTACACATTAAGTTTATTAATATCAACATTAACTTAATGACCATCCAATTTAATAAACTTGCATATTTAATCCCAATCTATTTGTTATTATACCCATCCAATTTTGGGAGGTGTAGCATTGCTTCAAACTCATTATGGGTTTGGAAAAAAATATTTATTACATGGATTTTATTGCTCACAATATTTAATTCTTTGTTGGTAATGGAAAGTTGATTTATCTTTTGAGGGACCCTTGGCCCAAGAATGGTTCCTACCTGGAGGAAGTAGTTGGACTTGATGTGATCCTGAAGCTTGGAAGTGGAAAATTGGTTAAGATGAGTAGACTATTTTGTGATGGAGATTGGTTCCAACCAAATTCAAGGAGTTAGAAAGATATTTTCGACTTCGTCAAAGGCCTTTTTTCTCCTGCTCATAGTAAGGAAGATGCTATTCTCCTAAATAGAAAAACATCTAGTAAGTTTGAAGATTTCTGGCACTCTATTCATGCTAGAGGGGCACAATTATCTGTTCTAAATGGTTGTGGTCTACTAAAGATCCTAAGGTGTTTTGTAAATGCTTGGAGGATGCTCCTTAAAAATGTTCTCACCCACGACAAGTTTAAAGATAGGCTTACTAGCGTATCTTGGGTTACTTTGACACAAAATAATGGTAATACAACATATACCTTGGTTATTTATACACCAGGGAAGGTTAATTACAAACTAGGGTTTAGGCCCACTATGTACAAAGCTTATGGGTAGGTTTCTTCTATCCATTTCAACATAACAAGAGGGTTTCAAACTCTAGGGCATGATCACGGTTATGTGTAACCTTAATTAGTTTTCAAACATGACTGACTTATAATAATTCATGCCAAAATGCATGATCATGATGACATGTGACATTAATTAGGATTCAAACATGACTTACATTAATTAGGGTACAAACATGATTTTCTTTTATAAAATCTAAGATAGGAAAAGGTAGGCATATCTCATATATATAGTTATAAGTGTGAAGATGATTTTTGTACAACATGATTATCAACCTGCGATCATTGCTTTATGAAAACATTTTCCCTAGAAATATTGTGTCCAAGTATGCGATGAGAAAAAGATTTTGTCCTGGTATGTCAGGTGAATATTAACCACAAACCGTTTCACACAACAGAAACAACAACATCAACAACCACACCCAATAAGAAGAATATCCATAATCACACCACAGAAATAACAATATCAATAACCACAATCGCATATACAAGAATATCAATGACATGATTAATGAGTATCTTACACATAAAAAATATATAGACTATTATGTCATAGTAGGCTCATTAGGATATATTGGGTTACTTTGATAGCCAATACTGCTAATACAACATGTAGGGCACCAGTAACATGCTTATTAGGTTGGTTAATTATAAGCTAGGGTTACTAAATAATTAGGGTTATTGGATAATTAGGGTTATAAAATAATTACATGTACTACATTATTTGGTTATTGCATAATTAGGGTTTTTGAATAATTATGTTTATTGCATAATTATAATTATTGTAGAATTAGTGTTATTGCATAATTAGGGTTATTGCATAATTAGGTTTATCAAATATTTAGGGGTACTAGATAGGGTATGGCAAAAATGCATGTCAAAAGGTGGGTGATGGTTATTGAAAAACTACGTTACTAATTAGGGTTACTATAGAATACCATGAAATAATTTAGAATACCATGAAATAGTTCTATTTTCGTGTACCACACTCAAAAAATCTTGTTTCAAATTGCATCTCAGAATTATGTTGAACACAAAATTAGAAGCATGAAGTGTATTGCTTTGTTTAACTACTTTCTAAAATAACCCAACCATGATGAAATTAGGTTGAACAAAAACTTCGATGTCCAAATTAAGGCAGATCATATTTTAGATATCGAAATACATATTGTGTACTCATACAACACATGTTTGTTGTTACTCATACAACAATTACTCTAAAATACAAGCATGCAGTTAGAAAACACCTAATTCGAATGAGATTGGAGATAAGAGATTTCAAAAAAGAGACACCATCAACAACGACCCCGATACCATCACTACAAGAAAAAAATGAGAAAAAACAGAAAGCATCAATATAGCTGTCAGATCAAATTAAGAATGAAAGAAAGAATTGAAACAACAACAAAGGTCACTCACCTCTTTACGAAGGAACAAAGTTAGGAATAACAAGAATTGATAGCAATAACTTTAGAGAAGACTTAGTGGCAGATGTGGATCTGGATGGAAAGCAGGTCGATGAACAATGGAAGGAATATATAGGCCACCCGAGAGTCGTTGTCCTTCCTAGGATTTTTAGTGTACTTGTTCTTAGACAACATGGGACGATGCTCAAATAGGAGAATGGTGTGTCAATGGAGGCTATCAATGGTTGATAACTGGAAGGGACAAGAAATGGGCGTAGCAGGCTTACCTTACTTTTCACGCATAGCTAACCATGTAGTCGGACAGTGGCAAAAGAGTGAATTGATTCCCTCCACACCATTGACTCCAACCGCAACCTGCTCGAGGTAGGTGAAATTAATTCCATCCACGAGAGGCAACTTCGGGAAGAAGTGTGATAGGTTTTAATTCAAAAAGGCACAATTCCTATACGGGAGGAGATGACAACATCAACAACAAAGGTAGAGGGAGAGTGTAAGGACCCTGATCTCTATTTAGGGCTTATCCAGTTTACTTTGCTTAACCTTGATGCTTAGTGGCTTGCTAATCACCCTTAGTGGTGATTAGGGTTGTTGGTGCTTTGTTGAGAGTTGGAGGTGCTACTTGCAATTAACCCAAGTCTAGGGTTTGTGGGCAAGTTTGCCACCTTGTGAGGTGTTCCTCCCTCTCCTTGCTTCCTCTTGTGTTGAGAGGAAGGGTTGGGCTCATTGCTTGAGTTCCTTTGGGCTTGGTTGAGCTTGTTGGGCCTTGTGGGGCCTTGTCCTTGTTTCTTTGGACCTTGTGTCGGGAAAGAGCTTGCTTGTGTTGGCCTAGGTGTGTCGGTGTTACACCCCGATCTCACAATTTCCTCAAATCATGAGATTAGGGCATAAGATAGGAATTATATGTAATACAAAGAACACCCTTAACTTTTTTTTTCTTTTTTTTTTAAACTCTTGTTTCTTCGCATTGAACCACATAAATTATTTTAACAAGGGAATCTGAACATTTCTTTTACTAAACAGACTTTAGTAGTAAAGATACATGTATAAACATTCATGATGTCTCTCACACCTTATGCACATAAGACCTACTAATTAGCATACAATTTCAAAAGAGGAATAATATTACACATCGTAATTACAACTCTCTCTCTTATCTCTTATTGAGGACCTAGAGTGACAAGGACCGACTGACTCAACTAATATTGTACTTAACTCTTGTGGAAGATCTACGCTGATGCTCTGAGCATCTTCAAGTCCACGCGGTTAACCCTAAAATGTTTGAGTAGAGGGGTGAGCCTACTCGCTCAGTGAATGAGTACTTCAAAGAAACAGTCTAAGGCACTAATGTGATTACAGATATAACTTTGAATAAATGTTATGAAATTTAACAACAATAAATACTACACTGAGCAGTTCTAAAACAATATAATTGAAATAACAAAGAATGTAAATATTGCATCCAAAGAATAACTACTAGAAGACTATGCTCTAGTCTTCCTTAACTCTTTCATTTATAAGGAACTCTATGAACCTATATGATAATATTTTAACTTATGCCCTGATCTATGCAGTGTACTCTGCATAGAGACTCGCAGTGCACTACGACCACACCGTACAAGACTTAGCGACACACCCAGGAAATGCTAAGTCTGACTGCGAGTCCTGTTCTGCTACAGGACCCAAGGCTCTCCGGCCTCACTGCACTACTCCGAGTGCTCTAGACTCCTCCTCTAACCTGAGCACACAGGTGGAGAGTCTACACTGGGTTACCACCGTGACACATGCACAGATTATTGTTGAATAACCCCTATTAACCCTCGTGTCACCAGAATTACTCAACCGGTTGATGTTGGACACGAGTTTCACCCCTAAGGCGCAGACCTCCCAAAGGGGTTCTACGATGTTCAGGGCACCTAAGTCTAACATTAACATTATAGGTACATTTTAAACAGAAATCATAACTCATTTAACATTTCTCACAAGGCTCACACGGCCTGCCATATCATATCATCAGAAACATCATAACTCATATATTCAACATATATCATGTCTCAGTAACATCCCTTTCTAGGGCACGTCATATCTCATCACCTGCAATTTATGAGATATGTACTGAAAATAAGAAGCCCTGCAGTATATAGATATCAACTCAGAGAGAACAAGCATATAAAGTTAAATGCACTAGAAACATACAATTCAACAGTTAAGTATCACCACATCTCATATCGAGACCTTTCATATCACCATAACATGATTCGTTGAACACCCTATCCTTAGGGTTTCATTTGCCTTATTCATTCATCACATGCCAACACCCTACTCTTAGGGTTTCATTCGCCTCATTCACCTTTTCATTTACCTCATTCACTTGTCACATGGCTCTCATAAGGATTTCATAGGATATAAGCATTCACTAAATAAAGATTGTTTTCAACAACTATATACAGTCAATATATGTATGAAACCATGGAAATTGAACTAAATTTAGGTTTCCATGCTATTCACTGAGATATCATGCACCAAGAATAAAATTCAAATAAGGTAACCCATGAGGTACATCCTAACCACTTATAAGATTACTAGTCCTCTTCAATAAGGTTGAAACTCTAGTGATATCTCAATTAGGTTAAACCCTAATTACATCATATGGTATAAATCTGAAAAGCATTCTTACTAGGATGTGTTGTATACGTTTCTGATGTGAATCTACCATCAAAGAGTCATTCAAACAGAGAAGGAATCCATATCATATCAATTTGCAACAACTTAAATTAAACGGACATTTCAGGGTTTAGAATCACATACCAAGCAATTAGGGATTTGGATGCTATAATCAAATTTCGTGCATTATACTGTTTAAAGGAAGAACCCACTCACCCTAAGGTGTGAAAACACCTCAAAATTGCAGCTCAAATCAGGGGATCTCGAACTCATATCAAATCCCTAGCAAATCTCCCAATTCTTCTTCCATTCAACTCGGAAACCTTGAAAATGAGGGATTATGAAGAATGGGTGAGAAAAGAGGGAATTTCGACATCATCTTGGATCAAATCAGAGAATGGACGGAATCTTGACATGAGAGAGAAGATTCACCATAAAAGTCTATGCAAAGGATCCAAACTTACTTGATTTCACCATTCCTCGGACCGCAAAACCCTAGGTCAGCAATTCCACCACTTCCTCCTCTCAAACCCTAACTCTCCCTCTCTCTCTAGGAGCTCGTTTCTCTGGAATGAATTGCGAATTATGAGAGCTGCTAGTGTGTGTGTTCGAACATATAGAGCAATTGAGCTGCTTGGGTCAATTGCATATTGACCCTACACTCAACTTTTATTATATTGGCTGAATATTCAGTTATACAAAGGTTACTGTAATTCGTTTATTTAAGAGATCAAACTTCTCCAACAATTATGGAAATTTAGCAATTTGTTTATAATTGATCTATAAAGCTTCAGTTAAAATTTGAGATCATTTGGAGTTACCAATAAATAATTAAAAATCAAACAGTGCACTGCTATATTGCAGTCTGCAGCAGATTCGGTCGAGTTTGTCCTGCACAGAATCGACCGACATCCTCACTGTAGAGATCAAACGTCATCCAAAAATTACGCCAATTTAGAAGAGTGTCTAAAGCTGTGTTGTTCAAGCACAGTTAAAATTTGAGATCAATTGGATATACCAATAAAAAGATAAAATTCAATTACCACACTGCTATATAAATCTGGAAATATGATCGGTCGAGTTTGAAACTCGACCGATAAACAGGTCAGAACATTCTTCAAAAATTCTGATATTTTCTAATGTTGTTCACATTTTATATATCCAAATCATATCCAAATTTGAAGTAAATCAGAATTACACATAAAATACTAAAAATCATTTACTGAAACACTATACTTATCAAATTTTGTATTCATGTATCATTAAAACCCTATTTTGGGCCGATTAGGGTCTATGTTTCTCAAACCCTAATTCTCAAGGAAAACGAACACTTAAACTTCTTATCATAGTTAAAACATCCTAATTGTGTTATCGTCATTAATTATATTTCAAGAATGATTATTCCAATTAATCTTTGCAATTGTCTAGGTAAACCCTAGTTTACCAATTAAGCTCAGATGGGGTCGTAACAGTTGGCCTGTGCCTGTATCGGCCAGAGGTGTGTCGCCCAGGGTGTGTGTCGGACAGTGGTGTGGGTTTGTCACCGATTGACCTCTTTGACCTTCTTTGACCTCGTTTGTGTCACAACTAGTGGACACTTGGTGCTTGATGCTTGCATGTGGTGATGGCCTTGGACATGTGTTTAGGACATGTTAGAGTGGTGGCTTTGCACATGGACAAGTGTCCCTAGGTGGGCGACACCTTGCTTTTCTCTACCTTGGTTTCTACTCCATCCTCTTCTATATATGTGTTTCCTTTCCCTTGTTAAGGATCTCTTTAGTTCCTTAGTCTCCCTCTCCCTTGGTGCACGACACCCTCTTCTTTTGCAAGCTTGGTGGCCGATCATTCTTGGAGTCTCCTTCTTCCTCTTGTGGTGGTCGAACCCTAGAGTGCCTTTCTCTTCTTCTTGTGGTGGTGCGTGGATCTTGGAGCTTGCTTAAGGAGGGTTACATAACTCCTAACCCTAACTACAGTACCTTCTTTTATGTTCTTATATGTTATGATCATATCAGCTATGTGTGTTGCTAGTTTATTTTCTTGCTTAGTTACCCCTTGTTGGCCGAACCTATGTTCTAGGGTTTCTTGGTGAGAAACACCCCTTTCTCTCCTTGGTCTAGAGGAGTGAGCTTGAGTTCTAGTAATATGGGCAACACTCCTCTCTCGTTTATGTTGAGAGGTGAGCTTGTGTTCTAGTTACTTGAGCAACACCCCCCTCTCACCATGGACTTGAAAGGTGAGCTATGTAGTGGTTATGGACCTTGGTGGTGGTTGAACCTTGTGTTGCCCGATTGGTGATAAGAGATGTGCAAGACCCCTCTCTCTCTTAGTTGTTGAGAGGTGAGCCATCTTTGTGAGCCATTAGGGTTTGGTGTCCTTGTGCTTGAGGTTGATGACAACCTTACGGAGTTGCATCTTTACTGTTATGATCTTGGGGGAGGTTTTGCATGATATTCCTCTTGATCTTGAGCCTTAGACGACACATGTGTGGCTGTGTCGGGCGTTGCCCTTGGTCCCTGCCTTGAGTGTGTGTCGGGCATCACCCCTTGATGAGTAACATGCCCGATACACTTAGCCTATGTGATGGTTTGGTATCGTTATGCCTTGTTGTGGTGGAGTGTTGCTAGCTAGTCCGTGGTGGCGTCACCCTTTGGCCTTAGCTCTGTGTGTGTCAGCCAACAACACGACACCTTAGTGCCCGATACTTGTACTGACCGATATGCCATGAGGGACGACACAACGTTGCATGATACACTTCTTTGGCTAGTTTCACGCTTGGTTGCCCATTATCCTTGATACCCGACGGAGCGTTGCACGACATGGTGCATGATACACCTTGCATGACATGCCCCTTGGGCTCAGATACATGATAGACCCTGCTGCACAACACAACGTTGCATGGTACACCTAGAGCTGGCAATCGGGCGGGTCGGGTCGGGTTTGGGTCGGGTCATTTCAGGTCGGGTCATTACGGGTCAGAGATAATTCGGGTTATTTTATTCTTTCGGGCTGGTCGGGTTTGGGTCGGGTTAGGATCAGGTTGGGTCCCTTCGGGTCATTTTGTAATTCGGGTCAACTCGGGTTCGAGTCGGGTCAATTTAGGTATAGACTTTTTCAAGTTACTTTATCGGGTCAGGTCGGGTTCAAGTCAAATCATTTTGAGTCGTCTTAATATCGGGTCGGGTCAATTTGAACTATTTCCTTGGTCTACTTGGGTTTTAGGTCGAGTCATTTTTAGGTTGGGTAGTAATCAGATCGGGTCTTCTTGGGTTGTGTTTTTTGTTCGGGTCTAGTTGTTTTGGGTTGGGTCTCAGTCTGTTTAGGTTAGAGAGTTGGCAATCAGATGGGTCAGTTCAGGTTTGGCCATAGTCATTATGAGTTGAAGATAATTGAGGTTATTTTATCCTTTCATGTCAAGTCGGGTTAGTATATCTGTTTGGTCCCTTCGGTTCATTTTGCTTTTTTTGGGTCAACTCGTGTCCGGATCGGGTCAATTTTGGTACAAGTTTGTTCAGATTCATTTATTGGGTTGGTTTGGGTTCACGTCAAATCACTTCAAGTCATTTCAATTTACACTATTTCTTGGGGCTAACTCGAGTTTGAATCTAATCATTTTGAATTGGGTAGTTATCAAGTTGGTGTTGCATGGGTTGTATTTTTGTATAATCAAGTTGTTTTGAGTTGGACCTTATTCAGGTCACATTGTGAGTTTTGATAATGAGTAATGACTAATATGTTGCATTAATTAAAAAATAAAGAAAATATTTTTTTACTTGTTATTTTTCTCTTTTACTATCCAATATCTCTTATATTCCCCCTTCCTTTTCCTTACAATCTAATTATCAAGCAAACTATTTCTTATAAATAATATATTGATAAAGCTATACAAAAATATATTGTAAAACTAAAACTTCACTTCTCGGCTTCTCGTTAGTTGCTACTCTCTAGTACTCAGTCAGGTTGACATTGGGTCGGGTCGGTGTTTTGTTGGATTGATTTTGGGTCAGGTTGACATTGCGTTGGTCGGTGTAGGGTCGGTTTGATGTCAAGTCCAATTGATATAGGGTCGGGTTGGTGTTGGATTGGGTCAACATTGGGTTGGGTTGGTGTTAGGTGGGTTGACGTCGGGTCAGGTCAATGTCAGGGCAGGTTGATATCGAGTCGGGTCAAATCGGTTGTGATTTTTCTAGGTTGATTTGGGTCACGCGATATCATCGGGTCGGGTGTCGGGTCAGGTTTGGGTCTGTCAATTTCGGGTCATATTGAGTTTTGGGTAAACATCGGGTTGGGTCGGGTTGAGTTCGGGATTATATATTCTTCGGGTTTAATCAGGTCGGGTTGCGGATAGGATGGGTTGGGTTTCTTAGGTCGGGTCAACTTTTGCCCGCTCTAGGTACACCCTTGCTGATATGCTTGGTCGATCGGTGCTGGTATGCGTTTGAGTGATGAATGATAGGGGAGAGTACCCTACCCGATATCACCTCTAGTGAGGATGCCCTACCCGTCACACTTCTTGTGAGGGTAGTGGGCACTTCTAGTGAGGGTCTTGTCTCTTATGGAAATCTATGCGCTAGCTCTTGTTCATGAATCACGTTGGTTTTGATAGTAACTCTTGACATGCTTGATGCTAATTGTGATAGTAGATTACATCTATGTATCTTGCCATGATAGTACATGTGTTTATGATCATCTTGAATCATATGTATAATGATAAAGAAATGATAAGCATGTAAGAAGCCTTGCAAAATGATATGACCTATGTCAATGGTCACAGGTTGAGGCATGAATAATAACATATATATAATTATCAATGTTGCCCTACGTTGATAATATATTTCTTCTGTTAATCCATGATGATTGAGTATACTAACCATGCAGGTGATGCATATCCAGGTAAAGGGCTATGAGGTATATATGATGAGTAATTCTACTTTGTTAAATTACTGTTGATAATGAGATAACATACATGGTGTGTTTGGTCTGAGGACCTTAGTTTGGTTAAAGTGCCTAAGTTGATAAGAATGTCTTGAGAGGCAATGGCACTATGTGATAAGGGATTGAGATCCCATGGTAATATGATGATCCTTGTGATGGATCTAGATGATTGGTAAGAGGCCACATGATGACATGTAATGTTGGATCCTTGTGATGGATCAGGATGATGTTGATTACAAGAAAAGCATAATGTTGAGTTTCATGTTGTTTATCCTTGTTATAGTTTACATGTTATATAACTTGGTTGAATCTTGCAATCCACCTAAAAGATATTAATTAATCACAGTGGAACATATCATGTAGTTTTTCCCTGGCCATAGATCCATCATCGTCAGGAGCTGGTGATGGTGAAACGGGTTCTCCTGCGGGCTAACCTGTAGCGCATATTGTCGAATATGCGAGGTTTCTCCTAGCATAAAGTGAGGAGGTAAGAGTGCAAATTTAGTTGTAGACTCCAGAGTGCATATTCAGGCCCGTAGCTCAATATGTAAGAGCATGGTGAACAGGCCCATGGCTCAGGATGTGTGATATGGGAGCATGAATGCATTCATGGCTCAGAGCACGGTGAACAAGCCTGTGGCTCAGTTTCACTAGCACCGATACCTATATTGAGGCGGGCTAGGCAGAGGGTAGCCTAACCCTGTGGCTGAGGCCACTTAAGCATGAGACTGCGATCCTGCTTGTGTTGTACTCATGCACTGACCACGAGGTGGGAGGTCGTGGAGTCCGGCTCTTCCATTGACCTTGTATGGCACCAGCTTGGGGTTCTCAACCGAAGGTTGGATTTGAGCGGTACGGCTCACTTCCTCAGGGCATAATAATACGTAATCCAGCCATATAGTATTTACTGCTTAAGGCAAAACACGGAACATTGGTTGAGGCCTTGCTTGTGTAGTTAATTTTGTTATACCTTGCAGTTACTCATATGTTCCTCATGTTATGTGGTAAGACCATATAAATCTTATCTTTTTAATCATGTTCCGTAAAGAAATACTTAGGAATATGCCTTCCGAACTTCCTGGTAAGCTTGACGGTATGGATAGCTTTACTTTATAAACTTCTCTTGTTATACCTCTTATCAGTTATCTGCTATTGTTGCTTTATCTTCCTTTGGTTTTGTGGTTTCGGCGGGGAGTTATGTTTCTCACTGGGACTGTGTGTCTCACCCCGCTAGTTTGCACCCTTTTTAGGTGTTCAAGCTAGATGTGGTGGTGGTCGCAGAGTTGCGGCCGAGCAGCAAGACGGGCAGTAAAAGGTAAGAGGTGGACATGCTGCTGTTTTGGTCATTTGTAGTAGAGTCTTAGAGTTATCCCTGTACTCTCAGGTCCTTGGAGGCATTTTGACGTTGTTTCACGATGTATAGTTGATGACATTTTGTATATCCTGCTGCTGGCTGGATGTGGGCCGTTATGTATGTAATAACAGGTGATGAACTCATGTGATGGCTAGACAACTGATCCTCTAAGTTGTGGACACGTGTCAAGAATCTTGTATATGTTTATATAACCTGTTTCTTTACAGGATGATGACCTAAATGTAATAGTTTTCTCAGTGTATCTGCTTTCCACAATCGGTTTTAATTAACCCGTGTTTTTGGTAATTTGTGGTTTATGGTGATTTCCGCACGTTTTCGCGTAACACCTCACTATCTATGTGATAGTGGGATGTGTTGCCACAAGTTTGGTATCAAAGCCCTAGGTTCGCTGAGTCTACATGGATTTAGGACTAGGTTGTGTCTGTTCTTGTGAGTTTTCCATATTTTCTTACAATCATCTTCTGCCCTCAGCGGAAGAAAAGTCAAGATGTCTGGAAACCATGAAGAACATGTTGTTGAGAATAGTGATGATGCATCAGTTGATGGAGCTATAGGGCAGGCACATGAAGATCGGGTGCCTGAGGTCCCCCAACCTGACCCAGCCATTCTTGAACACCCTACCTATCAACAGATTATGGGGAAGATGATGGCTACGATGTATCCCATGGTAGAAAGACTGCCAGTGCCTTCGCTGAGAGCACAGGCTCCCCATGGTGAAACATCGGGTATTGGGAAGACCTTTGAGCGGCTTCGCCGAGTCGAAACTTCAGATTATGCTGGAACGGATGATCCAGCGGATGCAGATTTGTGGCTGACAAGTCTTGAGAAGGCTTTCCGAATCCTCGACATCCCTGAAGCAGACAAAGTCAAGCACGCTATCTACCTTCTGAAAGGTAGTGCTGGTCACTGGTGGACCATCGAGGAGGAGAAATGACCTGGTGAGGTGATCAATTGGGAGGTTTTCCGGCGTGAGTTTGTCATCAGATACTTCCCAAAGATGTATCTGGATGAGAAGATCAGCCAATTCGAGCACTTACGCCAAGGAACGATGAACATCACTGAGTATGAAGCCAAGTTCATGGATCTATTGAGGTTTTGTCCTCACATGGCGGCGACAGATGAAGAGTGGATCAGACATTTTGAGAAGGGTCTGAGTGCTGAGCTGACAACACCTACTTCTACGTTGGAGAACCGAGAGAGGTTTGCTACATTTGTGGAATCTGTCCGGAGGATCGAACGGTCAGTTAGGGAGAAGAGAGAATCCATGTCTAAGAAGAGGCCTGCTCAGTTCTAGGGACAGAGGTTTGGTGGCTTCAAGAAGCCCAGGTTTTTAGCACCTTCAGTGATGAGAGGTTCCAGTATACCGTCGCGGTGGTCTCTGAGTAAGGGAAGAGGTTATGTTTCTTCACCATCGAATGCACATAGTACAGCTTCTGTGGCAGTGATAGGGCCATCTAGGCCACAACAGCGAGACCAATCATGCCATCTGTGTGGTCATATCGGACATTGGAGGTTCAATTGCCCGAATAGAGATGTTGAAGTGATGCAACAGTCGAGGCAGAATAAATAAGGGTCAGATAGACAACAGCCCAGTAGTAGCAGAGGGCAAGGACACAGTCAAGCGTCGCAAGCGGGATCGTCTGCTCAAGGAAGCAGAGGGCATGGACAACAAGCAACGACTCGATTCTATGCTATGAGTCAGCCAGAGGTGATAGTCAACCCACGAGTGGTGACAGGTCAGATGAAGTTATTTCATTCTGATATGTCTTTTTCTTGCTTTATATCTGTTCTGGTTGACCCGGGTGCTACACACTCTTTTATCGCCTATAGTATGCTTGAGAACTGTCGTTTACCTGTTAGTTGTAAGAGAGATAGCCTGTTGTTAGAAACCCCTCTTGATGGTTCCTCAATTCTTCGAGAGGAGTGTTCATCTTGTGTCTTATCTTTTTCGGGACACAGTATACAAGTGGATCTTATACCACTTGATATGTATGGGTTTGATGTTATCCTTGGGATGGATACCTTAGAGAAGTATAAGGTTGTTTTCGACTGTGGTTCCAAGAAAGATGTGTTTGATGATGACAGTATGAAGTGGATCTTCCAAGGATAGAGGAAGATTCTTCCGACATGTCTAGTATCAGCTATGGTGGCAGAGAAGTTGCTACGACAAGGATGTGAGGCTTTCTTAGCTCACGTTGTGGATACCGTTGTAGATACCAAGGCGAAGGGTCCTAGTCTCAAGGAGGTGTCAGTTGTCCGAGAGTTTGCGGATGTGTTTCCCGATGAGTTCCCTGGTGTTCCTCCACCCCGAGAGATTGATTTCAAGATCAATCTGGTTCTAGGAACACAACCAGTTGCACAGACACCATATAGGATGGCTCCAGTAGAGATGGCAGAACTTAAGAAGCAGTTGCAAGAATTGTTGGACAAAGGTTTCATCCGACTGAGTATGTCGCCTTAGGGTGCTCCAGTGTTGTTCGTTAAAAAGAAGGACAGATCGATGCAGTTATGTATAGATTACCGGCAGTTGAACAAGGTCATGATCAAGAAAAAGTACCCGTTACCGAGGATAGATGATATGTTCGATCAGTTGCATGGTGCTATAGTGTTTTCAAATATCGATCTACGATCCGGATATCATCAGCTGAGGATTAAGGTGGATGACATACCAAAGTCAGCTTTTAGGACAAGGTATGGTCACTACGAGTTTGTGGTTATGCTGTTCTGGCTAACCAATGCACTTGCTGCTTTCATGGATCTGATGAATCGAGTGTTCTGTCCATTTCTAGATCAATTTGTTGTAGTCTTTATAGATGACATCTTGCTCTATAGTCAGAACAGGTAAGAGCATGAGTGACATCTTCGACTAGCGTTGATTCTTCTTCGCCAACATCACTTGTATGCCAAGTTCAGCAAGTGTGAATTCTGGTTGGAAGAAGTGACTTTCTGGGGTCATGTGATATCTGCGGAAGGAGTCAAAGAAGACCCGAAGAAGGTGGAGTCCATTACAGAATGGGAACAGCCGAAGATGCCAATGGAAGTTCGTAGTTTCCTGGGTTTGGCAGGATACTACCAGAGGTTTATCAAGGACTTCAGTGCGATTGCGTTTCCGATGACAAAGTTGACTAGAAAGGATGTACCTTTTGTCTGGGATGATCGTTGTCAGTAGGCTTTCCAAAGTTTGAAGGAGAAACTGACTAGTGCTCCAGTGTTAGTGCTGCCAGAGCCTGCAAAAGGGCTATGTTGTTTTCTGCGATGCTTCCAAGAAAGGTTTAGGTTGTGTGCTGATGCAGGAAGATCATGTAGTTTCCTTTGCTTCGTGACAGCTTAAGAAACATGAGGAGAACTATTCGACTCATGATTTGGAGTTGGCAGCAATGGTTCATGCGTTAAAGATTTGGAGACACTATCTTTACGGGTAAGTGTGTCAGATCTTTACGGATCATAAGAATCTGAAGTACATATTTTTGCAGCATGAGTTGAACATGTGATAGTGTCAATGGATGGAGCTAATCAATGATTACGATTGCACCATCGAGTATCATCCTGGTAAGGCGAATGTAGTAGCTGATGCACTTAGCTGGAAGTCTTCTTCTTTTTCTTCAAAGAATGCACAATTGAGTTCCCTGGTATGCCATAGACGGGATATGCTTATTTCCTTGCGGCAGATGAAGGTGCAGATGGAAGTTTCCTTGTTAGCTGGACTTTTAGCACAGATGCAAGTCAAGCCTACGCTGAGACAAAAGATCAAAGATGCACAACAAACAGATGATACAGTACAGTTGATCAGATCAGAGTTTGGCAACGAAAAGCATGATGGGTTCCATGAGTCTGTGGATGGACTAGTTTACTATCGTGATAGAATGGTGGTCCCCAATGCTGATGATCTGAGGAAGTTAGTACTCGAGGAAGCACACACGTCGATGTATTCTATACATCCAGAAGTCACCAAGATGTATAATAGTCTGAAGGACTTGTATTGGTGGCCCGACTTGAAGAAAGATGTAGCCGAGTTCGTAGCTAGGTGTGTGGATTGTCAGCAAGTCAAGGTTGAGCATCAAAAGCCGGCAGGTACGTTGCAACCCCTGTCGATACCGCAGTGGAAATGGGATCATATAACCATGGATTTCGTAGTTGGTCTACCCAGGACAACTAGGAATCATGATTCCATTTGGGTAATAATGGACATATTGATGAAGTCTGCCCATTTCATACTAGTAAAGACAACGTATACAGCCGAGAAACTCACTCAAGTATATGTGGATGAGATAGTACGTTTGCACGGTGTACCAATGACTATAGTTTCTGACAGAGGTCCTCAGTTCACGAGTCGTTTCTGGGGATAGTTGCACAAAGCATTGGGAACGGAGTTGAGATTTAGTACCACCTTCCACCCACAGACAGATGGACAGTTTGAGAGGACTATTCAGACTTTGGAGGATCTCCTTAGAGCTTGTGTTTTGCAGTTCCTAGACAATTGGGACACACATCTCAGTTTGATAGAGTTTGCCTACAACAATAGTTATCAACAGAGCATTGACATGGCTCCTTACGAGGCCTTATATGGCAGGAAGTACAGATCTCCTTTATGTTGGTATGAGTCTGGTGAATATCAGCTTTTGGGTCCTGAGTTAGTACAAAAGACGACAGAAAAGATCAAGGTGATACAACAACAGTTGAAAGCGACACATGACAGACATAAGTCTTATGCAGACAATCGTCGATGACCTTTGGAGTTCTAGGTAGGAGACAAAGTGAATCTTAAAGTCTCGCCGTGGAAAGGTGTGCTAAGGTTTGGCCGAAAAGGTAAGCTAGCACCCAGGTATATGGGGCCATACCCGGTCATAGAACGTATTGGCAAGGTAGCTTATGAGTTGGAGTTGCCGCCAGAGTTGCACAGGTTACACCCAGTATTCCATGTCAGTATGCTGAAGAAAAGTCATCCGGATACAGGGATAGTGATACAGCCAGACAAAGTTGAGCTTGATGAAGATGTGACCTACGAGGAAGGTCCTGTGATGATCCTTGACAGAAGAGTTAAGAAGCTGAAGAGGAAGGACCTAGTTCTTGTGAAGGTTCTTTGGCATCATCGTGGCGTTGAGGAAGCCACATGGGAGCTTGAGGAAGAGATGAGGAGGAAGTATCCCTTGCTTTTCTCTTCGGATTTCGAGGATGAAATCCCTTTGTAGGGGGTTAGCTTGTAAGGACCCTGACCTCCGTTTAGGGCTTATCCAATTTGCTTTGCTTAACCTTGATACTTATTTGCTTGCTAATCACCCTTAGTGGTGATTAGGGTTGTTGGTGCTTTGTTGAGAGCTGGAGGTGCTACTTGCAATTAACCCAAGTCTAGGGTTTGTGGGCAAGTTTTCCACCTTGTGAGGTGTTCCTCCCTCTCCTTGCTTCCTCTTGTGTTGAGAGGAAGGGTTGGGCTCGTTGCTTGAGTTCCTTTGGGCTTGGTTGAGCTTGTTGGGCCTTGTGGGGCCTTGTCCTTGTTTCTTTGGACCTTGTGTCGGGAAAGAGCTTGCTTGTGTCGGCCTAGGTGTGTCGGCCTGTGCCTGTATCGACCATAGGTGTGTCGCCCAGGGTGTGTGTCGGCCAGTGGTGTGGGTGTGTCACCCATGGACCTCTTTGACCTTCTTTGACCTCATTTGTGTCACCACTAGTGGACACTTGGTGCTTGATGCTTGCATGTGGCGATGGCCTTGGACATGTGTTTAGGACATGTTAGAGTGGTGGCTTTGCACATGGACAAGTGTCCCTAGGTGGGCGACACCTTGCTTTGCTCTACCTTGGTTTCTCCTCCATCCTCTGCTATATATGTGTTTCATTTCCCTTACTAAGGATCTCTTTAGTTCCTTAGTCTCCCTCTCCCTTGGTGCACGACACCCTCTTCTTTTGCAAGCTTGGTGGCCAATCCTTCTTGGAGTCTCCTTCTTCCTCTTTTGGTGGTCGAACCCTAGAGTGCCTAGCTCTCCTTCTTGTGGTGGTGCGTGGAGCTTGGATCTTGCTTAAGGCGGGTTACATAACACCTAACCCTAACTACACTACCTTATTTTATGTTCTTATATGTTGTTATGATTATATCGGCTATGTGTGTTGCTATTTTAGTTTCTTGCTTAGTTACCCCTTGTTGGCCGAACCTATGTTCTGGGGTTTCTTGGTGAGCAACACCCCTTTCTCTCCTTTGTCTAGAGGAGTGAGCTTGAGTTCTAGTAATATGGGCAACACTCCTCTCTCGTTTAAGTTGATAGGTGAGCTTGTGTTCTAGTTACTTGAGCAACACCCTCCTCTCACCATGGACTTGAAAGGTGAGATATGTAGTGGTTATGGACCTTGGTGGTGGTTGAACCTTGTGTTGCCTGATTGGTGATAAGAGATGTGCAAGGCCCCTCTCTCTTAGTTGTTGAGAGGTGAGCCATCTTCGTGAGCCATTAGGGTTTGGTGCCCTTGTGCTTGAGGTTGATGACAACCTTGTGGAGTTGCATCTTGACCATTATGATCTTGGGGGAGGTGCTTCCCGATATTCCTCTTGATCTTGAGCCTTGGACGGCACATGTGTGGCTGTGTCAGGCATTGTAGCCTTGAGTGTGTGTCGGGTATCACCCCTTGATGAGTAACATGCCCGATACACTTAGCCTATGTGATGGTTTGGTATCGTTATGCCTTGTTGTGGTGGAGTGTTGCTAGATAGTCTGTGGTGGCGTCACCCTTTGGCCTTAGCTCTGTGGGTGTTGGCCAACAACATGACACCTTAGTGTCAGATACATGTGATGACCGATATGCCATGAGGAACAACACACTGTTGCATGATACACTTCTTTGGCTAGTTTCACGCTTGGTTGCCCATTATCCTTGATACCCTATGGAGTGTTGCACGACATGGTGCACGATACACCTTGCACGACACGCCCCTTGGGATCAGATACACGATAGACCCTGCTGCATAACACAACATTGCATGGTACACCCTTGCTGATATGCTTGGCCAATCGGTGCTAGTATGCATTTGAGTGATGAACGATAGGGGAGAGTACCCTACCCGATATCACCTCTAGTGAGGATGCCCTATCTATCACACTTCTTGTGAGGGTAGTGGGCACTTCTAGTGAGGGTCTTGTCTCTTATGGAAATCTATGTGCTAGCTCTTGTTCATGAATCACGTTGGTTTTGATAGTAACACTTGACATGATTGATGGTAATTGTGATAGTAAATTACATCTATGTATCTTGCCATGATAGTACATGTGTTTATGATCATCTTGAATCATCTGTATAATGATAAAGAAATGATAAGCATGTAAGAAGCCTTGTAAAATGATATGACCTATGTCAATGGTCACAGGTTGAGGCATGAATAATAACATATATATAATTATCAATGTTGCCCTACGTTGGTAATATATTTCTTCTGTTAATCCATGATGATTGAGTATACTAACCATGTAGGTGATGCATAGCTAGGTAAAGGGCTATGAGGTATATATGATGAGTAATTCTTCTTTGTTAAATTACTCTTGATATTGAGATAACATACATGATGTGTTTGGTCTGAGGACCTTAGTTTGGTTAAAGTGCCTATGTTGATAAGAATGTCTTGAGAGGCAATGGCACAATGTGATAAGGGATTGAGATCCCATGGCAATGTGATGATCCTTGTGATGGATCTAGATGATTGGTAAGAGGCCAAGTGATAACATTTAATGTTGGATCCTTGTGATGGATCAGGATGATGTTGATTACAAGAAAAGCATAATGTTGAGTTTCATGTTGTTTATCCTTGTTATAGTTTACATGTTATATAACTTGGTTGAATCTTGCAATCCACCTAAAGGATATTAATTAATCACAGTGGAACATATCATGTAGTTTTGCCCTGGCCATAGATCCATCATCGTCAGGAGCTGGTGATGGTGAAACAGGTTCTCCTGCTGGCTAACCTAGAGCGCATATTGTCGAATATGTGAGGTTTCTCCTAGCCTAAAGTGAGGAGGTAAGAGTGCAACTTTGGTTGTAGACTCCAGAGTGCGGATTCAGACCCATAGCTCAATTTGTAAGAGCATGGTGAATAGGCCCATGGCTCAAGATGTATGATATGGGAGCATGAATGCATTCATGGCTCAGAGCACGGTGAACAGGCCCGTGGCTCAGTTTCACTAGCGCCGATACCTGTACTGAGGCAGGCTAGGAAGAGGTAGCCTGACCCTATGGCTGAGGCCACTTAAGAATGAGACTGCAGTCCTACTTGTGTTGTTCTTGTGCATTAACCATGAGGTGAGAGGTCATGGAGTCCGACTCTTCCATTGACCTTGTATGGCACCAGCTTGGGTTTCGCAACCGAAGGTTGGATTTGAGCGATACGACTCACTTCCTCAGGGCATAATAATACATAATCCAGCTGTATAGTATTTACTACTTAAGGCAAAACATAGAACATTGGTTGAGGCCTTGCTTGTGTAGTTAATCTTGTTATACCTTGCAGATACTCATATGTTCCTCATGTTATGTGGTAAGACCTTATAAATCTAATCTTGTTAATCATGTTCCATAAAGAAATACTTGGGAATATGGCTTCCGAACTTCCTGGTAAGCTTGACAGTATGGATAGCTTTACTTTATAAACTTCTCTTGTTATACCTCTTATCAGTTATCTGCTATTGTTGCTTTATCTTTCTTTGGTTTTGTGGTTTCGGCAGGGAGTTATGTTTCTCGCTGGGACTGTGTCTCACCCCGCTAGTTTGCACCCTTTTTAGGTGTTCGAGCTAGACGTGTTGGTGGTCGCGGAGTTGCGGTCGAGCAAAAAGACGAGCAGTAGAAGGCAAGAGGTCGACATGTTGTTGTTTTGGTCATTTGTAGTAGAGTCTTAGAGTTATCCCTATACTCTCAGGTCCTTGGGAGCATTTTGACGTTGTTTCACGATGTATAGCTGATGACGTTTTGTATATCCTACTGCTGGCCAGATGTGGGCCGTTATGTATGTAATAATAGGTGATGAACTCATGTGATGGCTAGATAGCTGATCTTCTAAGATGTGGACACGTGTCAAGAATCTTGTATATGTTGATATAACCTATTTCTTTACAGGATGAGGATCTAAATGTAATAGTTTTCTCAATGTATCTGCTTTCCACAATCGGTTTTAATTAACCTGTGTTTTTGGTAATTTGTGGTTTATGGTGATTTACGCACATTTTCACGTAACACCTCACTGTCTATGTGATAGTGGGATGTGTTGCTACAAGTTTGGTATCAGAGCCCTAGGTTCACTGAGTCTACAGGGATGTAGGACTAGGTTGTGTGTGTTCTTGTGAGTTTTCCAGATTTTCTTACAATCATCTTCTATCCTCAGCGGAAGAAAAGCCAAGATGTCTAGAAACCATGAAGAACATGCTGCTGGGAACAGCGATGCTGCATCAGTTGATGGAGCTATAGGGTAGGCACATGAAGATCAGGTGCCTGAGGTCCCCCAACCTGACCCAGCCATTCTTGAACACCCTGCCTATCAACAGCTTATGGGGCAGATGATGGCTACGATGAATCTCATGGTAGAAAGACTGTCAGTGCCTCCGAGAGAGCACAGTCTCCCCATGGTGAAACATCGGGTATTGGGAAGACCTTTGAGTGGCTTCGCCGAGTCGAAGCTTCGGATTATGCTGGAACGGCTGATCCAACGAATGCAGATCTGTGGCTGACAAGTCTTGAGAAGGCTTTAGGGATCCTCGACATCCCCGAAGCAGACAAAGTCAAGCACGCTGTCTACCTTCTGAAAGGTAGTGCTCGTCACTAGTGGACCATCAAGGAGGGGAAGCGACCTGGTGAGGTGATCGGTTGGGAGGTTTTCCGGCATGAGTTCGTCAGCAGATTCTTCCCAAAGACATATCTGGATGAGAAGATCATCCAGTTCGAGTGCTTACACCAAGGAACGATGAACATCAATGAGTATGAAGCCAAGTTCATGGATCTGTTGAGGTTTTGTCCTCACATGGCGGCGACAGATGAAGAGCGGATCAGACATTTTGAGAAGGGTCTGAGTGCTGAGCTAACAACACCTGCTTCTGCGTTGGAGAACCGAGAGCAGTTTGCTACATTTGTGGAATTTGTCCGATGGATCGAACGGTTAGTTAGGGAGAAGAGAGAATCCATGTCTAGGAAGAGGCTTGCTCAGTTCTAGGGACAGAGGTTTGGTGGCTTCAAGAAGCCCAAGTTTTCATCACCTTCAGTGATGAGAGATTCCAGTATATTGTCATAGTGGTCTCCGAGTAAGGGAAGAGGTTATGTTTCTTCACCATCGAAGGCACATAGTACAACTTCTGTAGAAGTGAAAGGGCCATCTAGGCCACAACAACGAGACCAATCATGCCATATGTGTGGTCAGATCGGGCATTGGAGGTTCAATTTCCCAAATAGAGATGTTGAAGTGATGCAGCAACCGAGGTAAAATTAACAAGGGTCAGATAGACAGTATCCCAATAGTAGCAGAGGGTGAGGACGCGATCAAGCATCGCAAGCGGGATCGTCTGCTCAAGGAAGCAGAGGGCCTGGATAGGAAGCAACGACTTGATTCTATGCTATCAGTCAGCCAGAGGCGATAGTCAACATGCAAGTGGTGATAGGTCAGATGAAGTTATTTCATTCTGATATGTATTTTTCTTGCTTTATATCTGTTCTGGTTGACCCGGGTGCTACACACTCTTTTATCGCCTATAGTATGCTTGAGAACTGTCATTTACATGTTAGTTGTAAGAGAGATAGCCTGTTGTTAGAAACCCCTCTTGATGGTTCCTCGATGCTTCGAGAGGAGTGTCCATCTTGTTTCTTATCTTTTTCGGGACACAATATACAAGTGGATCTTATACCACTTGATATGCATGGGTTTGATGTTATCCTTGGGATGGATACCTTAGAGAAGTATAAGGTTGTTTTGGACTGTGGTTCCAAGCAAGTTGTGTTTGATGATGACGGTATGAAGTGGATCTTCCAAGGAGAGAGGAAGATTCTTCCAAAATGTCTAGTATTAGTTATGGTGGCAGAGAAGTTGCTACGGCAAGGATGTGAGGCTTTCTTAGCTCACGTTGTGGATACCATTGTAGATACCAAGGCGAAGGGTCCTAGTCTCGAGGAGGTGTCAGTTGTCTGAGAGTTTGCAGATGTGTTTCCCGATGAGTTCCCTGGTGTTCCTCCACCCCGAGAGATTGATTTTGAGATCAATCTGGTTCTAGGAACACAACTAGTTGCACAGACACCATATAGGATGGCTCCGGTAGAGATGGGAGAACTTAAGAAGCAGTTGCAAGAATTGTTGGACAAATGTTTCATCTGACTGAGTACGTCGCCTTGGGGTGCTCCAGTGTTGTTCGTTAAAAAGAAGGACGGATCGATGTGGTTATGTATAGATTTCCGGCAGTTGAACAAGGTCACGATTAAGAACAAGTACCCGTTATCAAGGATAGATGATCTATTCGATCAGTTGCGTGCTGCTACAGTGTTTTCAAAGATCGATCTACGATACGGATATCATCAACTGAGGATTAAGGAAGATGACATACCAAAGTCAGCTTTTAGGATGAGGTATGGTCACTACAAGTTTGTGGTTATGCTGTTCGGGCTAACCAATGCACTTGCTGCTTTCATGGATCTGATGAATCGAGTGTTCCGTCCGTTTCTAGATCAATTTGTTGAAGTCTTTATAGATGACATCTTGATCTATAGTTAGAACAGGTAAGAGCATGAGTGACATCTTCGACTAGCGTTGATTCTTCTTCGCCAACATCACTTGTATGCCAAGTTCAGCAAGTGTGAGTTCTGGTTGGAAGAAGTGACTTTCTGGGGTCATGTGATATCTGTGGAAGGAGTCAAAGTAGACCCGAAGAAGGTGGAGTCTGTTGCAGAATGGGAATAGCCGAAGATGCCAACGGAAGTTTGTAGTTTCTTGGGTTTGGCAGGATACTACCGAAGGTTTATCAAGGACTTCAGTGCGATTGCGTTGTCGATGACAAAGTTGACTACAAAGAATGTACCTTTTGTCTGGGATGATCGTTGTCAGCAGGCTTTCCAAAGTTTGAAGGAGAAACTGACTAGTGCTCCAGCATCAGTGCTGCCAGAGCCTGGAAAGGGCTATGTTGTTTTCTGCAATGCTTCTAAGAAAGGTTTAGGTTGTGTGTTGATGCAGGAAGATCATGTGGTTTCCTTTGCTTCGCGACAGCTTAAGAAACACGAGGAGAACTATCCGACTCATGATTTGGAGTTGGCAGCAGTGGTTCATGCGTTATAGATTTGGAGACACTATCTTTACAGGGAAGTGTGTCAGATCTTTACAGATCATAAGAATCTGAAGTACATATTTTCGCAGCATGAGTTGAACATGCGACAACGTCGATGGATGGAGCTAATCAATGATTATGATTGCACCATCGAGTATCATCCTGGTAAGGCGAATGTAGTTGCTGATGCGCTTAGCCGGAAGTCTTCTTCTTTTTCTTCAAAGAAGGCACAGTTGAGTTCCCTAGTATGCCATAGATGGGATATGCTTGTTTCCTTGCAGCATATGAAGGTGCAAATGGAAGTTTCCTTGTTAGCCGGACTTTTAGCACAGATGCAAGTAAAGCCTACGTTGAGACAATAGATCAAAGATGCTCAACAAACAGATGATACAGTAAAGTTGATCAGATCAGAGTTCGGCAGCGAAATGTGTGATGGGTTCTATGAGTCTGAGGATGGACTAGTTTGCTATTGTGATAGAATGGTGGTCCCTGATGTTGATTATCTGAGGAAGTTAGTACTCGAGGAAGCACGCACGTCGATGTATGCTCTGCATCCAGGAGTCACCAAGATGTATCATAGTCTGAAGGACTTGTATTGGTGGCCCGACTTGAAGAAAGATGTAGCCGAGTTCGTAGCTAGGTGTGCGGTTTGTCAGCAAGTCAAGGTTGAGCATCAAAAGCCTACAGGTACGTTGCAACCCCTGCCGATACCGCAGTGGAAATGGGATCATATAACCATGGATTTCGTAGTTGGTCTGCCCAGGACAACTAGGAATCATGATTCCATTTGGGTAATAGTGGACAGATTGATGAATTCTGCCCATTTCATACCAATAAAGACAACATATACAGCTGAGAAACTCGCTCGAGTATGTGTGGATGAGATAGTACGTTTGTACGGTGTGCCAGTGATGATAGTTTCTGACAGAGGTCCTTAGTTCACGAGTCATTTATGAGGACAGTTGCACAAAGCATTGGGAACATAGTTGAGATTCAGTACCGCCTTCCACCCACAGACAGATGGACAGACTGAGAGGACTATTCGGACTTTGGAGGATCTCCTTCGAGCTTGTGTTTTGCAGTTCCTAGACAATTGGGACACACATCTCAGTGTGATAGAGTTTGCCTACAACAATAGTTATCAGCAGAGAATTGACATGGCTCCTTACGAGGCCTTATATGGCAGGAAGTGCAGATCTCCTTTGTGTTGGTATGAGTCTGGTGAATATCATATTTTGGGTCCTAAGTTAGTACAGCAGACGATAGAAAAGATCAAGGTGATACATCAACAGTTGAAAGTGGCACAAGACAGGCAGAAGTCTTATGCAGACAATCGTCGACGACCTTTGGAGTTCCAGGTAGGAGACAAAGTGTATCTTAAAGTCTCACCGTGGAAAGGTTTGCTAACGTTTGGCCGAAAAGGTAAGCTAGCACCCAGGTATATGGGGCCATACCCGGTCATAGCACGTATTGGCAAGGTACCTTACGAGTTGGAGCTGCCGCCAGAGTTGGAAAGGTTGCACCCAGTGTTCCATGTCAGTATGCTGAAGAAAAGTCATCTGGATATAGGGACAGTGATACAGCCAGACGAAGTTGAGCTTGATGAAGATGTGACCTATGAGGAAGGTCCTGTGATGATCCTTGACAGATGAGTTAAGAAGCTAAAGAGGAAGGACCTGGTTCTTGTGAAGGTTCTTTGGCGTCATCGTGGCGTTGAGGAATCCACGTGGGAGCTTGAGCAAGAGATGAGGAGGAAGTATCCCTTGCTTTTCTCTTCGGATTTTGGGGACGAAATCCCTTTGTAGGGGGTTAGCTTGTAAGGACCCTGACCTCCGTTTAGGGCTTATCCTGTTTTCTTTGCTTAACCTTGATGCTTAGTTGCTTGCTAATCACCCTTAGTGGTGATTAGGGTTGTTGGTGCTTTGTTGAGAGTTGGAGGTGCTACTTGCAATTAACCCAAGTCTAGGGTTTGTGGGCAAGTTTGCCACCTTGTGAGGTGTTCCTCCCTCTCCTTGCTTCCTCTTGTGTAGAGAGGAAGGGTTGGGCTCATTGCTTGAGTTCCTTTGGGCTTGGTTGAGCTTGTTGGGCCTTCTGGGGCCTTGTCCTTGTTTCTTTGGACCATGTGTCAGGCAAGAGCTTGCTTGTGTCTGCCTAGGTGTGTCAACCTGTGTCTGTATCATCCAGAGGTGTGTCTCCTAGGGTGTGTGTCGGCCAGTGGTGTGGGTGTGTCACCCATGGACCTCTTTCACCTTCTTTGACCTCGCTTGTGTCACCACTAGTGGACACTTGGTGCTTGATGCTTGCATGTGGCGATGGCCTTGGACATGTGTTTAGTACATGTTAGAGTGGTGGCTTTGCACATGGACAAGTGTCCCTATGTGGGCGACACCTTGCTTTGCTCTACCTTCGTTTCTCCACCATCCTCTTCTATATATCTATTTCCTTTCCCTTGCTAAGGATCTCTTTAGTTCCTTAGTCTCCCTCTCCCTTGGTGCACAACACCCTCTTCTTTTGCAAGCTTGGTGGCCGATCCTTCTTGGAGTCTCCTTCTTCCTCTTGTGGTGGCCGAACCCTAGAGTGCCTTTCTCTCCTTCTTGTTGTGGTGCGTGGAGCTTGGATCTAGGAGTTTGGAGCTTGCTTAAGGCGGGTTACATAACTCCTAACCCTAACTACATTACCTTCTTTTATGTTCTTATATGTTGTTATGATCATATCGGCTATGTGTGTTGCTAGTTTAGTTTCTTGCTTAGTTACCCCTTGTTGGCCGAACCTATGTTCTAGGGTTTCTTGGTGAGCAACACCCCTTTCTCTCGTTGGTCTAGAGGAGTGAGCTTGAGTTCTAGTAATATGGGCAACACTCCTCTCTCGTTTAAGTTGAGAGGTGAGCTTGTGTTCTAGTTACTTGAGCAACACCCTCCTCTCACCATGGACTTGAAAGGTGAGCTATGTAGTGGTTATGGACCTTGGTGGTGGTTGAACCTTGTGTTGCCCGATTGGTGATAAGAGATGTTCAAGACCCCTCTCTCTTAGTTGTTGAGAGGTGAGCCATCTTCATGAGCCATTAGGGTTAGGTGCCCTTATGCTTGAGGTTGATGATGACCTTGTGGAGTTGCATCTTGACCGTTATGATCTTGGGGGAGGTGCTGCCCAATATTCCTCTTGATCTTGAGCCTTGGACGGCACACGTGTGGATGTGTCGGGTGTTGCCCTTGGTCCCTGCCTTGAGTGTGTGTAGGGCATCACCCCTTGATGAGTAACTTGCCCGATACACTTAGCCTATGTGATGGTTTGGTATCGTTATGCCTTGTTGTGGTGGAGCATTGCTAGCTAGTCTGTGGTGGCGTCTGTTACAACCCCAATTTTGGGTTCATTTGGTGAGAAATATGATTTCTCATAATAAAGATAAATGAACAAATAATGATGTCTTTTGATTGAATGCATGAATTTCATTTTATTTGTGGGCTTTATTGGCTATTGGTCCCAATAACAAAGAATTTTAATTAATTAATGAATGATTGAGAATTCGAGAAAAGAAAGATGTGGAAACCTCTAGAAGGCAAAAGAATGTAATCCAAGGATGGATTTCGTGCCTTTAGGTTCCTTGGGGGTCAAGGGATCCAAGATTGTGAAAAAAAGGCGACTATAAAAGAAAAGATTAAATAAGTATTTCTTTATTAAGAAAAAAATTGAAAACAATGGTAAGATGTGGAAAACAAGTGGAAAGAGGAATAAAGATAATTGGAGGATTTATGCTAAGAATATATATATATATATATATATATATATATATATATATATATATATATATATATATATATATATATATTAAAGGCATGTTGAACCGGTGGTGAATATGTATAACTGCCTTTGTTTCCTTTGGGAAACTAGTATACGAGTGCCTTTTATCTCTTTTGTATATGGATATAATGGAAGGAAAGTCTTATCATATAAGGATTGCCTCCCCTTTTGCCTTCAGTCTTCTCTTCCTTGAATCACTAGGACTCCTCATATGATTTGTATATATATAGGATCCCCACAATACTCGAGAGATAATCAACCCACCGAAGTAGCCTTCCCGTTATCTCACCCTCCCACTGATCGATGATGTCCAGGTAGTCGACATCGCTGATCATACCATAGGAGGTGTCGGGGGTGAATCATCCCTTGGATCGTCGGTGCACAGAAGAGGGAGTCTGATCTTGACCCTCACCGGAGATCACGCTAGGGGAACCAGGCACTTTGGTATCCTGCTGCAATGCCATCGGTGGGACCTGCAGATGGCTCATCTTCTGATCCGAAGGAGGGGGAGGGTCGAGGACATTGACAGGACCCGTAGGAGCGAACTGAAGGATCATCGCCAACTGTGCAAGAACCACCAGCGGAGAAGTCACCGCGGCGCGAGTCTACATCTATAGACGGTGAGCGGTGCTCATGTGGGGCAGAGGGAGGAGTAGCAAGAAGATGCTATGGAGAGAGAAGGGAAGAAGAAGGCTGAAGGAAGTGGCCTGGACAGGATGTCGGCGCCCAGTCACACGTTGCGTGGAACACAACATCACGCAGAGCGGTAGCAAGGAACCCTCACGCGGAAAGAAGATGACCAGGGCAAGTTTGACCAATATGCCCTTCCGCGTGCGTTCACAATGCAATGGCAGCGAAGTCATTTCCGCCTAATTCTGAGCCAACTGCTGGTAAGTTTTTAATACGGTCTTATGTTGACGTGGCCTAATGCAATTGGTCCAACAATGTTAATCTTACAAAAATCATAGTAAATAATTGGTAGCTCCGATGGAAATATGCAAAACATGAAAATTGATCAGGAGAACGCGTAGAATTCAATAAAAATACTTTTAGAATCGGATTTTGTTCCTATTTGCAGAAGTATGCCAAATTAATGGAAAGTGCTTTGAAATCATGTTAGGAACCCTAATTGAAGTTAATGGTTAAATTCATGATACTTAATTGATGGAATTAAGTAATAAGCAACCTGTTGAAATGTTAATGATGAACTTGAACCTGATGAATTATCGCATGGTTTAGGATTTTACACCAATTATGAATGATTAAGTAGTTAGAAACCCTAACTTAGGGTAAAAGAGGAGAAGATCATATTTAATTTGAATAATGTGAAAATATGTTGCTAAATGATGGTTCTGATGCTTTCAAGTGTAAAAAACTCCTAACTATGGATGAAAACCCTTAATTTGATAATTAGGGTTTTCTAGTGGATTAATGTGAAATTAATGACAAATAGAGTTCATATGCGACTTAGACCATAATGAACTATGAATTGATGAGCATAATGACTTTGTCATAGATTAAAAGGATAAAAATAGTAGCTTTAATGTAAAAGAGGCATAATGGGTTTAATTAATGTTTAAGTGTTCCTTTAATCCGAAATTAGGGTTTGTAAGTAATTATATAAATTAGGATTTAAAATAGTATAAGCGAAGTGAAACCCTAATTGCAAACAAAACCCTAAAATGGATGCGGAAACCATACGAAGCAATTTCAAGTTGAACAGAAAGAATCTTGATATAGTGTGTAGTAAATAGAGTACATGTGATTTTTAGGATTCTTGATTATATGGTTGGGCTACTTGCTTGGATTGCCTTCTTGTTTGGAATTGATATTAGCTCGAATCTACTGAACATGTATGTGGTTATGCTTATGAATATCTCGAGATAGATTTCTGAGGTTTTTCGAGATTTTCACCGATGACTTGAATAAATTGTTGGATGAATTTAGTTCATGCAAACTATAATGTGAATATGACTATCACATAATATATGTGCCTACTAGCTCAGATCCTGGTCCCCTCTGTGTCTTAATGGCTGACCTAGTATATGGCTACCTAGAGGGTAGGTCCATCAGGTCGTGGAATGACTTAGTATATGGCTACCTAGAGGGTATATATGTCTATCAAGTCACATTGAGTTAGATATTGGGCTACCTCCGAGTGGTGCCATGCGACTCTACCTTTATAGAGGTATTATATAAGTCCTTACAGGGACAACACAGAGTTGTGGATAGGTATGGATTGAGTAGTATGGCTTAAAATGTAATGTTGGTTGTTAAATGATTATTGGCATGATTACATTGTTATTATATTTGCATGATTATTGTTTCCCCCACATACCAGCTTTTTGCTGACCAACGTTTTGTTTTTCGGTGTTTTAGGTACAAATGAAAAGAACAAATAGTAAAGTGGCATACGTGGAATTAAATGAGAATTAATGTGCACAGGAGGATTAGTTAGATTGGTATCTACATGGATAGAAGTTTAGAAATTCCAGTTTTTAAAAAGGTAAGCACAATTTTATTTTTTATACCAGTTTTCAGCTTAGTTAGTAAAGTTTATTAATTGTTATTGATTATTTGTCGAACCTTTGATCCAGGTTATTGGTAATGTCTCTGACCTTTCAGTCTCTCTTAATTGGGGGTTACCGGGAGGTGGGGTCTTTACAATTGGTATCAGAGCATAGGTTCCTCATTTAATCTTTAATAATTATTAAATTTTACAAATTCTGTAGAACCCAAGGGAGTTATTAGAGGATTATCCAAAAGATAGAGGTGTCTAGAAAAGGATCACAACCAGGGCATGGAAATTTTTTCCTCCGCACCGCTAGTTGGAATACGAGGACTCCCGGATCCGTGTGACTGCCTGGTCAAAGTCTTAGGGTATGATTCAAAATAAGATACCTTTATGACTCTCTCATCTTGTTCGTCCCTCCTCCACTCAAATTCTGTTAAGGACCTTAAGGATTAGAGTTTCCTCTCTTCTCCTCACCCTCTTGAGGTATGGGTAAGGTTGATAAAGATTAAGGAATCCTCCACCAAATTAATAAAATGCATGTAAATAAGATGTCATGGACATAAGCTTAATAGAGTAAGTGTAAAGGAATAGATAAATGCTTAAGTCGTATGACACGAGTTGTCATTGCCCTCAGGAGAGACCTGAGGATAGACCTCCTTAGCAGGAGGATGAGTGGAGAGAGTTAGTCTTGGAGGTAGAGACCTCCATTAAAAGTAGAGACCTAGAAAATCCTTTGAGGATGATGTTAACCCTAACCCTAAGTGAAGGTTAGAGAGAGATGACATGATGAGTTAGATGTCATGATAAACATGCCTTGGATGCCATAGGAACCATGAGAAGTTGATAACCGAGTACCTTTGGCAAGCCAACCTTGGGAAGGGTCGTACATGTTTGAGCAAAGGATAACTCCTTCATGGATGAGGGTAGAGAAGAACCTGTAGAAACCTGTTGGGCTATTGCAAGTAGGATATAGCTTGCACCCAGAGTGCATCAGTAGTGTTGACAGTTGGATGAAACCCTAGACAAGGGATCATGATGGATGGCTTATGAGATAAGCATAAGGGGTTATGGATAATCTTGAGTAAACATAAGTTCGAGCATATGCTTCACTCAGGTAGCGGCATGCTTATGAGCTTGATCCTTCTTGAAGAAAGGACCTCTTATAGAGAGGTTGGTTGTAGGATTAGCTCTAGAGAGAGAGAAAACCTTAGGCAAGAAGGTTGGAAATCTAAAACCCGGAAATTTGAGGAATAGTGGGAGTTGAGGATGATGTGACCTAGGTGGATGATAGTGGTTTCCTTATGCTTGACCCTTGGAGGCTGACGATGTCTTGGATGCCATGAGAGGAACCAAAACCAAGAGAGAGGATGAGTCTGCTGGTACCGCTGTGCCTATGGTATAGGTGTTTACCTCTTGAGATAGGGAGAAGAGTTTCTTAGAATTGGATAGGTTTAGTAGCAGGATGTGAGGCCTTATACAACTCTGAGGTGCTGCTTAAATAAAAGGATCATGGAAGTACATGACATATCTTGGACATGCTTGATTTGTGGTTAAGAGATTCAGCATGCAGTTGGACACCTGAAGGTGAACCTAGGGTTCCTAGGCCTAAGAGGGGAAGCAGGGTATCTGATGCTCATGATAAGGTTTGAGTCTCTATAGTTTCGAGCATGATACTCCTCATGTGTAGAGGTAAAGGAAACCCCTTGAGTTAAGGGTATGTCGATGAACCCCTCGCAACTAAGTTGATCCAATGATGAGGATGAGAACAAGCGTGACCTAGCATGGTTTAGTAGGTACGCTTGTGCTTTAGTAGTTGCTGGATTAAGCATGCTCATGTGAATGTAAACCCTAAGTACGCTTGTGACCTTTGTTATCAAGGTGTAGTTTCCTCCCATCCTGGGAGAGGGACCCCTTTGGTAGGAGTATACCAGTTTGGTTGGTTTTGAGGTAACCTAAGGAGGTGTCATAGGATCTTGAGAAGCTAAGTGAAGAGTACATGGCATAAGAATGGAACTATAGACTCATAGATAACCATCTCAATGTGCATGTGGATGTGTTACCTTGGAGGTAACCGGTATGGGGCTTGACCAAGGTAGATAGGTTACCATGATCCCTATGAAAGGATGAAAGTCAGCTCATGAATGCAGGAAGAGAGATGATGAATGCTTGGGTAAGGTTCTAAGTTGAACATGTACTATAAGAGAATCCTAAGTCTATCCTAGGGTCTGGTAGGGATAAGACCGATGGAAGTAGGAGTTGCCTAATTCCCTAGTGCACATGACCATAGGGTCGGGAGGTAACAGCTATCATTGTCTGAGGGCCATGAGTTAGGAGATTGATCACCTTCATGAACTCATGGGACCCAAAGGGCAGATGAGTAGGGCACTCTCTAGGTGCATGAAGGAAGAGGGATGACCCCAAAAGTGTCGGCACCCTAAAGGCCTAGGGGAGATGACCAAGGATTGTGCTTGGACCAAGTAAGTTTGAGACCAGTTTCCCATGGAAGTAATGGGGATATCAAGATGATGGCACGTTTCAACCTAGATTGAAGGTGTACTGGCAAGGTAGGATGTGCCATCTCTACTCTTAGAACAGGAAGAACTTTGTGTTTGGATGGCCGCCAAATGCTTATTTCTTCTTGTTATGGGAATGAGAGATGGAACAGTACGCATGCCATACACCAAGGATAAAAGATGAGGTGGGTTGGAACGTTGCTATGAGATATGAGGACAGAGATGATAACATACCTTAGTGGAGTGAATGATACATGGATAGGTACAAATGATAAGAGTATTAAGATAATCACCTTGTGCGAATGTTTTATCATGAGCTATGTGGGATCTGCATGTGATATAAGGTTGAGTTTGATAACCCAGAGGACGATCTCAGAGTTTTCTTGATGAAGATAAACTTAGAGTTCGAGATGAGACTTAAGCGGAATACATGGAGGTAGTATGTCTTCAACATTACCTAATACTGAAGGATGTGAAGTTGTAATGGATGCTCTGGTGGAGATATAGCTGCCCAGTTTGGCTAGAAGAGGTTGTTAAGCTAACCCTAAGTTTAGAAAGGAGGAAAGTTTGGCTAACACACAGATTTAGCGATAATGATTGATCAATTTAATGGTTGATTGGTTAGACAGCCTAGTCTTTGATGCAATGGAAGGATGGTGGTAGAACCTCAAATGCACTTCTTTAGAAAGGAAGGTGATGAAACCATGATTAGAATGGTTTAGGGTTTCCGATGTATCAAGCTTGAGGAATCATAACAATGCAGGAGATCGTGATATACCTTGGTACTATAAAGATAGTAAGTGACAGTAATATTTTGGATGTCTAAGGTGAAGTGCATGTGGTATGTTGTCATGCATGGTAGGAGGTGAAGGATGAACACCAGTAACCCAGTGTATTGATATAGAGAATAAAAGAGTCCCTGAGAGGGAATGGGAGTTCATCACTATGGATGATGTGGTAAGTCTCCCTTTAACCAAGAAGGTCAAGATGCAATATGGGTTATGGTAGATCGCCTCACCTAGATAACATGAGAAAGAAGGGAGTACTGTCAAGAGATAGATTCTGATGAACTACATAAGAGAGAGAGATGGTTCAACAACACCATGATATGAGTTCAAAAGTTCTTGAGTATGACCTAACGGTTCACTTCCATGATGTGGAAGTAGAAACAAACATAACTCAATATTGGTACAGTTTATCACCCCTTACTAATGGTTAGTATGATCCAGACTAGAGGGTCTGATGAGAGCATGTGTGCTTGTTCAGGGTGATATCTAGAGACAGTTCTTGTCCTATGAAAGATATAATGATAACCACCATAGCCAGTATCGGGTTTTAAAGAAGCTCTACAAGGGAGGTTGTGTCGGTCACCACTTTAGTAAGGTGAAGTTGGTGAAAGGACCACAATGTGTGTAGATGAAGTTCCTTTGATCATGCAATGGCTGAAAGGAGCCTAGAGACGACGAGCGTCGTGAGCGGATGCAAAGTAGACTGACATGTAGTTCACTGTGGGAGAATATGTGACATGAAAATCCGACCCCTCTAAGTTATAGCTAAAAGAGCTGAGTCCCCGATATATGAGTCCATTTGAGATGGATTGGTGGAGAAGGTTATGGATAACCTTACCCCTCAGGATAAAGAAAGGTGTGATGAGTTCTAAGTGTCCAATTTAGAGAACTATGTGAGGTACCCATACCATGAGCTGAACAATGAACCTAGTAAGCCCTAAGGGAGGCTGAAATGACCCGAGTCACCTACGTAGTTTATAGACGCCAGGATGAAAGAACTCAGAGAAAAGAATATGTGATGATAAAGGTTCTTTGGAAGTGCCATGGGTAAGGTAAAGCCACATAGGGGGCATAGATGGACATGGAAAAGTCTTATCCTGAATTGTTTGTTTTGCTTGATTGAATTTTGAGGACAAAATTCCTATAAGAGAGGAAGGATGTTACAACCCCAATTTTGGGTTCATTTGGTGAGAAATATGATTTCTCATAATAAAGATAAATGAACAAATAATGATGTCTTTTGATTGAATGCATGAATTTCATTTTATTTGTGGGCTTTATTGGCTATTGGGCCCAATAACAAAGAATTTTAATTAATTAATGAATGATTGAAAATTCGAGAAAAGAAAGATGTGGAAACCTCTAGAAGGAAAAAGAATGTAATACAAGGAAGGATTTCGTGCCTTTAGGTTCCTTGGGGGTCAAGGGATCCAAGATTTTGAAAAAAAAGGCGACTATAAAAGAAAAGATTAAATAAGTATTTCTTTATTAAGAAAAAAATTGAAAACAATGGTAAGATGTGGAAAACAAGTGGAAAGAGGAATAAAGATCATTGGAGGATTTATGCTAAGAATATATATATATATATTTAAGGCATGTTGAACCGGTGGTGAATATGTATAACTGCCTTTGTTTCCTTTGGGAAACTAGTATACGAGTGCCTTTTATCTCTTTTGTATATGGATATAATGGAAGGAAAGTCTTATCATATAAGGATTGCCTTCCCTTTTTCCTTCAGTCTTCTCTTCCTTGAATCGCTAGGACTCCTCATATGATTTGTATATATAGGATCCCCACGATACTCGAGAGATACTCAACCCACCGGAGTAGCCTTCCTGTTATCTCACCCTCCCACTGATCGATGATGTCCAGGCAGTCGACATCGCTGATCATACCATAGGAGGTGTCGGGGGTGAATGATCCCTTGGACCGTCGGTGCACAGAAGAGGGAGTCTGATCTTGACCCTTACCGGAGATTGTGCTAGGGGAATCAGGAACTTTGGTAGCCTACTGCAATGCCATCGGTGGGACCTACAGATGGCTCGTCTTCTGATCTGAAGGAGGGGGAGGGTCGAGGACATTGACAGGACCCGTAGGAGCAAACTGAAGGATCATCGCCGATTGTGCAGGAACCACCAGCGGAGAAGTCACCGCGGCGCGAGTCTGCGTCTGTAGATGGTGAGCGGTGCTCATGCGGGGTAGAGGGAGGAGTAGCAAGAAGATGCTATGGAGAGAGAAGGGAAGAAGAAGGCTGAAGGAAGTGGCATGGACAAGACGTCGGTGCCCAGTCGCACGTTGCGTGGAACGCAACATCACGCGGAGCGGTAGCAAGGAACCCTCACGCGGAAAGAAGATGACCAGGGTAGGTTTGACCAATATGCCCTTCCACGCGCGTTCACAATGCAAGGGCAGTGGAGTCATTTCCGCCTAATTCTGAGCCAACTGCTGGTAAGTTGTTAATAGGGTCTTATGTTGACGTGGCCTAATGCAATTGGTCCAACAATGTTAATCTTACAAAAATCATAGTAAATAATTGGTAGCTCTGATGGAAATATGCAAAACATGAAAATTGATCAGGAGAACGCGTAGAATTCAATTAAAACACTTTTAGAATCGGATTTTGTTCCTATTTGCAGAAGTATTCCAAATTAATGGAAATTTCTTTGAAATCATGTTAGGAACCCTAATTGAAATTAATAGTTAAATTCATGATACTTAATTGATGGAATTAAGTAATAAGCAACCTGTTGAAATGTTAATGATGAACTTGAACCTGATGAATTATCGCATGGTTTAGGATTTTACACCAATTATGAATGATTAAGCAGTTAGAAACCCTAACTTAGGGTAAAAGAGGAGAAGATCATATTTAATTTGAATAATGTGAAAATATGTTGCTAAATGATGGTTCTAACGCTTTCAAGTGTAAAAAACTCCTAACTATGGATGAAAACCCTTAATTTGATAATTAGGGTTTTCTAGTGGATTAATTTGAAATTAATGACAAATAGAGTTCATATGCGACTTAGACCATAATGAACTATGAATTGATGAGCATAATGACTTTGTCATAGATTAAAAGGATAAAAATAGTAGCTTTATTGTAAAAGAGGTATAATGGGCTTAATTAATGTTTAAGTGTGCCTTTAATTTGAAATTAGGGTTTGTAAGTAATTATATAAATTAGGATTTAAAATAGTATAAGCGAAGTGAAACCCTAATTGCAAACAAAACCCTAAAATGGATGCGAAAACCATAAAAAGTAATTTCAAGTTGAATAGAAAGATTCTTGATATAGTGTGTAGTAAATAGAGTACATGTGATTTTTAAGATTCTTGATTGTATGGTTGGGCTACTTGCTTGGATTGCCTTCTTGTTTGGAATTGATATTAGCCCGAATCTACTGAACATGTATGTGGTTACACTTATGAATATCTCGAGATAGATTTCTGAGGTTTTTCGAGATTTTCACCGATGACTTGAATAAACTGTTGGATGAATTTAGTTCATGCAAACTATAATGTGAATATGACTATCACATAATATATGTGCCTACTAGCTCCGATCTTGGCCCCCTCTGTGTCTTAATGGCTGACCTAGTATATGGCTACCTAGAGGGTAGGTCCATCAGGTTGTGGAATGACTTAATATATGGCTACCTAGAGGGTATGTCCATCAAGTCACATTGAGTTAGATATTGGGCTACCTCCGGGTGGTACCATGCGACTCTACCTATATAGAGGTATTATATAAGTCCTTACAGGTACAACACATAGTTGTGGATAGGTATGGATTGAGTAGTATGGCTTAAAATGTAATCTTGGTTGTTAAATGATTATTGGCATGATTACATTGTTATTATATTTTCATGATTATTGTTTCCCCCACATACCAGCTTTTTGCTGACTGACGTTTTGTTTGTCGGCGTTTTAGGTACAAATGAAAAGAACAAACAGTAAAGTGGCATACGCGGAATTAAATGAGAATTAACGTGCACAGGAGGATTAGTTAGATTGGTATCTACATGGATAGAAGTTTAGAAATTCCAGTTTTTAAAAAGGTAAGCACAGTTTTATTTTTTATACCAATTTTCAGCTTAGTTAGTAAAGTTTATTAATTGTTATTGATTATTTGTCAAACCTTTGATCTGGGTTATTGGTAATGGCTCTGACCTTTCGGTCTCTCTTAATTGGGGGTTATCGGGAGGTGGGGTCTTTACAGTGTCACACTTTGGCCTTAGCTCTGTCTGTGTCGGCCAACAGCACGACACCTTAGTGCCCGATACATGTGCTGACCGATATGCCATGAGGCACGAGACACCGTTGCATGATACACTTCTTTGGCTAGTTGCACGCTTGGTTGCCCATTATCCTTGATACCCGACGGAGTGTTGCACGACATGGTGCACGATACACGTTGCACGACACGCCCCTTGGGCTGAGATACATGATAGACCCTGGTGCACAACACAACGTTGCATGGTACACCCTTGCTGATATGCTTGGTTGATCGGTGCTGGTATGCATTTGAGTGATGAACGATAGGGGAGAGTACCCTGCCCGATATCACCTCTAGTGAGGATGCCCTACCTGTCACACTTCTTGTGAGGGTAGTGAGAACTTCTAGTGAGGGTCTTGTCTCTGATGGAAATCTATGCGCTAGCTCTTGTTCATGAATCATGTTGGTTTTGATAGTAACTCTTGACATGCTTGATGGTAATTGTGATAGTAGATTACATCTATGTATCTTTCCATGATAGTACATGTGTTTATGATCATCTTGAATCATCTGTATAATGATAAAGAAATGATAAGCATGTAAGAAGCCTTGCAAAATGATATGACCTATGTCAATGGTCACAGGTTGAGGCATGGATAATAACATATATATAATTATCAATGTTGCCCTACGTTGATAATATATTTCTTCTGTTAATCCATGATGATTGAGTATACTAACCATGTAGGTGATGCATAGCCAGGTAAAGGGCTATGAGGTATATATGATGAGTAATTCTGCTTTGTTAAATTACTCTTGATAATGAGATAACATACATGATGTGTTTGGTCTGAGGACCTTAGTTTGGTTAAAGTGCCTAAGTTGATAAGAATGTCTTGAGAGGCAATGGCACTATGTGATAAGGGATTGAGATCCCATGGCAATGTGATGATCCTTGTGATGGATCTAGATGATAGGTAAGAGGCCAAGTGATGACATGTAATGTTGGATCCTTGTGATGGACCAGGATGATGTTGATTACAAGAAAAGCATAATGTTGAGTTTTATGTTGTTTATCCTTGTTATAGTTTACATGTTATATAACTTGGTTGAATCTTGCAATCTACCTAAAAGATATTAATTAATCACAGTGGAACATATCATGTAGTTTTGCCCTGGCCATAGATCCATCATCATCAGGAGCTGGTGATGGTGAAACGGGTTCTCCTGCTGGCTAACCCAGAGCGCATATTGTCAAATATGCGAGGTTTCTCCTAGGCTAAAGTGAGGAGGTAAGAGTGCAACTTCGGTTGTAGACTCCAGAGTGCGGATTCAGGCCCGTAGCTCAATATGTAAGAGCATGGTGAATAGGCCCATGGCTCAGGATGTGTGATATGGGAGCATGAATGCATTCATGGCTCAGAGCACGGTGAACAAGCCCGTGGCTCAGTTTCACTAGCGCTGATACCTATACCGAGGCGGGCTAGGTAGAGGGTAGCCTGACCCTGTGGCTGAGGCCACTTAAGCATGAGACTGCGGTCCTGCTTGTGTTGTACTCGTGCACTGACCACGAGGTGGGAGGTCGTGGAGTCCGGCTCTTCCATTGATCTTGTATGGAACTGGCTTGGGTTTCGCAATCGAAGGTTGGATTTGAGCGGTACGGCTCACTTCCTCAGGGCATAATAATACGTAATCCATTCGTATAGTATTTACTGCTTAAGGCAAAACACGGAACATTGGTTGAGGCCTTGCTTGTGTAGTTAATCTTGTTATACCTTGCAGTTACTCATATGTTCCTCATGTTATGTGGTAAGACCTTATAAATCTTATCTTGTTAATCATGTTCCATAAAGAAATACTTGGGAATATGTCTTCCGAACTTCCTGGTAAGCTTGACGGTATGGATAGCTTTACTTTATAAACTGCTCTTGTTATACCTCTTATCAGTTATCTGCTATTGTTGCTTTATCTTCCTTTGGTTTTGTGATTTCGACGGGGAGTTATGTTTCTCGCTGGGACTGTGTGTCTCACCCCGCTAGTTTGCACCCTTTTTAGGTATTCGAGCTAGACGTGGTGGTGGTCGCGGAGTTGCGGCCGAGCAGCAAGACGAGTAGTAGAAGGCAAGAGGTGGACATGCTGCTGTTTTGGTCGTTTGTAGTAGAGTCTTAGAGTTATCCCTGTACTCTCAGGTCCTTGGGTGCATTTTGACGTTGTTTCACGATGTATAGCTGATGATGTTTTGTATATCCTGTTGCTGGCCGAATGTGGGCCGTTATGTATGTAATAACAGGTGATGAACTCATGTGATGGCTAGACAGTTGATCCTCTAAGTTGTGGACACGTGTCAAGAATCTTGTATATGTTTATATAACATGTTTCTTTACAGGATGATGACCTAAATGTAATAGTTTTCTCAGTGTATCTGCTTTCTACAATCGGTTTTAATTAACCCGTGTTTTTGGTAATTTGTAGTTTATGGTGATTTCCGCACATTTTCGCATAACACCTCGCTGTCTATGTGATAGTGGGATGTATTGCCACAGAGAGGGTCAAGGGATAGGGGTGGGGGTCGACGGTTTCGGGGAGAGGGGAGAGTGGTGAGGGAGAGAGAGTCGGGACTTGATACCCTAACTCGGTGTGAGAATTGAAATCCCGCCTCTACTGGATTAAGCGATTTCGTTATCTCAAAACAGAGACAGATTGAGATTGGGAACCAAACGCGTTTCTTGACCAACCCAGACCGAGTTTGGCAGACGTGACATTAAACGACAATGTGGAATCTGGATTGCATCCTGTGCCAAACAGGGGCTAAGGGTTGGGAAGTTGACAAGACGACTTGCTCCTACATCATAGTAACATAAATTATATTCTAATTGTAGAAATCCTCCTCTTGGAGTGCGGCATCTTGAACATCTGATACGCATTGGTTAGAGTTTTTGTCTGAGTACAATCTCATTCATGCTAAATATATCGACGATCAATAATTAGGCGCAAGCAATTTGTATCATTGGTTGACTAGGCATACCTCTCTTTAAAGGGTGGATCCATCCACAACACAAGCGACCCAAAGTATCCATTTACAAAGTACCTGCGCCCGCATCTCTTTCTGGCTAACAACTGACAAACGGCACTACAACCATGATGACCGTCCTGACAACGGCACTGCAACCGGCAGGCGGATTTCTTTTCCTGGAAACTTGCTACACATGCAATAAATCAAGGTTCAGCTTATTTATTGTGTTCTTTCAGTTCCAGCACCTGTGGTCGCTGCTCTGCTTCTTTATCTTCCTCCTCCTGCCTGCCCCTACTAAATCATAAATTTGATTCTGATAGATCTGTAGTTGTGGTATGAAAGGTGGTTACGCGTCATGGAGCTGCCAAGTAACATTATTAATTAGAAGGACAACTTTCGGTCGATTCCGTTTCTGATCCTAATCATCCAATGCCAAGTAGGAGAAAAGATGTTAGCATACAGCTTTGCAGATATTTGAAACAACATGTTTCGCTTAAAATATCGGAAAACTATCATATGCATGATACTACCTAGAAAGTTTTAACAGGTTCTAGGTGAGTCGTGAATTTAGCAATGTCTAAATGGTATATTTGGCCAAATCTTCAAATAAAAATTATTCGAGATCTTATAAAAATAAGATTTGCATAACTGTATGTATATCTTGGATGTTCAGTTGAGCAAGTCCGTGATAGGTACACCAAGATCACTAACCCACCGGATATATATCCTGCTATGCAAGTCCGTGACAGGTATACCAGAATCATCACCTTGAGTACCTAGTCTGCAGTTGTCGCTCTCCTAAACTCGCCCGCGTCATGGCTGGTTGGTAGGGTTGGCATACTACCTTCTCTACCACTCATTGAACTGCATTCTATCTCTCTCTTTCATTCTCCAGAGGATTCCGCTGCAAGAACAATTATGGCTTACCTTATATGGGTCTTTAATTTGGCAAGCAGCGGAGCGCTTCTGCCATGTTGCCCGACGACCCAGGACAGTCCACCGTCCACATGCGCCATGGTCCACGGCCTGGATAACCACTCCTCTCTGCTCGAATCGGCCCCTCCGAGTAGGGAAATGAGGGTGTTCCCTGCCTCCCACGTACTATCCCCGGTCCACTTCTCAGGTCAATTATTGAATCAAACTCCAGGTAAACGAACCCCAGTTCCTTGGCTGCAAGTGCAAACCGGACAAACAAAACTTTTTGTGGGTCTCCCGCAGAACCTCATCTTATCCACCTGTACATGTAACTATAGTAGAATAAAACCATGCCGATGAGTCGTAATAATTGGTGCATGAATAAAAAGTTGAATAGCTATGTACCAGATTTCTCAAACCCATTTTGGAAGTGAGTTGGCCTGTGGAGACGGAACAGTCACTTCTTTTTGTTTAATCATTACCATATCAGACAGAAGAACAAATCAAAATCAAACGTGATGAATAAAGTACGGGTGTCATTGGGGAGGGTATGGAGAGGGTAAGACATTACCTTTATCCTTACCCACTAAGTGTGGCGGGTAAGGGCAATTTCCCACTCCACTAACATCTTTACCCTCCTCTTACCATTACCCTCTTATCTACATGGTAAACGGGAGGGTAAGGGTGAAGCAGAGAGTTCACATGTCTCCTAAAAATTTATGCTAATACTACCAATAATGGTTTATCTAATACGTTTATTATTTATTTTAAATATCAAGATCCTCTATAATGGTTATTAACTATTCAACGTGATTTTGAGTAATCTCTTACAAGATTATACACATAGTTTGTATTGTATTAAAAATACATAGTTGTTGCATAAATAAATAGTAGTAATCTGAGCATTGATTTATGAACAAATAAATCATCCCTTAAATAAAAATGTGTTACATTAAAATAATATTATATAGCAATACTTCACAAAAAATTATTGCTGCAAACATAAATATCTTATACCCTCAAGAGTTTTGTATATAAAAAATAATTAAGTACAATGAGATAGATAACACCACCACAAATATGTATCAGATGATACATTAACTATTAAATCTTTTTGTTATATATGTGTGTGTCTTATGCCTTTAGATTTTGTATCATACTCGATCGATCACCGCATAAAAAGTATAAAATGATGCATAAACTATTAAACCTCATTACTGCATATACGTGTCTTGCACCTTTAAAATGGGGTTGTATATACGACAAAATTATCTATATAAAAAGTAGATAAGAATATCATATGTTGTCTAAAAAATGACCACACAATATTGAATAATACTTAGACTTAAACAACACAATGACTATATATTTAATATATTTTACATAAATATAGGTGGGTAGCGGGTTAAAGGGTATGGATAATGACTTACCTTTACCCTTACCCACTAAGGTAGCGGGTAGGCGGATAAAGGGTAAGAAAATCCTTTACCCTTACCCTTCTCCTACATAGTATGGGTAAAGGGTAAACGGGTTAACCCTTACCCATTGACAACCCTAACAAAAAGTTATCAGAAATACCTCCAAAGGAAATGGAAACAAAATTTGAGGGGGGGGGGTTATACAAATCCCACAATTGGGGAACAGGTTCAAATCTACTGTCTGGAGCTTGTTGTCCCAATATGTCCATGTTAATCTCAACCCTACGCACACCTTACTACTTTTTCCAAGGGTGGGTTCTTGGGTAAATGAATGTTAAGAATTTTTTAGGACACAACCAAGACAATAAGTTTGATACAGTAGATTTGGAGGCCTGGGAACTAGTACAAAAAAGGAAACATATATAAGACTGAAGGGTAATCCAACATGCATCAAATGTCTTCATCAAAGGCATTTAGAAGGGACTCACAACACCAACAACAGGGTTGGCATTGTCAAGGAAGATCTAAAAGAAAGAGGGGGCACCAACGCAATTGGTTTTCATCAACTTAATTGAACTAGCGTCGGGACCCTCCTCAATCGCATGTACAAGAAAAGACCATAGAGCACATAGATGAATAATCAGAACAACAACATGAGAGAATCAATTATTGTTGTTGTTATAGAACTTGTTCTTCTTTTCTTTCCAAATGGTCTAAGGAATGGCCGCAATAAGAACACCCAATCAATTTAAAGGTCATTTATAAGGAAAATAAAAGAGGTGCCCAAGAGATAAAATATATCTTGGAGGTGCAATGCATCTGAGCGAGAAGAGTAGTTAGTGTTGAAAAAAATCCCACAACTCACTGACGAAAAAGCAATAAAAGTAAGAGGGGACAAATTGTCTCATCAAAGTTGAAATGGAATAGATATCTAGAAAATAAAAATATTTTTACAAGCAACCATAGGAACATGGAAACAAAGGTAGGGCATTTGAATTTTCAAAAATGAGGTGTAGGAGGGTCAACAACCCCTAAGTTGATAAAGAAATGATATATGAGCTTAACGTAAATAGGATGTGACCATTTACATATGACCAAAGGAGTTGGTTGAAGCAATCAAATCTCACTAATGTAACTAATTGAAGGAAGAACACTGCAATTAGTTCCAGCTTCATGAAGGGGTCGTTTGATTTTATTAGATCTAAGAGAATTGAGGAATCAAATGGTCACCTCTAAGTTTATCAGTTTAATGTGGACTCATGTATTACCGAGACTTGACTATTTTGACAAAAATAGAAAACTGAATCTAGGAAGTTGGAGGAAAATTGGCTACCCAATATTTTCTTATTTTGAAAGTTTCAAAAAACCATGAGCACACAGAAAACATGACATCATGGCTTCAAAAACTTTCTCAGTGACATCCTACTTGAGCTTGTTGGCTTCCTCTTTGCTAACGCCTTAATCTTTATTTTTTTTCAAGCAACTCTACAGTTTTATGAGTTGTTGTTTGGTATGAGGACCTCTTATGCTTAGAGATCATTTGTAGCATTGATAGACCTTTTAGATGCTTGACAAACTACATAATGGCTCGATATCATGATCATGATAGCTCCATAATGTATCCATGTACACTCACTTTTCTCTGAAAGGGTCAATGGTTGAAAATCAATGTTTTGGTTAATTTGCCACACTCTTTTGTTACACATGTAAATTACATTATGTGATAGTTCAATTTTCTATTATTTGTGCCTTTTGTTTTTTACTCAAACCACTATTTACCTTAGTGTATCTGTATAATTGGCAAGGTCAATTGTATGAATAGTATTGCATGCATTAAAGTTGTTTATATATATAGAGAGTTGTGGTGTTTGTAAAATGTAAGCAAATGTAGCTTAGGAATTACCTTGTAAAATGTGTACATGACTTTTGTTATTCAATAATTTTACCCCTTTTGTTCATTTTTTGGGAGGACATGAAGTCAAGATTCAATGTTGTATTCTTATTTTATTGTATGTTATATGAGCTATTATATTGTTTCATTGGTAATTTTGATTTTGAATTGATTGTCAATTTTGTGTCTTACCTCTAGTCTCACTATTTTTTTGATTGAATGTATCCATTACGTTGTTCTTGGAAAGATTATCTATAATACAACCAACTGAATAAATTATATATGATACTATGGTAGACACCAATAGTACATAATATTTGTATTTTGTGATTGTTGGGATATCAAACCAATTGGGTTCCTACATTTATGCATTTGAATTATTTTTTGGTGTGCATTGGTACTAATTTTAGTAACATTACTCATTTGGAAATATGGTGTGTTGATTGTGAATACATTTTTGTTGCATGTATTTATTTATGTGTTATCTTGTGATCTGTAGTCACTATACAGTATTGGTTTCATCCAGTATCTACTACACCATTGACTAGGTTGTATTGCAAAAACCAAATTAATTTTTTGCAATTCTCTATTTTTACCATCATTAATGTTTGTCACCTGAGTTTGTACATTTATTATGTTTTGTTTGTTTACTTTATTATTCTCCATTCCTAATAGTTGCTTCTTTTTCTATTTTCTTATAGCTTGTGGAAGGCTTAAGTTCCTCAAAACTTCCTCTAGCCCCATATACATATTATCTCTAAATAAATTTATTCTACTTTATTTCTAATTAGTTCAGATACAATTTACGTCTTGGGTCAATAGTATCTGAGGTCAAACTCATTTTGTAGCGTGTTTATATACTAATTTGTTAATTTGAATGCAGAAAATATGGGGTGTGAATTTATGTTATTGTAAGATTAATATAGGATAAATACTCTTATACATGTGTATTGTGTTTTATTTTTTCCTTTTTTTTTCTTCAAGATTTTAGTTATGTGTTATATGGTGTATTGGATGTGTTGTATTCTGATACATCATTTTTTTCCATTGTGAAATTGGATGCATAATGTCCGATGGCAATAACCCCAATGATGGAGATGGAAAGAGATGTCAAAGATGAGGATTTATAACACGATGCACATACCATGGATCAAGAAACTAGCCAGTATTACATTCGAAAAGCATAAGAGAATACGGAGGAGGACTGTTTTTGGACATTGTATGGGTTTGATGCGCTCAAATACTTACGGTGGTTCTTATCAAACAACTACTACAATCCTACAATGTTGGAGGGATGTGTTCTAAATTTAGAAACACTCTTGTGAGATTCAAAAAGTTCCATTTTTGGATAAATATTATGGCTATCATGTTTACTAATTACAATGATCTTTGTTTGGATAAAACATTGCATATAAACACACTAACATTTTTACTATTATGCATTTTGTTACAATATGCATAATTTCATGGTTATGTTCTTTATTTTTCATGTCCAATTTTTGGCAGGGATAACTACAGAATGATGCATAAGGAACAAAAACATTCAGTTATATATGATCACTACCTCAATGGGGACCCAAACATAAAAAATGATATAGTTGTTTGAAATAATTGTCATGTAAAATAGACCAAAGGGTAAGGACTAATTTTAGTATTTGCATAGTGTTGTTGATGATGATGTTTATTATCCTTGTCCTAGGTTCTTAACATGAATAAATGGATTTCAAGTATGTGGATAGTTTGAAGGACCTAGAAATGTATAACCAGGTTGAGTTTGTGTATATGTACCCTACATTTGGGTATGATGGAAATGGGGACAACATAAACGAGTATTTTGAGGGGTGTTCTTTTTTGTGATAGTGTGGTTTAGATAAGCCACCAAGGTGACTTGTCAATATAGACCAGATGTAATATCACTAGCCGACTATGGAAATATTGTTGGTATGCTAGCCCAGAGAGTCAATCATATGATGATTGTAAGTGGACATTAGATACCTAATTTGATAATGATAAAGGTAACTCTATCTATTATGTTTGTCTCAATCATGATATGATGACACATACATTAGTAAATGTCTAAAGAATGATGTTACTTGATGACATATGTCTTCAGGGTGAGGGCCTGAACAATGAGATCATATGGATGAAAAGAGTGCATGCATTCTTGTTATATCCCTAGTTAGATATTACTGTGGAATCAAATTAGACAACAATAATATATAAGACTAGAGTGTGTGTTGGTTGATGACAAAATCGCATCAGTCGTGATATATGATATCAAACAAAGCACATAGGTACTTATTATAGAATAGTGTACCAGACAGACCCACCTCGAGAGTAATAGATGGAAACCATTGTATGGTAGTTCGAATTAACCTCATAGTGATAGTGGTGATTGTGGTTTTAGACCTAAAATCAATACATTCATGACATGTCATTCATGGTACTTAGACATCATCCAACATGACCTTGAATAAGGGTTGTCATAAATTTGATGCTCGGGTACACTATAACACATGGGGTCGAGTGTGAGTGATGTAGATGGGATTTATCCCTCCTACATGAGATTGATATCCAAGCCACTTGATAAGCGATACTAAGAAATGTATAGCCATACTCATGTGATTCAATATGTGATATGTGAACTCACATGCATCTCATAACAGTCTTCTCTAGTTCAAGGAACATGGATTGAACATTGAGAGGATGACGATTCCATGCCTTGAATTCAGTTCAAATATCAGAGACAAAGGAACTATACAATCATGATAACACCGATCATGAATTCTAGTTGAAGTTGTTCTCCAACTTTTCGAATTACTTGGGTAGCAATGATGTGTTGCTAGATACCACTCATTGCTTGTGATGTCACAAGTTAGTTATGGACATTCACTATCAATGTAATTTGGGACACACATAGGACATACTTGGAATAGGAGTTTATTCAATGAATGATGTTTAACTTGATTACTAAAAGTGTTTAGGTATTCAATTTAAACAAGACTGGTTCAAAATTGCTTGAATAGACTCTGAACCAACCAGTTCAAGTGTTAAACCAATCGGTTGGATTGTTAGGTCAATTGAAACAACATTGGTTGAATAATGCCTGAACCATGGAATGAACCGACCGATTCACTAAGTGAACCAACCTACTCATGGTCCCAAATGACCGGTTCATGTGATGAACCATCCGATTCAATGGTCAATTTGATTGAATCAAGGATTAATGCTAATGTCATATTTTGCATTAATTGTGCATTGAATACCAATGTGATTCGAAATAGGAAAACTACTGAACTGACTAGTTCACCATGTTAATCTATTTGCTGGACAATAAACCAACTAGTTCACCATTCATAGTTTCTGAAACAAATCAGAAATTCCATCTCTTCAACTCCCTGATTGACCGAAAACCCTGACCCTAGCCTCTCCTATAAATAGAGGGGTAGTTGGGGCTTTCCAAACAAAACAATAAGATCTAACAATTGTTGTCTATTCTGGGTGGGGTAACCAGAGAGATTCAAGAAAAGTCCTACCCATCAAAGGGAGGGATAGCAAGGGAGAGACAATTGTGGGAGAGTGAATCAACTCTAGCAAGTTGAAGTTCGAAGGGACGTGCAACTGCTTCCTGTTGGCTTTGGTAGTGCAACATGGAGTTCCGAATCGTTCGTATGTACTACTTTAGAGATGAGATGGTTTCACCCTCGAGGAGGATGCCTTCCACCGCCATTTGTGGTGTTGTACCAGGAGGACGTCACTGATGAATAGTGTGTTGCCTAAAGAAGAAGTTTATTGCTACTTGGATAAGAAGCATGATACTACATCAAGAGTTGTCGCTGGACTTGCTCCAAGACCATGTATTACTCTTGTTACTCTATTTCCTAGATATATTGTTGTTGACCCAATCTGCTAGTTAGGGAATTGGGCATTAAAAATTTTGTTTTTTTGTCCTGATTTCCCAATAGTGGTATCAGAGCCAGGTCAATTTATGGTGTATCAGGAATTTCAATCAATGTGATCAAAATTATTTTTACTACTTACGGTGCAAATATTAAACTAGTTAATGTGCATATCATATTAATATTACATATGATTCCACACACAGACACATATATATATGTGTGTGTGTGTGTGCATATCATATTCATACCACATACGATTCCACACACACACACACACACATATATATATATATATATGTATATATATATATATATATATATTTGCAATCAATACTCAATGTCATAAAAGTATTTTGATGGCGGATGTGATCATAATTATGGCCCAAACCCTTATAGATTGTGTTCTTAGTTGTTTAGTTTATTTCATGTTGCTACTCGGTTTGCACACCGAGCCTCTCCCCTCCTTTCCACATGTATACTAATGATATTCTTCTTATTTATCCTCAAATATAACTCAAGGTTTTCTCTTTTACATTGCAATATGAAATATGATAGTTTTAATTTATGTTTCCTCGTGAGAAGCATTCTGCACCTGACAAATTGACTGACTCGTTAGACGAATCGATCAACTGGAGGACCTAGGGGGGCAGGCAGTTGGAGGAGACAAACCGATCGACTGGTGGTCCAACCGATCAGCTGGAGGAGTCCAGACATTGCTTGAACTAGAGACTAGATGAATGTTTCAAGTGACCAATCGACCAATCAGGAAGTGAGCCGATCGGTTCAAGAGTTGAGCCTATCAACCTGGATTGGTTCCAGCGCAGATCTTCATTAACAATAGGTTGCTACATATGATGTGGACCTTAGGTGGTAATAATTCCTTGTGGCTATAAGTAATTATAATAGAATGACCATAACCATCACTTGTGTATTATAATTACATGTTTTTGTTGTGGTCATAGCATGTATAAGATACATACTATAAGTATATGGTAATTGGATATTTATAGGCATTTATGTATAAAATACATCAATATTATATTAATTCTTAGATGCATTCCATAAGAAACACACATGAAAAACTTGATTGACTAACCGTAGGTTATTTCAAAGCATGGTGCACTGTCCATCTCACAAAAGTGTGATGGTATATATGAAGATTTGCCGAAGCAGGGTGCATATTCTATTGTGTTGGCTTTTGGTTAGGTTTAAGTAGGTGATCTTAATTAGATTAAGTACCTAGAAGCATACAAATAGATTGTAACAAAGAGTTGTACACACCATCTATCCAAGAATTGTATGAGATGCAATTGACACGTGTTATCTTCCTAAATAGACAAGTTGTGGGTGATCAGTCAAAGTTGACTCATGATTTGATGAAATATGGATCTTGGCTCACTAGAAGGTTGTATTTTGCAATCTTCTTAATTGGTAGCTAGTGAGGGCTATAAATTTGAGAAAAATAGTAGGAGAAATATTAAAGGCCTAATTAATATTGTCTATGTTATCCATTAAAATTAATCAAAAGTGTTATGAAATTGCAACTTTTTTATAGAAACAAATGTCAAACAAATCATCATTGCGATTAGTTCTTAAGAAGAACTAACTAAACGGGACAAAATATCATGATTGGTTTTGGACTTTGAGAAGGGTTCTCAATGATGACCATAAGCTCTATGTCCTGTATACACCAGTGCCAAAGGAACCTGCTCCTGATGCACCTAGGGCTGAAGTGGATGCTTATTGGAAGCATGCCAATGATACCTTAGACATTAAACACCTTATGTTATGTTGTATAAACTATGATTTGGATGAGAAACATGAAGACATGGGGACTCTTAAGATGGTCACATATCTTAAGAATATGAATTGGAATCATGCAAAGTAAGAAAGGTACAATGTCTCAACGGCACTCCTTGAGTGCAAAATGACAGAAGTGAATCTGGTAGAGCTCCATGTGCTCGATATGATTGGGCATGTGGAACATTTAGAGAGACTAGAATTACCTTTGAGCCAAGAGTTGGCCAGGTATATGATTCTAAAATCGTTGCTTGAATCATATAGCCAGTTTATCGAGTGTTACTATTTGAGTAACTTGGCTAAACCACTATCAGAATTACTTGACATGTTACTAACTACCAAAGCAAGAATGAAGAAGGACAAACCTATGATGATGATCAATAGAGTGAAGTCCAATGACAAAGGCAAGTCCAAGAAGAGTTTTGAGGCTAAGCTGAAGTCCAAGTCTTCTACACTCAAAATGAGGAGAAAGGTAAGTGCAACAGGAATATCTCCTTAGAACTTAAAGAAACTCAAGAAGAAGAAAGAGATATAAATCTCCACTCTAGGACCTGAGAAGAAGTAACCTAGAACTGTGTGTAGCAAGAGTTGTTGCCACCTCAGTTAGTATTTGTCATTCAGCCTGATGGGCATGTAATAGCATTAGTGAATTTCTATTATGTACCTGAAATTGATGAAAACATCATGTATCTTGTATGGACAAGAATATTATGAATAAAATGATGTTTCATTTTTAAGATAAGATCTTGTATGGAAATGTCCTATGTCTCATAGTCTATTCTTGATAGTTTTAATGATAAATATATACTAAATGCCTTAATGACTCAAATAATGAATGCCTATAGCATTGTCATCTAGAGAACATAAATGAGAAATACATTTCTAGAATCCATAATGATTGCTATCTAGACTCTTTTGGTTATTGAACTAATAGAGTCATATGAGTCTTATTTATTGGGTAATATGATAAAAGCATCTTCACTAGGTGTAGTGAGAGAGTGACTATTCTATTAGGACTAATACATGATGATGCATATAGACCTTTTAGAATAAATGCTAAAGGTGGTTACTAGTAACTCACTATATTTACTAATAATTTTAGTAAATATGGTAGATTGTATTTGATGAAATACAAGCCCGGATATCTTCAAATGTTCAAAGAAATCATGGATGAAGTACATAACTTGTTATAAGTAGTAAATAAATTTCAATATGATCGATATGGAAATACTTCGAACCAAGAGTTTGAGGACCTTTTGAGAGAACATGATAGTGTATAATGATGAAGTTAACCTACAACGCAATGATAATGTATCATGATAATATATCAGAAAGGAGGTGTCACACCTTGTTAGTCATGGTGCGATCATCAATAAATCTGGATGATCTTCCAACTCCTTTTGACATATGAGATATGGCATGGGAAGGTTCCCAATATATCTTTATAAAGATTAGGATTGAAAGGTTACATAAGAAAATAGTTTCAAAAACTTTTCCACAAATCGCATAAATGTTATCTTGTTGAATACTACTTATATTCTAATCCAACAAGAAAATATTTCCTGCCAGGATGGTTGTATTCCTAAAGGAAATTTAGTTCCAAAGGAAATAGTGAGACAAAAGTAGAACTTGAAAAGTTTGAGACCAACAAGAAAACATTGAACCTAAAATAGGTACAATAGGAACATGGAGAATTACAAGATGTTATGACATCTCAAGTTCCTTATGTAACACAAAACCTCATAGATCTAGTAGGACATGCCTTGAGTTTGAAAGATGATGATGGCTCAAGAAGGCAGCAAGTTGATAACAGATTATGAGTCAACAACCTACCTAGATTCAGTCGAGGAACCAGAGTATGAGAAATGGCTTGAAGCCATTGTATCCAAGATGGACTCCATGCACACCAACAAGGTATTACCTTAATGGATCCACCAAAAGGGATAAAACCCATAAGGTGCAATGTGGTCTTCAGGAAGAATACTAACATGGAAGGGTAGATTGGTTGCAAAGAGTTTCATACAAGTTCAAGGCATTGAGCATGATGAAATATTTTTACCAGTTTCCATGGTTAAATCCATCACGATCATGCTTACTATTATAGCTTTTTACGACTATGATATTTGGTAAGATGGATGTTAAAAATGAAGTCCTTAATAGGAATGTTGTAAAGGATGTGTATGTGACACAACCTAGAAGGTTTTAGTGCAAATAAAGTCTATAATCTACAAAGGTCAATTTACAGATTGAAGCAAGCATCTTAAAGATGGAATCTTCCATTTTTATAAGATAGAAAAAGAGTTTGACTTCAGTCAGAATGAAGATGAGATCCGTGATTACAATAATTTAGTGGGAGCATATTTATATTCCACATAATGATGGGGAATAACATCCTTATCATGTAAATATCAAAACATAGCAAGGAAGTACTTTCTCTATGAAGGTTTAGGTGAATCATCCTTTATGATAGGAATCAAGATCTATAGAGATAAATCTAGGTAGCTTCTTGACCTAAGTAAGAGCACAAATATTGGCAAGATGTTGAAGGGGTTTAGCGTGTAGGTCTCAATGAGAGAATATTTGACCATGTTTCATGGAATTTGTCTCTCAAGAGCTTTGTAATTTAGTTCTTATAATGAATTGGAATACATGAGTAAGGTGCCAATTGTATTTGCAATATTATGTACTCATCTGATTATGTCGTATGTATTGGACATGATGAGTGAATATCTTTCAGATCCCAGTGAGAGTCACTAGACTTCTATAAAGTACATCCTCAAGTACTAGAGAAGCAATAAAAGATTTTTTCCCTAATTATGGTAATAAAGAAGAGTTTGGTGTAAAGTGTTACACCAATGTAAGTTTCCAAAATGAAAAATAAAATAATGATCACAATCTAAAAATTTTGTTTGACCTTAAAATAGAACCGTAAGTCAGATAAGTTCTGAGAAAGAGACAGTTGATAATTCTATAATAGAAGCAAAGTGTCTTATTTGTTATAAACACTACAAAGAATATTGTATGGATAAAGTAGTTAGTATAGATGAACTTATGAGATGTTCTAACCATTAATGGCACAATAGAAATAATATGACTACAATGGAGCTACAAGATAGGCAAGGAATCTCAGATAGCATACTACAACACTTCCATCTCATACGATACGTCGTACATCAAGGAGATGTGAAAACTTCCAAAATATTGACTTGAAGCAAACGTTGCTAATCCACTGTAAAAGTTCTTACACAACGAAAACATAATGGACATGTTAAGATCACTTGGATTAAGATTTGTGGGTGATTGTCTCTAAGTGCAAGTGGGAGTCTGTTCGTATGTATGCCAGAGATCCAATCATATGATGATTGCAATAGGGCATTAGATGCCTAATTGATAATGACAAAGGTAATTCTATCTATTATGTTTGTCATATTGATAAGATGATGACACATACATAAGTAGATGTCTAAAGAATGATATTGCTCAATGACATATGTCTTAAGGTTGAGTACTTGAACAATGAGATCTTATGTATGATAAGAGTGCATACATTCTTATTATGTCCTTAGTTAGATATTACTATGGAGGGCAATATAGACAACAATAATACATAAGACTAGAGTGTGTGTTGGTTAATGACAAAATCTCATCAGTCATTATATGTGATATCAAACTAAGCACGTTGGCACTTATCATAGAACAATGTACCAAACAAACCCACCTTGAGAGTGATACATGGAACCATTGTATGATATTTATAATCATCTCTCACAGTGATAGTGGTGATTGTGGTTCATAGACCTAAATCACTACACTCATCACATGTCATTCGTTGTACTTAACCAACATCCAATGTGACCTTGGATAAGTGTTGGCATAAAGGTGATGCTCGGGTACACTATAACAAATGGGGATTGATTGTGAGTGATGTAGATGGGATTTGTCCCTCCTATAAAATATTGATATTTAGACCACTTTCTAAGAGAGATTGATAAATATATGGCCATAGTCTTATGATTTAATATGTGATATGTGAACTCATATGCATCTTAGACAGTCAACTCTAGTTCAAGGAACATGGATTGAACATTGAGAGGATGACGATTCCATGCCCCAAGTTCAATTCGGATATCAGATACAAAGGAACAAAATGATCATGGTAACGTTGACCAGGAATTGTAAGTTGAAGTTGTTCTCCAACTTTCTGAATTACTTAGATAGAAATGATGTGTTTCTAGATACCGGATATTGTTTTTGATGTTATAAGTTAGTCATGGACATTCACTGCCATCGTAATTTGGGACCTATAGGGTGACACATATAGGATGCACTTGGAATAGGAATTTATTCATGAATGATGTTTAACTTTATTACTAAAAGTGTTTAGGTATTCAATTTAAACAACACTGGTTCAAAATTGACTTACTAGTCTCTGAACTGACCACTTCAAGTGTTGAACCAACCACCTTGGAGTGTCAGGTCAGTTGAAAACAACATTAATTGAACAATGCCTAAACCAGGGCATGAACCGACCAATTCATGGTAATGCCTAAACCAAGGAATGAACCGACCAGTTCATGTCCCCAAATGACCGGTTCATGTGATGAACCACCAGATTCAATGGTAAATTCCATTGGATCAAGGATTGATGTTGATGTTATGTTTTGCATTAATCGTGCATTGAATACCAATGTGATTCGTAATAGGAAAACTAATGGACTGGCTAGTTTAATGGATGAGCAGACAAGTTCACCATGTCAACTCACCAGTCAGACAGTGAACCGATCGGTTCACAATTAGTAGTTTCTAAAAGATTCATGAAATCTATCTCTTCATCTCCCAAATCGACTGGGAACCCTAACCCTAGGGCTGTAAATGGGTACGGGTAGACCCGCGGACCCGCAAATCCGGACCCTTAAAAAACCCACCACAGGTCTAATTTTTTATACCCGCATACCCTTGGACCCGTATACCCTTGGACCCGCATATAAGCGGGTCCAATAATGGGTATGCTTGGACCCAGACCCGCTAGACCCGTGTACCCACTATACATAAGCAACTGTTAAAATAATATGTTATATATATTATACTTTACTAGTCTAATTAATATAATTATTGAGATTATATCCTACTCTAAGGTTGAGACTAGTCATATAACTAAGAATTAACTATTCTAGTTACAATAATGAACATCATATGTAAACTTAAAATCAAAATGTCTACTAATCCACATTACTTTCTACATAAATTAAATGTTACGATCATGACTACAAATATGTAAACAATTACTCAATTAATTTTATTGTATGGAATATAGAATTGTCTAATATAACTATTACATGTTAATATACTATATGATAACAATATCTTGTTGTGTTAAATATATATAACATAGTCATTTCTCTTACATAAACAATATGATGTTTTATAGAACCGCTTACCCACATACCTGCACCGCTTACCCGCTATTATTGCGGGTACGGGTATGGTGCGGGTCCAGGTTTTGTATTATACGGGTCTAGAACTAGAACCGGACCCGCTAAATTAGATGGGTATGGGTATGGGTATGGCCAGACCCGCACCGTACCTACACCGTTTACACCCCTACCTAACCCTAACCTCTCTTATAAATAGAGGGGTGTTTGGGCTTCCCAGACACAACAACAAGCTATGACAATTGTTGTCTTTCTTGTTGTGGTAACCAGAGAGCCCCAAGAAATTCCTATCCATCTAAGGGAGGAATAGCAAGGGAGAGACAATTGTGGGAGAACGGATCAACTCTACCATGTTCGAAGGGAAAACTACTTATTGGCTTTGGTACTACAACGTGGTGTTCCCGATTGTCTGTGTGGACTACTCTAGAGGTGAGGTGGTTTCACCTACTATGAGGACTCCTTCAACTACCATCCATTGTGTTTCACCAGGGGGTTGCTGCTGACGACTGTTCGAGTTTTTCCTGAAGAAAATGTTTGTTGCTAGTTGAGAAGAAGCACGATAATGCATCAAGAGGTGTCGTTGGACTTACTGCGAGACCAAGTATGACTTTTGTTACTCTCTTTCCTAGATACATTATTGTTGACGTGATCTACTAGTTATAGAATTAGGCATTATTTTTTTTGCTTCCTTATCCATTGAATTTTTTTAAGAAGGTATCATACTTGAAGAAAAAAGTGAAGGAGGTAAAACATTAATAAAAGGTCTTACAGTTAGTATAAGTGGATATATTGTGCAAGATGGAGGTAGGGAAGTTGGAACTACAATCAAGGGGTTTCTAATATAACTGTTCACCAATGTGACAAAAAAAATTTAGAAACAAATGGTAAGGGTGAGAACGAAGATGCAAATGTGGTGGTATGATACATAGGAAACATATTGTAACATACCAAATCTTGGACCCTACCCTAGAAGTCTGACCTTTTGAGTTTGACCAAACACAATTGAGCTTAGAGTTATCCTAATAATCAAATGCATGAATAATGTAATCTAATATGTCATACAATTCATTTGGTGATAATAAGATGATAAATAACTTAATTGGATGCATAATGAAGTTAATGGGCCTCTAATGGGCCAGTTGACATAACCTATTAAGAAAGTCTCAAAAGTGGAAATAAACTTCAAATTCATAATCTACACACCAAAATAAGCCTACATGTCAATTTTCATTTATTTTGGACCACCTTGAAATAATATGGTAAGTTAGGAGAGAGAAATTGCCTAAAAGGTGTAATTAATAAATAAATATAATTCATGACACCAAAAGTTGGAAATAATGCTAAATTCATATTCAACACACTTAAGTTAACTTGTGGATGAAGTTTCACCTAATTTGGATAATCCAAATGTCAATAATGCATGAAGAAAGAGAAACTAAGTTTTGAATAATAAACGCAATAAAAGTTTTCAAAAGGCAAATCTAATTTTATATTCAAAATCTACATGATTTAATTGGCCTCTATGCAAATTTTCATCTAATTTGGGTAATGTTTGAACTCTCAATTTAAGAAAAAGACAATAAGGATATAATGCTTTACAACTTTGGTTTAATCATATTAGAAATTAATTTATATGTCACACAAAGTTAAATGATTGCCTACCTATTTTTCCCTGTCACATTCCTTCCCATTTTCATGAGATTTTTTGACCATTCAATCTAGATCGTGCAGCTCTGGCCTTGTCTCCTACCTCAAGTAGGAGATCCGCCAGACATGTACAGTAACAACAGGAGTTCTACTCCTTCTAGCATCTTCATTTCTCAATTGTTTTCCATGATTTTTCTTCCATTGGTTTCCTTTTTCATTTCAGAACTAGTTGATCCTAAAATTGTGCTCCAATTCTCTCTATATAGGAGATGACCAATTCACCTCTCTCCACATTTTTTCACAAAGGTGTCCTCGCCGTTCCTCCTTCTGTGCATTTTTTCCCAAAACCGTCCTCAGCCCCTAAGCAACAGTCCTCTTCTCCTAATTGCTCTATTATCACTTGTGTTGTGGCTGGTGGAGGGATCTTCAACTGAAGCATTATGGCACATCTTCCTTCCTCCTCTGTGCTTCTCATACTAAATTGATGCTCTCGGTGAGTCCAGTTCTTCCCCGTCTTGCCTCCCTTTCTCTCAGTTTTAAGTTTGGCCACGAATCGTGGTTTTGCCCAATTCCTCACAACCTATAGTTCGTAGGGGTGACAGCCATGACGTGTCTTGGGAAGGAGATGAATCCCCCTCCTGGTTTCCCTATTTTACACTCCTACTTTTCTCTTTTGTTTTGTTTTTCTATGGAGGGCAAAATCATCTTTTAGCCCTATCATGTGTTGCTTTGAACGAGCCAAGCCAGTTGTTGACTCGGTGACATGGCCATGTGTTATTGGGCCATGTCAGCGGGTCCAAGCCTCTTTCGCGATTTATATTTACTTAATTAGAATTTCCTAATTTTGTGATTGGTCAAATTTCTAAAATGCATAACTATTTGTCTGTATATCCAAAAATTACAAATAAATAGCCATTTCATTCAGAAAAATGCAAGCTTTCTAATGATATTAGTTTTGTCACCTGAATCTAGTGTTTTGGAGAGATGATTTTAATGGATCTAATTAATAAGTTAATAATTTGTGTAATTCATAACTAAGTATTTATAAGTCAGAAAAATATAATAAAATATTTTTTGGACTCCTAATGACATATACTAAAAAGTGGCATGGTTTTGGAAACCTAATTCACAAATGTTTAAAAAGGTGGTTTTTAGGGTTTCCATAATGTACATGAAATTGATACAAATCTACCTATATGTTTAATAGGTTCTTTGGATGCCTAGGCTTGGACCTAGATGTGACTTTGGATCATTTGACTCTATGTTGAGGTATGTTGTATCCCCTATTCATCCATGTTGAGCAATTCACCTATCTTATCTTTCTTTTTGACTTTAGCCTACACATATGTCCATTTTCTTGACATCATAGTTCGTGTGAACTATCTTACTTATTATGGACTTGGATATTCTCTTGATATCTTATCTTGTGCCTTGGTACATGTTGGTTTTAAATAATGTTATGTGCCCACCATGAAGTGGATGTTAATATGTATGTGTTGTCCATTGTGTGATGGCAACATTGAATAATTATGACAATACCTTTTACTTGACTCTACATTAAACATGTTATGATTCAGCAGCACTAGAGTAGTGTAAATTGCATTGGTTTTGTTTATAGCAGATGTGATATTTGCTGCTCTTTTTGGGATGGCAAGGAACCTCGTACCTTGGGCAAGATGTGTGTCTTGACCCGTTATATATATATTTGGGAGATTGGTAGTATTCCTTTCTCTATCAGGTTCCAAATTTATGAGGGTTGGCTGCCAATTGTGTTTATATTATTCTAGGGCTATGCTTATATCACATGCATGCATGTTGATGATGTTTATGATGGGTTATGTGCCCAAAAATCTTGATATGTGCTTATGTGGTACTACTTTATTGTTTTGATTATGGCAAGTATCTTCTTTTATGATGATGATGATTCTTTTCTCTTGATGCTCGTTTGGGAAGTCCTTATCTCTTGCATGGGAAGCCTTTTATTTTGATGTCCCTTATCCTTTATAAATGGCTCAATTTGCTTTTTATTATGCACATACCAGCCTTTGATGATGTCTCCTATTGTTTCTCTTTTGCTGGGGTATGCTTCCAACCCTAGGTGGTGGACATGGATGGCTTGACACGTGGACCCGGACTTAGATTATGAAGTTAAAGCTTGGAGACAAATCTTGAGGTGGTTTATATTTCCTCTACATGGATCCTTGTGATGTAAGATTAAGATGTTCCCTTTGTTTTATGATTGAATATTGTCATGTTTTATTCCACTTCTATACTTTGGTCTTTTGTTACCATTATATAAAGATTTGAAAATTTTACACCCACTCCATCATACCTTTGAGTGTGTTTGGACTGGAGGTTTTATTGTTCAAATTTTTAGTAAGGATGTAATTTCACTTTTTTACAACATGGTATCAGACCCCATGGTAGTCGGAATCTGACAATTTCAATTTTGTCTCCCTAGTTAGACCCTTGACTTAGATAGTTGCTTTTAGATGTGATGTTCACCCTAGATTTGATCCATGATGACCTTTTATGCAATGAGGTTTGGTTTGAGGATAAGATTAGGTTATGAGGAAGTATTCATATGGAAATATTGTGACTTGGCTTCCACAATTGATTTTAGATCCACATTTTGTTTCATCTCAAAAAGTTTTTATCGCCAAAAAAATTTATTTTCAATGATACTACTATATGTACAAAAGTTTTCTTTGATTTATCAATATTTTCTTTGATTTATCCGCAATTGATTTTAGATCCACATTTTGTTTCATCTCAAAAAGTTTTTATCACCAAAAAAAAATTCTTGAACTAAGTCACAATGAAGAGAAACTGTAGTTTGAGTAGAATCTAACCCTAGTTTGTGACTTGGATTGATATAATGGTGTAGTTGACCTACCCTATGACTTTTTGGTTATTCATGTAGGGTTGCTAGGTTAGAGACATGAGGACTTATAACTCAACCCTAGATGGTGACTTAATAGTTAGATACATGAAAAGCATAACTCTCTACAAACTTTCCTAACTAAGAGATGTGGGTAGCTCTAAAAAGATGTTAGTTTGACTTGTTAGGTTTGATCCTTTTTAAGGGGTGGGGAGTAGTTAGATGTTGATGTTTTGATCTATAGATTTCAAGGACAAAATCCTTTTAAGGGGTGGAGTGTTGTAACATATCGAATCTTGGAACCCTACCCTGGAAGTCTGACCTTTTGAGTTTGACCAAAAATGGTTGAGCTTAGAGTGATCCTAATAATCAAATGCATGAATAATGTAATCTAATATGTCATACAATTCATTTGGTGATAATAAGATGATAAATAACTTAATTGGATGCATAATGAATTTAATGGGCCTCAAATGGACTAGGTGACATAACCTATGTAAGAAAGGATCAAAAGTGGAAATAAACTTCAAATTTGTAATCTACACACCAAAATAAGCCTACATGTCATTTTTCATTTATTCTGGACAACCTTGAAATAATATGGTTAGGAGAGAGAAATTTCCTAAAAGGTGTAATTAATAAATAAATATAATTCATGACACCAAAAGTTGGAAATAATGCCAAATTCATATTCAACACACTTAAGTTAACTTGTGGATGAAGTTTCACCTAATTTGGATAATCCTAATGTCATTAATACATGAAGAAAGAGAAACGAAGTTTTAAATAATAAATGCAATAAAAGTTTTCAAAAGGAAAATCTAATTTTATATTCGGAATCTACATGCTTTAATTGGCCTCTTTGCAAAATTTCATCTAATTTGGGTAATGTTTGAACCATAAATTTAAGAAAGAGAAAATAAGGATATAATACTTTCCAACTTTGGTTTAATCAGATTAGAAATTAATTTATATGTCACACAAAGTTAAATGATTGTCCGTCTATTTTTTCCCTGTCACATGCCTTCCCATTTTCACAAGATTTGTGGACCGTCTGATCTGGATCGTGTGGCTCCGACCTTATTTCCTACCTATAGTAGGAGACCCGCCATACATGTACAATAACTTTAGGAGTTCTACTCCTTCTAGAATTTTCATTTCTCAATCGTTTTCCATGATATGTCTTCCATTGGTTTCTTTTTTCATTTCTGAACTGGTTGATCCTTAAATTGTGCTCCAACTCTCTATATATAGGAGATGCCCAATTTGCCTCCCTCCACATTTTTTCACAGAGGTTTCCTCGTCGCTCCTCCTTTTGTGTGTTTTTCCCAAAACCATGCTCAGCCCCTAAGCAACACTCCTCTTCTCCTAATTTCTCCATTATCACTTGTGCAGCCGCTGGTAGAGGGATCATCGACTAAAGCATTTTGGTGCCTCTTCCTTCCTCCTCTATTCTTCTCTGACTAAATTGATGCTCTCGGTGAGTCCGGTTCTTCCTCGTCTTGCCTCCCTTTCTCTCGGTTTTAAGTTTGGCGACGAATCATGGTTTTTCCCAATTCCTTGCAACCTGTAGTTCGTAAGGGTGAGGGCCATGGCATGGCCTGGGAAGGAGATGAATCCCCCTCCTGCTTTCCCTATTTTAGCCTCCTACTTTTCTCTTTCGTTTTGTTTTTCTATGGAGGGCAAAATCGCCTTTTCTCCCTATCATGTGTTGCTTTGAACGAGCCAAGCTAGCTTTTGACTGGTGACATGGCCATGTATTATTGGGCCATGTCAGTGAGTCCAGGCCTCTCTCACGATTTTATATTTACTTGTTCAGAATTTCCTAATTTTATGATTTGTCGACTTTCTAAAATGCATAACTATTTGTTTGTGTATCCAAACATTACAAATAAATAGCCGTTGGATTCAGAAAAATGCAAGCTTTATAATGATATTGGTTTTGTTGCCTAAATCTAATGTTTTGGAGAGGTGATTTTAATGGATCTAAATAATAAGTTAATAATTTGTGTAATTCATAACTAAGTATTTATAAGTTAGAAAAAATATAATAAAATATGTTTTGGACTCCTAATGACATATATTAAAAAGTGGCATGGTTTTGGAAACCTAATTCACATATGTTTAAAAAGGTGGTTTTTAGGGTTTCGATAATGTACATGAAATTGATACAAAACTACCTATATGTTTAATAGGTTCTTTGGATGCCTAGACTTGGACCTAGATGTGACTTTGGATCGTTTGACTCTGATGCCGAGGTATGTTGTATCCCCTGTTAATCCATGTTGAGAAATTCACCTGTCTTATCTTTCTTTTGACTTTAGCCTACACATATGTGTATTTTCTTGATATCATGGTTCGTGTGAACTATCTTGCTTATTATGGACTTGGATATTCTCTTGATATCTTATTTTGTGCCTTGGTGCATGTTGGTTTTAAATAATGTTATGTTCCCACCTTGAAGTGGATGTTAATATGTATGTGTTGTCCATTGTGTGATGGCAACATTGAATAATTCTGACTATACCTTTTACTTGCCTCTACACTAAACATGCTATGTGATTCAGTAGCACTAGAGTAGTGTAAATTGCATTGGTTTTGTTTATAGAATATGTGATATTTCTTCTTTTTGGGACGGAAAGGAACCTCGTACCCTGGGCAAGATGTGTGTCTTGACCCATTTTATATATATTTGGGAGATTGGTAGTATTCCTTTCTCTATTAGGTTTCAACTTTATGAGGGTTGGCCTCCAATTGTGTTTATATTGTTCTAGGGCTGTGCTTATCTCACATGCATGTAGGTTGATGATGTTTATGATGGGTTATGTGCCCAAAAATCTTGATATGTGCTTATGTGGCACTGCTTTATTGTTTCGATTATGGAAAGTATCTTCTTTTATGATGATGATGATTCTTTTCTCTTGATGCCCGTATGGGTAGTCCATATCTCTTGCATGGGAAGCCTTTTATTTTGATGTCCCTTATCCTTTATAAATTGCTCAATTTGCTTTTTAGTATGCACATACCGGCCTTTGTTGATGTCTCCTATTGTTTCTCTTTTGCTGGGGTATGCTTCCAACCCTAGGTGGTGGACATGGATGGCTTGACACATGGACCCAGACTTAGATTGTGAAGTTAAAGCTTGGAGACAAATCTTGAGGTGGTTTAGATTTCCTCTACATGGATCCTTATGATGTAAGTTTAAGATGTTCCCTTTGTTTTATGATTGAATATAGTCATGTTTTATTCTTCTACTATACTTTTTTTTTAATTTTATACTTTGGTTTTTTGTTACCATTATATAAAGATTTGAAAATTTTACACCCACTCCATCATACCTTCCGAGTGTGTTTGGACTGGAGGTTTTATTGTTCAAATTTTTAGTAAGGAGGTGATTTCACTTTTTTCAACATACCTATACTACTATATGATTTCTTAATCATTCAATAATGAATAATATGATTTCTTGTAGCCACTTTGTTCTAAATGTATATTCTTACACTACAATATTGATCTCAGAATTGTGCTTATGCGTATTATGAGATCCACATGGTAAGACCCCATTTTATGTATATAAATGTCACTTAACATTTTTATATTTTAGTATTTCTTTGTTATATGGAGTCTGCTAATATTTTGTAATTGAAAAACACTTATTTTGTGTACTTGATTTGTTTGTTATTGCACAATAAGATTTTCCTAGGAAATAATCCCTAGATTTTTACCTCGACTAAGTATAATAATCACCACCCACAAGAAGACATGTCTTATCATAGTATAGTTTAGTATCCAACCCAAAGGACAATAATTTTAACAATGATGTAGTCTACATAACCATACAAGAACTAGTATTTTATAAAAATACGGTTGGTTATTGACTACTCTAATATTACAATAGAAAAAACTAGATTATGGGTTGATAAAACAATGTATGGAAACACAAGGTGGAATGGATTTCACCAATCACACACTCTCTGACTGCATCATGTTAAGCATGGGAATCGATATGTTGAGGCTAGAAAAATCCCCTTTCTATGTTAGGATTAAAACTTAGAAAGATATCACTCTAAGTCATCATCATGTTACTTAGAGATCATACACCTATTGCCACATATAACACCTATTTGAAATTCTCATCAAGAGTTGAAAAGGAATCAATCAATATATTAGATCTTAGGTTCAAGGTTATGAACACCCTAGATCTGATAAAGATGTAAACTTGGTAATCAGACAAGAATACATGTATAAACACGTCCAATATATATTATTTCATACAATAATTGTGGGCTCCGATCTCCAAACCACGAATTAATCTCGATTTAAACATGTGCGGAAGCATTCGGTAAACAGCGGAAGACCAAAAATCACGAGAAATTAAAACTTTTTGAGACAAGAGCTTGAAACCACAAACCTTTTCTATAAAAAGGATTTAACTGTTTACATCACTAACAAAAACTTCTTGAGTGATTATATACAACATGATACAAAACTTCTCAAGAGTTCATACTCAAAACACTCCAGGACCTGAGAATACAGAGGACACATAGGACAAACTCTATACTACATCATGAAGCAGGTTGGATCTCCACCTGAGATAACTACTGCCCCTGATGCTGCTGGGATTGGTCACCTGAGTTCTTGTCCCTCCGTCTTCGACGACCACCTAAAAAGTAGAAGTCTACGGGGTGAGACAATTATACGTAATTGCCCCAGCGAGAGTTATAACTCTCCACTAGAAGCTTTATAAACAAAGCAGGGAATAACTAAAGCAATAATAGCCTTCAAGATATTCACTAGCAGTTTTAATGATAAGCAGAGTTCAATCAATATCAAAATATGAGAACCTCTATGCTGTTTAAAGTAACATCAATCAAATAACTCGTAGATAACTCTAACAGATATACTACGCTGTTGATTATGTTTTTAAGGGAGTGCAGGGATGCATCTCACCTCTTCGACTGTGCGGTGGGGAATGATGGACTACATGAATCTACATCAACTCCTCTCACCATTTCTCTTTTAGTGAAGGAATGACGGACTACACGAATCTACATCAATTCCTCTCACTAATTCTTCTTAATCAGTTAGGTACATTCAGTATTCTTATCATCTTACAATAACACAGCTATATATGAGAATACTTAAAATGTAGCAGGCCTAACTTTTCACAATCATCAGTTATTTCATCTCAAGTCATCTGTCAAGCATGACTTTGATAACATTTATGGCTCTTACAGCCCATAAATTATAAAAGATGTCACTCACAGTGCATCAACAAGGTTTACTATTCATAAAGCTTAAGACATGCTTTCAATGAATATATCATGGCATTCCATACCTGGATATGCCCATTATCTTATAACAATATGCAAAGCTCATTAGTATAACATGGCATTCCCTACCTGGATATGCCTATCATCTCATAACAACCTGCATGGTTCATTCAACAGACAATAGTAAACAATTCAACAATTAAGGATGCATTCTCAATTATGGTTTCACATGAGATTACCCTCAACTAGGGATTCACATGGAATCACCCTCAACTAGGGATTCACAAGGAATCACCCTCAACTAGGGTTAAAAACCCAAAAGTCCTGACAATAGGGGTTTATATACATGTTTAGGGTTTCATGATCTCTCTCTTCCTAAGGATCATACCCTTAAACACCACATGAATTATATTCAAATATGAATTCATGTTAACATCATCTCAAATTGATTAGGTCATATCAACCCTTTAATCAAGAGTATACAACTCTGCTTAACATAGTGTATCAGGTCATTGGTTCAGTAAGCAATTAGGGATTCATTCCTTAATTGGTACTAGTCCCTTAGATACTTATTAGGGTTCCAACCTTTGTACCTTATTTGTTTATCATTATTATTCACCATTGGGTCGATGGATCATTTATCATCTTGATTCTCAAGATATTCAATCACATTAGACCTCCTTTACATAAAGCACCCAAATGAATTAGAGTTTCCAATGTTGGTTCCTTCAACCATTGAATTCATGGAACCATTCATCAGTTGGACCTACCCTCATACTTCAATTGAGTTAAATAGGTCAACCTTCAACTGATTTGACCCTTAGTTAACCCTCAACTGGTCATTAACTAGGGTTTTATTCAATTGAATTAGGGATTACTATTCATTTTTCATGTCTTCACCCTAAACTTAGGGTTTACTATTCACTCCATGGTGAATTGTACTCATTACATCATCATGTAAGAGAAACATCATCATTAAGGCTCTTACTTAGGATTAAGATCCATTAGATATCATAATTAGGGTTTCCATGACCTCACATAGGTGGGTCATTCCCTAATCATGCACATTCATATGTATACGAAGTATCTTACTAGAGTTTCCTCCTAAAAAGGGTACTTTCTCTCTCTAGGATACTTCCTCTCTCTAGAAATACTTCCTCTCTCCTCTCACTAGTAGATGGTGACAACACCACTCTAGATCAGGTTGAGATAAGTTTCCATTGGCTAGCATAAGCCGAAACATCAGCATCATGTGATTAGGGTTTGCTTAGAACAAGGTTTTACCCTTTTAGACCCCTCAAGGGTATTTTGGTAATTTGCCACATGATCACCATCATGGGTTAACTTACTAATCACATAGTCCCTTAATGACCTAGGTTACCATTAGGGTTGAATCCTTCTCAATTAGGGTTTCAAATCGGATGGTCATCAATATTCAACAATGTGAATCATTTCAAGGTTGAACCTATCAATTGACCTCCAATTGGGCTCAAACTTGGACCAAACGGTCTTGAGGTCGTTTGGATATCCTCCAAACTGTCTTGAGACCGTTTGCCCAAAGTTTGACCAAGAACCAAGTCGTTTGGACTAGGGTTGAACTCCAATTAGGTCTAAAATCAGTATTTGTATCAATTCATCAACTTATTGCAATTGGTCCTTCAAACCATTAGATTATCTCAACCCTAGACCTCCAAACGGTCTTGGGTTGTGCCCAAACGGTCTTGAGACCGTTTGGAGGAACCCCCAAACGGTCTTGAGACCGTTTGGGTCCTTCAACCCAAAACTCAACAAGATCTATACTTAGAAAACAGCAATTTGATTGTTTCACTAACCCACTGTAATTGGGCCCTCAATTGGTCAATTACCTTAACCCTAGACCTCCAAACGGTCTTGGGTTGACACCAAACGGTCTTGAGACCGTTTGGATGAGTTCCAAACGGTCTTGAGACCGTTTGCCCATCCATCCTTTGGACTCTAGTGAAAATTCATCAAGGTTTGATCCATAGAGTTGATCATCACATCAATACTTAATTGCAATATGGTTTGGTGCCTTTGGACCTTCAATTGATCAACTATACTTGACCCCAGACCTCCAAACGGTCTTGGGGTGACCCCCAAACGGTCTTGAGACCGTTTGGGTGATTCCCAAACGGTCTTGAAAACCGTTTGGGCTAAGCAACCCAAAATCTCAACTTAACTCATTGGAGATTCAGCACTAATTTCAATTAGGGTTTGCCTAATTGAATAGCCTTCAACTCATGATTCCTTGGGAGTTAATCCCTCAAATTCGGTGAGTCATTATATCACATCATTAGGAACAGTAATCCCAAACGGTCAACGCTTGGTCAACACACTCAAACGGTCTTGAGACCGTTTGCCCAAAAAGTTCAATTAAATCAGATTGAAAATCAGCACTTAATCCAATTAGGTTTCCCTAATTGATTAGGCTTCAACTCACGATTCCTTTGGAGTTAATCCCTCAAATTTGGAGGGTTATTAATAAACATAATTATGAACAGGAATACCAAACGGTCAACGCTTGGTCAACCATCTCAAACGGTCTTGAAACCGTTTGCTCAACCAGGTCAAGTTAATCAGGTTGAAAATCAGCACATAATTCAATTGGTTTTGCTAATTGATTTGCTCATAACTCACGATTCCTTTGGAGTTAACCTCTCAAATTTTGTGGGTGATTAACCTACATAATTATGAACAAGATTCCCAAACGGTCTTCGCTTGGTCAACGGGACCAAATGGTCGTGAAGACCGTTTTCCCTCAAACGACCCTGAAACCGTTTGCCCACCAAACGGTTTGAAACCGTTTTGAGCAATAGGTGGAGGTCGTTTGATAAAGTGAAAATCTGTGGATAAGCATAGGAATTAACGCCCTTATCTTCCACCTTAAGAACAGTAGCAGTTCTTCACGTTTTTGCTTGCAAGGATGCAAGGGAAGATAGGGAAGAAGAAGATCTATCAACTATATGCATAGAAAAGATGTATAATCAAAGCATAAAGTTTAGAGTTATAAAACCCGCCTAAAGCTTGCTCCTTGAGCTCCAAGCTTTCGAGCTCCAAGACTTTAATGGCGTCCTAGAAGCTCCATAGGTCGGCCAAGGTTAATCCTCCAAGGAAGGTTGAGAAAAGATGGCTAAAAAGATAGAATTAAGTAAGCTAGCCATGAATTTGCCCTTGAATCCGAATTCTAACCATGGAATTTGGGCAAGAAGGGGAATCCAAACCTACCTTGCACCCTTGGTCGTTTCTCCTGAGCTCCAGAGCAAGGCTTGGCCGTTTGAGAATGAGAGGGAGTGAATGAAACAGGAGCAAGGTCGTTTGCTCGTTTGCAAGGGAAAGAGCTTTTATAGCTTTAGCCTATTTTCTATTACAAGGACCTTTCAAACTCAAAATTCACATCTAGGTCCCTCCTTGCTCAAGGGCACGTCCAGGCCCATCTAATCTTATGCAAATCTCAAGAAAACTCAAGATCTAAGGGTAAAGGAATCCAACCTTCAACTAGGGTACATACATGAAAGGGTTTTGTACCCATTTTAGGTGATTTCTATCACAAAGATCATTTTTCTCATCTGATTAGTGAATGATGTATCTCCTTCATCATTTCTACTCTAAATGATGACAAGAGTCATAAAAGATGTTCTAGATGGTGAAAATTACAAGTTGGACCCCTCAATTTGGGTAAATTGCACTTTACCCCAAATTAGGGTTTCTGAGCATGGGGATTGCTCCCACAGCTGCACCTTGGTGCTCAAGCTTGGGAAATCCCTCAAACTTTATCATAGACATCTTCATGATGTATTAACATCAAAAGAACATCTCATCTTGTGAAATTTGCAAGTTCAACCCTTAAACTGGGTAATTTGCACATAGGTCCCTGCATACAACACAATGCTACAACTTTATACAAAAAGGAGCAAAATTGAAAGTAAATGTTCCTGAGGAACTTAATTTCATGCCAGGGAGTGTTCGCAAGTATAATAATTACATATTTAGGCAAAACTTCTAGGGTTAGTTCATAACCCAGGTCAGGGGTGTTACAATAATGGATGCAGTAAAGAGAACAAAACTAGGTAATGGGGCTACACCCCACACACTAGCAAGAGGACTACTTCCTCATGGAAATAGTAATAGAAACAAAATTGGAAGAAAGAGAGAAGACCATTGCCATAGTAGAAGATAGAGGGTGATCCGATAACAAAATTCCCCCTCTAATGTTCTTTAGAGGATACCTTGTGGACATCATCTTCTTTCACCAAGGATGGATTTGATCATTGTGAAAATAGAGTAGTAGGTCGACAATGGTGCATGTCATCAATCAAAGGAAATGAGCACCTTTACGGAAACCGCTTTCAAGATTAGAATCTTGGAACCTTGGCAACGATGAAGGTGGAGGGATCTTCAATTGACATTCATTGAATGATCTGGATCGATCGATGGTTTATGGAAGTGGGTGCTCAGGAAAAAAACCTAGTGTCTTGGTGACTGTTGGATCAATGGGTTCTAGAAGGGGATTGAATAGATATTAAACACTTAAACAAGATTTGTTAGACCTTCAAATTACTTCAAGGGATAAGATTGTAAATATGGAATTTGATGTGCAACTAAACATACATAGAAAGGATAAGAGAGATTGAATGAGATCCAGAACAAGCTATGTATAGTGGTTCCAAACTCCAAACTAGGAGAGTGTACATCCACTACCTAGAGAGGTCAACTTCTAGGATTTTGCAACCATTTCATGCTTATATTCCATTATATGAAATACAACAAGACCACCCTTTAGGGCAAGGATACCTAGACTTCCTTTTTAAGGTACAAAAGGAGAGAATAAACATTACAAGGTCTTATCTATCCTTTGAGAAAGAGTCTTCAACCTCTACAATGACTTACCCACTTTTGTAAAGAGTTGGACACCTTCACCAAGGATCTCCCCTCTCGAAACAAGTCTCCTTCCTTGAAGGAATTACCCACTCTTCTCAAGGATCTTCAGCCTTCACCTTCTTCTTCACCAAGGAGATGATTTCAACAACTTTGCTTGAAGAAAAGGATTGGGAAAGGGAAGATTTGAGAACTCCACAATGATTACAAGGAAGTAGCTCTCTCACAAATAACATATCTCACTCAGGTTTACATTTAATTAGTAAGCAAGAGAGAGAAAGGGGATCTTAGTAGACAAATCCGCTTGACTATAGCTAGGAGCATAAGAAGCAAACTTGGGATGAAGCCCAAGGGTCCCCATTTATAGTTGGATATGTCTACTAGCTAGTAGAAGAACTTGAGAACAAATTCTAGTCATTTGAGGTTCTGTAACCATATCTATTTTGTTGTTTGCAACACTCCAACAACAAGAAACAGTTTTTCTACACATTCTGTACAGCGCGGTTGATCAAGTTTCAATAAAGCAAACTCGACTATTAGCACTATGTGACAAAGTAAATTTGAAGTGTCAGTCGAGTTTATCCTAGATGAAATTTGATTTTCTCAGTGCAAGGTGTCGGTCGAGTTTGTCTTGAGAAAACTCGATCGACGCTAGCAATTCCCAAAATACATCAAGGGCGTTGGTCGAGTTTACCAAATTGATATCGACCGATAAAACACCCTATAATGAATTCTAGAACTTATTATTATAGTGCTTTATCATTCCTTTTTAGTGCTCACGATTTTTTCTCATCTTAATTACAAGTCATAACATCAATGCAAATGATTAAAAAAATTGTCCTAAGAACTTTAGGGCATATTCCACAAAAGTGGATTTGCATTGACTTTGGCTTGTATTTGGTCAAGATAAGGCTTGATTAAATTGATCCATTTTTGTGCCTAATACCTGAAATCAATTTCAAATAGACATATTAGATACATATCAATGGAATGGTTAAGTCATCATCAAAATATGGACAATGTATAACTGTTAGGTCTACATTCTCCCCCTTTTTGAAGATAAAAACTATTCCTCAACACCTTGAAAAGGACTTGAAATTTGAACTTTTACCTTGTGATTTGTAGGGGGATACATGAATGAACAGTAGAAAGTGCTCCCCCTTAATTCATGCTTACCCTGGCCTGTATGGTTAGTTTCTCCAAAAAGCATAACCATTGTACATATATACGATTGAGACCTCTTGCATAGTTGCATGATATTTTAGATAACTAACTAGGAAAGGATCAAAATTCAATATGTACTAAGATCATTCTACCCCTTTGTCATATCAATAAGGTAGGGCGTAGAGCTAAAACACAATTCTTATCCAAGGCACAAATGACACAAGCAACTACCATATGCAAGCACCAACCAACAAACCAGAGAGAACAAACATACTAGAGTCATAATAAAAATATGGAATTGCATACCTAGAACTCATGAGATATAACCAAGCATAGAGTTAAGTCACATATAATCATACTACAACAAAAAATATGTCCTCTCTTGATAAAAACTACAAAAATATCAAAGAAAACAATGGGATATGAAAAATAGTAAACCTCAGATATAGTTCCCAAATGTTCAGTACATGAAAGTCTACAAAAAGATATAGATATGAGCACAATATGACCTGAGACCTAAACATTAAGGGCATCTATGTTAAAGGCCTTGTCATCATCAGGTTGGTAGTCTTTGTCACCATCAAAAGGTGCATCAGGGGCAATAAGTGTGTCCTCAACACCATGTCCATCATCATCAGAGCCAACATCACCATCCTCTTCATCATACTCATCCTCATCACCATCACTAGCATCTTCATCCTCAACATCCTCATCAGCCATCTCCTCATCCTCAAGAGGTCCAAAAGAGCGAGTAGTAGGCCACTTGGAATGCCGCTCTGCCCAAGACATACCACATGCATGCAATGCATTTTCTTTCTCAAAACTGGGCGTAGAAACCCCATCAAAACCAGAAAGCAAGCTGGAGGTAGGGCCAGTATAAGAGAGTCACAGGCTGAGAAGAGGCATGTCCACCATCAGAGGTAGGGAGTACAGTGAAAGCAATAGGCTGGTAAGTTGGGTGCAATTGACTATGCATAAGAGGCATAGTCAATGACTAGATAGGGCTGGTAGTCGGGGTAGGGATGGGAGTAGGACAAGTTCATGTTTGATATTATTTGAACTAGATCATGATGTAGGTGCTCCTAGACCTGTAGGTTGTATGATTGTAGGTGAATCATGTGGCCCATCAAGGTTTCATTTGACATCAAAATAGAGGTATGGTCAGGTCTAGGAGGAGGCTGGGTGGAGATCGAAGCACTAGGGCTAGAGGAGCTCGGGTGAAAGGATTTCTTGACCGTGGTGTCACTGATATAAACTCCTTTTCAACTGACTTTTTAGGTAAGGTCTTTGAAAAGGGATTGACTATTGTGATCTTGAAAGACACCATAAATCAAATTAGGGTAGGGTGGGTGGGAGTCTCTCGTATTCTTCTGTATGTCAAAGCAAGTCAAGGGGTGGAGAATGTATCTTGCCCATTTGACATAGATATTTTGTAGAAGACAACACATGATCATAGCCAAGTTTTCTGTAATATCTTCTTTATTCTTTTTTGGATGGATGTTGCAGTTAGCAAGGAGAGAAACCAAGCGTGTCTTAATATCTAGATAAGAAGATGGGAGGATGTCTTTCTTCCTATATGGGACCTTGAGATTTTTAAGAGTTTTTTGGATATCACAAAGAGATAACTCAGGGTCAAATCTCTTGTAGAAGGCTTCTGAATCATAGAGGTCTCTATAGGTAGGATAGGGAGTCATCCAACTCGACAAGGAGCAAGATAGTTAAATATTGAAAAATTGCTCATAGATAGTAAATTTGACTCTCCCTATCATGGATGACAAGACAACTTGGGTATTAGGAGGAGGCACCACAGTGATGTAGTTCCAGGTTAGATTTGCATAGAACTCATGCACCTCCTTCTTGCTAGAGAGGGAGTTGTTTTAGGTCCAACATTCATAGCAAAGAGCATCAAGACATTGGTTAGAAAAGAGTGTCTTAACCTCTTTGAGTAGCTCAATAAACAAGGGTTGGAAAGGACAATGGTTCCTAGGAAAAAGCTCCCTAACTGATTTACTCCTTGATTGGAGAAAAAGGAAGTACCATCATAAGATATATGCCTAATGACTATATAAGATGAAGGTAAACCTAAAGGACATGTTCTCTTTCACCTATTGGATGCCATGGAGAGGAAAGATGCTAAAGATGGCACTAAATGAGGAAGCGAACTCAACCAGCAGGACGCCCAAGATATGTTAGAGGTTGGGAAAGGTTAAAACAAGATTGGATAGGGACATGAAGTGAGATTGGATGACCTAGGGTTTAGGGATGCATAGAAGGGGTGATGAATCGGTTGAGTTTTCTTTATTTGAGAGTGGGAAAACTAGCTAACAATATATATACATATATATATATATATATATATATATATATATATATATATATATATATTCGTGCAATATTGTTGTTGGTCAAGTTGAGATCTGGGAAACTTAGCTGACAATATTGTGTATTCATTCTTTGGGTTAGATGTCGATCGAGTTTCCCCACAGCAAACTCAGCTGGTAAGAAAGCTTGTCCAAAAGATATGAAATTCAATTCTAGGCCAGTAGAGTGTTACATAAATTTATTTTTCTAGCCTATCATGCATTTTGAACATATTAAGGCACTTTCCACTCATCATTGCCTACTATTTTATGGTAAAACAAGCGCTTGCAAATAATAACCACAACAAGCAAAATAAGGCTTTAAAACTAGGCATATGTAGAACTATCAAGCACAAGGTGAGTAATTTATGAGCAAGAACATATAGATATGAGAACATATAGCTCAAAGGCATACCATTATCATCAAGAGTAGTAATAAGAAATCTTGATCTAATGGAAGTAAATTTCTCTCTCGCTACTAGTTTAGTGAAAATATCCACATGTTGATTTTCTGTGTCCACATGAGTGATATAGATATCTTTCCTGGAAATGTGGTCACAAAGGAAGTGATGGTGGACCTCTATTTGTTTGGATCTACTATGAAATATAGGATTGTAAGAAAGATTTATTTGACTAGTATTATCACAAGCGATAGGAGAAGCATCATAATGAACATTAAAGTCTTGGAGCATTTGCTTCATCCATAGGTTTTGGGCACATCAACTCCCAGCTACAATGTACTCATCCTTGGTAGTCGAAAGAGCCATTGTGTCTTGTTTCATAGAGAATCAAGAAACTAAGTCAGTCCTAGGAGGAAGGAAGTGCCACTTGTGCACTTTTTATCAATCAAGCACTTGACATAATCCGCATAACTATAAACAGTTAGAGTAAAGTCCCTTGACTTGGGAAACCATATTTCAAAATTTTGAGTTTTGGCTAGGTACCTTAGAATCCTCTTAATCTCTATAAGATGGGGTTTTTTAGGGCTTGATTGAAACCTAGCACACAAGCTAGCACTAAACATAATATAAGGTTTAGAGGCATTTAAATATAACAAGCTACCAATCACACCTAGAGATTCTCATCTACCTTCTCACCTTCCTCATCTCTATCAAGTTTGGCAATGTTTGACATGGGAGTATCCATCAGTTTGGTGTTATCCAACCCAAAGTGCTTTAAGAGTTCACTTGTATACTTGCCTTGGTTGATGAAGTTTCCTTCCTTTATTTGTTTGATTTGGAATCCAACAAAGAAAGTAAGCCCCCCATCATACTCATCTCAAATCAACTCTGCATAAGAGAATGATTAAGATCAGTTCTACTAATGATCAAACGGTTGTTAGAAGTGTGTTTAAGAAAGAGGGTATAATCAACTTTTCCCATGTCATAGCCATTGTCTAGCAAAAAGTTCTTTAATTTCTCGTACCAAGCTCTAGGTGCTTGTTTGAGTCAACAAAAAGTTTTTTGTAATGAATAAGCATGATTAGGAAGCTTGTCATGTTCAAAGTTGGGAGGTTGAGCCACATAGACTTCCTCCTCTATTCAACCATTTAGAAACACACTTTTAACATCCATTTTGTCTAGCAAGAAATTTTTATAGTTAGAAAAGGCAAGTAACATTCTAATAGATTCAAGTCTAGAAACAAGAGTATAAGTTTCATCAAAGTCAATACCTTCCTATTGAATGTAGCATGAAGAAACTAACCTTGCTTTGTTTTGTACTACTTTGCTGTTTTCATCTAGCTTGTTGTGGTAGAACCACTTGGTACCAATCATCTTCCTATCAGTTGGTCTTGGCACTAAGGTCCACACATTGTTCTTTTCAAACTTCTCTAGCTCCGATTGCATAGCTAGGTTCCATTGATCATCTTTAAGAGCTTCTTTCACATTATTTGGCTCAAGTGATGAGTTGAAGGTGATGTTCGCTTGTTCTTTGTTGAAGGCAACCCACGTCTTCACCCTTTAAAAAGGATTGCCAATTATGAGTTCTTTAGGATAATCTTTTGCAAACCAGGGAGTTGTATACTTGTTTTCTTCTTTCTCTTCTTCATGTACTACCACCTCTTTTCCTTTGTCAATGATGTTGATCTCATTTAATCTAGGAATCACCTCATATACAACATCATCATTTACAATATTCTTTGAAATATAAGGGTTATTTTCAACAAATTTAACATTAATAGTTTCATCTACTTTAGACAATTCAATGTTAAATACTCTATATGCTCTAATAGTAGTGCTATAGCCAAGAAAGAAAGCCTTGTAAGATTTTGCATCAAACTTGTCGAGAGTCTCCTTGGTGTTCAAAATAGAACAAGGACAATCAACAACATGAAAGAAATATATGGAGGGCTTTCTACCATGCTATAACTCATAGGGGTTTCTTTAAGAAAGGGGGAGTGAAAACCCAATTTTGCACATAATGAGAGGTACTAATGGCTTCAACCTGAAAGCTATTTAGAGTATTTAAATCTAGAAGCATGGTCCTAGACATTTCTTATAAAGATATTCTTTCTATCGACAACCCCATTTTGTTGAGGTGTACGAGGGGTAGAATAGTTGTGTAAATAACTGGATTCCTCACAAAGTCTTTGAAACATATCATTTTCAAATTCTCCCCCATGTTCACAACATATAGATACGATTCGACAAGAAGCTTCATTTTCAACTCATTTGCAAAAAATAGAGAGAACATTAAGAGTACCACTTTTTGAAACTAAGACGAAAGTCCAAGTAAAGTGAAAAAAATTGTCGACAATCACAAGGAAATACTTTCTACCACGAAGCAATTGAGTTCTTATTAGTCCAAATAGATCAATGTGAAGAATTTCAAGGTCTCTTTCGATACTATGGAATCTATTGGATTTTTGGCCGATTTAGTTTTCTTTCCTTGTGTGCAAGGTTGGCATTCCTCATCCTTCTCAAAGTCCAATTTAGGAAGTCCTTTGACCAATTCCTTTTTGCTCAACTTCTTCAATTGATGCATATTTACATGAAAAATCCTACGATGCCACAAAGATATATCACTTTTATCAATGACAAGGCATTTACAAAGAATGGGCTTAAGAGATTTAAGAAAAATAACATAAAGATTTCCATTTCTAGTTCCCTTATGTATGACATTGTGGGAGGGGGAATATATAAGAAAGCATTCAAGAGAAGTAAATAACACAAGATATCTATTGTCACATAATTGACTAACACTAATAAGATTATGATGCAGTCCATCCACACGAAGAACATTCTTGACGCATAGTGAATCACCCACATCACCCTCACCTATAACTTTACCTTTGTTGTTATCAACAAAAGTCACTGATCCTCCTTTTTTATTTGTACTATTATTGAAGTGGCCATCTCACATGTCATGTTCTTGGAAGAACCATTATCAACAATCCAATTTCTTTCACCTCACATGTGTCTTCACTAGTTGAGGATATGAGAGGAAGGTGGCATTCTCCCTCATTGGAGATGGAATCACTAGAAGAAGACTCTTCCTATGCAGCTTCGGTTGCATCTTTGCTTCTTCTTTCCTTCTTGTCCTTCCTCTTGAACTTGCTTTCTTTCTTGTAGTCATCCTTATTCTTAGCGATGCTCTTATGGTAGGACTTCTTTTCCTTGAGGCAATCATTCTTGTGGTGTCCCTTTTGGCCAAATTCATAGCACCTTGGAGTAGAAGAAGAGGGTTTTACTTTGAATTTCTTGCCCTTAGAGTAGTTAGCTTCTTGATTACTAGGGTCTTCATATTCACTTGAGGAGGGAGTAGCGCTACAAGCAAGTTGTTGTTGAAGAACAATGGCCTCCACTTGAGCTTTGAAGGGATTCTCCTTCATCTTCACTGACTCCTTTTCTTCAAGCTTTTCTTCTTCCTCTTTCTTGTCAAGTCTTGGCTCATACGGTTGAAGATTGCCAATGAGATCTTTGGTATCAATCTCACCAAGGATTCTTGTTTCTTCAATGGAGGTCACCTTTGATGGCCACATCTTAGTAAGAGACCTAAGGATCTAGGATTTGATGGTTCCTTGATCCATGGGTTGTCCCAAAGAAGCAAGTCCATTCACAATGGTTTTGAGTCTTGAGTACATCTTAGCCACTCTCTCTTTCTTGCCCATGTTTGAGTTATCAAGAATCTCTTTATGCATGTACACCTTGGACTCCTTGACTTGCTTGGTCCCATCATAGGTGATGCAAATTTTGTTCCATATCGCATGAGTTGTGTCCCAAGATGAGATATGGTTGAATTTGGAAGGAGTGAGGGAGGCATAAATGATTCTAATAGCCTTTTCATTCAACACAACCTTCTTCAATGGAGCTTCATCCCAAGTAGCCACATATCCTACTGGCTCCTTGTAGGGAAGGATGACTATTCTCCACATGTCATATTTCATCCATTACAAGTAGAATTGTATCCTTAGATTCCAATAGAGGAAGCTTGTGTCGTCAAAGATTGGAGATCTCATGGAGACCAACCCTCCAAGTAGAGATACCCAAGAAGGTTTTCACCCATCTTTTCATCTCGTGGGAGATCTTGTCTGAGAAGACTGTGATTATGATGCCACATGCTATATTAATGGGCTCTAGAAGTGGGGGGTTGAATAGAGCTGAAACACTTAAACAAGATTCGTTAAAACTTCAAATTACTTCAATGGATAAGATTGCAAATATGGAATTTGATGTGCAACTAAACATACATAGAAAGGATAATAGAGATTGAATGATATCAAGAACAAGCTAGGTATAGGGGTTCCAAACACCAAACTAGGAGAGTGTACATCCACTACCTAGAGAGGTCAACCTCTAGGATTTTGCAACCATTGCATGCTTATATTCCATTATAAGATATACTATAAGACCTTCATTTTTCAGGGCAAGGATAGCTAGCGTTCCTTTTTAAGAATCAAAAGGAGACAATAAACCTAAAAAGGTCTTACCTATCCTTTGAGCAAGAGTTTTCGACCTCTACAAGGGCTTACCCACTTTTTTAAGGATCTAGATACCTTCACCAAGGAGCTCCCCTCTTGCAACAAGTCTTATGCCTTGAAGGAATTACCCACTCTTCTCAAGGATCTTTAGCCTTCACCTTCTCCTTCACCAAGGAGATTCTTTCACCAGCATTGCTTAAAGAAAGGGATTAGTAAAGGGAAGGTTTGAGAGCTTCACAATGATTTCAAGGAAGTAGCTCTCTCAGAAATAACCTATCTCACTAAGATTGACATTTTGATTAGTAAGAAAGAGAGAGAAAGGGGCTCTTAGTAGAAATATCCACTCAACTATATCTAGAGGATAAGAAGAAAACTTGGGATGAAGCCCGACAATCACTATTTATAGTTGGGGATGTCTACTAGATAGTAGAAGTAATTGGGAACAATTTCTAGTCATTTACGGTGTTACAATGAATCTATTTTAGATGTTTCAACACTCCAAAATCTAGAAATACTTTTTCTACACATTTAATAAAGTGTGGTTGGTCAAGTTTCAATAAAGCAAACTCGACCGATAGTACTATGTGACAAAACAAATTTGAAGTGTCAGTTGAGTTTATCCTATATGAAACTCGACCAACGGCTTAATTTTGATTTTCTCAGTGCAAGGTGTCAAATGAGTTTGTCCTGAGGATACTTGACTGACACTGGCAATTTGCAAAATCCATCAAGGTGTTGCTCGAGCTTATCAAGAATGAAACTCTATCATCAAAACACCATGTAATGAATTTCAAACATTGCAATTTTAGTTCTTAAACATTATTGATTTTTTCTCATATTAATTACAAGTCATAACATCAATACAAATGCTTACAAAAATTGTCCTAAGGGTTTTAGGGAATATTCCACAAAAGTTCATTTGCATTGACTTTGGCTTTTATTTGGTCAAGCTAGGGCTTGATTAAATTGATCCTTTTCATGTGCCTAAAACCTAAAATCAATCTAAAATAGACATATTAGATACATATGAATGAAATGATTAAGTCATTATCAAAATATGGACAATGTATAACTATTAGGTCAAGAACGACATCAATGGCCAATCCTTTTGCTATGGGTAGTGACCTTGTATTTATAGGTGAATTATTGGGCCTAGAACCATTCCGAATTGCATTGTAGTTAAACCTTTGATGTCACGGAGATGAAGAGACAACAAAGTGAGGTAGACGAAGGGTCATGAGATCCATAGAACTTCCTTTAGTAGGTGAAGGGTTGGAGGACCATCGATTGGAAAAAGGTTAGGAAAACTATCCAAATACAAAGCATGGAGTGTAACGACCCTCAAAATTCAGTCCCAAAAATTCTTGGTATTTAATAAAGGTGAAACCCTAGGTTGAATGAATTTTTCTTACATTTGTTCATTTAAGTGGAGACCATGCTTAAGTAGTATGCCAGAATGAGTTTAGACTACATCAAGATATTATGTGAACCTTTAATTTGATTCATAAACACTTATATACATTAATGTTAATTAATGCACAAAACCTAACCCTAACTATGCAATGGTGACTAGTTAGGGGTGAATTGATAGTTTGGACCCACATACATGCATAATATATCCCACTTTTTGGTATATGAGTATATAATAGGATAATAGAGTTTCCCTCAGATTTTGGTAATAAAATTCCCTTGCAATGATTATTAATGTGCTAATTACCCTAAGTAGCTAATGATGTAAAAAACCTATTTCCCAATCTATATTTGAAATCTAATTGGATAATCAAATTCCTCATGGCTGAATAATCTTGCCTACCAATTTGGGTTGGATTTGGGTAATCCTAGATGCCCTGAATGATATTAGGAAGCAAGTGGGAGATAATGATGATTTATGATTATTCCTTTAATAATGTACATATAATTATCCTAGTTTTATCCCAAAGTTTGGGATATTTGGCCTTGCCTGGCATGTCACACAATGCTTAAGATGATTGGGCTCTTTGTGAGTCATTAGATGACAATCGGAGGGTAGGGCACTCATCCCCTACCTTGTGCAAAGTCTGTGTGGGAAAGGGAATAGAATCCTGACCTCAGTGGCCTATGATAACCCAATCCTCTCTCAACAGTTTCCCGTAATCTCGACGCCAATGAAACCAGGAGATCATTGTGATCCTATCGAGCCCTAACTCGCTCCATATAAGCACCTATCGTGAAATCATCCAATTCTTCCTCCTCCCCAGTTGACGGTGCCAGCCTTCCCTCGGCCGTGAGGGTCCATTGGACCAAGAGGAACTGATCTAGGAAGATAGGGCAGCCCTTGATAAACCATCCTCGTCCGCCAATTCTACCTAAGCCAATGCGAGGAACCACCGTAGATTTGATCTACCTGAGCAGTTCCGGTGAGCTTGAGCGCGAGCCTCCAGCCATCCCAGTCCAATTAAACCTCCAGTAAGCATCCTCGCCCCCTCTTAGGTGTTCCCAATACGATTATAGCATGTCTGTTTCACTCAGCTTCTCCGCCCACAAACCAGGTTTAGGCCAAGGAAGCTAGACTTCTGGCCAACTCTCTCAGCCACAAAAAGGCCACAAAAACTAGTTGCCTAGATTCGTTGGACGCCCGCAAAGATTATGACATAGTTGTTTTACTCAAATCACCTTTGTTGTGTCGTTTTCTAGTTCAAGCTTCATTGCTCTGTTTCCTAAACACCACCATGGTGCTTACAGTTTTGGGAGTCTATGGACAGTGTTGTGGCATCGCTGACTTCAGTTTCCCCTCACAAACTCGTTGGATGCACCGTCTCACTATAGTTCTTCTCTTTGTGTAATTTTGTTTCTGTTCTAGTTAGATGGTCATGGTGGAAGCCTATTCTTGAGCTCCTGAGAACCATCTGACCTCTTCAATGGTTCATTGAGACCAAGATATCACAACGAACCCAAGGGATAGTTTTTCTAGTCTTCGCTTCCTTTAGATCGAAGTTGTGGATCCCGATTTCTTCTGATTCGTAGGTCGAAGCTCCAGCTCCAGTGATCGGAGCTGTTGCCAAGGTAGGAAGAAGCCTGACATCATTTTGACCTATGTACCCTCACGATCGGACTTAATGTGTCACACATAGCTAGGGTACTTTTGACATTTCAGTGACTTCCAATATCAATACGATTGAGAGTTGTCCCTAACATCTTTTGACTCATATGCCCTGTCACGCCTCGTCTCTCAGACTAAAAATGTGAGGGCAAAATAGTATATTGATAGACTATTTTAAATAGACTCATAGATTTACTAAATTATCTTTGATCAATTTTTCCTCACCTTTGATTGGTCAGAATATATTTGATCTTTACAAATTCATAGAAAATAATCTAGAGCTCATATGGGGATGATCCATATATGATTTTTTATCAGTTTTTCGAGATCTATCACATGGAGCTAGTTTAAGACCCATAATACTGACCCAATTTCCAAATTTAATTAAAGAATCATACACCTATGTTAAAAAAATGAAATTAATTCATAATAATTTTATTCACAGGACATTAGGATTGATCTGGACTTCATCTACTGTTTGTATACCTCCTCAGGATCAGATGAGTGGATCATGCACATTGAGCATAATTCTAGGGTTGTGGGTTTCATTATTTGTTTAATAGTTATGATTACTCAATAAAGTGCAACTATGTTATTATTCAATTTATGCTTATGACAACCATGCAAATGCTATGAATTTATGTTTTCTACTGGTTTGATGAATGCACTTTCATTTGGAACACTACGAATCACTACCATGTTAATTGATCAAGAAATCATGATAATTACGTTCAAGTATAATAATTCATGTTATGTTGATATAGTTCTCTCAATCATGTTATGTGAGCCTTAATTGCCCTTATGCGAGCCTTAATTGGCCTTATGAGCTATGTGGGAGCATTATGCGAGCCTTGATTGGCCTTATGTGAGCCTTAATTGGCCTTATGAGCTCTGTGGGAGCATTATGTGAGCCTCGATTGGCCTTATGTGAGCCTTAAATGGCCTTATGAGCATTGTGGGTGCAAATGAGGAGAGCGACTATATCAACTCAAGTAAAAAAAAGTCAATCTTATTATGAAATCATGTTAAGTTAATCATGTTCCTATATAATCATGCTAATAATCTTATGTATTTATGTTCCAAGTGATTCTTAATGTTATTTCAATTATAAAATATTCTTCTTATATAACTGCTCAGTGCCACTCACATAGTTTAACATTGCCTTGCATGGGTTGGGGACGAGATGTCCGCAGACGAGGAGGAGAAGAAGTAGACTTCAGGGTCATCAGCTCAAGCTAAAGGATAGTTCGTGAATCCTTTTTGGTGGGGTGCCATTCTAGATAGTTGTCGTTTCTTTTAGTTATTTTATGTTGGAGTTTCATTCTTTGAACTCTTTTATGTTGGACTTAGAGTCTTTTATCTTTAGTATGTAATAAAGCACTCTGGTGGATATTTATTTTATTCTATGGATTTTTCTTGGTCAATGATATTAGTTCACGATTTGTCATGATCTCCATTATGTTCAAATGCTTCCTCTATGGTTGTATTGTGATTAGAAAGGAGGTCGTGACAAAATGGTATCAGATCAATCCTAGAATGGCCACCGTAGTAGGATCTTATGTGTCACTCCATGTGCTTACACTACTACAGAAGTGCCTTTTAGTGTCGGTTGTTTAACCCCCTTTGGCATCGGTTTCTGAACGACGCCTATGTGGGCGCCGCTAAAAGGTTGGACACTTCAGCGTCGGTTAAAAAACCGACGCCTATTTAACATAAAGGCGTCAGTTTATTATAAAACACCGACGCCAAAAGGGTTCGCGCCACAGAAAACGGCGTCATCTAGGACGATTTCTGTGTCGGTTATATACTAAAAAACCGACGTAGAAAAGTGTCCTAGATGACTCCCATTTCCTGTAGCGCGAACACTTTTGGCGTCGGTGTTCAACAAAAAACCGACGCTGTAAGTCTGTGCTGACGGTTATCGGTAAATAACCGACGCCTATATCTATTTTTTTTTTATAAATCTGTTTGCAGGCCTGCTGTGGCTGGTCAGCAGGATGAGAACCTGCAGTTCAGTTTTCTGAACTGCAGGTTTACGACATCCATTGATGTCAGCCTACAAACAGGCCACAAACCTGCAAAATTAACATAAAAAGATTCACACAAGTAGATACATTCAGACATCAATTCAATTGTCACGTTCACACATATAGAATCATTCAAATACATGTTTTAACATTCAGAAACATTCATTTACAAAGTATCATTCATCATCACTATCAACATCCCAATTATATCTAACAGTTTATGACCCCACATGCCTTCCTCCCCAGTTCCTGCCGCTAGACAACCACACAATGGATCCAAGAGGATATGCAGGCATTTGCCAAAGACTATAGGCTGAGTTAACTATTGAGTTAACTCAGCCTATAGTCTTTGGTGAACGCCTGCAATCCTCTTGGATCCATTGTGTGGTCGTCTAGCGGCAGGAACTGAGGAGGAAGGCATGTGGGGTGATAAACTGTCAGGACTAGCACAGCAAGTTGCGATGGAGGTGGAGACGACGACGACGGTGGTGCTTCAGGCGACGCCTGCTTGGCCGGGTAGGGCTCGGCGAAAGGGTTCAACTGCGGCATGGCTTCGATGTAGTAGAAGGAAGGGAGGGGTTCATAATCCTATGAGAAACGTTTAGAGATGAGGATATTACTGCGGAGGAGGAGGAAACGGTAGACGATATCTCGAGTTGGAATGTCCTCTCCGCGCATCAAGTTGCTCCAGTGCTTCAGTGGGTACATGTGCATCATCAACCTAAAATTTGACAAAAATAAACACACTGAATTAGGCCAATATAGAAATATAGGATATATGACATAACTAGAAGATAATGAATTTTATAGAAATACAGGATATGTTTTTAGAACTTACATTGGTATCCTCGCCATGCTCGTCATGGACAACATGCTCATCATGGACTTCATGCTCATCATGAACATCATTCTCATCATGGTCAGCCATATGAAAATGTCATAAAAAAGGCAAACATTTAGCATTTGTATCAACTAGAAAAAGGAAAACATTTAGCATTTGTATAAATTAGAAAAAGGAAAACATTTACCATTTGTATAAACATACATGTCTCTAAAATTGTGATCTTTTATCAATTAACAATCCTTCATTGTGATCTCCGCGCACATATAAGTCATCATTAGCTTCAATATTTTGTGGAGTTGGCAACCCAACTGAGAATGGACTGGAGTCATCATACTTATCATAGTACTCTTCTTCATCTATAGGATATTCAATGAACTGTCTTTTACCATGAAGAACAACCGACCATTTATCATTTGCAGGATCATCGATATAGAATATTTGTTTTGCCTGTGATGCCAATATGAATGGTTCAGCCTTCTCGCCAATCATTTCAAAGTTCACCAAAGTGAAACCCAATTCATCCACTATAACTCCTTTGGTGTTATCAACCCAATTATATTTAAAGAGCGGAATATTGAAATCTATGTAGTCAAACTCCCAAATGTCTTCAATGACACCGTAATATGACATTTTAGCTTCACGTGGACTCTTATCCTTTGCACTTGCAAAGTACATAGTTGACGCTTGAAGAGTGACCCCACTATTTTGGACGACACTCTTATCATCTTGGCACTTTGTGTAATATGTGAATCCATTAATGTCAAACCCTTCATAAGACATAACATTTGGTTTTGATTTAAAGGCGAGACATTTGATAGTTTCTGTAATATCATTTGGTGTTTGAGATAGTTGATGTAAGACTTTATCTTCAAACCACTTAGTAAAAGTCTTATTATGCTCTCTAGCAAGCCACATTGAACTTGCTCGAGGATGTTGTCTCTTTATGAAATTGGTATGTTCCTCGATATAAACACTCACTTCGTCCATATTATGTAAAATATACAAGTGAGCTTGTTCCAACTGCTCACGGCTGATTACTTTCACCCGTGATCCCAAAATTCCTTTGCCCTCCTCAATATTCTTGTCATTATCAGGAGTGTCATTACCACTGAGAAAGTCATTGCAGAAATCCATAACCTCTCTCGCCACATAACCTTCAATAATACTCCCTTCATAACGATAACGGTTTCGAACATCACCTTTAAAAATGCTCATGTATCGTTCAAAGGGATACATCCAATGCAAGAAAACCGGTCCCAAGATTTTCACTTCCCTAGTCAAGTGGACAACAAGATGTACCATGATATCAAAGAACGAAGGAGGGAAATACATCTCAAGCTGACATAGGGTAACAACCACTTCTCTTTGCAAATTATCGAGAGTATCAGGGTCAATAACTTTGCTGCATAGACTGTTGAAAAAGAAACAAAGTCTGGTAATTGCAAACCTTACATGCTTCGGCAATATAGATCGAATTGCCACGGGCAATATTTGTTGCATTAGAGTGTGACAATTATGAGATTTAAGACCTATCAACTTCAGATCTTTCATTGATACCAATCTACGGATGTTGGATGAGTAACCATGTGGCACCTTAACATTTACCAAGCATTCAAAAAAAGTTTTCTTCTCCTTTCTAGACAACGTGTAACAAGCGGGAGGTAAGTATGTTCTTTTATTACCCATTTCACGTAATTCTGTTAATTCTGACCTTATTCCCATTTCACGTAGGTCCAGTCTGGATTTTATCCCATCTTTAGTCTTACCTGGTATATTTAAAGAGTACCAATGATGCTATCACAGACATTTTTCTCAACGTGCATTACATCGATACAATGCCTGACTGACAAAGAACTCCAATAAGGAAGATCCCAAAATATTGACTTCTTTTTGAATGAAGAATTGTCACTCCGTGTGGCCATACTACATTGTGATTTCTTACCAAATTCATTGACAATGTCTTTTACTCTTTCATAAACAACATCCCCTGGTATAGGTTTAGGTGCACTCCGTTCATCATTCCATCCATTGAATGCTTTGCGCTTCCTACGATACGGATGGAATTTTGAAAGAAACCTTCGATGAACAAGATATACAGTCTTGCCGCCATATTTTAGTCTTATTGAATCAGTGTTTTCTTCACATATAGGACACGCTTTAGCTCCTTTGACACTATATCCAGACAAATTCCCATATGCCGGAAAGTCATTAATAGTGCAAAACAACATAGCATGCAAACGAAATGTCTCTCTTGCTGAAGCATCATAGGTCATCACACCTTCAGCCCAAAGTTTCTTTAAGTCATCAATCAAAGGTTCAAGATAAACATCGATATCATTTCCGGGTTGTTTAGGGCCCGATATCAACAATGACAACATAACGTACTTATTTTTCATACACAGCCAGGGAGGAAGATTGTATATAACAAGCATGACTGGCCAAGTGCTATGTTGGCTGCTCAATGTCCCGTACGGATTCATCCCGTCTGTACAAAGCCCAAGTCTTAGATTCCTGACTTCTTCACCAAATTCAGGGAACAATACATCAATCTTCTTCCACTGTGGGGAATCAGACGCATGTCGTAGGATCCCATCATTATTTTTCTTAACATTTGCATGCCACCTCAAATTCTTCGCATCTTTCGGATTTGCAAACAAGCGTTGAAACCGTGATGTTATAGGTAGATACCACAACACCTTGGCAGGAGAACCAGTTTTGGACTCCCCCGAAGTCGTCAATTTATATCGTGACGCACCACATTTTGGACAATCTTTCAAATCTACATAGTCCTTTTGAAATAATACACAATCATTCGGGCATGCGTGTATCTTTTTGGCCTCCATTCCCATTGGGCACAACATTTTCTTTACCTGGTATGTTGAGATTGGCAGCTCGTTTCCTTCAGGAAGAGTTTCTTTCAACAAAGTCAACAATTCAGTGAAGCTTTTGTCGCTCCATCTATTGTTAGCTTTCAACTTATACAATCTCAGCACAGCGCTAAGCTTCGTAAACTTAGCACAGCCTGTGTATAACGGTATCTCAGCATCATGCACAATGTTTGTAAAGATAGGAGGTGGATCGGTGTGCTCTACCCTACAACTATCCAGCATCGCATCAACAATGTCTGCTGGAACTGGTTCGTTCACATTTACATCATCGGAGGCAATTTCTTCTTCCACCCAAGCACTGCTATTGACATCTACTGGATTCGATTTTGAAATCTCTCCATGCCAGTGCCATTCTGTATAGCCTTGTACAATCCCGTTGCACATGACATGACTTTTGATTTCCTCACCAGTGTTGAGTTTCAAGTTGTTACCGCAATGCCTACATGGACAGTAGAACCTATCTGTAGGTTTTTTCCTATGTTCCTCGACAAATCTAATAAACTGATCAAGACCAGATATAAACTCTGGGGTGCAACGATTACGAATGGACATCCATGATCTATCCATTCTATGATCAGAGAAAGCAAGTATATATTAGGAAAGCAAGTATATATTAGGAAACAAGTATATAAGCAAGTATGTCGTATTACAGTTCATCATTAAGAAAGATATAAGCAAGTATGTCGTATTAAAATAGACTAAACAATAAAAGAATTTTTTTTTGAGGCAAGACAATATGAGAAAATAGTAGTGTAATCATGTAAATGGGAACATTCATGGGAACACACACTTCAGTTATAAGCATTCATGTAGCAACTTACAGTTCCATTCATGGGAACACACACTTTAGTTATAACAATAACTAAACAAAGGGGTTGGTGTACCCCTAAACATGCGCATAATTAAAAAAACTATTAATACAGACAAGTCTAGATAGATAGACAACTAAATACTACATCAACATGGTCCCGCATGCATCAATAACTTCTTTTTGATGATGAAGCTGTGTCACGAAGCTCTCCAATCCAATCACGCCTCAGATTCAGATTCCGATTCCTCATAGATGATATCCGAAGCCGTGCGCTCATACCGCAGAAGATGATCGAGGGTGTCGCAGTTGTTGTTGGTTATCCAAACTTTGATGGAATTATCGCCAACTGGACGGAGAAAAAGCCTATTCCAACGGACCAGATACAGCTCTCCAATCCAATCACGCCAACCGGATTTTGATACAAGATTTCCCGCCAAATCATACTCAACCTCGATTACATGTGAATAATTTCCAAAAGTTAGGGTCACTTTACCAGGCATGTAGTGTCTTCCTTTTAGAAAACGCCAATGTTTGGGTATGACCAATTGGTTTAAGGAACGATCATCTAGGATGATGTCCAATTGTTCTTCAATAGGGAACGTTAACATTGACATAGAGGCCCAATTCATAGTCATTGTTATGGGAAGACAGAGACTGCACAATATTAGTATTAACAAAGTGTAAGTACATATAACGATGTTATATATTTTCAGAAAAAGTTGTATAACATCAATTAACCTTTTAAACAAGTATATATTAGGAAACAAGTATATATTAGTCAATCTTGGACGGGTTTCTAGGCCAACAAACACATTTGATGTCAATCTTATATATAATAAATGTGTACCACCTATCCCATCCTTGAACACCTAATCTCACTTAGGATGTAAGTGTATAATGTGTATTTGGTTTTCAAGAAAATTTCGGCAGCATTTCCCCGTTGTTCTCTAAGTACATATGTACTTAGAGAACAAACGGGGAAATGCTACCGAAATTTTCTCGAAAACCCAATACACATTATACACTTACATCCTAAGTGAGATTAGGTGTTCAAGAACAGTCCCAAATTGGGAACTATCCAAGATTTACTCCTACTGAGTAAATCTTGGACGGGTTTCTAGGCCAACAAATACATGTGTTGTCATTCTTATATAAACCCTATAATTCATGAAATCATTCTAATTCAATTTAATATGTTGGGATCACATAATTATATAATGACATCAGAATATATAGAAGAATCATAATTAACATGATTAACAACATGCTCATCAAACTAGGGTTTTCTTGAATATCATCTAATAAATCAAGAATTTCATAGTTTCAAACATGCAATAATTCACAATGCAATGTTATAAACTATAGGCAACATGGATAGATGAAATAAATAAACATCCAGCATCTATCACTTATTAAATCTTCAAGAAACCTTGACAAACATCCAACATCTATCACTTATATAATTTGCATGTATATACACCCTAAAGTGCCACAAATCATATAATAAAACTATCATGTTATGATATTAGGACCACTTAAAGCAGATTAGGCACATTAAGCAAGCAGAGTAGGGAGCCAATTTCGTGCAAGCAGATTAGGCAAGCAGATTAGGTCAGCACATAAAGAACCAATTTCGCGCCTGGGTAGGTCTGCAGGTACCTGGGCAAGAAGAGTAGGGTGAGGTCGAGCTGGTTGAGTACGTGGGTGGCGGCCGACGAGCTCCAGAACCAGCGGCAGTGACTCCGACGAGCAGGAGCGTCAGCCGCAGCAGGCAGGCAGGCGGCCAGGCGGCGGCAGGCAGGCAGTGGCCAGGCGGAGGAGAAGGAGAAGGGGGTACGGCGGCGCCGGTTCTCAGGCGTGGCAGGCAGGTGGGCACCAGGCGTTGCGGCGGCGCCGGTTGTCAGGCGTGGCGGCGGCGCAGGCGGTTGGAGCAGCAGGGCAGGCAGCAGGGGTGCCAGAGAAGAAACGCGTCCGAGAGGGGCGCCGGAGAGGGGACGCCGGAGATGGGGCACCGGAGAGAAGTGCCGGAGAGAAGCGCCGGAGAAAAACTAGTACCAGCAGCAGAGAAATCGCCGGAGAAATCGCCGCAATAGGGAAATAGGGTAGCAATGAAACATAAGAAAGGGGAAGAGTCGGGCGATCGAAGGTTATGAAGTTCCCCAATAGCGTCGGTTGTTTACAACAACCGACGCCTAAACATCTTTACCGTCGGTCGTTCGCAACATCCGACGTCCATTTGGACGATATTTTCGTGAAAATGTTTGGCGGGAACCACATTCAGCGGCGGTGATTAAAGGACGACCGACGCGGAAAAGGACACTTTTCGCGCAAATTTCCATCGCACATAAGCGTCGGTGTTTTAACTACAGACTCGACGCCGAAAGTGACATTATTTTTTTCGCTCGAAAATTGGATGACATTATGCGTCGGTTTTGTATAAACAACCGACGCTGTATACAAAGCGGTACCCGTGTTTGGCTGGTCTTTGAATATAGACGTCGGTTCTTCTAAATAACCGACGCCTTTAATATAAGGCGTCCATGTTCCTTAATAACCGACGCCCAGAAAAGCGACACTGAATGCTATTTCTGTAGTAGTGTTATCTAAGTCTCCTTTCCTATTCTAGATGGCCCCTAAGCATCGCCCTGACCATGACAAGTCACCCCCTCATTCTGATGGAGAGATTGATCATGACTTTGAGCACGAGGGGAACCCCCATGGAGAAGACCCTCCCCTCTCATACAATATGTTGGTCAGAGCTTTATCTAATGCAATGGGAGGCCATCATAAGAGGAGGAATGAAGTCAACTTAATAAACTTCCTCAAGGTGAAACCTGAGACGTTCGTAGGAGAAGAAGAGATGGATATGTTGTAGGTAAGGTCGAGGCCTGGATCTGCAACCTAGAGCATTGCTTCCACGACTTGGACTGTTCTGAAGAGTCTTGCGTCAGGTTCGGGACTCACATGCTTAGAGGACCAACTCGGGTTTGGTGGGAGAACTTCCGTGACGCCATAGACCCAAATGAAGAGCTACTCACATGGGAGGAGTTCGTAGAGGCTTTCAAGGGCCACTATGTGTCAGAAGAGATGATGGATAAGAAGGAGTTAGAGTTCCTTCACCTGTGACAACATGGCTACATGACTGTTACCCAGTACGCCATGAAGTTTCACATCCTCCAGAAGTATGTGACCGAGATGACTTAGCTAAAGTGAGCCAAGAAGTCCATTCGAGGTCTCAAGGATGATCTCAGCTACTCACTTTATGGATAAGGCCACAAGATGATGCAGGAAGCTCTTGATGCGGCACTTGAGCTTGAGGATCACCCAGGGAGGGCTTGGAAGAAGAATTCTCATAATGGACAACGTCACCATCATGACCACTACAATTGGGACCGACACCACAATGATCACAAGAAGCAGAAGTCCCATGAGGATCCCCCAGTTAGGGATGCATGCCCCAAGTGCGGCAAATCCCATGCAGGATCGTGCAGATTGGGCTTAGGCGTTTGATTCTACTGTGGAAGAGAAGGGTACTGCAAGGACAAATGCCCTAGGTTAGCTGCAAAGAAGGGAGCAGATCAGAACCCTAACCCAGGTCTTTCGGAGATAAGGAAAGATAGGGTTTTTTATATGGTGGATGATGAAGGTAAGGTTTAGTTTTCATATTAAATTAGAAACGCATGCACTCATTAAGTTTTACCAATCATGTTAGATATAATGCAAAGGTTATCCATGTTAATACCAAATCATGATTATGCTTAGTCTTGGCTTATGAAATGTTATGATCAGACAATAATTTAGGGTACATATATTTGAAACACTAACGTGGGTAGTACCTCATTATGACATGAAAATTTTGGGGACAAAATTTCTATAAGGTGGGTAGGTTATAACGACCCTCAAAATTCAGTCCCAAAAATTATTGGTAATTAATAAAGGTGAAACCCTAGGTTGAATGAATTTTTCTTACATTTATTCATTTAAGTGGAGACCATGCTTAAGTAGTATGCCAAAATGAGTTTAGACTACAACAAGATATTACGTGAACCTTTAATTTGATTCATCAACACTTATACACATTAATGTCAATTAATGCACAAAATCTAACCCTAACTATTCAATGGTGACTAGTTAGGGGTTAATTGATAGTTTGGACCCACATACATTCATAATATAACCCACTTTTTGGTATATAAGTATATAATAGGATATTAGAGTTTCCCTCATATTTTGGTAATAAAATTCCCTTGCAATGATTATTAATGTGCTAATTACCCTAAGTAGATAATGATGTAAAACACCTATTTCCCTAAGCTATATCTAAAATCTAATTAGATAATCGAATTCCTCATGGCTGAATAATCTTGCCTACCAATTTGGGTTGGATTTGGATAATCCTAGATGCCCCAAATGATATTAGGAAGCAAGTGGGAGATAATGATGATTTATGATTATTACTTTAATAATGTACATATAATTATCCTAGTTTTATCCCAAAGTTTGGGATATTTTGCCTTACCCGGCCTGTCACACAATGCTTAAGATGATCGGGCTCTTTGTGAGCCGTTGGATGACAATCAGTGGGTAGGGCACTCGTCCGCGCTCGTCCCCTACCTCATGCAAAGTCCACGCGGGAAAGGGAATAGAATCCTGACCCCGGTGGCCTGTGATAACCCAATGCCCTCTCAACAGTTTCCCATTATCTCGATGCCAATGAAACCATGAGATTACCGTGATCCTACCGAGCCCTAACTCCCTCCATATAAGCACCTATGGTGAAATCACCCAATTCTTCCTCCTCCCCAGTCGACGATGCCACCCTCCGCTCGACCGCGAGGGTCCATCAGACCAAGAGGAACTGACCCAGGAAGCTAGGGTGGCCCCCGATAAACCATCCTCATCCACCAATTCTGCCTAAGCCGACACGAGGAACCGTCGTGGATTTGATCTACCTCAGCAGTACCGGCGTGCTTGAGCGTGAGCCTCCAGCCATCCTAGTCCAATTAAACCTCCAGTAAGCATCCTCACCCCCTCTTTGGTGTTCCCAATACAATTATAGTCTGTCTGTTTCACTCAGCTTCTCCGCCCACAAACCAAGTTCAGGCCAAGGAAGCTAGACTTCCGGCCAGGTCTCTCGGCCACAAAAAGGCCACAAAAACTAGTTGCCTAGATTCGTTGGACACCTGTAAACACGATGACATAGTTGGTTTACTCGAATTACCTTTGTTTTGTTGTTTTGTAGTTCGAGCTTCATTGCTCTATTTCTAAAACACCACCTTGGTGCTTATAGTTTTGGGAGTCTATGGATAGTGTTGCGGCATCGCTGACTTCGGTTTCCCCTCACAAACGCGTTGGATGCACCGTCTCACTATAGTTCTTCTCTTCATGTGATTTTATTTCTGCTCCGGTTGGATGGTCATGGTGGAAGCCTATTCTTGAGCTCCTGAGAACCATCTGACCTCTTCAATGGGTCACTGACACTGGGATTTCACAACGGACCCAAGGCATAGTTTTTCTGGTCTTCACTTCCTTTAAATCGAAGTTGTGGATCCCGATTTCTTTTGATTCATAGGTCAAAGCTCTAGCTCCAGTGATCGGAGTCATGGCCAAAGCTGGAAGAAGCCTAATATTGTTTTGACCTATGTACCCTCACGGTCTGACTTAATGTGTCACACATAGCTAGGGTACTTTCAACATTTCGGTGACTTCCAATATCAATACGATTGAGAGTTGTCCCTAACATCTTTTGACTCATATGCCCTGTCACGTCTCCTATCTCAGATTGAAAATGTGAGAGCAAAATAGTAATTTGATAGCCTATTTTAAATCGACTCCTAGATTTACTTAATTAGCTTTGATCGATTTTTCCTCACCTCTGATTGGTCTGAATATATCTGGTCTTTACAAATTCATAGAAAATAATCTAGATCTCATATGGGGACGATCCATATACGGTTTTTGATCAGTTTTTTTAGATCTATCATATGGTCCTAGTTTCAGACCTAGACTCCTGACCCAATTTCCAAATTTAATTAAAGAAGCATACACCTATGTTAATAAAATGAAATTAATTCATAATTATGTTATTCATAGGACATTAGGATTGATCTGGACTTCATCTACTATTAGTATACCTCCTCAGGATCAAGTGAGTGGATCATGCACACTAAGCATAATTCTAGGGTTGTGGGTTTCATTATTTGTTTAATGGTTATGATTACTCAATAAAGTGCAAATATGCTATTATTCAATTTATGCTTATGAAGAACCATGTAAATGCTATGAATTTATGTTTTCTACTGGTTTGATGAATGTACTTTCATTTGGAACACTATGAATCTCTGCCATGTTAATTGATCAAGAAATCATGATAATTATGTTCAAGTATAACAATTCATGTTATGTTGATATAGTTCTCTCAATCATGTTATGTCATCCTTAATTGGCTTTATGCAAGCCTTAATTGGCCTTATGAGCTATGTGGGAGCATTATGTGAGCCTTGATTGGCCTTATGTGAGCCTTAATTGGCCTTATGAGCTCTGTGGGAGCATTATGCGAGCCTTGATTGGCCTTATGTGATCCTTAAATGGCTTTATGAGCACTGTGGGTGCAAATCAGGAGAGAGACTATATCAACTCAAGTAAAAAAATCGATCTTATTATGAAATCATGTTAAGTTAATCATGTTCCTGTATAATCATGCTAATAATATTATGTATTTATGTTCCAAGTGATTCTTCATGTTATTTCAATTATAAACTATTCTTATTATATAACTGCTCATTGCCACTCACACAGTTTAACGTTGCCTTGCATGGGTTGAGGACGAGATGTCTACAGATGAGGAGGAGAAGAAGTAGACTTGAGGGACATCAACTCAAGCTCAAGGATAGGTCGTGAATCCTTTTTGGTGGGGTGCCATTCTAGATAGTTGTCTTTTCTATTAGTTATGTTATGTTGGAGTTTCATTCTTTGAACTCTTTTATGTTGGACTAAGAGTCTTTTGTCTTTGAAATGTAATAAGGCACTCGGGTGGATATTTATTTTATTCTATGGATTTTTCTTGGCCAATGACATCAGTTCATGATTTTTCATGATCTCCATTATGTTCAAATGCTTCCTCTATGGTTGTATTATTATTAGAAAGGAGGTCATGACAAAATGGTATCAGAGAAATCCTACAATGGCCATCATAGTAGGATCTTATGTGTCACTCCATGTGCTTATCTAAGTTTCCTTTCCTATTCCAGATGGCCCCTAAGCGTCGTCCTGAGCATGATAAGTCACCCCCTCATTCTGGTGGAGAGAGTGATCATGACTTTGAGCATGAGGGGAACCCCCATGGAGAAGACCCTTCCCTCTCATACAATATGTTGGTCAGAGCTTTATCTGATGCAATGGGAGGTCGTCATCAGAGGAGGAATGAAGTCATCTTAATAGACTTCCTCTAGGTGAAACCTGAGATGTTCATAGGAGAAGAAGAGTTGGATGTTGTAGGTAAGGTCGAGGCCTGGATCCACAATCTAGAGCATTGCTTCCACGACTTGGACTATTCTAAAGAGTCCTGCGTCGGGTTCGGGACTCACATGCTTAGAGGACCAACTCGGGTTTGGTGGGAGAACTTTCATGATGCCAGAGACCCAAATGAAGAGCTACTCACATGGGAGGAGTTTGTAGAGGCTTTCAAGGGCCACTATGTGTCAGAAGAGATGATGGATAAGAAGGATTTAGAGTTCCTTTACCTACGATAACATGGCGACATGACTACTATCCAGTACGCCATGAAGTTTCACATCCTCCAGAAGTAGGGGATTGAGATGACTGAGCTAAAGCGAGCCAAGAAGTTCATTCGAGGTCTCAAGGATGATCTCATCTACTCACTATCTGGACGAGGCCACAAGACAATGTAGGAAGCTCTTGATGCGGCACTTGAGCTTGAGGATCACCCAAAGAGGGCTTGGAAGAAGAATTCCCATAATGGACAACGTCACCATCACAACCACTACAATCAGGACCAACACCACAATGAGCATAAGAAGCGCAAGGCCCATGAGGATCCCCCAGTTAGGGATGCATGCCCAAAGTGTGGCAAGTCCCATTCAGGATAGTGCATATTGGTCTTAGGTGTTTTCTTATACTGTGGAGGAGAAGGGCACTTCAAGGACAAATGCCCTAGGTTAGCTACAAAGAAGGGAGCAGATCAGAACCCTAACCCAGGTCTCCCAGAGATAAGGAAAGCTAGGGTTTTTGATATGGTGAATGATGAAGGTAAGGTTTAGTTTTCAGATTAAATTAGAAACTCATGCACTCATTAAGTTTTACCAGTCATGTTAGATATAATGCAAAGGTTATCCATGTTAATACCATATCATGATTATGCTTAGTCTTAGCTTATGAAATCTTATGATCAGACAATAAGTTTTGGTACATATATGTGAAACCCTAAGGTGGGTAGTACCTCATTATGACATGAAAATTTTGGGGATGAAATTTCTATAAGGTGGGTAGGTTGTAACGACCCTCAAAATTGAGTCCCAAAAATTCTTGGTATTTAATAAAGGTGAAACCCTAGGTTGAATGATTTTTTCTTACATTTGTTCATTTAAGTGGAGACCATGCTTAAGTAGTATGACAAAACGAGTTTAGACTACATCAAGATATTATGTGAACCTTTAATTTGATTCATCAACACTTATACACATTAATGTCAATTAATGCACAAAACCTAACCCTAACTATGCAATGGTGACTAGTTAGGGGTTAATTGATAGTTTTGGACCCACATAGTTACATAATATATCCCACTTTTTGGTATATAAGTACATAATAGGATAATAGAGTTTCCCTCAGATTTTGGTAATAAAATTCCCTTGCAATGATTATTAATGTGCTAATTACCCTAAGTAGATAATGATGTAAAACACATGTTTCCCTAACTTATATCTGAAATCTAATTAGATAATCGAATTCCTCATGGTCGAATAAGCTTGCCTACCAATTTTGGTTGAATTTGGATAATCCTAGATGCCCCAAATGATATTAGGAAGCAAGTGGGAGATAATGATGATTTATGATTAATCCTTTAATAATGTACAGATAATTATCCTAATTTTATCCCAAAGTTTGGGATATTTGGCCTTGCCCAGCTTGTCACATGATGCTTAAGATGATCGGGTTCTTTGTGAGCCGTTGGATGACAATCAGAGGGTAGGACACTCGTCCCCTACCTCGCGCAAAGTCCTCGCAGGAAAGGGAATAGAATCCCGACCCCGGTGGCCTGTGATAACCCAATCCTCTCTCAATGGTTTCCCGTTATCTCGACGCCAATGAAACTAGGAGATCACCACGATCCTATCGAGCCCTAAGTCACTCCATATAAGTGCCTATCGTGAAATCGCCCAATTCTTCCTCCTTCTAGTCGACGGTGCCACCCTTCCCTCGGCTGCGAGGGTCCATTGGACCCAGAGGAACTGACCCAGGAATCTTGGGTGGCCCCCGATAAACCATCCTCATCCACCAATTCCGCCTGAGCCGACGTGAGGAACTACCACATATTCGATCTACCTCGGTGGCGCCGGTGAGCATGAGTGTGAGCCTCCAGCCATCCTAGTCCAATTAAACCTCCAATAAGCATCCTCACCCCGCTCTTTGGTGTTCCCAATATGATTATAGCCTGTCCATTTCACTCAACTTCTCCACCCACAAACCAGGTTTAGGCCAAGGAAGCTAGACTTCTAGCCAGGTCTCTCAGCCATGAAAAGGCCACAAAAACCAGTCACCTAGATTCATTGGACACCCACAAAGATGATGACATAGTTGTTTTACTCAAATCACCTTTGTTGTGTCGTTTTGTAGTTCGAACTTCATTGTTGTGTTTCCTAAACACCACTGTGGTGCTTATAGTTTTGGGAGTCTATGGACAATGTTGCGGCATCGCTGACTTCACTTTCCCCTCACAAACTCGTTGGATAAACCGTCTCACTATAGTTCTTCTCTTCATTTGATTTTGTTTCTGCTTCGATTGGATGGTCATGGTGGAAGCCTATTCTTGAGCTCCTGAGAACCATCTGACCTCTTCAATGGGTCACTGTTATTGGGATTTCATAACGAACCCAAGGCATGGTTTTTCTAGTCTTCGCTTCCTTTAGATCGAAGCTGTGGATCCCAATTTCTTCTGATTCGTAGGTCAAAGCTCCAGCTCCAGTGATCAGATCCATGGCCAAGGTAGGAAGAAGCCTGACATCGTTTTGACCTATGTACCCTCACGGTATGACTTAATGTGTCACACATAGCTAGGGTAGTTTCGACATTTCGGTGACTTCCAATATCAATACGATTCAGAGTTGTCCCTAACATCTTTTGACTCATATGCCCTGTCACGCCTCCTATCTTAGATTGAAAATGTGAGGGCAAAATTGAAATTTGATAGCCTATTTTAAATCGACTCCTAGATTTATTGAATTAGCTTTGATCGATTTTTCCTCGCCTCTAATTGGTGAGAATATATCTGATCTTTACAAATTCATAGAAAATAATCTAGAGCTCATATGGGGACGATCCATATATGATTTTTGATCAGTTTTTTTAGATCTATCACATGGTTCTACTTTCAAACTCAGACTCCTGACACAATTTCCAAATTTAATTAAAGAATCATACATCTGTGTTAAGAAAATGAAATTAATTCATAATTATGTTATTCACAGGACATTAGGACTGATTTGGACTTCATCTACTGTTAGTATACCTCCTCAGGATCAGGTGAGTGGATCATGCACAGTGAGAATAATTCAAGGGTTGTGGGTTTCATTATTTTTTAATGGTTATGATTACTCAATAAAGTGCAACTGTGCTATTATTCAATTTATGCTTATGAGAACCATGTAATAGCTATGAATTTATGTTTTCTACTGGTTTGATGAATGTACTTTCATTTGGAACACTACGAATCACTGCCATGTTAATTGATCAATAAATCATAAATTCATGTTATGTTGATATTGTTCTCTCAATCATGTTATGTGAGCCTTAATTGGCCTTATGCGAGCCTTAATTGGCCTTATGAGCTCTGTGGGAGCATTATGCAAGCCTTGATTGGCCTTATGTGAGCCTTAATTGGCCTTAGGAGCTCTGTGGGAGCATTATGCAAGCCTTGATTGGCCTTATGTGAGCCTTAAATGGCCTTATGAGCACTGTGGGTGAAAATCAGGAGAATGACTATATCAACTCCAGTAAAAAAAATCAATATTATTATGAAATCATGTTAAGTTAATCATGTTCCTATATAATCATGCTAATAATCTTATATATTTATGTTCCAAGTGATTCTTCATGTTATTTCAATTATAAACTATTCTTCTTATATAAATACTCAGTGCCACTCACATAGTTTTACGTTGCCTTGCATGGGCTGGGGATGAGATGTCCACAGACGAGGAGGAGAAGAAGTAGACTTCAGGGATGTCAGTCAAGCTCAAGGATAGTTCGTGAATCCTTTTTTTTTGGTGCCATTCTAGATAGTTGTCTTTTCTTTTAGTTATGTTATGTTGTAGTTTCATTCTTTGAACTCTTTTATGTTGGACTTAGAGTCTTTTGTCTTTGGTATGTAATAAGGCACTCTGGTGGATATTTATTTTATTCTATGGATTTTGCTTAGTCAATGATATCAGTTCATGATTTTTCATGATCTCCATTATGTTCAAATGCTTCCTCTATGGTTGTATTATTATTAGAAAGGAGGTCATGGCATGGAGGTCCAATGGTTGTTGAGTGCAGGAAATCCATCATTTTTTGGGTACATAACTTCCATAGGAAGGTATGTGTTGGATAACTATAAGACCCCAGACCTTGCCTTTTGGTTGAACAATTTTTCTTATTAGAATTAGAAGCTTAAAACCTTAATCAAACCTTGTGATGTGCTTGTTTTAGACTTAATTGCAATTTACCCATGTCTAGGGTTATTCTTGCAATCTGTTACATGCTTTTTGTATCTTAGATGTTTTCACATCATGTTTGATATAGTTGAGCTTTGGAGAACCTTGTCATACCTTGGTTTGAGTGGTGACATCTCATGTTGAGTGTAGGATTTGCATGGATGCCCTAAGTTGTTGATTGACCTTGAAGTGTGTTTGACCAATGAGACTTGTTTTGGTGATCACCAAGTTTTCCTTTGGTCCTTTGTCTTGGTGGTCAATGATATTTTCTTGTGACACCCTAGTTTTAGAGGTTGATGATATCTTCCAACATGGTCACCAACATCCTCTAGGGTTGGTGACCATTTGAGTTTTTGATCAATTGGTCGCCAGGGATGTTTAGCAGTTGTTGGTTTTTCTAGAGCAAGTTGGTCGATGGTTTTTCTTTTTGGGATCACCCTAGTAGAATGGTGGAGTGTTCTTCTTTCTTGGACAAGATCCCTTAGACAAATGGCATATTTAGCTTGACACCTAACCCTCTTTCCCTCTTTCAAAACCTAAATGATTTAAACCGCTATCTTTGCATGAAAATAAGCTCTTTACACATCTAGTCTTCTTTGTCTTTCCTTCCTTTCTCTTGGAGCTTATTCCCTCTTGCTTGGTGGTGAAGGAGGAGCTCAAGGTTGAAGAAGAAGGACGATCTTCCTTTCACATTGGTCTAGGGTTTGGATCTACCCTTCTTGTGATCATTTGTAGCTACCTTGTTGTTTATCTTGGTTTTGGTAATGGAGATCTTCCTTTTTACCTATGTTTTTCCTTACTGCCCTACCCTTCTTCTTTCTCTTCTTGGATAAACCCATGGTGTTCCATGGTAGTGATTGAGTTAGAGCTTGAAGAACATCTTTTCTTTATACCTAGGGTTTGCCTGCTTTCTTTATTTCTTAACCAAAGGTTTTCTTCTTTCTTGGAGGTGAAGCTAGCTTGACTGAGAGGAGTGCTCAAGATAGGGTTTCCTACCTTTCCTCTTCAAGTTACCTTGATGTTTTGAGTTTCTACATCAAATATAAGGCGAGTTATATAACTAAATCCATTATTATTTCTTACTTTCATCTTGCATGCACATAATCTTGCCTCATAATGTTGTTCTAAGTATAAAGATAATATCCTTTTCTTAGTATTTGTATCTACATGGTAATCTTGAGTTTGATGATGGAAGTTTTGGTGCTTGCACGCATGTAAAAATCGTTGGTTTTGTTATTGGATTTTTAGAGTTTTCCCTTTGAGTGGAAAATGATGGTTTTACTCTCTCTCATGGTAATTTCTAAATTAGGGTTTTGAATTAGTCTTCTTTGCAGTGATGCATCTTGATGACATTTTAGATTCTTGGTGGTAATCACCTGTTTTGGATTCTAAGTGGTCATCAGGGTTTTGGTACCTATGTGGTCATTTAGATGTTGGACTCTTATTGGTTTCCAAGTATTGTGGTTTCCATCGACCACCAATGCTTTTGAATGTCATCGGTCGCTAATGCTTCATGCTTCCATCGGTCGCCAACCTTTTCTGATCTTATGTAGCTGCCAACCTCTCTAATCTTCAATGGTCAATGGCCTTCCTTGACCCTTAGCAGTCGATGACACCTCTGACCTCTAGTGGTCGATGAGAATTCCTGGCTTCATGGTCATCATGTCTTGTTTACCATATGATGGTGATGTTTGACATAAATACTTTCATGTACAATGGAAATGATAATAATTATGGTTTACCATTAAGAGATGTTTTGTAATCCTAATTCATTTGGTGATTAACTACACATGGTTTAATAGTGTTAACTTTTCCCAAGAATGAATATAAACCTATGGTTTTGAGTAACATGTTGTTTGGCAATGTTAATCAAATATTCTCAATGAACCTAACTCTAGTACTAGTATGTGATGATGATATATAGCTTCTTGCATGATTAGTATGATAATGGAGTACTTTCTCTCTCTATGTTGATGTAACCCTAATTTTCTATCTTATGAACATCATTACTCTTGAGTATAATGTTGTACCAACTTATGTATCACATGTATGGGGATGGAATGATGAGCCTTGATGAGGCATGGAAAGATAATGATGTTCTTGCATGGAATAATGTGAATGGTTTTATGACCTTGGACATGTCTTTGTGCCCTAATTGAGGTGTTATCCTCTTCATGATATTATAAGCATTTGAAATCATGTGATGGTATGATCATGAGTATGGCTACATGTATGGTAGTGAAATAATACCATGTAGTGATGTGATAAGCCTTTTGTTTCATGCGTTTTATATCTTCTAATGTTGCAATCTACTCATAATTTGTAGAACTATTTTAGGGTTTGTATGTAACTAGATTGATGCAGTTCAAAAATACCCAATTGGCATTAACTAATCAAGTGAAACCCTAATATTGTAGTGCCATGTGCCATAGATCCATTCTGATGTCAGAACTTGATGGATAGTAAAATGAGTACTCCTAAGGGAAAACTTGGAGTGCATATTATTGAGTATGAGGGGTTCTTGAGATTGTGTGTCCTTCCTAGTCCCAATATTTTAAGGATGGAAGTGGTCATACCTCGACAGGAAAATAGATGCGGTCATGTCTCAGAGACTTGTGTATATGATGAGATTGAGGACAACTATTGTTGTAACTCAGATGTTTGGGTTTGTATATTCTGGTTCACTAGTGTTGTGACCTATATACAAAGGATGAACTAGGCTCTTTTGCAGATAGACTTACATGTCACTGTGGTGGACTTGTACTGATCGAGGGCATATGAGATCATAGGAGTCCATCTCTCCTACATCTTGTATGGCACTAATTTCAACTTAGTAGTGGTCAGTTGGTGTAGAGTAGTGGTATACCTCAACTCCTTAAGGATTAAAAAAAGATGTAATCCATCTATGTAGTATATCTATTTAGGTTAAACATGCTTCACATTGGATGTTAACACTTTCCTTGTTTATTATAATGTTTAGTCGTTATATAATGCGGTAAGAGAAATCAACTATATAGAAGTGGTAGCTTTACCTGTTTCCCTATATACTATGCTAGTTATGATTTTTTTTACTTATCCTGCTTAAACTATTTAACATGTTTAATTTTCTTAACCTACTTAGTTAGCTGAATCATACCATCCTATTTAATAAGATTACTTGTTGTAATCGTTAACTGTTGGTTGAGAGTTATATCTCTCACTGGGACATGGGTTATACCTCGTGGGTCACCACATCCTTTTAGGTGGTCGTTAGTGGCATGGTAAGGGTCGTGGTGCTGAGGAGGAGCATCTTGAAGAGAAGTAGAAGGAGAAGGTTGGGTAGTAGTAGTTTGTAGAGTCCTAGAGTCATCCTTGTACTCTCAAGTTTGGGCATGAGATGTTTTGGAAGCTGATATGTATATCGAAACATGGTTTTTGGCAGTGTACCTATGTTTTGTACATGGCTTGTTTATGTGGAACATCTCTCTTGTATACAGGTTGTGGCTAATGGCTATGCTCATATGTGTAAATACCAGATATGGTATGTGATGTGATATAGTTGATGGACCCTTATGTAATGTTTTCTAGACATGATAGTAATGTTTAAATCAATTTTAATTTATCCACTTCCTAGTAATATGGTTTTATTAGCTATTGATCATATGTTTTATTTTGAGTAATCTCATTGGTGTGGTGGGGTGTCACACATGATAGGTTGGTATTAGAGATTTAGGTTCATTGAGTCTACATGGACATCAAACTTAGGTTTGTCACTGTTCTTGCATAATCCAACATATCTGATTATAGCTTATGCTTATGCAGATATGCCTGAAGAATGTGAAGAGCATGTTGAGAGTAGTTATGTTGTGCCAGAAGGTGGTGCTAGGAGGAAGGCACATGTAGATAGAGTGCCTGAGATGGGACTAGAGAAGCCCGTGGTGCCTCAATTTCACCCTAAAACCATGGTGAATCCTGCTTCCCAGTCCATGTTTGGATAGTTCATGGCGACGATTATGCATATAGTGGATAGGGAGACCTTACCTCAAGCTAGGACATTTGTCCCTAATGTTGAATCTCAAGGTTCTAGTTAGACGTTCGAGAGGCTGAGATGTGTTGGAGCGATCGAGTATGCGGGTACAATAGATCCATCATATGTAGATATGTGGTTGATGGATCTTGAAAAAGTGTTTAAGATCCTCAATATCATAGAAGAGGATAAGGTGAAGCATGTGATTTATCTATTGAAGGGAAGTGATGACTATTGGTGGGCCATTGAGGAGGAGAAGAGACCTGAGGTTGTTGTTGGTTGGGAAGTGTTTTTTAGGGAGTTTGTGAGTCGATATTTTTCGAAGACATATCTGGATGAGAAGGTAGCACAATTTGAGAAGATGGTCAGGGATCGATGTCGATCAATGATCATGAAGTGAATTTTATGGAGCATTTGAGGTTCTATCCTCATATGTTGGTGAGTGAGAAGGAGAGGAATTAGAGGTTCAAGAAGGGTCTGAGAAAGGAGTTGTCTACGACGTCTTATGCTTTGGAGAACAGGGTGAGGTTCTCTACCTTTGTGGAGTTAGTAAGGAGGATTGAGTGGTCTGCTATCGAGAAGCGTGAAGCCAACCCTAAAAAGAGGCCATCTCAATTTTAAGGGCACAAGAATCTAAGTTTCTTGTAGTTTTCCACCAGCTGGAGTGCATAGTGTAACGTCTGTGTCAGTGACATGGATGTCTAGGCCTCAATATGATTTGAGGACTTGTCACAAGTTTAAGCAAGTAGAGAATATCATGTGGGATTTCCCTATGAAGGATGAAGAAGTGACACAACATCTGAGGCAGAGTCAGATAGGTTCATAGCAACAACAGTTCAAATTTGGTGGTGGTGGTAGAGGACACAGTCAAGAATCAAAGATGGCGTCTTCTGGACTAGCTCGCAATGGACAAGGATGACAACAAGCAATGAATATAATCTATTGTATGAGTCAGCTGGAGGGAGTGGTCACTCCGCATGTCATGAAATGTCAGATGGAACTTTTTCATTCTAACATATTTGCATCTTCTTTTGTATCTATTTTGGTTGATCCATGTGCAACACACTCTTTTATCACATGAGAGGTGATAAGTAGTTGTTATCTACATATTTGTGATAGATCTGATAGTCTTAGGCTATAACCCCCTTTATTTGGTTCCATTGAATTACGGGAGGTGTGTCCACCTTGTGTTCTTTCTTTCTTAGGACACATCATTCATGTGGACCTTATTCCACTTGCATGCACATATTTGATGTGATCCTAGGGATGGATACCTTGGAGAAGTACATGGTTGTTTTGGATTATAGTTCCAAGGTCGCAACATTCCCTGATGGAGATGTTTTGTGGATCTTCCAAGGAGATAAGAAGATTATTCCTACGTGTTTGATGTCAGCTATGATAGTAGAGAGGATGATGAGATAGGGGTGTAAGGATTTCTTGGCACATGTTGTGGATACCAAGGTGAGGAGTCCTAGTATCCATGAGGTTCATGTAGTGTGTGAGTTTGAGGATGTCTTTCCTAACAAGTTTCCTGGTGTTCCCCCTCCCAGAGAGATTGATTTTGAGACCAATCTTGTTCCTGGAACACAACCCATAGAACAATCACCCTACATGATGGCACCAATAGAGATGCATTAGTTGCAGAAGCAGTTGCAAGAGTTATAGGAGAAGGGTTTCATCAGATTGAGCACTACCTCATGGGTTGATCCCATATTGTTCGTTAAGAACAAGGATGGTTCCATGAGGTTTTGTATAGACTACTGAAAACTGAGCTAGTTCACGATAAAGAACAAGTACCCATTTCTGAGGATATATGGTCTGTTTGATTAGTTGGGAGGTGATATAGTGTTCTCAAAGATTAATCTAAGGTTAGAATATCACCATTTGAGGATCAAGATTGATCACATATGTAAGACAACTTTCAGAACTAGGTATGGTAACTACGAGTTTGTGGTTATGCCGTTTGGGCTAAGAAAACATGCTACTATCTTTTATGGATATGATGAACATGGTGTTTAGGTCGTACCTGGGTCCATTTGTAGTCATGTTCATGGACAATATCTTGATATACTCTAACGATAGTCAACAATATGAGCAACACCTTTTCCAAGCGTTGACATTGTTGAGGCAGCACAAGTTGTATGCCAAGTTCACTAAGTGCAATTTCTAATTGATAGAGGTATCTTTTCTGGGCCACCTCATATCTGAAAAGATCTAGAGAGGGGGTGAATAGAGATTTTGGTTGATTTAAATAAAATTAAAATACTTAGATACTAAATGAAAGATAAGCAAGCAACCACAAAAGGACACAAAGATTTAGAGTGGTTCTGTCAAACGATGTCAGTCCACTACCTAGTTGTTTCCAACTAGGATTTCTAAATCATGTATTTTATTCCTTTTATACACCAATAAACAATACACATAATTTACTAGTGTCTTTTGCGGTGCAAGACTAACCTCCTTTACAACTCAAGGAAAACTACACCTTCTTTGACCAACCGTGAAAGGTCACCCTCTTCACCTCTTCGTTGATGGACACATAAGAGCGCCGTTGCTTTACCTCTTCGTTGATGGATACAAAAGAGCATCACTACTTCACCTCTTCTTTAATGGCCAGCGGAAGAGCCCCAAGTTTAGAAGGCTCCTTCTTTTCACAATTTCCTAGATAGTATTAACTCCAAGAAGTGCCCAAGAAAAATACAATAAAGAAGAAATAAAATGGAAAAAGAAAGAAAAAAAATAAGCTCACAAGATATACAATCCTTATCTTATGGACAAGTGATGATGATCTACTCCAAAATGGTTTATGCAAAGCAAAATTTGGTGGAGAGGATAATATAGATAAGCTAAGGGCCTAGTCTTATAAGGATTGAAACTTGAAGTACCATACATAAGCTCTTTGAAAAAGATGGCAAGTATGCTCTAGTATGTATCAAATATTGTTGGAATGTAATGTGCAAAACAAAGTTGATTGTCTAGGTTCTCTAAGACCATTATTATTTACAGGAAATGTTTTGGAGGAGAGAGAATCTTGATATTAAAATAATCAAGATTTAATCCTAAGTAAAACCCTAATCCAATTTAGGGCAAAAATGAATGTATTAATTAAAGGGCCTTCAACCAAAATGTTATTGGTTGATTTTGAATAAGGATGTACGTTCTTTTGCCAAGATAAGGAATGAAAATATCGAAAGGAGGTGAAACTCCACTCACCTTATTATAAAGGAAAGTAATTTCCACTCACATATGGGATATTAATATAATAAGCATTAAAGTGCTTATTTTCTTTTCCCTTAATTCATGGATAATGGAAGGGAGTTCGGTGGGGATATAGATGCCCTTGCATGAAAGAAACCAAGGGGGAAGTGGTGGCAACAATTTTGGAATTAAAAGACTTTTATAAAGTATCTTCTCTCTCCTCAATTTTCTTATAAAAGTACCTTTTCCAAGCCAAATGAAAGGCTTTTACGACCCCACTTCTTCTCTTTGCTTGCAAAACCGACCAAGAAGGCTAAGGACAGCAGGGAGCACGTCCCCAACCTGTTGGTAAGCCTTTGATCTTCGTTCTTCATGATTTCATGGTGAAAATCATAAAACAATGTGTAATTCCTTCATTTCTTCACTCAATCTTCAATTCTAGCCGATCATTTCACTCCAAATCTTGAAGTTGAGACTTGGAATAGTTGGAGAAGCTTCATCCACCATTAGAGCCATGTAGCTTGGAGCTTGAAGATCAGATTTGAGGCGGGTTTTATAACTCAAACCCTTAATCATTGATATTGCATCAATTCTCTATACTTTGTTGATTGTTTTCTTTAAATTGCTACACTCTTGTTTCTTTGCTGCAATTTCCATCAAGAACGGTTGCTGTTCTTGGTTTTTCGAAGGAAGGGGATGATTAAATCATCCTAGATGCTTATCCAAAGAAAAGTACCAAGCCAAACGGTTTTGATAGCTATTCCAAATCGTTTTAATTTGATTGGCTATGCGGTTTCAGAAAACCGTTTGGGAGAAAACGGTTTCAAGACCGTTTGATATCGTTGACCAAGCATTTAACGTTTGGGAATTTTGTTCCTAATTATGTAGTATAATTACCCACCAAATTTGAGGGGTTAACTCCAAAGGAATCGTAGGTTGAAGGCCAACCAATTAGGCAAATCGAATTGAATTAAATGCTGATTTTCAACCTGATTAACTTGACCTGTTTGGGAAAACGGTTTCAAGACCATTTGAGTGAGTTGACCAAGCATTTACCGTTTGGGATTCCTGTTCATAATTATGTTGGTTGATGACCCTCAAAATTTGAGGGATTAACTCCCAAGGAATCGTGAGTTGAAGGCTAATCAATTAGGGAAACCTAATTGGATTAAGTGCTGATTATCAATCTGATATAATTGAACTTTTTGGGAAAACGGTCTCAAGACCGTTTGAGTGCGTTGACTAAGGGTTGACCGTTTGGGATTACTGTTCCTAATTATGTGGTCTAATTAATAACCAAATTTGAGGGATTAACTCCCAAGGAATCGTGAGTTGAAGGCTATTCAATTGGGCAAACCCTAATTGAAAACAGTGCTGAAATTCCAATGAGTTAATTAGAGATTTTCGGTTGATTAGCCCATACGGTTTCAAGACCGTTTGAGGATCACCCAAACGGTCTCAAGACCGTTTGGGGGTCACCCCAAGACCGTTTGGAGGTCTGGGGTCAAGTATAGTTGACCAATTGAAGGTCTAAAGGTACCAAATCATATTGCAATTAAGTGCTGATTTGTTGATCAACTCGATAGACCAAACCTTGATGATTTTTCACTAGAATCCAAGGGTTGGATGAGCCAAACGGTCTCTCATCCAAACGGTCTCAAGACCGTTTGGTGGTCAACCAAGACCGTTTGGAGGTCTAGGGTTGAGTATGGTTAGGTGTTTGAAGGTCTAAAGGTACCAAGCTGATATACAATGCAATGCTGATTTGGTGATCAATCCCATGATCCAAACCTTAATTGGATGGCTTGGATTTGAGTGATATGATGGGAAAACGGTCTCAAGACCGTTTGGAGGTCATCTAAACGACCTCAAGACCGTTTGGGGTCAGGTCATACCCAATTTGGATGATGGTTCAAAAGTTTCAAAGTAAACAATCTTGCATTGATGAGTGTTGTTGAATCATCGATTCTAAACCCTACTCCAATTGAATCAAACCCTAATTGATGACCAAGTGAGGGTCAATTTAGCGTCAAATTAGTTGAAGGTTGACCTACTAAACTCAATTGAAGTATGAGAATAGGTCCAATTGATGATTGGTTCCATGAATTCAATGGTTGAAGACCCAATGCAATCAATTGAAACATAATTAGTAGCTTGATTGATGATCAACTTCAAAGCTCTAATTGGTGTTTATAAACCCTAATTCCATTGAGATCAGACCCTAATTGAAGTTCCAATTAAGGGATGAGTTCATGACTCAATTGATGATTGAGTTGATGATCCAATTGGTTGAGATTCCATAGATTGGAATTGAGTGTTGTTGAAGTCTTGATTGACTCTTTGGTCCATGCAGTTTTGAGAGGTTTGGGACCAAACGGTCTCAAGACCCTTTGATACCAAACGGTCTCAAACCGTTTGAGACCCAAGCGGTTTCAAGTCCATGCGGTTTCAAAGGTTTTTGCTTAAACGGTTTCAAACCGTTTGTGATTCAATTTGGTTAATTCAATTGGATGCCCAATGCAATTGAAGGATCAATTGGTTAATCCAATTGAGTACTTAAAGTAATTGAAGGAACAATGGGTTGATTCAATTGAGTACCCAATGATATTAAAGACTCAATTGACTAATCCAAATGGATACCCAGTGCAGTTGAAGGTTCTATTGATCAATCTATTTGGATACCTCAAGTTATTGAAGGTCCAATTGATTAAACATTTTTGTAAACCTAATGTGATTAGGTGGGAGATACCTTTAATGGTACTAATCATTAATGCATAACAAATGCATGGATCCAATATATGATGTAAACTCTAATTGAGGCCGATTCCATGTATAATCCTATTAAGAGGTTGTCTACATGTGAAATCACTAATTAGGATGAATATTAAACCCTAATTCAATTGGATACCTTATGTAATGGAGGTCCAATGTGATTGAATCTTTGAAAATTAAGATGATGAATGTTCTATTGATCCAATAATGATTAGTAATGATAATCAATGAAGGTACAAATGGTTGAAACCCTAATAGTACCTAAGTAATTAAGTGCCAATTAAGGGATGAATCCCTAATTTCTTATAGGATCAATGACTTGGTACACTATGTTAATCATAGTTGTATGTACTCGACTGAAGGGTTGATATGACCTAATCAAGTTGAGAAGTTGATAGTATGAATTCATACATGAATATGATTCATGTGATGATTAAGGGTTATGATCCTTAAGCAAAGATATCATGAAACCCTAAACATGAACATAAACCCTAATTGACATGGTTATTGAACTCAAACCTTAATTGAAGGTGTATCCATGTAAAGCCCTAATTGAGGGTGATTCTATGAGAAACCCTAATGGGGATTGAGTAGTAAACCCTAATTATGGGTAATGTAATATGAAACCCTAATGAAGGGCGATGCTATATGCAATCCCTATTCTAATGAAGGGAAATGGTATGTGAAACCATAATTCCCTAATAAGAGAATAAAATTCATGCTTGAATATGATTCAAGAGGTGAACTCCTGTAGAACGACCGTGTTAGGTAGCACGGCCGTGGTATTTTCACTTTGCACGACCGTGCAAGGTAGCACGGCCGTGGTGGCTTCCCTTAGCACGACCATTTTTGGTTGCATGGCCGTGGTACTCTAAGCTTGACTTAGAGTTGTTTTTAAGAGGACCTAGCATGGTCTTTTTATTAATTCCTGACTTATGTATGAATCCATAGTATTGGAAATAGTTGTATATTCCAAGTAAGTGACAATTGATCACTACTTTACATGATGAATGTGATAAACTGGTGCATAAAGTATTAGGATGGGTAATACCCTAATACAAGCTAAGTAAGTGAACTTAAGAAAGTTAATGGTGTTGAGGGAAGTGAGACATCAAGATATGATAGATATCATATCCAACACCCCAAATACTGGTATACCTTGTTGTGATATAAGTCCAATATGATTGGATGAATGATACATGAGATGTGTAATGGAAATCCTAATCCTGGTAAAGGATTAAGGGTAATACCCTTGAATTATTAATACATTGTTTTTGCATGATGTTGATAGATAATTGATGTGCTGCTATCATATGTGCTAACCATGCAGGTATCATGAGATGATGGGCATAGCCAGGTATGAGCTGTGATATGTTATTAATTTGAATTTGTTTATTGGGCCTTGTGTGCCATAATATATCCTGTTGTCTGATAAGAGGTAGTAAGAGAGTTAATAGGCATCAAGTATCATACTTACCTTGGTCAAATGACCTAAAGGTGTTAGTTACCTAAGGAAGTGGTAACAATGCTCAGGTGATGAGCTAAGGGTTTAAACACCCAGAATCACATGGTTAGGGTATTGAAATTGTGAAAGGATGAGAATTTCCAGTGGTGAATTGAGGGATTAAGATCCCAACACTTTATGAAAAGAATATGAATACGGGCCATGACTCCACAATGATAATACCAGGCTTTAGATATATGATCTAATCCTGAAGAGAGTTAAAGCAGTAGTAATGATTGTGTAGTTTGAATAGATGTTATACATGTTCTTTATATTCCTTAAAGGATAAATGACATGTTGATTCTATCAAGTTATAGTTGCAATGCTTATGATATAGAATAATGTTCTAATCTATTAGACATTAAAATATCTGCTGCTATACAAATATGATTCTTCCATTCATATTTATCTTCTTAAGTTGCAATAAAAATGTTACTGGCAGAGAGTTATAACTCTCGCTGGGGCAATTTTTATAATTGTCTCACCCCCGTGGGAACCACATTTTTAGGTGGACGCGGACGAGGAGATAGGAATCCTTCAGTAGGTAAAGAACAACAATAGCAGCAGGGACAGCAGTGAAGTCTTAGGTGGAGACATTGGCTGTCATGACATGTATAGTTGTATATAGAGTCCTATGCGTCGTCTCTGTACTCTCAGGTCCTCGGAGTAGTAGTTAGTGCTTTCGAGATTTTGGATCAGTGTCTCGAGATTTTATACTACCTGTGTTTAGCTTAACATGTCAGTTGATGCTTGTAATTCTCAGAAAGAGATGATGCATGATATGTACCTTTGATCCAAAAAGTAAATGTGTTATACTTTGGCTCTTGAAGAAAAAGATTTACTATATGTGGATCTCTTTGCAAAAAGTTTTAATTTTTAGTGATTTTTGCTAATCCACTACTTGATGAACGCTTCCACATTAGTTAATCTTGTTTTCGCGAATCGGTCGTTACATACAGTCTCATTTACCATGATGTAGGCATCCTGGATGTTTCTATTTTTTAGGAAAGCATTTTGATTAAGTGGAATGATGATGTTCATGTGAGTTTTGATTCTGTTGGCCAGATATTTTGCAATAATTTTGTAGGAAGTATTTATGAGACTGATGGGTCGGAATTTAGAGATGAGCTTAGGATGATCAACTTTCTTGATGAGATCTATGTAGGTCTGGTTGAGGTGTTTGAGGATGTTATGGGCAGTGTTATGAAGGTGTATTTCTTATAAAAGTTCCCAGAAGTCCTTGTTGAAGTGACTCCAATTCGCCTGGTAAATTTTGACATTTAGTCCATCAGGACCAGGGGATTTGTTTTTCCTTAAGGAGTTGACTGCTAAGTTAAGTTCTTTAGGGGAGAAGGGGTTGATGATAGAATGTGGTGAGTCTATCTTGTGGTTACAAAGCATATGCCAGTTGATGGAGTTAAGGAAAGAAGGTTTGTGGTTGGAGTTGAAGATCCTTTTGAAATGGTCTACGATGTGAGAGATGATGAGGTGTTTGTTTGTAGTGATCACCCCTTGGATGTTCAACTGAGCAATGATATTTTTTCTATAGTTGTTGTTGCAGACTTTGTGGAAGAATTTATTGTTTATCTCCTTCAGAGGCCCAAGTGCCTTTTGCTCGTTGTTTCCATTTGGTGTCCAGACAATGTTTGATATGTTCCAGCTCAGATTTAATGGACAGAACAAGGGTAGGATCATCTGAGGGGTCACTATCAACAAAGAGGTGTTGTTGTTCGAGATCTCTAAGTTTTCCAGTGAGGTTATGGGTGTGGTTCAACTTCCACTCCTTGAGCTTATGTCTAATAAGCATAGTGTTATGGTGACCCAAATTTCTAGTTCTGGGATCAACTATGGTCCAACTGTCCTTACAGAGTTTAGTAGCAAGGGGATCAGGGAGCCAAAAGTTTCAAAACAGAGGGGTTTGTGACCCATATATCCCTTTTTGTGTCAATGATTATGGGGAAGTGGTTAGAAATGGGTCGAGGGGAAATTTATACAGAGGCTAGGTAGTAATAGTCTTCTCATTTGGAGGAATAGATGAAGTGATCCCGTCTGGCTTTGGTATGATTTCGTGACTAGGTGAAACAAGCGTTTGAGGGAGGGATGTCTATCATCTTGTGATCAATGAGCAACTCTATTAGAGTCTTATCAGTAGAGGATAAACAGGTGGAGGGGGAGGAGAAGTTTTGTCTGTCAGAAATGTTTATGATGAGGTTAAGGTCTCCTCCTAGAAGCTAGGGTTTGTCACTATGAAGATTCATGATACTAGAGAGTTCAGAAAGGAAATCTAATTTGTTTTTCCCTAGTTCACCATAAACTCCCGTGAAAGTCCAGCTAAAGTGATCAGAAACGTTTGTGAAGTGTAGTGAAATGGAAAAAGAGTGGTTTTATGAGTGAGAGGGAAAGGGGTTTTTGTTATAAGCAACAAGAAGTTCCCCCTTGAATCCAATGGGTGGTATTTGGAACCATTCAGTGATTCTATTTCCACCTATAGTTTTGATGGCAAACGATGAGAGGGTGGTCTTTGTTTCTTGAGTAGTGATGATGTCAATGTTGTTTTTGTATATGTGATTCTGAATATCTTTTCTTCTGCGGGCATTTGTAGCACCACAAACATTCTAGGATGTGATTTTCATGGTTTTCACTCTGGAAAAACCCCTGGAGAATTTGTTTAGGATATTATGATATTGTCAAGTTATCTATCTTTGAGTGTGCCTCTTCAATAGGTCTAAGGTTTGACCAACTCATGAATCTTTCTATATTGTTTAGTGCTAAATGGGCTATGTTGTCATCTTCAAAATGTATACTAATTTTATTTGCAAAATTTGTAAAGGAATGTATATCAGACCAAGACACAATATCTTCTATATTGTTAGTGTCATATGTTCTGTTTACTAAAGATGTTGAGGCATCTGATGGAGTAACCTTTTCAAGAGAAAAAGAAGATGTAAATGTACCTGTTTTGGGAACTGCAAAGTAGTTCCTTCTAGTCAATCCTTTTGGAGTAGTTTGCATGGTGTTGATGGACCTGATGATGTTGGGGTCCTTGCCATTGCTCTTCTTCTTTGGACTCTGCGAGGATCTAATTTCCTCAATGATAGCTGATTTAAGATTTTTCATTATATTGGAGTTTATGTCCAAAGGTGAGTCAGAATCATTTGAATGAAAAGGGAAATGCTTGAAGTTGTCTGAGGGGAGTATTGGTTTGCTACTATCAGTACGAGATGAAGTTCTTTGTATCTTAAGACTAAAGGATCTGTTTGAATCCCCTGAGGACTATGAGGGAGCAGTTTTCCTCTCCCGAACCAGATTCCTTTCAATTGGTTTTCTGCTCAGGTTGAAGGTTTTTTTGTTATTTACTGAACAGTACCAAGAGGGGGGATACACAGAGATGTTAGAGAAGGTGGTTTTGATGTTAGAGGGATTTTCAGCTGAAAGTTTGATTTTGTAGATCTTTTCTCCCAGTGTGATCTTGAGGGAAGCCGAGAGAGTGATGGCTTGTTTAACAAAGAAAACACATAAGGCTTTGATGAACTGTGAAGGATGGAGCATTTCAGGGTTGATAAATTGGAGGGTTGCACCTATGGTGCGGGCTATAGCTCAAAAGACTTTGACTTCCCATAAGTTTGGAGGGAGGTCAGTAATGGCCACCAAACTAGAACCTCCAGACCCAGCCAAGGAAGATCCTTGGTCCAGAGACCATTTTGAGAGGTTTGCTTGAACAAAGATAGATCCGCTGGGGATAGTCATAGCCTGACCAAATAGATGGTCTAGCTTTGTACCTTCAGGGAAAGAATATAAGAGTTGTGAGGGTGATAGGATTTTTGGTTTGAGGACAGTGTGGCCAAGAATCAAGAGGGCAATATCTCTGGTGACGTCCAAAATGTTGACAATGTTGTTGTCCAAGTTCTTTTCTATGGTAACTATGATGCTTCTGGTGGTAAAGACGTTTAAGTGACGCATAGAGCTGGTTGGAAGATCAATAGGGAATTCATTTTTGAAATGGAGATCTGGGTCCATGTTGAATGGAGAGTATGACTAAGGTGGAGAGAAGCTAGTGTGGTTAAGGTTGGATGATTTAGAGATGGAGATGTCAGAAGGGATGAAGGTGTCCTTATAAAGAAAATTATGTTGAAATTTTACGTGTACATGGGGAGTAGGGGTAGAAGGAGGGATTCCAGGTTATGCTAAGCATGTAAAAGTATTTCTGCAGTAAACCCCCTTCTAATTGGTTGTATCTATCGATAAGATTTGTCAAAGTTGGAAAAGCAACCTGCAGGTGGTTTAGAGGCATCATTTACAGAGTTTTATCTGAAAAAGGGTCTGTGCTTTTTTGGGAAATGGTTGTTAAGGGATTTGCAGAAGCGTTGGATGTGTCCCGGCTTTTTGCAGTGGAAGACAAATTTAGATTTTATGCATTGGGACCGAGAGTGGTTTTGGCTGAGGCAAAAAGACCACTGAAGAGATCTGAATGATCATTTTAGCGGGGCAGGTATCCAAGGCTGTGATTTTTTAAAGGTAATGAAGTTGTTGAGAGCCAAGTCAGTGGCTGGAAGATTTCCTAAAGGTGGAAAATTGAGGTCAAGCAGGTGTGGGTCAGTGGGAATGATATTTGATCCTGGAGTAGCATTTTTTTAGCTGTGCAGTGAGAAGATGCAGAAGGGTGAGGGTGCTCATACCTAGAAGTAGTAGTGTTTGAGTTTTTGGCTGTTGTTGTTGTATCTGCCACATCTTCCTCATTTTGAGTCAAGGAGTTATCTGATGTGAGAGAGATGGACCAATCTTTGGATCATATGGGAAGTTGATATGCATCTGACACAAACAGTTGATCAGCTGAGTTAGAACTCAATGTGGAGATAGGTCCTCTTTGTTGTAGAAGAGGGAGAAGTGTTCAGGCGGAGTATCGTTGTTGAAATCATTCACCCATGCCATCAAGGTCTTGTTTGCAATGGGTTTGATGAAAATGGTCCATTCGGGTTTGAGATGTAGTTCTGTGATCATGTTGGCCCATCCTTCAGTAATACATAAGGTGGAGTTTTTGTTGAACTCAATGGATACCCTAAACGATCTGTTTCCAATCTAAATGGTGTTGGTTCTCAGGGAGATGTCGAATCTGTGGCAGATCCATGCTCTGGGAAAGGGAATGCTGGAGAGATAATCAGGGTTGGAGAGATTGTAGTCCATGAATGGAAATTGAGATGCCATGTCTGGTGGTGATGGCGAGACACTACTCATTTTGGTTGACATCATAGACATCTTATATAACATAGCTCGACTCAGGTGGTATGAGTGGCCTATGTTGTGATTTTCCCTCTTGTTTCTGATCATGGAGGCAGTGAAAAATCTACCAATTCTCATATTGATGCCAAAATAAGTGTTTATAATGGCAAGGTGGCTCAAGGGTACAACGTTGACCCACCTGATTCTATAAAAGTAGGCAGAAAGACAAAAAAATTGTTGTTTGTAGACTATGCTAGAGTAAATGCAGATGCATGCAATATCAAAGTAGTTCAAAATCTTAGTCGATCGAAAACTATGGAGAATATGACTGGTTTGGTAAAGTAACATAACCCTTTTAAAAATCTGAGTCAGAGCTTGTACTTAGCCTTAGGTTGGGCTATCTTCTCCTGGTGTTGCGATCTTCCATAGTTGCATATTTCAGGTGGCTCCTAGGTTTGATAGGTTCAACTATCTCTGCTTGATGGGGCTGACAAGTAGGTTCCAGGGTTAGGTGAAAAAATAGATGATCAGAGACGATTGTAGAGTGGCTAGTGGTGAAGTTGCAAGCTCTAATGTGGGGTCTAGTAAAAAAAAGTGCAGATCGTCTCCCTTGATGGAAAGGAGGTGGTCGCCGTTGATTAGGTTTCTAGGTTCTGCTGAGAAGGGAATGAGTTTTTTCTAGGAAGGTGAAAACTAGAGAGAATTTGGAGCTTTCTCTATTCCTAATCACAACATTTCTTAAAGGTTATCTTTTGTTTTGCTTTGCTACCTTTAGCAGGTGTCGTATTATCATACTTTTACTAAAAATATGAATACATCCTTTTCTTCTTCAGATTGTGACTGATGATGAGATTCTCATATCTGAAGTTGGGATTTTGAATTGGGGTTGTTGGAACCTCAGAAACATTGAAACGTTGCTGCATGTGCAACATGCGTGTATGATACCAACACCAGCAGAGCAAGTTATTGAGCATTAGATACATCAACATACAAAGATGAGATCGAGCGATATGGGGTGTGTCATCCATGTTAGGGCGTTTAAAGTTATGTTTGGACTTCTAAATCAGGTTCGAAAAAACTTGTAGTTTGCATTCTAAATTTTATTAATCATGGTCGAGTTTGTAGCTGGAAGAAACTATGTCAGTTTTATGTTGGCAAATTTAGACAAGGCAAACCCTTTAGTTGTTATAATTTAAGGAAAGAGTTATGCGAAAAAAGTAAAAAATATAAGAATAAAAGTTTGTGTAAGGGAGAAATTGAAGTAGAAGGTCCGACACAATATGTAATCCAGTTGGATTTTCATCCCAAGACCAATTGGCAATGGGTGGTGTAGCCTAATGTCTTATGTTATGGCACACATCTCCATAGACAGACAATTTTGGACTAATTTTATTTACACATGACTTAACAATCTCTCCCTCATATGTGAACCCATAAACTTCCCTCAAAATGCACCACCCAATATAGTCTCAGCTGCACAGCATGATACTGTATTTCACAAAGGTGCAAAGACCAAGTCTGAAATGGGCTCTGATACCACTTGTAAGGGGAGAAACTGAGGGGGAAAGGTCTGATCTAGTATATAATCCAGTTGAGATTTCATTTCAAAATCAGTTGGAAATGGGTGGAGTAGCCTAATGTCTTATGTTTGGGCACACATCTCGACAGACCAGATAATGTGGAACAAAATTCATTCACACGGGACTTTGCATTATAAAAATGTACTGAGTATTTAGTTCAGTACATGTCAAAACTCTGTGTATGGACTGAATAGTTTTGCATGGACCCAAATGTTTAGATGACTTGAGACTGATCAAAACTAACTTTTCTAAGACACCTAATTGAAGTCTCTAATTCTAGTTTATAGGAACTTGCATAGATATTAAAGCCTTTAAAATCATACAATCCTCTTCCAACAACTCTTTCACTAACTCGCTTAACAAAACAATTACCAACCAAGACTTTATTGAGGTTGCTAATGACAAGTTAATGGAGAAACACTTAATCTGACTAGCACAAATATATTTCATGAAGATCTAACCTATAAACTGGCTTGAAAAAGTGTGTTTTACTTGAAAAGGTTGATATCCCCAAACCAAGTTATAAACTAGCATTTACAAGCTTGTGGGTCACAAAAGTAGGAAGATATTGAATTCTAGGTGGCCTCCCTTTCCAAGGAGGAGAGTATGGATATCTACAAAGTAAGAAGTTGGACAGACCAGGCAGCGAGCTTCAAGAACATATTTTTAAATTAGTGATTATATTTATGTCATCGCCAACACTTGAATATGAGATTTCTTGGTAACAAACCAAAGATCTAACTAAGAACATATTAATAATGCTAGAAAAAAGTTATGAGTGGCAACTATGTTAGGTGGCATTATCCCTTGTTTCAAGACTTTTCTTCCCTTTTTAATATAAGATTTGCATCAATCTGGATATGCATTAACCTCTTGCAGTGTCATGGATTTTGGACATTGTTATATGTAATAAATTTGAATCCAAAATTGAACCATACTAGTATACATTCTACAAGAATAGTTGTATAAGAAAAAAATATAATGACTTGTTACACTATGATGTGATAGTCGTTATTCCAATTTGTCTATTTTTTTGGCATCAACTATAGTAGGGAGGAGAGATGATGGAAATAGTGGGATTAAAGAGAAATGAAAATACATGAGTGAGGGGAGAAGGAAAGTCGTGTGATAGAGAGAAATAAAATAGGAAGGAGGGTGGGAGTGGGAAGAGAGAGAAATAAGAGAGAAAAGGAGAAAAGTAGTGAGATGAAAAAGAAAGATAAAAATAAGAATGTAGGGAGGAGAAAAACAAGTGAAATAGAGAGAAAGGAAAAATAAGAGAATGTGAAGGAAGTAGTGGGATGAGAGAGAAAGTAAAAATAATAATTAAGGGATGAGGAAGTAGATGGAAATAATACATTAATGTGACATAAAATACACATTTACACACATGAGTACAACATTTTTAAAGAGATAGAAGGGAAGTAGTGGGAATAGAGACAAAAAGGACAAGGAGGGAAGTAGTTGAAAGAAAGAGAATATTAGAGAGGTGGAAAATGAGAATGAACTAACACAATTTCTATGTGACTGGAAATAAGTTGTAATGTAAGTGAACACAATTGACGGCAGGAGGTAGTGAGAAAAGAGAGAAAGAGAAAATAGGAGGGAGGAGGGAAGTAGTGGGAAGTATTTGATTATTGTCTGTGATTGAAGTGTTATTTTTGGTCAAATGTCTTGTTATATGTAGTTGAATGTCTCATTTTCCACTCTCCTAATTTCACTCCACACTCCCGTCCTCTTGTATTTTCTATCTCCCAAATTAGCATTTGAGTTGGAAAAACCACGTTAATGTGTGGCCATAATTATATTATAACACATGTGAACAAAAATGAAGGAGGGAAGTAACACATTAGTATGTGACAATTAACAAATTATAACACCCGTGAACACAAATGAAGGAAGGAAATAGTGGAAAGATAAAATAGGTGGGAGGAGAGAAGTAGTTGGAAATAACCAATTAAAATGTAATAGAAAATAAATTATAAAGCATATGAACACAAATAAAGGAGGGAAGTAGTGGGAAGACAGAGACATAAATATGAGGGAGGAGGGAAGTAGTGTCAATAAAAAAATCATATGTAAACAATTTGTTTTCTTTAATCCGATGTCTTCTTATCTTTGGGTCATTTTGTTTTTCTTTATCCTACTCATTTAAATCCTTGCTTCCCTCTTCTTATACTTTGTCATTGAAAAATTAGTATGTTAGTGGGAGATAACACATTAATATTTGATGGAAACACAATATAATGCATGTGAACACGAATGAAGCAGGTAAGTAACAACCTAATATGTGATTAATAACATATTATAGCACATGTGAACACAATATAGAAGGAAAGTAGATAAAAGACAGAGAATATAAAAAATGATGGATGAGGTTAGAATATTAACGCATATATATGTGTTGAAAAAATATATTATAATACACAAGAACAAAAATGGAGGAGGAAAGTAACATATTAGTATGTGACAACTAAGAAATTATAACACACATGAATATAAATAAAAGAGGAAAATAGTTGGAGGGGGGAAGATAAAATAGGAGGGAGGAATATAATAACGAAGAATAAAAGATTAATTGTGTTTATGTGTGTTATCATGTATTTCCAATCAAATACTAATGTGTTATTTCCCACTCATGTACTAATTCTAAATAGAGAAAATACAAGAAGAGGAAAGTGAGGAGTGAAATGGGTAGGAGCGAGAAAACAAAATACTAGTCCAAATATAACATGACATTGGATTCTAGATAACAAAGTGATTACATATTAGAATTAACTACTACCACCACTTTCATTCTCCCTCTTCTCTCTCTCTCTCTCTCTTGTGCAGATAATTTTCTTCATCATTCATTGTCATGTGTTATAATATATTTTGTGTCACATGTTTAATGTGTTCATAGAATTTCCCTCCTTCATCCTATTTAGTTTTTTTCTCTCTTCCTACTACTTCCCTCCTTCATTTATGTTCATATGTGTTATACTGTGTTTTCTATCACATACTAATGTGTCACCTGCCTCGTCTAATTGTGTTTATGGTGTACTATGTTTTTATTCACATAGTATTATGTATTTTACCCTCAAATAATAATTTGGGAGAGAGAAAATACAACAGGGGGAAGTGATAAATGATACGAGGATGAGAGAGGAAGACAAGATACTTGTTACAACCCATACCTTGCTATACTGGTAAATTAAGAGTTTAAGACAATCATGATGTTAATTACACCCTTATTCATAGTTTACATTTTGAACTAGTTGATTTATGTTTTTTAAGCTTAAACTGATTCTTTGACTAGTTAAAGAGAAAAAAGTTTTGTGAGTACATCAAGGTTTGCACTGTAGTGAATATAGTAATAACACACATGTAAGTAGAAAGAGATATCAAAATATTTAAGGAATTAATAGATAAAAAAATTGAGATTTATGTAAAAAATATTCTATATAATGGTATATAATTCAATTGTGAATATGATGCAAAACGAGTGAACCATATCTGAGTTAAATTGAGAGATTTATGGTACTTTAGTTTTCACTTAGATATACCACCAATTCAACAACTGAGACTCACAAATCAATGACTCAACAAACTCAAAAATCCAAGGTTCAACTACCGATGGTTCGGTAGACTCACAAACCAATGGATCGACTGATTCCCAAACCAAAGTTTCAACAACTGATGGTGCAACAAACCCACAAATCAATGGCTCAATAGATTCACTAACTGAGGGTTCAACAACTAATATTTTGGCAGACTAACAAATTAATGGTTTGACAAACTCTTAAACTAAAGGTTCAACAATCAATGGTTTTGGAGACTCACAAACTAGTGGATGTTGGTATGTATGCCCAGAGAGCTTATCATATGATGATTGTGATGGAATATCTTGTAAACTGTTTGATTAATAATAAATGCAATCTTTTTATTTATTCAGTTTCATTCAGTTATGAGATAATGATGAAACATAATGAATGTCAAAAAAATAATATTACTCAATGGAATTTGTCTTCGGGTTGATGACCTAAAACAATGAGATCATACATATGTGAAGAGTATGTAGATTTTTATATGTCCCTAGTCAGATGGTATTGTGGAAGGTTGATAGACAACAATGACGCATAAGACTAGAGTGTGTGTTAATTGATGACAAAATTTCATGAGTCATGATACATGATATCAAACCAAACACATAGATACTTGTTAGAGGACAGTGTATCAGACAGACCCACCTTGAGAATGACACATTGAATCCATGAATGGTAGCCAAAATCATCTCCCTTAGTGATGGTGGTAATTGTCGTTGTTAGACCTAAAGTCACTACACTCATCACATGTCATTTGATGTACTTTGAAATCATCCATCGTGACCTTGAATAAGAGTTGCCATAAAGGTGGTGCTTGGGTGCATTGTGATACATGGGGATGACTGTGAGTGATGTAGATGGGATTTGTCCCTCCTGGAGGAGTTTGATATCCAGGCCACTTGATAAGCGAGACTAAGAAAATCATGTACATGCACATGTAAATCAATATATGATATTAAGGTCACATATATATCAGGTAGTATGCTCTAGTGCAAGTAACATGGATTGAACGTTGAGAGGATGATGATAACATGCCTCGAGTTCAATTTAGATATCAGTAACAAAGGAATTATACAATCATTGTAACACCAACCATAGATTGTAGGTCGAAGTTGTTCTCCAACTTTTTGGATTACTAGGGTATCAATGATGTGTTGCTAGACACCGCTCATTGCTTGTGATGTCACAAATTAGTTATGAACATTTACTGTCAATGTACTTGAAACCTATAGGGTCACACACATAGGATGCACTTGGAACATGAGTTTATTCATGAATATAGTTTAAGCTTGATTACTAAAGAGTTGGGTATTCAATTTAAACAACATTGGTTGAATGTTGACCAACTAGACTATGAACTAACTGATTCAAGTGTTGAACCGATCGTTTCAAACTGTTAGGTCAATTGAACCAAAATTGGCAATCTGGTAACCATGACTGACTGGCTCAAGAAGTGAATCAATCAGCTCAGGTCCAAGAATGGTCGGTTTAGGTTGTACACTGACTGTTTGGTTGATCAATTTAGTTGGATCAAGGATTAGTGTTGACGTCATGTTTTGCATTAATTAAATATTAATTTCTTATACAATTGTGATTGGGAAACATGATGAAATGACTAGTTCAATAGTTGAATCAATCGTCTCACATGCCAACTGATCAGTTCAACTCTAAACTAGTCATTTCACCATTCATAGAATGAGAAAATTTGTGAAATTCCATTCCCTTTGACTCCTGTTCAGACTTGGAACCTTGGTCGTAACCCTCCTATAAATAGAGGGGTATTAGTGGCTTCTTAGACACATCAATTAGCTCTGACAATTGTTGTCTTCTCTGGTTGTAGTAACCGAGATAACCTGAGCAAGTCCTACCCATGAAACGGAGGGATAGCAAGGGATAACAATTGTGGGAGAGCAAGTTAGTTCTAGTACACTGACAAGAATGGACAACTCCTTCTTGTCTATTCTTCTAGAACAACAGGAGTTCCCAATAGTCTATGTAGACTACTATAGAGGCAAGGAGGTTGTTTCTTCCACTAGGAGAATGAGGTCAACTATTGTCTGTGGTGATCAACTAGGAGTTGCTGTTGACGTTATCCAGACGTGACTTCAAGAAAGGCACACACTATTGTGAGAGTATTGTTGCTAGACTTTCTCCATGACCAGGTATAATCTCGCAGACCATCCTCCCCATTACACAATTATTGATGTGATCAATTGTTCAAATGGGAGTTTGACTGTTAATTTTTTGTTTCCAATGCCTCATCTATAGCAATATTTCCCTACATTGGTATCAGAGACATGTCAATTTACTATGCTTTGGGATTTAATCGATATGATCAAATTTTAGTTTTTGTCATTTATTTATTGCATATGATTTAAATACTTAAAATGATTAAATGTGCATATCTAATTAAATACCACATACGATCCCAACTAATATATATATATATATAGGTGAATCAGATAATACACTTTGAAACACATAAATGACATATAATCACCTAATCATACATTAATCAAGTTATCAATATGCAATGCATATCACCTTGTTCTCTAATACACACCTAATTAATCATCTAGTCATGACTTTGAAAGTGAAACAAATCATTAATATATAATATGTTCCATCTTGTTCACTAAAATACAAATAATGACTTCAATACAGATAACAAGTAATTGGATTCCCTCAAATATGCATAATCAATAATAAGAAGTGAAAAAATTTGAGAAAATGATTAATGTGACATTATTTGGATTAATTATAGAGTTAATAACAAATTGGATAAAATGCCTTATTTCATGTACATAATTTGATACAATTCATTATGGTAATAATATGAACATAATGGCGACTAAATCCAAATTATTAAGGATAATGGTCACATATAAATAGATAATTAAGTAAACCCTAATTGTGCGAATACTCTTTATGAGATAAATAAGAAATAAATAAAGGATTTTACATAATAATGAAATGTAACTCTTTTAGAAACTGAGTGAATATAATGAGACACAATTAATAGAATATTAAGATAATATAATATCATAATAAATATAATGCTAATGACCCAAAAACATTAATAATGATTAAATCTCATAAAAGAAATCTTAATAGTGGAACTCTAGGTGATCCTTGAGAACCTGACCTATGAGGAGTTGCTATTGAAAGTTTTGATGGAGGTTTCATGGTTGGAGGAACAACCTAAAGATAGTGTTGACATGTTGCACACTCACCCATCCCTCTTTGCATGTGATTTTGGGGATGAAATCCTCTTTAAAGGGTGGAGTGTTGTAACATACTGAAACTTGGACATATTCTCCTTTTGGCCCTTTTTCCAAGTTTTCCTTTCATTTTTATCCTTTTTGGCTTAGATGTTCAATTTGTGGAAATAGTAGTGGTTTGGGGTGAATTTGATCACCATTTATACCAACATATGGGTTTATGCACAAACACATTAGTAAATGTTTTCAATAGGGCCTAATTGCAAATTTACCACATATGTGAGATAATGATAAAATAAATTCGTTCTAGATCATTCATTAGCATTATAAAGAAAGGAAGAGAAAAAGGAATGAATAATAATGCTTTAAACATGTTAATGTGATATTGAATTAATTAATATGGGAAATATTGGTAATATCTGATAATGGGCTAAAACTCATAAAAGGAAGACTAATTGGTTAAAGATAAGTTGATACTCATTTTCCTTGGGTTTGGTTTGGCTTGGAGGCCAAGTTTCATAATTTTGGGGTGGTAATAACAATATTTAATTTTATTTTGAAAAGAAAAGGAGAGTTATCTTCCAAATATGAAATAAAATATTTAATAACTCCAAAAGTGGAAATTAATCTTGGATTGGTAATCTACACATTAAAAATAGTCTTTGCATGAATTTTCATGTAATTTGGATAATTTTTAATATACGTGTGAAGTTAAGAGAGAGAAAGTGTGTAGAACCTTCCATATATTAAATAAATATGCAAACAACTTCAACATGTAAAATTGATGGCAAATTCGTATCCAAGGCACTTAATATGACTTGTGGATGAAGTTTCATCAAATTTGGAGAATGTTATAACAATTAATGAAGGAGGAAAGAGAAAATAATATCTGATTTATTTAACAAATAAAAAGTTCTAAAAATGCAAATCTAATTGCATATTTAGATTCCTCATATAAAAAATAGGATGGATGTCAAATTTCATTTAATTTGGGGCTCGTTTGCACCCTCAATTGATGAGTCACAAACATGTAAATAATTCAATACATCACTTTAATTTGGTTTTCAATTTTGATAAAGTCTTGTTTTAATTAAATGTCATGTGGTCACACAGGCATGCAACATCTCATTTGTCTAATTATAAATCGGATGGTTCACGATCATCTCCTACCTTGCGTTCACACGGAACAGTAATGTCGGCCACAGGGCTTCTTTAATTGCGACTTTCTTCCTCGTTTCTTGACCAAATCGCACGATTTATTCGCCATTGTGTTCCAAATGTGATTATGCATACATTGATGGCTTACTCACAAGTTTTTGTCAAGAATTAAGGAAACACCCAATTTTCTCTCCATTGCATCGTGGCTACATATCGTCTCTCTGCTTCTCTCATACTGACCTATATATAACCTTACCCTAGTCTCTAAACCATCCATAGAAATCCTCCTCCAGAGCTAATTTCTTCCTTTCACACATTTTGGACCACCACCGAGCATGGTCTATTCCCTATCTTGTGGCACCTCATGTGGACACTCGGAGACACTGGTCTTCAATCGCTTGTGGAGGTAAGTTCGGGTAGCCTTACTCTTCATTTCTGTAACTTCAAATTGCCAAATCGTCGTGGCCTATGAATTCACCCAAAAGTTGGAGCAAGCAACCTGCTACTTCGAGCAGCGATGGTACTTGAGGGAAGGGAAGAATCCATTGGGTGAATTTCCCCTCTTACCCTCCTTCTTTTCTTCTTTCTTTGTTTTCTCTCCCAAGGGCAAATACATCATTTAGCCCTCATTCTTCTATATTTTGGGGCAAGTCAACAGGACCTTTGACCCATAACTTGGCCTCACCTGACTGGGCCAAGTCATCTGGGTCCCGGTCTCTCCCTCCCTCTCTCGCGAGGTGTTTGATGATGTGGCTTTTTCAGATTGGCCGATTTTATAAAAATCGTATCTTTTGATTCCTTTGTCCAAAAATTAAAGTAAAATATGTTTTGGAATTGAAAAAATGTAATCTTTATAACAAAAATACCTTTGAGGCTTGGTTTAAAGTTTTGTTGAAATTTGTTTTCTAAAAAATGATTTTAATACATAATAATCACCAAAAATGCACTTTAATCCTCATAACTCCAAAATAGACAAAATTATATGTTTTATTAATCAAGAGAACCTAATAAGATCAATGGTGATGTTTTCAGAGTCTAAATAGAGATTTTTTTTCAAAAATTCCAAAACTAGGGTTTTCTTTACATTAATGCATATGATATGCCCTAATACATTATTATACATTGAAAATGGGAAAAAGTGGACCTTGGACTCAATTAAAGGAGTAAAAGAGAAGTAATTGGATTGCATTAAGAATGGTATGCGCTTTCCTTACACCTAAGCTAGGAATAATTGCAAACCCTGACCTAGTTTCCCTAATGAGGCTTTTATGAAACCCTAATTTCTCTTTTGTTATTTCCTTTGCTATATTTGCCTCAAAAATTAGTTTTTCTACTTATTTCTTGGGTCTTGTACCCCACTGTTATGTTTCTATTACTTGATGCTTATACTTGCCATAGTTCTTAGTATGTTGATTTTATTAGAATATTTAACTAGTGAAGTGGTACTTTTATACAACCACCCATAGATAGGGCATGTATATATTTGCCCTGGGGAATTTGTTACTTTCCCCAATATAAAATATTTGTAGGTGATCGGAATGTGTTGTTGTCCCTCACCTATTAGTTGAGGTTAGGTAGGTGTCTTAACCCTACATAGTTTAGGTAGTCAATATTACTCATGCATGCAAACTTTTACTATTTGGTTATGGCAAACATCTATTTACTTATGCCTCATACTTTTGACCATCTTCATCTTATTATGAAATCTTAGCCTTTATTTCCATGATATTTCTTATCTGTTGTCCTTGTTGATTATATCTGACACATACCTTGCTTCTTTCTTTTGTTGGGTGTCTTCCCAACCACCCAGGGTTTGATCAGGGTGTTGAGCAAGACCTAAGATCAGAGTTGAGAAGCAAGAGCGTGGAGGACCAACATAGGAATAGGATAAGGAGTACATGGTTTAAGGATGGACCTATCTCATGTAGTTGTTTCTTGGAAACAAAATTGGTGTAGTTTAGATTTCCCTCTATCTAGATCCTTTTGTTGTTGTAAACCCTATATGGGAGACATGATGAAATTTGTAATCTTTTGAGAAATTGAATATAGCCATGACTTTTATTTAGATGCAATACACTTTGGTCTTTTGTATACCATTATATAAAGATTTGAAAAATTATACACCCATTTCAACATGCGTTTTGAGTATGTTTGGGATGGATGTTTTATTTTTCAAATTTTTAGTAAAGGGGTGATTTCACTCTTTTACAACATGGTATCAAAGCCGATGGTAGCCAGAATCTCAATATTTAAATTTTTTCTCCCTAGTTAGAAACCTTGCCCTACATAGTTCCCCTATAGTGACATGTTTTCCCTAGAGTTGATCTATAGATGATGAAAGGTTGATGTAGGATCCTATGAGTTTCACCTTAGAATAATGATGTATAAACACCTAAAATATTTACAATTAATAGATGTTAGTAACCATAGTAACTTGAGGTTGTTTAGTTTATCCTTTAGGCAGCTACTAGGATATGACGTTGAAAGCAAAGGTGTATAGAAAGGATCAGGGGTCGGGGGCTGGCAATATTTTCCTCCATGCCACTAGCTTAGTTTATGATGACTCTCAGATCCGTATGATACCTGCCTAGGCTGAGCTAATATAGATTGTTTGAAATAGCATGCTTTTAGGCAATAGTAACCTTAGACATCTTTGTTTGATATCTTTGGGAACCTTATGTGATGACCTAGCCTTTCAGGTGTTGTGACTTGTTTCGAGGATGGATACCTGATATAGTTCCCTTATGTCCCTTAGGACCACATGTTTGGTCATCCTAACCCTAAAACCTAGACTTTCAAGTTTGGTAAGCTATCATATTGCACAATGGAAGAATGATGGATCTTATACATGGTTTTGTTATACTCATCCTTTTACCCCTAGTTTAGTTTGTCTTGGTAGGTCAGACCTTTTAAGGGGTGGAGTGTAGTTGATTTGATGATGTTTGAGTAGTTAGATTTAAATGACAAAATCCTCTTTAGGGGATGGAGCCCTGTGACATCTTGATATCTATCTACTCTATCTCTAGAAACCCTAACTCCATGAATAGGAGGTTAGTATGATTGAATCCTTAGTTTTGACCAAACAAAGCTATAGTTGTGACCCTAACATGCTTGTTTATATGCTAATGAACATGTAGTGGCCATCTAACGAATAGTTCACATGTTTGAACCCTAATGAATACTTAATGTACATAATATGAGTAACTTACATATTAATACTAATGGATACATGTGATGCTAACCGGGTCATAAACCAATAAATCCTAATGATATGATGAACAATATAATTGTAATCTAATCTTGGATGTAATACATGCTAAGAAGGTATAAGTAAAGTATAATGATCATGTTGATCCAAACCCTAATTTGTATTCATCTAACCTAAATATGTGCACCCCTAATGTCTGTTATGATACATTAATGACATCATATATGATGACAAGTCAAATCCATCTGAACATAATGATGTGTCAGAATGAAGGAATTAAACCATGATGAGTCATGATAACATTATCAATTAATATAATCTTCTTGTATCCTTATAGATAGATACCTATTACTAAATCATGTACCATCAGAAAGGTTTGTAAGACATCATATATGATATGATTTGGGAATGTCCCAATATGTCTAAGGGATTAAAACCTACATTGAGAAAGTAGTTTCTTTAAAAGGTTTATTTGAAAACCATAATTGTTGAATGTTATTATAATCCCAATCCAATAACAAAATTGTTTTATTGATAGGATAACTGAGTTCTTAAACAATCAATGGGAGTAAAGTAGAACTCAAAATGTTCAAATACAACAAATAGGTATAGTAAGAACTAATAGAATCACAAATTGTTGTGGAATCTCAAGTTCATCATATGACATGGAATAAAGAAGTTCTAGTAGAAAACATATGAAATTGAAGGATTGTGAATCCAACAAATTCAGATAAGTTTGTCACAACAAGATGAGCCAACTAATAAACTAGAAGCTATTAAGTACCATAATCTGAGTAATGGCTCAATGCCAATATGGGGTCCATGTAAGCTAACAAGGTAGGACCTTGATAGTGCCACCTAAATGGGTAATACCTGAAGGGTGCAATAGGGTGTAACATCCCTGACCTGTGTTATGCTTTAACCCTATGTCTTTTGTTTAAGAAATATAATTATATGCTTGTTCTTTTCTTTTGAAAAGTAATTAAGGCTCAAGAGGAACTTACATTGCAATTTTAGTCCATTTTGAATAATGTTGAAAGTAATGTTTTACTTGTTTTGGACTAAAGTGCAAATTACCCAAGATAAGGGGTTAAATTGCAAATTGTGCATTATAATATGTTACTCATGTGTTGAAGCATCATGGGAATGAATATGATGCAGTGGTATGGCTTGTGATAACCTGAGTACCAAGAAAGCATTGATAAAGTAATGTTTGTGCATTAAAACGTAGTTTTGGTGTAATGTGCAATTTACCCAAAACCTAGGGTTAAATATGCAATTTACCACTTCAATAAGGTCCTTAAGATTCTTGGAATATTGTAGAGGCAAGAAAATGAGAGGGGCATCTCATTTGAGCTACTTTGAAGGAGAGAGAATCTTGATATTAAAATAATCAAGATTTAAGCATAAATAGAACTTTACTTCAAATTAATGCAAAAATAAATAAAATAATTGAAGGACCTTCAACCAAAAATGAGATGGTTGGATTTTTTCAAGTGTGAACATCCTTGTTCCTTTTCTATGCCACGAAATATCTAACTTGAGTGGAGAGTCCACTCACATTAAGTTAATGGAAAGTAATATCCACTAAGAATGGGATATTAATATAATATGATTAAGGTGCTTAATTTATTTTCCCTTAATTCATGGATAATGGAAGGGAATTTGGAGATAATGAAGATATCTTTGCATGCACGGAATTGAGGAGGAAGAGGTGGCACAATTTTTGGAATTAAAGGATTTTTATAAGGCATTTTCTCTCTCATTGATTTCCTTATAAAAAGACCCTTTACCACTCAAGCTAAGGACTTTTTTGAATTCACTTCTTTCCTTTTCTTGAAAAAACGATCAAGGGTGCTAGGGACATCAGTAAGACGACCCTCAACCTGTTGGTAAGCTTCTTGACCTTCATTCATCTTGATTCCATGGTGGAAATCACAAATCAATGCATGATTTCTTCATATCTCGATCCCATCTTCACTTCTAACCATTCCTTTTCACTCAAAAGCTTGAGGAACGAACCTTGTGGTGTGGAAAAGCTTATTCCACCATTGTTGAGGTGAAGTTCCAAGATTTGAAGCTCAATTGAAGGTAGGTTATATAACTTGAACCCCTATTCATTGTTATTGATTTCAATTTCTCAATCAACTATGTTCAATTACTCTTCTTTCAATTCCTTTGATTAGTTGATGCAACTACCATGATAATGGCAGTATTTTTCGATGGAATAAGGCTTGATTATGATAAAATCACCTTAGGTTCACATTACAACATGCTTGAGTTGCAAATGGTTTCAAAAGTTTGGTCCAAACAGTTTCACCAAATTGTTTGGAGGCTTGGACCCCAAACCGTTTAGAGGATTTGACCATTTGGATGGGTTGACCATTTGAGGTCAGATCCATAGAACATGTTGGATGATGATCCATTTGATCCAATTGATTAAATCAATATATGGACAATCTTCCAAGTGGAAACCCTAATCGGTTAAGTGCTGAAATTGCAATTGATTAAGTTAAAAGTTTGGGTTGATGTGCCCTAACGGTTTCAAACCGTTTGGAGGTCACCCCAAACGGCCTCAAGACCGTTTGTAGGTCAACCAAGACCGTTTGGAGGTCTAAGGTTGAATATGGTTCAGTAATTGAAGAGTTAGAAATATCAAATTCAAGTGCAATCAATAGTTATGTTGATGATCAATCCAATGATGCAAACCCTAATTGGATTTTACATTTTTTAATGAATGATGAGGCAAACGGTCTCGAGACCATTTGGAGGTTATCCAAAAGACATCAAGACCTTTTGAGGTTAGGTCACTTTATAATTTGATGATGATTCATTAGTTGCAATGTAATCAATTCCACAATGTTGATCATTGATGGCTATTCAATTCCAAACCCTAATTGAAGGAGTCTTGATTATAAATCCAAGTTCAATTGGGTTCAAAACCCTAATTGATGGTCTAATTGAAGGTTGATTCAATAGTTCAAGTGATAAATAAATCAAGGACTCATTTGATAATCGATTCATCCATTGAAATCATGAATCGTGTAAGTGTTGAAAGGACTTTTTGGTCCATTCAGTTTTGTGATGGTTAGGTCCAAACGGTCTCAAGACCGTTTGGGTCCAAATGGTCTCAAATCGTTTAGAGACCCAAGCTCATTCGGTTTCAATGCAATGATTGCTTAAACGGTTTCAAGGGCAATGTGCCCAAACGGTTTCAAACCGTTTGAACTTTGAGAATCCAAGACCGTTTAAGGTCCAACATGATTAATCCATTTAGATATCTAATGTAATTAAAGATTTAATTTGTCAATTCATTTGGATACCTTATGTAATTGAAGGTACAATTAATCAAATCTTTTGGACATCCTAGAAGAAGATGAGAGAGAAAGATACATACATGTAAAATAAGCATGTAGCAATTAAGCCTAACTTATTCAAGATAAGTATGGTATACAATTAGGGTATGATCCTTGATATAGAGATCATAAAACCCTAATTGAGTTGATTGATGAACTCAAACCCTAAATTAGGGCAATCCTAAGTGAAACCCTAATCTAGGAGGACAATGTGATATGAATTTAGGGTAATGACATGAGTAACCCTAATTCAGGATACTTGAATGTAAAACCCTAATTGAGATGAATAGTAAACCCTAATTGTGGGTTATTGAATATAAACCCTAATCTAGGGTGATGTGATGTGAATAGTAAACCCTAATTTCTAAATAGGGTGAAGGTTTATGAAACCCTAATCTTGGACAATGAAATGATGAATCATTGGTCCTAATTGAACTAAGGGGATGAGTAACCCTAATTGAAATGAAATGGGAAACCCTAACCCTGGTATGGGAATAGTGGTGTTACCCTGGGATAGCATGGAATTGAAATATGATTGATATATCTGTTATCATCTGTACTAACCATACAGGTATCATGAGATGATGAACATAGCCAGGTATGAGCTATGATGTTTTATTATTAAAATTGTTATTGGGCCTTGTGTGCCATAATATGCCTTGTTCCTTAGTAAGAAGTAACAAGAGAATTGATGGGCCTCAAGTGCCATATAAGATGCTTGTGTAGAAAGTGTCATGTGTACCTTGGGTAGATGACCTAAAGGTAATGGTTACCTGAAAAAGTGGTAATATTGCTCAAAAATGAGCTAAGGGTTTGAATACCCAGAACTATATGTTTATGGCATTGAATTTGAAATGAGAGACTGAGATCCCAATGTCCGATAAAGACTGAGAAGTAACTAATGAAAACAGTACATGTTTCTTTAGAGCATTTGTACTAATAAGTTATGTTTGAAAACTTGAATGATGCTAAAAGAATATGATAATGTACTTAAATAATCAAGTGAAAGCTATTCATGTAGTGCTCTGGCCATAGATCCATCATCGTCAATAGCTGGTAATGGTGAAACATGTTTTCTTACGAGACTTCCTGGAGTTCGCATATTATTGAATATGTGGGGGTCGATGGGTGAAAATATCCTTACGTCCTAATGGGAAGGTAAACATTAAACCTCTCAATTATTCATTGTATGTTCAGGGATGGATGTATCACTAATCTCCCGATGATGTTAATGGCAGAATGATGGAGGTAAAAATGAAATCTCTCGATCGCGAAGAGAGTACAACCGCCACTGTAACTCTATAGCTAGATGCCACTATACCCCGGCAAGCTATGTAGTAGAGACACAAAATGTCCTGCATGTGATCTCGCACTGACCGAGATGTGGGAAGTCATGGAAGCCGACTCTTCCATTTGACTTTGTATGGTACCGATATTGACTTTGTTGTGATCGGTTGGAGTATGAGCGGTATACCTCATCTCCTTAGAGCTTAAGAATGTTTGTAAAATATAATCAGCCGTGTAGCATATTTGCATAAGATTGAAATACAAGAACCACTGGTTGATGATTATCTTGCTTAACTGTTCTTGATACATAAATGTTATTTATGTTCTTTAAATTCCTTATTGAATAAGAGACATGTTACCTAGTCAAGTTATAGCTGAAATAGTTGAATAGGAATGTTGCTCTAAACTTCATAGATAGTAATTTATCTGCTACTGAAATATACTACTCCACTGTTCAGTTTATTTCTAGTAAACTGCAATAATAATGTTACGACAGAGAGTTATATCTCTTGCTGGGGCAATTTTATAATTGTCTCACCCCCGTGGGATTCAACGTTTTTAGGTGGACACAGACAAAGAAGCAGAACCTCTGTAGTAGAGGAAGAGTAGAAGCAACAACATCAAGGACAACAGTAATATCCCAAGTGGGGATACTGGTTGTCAGGATTTGTACTTAAAGTCCTATGTGTCGTCTGTATACTCTCAGGTCCTAGGAGTCAGTAGATAGTGTTTTTATAATCAACCTAAGATTTTGGTTTGATAGTACATGGAATGTCCAATGTGGACCAGGATGTTAATATACTGTTATGGTTCTTGTTTAAAGAATCTTTGGTAATGGATCTTTTTATAAAAGGTTTTAATTTTTAGTGATTTTCAGTAATTCCGCTGCTAACGAAATGCTTCCGTATTAGTTAATCTTGTTAATCATGTTTTTGTGTGAGTTGGACGTCACAAGCAAGAGTGGTATCAGATCCCTAGGTTCATTGAGTCTATAGAGACATAGGGTTAAGGTTGTTGAGTCTGTTCTAAGTGTCTTCCAGTTTATCTGATAGTGTCTGCTGCTCATATAGGAGGACAAGAACTTGAAGATGTCTGGATCGCATGATGAACATGCTGTTGAGAGCAGCATTGCTGCACCGGGAGGAGGTGTAAGGGATCAAGCTAGGGAGGAGCCTGTACTTGATCAACCCCAGTTCAACCAAGCTGATATGGGGAATCCAGCTTTCCAAATTATGTTTAGACAGTTTATGGCAGCTATGACGCATATGATAGATAGGATGTCATTACCTGCACCTAGGGCACCATCCCATGATGAAAGACATGGAGTCGGCAAGACTTTTGAATGTCTTCGGAGGGTAGGAGCCACGAAGTATGCTGGCATAGCTGACCTAGTAGATGCTGACTTATGGTTAATTGAGATGGAGAAATCCTTTAGAATCCTTATGATTCCTGAAGATGAGAAGGTGAGACATGCTGCCTATCTTCTAAAGGGGAGTGCCGGTCATTGGTGGACCATTGAGGAAGGCAAGAGACCTGGTGTTGAAGTCGGATGGGACAAATTCCGACGTGAATTTGTCGCTAGATACTTTCCTAAGACGTATCTAGATGAGAAGATCTCTCAATTTGAGAGGTTGAGGAAAGGATAGATGAATATTAGAGAATATGAAGCTAGGTTCATGGAGATGTTGCGGTTCTGTCCACACATGGCATCCACTAATGAGGAGAGGATTCAGCATTTCGAGAAGGGGTTGAACGCTGAATTGACCACCTCTGTGTCTACTCTGGAGAATAGGGAAAGATTTGCTACTTTTTTGGAGTCCGTAAGGAGGATTGAAAGGTCTGTGATCGAGAAGAGACAGACCAGTAATAAGAAAGTGTATCCTCAGTTTCAAGGACCCTTGTCTGAGAGTTTCAAGAAGCTGAGATTCTCTGCACCGCCACCACCACCAAGGTTTAATGCCCCGATGTAGTGGACGTAAAGTAGGGGTAGGAGTCATAGTTTTACTCCAAGTAGAGCCCCCAGTACAACATCAACATCAGTGACGAGACCACCCAGGCAGAGTTTGGGAAGCTACAACTGCTACTAGTGTGAGAGGTCAGGACACTTGAAGAGAGATTGTCCTGAGAAAGTCAGAACTGTGACTCAACCCCAGAAACAGAGTCAGCAAGGCTCATAGAGGAAACAATTCAATAATAATGCTAGAGGACGTGGACAAACGTCCCAAGCTGGATCATCAACACCTAATAACCAAGCACAGGGTCAACAGTAACCAACAGCTAGATTCTATGCTATGAATCAGCCTGCAGTAGTAGTCAACCCTCGGGTTGTGACAGGTCAGATGGAACTATTTTATTCTGATATGTCTTCATCTTGCTTCATATATGTGTTAATTGATCCGGGTGTTACACATTCTTTTATCACTCGAGAAGTGATTTATAACTGCTAGTCATAGGGCAGATAGTTTGATACTAGAAACCCCTTTGCTGGAATCTGCAGTGTTGCGGGAGGTGTGTTCTCCCTGCAATCTTTCCTTTTCTGATCATCACATTCAAGTGGATCTTATACCACTGGAGATGCAGGGTTTTGATATAATCCTAGGGATGGACAACTTAGAGAAGTATAAGGTTGTCTTGGATTGCAGTTCCAAGCAGGCTGTGTTGACAGACAATGGTGACACATGGATCTTTCAGGGAGACAGAAGGATTCTTCCAACCTGTTTAGTGTCAGCTATGGTAGCTGAGAAGTTGATGTGACAAGGATGCTTTGCATTCTTGGCTCATGTGGTAGATACCACTATGGAGATCCCTCATCCATTTGAAGTTCCAGTTATTAGGGAGTTTGAGGATGTATTTCCTGAAGAACTTACAGGTGTTCCTCTACCCTGAGAGATTGATTTTGAGATTAATCTAATACCAGGCACACAACCAATAGCACAAACGCCATATAGAATGGCACCTGCTGAGATGGCAGAGTTCAAGAAACAACTACAAGAGTTGGTTGAGAAGGGTTTTATCCAACCGAGCACTTCACCTTGGGGTGCTCCGATCCTCTTTGTTAAGAAGAAAGATGGGTCCATGCGATTATGCATTGACTATAGACAGTTAAACAAAGTCACCATAAAGAATACGTATCCTCTGCAAAGGATTGATGACTTGTTTGATCAGTTGCATGGTGCAACTATCTTTTCTAAAATAGATCTGAGGTCGGGATACCATCAGTTGTGTATCAAGGAGAGTGACATACCTAAGTCTACCTTTAGGATGAGGTATGGTCATTATGAGTTCACAGTTATGTCGTTTGGACTAACTAATGCACCGACTGCATTCATGGAACTCATGAATAGAATCTTCAAACTTTTTCTTGATCAATGTGTAGTCATTTTTATAGATTACATCCTGATATATAGTAGAGATGCTCAACAACATGAGCATCATCTCCGTCAGGCTTTAACTTTGCTAAGAGAGCATTGACTATATGCTAAGTTTAGCAAATGTGAGTTTTGGCTACCAGAAGTTTCTTTTCTAGGACACATAATATCTGCTTCAGGTATTCGTGTTGATCCCAAGAAGGTAGAATATGTCCTGCAATGGGAACAACCAAAGACGTCGACGGAGATATGTAGTTTCCTAGGACTGGCAGGCTATTACAGGAGGTTCGTTAAGAACTTCAGTTTTATAGCTTTACCCCTGACCAAGTTGACCAAGAAGGAGGTTCCTTTTGTCTGGAATGACAAGTGTCAACATTCTTTCCAGCTACTGAAGAAAGGTTAACCAGTGCACCTGTGTTGGTGTTACCTGAGCAGGGAAAGGGGTGCATAGTCCTCTGTGATGCATCTAAGAACGGTCTAGGATGTGTGTTGATGCAGGATAAACAAGTGATTTCTTTTGCTTCTCAACAACTTAAGAAACACGAGGAGAATTATCCGACACACGATCTAGAGCTAGCTGTTGTGGTGCATGCCTTGAAAATCTAGAGACATTATCTCTATGGAGAAACATTCCAGATTTTCACAGACCATAAGAATCTAAAGTATATCTTTTCACAGCATGAGCTAAACATGAGACAATGCTGTTGGATGGAATTAATCAAGGACTATGACTATACAATTGATTATCATCCAGGGAAGGCCAATGTAGTGTTAGATGCACTAAGCAAAAAATCATCAACACCAGCCTTAGATAAAGCACAGTTAAATTCCTTAGTGTGCTCTAAAAGAGATATGTTTAAATCCTTGAGGCAAGACAATGTACAACTTAAAGTGTCATTGTTAGCTGGGCTTTTAGCTGAGATGCAAGTAAAACCTACTCTGAGGGAGCAGATTAAAAAAGCACAACAAGTTGATACTATGATTCAGCAGATCAAGTCAGAGTATGGTAGTGAGAAGCGAGATGGCTTCCATGATTCAAATGATCAGGTAGTTTGTTACTATGGTAGGATGGTAGTACCTGATGTTGATAGCTTGAGAAAGTTAGTTCTGGAAGAAGCTCATTCTTTGATGTATGATATGCATCCATGGAGCACCAAGATGTATCATAACTTAAAAGATATGTATTGGTGGCCGGGATTGAAGAGAGATGTTGTTGAGTTTGTTATGCGGTGTCCAGTGTGTCAGCAGATTAAAGCTGAACATCAGAAGGCCGTAGGAACAATGCAACCTCTACCTATACCGCAGTGAAAATGGAATCATGTAACCATGGACTTTGTGGTTGGTTTGCCTAGAACAGCCAAAAGTCATGATTCCATTTGGGTGATAGTTGATAGGTTGACTAAGACATCACATTTCTTACTTGTCAAAACAACCTACACAACTGAGAAGCTTGCACAAATATACATAGATGAGATAGTGCATTTGCACAGGGTTCTGGCTACTATCGTTTTTGATAGAGGTCCCCAGTTTACGAATCATTTTTGGGAATGATTGCATAAAGGTTTGGGTACGCAATTAAGGTTTAGTACAACCTTTCACCCACAGACAGACGGACATTCTGAAAGGACAATACAAACTTTGGAGAACTTGCTTAGGGCATGTGTCCTTCAATTTGTAGGAAGTTGGGATCTACACCTGAGCTTGGTAGAATTTTCTTATAATAATAGCTATCAACACAGTATTGACATGGAACCATATGAGGCATTATATGGTAGACGTTGTAGATCTCCCTTATGTTGGTATGAAATAAGAGAATATCAACTTTTGGGTCCTGAGTTGGTTCAACAAACAACTGAGAAGATTAAAGTCATACAACAATAGTTGAAAGCTGCCCAGGATAGAAAAAAGTCTTATGATGACAAATGTCGTAGACCCTTAGAATTCCAAGTTGGAGACAGAGTATACCTCAAGGTTTCACCTTGGAAAGGTATCTTGAGATTTGGAAAGAAGGGGAAGTTAGCTCCTAGATTTATGGGGCCTTATACAATCATTGAAAGGATGGGAAAGGTAGCCTATAAGTTGGAGTTACCACCTGAGTTGCATAGATTGCACCCAGTATTCCATATCTCTATGTTGAGGAAGTGTCATCCTGACATTGAGATAGTTCTACAACCTGTAGATGTAGAACTGAATGATGATATATCTTATGTTGAAGGACCTGTGTTGGTTCTTGACAGAAGAATTAAAAAGCTGAAAAAGAAAGACATTTGTCTTATAAAAGTTCTCTGGCATCACCGTGGCATTGAAGAAGCTATGTGGGAGCTAGAGGAAGAGATGAGGAGGAAGTATCCTTCTCTTTTCTCTTAATGTTTTTGTTGATGATTTCAGGGGCGAAATCCTTGTATGGGGTGGATAACTTGTAACATCCCTGACCTGGGTTATGCTTTAACCCTAGATGTTTTGTTTAATAAAGATAATTAGATGCTTGTTCTTTTCTTTTGAAAAGTAATTAAGGCTCAAGAGGAACTTACATTGCAATTTTAGTCCATTTTGAATAATGTTGAAAGTAATATTTTACTTGTTTTGGACTAAAGTGCAAATTACCCAAGATAAGGGGTTAAATTGCAAATTGTGCATGATAATATGTTCCTCATGTATTGACGCATCATAGGAATGAAGATGATGCAGAGGTATGGCTTGTGATATCCTGAGTACCAAGAAAGAACTGATAAAGCAATGTTTGTGCATTAAAACCTAGTTTTGGTGTAATGTGCAATTTACCCAAAACCTAGGGTTCAATATGCAATTTACCACTTCAATAAGGTCCTTAAGATTCTTGGAATCTTTTAGAGGCAAGAAAATGAGAGGGGCATCTCATTTGAGCTACTTTGAAGGAGAGAGAATCTTGATATTAAAATAATCAAGATTTAAGCATAAATAGAACTTTACTTCAATTTAATGCAAAAATAAATAAAATAATTGAAGGACCTTCAACCAAAAACGAGATGGTTGGATTTGTTCAAGTGTGAACATCCTTGATTCTTTTCTAGGCCACGAAATATCTAACTTGAGTGGAGAGTCCACTCACATTAAGTTAATGGAAAGTAATATCCACTAAGAATGGGATATTAATATAATATGATTAAGGTGCTTAATTTATTTTCCCTTACTTCATGGATAATGGAAGGGAATTTGGAGATAATGAAGATATCTTTGCATGCACGGAATTTAGGAGGAAGAGGTGGCACTATTTTTGGAATTAAAGGATTTTTATAAGGCATTTTCTCTCTCATTGATTTCCTTATAAAAAGACCCTTTACCACTCAAACCAAGGACTTTTTCGAATTCACTTCTTTCCTTTGCTTTCAAAAACGATCAAGGGAGCTAGGTACATCAGGAAAACGGCCCTCAACCTGTTGGTAAGCTTCTTGACCTTCATTCATCTGGATTTCATGGTGGAAATCACAAATCAATGCATGATTTCTTCATATCTCGATCCCATCTTCACTTCTAACCATTCCTTTTCACTCAAAAGCTTGAGGAACGAACCTTGTGGTGAGGAAAAGCTTCTACCACCATTGTTGATGTGAAGCTCCAAGCTTTGAAGCTCAATTGAAGGCGGGTTATATAACTTGAACCCCTATTGATTGTTATTGATTTCTATTTCTCAATCAACTATGTTAAATTGCTCTTCTTTCAATTCCATTGATTAATTGATGCAACTACCATGATAATGAAAATAGTTTTCAATGGACTAAGGCTTGATGATCATAACATCACCTTAGGTTCACATTCCAACATGCTTGAGTTGCAAACGGTTTCAAAAGTTTGGTCCAAACGGTTTCACCAAACCGTTTGGAGACCAAACGGTTTCCAAACCGTTTGGAGGCTTGGACACCAAACCGTTTGGAGGCTTGGACACCAAACCGTTTAGAGGAGTTGACCATTTGGATGGGTTGACCGTTTGAGGTCAGATCCCTAGAACATGTTTCATGATGATCCATTTGATCCAATTAATTAAATCAAAATATGGACAATCTTCCAAGTGGAAACCCTAATCGGCTAAGTGCTGAAATTGCAATTGATTAAGTTAAAAGTTTGGGTTGATGTGCCCAAATGGTTTCCAACCGTTTGGAGGTCACCCAAAATGGTCTCAAGACCATTTGGAGGTCAACCAAGACCGTTTGGAGGTCTAAGGTTGAATATGGTTGAGTAATTGAAGAGTTAGAAATATCAAATTAAAGTGTAATCAATAGTTATTTTGATGATCAATCCAATGATGCAAACCCTAATTGGATTTCACAATTTTTAATGAATGATGATGCAAATGGTGTCAAGACCATTTGGAGGTTATCCAAATGACCTCAAGACCGTTTGAGGTCAGGTCACTTTATAATTTGATGATGATTCATTAGTTGCAATGGAATCAATTCCACAATGTTGATCATTGATGGCTATTCAATTCTAAACCCTAATTGAAGGAGTATTGATTATAAATCCTAGTTAAATTGGGTTCAAAAACCTAATTGATGGTCTAATTGAAGGTTGATTCAATAGTTCAAGTGATAAATAAATCAAGGACTCATTTGATAATCGGTTCATCCATTGAAATCATGAATCATGTAAGTGTTGAAAGGACTTTTTGGTCCATTCGGTTTTGAGATGGTTTGGACCAAACGGTATTAAGACCATTTGAGCCCAAATGGTCTCAAGACTGTGTGGGTCCAAACGGTCTCAAGACCATTTGGAGACCCAAGCTCATTCGGTTTCAATGCAATGATTGCTTAAACAGTTTCAAGGGCAATGTGCCCAAACAGTTTCAAACCGTTTGAACTTTGAGAATCCAAGACCATTTAAGGTACGTGTAAGCAAGACCGTTTAAGGTCCAACATGATTAATCCATTTAGATATCTAATGTAATTAAAGATTTAATTGATCAATTCATTTGGATACCTTATGTAATTGAAGGTACAATTAATCAAATCTTTTGGACATCCTAGAAGAAGATGAGAGAGAAAGATACATACATGTAAAATAAGCATGTAGCAATTAAGACTAACACATTCAAGATAAGTATGGTATACAATTAGGGTATGATCCTTGATATAGAGATCATAAAACCCTAATTGAGTTGATTGATGAACTCAAACCCTAAATTAGGGCAATCTTGAGTGAAACCCTAATCTAGGTGGACAATGTGATATGAATTTATGGTAATGACATGAGTAACCCTAATTCAGGATACTTGAATGTAAAACCCTAATTGAGATGAATAGTAAACCCTAATTGTGGGTTATTGAATATAAACCCTAATCTAGGGTGATATGATGTGAATAGTAAACCCTAATTGTGGGTTATTGAATATAAACCCTAATCTTGGGTGAAGGTGTATGAAACCCTAATCTTGGACAATGAAATGATGAATCATTGGTCCTAATTGAACTAAGGGGATGAGTAACCCTGATTGAAATGAAATGGGAAACCCTAACCCTGGTATGGGAATAGTGGTGTTACCCTGGGATAGCATGGAATTGAAATATGATTGATATATCTGTTATCATTTGTACTAACCATGCAGGTATCATGAGATGATGAATATAGCCAGGTATGGGCTATGATGTTTTATTATTAAAATTGTTATTGGGCATTGTGTGCCATAATATGCCTTGTTTCTTACTAAGAAGTAATAAGAGAATTGACGGGCCTCAAGTGCCAGATAAGATGCTTGTATAGCAAGTGTCATGTGTACCTTGGTCAGATGACCTGAAGGTAATGGTTACCTGAAAAAGTGGTAACAGTGCTCAACAATGAGCTAAGGGTTTGAATACCCAGAACTATATGTTTATGGCATTGAGTTTGAAATGAGGGACTGAGATCCCAATGTCTGATAAAGACTGAGAAGTAACTAATGAAAATAGTACATGTTTCTTTAGGGCATTTGTACTAATAAGTTATGTTTGAAAACTTGACTGATGCTACAAGAATATGATAATGTACTTAATTAATCAAGTGAAAGCTATTCATGTAGTGCTCTGGCCATAGATCCATCATCGTCAGTAGCTGGTGATGGTGAAACAGGTTTTCTTACGAGACTTCCTGGAGTTCGCATATTATTGAATATGTGGAGGTCGATGGGAGAAAATATCCTTACGTCCTAATGAGGGAATTGATGGAAGGTAAACATTAAACCTCTCAATTCTTCATTGTATGTTCCAGAATGGATGTATCACTAATCTCCCGATGATGTTAATGTCGGATTGATGGAGGTAAACATGAAATCTATCGATCGCGAAGAGAGTACAACCGCCACTGTAACTCTATAGCTAGATGCCACTATACCCTGGAAAGCTATGTAGTAGAGACACAAGATGTCCTGTATGTGATCTCGCATTGACCGAGATGTGGGAAGTCATGGAAGTCGGCTCTTCCATTTGACTTTGTATGGTACCGATATTGACTTCGCAGTGATCAGTTGGAGTAGGAGCGGTATACCTCATCTCCTCAGAGCTTAAGAATGTTTGTAAAATATAATCAGCCATGTAGCGTATTTGCATAAGATTGAAATACAAGAACCACTGGTTGATGATTATCTTGCTTAACATGTTCTTGATACATAAATGTTATTTATGCTCTTTAAATTCCTTATTGAATAAGAGACATGTTACCTTGTCAAGTTATAGATGAAATACTTGAATAGGAATGTTTCTCTAACCTGCATAGATAGTAATTTATCTTCTACTGAAATATACTATTCCACTGTTCAGTTTATTTCTATTAAACTGCAATAATAATGTTGTGGTGGAGAGTTATATCTCTCACTGGGGCAATTTTATAATTGTCTCACCCCCGTGGGATTCAACGTTTTTAGGTAGACACAGACAAAGAGGCAGAACCTCTGTAGTAGAGGAAGAGCAGCAGCAGCAACATCAAGGACAACAGTAATATCCCAGGTGGGGATGCTGGTTGTCAGGCTTTGTACATAAAGTCCTATGTGTCGTCTCTGTACTCTCAGGTCCTAGGAGTCAGTAGATAGTGTTTTTATAATCAACCTGAGATTTTGGTTTGATAATACATGGAATGTCCAATGTGGACTAGGATGTAAATATACTGTTATGGTTCTTGTTTAAAGAATCTTTGGTAATGGATCTTTTTATAAAAGGTTTTAATTTTTAGTGATTTTCAGTAATTCCACTGCTAACAAAATGCTTCCGCATTAGTTAATCTAGTTAATCATGTTTTTGTGTGAGTTGGACGTCACATAGGGTCTTGAGGTAAAGACCTCCATGTATAACTTAAAAGGATAAATTGGTTGAATACAATTCTTCAAATCAGTTCAGGTTGTTGATCATGACAGAAATTCCTTTACCATTTGTCAAGCTTGTTGTTGTAGTTAAAATAAGACTGAGAGATTTAGCATATGAATATAGAAACCAGATTACTTAAAAGGAATACATCATAGGATGAGTATGTGACATAGCTAAAAGGTTTATAACTTCAATGAATGCAAATAAAGTCTATAAACTACACACTTTAATTTAGGTGAAACAAGCATCTCATAGATGGGGTCTAATGACATGATAAGATAGTCAATGAGTTTGACTTAAAACAAGATAAAAGATGAAATCTATGATTACAGAAGATTTATGGGAGCATATATGAATATTCCACATATGATGAGTAATTACGTCTCAATATTTTGAATATTAAGAACTGGCATGAAAAATCCTTCAATAATGAAGTATTAGGTGAAACATCTTATAAAATAAAGATCAGGACCTATAGATATAGTTCTTGAATGTTTCACAATGAATGTCTGAGAACATATAATACCTAGATGTTGAAAGAGTTCAACACAGAAAGGATTCAATGAGAGAGAATTTGTATTGGTCTCTCATGAGCCATGTGTTCCAATTCTTATGTAGAATGCAAATAACATGATAAAGATGGCATAGGCTGTAGCAATGGATCTATCATGAATGCTATAAATGTACTTTTCCTGAATAATATTGTATGTATTGGACATGAGAAGATGGTATTAAATTCCAATAAGGGTTATTGGAATGTCATTAAAGGTATCCATTAGAACTTGTAAAGTACTTAAGGATACATTGCTAATCATTAAAGATAGTAATAAAGGAAGAGATGGGTGTCAAGGGTTACACCTATGCAAGCTTCCGAAATGACAAATGTGATCAAAATAGAATATGTTTGATTATAAAGAAAGGTGTTATTAGTTGGAAGGGTCTTGAACTAATACTATTCTACAATAGAAGCCGAGTATACTTGTGTTACGAACACAAAGTGATGTTGTATGGATGTAGAAGTTCATTTGGATGAAACTAAATATGTTCCAACCATTGATGATGTACTAGTGATACTGTGATAACAATGGAGCTACTTGTTAGACAAGGAATATCAAATACCATATTACGGCAGTTTCATCTCATAGAGAAGAGATTAGAAACATGCAATAAGACTGACTAAATAGAAAAATATTGCTAACCCCCTGGATTAGCACTAGCACAGTAGAAACATAGTGGACATGTTTAGATCACTAAGAATGAGATTCATGGGTGATTGGCTCTAAGTGCAAGTGGGAGTCTGTTGCTAAGGTATGCCCAAAGATCCAATCATAAGATGGTTGACATGGCATATACCATAAAGTATTTGATTAATACTCATAAAGACAAGCTTCTAGTTCATTCTGTTTCATTCAGTTATGAGATAATGAGGAAACATTATGAATGTCGAAATAATGACAATACTCAATGACGTATGTCTTTAAGTATGTGACTTGGAGAATGAGATCATACAAATGCTAAGAGTATGTACATTCTTGTAATGTCCCTAGTCGGTTGTTGTGGAAGGTAGATAGACACCAGCAATACATAAGACTAGATGTGGGTTGGTTGATGAAAAAATATCATTAGTCATGATATGGCATATCAAACCAAGCACAAATATACATGCTAGGGAAGAGTGTATCAGATAGACCCACCTTGAGAATGACACATGGAAACCATCATTGGTGGTCATAGTCAACTCTCATAGTGAAGGTGGTGATTTTGGGTCTTAGACCTGAAACCACTACACTCATCACATGGCATTGGGTATAGTTTGATATCAATAAAAATATTCTTGAAATATAGATTGCCATAAAGGTGATGATTAGGTAGCTTTCACACATGGGGATAGACTATGAGTGATAGAGATGGGATTTGTCCCTCTTACTGGAGATTGATATCATGGCCACTTGATAAGCGAGACTGAGAAACGCATTTGTATGCACATGTGAATCAATATATGATATTGGGGTCACATTATCTCAAACAGTCTGCTCTGGGTTCAAGTAACATGGATTGAATATTGAGAGGATAACAAATCCATGCCTCGAGTTAATTATGGATATCAGTGACAAAGGAATTATGCAATCACTACAACACCTTACACAGATTGTAGGTTAAAGTTGTTCTCCAACTTTCTATTCACTTGGGTAGCAATGATGTGTGACTAGGCACCACTCTCTGCTTGTGAGATCATGAGTTAGTTATGAACATTCACTACCAATGTGATATGGGACCTATAAGGTCACACACATAGGAACTCATCTAGAAGAGGAGTTTAATCTTGAATAATGATTGGATTGATTACTAAAGCATTTTGGTATTCAATTCATGCAATACATTAGCTTACTACACAACCAAATGATCAACACACAGTTTGAGATGACTATCTAGAGTGCCAAATGATTGGATCAAGTGTTGAGATGGCTGTTTGGAGTGTCAGGCTGATTGGAACTGAATTGGTTGCAGTTATGCACGAATAAGGCATCAACCGAGTGGCTCACTAGGTGAACTGATTGGCTTGGGTGAGAAAGACGGCCGGTTCACCTGGTGAACCAATCAGCTCGGTTGGGCTAGAGGAATGTTCTAGTAACATTCCCAAAAATTGTGTGAAAATTTGATCATTTTGATTGATCAATTTTATTGATACAAGGAGATTAATGCTCGCAATAATTAGAAACATTTTTTCCAAATTTGTGTACGATTGGGAAAATGCAAGATGACCATCTCACAGTGTGAACCAATTGGCTCACGCACCAGATGTCCGTTTGGGTTACTAAACAACCAGTTTGAGTTTCGAAGGTTGTAAAAATTGAAGATCTTCCAGTCCCTTCAACTCCTGCATAGATCCCAAACAAACTGGGAACCCTGGCCCCTAACCCCGCCTATAAATAGAGGGGTACTAGGGGTTTCCCAAAACACAATAGAGACAATTGAGAATTCGTTGCTCTGAAAATTGTTTTCCTCTCTAGTTATGGTAACCAAGAGAGCCCAAGCAAGTCCTACCCAACTAGGGAGGGATAGCAATGGATAGAGCATCTGAGGATCATTGTTGTGGGAGATCAAGTTGGTGACTAGTACACCAACGGGAGAGACAACTCCTTCCTATATATTCTACAAGAGCGATAGCAGTTCTAGTTGGTCCGTGTGGACTACTCTACAAGAAGGAGTCCTTTGGCTGCTTCTAGGTAGACAATTTGAATTTGCAGTCCATGGCGAGACCGCATGAGTCATTATAGTAGTTGCCATGTTCATTGTCCATGGAGAAGACTAGGAGCTACACATCCATCATCCAAGACAAACTATAATAAAGTTGCACTACAACTAGTTATTGTCACTGGAGTGCTCCATGACCAGGTGTAAACTAATTAAATCATCCTTCCTATTTCATAGTAGTTGACGCAATCTTGTTGTTATGGGAATACAGATAGATAAAATTTTTGTTTCTGTTGCTATTCTATGCATCAGTATTTCCCAACATCTACCTTCTCTTCCACTTGTAAAAGTATTATTCTCTCCTTCCTATACTCACCTCGAATGTAACTCAAGGTTTCCCTTTTACAATGTAATATTCTAGTAGAATTAGTATAGTTTTACTTTTTGTTGTGCCAAAAAGGGCGTTCAGCACCAGGGAAACCGTCATTTTAGAAGATGAATCGATCGGTTGGAGGAACAAGGAGAATTCAAGAAAGGATGAACAAAATCAATTGGTTGGTGGGCCAACTGAGCGTCTAGAGGTGTCCAGACATCATTTGGATCAGAGGCCAGACAATCTATATGACGACCAATCGACCGACTAGGAGGCGAGCCGATCGGTTCAAGAGTTGAACTGATCAACCTAGATTGGTTCAAGAATAGATCTTCATCAACAATAGGTTGTTTCGTGTGATGTAGACCTTAGGTGGTAGTAATTCCTTATGGCTCTAAAGAATTACAATAGTATGGACATAACCATTGTTTATGTTTTAATTGCATCTTTTCATTTATGGGATACATCATGTTTATGATATGTATTATAAGTATGTGGTAATTGGATATGTATATATTATAAATATAAAATATGTCCATCAAACATATTAAGTCTAAGATGCTTCCCATTAGAAACACACAAGAAAAAGCTTGATTGATTATGCATGAGCATTCCAAGTGTGGTCTATTATCCTTGTCATGGAAGTGTGATGGTAGTTATGTGGGCCTGTCAAGTAGGGTGCATTAATATCGTACTAGATTTTGGGTCTGACTTAACTAAGTGATCTTAATGAGATTAAGTACTTAGAAGCATAGAATGGTGCATATCATCTATCCAAGAATTGCATATGATGCAATTGGCAAAATTTGCCTGCTGTAATGATTAATTATGGATGTTGGCGTTGACCAGGTAATAACTCAATTATTTTAGATCTTGGCTCACCAGAAGGTTTTGTGTTGCAATCTTCTGAATTGATATGTGAGGGCTATCAATTGAACAAAATAGCCAGAGCAGTAATTAATTAAATGCCTACTTAAAAATTGTCAAAATTTATTTCAATCAAATCAAATAAAAAATATTTTTGACATATTGCAATTTTTTTTTGTAGAATAAAATGGAAACAAATAACACATTTTTTCTCTAATCAGTCTTTGAGAAAGATAAGTTAAATGGGAATAAATTCCTCGACTGGTTCAGGATACTGAGAATTATTCTCACATAGGAGTGCAAGCTCTATGTCCTGGATACATCAGAGCTAGATGAACCTTCTGCACCTAAAGCTGACATGGATGCTACAAGAAGCATTCTAAAGATGTTGTTGATGCCAAATGCCTAATGATGTGTTCCATGAACTATGAGTTGTAGAGACAACATGAGAACATGGATGTTATTGAGATGGTAACACAACTAAAGAACACGTTCCAAGATCGGGCAAGACATGAGGGATATGATGTCTCCAAGGTGTTGTTCAAATGTAAGATGGCATAAGGAGATCCATTAGGTCGTTATGTGCTCAAGCTTATTGGATATGTGGAGAACCTTTCTATATAGGGTTTTACCTTGGGTCAAGAGTTGTCCACTGGCGTGATTCTGCAGTCACTGTCGGAGTCATACAATCAGTTAGTCATGAACTACATTCTGAATGACTTTCACATGTTGTTGATAGAGTTACTTGGCATGTTGAGAACAATAGAGGCACAAATGAAGAAAGACAAGCCCATGTCTATGATGATGATCATCAGATCCAAGTGGAAGTCCAAGGGCAAAAGCAAAGCTAAGAAGAGTTCTAAAGGTGACCAAAAGCCCAAGTATTCAGCACAAAAGCAAAGAGAGGGGTGAATAAGGGAGGCAATTGTCACCACTGTCACCAGTATGGACACTGAAAGAAGAATTACCCTCTCTACCTAGAGGAACTAAAGAACAAGGAGGGGAGAGAGATCTCCACTTTAGGAATATACATTATGAGATAAATTTGACAACTTCTTCATCATGGGTATATGATACCAGATATAGATCTCACATATGTTTGAATATGCAATTTCTTAAAAGAAGTAAGCCTTTACAAAAGAGTGAGGTTGGAATATTTGCCAAAAATGGAGAAAGAGTTGATGCCACTACAGCTAGAACCTTTAAATTATCTCTTCCCATAGGAGATGTAATAGAGTTCATGAACTGCTATTTCATATCTATCAATAATAGAAATATTTTACTTTCTGCATCTTGTATGGACAAGGTTGTATATGAAAATCATATAAAGTATAGTCAATGATCTATTTCAGAATGGCTGAGATCTTTTATGGCATTTTCCATAATATCTTATGGTCTTTGTTTGTTGGATCTAAAGATAAATGATTATAACATAAATACCAAAAGATTGAAACTTGATAACTCAAACAATGAATACATTTGGCATTATCATCTAGAGAGCATGAATGAGAAATGCATTTTTAGAATCCATAATGATGTTTGTCTAGACTCTTTTGGTTATTGAACCAAAAGAGAAATGCAAATCTTATATATTGAGCAATATGACAAAAGCACCTTTTACTAGATGTGTTGGGAGAGTGAGTATTCTATTAAGGCTTATACATACAGATCGATCTTTTAGAAGAAATTTGAAGGCAATTATTAGTGCCTCATTATATCTACTGGTGATCCCAACTCATATGGTAATTTGTATTTAGTGAAATACAAACATGAACATCTTGAAATGTTCAAGAAGATCATTAATGAAGTAGATAACCACCTTGGTAAAAGTATTAAGAAACTTTGATATGATCAATGTTGAAATATTTTACACCAAGAGTCTGAGGACCTTCTGGAGATACCGTGATAGTGTATCATAATGAAATCCACCTAATCACACCCCGATGAGTCATGGTATGAATATCAATGAATCTAACTCATCTTCTAATTTCCTTTTTAGGCACATGTTTAATACTAAAACAATGTACTATCTAAAATGGTTTAAATAACACCATATGAGATATGTCATGGTAAGTGTCCAGATACGTATTTTTAAGAATTAGGATTGAAAGCTAGTATAAGAAAATAATTTCTTGAAAAGTCTTATCATCAAATCAGATAAATGTTAGTTTGTTAAACATAACTTTTATTTCAATCCAATAACAAAATTGTTTTTTACGATGATGGTTTTATTCCTTGAGAGGAATTTAATTCCAAAGGAAACAATGTGAGTAAAGTAAAACTAAAAAAGATATCAAGAACAACAAGAAAAACATTGAACCTAAGGAGGTACAATAGGAATAAGGAGAATAAAAATTAGTTGTGATATTCCAAGTTCCTTGTGTAACATGATACCTCATAAATATAGTAGAACACGTCTTGAGCTTGAAATATTATGATATCTTATAACTCAGAATGGAAGTAAGTTTTTCATAAGATGATGAGCCAACAACCTATCTAGAAGTTATTGAGGGACCAAAGCCTGAGAAATGGCCTGAAGCCATTATATCAAAAATGAAGTCCATGTACACCAACAAGGTATGACCTTGGCGGTACCACCTAAAGGGGTAAAACCCATAGGTTGCAATTGGGTCTTCAAGAGGAAGACTGACATGGATAACCTAAAAGAGCATATTGGTTTCAAAGGGTTTCTAAAAAGTTCAAGGTGTTGAACATGATGAAATTATTTTATCAATTGCCATGGTTGATGTCCATTAGGATCATGCTTGCAATTGTAGATTATCGAGACTATGAGATTTGGCATATGGAGATTAAAACTATATTCCTTAGATGGAATATCTATGAGGATGTGTACGTGACATTACTTGAAGGTTTTATAACTCCATTAATGCAAATATAGTCTACAAGATATAAAGATCAATCTATATATCGAAGCAAGCATTTCAAAGTTGGAATCATTGATTTGACAGGATAGTCAAAGAGTTTGAATTTAGTTAAAATGATGATATGTGTTTACAAAGAGTTAGTGGGAGCATATCTATATTCTACATATTGATGGGGAATAACATCCTAACACTATAAGTATTGAAACTTGGCATGGAAAGAACCTTCTCAATGTAGGGTTTAGGTGAAGTGTCCTATGTGATAGGAATTGAGATCTATGAAGATAGTTCTGGAAATATTCTTAGCATAAGCAAGAACACGTATATTGGCAACATGCTAAAAGGGTTCAACATGAAGGATTCAATGAGAGAAAATATACCCATGTTAGATGGGATTAGTCTCTCAAGAACCTTGTATTCCAATTCTTGTAAAGAATGGGAAAACACGAGTAAGAATTCATATGCATTTACAATTAGATCTATCATGTATGCAATATAATGTACTCATCCCATTATCTTGTACGTATTAGCCATGATATTGGTTAGATTCCAATGAAGGTCATTGGAATGCCATAAAGAACACCCTTAAGTGCTTGAAGAAGCACGAAAAGGATTAGTTCCTTGGTTATGGTAATTAAGAAGAGTTGGATGTAAAGGATTACACCAATGCAAGCTTCCAAAATTATAATTAAAATTAATGATAACAATCTAAACTTTTTGTTTAAGCTTAAAACAAGAACTGTAAGATGGAAAAGTTATGAACAAATAGTTGTCTAATTCTACAAATTGAAGTTGAGTGTCCTGGTGTTATGAATACAAGAGAGGATACTTTATGGATCTAGAAGTTCATATAGATGAACTTCTGAGATGTTCCAAACATTGATGACATAGTAGAAATACTATGACAATAATGGAGCTACTGCTAGGAAAGGAATATTAGATAGCATACTATGGAAATTCCATCTCATACGAGAGGTCGTATAGTGAAGATATGTGAATCATGTAATACATCGACTAAAGGCAAATGTTGTTAACTCATTGGATTGACACTTGCGCATCAGAAACATGATGGACATGTTTATGATCACTTAGAATAACATTAATGGGTGATTGGCTCTAAGTGAAAGTTGTAGTTTGTTGGTACAAATGCCTAGAGAGCCAATCATATGATGATTGTGATGGCATATCTTGTAAATGATTTGATTAATAATAAAGGCAATTTTCTAATTTATTTTGTTTCATTCAGTTATGAAATATGATGAAACATAATGAATATCTAAAGAATAATGTTACTCAATTATGTATGTCTTCGGGTTGATGATTTGAACAATGAGATCATACATATGCCAAGAATATTTACATTCCTGATATGTCCCTAATTAGATGTTATTGTGGAAGGCTGATAGACACTAATGCCACATAAGACTAGAGTGTGTGTTGGTTGATGAAATAATCTCATAGTCATGATATGTGATATCAAACCAAACACATAGATACTTGTTAGAGAATAGTGTATCATATAGACACACCTTGAGAGTGACACATGGAAACCACGAGTGGTAGTCAGAATCATCTCTCATGGTGATGGTCATAATTGTGGTTCATAGACCTAAAATCACTACACTAATCACATGTCATTTTTTGTACTTTGATCATCCACCATGACCTTGAATAAGGGTTTCCATAAAGGTGGTACTCGGGTGCATTGTGACACATTGGGATGACTGTGAGAGATGTAGATGGGATTTGTCCCTCCTATAGGAGTTTGATATCTAGGCCACTTGATTAGACAGATTGAGAAAAGCATGTGCATGCACATGTGAATTTATATATGATATTGAGGTCACATATATCTCAGATAGTCTGCTCTAGTTCAAGGAACATGGGAACATTGAGAAGATGATGATACCATGCCTCAAATTCAGTCTAGATATCACTATAGTACCAATCATAGATTATAGGTTGAATATTTTCTCCAACTTTCTAGATTACTTGGGTATCAATGATGTGTTGCTAGATACCCCTCATTTCTTATGATATCATATTAGTTATGAACATTCACTGCCAATATAACTTGGAACCTATAGGGTCACACACATATGATACACTTGGAATAGGAATTCATTCATGAATATAGTTTAAACTCGATTGCCAAAGAGTTAGGTATTCAATTTAAACAATATTGGTTGAATTTTGACTGTCTGGACAGTGAACTAACCGATTCAAGTATTGAACCGATCATTTCAAAGTGTCAGCTCAATTGAACCAAAATTGTCAATCTGGCCCATGAACCGACTGGTTCAGGAAGTGATCTGTTTGCCTAAAGGTCCATGAACTGATTGGTTCATGTTGTGAACCAATCATTTGGTTGATCAATTCGGTTAGATCAAGGATTAGTGTTGACATGAACTTGTGCATTAATTGCATATTAATTACCAAATACAATTGATATTGGGAAACATGATGAAACAACCAGTTCAAGGGTTGAACCGATAGGATCACATGCCAACCAATCGGTTCAAGTTTACACCAATAATCTTGTCATTCATAGCATGAGAAAATTTGTGAAATTATGTCCCCTTCGACTCCTACTCAAACTGGGGACCCTGACCCTCCTATAAAGGGAGGGGTGCTGGGGGGCTTCTCAGATACGTCAATTAGCTCTGAAAATTGTTGTCTTCTTTGGTTGTGCTAACTGAGAGAACCTGAGAAAGTCCTACCCATAAAAGTGAGGGATAGCAAGGGAGAACAGTTGTGGGAGAAACAGTTGGTGCTAGTACACCGACTAGAATGACATGAGTTCTTGGTGGTATGTGTCGACTACTATAGAATTGAGGAGGTTGTTGACTGTTGTTAGGAGGATGAAGTCAACTATTGTCTATGGTGATCAACTAAGAGTTCTTGTTGACATTGTCTAGGTGTGACTTGAAGAAAGGTGCACACCGTTGTGAGAGTATTGTCGCTGGACTTGCTCCAAGACTAGGTATAATCTAACAAACCATCATTCCCATTACTTAGTTATTGACACGATCACCTTTTCAAAGGGGAATATGGCTTTAAATTTTTATTAATGATGCCTGTTCTGTAGCCATACTTCCCTACAACAGATTGGCAGACTCACAAATAGATGATTTTGAGTTGTGTGTCGATCATCACAACCAATCACAAAGATGGCCATAGCTTTTGCTAAATACATCAGAATCTGATGCAAATTGTTTTGTTGGATTCTCTTTTTTGATCCTCTCCTTAACCAGAGCCCTAAATCATGAAAAAGACTAATATCAGGGTGACCTTTAAAGAAGCTTTAGGGAAGAACATGCATAACGGGAGGAAATGATAGTTCTAGCACAAATCAACCATGGTAAGTAGGTTTTAGATGTAAATTTCTTCTTCTCTTTGCTTTCTCTTTCTTGAAGTCATCTGATGTACCTACCAAAGGTTTTCCTTGACCTTCCCTATTCATCTTGTACCTTTATAAGGCCTCATTTAGGTTTGTTAGACTACTTTAAGGCTGACCAAAGCTATTTCCTAAAGCTTTGAACTCGAATCCAAGTTTAGGGGAGTGGGATTTAACCTATATAAGTTCAAGCATGAGATTAGTAAGCTAGGATCACTTACAAGTGAGTGGAAAATCACCTATAAACCTTGATTTGTTGGAATTATGTATAAAAGTATAAGAAATTTGTATTAATCTGCTTATTGATTATTTTCACAAACTTAAATGACTCGAAGTGTTATATTCACTAGTACAGATAACACCTTTAGCATCGGTTAAGTAATACTTTTGTCATCGGTTTTGAAGCGACACCCAAGTGGGTGACACAAAAAGTAGACTCCTTCAACGTCGGTTACATAAGTGATGATACAAAGAAATTCCCGATTACAATCCAAAATCACCAGCAGTCAGACCATAGGCGTCACTTTCTAGAAAACAGATGACACAATTAAGCATATGTTGTCAGTTTTGAGTTTTTAACTGACGCTGATGTTTTGGTTTTTTTTCTTATCATCTCCCACGCCTACTGTCTAGCTGGTTAGTAGGATGCAGAACCTACAATTCAATTATGAACTACAAGTTTACAACAATCCTTTGATTTTAGCCAACAATAGGCCACAAACCTACAACATTAATAAGATGTACAATATTATATATATACATACATATATATATACATATATATATATATATATATATATATATTATGGATCATGTGATTCACACACATGTATAAGTACATTTAATTTCAAATATGATTCATCACACACATGTAGAAACCTGTAGTTCCATTTCATTCCTCCATTTCATATTCACACACATTTAGCAACCTCCATTTCCATTCATTTCATCTCTTTTCACATTCACACACATAGAAACATTCATCCATTCCATCTTCACAAACACATGTATATAGATAAGACAATTCAAAAAAATTCATTCAGACATTATATATAAGTGCTATCAAAGTTTAAAATGTTATCAAAATACTAATTATGACAACAAACTTTAGAAAATAACATGACACAGTAACTAAACAAGGGGCTTGATGTACCCCTAAACATGTGCCTATATAAGACGAGAAAGTAAATTTGTTGCTTGGACCTACTTTGTTGATGTTGCTATGTCACAGAGCTCGTCGTTTTTAGGTGAATCTGAACAAATGGTGATAGGGAAATGGACGGTACCAATAAGAACAGAAGGGAAATCGGGTGTGCTCTCCTCATCAAATGCGTCCAAATATGTGCTATCCCCTGTCAAGTACTCAAATCAGACTAGATGATCGGGTGTCTCGTTGTTGATGTTGGTTATCCAAACCTTGATGGTATTATGGCCAACCAGATGAAGAAAAAACTTGTCACTACGGCCGAATAGCATCTTCCCAACCCACTAGCACCAACTGGATGTGGATATAAGATTTCTGTCAACATCGTACTTAACCTCGATAATAGATGTTGAAGTTCTAAAATTTAGGGTCACTTCACCAGTTGTGTAGCATCTTCCATTTAGATAACACCAATGTTTAGGTATAGTGAGTTGTGCTAATGAACGATTGTATATAATGATGTCCAACTATTCTTCAATAGGGAATAGTAACATTGGGGTAGAGGCCCAAGCCATTTGCTTACAACAATGTAAAATGTTGAGAAAAAAGTAATATAAATGTAAGGACTAACAACAGAAAACAACATGAGTTATTTCATATTCATGATAGAGAAATAATTGATGATGAGGATGATGATGAGGATGATGATGATAATGATGATGTTGTTGTTGTTGATGATGATGATGATGATGATGATGATGATGATGATGATGATGATGATGATTATGATGATGATGATGATGATGATGATGATGATGATGATGATGATGATGATGATGATGATGATGATGATGATGATGATGATGATGATGATGATGATGATGATGATGATGATGATGAAGATGATGATGATGATGATGATGATGATGATGAAGACGACGACGATGATGAGGATCATCATGCTCATCATCATTATTGTCATCTTCATCATCCTCATCATCCTCATCATCAACATTGTCATCAACCTCATCATCATCATCATCATTGTTACAACCCCAATTTTGGGTTCTTTTAGTGAGAAATGTAATTTCTCTTAATAAAGGTATTTTGACAAATGAGGGAGTGATTTGATTTAGAATGAATGAATATCACTTACAATAGCCTTGTTGGTTGCTTTGTGGGCTTTATTGGCTATTGGGGCCAATAACAAGGAAAAGAAAAGAAAATTCCAGTAGTAAATGAATAATTAAATAATGGAGAAAAGATCAATTAAATATTGATTTAGTAAGAAGAAAATATGAGATAATAATGAAATACAACATGTGGAAATATGGATAATGAATCCATCTTGAATGAGATTTTGTGTCCACATAGTTTCTTATGATAAAAGGAAAATGAATTTATTTGGATAAAGGGATAAATAAGAAAAAGGATAAAAGATAAGGAAAAGGCTAAGGAATATTTCCTAAGATGGGATTTTGTGCCTTTAGGTGCCTTGAGGTCAAAGGAATCCAAGATGATAAGTTAATGGCAAAAGAAAGAGGAAATATCAATTAATTTGGTTTTATTAATGAATAACTTGCATATGAAGGAAACACCCTTTTCCTTTGGAATTTGGGTTTCTAATTTAATACACGAGTAGATAATGCTAAGATGGAGTTTACTCTAAATTTTAGGTGAAAAATATTAAACGAGGAGAGAGATATGATTTTCACAAGATTCCATTATTAAATACCCTTTTTCCTTCGTTTTAAAAGAAATAAGAAATAGGGGAGCAATGTCATCCATTGGATGTCTGCGTGGTCCAAAAGGATCACGGATCTAAGGGTGGTTGTACATCACCCTCCTCGAGTAAGAGAAGGAAAGCAAGGAGGAAACTAAGTTTTCCCAATGTGAATTCCTCGCATCCTACCTCTCCTGCAAAGAATCCAAGATGACGAGGGTCATTGGGAGGTGTTTTTGCACACGACCAACCCTATTTTTAGGGTGTCTTGAGGATTCTAGAAAGAATTCCCAATTGGGTCGAGAGATAGGGTGGCGGCGAGGTTAGGGGATCCCTAAAGGAGCTCCAAACCCTATATATAAGGCTCCCTCTCAACTCCTCTCACCCTCGTGCACCAAAATGACATCCTCTCTATCTCCCTTGTGCCTTGATTCAACGAGAACAAGTAGCACCAGTGAGCTTTGAACTGTGGCACCGCCGTGGGTGTAAACTGCTGCTTTGAGCAAGAACAAGTAGTAGTGACCGTTTGATTGGGATCCATGGTAGGCCACGAAGGAACCAACGACCCTGGTCATCTGCGACTATAACCAGTTGCTAGTGGGTGCAAGCGTCGCAAGCCATGCAATCTCACTCGGTCAAAGATTATCGAGGATCCAACAGCTCCAATTTTATCAAAATTAGCAAGGTAACTCGCCTCTTTGGGCAATATTCAAGAGAAGTACTGAATCTTGTATAAATCGTTAAAAATAGATCCTTTGGCCAAAAAATACAAATAAGTTGTGATTTTTGCTCAGAAAAATATGAGGAATCCATGAAAAATAGATTTAAAAGATACTTCCTCTTGCAATTCAAAAAGTAGTGGAAGTTATCAACTTTAATCGATTAATGATTAAGAAACCCTAATTTAAGATGATTAATGTATTGAGAAGGGTTATATGGATGATTAAAGTTGATATTAACCTGTTGATTATAAAAGACACATTAAGATCTAAAAGGATGAACTTTACATGTAATTGGATTAATTTAGGGTTCCATGTGCATAAATGAGCATTAATGGTCCTTGAAACCCTAATGTTAGTAATTATGATTCATAATGGCTTTAATTGTTCAAATTCTTGTATAAAGATGAAATATGATGGTTCTAAGCTATTTTGAGTATAAAAGTTCCTAATTGTGGATGAATACCCTTAATTTGGTAATTAGGGTTTTCTAGTGGAATAATGTAATATTAGTGATAAATGGAGTTCATATGTGAATTAGACCATAATGAAATGTGTGTTGTCAATTCAAAAGAAACCAAAGATGATATTTGGGCCTTATGATCTTGACGTGACTTAAAAGGATAAAGATGGTAGTTTTAGTGTAAAGAGGCATAATAGACTTAATTGACATTCAATTGCGCTTATGATGTTGAAATTAGGGTTTGTGAACTAAGAGAGCATTAAATGTGATAAATGTATTATGGAGGTTAAAACCCGAATGAAACCCTAAAGGTGGCCTAGAAAGCCTAAGATGGAATCCATGTCTATCTTAAGAATGTTTTGGATAAACTATAACACTTGGATGTATTGCATTAATTTTAGGATATTGTTGATTGCATGTTTGATTGTTCTTTATCATTATTGCTTGGACATCAAGTTGCTCTGGATCAGGTAAGTGGTTATTCTTATGGTTAATCGCTTTAGCTTCACGATGATTACCGAATGTTTTATCGGTTGCCTTAAAATAACTTCTTAGATGACTTTTATTTCATGCAACTATAGAGTGACTATGATTATCACAATTATAATATAAGTGTGTATTCTCGCACCTACATGCCACCCTGATGGATGATGCATAAAGGTCAAGCCCAGGAGGGAAAACCCATGGGTACCATGAGTGGTGACCCCAGACACCAAGCTTGGGATTGAGAAGGTGGTCTTTGTTGCATGACTAATGGACACCATGAGAGGTGACCCCAGACACCAAGATCGGGATTGAGAAGGTGGCCTTAAGTCAATGGAAAAAGAGAAACCCTAAAGAGGGTATTCCAGGGTTAGGGCAAAAGCGATAGAGAATGTCAAATTGAAAGCGTAAATTGGCTTGTTAACTAACTTGATTGTGATATTTATATTGTTAGCCATATTTGTGAAATTTTGGTTGTCCCCACATACCAACATATTCATATATGCTGACTGAAATTTTTTTTGTTGGCATTTTAGGTAGAATGCTAAAAAGAACAAACAGTAAAGTGACACATTGTGAAAAGAAGAAATAAAGTGCGAGGAAGATTAGATATAATAGATTCCAGCTATGGATAGAAATAGACATCGGAATTTTTTTTAAAAGGTATGCAAAGTTTTATTTTATATCAGCTTTCAGTATAGTTTTGTAGAATTTTATAATTATTATTGATTATTTGTCGAACCTTTGATCTGGGAAATTGGGATAACGACTCTGACCTCTTGGTCTCCCTTAATTGGGGGTTACCGGGAGGCGGGGTCCTTACATTTGGTATCAGAGCATCGGTTCCTCATTTAATCTTTAATTATTATTAAATTTTACGAATTCCATAGAACCGAGGGAGTTATTAGAGGATTTTCCAAAAGATAGAGATGTCTAGAAAAGGATCACGTCCGGGGGCTGGAAAGATTTTCCTCCGCATCGCTAGTCAGAATACGAGGACTCCCGGATCAGTGTGACTGCCTGGCCAATGTCTTAGGAACTGACTCAAAATAAGATACCATTAGGACTCTCTCATCTATTTTCGTCCCTTCTCAACCCTAATTCTATTAGGATTATAAGGCTTAGGGTTTCCTCTCTCTTCCTCACCCTCTTGAGGATAGGGTATGCATGATACATGGTTAAGGTAACCATAATAAGGTTAAGGAATCCTCCACCAAAATTAATAAAAAACATGTAAATAAGATATCATGGGCATAAGCTTGATAGTTTAAGTGTAAACTAAAGAATAGCTGCATGCTTAGGTCGTACGACATGTGTTGTCATGAGAGACCCAAGGTTAGACCCTCTGGTTAGGAGGACGAGTAGAGAGTTGGTTTTGGAGGCAGAGATCTCCATTATAGGTAGAGACCTGGTTCATCCTCTGAGGATGATTCTAACCCTAACCCTAAGTGGTGGTTAGAGAGGGATGACACGATGAGTTAGATGTCATGGTAGACCATGTGTGTGGGTGGACATGCTTTTGGATACCCATGACGATATGAGCCATGTGAGGTTGGTTTACCTAGTACCTTTGGCAACCCAACCCTGGGAAGGGTCGTGCATGGTAGAGTGAAGGATAGCTCCTTCATTGATGAGGTTAGTGATGAACATATAGAAACCCTATGAGCTTATATGAGCATGGAAAAGTTGCACCCAAAGTACGTCAGTAGGGCTGATAGTAGGCTAAAACCCTGGCCTGGAGAGTATGTTGGATATCTTATGAGATATCCATGAAGAGTTTTGGATAATCTTGGGTGAACATAGGTTTCTCTCATGTAGGTGTATGCTTGTGAGCTTCATCCACCTTAGAGAGAGGACCTCTAGTAGTAAGGTTGTTTGTAGGGTTAACTCTAGAGAGAGAGAGAGCAAGATCCAAGCAAGAAGGTTGGAAGCTTAGACTCCGAGATATGAGGAATAATGGGGAGTTGAGGATGATTCGACCGAAGTGGATGGTTGCAGTTTCCTCAGGCATGATCCCTAGAGGCCGATGGTATCTTGGTTGCCATTAGAGGAACCAAACCCTAGAGAGAGGATGAGACTGCTGGCACCTATGTGCCTATGGTATAGGCATTTACCTTTTAGGGATAGGAGGAAGAGTTCCTTAGACCCTAAAAAGGTTTAGTAACAAGTTGTGAGGCCTTATACCTAGTTAGTTGTCCTTGCGGAGGACTCCACTCTAAGGTGTTATCCAAGTGGAAGGATAATGGGAAGTGCATGCCATACCTTGTACATACTTGTTACATGGATACAGGGTTGAGCATACAGTTGGACATCAGAAAGGTGAACCTAGGGTTCCTAGACCTAAGATGGGAAGTAGTAGTGTTTGATGTACCTGATGCTCATGACGAGATTTGAGTTTCCATAGATCTGAAGATGGAACTCCTCATGTTTAGAGGAATGGGAACCCCTGAGATTAAGGTATATGTTTGATGAATCCCTCGTCTATAAGTTGGTGACATGGGCAGGTATGATGATAGTCCAATGTGAAGGGATAGATACAGGTAGAACCTACCATGGAGACCTAGCATGGTTTAGAAGGTGGTCTGCTTGTGAGCTACACACCATTGTAGCTTGATAGGACTAAATATGCTCATGCAAACCCTAGATGTAAACCCTAGGACATTTGTGACCTTTGTTGCTATCAAGCGATAGTTTCCTCCCATCTTGGGTGAGGACCTTCTGTAGGGTATGAATCAACTTTTTTTGGGTTTAAGGAAACCCTAAGAGGTCTCATAGAATCTTGAGAAGCTAAGTGGAGAGTACATATTATGAGAATGAACATGTAGACCCATAGATAACCATCTCTAAGTGCATGTGAATGTGTTACCATGGAGGTAACCGGTATGGGGCCTGACTAAGGTAGGCAGGTCACCATGACCCCTATGAAAGGATGAAAGTCAGCCTGTGAATGTAGAGAGAGATGATGGAGACTTGGGTAAGGTTCTAAGTTAGACATGTACTATGTTAGAATCCTAAGTCTATCCTGGGGTCAGGTAGGGTTAAGACCGATGGAAGTAGGAGTTACCTAATTCCCTAGTTGCACAAGACCTTAGGGTCGGGAGGTAACAACTATCATTATCTGAGGGCCATGGGTTAGGAGATTGATCACCTTCATGAACTCATGGGACCCAAAGGGTAGATGAAGAGGGCACTCTCTAATGCATAAGGGAAGAGGGATGACCCCAAAAGTGTCGAAACCCTATAGACCTAGAGGAGATGACCACGAATGGTGTGTTGACTCAAGTGGGTTCGAGACCAGTTTTTCATGGAAGTAACCTAGATATTGAGATGTTCATGATGTAGATGCATGCAAGGCACGTTTCGGTTTAGATTTGTAGGTGTACTGGAAATGTGGGATGTACCATCTCTACTCTTGGAATTGGAAGAACTCTGTATTTGGACTGTAGCCAAATGCTTATTTCCTCTTATTATGGGAGTGAGAGATAGAACAGTATGCATGTCATACACCAAGGATAGAGATAATGTGAGTGGAAACATTGCTATGATGCATGAGGATGGAGATAATAATGTACCCTTGTGGAGTGTACGATATGTGGATGTTGTACAAACACCAAGTGTACTAAGGTAGTCATCTTGTGAGGATGTTTTTATCATGAGATATGCAGAATTTGTGAGCTATACAAGGTTGAGTTTGAAAACTAAGAGGATGAGCTTAGAGTTTTCTTGATGAAGATAGGCTTAGAGTTGAGATGAGATAATAAGTGGAATACATGGAGGTGTATGTCTTCAACATTACCTAACACATAAGGATGTGAGGTGGTGATGGATGCTATTGTTAAGATGCAGCTTCCTAGTCTAACTAGTGGAAAGGCTGGAAGAGGTGATTAGGTGAACCCTAAGTTCATGAGATGTGTTTGGCTAACACTCAGATATAACGATATATGTTGATCGAGTTAGTGGTTGGTTGGTTAGCCTGCCTAGGTCTTGGTGCGATGAAAGGATAATGATAAAACCTCAGATTCACTTCTTTGGAAAAGAAGGTAAAGAAACCCTGACTAAAGTGTTTTAGGGCTTCTAAGGGATCAACTTTATTAAATCGTAACATACAAGAGATCATGATACAACATAGAACTACTAAGATAGTAAGTGACAGTAATGCTTTAAATGTCAAGATGTAGTTGCATGTGGCATATTCCCATGCAAAACAGGAGGTGAAGGACGAACACCAATAACCCAATGAGTTGATATAAAGGATTAAAAGTCCCTGAGAGGGAATGGGAGTTCACCACTATGGATGTCATGATAAGTTCCATGGATCGGAGAAGGTCAAGATGCAATATGGGTTATGGTAGGTCACCTTACCTAGATGACATGACCTAAGAGAAAGAGAGAATACTAGCAGGAAACAGATATGGTTGAACTACAAGTAAGAGAGATGGTTCAACTACACCATGATGCGAGTTCAAAGGTTCTTGAGCATAACCTAAAGATTCACTTCCATGAGGTGGAAGTAGATACATGACGAACTCGATGTTGGTACAGCTTATCACCCCTAACTGATGACTAGTTTGATCTAGACAAGAGGGTCTGATGAGAGCATGTGTGCCCATTCAGTGTGATACATGGGGGGGCAGTTCTTGCCCTACGAGAGATGTGATGATAACCACCATAGCCAGTATCGGGATGTAAAAAATCTCTATAAGGGAGGTTGTGTCGGTCACCACTACATTAAGATGATGTTGGTGAAGGGATCTCGTGAAGGTCAGAAAAGGACCACAGTGGGTACATATGAAGTCGCTTTGATCGTGCAATGGCTGAGGAAGCCCAGGGGCGACATGAGTCGTGAGCTGATGCAAAGCAGACTGACATGCAGTTCACTGTGGGAGAATATGTGATGTGAAAATCTGACCCCTCTCAGCTATAGCTGAGAAAGCTGAGTCCCCGATATATGGGTCCTTTTGAGATGGATTGGTGGAGATGGTTATGTTTCGTCTTACCCCTCAGGATAACATGATGTGTTCCACAAGTCTGATCTAGAACACTATGTGAGGTACCAAAGCCATGTGTTGAGCCATGAACCTATTAAGCTTTATGAGAGGTTGAAATATCCCGAGTCACCTATGAGGATATGATATACCAAGGTGCAAGAGAACTCAGATGAAAGAATATGGGATGATGAAGGTTCTTGGTTAGCACCATGGAAAGGGTGATGCCACATGAGAGCCATGATGGACATAAGAAAGGCTTATCCTGTTTGTTTGGTTGCTTGATGGAATTTTGAGGGCAAAATTCCTATAAGAGGGGAAGGATGTTACAACCCCAATTTTGGGTTCTTTTAGTGAGAAATGCAATTTCTCTTAATAAAGTTATTTTGACAAATGAGGGAATGATTTGATTTAGAATGAATGAATCTTGCTTACAATAGCCTTGTTGGTTGCTTTGTGGGCTTTATTGGCTATTGGGCCGAATAACAAGGAAAAGAAAAGGAAATTCCAGTAGTAAATGAATAATTAAATAATGGAGAAAAGATCAATTAAATATTGATTTCGTAAGAAGAAAATATGAGATAATAATGAAATACAAGAAACATGTGGAAATATGGATAACGAATCCATCTTAAATTAGATTTTGTGTCCACATAGTTTCTTATGATAAAAGGAAAAGGAATTTATTTGGATAAAGGGATAAATAAGAAAAAGGATAAAAGATAAGGAAAAGGCTAAGGAATATTTCCCAAGATGGGATTTCATGCCTTTAGGGTTCCTTGAGGTCCAAGGAATCCAATATGATAAGTTAATGGCAAAAGAAAGAGGAAATATCAATTAATTTGGTTTTATTAATGAATAACTTGCATATGAAGGAAACACCATTTTCCTTTGTAATTTGGGTTTCAAATTTAATACACGAGTAGATAATGCCAAGATGGAATTCCCTCTAAATTTTGAGTGAAAAATATTAAACGAGGAGATAGATATGATTTTCACAAGATTCCATTGTTAAATACCCTTTTTCCTTCATTTTAAAAGAAATACGAAATAGGGGGAGCAATGTCAGCCATCGGATGTCCACATGGTCCAAAAGGATCATGGATCCAAGGGTGGCTATACATCACCCTCCTCGAGTCAGAGAAGGAAATAAAGGAGGAAATTGAGTTTTCCCAATGTGAATACTTCGCATCCTACCTCACCTGCAAAGAACCCAAGACCATGAGGGTCTTTAGGAGGTGCTTCTGCGCACGACCAACCCTATTTTTAGGGTGTCTCAAGGATTCTAGAAAGAATGCCCAATTGGGCTGAGAGCTAGGGTGGCGTCAAGGTTGGGGGAACCCTAAAGGAGCCCCAAACCCTATATATAAGGCTCCCTCTCAAATCCTCTCACACTCGTGCACCAAAACGACATCCTCTCTATCTCTCTTGAGCCCTGATTTGACGAGAACAAGTAGCTCTAGCAAGCTTCGAATTACGGCGCCGCCGTAGGTGTAACCTATTGCTTCAAGCAAGAACAAGTAGCAACGACCGTTCGTTTGGGATCCACGGTAGGCCATGAAGGAATCAACGGCCCTAGTCATCCTCGACTTCAACCAGTTGCTAGTGGGTGCGAGCATCACAAGCCATATGATCTCACTCGGTCAAAGATGAATGAGGATCCAACAGCTCTAGTTTTACTGAAATTAGCAAGGTAACTCACCTCTCTGGGCAATATTTAAGAAAAGTACTGAATCATGTATAAATCATTAAAAATAGATCCTTTTGCCAAAAAATACAAATAAGTAGTGCTTTTGCTCAAAAAAATACGAGGAATCCATTAAAAATAGATTTAGCAGCTAATTCCTTTTTCAATTCGAAAATTAGTGGAAGTTATCAACTTTAATGCATTAATGATTAAGAAACCCTAATTTAAGATGATTTGTGTATTGAGAAGGGTTATATGGATGATTAAAGTTGATATTAACCTATTGATTATAAAGAACACATTAATATCTAAAAGGATGAACTTTACATGTAATTGGATTAATTTAGGGATCCATGTGCATATATGAGCATTAATGGGCCTTGAAACCCTAATGTTAGTAATTATGATTCATAATGGCATTAATTGTTCAAATTCTTGTATAAAGTTGAAATATGATGGTTCTAAGCTATTTTGAGTATAAACATTCCTAATTGTGGATGAATACCCTTAATTTGGTAATTAGGGTTTTCTAGTGGAATAATGTAATATTAGTGATAAATGGAGTTCATATGTGAATTAGACCATAATGAAATATGCATTGTCAATTCGAAAGAAACCAAAGATGATATTTCAGACTAATGATCGTGACGTGACTTAAAAGGATAACGATGGTAGTTTTAGTTTAAAAGAGGCATAATAGAATTAATTGACATTCAATTGCTCTTATGATGTTGAAATTAGGGTTTGTGAACTAAGAGAGCATTAAATGTGATAAATGTATTACGGAGGTTAAAACCCTAAAGGTGGCTTAGAAAGCCTAAGATGGAATCCAAATCTATCTTAAGAATGTTTTGGCTAAACTATAACACTTGGATGTATTGCATTAATTTTAGGATATTGTTGATTGCTTGTTTGATTGTTCTTTATCATTATTACTTGGACATCAAGTTGCTCTGGATCAGGCATGTGGTTACGCTTATGGTTAATCACTTTAGTTTCACGGTGATTCCTGGATGTTTTATTAGTTGCCTAAAAAATAGCTACTTGGATGACTTTTATTTCATGCAACTATAGAGTGACTATGATTATCACAATTATAATATAAATGTGTATTCTGGCACCTACATGCCACCCTGATGGATGATGCAAAAAGGTCAAGCCCAGGAGGGAAGACCCATGGGTACCATGAGTGGTGACCCAAGACACCAAGCTCGAGATTGAGAAGGTGGTCTTTGTTGCATGACTAATGGGCACCATGAGAGGTGACCCCAGGCACCAAGCTCAGGATTGAGAAGGTGGCCTTAAGTCAATGGCAAAAGAGAAACCCTAAAGAGGGTATTCCAGGGTTAGGGAAAAAGTAGCGGAGAATGTAAAATTGAAAGCGTAAATTGGCTTGTTAACTAACTTGATTGTGATATTTATATTGTTATCCATATTTGTGAAATGTTGGTTGTCTCCACATACTGGCATATTCATATATGCTGACCGATGTTTTGTTTGTCGGCGTTTTAGGTACAATGTTGAAAAGAACAAACAGTAAAGTGACACATAGTGAAAATCAGAAATAAAGTGCAAGGAGGATTAGATAGAATAGATTCAAGCTGTTGATAAAAGTAGATACCCAAAGTTTTTTTAAAAGGTATGCAAAGTTTTATTTTATATCAGCTTTCAATATAGTTTTATAGAATTTTATAATTATTATTGATTATTTGTCGAACCTTTGATCCGAGAAATCGGGATAATGTCTCTGACCTCTTGGTCTCCCTTAATTGGGGGTTATCGGGAGGCGGGGTCCTTACAATCATCCTCATCTTCATCATCATCACATGATGATGATGATGATGGTGATGATGATGATGATGATGATGAGGATGATGATGATGATGGTGATGATGTTGACAATGATGATGAGGATCATCATCCTCATCATCGTCATCATCATCCTCATCATTTGTGTCATCATCATCAACATCATCCTCCTCCTCCTCCTCATCATCCTCATCATCATCATCATCATCACATGATGATGATGATGATGATGACGACGATGATGAAGATGAGGATGATAATGATGATGATGAGTATGATGATAGTGATGATGATGATCATCATCCTCATCATCATTGTCATCATCATCATCATCCTCATCCTCATCATCATCATCATCATCATCATCATCATCATCGTCATCCTCATCATCAACATCATCATCATTATCATCATCCTCATCATCATCATCATCGTCATCATCATCATCATCATCATCATCATCATCATCATCATCATCATCATCATCATCATCATCATCATCATTCTCATCATCATCCTCATCATCATCATCACATGATGATGATAATGATGATGATGATGATGATGATGATGATGATGATGATGATGATGACGATGATGAAGATGATGAAGATGAATATGAGGATGATGATGATCATGATGATGATGATGTTGATGATGGGGAGATAAAAAAATTGCCAGACCTAGCTAGGCGGGAGAAGATCGGGAACTAAAAAATGATGGGGAAGAGTCTGGCTCGTGCGGGTAGTGCTATTAAGTTAACTATCGACATCGGTTTTTCATATAATCTAACTCCTAATCATAGTTTTTGGTTTCCAACATAACACCGATGTCGATTAGGAAAATTGGGGGAATTTTTTTTTGTGGGGACAATGCGCGGACACACATCTTGTTTTGTTATTCTTCAAAAACAATGATAAATAAGGGAATGAATTTTGCCTCACAAAAGATATTTAGTCGTCATTTCTTTAGAAAAAAATGGCAACAAATGAGGGGATAAAAACTTTCACAGGGCTTGCCGCGGAACATGTGTCGTTGGATTTTACACAATCGATGCCAAATTTAAAATTTTTTGGAGGCAAATTGTTTTCGCTGAAAAATTGTATTTCGCAGCTGATTTTGGACGTCAGTTTTGTTTATTAAAAACAGACGTTCAAAAAAAGTGATACCCATGTCTTTTGTAAATCATCCGGTCTTCACATATAGGTGTCAGTTGTCTTTATAAGTCGACGTCCTAGACTATTGGTGTCGGTTTTTGAGAACCAACTGACGATGTTAAATGTGACATTATACGTCATTTCTGTATTAGTGATTGCAGTAGTAAAACTATTTGTTACACCCTACTTGTGATATAATATTGATTCACTCATCTCAAGAATAGTTGTTAAGAGACATAGTGAATCCTAATGGTGGAATTAGAGGCACCAGAACCCTGGGTTGCCCTAATTTCCTAAACAACTAAATTGTATTGTGAACATGTAACCAAATTGATGGATGTTGTTAGAAGGTTGTATGTGAAGTTCAGTAAACAATAAATACTAACGATCATCTAGTATGCTCAATTTATCATTTTATTCTTATTCTTCTATCATTGAGAGTGAGTGACAATGTCAAAATTTAGATGCCCTAAGTACGTGATTTAGATAAGGAATATCAAGAATGTAATATTTTATGATAAACTAAAGAATCACTAGACTCTAGATGCTTGGAACACCATAGAATCCATCACAGAGGTCTTTACGGTGGAGGAAAAGTGCTTACCAACTGGAATAGTCCAGGATGAGGTAGACAGAGCGTACTAGAGAGGTACATGGGACGGTGGCAGAACCAGGAGTTGGTAGATGGAAGCCAATAATATTTTAATAATTAATTTAGGATTTGAACTCATGACCTCAAGTACAACAAAAAAACATGTTAACCACTACACCAAGTCTGGCTATGTGATTGTTGTCTCAAAGAGAATATATAGAGAAAATGTGTTCTGCATGTATACCAAAAACTGTATAATGACTGTAGAAAGAATCAAACCTTATACCGCTTATATATGATTACAGATACAAGATACGACATCTAGTCCATATTTGTGACCAATATGTAGTAAAAATAATATATATTAGCAATATAGCATTATAAACATATGTATATATACATATATATGCTACATTTTTTATTCTTTTAGGTGGGGGCATGGGCCCTGCTCTCCGCGTGGTTCTGCCCCTAATGAGGGACTAAGCCCAGTGAGGACAATGTCCTTAAAATCATGTCGTACCCAACATCAACTGGAGATTCCAATCGTACCCAATATAGTTTAGTTAGTTCAAATGTTATCCAATAGGTCAGTCCTTGTGTAACCACTAATACAGGTAAGTAAGACGAGTGCTTTGACTCTCCACTGAAGTACCCAAGTTTTGAGGAGCTGTCTAGTTTAAACAGGAAGTTCTTATATGTCGAGGCCAGACGTGGTGAGCCCTATTACAAACCAAGGATCTTGTTTTGTATAATTGAGTCACGGGTCTACTCTAAGTCTTATACGGTGAAATCGCAGTTTGATGTGATATTTTCACATGTTGTGGTACACTTAATTTGGGTCTAGGGCATAATAAATGAGATAAAATATTTATAAATGGATTTAGTTTATTTATTTATAGTAGATATTATTAGAATTATTGCCTTATTAGATGATTTGTATATTTTATACTGCCATGCTTGTATACTTATGTATTTACTATTAAGTATATACATTTGAATTACCATGATTTCTTATTGCTTTTCTACCCAATGAGATAGTAGATCATGCATTCTACTGAAACTTTTTTCAATCAAGGGTCCATCTTTACAGAAGGAGTCAAAAGTTAGGTTTCATCATGTTTATATCATCTGAGGTCTGAAGAAGAATTGTTAGTTTAGTTGACTTTTATCCTTCCTATGATCCTAGAAACGATAGAGTGAGAAATGAGACTAGTTTGTAATAAGTTGTACTTGGTGTATATTAAGCAAGAACTCTTACTTTTATATAGAAGTCAAACTTTGCTGCATCCTTTCATGTTGTGCATGAACAAGATGTTATCTTTCCAGTTATCATGATGTTTCATTGGCTATATCAATTATAAGGAAAGAAAAAATTAAGGTTTATTTTTAGTAAGTAACTAAAAGTGGATGGTTAGTCTAATCCATGTTTGGCGGGCTTAAACACTAGTTAGTGGATTTGGGCCGTATCAACTCTTGGTATTGGAGTTGAGGATGAGCTTAGGTTTTGGACAGAGGTGGTAAGAGACCAATAGGATTTGGATGTTTTCCTCTTTAACTTGCAATTTTATAACATATATGTTCTATTATGAATATGGAAATGGTAAGAAAAGAGCATGCTCATGGTGAAGACTAGGCTGAGATCCATTATGGCAACATACTTAGGCGATGAATCAGGGTTGAGATGATAGAGATGAGGTAGCCATGATGTATCATATCTTTTCAGAGACAAATGAGAAATATAAGATGGACATTAGGTATTCATCTTCTAGAACAGATCTGATGAGATCATATGATTTGATAAAGAAACTTGGAGGGACTGAGTTTTATGAAACTATAGATCTAGCTACGGAAGATTTGTGGCTCTGATAGTTGGAAAAAGTTTTCTTCCTAATGGAATCATCAGAGGATAATTAGGTCGACCATTCTATCTATATACATAAAGTTATAGCTAAGTTATGGTGGAGTGGAGTATAAGGTAGGAGGAGAAATATGGTAATGACATGGAAGAACTTTGTGGATGAGATTCACTTGAAATATTTCCTTCCTACCTTCCCAAGTGACAAAACTAGACAGCTGGAGAGCATCAATAAGGACAGTATGATAGTTGGTGAATATTAGGCATATTTCAAAAGGATGTTTCACTTCTTTCCACATTTTATACTATATGACATAGAGAAATGTAGGAGATTTTAGGTGGGTTTAAGACCAAAAATTAGACACAACATATCAACAAATCACCAAAGAGATAGAGAAAACGTTGGAGAGTTTGTAGAGGCATAAATATGTACTTAAGAGTCAATTAATGTTGATAAGCATTCTGAGGGCACAAAAAGATATAGAGCTCTTGGTAGATAAGGATAAAGTAGTGGTTGATATAGAGGATATGGTGGATTCTTTTCAAAAGTAGGAAGAGGTCTTGGTTGTTTTAGAAGACAAGGATCTAGTTCTAGTGATGTTTTTCTTCGCTTAGTAGGACAAGATCTAGCCCTAGCATACGGGATACACCACCTATCTGATCACCTTCATCAAGTCCTTCGGGGTCACCAGCATCAGTGACAATACCATAAAGATAGGATACAACTATGTGTGATGCTTATAGTCGGGCACATTCTAGTTAGTGTTGGGCAAATGAATTTCAAGGACGTCACTACTATTGACAGATGGGAAATTTGAAGAGATACCATCCTAAGCTATAGATCACACCAACATAGGTTCATAGTCATAATTACAAACTCTAAAGAGGAAAGCACTATCTAGAGAAGCAAGTTGTTTAGCAGCTTTAGGCTCTAGAGGGGGAGCACCTAGTGGAAGTAGTAGACAATGAGGACATCATGGGAGAGGGAGAGCTACAAGACATTTCTTTTCTACGACTGAATCTGAAGGAGTAGTCTTGCCCAAAGTTTTTATAGGTTATATGATTCTCTTTAATAAAATTTTAGTTACATATTTGATAGATCCTTGTGTGACAAATTCTTTTATTCAGAGATCAATAGTTAGTGGAATAAACCTTTTAATTTAGGATTTAGCTTATGAATTGTTGTTAAGAGTAGCACAAGGTGAACACTTAATTTTGGTAGAAGTATGTCCCAGATGTCTTTTGAGTTTCAATGGGTATACCACAGTGGCTAAATTCATACCCTTATATATTAATTCTTCCAAATAATTTTGGGTAGGATTTCCTCAAGACATACCATGTCAAATTAGATTGTTGTAAGAAAGAGGCTATTGAGGATGCATATTCATCCTATTTTTAGTTGCATTTTCAACCTAGTTTTGCATTCATTTCCAACATTTTATCTTAAAACTAGTTGAATTTAGTGTTTCTTAATTTTTTTATAATAAAATCCAAATTTTTGGTTGTCCTTGACTATAGCTTCATTAATTCATCCCTCCAATGATTGACAATTTCATATGTTGATGTAATATAGGTGCATACCTAGTGACACATGAAAATACTCCCCACCCCGAGTTGGGCTTACATTTATCAAACCATCAGTTTGCATTATATCTGTCCAACCATTGGTTTACATCACTCTACCCTTCCTTCACTTGACAACTAAAGGAAGACCAATGCGCGCTATTGGTGATTGCCTTTTGATGGTTGTTCTGACTTCATCTTATGATTGAAGTATTGTGTCCGCCTTTTGGTCGCCCCCTTCTGATGGCTGACCTATACTTCACAATTGAAGGAAATTCAGTACTATCATCTAAATGATTTTTTGTTCTTGCCATTTGATGGATCTGTGGCGTGTGTCTTCTGAAGGTTTTTTGGCATACACCTACCAACGAGAGTACTACTTACACTTTCCAAAGGTACCCCTACTTTGCCTTCTGATAGTTCACTTATGCATACCAACTTAAGGGAGTTCTAGTCCATGATTCGATGGTTGTCCTATGCAGACCAACCAAAGGTAGATCTGGACATGTCTTCTGATGGCTGACGACTGATGGCCCTCCTCCTATGCATAACAATTGAAGGATCTCCAACACCTACCTTTTGATGGAAATTGATGGTCATCCAGACTCTTCACCTACCAATGGCAGTTCTATAAGTCATGAGACCCTTTATCTACTGATGGCATTACTAAGCATCGATGACCCATTCTCTTCATCATGCCACTACTATATCTTCACCTCCATGGAAACTGAAACTTAACTCCAAGCCAGCTGGGAGGGTTCCAAACCCTAGTCCTCGCCTATACATACAAGGCCACAACCACCAAATGAGGATTGGCCATTCGATGTCGACAGGATGTCAAACTGAACTCTGAGCTTCTACCTCCATAATCAATTGACATGTGCCTTTAGTCTATAAATGTCAATTGAAGATCATTTTATCTCCGTAGAGGCTTGAAGGTTCTAATGGTGGGTATGTATGCCCAAAGAGACAATCATGTGATGATTGTGATAGCATATTCTGTAAAGGATTTGATTAATAATAAAGGAAACTTTTTGATTTATTTTGTTTCACTCAGTTATGAAATAATGACGAAACATAATGAATGTTAAAGACTGACATTACTAAATGACATATGTCATCAGGTGCTTGACTTGAATAATGATATCATATAGATATTAAGAGTATATACATTCTTATTATGTCCCTAGTCAGATATTATTGGGGAAGGATAATAGACAACAATAACACAAAAGATTAGAGTGTGTGTTGGTTGATGATAGAATTTCATCAATCATGATATATGATATCAAACAAGCACATAGATATTTGTTAGAAAATAGTGTATTGAACAGACCCACCTTGAGAGTGAGACATGGAAACCTTATTGGTGGTCATAATCATCTCTCACAGTGAAGGTGGTGATTGTGGTTCTTAGACTTGAAATCACTACACTCATCACATGTCGTTTGGTGTATTTTGATATCATACATTGTAATCTTGAGTAAGGGTTTCCATAAAGGTGATGATTGGATGCACTATGACACATGGGGATGACTTTGAGTGATGTACATGGAATTTGTCCCTCCTACTAGATTTTGATATCCTAGCCACTTGATAAGCAATACTGATAGAAGCATGATCATGAACATGTAAATCAATATATGATATTGAGGACACATATATCTCAGACAGTCTACTCTAGTACAAGGAACACAAATTGAACATTGAAAGGATGATGATTTTATGCCTTGAGTTCAATCTGGATATCAAAGACAAAGAAATTATACAATCACTATAACACCTGTTATAGATTGTAAGTTGAAGTTGTTCTCCAAATTTTGGATTACTTAGGTAGCAATGATGTGTGAATAGGCATTGCTTTTTGCTTGTGATGTAACAAATGAGTTATGGACATTCACTGTAAATGTAACTTGGAACCTATAGGGTCACACTCATAGGATACACTTGGAATTGAATTTTACTCATGAATATGGTTTAAACTTGATTACTAGAAAGAGTTAGGTACTCAATTTAAACAACATTGGTTGAATACTGACTGATTATAGACTTGAATCGATTGGTTCAAGAATTGAACTGACTATTTCAGTGTGTCAAGTAAATTCAACCAACTTTGGCAATTTTGGATAGTGAACCAATCGATTTAGGAGTGAAATGATCAGATCAGGTCCATGGACTAGCTGGCTCAGGTTGTAAACTGAGTGGTTGATGGATTAATTCAAGGGTTTATGTTGGTGTCATGTTGAGCATTGATTAGATATTAATTTCCAATATAATTGGGACTACGAAACATGATGAATTGACCAGTTCAAGGGTTGAACCAATTGGTTCACATGCCAAACGATTGGTTCACCTGTGAACTCACTATTCTACCACTGGCAGGTTATGAAAATTTATTAAACTTTGGTCATTTCCACTCCCACTCAGATTGGGAACCCTAACCCTGGCCCTCCTATAAATAGAGGGGTAATTGGGGCTTATCAAACACAACTTAGTTTCCTCTAAAAATTGTTTTTCTTCTCTAGTTGCGATAACTAAGAGAACTCGAGGAAGTCCTACCTGCTAAAGGGAGGGATAGCAAGGGAGAACAATTGTGGGAGAGCAAGTTGGTGACTAGTGCACCATTGTGAGGGTACAACTCATTCTTGTCTGTTATACAAGAATGATAAGAGTTTCTGGTTGTCTGTGTGGACAATGATAGAGGTGTGGAGGTTGTTGGCTGCTACTAGGAGGACAACATCAACCTGCTATATGTGGTGATCAACCAGGAGGCAAATGTAGACATTGTTTGAGTGCAGCTAGAAGAAAGTCACATACCGCAATGAGAGAATAGTCACAGGACTTGCTCCAGGACCAAGAATGACCTCGCAAACCATCCTTCACATTACATAGTTGGTGACATGATCATTTATGAAAGGGGATTATGGCAGTTTAATGTTTACATTTCCGCTGCCTATCTGATGCCATATTTCCCAACAGTGGTATCAAAGCCACATCAATTTACTATATTTTAGGATAATCAATATGATTAGATTTTTTATTTTCATCATTTATTTATCGCATACAATGGTAATACTTAAACTGATTGATGTTCATATTCGATTAAAGACCACATCCAATCCCAAACTAATATATATGATGTGATATATATATATATATATATATATGCAATTTACATGTGTCGTTCTAAAAATTGATTTTGATGGTGGATGTGTATCATGGTTATGGCCAATAACCTAAATATTTGTGTGTGGTTGGATGGTTTGTTCCTGTTATATCTCAGTTTTCATATCAATCATCTACCTTATTCTTCCCAATGTAAAAGTATTATTATTTCCTACCTTTTCTCCCCTCGAATGTAATTTGAGGTTTCTCATTACCATCTAATAATTTTAATAGCAATAAGATAGTTTCTTTTCTTATAAAGATGAAGAAGATGATCAGCATCAGGTGATCTTACTACTCACGAGACGAGTAGGTGAATGGAGTACCTGACGTGGCTTATATTATCACACTAACAAACTCACTCGGGGTTGAAATCTGTTACAACCCCAGTTTTGGGTTCTTTTGGTGAGAAATGTAATTTCTCATATTAAAGAAATTGGAACAAATAATGATATAATTTGTTTTGAATAAATGAGTTTCATGTCAAGTGGCCTTGATTGATTGATAGTGGGCTTTTTTGGCCATTGAGCCCAATTGAAGAGAAAAGAGAAATGAAAAGGAAAAGGATTTGTTAAATAAAAAGGAAATATGAGAAATAGACTTTTAAAAGAAGATAAAGGCAAACCAATATTCCCCAATATGGGAATTCATGCCTTTAGGATTTCTTGAGGTCCAAGGGACCCAAAATAACAAGATAATCACAAAGGAAAAAGGAATATAAATTAAATTGGATTAATTCATGAGATAACTTGGGAGAGAAGGAAGACTTCTAATTCATTGCAATTTGTTTACCAAATTTTGTACAACACTAGATAATGATAAGACAAACCTTCCCTTAAAATTTGAGTTAAAAAAAATTAAGAGTTTGGGAGATACAAATTTCCTAAGGAATTGCTAAAAATTGGATTTATTCAGAATTAGGAAAAGGATTTTCCTTTTCGATCAAACGCGGATAACACTGGCCGTTGGATCTCAATCCAACGACAATCGGTCATCGTCTAAGTCCCACTGGGACTAGGACTCTGCGTGATTATGAGAATTTTTCCTCTTTGAATTTCTTGAGATTCATAGAGAGTGGTCGTTTGATCATAGTTCCATTGGACTCAGGAGACGAAATCGCAAGGTGTCATCCCTAGTTTGCACAGGTTTGGCCTTTGTTTTGGGAAACCCCCAATTCCCACGAACCTGACCTCGACCCTATAAATAGGGGAGGGTTATGGAGGGAACCAGTGTCCCTTTTTACTAGTCCAATCGCTGCGGAATTAACCAGGGATCGTTTTTGTGCGATCAATTGCCCACTTCGCCCTTACCTTCACTCCCATCACCGCAGCCAACCTTGCCAGAGTTTGGTGAGAAGGAGGAGATCTTGGTGAGCTCCGGGCAAACGATTGAACACCTGGGTAGCTTTGACAGAGGAAGATGAAGCTTCCTAGCTTCTTGGCGAGTTCAAAGGATGGTTGGATCGTAGAGTCAACGTTTCAGTTGACTGCAGGCCTGTTGCACTCAACGCAAGGTTGAAGACGACGACCTCATGGCTGTTTACCAAATTGCCCCTCGCCTTCTCCTAACACGTCAAGGTTAGTTTAGTCTTTTAGTTGTTTTCTTAATCGCAAATAGGTGTGCGCGATCGTGGTCATTGGATCCTAAGTGGACCAGCGGACCACGGATCAGACGATCCGTATTTTCTGGAAATACCAAGTAAATCAAGTAAAAGGAATTTCATAATGAAATCATATCTTCTGATAGAAAATTCGGATGAGGGAAGTTAATACATGAAAAATGATCAGAAAAATACGAGGAATGCATTAAAAATGGTTTGAGAGCCTAAATTAGTATCGTTTTGCAAAAGTATCTAATTTTGATGAAAAAGGTGTTAATTTGTGGATAGAAACCCTAATGGTAGATTAAGGGTAGATTTCTTATTGCAATTAGGTTAATTCAAGCATGGTTAACTTTTTCAATGATAAAGTTAGTTTTTAACCTGTTTTGATTATGGAATTGCAAGAATTAGGGTTTTTAATCTAATGTTGTAATTAATACCCTTAGAAACCTAAGTGGGAAAGAAAAGATATAATTAATCCAAAAATTAGGGTTTTGTGGACCGAACCTGATCTTAAGGATCTTAATGGAAAATAAGACAAGATAATTAGGGTTTGATGGATATTTTGATAAAAATAAAATAAAAGTGGTAAAAAGGGAATCAAATCCTAATTTTAAAGGAACCCTAAAATTGGAATAGAAATCCTAAGGAATAAGATGAAATTGGATAAATGTTGATAAAAGGAAGTTGGAATGTTTATTTCAGGATTTCTATGCACTTTGCTTGCTTGACTGTATTTTCTCTCTCTACATAATTATGTCTCCAAAACTGCAGTATAGGTATGTGGTTACGCCTATGAAAACCCCGAATTAGATTCCCATGGATATTTGAGGTTTTATCGATGACTTGAATTAAACTGTTCGATGCATTTAATTCTTGCAAATTATAATGTGAATATGACAATCACCTAAGACATGTTCCTACTAGCTCAGATCCTAGTCCCCTTTGTAGCTTTATAGATTGACCTAGTAAATGGCTACCAATGGGGTAGGTCCATCAGGTCATTGAATGACTTAGTAAATAGCTACCAATGAGGTAGGTCCATTAAGTCATCATGAGTCAGGGATTGGGCTACCCTTGGGTAGGACCATGCGACTCCATAACCCTAAGAATTGGCTACCTGTATGGTAGGGCCATGGGGGTAAGAATCTACCACATGAGAGAGGTAGTATCCATGTCTACTGCAGGGACAACATAGAGATAGGGGATAGGAAAGGATTGAGTAGTATCGCTTAAAACATAATCTTGGATGTTAAAGGATATTTGAATGACTACATTGTTAATATAGTTGCACAATTATTGTTTACCCCACATACCAGCTTTGTCTGATCGTTGTTTTGTTTGTCGACATTTTTGGTACAACCCTGAAATGAACAAACAGTAAAGAGACACATTGTGGAATTAAGAAACAAAGTGCAAGGAGGGTTAGATAGATTAATTCAAGCTCTGGATAGATAGATTTCCAACATTTCTTTCAAAGGTAATTAAAGTTTTAATTTTGTACCCAATTCCACTTATTTAGTAGAATTTCATAATTATTATTGATTATTTGTTGAACCTTTGATCCGGGTTATTAGATAACGGCTCTGATCTCTTGGTCTCCCTTAAGTGGGGGTTACCAGGAGATGGGGTCGTTACAATTGGTATCAGAGCATAGGTTCCTCAATTAATGTTTAATAATTATTAAATTTTACAAATTCTGTAGAACCCAAGGGAGTTATTAGAGGATTATCCGAAAGACAGAGGTGTCTAGAAAAGTTTCACGACCGGGGGTTGGCTATATTTTCCTCCGCACCGCTAGTCAGAATACGAGGACTCCCGAATCTGTGTGACTTCCTGGCCAAAGTCTTAGGGTATGATTCAAAATGAGATACCTTTAGGACTCTCTCATCTTGTTCATCCCTTCTCAACTCAAATTCTGTTAAGGACCTTAAGGTTTAGGGTTTCCTCTCTTCTCCTCACCCTCTTGAAGTATGGGTGAGGTTGATAAGGATTAAGGAATCCTCCACCAAATTAATAAAAAGCATGTAAGTAAGATGTCATGGACTTAAGCTTAATACAGTAAGCATAAAGGAATAGATACATGCTTAGGTCGTATGACACGAGTTGTCATTTCCCTCAGGAGAGACCTGAGGATAGACCTCCTTAGCAGGAGGACGAGTAGAGAGAGTTAGTCTTGGAGGTAGAGACCTCCATTAAAAGTAGAGACCTAGCACATCCTTTGAGGATGATGTTAACCCTAACCCTAAGTGAAGGTTAGATGGCATGATGAGATTAGACCAGGTGTTTGGATAAACATGCCTTGGATGCCATATGAGCCATGAGAAGTTGATGACCGAGTATCCTTAGCAACCCAACCCTGGGAAGGGTCGTATAGGTCTGAGCGAAGGATACCTCCTTCATGGATGAGGTTAGAGGAGAACATATAGAACCCTATGGGCTTGTGCAAGTAGGGTATAGCTTGCACCCATAGTACGTCAGTAGTGCTGATAGTAGGATGAAACCTTGGATAAGGAATCGTGATGGATGTCTTAGGAACTAAACATAAAGAGCTAAGGATAATCTTGAACCAAACATGAGTTGAGCAAAGGCTTCACCCAGGTAGGGATATGCTGGTAAGCTTAATCCAACTTCATGTAGTGAGGCTGGATGTGGAGTTAGATCTAGAGAGAGAAAGCAGGACCCAAGAAAGAAGGTTGGAAACTTAGATTTTAGAGATATGAGGAACATGGGGAGTTGAGGATAATGTGACCTAAGTGGGTGATAGTGATTGCCTTATGCTTGATCCCTGGAGGCTGATGATATCTTGGTTGCCTTTAGAGGAACCAAACCCTAGAGAGAGGATGATGCTCCTGGTTCCTCTGTACCTGTGGTATAGGTGTTTACTTTCTAAGATAGGAAGAAGAGTTCCTTAGACCTAGAGAGGTTTGGAAATAGGTTGTGAGGCCTTGTACCTTGTTGGTTGTCCTTGAGGAGGACTCAAATCTGAGGTACTACTTATATAAAAGGATCATGGAAGTACATGACATACCTTGGTTATGCTTGATTCATGGTTAAGAGATTGAGCATGCGGCTAGACACCCAAAGGTGAACCTAGGGCTCCTAGGCCTAAGAGGGGAAGCAGTGTACCCAATGTTCATGATGAGATTTGAGTCTCTATAGCTTCGAGCATGTGTAGAGGAAAAAAGAAACCCCTTAAGTTAAAGGTATGTGTGATGAACCCCTCACAACTAAGTTGGTCTAATTTTGAGGATGAAAACAAGTGTAACCTAGCATGGTTTAGTAGGTACGCTTGTGCCTTAGTAGTTGCTGGATTAAGCATGCTTATGTGAATGTAGACCCTAAGGATGCTTGTGACCTTTGTTATCAAGGAGTAGTTTCCTCCCATCCTGGGAGAGGGACCCTTTAGTAGGGTGTATACCAGTTTTGTTGGTTTTAAGGTAACCTTAAGAGGTCTCATAGGATCTTGAGAAGTTAAGTGAAGAGTACATGGTATGAGAATGAACCTGTAGACCCATAGATATCCATCTCTATGTGCATGTGGATGTGTTACCATGGAGGTAACTGGTATGGGGCCTGACCAAGGTAGGCAGGTGACCATGACCCCTATGAAGGGATGAAAGTTAGTTGTAAATGCAGAGAGAGATGATGAAGGCTTGGGTAAGGTTCTAAGTTGGAGATGTACTATAATAGAATCCTAAGTTTGTACTAGGGTCAGGTAGGGATAAGACCGATGGAAGAAGGAGTTACCTAATTCCCTAGTTGCACATGACCATAGGGTTGGGAGGTAACAACTATCATTGTCCGAGGGCCATGGGTTAGGAGATTGATCACCTTCATGAACTCATGGGACCCAAAGGGTAGATGAGTAGGGCACTCTCTGGATGCATAAAGGAAGAGGGATAACCCCAAAAGTGTCGTCAACCTATAGACCTAGAGGAGATGACCAAGGATTGCGTAGTAACCCAAGTAGGTTCGAGACCAGTTTTCCATGGAAGTAATGTGGATATCAAGATGATGGCACGTTTCAACTTAGATTTGAAGGTGTACTGGTAATGTGGGTTGAACCATCTCTACTCTTGGAACAGGAAGAACTTTGTATTTGGACGGCCGCCAAATGCTTAATTCTTCTTGTTATGGGAGTGAGAGATAAGACAATACGCATGCCATACACCAAGGGTAAAGATGACGTGAGTTGGAACGTTGCTATAAGGAATGAGGACAGAGATGATAATGTGCCTTAATGGAGTGAATGATGCATGGATGGGTACAAACGATAAAAGTATTAAGATAATCACCTTGTAATGATGATCCTAGTAGAAGCTTTGTGGAATTTGCAAGTTATACAAGGTTGAGTTTGTTCACCAGGTGGATGAGCTTAGAGTTTATGCATGAAGATAAAACTAGAGTTTGACATGAGATGATAAGTATAATACATGGAGGTGTATGTCCTCAACAATACTTTACACCTAAGGATAAGGAGTAGTAATGAATGCTCTGGTTGAGATATAGCTACCTAGTTTAGCTGGAAGCTAGAAGAAGTTGAGGTTGTTAGGCTAACCTTCAGTTGAGAAAAAGAGATAAGTTTGTTAAACACTCAGATATAATGAGATCTATTGAATAAGATTAGTGGTTGTTTGGATAGCCAACCTTGTCCTTGATGTGTTAGAAGGATGGTTGTAGAACCTCAGATACACTTCTTTGGATAGGAAGGTAATAGAACCCTGATGAGAGTGGTTTAGGGTTTATGAGGAATCAATCTTGAGGAATCACGATATATAGGAAATCATGATTTTAAGATCACCACACACCGTGAAACTACAAAGATAGTAAGTGATAGTAGCACTTTGGATGCTTAAAACAAAGTTGCATGTAGCATGTGGCCATGCAATCTAGGAGGCAAAGGATGAACACCAGTAACCTAGTGTATAGATATAGAGGATAAAAGAGTCCCTGAGAGGGGATGGGAGTTCATCACTTTGAATGATGTGGAAGGTCTCCCCTAGACCATGGAAGGTCAAGATGCAACATGGGTTATGGTAGATCGCCTTACCTAGATGAAATGAGAAAGAAAGAGTTCTGTCACAGGACATATCCAGTTGAACTACTTATAAGAGAGAGATGGTTCAACTACACCATGATGCGAGTTCAAAGTTTTTGAGTATTACCTAAAGATTCACTTCCATGAGGTGGAAGTAGATCCATGAAGAACTCGATGATAGAACCATTTATCACTACTAACTAATGGTTAGTATGATCTAGACTAGAGGGTCTGATAAGAGCATGTGTACTCATTCAAGATGATACATAGAGATAGTTCTTGGGATATGATGTTATCCACCATAGATTTATCGGGATGCAAGAAGTTCTATAAGGAGGTTGTGTCGGTCACCACTTCATTATGATGATGTTGTTGAAGGAGTCCTCGTGAAGGTCAGAAAAGAACCACAGTGTGTGCATATGAAGTCACTTGATCGTGCAATGGCTGAGAGAGAGCCCAAGGGTGACATGAGTCATGAGCTAATGCAAAGCAGACTCACATGCAGTTCACTGTGGGGGAATATAATGTGAACATCTGACCCCTCTAAGCTACAACTGAGTCCCCGATATATGGGTCCATTGGAGATGGATTGGTAGAGATGGTTAGGTTTAACCTTACCCCTTAGGATAACACGATGAATGATGTGTTCCATGAGTCCGATATAAGCACTATGTGAGGTACCCAAGCCATGTGTTTAGCCCTGAACCTATTCAGTTTTTGAGAGGCTGAAATGTCCTGAGTCACCTATGAGGGTATGATATACCAAGGTAAGAAAGAAATCAGATAGAAGAATATGAGATGATGAAGGTTCTTGGGAAGCATCATGGAAAGGGTGAAGCCACATGAGAGCCCTGATGGATGTATGAAAGGCTTATCCTGAACTACTTGTTTGCTTGATGGAATTTTGAGGACAAAATTCCTATAAGATGGGAAGGATGTTAAAACCCCAGTTTTGGGTTCTTTTGGTGAGAAATGTAATTTCTCGTATTAAAGAAATTGGAACAAATAATGATATAATTTGTTTTAAATAAATGAGTTTCATGTAAAATGGCCTTGATTGATTGATAGTGGGCTTTGCTGGCCATTGAGCCCAATTGAAGAGAAAAGAGAAATGAAAAGGAAAAGGATTTGTTAAATAAAAAGGAAATATGATAAATAGACTTTTAAAAGAAGATAAAGGCAAACCAATATTCCCCAAAATTAGAATTCGTGCCTTTAGGATTTCTTAAGGTCCAAGGGACCCAAAATAACAAGATAATCACAAAGGAAAAATGAATATAAATTAAATTGGATTAATTCATGAGATAACTTGGGAGAGAAGGAAGACTTCTCATTCATTACAATTTGTTTCCCAAATTTTGTATAAAGCTAGATAATGAAAAGACAAACCTTCCCTTAAATTTTGAGTTAAAAAGGAGCAAGGGTTTGGGAGATACAAATTTCCTAAGGAATTGCTAAAAATTGGATTTATTCAGAATTAGGAAAAAGATTTTGCTTTTGATCAAGCGCGGATAACACTGGCCGTTGGATCTTAATCCAATGGCAATCAGTCATCGTCTAAGTCCCACTAGGACTAGGACTCTGCATGATTATAGAGAATTTTTCCTCTTTGATTTTCTTGAGATTCATAGAGAGTGGCCGTTTGATCATAGTTCCATTGGACACAGGAGACGAAATCGCAAGGAGTCATCCTTGGTTTGCACAGGTTTGGCCTTCGTTTTGGGAAACCCCCAATTCCTACAAACCTGACCTCGACCCTATAAATAGGGGACGGTTATGGAGGGAACCATCATCCCTTTTTACTAGTCCAATCACTGCGGAATTAACCAGGGATCATTTTCGTGCGATCAATTGCCCACTTCGCCCTGACCTTCACTCCCATCACCACAGCCAACCTTGCTGGAGTCCGGCGAGAAGGAGGAGATCCTGGTGAGCTCCGGGCGAACGATTGAACCTGGGTAGCTTCGATATAGGAATATGAAGCTTCCTGGCTTCTTGGTGAGTTCGAAGGACAGTTGGATCGTAGAGTCAACATTTGAGTTGACTGCGTGCCTGTTGCACTCAACGCAAGGTTGAAGACGACGACCTCGCGGCTGTTTACCAAATTTCCCCTCGCCTTCTCCTAACGCGTCGAGGTTAGTTTAGTCTTTTAGTTGTTTTTTTAATCGCAAATAGGTGTGCACGATCGTGGTCGTTGGATCCTAAGTGGACCAACGGGCCACGGATCAGACGATCAGTATTTTTCTGGAAATAGCAAGTAAATCAAGTAAAAGGAATTTTCATAATAAAATCATATCTTCTGATAGAAAATTCGGATGAGGGAAGTTAATACATGAAAAATGATCATAAAAATACGAGGAATGCATTAAAAATGGTTTGAGAGCCTAAATCAGTATCGTTTTGCAAAAGTATCTAATTTTGATGAAAAAGGTGTTAATTTGTGGATAGAAACCCTAATGGTAGATTAAGGGTAGATTTCTTATTGCAATTAGGTTAATTCAAGCATGGTTAACTTGTTCAATGATAAATTTAGTTTTTAACCTATTTTGATGATAGAATTGCAAGAATTAGGGTTTTAAATCTAATGTTGTAATTAATACTGTTAGAAACCTAAGTGGGAAAGAAAAGATATAATTAATCCAAAAATTAGGGTTTTGTGGACCTAACCTGATCTTAAGGATCTTAATGGAAAATAAGACAAGATAATTAGGTTTTGATGGATATTTTGATAAAAGTAAAACAAAAGTGGCAAAAAGGGAATGAAACCCTAATTTTCAAGGAACCCTAAAATTGGAATAGAAATCCTAAGGAATAAGATGAAATTGGATAAATGTTGATAAAAGGAAGTTGGAATGTTTATTTCAGGATTTCTGTGCACTTTGCTTGCTTTACTAGATTTTCCCTCTCTACATAATTCTGTCTCCAAAACTGCAGTACATGTATGTGGTTACGCCTATGAATACCCCAAATTAGATTCTCGTCGATTTTTGAGGTTTTATCGATGACTTGAATTAAACTGTTGGATGCATTTAATTCTTGCAAATTATAATGTGAATATGACAATCACCTAAGATATGTGCCTACTAGCTCAGATCCTAGTCCCCTCTGTAGCTTTATAGATTGACCTAGTAAATGGCTACCAATGGGGTAGGTCCATCGGGTCATTAAATGACTTAGTAAATTGCTACCAATGAGGTAGATCCATCAAGTCATCATGAGTCAGAGATTGGGCTACCCTTGGGTAGGACCATGCGACTCCATAACCCTAAGAATTGTCTACCTGTGTTGTAGGGGCATGGGGTAAGGATCTACCACATGAGAGAGGTAGTATCCATGTCCACTGTAGGGACAACATAGAGATAGGGGATAGGAAAGGATTGAGTAGTATCGCTTAAAACGTAATCTTGGATGTTAAAGGATATTTGCATGACTACATTGTTAAGATAGTTGCACAATTATTGTTTACCCCACATATCAGCTTTGGATGATCGTTGTTTTATTTGTCGGCGTTTTAGGTACAACCCTAAAATGAACAAACAATAAAGAGACACATTGTGGAATTAACAAATAAAGTGCAAGGAGGGTTACATAGATTAATTCAAGCTCTGGATAGATAGATTTCCAACCTTTCTTGCAAAGGTAATTAAAGTTTTAATTTTGTACCCAATTCCAATTAGTTAGTAGAATTTCATAATTATTATTGATTATTTGTTGAACCTTTGATCTGGGTTATTAGATAACGACTCTAATCTCTAGATCTCCCTTAAGTGGGGGTTACCGGGAGATGGGGTCATTACAAAATACCTGAGCTCTTAACCAAAACCTTATGCAATAATACCACCCGCAAGCAGACGGGTCTTATCGCAGTATAGTTGAGGATCGAATCCCAAGGGACAATATTTTTAAGAATCTTTTACTAGTCAAATCTAGTTGAATTAAGACTAATTAATTAGAACAAAGGTTGATTTGAGTTTAATTAAGCTAATCGAAGGAAAGTAAAGAGTTGGAATAATAGTTGATTAAAAGTTTAATGATGGAAATCGCTGGGATGGTCCTGAGTTTCACCACCACTACTCATGCAATCACATCTAAATACAAATGTCCAGGCAAGATATAATCATCCAAATAGAGCTGTTGCAAAACCCCCCATACGGGCGTCAGGTTCGCGTAAGCATCACCTTAGGTATCAGATGTCTCGTCACCATCCGTATCACATACTTATTGCTCCGAAGATACAGATATCCAACTAAAGCTACGAGCCCCCCTATACAGGCGTTAGGCACACAGAAGCATCACTGTGGGATAGATGTCTCGTCACCTCATGGATCACACACTTTCTACTTTAGGGAATCCCATCCGATTTCTCATCAAGGAGTCAACCGCCTTAATCGACATTTAAATCCTACATATTGAAGTTCTCACAACATAGGATATGAACAAGATAAATGCAAGCAGGTGATCAATCCAAAAGCACACATCGACGATTAACAACGAAATGAAAAGTTATATACATGCCATGGAATGTTTAGTATTTGAACATGTAAGCATGGGAAGCGGGGCTAGTCCCCGCACCCCAGCCAAAAGGAACTACTCGCTCATGGTAAGAGAAACAAGAATAACAAGAGAGAGAAAAGTTTCCGCCATGAGCATGGTGAAGAAGATGATCGGAACTCTTTCGAGAAATGGTCTTCTACACAACGTCGGAGCATATCTGGAAGAAGAGAGAAGAACACCACGATAGATGGGGCAGATCTCCTCTCTCCACATTCTTCTTCTTCTCATACTCCTCACTCGCAGCAGGAGGAGCAGCTCGTGGATGAGATGGCGACGTAGAAATTGTGTAGACGCAGCAGATCTAGATCTGAATCTAAATCTAGATGTAGATCTAGATCTGAATCTAGATCTAGATCTAGATCTAGATGAAGTGGCTTGCAGATCTAGAGTTTGCACTCCAAATCTAGATGAACGGGACACAAGACCACCACGGGGGCAGGTTCTTGGCTATGGAGATCGTCTCCTTAGGCCCAGGACATACCTGCAGCCTAACGACGTCTGGAGATGCTCCTTTTGTGGGCTGGAGTCACGTTCTATTTATAGGAAGATTCGTACCGACTTAAATTCGTGACCTTCATAGGTTTGCAGCAGGTCGTGGCTTTTTGCACGGTCGCGACTTTTTGAATGCCGCGGTCACGGCTTTTGGATTGCTGACAGCAGGTCACGATCTTTCTATCACAGACCGCGGTCGCGGTTTCTTTATGGGAGTGGCCTTCAAACGTGCACCCATAGCTGTCAGTGATCTTGCCTTAGTCGTGATCTCCTGGCTGTGTGTGGTAGCAGCAGATCCCATGGATTGTGGTCAGCCGTTCTGAGGTTAGGGTAGCCGAGGTGCTGCATGGTGGCGAGTGACTAAGGCACATGCCTGACCGGTGTTCTTTCTTTTAGCCCTGGTGGTCGTTGGTTGGAGAGAAGGAGCAGTGTTGTGATTTAGTTATCCAGCAGATCGCAGTGTTGGGAACCACAGTCGCAGTCTTGGAAGTGTTGCCACAGTCGCAAATAAAGGAATCGTGGATAGGTGTCCACGGTGTTGGAGGGTCGCAGTCTTTTGGAGGGTGGGGGTCGCGGTTGGTGATGGACGCTGAGGCGGAGAAGAAGTAGCTACGGTTCTGAGTGGTGGAGATGGTGGTGCCGTTGCAGGTGCTGAAGTGCAGAGGTTGGATTTGTGTAGGTGAAGAGGAGTTGCAAGTGGGCGGGAGCAGGTCACGGTCCCCTTATGGCGCGGTCGTGGTGTTGGGAAGGCAGGTCGCGGTGTGGTGTGCTCGCGATGATGAGGTCACGGTTCCTTTGCTACCTTCGATCGTGATTCTTGGAGACATGGTCACGAACACGAGGAACTACAGCCATGAGGAGTGGAGGTTGTAGGTTCGTTGCGATGGTTGAGGAGAGGAGGTGCAGGAGCAAGGGTGAGAGAGAGTAGTCCCTTTAGCAGCTGATCACGGATAGAAAACCGCGACTGTGGTTAGTCACGACCAGGTCGCAATTCATAAGGAGGTCATGATTCTAGATGATCGAGACACCGGAGGTCGCGGTTCTGCTGCACCTGACCACGGATATGGCTTGGTGATGAGGAGGTACCCCGGACACAGTCTGGTTGGTTAAGGAAGCAGTTGTGGTTGTGGTGCCTGTTGGAGAGAGAGCCCGGTCGTGGCGTCGTGAATAGGAAGGATGAAGTGGTAGAGCTGAAGATCGTGATTGGTGGAGGGATGATCGCGGTCTGTGGCGAGGGGGGGAGCAAAAACCGTGGACAGGTGGCTAAAAGAAAATCGCGACCGGGCTGCATTAACTACGGTCGCGATTAAGGTTGGTTGGGATCGTGATCTGTGAAGATGAAGGGCACTGGTCGCAGTTGGGAGTGGGACGGTGGGGCCCAGCAGGTTGGTGAGATGCGAGTGAACAAAAGAAGAGAAGAGGGGGGCGCTCGCTGCTAATCAGAACTAAACCAAAGCCCAAAAGAAAAGGGCATGGGCCTAGGAGATAAGGCCCAAAGCTCTAAACGGCCTGCACAAGGGTGCAAAAAGTCAATAAAAATAGGAGTAAAATCAATTAAGCCAATATGAGTTGCATATAAGAAGATAAGGCCAATAAAAGCTCATTAAAGCAATTAAGCCAAATAAATGCACATATTAGAAGATACAGCCAATAAATGCATGAATGTAACCAAAACTGGGATAAAAGAGATGATTGAACTAAGATGAATATGCATTCATCAAAATACCCCGAACTTGAACGTTGCTCATCCTCGAGTAACACAAAATCTAAAACAATTGCCAGGCACATACTTTCAACTCATGTTACTGCCTCATCTTCACATCATGATTATTTCTTTTCTGGTTGGTATGACTAAGCATCTCAACATCCTGAGATCACATAACACATCTTACCATATCTTCATTCCTGAGTTCATTTCCCAACATCACTTCCTCTCCACTTTCTCCCACATTAAGCGTGTGTAAGAGTTTAATAGGAGTCCAGAGATACCCGCAGAACAACAAGTGTGCACCTGATCTGACACTGGTGTTTTTAGGATATTGGTAAGCTTAGGCATTCATTGTGCTAGTAGGTAGAAAAAGGGAGTGAAGGGTGGTATGGAAGGAAGAAATAAATCTCTCCTCTATTCGACTCGAGATTTTTTTTATTGTATGATTTGCAATTTCATTGATTTCATTTTTTTTCATGTGAATCTCTCCTCTATTCGACTCGAGATTGCATTTCTTTTTGTGTGCACTAAGGCATCTTTTCTTGGTGATACACCCCTATTTCGTAGTGAGGGGTATGGAAGAAGTGAAAAGAGAGAGAGAGTGTGTGCCACCCCGAACTTAGCATTTGGCACTAATTTGGTTATTTTTGTTTCTTTTTTATGGATAGAGGGGTAAGAAGATGATGGAAGAAGTGTAGAAGAGAGTTCAGATCAGAGTGCAAATTGATTTACAATTCAGTGCACCGGGTCGTTCTTCTTATCATGCTCTGCTCAAATAATGACTTGATGAGGATCCGGTGGAATTCCATGCTATTATTCCACTAGTTAGATAGGAAGTACAATGTGTTTGATCCCTCTCAGTTTGATAGATACTTGCCATATCTACTGATCATGATGGAGGATTCATAAGCTTCACACGGTGATTTCTAATCATTGGCTAGTTTCAGAAATTGTTCTCCTTGAGGCTTCGTTTCAAGTAAGGAGGGTATAATGATTCAAAACTACAAAGAAAAATAGGATAGCCGGCTAGGTAAAGGCTTTGATTGAAACAAAAGCATCACAACTTCATCAAGTTTCTATACAAACTGCTATGAGAACTTTTGAAAATTTTGAAAATTTTTGAAAAATTTGCTCAAGATTGCAATAAAATTTTGAATGATGAGATCTTAAGTCTGAAACGGATAGGAGAGGGTGGAAAGTAGAGTACGTACCACCAACCCTCCACCCCGAACTTAGAATTTTTCTCGTCCCGAGCAAACTCTAAATCTGAGATGGAGGGGAAAACTCGTGTCGGTTGGTTCACCAGATGTGGTTGCATTCCTTTTGGCGAAACGTCCTCCATCTGAAATCTCAAAAATGGAAACTATCAGAACTTAAGACTGCATCTTGTGATGCATTGTCTACCAGGTGCAAAATTTTCTAAAAACAAAACTAAAAGTAAAAGCTAAGTTAAAGATCGGGTTGCCTCTCGACAAGCGCCTTCGTTTTACGTCGATGGCTCGACGTGATTTCTTTAGCTTTCTGGTAGGTATGTCGGTTTGGACAAATTCATCAATTCATTAGTGGTAGTGTCGGATGTGGTAAAATATCTTTTCAAGCGTTGGCCATTTGCCACAAAATCGCCTGACTTGTCACTCCATAAGGTGAATGCACCATGTGGATAGATGCTTTTGACAATGTATGGTCTCGACCAGCGAGAACGGAGTTTCCCTGGGAATAACCTCAATCTCGAGTTGTACAATAGAACTTGGTCTCCCACTTGAATGTCCTTCCTCTTCAGATGACCATCATGCCAAAGTTTTGTGTGTTCCTTGTAGATTCGTGCATTCTCATAAGCCGTCATCCAGAGTTCTTCTAGCTCTTGAAGTTGCAGAATCCTATCTTTGCCAGCTTTCTTAATGTCAAAATTCAGTTGTTTTATTGCCCACCATGCTTTATGTTCTAGTTCCACGGGCAAGTGACATGATTTTCCATAGATAAGTCTGAAGGGTGTTGTTCTAAGAGAAGTTTTGAACGCGGTTCGATAGGCCCATAAAGAGTCAATGATTTTCACTGACCAATCCTTTAAGTTGTGTCCTACTGTCTTTTCCAGGATAGCCTTGAGTTGACAGTTTGAAACCTCTACCTGCCCACTTGTTTGTGGGTGGTAGGGGGAAGCTACCTTATGCGTTACACCATATCTTCTCAACAACGCTTCAAAGCTTCTTTCCAGAAAATGAGAACCTCCGTCGGATATCACAGTTTGTGGGATTCCAAAATGGGGAAAGATAATATCTTTGAACATTTTAATGACAGGTTTTGAATCACTAGTGACAATTGGTATGACCTCTACCAATTTAGAGACATAATCTACTGCAACAAGGATGTAGAAAAATCCATGTGAGGATGGGAATGGGCCCATGTAGTCCACTCCCCAAACATCAAAAATCTCGAATTCTTTCCATAGCTTAAGTGGCATCTCATCTCTTTTTGTAATGTTTCCCGTTCTCTGACACTTGTCACATGACAACACAAAGTTATAAGCATCTCTGGATATTGTTGGCCAAAAGAAACCACATTGTAAAACCTTCAAAGAAGTTTTCTTAGAACTCATATTGCCTCTGACTAGGCCTGAGTGGCATTGCTCTAAAATAAGTTGGGCTTCTTCCTCAGTGATACAACGTTTGTAGAGACCATCAACACAGAGCTTGAAGAGGTACAGATCATCCCAGTGATATCGCCTCACATCATGCGTGAATTTCTTTAGAGCATTGCCCATATACTCAGGGTGGATGACACCAGCGGCAAGGTACTTCACATAGTCTGAATACCAAGGAGTAGCTTCTGAGACTTTCATAAGCTGGTCATCTGGTAGAGAGTCATGAATTGGGATCTTCTCAGTTTCCAGAGTGTGGGTACAACTTAAGTGGTCTGCTACAACATTTTATGTGCCTCTCTTATATCTAATCTCAAGATCAAATTCTTGCAATAGGAGAATCCATCTTATTAGCCTTGGTTTTGCATCTTTCTTTTTTATAAGATAACGAATAGCAGCGTGATCAGTGTAGACAATCACCTTCGAACCAATGAGGTAGGATCAAAACTTATCAAAGGCATATACGACTGCTAGGAGTTCCTTCTCAGTAGTTGCGTAGTTCCTCTGAGCTTCGTCAAGGGTCTTCGATGCATAATAGATGACATGATGTTTCTTCTCTATACATTGTCCCAGAATGGCACCCACAACGTAATCACTGGCATCACACATAATTTTGAATGGGTGATCCCAATCTGGGGCTCGAATGATGGGTGTTGTTGTAAGGGCATGCTTTAGATTGTTGAAAGTCTTGATACATTCTTTACCAAAATTGAAGTCAGCGTCCTTTAGCAACAAGTTTGTCATGGGCTTGGTTATCTTGGAGAAATCCTTAATAAACCTTCTGTAGAAGCTTGCATGACCAAGGAATGTGTGGACTTCTCTTACATTGGTAGGGATAGAGAGTTTGGAGATCACTTAGATCTTGGCCTTGTCCACTTCAATTCCTCAGTTACTGACCCTATGGCCAAGGACAATGCCTTCTTTTACCATAAAGTGACATTTCTCCCAATTTAGCACAAGATATGCTTCTTCACATCGTTTGAGGACCAGGGAGAGGTGCTTCAGGCATGAGTCGTAAGAATCCCCATATACAGAGAAATCATCCATAAAAACTTCCATAATGGTTTCAGTCAAACCAGCAAATATGGCTGCCATGCAACGTTGGAAGGTTGCATGCGCATTACAGAGCCTGAATGGCATCCTTCTAAAGGCGTATGTTCCAAAGGGGCAAGTAAAAGTAGTTTTCTCTTGATCATATGGATGCATAGGAATTTGATAGAATCCAGAGTAACCATCGAGATAGCAGAAATATTCTTGGTGAGCCAATCGCTCTAAGACTTGATCTAGGAAAGGCATTGAGAAATGATCCTTGTGTGTGGCCTTGTTCAACTTCCTGTAATCGATGCACATACTCCACCCGGTTATTGTTTGAGTGGGGATGAGTTCATTATTTTCATTTTGTATCACAATAGTGCCACCTTTCTTTGGAACAACGTGTACAGGACTCACCCATGGTGAGTCAGATATCAGATAGATGATTCTGATAGTGAGCAACTTGATGACTTCGCGGCGGACTACTTCCTTCATATTAGGATTCAAATTTCATTGATGCTCAACAGTCGGCTTGTGGTCTTCCACCATAGGGATTTTGTGCATGCAAAGCGCTTGACTGACTCCGGTGAGATCGCTCATCTTGTAGCTGATAGCTTTCTTTCTTTCCTTTAATTCTTTCAGGAGTTTATCTTCTTGTTCAGTCGTTAGATCGGAATTTATAATAACTGGACAAACCCTGATATCATCCAAAAACACATACTTCAGTCCCTCGGGTAGGGGCTTCATTTCAGGGGCTTCTGGCTTCTCGCATGGCTGTTCAGTTACATTCACATCTTTGAGTTCCTCGACCCTAGCTTCAGGATCTTCTTCTACAGAGTCGAGGTGAAGGATACAATCCTTAACTTGTTCGCTGATGGAGTTATCAGCAGATGGGTTCGTTAGAGCCACTTCTAAAGGATCATCTTGTTCATATTCCTCTTGTGTAAGGAGCAACATTTTCTCAATGCAATCAATCAAATAGACTTCTTCTTGCATGCTCGATCTTCACATGCTTTCAAAAACTTTGAACTCAAGAGTTTCTTTCCCTAGTCTGAGCAGCAAGGTCCCTACTTCAACATCAATCAAAGCTCTTGTAGTGGTGAAAGGACGGCCAAAGATAAGAGGGTATTTGGTGTCTTCTTTTATGTCCATGATGAAAAAGTCACATGGGACATAAGAGTCTTTTCCAACCTTGATAGGGACATCTTCAATGATTCCTAAGGGAAGAGTCATAGAGTTATCTACAAGTTGTATGGTCATTCCAGTTGGGAGTAATTCTGCAAACCCTCGCCTCTTGCAAAGGCTAAGTGGCATGATAGAGATGCTAGCACCGAGATCAGCCAATCCCTTCTTACATGAAGAGTCACCGATATGGCATGAAATCCCAAAGGATCCCATGTCTTTCTGCTTCTTGGGCATCTTGCTTTGAATAATATCGGAGGTAGTTGTTGCTAACTTCACCGTCTCATATTCTTCAGTTATATATTTCCTTATGAGAAGTGACTTCAAGTACTTCGTCCAGGCTGATATCTCATCCAGGGCATCAAGGAAGGGTATATCAGCATGAAGCTTCTTCATGGATTCCTTGAACTTATTGAAATGAGTATCAAGCTTTATCTGCTTCAAACGAGCTGGGAAAGGAGGACAAGGCTTGTATACTGGCACATTCGACTCAGGTGTGTCTTCTGCCTCTACAGCCAATGGTTCCTCCAATCTTTCTTTGTCAGTCTTATCAGCGGTTGGTGGTTCCTTCGGTTGAGACTCATGTATTATAGAGTCTTGGATAATCACAAAGTAATCATCATTTGTTGCCGCCATTTGTGCCTTAATAGGGGGTTAGAATAGTCTTTTCCAGACCTGGTGGTGACAACCTTCAATTTCTCTGGGTGCTTAGGATTGTTCTCTGGTTGTCCATCAAAGGCTCCAGCAGGTGGCTTCATGCTAGTTGCAAGTTGAGCTAGTTGAGATTCAATAGCCTTTTGATGGGCTTGTTGATTAGCTATCATAGTCTTCTACGACTACATCATCTTCTCAATAGCCGACAATTTGTCATTAGGAGGGATGGGACCGGCTTTTTTGCCCTTGTTGTTATTGTTGATAGGGGACTTGGTTGGGGTTCTAAAACTGAGAATTGTTCTAATAATTGTTGTAGTTTCTACTCTGTTAGTTTCCTATAAAGTTCCCTTGATTCCTAAAATTTGGTTGTTGGTTATACTAGAATCCTGGCGGGCCTCGTTCTTGAGTATTTGAACCGAGTTGTCGTGAGGTTTTTGCTCCAGAAGGATTTCCATATTGAAAACCTGGATGGTTCCTGTTCTGATTCAGATTATAGTACCCTTGACCAGGGATGGTGTTGACAACATTCATATTTTTCATTTGACCATTATCTCCTTGGGCACGGGTATTGCTCAAAACAACATCATTGAGAATGTTACAGGCTAGAGTAGAATGATCAGTTCCTTTTCATGCTTCACAGAAGAGTGAAGCTGACTTAACTTGTTCTTGTTGTCGAGGGGGTGATCGTCTTCTTTCATAGGCGGAAAAAGATGTTTCAAGTTGGTCTTACTTGGCTACTAGAAGCTTAATAGACTCCGCAATAGAATTGTACTCAGGAGTAGCTTCTACCATAGCAACCTTCAGCACTCCTTTACTTATGGGTCTACCCCATTTGGCTTGATTTTCAGATCCAAGGGTGACAACCTTCAACGCGCTATCATAGCTTTGACGCATGAAGTTTCCTCCAGATGAGGAATCCAAAAACTTCTTGATGTCATCATCCACACCCCTATAAAAGATTTCGATGAGTTGATTTTTAGGAATGTCGTGATGTGGACACTTGCGCAGGAGCTCTTTGTATCTTTCCCATGCTTTAGCTAGGGATTCTCCAAGGACCTTAGTGAATTGCGTTATTCGGCCCCTGATTTTATAGGTGAGAGAAAGAGGATAGAATTTGTCCAGGAAAATATTTTGGAGTTGTTCCCAAGTTGTGATGGGTTCACATTGCAAGGAGTTATACAAACTCATAGCTCTATCAGCAAGAGAGTACTTGAAGAGACGAAGTCTGATGGCATCATCTATGACTCCATTTTTCTTTGTCATGGCACATAAGTCTATGAACCTCAAAAGATGTTCTTGAGTATCTTCTCCTTGCTTACCATAGAAAGGGCTATTTTGAACCAAAGTGATCCAATGTGCCCATATCTCAAAGTTGGGAGCGTTGATGAGAGGAGGTTGTACTGGATTGTTTTGAACCAAAGGGCTATTTTGTAACTCTGCTTGTTGAGTTGCTGCTTGGGCTGCTTGGATTTCTTCTTGAACTGCGGCTTGGGCTTCTTGCATAAGTCTATCTCTTTGTGTATTAAGGGCTTGAGCTACCCTTCGAGCGATTTCCTCCTCTTGAGCCATTCTTGCTTGGTTCTCTCTATACTAACGGTGAAAGGTTATGTCTATCTCTGGGTCAAAGCTAGTAGAGAGTCCGAGACTATCCGAGCGGTGCATACACTATACTTTGTGGGTACCTAGGATGGAAAGATCTTTTGCTAGTATGATGGATGGAGTAGAACCAAATTCAAGTGTATGTGATCGATAGTATCAAAAGTAAAAGAAAAACCTAAATTAGTCTCAAAAGAGCTAGATTTAACTAGACGATACCGTTGTCCCTGACAACGACGCTAGAATTTGATGTGGCTTATATTATCGCACTAACAAACTCACTCAGGGTTGAAATCCCTGAGCTCTTAACCAAAACCTTGTGCAATAATACCACCCACAAGCGAACATGTCTTATCACAGTATAGTTGAGGATCGAATCCCAAGGGACAACGTTTTTAAGAATCTTTTACTAGTCAAATCTAGTTGAATTAAGACTAATTAATTAGAACAAAGGTTGATTTGGGTTTAATTAAGCTAATCGAAGGAAAGTAAAGAGCAGGAATAATAGTTGATTAAAAGTTTAATGATGGAAATTGATGGGATGGTCCTGAGTTTCACCACCACTACTCATGCAATCACATCTAAATACAAACGTCCAGGCAAGATATAATAATCCAAATAGAGCTGCTGCAAAACCCCCCATACGGGCGTCAGGTTCACGTAAGCATCACCTTAGGTAACATATGTCTCATCACCATCCAGATCACATACTTACTGCTCCAAAGATACATATATCCAACTAAAGCTGTGGGCCCCCTATACAGGCGTTAGGCGCACAAAAGCGTCACCGTGGGCTAGATGTCTCGTCACCTCACAGATCACACACTTGCTACTTCAGGGAATCCCATCTGATTTCTCATCAAGGAGTCAACCGCGTTAATCAACATTCAAATCCTACATATTGAAGTTCTCACAACATAGGATACAAATAAGATAAATGCAAGCAGGTGATCAATCAACAAGCACACATCGACGATTAACAATGAAATGAAAAGTTATATACATGCCATGGAATGTTTAGTATTTGAACATGTAAGCATGGGCAGCGGGGCTAGTCCCCGCACCCCAGCGAAAAGGAACTACTCGCTCATGGTGAGAGAAACAAGAATAATAAGAGAGAGAAAAGTTTCCTCCATGAGCATGGTGAAGAAGATGATCACAGCTCTGTCGAGAAACGGTCTTCTACACAACGTCGGAGCAGATCTGGAAGAAGAGAGAAGAAAACCACGACAAACATGGCAGATCTCCTCCCTCCACCTTCTTCTTCTTCTCGTAGTCCTCGCTCACAGCAGGAGGAGCAACTCGTGGAAGCAGTAGATCTAGATCTGAATCTAGATCTGGATCTGGATGAAGTGGCTTGCAGATCTAGAGTTTCCACTCCAAATCTGGATGAACGGGACACAAGACCACCATGGGGGTAGGTTCTTGGCTATGGAGATCGTCTCCTTAGGCCCAGGACAGACCTGCAGCCTAACGGCGTCTGGAGATACTCCTTTTATGGGCCGGAGTCATGTTCTATTTATAGGCAGATTCACACCGTCTTAAATTCGTGACCTTCATAGGTTTGCAGTAGGTCATGGCTTTTTGCACGGTCACGACTTTTTGAATGCCGCGGTCGTGGCTTTTGGATTGTTGACAGCAGGTCGCGATCTTTCTATCACAGACCGCGGTCGCGGTTTCTTTGTGGGCGCAACCTTCAAACGTGCACTCATAGCTGTCAGTGATCTTGCCTTAGTCGTGATCTCCTGGCTGTGCGTGGTAGCAGCAGATCCCATGGATCGTGGTCAGCAGTTCTGAGGTTAGGGTAGCCGAGGTGCTGCATGGTGGCGAGCAGCTAAGGCACATGCCTGATCGGTGTTCTTTCTTTTATCCCTAGTGGTCGCGGGTTGGAGAGAAGGAGCAGTGCTGCGATTCAGTTGTCCAGCAGATCGCGGTGTTGGGAACCGTGGTCGCGGTCTTGGAAGTGCTGCCACAGTCGCGAATAAAGGAATCACGGACAGGTGTCCACGGTGTTGGAGGGTCGTGGTCTTTTGGAGGGTGGGGGTCGCGATTGGTGATGGACGCTGAGGCGGAGAAGAAGTAGTTGCGGTTCTGAGTGGTGGAGACGGTGGTGCTGTTGCAGGTGCTGAAGTGTAGAGGTTGAATTTGTGTAGGTGAAGAGGAGTTGCAAGTGGGCGGGAGCAGGTCGCGGTCCCCTTATGCCGCGGTCGTGGTGTTGGGAAGGCAGGTCGCGGTGTGGTGTGCTCGCGATGATGAGGTCGCAGTTCCCTTGCTGCCTTTGGTCGTGATTCTTGGAGACATGGTCGCGAACACGAGGAACTGTAGCCATGAGGAGTGGAGGTCGCAGGTTCGTTGTGATGGTTGAGGACAGGAGGTGCAGGAGCAAGGGTGAGGGAGAGCAGTCCCTTTGGCGGCTGATCGCGGACATCAAAATGCGACCACAGTTAGTCACGACCAGGTCGTGATTCACAGGGAGGTCATGATTATAGATGATCGATACACCACAGGTCGCGGCTCTACTGTACCTGACCGCGATTACAGCTTTGTGATGAGGAGGTACCCCGGGCGTAGTCCGGTTGGTTGAGGAAGCAGATGTGGTCATGGTGCCAGTTGGAGAGAGAGCCCAGTCACAAAATCGTGAACTGGAAGGATGAAGTGGCAGAGCTGAAGATCGTGATCGGTGGAGGGATGATCACGGTTTGTGGAGAGGGGGGGAGCAAAAACCGCGGACAGGTGGCTAAAAGAAAATCGCGACTGGGCTGCATTAACCACGATTGGGATTAGGGTTGGCTGGGATCACAATCTGTGAAGATGAAGGGCACTGGTCACGGTTGGGAGTGGGACGGTGGGGCCCAGCGGGTTGGTGAGATGCGAGTGAACAAAAGAAGAGAAGAGGGGGGCGCTCGCTGCTGATCAGAACTAAACCAAAGCCCCAAAGAAAAGGGCATGGGCCAAGGAGATAAGGCCCAAAGCTCGAAACGGTCTGCACAAGGGTGCAAAAAGTCAATAAAAATAGGAGCAAAATCAATTAAGGCAATATGAGTTGCATATAAGAAGATAAGGCCAATAAAAGCTCATTAAAGCAATTAAGCCAAATAAATGCACATATTAGAAGATAAAGCCAATAAATGCATGAATGTAACCAAAAATGGGCTAAAAGAGATGATTGAACTAAGATGAATATGCATTCATCAAAATACCCCGAACTTGAACGTTGCTCGTCCTCGAGTAACACAAAATCTGAAACAATTGCCAGGTGCATACTTTCAACTCATGTGTCTGCCTCATCTTCACATCACGATTATTTCTTTTCTAGTTGGTATGACTAAGCATCTCAACATCCTGAGATCATAGAACACATCTTACCATATCTTCGTTCCCGAGTTCGTTTCCCAACATCACTTCCTCTCCACTTTCTCCCACATCAAGCGTGTTTAAGCGTTTCATAGGAGTCCAGAGATACCCGCAGAACAACAAGTGTGCACCTGATCTGACACTGGTATTTTTAGGATATTGGTAAGCTTAGGCATTCATTATGCGAGTAGGTGGAAAAAGGGAGTGAAGGGTGGTATGGAAGGAAGAAATAAATCTCTCCTCTATTCGACTCGAGATTTTTTTTTATTGTATGATTTGCAATTTCATTGATTGCATTTTTTTGGGTGCGAATCTCTCCTCTATTCGACTCAAGATTGCATTTCTTTTTGTGTGCACTGATGTGTATTTTACTACGCGCTTAAACGCAAGTATACGCGTCGAGTAATATAGGCCTTGTGAGGCCCGAGTCGAACTCAGGGATACGTGAATTATTGGAGACTTCTACTAACTAATCGCAATCAGCTAGACCGATTAACAAAGTAGGGTTTTGTTGTTCAAATTAAAAAGAAAATAAAAATCAAACAAAGAAAACAATCAATTAAAGGTTAATTTAATCAATTCAAAAGGATATCTTTAGGATGGCGGTTTCACCACGGGTCAACATTGTATTAGGTTTCATATAATTCCTCACACTTCTCTCTCTATCCGGGTAGTGGCCTGAAATGAGAATTACCCACTGTCGTGGTGTAATTCACTACTTAGGTTTAGGTTGATTCCACCGTCGTAGTAATCATTCCCCTAAACTAAGCGCATTAAAACGGTCTCTCAGTTCCCACCATTAATTTTACAACTCCTTTATCAAGGGTTTTATTAATTAATGTAGATTTCGTCTCTTTTCAACCGTTAATCCTTCTGTCGAAGTGATTAAGGGTATTAAGTTATTATTATGGTGATCAAACATAACAATAGAAATGGAGAAAACGAATCTATACCACGGATTTGAGAGAAAAATATGAATTATTGATATAAAAATGTCATACAATGCATTCCCGGGCTACTCCCGGTCCTAAAGATTGAGGGTTTTAGCCTCTCATGTTCATCTCACACGAATACATGGTAGAAATTGGGGAATTCATAAGAAAAACGGGAAATAAATGGGAAAACCCCTGAACGGAGAAGAACCGGTGGATCCTTGGCGTAAAACACGAGCTTCCCCGCCTGTCGGTGGTGGAAATCGCCTTCGGCAGCGTCCAAATCACCCGGGATGAGCTTCTCGGCCTCCGTTCTCCTTTTTCTCCTCCTCGGCACTCGTGCAATCCAAAAATGAGATCCCCTGTTCGTCTGGGCGGCCGTCATTAGGTATAAGTCCCTAATTAGGTCGTCAAATAACAACAACCGTCCGATCGAGATCAAAATAGATCCAACGCATATCTGCCGGCGTCGATACCATCGACGCGGGTCGATGGTATCGACCCAGCGGATTAGCGGCAGCTTTCCTTGCTTTTATTCTGAGCGCCTGTGGTCATCTCGATACCATCGACTTGGGTGTCGATGGTATCGACTCTCTTTAGCGTCGGTTGTTGTCGTTTAGCAACGCTGTAGCTCTCCATGTGTCGATGGCATCGACTTGGGTCGATGGTATCGACTCTGTGCTGCTCTTCTCGACTAGCAACCTGTGGCTTGGTCGATGGTATCGACTTCCGTCGATGGTATCGACGGAAGCAAATACTTGTTTTTCCTGAAATTTCACAACAAGACCAAATAAATCCACACATATAATAATATTATGATAAATAATGCTCAAAATAGTAAAACAAAGGAGATTTGACATAATATGATGGCAAAGACCAAATTAAGTGAATTATGCAATATTATCCATGAAAATGAGTAATTAGAGCACAAAACACATATGAAATAGGTCTATAAATGCGACTCAAAATCATCGCATCAAACTCCCCTAAGCTTAAACATTGCTCGCCCTCGAGCAACTAATCCTTAGAATAGGATTGCAGATGTCAACTAAAAATCAACACACCAACCTACATCACACATGACTCCCACTGGACGTTCTCAAACCGGCCTTTCCTAATCAAAGAACAGTAATTACCCTACAGGCGACAATAATCATCAATAAAAGAAATTATCCTTCAAACCGATGAACACTATCACAGAAGGCAGTTAACATAATAAAATTTGCTGATTCAGCATTGGTGCATCTTGTGATCGCCTACACTACGTTGCTCGCCCTAACTACCATCTACATGGAAGCAGTTCTCCTGATAAACATGAGTGAGGAGAAAATCATGGTGGCCTACCAATCCGAGCAACGAGTGGATGGAATGGGTGGTTCATGGAATAACTTGGAAGTATTGCATAGTTTCAATATGCATAAAACAAAATGCCCTAAATGATGTGAATGCACATTAAAAATGCCCTAATGCCTATAATTGGGTGGAATGATGCATGCACTAACCTTCCACCTCAAAAAGAGATAGAAATCTAATTAAGCCACATCATGTACTCAATTTCCCTGTTATGCAAGTGATATCATGTTCCTTTCTCCCTCTTATTCCATTTCCTTCTAAATTCTCTCTTTTTTTTCTCAAATTTTTCAGATTTTCAGAAATTTTTTTTTCTCTTAGCCCACATATCCATAATTGCTTAGAGATACATGGGTTAGGCTATTTTATTCATGATTGGAAATCTTTGTACTATTTCGAGGGTATGGAACAATTTAGATCACTTTTTAAGACAACCTGAGGTACATGGTGTACTTATGCGTGAAAATCATGAAAGTTATGAGTGCAACTACATGATATGCACCTAAAGGTAATGTGCATGAATCACTATACATTTTCTCTTTTTTATGCAAAAGTATGGAAAATATCAATGCAATTCCTATCTAAATGCTATGCACACAAGAAGGAATTGAAACTGCACTTTACTTCCAATTCTTAGGTGGATTATGGAAAAATATGAAGTGGAATGATCACAAGATTAAGTTACTGAACCTTAGAAAAATATCATGTGTCCCTCCTTACTGACATGTGTAGTAGTTCAAAGGGTTCTTTCTCGTATATCCAATTAAGGTCTCATTACCATTTGATTAGGTTAGGCTCAAACAACCGTTACTATCCACTTTTCATGAGTCAATGGGGGTGTGGGTGTGACATATTGCTTCAAAGTTGACATAATCAATCATTTTCATAGGACAAGTTCCCCAAGGACAACCAAGTTAAGCTATCCAAAAGACACAGAAATTTTTAAATTCCCTTAAATTTCCCATGAAAACAGCGAGATGACAATTTTTAAGACATCCACGATTACACTAGATAGATGTGGATCCTAAACAAACTAAAATTGCAAGAACAAATAACAAAGCAAAAACTAAAAACAACTAAAGAAAAGATAAAAGATAGAGCTGTTCCAGCCACCCCCCTAAGCTTGAATTCGACTATGGCCTCATAGTTAAAAACCAACTTAAGGGTGGAACAGTGATACCCTGATCAATCATGCGGAGGCGGTGGTGGGTATTGCTAGGGTCGTGGGGTCCGGATTTGCTCTGGATGACACTTGGCGCAAGTGGAGGAAGAACTCGTTGATGACTTCATTTGCCCAATAACTCCGTCTTGAATAACTGACACCGACAATGTTGTGTGCCCGTCGATACCATCGATGGAAGTCGATGGTATCGACTCGCTGATTAGGGCAACTGCCTCGCGAGTCCGGCCGCCGCCTTTATCACCTGAAAATGTCGATACCATCGACACAACCGCCGATGGTATCGACTCCACTGAGTCAATTTCTTCTGAAAATCTCCAGAGATCTCGATGGTATCGACTGGCATGTCGATACCATCGACCTTTATTGCGCAGCCTGCCTGTAGGTATGTCGATACCATCGACGGGACCGTCGATAGTATCGACTCAGTGCGATTTTTGCAGCTGTCAACCTGAACCCATGTCGATACCATCGACCAGTGTGTCGATGGTATCGACCCTGCCTGTGCCTGCACATCGAACAAACGGATCAAGGTATCTTCTTTACACTAAAATTTAAACGAAATAAAAGCAATCTACGACTATAACTAAACTATCCTAATGTACCACTGGTTGGGTTGCCTCCCAACAAGCGCCCTTCTTTAACGTCTTAGGCTAGACGGCTTGACAATCATCATCTTTTCACCTTGGGAACTGGGCTTAGAGGATCATTCGGTAATTTGAATTCGACTCGATCTCCTCCAATACCCAAGGACAAAGTCCCTCTGCCTAAGGCAGTCACGACATCCGTTGTTGCTTGAAACGGCCTCCCTACAAGAATTTCACAGCCTTGGAGCGGTGGCATATCCATGACGACAAAGTCCACAGGAAATATGAATATATCCACTTTGACGAGAACATCTTCACATACTCCATAGGGTCTCACGGTAGACCCATCCGCCAATTCAATTGTTGCGGCTGACCTCTTTATCTCTTTTAACCCCAGCTTCTGAAATGTTGCCAAAGGCATGATATTTATGCTAGCTCCAGAATCACATTGCGCTTTTGGAAAATGTTGACCACCTATTGAGCACGGTATGTAAAAACCTCCTGGGTCCTTTCTCTTCTTTGGTGAACTCCCATGAATCATAGAGCTCACTGTCTCATTCATCCAATAAATTTCATCGTCTTTTATCCGCCTCTTTTTATTGATGATTTCCTTGATGAACCTCCCATAGGCGGGTACTTTCTCGATCATCTCCACTAATGGAATATTGATGTGGAGTTTTCGGAATATCTCCAGAAATTTCTTAAAGTGACGATGCTCTTTCTTTGACTTCGGATTGACCGGATCTGAAACATCAGCTGCATCAGCACGCCTGTGAGGTGGCACATAAGAGCTTTTCGGGGGTACCTCCCCTAAGCTTGCTTCAATCATTCCCTCGGACGTGGGCCTTGACGAGATATCCTCAATGGTAGCAGCTTGTTGTGGATTCTCTTTCACATTTTCTGTCTCTGCACATGCACAAACAACTTGCACTTCTTCATTTTGCCTACATGGAGATATAGTATTCACAACTCTTTGTGATTTCCTGAAGAAAGGGTTTCCACCAGGAAATCCATAGTAAGTGCGTGGATATGGTATTGCTGGTGTTGCATTCACATTGAAAGTCATTTTTCTTTCTTCTACAGCTTCTTGCACCTGAGATTCCTCCTCATTGCTCACCACAGACATGTACTTGACCTGATGGTGTGCTTGAGCCACATTTGCATTGTCGGCTGGTTTCTGTTGGTTGGCGTGCTTAATGGCCGCCACTTCACTCGAAATCTGCGCCACGGTGGTCTCTAATGCCCGCATTTGTGCTCCATGGCTTTGCAGCGTCTGCCCAAACTTGCTTAGAATATCACCTTGAGATTGCAATTGTTTTCCAAACATGGCCATCATCTCTTGGTTTTGCTGGACCATTTGAGTTAGTAATTCAGTGTTCTTATCCTCGGCTTTCTGCTGTGGCTTGGCATCCGGATCCTGCAGAAAATTATTCAGATCCTTCCATGAAAACTTTTTATCCTTTCTCCATGCATAGTCATTGTTTCTATATCCCTGTTGTTGCATGAATTTCACTTGGGCCTCCCCATCATCAGATGCATCCTCCTTAGTTAGCACCTTCTTGGCTAGAAGATCTAACTTGGCATTCAGCTCCCTCACTATTCTGGATTCACCAGCAGCCTTGACATGTTCCACATCCCCTCTATCACCCCATGACTGTTTCCTAGCCATGTTTTTCAGTATTTCCCAGCATCTTGTATCAGTGTTATTTAAGAAAAATCCGGAACCAGCCGAGTCCAGGTTGCTTCTATCATGCTCGGAGAGAGAAAAGTAGAAGATCTTCACTTGGGTTTCCTTGTCCAATCCATGATGTGGACATCTCCTCAACATGACCTGGAATCGCTCCCAAGTCTCAGAATAAGTTTCACCCGCCTGTTGGGTGAAATTGTGAATCTTCCTGATCATATCATTGGTCTTCTCAGGAGGGAAGAACCTCTCGAAGAAAACCTCTACCATGTGATCCCATGATTCAACAAACTCGTCGTCGAGGTTATGAAGCCACTCTCTTGCCACTCCAGCCAAGGAACTCGGGAATAACTTGAGGTAGAGCACATCCTGTGGAAATCGATCTATCTTCACCATATCACAGTTCTCCACGAACTGGCTGATGTGGGCCACTGGATCTTCATTTTTCAATCCGTGAAATGCATTAGATTTTACCAAGTTGATCAGCGCCGGATCGATCTTGTATGTTGGTATGTCGATCCCCTTTTTCTTTATAGGCCCCTTTGATGCTGAGGAAGAAGACGCCTTGATCTTCTCCCATATTGTCTGTGCTTCAGCCATTTCTTCTTCTTATTCTTGCTCAGATTCAGAATTTATATCACTTTGGTGTTCCTGCTCGTAGTAGTCCTCGTCCTCTGGTCCCGCAGATGGAACCTCAGGAGTGCGATTCATGTAGTGTCGACTACGTGTGTGCACCATGCAAAGTACCTGAAATATGGAAATAGGGGTTCAGTACAATGCTTTGAACGAGTCAACACAATTATAGAGAAATAAAGGAATTTTTGAAATTGTTTTAAAATAAAAAAAATGTGGCCTAGAGTGGCCGCTCTTAGCACTCAAAGTGCCAATAATTCGCCGTATCCCCGGCAACGGTGCCAAAAACTTGACGTGTATTTTACTACGCGCTTAAACGCAAGTATACGCGTCGAGTAATATAGGCCTTGTGAGGCCCGAGTCGAACTCAGGGATACGTGAATTATTGGAGACTTCTACTAACTAATCACAATCAGCTAGACCGATTAACAAAGTAGGGTTTTGTTATTCAAATTAAAAAGAAAATAAAAATCAAACAAAGAAAACAATCGATTAAAGGTTAATTTAATCAATTCAAAATGATATCTTTAGGATGGCGGTTTCACCGCGGGTCAACATTGTATTAGGTTTCATATAATTCCTCACACTTCTCTCTCTATCCGGGTAGTGGCCTGAAATGAGAATTACCCACTGTCGTGGTGTAATTCACTACTTAGGTTTAGGTTGATTCCACCATCGTAGTAATCATTCCCCTAAACTAAGCGCATTAAAAACGGTCTCTCAGTTCCCACCATTAATTTTACAACTCCTTTATCAAGGGTTTTATTAATTAATGTAGATTTCGTCTCTTTTCAACCGTTAATCCTTCTGTCGAAGTGATTAAGGGTATTAAGTTATTATTATGGTGATCAAGCATAACAATAGAAATGAAGAAAACGAATCTATACCACGGATTTGAGAGAAAAATATGAATTATTGATATAAAAATGTCATACAATGCATTCCCGGGCTACTCCCGGTCCTAAAGATTGAGGGTTTTAGCCTCTCATGTTCATCTCACACGAATACATGGTAGAAATTGGGAAATTCATAAGAAAAATGGGAAATAAATGGGAAAACCCCTGAACGGAGAAGAACCGGTGGATCCTTGGCGTAAAACACAAGCTTCCCCGCCTGTCGGTGGTGGAAATCATCTTCGGCAGCGTCCAAATCACCCGGGATGAGCTTCTCGGCCTCCGTTCTCCTTTTTCTCCTCCTCGGCACTCGTGCAATCCAAAAATGAGATCCCCTGTTCGTCTGGGCGGCCGCCATTAGGTATAAGTCCCTAATTAGGTCGTCAAATAACAACAGCCATCCGATTGAGATCAAAACAGATCCAACGCATATCTGCCGGCGTCGATACCATCGATGCGGGTCGATGGTATCGACCCAGCAGATTAGCAGCAGCTTTCCTTGCTTTTATTCTGAGCGCCAGTGGTCATCTCGATACCATCGACTTGGGTGTCGATGGTATCGACTCTCTTTAGCGTCGGTTGTTGTAGTTTAGCGACGCTGTAGCTCTCCATGTGTCGATGGCATCGACTTGGGTCGATGGTATCGACTCTGTGCTGCTCTTCTCGACTAGCAACCTGTGGCTTGGTCGATGGTATCGACTTCCGTCGATGGTATCGACGGAAGCAAATACTTGTTTTTCCTGAAATTTCACAACAAGACCAAATAAATCCACACATATAATAATATTATGATAAATAATGCTCAAAATAGTAAAACAAAGGGGATTTGACATAATATGATGGCAAAGACCAAATTAAGTGAATTATGCAATATTATCCATGAAAATGAGTAATTAGAGCACAAAACACATATGAAATAGGTCTATAAATGCGACTCAAAATCATTGCATCAAACTCCCCTAAGCTTAAACATTGCTCGCCCTCGAGCAACTAATCCTTAGAATAGGATTGCAGATGTCAACTAAAAATCAACACACCAACCTACATCACACATGACTCCCACTGGACGTTCTCAAACCGGCCTTTCCTAATCACAGAATAGTAATTACCCTACAGGCGACAATAATCATCAATAAAAGAAATTATCCTTCAAACCGATGAACACTATCACATAAGGCAGTTAACATAATAAAATTTGCCGATTCAGCATTGGTGCATCTTGTGATCGCCTACACTACGTTGCTCGCCCTAACTACCATCTACATGGAAGCAGTTCTCCTGATAAACATGAGTGAGGAGAAAATCACGGTGGCCTACCAATCCGAGCAACGGGTGGATGGAATGGGTGGTTCATGGAAGAACTTGGAAGTATTGCACAGTTTCAATATGCATAAAACAAAATGCCCTAATGCCTATAATTGGGTGGAATGATGCATGCACTAACCTTCCACCTCAAAAAGAGATAGAAATCTAATTAAGCCACATCATGTACTCAATTTCCCTGTTATGCAAGTGATATCATGTTCCTTTCTCCCTCTTATTCCATTTCCTTCTAAATTCTCTCTTTTTTTTTCTCCAATTTTTCAGATTTTCAGAATTTTTTTTTTCTCTTAGCCCACATATCCATAATTTCTTAGAGATACATGGGTTAGGCTATTTTCTTCATGATTGGAAATCTTTGTACTATTTCGAGGGTATGGAACAATTTAGATCACTTTTTAAGACAACCTGAGGTACATGGTGTACTTATGCGTGAAAATCATGAAAATTATGAGTGCAACTACATGACATGCACCTAAAGGTAATGTGCATGAATCACTATACATTTTCTCTTTTTTATGCAAAAGTATGGAAAATATCAATGCAATTCCTATCTAAATGCTATGCACACAAGAAGGAATTGAAACTGCACTTTACTTCCAATTCTTAGGTGGATTATGGAAAAATATGAAGTGGAATGATCACAAGATTAAGTTACTGAACCTTAGAAAAATATCATGTGTCCCTCCTTACTGACATGTGTAGTAGTTCAAAGGGTTCTTTCTCGTATATCCAATTAAGGTCTCATTACCATTTGATTAGGTTAGGCTCAAACAACCGTTACTATCCACTTTTCATGAGTCAATGGGGGTGTGGGAGTGACATATTGCTTCAAAGTTGACATAATCAATCATTTTCATAGGACAAGTTCCCCAAGGACAACCAAGTTAAGCTATCCAAAAGACACAAAAAATTTTAAATTCCCTTAAATTTCCCATGAAAATAGCGAGATGACAATTTTTAAGACATCCACGATTACACTAGATAGATGTGGATCCTAAACAAACTAAAATTGCAAGAACAAATAACAAAGCAAAAACTAAAAACAACTAAAGAAAAGATAAAAGATAGAGCTGTTCCATCCACCCCCCTAAGCTTGAATTCGACTATGGCCTCATAGTCAAAAACCAACTTAAGGGTGGAACAGTGATACCCTGATCAATCCTGCGGAGGCGGTGGTGGGTATTGCTAGGGTCGTGGGGTCCGGATTTGCTCTGGATGACACTTGGCACAAGTGGAGGAAGAACTCGTTGATGACTTCATTTTCCCAATAACTCCGTCTTGAATAACTGACACTGACAATGTTGTGTGCCCGTCGATACCATTGACGGAAGTCGATGGTATCGACTCGCTGATTAGGGCAACTACCTCGCGAGTCCGGCCGCCGCCTTTATCACCTGAAAATGTCGATACCATCGACACAACCGTCGATGGTATCGACTCCACTGAGTCAATTTCTTCTGAAAATCTCCAGAGATCTCTATGGTATCGACTGGCATGTCGATACCATCGACCTTTATTGCGCATCCTGCCTGTAGGTATGTCGATACCATCGACGGGACCGTCGATAGTATCGACTCAGTGCGATTTTTGCAGCTGTCAACCTGAACCCATGTCGATACCATTGACCAGTGTGTCGATGGTATCGACCCTGCCTGTGCCTGCACATCAAACAAACGGATCAAGGTATCTTCTTTACACTAAAATTTAAACGAAATAAAAGCAATCTACGACTATAACTAAACTATCCTAATGTACCACTGGTTGGGTTGCCTCCCAAAAAGCGCCCTTCTTTAACGTCTTAGGCTAGACGGCTTGACAATCATCATCTTTTCACCTTGGGAACTGGGCTTAGAGGATCATTCGGTAATTTGAATTCGACTCGATCTCCTCCAATACCCAAGGACAAAGTCCCTCTGCCTAAGGCAGTCACGACATCCGTTGTTGCTTGAAACGGCCTCCCTAAAAGAATTTCACAGCCTTGGAGCGGTGGCATATCCATGGCGACAAAGTCCACAGGAAATATGAATCTATCCACTTTGACGAGAACATCTTCACATACTCCATAGGGTCTCACGGTAGACCCATCCGCCAATTCAATTGTTGCGGCTGACCTCTTTATCTCTTTTAACCCCAGCTTCTGAAATGTTGCCAAAGGCATGATATTTATGCTAGCTCCAGAATCACATTGCGCTTTTGGAAAATGTTGACCACCTATTGAGCACGGTATGTAAAAACCTCCTGGGTCCTTTCTCTTCTTTGGTGAACTCCCATGAATCATAGAGCTCACTGTCTCATTCATCCAATAAATTTCATCGTCTTTTATCCGCCTCTTTTTATTGATGATTTCCTTGATGAACCTCCCATAGGCGGGTACTTTCTCGATCATCTCCACTAATGGAATATTGATGTGGAGTTTTCGGAATATCTCCAGAAATTTCTTAAAGTGACGATGCTCTTTCTTTGACTTCGGATTGACCGGATCTGAAACATCAGCTGCATCAGCACGCCTGTGAGGTGGCACATAAGAGCTTTTCGGGGGTACCTCCCCTAAGCTTGCTTCAATCATTCCCTCGGACGTGGGCCTTGACGAGATATCCTCAATGGTAGCAGCTTGTTGTGGATTCTCTTTCACATTTTCTGTCTCTGCACATGCACAAACAACTTGCACTTCTTCATCTTGCCTACATGGAGATATAGTATTCACAACTCTTTGTGATTTCCTGAAGAAAGGGTTTCCACCAGGCAATCCATAGTAAGTGCGTGGATATGGTATTGCTGGTGTTGCATTCACATTGAAAGTCATTTTTCTTTCTTCTACAGCTTCTTGCACCTGAGATTCCTCCTCATTGCTCACCACAGACATGTACTTGACCTGATGGTGTGCTTGAGCCACATTTGCATTGTCAGCTGGTTTCTGTTGGTTGGCGTGCTTAATGGCCGCCACTTCACTCGAAATCTGCGCCACGGTGGTCTCTAATGCCCGCATTTGTGCTCCATGGCTTTGCAGCGTCTGCCCAAACTTGGTTAGAATATCACCTTGAGATTGCAATTGTTTTCCAAACATGGCCATCATCTCTTGGTTTTGCTGGACCATTTGAGTTAGTAATTCAGTGTTCTTGTCCTCAGCTTTCTGCTGTGGCTTGGCATCCGGATCCTGTAGAAAATTATTCAGATCCTTCCATGAAAACTTTTTATCCTTTCTCCATGCATAGTCATTGTTTCTATAGCCCTGTTGTTGCATGAATTTCACTTGGGCCTCCCCATCATCAGATGCATCCTCCTTAGTTAGCACCTTCTTGGCTAGAAGATCTAACTTGGCATTCAGCTCCCTCACTATTCTGGATTCACTAGCAGCCTTGACATGTTCCACAGCCCCTCTATCACCCCATGACTGTTTCCTAGCCATGTTTTTCAGTATTTCCCAGCATCTTGTATCGGTGTTATTTAAGAAAAATCTGGAACCAGCCGAGTCCAGGTTGCTTCTATCATGCTCGGAGAGAGCAAAGTATAAGATCTTCACTTGGGTTTCCTTGTCCAATCCATGATGTGGACATCTCCTCAACATGACCTGGAATCGCTCCCAAGTCTCAGAATAAGTTTCACCCGCCTGTTGGGTGAAATTGTGAATCTTCCTGATCATATCATTGGTCTTCTCAGGAGGGAAGAACCTCTTGAAGAAAACCTCTACCATGTGATCCCATGATTCAACAAACTCGTCGTCGAGGTTATGAAGCCACTCTCTTGCCACTCCAGCCAAGGAACTCGGGAATAACTTGAGGTAGAGCACATCCTGTGGAAATCGATCTATCTTCACCATATCACAGTTCTCCACGAACTGGCTGATGTGGGCCACTGGATCTTCATTTTTCAATTCGTGAAATGCATTAGATTTTACCAAGTTGATCAACACCGGATCGATCTTGTATGTTGGTATGTCGATCCCCTTTTTCTTTATAGGCCCCTTTGATGCTGAGGAAGAAGACGCCTTGATCTTCTCCCATATTGTCTGTGCTTCAGCCATTTCTTCTTCTTGTTCTTGCTCAGATTTAGAATTTATATCACTTTGGTGTTCCTGCTCGTAGTAGTCCTCGTCCTCTGGTCCCGCAGATGGAACCTCAGGAGTGCGATTCACGTAGTCTCGACTACGTGTGTGCACCATGCAAAGTACCTGAAATATGGAAATAGGGGTTCAGTACAATGCTTTGAACGAGTCAACACAATTATAGAGAAATAAAGGAATTTTTGAAATTGTTTTAAAATAAAAAAAAATGTGGCCTAGAGTGGCCGCTCTTAGCACTCAAAGTGCCAATAATTCACCGTATCCCCGGCAACGGTGCCAAAAACTTGACGTGTATTTTACTACGCGCTTAAACGAAAGTATACGCGTCGAGTAATATAGGCCTTGTGAGGCCCGAGTCGAACTCAGGGATACGTGAATTATTGGAGACTTCTACTAACTAATCGCAATCAGCTAGACCGATTAACAAAGTAGGGTTTTGTTGTTCAAATTAAAAAGAAAATAAAAATCAAACAAAGAAAACAATCGATTAAAGGTTAATTTAATCAATTCAAAAGGATATCTTTAGGATGGCGGTTTCACCGCGGGTCAACATTGTATTAGGTTTCATATAATTCCTCACACTTCTCTCTCTATCCGGGTAGTGGCCTGAAATGAGAATTACCCACTGTCGTGGTGTAATTCACTACTTAGGTTTAGGTTGATTCCACCGTCGTAGTAATCATTCCCCTAAACTAAGCGCATTAAAAACGGTCTCTCAGTTCCCACCATTAATTTTACAACTCCTTTATCAAGGGTTTTATTAATTAATGTAGATTTTGTCTCTTTTCAACCGTTAATCCTTCTATCGAAGTGATTAAGGGTATTAAGTTATTATTATGGTGATCAAGCATAACAATAGAAATGGAGAAACGAATCTATACCACGGATTTGAGAGAAAAATATGAATTATTGATATAAAAATGTCATACAATGCATTCCCGGGCTACTCCCGGTCCTAAAGATTGAGGGTTTTAGCCTCTCATGTTCATCTCACACGAATACATGGTAGAAATTGGGGAATTCATAAGAAAAACGGGAAATAAATGGGAAAACCCCTGAACGGAGAAGAACCGGTGGATCCTTGGCGTAAAACACGAGCTTCCCCGCCTGTCGGTGGTGGAAATCGTCTTCGGCAGCGTCCAAATCACCCAGGATGAGCTTCTTGGCCTCCGTTCTCCTTTTTCTCCTCCTCGGCACTCGTGCAATCCAAAAATGAGATCCCCTGTTCGTCTGGGCGGCCGTCATTAGGTATAAGTCCCTAATTAAGTCGTCAAATAACAACAGCCGTCTGATCGAGATCAAAACAGATCCAACGCATATCTGCCGGCGTCGATACCATCGACGCGGGTCGATGGTATCGACCCAGCGGATTAGCGGCAGCTTTCCTTGCTTTTATTCTGAGCGCCTGTGGTCATCTCGATACCATCGACTTGGGTGTCGATGGTATCGACTCTCTTTAACGTCGGTTGTTGTCGTTTAGCGACGTTGTAGCTCTCCATGTGTCGATGGCATCGACTTGGGTCGATGGTATCGACTCTGTGCTGCTCTTCTCGACTAGCAACCTGTGGCTTGGTCGATGGTATCGACTTCCGTCAATGGTATCGACGGAAGCAAATACTTGTTTTTCCTAAAATTTCACAACAAGACCAAATAAATCCACACATATAATAATATTATGATAAATAATGCTCAAAATAGTAAAACAAAGGGGATTTGACATAATATGATGGCAAAGACCAAATTAAGTGAATTATGCAATATTATCCATGAAAATGAGTAATTAGAGCACAAAACACATATGAAATAGGTCTATAAATGCGACTCAAAATCATCGCATCATGCACTAAGGCATCTTTTCTTGGTGATACGCCCCTATTTCGTAGTGAGGGGTATGGAAGAAGTGAAAAGAGAGAGAGAGAGAGAGTGTGCCACCCCAAACTTAGGGTTGGGCACTATTTTGGTTATTTTTATTTCTTTTTGATGGACGGAGGGGTAAGAAGATGATGGAGGAAGTGTAGAAGAGAGTTCAGATCAGAGTACAACTTGATTTACAATTCAGTGCACCGGGTCGTTCTCCTTATCATACTTTGCTCAAATAATGACTTGATGAGGATCCGGTGGAGATTCCATGCTATTGTTCCACTAGTTAGATAGGAAGCACAACATGTTTGATCCCTCTCATTTCGACATATACTTGCCATATCTACTGATCATGATGTTAGGATTCATAAATTTCACACAATGATTTCTAATCATTGGCTAGTTTCAAAAATTGTTCTCCTTGAGGCTTCATTTCGAGTAAGGAGGGTATAATGATTCAAAACTGTGAAGAAAAACAGGATAGCCGGCTAGGTAAAGGCTTTGATTGAAGCAAAAGCGTCAAAACTTCATCAAGTTTCTATACAAACTGCTATGAGAACTTTTGAAAATTTTGAAAATTTTTGAAAAATTTGCTTAAAATTGCAACAAAATTTCAACAATGAGATCTTAAGTCTGAAACGGATAGGAGAGGGTGGAAAGTAGAGTACATACCACCCACCCTCCACCCCAAACTTAGAATTTTTCTCATCCCAAGCAAACTCTAAATCTGAGATGGAGGGGAAAACTCGTGCCGGTTGGTTCACCAGATGTGGTTTCATTCCTTTTGGTGACGCATCCTCCATCTAAAATCTCAAAAATGGAAACTATCAGAACTTAAGATTGCATCTTGCGATGCATTGTCTACCAGGTGCAGAATTTTCTAAAAAAAAAAACTAAAAGTAAAAGCTAAGTTAAAGATCAGGTTGCCTCCCGACAAGCACCTTTATTTTACGTCGATGGCTCGACATGATTTCTTCAGCTTTCTGGTAGGTATGTCAGTTTGGACAAATTCATCAATTCATTAGTGGTAGTGTCGGTTGTGGTGAAATATCTTTTCAAGCGTTGGCCATTTGCCACAAAATCGCCTGACTTGTCACTCCATAAGGTGAATGCACCATGTGGATAGATGCTTTATGGGATATAGCATGTATATGATACGTACTATACATAAGTGGTAATTGGATAATATATATGTATTTATAAATATATAAAAACCCTCAATCAAACATATTGAGTCTAAGTTGCTTCCCATTAGTGGCACACATAAAAGCTTGATTGACTAAGCATGGGCACCCCAAGAGTGGTGTGTCATCTATCTCGTGGAAGTGTTATGGTATCTATGTGGGCCTGCCAAGAAGGGTACATTTCTATCATGTTGGCTTTTGGGTTAGGTTGAATTAGGTGTCATTAATGAGATTGAGCACTGAGAGGCATGTACATGATTATGGCAAGGATTTGTGCATACCATCTATCCAAGAGTTGCATAAGATACAATTGGAAGACATAACCTACCTTAATGATTGATTATGGACATTGGTGTTTCCCGGGTAATAATTGAATTATCTTGGATCTTGGCTCATTAGAGGTTTGTGTGCTGCAATCTTCCAAATTAATAATTGAAGGTTATCAATTTGAACAAAATAATGAGACTGGTAGTTAGTTAAAGGACAAATCAACATCATCAATGTTTATACAAATCAAAGCAAGTCATATAAAAATATTTTTTTGACAAATTGCAAATTTCTCTACTACAATCAAATGGAAATACAAAACAACATATTTTCTCTACGATCAGTCCTTCAGAAGGACAATTAAAATGAGAATAGCTTCCACGACTATTCAGGACTCCGAGAATTGTTCTCACACAGGTGCGCAAGCTCTATGTCCTAGAGATACCAGAGCCAGAAGAACCTCTTTTTGATGCACCTAAGGCTCACAGGTATGCTTACAAGAAGCATATTGAACATGTCATTTATGTCAAGTGTGTAATTTTGTGCTCCATGAACTATGAGTTGTAGAGACAGCATGAGAACATGGATGTTATTGAGATGGTCATACTTCTTAAGAACACATCCCAAGATCAGGCAAGACATGAGAGATTTGATGTCTCTAAGGGGATGTTCAAATGGAACATGGCAGAAGGAGATCCACTAGGTCCTCATGTGCTCAAGCTCATTGGGTATGTGGAGAACCTTTCTAGACTATGATTCCCCTTGCCTTAAGAGTTAGACACTGATGTGATTCTACAATCAATTCCAGAGTCATATAGTTAGTTTGTCATGAACTACAACATGAATGACTTTGACAAGCGATTGATAGAGTTACATGGCATGTTGAGAACAATTGAGACACAAATGAAGAAAGACAATCCCAAGTCTGTGATGATGATAAAAAATCAAAGGAAAAGTCTAAGGGCAAAGACAAAGCTAAGAAGAGTTCTAAATCTGGCTAGAAGCCCAAGTCTTCAGTGCGCAAGGCAAAGGGAGGAGTGAAATAGGGAGAAAATCATCACCGTTGTCACCAGTCTGGAAATTGGAAAAGGAACTGCCCTCTCTACCTGGAGGAACTGAAGAATAAGAAGAAGGAGGGGATAGAAACCTCTACTTCAGGTATAATGTTATAAGATAAATCTGATTACTTCTTCGTCTTGGGTATGTGATACCAAATATAGATATGACATACGTTGATGTGTAGGATTTGATACGAAGTAAAGAGATTATGAAAGGACAAGGATGGATGGTGCAGAGCAAGAGTTTCTACAACTTTATTCTACATTTAGAATCTATCTTAGCCCAATGAGCATATAATAGAGTTAGATGAACTGCTATTTTATTTATACCAATAATAGAAACATTTTACTTTATGCATCTTGTATGGATAAGGATGATTATAAATAAATACTTGTTAATGGTTCTATTTCAAAGAGGTGATCTTGTATGGAAATGTCGACAGACCACCTCTCACTAGGTGTAGTGGGACAATATGCATTCTATTAGAACATGTACATAATGATGTACAAAACCCTTCGAAATAGATGATATAGACAATTATTTATACTTCATTTTATTTACTGATGACTTGGTGATATGTGTTTCGTAAAATACAAATCTCTTGAAGTGTTCAAGAAGATTACATGTATGAAGTACACATTTCCTTGAAAGTATTAAGATCCTTTGAAATGATCAATGTTGAAATACTTTATAGGAATAGTTTGAGAACCTTCTAAAGAGACTATAAGAGTGTATCACAATGAACTCCACCTGAAACATGATGATGTATTAGAATGAAGGAATCACATGTTGGTGAGTCATGATGTGATTATTTTTTAATCTAATCTTCTATAATGTCCTTAAAGACACTTGCTTATAATTAAAACAATGTACTATCTAAAATGGTTAGTAGACACCATATGTATAAGGAGTGGGATCCTAGAGGGGAACCACTACCTACTAAAATGAAAAGGTAACATCCCAAACCAAACAAAACCTTAAAAAAAATTCTCAAAAAGGGATGATAACCAATTTATTTAACATGAATGTATCATAACACCAAAATAGCAGTGCAATAAAAAGATGTATCTAACCATTACAAAGCTTGTTATTATCACTATCCTTCACTAGGAAGGGTGAGATAAAAGGAAAGACTAACTAAACATAGGACTAGATAAGGATCACCCTAACAACTTCAATCAAGTCTCCCACAAAATTTTAGATACACTTGTTGAGGTCCAGGTCCACCTTGATTGCCTTCTCTTAGTCTAACACCTGGGCTGGAAGCATACCCCACAAAAGTAAAAGAAAAGATAACATCAGCAAAAAGCTGGTGTGCGCATACTAAATAGAGTTGGCAATTCATGGAATAATAGGTAATCAAGTAAAGAATGCTTCCCATATAAAAAGTAAAGGACTACCCAATCAGGCATAAAAGAAGAGAATTATAAGTGATGAATAACAAGGAGAATACTTTCCATAAAAATAATAATAAAAGTGGTGCCACAAAAGCACAGATAACCTTTTGGGCACAAACCAATAACAACTTTTACGCATGTGAGATAAGCATAGCACTAGAACAATATAAATAACTATGGTGGCAAAGCCTCATAAACTTGGAACCTGGTAGAGAATGGCACATAACCAAACTCTCCAATATATGAAATGTGGACCAAGCCTCATTAACTTGAAACCCGGGTATGGGACACATAACCTCCATCCCAAAAATACAAAAAGGGTACATAACTCAAAACCAATGCAATTACACTACTCTAGGGCTACTGAGTCACATGACATGCTTAATAGAGAGGCATATAAAAAGTATAGTCAGATTTTACAAAGTAGTCACCACAAAAAGGACCAACATATACCTCCACCTCACAAGTGGGAAAAAGACATCATATGTCATCATATAGAGTTTCATTATGAAAAAAGCATAAGAAAGAGACAAGAGAATGTTCAAATATGATCACAAGATCAGAACCAAATAAAGTAGTTGACATGAACCATAATTTTTAGAAGAAAGAATATTGTGTAGGTTGATTGTCCATAGGACCAAGAGGAAGAAGAAAATAGGTTATTTCTCAATGTATAAGAATAGAAAATGCAAACATACCGTACTAAAGAAGCTAAATAGTCCAAATTCAGTCCTAGATTCAAGCCTAGGTCTCCAAAGCACCTATGATGCATACATGTAGAATTAGGGTTAGGTTTAAATTAATTATTCAAAACCCTAAAAATCACCTTTTTGTTTTTAGTGAATTAGTTTATCAAAACCACATTATCTTTTAGATTATACTTTCTGATTTTAAACATATTTTATTTTACTTTTCTGACTTGTAAATTATTAGTTATGAATTTTACAAACCATAACCAATTTGATAAATCCATAGAAATTCATGTTTCATTTAGTTAGAATTTAGGCAATAAAACTAATACCAATAGATAGATAATCTTTATCCAAATCCAATGACTATTTATTTGTAATTTTTGGATAAACTGAGAATTATTTATGAATTTTGCAAATTCGACCGATCAGGAAACTCAGAAAACGCACATAAGCCTAGAAAAATCTCACGAGAGGGAGATTGAGCGGGCCAACCTTTCTTGACATGGATCAATCAAAGGAGGCCGCATCAGCATGTTAGAAGCTCGGTCAAAGACCAGTGGGTCCGCGTGAATCAAACCAGTAAGGGGTGAAAGGACAATTTTGACCATACATGAGAAAAAAAAGAAAGTAGATGATGAGAGGGACAACATTGAGAAACCGTGAGGGCTCATGTTCCCCTCTCGCACCATGGCTACAATGCAACAAGGCTGAAGCTTGAGGAAATTTGGGCAAATATGCGTGTGTTGATGATTCGAGATGCTTGAAGCGTAGAAAGGAAGAGTAGAAAGTTACAAACTCACCCCTAGGTCTAATTTGTTCGGAGGTGAAGAAGAATTGGTCACCGCAAAGCCTGGACAGGAACTCGATCACAAACAACAACTCACACAACGCACAAAGAAATTAAGATGAGAGGAGAGCAATGTGTAGGATGACGCAAGTCGGGCTACCCTTATTTATAGGTTAGGGTTTGAAGACCAGAAGGTAGGCAAGTTGGCCGAAGGACCTTGCGTCCCAAGAAATGGGGTTTTTCGATTTGAGAAGAAATAGATAGGGAAAATAGGGTTTGATAGGCTCAGATTTCTCTCCCGATTCTGTTGGAAGAAAAATTGAGGGAAAAGATCAACTGTGGGCTGAGAAATCAGTGAAGAAATGAGAATGGTTTGTGGTTGTATTGTTTATGACAGATCTCTCTCCTACTCAAGGTAGGAGATGAGGTTTGTGCCATTAGATGGAGATCTCAACGATCCATATTGCCCGTGATGAGAATAAACAACATGACTGAGAGGCTAAGGAAAACCAAAAAAATTGAACCGCATCACAAATAAATAGGAAATAAATCACATGACAGAGTAAATAACATTCCTAATCAAATTGGAATAAAGTGTGGATGCATTAATTTCTCTTTTTCTCTCTCCTCATTTGAGGGTGCAAACAAACTCCAAATTAGTTGAAAATTGATACCTAGCAAAAATTTTATATGCAGAATTCGAATATGCAATTACATTTCCCTTTTGGAGACTTTTGATTCATTAATTTAACAAATCTTATTTTCTCTTTCCTCAAGCATTCATGACCTTAAGATTACCCAAAATTAGTGAAACTTCATCAACAAGTAATATTTAGTGTGTTGAATATGAATTTGCCCTTAATTTGTCATGTTGATGTTGTTTCTACATATATCTAATATTTTGAAGGATCTACTTCCTAACTTCACCTTTCATCAAATTTTCCAAATTGAATGAAAATTCACCCAAAGGCTATTTTTAATGTGTAGATTACGAATCTAAGATTATTTTCCAATTTTGGAGTCATTTAGTATTTTATTTTCATATTTTGAAGAAAAACCACCTTTTCTTTTCTAAATAAAATAGTTGTGGTTATTATTATCCTAAATTTGTGAAACTTGGACTCCAAGCTAAAACACATCCAAAGAAAACAAATCTGAGGTTATTTTTAACCAATTTGCCTTCCTTTTATGAGTTTTACATAATTGGTATTTGTGGTTAATTATTATATTAGTCAACATATTATTTCATTATTATTATTATTATTATTATTATTATTATTCATATTGCAACCAAAAGGTTATATGCCAATTTTATGCACAAAAATAAATATATTTATCCTTTATCTCTTTTAGCTTATAAATTCTATATTTATTTGGATAGTGTAACATTTTCTATTAATTATGAACACATAGTCTTCCTATGCATTTTATCTCTCTTATCATCATACCTTAATCATCATTACTTCATGTGACATATTCTATGTGTCCTTTATTGATCTTATGATTAATGTGAAAGTATAATGTCATTCTTGTTTATATGTCTACATGTTAAGGTGATTTATTCATGCATTCAAATGTTTAGGGTTTCAATCACTAATGAGCATATCTTATCCTTATTTGGCTAAACCCAAAGATCTAAGGTCTCTAACCTCTTAACCTTGGAATAGGATCATGTCTTATGTTTGTTATGTTACATCATACCACCCCTTAAAGGAATTTCATCCTCAAAATATAAACATCCAAATCTAACAAACAACTATTTAACATCCCTTAAAAAGATTAACCTTAAAAAGTCAACCAACTCTATAGGTACAAGGATAACTTCCTTACATATATCCACAAGTTATTATGCCAAAAAGGAAACACAACTTTAAAGTCTAACTATGGGACTAAGGGTTTCCTTCAGCATGATCATCATCATAGACTTCTTGACCATCCAAAGTAAAAACTCTTCCATCATGTCTTTCCACAAGCCTCCTACCATTATTGTTACCATTATTATGATGAGGCACTTGAGGTTGTTGTTGTCATGTTGGTGCATGACTATTATGAAGTTGAGGGCATCTATGGTGAATATGTCCAGGTTCATTGCAGTGACGGCACACAAATCAGAAGTTGAATTGATATTTTGCTTGATTCTTATCTTGAGAGCACTTCCCTGGGGGATGATAACCATTGCACTTAACACACTTGTCCCTTTTTTGTTCATCTCCTGAGGGATTCCTCTTCTTGTCAAACTCCCCAGGTTGAAACCCTGGGTAAGACTCCATAGCCAAAGCTTTATCTACCATCTGTTGAAAGGTCAGTGGAAGTTGTGGGATAAGAGAATCTCCCACATTGTAGTTGAATCCTTATAGATATAGGTCAGCCCTATGTTCTTCACTAAGTCTAGAAGCATATCTCTCAAGCAACAGGAACTTTTGCACATAAGCAGAAACAATCAATGAGCCTTACTTCAGACTATAGAACTCATCTTCCTTCTTGTAGGGGCAGCAATGCATATATACTTCCCACGAAGAAATCACCAAAAACTACTCCCAGGTCATGGTAGAGATATCACGAGTCCTTGCTATCCCGTTCCACCAAACTCGAGCACGTCCATCCAAAACATAAGAAACAAATCTAACCTTCTGGTGTGGAGGACATGTAATACCATCAAAGGTCTTCTCTATGGCTAGTACCCAATCATCATATTTGTCGACCATCTCTTTTCACCTTCACCCTTAAAGGAGGGTGTTGCATCTTCATAAATTCCATTATGGAATACTCCTTAGGCTTATCGGACACTGGTGGGTTGTTCATCTTCCCTGCCATAGTTGTGGAAAAAAGTTTTCAAAACATAGTAAACTCTTGCTCAGGCCGGAGAGATGTCTCGCCTGTACTAGTAGAGGTTGGGGTTTCTTGGCTTACTGATGGTCCACTTCCAGTCGGAGGAGTACCTTGATTCACTGGAGTGGTAAAGGGCGGATCCATCCTTGGCATCCCAAACCTAGGGTTCTGGGCTATCTCATAGCCAACCATGTTGTCAATAGTTGAGTTATCTCCAGCCATGAGGTTTTGCTTGCACAAGGCAAGGGTACTAGGTATAAGCAACCTATGAGAAAGGTATACATCCTAAGGGAAATAAGATTGAAATAGTTAGATAACCGACAACCACTATCTCTAATACCATGTTGTAAGGAGTGGGATCCCGAAGGGGAACCACTCCCCACTAAAATAAAAAGGCAACATCCCAAACCAAACACCAACACAAAAAAAATTCTCAAAAAGGGATGAGAACCAATTTATTTATACATGAATGTATCATAACACCAAAGTAGCAACAGAATAAAAAGATGTATATAACCATTATAAAGCTTGTTATCATCACTATCCTTCACCACACAGGGTGAGATAAAAGGAAATACTAACTAAACATAGGACTAGCTGAGGATCACCTAACAACTTCAAGCAAGTCTCCCACAAGGTTTCAGCTACACTTTTTGAGGTGCAGGTCCACCTTCATTGCCTTCTCCTAGTCCAACACCTAGGATTGGAACCGTACCCCACAAAAGGCAAAGAAAAGACAACATCAGTAAAAAGATGGTATGTACATACTAAAATAGAGTTGAGCAATTTATGGAATAAAAGGTATCAAGTAAAGAATGTTTCCCATAGAAAAAGTAAAGGACTACCCAATCGGTAATAAAATAATAGAATTATAAGTGATGAATAAAAAGGAGAATACTTGCCATAAAAACAATAATAAAAGTTGTTCCATAAAAGCACACTAATCTTTTGGGCAAAAAGCCTCATCAACGTGAAACCTGATAGAGAATAGCACATAACCAAACTCCCCAATATATGAAATGTGAGACAAGCCTCATAAACTTGAAACCCAGGTATGGGGCACATAACATCCACCCCAAAAATATAATAATGGCACATAACCCAAAACCAATGCAATTACACTACTCTAGGGCTACTAAGTCACATAACATGCTTAATAGAGAGGCAAGTAAAAATTATAGTCTGATTTTACAAAGTAGTCACCACAAAAATGACCAACATATACTTACACCTCACAAATGGGCAAAAGACATCACATGTCATCATATAGAGTTTAATTATGAACAAAGCATAAGAAAGAGACAAAAAAATTCCAAATATGATCACAAGATGAGTACCAAATTAAGTAGTTCACATGAACCATAATTTTCAAAAGAAAGAATATTGTGTAGGTTGATTGTCCATAGGACCAAGAGGAATAATAAAATAGGTTATTTCTCAATGTAGAAGAATAGGAGATGCAAACATACCTTGCTAAAGAATCTAAATAGTCCAAATTCAGTCCTAGATCCAATCCTAGGTCTTGAAACCACCTATGATGCATATATGTAGAATTAGGGTTAGGTTTACTTTAATTATTCAAAACCCTAAAAGTTACCTTTTTATTATTAATGAATTAGGTTATCAAAACCATGCCATATTTTAGATTATATTTTTCTTATTTTAAAAATATTTTGTTTTACTTTTCTGACTTGTAAATTATTAGTTATAAATTTTATAAACCATAATCAATTCAATAAACCTATAAAAATGCATGTGTCAATTAGTTGGAATTTAGGCAACAAATGGATACTAAGAGATAGATATTCTTTTTTTGAATCCCATGACTATTTAATTGTAAATTTTGGATAAATAGAGAATTATTTATGATTTTGCAAATGCGACCAATCAGGAAACTCAGAAAATCCACATAAGCCAAGAAAAATCTCACGAGAGGGGGAGTGGGTGGGAAGCCTTACTTGAGGTGTACTGATCGACAAAGGTCGCACCAGTAGGTCAGAAGCCCGATCAAAGACTTGTGGGTCCATGTGAATCAAAGTAGTAAGGGGCAAAAAGACAATTATGCCCATACATGAGAAAACAAAGAAAGCAGATGAAGAGAGGGACAGAACTGGGAATCTATGAGGAATCATCTTCCCCTCTCCTTCTTGTGCCATGGCTATGATGTAGCAAGGCTGAAGCTTGAGAAAATTTGGGCAAATCCACGTGTGTTGATGATTCGAGATGCTTGAAGTGTAGAAAGGAAGAGCAGAAAGTTGCAAACTCACCACTAGGTCTAATTCGTTCAGAGGAAATGAGGTGAAGAAGAAGTGGTCACCGTAAAGCTTGGATAGGAACCCAATCACAGACGACAACTCACACAATGCACAAAGAAATTAAGATGAGAGGAGAGTGTTGCAGGGGACGACGCAGGTCGGGGTACCCTTATTTATAGGTTAGGGTTTGAAGACCAGAGGGTTGGAAAGTCAGTCAAAGGACCTTGCACCCCAAGAATTGGGGTTTTTAAATTCAAGAATAAATCTATAGGGAAAGTATGGGTTGATATGATTAGGTTTCTCTCCCAATCATGATGGAAGAAAAACTGAGGAAAAAGATCAACTGTGGGCCGAGAAATCAGCAAAGAAATGAGAATGTTTTGTGGTTGTACTATTCATGGTGAGTCTCTCTCCTAATCAAGGTAGGAGATGAGGTCAGTGTCGTTAGATGGAGATCTCAACGGTCCATATTGTGTGCAAAAGGGAATAAACTGTGTGACTGAGAGACTAAGGAAAATTGGAAAATTGAACCACATCGCAAATAAACTGGAAATAAACTACGTGACATTGTAAATAACATTCCTATTCAAATTGGAATGAAGTGTGGATGCATTAATTTCTCTTTTTCTCCCTCCTCATTTGAGGGTGCAAACCAACTCCAAATTAGTTGAAAATTGACACCTAGCCAAATTTTGATATTAGGAATATGCAATTAGCATTCCCTTTTAGAGACTTTTGATTCATTAATTTTACAAATATTATTTTCTCTTTCCTCATTCATTAGTGACATTAGGATTATCCAATATTAGTGAAAATTCATCCACAAGTGATCTTTAGTGTGCATGTTGATGTTGTTTCTACATTTATTATATATTTTGAAGGTTCTACACACTTTCTCTCTCCGAACTTCACCTTTTCATCAAATGTTTTCCAAATTGGATGCAAATTCACCCAAAGGCTATTTTTAATGTGTAGATTATGAATCTAATATTATTTTTCATTTTTGGATTCATTTAGTATTTTATTTCATATTTTTAAGGAAAATCACCTTTTCTTTTTTGAATAAAATAGGTGTGGTTATTATTATCCTAAATTTGTGAAACTTGGACTCCAAGACAAAACACATCCAAAGAAAATGAATGTGAGGTTATTTTTAACCAATTTGTCTTCCTTTTATGAGTTTTACATAATGGCATTTGTGGTCCATAATTATATTAGTAAACATATTATTTCATTGCTATTATTATTATTACTCATCATATTGCAACCAAAAGGTTATATGCCACTTTTATGCAAAAAATCAAATATATTTATCCTTTATCTCTTTTAGCTTATAAATTCTATATCTATTTGGATAATTTAAAATTTTCTATTAATTATGAACACATAGTCTTCCTATGCATTTTACCTCGCTTATCATCATACCATCCATCAACCATGTGTCGTGACCACCAATCAACATGGGTCACGACCATCAACCACATATGGTGTCTCCACCACAACCAACATCATGATGTTGCGATAGCGACACGTGAGGGAGGGCATGTCTCGACCCCATACCACACCATGGGCCACGACCAAACAAAAGGTTGGTGAGTTATCACGACCGCAATAAGGGTAAAGGTCATTGACATCATAAGTTCATATAACTCTTCCAAAACAAAAGCAAGGTCCTAGCTAATTTAGGGAAATTATCTTGACCAAATGGCAAACCATCATGTCAAACGATAACACAAAATATCTAGGTGTAACGACCACCAAGGGTCAAACCATCACCAAGACAAAGGATCATCACTAAACTAAGGGTAACCAAGATCCAAACTGAGGTAAACCATGACTAAACAGAAGAGAACATCAACGAACACCACCATCCTCGAGAGGGAAAAACATGTTACAACCCCAATTTTTGGGTTCATTTGGTGAGAAATATGATTTCTCATAATAAAGATAAATGAACAAATAATGATGTCTTGTGATTTAATGCATGAATTTCATTTACAATAGCCTTGATGATTGTGTTGTGGGCTTTATTGGCTATTGGGCCCAATAACAAGGAAATTCAATGAATAATTAATAATTTGAGAAAAGAAAGATGTGGAAACCTATAGAAGGCAAAAGAATGTGATTAAAAGATGGATTTCGTGCCTCTTGGGTTCCTTGGGTTCCAAGGAGTCCAAATTTGCATAGAGAATGCAATAAGAAAAGAAAGGATCAATTCAATATTTCTTTATTAAGAAAGAAATTGAAAATAATGATCAAATGTGGAAAATAACTGAAAAGAGGTACAATTGAGTTATCCTTGGTGGATTTTTGTATCCAAAGGATTTATAATATTAAAAGAAATTCCAATAAGGAAAATAAAAATAGAGATGAAAAGAAATCCTCAAGAAGAGATATTTTAATAAAAAGGATAAGGAGAATATGTGAAATAGACCTTTACAAGAAGATAAAGGCAAACCAATATTCCCCAATATGGGAATTCGTGCCTTTAAGATTTCTTGAGGTCCAAGGGACCCAAAATAACAAGATAATGGCAAAGGGAAAAGGATTAATAATTAATTTGGAGTAATTTAAAGGGATAACTTGGGAGAGAAGGAAGACTTCTCATCCATTGCAATTTGTTTCCCAAATTTCGTAAAAAGCTACATAATGTTAAGACAAACCTTCCCTTAAATTTTGAGTTAAAAAGGAGCAAGGGTTTGGGAGATACGAATTTCTCAAGATTTTGCCAAAATTGGGATTTATTCTGAATTAGGAAAATGATTTTGCCTTTTGTTTGATCGCGAGCAATGAGGTCTGTTAGATCTTGATCCAATGTGGGATGATCATTGTCTAAGTCCCAAGAATACTAGGACTCTGCAAGTTATAGGGAGAAATTTCCCATCCTAATTTCTCGTGATCTAGAAGATATGACAGCTTGTTGATAATCCTATTGAATTCGGGAGGGAAATCCGTAGGGAATCATCCATGGTTCGACTAGGTTTGGTCACTGTTTTGGGAAGTGGCCAATCTTTGTGAACCTGACTTCGACCCTATATATAGAGGAGAGTGGACGAGAGGACCAGCACCCCTCTTGTTTACTCCAGTCTCTGTGGAAGACCGCGTAGAGCGTTTTAGTGCTTTCAATTGCATCAATCGTCCAGACCTGTACACCGGACATCTCAGCAAGCCTTGTCGAAGACCGGTGAGTAGGGGGCGACCTTGGTGAGGCTCGGGTAAGCAATTGACCCTACATTTGACTTCGACGATGGGAGGCAAAGCTCCCTGACCTATCGCCTTGCTCGCAGGTGACCTAGAGCCCGAAGTCAACACCCGAGTTGACCACCAGAGTTGTTGTGCTCATGCGAGGTTGAAGAAGAAGCAGACCTGCACATTTACTGAACTGCCACTCGCCTCCTTCAGTAGCGTTAAGGTTAGTTTGGTCTTTTGATTCTTTTGATCGCACAGATAAGGCGTGTGTGATCCTGGTCACTGGATCCTAAGTGGACCAACGGACCACGAATCAAACGATCCATGATGTTCTAGAAAATAGCAAGTAAATCAATAGAAAGGGTTTTTATAAAATCATATCTTGAGCTAAAAAACTCAGATGAGGGAAGTTCATCATAAAAAATGATCATAAAAATACGAGGGATACATTAAAAATGGTTTGGAAGCCTTAATCAGTATCTTTTTGCAAAAGTATTTAATTTGGATAGAAAAGGTATTAATTTGTGGTTAGACACCCTAATTGTTGATCAAAGATAGATTTAATCTTGCAAAGGAGTTAATTCAAGTATTATTAACTTGATTAATAAATAAGATGGATTTTAACCTATTTTGATGATGGAATTGCAAGAATTAGGGTTCTAAACCTAATAATGTAATTAATGCTCTAAATACTCTAAGGTGAGGAAAAGGGGAAGAAAAGATATAGTAATCCAAAAATTAGGGTTTTTGTGGTCCCAACCCGATCTTAAAGATCTTAATAGAAAATAAGATAAGATAATTAGGGTTTGATGGGTATTTTGATAAAAATGAAGTAAAAGTGGTAAAAAGGAAGTGAAACCCTAATTATAGTCAAAACCCTAAAAAGGGCTAGTAACCCTAGGGCACGATTAGGCCTACTAGACTTGGATACCATGATCCATGATAGAAAAATATTGGATGTATATTTCAGGACTGAATTGTGCTTGCTTGCTTGATTTTGGATTACTTGATTGTTTGGATTAATTCTGCATTCAAGACAGCTTGACAGGTATGTGGTTACGCTTATGATTATCCCGATTTAGCTTTTTGAAGGTTTTATCAATGTTTCCATCGTGGCTTGAATTAAACTATTGGATGAATTTAATTCTTGCAAATTATAATGTGGATATGACTATCACCTAAGATATGTGCCTACTAGCTCAGATCCTAGTCCCCTCTGTAGCTTAATAGATTGACCTAGTACATGGCTACCGATGGGGTAGGTCCATCAGGTCATTGAATGACTTAATACATTGCTACCAATGTGGTAGGACCATCAAGTCATCATGAGTCAGGGATTGGGCTACCTTTGGGTAGGGCCATGCGACTCCATAACCCTAGGTATTGGCTACCTGTGTGGTGGGGCCATGGGGGTAAGGATCTACCATATGAGAGAGGTAGTATCCATGTCCACTACAGGGACAACACAGAGATAGGGGATATGTAAGGATTGAGTAGTATGGTTTAAAACATAATCTTGGCTGTTAAATGATAATTGGCTGATTACGTTGTTATTATAGTTGCATGATTATTGTTCTCCCGACATACCAACTTCTTGCTGACCGACGTTTTGTTTGTCAGAATTTTAGGTACAAATGAAAAGAACAAATAGTAAAGTGGCATATGTGGAATTAAATGAGAATTATCGTGCAAAGGAGGATTAGATAGATTAGTATCTTCATGGATAGAAGTTTAGAAATCCAAGTTTTCAAAAGGTATGCAAATTTTTTATTTTTACCATATTTCAGTATAGTTGGTAGAATTTAATAATTATTATTGATTATTTGTCAAACCTTTGATCCGGGTTATTGTATAACGGCTCTGACCTTTCAGTATCCCTTAAATGGGGGTTACTGGGAGGCGGGGTCATTAAAATTGGTATTAGAGAGAAGGTTCCCCATTTAATCTTGAATAATTAGTAAATTTTACAAACTCCGTATACCCCAAGGGAATTATTAGAGGATTGTCCGAAGGACTGAGGTGTCTAGAAAAGGATCACGTCTGGGGGCTGGCAATATTTTCCTCCGCACCGCTAGTCAGAATACGAGGACTCCCGGGTTGTGTGACTTCCTGGCCGATGTCTTAGGATATGACTCAAAATAAGATACCTTTAGGACTCTCCCGTCTTATTCATCCCTTCTTAACTCAAATTCTATTAAGGACCTTAAGGATTAGGGTTTCCTCTCTTCTCCTCACCCTCTTGAGGTATGGGTAAGGTTAATAAGGTCTAAGGAATCCTCCACCAAATTAATGAAAAGCATGTAAATAAGATGTCATGGACATAAGATTAATAGATTAAGTGTGAACTAAAGAATAGATACATGATTAGGTCATATGACATGAGTTGTCATTGCCCTCAGGAGAGACCTGAGGATGGACCTCCTCATCAGGAGGATGAGTAGAAAGGGTTAGTCTTGGAGGTAGAGACCTAGCACATCCTTGAGGATGACGTTAACCCTAACCCTAAGTGAAGGTTAGAGAGAAAGATGACATGATGAGTTAGATGTCATGGTAGACCAGGTGTTTGGATAGACATGCCTTGGATGCCATATGAGACATGAGAAGTTGATGACCGAGTACCTTTGGAAACCCAACCCTAGGAAGGGTCGTGCGTGTTTGAGCGAAGGATAGCTCCTTCATGGACGAGGTTAGAGAAGAACTTATAGAAACCTTATGGGTTGTTGCAAGTAGGATATATCTTGCACCTAGAGTACATCAGTAGTACGAGCAGCAAGTTAAAACCGAGACCAGAAGGACAGGATGGATGGCTTATGAGATATTCATAAGGGGCTATGGATAATCATGAGCAAACATAAGTTTGAACATAGGCTTCACCCGCATAGAGGTATGCCTGTAAGCTTGATCCTTCATGGAGAGAGGACCTCTAGTAGTATGGTTGGATGTGGGGTTAGCTTTAGAGAGAGAAAGAAGGAACCAAGCAAGAAGGTTGGAAACCTAAAACCCCAAGATGTGAGGAACGGTGGGGAGTCGAGAATGATGCGACCTAAGTGGATGATAGTGGTTGCCTCATGCATGATCCCTGGAGGCTGACGATATCTTGGTTGCCTTTAGAGGAACCAAACCCTAGAGAGAGGATGATGCTTCTGGTACCTATGTGCCTGTGGTATAGGAGTTTACTTTATGAGATAGGAAGAAGAGTTCCTTAGACCTGGAGAGGTTTGGTAACAGACAATGAGGCCTTGTACCTTGTTGGTTGTCTTCGAGGAGGACTCCACCCTGATGTGTTGCTCGAGTAGAAGGATGACAGGTAGTGCATGTCATTCCTTATGCATGCTTGATTCGTGGTTAAGAGTTTGAGCTTGCAGTTGGACACCTAAAGGTGAACTGAGGGTTCCTAGGCCTAAGAGGGGAAGTAGTGTATCCGATTCTCATAATGAGATTTGAGTCTCTATAGTTTCTAGCATGGTACTCCTCATGCGTAGAGGAAAAGGAAACCCCTTAAGTTAAAGGTATGTTTGATGAACCACTCACAATTAAGTTGATCTAATGTTGAGGAAAGAGAACAAGTATGACCTAGCAAGGTTTAATAGGTGGTCTTCTTGTGCCTTAGTAACTGCTCGGTTAGGTATGCTCATGAGAATGTAAACGCTAAGGATGGTTGTGACCTTGTTGTCAAGAGTTGTAGTTTCCTCCCATCCTGGGAGAGGGACCCTTTGGTTGGGTGTTTACCAATTTTGTTGGTTTTGAGGTAACCTAAAGAGGTCTCATAGGATCTTGAGAAACTAAGCGAAAAGTACATGGCAAGAGAATGAACCTGTAGACCCATAGATAACCATCTCTACGTGCATGTGGATGTGTTACCATGGAGGTAACCAGTATGGGGCCTGACCAAGGTGGGAAGGTCGCCATGACCCCTGTGAAGGGATGAAATTCATCCCATGAATACAAAGAGAGAGAGAGAGAGATGAGAAAGTCTTGGGTAAGGTTCTAAGTTGGACATGTACTATGTTAGAATCCTAAGTCTATCCTAGGGTCAGGTAGGGATAAGACCGATGGAAGTAGGAGTTGCCTAATTCCCTAGTTGCACATGACCATAGGGTCGGGAGGTAACAACTATCATTGTCTGAGGGCCATGGGTTAGGAGATTGATCACCTTCATGAACTCATGGGACCCAAAGGAAAGATGAGTAGGGAACTCTCTGGATGCATGAGGGAAGAGGGATGACCCCAAAAGTGCCGGCACCCTACAGACCTAGAGGAGATGACCGAGGATTGTGTGGTGACCAAAGTGGGTTCGAGATCAGTTTTCCATGGAAGTAACTTTGATATCAGGATGATTGTGATGTAGAGACATGTGTGGCACATTTCAACTCAGATTTAAAGGTGTACTGGCAAGGTGGGATGTACCATCTCTACTCTTAGAATAGGAAGAAGTCTATATTTGGACTGCAGCCAAATGCTTATTTCCTCTTGTTATGGGAGTGAGAGATAGGACAATACGCATGTCATACACCAAGGATAAAGATGGTGTGAGTTGAGACGTTGCTACAAAGAGGATAACATACCCTGGTGGAGTGAATGATACATGGATGGTTCACAAACACTAAGAGAGTTAAGGTATTCATCCTATAAGGATGTTTCTAGTAGAAGCTTTGTGGAATTTGCAAGTTATACAAGGTTGAGTTTGATCACCAAGAAGATGAGCTCAAAGTGTTCTCAATGAAGATAGACTTAGAGTTCGAGTTTGAGATGATAAGTGAAATACATGGAAGTGTATGTCTTCAATGTTACCTAATACCTAAGGATGTGAAGTGGTAATGGATGCTCTGGTTGAGATATATCTGACTAGTTTGGCAAGAGGCTAGAAGTGGTTGTGAGGATAACCCTCAATTGGAAAAGAGATATGTTTGGGCTAACACTCAGATGTAATGAGATCTGTTGAATAATTCAGTAGTTGTTTGGTTAGCCAACCTAGTCCTTGATATAACAAATGGATGGTGATAGAACCTTCGATACACTTCTTTGGATAGGAAGGTAATAAAACCCCAACGAGAGTGGTTTAGGGTTTCTGAGGAATCGATCTTGAGGAATCATGACATACCGAAAATCATGATTTTAAGATCACCATACACCATGGAACTACTAAGATAATGAGTGGTAGCAGTACTATGGAAACTGGAGAGGAGGCTGCATGTGGTATGTTGCATGCAAGCTAGGAGGTAAAGGATGAACACCAGTAACCCAGTGTATCGATATAGAGGATAAAAGAGTCCCTGAGAGGGAATGGGAGTTCTTCACTATGGATGATGTGGAAAGTCTCCCCTTGACCAAGGAAAGTTACGATGCAATATGGGTTATGGTAGATCACCTTACCTAGATGACATGAGAAAGAAAGAGTACTGTCAAGGGATAGATCGGGTTGAACTACATGTGAGAGAGACAGTTCAACTACACCAGGATACGAGTTCAAAAGTTCTTGAGTATGACCTAAAGGTTCACTTCCATAAGGTGGAAGTAGGTACATGAAGAACTCGGGATCAGTACCGCTTGTCACCCCTCACTTATGGTTAGTATGATCCAGACTAGAGGGTCTGATGAGAGCATGTGTGATCATTTAGGGTGATACATAGAGACAGTTCTTGTCCTTTGTAAGATGTGATAATAACAACCATAGCCTTTATCGGGATGAAAGAACTTCTAGAAGGAGGTTGTGTCAGTCAGCACTTCATTAAGATGATGATGGTGAAGGAGGCCTCGCGAAGGTCAGAAAAGAACCACAGTGTGTGCAGATGAAGTCACTTTGATCATGCAATGGCTGAGAGAGAGCCCAGTGGTGACATGAGTCATGAGCTGATGCAAAGAAGACTGACATGCAGTTCACTGTGGGAGAATATGATGTGAAAATATGGCCCCTCTAAGCTACAGTTGAGAAAGTTGAGTCCCCGATATATGGGTCCATTTGAGATGGATTGGTGGATAAGGTTGTGTTTAGCCTTATCCCTCAGGATAAAGTAATGTATAATGTATTACATGAGTCCGATCTAGAGTACTATGTGAGGTACTCAAGCCATGTGCTGAGCCCTGAAACTATTCAGCTTTATGAGAGGTTGAAATGTCCTGAGTCACCTATGAGGGTACGATATACCAAGGTAAGAAAGAACTCATATGGAAGAATATGAGATGATGACGGTTCTTGGGAAGCTCCATGGAAGGGGGTGAAGTCACATGGGAGCCTTGATGGACATAAGAAAGGCTTATCCTGTTTGTTTGCTTACTTGATGGAATTTTGAGGGCAAAATTCTTATAAGAGGGGAAGGATGTTACAACCCCAATTTTTGGGTTCATTTGGTGAGAAATGTGATTTATCATAACAAAGATAAATGAAAAAATAATGTTGTCTTGTGATTGAATGCATGAATTTCATTTACAATAGCCTTGATGATTGTGTTGTGGGCTTTATTGGCTATTTGGCCCAATAATAAGGAAATTCAATGAATAATTGAGAATTTGAGAAAAGAAAGATGTGGAAACCTCTAGAAGGCAAAAGAATGTGATCCAAAGATGGATTTTGTGCCTCTTGGGTTCCTTGGGTTCCAAGGAGTCCAAAGTTGCATAGAGAATGCAATAAGAAAAGAAAGGATCAATTAGATATTTCTTTATTAAGAAAGAAATTGAAAACAATGATAAAATGTGGGAAATAAGTGAAAAAAGGTACAATTGAGTTATCGTTGGTGGATTTTCGTATCCAAATGATTTCTAATATTAAAAGGAATTCCAATAAGGAAAATAAAAAGAGAGATAGAAAGAAATACTCAAGAAGAGATATTTTAATAAAAAGGATAAGGAGAATATGTGAAATAGACCTTTACAAGAAGATAAAGGCAAACAAATATTCCCCAATATGGGAATTCATGACTTTAGGATTTCTTGAGGTCCAAGGGACCCAAAATAACAAGATAATGGCAAAGGGAAAAGGATTAATAATTAATTTGGAGTAATTTAAAGGGATAACTTTTGAGAGAAGGAAGACTTCTCATCCATTGCAATTTGTTTCCCAAATTTTGTACAAAGCTATATAATTCTAACACAAACCTTCCTTAAAAATTAAGTTAAAAAGGATTAAGGGTTTGGGAGATACGAATTTCTCAAGATTTTGCCAGAATTGGGATTTATTCTGAATTTGGAAAATGATTTTGCCTTTTGTTTGATCGCGAGCAATGAGGTCCGTTGGATCTTGATCCAATGTGGGACACTCATCGTCTAAGTCCCAAGCGGACTAGGACTCTGTAAGTTATAGGGAGAAATTTCTCAACCTAATTTCTCATGATTTAGAAGATATGGCAGCTTGTTGATAATCCCATTGAATTCGGGAGGGAAAACTGTAGGGAATCATCCCTGGTTCGACTAGGTTTGGTTGTCGTTTTGGGAAGTGCCCAATCTTTGTGAACCTGACCTCGACCCTATATATAGGGGAGAGTGGAGGAGAGGACCAACACCCCTCTTGGCTACTCCAATCTCTGCGGAAGACCATGTAGAGCATTTTAGTGCTTTCAATTGCATCAATCGTCTAGACTTGTACACCTGACATCTCAACAAGCCTTGTCAAAGACCGGCGAGTAGGGGGCAAACTTGGTGAGGCTCGGGCAAGCAATTGACCCTACAATCGACTTTGACGGCGAGGGGCAAAGCTCCCTGACCTATCGCCTTGCTCATAGGTGACCTAGAGCCCAGAGTCAACACCTGAGTTGACCACCGGAGTTGTTGTGCTCACGCGAGGTTGAAGAAGAAGCAGTCCTACAGATTTACCAAATTGCCCCTTGCCTCCTTTAGTAGCATCAAGGTTACTTTGGTCTTTTTATTCTTTTGATCGCATAGATAAGGCGTGTGCGATCCTGGTCACTGGATCCTAAGTGGACCAGTGGACCACCGATCAAACGCTCGACGTTTTTCTAGAAAATAGCAAGTAAATCAATAAAAATGGGTTTATTTATAAAATCATATCTTGAGCTAGAAAACTTGGATTAGGGAAGTTAATACATGAAAAATGATCAAAAAAATACGAGGGATACATTAAAAATGGGTTTGAAGCCTAAATCAGTATCTTTTTGCAAAAGTATTTAATTTGGATAGAAAAGGTATTAATTTGTGGTTAGAAACCCTAATTGTTGATCAAAGATAGATTTAATCTTGCAAAGGAGTTAATTCTAGTATTATTAACTTGAATAATGAATAAGATGGATTTTAACCTGTTTTGATGATGGAATTGCAAGAATTAGGGTTCTAAACCTAATAATGTAATTAATGCTCTAAAAACCCTAAGGTGAGGAAAAAGGGAAGAAAAGATATAGTAATCCGAAAATTTGGGCTTTTGTGGTCCCAACCGGATCTTAAAGATCTTAATAGAAAATAAGATAAGATAATTAGGGTTTGATGGGTATTTTGATAAAAATAAAGTAAAAGTGGTAAAAAGGAAGTGAAACCCTAATTATGGTCAAAACCCTAAAAATAGCTAGTAACCCTAGGGCATGATTAGGCCTATTAGACTTGGATACCATGATCCATGATAGAAAAATATTGGATGTATATTTCAGGACTGAATTGCGCTTACTTGCTTGATTCTGGATTACTTGATTGTTTGGATTAATTCTGCATTCAAGACAGCTTGACAGGTATGTGGTTACGCTTATGATTATCCCGATTTAACTTTCTGAGGGTTTTATCAATGTTTCCATCGTGGCTTGAATTAAATGGTTGGATGAATTTAATTCTTGCAAATTATAATGTGGATATGACTACCACCTAAGATATGTGCCTACTAGCTCAGATCCTAGTCCCCTCTGTAGATTAATAGATTGACCTAGTACATGGCTACCGATGGGGTAGGTCCATCAGGTCATTGAATGACTTAGTACATGGATACCAATGAGGTAGGACCATCAAGTCATCATGAGTCAGGGATTGGGATACCTTTGGGTAGGTCCATGCGACTCCATAACCCTTGGTATTGGCTACCTATGAGGTGGGACCATGGGGGTAACGATCTACCATATGAGAGAGGTAGTATCCATGTCCACTACAGGGACAACACAGAGATAGGGGATAGGTAAGGATTGAGTAGTATGGTTTAAAACGTAATCTTGATTGTTAAATGATAATTGGCTGATTACGTTGTTATTATAGTTGCACGATTATTATTCCCCACACATACCAGCTTCTTGCTGACCGATGTTTTGTTTGTCGGAATTTTAGGTACAAATGAATAGAACAAACAGTAAAGTGGTATATGTGGAATTAAATGAGAATTAATGTGAAAAGGAGGATTAGATAGATTAGTATCTTCATGGATAAAGTTTAGAAATCCAAGTTTTCAAAAGGTATGAAAAGTTTTTATTTTTACCATATTTCGGTATAGTTGGTAGAATTTAATAATTATTATTGATTATTTGTTGAACCTTTGATCTGGGTTATTGGATAACGGCTCTGACCTTTCGGTCTCCCATAAATGGGGGTTACCGGGAGGCGGGGTCGTTACAAAACATATCCCAAAATTGGTCATCAAAACCCTAACACTTGCATCAAGAAACCTCCAAAAATAGGGATCTAAAAAAAGAGAACCAAGTTAAACCGCACCAAAGTAGAACCAAAACCTCATAGAATGCCAAAACACTCAATCATCATGCATGCAACCAAAACCAAGGTCCAGAAATAGGGAAAAACATCATTGCACCACAAACACCAAAATTAGGTACAAAACTAAGGTTTCAGATTTCATTCAAACCAAGCATGATCTCAACATCAACTAAGTTCTTGAGTATATCATCATCTATTATCATGTTAACAAACATTCTAGGAATGGAAAACCTGAGCATGCATGTAGAAAAAGTGCATTAACAAAGAAGGTTAAGAGTTATATAACCAACTTGAAAGAAGGTCACACCAAGGGTTGCAAGCTCCTAACACATGACCACCAAAGGAGAAAGATACTCCACCAAAACCTCCACCCTTAGCTACAATAACACCTCAAGAAGTAGAAGACACCATGGTTAGAGATTTCCCAACGAAAGAGAGCAAGAATTCCAAGTCCTAACCAAAAGACAGAAGGGGAAAAAGAGAGAAGAAACTTCCTCTCATTTGGGTGTTGCCTTGTCAAAACATGCCCTATGACCCCTTTTGAGGAGTTTACTCTCAAGAAAAACCACCATGTCGAAACATGGTCTAAGGCTGAGAAATAAGATGGGGTAGAAGATCTAAGGAAAACACCATAAAGGAAACATAAACACTTACCAAGGTAGAAGATGATCAAGGCTACCACCCCAAGCACCACATGAAAGGTCGATCCTCCTTCAAGGCACCAAGAATAGCACCTCCTTGCTCCACCAATATCTATAAACGTCCAAGCAAGGAAGGAGAAATAATATAGTATAAAAATGTTACTTTCATGGATGGAAGAGGGTTTATATAGCAAAGGAGGAGAGAGGTATGGCAAAGATGAGGTGTCAACAAGATAGGGCTCCAAAGGGACACTTGTCCACCCAAGAAACTAACATGTAACTACTTAAAACCCACAATCAAGATATAATGATAAACTCTATGTTGCGTCTCGACCCTACTTTAGTCACCCACATGGTCGCAGTTGTGACCCACCATGGATCACCATCCATTGTCATGAAAACACCACCAAACACAAGAAGGTCACGACACAAGGTCACCAAACCCCTCCTAGGTCGAGACACTTTATGAAAAGGCAACTATCTCGACCCAAGATCACCCAAAACAATCTTGTTCATGGCCACAACACCTAGAGGAGATGTCTCAAGTACGACACCCACAAAGCAACCCCTGAATCACAACATAGGTCGCTACACCCACAAGGTACACAAACCCTAGAAACCCTAATCACCCAAGGTGATTCCACCACTCAACCAAAGCTCAAACAATGCTCCCCAAAGCACCAAACCCTCTCTCATGAATCCAAGAGAGAGAAGGAACACTTTGGTGGTGAGAAATTGCAAGATAACCCCTCAACTTGGGTAAATTGCAATGTTCACCAAAAACAAGTGCACAAAGAACAAACGTCATCCAAACAAGCTCAAGCTAGAGACTAAAGCTCTCCAAAAGATCTAAGATCATCTCAAAACATTAGAGCAAGGTTTTGAACACATCATCAAGCCAAACAAAATAGGGTTGACCCAAAACACAGGTCAGGGGTCTTACAAGACATAAACCCCTAACAATGATTTTTCCCCCAAAATCCTAAGAGAAAAGAGATGGGTACTTCTTCCGCATCTCTTCCTCAAGCTCCAAAATGGCTTCTTCAACACCATGATGATGCTGCAAAACTATCACAAGGACTATGCCCTTCTTTTTAGCTTCTTCACTTGTCTGTCAAGGATCAACATGGGTCCATCAAAATATGACATATCCTCATCAAGCTCAACTTCAACTGGCTACAAGACTAACTCTGTATTAGGGTGACACCTCCTCAACATAAACACATGAAACACTATATGTAGAATGTGCAACTCAGGTGGTAGCTCCAACTTATAAGCCACCTTCCCAACACGTGCCACCACAGGATAAGGTCCCATATACCTGGGAGTTAACTTACCCTTCTTCCCAAACCTCAAAACACCCTTCGAAGGAGAGACATTAAGATATAACTTATCGACCACTTGGAACTCCAACACCCTATGTCGGTTGTCTGCATACAACTTTTGTCTGTGATGTGCTACCTTCAACTAATGTTGAATCACTTTGACCTTCTCTGTCATCTACTACACAAGTTTAGGACCAAGGACCTAGTATTCACTGTATTCATACCAACACAACGGAGATCTACAACATCTTTTGTACAATGCTTCATATGGTGCCATGTCGATGCTTTGCTGGTAATTGTTATCATAAGCAAACTCTATCAAACAGAGATAGATGTTGCAACTTCCCAAAAATTGCAAGACACAAGCTCTCAATAGATCCTCTAAGGTCTATATGGTACTCTAAAATAGACCTTCTTTTTGTGGGTGGAAGGCAGTACTAAACCTCAAGTGTGTATCAAAATTTGTATGAAAGTGCTCCCAAAAGTGGCTCATAAACTGAGGACCTCTATCTAACACTATGGTATTTGGAACACCATATAGACGTACTATCTCATCAATGTATACTTGAATGAGCTTCTCTGTTGTATACATTATCTTCACAGGCAGGAGATGTGTTGACTTGGTCAACCTGTCAAAAATCACCCAAATGGAATCATAACCTTCAGATGTCCTAGGAAGACCAACCAAAAAGTCCATAGTCACATGGTCCTATTTCCACTATGGTATAGGAAGCAGTTGTAATGTCCCTATAGGCTTATGATGTTCTGCCTTAACTTGCTGACAGACAACACACTTGGCCACAAACTCAGCCACATCACATTTCAAGCTAGGCCAACAATATTTATCTTTGAGGTTATGGTACATCTTGGTGCTACCTGAGTGCATAACATACATTGAAGAGTGAGCCTCCTCTAAAACCATCTTCCTCAAGTTGTCAACATTAGAAACCACGAATCTGTTGTGGTAACAAAGTGTCCCAACATATGCCTCGTTGAAGCCATCACCCTTCTTTCTACCAAACTATGATCATATATGTTGTATCACGGTATCAACCTATTGTTCTTCTCTAATCAGTTGCCATAATGTGGGTTTCACCTACATCTCTGCCAACAACCTAGGTAGCAAGGAAAACTCTAGCATCATGTTCATTTGACGCAAGGAGACCAACATGTCTCTCTTATAGAACACCAAGGAAAACAACTGTGCTTTCTCCATAGACGATGATGAAGAGGATTTCCTGCTCAAAGTGTCTACCATGAAATTATCCTTTCTTGGATGATAAAAAATCATGCAATTGTAGTTTTTTATTAGCTCCATCTAGCATCGGTGCAGTGTGTTCAGCTCTTGTTGTGAAAAGATGTAGTTCAGGTTCTTATGATCTATGAAGATCTGACACTTCTCACCATAATGGTGTTCCTCCAGATCTTCAAAGCATGGACCAATGTAGATAGCTCCAGATCATGGGTTGGGTAGTTCTCCTCGTGTTTCTTAAGTTGTTGCAAAGCAAAAGAAATCACATTCTTGCCCTGCATCACCACGCGACCCAAACCATTCCTCGGTGCATCACAGAAGACTATGTATCCTTTCTCTTGCTCTGAAAGAACTAACAGTAGTGCACTAGTCAGTTTCTCCTTTAATAATTGGAAGACACGCTAACACTTGACATCCCAAATGAAAGACGCATCTTTCCTTGTCAACTTCGTTAGGAGTAATGCCACTAAACTGAAGTTCTTGATGAGCCTCCGATAGTATCCTGTCAAACCTAGAAAACTACAAACTTCAGTTGGCATCTTCAGTTTCTCCCACACTATCACATATTTGACTTTCTTGGGGTCCACACAAACTCCCTCAGTAGATATCAAATGTCCTATGAAAGATACCTCCTTCAGCCAAAACTCACACTTGCTGAACTTAGTGTACAACTGATGATGCCTCAACATGGTCAATGTTTGTCGTATATGCTTCTTATGTTGCTGAAAGTCCTTAGAGTATGTCAATATAGCATGTATAAACACTACCACAAATTGGTCCATATAAGGTCTAAAGACCCTATTCATTAGATCTATAAATGTTGATGACGCATTGGTTTGCCTAAATGGCATAACCACGAACTCATAATGACCATATCGAGTCCTAAATGTTGACTTAGGTATGTCATCCACCTTGATACACAATCGATGATATCTCAATATCATATCTATCTTGGAGAACACTACGGTTCCTCGCAACTGGTCAAATAAGTCATCAATTTGAGGTAAGGGATACTTGTTCTTTATCATCACCTTATTCAACTGCCTATAGTCAATACACAACCTCATGGATCCATCTTTCTTATTCACAAAAAGTATTGGAGGACCACATGGTGACATACTTGGTCTGATAAAACCCTTCTCAAGAAGCTCTTGAAATTGTCTCTTCAACTCTGCCATCTCAGCTGGCACCATCATGTACAGTGTCTGAGCTATCGGCTAGGTACCTAGAACCAGATTGATCTCAAAATCAATCTCCCAAGGTTGGGGAACTCCTAGAAACTCCTCTAGATACACATCCTGGAACTCACAAACAATTGGTACCCCCCTGGATATTAGGGTTCCTCACCTTAGTATCCCTCACATATGCCAAAAATGCCTTGCAACCTTGTTGTATCAGCTTCTCTGCCACCATTGCTGACACCAGACATGTCAGAAGAATATTCCTATCTCCTTGGAAGATCCAAATCTCATCTCCATCCCAAAACTTCACCCCCTTGGCACCGCAGTCTACCACACGATACTTTTCCAGGGTATCCATTTCAAGGATCACATCCAATCCATGCATGCCAAGCGGTATCAGATCCACTTGAATTCTATGTCTTAAAAACAAAAGGACATAGGAAGGACACACGTCCCACAACTCTGTGGAACCAACCAAAGGGGTTTCTAAATTAAGTCTATTGTGTCTACATATAATATGAAAAGAGATACTAGAAATCACTTCACAAGTGATAAAAAAGTGGGTCACACCTGGATCAACCAAAATAGATATAAAGCAAGAAGAAGACAACTCAGAATGAAACAACTCCATCTGACATGTCACTACTCGTGGGTTGACCACTCCTTCCATATGACTCATGGAATAGAATCGAGTCATCGCCTACCGACATCCCTATTCTCCATTGGCATGTCTTGAAGAACCAGCCTATCATGCATGTCTACATCCTCATCCTCCTCCATTGTTGTACTATTGTCTCTATGAATCCTACTGACTCTGCCTCGGCTGTTGGGTCACCTTATCATCTGTCATGGAAAAAAACTTCTTGGTATGCCTGACCTAGACACACTTGTACCATTGTTCTATTATCATACCATGGCCTTAATGGTCATATCACTGATACGAATGTTGCATTGGTGGCTCCTACCGGTGGAAAACTATGACCTCTTCCTTTGTTGGGTGACCAGTGAGTCTCTGCACTCGACCTCTACTGAGTTGGCAGTGCAAAAAACCTAAGTTTCTTTGAGCCTCCTGACAACAACCCTTGGTACTATGCATGCCTCTTCTTGGCATTTTTCTCCCACTTCTCAACCACGAACCGTTCAATCCTCCTAATAAACTCCACGAACATTGAAAACTTCTCACGATTCTCAAGTTCTGCCACAACTGTCATCAGCTCGCCATTCAGACCCTCTCAAAACATTTGATTCTCTCCTCCACTGTCACTTCCATGTGAGAATAGAACCTCAAAAACTCCATGAACCTCGCCTCATATTCATTGATCATCATGGGTCCTTTCTTGATCTGCTCCTTAAGAAAGGTACGCATGAAGTACATGTTGACAAACTCCCACCTGAACTCCTTCCAACTAACCTCAACACTTGGTCATTTATCTTCCTCGATGGCCCAGCGATGACCAACACTTCCCTTCATAAGGTACACTATGTGCTTCACCTTATCAACCTCGGGAAAGACAAGGATCTTGAAAGCCTTCTCCAACTTTGTTAACTAATGATATGCACCTGGTGGATCCACCATACCAGTGTACTCCATATCTCTGACATATATCAACCACTTGAAGCTCTTCCCACATTGGAGACTATTGCCCTCGTTTGAGGAATGGGCATTTTGTCCACTATATGTGTAATCATGGCCATAAACTGTGCAAACATAGACTAATAGGCATGGTTTTCTAGCATGTCTAGGTCAAACTGGGGCACTTCAGGCATCCTCCCATCAACAACCTGCCTCACTACACCTCCACCTGGTACAACAACACCATGCTCAGCATCATGTTCTTCATGTTCTCTAGTCATCTTTTAACTCTTCTTCTTCTTCTACATAAGTAGAAGTGACCATAAGATAAATTGGAGGATACTAGAATAGACACAACCCTATTCCTATGTCTCTGTAGACTTAGTAAACCTAAGTCTTTGATACCAACCTTAACTATGACGCCCCTCTACGCAATGAGATAACTCAAAACCAAACTGTGGAATTAAAACTAAACATCCATGTTACCATAAAACATAGGAAATTAAAATTGATTTCATCAAACCATAGGAGTCATAGCATCTTACACATGAGTCCAAAAAAGCCACATGCATAATATATCACTTGCCCAAAACATTATATAAGATGTTGTTCTCTGGCTATCAAGCCACATCGTGCTACACATGATAACATGTTCATATACATATATACCATATCTATACAACATAGAGCATAATCCAAAACCTTGTATCAATACATACAACAACAAAAAATTCCCCAAGGACCTAAGTGTATAGGGACAACACATAGGACTCTACTTCTATACACAAGCAGCATATCCAACCTTTCGATATCTACCTATTCTCTTGCTTCTCAGCACCAACAACATGATCTCTAATTCCTCGAGTCAATTACCTAAAAGATGTGGAAACGCATGGGATGAGACCAAACATCCCAGCAAGAGATATAACTCTCCGCCAACATCTTTTAAAAGAATGGATAAAATATATTAGGCAAGACTAGGTAGTAGTATATCAAGTTATATTCTAAAAAGGAATATGAAGAACATGTATAACATTTAATTTCTCTTACCGTCTAACAATTCAAGAAATTAGTTAAAAGATAACGCAAAGGGGCTCAACCAATGTTATTCAGATTTGACCCTAAGTAGGTTTTGCTACACGACGGTGTTACCTTTTCTATTATTTCCCAAATTTGAGTCGTACCACCCAAATCCAACCGACCACTACTAATTAAAAATCAGTGCCATAAAAGGTCAATTGGAAAAGTCAGAATCCACGACCTCCCAAACCTCTTGGTCAACACAAGAGAAAACACGACAAAGACATATCAATCAACTACAAAAGTGACATATAGTTAACAGAAGGATCAACTCACGCATGTCCATCCATATATAAAACACCTAGCCCACCTTGGTACAAGTAACAACTCTAGAAGAACAGGCTGACGCATGGCTGTTCTTAAAAGGAGTGGATCACGTGTAGCCATCCATATCACAAGGAGATCAGCTAACGCATGGTTGTCTCACACAACCTATAATTGTGGACGCAGAGAGATAGCTTGACTTGCACCCTCACATGTTCAGAAATATGCACTCCAAGTTCTACTCATTTCACCAATCCAGCAATCTGAGATGACATTAGAAAGAATCTATGGCACAAGGCACCTACATGATTAGCGTTCCACTTGATTAGTTAGCCAATTGGGTGACTTTTAGCATCAACCAAGTTACAATGTATACAAACAAAACAAATTCTATAGAAATAAGGGTACATTACAACTCCAGAAGATATAAAACATATAAGGTGTGAACTTGTCACACAATCACCACATGGTATTCAAATCTTTTCCATGCATAAGGACAATGCCAATGTTACACAACACTGTGGGATATCAATCCCTTAATCACATCACTTGATGATATCACCCCTCAAGGCATGAATCCATCACCAAGTCATAGGAAATGTCATATTAATCCTACATGTGTTTCATTACATTATGTCTCATCAATGTGTATAAGAACCATCCTATATTATAAGGTCATCACCATAGCATTCACAAGCCATGACATGCATATCACTTATAAGGTTAGGGGCTTATAAACAGGAGAGAGAAAGTAGTATAATAGATGACCATGTCAAGGAAGAGAAAGAAAACACATCATATATCTCATCATTAAAGTTAGGTATTCATGGTTAACCGATAGGGTTTTGTAAATATATCAAATCACTAAACCCTAAATATGGCATCTCTCATATTCTTGGAACACTTTAGGGTTGACAAAACAACTATGGATATAGCACTACACGTGTCTTATACATTACTCATAGCTATGCATTAGTTTAGTACTCAATCATGTGTCTCAACCATCCATCAACCATGTGTCACAACCACTCATAAACATGGATCACAACCATCAACCACCTGTGATGTCCCGACTGTGACCAACACCATGATGTCGTGATTGTGAAATACTAGGGAGGACATGTCTCGACCCCATACCACACCATGGGTCACGACCAAACAAAAGGTAGGTGAGATTTTGTGACCGCAACAAGGGTAAAGGTCACTAAAATCATAATATCATATAACTCTTTTGAAATAGAAGCAAGGTCCTATCTAATTCAGGGCAGATATCTCGACCAAATGGCAAACCATCATCTCGACTGATACCACAAAAGATCTAGGTGTAATGACCACCAAGACCAAGGATCATCACTAAACCAACGGTAACCAAGATAAAAGTTGAGGTAAACCACTGCTAAATAGAAGAGAACATCAAGGAACGCCACCATCCTTGAGAGGGAAAAATGTCTCCCAAAATCGGATAAAAAAACCCTAACACTTGCATCATGAAACCACCAAAAAGAGGGATCCCAAACAAAAGAGAGAACCAAGTTTAACCGCACCAAAATAGAACCAAATCTTCATAGAATGCCAAAACACTCGATCATCATGCATGAAACCAAAACCAAGGCCAGAGATAGGGGAAAAACATCCTTGCACCACAAACACCAAAATCAGGTACAATACTAGGGTTTTGGATTTCATTCAAACCAAGCATGATTTCAACATCAACCAAGTTCTTGATTTTGTCATCATCCATTATTATGCTTAGGAAACATTCTAGAGATAGAAAATGGGAGCATGCATGTATAAAAATTGCATTAATATATAAGGTTAAGAGTTATATAACCCGCCTAAAAGAAGAACACACCAAGGCATGCAAGGTCCAAAGACATGACCACCAAAGGAGAAAGAAGCTCCACCCTCGGCTACAAGAACACCTCAAGAAGGAGAGGACACCATGGTCAGAAATTGCCCCAGTAAAGAGAGCAAGAAGATCAAGGATGAAACAAAGGAAAGAAGGGGGAAAAGAGAGAAAAAAAACTTCCTCTCACTTGGGTATCGCCTTGTCAAAATATGGCCTATTACCCCTAGTGAGGAGGAGTTTACTCTCAAGGATGACCACCATATCCAAACATGGTATAAGGATGAGAAAAGCGAAGAAGATGGGGTAGAATATCCAAGGAAAACACCATAAAGGAAAGGTAAACACTTACTAAGGTAGAAGATGATCAAGGGTCACCACAAGCACCACATGCAATGTCAATTATACTTCAAGACACCAAGAACATCACCTCCTTACTCCACCAAGCTCTAAGAATTACTGACTTGAGAGATATACATTGTCCATATTTTGATAATGACTTAACCATTCCATTCCTATGTATCTAATATCTTTGTTCAAGATTGATTTTAGGCTTTAGGTACATGAAAAGGATCAAATTACACAAACCCTAGATTGTTCAAGTTCAAGTCAAAAGCAATGCAAGTGTGCTTTTTGTGAAATCACTCCAAACCACATTAGATTATTTTTTAATCACTTGTATTGATTATATCACTTGTAACTAAGATGAGAAAAAATAGGGACACTTAATTCCAATGTTTGGTCACTCAAAAATCAATTTGGAAAATGTGTCACATGTTGTTTATCAGTTGAGTTGGAAGCTCGACCGATCCAATGATGGATTTTGTGAAATGATCAATCAGTCGAGTTGCACATTCATAGAACTTGATCAACTGACTCACTAACCAAAACTAATTTTGGCTCATCGGTCGAGTTTCCCAAAACAAACTTGACCTATAGTTTGAAAATTGGCTTTTTTAGTTAGTGAATTGGTTGAGTTACCTTTATAGAAACTCGATCGAATGTACTGTACGTAAAACATAGAAAAAGTGATTATAACTGTTGGAGAGTTGTTGTGAACAAAAATAGATTCATTGCAAGTTGTAAAATGACAATTTTTCATTCTTAAGGATCCCACACTCAACGGAACACCCCCAGATATAAATAGGACCCCTTGGAGATCATTCTAAGTTTTCTCATTCATGGTATCCTAAGTCCTTGATATAGTTGACTGTGTTGCAACCCTTTGAGCCCCTATCTTTGTCTCATTTACAAAGCATTTTGTGATTATGAGTGAGTTAGGTATGTTGTAAGAGAGTTACCTCCATGTGCTTGTAAAGCTCTCATTCCTTCCATCTTCCCAATCACCTTTCTCAAAGAGCAAAGGTTGAAGTAGGATACTCTGAGTGAAGCTGAAGTTGTTGTTGATCTTCTTTAAGGTTCAAGAAGAGGTGAAGATCTTCTCTAGGTGAAGGAGAAGGGCAAGGCCAAGATTCAAGAATAGTGGGTAATTCCTTTAAGGCCAAAGACTTGATGCAAGTGTGGGTAAGTCCTTATTGAAGACTGAAGACATCTTGATCGAGTGGGTAAGTCCTTATGTAGGTTAAAGACTCTTTTCTTGAGTAGGTAAGTCCTTGGATATATGGTGGGCTCCTTGTATCTTTTATGATGGAATATAAGTATACATGGATACCAAAGTCCTAGAGGTTGACCTCTCTAGGTAGTAGATTGACTATCTCCTAGTTTGGAGATTGGAACCACTCTAAACCACCTTGTCTAAGTGGATGTTTCAATCTCTCTCATCATTGCTTTTCTTTCTTATATAGGACTTCAAATTGTTCTTAAGCTATTAGTTTTGATTTTTATAATTTGAGGGTCTAACTAGAGCTCTTGTGAGAATTTTAAAGCTCTATTCACCCCTCTCTAGATCCCTAGATCCATTAAGTGGTATCAGATCCTAGAATCTTCTCTAACAATCTCCCATGAGATGGGGAGATGGGTGAGAACCTACTTGGTTCACTCAACCTAGAGGGAGGCTTCTCCATGCATCCTCTGGTTTTCGATGACACCAACTTCCTCTATTGGAAGAGGCGTATGCAGTTTTACAATTAAGGTATGAACTTTTATATGTGGAAGGTGATGATCACGCCATACAAGGATCCAATTGGAGCTGTGTCAACATGGAATGAAGCTGCTCTAAAACAAGCCCAACTCAATGTCAAATATATAAGCATCCTCTATGCAACCCTTACCCCAATGAAGTTCAACCGCATCTGCTCATGGGATACAACCTATGAGATTTGGGATAAGTTGTGCATCACCTATGAGGTCACAAAGCAAGTTAAGGAGGCCAAGATATACATGTTGAACAGTCTTCTAGAAAACTTCAAGATGGGCAAGAAAGAAGGAATTGCTAAGATGTACTCTGGGCTCAACATCATCATTAATGGCCTAGTTGCTTTGGGAAACACTTTGGATAGAGGATCAATCAACTCCAAGATCTTTAGGACTCCACCAAAGAGATGGGAGTCAAAGGTGACCTCCATTGAAGAAGTGAGAAGCCTTGGTGACATCCAAACCAAAGAGCTAATGAGCCAAGGCTTGACAAGCTAGAAGAAGAAGCCAAGCAAGAAGAGAAGGAAACAAGAAAGATCAAATATAGTGCCTTCAAAGCTCAAGTGGAGGATGTAATCCTTCAACAACAACTTGCTTGTCGGACCTCTCCCTCCTCCTCTAGTGAATATGATGGCCTAGTGAGCATGAAGACAACTACTCTAAGGGCAAGCACTTCAAGGGAAAGCAATCCTCCTCCAAGATGCTACAAGTGTAGACAAAATGGACACTACAAGAGTGAATGTCCTAAATAAAAAAAAGTCACACCACAAGGGAAGCTCCAAGAAGAAGGAAGAGTACAAGAAGGAGAGCAAGTACAAGAGGAAGGACAAGAAGGAGAGAAGACCCAAGAATGCAGATCATCCAGCTTGGGAAACATCATCCTCAAGTGGTTCTAGCTCCAAGAAAGATGGAGAGTGCCACCTTGCACTCATGGCATCTACAAGTGAAGAAATTGGAGAGGTAAGTGAGGTAAGCTTGCATGATTTAGCTAAAGAAACTCTTATTGATATGCTTGTTTCTATCCATTCTTATTTTACTAAATGTAAATCTAAAAGAAAGAGGTCAGGAAAATTATTGATAATTTGTATGCTAAACTTGAGATTCTTGAGTAAAATGAGAAAACTCATTTTGAGAGAATTGATAACTTGCAAAGACAAATTCTTGATCTTGAGCTACAATACACTAGAGTTGAGGTAGAGAATGGTGTTTACCTTAAGAACATTCAAACTCTTAAGGAAGATAACCGAAAGTGCCTAAATTAGCTTGAGATTCTTATAATTGAAATGTTGAATTTAAGCCTATTGTCGATGTTTGTAGATATGAGAGGGATGTTTATCTCAAAGAAATTCAATTGCTTAAATTTGAAAATTCTAGGTTGCTTGGTCAAGTTAAGGATTTATCTTCTAGACCTATTTTTCCTAGTAATGATGTTGCTTCTATTTCTCTTGATAAAGAGTCTTATTTGACTAAAGCCCTTTGTTTAGAGGCCGACCTTATTCATGATGGAGATTATTTTTCTAGTTTGTCTTCTAGTGTTAGATCTCTTAATGATGATAGTCATAGACTTAGAGCCTCTCTATAGAAATTCCTCAAAGGGAAAAACTCCATAAATGAAATTCTTGATCATTCTACCAAACAAAGTGGTACTAGTGGTTTAGGATTTGTAGGGGGGGCACCTAAGGGCAAGAACAAATCCAAAGGTAAGAAAAAGAGTAAGGAAACCTCCTTTTTCATTAGAGAGTCTTTTGGCACTACGAACCCTATGATTTGCTCTCTTTGCAAAAGTCATGATCATTACTCTACTTATTGTCTTTACAAGCCTAAGGGGACCAACCCAAAGATGACATGGGTCCCCAAGCTAACTCTGGATCTCAAAGTTTGAGTTGGGAACCAACACTCTCCTTTCTTGTAGGAAAAAGATAGAAGGATTGTTCGATAGTGGATGCACTAAATACATGACAGGTGATATAAGCCATTTCAACAACTTCACTAGGAAGAAAGAGGCTCGGTTACTTTTAGGGATAACAAGAAAGGTAAGGTGAAAGGTAAGGGTGATGTAGGTGAATCCATGTGTTATCACGAATGTTATTTGAATTATGTGCAAGTCAATTTAGTAAGTGTAAGTCAATTGTGTGATAATAGTTACCTTGTGCTATTTACTTCTTTTAAATGATTGATTCTAGATTCCATCACTTATGAAGTCATATATAAGGGAACTAGAAGTGGCAATCTTTATGTAATTGTGATTGGCTCTATTAAGCCTATTGTTGGTACAAAACTAGTAGTCAATTAGAATGATATTTCTCTTTGGAATTGTTGGCTTGGTCATGTAAATATGCATCAGTTGAAGAAGTTGAGCAAAAAGGACTTGGTCACAGACTTCCCAAATTGGATTTTGAAAAGGATGAGGAATGTCAACCCTATACCCAAGGAAAGAAAACCAAGTCCTCCTTCAAATCCAAATGAGTCCTTAGTACAAAAAGAACTCTTGAACTTCTTTATAATGATCTATTTAGACAAATGAGAACTCAATCACTTTGTGGTTCCAAGTATTATCTTATTATTGTTGATGATTTCTCTAGATATACTTAGATCTTTTTTCTCATTTCCAAGAGTGATACGCTTGATGTTTTCTATAGTTTTTGTAAATGAGTTAAGCATGAAGCTTCTTTTTGGATTGTTTCCATCAGTAGCGATCATGCTGGAGAATTTGAAAATGATCTTTTTGAACATTTTTGTGAAGAAGCTGGATATGCATGTAACTTCTTTTCACCTTGAACACCTCAACAAAATGGGGTTGTATAGAGGAAGAATAGGTCACTATAGGAAATGGATAGGACCATGCTTTTAGAGTATGACACTCCAAAGATGTTTTGGGCCAAAGCCGATAGTAGCTCATGTTTTGTGCAAAATTGGGTTTTTACACATCCTTCTTTGAAGAAAACCCCCTATGATCTATGGTGTTGTAGGAATCCATATATTGAGTATTTCCATGTTTTTAGATGTCCTTGTTTTGTTTTGAATAGTAAAGAGACTCTCAACAAGGTTGATTTGAAATCTTACAAGGCTTTCTTTCTTGGCTATAGCACTACTAGTAAGCCTTATAGAGTGTTTAATGTTGATCTTGCTAAAGTAGAAGAATCAATAAATGTCAAGTTTATTGAGACTAACCCCTCTGCTCCCAAAGATATTGTTCCAATTTATGACATTGCAGATGAGGTAATTCTTATCCTAAAAGAATTCAACATCACCCAAAAGGGCAAATAGGTTGTCATTCTAGAAGAAGAGAAAGATGAAGAGAAGAAGGAACCAACCCCCCGCTTTACAAAAAATCATCCAAAAGAGTTGATTCTTAGGTGACCCTTTTGAAATATTGAAGATGAGGGCTTCCTTCAAAGAGAACAAGCCAAGAGTGCCTTCATCTCACAATTTGAGCCAAAGAATGTCAAGGAAGCTCTTGGGGGTGATGAATGGATCCTAGCAACGTAAGAAGAGTTGGAGAAATTCGAGAAGAACAAAGTGTGGACCCTAGTGCTGACAAGACCAAGTGATAGAAAGATCATTGGTACCAAGTGGGTCTACCGCAACAAGCTAGAAAAAAGTGGCAAGGTGGTAAGGAACAAAGCATGGTTAGTGGCTTAAGGCTACAATCATCAGGAAGGTATAGCTTTTTAGGAAACACATGCACCTATAGCTAGACTTGAGTCCATTCATATGTTTCTTGCTTTTATAGTTATAAAAACTTTCTTATTTATCAAATGGATGTTAAAAGTGCATTTTTTAATGGTACAATTTATGAGAAAGTGTATGTTGCACAACCCCCGGGCTTTGAGCATGCTTGTTTACCTAACCATGTTTATTTGTTGCAAAAAGCTCTCTATGGACTCCAACAAGAACCTTGAGCTTGGTATGAGAAATGAAAAAAAATTGTTACATCATGAGTATATCATGGGCAAAGTAGATTCTACCTTGTTTCTCAAACACACTTCTAACAATTTTCTTATCATTCTAATTTATGTTGATGATATCATTTTTTGCAGAACTAATCTTGATATTTTCAAGGAGTTTAGTGATCTTATGCAGAGTGAGTTGGAGACGAGCATGATGGTGAGCTTACCTTCTTCCTCATCTTTCAAATCAAGCAAACTAAAGATGGGAACTTCATCAACCAAGGTAAGTACACAAGTGAGCTACTTAAGTGCTTTGGGATGGAGAACACCAAGTCGATGGACACACCCATGTCAAACACCACAAAACTTGACAAAGATGAAGAAGGTAAGAAAGTGGATGAGAAGCTCTATAGAGGAATGATTGGAAGTTTACTTTATTTAACTGCCTCTAGACCTGATATAATGTTGAGTGTTGGCCTGTGTGCTCATTTTCAATCAAATCCCAAGAAATCACATCTTATAGTTGTTAAGAGGATTTTAAGGTACTTAGCCAAAAATCTAAATTATTGACTATGGTATCCCAAGTCAAGGGACTTTACTCTCACAACATATAGTGATGTAGATTACACATGATGCTCAATTGAGAGAAAGTGCACTTGGAACTTGCTTTCTCCTAGGAAATTGCTTGGTGTCTTGGATCTCCAATAAATAGAGCACAATGGCTTATCAACTATCGAGGTTGAATACATTGCAGCGGGGAGTTGTTGTGTCCAACTCCTATGTATGAAGCAAATTCTCTAAGACTTTAACATTTATTTTGATGGTTCTCCTATCTATTTCGTTAATACTAGTACAATGAATTTATCTTACAATTTTATATTGCATAGTAGAGACAAGCATATAGAGGTTCATCATCATTTTCTTCATGAACACATTGCCAGAAAGGATATCTATATCACGCATGTGGACATGGAAAATGACTTGGTGGACATTTTCACTAAGCCTCTAGCTAGAGAGAAATTTAATGTTATTAGGTCTAAACAATTCATAACTACTTTGAATGAATCTGATATGCTTTCTAGCTAGTTTTTATCTATCCTATATGCTTTGCTTATGTCTTGATCACCCTTGCTTGCTATAATGCTATTTTCTTGTTCATATGCCTTTTTTTCACTTATTTTGTGTATTTTTCACAAATGCTTGTTTTATCACAAAATAGTACACAATGATGAGTGATATTTGCCTAAGTATGTTTAAAATACAAAATGGACTAGAAAAATAAATTTAATTAGCACTCTAATGGCTAGAAATTAAAATTTCTGATGATGCTTCAGGTTGACCATCGGTCGAGTTTGCAACTCGACCGATCTGTGGTCATCCATTCGGTCAAGTTTCCCAGTCACAGAACTCGACCGGTGGCTAGGGTGGAGCAAACTTAAGTATGGTGCAACCAAATTATCTCCCCCTCAACAAGAGAAAAATTGATCAATTCACTCTCCAACTCCCTTAAGCTCTCAACCCTAGCCCCAAACATCCTCTCCCTATCCCTAGATTGACCTAGTTTGACCTCCCTTGACCTCTTGCTCATCAACCCTAGGTGTTTGGTCAGTTTGTGGTGGTGTTTCCCACATTTTTGACCTCTCAATCCTCTTATATTTCCTCCATGGCTTCCAATAGGAGAAAGAGAGCCACGCCATCCAGAGCACCATCCTCATCCTCAAACTCGCATCTTATACCCTTTGATGATACCTTCTTTGTCTCCAATGATGCTCTAAATAGGTACAAGGAGCTCCTTCCTAGGAACCCCTTTGCTTTTCATGCCATTTTTTAGCCAATCCTGCATAGACAAAAGGTTATTGATCAAGTAACTGAGTTGTTGTACAACCACCACCTCTCTACCTTGAGTGTTGAACGTACGTGCTCCCACAATTCCATCAAAAGCACCAAATCCATTCACAAATTCTATGAAAATTTGTAATGGAATTAAGACACTCTCATACTCCCACCTAATGCTCAAGTAGTCCTTACTTCCATGATAGCTGGGAAGAAATTCTAAGTCTCTGAGGATACCTTGAATATCTTTTTCTCTGGTATTGTGTGGACTGACACATGAAGGAAGGATTACCCTGAGTATTTTGACCTCCTTGACCCTGAGGACTTCTACAAGCAATATGATCTCACTCTCCCTGACATTCATAAATTCTTGAAGAAGCCTAAGTTTCCCTATAGGCAGAAGTCTACCCTTCCCCCTTAGCCTTAGACCTCAAGAACCACATACTCTCCCTGATAGTCAACTGCAATTTTCACCCAAAGAAAAACCATACTGAAATTGCAGAGAATACTGCGGTGATTATGTTAGTATCTTAAAGAACATTTGAATCAAGTGGGACAGATATGTTCTCCACCACATGACCTGCTTTGACTCTAGTAAGAACACATGTGGCACCCACCCACCCTACCCATCCCTAATTTGTGGTCTTTTTTAGACCGCCACTGGAAAATCTCTTTTTCATGACCTTCATTACAAACCTACCCAGAAAGGAGTTTGCATCAGTGAGACCACAATTCAGAAGAGTGAGCCTATCCCTTCCTCTACCACACTTGAAGCCTCCACCTCCAACTGTGTACCTCCACCTCCTTAGCCATCCCGACCTACGTATGCCTCTTTCCATGTATCCAATGAAACCCTCACGGGATACATGATGCATCAACAAGTATATAACCTTTAGGTTCATGAGAATATGCATCCGAATCTTTGTGTTATCATGTCTACCATGAACCAATCTTGTGCTCAACCTTACCCTACCTACCAACCCTACCCATGAGGTTATTATGCATCCTATGCATACAATCACTTTTACCTTTCTCCTACACCTACTGCTTCCACTACTACACCCTCTACTATTGGTGGATCTACCCTTACTATGCTACCTCTCCATGTTGGTCCTATAGCTACCTTGCTTGCAGAACTTGACACTTATGCTCCCTCATATCCTCAAGTTTAGGAGTTAGATGACCTTGGTATGTCTTTGGATGAGCAGAATGCTAGGTGGCCCGGTCGTGGCTTCGGTTCCTATGTCGATGAGGAAATGCTATTCAGGTTGATGAGGAACATGCTGTCGATGAGGAGGCATCTAAGGATGATGTCAATGATGGTTTTTATGGCTCTACTAGTGGTTCTGGTGATGAAGGTGATTTTGTTGTCTCTGTTGCACCTTCAGACAGAGATGATGACTATGAGCCTGAATCCTCTATTAATGATGTTGATGATGATGACATTGTAGACATAGCTGATCTAGACATTCAGATGTTTTAGTTTTTAGTCTATAGATGTTGATCACATATATCTTTCTAGACTATTTTGTACTAAAAGCATTTGGGCACATTATCTGAGATGTACTATTTCTAACATCATATTGGTTTCATCATTTTGGTTTGATGTTGTTTTTGAGGACATGCTTTCTATGTTGTAATCTTCTTCATATGTATCCTTACTCTTTGATTAACTATTTCTCATGAGTTGGTGCCATGTTTATCATATTTTGATTATGACTTATATTTCTTGTTTCTCTCTCGACCCTATTTGGTGTATGCTTTGAGGTTCCATGTTTTATGTTGTGGATGTATGTTTTGGTTGTTCTTGGAGAAGACCTATTTTTGTTCTCTTCTACCCCCTACCTTTTTGAGAATGTCAAAAGGGGGAGAGAAGTTCAATGTTTTAAAGCTCAACCATATTGCTTTTATTGCCTATGTGATCCTTTTCTTGTTTAATACATATTGTATCATGTGACTTGCTAAAGGACCATTAGTATATACATGTTATATTGCTTTGTGTAGAAAGACTAACTATGAAGGTAAGAGTGAGCATAGATTGAGGGGGATCAATTCACATTGTTAAAATCATGAATCCCCTTGCAATTCACAAGGCTAAGGTATAACTTTACATATCCTTTTCAATAAAATTGAGGAATGATTTGTCATTGTCAAAAAGGGGGAGAATGTTGACTTGAGAGTTATACATTGTCTATGTTTTGATAATGACTTAACCATTCCAGTCCTATGTATCTAATATGTTTGTTCAAGATTGATTGCATGCTTTAGGTACATGAAAACGATAAAATTACACAAGCCCTAGCTTTTTCAAGTTCAAGTCAAAAGCAATGCAAGTGAGCTTTTTGGGAAATCACTCCAAACCACTTTATATTATTTTTGTAATCACTTGTATTGATGATATGACTTGTAACTAATATGAGAAAAAAAATAGGGACACTTAATTCCAATGTTTTTTCACTCAAAAATCAATTTGGAAAATTTGTGATAGGTTGTTTATTGGTCGGGTTGGAAACTTGACCGATCCAGTGATGCATTTTATGAAATGATCAATCAGTCGAGTTGCACACTCACATAACTCAATCGGATGACTCACTAAGCAAAATTGATTTTGGCTCATCAGTCAAGTTTCCTAAAATGAACTCGACCAGTAGATTGACAATTGGCTTTTTCAGTTAGTGGATTTGTCAAGTTACCTTTATTGAAACTCGACCGAATGTACTGTACGGAAAATGTAGAAAAAGTGATTATAACTATTAGAGAGTTTTTGTGAACAAAAATAGATCCGTTGCAAGTTGTAAAATGGCTATTTTTCATTCTTAAGTGATCCCACACTCAAAGGAACACCCCCAACTATAAATAGGAACCCTTGGAGTTCATTCCAAGTTTTCTCATTCATGCTATCCTAAGTCCTTGCTATAGTTGAGTGTGTTGCAATGCTTTGAGCCCCTTTCTCTCTCTCTCGTTTACAAATCATTTTGTGATTATGAGTGAGTTAAGTATGTTGTAAGAGAGCTACCTCCATGTTCTTGTAAATCTCTCATTCCTTCAATCTTCCCAATCCCCTTTCTCAAAGAGCAAAGGTTGAAGGAGGATAGTCTGAGTGAAGGTGAAGTTGTTGTTGGTCTTCTTCAAGGTTGAAGAAGAGGTGAAGATCTTCTCCAGGTGAAGGACAAGGGCAAGGCCAAGATCCAAGAAGAGTGGGTAATTCCTTCAAGGCCAAAGACTTGATGCAAGTGTGGGTAAGTCCTCGTTGAAGGCTAAAGATGTCTTGATCAAGTGGGTAAGTCCTTGTGTAGGTGAAAGACTCATTTTGAGTAGGTAAGGTCTTGGATGAATGGTGGTCACCATGTATCTCTTATGATGAAGTATAAGTATACATGGATTGCAAAGTCCTAGAGGTTGACCTCTTTATGTATTGGATTGACTTGATGAATGCATATTCATCGTGGGTTCAGTCTCCATCTCAGGCCCAATTTTTCTCTGATTATACGCTTTTATTGCCTTAATCTCTCTATATACGATTCCACTCAGCTGAAAAGATTTATCTTAATTTAATTTGGGTTTTTGCACCCCTTTTTGCAGGTCCAATTAAGCCCAAGTTCCCAATTTTGGCCCGAGAATACCAATCTTCTCTAAACGTGGGCATCCACATTTCCCCTTGGGCCTCATCCCACTCTAACCACCTTCTTCCCCTCTAACCCTAACAACCATGGTCCCCTCCCGTGCTTCTCTTCCTAATACTATGATCACAGTTTCCCCCAGCCAGACTGCGACTTAATTCCTCAGCCACCAACACCGCGACCACCCCCTCCCACATAATCACGATCGCGGTTATTTCTTTCCCAAGACCCCAGTCTTCACCTTTCCATCACCATCTCCACCGTGGTCATAGTTCCAACTTCCGCGACCTCGTTGATTCCCTCCACTTCCTGCTCCATTAGTTGTGGCCATCCCATGCGTCACTGCGACCACAGCAGCAGAGCCAATTCTAGTAGACCATGACTGTAACATCCCTGAACTGGGTTAAGGCTTAACCGTAGAGGTTTTTCTTAAGTAAGTCATTTATATTCTTGTTTTTATCTTTTGAAAAATAATTAAGGCTCAAGAGGAACTTATGTTTCAATTTTAGTCCTTTTTGAATAATGTTGAAATAATGTTTTACTTATTTTGGACTAAAGTGCAAATTACCTAAGTTGAGTGGTTAACTTGCACATATTACATGATAAAATGTTCCTCAAGTGTTGAAGCATCATAATAATGAGAATGATATAGATGTATGGCTTGTGAAAGCCTGAGCACCAAGAAAGAGCTTATTAAGCAATGTTTGTGCATTAAAACCTAGTTTTGGTGTAATGTGCAATTTACCCAAAACCTAGGGTTCAATATGAAAAATACCACTTCTAGAGAGTCCCTAACGTTTCTTGGTATTAATTAGAGACAAGAAAATCAGAGGGGCGTCTCATTTGAATCTCTTTGGAGGAGAGAGAATCTTGATATTAAAATAATCAAGATTTAAGCAATATTGAAACCCTAATTCGATTTAATGCAAAAATAAATATATTAATGGAAGTGCTCTTCAACCAAAAATGTGATGGTTGAAATTACATAAGAATGGATGTACTTTTTCCTTGCAAAGGCAACGAAATATCTAAAGTGAGTGGAGAGCCCACTCACATTAATAAAAGGAAAAGTAATATCCACTCAATTTTGGATATTATTATATTGATTAAGGTGCTTAATTTGTTTTCTTTAAATTCATGGATAATGGAGAGGAATTACAAGGTGGGGGAGATGGCTTTGTATGGAAGGGATGAAGGGGAGTATGTGGCACCAATTTTGGGAGTTGAAGGAATTATTTATCACTTTCTCTCTCATTGAAATTCCTTTATATACATCCCATTTTCAACCCACATGAAAGGCGTTTTCAATTCCTTTTTCTTTCCTTGCTTTTGTTGAACAAAAGGGAGCTTAGGAGCAATAGGAGGACGTTACCCAACCTGTAGGTAAGCTCCATAATCATCTTCAACCTTGATTTCATTGTGGAAATCGAAATTCAATGTTTGATTTCTTCTTTTCTCCATTCAATGCTCAACCTTGATCATCCTTTCCATCCAAAGACTTGAGAACGGACCTTGGACAGTTAAGAAAGCTTCGTTCACCATTAAGGACGTGAAGCTTGAAGCTTGGATTCAACTTTGAAGGTGGGTTATATAACTTGAACCCTTAAATGTCATTATTGCTTGTAATTTATTCATGTGTTGTACCTTTCTTCTTTCTCAATTTCCTTTTGATTAGTTGTTGAAATCACCATAAGAATCTCAACTGATTTCGAAGGTTTGAAGATTGAAGATGATGATGTCATCTTAAGCACACACCTTAACAAAGGAAGGGGCAATTGGTTTTCAAAACCGATTGAACTAATTCGGTTTCAAAACTGATTGAAATGATTCGGTTTCAAGACCAAATGGGCAATGGAGTTCAAGACCGAATGGGTAGTTCAACCCAAGACCGAATGGGTAATTTACTTCAAACTGAATGGGTAATAACTACAATATCAAATGGGTAATTGAATCTAAAACCGAATGGGTAATGGATCTCAAGATCGAATGGATAAATTAAACTTCAAAACCGATTGAGGTTAATTGCTGATGTGATTGATGAAGATCCAATGGCTCAAATTGATTTGATTATAATGAATTCTAGAATGAATGATCCATGGATTGCAAACCCTAATTGATTGATTGAAGAATTTCTAATAGAATTGGATCGATTTCTTGGTTGATGGTCCAAACAGTCTCAAGACCGTTTGGAGTTCAAGGGCTATGATAGATGGTTGGAGGTCCAAGGGATTTAATTGGATGTACTCTCAACGGTTCAATTGATGATCGATTCAATAAAGCAAACCCTAAAATCAATTGATTGATTGGAGGAAACCATAGTTGGTCCAATCAGTTTCAAGGTGGTTTGGACCAAACGTTCTTGAGACTGTTTGAGTCCAAACGGTCTTGAGACCATTTGGGATCAAATGGTCCTCAGACCGTTTGGAGGGCAAATGGTCTCAAATTGTTTGATGTTCATTTGGTTTCATTTGAGAAAACGGTTTCCAAACCGAATGAAGGAGTTAGGGCAAGACCGAATGGAGGTCAAGTATTTCAAGACCGATTAAAGGTCTAATACCCCAAGCCTGTTTGAATGTTTAATTGATTTAAATATTGTAAGTACAATCAACCTCATGATTGTTGATGATGTTTATCAAAGGTAATTACAATGTTTGTACCTTCAAGGTACTTAAGTGATTAGTACCTCTTGAGTGGTTAATTTTTTATGCTTATGGAAGCAATGACTTAATACACTATGTCAACCCTTCATTAAAGTTGAGTTAACCTAATCTAATCAAGTTTGAAGTAATTAATATCCTAGAGAGGATGAGAGAGAGAGAAATCCATACATGTATAATAATCATGTAGTGGTTAAGCCTCAATACTTTCAACATGAATATAATATGTAATTAGGGTATGATCCTTTATAAAGAGATCATGAAACCCTATTTGAGAAGGTTCATGATCCCTAACCCTAATTTAGGGAAATGCTACATGAAACCCTAATCTAGGGTAATGGTTTAACCCTAATCTAGGGTGATGATATGAGAAATCCCAATTTAGGGTAATATAATGAAAAACCCTAATTAAGGGTGATGTCATGTGAAACCCTAATTAAGGGTGATGTTATGCGAAACCCTAATTAAGGGTGATGTCAAATGAAACCCTAATACATAGATGTGATGTGGAATCTAATCCCGGGGTGATGTTATATAATGCTATATGAAACCCTAATATGAAATCCTAACCCTGATATAGGGTAAAGGTATGTGAAGCCCTAATTTTGGGTTATAGAGCATGAAACCCTAATTTTGGGCAATATGATGATAAACCATAATGCTAACTTTGGGTTGAGTTGAGAAACCTTAACTTCAGGTAATGCTATGTGAAACCCATATATGGGGAGATGTTATGTGAACCCTAATTTATAAAGATGGAAAAACCTATTCCTAATAATGGAATAGTGATTAATATATTGATAAGTGAAACACCTAAGGTGGTATTTAATGAATGACCTTATATTAATAATTCCTTAACTCGAGATGAGTCCATATCATTAATAATGGTTCCATATTTCAAATAAGTGACTTATGACCAATACATTACATGATAAATGTGATGAACTGGTGCATATAATATTAGGATGGGAGATACCCTAATACAAGAATAGTTGATGAACTTAAGATAAAGGTGATGAGGGAAGTGATACATCAAGACATGATAGATATCACATCTAGCACCTCAAGACTAATACACCTTGATGTATTCTAAATCCAATATACTTGGATGAGTAACACATGAAGTGTGTCATGTAAATTGTGACATTGAGATATAATGCACTTTGATAAATGTAGGCTAACATACCTTAAGAAAAGGTTAAGCCAAAAAAATAAAGTATGATGTAATCATATTCTGGTAAAGTTGAGAGAGGAATTTATATCTTGTTTTGATAATTCATTAATGATAAGCGATGAGAATAAATAAGCATGATTAAATACTTATGTTATCAATGTTGGCTCCTAGCTGTTTGGAGCAATGAATTAGGGTTTGATCATTAATAATATGATCCTGAGAACCTAAATGGTTAATAATGGAAAACCCTAACCCTAATGAAGGGTGATGATATGTAAGAGAAATCCTAACCCTAAATAAGGGAATAGTGATGCTACTCTTACATTGCATAGTGCTGATATGTAATTGATATAACTGTTATCATGTAATGATCATGTAGGTAATCATGAGATGATGAGCATAGCCAGGTATGAGCTATGATGTGTTAATTATTTAAATGCTTTATGGGCCTTATGAGCCATTATTTTCTTTGTTACCTAGTAAGAGGTAATAAGAGACTAAATGGGCCCTGTGAGCCATGTGAGATGCATGTGTAGCAAGTATCATGTTTACCTTGGTTAGATGACCTGAAGGTATTAGTTACCTGATAAGTGGTAACAAGTGTTCTTTGATGAACTAAGGGTTTGAATACCCATATTCCTTAATCATGATAATGAGATGTTAAAGGATAAGAATGCCCATGATGTGATAAGGGATTGAGATCTCAATGTTTATAAAGTTTTGAAAAGTACTTGATAGATGCATTATACTTTACTTTGTAGCTTTTGTCATAATAAGTCTTGTTTGAAACTTGACTAATGCTAAAAGAATACGGTAATGTAATTAATTAATCAAGTGAAATCTCATAATGTAGTGCCCTGGCCATAGATCCATCAACGTGTGAAACGGGTTGCTCCGCGACATAACCCGGAAGCCGCATATTTTTGAATATGTGGGGGTAATGGGTGAATATATCCTTACGCCTCATAGGAATGACTACGGGCCATATCCTATGCACAGGAATGGTTACAGACCATATCCCAATAAGATTATGGTTATGGGCCATAACTCCATAATACCGAGCATTGGCTACGGGCCATATCCTGAAAAGAGTATGGCTATGGGCCATAACTCCATAATACTAGGCATTAGCTATGGGCCATATCCTGAAAAGAGTATGGCTATGGGCCATAACTCCATAATATCAGGCATTGGCTATGGGCCATATCCTGAAAAGAGTATATGCTATGGGCTATAACTCTATAACGAAGTTCCCAATATACCCTGGAAAGCTATTTAGCAAAGATACAAGATGTCCTGCATATAGTTTCATACTGACCGAGACAGATGAGGTAATGGAAATCTGGCTCTTCCATTGACCTTGTATGGCACCGATTTCGACTTTGAAATGGTTAGTTGGAGTATGAGCGGTATTCCTCATCTCCTCAGGGCATAAGTGTGATTGTAAAATGTAATCAGCTAGATAGCATGTTTGCTTAAGGATTGAATATGAAAATCATTGGCTTATATTACATTTCTTTATGCATCTTTAGCTGATAGATGATATATTTATGATTCATTGCATTCCTTGTAAAGTAGATAGATGATGTATAATTCTACCATGGGTAGATGCAACGTTCTCCTTAAGAAAGGAGATTATCCTATTCTATTCATACAATGATTAATACTGTTGTTAATATAAAACAACCCCTACTCAGTTATTACTATTTATCTACAATAATAATGTTTCTGGCGGAGAGTTATATCTCTCTCTGGGACAATTTACAATTGTCTCACCCCCGTGGGATCCAAATTTTTAGGTAGATGCGGAGGAAGAGGCAGGAACCCTACAGTAGGGGAAGAGCAACAACAGCAGTAGGGACAGTAGTGAATTCTCAGGTGGAGACATTGGTCGTCATGTCTTGTACATAGAGTCCTATGTGTCGTATCTGTACTCTCAAGTCCTTGGAGTCAGTAGTTAGTTTAATAAATCGATCTTAGATTTTGGCTTGATGCCTCGAGGTTCTTGTGCTACCTATGTATAGTTTTAACAGGGCAGTCAATGCTTGTAATCTTTGAGAAGAGATGGTACAAGATATGTACTTGCGAACCAGAATGTAATTGAATTACTTTGGTTCTTTTTGAAAGAGTTTTCCAATGTATGGATCTCTTTGTAAAAGGTTTTAATTTTTAGTGATTTTTAGTAATCCACTGTTAATGATCGCTTCCACTTAGTTAATAATGTTTTGTTCGAACGGTGCGTCACAACAACCAAGTCGAGTGCCCAAGAAATCGTGACCAAAGGCAGAGCACAAGAACCATGACCTGCAATGGTGCCATCTCCTTCTCTTCCTATGATCTTCATCACACCGCAACAACAGATCATGACTAGTGTCTGCTTCATGACTTCCTCCCTAGCATTCGACCATGAACTCACCTCCACGGTCTTGCGCTCTCACCATCAACCTTGATCGTGATCAACACCGCCTGCACTCCTCTGCTTGCCCTTTATCAGATCACAACCTCAGTTCTAAACAACCGCACGTGACCAGGCTCCAACAAGGTCACGCTCGTGGAAACTACTCCAAAGACCGAGACCAGGACCCTATGATTAACAACTGCGACTTAGCCAAAAACTAAGAATCACGACCAGGCTAAAGGAGAAAATTGCGATCACCAGGGCAAAGAAACAACCCGTGGTCTGTACCACAAGAATTGTGATTAAATGCATGTGTACAAGACCGTGACCAAAGATAAAGAGGCCACAACCATGGCACTGGTCTAGTACCTAGTTGGGCCTATAAATAGGACCCGACCCCTCTCACTCGAGAGACCCTCTCCAGACTCTGTTAGGCTGCAGGTCTGTCCTCAGCCTAAGGAGACAGTCTCCTCCACCACCATGATGCACCCAAGAAGCATTCGACCCTTGGTGCATCCATCTATCCGCTCCATCCAACCTGTTCATCCAGATGTGAGGTGGAAACCCAGATCTGCAACCGTCTTCATCATCTACGTCATGTCTATGCCACCATCATGTCTACAAGATGCTCCTCTTACTACGAGCAAGGAGACTGAGAAGAGAGAGAAGGTGGAGAAAGAAGATCTACCCCATCTTTCGTGGTGTGCTTCCCTCCTCGTCCAGATCTTCCCCAACATTGTGTAGAAGACCATTTCTCCACCGAGCTGCGAACATCTTCTTCACCATGCTCATGGTAGAATCTTCCCTCTCTTTTGTTCTTTTTGTTTCTCTCACCATGAGTGAGTAGTTTCCTATCACTGGGGTGCAGGGACTAGCCCCACTTGCCATGCTTACATGTTCAAATATTAAACATTCCATGGCCTGTATATAACTTTTCATTTTGTTGTTAATTGTCGATGTGTGCTTGTGGATTGATCACCTTCTTGCATTTATCTTGTTCGTTCCTATGTTGTAAGAACTTCTATATGTAGGTTTTGAATGTTGATTAACGCGGTTGACTCCCTAGTGAGAAATCGGATGGAATTCCCTGAGGTCGTAAGTGTGTGATCCATGAGGGGATAAGCCATCTAGACCACAGTGACGCTTATATGTGCCTAAACATCCTAACAGAGGGCCGCAACTTCAGTTGTATATCTATATCTTTGGAGTCGTAAGTGTGTGATCTAGATGGGGATGAGACATCTGATTCCTAAGGTGATGCTTACGTGAACCTAAGCATCCTAACGGAGGGTTTGTAGCAGCTCTATTTGGATGGTTATATCTAGCCTGGATGTTTGTGTTTGGATGTGTTTGCTTGTGTAGCGGTGGTGAAACTCGGGACCATCCCAATGATTCCCATCATTAATCTTTAATCAACTTTTAATCCTTCTCTTTACTTTCCTCGCATTTAGTTTAATTAACTTCAACCCAACCTTTGTTCTAAATATTAGTCTTGATTCAACTAGATTCGACTAGTAAAAGATTCTTAAAAATGTTGTCCCTTGGGATTCGATCCTCAACTATACTACGATAAGACCCGTCTGCTTGTGGGTGGTATTATTGCACAAGGTGTTGGTAAAAACTCTGGGATTTCAGCCCTGGGTGAGTTTTTTAGTGCAGTAAGAACCACGTCAAATTCTGGCACCATTTTTGGGGACAACAGAATCATCTAGTTAAGTCTAGTTCTATTAAGGCTAATGTTGGATTTTGCTTTTAATTTTGATACAATCGAGCATCTACTTGAATTTGAATCTACTCTACCCATCTTACTCTAGAAAGATCTTTCCATCCTAGGTACCCCCTGCACCGCTCGAACAGTTCCGGCCTTGCTGCTAGCTTTAACCCTGAAATAGAAAGAACCTTTCATCGTCAGAGTAGAGAGAACCAAGCCAGGATGGCACAAGAGGAGGAAATTGCTCGAAGGGTAGCTCAAGCCCTTAATGCACAAAGAGAAAGGCTTATGCAAGAAGCTCAAGCTGAAGAAATCCAAGCAGCTCAAGAAGCAGCTCAACAAGCTGAGTTACAAAAAGACCTTCAAGAATTCTCAATCCCTAAAGTTGGTGATGTTCACCACCCAGTACAACCTCCTCCCATCAATGCTTCCAGTTTTTAGATTAGGGCACATTGGGTTACACTACTTCAGAACACCCTTTCTATGGTAAGCAAGGAGAAGATAGTCAAGAACATCTTCTGAGGTTTATAGATCTATGTGCTATGACAAAGAAAAATGGAGTCATAGATGATGCCATCAGACTCTATCTCTTCAAATATTCTCTTGCTAATAGAGCCATGAGTTGGTACAACTCTTTGCAATGTGAACCCATCACCACCTGGGAACAACTTCAAAATGTCTTTCTAGAGAAATTCTATCCTCCTTCTCTCACCTATGAAATTAGGGGTCGAATAACACAGTTCACTCAGGTTCCTAGTGAAACCCTTGCAGAAGCATGGGAAAAATACAAAGAGCTCCTATGCAAGTGTCCACACCATGGCATTCCTAAGAATCAACTCATCGAAATCTTTTATAGGGGTGTGGATGACGATATCAAGAAGTTCTTGGACTCCTCATCTAGAGGAAACTTCATGCGTCAAAGCTATGATAGCGCATGGAAGGTTGTCACCCTTGGAGCTGAAAATCAAGCCAACTGGGGTAGACCCGTAAGTAAAGGAGTATTGAAGGTAGCTATGGCCGAAGTTACTCCTGAGTACAAGTCTATCGCTGAGTCTCTCAAGCTTCTAGTTGCCAAGCAAGACCATCTTGAATCTCTTGTTTCCTATGAAAGAAGACACCCACTCCCACAACAACAAGAACAAGTCAAGTCAGCTTCACTATTATGTGAAGCATGTATAAGGCACCAATCATTTTACGCTAGCCTGTAATATCCTCTATGATTTTGTTCAGGGCAATACTTGTGCCCAAGGAGATAATGGTCAAATAGAAAATCTAAATGTTGTCAACACTATCCCTAGTTAAGTATATTATAATCCAAATCAGAACAGGAACCATCCGGGTTTTCAATATGGAAATCCTTTAGGACTGGAAAACTCACAACACCTTGGTTCAAATAATCAACAACGAGGCCTGTCGGGATACCAATATAACCATCAACAAAATTTTGGGAATAAGGGAACTTTAGAGGTAACTTTTAGAATAGAAACTACAACCAGTATCAAAACAACTCTCAGTTCTAGAATCCAAACCAAGTCCCTTATCAACATCAACAACAAGGGCAACTAGCTGGCCCCATCTCTCCTGATGACAAACTGTCGGCTATTGAGAAGATGTTGCAGTCTCAACAGACTATGATAGCGAACCAGCAAGCCCATCAAAAGGCTATTGAATCCCAACTTCCTCAACTTGCAGCTAGCCTCAAGCCACCTACTGGAGTTTTGGCTGGGCAACAAGAAGACAATCTGAGGCACGTGGAGCAACTTAAAGCTATGACAACTCATTCAAGCTTTGTCTTACCAGAACCCACAACTCATGTAACCATAACAAATGTCTAAGGTGGTGAGCATCATGCTGTTGCAGCTCAGAACGAAATGACAGATAAGGCCAGTTCTGAGGAACTTATTGTTGTTGAAGTAGAAGACTCACTTGAGCTAGTTGTTCCAATGTATAAACCTCGTGTACCATTTCTATGTCGACTCAATTTTACCCAGCTCGATACTAGGTTCAACAAGTTCAAGGAAGTTATGAGGAAGTTGTATGTCAATGTCCCACTCCTGGATGCCATGGTTGAGATGCCCCAATGGTCTAAGTTCTTCAAACTCCTACTCAATCAAAAGTACAAAACTCAAGAACATTAGATAGTGAAACTGGCAAGAACATCATCTGATTTAGTAATGGATAAGATGCCTCGCAAACATAAGGATCCTGTCTCTTTCGGAATTTCCTGCTCGATAAGTGATTCCATCAACCGATCGGGTCTAGCTGATCTTGGAGCTAGAATCTCCATCATTCCTCTTAGCCTATGCAACAGATTGAGCCCTACTAACTTCTCACCCACTAGAATGTCCATCGAGCTTGCTGACTCCTCCATGACAAAATCGGTTGGCATCTTAGAGGACATCCTCGTAAGGCTTGGGAATCTATATGTCCTGTGTGATTTTGTAGTTATGGACATCAAGGAGAGTCCATGCTACCCCCTCATTTTTGGAAGACCTTTCCTCTCCACTGATAGAGCTGTAATTGATGTTGAAGCTGGAGTTTTGACCCTACGAGTGGGAAACCAATCTTTTGATTTCTATGCATCCAAAAGTACAAAGGAACACACTGCAGAAGAAGAGGCGTATTTTGTTGAAAGTGTTAATCAATTTACTAAAATGCAGCAGCGAGTCCTTTCCTCAAATTTTGACATTCCCTCATAAGAAGACCATGATGAAAAGAAGACTAAGAGTGAACTGGTCTATGTAGAGACAAAAGGAACACCACCAACTGTGGAGGAGACACCTCCCACCCCTGTTGTTACACATACCGAACCTTCTTTAGGTATCCTTGCCATCTCATCGAGAAACTACTGTACCAGAAGCCCAGCTGATGGAAAATACTCATTTCATCTTTCCTCCTCAACAAGATCTGGATTGTGGCTTCTACCAAGACCATCCCCCAGATCCATATTTGATAGACACCAATGACCAAAATTTCTACGATGAAGGGATAGTGCATCAGCAAAAGAACTTTTCCTCCGTGCCTCAACAACACTACATCATCAATGATGCCATTCAGATCCCCTGCAATTATTCTCCACCTCACATCAAGCAACAAAGAACCACTCAACATAACTCAAGTTGTTTTCCAATATGTTCTGACAATGGTCGCTCCGTATGGGGAAGAATACAAGAGGCCAGAATCAAATCAAAGATTAATGGATGGCTGAGAAAGAAACCACCAAAAGAATATGTCAATCTAGCTCAAGCTCGACTTAGAGCCCCACCATGGTAACAATATCATCAAGTCGAGCAAACAACATAAAACAAAGGAACTTGTCAGGAGGCAACCCGATCAATAATTTTATTTTTACTCTTAATTTTGATTTAGAAAATGTCCTTAATTTTGTTTTTACTTTTTAGAATTTTTTTGCATTGAACAGATATTGCATCGCATGATGCCATCTTAAGTTCTGGTTAGTCTTCATTTTTTAGATTTTCAGATGGAGGATGTGCGCTGATTGGAATGCAACCACATTTGGTGGTCCAACCGGCATGAATTTTCCCCTCCATCTTAGATTTAGAGTTTGCCCGCGACGAGAAAATTTATAAGTTCAGGGTGGAGGGTGGGTGGTACATACTTTACTTTCTACCCACTCCTATCTGTTTCAGACTTAAGATTTCATCGTTGCAATTTTGAGCAAAAATTTTCAAAATTTTCAAAAATTTTCAATTTTTCACAGTAGTTTTGTATAGAAACTTGATGAAGTTCTGACGCTTTTGTTTCAATCAAATCCATTACCTAGTCGGCTATCCCATTTTTCCATGCAGTTTTGAATCATTATACCCTCCTTATCTGAAGCGAAGCCTCAAGAGGGACAAATTCTAAAACTAGCCAATGGTTAGAAATCACCATGTGAAGCTTATGAATCCTAAAATCATGTTCAGTAAGGATGCCAAATGTCTATCGAACTGAGAGGGATCAAACACATTGTGCTTCCTAATTGATTAGTAGAACAATAGCATGGAATCTCCACCAGATCCTCATCAAGTCATTAGTTGAGCAGGGTATGATATGGAGAACAACCCGATGCATTGAATTGTAAATCAAGTTGCATTCTGATCTGAACTCTCTTCTACACTTCTTCTATCATCTTCTTACCCCTCCATCTATCTAAAAGAAACAAAAATAGCCAATATAGTGCCAAACCCTAAGTTTAGGGTGGCACAACCTCTCTATCTTTATTCTCTTCTTCCATACCCCTAGCTATCTACTAGGGGCGTACCACCAAAAAAAGATGCCAATGCGCACTCAAAAATGCAATCTCGAGCCGAATAGAGGAGAGATTTGCACAAAATAATAATAATAAGAGTTGCAGTCAATGAAATTGCAATCATATAATAAAAATCTCAAGTCAAATAGAGGAGATATTTATTTCTTCCTTCCATACCCCCCTTCACTCCCTTTTCCACCTACTAGCACAATGAATGCTTACTTTGCCAATATCTTGAAAAACACTAGTGTCAGATCAGGTGCACACTTGTTGTTCTGTGGGTATCTTCGGAATCTTACAAAACTCATAGACATGCTTAATGTTGGAAAAAGTAGGGAGGAAGTGATGTTAGAAAACAAACTCAGGAACGAAGATATTGTAAGATGTGTTCAGTGGTCTCAGGAAGTTGAGATGCTTAGTCATACAGAGTAGAGAAGAAACAATCATGATGTGAAGATGAGGCAATCACATGAGTGAAAGTATTCATTTGGAAACTGTTTCAGATTTGGTGTTACTCGAGGATGAGCAACGTTTAAGTTTGGTGTGTTTTGATGAATGCATATTCATCGTGGGTTCATTTTCCATTTCAGGCCCAATTTTGCTCCGATTATACGCTTTTATTGCCTTAATCTCTCTATATATGATTCCACTTAGCTTACAAGATTTATCTTGATGTAATTTGGGGTTTTGCACCCCTTTTTACAGGTCCAATTAAGCCCAAGTTCCCAATTTTGGCCCAAGAATACCAATCTTCTCTAAATGTGGGCACCCACATTTCCCTTGGGCCTCGGCCCACTCTAACCGCCTTGTTTCCCTCAAACCCTAACAACCGTGGTCCCCTCCCGTGCTTCTCTTCCTAATACCGCAATCGTGGTTTCCCCTAGCCAGAATGCAACTCGGTTCCTTAACCACTAACACCGCGACCATCCCCTCCCACATAGGCGCAGTCACAGTTATTTCTTTCCCAAGCCCGCGGTCTTCACCTTTCCATCACCATCTCCACCGCGATCGCAGTTCCAACTTCCGCGACCTCTTCGATTCCCTCCACTTCCTGCTCCATCAGTTGTGGCCATCCCATGTGTCACCGTGACCACAGTAGCAGAGCCAATTCTAGTAGACCGCGACCAGGTTGAGTGCCCAAGCAATTACGACCAAAGGAAGAGCACAAGAACCACAACCTACAATAGTGCCACCTTCTTCTCCACCTATGATCTTCATCACACCGCAAAAACAAATCACGACCAACGTCTGCTTCCCAACTTCCTCCCTTGTGTTCGACCTTGACCTCACCACCAAGGTCTTGCGCTCTCACCATCAACCCTGATCGCAATCTACACCACCTGCACTCCTCCGCTCGCCCTTCATCAAATCGCGACCTCAATTCTAAACAACCATGCACGACCAGGCGCTAGCAAGGCCACACTCACGACAACTACTCCAAAGATCATGACCAGGAGCCTATGATTAACAACTGCGACTTATCCAAAAACTGAGAATCATGGCCAGGATAAAGGAGAAAACCACGATCACCAGGGCAACGCAACAACCCACGGTCTGTACCACAGGAACCACGATCAATTGCATGTGTACAACCGTGGCCAAAGACAAAGAGGCCACGACCGTGGCACTGGTCCAGTACCCAGTCGGGCCTATAAATAGGACCCGACCCCTCTCACTCGAGAGACCCTCTCCAGACGCTGTTAGGATGTAGGTCTATCCTCAGCCTAAGGAGATGATCTCCTCCACCACCAGGCTATGCCCAAGAAGCATTCGACCGCTGGTGCATCCATCTATCCACTCCATCCAACCCGTTCATCTAGATCTGAGGTGGAAACCTAGATTTGCAGTCGTCTTCATCATTTGCATCATGCCTACGCCGCCATCACGTCCACAATCTACTCCTCCTACTACGAGCAAGGAGACTAAGAAGAGAGAGAAGGTGGAGAAAGAAGATCTATACCGTCTGTCATTGTGTTCTTCCCTCCTCTTCTAGATCTGCCCCGATGTTGTGTAGAATACCATTTCTCCACTGAGCTATGATCATCTTCTTCACCATACTCATGGAGGAATCTTCCCTCTCTTTTGTTCTTTGTATTTCTCTCACCATGAGCGAGTAGTTTCCTTTCGCTTGGGTGCAGGGACTAGCCCTGCTGCCCATGCTTACATGTTCAAATATTAAACATTTCATGGCTTGTATATAACTTTTCATTTCATTGTTAATTGTATATGTGTGCTTGTGGATTGATCACCTGCCTGCATTTATCTTGTTTGTTCCTATGTTGTGAGAACTTATATATGTAGGTTTTGAATGTCGATTAACATGGTTGACTCCCTGATGAGAAATCAGATGGGATTCCCTGAGGTCGTAAGTGTGTGATCCGTGAGGGGACGAGCCATCTACCCACGGTGACGCTTTTGTGTGCCCAAACATCTTAACGGAGGGCCGCAACTTCAGTTGGATATATATATCTTCGGAGTCGTAAGTGTGTGATCTGGATGGCGATGAGACATTTGATGCCTAAGGTGATGCTTACGCAAAGCTAAACATCGTAACAGAGGGTTTGCAGTAGCTCTATTTGGATGGTTATATCTAGCCTGGATGTTTGTGTTTGGATGTGTTTGCATGTGTAGCTATGGTGAAACCTGGGACCATCCCAGCGATTCACATCATTAATCTTTAATCAACTTTTAACCCTTCTCTTTACTTTCCTCACATTTAGTTTAATTAACTTCAACCCAACCTTTGTTCTAAATATTAGTCTTGATTCAACTATATTTGACTAGTAAAAGATTCTTAAAAACGTTATCCCTAGGGATTTGATCCTCAACTATATTGCAATAAGACATGTTCGCTTGCAGGTGGTATCATTGCACAAGGTTTTGGTAAAAACTCAGGGATTTCAGCCCTGTGTGAGTTTGTTAGTGCAGTAAGAACCACGTCATGACTATCTCCTAGTTTGGAGATTGGAACTACTCTAAACCACCTTATCCAAGTGGATGTTTCAATATCTCTCATCATTGTTTTGCTTGCATAGATAGAAATTCAAATTGTTCTTAAGCTATTGGTTTTCATTGATATAATTTGAAGGTCTAACTATTCTTGTGAGAATTTCAAAGATCTATTCACCCCCTTTCTAGAGCCCTAGATCCAACAAGAAGGTCCAAGTAAGAATAGAGAAAGAAGATGGACTAAAAAGGTCATGCATGGTGAGAAGAGTGTTTATATAGCAAAGGAGGAGAGAGGTAGGGCAAGATATGAGGTGTCGACAAGATAGGGCTCCAAAGGGACACTTGTCCACCCAAGAAACTAACATGTGGTCACGTAAAACCCACACAAAAGGGATGGTGATACACTCTATGTTGATTCTCAACCCTACTTTGGTCACCCACATGGTTGCGGTCACGACCCACCATGAAACACCATCCATGGTCACCGCAACACCACCAAATGTAACACAGTCATGACACAAGGTCACCAAACCCCTCCTAGGTCCAGACACACTATGAATAGGCAACTATCTTGACCCAAGAACACTCAAAACCATCTCGGTCATGGCCCCAACACCTAGAAGGGGTGTCTTGACCATGACACCCACAAAACAACCCATGGGTCGCTACATAGGTCACTACACCCACAAGGTACACAAACCCTAGAAACCCTAATCACCCAAGGTGATTCCACCACTCAATCAAAGCTCTAACAAGGCTCCCCAAAGCACCATACCCTATCTCATGAAGCCAAGAGAGATAAGGAACACTCTAGAGGTGACAAGTTGCAAGATAACCCCTCAATTTGGGTAAATTGCAATTTGCACCAAAAACAAGCGCACAAAGCACAAACGCCATCCAAACAGGCTCAAAATGGAAACTAAAGTTCTCCACAAGCTCTAAGATCATCTCAAAATGTTATAGGATGATTTTGAACACATCATCAATTCACAGCAAATAGGTTTAACCCAAAACACAGGTCGGGGTTCTTATAGATATTTGGCATATGAAGATGAAAACAACATTTCATAAAAGGAATATTTGAGAGGATGTATATGTGACACATCCTGAAGGTTTTATAACTCCATTAATGAAAATAAAGTCTATAAGCTACAATATTCAAACTAAAGATTGAAATAAGCATCTTAGAACTAGAATCTTTGATTTGATAAGATAGTCAAAGAGTTTGACTTAAGTCAAGATAAAAGATGAAATCTATGATTACAAAAGATTTAGTGGGAGAATATAAAAACATCTCAATGTCAAGTATGAAAAATTGGCATGGAACTCACTTTAGTAAGTAGAGTTAGGTGAAACGTCATATGTGATAGGAATTGAGATCTATAGAGATAGTTCCGGAAAGTTTCTAAACCTAAATACGAGTACATATATTAGCAAGATGTTTTTTTTGGAAATTTGGGTAAGTATATTCCAAAAAACCCTAAAAGGGGGACAAAGTTACAAGCCACATCCAAACATGTGGCTACACTCACCTAAGAATTGGTTACAACAAATCCCAATTCCTAGCAACAATAGGAGGAAAATCAAGACATGATTTAAAAGAAAGATACATTCTCTTGATCTCTAGAGCAAGGCGGTTGAAGATAACGACAAAGTCTGAAGCACCACCATTATGCATCCTTTTATTGCGCTCCTCCCAAATGAAGTGGATAGCGCCAGTAATGGCCCAAAGTTCAATGATTCTGGATTTTTTCTATCTCTTGCCTAGATCCAAAAGGCAGCCATATAGAGAATAGGAGGACCTGATGTTGAGTTTCAGTTGAGAACGACCCCAAATATATCTCCACTATTTGCAGCCATTGAATAAATGAGAAATGGAATCGCTATGTAGACCACACAGAAAGCACGGAGGAACCGGGGACCTCGACCAGGAGCTAATCTTTTCCAAAGTAGGAATTACATTTGTGAGTGCTCTGAAGGTAGTGAGACTCCATCTAGGATAATGCCTGGAGAGTCATAGATTATCGTAAGCCTTATGAGATGGGTGTCTTTGTCTGACATTTCCCCACATGTTTATACCCTCCCATGCTGAGAAAGAAGGCCATAGAGCCACCATACGCCTATGGAAAGTAGAGCCATTCCTGGAAATAGTAGACAAGGAATCACCATACATGCAAGAAAGCCATGAGCTCCATATGCATGAAACTTGAGTGAATTTTTTTATATGATGTAAAGTATGATAATCAGCCAGTTCATCAAGTCTCTTTAACCCCAAACCACCTTCAAACAGAGGGTAGGCCAAACGTGACCAACAAGAGGGATGAACCGAGCTCCCCCAAAGGAAATTAGAAAGTAGCAACTCCATCCTATGTAAAACCGTTGGAGGAATGTCACCCATACGTAGCCAGTAGTTAATCAGACCCATGGCGTTGTGCTTAATAAGGACAAGACATCCAACCATAGAGATTTTAGAACCAGGCCATCTTTGTATCATATCTCTAAGCTTATCTAAGAATTCATGAAAGTGGCGCCTCCTGAGATTACCACCAGCTATAGGAAAACCAAGATACTTCATGGGCCATGTACCTTGTTGAATACCCAAGCAGTTGATCAATGCATCCTTGTTGCGGCAAGAAGAGGAAAAAAATATGTGTGTTTTATTAGGATTGCATTTCATACCAGATACCGAACCAAAGTCATGCATAATCTATTTGAGGTGTGTAAGACTACACAAGCGACCCTCGGAGAAAATAAGGACATCATCCGCAAAAAGAAGATGGCTAAGAGCCCTCGTCCTATTGATGGGGTAGCTCCTGATGAGTTTGTTATCATATGCCTCCTCAAGACATCTGCTGAAGCCTTCCATAGAAAGGATGAAAAGTAGGGGAGATAAGGGATCACCTTGCCTAAGTCCGTTCGAGCTTTTGAAGAATCCAACTGAAGAGCCATTTAGTAAGAGAGAAAAGGATGGAGTCTCCACACACTATTTTAGAATGGAGATGAACTTCTCATTGAAACCAAGACCATTAATACAATCCCAAAGGTATGACCAGCGCACAGAATCAAAGGCCTTGGTGATATCCAACTTGATGCAAGATGCAGGGGGACTGGATTTCCGATTAAAATTAAGGGTGAACTCAACCGCGAGAAGAGAACAATCCTCAATACTCCTACCTTTAACAAAATCACCTTGATAAGGAGAGATAATATTTGGCAGAAGAGTAGCTAATCTTTGTGATATAACTTTGGCTATAATTTTATAGAGCATCAAGCATCAAGAGATGGGTCTGAAATCAACAGGAGATGAGACAATATCCTTCTTAGGTATAAGAGCCAGAAAAACATGATTAACCTCTCTAACCATGCTACCTCCTTCGAAAATCCATTGGAAATCCTTAAGAAGATCATTACAAATAAGGTTCCAATTACCCCTATAGAAGTAACCATTGAAACCATTTGGGCCCAGGATTTTGTGAGGCCCTATGCTCCATACAGCTTCACAAACCTCATTCAAACTCAAGATAGAACATAGCATACCATTTTCAATGTCAGAGATAAGAGGAGACCGGTCTGGGATACAAGAGCTGGATGCAACATGAGGTTGATTATATAGTTGTTCAAAGAATTGTACAGTGTCATCCGCAATGGCATCATTATCATGCAAAAGATTACCATGTGAGTCAAAAAGTTCAGTAATAGACTTTTTAGCATCCCATCTCTATACAATGGTGTGGTAGACATTAGTATTCCTATCCCCATTGGATAGCCACTCCATTCTGCTACGCTTCCAGAAATAAACCTATTCAACCTTTAGAAGCAAGTCCAATCTCTCAAGGGTTTGTTTTTCAGCATGAATGAGATCTGGATCTAGGGGGCATCTGCAAACCATAGATGAGATGTCATCAAACTCCATTCTTTCTCTAGCAATAATATTTTTGAGATTGACAAACTATTTGGACCAAGCCTTCAACTTCTCCTTGACAGTCTTGAGTTTGTGGCAGAACTGAAAGAGTAGGTTGCCTTTGATTTCAGTAGCCCAAGCCTCTTTAATGATGTCCCGACAACCTTCCCAGTCTAGCCAGAAATTGAGAAAATGGAAAGGTTTCTTGTTGAAATAAATAGGTTTCATATTGATGTTTAAAGGACAGTGATATGAGTAATTGCAAGTGATGAACTTAGTTTTGGAACCAGGAAATAAAGACAGCCAAGTATCATTGACAAAGGCAAGATGTTGAAAGGGTTCAACATGAAGGATTCATTGAGAGAGAATCTAGCCATATAGATGTGATTAATCTCACCAGAACTCATTGTTCCAATTCTTGTGTAGAATGTAAAAGATGTCATATTCATAACCATTTGGATCTATCATGTATGCAATATAATGTGCTCATGCCATTATCTTGTATGTATTGGACATGACAAGATGATATTGGTTAGATTCCAATGAAAGGTCTTTAGAACACCATAAAGGACATTTGTTAGTACTTGAGAATCACTAAGAATCAGTTGTTGCACTATGGTAATTAAGGAAGAGTAGGTTGTAAGAAGTTACACACATGCAAGATTCCCTAATGATTGAGTATGATCGTAATATGAAATTGTGTTTAATCCAAAGACAAGAGTAGTAAGTTGAAAAGGATTCCAAACTATAGACCATTATTTTAATTATACAATAGAAGCTAAATGTTTTGGTGTTGTGAACACATGAATGATATTTTATGGATTTGAAAGTTCATATAGATGAACTTAAAGAGACGTTCCAACCATTAATGCACAGTAGAAATACTATGACAAAAATGAAGATACTGACTATTAAAGGAATATCAGATAGCATACTATGGAAATTCCATCTTATATGAGATGTCATTCAATGAAGGGATGTGAAACATGCGATATATTGACTAAAGAGGAAGTGTTGCTAACCCATTGGATTAGCACTTGCATAGTAGTGGACATGTTTCGATCACTAAGAATGATATTCGTGGGTGATTGGCTCTAAGTGAAAGTGGGATTCTAGTGGTCTGTATGCCCAGAGAGCCAATCATGTGATGATTGTGATGGCATATTATGTGAATGATTTGATTAATAATAAGGGAAATCTTATGATTTTTTTTTTTTCACTCAATTATGAGGTAATGAGGAAACTTAATGAAACATAATGAATGTCGATGTATTCAGGTGTGTGACTTGAACAATGAGATCATACAAATGTTAAGAGTATATACATTCATATTATGTCCCTAGTCAGATGTTATTGTGGAAGGTTGATAGACAACAATAACACATAAGATTAGAGTGTGTGTTGGTTGATGATAGAATCTCATCAGTCATGATATATGATATCAAACTAAGCACATAGATACTTGTTAGAGAAAAGTGTATCGGACAGACTCACCTTGAGAGGGACACATGGAAACCATAATTGGTGGTAATAATCATCTCTCATGGTGAAGGTGGTGATTGTGGTTTTTAGACCTAAAATTACTACACTCATCACATGTCGTTCGATTTATTTTGACATCATCCACCACAATCTTGAATAACGCTTTCCATAAAGGTGATGATTGGATGCACTATGACACATGGGGATGACTATGTGTGATGTATATGGAATTTATCCCTCCTACTAGAGTTTGATATCATGGCCACTTGAGAAGAGAGACTGAGAAAAGAATGCACATGTAAATGTGAATCAATATATGATATTGAGGTCACATATATATCAAACAGTCTAGTCTAGTTCAATGAACATGGATTGAACATTGAAAGGATGATGATTCTATGCCTTGAGTTCTATCTGAATATAAAAAAAAAGGAATTATACAATCACTATAATAGTTGTCATAGCTTGTAGGTTAAAGTTGTTCTCCAACTTTCTAATTACTTGGGTACCAATGATCTGTGACTAGGTACCATTCTTTTCTTGTGATGTCATAAATGAGTTATGGACATTCACTGCAACTATAACTTGGAACCTATAGGGTCATACACATAGGATATACTTGGAATATGAGTTCATTCATGAATATGATTTGAGCTTGATTACTAAAGAGTTAGGTATTCAATTTAAACAATATTGATTGAATATTTACTGATTAGACAATTGAACAGATTGGCTCAAGGGTTGAACTGATCATTTCAGTGTATTAGGTCAATTGAACCAATTTAGCAATTCTAGACAATGAATGGACCAGTTCAAGAAGTGAACCGATCAGCTCCGGTCCATGAACCGACCAGCTCAGGTTATGAACCGCACAGTTGGTGGATCTATTTGATTGATTCAAGGGTTTGTGTTGACGTCATTTTTTGCATTACATCAGATATTAATTTCTAATATAATGTTATTCGGAAACATGATGAAATGATTAGTTCAAGGGTTGAACCATTCGGTTCACATGCAAACCAATTAGTTACCATGTGAACCAACCATTTTTCCACTCGTAGGTTGTGAAAATTAATGAAATTTTGGTCCCTTCCGATCCCACTCAAACTGGGAACCCTCACCCTCTATAAATAGAGGGGAACTGGGGGCTTCTCAGATACAACTCAGTTGCCTCTGATAATGGTTTGTCTTCTCTAGTTATGGTAAATGAGAGAACCTGAGCAAGTCCTACCCACTAAAGGGAGGGATGGAAAGGGAGAACAATTGTGGGAGAGCAAGTTGTTGAATAATATGCAAACATGAGGGGACAACTCCTTCTTATCCATTCTACAAGAATGATAAGAGTTCTTGGTGGTCCATGTGGAATACTATAGGGTCATGGAGGTTGTTGTTTGCCTCTAGGAGGATAACGTCAATGTACTATCTATGGTGATCAACTAGGAGGTTGATGCAAATGTTCTTTGAGTGTGACTTGAAAAGGCCACATATTGTAATGAGGGAATAGTCGTTGGACTTACTTTTGGACCAGGTATGACCTTGTAAACCATCATTCCCATTATATAGTTGTTGACACGATTGTTTGTTAAAGGGAAATATGGCAATTATTATTTTTTATTTGTGTTGCCTATCCGATGCCATATTTCCCAACACTAACTTATAAAGAGATTCTACTGAATATGTCTTCATTCATCAGTTGATAAATACTTCCTCACATCCTCGACCTACTCATTTCTCTCTTGTGACGACAATCCCAACACCTAAAGAAGGAAGATTGATTCTCCAATTCCACCTTAGATGAACATCTAAGAATAGATATGCTGGTAAATATTCCACCATCAATATCAAACATGAAGACATACTTCTACACACCACATTTATACTTTTATTTTCTACTATGGTCATGACTTTGTTCCTCTCTTTTTGTGACACCCCTAACCTTACTTAAAGTGATGAACAAACTTAATTATCATAATTTAATTCTCATAACTATAATCTAACCTTATGATATACTTATAAATCATAAGACAAGCTTAAGTTTCAAATTTGGTCCAATTTGGCCACTGTTTGAGCAAGTTATGCAATTTTATGCACATTTTGGACTTTTCTATAGTTTACCAAATTGAAAGGTTTCTTTGCAATTTATCACTTTCATTATGTTTCTTGGATATTCTCTCATCATTGTTGAGCTTATTATCTATGGGGCACCTATTTAAACCTTGGTTTGAAGGTGTTTTCCTCAAGGATATTTTAGGGTTTACCCCTTCATGGATGATCTACCTTTAGTAGCTATCAACTAATGAATTATTTGATTGGCAAGGAAATTAGACAAAGGAAAGATAATCAGGTCCATATGTATGGTGGGCGAGCTTCTTGTGTGTGTTCTTGTATATTCTTAATAGTTTAAGGCAATGGACACTTGGAAAGATACTAGAACTTCAACTTTTTCTTTTTCTTTATCTTAAAATTTCATATACCTATCCCTAAGCACCCAAACGAGCCATTTTTTCTCCACCACTTCCCTCATTCTACAAACCTCATTCTCCCTCTGTGGTGCTACAAATTTCCTATCCAAGGAATATGAAATAGGGGATCTTCTTGGAAAAAGAATCTAGGGTTGCAATTGACTTCCTTTTAGGGTTTAAAAAGCTTCCTTCTAGTGATCTTGACATAAAAAAGCAAGAATACCCTTCTTTCCTCCATTTATTTCTTTTTCATCCTTCCTCCTACCTTTCTCCATGTTGGGACCTAGATGTTCCATGGTAGAAATTTCTCTAACGCTATAAAACCCAACCATTCTTGCACCTTATGCTTAGGGTTTGCTCATTTGATGAAGAAAGGTGCTAGATGGACGAGTCCACAGCTTTTGCTTGGATTTTCTACCCTACCTGCTCATGTTTTCTTCTGTTTGGGAATTTATCTCCTAATTAGAGGCAAGTTTTATAACTTGCTCCACGTTTATTGCCTACCATAAGCTTTCTAGCTCATGTTCTTGCTTATAAATGATGATCCATGCACTAAAAAGCTATGCTTGACTTGGATTTAAATTTTTATAATGTTTCCTGTTATAATTTCAGTTCTAGATTAACCAATGATCATGTGTACATTATTCCTAAGGTATAATATGACTTCGATCAGGTTGTTTTGACAACCTATGGTGCTAAGCACCTATCAACCAATGGTCAATTTTAGGGTTTAAAGCTAATTTCTTCTATAAACACATGACTCGATGATGATACCATTGCAACAACCGATGGTGTTGTCTTCATGAAAACTGATGGTGGTGACCAAGGTGTCAACTTACATTCACCCCTTAGGTCAGGTGTTGGCCTGATTAGAAGCCTAGTGATTAACAATAAAGTACCCTAATGATGCTATCAATCAATGATGACATTAGCTTAATATTTGATGTTGATTAATTAATATAGTGCTGAGCTAACAACCTATGATGACTTAATGGTCACTTATGATGGTGGATCAGGTATCCACAACCTATGGTGAGTTAATCATATAGTTTTAGCATCAATTAAGCCTTAGACCAATGGTTTCTTGGGTCACTTGATGCAATGGTCAGACCTATACTGTAATTGATGATTTTAACATATGAACTTGACCCAGTGATCAAGATCTAATGTTTATTCCTCCAATAAAGTGGAATTATGGATAATGGAATATGTTGGTACTAATAATGTTATTTATATGGTTTCCTTTATATGATCAACTTAAGGATCTTACTTGTTGACAATGGATGACTTGTTTTAAATGAACAGTCAATTGTGGGTTTTACCGAACTCTCAACAGAACCCTTATTGTTGTTAATCAAAGGATGTCTAGGGTTAAATGGTGACTTTTATAGATCACAACTCAATAACATTATATATGATTCATTCAAGGTGTTTACTTATGTAAACGACCAATGGCTTTACCTTTTCAACATTTCATGGTTAGAAGTTGATGCCTCAATATTCCCATTGTTTTGGGTGAAGCATGTAGTGTAATGTTATGATTCTAATTATGAGAATTTAATGGTTCAATGCCTTAAACTTGTAGTCTTACCCTTGCCCTCGTATGATTATGATTTATAATCACCATAATGAATTAATGGGTAGCCCTAATGAGGTATAGCTTGTTATACCTAGCTTTAATATAACTAAATGATGGTAATTGGGTATGAATAGTCCTTGAATGACTAATACAATCATGTAGTACTCTATTACTATTGTTGAAACCCTAGTATGCTATAACCTAATGGTTACACCTTGATTTATGTGTGGGTTCATACTTGAGAACAATATGGAATGTGATGGTGATGCTTCACCTCATGCATCCATGATCCAATGGGATGCAGTGAGTTAGGGTTTGGGTATAAGTGTTGATTAGTAACATTAATATAATTTATCTTGTTGAACCTAACTCTAACGCAAAAAGATAAAGATTAGTATTCATGTTTAACATTCCTATATTATGGAATGATGGTGGAATAACCTCCTTAATATGATCATAACCTTAATATGTTAATTAATGGTTATCATAACGAAATGGTTGATACTTTCTTATGCTAAACATGTTCATTATGAATATGATGAGGGTTAATCATATCTAGATTGCTTGCATGTTGATGTATAAAGGAATGTTCTTAATGTAAATATAACCCTGCTATGATTGTTTATGAATATCTCCTAGCTCATTAATGCAATATTGAGATGATCTGGTGTATTATATGTAAGTGATGTTGTTGAGCCTTGTTATAATAATGATGATCTTGTAGGGAATAGTATGGTGTTCTGAATGACCTTTGGACATATTTGATCCCTGACTGAGGTGTAATCCTCTTGTGTTGATAAGGGTTGATACCCTATGATATTGTGAAAAGTATTTATATCCTATGATAGTATGATGGTCTTAATGACCTTTGGACATGGTTGAGCACTAAATGAGGTGTATTCCTCTTGTGTTGATAAGGGTTGATACCATGTGATATTGTAAAAAGGGTTTATATCTTTTGATAGTATGATGACTAGTGTAGTCTCATCAATGTCAAGTTAATAGTACCATGTGATAATGAGATGAGAAATTATGTTCCACACATTTTATATCTTTTAAAAGTTGTGATATTTATATGCTTGCTAGAAGTGAATTAGGGTTTGTATGTCCACTTGTTTGATGCAACCTTAATTCACCCAATTGGCATAACTAATCAAGTAAAACTCTAATCATGTAGTGCCCTATGTCGTAGAGCCATCTTTAGTGTCAGAACTAATTGGATGGTGAAATGAGTATTCCTAAGGGAAACTCAGAGCACATACTGTTGAGTATGTGGGGGTGGCAAGTTGAGGATATATCCTTGTCATCCACAATGCAGGTTGTGGAGGATGGCTATGGTCATGCCTCATACACATGATGTGATTGAGGACAACTGTGGTTATACCCCAGATTAGAGGGTTTTGTATACCCTAGTTTCTAGTGTCGTGACCTGTACCAAGGGAGGATTAGTGGTTAGTAGCTAGACTATATGTCATTGTGGTGGAAGCTTTGACTGATATGTCGCTGCCTTTTTACTCGTACTGATCGAGGGGAAGAGATCTTAGGATATCAGCACTTCTAGATCTTGTACGAAACCGAATAGCCCTTCACAGGGCTCGGTTGGATTTTGGATGGTACATTTCAAATTCCCTAGGGCATAATAAAAGATGTAAGACAGTCGTGTAGCATATCTGTTTAGGGTTATACACAACGCTTCATATTGGATGATAACCCTTGTTTTCTTTCTTTTCACTGAGATTGTGTATAGTACAATAAGAGATAATAGATATGCTTATGTTGTATTTATGCTCATGTTGTAAACATGCTTATGTTGTCAAATATACTGACATTGATGGTTAAGATGTTGCTGCTAGCTATGTTTAATATTGCTAGCCATGCCTATGTAATTAGAAATGTTTAAACTGATAATCATGCCTATGTAGTTCATTGTGTTATGATGTTAGTTATACTTATGATATAGATCGATTCCCTTTATTTGAGATGCCAATATCGATAGCCATGTAATTTTACTAGACATATTCATGATGTCAGGGATGCTTATGCTACTAGATTGCTTATGATGCTAGCAAGGAATATCATGATAGTCATATTAATGATAATGATTGTTATTAGATGCAATTTGATGATATTTGAGTAGATATATATCCAAATAAATGGATTTATTTGTTATCTATATATGCATTGATGATCATACTTGTTGCTAAGATTAATTTCTTAATCTGATTAGCATACTTGAACTGTTCAATCTATTTAATTGATTATTAAATACTCCAACTGCTTAGTTATCTACTATTTGAAATGTTGTAATCAATAAGCATTATTGGAGGTTATATCTCTTGTTGGGACATGGGTCTCACCCTTGTGGTTCACCACATCTTTTTAGGTAATCCGAAGTGATGAAAACAAACATGTGGCAGAAAAGAGGAGCTATAGTAATAAATCTTTGAGAAAGTTGATCAAATGTCTAGTGTGCCCTAGAGTCATCCCTGTACTCCAAGGTCCGGGTAGGAAAAGTTTGTATATGGTGTTTCAAATGATTTGTTAGCATGTTAATGTTTGTTGTGTGGCATATACAAATATTGTTCTCCTATGTATATATGTTGTATCTAAAGTGATAGAACAATTTGTATCAAATTCTTGGCATAGTATGGATACAAGAAAGATATTGGGCTCTTATGTAAATTTTTCTAAGCGAATGTTGATGTTGAAATCAGTTTTAATTTACCCATATTTTTGGGTATGTGGTTAATTGATAATTGATTGTGTTTTATGTTTTAATTAATCTCATTTAGTGTAATGGGTTCTCACACTTTTATTGTTGTTCTTGTTACTATTTACATAAGCTAGTGCGACCTGATTTTGTTCTTTTCATTGCATATATTCTTTTATGAAGATTTTATGTTTAGAATTAATTGATTTATGCTTGTATGCTTGCCTAATCAATATGCTTACACACTTATCATGATTTGGGGTGTAGAGAACTTTGAACCTGAGATTTGGGATATCGATTGTTTCTTGTCAAACCCTTGATGATAACTGTGGATAGACGTTTTATGACGCAATAGATGTATGACCTCTAGGTAACTCAACCATGAGCTTAGGGTGATATATGTCCAAACTAAGATCCTAAAGCTGAAAGGGGAATTTACCTAATCTCAACATATGCATCTTCATGCATAATATGATGCAGTGAGAGAGTCAATGGTAGGTAGGTAGCAATAGTGAAACCATTCCAACCTAGTGTTCCCATCACCTAATAATCAACCTTTAATCCAATGCTTTATTATTTGCATTTTATAATAATCAACAAACAACCTTTTGCAATAAATACTAGCTCCTTCCCGGTTGCTTTGATCAGTCGATTCTTTTAAACCTTGTCCTTTGAGTTTGATCATGAACTATACTATGATAATATTTGTCTACTTGCAAGTCGTGATTATTGTATGTTGGTTAAGGTGAACTTTAGGGATTTCATCTCTAGTGAAGTTTCTCATGTGAACATAGGCATGATTAATGGTTTAAGAATTTCTAATTACATTGGCATGGCTAGCAATATTAAACATAGATAGCGGTAAGATCTTAACCATCAGTGTTAGAATATTTGGCAACATATGCATGGTTACAACATGAGCATAACTACAACATAAGCATATCTATTATCTCTAATTGTACTATACATGATCTCAGTGAAAAGAAAGAAAACAAGGGTTATCATCCAATATGAAGCATTGTGTATAACCCTAAAAAATATGCTACACGGCTGTCTTACATCTTTTATTATGCCCTGAGGAATTTGAGGATACCACTCAAAATCCAACTGACCACTGCTAAGTCAAAAACAATGCCATACAAGATCTAGGAAGAGCCAGACTCCTGAGATCTACTCCACCCCCAGTCAGTACGGGTCCGCCATAGTGACACATAAGGTCAAGCTGCTAATAGCCTAGTCCTTCCTTGGTACAGGTCACAACACTAGTGAAAGGAGGTGGGTACGCATGCCCTACCATCTGAGGTGCAACTGTAGTTATCCTCCAATCTTGTCACATATATAATCACATCACATGTATGAGGCATGACCATAGCCATCCTCCACAACCAGCATTATGGATGACAAGGATATATCATCAACTTGCCACCCCCACATACTCAACAGTATACACTCCAAATTTCCCTTAGGAATACTCATTTCACCATCTGGCAAGTTCTAACACTCAGATGGATCTATGGCACAGGGCACTACATGATTAGAGTTTCACTTGATTAGTTATTCCAATTGGGTGAATTAAGGCTTCATCAAACAAGTGGACATATAAACCCTAATTCACTTCTAGCAAGCATATAAATATCACAACTTCAAAAGATATAAAATGTGTGAAACATAATTTTTCATCTCATCATCACATGACACTATTCACTTGTCATTCATGAGACCACACTAGTCATCATACTATCACAAAATATGAATCCTTTTCACAATATCACAAGGTATAAACCCTTATCAACATAAGAGGATTACACCTCATTCAGGGATTAATCATGCCCAAAGGTTATTAACACCATCATACTATCACAGGATATAAATCCTTTTCACAATATCACAGGGTATCAACCCTTATCAACACAAGTGGATTACACCTCATTCATGGATCAACCATGACCAAAGATCATTAAGACCATCATACTAATCCCTGCAATATCATCATTATCTTTGCATGCCTTATAACAAGTCTCAACAACATCACTTACATATAATACACTGGATCAACACAATATTGCATTAATGAGATAGGAGATATTCACAAACAATCATAGCAAGGTTATATTAACATTAAGAACATTCCTTTATTATATCAACATGCAAGGAATCTAGATATGATTAACCCTCATAATATTCATAATGCACATGTTTAGCATAATAAAGTATCAATCATGTGGCTATGATAACCACCAATTAACACATTAAGGTTATGTTCATATTAAGGAGGTTATTTCACCATCATTCCATCATATAAGAAGGTTCAACATGAATACTCATCTTTATCTATTTGCATTAGAGTTAGGTTCACAAGATAAATTACATTAATGTTACTAATCAACCCTCATACCCAAACCCTAACTAACGACATCCCCATTAGATCATGGATGCATAAAGTGAAGCATCACCATCACATTCCATAGTATTCTCAAGTATGAACCCACACATAAATCAATGTGTAACCATAGGTTTATAGCATACTAGGGTTTCAAAATAAATAAGGAAGTACTCCATGATTGCATTAGTCATTCAAGGACTATTCATACCCAATTACCATCATTTAGTTATAAACACTAAGTATAAAAAGTTATACCTCATTAGGGTTACCCATTAATTCATTATGGTGATTATAAATCATAATCATATGAGGGAAATGGTAACACTACAAGTTTAAGGTATTGAACCATCAAATTCTCATCATTAGAATCATAACTACACTACACGCTTCACCCAAAACAATGGGAATATTGAGGCATCAACTTCTAACCATGAAATATTGGAAAGGTAAATCCATCAGCCATTTACATAAGTAAACACCTTGAATGAATCATCTATGATGTTATTGAGTTGTGATCTATAAAAGTCACCATTTAACCCTAGACATCCTTTGATTAACAACAATAAGGATTCCGTTAAGAGTAGGGTAAAACCCACAATCGGTTGTTCATTTAAGACAAGCCATCCATTGTCCACAAGTAAGCTCCTTAAGTTGATCATATAAAGGAAAACATCTAAATAACATTATTAGGACCAACATATTACATTACCATCATTCCACTTTATTGGAGGAAAAAACATTAGATCTTGACCATTGGGTCAAGTTCATATGTTAAAACCAACAATTATAGTATAAGTCCGACCATTGCATCAAGTAACCCAAGAAACCATTGGTCTAAGGATTAATTGATGCAACAACTATATGATTAACTAACCATAGTTTTTTGAGACCTGATCCACCATCATTAGTGATCATTAAGTCATCACAGGTTGTTATATCAGCACTATATTCATTAATCAACATCAAATATCAAACTATTATCACCATTGATTGATAGCATCATTTGGGTACTTAGTTGTTAATCACCATGCTTCTAATTAGGCCAACACCTGACCTAAGGGGTGAACATAAGTTGACACCCTTGGTCACCACCATTAGTTTTCATGAAGACAACACCCTCGGTTTTTGCAATGGTACCACCATCGAGTCATGTGTTTATAGAAGAAATCAGCTTTAAACCCTAAAATTGACCATTGGTTGATAGGTGCCTAGCATTATAGGTTGTCAAACCAACCTGATACAATTCATATTATACCTTAGGAATAACTTAAACATGATCAAAGATTTATATAGAATTGAAATCAGTACATGGAACATTATAAAAATCGAAATCCAAGTCAAGCATAGCTTTTTAGTGCATGGATCATCATTTTCAAGCAAGAACATGACCTAGAAAGCTTATGGTAAGCAATAAATGTGGAGCAAGTTATAAAAATTGCCTATAATTAGCAGATAAACTACCAAACATAAGAAAACATGCTCAGATAGGGTAGGAAATCCAAGCATAAGCTGTCTACTTGTCCATCTAGCACCTTTCTTCATCAAATGAGCAAACCCTAAGCATAAGGATCAAGAAAGGTAGGGTTCTAGAGCTTTAGAGCAATTTATACCATGGAACAGCAAGGTTCCGACCTGGATAAAGGTAGGAGGAAGGATAACAAAGAAATAAATGGAGAAAAGAAGGGGATTCTTACTCTTTTAGGTCAATATCACTAAAAGGAAGCTTTTCAAACCCTAAAAGGAAGTCAATTACAACCCTAGATTCTTTTTCCAAGAAGATCCCCTCTTTCTTCTTATTTGGATAGGAAATTCACAGAAACACAAAGGGAGAATGAATTTCATAGAAGGAGGGAAGATTGGGAGAGCAAATGGCTCTTTTTGGTGCTTAGGGATAAGTATATGAAACTTTAAGATAAAGATAAAGAAAAAGTTGAAGTTCTAATATCTTTCCAAGTGTCCATGACCTTAAGCTATTAAGAATATACAAGCTCACACACAATATGCTCCCCCAACATCCATAGAGACATTATTATCCCTCATTTCTTGAATTTCCAAGAAAAACAAATAATTCATTAGTTGACAGCTACTAAAGGTAGCTCATCCATGAAGGGGTAAATCCTAAAATACCCTTGAGGAAAACACCTTCAAACCAAGGTTTAAATAGGCTCCCCATGGCTCAAAAATGTCAAGAAGGATGATATAATATCCAAGGAACATAATGCAAGTGATAAATTGCAAAGCAAACATCTCTATTGGGTAAATTGCAAAAAAGTCCAAAATGTGCATAGAATTGCATAACTTGCTCAAACAATGTCCAAATTGGACCAAATTTGAAACGTAAGCTTGTATTATGATTTCAAAGCATATAATAAGGTCAGGTTAGGGTTATAAGAATTAAATTATGATAATTAAGCTTATTCAACTCACTATGCAAGTTTAGGGGCCTTACAACTATAAACCCTTAACAGGGATTTCGCCCCCAAAATCCAAGGTAAACAAAGATGGGTACTTCCTTTGCACCTCATACTATTACCTTCACATGGTTAGTTGCATATCATGGTGATGTCACATCATTCATACAAATCTCATCTTAGGTCAGCACAAAAAACCCCACATAAGAAGACATTTGCAAATATGGAATATAGAAACTTGTTGTGCCACCTGTACAAATCTAATAGTAACTTTCAACTTTAAATTGTATCTATCATCTTGAAATTATATCTATTGTATCAACAAACCATCTATCTTTGATAGTGGTCTTGCCCAACTATCACTAGACCATACACAACATTATTGAGTCACTTTTATTTTTCCTTCCAAACAACATTTATAGGATCATCATCAACTCTCTCTCTCCCTCTATCTCTATCTCTCTCTCTCTCTATGGGAGAGGAATACTTGGAATGTTCATTTAAATAAACATCTCCAACCTTCACATATTTCTCATTCTATTGATACATCTTGGATACTAGGATTCATTACCTTGGTATCCACCTCATGTTCTATAAGGAACTCACATCATTATCTCATCTACTTTTACCAACATAACAAATATCAAGAAATATAAGAGGAGTCTTCCTAATTATTGGAAGGATCAAAAGCAAACTCATCACAAACTTTATGATCTTGGAACCATAGTCCAAGCAACCTTATGCTATAATAAGCTATCCACCCTCATGTTTGCAACAAATCCACACGTACCAAGTGGCAATGATCCACTTGAAAGTTGTTCCCTAGAAAGGAAAGACACAAAGGGAAACACACTTTCCATACCATAGCAATATTGTTCAAGGGTCACTAGAAAAAAGGTAACCAATTCTATTTTCATTATGTGAGTTACAACTTCTTATGTATCATTTTACCCTTTTCATTTTGGGTTCTTTGCCATTAGCATAGGAATCATCATGATTAACATATCTCATTACTCCTTCCTTGATGACTATTTATCACACTTTGGTATGTTCTCTTATTTTATTATGTTTTTCAACCACTTATCAATAGGTAAATCATCATATTCCACATTTTCTTCATTAAACATGGATCATCTGCCTTAATTTCTTTGACCTGCTATGCTAATTTTACATTAACACTTTCTTACACACATAGGCTGGTCTGAGATTAACTCAGGTTCCACCTTATTCCTTTGTCATTGTTTCCATTTATCTTCTCATTTTGTACTTGGTATAGGATTTCTTTCCATGGTATGTGGATTTCATACCTTGATTCACTTTATAAGTATAGACTTACATGTCTTTTACTTTATTATCTTCTTGAATCACATATTCAAGAACTCCTATTTTGCTTATTTCTATTTAGATCTAGATTTCATGGTGTTGTGTCTTTCTCTTTAGCTACCAAACATTCAAATTTTGATAGATTATCATGCAATTCTCATCTTCTTTAAGATAGGATTGAGATATTCACACCATGATTTCTTATTCATTATGCTCTTTAGATTGTCTCAAAATGACTACTTTAATAGTGTAATTAGAAAGATAACAATCTAAGAGTTCCATACCTGGCGAGGGCACCCAAATACCGAGATTAGGCAGTATGTGCCATATTTTTATGTCATATTCCTAATTTTGACATCATCCTAGTCCTAAGTCCTAGTGTCCTTGTAGACTTAGTGAACCTAAAGCTCTGATACCAACTTGTGAAAACTCATTACACTAAACAAGATTACTCAAAACATAAAACACAATCAATCACCAATTAACCACATGCCCAAAAATATGGGTAAATTAAAACCGATTTCAACATCATCACCTACTCAAAAACATTTGCATAAGAGCCCAACATCTTTATTTTATCCATACTATGACAAGAATTTGATACAAATTGTTCTATCATCTTAGCCACAACATATATACATAGGATAATAATATTTGTATATGTCTTACAAACAAGCATTAACATGCTAACAAAATTCCAATTCATTTGAAACACCATATACAAACTTTTCATGCCTGGACCTGAGAGTATAGGGATGACTCTAGGGCACACTAGACATCTAATCAAATTTCTCAAAGATTTATTAATATATCCCCTCTTGGCTGCCACATGTTTGTTTTTGTCACTTCTGATTACCTAAACAAATGGGGCGAACCACAAGGGTGAGACCCATGTCCCAGCAAGAGATATAACCTCCAACAATACTTATTGATTACAACATTTTAAATAGTAGATAGCTAAGAAGTTGGAGTATTAATAGTCAATTGAATAGATTGAACAGTTCAAGTATACTAAATAGATTAATCAAATCATCTTAGCAACAAGTATGATCATCAATGCATGTATAGATAACAAATAAATCCATTTGTCTGGATAGATATCTACTCAAATATCATCAAATTACATCTAATAACAATCATTATCATTAATCTAACTATCATCATATTACTTGCTAACAATACAAGCAACCTAGTAGCATAAGCATCCCAATATCATGAATATGTCTAGTAACACAACATGGCTATCAATATTGGCATCTCAAATAAAGGGAACAGACCTATATCATACGTAGAACTAACATCATAATACAATGAACTACATAGGCATGATTATCAGTTTAAGCATTTCTAATTACATAGGCATGGATAGCAATATTAAACATAGCTAGCGGTAGCATGTTAACCATCAATGTCAATATATTTGACAACATATGCATGTTTACAACATGAGCATAACTACAACATAGGTATAACCATTATCTCTTATTGTACTATACATGATCTCAGTGAAAAGAAAGAAAACAAGGGTTATCATCCAATATGAAGCATTGTGTATAACCTTAAACAAATATGCTACATGACTGTCTTACATCTTCTATTATGCCCTAAGGAATTTGAGGATACCACTCAAAATCCAACTAACCACTGTTAAGTCGAAATTAGTGCCATAAAAGATCTAGGAAGAGCTAGACTCCTAAGATATTCTTTTCCCCTAGTCAGTACGGGTCCACCACAGTGACACATAAGGTCACACTGCTAACAACCTAGTCCATCCTTGGTATAGGTCATGACACTAGGGAAAGGAGGTGGGTACGCATACCCTACCATCCAAGGTACAACTACAGTTGTCCTCCAATCTCGTCACATATATAATCACATCAGATGTATGAGGCATGACCATATCCATCCTCCACAACCTGCACTATGGATGAAAAGGATATATCCACAACTTGCCACTCCCACATACTCAACATTATGCACTCTGAGTTTCCCTTAAGAATACTCATTTCACCATCTGGCAAGTTCTGACACTCAGATGGATCTATGGCACATGGCACTACATGATTAGAGTTTCACTTGATTAGTTATGCCAATTGGGTGAATTAAGGCAGCATCAAACAAGTGGACATACAAACCCTAATTCACTTCTAGGAAGCATATAAATATCACAAATTCAAAAGATATAAAATGTGTGAAACATAATTTCTCATCTCATCATCACATGGTAATATTCACTTTCAATTCATGAGACCACACCAGTCATCATACTATCACATGATATAAATCCTTTTCACAATATCACAAGGTATCAACCCTTATTAACACTAGAGGATTACACCTCATTCAGGGCTTAACCATGCCCAAAGGTAATTAAGACCATCATACTATCACTGGATATAAATCCTTTTCACAATATCACAGGGTATCAACCCTTATCAACACAAGAGTATTACACCTCATGCAGGGATCAATGATGCCCAAAGGTCATTAGGACCATCATACTAATCCCTTCAAGATCATCATTATCTATGCAAGCCTTATAACAAGGCTCAACAACATCACTTATATATAATACACTAGATTAACACAATATTGCATTAATGAGCTAGGAGATATTCATAAACAATCATAGCAGGGTTATATTAACATTAAAAACATTCCTTTATTACATCAACATGAAAGGAATCTAGATGTGATTAATCCTCATCATATTCATAATGCACATGTTTAGCCTAAGAAAGTATCAACCATGTGGCTATGATAACCACCAATTAGCACATTAAGGTTATGATCATATTAAGGAGGTTATTTCACCATCATACCATCATATAATAAGGTTAAAAACGAGTACTCATCTTTATCTATTTGCATTAGAGTTAAGTTCACAAGATAAATTATATTAATGTTATGAATCAACACTCATACCCAATCCCTAACTCTCGGCATCCCCATCAGATCATGGATGCATAAGGTGAAGCATCACCATCACATTCCATAGTATTCTCAATTATGAACCCACACATAAATCAAGATGTAACCATAGGTTTATAGCATACTAGGGTTTCAACAACAATAAGAGAGTACTCCATGATTGTATTAGTCATTCAAGGACTATTCATACCCAATTACCACCATTTAGTTATATTAAAGCTAGGTATAACAAGCTATACCTCATTAGGGTTACCCATTAATTAATTATGGTGATTATAAATAATAATCATACAAGGGAAATGGTAACACTACAAGTTTAAGGCATTATTAGAATCATAACATTACACTACACACTTCACCCAAAACAATGGGAATATTGAGGCATCAACTTCTAACCATGAAATGTTGAAAAGGTAAATCCATTGGTTGTTTACATTATTAAAAACCTTTAATGAACCATCTTTGATGTTATTGAGTTGTGATATATAAAAGTCACCATTTAACCCTAGACATCCTTTGATTAACAACAATAAGGGTTCTATTGAGAGTAGGGTAAAACCCACAATCGGTTGTTCATTTAAAACAAGCCATCCATTGTCAACAAGTAAGATCATTAAGTTGATCATATAAAGTAAACCATATAAATAACATTATTAGGACCAACATATTACATTACCATCATTCCACTTTATTGGAGGATTAAACATTAGATCTTGACCATTGGGTCAAGTTCATATGTTAAAACCATCAATTACAATATCGGTTTGACCATTGCATCAAGTGACCGAAGAAACCATTGGTCTAAGGATTAATTGATGCTACAACTATATGACTAACTCACCATAGTTTTTGGAGACCTGATCAACCATCATTAGTGATCCTTAAGTCACCATAGGTTGTTAAATCAGCACTATATTCATTAATCAACATCAAATATCAAACAAATATCACCATTGATTGATAGCATCATTAGGGTACTTAGTTGTTAATCACTATGCTTCTAATTAGGCCAACACCTGACCTAAGGGGTGAATATAAGTTGATGCCCTTGGCCACCACCATCAGTTGTCATGAAGACTACACCCTTAGTTGTTGGAATGGTACCACCATCGAGTCATATGTTTATAGAAGAAATCAGCTTTAAACCCTAAAATTGACCATTGGTTGATAGGTGCTTAGCACCATAGTTGTCAAACCAACATGATCCAAGTCATATTATACCATATTATTAAAGTAAACATGATCATAGATTTATATAGAACTGAAATAAGAATAGGGAATATTATTAAAATCAAAATCCAAGTCAAGCATAGCTTTTTAGTGCATGGATCGTCATTTTCAAGAAAGAACATGAGCTAGAAAGCTTATGGTAAGCAGTAAATGTGGAGAAAGTTATAAAAATTGCCTCTAATTAGAAGATAAACTCCCAAACATAAGAAAAAACGAGCAGGTAGGGTAGGAAATCCAAGCATAAGTTGTGAACTCGTCCATCTAGCACCTTTCTTCATCAAATGAGCAAACCCTAAGCATAAGGAGCAAGAAAGGTAGGGTTTTAGAGCTTTAGAGAAATTTATACCATGGTACAGAAAGGTTACGACCTGGAGAAAGGTAGGAGGAAGGATAAAAAATAAATAAATGGAGGGAGGAAGGGGATTCTTACTCTTTTAGGTCAAGATCACTACAAGGAAGCTTTTCAAACCAAAAATGGAAGTCAATTGCAACTGTAGATACTTTTTCCAAGAATATCCCCTCTTTCTTCTTCCTTGGATAGGAAATTTGCAGAACCACATAGGGAGAATGGGGTTCATATAAGGAGGGAATTGGTGGAGATAAAATGGATCATTTTGGTGCTTAGGGATAAGTATATGAAACTTTAAGATAAAGAAAAAGAAAAACTTGAAGTTCTAGTATCTTTCCAAGTGTCCATGGTCTTAAACTATTAAGAATATAAAAGAACACACACAAGAAGCTCTCCCACCATCCATAGAGACATGATTATCCATCTTTTATGAATTTCCAAGAAAAACAAATAATTCATTAGTTGATAGCTACTAAAGGTAGCTCATCCATGAAGGGGTAAACCCTAAGATACCATTGAGGGAAACACCTTCAAACCAAGGTTTAAATAGACACCCCATGGCTAACAAATATCAAGAATTATGAGAGAATATAAAGGAACATAATTCAAGTGATAAATTGCAAAGAAAGCCTCTCAATTGGGTAAATTGTAGAAAAGTCCAAAATGTGCATAGAATTGCATAACTTGCTCAAACAATGTCCAAATTGGACCAAATTTGAAACATAAGCTTGCCTTATAATTTCAAATCATATAAGAAGGTTAGATTAGGGTTATAGAAATTAAATTATGATAATTAAGCTTATTCAACTCACTAATCAAGTTTAGGGGTCTTATAAGAATAGCCCTAGACATCGACAAAAGTTCAAAGTTCCTAGGTTTGGAAAGTTACTATAGCAGATTCATAAAGAATTTCAGTGTTGTAGCATTACCCCTGACCAAGTTCCATATAAATTGTGTTCCTTTTTTCTAGGATGATAAGAGGAAGTGTTCTTTCCATCGGTTAAAGGAGAAGTTGAGCAATGAACCACCATTGGTACTTCTAGAGCAAGGGAAAGGCTACATTGTCTTTTGTGATGCGTCAAAGAATGATTTGGGATGCATGCTGATACAGGAAAAGAACATGATTTCTTTTGCTTCAAGAAAACTTAAGAAACACAAGGAGTACTACCCAACACATGATCTGGATCTTATAGTTGTGGTCCATGCTTTGAAGATTTCGAGACACAACCTGTATGGAAAGAAGTGTCAGATCTTCACTGACCATAAAAACTTGCAGTACATCTTCTCGAAGTAGGAGCTGAACATGAGACAAAGGTGATGGATGGAGTTGATAAAGGACTATGACTGCACGATAGAATACCATCCAGGAATGGTGAATGCGGTGTTTGATGTGTTGAATGGGAAGTCCTTATCATCATCATCTGCATATAAGGCACATATACAAGCTTTGGTGAGACATAAGTGGGATATGTTGGTTTCATTGTGTCAAACGAGCATACAGTTGGAGGTTTCCTTATTAGTAGGCTTGTTAGCACAGTTGAAAGTAAAATCTAAATTAATGTAACAGACCAGAGATGCACAATGGAATGGTACCATGATACAATACATCCGGGCAGAGTTTGGTAGTAACAAGTACGATGGCTTTCACGAGTTAGAGGATGAGAAAATTTGCTTTCACAATAGGACGGTGGTTCTAAATGGTGATGGTTGAGGAAGATGGTTCTTGAGGAAGTTCATTGCTTAATGTACATGATGCATCCTGGCAGTACCAAGATGTACCATAATCTGAAGGATCTGTAGTGGTGGCCCAATATGAAGCATGATGTGGAAGAGTTTGTTGCGAGGTGTCCAGTCTGATAGTATGTCAAGGCAGAGCATCAAAAGCCTGCAAGAACGTTACAAACTTCCTCGATACCACATCGGAAATGGGATCATATTACCATGGAATTTTTGGTTGGTCTTCCTAGGACAACCAAAGTTCATGATTCCATTTGGGTGATAATTGACAGATTTACCAAGTCAGCTCACTTCTTTCTAGTCAAGATGACATATAAAATGGAGAAGTTGGCACAAATATATGTTGATGAGATAGTTTGTTTGCATGGTATACCAGTTACAATAGTATCCGACAAAGTTCTATAGTTTATGATTCATTTTTGGGAGTGTTTACATGAAGCTATGGGGACACAACTGAAGTTCAGTACAACTTTCCACCCACAGACAGATGGTTAGTATGCAAAAACCATTCAGACATTAGAATATCTATTGAGAGTAAGTGTCTTGTAGTTTCTTGGGAGTTGGGATGTGCATCTGAGTTTGATAGAGTTCGCCTACAACAACAACTATCAAAGGAGTATAGACATGGAACCTTATGAAGCATTATATGGAATACGTTGTTGGTCACCGCTTTGTTGGTATGGGGCACATGACTATCAACTTTTGGGTCTTGAGTCAATAGAGAAAACTAAAGAGAAGATCAAGGTGATGCAACATCATCTGAAGGCAACTCAGGATAGACAAAAGACTTATGCTAATAACCATCACAAGCCGCTTGAGTTCCAAGTTGGAGACCAGGTGTATCTTAAGGTTTCCCCTTGGAAAGGTGTGCCCATAATTGGTAAGAAGGGTAAGTTGGCTTCTAGGTATATGGGACCATACCCTATCTTGGCACGTGTTGGGAAGGTGGCATACAAGTTGTAGTTATCACCGGAGTTGTATAGGTTGCATGATGTCTTCCATGTTTCCATGTTGAGGAAGTGTCATCCTAATACATAGATGATGTTGCAAACAATGGAGGTTGAGTTGGAGGAGAATGTGTCGTATGTTTAGGGTCATGTGTTGGGCTCAGACAGGAGGGTGAAAAAGTTGAAGAAGAAAGATGTACTTCTAGTTAATGTTTTGTGGCATCACTGTGGTGTAGAGGATGCCACATGGGAGTTAGAGAATGAGATGTGTAGGAGGTACCCATCTTTGTTCACATAGGATTTTGGGCACAAAATCCTTGTGTTAGGGGTTTATGGTTTTATGACCCTAGACTTTTCCCTTTGGTTGAACATTCTTGCTTATTATAATTAGATGCTTAAAACCTTAATCAAACCTCATGATGTTCTTATTTTGGACTTAATTGCAATTTACCCATGTCTAGGGTTTTTTCTTGCAATTTGTCACATGCTTCTTGCATCTCACATGTTTTCACATAATGTTTGATATAGTTGAGATTTGGGGTGCCTTGTCACACCTTAGTTTGAGTGGTGACATCTCTTGTTGAGTTTAGGGTTTGCATGGATGTCCTAAGTTGCTGATTGACCTTGAAGTGTGTTTTATTGATGATCCTTGTTTTAGCAATTGCCAAGTTTTCTTTTGGTACTTAGTATTTGCGGTCAATTATGTTTTCCTTTGAAACCCCAGTGTTGGAGGTCGATGAGATCTTGCACTCATCATGGTCTCCAACATCCTCTAGGGTTAGCGACTGTTTGGGTTTCTAATTGTTGGTCGCCAAGCATGTTTAGTGATTGTTGCTTTTTTGGACCATGCTGGTTGATGGTTTTTCTTGGTGGGGTCACCCTAGTTGCATGGTTGAGTGTGGTTCTTGCATGGGCAAGATCCCTTGGACACATGGCATGTTTAGCTTGACACTTAACCCTCTTTCCCTATCTGCAAACCTAAGTTATATAAACCCCTCTCTTTGCATAGAAATAACCTCTTTACACATCTAGTCTTATCTCTATTTCCTTCCTTACTCTTGGATCTTGTACCCTGTGTCTTGGTGGTGAAGGAGGAGCTCAAGGTTGAAGAAGTTGGCCTATCTTCTTTGCATGTTGGTATAGGGTTTGGATCTACCCTTCTTGTGATCATTTGGTGCTACCTTGTTCTTCTTCTTGGTCTTAGTAAGTTAGATCTTCCTCTTTACCTACATTTTTCCTTTCTCCCCTACCCTTATTATTTCTCTTCTTGCCCGAACCCATGGTGTTCCATGGTAGTGCTTTAGTTAGAGCTTGAAGAACACCTCTTCTTTATACCTAAGGTTTTCCCTCTTTCTTGCTTCCTTAACCTAAGGTTTGCTTCTTTCTTGGAAGTGGATCTAGCTTGGCCGAAAGGAGTGCTCAAGTAGGGTTTCCTACCTTTCTTCTTCAAGCTACCTTGCTGTTTGGAGTTTCTATACCAACTCAAAGACGAGTTATATAAATTTCTCCAAAATTATTGCTTACTTTCATCTTGCATGCACATAATATTTCCTCATTATGTTGTTCTAAGTAGAAAGATAATATCAATTGCTTAGGATTTGTATCGACATGGTAATCTTGAGTAGATATCTCCTCTTGGATGAACACTAGATCTTTGGGTATGAATCGTCTTTGATGATGGAAGTTTTGGTTCTTGCATGCATGTGGAAATTGTTGGTTTTATTCTTAGATTTTTAGAGTTTTCCCTTTGAGTTGAAAATGATGGTTTTACTCTCTCTCGTGGTTGTTGCTAAATTAGGGTTTTGAGTTAATCTTCTTTCTAGTGATGCATCTTGATGACCTTTCAAATTATTGATGGTAATCACCCATTTGGGATTCTAAGTGGTCATCAGAGTTTTGGTACCTATGTAGTTGATGATATGTTGGACTCTTAGTGGTCACCAAGTATTGTGATTTCCATCGGTCGCCAATGTTGTTCAATGTCATCGGTCGCCAATGCTTCATGTTTCCATCACTCTCCATCCTTTTTTGATGTTATGCGGTCACCAACCTCTCTAATCTTCAATAGTCAATGGCCTTCCTTGACCCTTAGCGGTGAATGACACCTTTGACTCTTAGTGGTCGATGAAAATTCCTTGCTTCATGGTCGTTATGCCTTTTTGACCCTGTGAGTGGTGTTTGACCTAAATGCTTTCATGTATGATGGAGATGATGAAAATTAGAGTTTACCTTTAAGGGTTGTTTTGTAGTCCTTATACATTTGGTGTTTGGTTACACATGGTCTAATAGTTTTACCTTTAGATGTGAATGAACACAAACCTAAGGTTTTAAGTAAAATGATGGTTGGCAATGTTAATCCAACTATTCTCAATGAACCTAACTCTAATACCAGTAAGTGGAGATGGTATATAGATTCTTGTGTGATTATTATGATGATGGAGTACTTTCTCTTTCTATGTTGTTTTAACCCTAATTTTCTACCTTATGAACATCATGGCTCTTGAATATAATGTTGTACCAGCTTATGTATCACATGTATGGTGATGGAATCATGAGCCTTGATGAGGCTTGGAAAGATAATCATGTTCTTGCAGGGAATAATGTGAATGGTTTTATGACCCATGACATGGCTTTGTGCCCTAATTGAGGTGTTCTCATTTTCATGATATGATAAGGATTTGAAATCCGATGATTGTATGATGATGAGTATGACTACGTGTACGACAGTGAAATAGTACCATGTGGTGATGTGATAAGCCTTATGTTTTATACATTTTATATTTTCTGAGGTTGCAATCTACTCGTGTTGTTGTAGAACTCTTTTAGGGTGTGTACGTAACTTGATTGATGCAATTAAAATATACCCAATTGGCATTAACTAATCAAGTGAAACCCTTATCATGTAGTGCCATATGCCATAGATCTATTATCTAGATGGTGAAATGAGTACTCCTAAGGGAAAAATCAGAGCACATACTATTGAGTGAGTATGCGGGGTTCTTAAGATTGCGTTCCCTTGTCATACTAATCCCAAGATTTTAAGGATGGTTGCATCATACCTTGGCAGGCGTACGGATGTGGTCATGTATCATTGATTTGTGTATATGATAAGATCGAGGAAAGATATGGTTATACCTTAGATGTTTGCTTTTGTATACCTTGGTTCACTAGTGTCAAAACTTGTATACCAAGGACAGACTAGGTTCTTTTGTAGCTAGACTTATATGTCATTGTGGTAGACTTATATTGATCGAGGGTAGATGAGATCATAAGAGTCTGGCTCTCCTAGATGTTGTATGTCACTGATTTCTACTTTGTAGTGGTCAATTGGAGTTGAGTGGTATACCTTAACTACTGAGGGATTAATAAAAGACATAAATTCAACCATGTAATATATTTTTTTACGGTTAAACATGCTTCACATAGGAAGTTTATAACCCTTTCCTTGTTTCTTATTATATTTAGTTGTTATATAAATTAGTAAGAGCAATCAACTATGTAGAAAGCAGTAGCTTTACTTGTTTCCCTATATAATGTGCTAGTTATGATTTAATTGTCTTAGTTACTTAGTATGCTTAAATTGTTTAATTTGTTTAATCTGCTTAACATGCTTAGTTAGCTGAATCTGCTCATCCTATTTAATAAAGTTAATTGTTGTAACCAAGTACCATTGGTTGAGAGTTATATCTCTTGATGGGACATGAGTCTCACATCGTGGGTCACCACATCTTTTTAGGTGGTCTTCAGGAGTGTGGTCAGGATCTTGGTTCTAAGGAGGAGCAACTTGGAGAGTAGTAGAAGCAGAAGGTTGGATAATAGTTGTAACATCCCTGACCTGGGTTAGGAATTAACCCTAGATGTTTTGTCTAATAAGGTTGAGTAGATGCTTAATATTATCTTGGGAAAAGTAATTAGGGCCCATGAGAAACTTATGTTTCAATTTTGGTCCTGTTTGAACAATGTTGAGGCAATGTTTTGTTTGTTTTGGACTAAAGTGCAAATTACCCAAGTTGAGGGGTTTAAGTGAAATTTGTGCATGATAATATGTTCCTCATGTTTTGAAGCATCATGAGTGTGAAAATGCTGCTGAGTTATGGCTTATGGAAGCCTGAATACCAAGGAAGAGCTGATAAAGCAAGGTTTGTGCATTAAAACCTAGTTTTGGTGTAAGGTGCAATTTACCCAAAACCTAGGGTTTGATATGCAAATTACCACTTCAATAAGGTTCTTAATGTTTCTTGGCATCATTTAGAGCAAAGAAAATGAGAGGGGCATCTCATTTGAATTAAGTTGGAGGAGAGAGAAATCTTGACATTAAAATAATCAAGATTAATGCCTAATTGAAACCCTAATTCGATTTAGGGCAAAAATAAATGTATTAATTAAAGGGCCTTCAACCAAAATTAAAATGGTTGAAATCATATGTGTTTGGATATCCTTGAGACTTGCAAGGACCACGAAAATATCCAAGGGAGTGGATAACTCACACACAATTTTATAAGAAAAAGAAATATCCACTCACATATGGATATTAATATAATATGATTTGAGGTGCTTGATTTTCTTTTCTTTAAATCATGGATAATTGAGAGGAATAAGAGGCAAAAAAGATAGCCTCGTCACTAAGGAAGATAAGGGGGAAGAGGCGGCCACATTTTTGGGATTAATTGGATTTTTATAAAGCATTTTTCTCTCTCATCAATTTCCTTATAAAAGTGCCATTTCCAAGCCCAAACCAAGGCCTTTTCGGATTGCTTTCTTCCCCTTGCTTGCAAAACCGACCAAGGAGCAGGAGGACGACTCCAAACCTGTTGGTAAGGTTCTTGATTCATTTCTCCTTGATTCCATGGTGGAAATCAAAAATAAATTATGGATTCCTTCCTATTTCGATTTCCTCTTCAATCCTAACCAATTCTTTTCACTCAAAGCTTGAGGACGACCCTTGGAGTAGTGAAGGGAGCTTCATTCACCATTGTTTCCATGATCTTGGAGCTTTGGATCTCAATTGGAGGTGGGTTTTATAACTCAAACCCTTAATCATTGATATTGCATCAATTCTCTATACTTTGTTGATTGTTTTCTTTAATTTGCTACAATCTTGTTTCTTTGCTGCAATTTCCATCAAGAACGGTTTCTATTCTTGGTTGTTCGAAGGAAGGGGATGATGAAATCATCCTAGATGCTTATCCAAAGAAAATTACCAAGTCAAACGGTTTTGATAGCTACTCCAACTCGTTTTAATTTGATTGGTTATGCGGTTTAAGAAAACGGTTTAAGGGCAAACGGTTTGAAACCGTTTGAGAGAAAACGGTTTCAAAACTGTTTGATATGGTTGAACAAGCATTGACCGTTTGGGAATTTTGTTCCTAATTATGTAGGCTGATAACCCACCAAATTTGAGGGATTAACTCGCAAGGAATCGAGAGTTGAAGGCTAATCAATTAGGCAATTGAATTGAATTAAGTGCTGATTTTAAATCTGATTAACTTGACCTTTTTGGGAAAACAGTTTCAAAACCATTTGAGATGGTTGACCAAGAATTGACCGTTTGGGATTACTGTTCCGAATGATGTTGGTTAATGACTCACCAAATTTGATGGATTAATTCCAAACTAGTCATGAGTTGAAGTCTAATCAATTGGGTAAACCCTAATTGAGATTAGTGCTGAAATTCCAATGAGTTGATTTTGAGATTTTGGGTTGATTAGCCCAAACGGTTTCAAAACCGTTTGGGGATCACCCAAGACTGTTTGGAGGTCTGGGGTCAAGTATGGTTGACCAATTGAAGGTCCAAAGGTACCAAATCACATTGCAATTAATTGTTGATGTGTTGATCAACTCGATAGACCAAACCTTGACGAAATTTCACTAGAATCCAAGGGTTGGATGGGCAAACGGTCTTCACCTGCTTGGAAAATTGGTCTTCACCTGCTTGGCCGAACGGTCTTCACCTAATTGGCCAAACGGTCTTCACCTACTTGGGCAAACGGTCTCAAACCTTTTGGAGACCTAGGTGGTTTCAAGGTCAAGTTGTGTTATGCAATTGAAGGTTCAAGTGGTCAATCCAATTAGATACCTAATGTAATTGAAGGTTCAATTGGTTAACCCAATAGAGAACCTAATGCAATTGAAGGTCCAATTGAATAACCTAATTGAGTACCTATTGCAATTGAAGTTTCAATTGACCAATTCAATTGGATACCTTATGTAATGGAGGTCCAATGTGATTGAATCTCTTGAGAATCAAGATGATGAATGATCCATTGATCCAATGCTGATTAGTAATGATAGTGAATGAAGGTACAAAGGTGGAAACCCTATTAGTACCTAAGTGGTTAGTGCCAATTAAGGGATGAACCCTAATTGCTTATAGGATCAATGACTTGGTACACTATGTTAATCATAGTTGTATGAACTCGATTGAAGGGTTGATATGACCTAATCAAGTTGAGATGATGATAGCATGAATTCATATAAGAATATGATTCATGTGGTGTTTAAGGGTATGCTCCTTAAGTAGAGAGATCATGAAACCCTAATCATGATCATAAACCCTAATTGACAAGGTTATTGAGCTCTAACCCTAGTTGAGGGTGTATCCTTATGAAACCCTAGTTGAGGGTGTATCCATGTAAAACCCTAGTTGAGGGTGATTCCATGAGAAACCCTAGTTGAGGGTGATTCCATGTGAAACCCTAGTTGAGGGTGATTCCATGAGAAACCCTGACTAAGTATTAACATCACATGATGTTCTAATACTATGTTGTGATGAGAGGCCCTGAGAAGGGTGAAGGTATATGAGACTCTAATGTGAAGTCATCATGCATAAAGCCCTAATCTTGGGAAATATGACAATGAATTATAACCCTAATTTTAATTAGGGTATAAAGAAATCTTAATGATGAAATAGAAGGAATGGCCTTATAAAGGTGAAACATTTCATGTGGTGGACTATGAACAACCTAAGTATAAGCAATGTCTTTATCATTAGACAAGTCCATACCATTAAAGATAGTTGGACAATTCTAATGTGTGGCCTTTGCCTTATATGCTAAAGGTGAGAGATTAGTGGAGGAATGTATTAAGAAGGGAAATACCTTAATACTAGATAAGATGGTTAATTCAAGAGAGTTTGAAATGATGTGAAAGTGATACATCAAAATATAATATTTATCACATGTAGCACTTCAGGTTTTATATACCTTGATGTACTCCAAATCTTATATGTCCAAATATGAAACATATGAAGTGTGTTATGCAACTATTACAATGATATGTAATGATTTGTTGCACTTTGATGAGTGTTAATTAATGTACCTTGAGAATGGGGTTAAGCCCAAATGACGAGTACGATGTAGTCATACCATGATGAGGATGAGAAATGAACTCATACCTTGAATTAATGATCATAAATGCTATATGATGCGAGTATAGATCTTGAATAATCATTTATGATACCTTTGAATGCCTCAGAGGTATGGAATAATGAATTAAGGGTTAGACAGATAATGTAATTATGGAACTCTATTTAATGAGAAATGGGGAACCCTAACCCTAATTTGGGTAAAGGGAATGAGAAGCCCTATATGACAGTAAACCCTAATTCCTGGGAAAGGAATAATGGTGTTATTATTGTATCACATGATGTGATGAATATCTTGTATGACTGTTATCATGTCTAAAACCATGTAGATATTATGACATGATGAACATAGCTAGGTATGAGCTATGATGTTCATTTGACAAGTATTGATTGGCCATATGTGCCATTATGTTTTTGTTACTTAGAAAGAAGTAACAAGATAATTATGGGCTTGTAAGCCTTTGTCATAAGTTGTTGCCTAGTGAGAGGTGACAATATGTGTAATGGCCTTGTGAGCCATGTGATATTTTGTTGCCTAGTGAGAGGTGACAAGATACTTAATGGGCCTTTTGAGCCATGTGAGATGCTTGAAAAACAAGTATCATGTATACCTTGGTCTGAGGACCTTGTGGTATTAATTACCTGATAAGTGGTAACAATGTTCTGTGATGAACAAAGGGTTTGAATAACCAGATCCAGTAATCATGATAATGATGATGTGAAGGGATGAGAGTTCCCAGTAATGTGATCAGGGACTGAGATCCCAATGTCTTACAAGAACTGAGAAGTACATTGTTGAATATAAGTACATGTTTCTTTGTAACAATTGTCTTAATAAGTTATGTTTGAGAACTTGACTGATGCTAAGAGAATATGATAATGTACTTAAATAATCAAGTGAAATCTATTCATGTAGTGCCCTGGCCATAGATCCATCATCGTTAGTAGCTGGTGATGGTGAAACGGGTTCTCCTGCGGGTTAATCCGGAGCATATATTGTTGAATATGCGGGGTTTCTCCTAGACAAAAATAGGAGGATTAGAGTGCAACTTCGGTTGTAGACTCAAGGTGTGTATAAGACCATGGTGAATAGGCCCATGGCTCAGTGTGATAGAGCATGAATGAGTTCATGGCTCAGGGAGCACGGTGAACTGGCCCGTGACTTAGATATACTAGCTCCGAGACCTGTACCAAGGCAGGCTAGAGAAAGGGTAGCCTATGGGAGCTAACCCTGTGACTGAGGTCACTTAAGCTAGAAACCGCGGTCCTTCTTGTATTCTCGCGCTGACTGAGACGTGGGAGGCCATGGAGTCCGGCTCTTCCATTGACCTTGTATGGCATCGACTTTGGGTTTCACAACCGAAGGTTGGATTTGAGCGATACAGCTCACTTCCTCAGGGCATAAGTGTGATTGTAAAATGTAATCAACTGTATAGCATGTTTGCTTAAGGATTGAATACGGAAATTCATTAACTGATGTTGTATTTCTTTGTGCATTCCTTAGTGGATAAATGTTATTTATGTTTCTTTATATTCTCTGCAAAGTAGACAGATGAATTACTTATCTACCATAGGTAGAGGAAATGACTTCCTTGATAATAGGATATTATCTTATTATGTTCTATGATGAATAATTATGCCTGATAATGTAAAAGTAACTCCTGCATAGTTTTAATTTAATAAACTGCAATAACAATGTTTTGGCAGAGAGTTATATCTCTCGCTGGGGCAATTTTCAATTGTCTCACTCCCGTGGGAAACATTTTTAGGTATGCATGGAAGGCAGAGAAGAAACCCTAGAACATGGAAAGAGCAGCAGCAACAACAACAGCAGGGACAACAATAAGATCTCAGGTAGAGATTTTTTCTGTCTAGTCATATAGATAGTAGTCCTATGTGTCGTCTATGTACTCTCAGGTCCTCGGAGTAGTAGTTAGTGCTTTTGGAATTTTGGCTCAATGCCTCGAGATTTTAAACTGACTGTGTTTAGCTTGACAGGACAGTTAATACTTGTAATTCTCAAAAGGAGAGGATACAAAATATGTACATGTGAACAAGAATGTAATTGTGTTACTTTTGTTCTATGTGAGAAAGTTTTTACTTGATGGACCTTTTGATAAAAAGGTTTTAATTTTTAGTGATTTTTGGTAATCTGCTGCTTAATGAATGCTTCCGCATTAATTAATCTTGTTTTCGCGAGTCGGTCGTCACAATTTAGTGGTATCAGAGCTCTAGGTTCACTGAGTCTACAGAGACATAGGACTAAGGTTGTATAGTATGTTCTAAGTGTCTTCCAGTTTATCTGATAGTATCTTCTTCTCATATAGGAGAAGAAGAACTTGAAAATGACTGGAGAACATGAGGAACACATTGCTAAGGGCAATGTTGTTGCACCAGGAGAGGGTGCATGGGACCAGGCAAGATGAGAATAAGCGCCTGAGAATTCCCACCTTGACCTAATCAGGATAGAGAATCCTATGTTATGCTCTTGAAGGGCAGGATAAGATAACAGTAATGCATATAGAAGACTGCATACTAATATTACAACCTGGGTTACCAATCCTCAAAGCAGAAACTGTGGGCTTTGAAAGGAATCATGAGTAACATGGTCATGTTGGAACAGTGTAAATGTAGGAAAGATCAACATATGGCAAGAAAGTAGACTCTACCATAAGTTCAGACAGATAAGTACATTTGTGATGAAAGTGCTCAAGGAGGGGCAATAAGCTGAGATTTAAGATAAAGTATCTATAATTTTAGAGACATTTGCCTAGTTATTCTGAAAAGCCAAAGTTTTTGGTGTCACTAGTGCAATATATGCCTAGTGCACCAGGGCAGTAGCCACTAAGTGAAGGCAAAAGAAGCAACATGAGATAACTGGACACTGTGTGTTGAAAACAACCTAATGTGATAGGTGACCTTGAGGGGTAATACTTAAATGAAATATATTCAATCTGATACTTCATATTATGATTCTATGTGTTAAAGATATGAAAGTAGTTGTTTTTTGAATTCCTTTGACTAGTCCTATAAGGACACAAGGGAGATGAGAACTTACCTTAAAATGTTTTATAATCTCCCTTATCTGTGTGTTAAAAGATGAGATATAGAAATGATGCCTGAAGAAAATTCAATAATAGAAAATCATGTGTGTATAATGATATGAAAAGAAGGAATATGATAACATACAAAGTGCATACCACTTAATCTCAGTAATTATATACCCTGGCTAGGTATACAACTATTGATGATAAAGTGGGTATGGAAACTCTTAGATTGTTGTCTTTTTGATTGCTCTGATCAAGTAGTCATTCTGAGACAATCTAATGAGTACCATGAAATCATGAATATAGAATCAATAAAGGAAGATGTTGTGTGCAATTCTAATAAAGGAAGATGTTGTGTGCAATTCCAATAAAGGAAGATGCTTTGTGCAATTCCAATAAAGGAAGATGTTGTGTGCAATTCCAATAAAGGAAGATGTTGTGTGCAACTCCAATAAAGGAAGATGCTATGTGCAATTCCAATAAAGGAAGATGTTGTGTGCAATTCCAATAAAGGAAGATGCTGTGTGCACTTCCAATAAAGGAAGATGTTGTGTGCAATTCCAATAAAGGAAGATGCTGTGTGCAATTCCAATAAAGGAAGATGTTGTGTGCAATTCCAATAAAGGAAGATGTTGTGTGCAATTATAATAAAGGAAGATGCTTTGTGCAATTCCAATAAAGGAAGATGCTTTGTGCAATTCCTAAAGGAAGGTGTTTTGTGCAATTCCAATAAGGGAAGATGCTTTGTGCAATTCCAACCCTAAACAAAAAGGGAAAAGCTATGTGACATTCCTAACTAATAGGAAGAACTATGTGAACATTCCCAATTACATAGAGTTTTCTAAGTGAATCATCTCTTTTAGATATATATGTTTTTCCTTTTGATAAGTATTCCTGAGTGATTATTGAAGTATGCTCTTTTATGCTTCTTCCTTTCAATGACATGGACATCATATGTTAGAGGTTTATGCTTTGCATAAACATAAACAGTAATAAAGAGGAATTAATGAAAGGAACATGTGTGAATTACAGAATTCATGATATCTCCACAACATTAAGATGAGATGTGGAGACTTAAGGGCAAGATTAATGAATAATCTGTTCCTCTTCTTGTTTGGGATTTCGAGGACGAAATCCTTGTAAGGGGTTTATAATTTGTAACATCCTTGACCTGGGTTATGAATTAACCCTAGATTTTTTGTCTAATAAGGTTGATTAAATGCTTAATCTTATCTTTGGAAAAGTAATTAGGGCCCATGAGAAACTTATGTTTCAATTTTGGTCCCGTTTGAACAATGTTGAGGCAATGTTTTGTTTGTTTTGGACTAATGTGCAAATTACCCAAGTTGAGGGGTTTAAGTGCAATTTGTGCATGATAATATGTTCCTCATGTGTTGAAGCATCATGAGTGTGAAAATGATGTTGAGGTATGGCTTATGGAAGCCTGAATACCAAGGAAGAGTTGATAAAGCAAGGTTTGTGCATTAAAACCTAGTTTTGGTGTAAGGTGCAATTTACCCAAAACCTAGGGTTTGATATGCAAATTACCACTTCAATAAGGTCCTTAATGTTTCTTGGCATCATGTAGAGAAAATAAAATGAGAGGGGTATCTCATTTGAATTAAGTTGGAGGAGAGAGAAATCTTGACATTAAAATAATCAAGATTAATGCCTAATTGAAACCCTAATTCGATTTAGGGCAAAAATAAATGTATTAATTAAAGGGCCTTCAACCAAAATTAAAATGGTTGAAATCAGATGTGTGTGGATATCCTTGAGCCTTGCAAGGACCACGAAAATATCCAAGGGAGTGGATAACTCACGCACAATTTTATAAGAAAAAGAAATATCCACTCACATATGGATATTAATATAATATGATTTGAGGTGCTTGATTTGCTTTTCTTTAAATCATGGATAATTGAGAGGAATAAGAGGCACACAAGATATCCTCGTCCCTAAGGAAGATAAGGGGGAAGAGGTGACCACATTTTTGGGATTAATTGGATTTTTATAAAGCATTTTTCTCTCTCATCAATTTCCTTATAAAAGTGCCATTTCCAAGCCCAATCCAAGGCCTTTTCGGATTTATTTCTTCCCCTTGCTTGCAAAACCGACCAAGGAGATAGGGAGGAGAAGGACAACGAATCCCAACCTGTTGGTAAGGTTCTTGATTCATTTCTCCTTGATTCCATGGTGGAAATTGAAAATAAATTATGGATTCTTTCCTATTTCGATCTCCTCTTCAATCCTAACCAATTCTTTTCACTCAAAGCTTGAGGACGACCCTTGGAATAGTGAAGGGAGCTTCATTCACCATTGTTGCCATGATCTTGGAGCTTTGGAGCTCAATTGGATGTGGGTTTTATATCTCAAACCCTTAATCATTGATATTGCATCAATTCTCTATACTTTGTTGATTGTTTTCTTTAATTTGCTACACTCTTGTTTCTTTGCTGCAATTTCCATCAAGAACGGTTGTTGTTCTTGGTTTTTCGAAGGAAGGGGATGATGAAATCATCGTAGATGCTTATCCAAAGAAAAGTACCAAGCCAAACGGCGTTGATAGCTACTCCAAATCATTTTAATTTGATTGGTTATGCGGTTTCAGCAAACCGTTTAAGGGCAAACAGTTTGAAACCATTCGGGAGAAAATGGTTTCAAAACCGTTTTAGATGGTTGACCAAGCATTGAACGTTTGGGAATTTTTTTTCCTAATTATTTAGGCTGATAACCCACCAAATTTGAGGGATTAACTCCTAAGGAATCAAGAGTTGAAGGCTAATCAATTAGGCAATCGAATTGAATTAAGTGCTGATTTTCAATCTCATTAACTTGACCTTTTTGGGAAAACGGTTTCAAAACCGTTTGAGATGGTTGAACAAGCATTTACTGTTTGGGATTACTGTTCCTAATGGTGTTGGTTAATGACTCACCAAATTTGATGGATTAATTCCAAACGAGTCATGAGTTGAAGTCTAATCAATTGGGTAAACCCTAATTGAGATTAGTGCTGAAATTCCAATGAGTTGATTTTGAGATTTTGGGTTGATTAGCCCAAACGGTTTCAAAACCATTTGGGGATCACCCAAGACCGTTTGGAGGTCTGGGGTCAAGTATGGTTGACCAATTGAAGGTCCAAAGGTACCAAATCACATTGCAATTAATTGTTGATGTGTTGATCAACTCGATAGACCAAACCTTGATGAAATTTCACTAGAATCCAAGGGTTGGATGGGCAAACGGTCTTCACCTGCTTGGCCAAATGGTCTTCACCTAATTGGCCAAACGGTCTTCACCTACTTGGGAAAACGGTCTCAAACTGTTTGGAGACCTAGGTGGTTTCAAGGTCAAGTTGTGTTATGCAATTGAAGGTTCAAGTGGTCAATCCAATTAGATACCTAATGTAATTGAAGGTTCAATTGGTTAACCCAATAGAGAACCTAATGCAATTGAAGGTCCAATTGAATAACCTAATTGAGTACCTATTGCAATTGAAGATTCAATTGACCAATTCAATTGGATACCTTATGTAATGGAGGTCCAATGTAATTGAATCTCTTGAGAATCAAGATGATGAATGATCCATTGATCCAATGCTGATTAGTAATGATAGTGAATGAAGGTACAAAGGTGGAAACCCTATTAGTACCTAAGTGGTTAGTGCCAATTAAGGGATGAACCCTAATTGCTTATAGGATCAATGACTTGGTACACTATGTTAATCATAGTTGTATGAACTTGATTGAAGGGTTGATATGACCTAATCAAGTTGAGATGATGATAACATGAATTCATATAAGAATATGATTCATGTGGTGTTTAAGGGTATGATCCTTAAGTAGAGAGATCATGAAACCCTAATCATGAACATAAACCCTAATTGACAAGGTTATTGAACTCTAACCCTAGTTGAGGGTGTATCCTTATGAAACCCTAGTTGAGGGTGTATCCATGTAAAACCATAGTTGAGGGTGATTCCATGAGAAACCCTAGTTGAGGGTGATTCCATGTGAAACCCTAGTTGAGGGTGATTCCATGAGAAACCCTGACTAAGTATTAACATCACATGATATTCTAATACTATGTTGTGATGAGAGGCCCTGAGAAGGGTGAAGGTATATGAGACTCTAATGTGAAGTCATCATGCATAAAGCCCTAATCTTGGGAAATATGACAAGGAATTATAACCCTAATTTTAATTAGGGTATAAAGAAATCTTAATATTGAAATAGAAGGAAGGGCCTTATAAACGTGAAACATTTCATGTGGTGGACTATATACAACCTAAGTATAAGCAATGTCTTTATCATTAGACAAGTCCATACCATTAAAGATAGTTGGACAATTCTAATGTGTGGCCTTTGCCTTATATGCTAAAGGTGAGAGATTAGTGGAGGAATGTATTAAGAAGGGAAATACCTTAATACAAGATCAGATGGTTAATTCAAGAGAGTTTGAAATGATGTGAAAGTGATACATCAAAATATAATAGTTATCACATGAAGCACTTCAGGTTTTATATACCTTGATGTACTCCAAATCTTATATGTCCAAATATGAAACATATGAAGTGTGTTATGCAACTATTACAATGATATGTAATGAGTTGTTGCACTTTGACGAGTGTTAATTAATGTACCTTGAGAATGAGGTTAAGCCCAAATGAGGAGTATGATGTTGTCATACCATGATGAGGATGAGAAATGAACTCATACCTTGAATTAATGATCATCAATGCTATATGATGCGAGTAATGATCTTGAATAATCATTTATGATACCTTTGAATGCCTCAGAGGTATGGAATAATGAATTAAGGGTTAGACAGATAATGTAACCATGAAACCCTATTTAATGAGAAATGGGGAACCCTAACCCTAATTTGGGTAAAGGGAATGAGAAGCCCTATATGATAGTAAACCCTAATTCCTGGGAAAGAAATAATGGTGTTACTATTGTATCACATGATGTGATGAATATCTTGTATGACTGTTATCATGTCTAAAACCATGTAGATATTATGACATGATGAAGATAGCCAGGTATGAGCTATGATGTTCATTTGATAAGTATTGATTGGCCATATGTGCCATTATATTTTTGTTACTTAGAAAGAAGTAACAAGATAATTATGGGCTTGTAAGCCTTTGTAATAAGTTGTTGCCTAGTGAGAGGTGACAATATGTGTAATGGCCTTGTGAGCCATGTGATATTTTGTTGCCTAGTGAGAGGTGACAAGATACTTAATGGGCCTTTTGAGCCATGTGAGATGCTTGAACAACAAGTATCATGTATACCTTGGTCTGAGGACCTTGTGGTATTAATTACTTGATAAGTGGTAACAATGTTCTGTGATGAACTAATGGTTTGAATACCCAGATCCAGTAATCATGATAATGATGATGTGAAGGGATGAGAGTTCCCAGTATGTGATCAGGGACTGAGATCCCAATGTCTTACAAGAACTGAGAAGTACATTGCTGAATATAAGTACATGTTTCTTTGTAGCAGTTGTCTTAATAAGTTATGTTTGAGAACTTGACTGATGTTAAAAGAATATGATAATGTACTTAAACAATCAAGTGAAATCTATTCATGTAGTGCCCTGGCCATAGATCCATCATCATCAGTAGCTGGTGATGGTGAAACGGGTTCTCCTGCGGGTTAATTCGGAGCATATATTGTTGAATATGCGGGGTTTCTCCTATCCAAAAATAGGAGGATTAGAGTGCAACTTCGGTTGTAGACTCAAGGTGTGTATAAGAGCATGGTGAATAGGCCCATGGCTCAGTGTGATAGAGCATGAATGCGTTCATGGCTCAGGGAGCACGGTGAACTGGCCCGTGACTCAGATATACTAGCACCGAGACCTGTACCAAGGTGGGCTAGAGAAAGGGTAGCCTACGGGAGCTAACCCTGTGACTGAGGTCACTTAAGCAAGAGACTGTGGTCCTGCTTGTTTTCTCGCATTGACCGAGACGTGGGAGGTCATGGAATCCGACTCTTCCAATGACCTTGTATGGCACCGGCTTTGGGTTTCGCAACGGAAGGTTGGATTTGAGCGGTACGGCTCACTTCCTCAGGGCATAAGTGTGATTGTAAAATGTAATCAGCCGTATAACATGTTTTCTTAAGGATTGAATATGGAAATTCATTGACTGATGTTGTATTTCTTTGTGCATTCCTTAGTGGATAAATGTTATTTATGTTTCTTTATATTCTCTACAAAGTAGACAGATGAATTACTTATCTACCATGGGTAGAGGCAATGACTTTCTTGATAATAGGATATTATCTTATTCTGTTCTATGATGAATAATTCTGTCTGATAATGTAAAAGTAACTCCTGCACAGTTTTAATTTAATAAACTGCAATAACAATGTTTTGGCGGAGAGTTATATCTCTCACTGGGGCAATTTTTAATTGTCTCACCCCCGTGGGAAACATTTTTAGGTATGCATGGAAGGCAGAGCAAAAACCCTAGAATAGGGAAAGAGCAGCAGCAACAGCAACATCAGGGACAACAATAAGATCTCAGGTGGAGATTTTGTCTGTCTAGTCATATAGATAGTAGTACTATGTGTCGTCTCTGTACTCTTAGGTCCTCGGAGTAGTAGTTAGTGCTTTCGAGATTTTGGCTCAATGCCTCGAGATTTTAAACTGTCTGTGTTTAGCTTGACAGGATAGTTAATACTTGTAATTCTCAAAAGGAGATGATACAAAATATGTACCTGTGAACAAGAATGTAATTGTGTTACTTTTGTTCTATGTGAGAAAGTTTTTACTTGATGGACCTTTTGATAAAAAGGTTTTAATTTTTAGTGATTTTTGGTAATCCGCTGCTTAATGAACGCTTCCGCATTAGTTAATCTTGTTTTCGCAAGTCGGTCGTCACAATAGTAGTTTGTAGAGTCCTAGAGTCATCCCTGTACTCTCAGGTCTGGGCATGGGATGTTTAGGTAGATGATATGTATATAGACATGTGGTTTTTGGCAGTGTACATATGCTTTATGCATGGCTTGTATATTTAAATACTAGATATATGTATACAAGTTGCGGTTGATGGAATTGTTCATATATGTAACCAGATATGGTTTGTGATGTGATACAGGGTGATGGACCCTTATGTAATGTTTTCTTGACAAGATAGTAATGTTAAAATCAATTCTAATTTATCCGCTTTCTGGTAATGTGGTTTTATTAGTTGTTGCTCATACGTTTTGTTTTGAGTAATATTGTTGGTGTGGTAGGCTGTCACAAGAACCATATGAAGATATATGGAAAATGGCCATCAAAAGATAGATCTCGGGTTCCTATCTACAAATGAGAAAATCACTTACACGGGAAGGAAAGCACAACCAATTTCTATCAGAAGGCAACACACAAGACTTCCTTAATTATTGGCCACCAGTAGAAAAACATTTAGGGATATACAGAGATAGAGTAGACATTGGAAACAAAACATTTTTTTCCATATTCCTTAACTAGAAGATCACATTAACAATGATGTATTAGGAAAGAGGGTGCAATATATGTCTGTTTTTGGAACAAGTCCAACGACTATCCTTGAATGAAGATGTACTTTCTTCTTAAATAGTACACAGATGGGAGTCCCATGATTTCCTCCTCGTGTGACACCCACATATGACGGTTGACATCTTCCTCCTAGTATAGCAACAAAAGCATCCATATCTCTATGTTGTCTATGTGGATTACTGGGAACTCCACGTCGCACTTCCTAATCCGAAGGGAAGGAGTTTCCCTTTCATTTTTCAACATGCTAGTGTTGAATTCCTTCTCCCTTGATATCTCTTCCTTTCATGGGTAAGATGCTTTGTGCTCTCATGTTACCAAAACTATAAGATTACAAGTCTCTATTGTCTAGTGTGTTGAGATCCTTGGAAACCCCCTTCATATAAGAGTGACTAGGCTAGGGTTTCACAAGACCCGTGAAGATGAAGGGTCAAATATCATGGTTGGGAGGCGAATGCACACAACTAGTCAATTGGTTTGGCAATCTAACTGAATGATACAGTTGTGGTCAGTGACACAATAACATTGGTTTATTGCAATGATTAATGTGTATCATTTTGGCAAACTTAAATTGTTTGACCCATTCAAATTTTCTAATTCCACCAAGTCAATTGATCAGACACTTCAGTTGGCCGATTGGCTATTCTGATAGTCTATTAGCAACTTTGACTAGTCAATGAATTCAACATTTCAATCAGTTGTCTGGTTGGTTTTGTCATCCAGAGTCACCATAATCTAGTAGGTCAACTAGCTCACTAGTCGTTTAACTAGACACTCCAATCAGTCAAAGGCTCATGAATAGGGATATGGGTGTTCCCTTCCCCCAACATGCTATCCCTAGACCATTGCTCTGATAAGTTATTATATCAAACTCCAAACAAACAAGCCCAAACTTCCTTGGATGCAAGTGAAAACCAGACAAACAAAATTTTTGTGGGTCTTCTAAAATCTAGGACCTTATCTTATTCACTTGTTTAGGTAACTAAAATAGAATCAAACCATGTTGATGACCTGTAACAATCGGTGCATGAATCAAACATTGAATAGCTATATACAGATCTTATAAACACATTTGCGAGTTAGTTCACATGTGGAAACAAAATGGTCACATATTTTTATTAATCATTACAACATCATATAGAATAACAAATCACCATCAAACCTAATGACTTGTAGAGTACATTATAAAAAGATACCATGAATACCCCCAAGGGAAATTGAAATAAAATGGGGGTGGCAGTCTTATAAAAGCCCTATAACTAGGAAGCTAGGACAAAAAAAGGAAAATATAGATAAGACAGAAGGGGCATACAAGGTGCATCAAATGCCATCATCAAAGGCATCTAGAAGGGTCTCACAACATCAAGAGTAGGGTCGGCATTGTCAGGATAGATCCCAAAGAAAGAGGGAACACCAATGCACTTGGTTCTCATTAGCTTAACCGAAGTAGCATCGAGACCCTACTCAATCTCATCTGTAAGAAAAGACCAAGAGAACAAAGATAAATAATTGAAACAACAAGACAAGAGAATCAACTATTGTTGTTTTTATAGAACTTATTGTTCCTTCCTTTACAAATGGTCTGAAGAATGGTCACAATAAGAACATCCATTCAATTTAAAGATCATATATAAGGAAAATAGAAGAGGTTCCAAAGAGATAAAAGTAAATCTTGGAGGAAAATGCATTCAAGTAGGAAGAGCGGTCGATGTTAAAAATTCCATGTTTGACAGGTGAAAAAGCAATAGAAATAAGAGGGGACTAATTATCTCATCAAAGTTGGAATAGAATAGACATCTATGCAGACCATAATACCCTCTGTTCACCCAAAGAGAATAATTTTTTATAAGAAACCATAGGAACATGGAAACAGAGGTAGGGCATTTAATTTTTTAGATATGAAGTGTAAGAGGGTCAACAACCCCTGAGTTGATGAAGAAATGATATGCAAGTTTAACGTAAATGGAAAGTGACAATTTACAAATGACCAAAGAAGTTGGATGAAGCAATCCACACTTGATAATGTCACTAGTTGAAGAAAGATCACTAAAATTAAATCTAGCTTCATGAAGGTGTCATTTGATTTTATTAGATCTAAGAGACTTGAGGAATCAAACAGTCACATCTAATTTTTATGAGTTTCATGTAGACGCATGTGTTACTAATATTTGACTACTTTGATAAAAATAGACAATTGAATCTTAAGAACTTGGAGGGAAATTGACTACCCAATATTTTATTATTTTGAAAGCTTCTTAAAAGCATGAGCGCATAGACAACATGGCATCATGGCTTCCCAAACTTTCTTCAGTGACATCCTACTTGAGCTTGTTGGCTTGCTCTTTGCTAACACCTTACTCTTTAATTTATTTTTCTACAACTCCATATCTTTATGGGTTCCTATTTTGGTAATGAATGCCTCTTTACAATCCTCATTTGGCTACTCATCATCTTCTTAGACATCATTTGTAGAACTGATGTCCCTACTGATGGTTGAAAAATCACATGTTGGCTATGTATCATGATCATGATAGTTCAGATGGTAACCCTTCTAGTTCTGAATCCTCTTTGACAACATATGGAAGGGTCTATGTTGGGAAAAAGGTAAACTAGTGGCCAAAGCTCTCACCTTTACCAGTGCTTCCTGTCAAAATGGAGTTGAAGATTGACGATCACACTAGTTCATCCTCCTTCTTCCTAACATTTCTCTATTTGAGTATCATATTTAATAGAGTTAGTGTTACTTGTATCTATTGTATGTGTTTCATATGGTCTTTCAGTGGATATCATTTGAGGTTTTGTTGATTGGTTAACCTAATGCATGTTTGATGTACTTTTTTGAAGTTTTCAACCAAATATTTTGGTTAAGTATATAATTTTTTGTTATATTATTAAAACATATGGAGGGTGTACAATTGTCTAGAGTAATTTGACTCATTTGCAAACATCATTCACTTAGACATTGTTTTACATATCTTGTAATATGCTTATATGACTTGTGTTAGTGAATTGTGTATCCTCATTGTCTCAATAAGGGACAACCAACATTCAAACTTCATTGTTGAAGGAGTGGCCTTTTTTCTATTTGAAATCTATTTAATGATAGTTTTCATGTGGAAATATTTCTCTTAACTATAATATATTCTTTGTGACTTTTTGCTATAAGTGTCCTCCTATATTGATATTGTAGTTGAATTTTGTGTTGTTTGTATTTTTTTTCATAGTTTAAGTGGATTTTGTCTACTTGTTCGTTTCCTTCTGGAAATTTGTCTATAACAAACCTTTGCATGCTTTAATTTTGTACATACATGTATACGTTTGTGTATTGTGTACAATTTAAGAAAGCCTTCAATAATTATATCTTATAAATCACACCTGATTTGTGCTACTCTATAACATATCCATGTACGCTCACTTTTGTCTGAGAGGGTCTATGGTCAAACATCACTATTTTGGTTAATTTAGCACATGCTTTTGTTAAATTTGTTAATTACATTCTATGGTAGTTCAATTTTGTGTTATTTGGACTTTTTGTTTTCTACTCACACTAAAAGTGGCCTTAGTGTATTCGTTTTATTGGAAAGGTCATTTGTATGAATAACATTGCATGCATTAAAGTTGTTTTTGTATATATAGAGTTGTGGTGTTTGTAAAATGTAAGAAATGTAACTTTGGCATTACCTTGTAAAATGTGTATGTGGATTTTGTTATTCAATAATTTTACCCCTTTGGTTTATTTTTTGGGAGGACTTGCGGTTGAGATTCAATGTTATATTCTTTTTTACTATATATTTTTGTGGGATATTATATCATTTCATTGATAATTTTAATTTTGAGTTGTTTTTAGTCTTTATGTCTTACTTGTAGTCTCACTATTTGTTAACTGAATGTATCCATCATGCTTTTGTTGGTAGGGTTATTTATAATAAATCCTCTTGGATAATTAATATGTGATACTACAATGCACACCAATACTACACAATTTTTTTATTTTTGGTTATTGAGATTCTTAACCGATTGTGTATCTACATTTTTAGATTTGAATTACTTTTTTGTGTGTATTGGTCTTTGAATTATTCTGAGAAGATGAAAGTATTTTCCGTGTTTTATAGGTCTTGGCTTACTATTTCTTAGTAATATTACTAATTTGGAAAATATGTTTTGTTTTCTCAAACATTTTTGTTACTATGTACCTATTTATGTGTTATCTTGTGAATATACTCACTATACAACATCAATTTCTTCTAGTATACACTACACCATCCACTACGTCATATTGTCAAAAGAAACCATTTTTTACAATTCTTCATAGTTTACCATCATTGAGGTTTGTCGCTTGAGTTTGTACATTTATTATGTCTTGTTTGTTCAGTCTATCATTGTGTATTTATTATAGTAGTTTCATTTTTGTTTTCTTATAGCTTCTGGGAGGATTACGTTGCTTGAAACTTCCTCTAGAACCATATACATATTCTTTGTAAACAAATATATCTTGCTTTATTCTTATTAGTTCAGATACAATTTGTGTCTTGGGTCAATGACATCCTAGGTCAAACAGATTTTGTAATATATTTATATATTAATTTGTTTTCTGATGTCTACATAAAATTTGTAGTATTAATTTGTGTTATTGTACGATTAGTATCTGATAAGTACCCTTTCATGTGTGTTTTGTGTGTTTATTTTATTTTCTAGTTTTTGGTTATGTGTTTTATGGTGTATTGGATGTATTGTGTTCTAATACATCATTTTTTCACCATTGTGAAATTGGATGCATTATGTCTAATGGTAGTATCCTCAAAAATGGGGATAGAAAGAGATGTCAAAGATAAGGATTCATAACATGGTGCACATACCATAAATTCAAGAAATTATCGAGTATCACATTTGATGAGTACAAGAGAATGTCGAGGAGGACTGTATAGGGTCGATGTGCTCAAATACTTATGGTTTGGTTCTAATCAAAACTCGTACAATGCTATAATGGTGGGATATGTTATCAATTAAGAAACACTCTTGTGAGATTCAAAAAGTTCCATTTGAGAGAAATATGATGTCTATACTGTTTGCTAACTAGAATGATCTTTGTTTAGATAGAAACCTACATATAAACACACTAAAATTTTTTACTCATGCATTTGTACGATATGCGTAATTTAATGGTCAGGTTTTTTGTTTTTCATGTCCAACTTTTGGCACGAATTACTAGAGAATGATTTATAGGGAATAAAAAATTTAGTTATGTATGATCACTACCTCAGTGGGAACTCTAAGATGATGTAGTTGTTTTGGAATAATTTTTTAGTAAAATATACCTAAGAGTAAGGAATACTTTCAATATATGTATATTGTTGCTGATAGTGATGTTTCTTTATCCTTCTCTGGGGTTTTAACATAAATAAGTGAATTTGGGAGTATGTGGATAGTTTGAAGGACCTTGAAAAGTATAACCAAGATGAATTTTTGTATATGTACCTACATCTGGGTATAATGGAAATGGGAACAAAAAATGAGGAGTGTTTTTAGGGGTGTTCTTTTGTTGTGATAGTGTGGTTTAAACAAGTCACCATGGTGACTTGTAAATATAAACCAAATGTAAATTCACTATCCAAGTATTGAAAATATGATCAAATTTTATGTTCATGGATGGGTAGGAGGCTAAATTGTTGAAGGAGGTGTTGTACTTGAAGGAAAAATTGAAGGAGGTAAAAAGTAATAAAAAGGTCTTACACACAGTATATGTGGATAAATTGTGCAATATGGAGGTAGTGAAATTGGAACTACAATCATGTGATTTCTAATCTAACTATTCACCAAGGTGATAATAAAATTTCAGAAACAAATGATAAGGATGAGAAGAAAGATACAAATGTGGTGATATGCTACTTAGGAAACATAACATACCTATACTAGTATATATCATAGTATATGCTTCATTTTAATCATTCAATAATGAACAATATTATTGCATGTGACCACTATGTTCTAAATGTATATGTTTACATACAATATTGATCTCAGATATGTGCTTATGAGTTATGAGATCCACATGGTAAGACACCAATTTGTGTATATAAATGTCACTTAATGTTTTTATATTTAGAGCTTTGTTATATGGAGTCTGATGATATTTTGTAATAAAAAACACTTATTTTGTGTATTTGATATGTGTGTTATTGCAAAAGTAAATTTACCAGGAAAAAGTCCCTAGATTTTTATGTAGATTACATATAATAATCACCACTCACCAACGGACATATCTTATCATAGTATAGTTTAGGATCCAACCCAAAGGATAACAATTTTAAGAATGATGTAGTCAACATAACCTAACAAGTACTAATAATTAACACAAAGATGGTTGGTTTTTGACTATCCTAATAATACAATAGAAAAAATGGATGCAAGCACTAGGGTGGAATATTTCACTATCTCTACCTATCATTAACTCTCTGATTGCATCATATTAAGCATGGGAATACATATGTTGAGGCTAGGAAAATCCCCCTTTCTGTGTTAGGATTAAAACTCAAAAAGATACCAGTCTAAGCTTGCCATCATGTTATTTAGAGATCAAGCATCTATCCTTGTAGAAAACACCTATTTGAAATTCTCATCAAGTATTTAACTTGAAGTAATCAATATATGAGATCCTAGGTACAAGGTTCTCTACACCCAATATCTAAAAACATGTAAGCTTTGTGATCAAGAAAGAATATAAGCATAAACATGATTCATTGTAACATATATTAGTCCATACATTAGTAGATGTAGTAAAGAGAACTAAATCAAGTAACAAGGCTACTCCCTGCACTCTAGTGGGAGGCCTAGTTCCTCATGGTAGTAGTAACAGAAACAGCATAGGAATAAAAAAAAATCCATAGTCATACTAGAAGATGGAGACTGACACAACAACAAAATCCCTCCTCTAAAATATTTCAAAGGAGACCTTGAGAGTGTCATCTTCTTTCACCAAGGATCGATCTGATCACTGTGAAAAGAGAGAAGTTGGTCAACATTGCACCTATAGAACAAAGTCTTTCAAGATCAAAATCTTGGAACCTTGGAAGCAATGAAGGGGGAAGGATATTTGGTTGAAATTCGTTGGATGATGGATCGATTGATGTTTTTTCAAAGTGGGTGCTCAAGAATGAAAATGGTAGCCTGGTGGAATCCTTTTCCTATGGGTAGTGTTCTTGTATTATTAAAGAAGAGGATAAGGTTTAGAACCCTTCCTAGCTGCCTTACGGTTAAACCTTTAGCTGCCATGGGTGTGAGGAGACAACAATGAGATGTAGACAAAGGGTATTTTGATCCATATAACTTCCATCAATTGTTGAGTGCAGACCAACAATTAGATTTAGGTACATAACTTCCATCGGAAGGTATGTGTTGGAGAACCATCCGAAGGTAAATGCAGAGTGGATGTCAAAAGATAGATGTCGTATCTCCATCAAAAGATGAGAACATAACTTCCATTAGAAGTAAAGAACATGCAATTTCTGTTGGAAGGAAACATGCAAGACTTTCATCAATCATTGGCCACTAGTATGGAAACACAATAGTTTCATCACTGGACATATACACTAGATTTATATTAGAAGGAAGTGCAACATTTCTAAGTAAGGTAAAAATCAAGATCCCACTGGTTGTCAAGTGATAAAGGGGAAGAGTGATTAAAAATAATGGTTTCTTGGAGTGATGAGTACCAATGGTTAATGTCATGTACCATATGACATGCTCTTGTGAAGCATCAACTGATGGAATCATCAACCAATGGAGTGATGAATTCACAAATCTATGGTCCAATTGTTGAAAATTTCTCATATAGATAGCAGGACCACTGTCTCCTACACTGGTAAATGAGATATGGAGTTCAAACCTACCATGAAAACTAAAAATGTAGATCAAAATTCTAGACTTTAACATAAAACTAAGAAATCCTAAATGTTGTAAAGTAAAACTATGGAAATGAATAAAAAACTAAGTTGAAATGCAACTAAAACTGGGATGAATGTGCACCCATCAATATTCAATCGCTAATTAAAAATGATGAAAGGGATAATGAAGATGCAAATCGATATATGCATATTTATCCCACTTTTATTTCAAGTTTTATATTAGATATATCTAGTTTTGGTTTTATTGTTCCACATTTTCTACTTGAATTAGTCTTAATTACTTGTTCATAAATTTAGGTTTTAAATATTGTTTTTTATAGTTTTTAGTGAAATACACTCGTCCTATCTAAGGGAGTCATATTAACCGATCCCACATCTCACTTTTCACATTTAGAAGTCATTGAAGGATCAAAGGTAACCTTAGATAGAATTCAAAGGACTACTCGATCGGTTGGTCGCACTAGTGGATCGGTTGGTCAAGCGACAGAAGAGTCTGTCAAGAAGCACTATAGTCAATCGACTAGCCAAGTGAACTGGTTGACCAGTTTGGCACAAAATGCCATAGAGTTAGATTTCCCTATGACCCAAAGATTGATCGACTGTACATTCCCATTACTCAATCCCACTTTATCATATCTCCTATGATCCAAGGCCAATCGACCGACTGGCCCAATGGGTTGACCAATTGAGAAATATTTAGAGACACTCATAAACAACCAATCAAACACATGGTCGTTCCAGTCACTCAATTGGAAATTCATTAGAACAATGTATCAACATCCCAACCAATCAAATGTGATGTCATTTAACTAGGATTCCAACAATGCAACCACTTATAGGTAAATCGATTGATCCATCAACACATGTCGCTTGAATGGAGAAACACAAACTAATTTTGAAGGGTGTGACCAAACCATCTAAAGTCAGATTTTGTGGAACCAGAGGTGCTCTTATATAAGAGTGTTAAACCCTAATGATAAGAAGTGTACTTGCTCTATTCTAATCCATTTTATAGATCAAGGATCAAGTGTGAGAGGAACATCATCTTCTTTGTGGAGTTCACTATGCTTATATCACTCTATCTTCTATGCCATGATTATGTCCTCTTCTCCTTGTATATGTGTTATTCCTATGAGCATGAGCAAGTAGTTTTCTTCATTGGGAAACATGAAGTAGTCTTGTTTCCCACATTTCATTCTTATTATTATCAAACTTGTCTCTTTTTGGATATTTAAATTTCTTACCATTTGTTTTTCTTTTCCTATCACCAAATCAATCAATAAGCATGTTTAATACAACTTAGATGAAAAGATAATGAAATTTGGGACTATTTTATCAGTTAGATGTGTTAAACACTGGATGAGATCACATATTATGTTCTCTCGAATCATTAGTTTATGATCTCTCGGTAAAGAGACCTCGAGCCCACCCCAAACCAATTATTGCACAATTCGTATCCTAAAAGGGTATGAATTCACATGGCCATAATATAAAAGTTGTATAGGTTGTCATGATTATGTTGATTAGTTAGGCAGCAGTGGTGAAATATATTATCCTGGTGTTTTTTAATCTTAATTGATTCATATTTTCATTTCTCTTTCATTCCATTTAAATTATTTTAATCCTCGAAACAAACATCGATTTCCAGATATTATCTCATTCTCTCAAATTTAATAATGATATCTTAAAAAGTTTGTCTCCTAAGTTAGACCCTATAAGTTATATTGCAATAAGACTTTATACTTGCGGGTGTGTGATAAATATAGAAATATGATAAACCAAGGGTTAATCACCTTGGTATAATTTCTTATGTGGTAAAATAACACATCACAACTCATAAATTTGTCAAACATATTTTTTCCCTTGTGATGTATCATAAAATTCACTCACTAAATTATTGCATATCTATAACTTAGTTATTAGTAACTACTACTGTTGAATTATAAAGATGATTGTGTTAGTGAGGAGAATGATGGGAGTGTAAGTTACTATGTATATATGTTTCCTTCAAGCATATATGTGTCCTTTATGCATTTGCACGTCCTCCCAAAACCAGTATTGGGGTTGGAGGCAATGGGTGCAAGTGTGACTGAAGAGGTACCATAATGCATATGATAGTGTGGGTATATCCATATTTTTGTTTTAACATGATGTAAAAGAAACTAATATATGTTACATGATTAATTATTACTCTGGTTATTGTATAGAATAACTATAAGGTGATGATGTTGAAACATGAATATTTTAATACAATTGATGTTTCTAGCATCCATGCATGTAGTTGTTTTCGGATTCAATCTGTAATTACTACAAAAAAACTCATTATAGATATCTTCCATATGCTCAAGAGAAAAAGCTCCCATCTATTTTGTAATGCAAAGCATGTGGTGTTCTAGACAAAAACCAATTACTCCCTAATGTGTATTCCGCCATAACATTTATGCCCGACAATGATGGCACAATTACTAACTTTTACTTACATTCAAAAGGATGCCCTAAATGTAGTCATCCTTTTTTACGGATTGCCCCATTTATGAGTTGGGATCATTTTTATTTATCATTCTAGAATATATTTTATGTGTAGTTTTTGCATTCCAATCTTAAGAAAATTCTTTTTGTACATTGTGAATCATAATTTTTATACATACTTTCAATTCCATACTACTTAATTATGGGATTCACAACAAGGGAATAATTTTTCATGACCATTTCTAGATTTCTTTCAAGCCCTATCTTACTAGTGATAACCTCCTCATAATCTTTTTATTTTAATATTTTTAGGTAAACCCTAATTCATGCATGTGTTAATATATATAATCAATGATAATGAAAATATCATGTTTGGGTTATAAATGTTATTGTGCATGAGTGAATTGTCAAAAAAAACTATTTTTGTATATGTATGCTAAGAGCTTGAGAATGTAATGGAAAACATAGCTACATAAGAAAAGAGAATTTGATTGCATCAAACTAAAATCAATATTTAAATGATAAAATATACATAGTACATATATAAGGTGACTCTTATTACAGAGGAAGGTATCAATTTGAGATTTTGAAGGTTTGAGCTATTATTCAACCGACCAATACAAAAGTCAATTGACCTTTGAGGCTGAAGAACTTGATTTTTTGTAACAACTAGTCAAATTGCAAATTTCAGGGTTGATTAGTCAACCAAATATTGACCACCCACACAAACTAGATTAGTGATCCAAGCTAGAGTTGTTTAATTGATTTTTGGCCATTAATTGCTGGATTAGGTCCTGATGTAGTCTACTTAACTGAACAAGAACAAATACTTAACACTAGTATGGTTGATTGTTGACTACTCTAATATTACAATAAGAAAAACACATTATGTGTTGATAAAGAAATGGATGCAGACACTAGGGTAGAATGGATTTCACCACCTCTACCTATCATTAACTCTCTGACTATATAGTATTAAGCATGGGAATGCATATGTTGAATTTAGGAAAATCTCCATTTCTATGTTATTAATAATACTTAGAACGATATCACTAAGACTGTATACTGAAAGTGAGTTGCTAGTTGTCTGCTTACTGAACAAGTATTAATGCTAAAGAAAACCCCAAAGCAGAAGTAGTGAACGACTTTTTGTAGAAAATTTATGAAGAAAGTTTATTTGTGAGACAACAACTTTATCTTTTATTGAAGCATATGTTAAAAAATTGAGGCAATATGATGTATATGAATACTGTGACAATGTTATTTTATAGAAAATGACATACAATTATGGGGAAAGATGTTACTTCGATCATGTAGCTTTACATATAAATACTATGATCAAAAATTTCATTTGAATATTTCATTTTTTTAAATCTTTGTTTCTTGTAATTGTGAACAATAAGTATATAACATACATACATATATACACAAAAGCCAACAAGGAATGTCTCAAATGGTCAAACATGGCATACCCTAACAAAGGGACCCAAGTTTGATTCCCAGTTTCTCCATTAGTTTACTACTCTTTTAGGCTTTCAACCTCCACCATGGACATGGAAAAGGGAGAGATAATGCCTCTCTTAATCCCCCCTCCACACACACACACACACCCACACCCACACATACATGGCAGCAGATGGGATTTGAACCCAGGTTCCTTTGCTAGGAGACATTGTGCTTGACCACTTGAGCCACTCATTGTCGATATATATATATATATATATATATATATATATATATATATATATATATATATATATATATATATATATATATATATATATATATATATCATCTTTAATACCCGCGCGGGTAGCTACCCGCGCACACTTCTTGATTTTTTTTTTAAAAATTCACAATTGTAGAGGAGCATTTTTTCTAGCTCTCCAAAAAAATTGATCCAAAAATAATATCATTTGCCCCCCCCCCCCAAAATAAAAAAACCCGTCCATATATTTACTGACTCTATATTTTCTATGCAGTTACTGTTTTTCTCTCAGAGTTACTCTATATATCAATACAGTTACTCTTTTGATTCAGAAGAGTTACTCCAGTGTACTATATAGTTACTCTTTTAACCCCGAGTTACTCCAGCGGGTAGCGAAAATCTAGCTACCCGTGCGGGTAACGAATGAACAACCATATATATATATATATATATATGTATATGTATGTGTATATATATGTATGTATATATATATATACATTGAAAGGAAATGACATTTATATTCACTGCTCATGGATGAGCGTTGGAAACAAGGTGAGTGAATATAAATTGTTTTCATTTATTATTCAAGGATTTTACCTTTGTTGGTCAGTGATAGAAAATGACCAACTATTATTGATCACCAAGATTTTACTTTGAGAATATTGGTCAAGAATGGTCATAGCCATAGATTAGTCATCAAGGATTCATTAATACTAGTCAGGAATTTGGCATTCAACTATAGTAAGTTTCGTAGTGGTTTGAGAAATGGTATGTGGTAGTAAATGGTAATCACTTCCCTCTTTATTTTTGAATTTGATTCATATGTGATATATTTACTATTTTAAAATCACTATCAAACTTTGGTTATGAGAAGAGAGTGCTTAGAAATGAGTTTAGATTGGTAACAACTAAAGATCTTCTCAATGGTCAAACATGTACTTGTTAAAAATGAGAGACTCCTACTTTTCTAGTAGAAAAATGGAATGTGTTATACGCTGATATAGTTCCTTTAATTTGTAGAAGTATATTTTCTCTAATGCTCCAGGTTGAATTCTCCAATCAATAAAGACTTCTCCTTGTCCATTATAGCTTGAAATTGTCATCTATGTCTTCCATGATAGACTGAAATTGTCATCATGGTGGTATGCTCCCTAGTCTCACATGAAGCAAAAAGCATTAGTGAGAATGTTCTTCCTCTTTGACACAAAGATAGGAGAATGTTTTCTTGTTGGTTCTCTCTCTCCATATAAGAAAAAGTGAGAATGATATCATTGTACTGAGTTATATTTTGCACTCACTTGTATTTAATACAAGTTTCAAATCCTAAACACTAGGTGGAGCAAGATAGTTGAGTCGGGACCAACTTACATCTGGTGTCTCTTTTTTAATTAGTATGTTCATTTATTTAGCCTAACTATTTTTTTTCCCTTCATATGTGTGAGAAATTAATTTTTAATATTCATAGTTTTATTAAATCACCTATAGAACTCTCAATTTGAGCATATTCTACAAATTATGGGGGCTATTTTAGAGGTTTAGTATACATGTATTTCAATTGATCAGGATTAAAATACAAAGTTATAAACCTATAATATTCTATTGAAATTATGGCACCAAAAGAAGAAATCTTTCATTATTGAAAAAATAGAAAGCATTAACATGACCCCTACATCCTCTTTGAATCCTACAATAACATGAGTTATTATAAGTAACAAGTGTTAACATAAAGGCTTACTATATGTCACAAAACTAGAATTCATTTTCCTTCATTGTGTAATATAAAAAATAAGATTAATAACATATTCACAAGAAACTTAATTTTTTTATTAATCAAAATGAATGAAATGTTTAATAGATGCAAATGCCTAAATATCCTCCATAAACCTATAGTCAATCATATCAGGAAGTTTTCACCAATGGAGGGGTTAGTTAGCTGTCCTATCTAGTGGGCACTACCTATTTTGTATTATCCAATGATTGTGAGGTTAACTAAATATAAATATATGTTGGGTTCAACACAATATTTCTTGGTAGGATATTGTCACCTAGGTTTTAGAAATAAACTTCTTATGGATTCTTATTGACCACCACTTTTCAGTGAGCAAATAGTATGGCATTGTATGCCTTGGACATAGTAGTCAACATGATTTAACATTGTGTATAAGAACCAAAATTAGTTATGTGGATATATGTACAATGTACATCTTAACATATTCTAGAAGACAAAAAGGTCAATCACTTGTTATCAAATGGCATGTATTAGTTTTAGATAGTATGTGTTGATAATATATTTATTCACGCACATGAAAATATAAAAAAATCCAACATCCAATATAAGAACAAGAAATCTTTGATACCGTAGACTTCTATTTTTTTAATGATATTATTTTACAATTTAGAGACCACCGACTATGCATATTGGTGATTACTTTATTATCAATCACACCATGAATAGTCTAAATTTGATTGCATAGCTCTGCTAGGGATATACTGAAATTTAATCTTGATTAGAAGTTGTTTGGGATAAAGTGGGATTAGAAAGGAATAATAGGGTTATTGTAGTATGTTTTCAGTCTCATTGTGTTATACAACCTAATTTTCAACTAAGACTAAAATGGGATTGTTCTCAGTGTTTCATATAAAACAAGACAATACATAAGACAAGACATAAACAAGACTTAGATTTGTAATCCTTCTCGAAGTAGGGTGGATTGGTTGTGCAAAAAGACAATTGTTAATCTTGACTAGTCCAATTTCAATTATGTCCCACACAAGCACTTGGAAACTGGCCCCTATTAGAATCGTCAAAGAGAAAATAGAAAGCTAAATGATACTTTTGATAAGAGAAACCCCTCTCCTATATGAAGGAGGAAACATACATACTTAAATACAAGCCTAATGAGCCATGACATATTTGAGTTCATGTTACAAACTTAATAATAAATCCATAAACTATGTACCTCTCAACAATAAATTTGTAGGAAATAAAAATCATGGAGCTCCTAGAATCGTGAAGAAAAGACTGAACAAGGATTAGTTATCCTTATGTTTATGTTTTTTTTTGGTTGGTAAAAAACTTTGTTGCTATATTGTTGCCAAAAACTTTGGGTACAAAAAACTTGCGCCCCAAATTACAACCTGGGTGAAAAAAATATCACCAACAAAAAGAGACTTAGAAGAAAGACCATGTGTTCCTATCGAGCCATCTATCTAGACATAAGAAAAGGGAGGGGATGGAACCTGCCATCCAGACGGCAGTCTAGAGAACACCTAACTAACCAAAACATCAATAGCAATAACCACATCCTACTGAAATTATGATGCCTCAGGTAGTAGATATATATCAAAACACGACATCATAACTAGCAGGTCCAAAACCAAACACTATCAAGAATCCCGATCAAAAGCATCCATCTAGCAAGATCTCAATACACTAAGATTTCATACCATGAACACATGGGACCAGAACCAAGGCCTGGAGCTGATCATTAAAGAACTAGCAATAAACCTCATCCTCTGAATGTGTACCGAACAACCAACTGAAGAACTTCATGCTGACCCACGAAACATGACTAATCCCCTGATGAACTGACAGGTTGCAATATGGGAGCCAACCTCCATGCCGCACGAGCAGCAAAGCTCCTCGTCAGAGTCTTGGTAAGCCTGTAAGAGACCAAGAGACACCCACACAAGGGCTTGAAACCCCTGTTTGCACTGGGTCAAATCATCAGGCACCTTGCAGACGTCCACCACCACAGCATCATTTGTCGTGTCACGAAGGTGAAACCTCCACGCTGCATAGAAAAGCCAAGAGGGAGAAGAGAACTACCCTCGTGACCCCGCCCACACAGGGCCATATGGCCATAGGCCATCCGCCGGCAGAGCCAGAAGGAATGAATGTGAGGCCCGATCACCTCCGCCCTGAGCCGGAACAGAGAACGAGAAAGAGATTGGGGATCCCAACTATCGCCTCCAACTGAGCCGCCTAGAGCCGAAGAAACCCTCGTACAGCCGTCTGGTGGCCCAAGGCCTGATGCACACGCTGCCAAAAGGAAGCGCCACTGGCAGCATGGTGAAGCTGAAGTCGCGTCGCCGCCTTTGCAGTGGATGAAGCCAGAACCTAGCTCGAGAATAAGGGATAGTCTTAGAGAAGGAGATCGAGGGACACCCTTACTCCACCGACGACGGCAACACAACCAAGCGAGAAGCCAAATCTAGTAGAAGCGACACCTCTCCATCCGTCCCTATTAACGGACTGGAGCTGACAAGGTCGATGTAGCCACAAGCAAACCGTATCCAGGCTTCAAGCTTCTCACCACGTCTACCCCTCTTCCAAGCCAAGATCAACCTCGACTGGTAGCATCCAACTAGACTCCCTCTCTCCACGGCCGCAGTTACCAGAGTCCAGGCGATGAAAGCCAGGGGGAGGAAGACGCTGAAGCAGCGCTCCCTCCCCCCAGCGGTAGCCGCCGGGGATACTAGAGAGAGGCGAGAGCTAACCCTAGAGAGAGAGAGTCCGCTGTGTATAACACGGACTTTTTATTTTGCACACGTGGATCTTTGGTCATGTTATTGTAGTAAAATATATACGTTTGTATGTTGCATTGAAATTGTGGCAAATTGTGATGTACTACTCATGCTTTGGTAAAGGAGCGGTCTACTACACTTTGTACAATAAAAAAGGTGCGTGTGGCTGAATTAATCTATTTTTGATGGGATCTTGTGATATTGTTCCACAGCTTATACACGAGGGTTTCGGATGACAAAAGATCCACGTGTGCTATGATTGAATAGGATCGTAAGGAAGTGAAAGAAAAAAGAAGTGGCGGTAGAGTCCAATTCTAATAGCAAATTAATAAATGGAGGAGAAGGTGTACGCGGAAGATCCCACCTGATGGATTTTTGGCGACACAAATATATTGTGATTGACTGTCTTGTAAAGTAAGTTTAGGACGCGTCTTATACAATCTATTATCCTATCGGTTTTTGATAGTAGGAGTAAGTGGAATACGAAGAGAAGGCAACGCTTGTTGTTTTCTTTTAACTAATGGGCACTAATTTGAAAGGAAAACATATTTCACTTTGGGATTTAATACAATGATTAGAACGTGACAAATAGCAGTATGAACGAGAGGGGAACAAAAGGAATGATGGGCGGAAAGAAAGGGGGTTGAAATTATTTGTGCCCGGGACAATGTGTCTAACACATCCCGACCATATATTTTGCTATGAGGCCTACAAATGTATAGATCATATCATGTGGGTACAGAGGTGGGCACAGAAGTTGGATACAGAAGAATTAGATAAAAAAAAGAACAAAACGAAAGACAATAAAAAAAATCATCTACTCTTCACACCACATATAAAAGCGAATAAGAACCACTTAATGGTGCACGTGGTCAAACTGACAGAGTTGCGGCGGTATCATCTTGCGAATCATCGACTGGTTCTATATAGGAATATGTCAGGTGGATACGATTTCAAAATGAAACTTCAATCATTCTCCACAATAAGTTTAAAAGTATAACAAATAAAATATATATTTTATTTGTTATATTTTAAATTTTGTGATGGAGAATGAATAGAGTTCTACTTTATATCCAAAACCGAACTTAATAGCAGATCCCTTTCTTATATATGCATCCCATTCCAAATTTTTAGGACCATCCACGTACTCACTCCTGGAACCGTAAAGGACAAGAAGCTTCCTGAGTTTGATTACGAAAATTCAATACGACTGATTCAACTCAACGCAGACAATGGCGTCGACAACCGCGTTTTCCCACCCACTTGCTCTCCATCCAGGAGTTGACTCATCTGTGCCCCACCACACCATGCACGGATCGTATTTTTTTGCCTTTCTTTCGACTGTAATATTGCAGTGTGTGTGATATACTTCTGCTATAGTGGGTTTTGTTCTAATATTCTTCTCCAGTTCTCGCTCTTGTAGAAAGCTAGAGTACGTCACCTGGTATCTAGAAAGCCGTTGATCCACAACGTTCGCCTCAAGAATGTTGCGACCAGCAAACACGTGGTATGCCCGTTTGCCCTTCTCCCCTCACACATAACTGCTGTTTGGGATAAGACAGAGAATTATTCGGATTACAAGTTGTTTGAAATTAAGTTATACTAGAATGGGATCATATATTAATGTAGTAAATAAATATTAATGTAGTCCGATTTTAAGCATATTGTGTTTGGCAACCTAATTGTAAGGTTATATATATATATATATATATATATATATATATATATATATGTATATATATATATATATGTATATATATATATGTATATGTATATATATATATATATATGTATATGTATATATATATATATGTATATGTATATATATATATGTATATGTATATATATATATGTATATGTATATATATATATATATATATATATATATATATATATATATATATATATTCAGGCTAGAATACACTCGAGTGTATCCGGAGCGGAATACACTCAAGTAGTTTTTTCTATGATGCAATATTTTTTTTGAAAATCCAATCCGTTGATCTTCTTAAACATCTCGTGAACAACTCATACGCAAAATTTGAGCACATTTGGATATGTATAGCTCATGTTATGAAAACCACAAAAATTATGCATTTCAAATTAGTTTCGCGCGTCGATTTTGTTGCCCTTGGATGAGTGACTTACACTCATCCAAATGGGCTCAAAATTTGTATGTAGCCTAGTTATAGTATGACGGTGAAGATCAACGGTTTACATTTTGAAAAAAATAGTCTTGATATTCAAACACACTTGAGTGTGTTCATGCGATCCGTACACTCGAGTGTATTCTAGCCTGACTATATATGAGTCAGGCTAGAATACACTCGAGTGTATCCGGAGCGGAATACACTCAAGTAGTTTTCCATGATGCAAATTTGTATGTAGCCTAGTTATAGTATGACGGTGAAGATCAACGGTTTACATTTTGAAAAAAATAGTCTTGATATGCAAACACACTTGAGTGTATTCATGCGATCCGTACACTCGAGTGTATTCTAGCCTGACTATATATATATATATATATATATATATATATATATATATATATATATATATATATATATATATATATTGTGACAGACTGGTAGACGGGTCGGACCGGTTATTTGGTCTGGTAATAACCGTTCCGATCTTGAACTAGATTAACTTTTGGTCTGGTCCTCGGTCCACTAATTTTTTAAAATTTGGCACAAAGGCCAGTCCGGTCTGGTCCAAAATTGGTACAAAACCGGTTGGAACGAAGAAAATAAAAAATTTCTTATATATATCATTTAAATCTGATATTTATGAAAGATTGTGGGGATGTACAATAAATTATTAATGACTCTAGAATTTATCAATAGGTATATTAATATTGTTGGGCTGCATAATGATGTTATTATATCATAAATGTCAATAACATTAGCCATTATATTTATACAAGTGAGTAGCAACAAAACAAAATTGAATATTGCATTACATTGTGGCGACGAAAAATTAAAAGGATGTTGCATACTATATTGAATATTAACTATTATATAATTCCTTTTCATAATAATTGAAGTGTTAGTTTTTTGTGTTCTATGTAGAACGTGGTATTGTGTAAGTATTATATTAGTAATGTTCCCATTATAAGTCTACCGTCTCGAGATATAAGAATTTAATTATATGACTTGATTTGTGTTACCAAACTTAAAAGACTTAGTTATTTAATAATTTGTATAAACATAGTTCTTTTATATTTTATGTTCAATTGTGTATGAGTATAGGCTAACCGGTCTGGTCTGGTCCCAGTCCAATCCGTGATTTTTCCAGTCTCGTCCAGGACCGAATCGGTTCTTTTTTTGTGCGTTCTTCGGTCCATAATTTTTTTGTTAACTGGGTCCCAATCTGGTCCGTTCCTAACTGGTCCGAGCGATTTAGACCGATGTACATGCCTGCCTAATTGACCACAAAGGTTAGATTAGTGTCATTCTAAATGTTGCATATAAAACAAAATAAATGTATACATAAACCTAATTTAGACTGAGATATATCATCATACTCGAAGTAAGGTTGTGTTGGTTTGTATTAGAAGATTCCATAATTCTAAATGGACCCCAAATAGTCTCATCTTACCAAATATTATGGGGTTAGAATCGAATTGCGGTATCAAGATTTAGACTCAAGTGGCGCACATGTGACGCAAACAAACAGACTGTAATCCCTAAAGTTTCATTCAGATCATGTCCCAGTTAAGTGCATGAAGAAGAGTTGGAAATACAAGTAGTAGGCACATTCGGTTACTTTGACAACAAGATTCCCTCGAATGTTAAAACATTTCGTTTCAAACTTCCTTTTTTTTCAAATAATTTTGTATTGCTATGTACACTGATCATTATACTAATCGTACAAGTGTATGTTGCATAAAGTATATTCATCATAGGTCAACAACTCAATGACTATGTAATAGTCATTAGCGGATCAATATTTCTTGTACTGACGTGTATTTTAGTATTATATGTGTAACGACAGTCGCCAAACTGACAAACAAATCGTTACTAATTAAGCGGAATAAACATAAACAACCGATTAACAAAAATCACTAAAAATTAAAACCATTTTGCAAAGAGATCCGTTTCTAGAAAAACTCTTTAAGGCAGAACCAAAACTTTATATACATCATTGTTCACATTGTACATATACTGTACCATCTCTTCTCGAGGATATCATATAACAGTCGCTTTGTCAAAACATATAATGAAGCAACATGAAAACCTCGAGGCTTCCAAGACAAAACCTCAGATCGTTCGTGAAACCATAACGAACCAACTCCAAGGACCTGAGAGTACAGAGACGACACATAGGACTTCTATCTACAAGACATGACAGACAGTACACTCAACCTGAGCTGTCACTGCTATTCCTGTTGATGTTGTTCTTTTTTTGCCGAAAGGTCTTCACCTCCTCGTGCACATCCACCTAAAAAATGTTGAATCCCACGGGGGGTGAGACAATTGAAAATTGCCCCAGCGAGAGATATAACTCTCCACCAACAATGTTATTATCACAGTTAAATAGTATTAAACTGAGCAGAGGATAAGCAATTTAGAACATTCTCATCTTTTAAAGCATTGCAACTATGTATGATAGAGCAGTAAATCATCTATTCACTTTATAAGGAATATGAAGAAACACGTATATCATTTACTCATCATACTATCTCAATCTTATCCTGTGATGCTCATTATCATGGTATGTCATCCATGAATCATTCTCATTTCTATCTGTTGGCCTCAGCCAATCTGCTAATTAGATATTGAATTGTACCATTCATGTGAGTATACTTCATCATATCATGTCCAAGCATTGGACTATGCCAATCATATGCAACCATTCCAGGCATTGGACTATGCTAATCCTTTGCAAACATTGCAGGCATTGGACTATGCCAATCCTTTGATAACAACCAGGTGTTGGATATTACCAACCCTGTGAATAGCCTGGTATTGGACTCTACCAATCCAGTGATTAATAGCCAGGTATTGGGGTTATTACCAATCCTGTGAACAACATGGTATTGGACTCTACCAATCCAGTGATTAACAGCCAGGTATTGGGGTTATTACCAATCTTGTGAACAGCCTGGTATTGGACTCTACCAATCCAGTGATTAACAACCAGGTATTGGGGTTATTACCAATCCTGTGAACAGCCTGGTATTGGACTCTACCAATCTAGTGATTAACAACCAGGTATTGGGGTTATTACCAATCTTGTGAACAGCCTAGTATTGGACTCTACCAATCCAGTGATTAACAGCCAGGTATTGGGATTATTACCAATCCTGTGAATAGCCTGGTATTGGACTCTACCAATCCAGTGATTAACAGCCAGATATTGGGGTTATTACCAATCCTGTGAATAGCCTGGTATTGGACTCTACCAATCCAGTGATTAACAGCCAGGTATTGGGGTTATTACCAATCCTATGATTACAGGCTTCATGCCTCTGCCAGGTATTGGACTTTAACCAATCCTGATTACATGCTTCATGCCTCTGCTAGGTATTGGACTTTAACCAATCCTAATTACACAGCCAAGCAGTGGACTCTAACCACTCCTGATTACAGACTTCACGCCTCTACCAGGTATTGGACTTTAACCAATCCTGATTACACAACCAGGAAGTGGACTCTAACCACTCCTGATTACAGGCTTCACGCCTCTGCCAGGTATCGGACTTTAACCAAACCTGATTACACCGCTAGGCATTGGTCTGTAACCAATCCTGATTACACATTTGTTATGGGATATCAATCCCTTAAATTCATCATTGGTTATCACATCCTTTTACTAGGCATTATACCCTGGGGCAAGCCATCATATCAATTCACATTCTTTAAGTACTACAAGTGTTCCTCTTCTCTCCTTTAAGCATATTCAAAACACTATAGCCCTTATTTGGCTATAAACATAAAGCATGTATGATCAAGATTTCATTATTATTATAACCATTTATTATTATGATGAAGTTATTGGTTTCCATTTCCCTTAGTTTATTTGCACATTACCATTCCTTACATGAGACTTTTATAAACATCTTGTCACCTCTCATTAGGCAACAATTATTCACATGGCTCACCAGACCCATTAATCATCTTGTCACCTTTCACTAGGAAACAACTATTCACATGGCTCACAAGGACCATTAAACATCTTGTCACCTCTCACTAGGCAACAACTATCCAAATGGCTCACAAGGCCATTAAACATCTTGTCACCTCTCACTAGGCAACAACTATCCACATGGCTGACAAGGCCCATTAAACATCTTGTCACCTCTCACTAGGCAACAACTATTAGGGTTAGGGTTTCCCTTTATAGCCGAATAGGATTTCAAGTTCATATTATCAATCCAAACCCTAATTCATTGCTCCACACATCTAGGAGCATACATTAATATCATAAGTATTCAATCATACTTATTTATTCTCATCATTTATCATTAAATGAATCATCAACACAAGGTATGAGTTCCTCTCTCATCCTTATCAGGGTATGATTACATCATACTTTATTAACTTGGCTTAACCCTTTCTCAAGGTATGATATCCTACACTTATCAAAGTGCATTCCATCTCAATGTAACAATTGACATGACACACATCATGTGTTACTCATCCAAGTATATTGGATTTAAGGTGCATCAAGGTGTAACAACCTTAAAGTGTTGGATGTGATATTTACCATGCCTTGGTGTATCACTTCCCTCATCACTTTTAACTTACTTAAGTTCATCAACTTATCTTATATTAGGGTATTTCCCATCCTAATACTTTATGCACTATCCCATCACATTTATTCTGTAGTGTATTGATCATGAGTCATACATTTGAATTGTCCAACCACAATCAATTGATATGGAATCATCTCGGTTGAGACATTGTTGATATAGGATTAACCATTATCAACCACTTTAGGTATTTCATCTATCAAGGTATCATTCATACCATTACTTGGTGTTACACTCATTACTCCTAAGAGTGTCTTACTCTCACCTTTACAAGGTGTCTTGGGTTGGAGGTGTATGAACACTCACCATATCGGGTTAGGATTTGTACTTGTCTCCATATCGGGCATGAGGTATCTTCTTGACCTCATATCGGGCACAAGGTATATGTATGTATCGCCCATGATACTTATGAGGTATCAACCCATCACCATGTCGGGCTAGAATTACATTCAATCACCCTATCAGGCTAGTCACCATCTAGGGTTAGCCATGACGGGTTAGGGTTGCCATATCATCTAGGGTTGTGTATCGTGCAACCCTATCGTGTAACCATGTCGTGCAACCATGTCGTGCTACTATGTCATGCAACCATGTCGTGCAATAGCACTTGTTATACTTCACTTATATTGGGTTACCCAAATTAGGGTTTCATGTCAACTTATAAGTATTCATTCAACCTTGTATCATGTATGGAGTCTATACTTGACTCCCTATCATGCAAGAGGTGTATACTACAACCCCTTATCGTACAATAATGTATTCATTCATATCCATATCGTTCAAGTGAAGTAGGTGCATCATCATATCGGGTTAAAGGTGCTTTCTTGTGTGCTTGCACCCGATATCACTTTTATAAGGTGATACCATCATCTTCAAGCTCTAGAACTTTGTTCTAACTATTATAGTTCATGGAAACAGGTCCAAGAAACTACTAGAACTCTCAATTTCATCAACTATTTCAGGAAATTTCGGAAATAAAAGTATTTCACTAATTATAGCATTTAGGTGAAGAATAATAACATGGTTGAGTTCAAGTTATATAACCCGCCTTAAGAACGACTTCGAAGCTCCAAGCTCCAAAGCTCCACGTTCCTAAGGTTGAATATGGAATTAAAAACTCCTCTATATGCAAAGAATCACCATGGATAAGCAATTGGTGAAGAAGAAAAGAAAGGAAGATCAAAACCCTAAATTCTTGCTTCAATCCAAGGTTGAAGATGATCTTATCCTCACCTTAGGGTTAAGTATGAGCTCCTTCTTGCTCCTTAACACCTTTGCACGATAAACTAGTGTCCTTGCACGATATGACACCCCTCGTGAACAATATGGAACTCACTTGGACGATATGACACTCACTTGGAGTCAAAACTTCACTCTATGGCCGATATCACCCTATATGGCCAATATCACCTACTTGGGCGATATGCTCTTGCCATGGGCGATATCCCAAGGCCCATGCACGATACCACAGCATCCCTTCACAATATGGGAGCTCTATGCACGATACCTTAGGGTAGGAGGGTGGTAAGGGTCACAAAATTGCACCAAGGGGTGAAACTAGGGGTATATATACTTGTTGTTCATGAAGGATGGTAAAAATGAGGTGTCAACTTTTTGAGCTAGTAGGTGCCACGTGTCATGCATGGGTGACACGTGTACATGCATGCATCAACATTTATTTTGTATTGCAAAACGGTTGAGTATCATCTTGATATGCAAATTCGTCCATTACTTATCCATTTGGATAAGTTATCTAGGTTTAATCACTATTTTAAGTCAAGCCGATACACTTTTTCTAAGGAAACTTGTTGGCCATCACACCTCACCTCCTTGAGGTTCTTTGCACGATATAGACTTTGACAAGAGTTCACAAAACGATATGGGACACCTCCTTGGGCTCCTTGGCTGATAGACACTCATATATAAGCTTTTCAACTTGATACAACTCAAGTTAAGCTTTCAAATTCAACCCTTTTCTTGGTTATTTTTTCACCAAGATTACCATCATTCATAATGGAATCAAACATGGTGTATCCTCCTTTATCTCTCCTCTAAATTATTCTAGGATGGAGTAGGAATACTCTAGAGGTGGTAATTTTCATATTAACCCCACATTTTGGGTAAATTACAACTTGTACCAAAATTGGTGCACAATGCACCAGCATTGTTTAAACAAGTTCAAACTTGGAATTTAGGCTTTCCAAAAGCCACCACTTAGCATAATTTTCTCTATTATGATGCTAAAATATATAAGGCACGTTAAACATGTGACATATTGCAATATAACCCCTCAACTTGGGTAAATTGCACTTTGGTCCAAAATAAAGGAAAATTGCTCAAACAACATTCAATCGGGACCAAACTCGAAACATAAGTGTGTCACATGATAACAAATCACCTTAGAGGATTATATTAAAGTTCTAAGCAACTTTATAAGCCAAAACAAATAGGGTTACCTCATAACCCACATCAGGGTCGTTACAATATGTGTACATTTTTTGTACATTTTTGTTGTATATATATACAATGTTAAAAAATCAGTTACAGGACTCGAACAACATCATATCTAGCTCCAACAGTTAATTTTTGTATCACGGGTGTGTGCTATTTTTGTAATATCCGTGTGTAAAACACGTACTGTGTTAGTATGCATGGTTTGCATGCATTTTTTGGTATAAAGTAAATGTCGAATAGTGTTCTAAAAATATTCAAATCTGATTTAGACGCAATAGCAGAAAAATGGTCAAATATAACCAAATTCACTGTCCATCTTTGAAAAAAATTAATTCCCTAATTTAACATGACGATAAAGTGAGAAAATATAAGTAAAATGACCTGCCCGCCTCGAAATAACTTGACCTAGCAATTATGGACTCCAACCATGTAAATCGTAACGAACGCCAGAAGCTAGACAAGTTTATTTATACTATAAATACTCATAGAGGGGGGATAAATATACTTTTATCTTTATTTTCTTGGAACTACAAACCGATCTTTGTATTGTACACTATATTTTTGTCTTTAATTTGAATATTTATCTATATCAATTATATAAGATAGTCTCTTGAAGGAGTTGAATGTAGTTTTTTCGATTGTTTTATAAAGTTATAAGAGGATCATGTGTGTACATTACATTTTGTCTTTACTTTTTAAAATTATATATTATGTACGATGTTTCATCTATACAATATAAGAAAATGAATAGTGGGGTTGAATGTAAATTTTTTCATTATTTTTTGAAATTACAAACTCATCTCGGTATGTGAGTATACGAAATTTTTATTTTTGTTCTTTTAAATTATATATTTTAAAAGAAGATTCAATTTTACTATTCACAGAAGAGGATGAATGTAATTTCTTCCATTATTTTTTGAAATACAAACTGATCCCTGTGTTTATACACTAATTTTGTCTCTAAATAAAAGATTTATTTGTACTATATTATATAAGAAAGTCGGTCGAGGAGGCTGAATGTAATTTCTTCATTATTTTTAGAATTAAAAGTTGTTCCATGTGTGTACATTCTTTTTTCCTTAATTTTAAAATTGTATATTGTATAAAACGACGCATCTATACTATATAAGAAACCACACTTTAGAAGTTGAATGCAATTTTGCTATTTTTTTGAATTACACATTGGTCCATGTTTGTGTATACTAAACTTTTATCTTTACTTTTGCAAAGTATGTTTTTATGAGAATTCTCATGGAAGGATGTAATGTAAGTCATTTAATATTTTTTTTATAAATTTGACCATGGTTGAAGAATATAATTCTTTTTAGTTTTTTTGAATTATAATTAATCTTTATTTGTTCTAATAAAATTGCATGTTACTCTATAAGAAAGTAGGTGGAGGTGGTTGAATATCATTATTTTAATTTTTTGAAATTGCAAACTAGTCTATGTTTGTAACTGCAATTTTGTCTTTACTTTTAAGAATTATGTATACATAAAAAAAATCAATGGAAGGAACTAATTAGAAATTTATCACGTGTCTTTGTGTGTAAAACATAATTTTGATTTTCTAATGAATTGGTCTTTTCTGTGTTCTAATTAAGTTGCACGTACAACTGTAATGTCATTTTGTTCGTGCAATACACGTACAATACAATAGTTTCTTTTATTTACTTTCAAATTGTGAAGTGGTTATGTAATTCTAATAAAGTAGCCGTGTGACACATATGATTCTTAGAAAGGTTTGTGGAGAAATCTAGATGTAATATTATTTTCTTAAATCATTAATGGTTCTTCTTTATCTTTGTGCATAATTATATTTATATGCGAAAGTACAATCTTCAAATGAGTTTTGACAAGCATGCTTCCGTTCTTGTTTGTTATCTAGATTGCAAGTATTGTACCCTATAATTTAAATACTAGACACTAAACCCATGTCTATATGTCACATCCTGACATGTGTAATAGATTTGGATATTTAGTGGGTCCAAATCAACCTTGATAATATACCAAAGTAAAATATTTTAGATATGTATTTATTAATAGAGTTCAAGAAAAGTGTACTATATGGTACATGTAATTTATATGTACCATGTGAAAAGTACTAACTTATTAATTACTTCCAACCATATAGATGAGAATTATATTATCTTGATTAAGGAATTTGAAGTCACGACCATACCCTAAGGTTTTTAAAGATAAAATTTAAGAATTATCCAACCCCATTTTCAAATTTTACTAAGTTACCATTGATAAGAAAAGATATTATTTGTTTCGATAATGGTCCACAATTTGGTCGAGATGATTTTCTAAAAGCATCTGATAATGTAGTATATATCCAACATACATTGTTAGACTGTGTTGTACATTATTATATATATGTTCAATGTCAAATGGGTTCTTAGGATTTAAATGTACTTTTATATATTTCTCTTTTAGTCTTTATTAACATAACTATTTAAACATATGTAGAAATTTAAGAAAATTATTTGCAATTTATCATACAAATATACATTTTATATGTACATAATGTTTCATCCACATGTATAAAATAAATCTAGATTTAAGTTTTCCTTGACCTGGCCCATACAATAATTTCTTTAATTTTTTCTTATATAAATCAAATCTGAGAACGTTATGCGACAATATTGGATAATGATTGGGCTGAATGGGACCAATGTTCTTCCCTATATCAACTGACATGAAGAGAGTTTGTGCAATTTGTAGGACTGTGACGGAAGATGGATGGAATAACTATTTTTATTTAAAAACCTATAAAGTCATTCGTAATCTTTATGTTGATCTATAATAAAAATGAAAAGTGTGAAAGAATTTAGATAAGTTTAGTTCTTTATTTTTCTAAATTATTTTGATATTTCTTAATTTCAATGAAGTAAACCTACATAGCATGGCTTTATGCCTAGTGTAATTGAAGTTGCAATACAAATTTCTTATTTGTGTCTTGGTTCTAAACTTTCTATTACATAAAGCTAATCTAATTGTAGTTATTATTTTTGTATAATTACTATTATTATGAGCATAAGGGAAAGGCCGGTCTTATAACAATAAATAAAGTTGAGTCTTCAATTTTTTTCTAAAAACCTCACATCTTTTATTCTGGGTGCTCCAGCTGGGAATCAAACCAACGACCAATGGCTAACAAGACGATCATACTTTCCAATTATGCCAACTGACACATTGCATCTTTTATTTATCTTCTATGTTCCACTAGAATGCTATTGTCCCATAAAATGAGAGTTTATATATTCTACACAATAAGTTGTTGCAAGTTGGTTCATAATTAAAAATGATGAAAAACTGGAGTCATAAACTCCATAAATATATAAAAATTGTTGAATAAATGATTCAATATGGATGATAAATCGATACTAAAATAACTAGAAGTTGAGTTAAGACCAGTAAGAGTTTGTTTGGTACTAATACAGATCTCGTGATTATGATTTATCTATTATTTTAATCTCCTAGTTAATGGTGGCAATCGGGTTTGTGTGAATTGGTTTTTTAACTCATTTTGGGTCAATACTTCTTAGCTAGATTTTTGAACTTATATAAGATAATTTTTAGGTTGAAATCTTGAACAGTATGACACTAAATACTAAAAAGTATTTTTTATCTAAACTGTAAATTCAAAAACTGAAAATATACAAGAAAATCAAATCCTAAATTATTATTTTTGTTAAATAATGAAATATTTTCAAAAAATTGGAATGCAATCAAACTTAAAATGTAATCCAAACACATATACAAGTTGATATCGTATGGAGAATAGTTTTGAACACAAGTTTATAAAAATGTATAGCAATCTAAAACATATAAACCATATATATATATATATTGATTGTGGTGATGATAAATTTAGTAAAAGAATTATTTTTAGACTAATACAAACCAATTAGAACTTACTAACAGTTGTCAAAAATAGATATTGAGTAATATTTAGTTGTTTCATATGCTACTTAGAGGGTTAAAATTACTATTTTAATTTTTAATTTAAATATATAATTGTAAATTTAGACAATGCATATCTACATTACAAATTTAAAATAATTCAGTTCTTTGAATTTTGGCCCAATTTGGTCAAGTTGAAAATGGTTAGATCGATTCTAAGTTTTCTAGCCCTACTTCTAATTTATAATGGTCAAAGGCCACTTGAGCAAGCTCGACTAGTTCGACCTATGCTCTATTTTCTCATAACTTTCACTTATATAAAACATAATAAATAGTGGATATTTGACCCACAATGAGATGATTTGAGATTTCACTATTGGGGTTGAATCATACAAAGCATTCAATCCAAAAGTAATAATGGTTGATGCAACCACTTTTTTAAATGCCAATGAATTTAAATCTTCTCAGCCCCAAAGAGGGGAGGCACTCACTTATTGAGATGTGAATATTAGAAAACCATCCAATTCCAAATTAGAGAATATTTTTTTGCAAAGGATGATACACTATAATTCAAGTATTATTGAGTAATTTTTAACCAAGATGATATATTATAATTGAAGTATGTATTGTATCAAATACAATTAGTGTAGCAGTAGAAGATAAAAATCTAACTATTACAATATTTACAACAATCATTTTTCTTCACCATGCATGGTTTACATAAAAGAAAACTATAGAAAATTAAGCTACAGAGGGTAAATCAACTACTTCAATCTACCTCCCAAGAAAGATCAACCAACTCTTGGATACTTCTAGTCATCTTTGGTCAACTCCTCCTTGTTCTCTACCTAATGGGTTGGAAGCATACCCCATAAAAGAAGACAAAGTAGATGTTGTTAGCATAACAATGTCGATATGTGTATAAAAATAGTGATTGAGCAATTATATGAGAAAAAGGACATCAAATATAAACAAGACTTCCCAGAGAAAGAGGGAGAGGAACCATCCAAGTGAATATCAAAAGAAAACATTCTAAAATGATGGAAAATAAATAGATTTACTTTCCATGAATTAAAATAAAGTATGCCTCAAAAGCATAAGCAGATAAATTAGGGCACATGACCCATCTACATAAATGAAATATTCAACATGCAATTGAGATAAGCATACTATTATTGAACTATAATAAAGAAACGGCAGTTAGAACACATAACCCTAACCTAGTAGAGCATATCACAAAACCATACTTTCAAATATATATAAAAATGGGAACAAATCCCGTGTACAAGGCACATAACATCTGTCCCAAAACATAAAAGTCACATAACTTTAAAAACCAAAGTATAATACAAAACTATAATACTACTGAATCAACAACCATGAAATGTAGAGACAGGTAAGGTTTAGTCATGTTATTAAATACAATTGTCCAACCAAAAGTGGAACATCGGATCATAAAAACCCATCATGAAAAAATTAGGGTTCTGGTGCATAAATAACATAATATAGACCAATTCCATCAATTAAGGTTTAACTAGAGACAAAATGAACAAGATTCCAAATCTTAGATTCCAAAGTGAAATATCAAATTAAAAGTACCAAAATACAAATAATTTCAGTATCAAATATTTTAAAACAATTCAAACAAATCTCAAAGGAGATATTTCACATATATCCTTCAAATCAGGTCAAAAGAGAGAGAAAGTAGAACAATTTCTCAATATAGACCTAGAGGGATGCAACATACCTCAATGATGTGTCTAACAATTCAAGACCCAAACCCTTGATCCAGTGCACTTTCACCTAATAACACATTATGTATATAAATCACTAATTAATTTGTATATTATAAACCCTAGGATATTGACTTTTACCACAAGTTGAATCACGTGATGATAACTACACCATCATGTAGATTTTTTTTTAATCTAGAACATATTTTTATGTATTTTTCTGATAACTCTACAATTAGTTAAGAATTTTGCATGATGAAGAATTTTTTGAAATTCTCAAAAAATAAATAAAAAGACCAAAACACCCTTGCATCATGCATCACAACTTTGATGCGTGATAGGTTATACATGTAAAAATCATACATGTAAAGACACCCACAACATGATATTAAATTAGAGACTTGAAAGACAAGAATACTCATTACATGCCTGATAGAAATGATTGAAAGCTAGGGAAACCATGTAAAATCACATGTGATTATCTTCTTCATCAAGAAAAGAGTGAAGAACACCTGATACCTCCACATTGGGTGTCAATACATAAAATCCATCTCAAGGATTCATCAAGAAGAGTACTAATGGCCTTTATTACTCACTCCTTGATGCTTTGAAGGACTCAGAGACACCAAGCAAGACATGTAAGGCAAGAAAGACCCGCTACTTCTAGTTCCACCATGGATAATAAGGAGCAAGAGAATCAGAAGGTAGAAATCCAAACTTGATAAAAAAGGCAACCTGCCAAAAATATGTGCGAGTCAGGACTAACCACATAGACAAGTTGACAAGAAAATTGAGGCCAAAATGTGAGGAGGATGATGAAATCACACCTAAATTTTAGGAACAACATTAAGAAATAAAAAGGGGGAACTACGGATTTAGCTATGATCAGATAAATTAGAAGCACAAACCACTTTGTGGGGTTCATGAGAAGTATCTTGTATAGATTTCCACAACTTGGAAGACCTCTATCTCATCATTGGCACTTATTGATGTCTACAAATCATATCACGTTTTCATGATATTTTAGTTGCACATTTCACTTCATTTATCCACATTTCTACTCCAATTCATGCTAAGATGTTTGTTTATTGTGGATCTTCTCATGTTATGATTTGAATTACAGGTACTTCACATTTCACTCTAAAAGAAGGAAAATACCCAATTTCCCATTTATTTGGCATTCCCCAAAGTAGCCGAGTTTTTGCATTACATGAGCACCTTTGATGCACTGAATAATTGTCATTTTCACAAGCTATTTCTCATGGATTTCTGTGCACTTATTGCTGATTTTCATATAAATTTGTACATTATTTATTATCATTAGCCTATGACACTTAATTGCATCAAATAAATGCATTTTTAATGATCATGTTATATTCATCATTATTTGGGAGCTTATGTTTGTTTTTGTGAATTTTAGGTGAATCTACAAGAGCCTATACATTTCTGTACTACTGACTTGGTTGTCGTTGGTACCGACACCTGCTCAGTATGGAACATGTTGAAATTTTGTCAACTTAGAAGTATCGGCAAAGAAGTCGATACTACCAACAACGTCACAACAAGGATTCAGAAAATTTCAAGAAATCTTGGTACTGCCAACATCAACACAGTAGTACCGACAACTGCACAAGCGACCACAACTATCGGAGGAGTCGATAGTACTAATACAGTAAGATCAGGAAGATTTGGAAATCGTGTTTAATCTAACAATTGGTAATTAATGATGCCCTAAGTCACTTCTATGACTTAGGGGGATTTTTTTTCCAAACCTAAGTATCTCATTATATTCCATTGTATGATGGTGGAGAGCAAGGAGAGGAGAAAGAGGATAAGAAAACCACATTTTGGGAGATTCAGGCACCTCCAACGAACAAATTTGCAGCCCGAGGTTAGCGAATCGGCACATTCGCGTGAGAGAGTCAACCAGACCATCTTCTTCAGGGGTTATTTTAGCTCTAATGTTCCCCACATCTTTCTTCTTATCTCTTATGTATTTGACAGTGGAAATCATGTAGGGCTAATCCCCTTGTTCCTTAGGACATGGAAGTAGCCCGGTTATGCATTGTAATTGACTAGTATGCATTTATATACACACTCTCTTAATTTCTGGATATAATTCTATGAGAGTGTCACAAATTATCCATGTTTGATCACCATAAATAATTATTTAGACCATTAATTGCATCAAAAGAGGGATTAAGGTTTGGAAATCTTGTAGAGTTACATGTTTTATATCGCACCTTGAGAAAGTGGCTTATCAATGTGAAGAGATAACTTAGAGTCTTCGGTAAACTACCTAACTAATAACACAATTGTTACAAGAGTGTTTTTGATGTTAGATTTGATAGTAATTTATGCTACAAGAGTGGGTAATTCTTGCTACAGGTCTCTTTGTCTAGGGTTAGGAGAGATAATTGTTAATGATATAATGTTAATTGTAATGTTAATTGAGGTGAAATGATAATCCTAAGGAATTCACACCAATTGGTATAAAAACCAGTAATCTTAGATTTATTTTCTGCATCTTAGATAATTAAACCTCAATTGATGCTTTTTATTGGCTTAGTTGATCGCATTATAGTTAGTAGTAGTATTTGAAAAATGTTTCCCTGAGTTCGACATCCAGGCTTCTTTAAGCCTATATTACATTGATATGTATACTTGTGTTACACGTGTTCTTGGTGTGTATCAAGTTTTTGGCATCATTGCTGGGGAAACAAGAACTCTAACACTACAAGTGTTGTAACCTGCCACTCTAGGCCATTTTTTGTATATATTTTTTATTTTCCATTCTTTTCTTTTTTGAAGAGCATAATTGAAATTTTTTCTATTGTCAATTCACTAGTATTTTGTGTTCCCACATTGTTGTTAAGTTTCATATACATGTGCATGGTTCACACTCGAACAACTGATTATAGAGATTTTACTCCATCAATTATAGATTAGGAGGAAATTTTCGGCAGGGTGTGAGAGTTAGGAGCTTCGTCTGAGAAGCTCATCTCAACTCCACCACCTTCAGCAACACAACCATAGCAAGAAGAGATGGGTGACACAGAAGTTAAAGAGCAGACCATCTGAGAAAAGATCAAGGCTTCATCTGCAACTGCTCAATTGGGATCGATAAAGAGGGATGCTATAAATGTGGGCAACTACAAGATAGATCCACACTTGGTGGCACTAGTGAAGTCATGAGCATTTCATTGCCACACATCGAGGACCCAATAATTCTTATAAATAATTTTGTTGAGAGTTGTAACATGGTTAAGATAGACAGAGTGCTAGTGACAATCATCTATTTGAAATTGTTTCGTATTCATTGGTAGATAATGCAAAGTCCTAGTTCCTTAACCCCCCTCCTGAGTCAATAGAAATGGGAGGTGATGATATATGTGTTCTTTGAGTGTTACTTCCCACCGCATAAGACATACAAGTTGGTCAAGAAAATTTATAATTTCAAGAAGTAGGTAGAAGAATCTTATTCTGAAGCATGGGTGAGGTTCCAAAACATACTGAGAAAAGTACCTCATTAGGGGACTGATCTTTATGGCCAAGCAAAGATTTTCTATTATGGGATGCATCAAGGAGAAAGGACCACACTTGACAGTGCATGAACATGCTTCTTCCTCAACAACAAGCCATCTAGGTGTCATCGGATTCTAAAGAATATGGCTAAGAATCGGTCCTGGGGAGAAGAAAGAGATCATCCAACAACCATTAAAAGTGTTGGAGAGTCTAAGGTCACGATGACATTGAATGAAAACCTTGACCTCATACACAAGAAGCTATATCATAAGGATGGAAATTATTCTGGAGGAGAGAAAGAAGAGTGCATGTTTGCATGGAAGCATAACTACAGGGGCAATGACTACTCTTGGAGGCAGGATCCCAAATTTTCTTGGAAGGATCCCTATAATTTTGAGCAAGACCCATCTCAAGAACAACAGGCCAAGAAACACCAAAGATTTGCACAACCACAGGACAGGGGGCCCAGTAAGATAGACCGCATTGAAGACATGCTAGGAAAGCTAGTCAATCAGAATTAAATGATCATTGACCAGACTCAGAGGAAACTACATAACCAAGGAGCACAAATTTGCAGCATAGGGAATCAAATTTCCCAATTAGTAGTAGAAGTGGCCTCCATAAATAAGTCCATTCAGCGAGGATTTCTCGAGAATATAGAGACGACTCATTATCACCACCAAGTAAAGTTTATTAATGTGGTCAAGGAGCCAGAACATCATATTGAGCAGTCATCCAAGCAACACACTACAGAGCTAGATTGGGTATATGTGCCAAAAGTTCTATATCCCTACAATCTATATGGAAGACTAGGAGGATGCAACATGTCAGTAGGGTATGCTCACACATGCACCTCAGTTGATACAAGGTCAGTGAAAAGTTTTAATAAGACCGCATCTTCACCAGCGTTGTAGGGAAACCAACTTCAAAGTTCCACCAATGTAATGTTGTCGCCTACATTTCCAGAAAAGGTGCCTGTGCAAGAAGAACAAGTGAAGTTTCTAATCCGTAGTGGAGCAGTCACAATCAATGATGAGGCACCCACAATTTAGAAGGAGCCACCACATCTCATTCCATCCATGAGAGACAATCTAAATTCTATTCTAGAAGGTGGGATTGAAGCAAACTTAGGGGAGGAGATCTCTAATGTGCCATATATTCCACCACACAAGCATGCATAGAAGCCACATGTTCCATTCTCAGATAGTATGAAGCCAAGAAAAGAAGAAAGAAATTTTAAGAAGTTCCTAGACATCTTCCAAAATCTCCACATCAACATCCCACTCGTGGAGGCAATAGAACAAATTCCTACATATGGAAGATTCTTGAAGGATATTATAAACAAGAAAAGGCGGATCAAAGATAAATATGTCTTATGTGTTGATGAAGTGGCGAGTTCCATAATCTAGGAAAGGATGCCAAGGAAGAGAAAAGATTTGGGATGTTTCTACATCCCTTGTCTATAGGAAATCAACATTTCTAACAAGCACAATGTGACCCTGGGGCAAGCATAAATCTCAAGCCTCTTGCTACCTTTTGGAAGTTGGGTTTGAAGGAACCAACAAAGACATCTATGACAATCAAATTGGTAGACGGATCTTTTGTTAGGCCATGTGGGATGTGCAAGGATGTTTTAGCCAAAGTCGACAAATTCATCTTTCCTATTGATTTTGTGGTCATGGATATGCCCAAGATTTGTGGATTAAAGATGTTGTTAGGAAGGTCATTCCAAGGTATGACTGATGTGCTCACTTCCATTGGTAGAGGCTATTTGACACTCAAGATAGACGATGACAAAGTGGAGTTCAGGCTTCTGAATGAATCTTCACCACCATCCTGTGACAACCCATGCTGAATAAAACTCATCTTGTCAAGCCTCAGACGTTAAACAAGGGTGCTTGTTGAGAGGCAACCCAATTTTATTTTTGTTATTTACTATTTGTTTAGGTATTTTTTTTGTTACATTTCATACTTTTCATGTTATATTCTTGTTGATGTAAAAAGGTACCTTGATGCTCTTGTTTTTTGTGAAGGCAAAGTCAAAATTGGTACTATCGACATCCAAGTCGGTACCACCAACTCCTTATCTGGTAGAAGTTTGCTGAAAGTTGATACTATCGATACCAAAGTTGGTACTACTAATTTTTTCAAAAAAATCACTAGACTCCTAAAACAAAGTCGGTACTATCAACTTTTCTTAGCAAAAATTGATAAAGCTTTAGAAAAAGGTTGTAGATACCACTAACGTACATGTCAGTGGGACCGCCTCATCAAGCTCAAACAATGATAGAAAATGTCATATCTTGGCTCCATTAAGAAGGATATATGCTAGCATAACTTGATAAAATGAGCCACCAATCATCTACCACCACCACCCTTCAGAGCAACTGGTACCCCCATTCCACATATAGGTTTGGATTTTGACTGTGAGGACATAGTCAAGTTCAAGCTTAGGGGGTGTTGGAATGACTTTACCTTTTTATCTTATATTTTTTTATTTATTTTATTTTGCAAGTATAGGATCCACAACTATCTAGTGTAACGTGGAGCTTAATTGTAATGATTTTTTTATCATCATGAGCTTTCTCTTTTGTGCTTTTGCAATGGAATCTGAAAAAGAAAAACAATATATTTTCATATCTTCAAAGGCTTAGTTGCAAATTCTTAGGGCAACATAACCTAGAGGAAGTGTATGGACTAGTCAACTTTTGGACACTTGATATGAATAAAAATCTTTATGAGTAATGTAATATGGATGAAGATGGGGTTGGAGACTAAATTGATCAAAAACTAACGAGACCTTAAATTGAAATTTAAGAAAGAAACCTGAAGGTTACCCTATACATATGTCATTAGAGAGGGACATATCATAGTTAAAGAAAGACTTTGTCTCTTAATTTATGTGATTCCATTAATTTCTCCACTCATTTTGATCCACCACCTTAATATGATCAAGTAACCCGAATTATTTCCTCTTGTTTGCATTGTGTGGCATAATATATGACATGATAGTTAGTTTCTCTTTGATTTAATTAGTGCATGTAGATTGCATACATTTTTCATCATTCATTTTCACATCATGTGGTAATATTGTTTTGTTCTGGAATAGGAGTGTAGAGATACACATCCATACACTCAGAAAATCAATATGAAAAAGAAATGAATGATAAATGTTATTGAAGCCCAAGCATAACTTTTCATCATGTTAATATAGCAGGCCAATGAAAAAAACTTTTTTTTTAATGTTTTGAAATAAAAAGGGAGAACGATGCCCTAAACTCTTCACAAAGAAATGCAAACATACACATGAAGCATTCTCTTATTTTCTTCGTTCTCATCCATTTGATGAGGATTTCAATACATGCACCATTCCACTCACAATACTAGGCATTAACATTCATGAATTTCTCATTATCTCTACCATATAGGTTCATCATATTTTATTTTTGCATAAATAATTCAGATGCTACTTGTGATTCTTCATAAGCTTCCTATTCCATTCCATAAATTGCTCTTATTGTTAGGCCACATATATGATTGATCTCCTCATCCATTCTTATAAGAAGAATTACTTCTATGTAGTTGGTAGTTAGGAAAGAGCAATGTAGATAGGAAATCACATGGCGCACCATGCGAATGCATGATTGACTATGATGTTAACTGCTCTATTGATAGTGTATCACTGGCCTAAGGGTGGACATCTTTTGGTGGATATTTTTGGTCGCTTGAGAGTATTTGATTGTTTAGTGGTCAATAAAGGCCAATTTGGGACTGCCAAGTGGGGATAGTTGAGAAAGAAAATTCAGATTTTATGTCCTTTTACTAACTTGTCTCAAATAGATTTGAGGGTGTGTTGCTCGAGGACGAGCAACATTTAAGCTTAGGAGAGTTTGATGCACTGAATAATTATCGTTTTCACAAGCTATTTCTCATATATTTATGTGCACTTATTGCTCATTTTCATATTAATTTGTGCATTATTTATTATTTTTATTCTATGACACTTAATTGCATCAAATAAATGTATTTTTAATGTTCCTACTAGATTCATCATAATTTGGGAGATTATGTTCATTTTTGTGAATTTTTGGTGAATCAACAAGAGACTACACAACTTAGTACTAATGACTTTGTTGTTGGCGGTACCGACACTTGCTCAGTATGGAACATGTTTAAATCGAGTCAACTCGGTATTATCGAAGAAGAAGTTGATACTACCGACAACTTCAATACAAGGATTTGGAAAATTTCAGGAAATTCAAAACTACCGACATCAATTTGGTAATACCGATAACTACACAGGTGAGTAAAACCATCAAAGGATTTGGTAGAACCGACATAGCCGAATCAAATAGATATGGAAATCATGTTTAATCCAACGGTTGGCAATTAATGACACACTAAGTCACTTTTATGACTTAGGGGGATTTTTTCCAAACCTAGGAATCTCATCCTATTCCATTGTAAGACAACGAAGAGCAAGCAGAGGAGAAAGAGGAGAAAAAAGCCACATTCTGGGAGATCGGGCACCTCCGGTGGACAAATTTGCAGCCCAAAGTTAGCAAATCGACATGTTTGTGTGAGAGAATCAATCAGACCATTTTCTTTAGTGGTTCTTTTAGTTCTCTAATGTTCCCCACATTTTTCTTCTTCTCTCTTATGTATTTGACCATAGAAATCATGTGGGGCTAATTCCCTTATTCCTTAGGACCCAGGAGTAGCCCAGTTATGCATTGTAATTGACTAGTAGGCATTAACATACATGTTTCTCTTAATTTTTGGACATCGTTATATGAGAGTGTCACGAATTATTCATGCTTGATCACCATCAATAATTATTTAGACCATTAATTTCTTTAAAAGATGGATTAAGAGTTGGAAAGATCATAGAGTTGCATGTTTTATATCTCACCTTGAGAAAGGAGCTTATAATCGTGAAGAGAACAACCCAAAGTGTCTGATAAAGCACCTAACTAGTAACATAATTGTTATGAGAGTGGGATTGGTATTAGATTAGGTAGTGAATTACGGCACGAGAGATAATTGTTAGGAGGGTTAGGAGAGATAATTGTTAATGATATGATGTTAATTATAATGTTAACTGAGGTGAAACAACAATCCTAAGGATATTAATCCAGTTGAGATAAAAAAATAGTAATCTTAGATTTATTTTCTGCATCTTAGATAATTAAACCTTAATTCAAAGTTTTCATTAGCTTATCTGATTGCATCACAGTTAGTAGTAGTCTTTAGAGAAAATTTCCTTGAGTTCGACATCTTGGCCTCTTTGGGCCTATATTACATTGATATGTATACTTGTATTTCACATGTGGTTTACGTGTATCAACCTTGAAGATTAATGATGTTCCAACTGAAGGAGTACGTCTACTCCTATTCCCATTCACAGTACGAGACCAAGACAAGGCGTGTCTCTCCTCTTTGCTCAAATGATCCATTAAGAGTTGGAATGAGATGATGAATTCTTTTCTTACCAACTATTTTCCTCCTAGCAAGACAACTCAACTGAGGAGCCAACTCACCAACTTCAAGCAATAGGAAGGAGAAACACTTTATGATATGTGGGAGAGATTTAAGGACCTATAAAGCCTTTGTCCTCACCAAATTTTGACCAATTGGTTGTTTCTACAAACTTTCTACAACAGGTTATTCTACAACACAAGAATGATTGTGGATGCCACTCCAAAAGGATAACTAACAAAAAAATCCTACAGAGAGGCATAAGAAATCATAGAGGATATGTCACTCAATCATTGTCAGTGGAGTTCTAAAAGAAGCAGCTAACCCTATTCATCAAGTGGCACTACTGAGAAGTCGAGTGGGAAACATATCATTGATACAATTGATCTAATTGCATCCAAGTTAGATGCATTGTAGTAGAAGTTTGAAAAGCTAACTACATACTCTGTACAAGTAGTCGAGAAAATAGGTGAAGCATGGGGAGCCCCTGGGTATGACTCTTCTTCTTATTTTTCTCCCTAGATGAATGTTGGGGAGACACCAGAACAAGATAATGAAGTAGGAAGTTTTACTAACAAGCATCTCTACAACCCCTACTCTGACACCTATAATCCATGATCGAGAAATCATCTGAATTTCTCTTACAAGAACAACAACCCTCATAACTAGAAATCAAATCAATAGCAGTAGAACCAGGGCCAGAATCATCAACAACAAGTGAGCAACTGCCAGCTCACGATCAACAACCAACCACTGGGATTCAAGAACATCAGAAACTTTAATCAACATCAACCTAGGTCAACTCTGGGATTCAACAACAATAGAAACTTCAATCAGCCTCAACCTAAGTCAACTCTAGAAACTATGCTTGAGACTTTTGTGTCAACACAGATCCAACAAAATGATGAGTTTCATGCACATGGGTTACTCTTAAAAGATTTATCACTCAACTTTCTTCCAAAGTAGATGACATTTCTACTCATGCGAAGATGTTACAAAACCATATTGTCTAGGAGGATTTTAGAAATCAAATAGCATCTTCCAATTCATTGCCAAGCCAACTGAAGATGAACCTGCATGAATGTAAGTCCATTACCTTGAGGAGTGGGAATATTGTTGAAAGATCCTTGCTGGTAAATGAGAAGAAAGTTGAAGAGGATTAAGAAGTTGATGATGAGAAAGATCAAAAGAAGAAAGATACATCTGAATAGAAACCATCTTAGAAGCCTACTGCACCATTTTCCTCAAAGGTTTGCATTCCCGAACGAAGATGGAAAATTTCACAAGTTTATGGACATTCTCAACAAATTGTATGTCAATATTCCTTTAGCAGAGGTTATTGCTGAAATGCCTACCTATATAAAGTTCCTCAAATACCTCTTAATCAAGTGGAGGAGGACAAATCAAGTGGAAATTTTCATGCTATCTGAAAGGATGAGTTCCATCATTCAAAATAGACTACCAGAGAAACTTGATGATCAAGGTGCTTTCACATTGCCATGTAAGATCGATGATAAGATGTTTGATAAAGGTTTAGTTGACCTTGGGGCCAACATAAGAAGTATTCCATTTACAATGTGGGAGAAGCTTGATATTAGAGACTTGAAGCCAACCAAGATGGCTATCCAATTGACAAATCACACCATCAAGTATCCGAGAAGAATTGTTGATGATGTGCCTATTCAAGTAGGCATGTTTTTCACCCCTTGTGAGTTCGTTGTGATTGATATGAATGAGGTTCCATCCAATCTTCTTATCTTTTAAAGACCCTTCCTCGATACAGTTCATTGCATAGTTTATGTATGGGAAGGACAAATCACTCTTAGAGTAGGAGGTGAGATAATGTACTTCTCTATTCTAGACATAATAAAAGCTCCAAACAAGATGGAGAATATATGCCTAGTCGAGTGCATTGATAAGTTTTTGGGAGCAGATAAAGATTTTTCATATTTTATTGTTAACTATTATGAGGAGAACAAATTGAACACCACCATGGCTACATAAGATTTAGGTGTTGTTTCTAGTATCAGTCTGTCTCCATATCATGGAAACATTTCATCATTGAAGGATGACTATAGCAAGCCCTCCAAGGAGAACAAGGTAGAACTCAAACCCCTTCCATTGGGGATAAGGTATGCTTTTCTTGACCCTAATTCTACATCTCATGCCATCATAAATTCTACTTTGACTGATGAACATGAAATCAAATTACTAAATGAATTGTGTTTGCATAAGGAAGTAATCAGTTATTCAATTGAAAATTTGAAAGGCATTAACCCCTCCATTTGCATGCATAGAATTAATCTGGAGGAAGATGCTAACCCTTGTGTAGAACCTCCTAGGTGTTTAAATCAAAATATAATAGAGGTTGTTAAGAAAGATATTTTTAAACTAGAAAAATGTAGGGATCATTTATCCTATTAGTGACAGCCCCTGGGCGAGTGCTATTTATTGTAGTACCCAAATAGGGGGGGTGCAACTATCATGGAAGGGGACAATGATGAACTGATTCAGACTTGTGTTACCACAAGATGGTGTAGGTGTATAGACTATATGAGATTGAATAAGGCTACCCATAAAGACCACTTTCCATTGCCTTTTATTGATTTAATGCTTGAGAGATGAGTCAATATTTCTTATTTATGCTATCTTGATAGTTACTCAATATTTTTCCAAATACCAATTTATCTGCTAGATCAAGAAAAGATGATATTTACATGCACTTAAGGTACCTAAACCTATAGGCACATGCCTTTTGGTATGTGCAACACTCCTTCCACATTTAAACATTGCATGATGGCTATTTTCTTGGATTTTATCAAGCACTCTGTGGAAGTTTTATGAACTGGTTTTAGTGTCTATGAGAATTCTTTCAATAATTGTCTGTCGAATTTATTAAAGTCCTTAAGCGTTGTGAAAAGGTCAACCTAGTACTAAACTGGGGAAAGTGCTATTTTATGGTACAATCTGGAGTAGTACTAGGACATGTGATTTCTAACAAGGGTATTGAAGTTGAGAGGGCTAAAGTGAAAGAAATTGAGAACATGTCAACTCCAACTAATGTCAAGGACATTGGAAGTTTTCTTGGCCATGCATGTTTCTAAAGACGTTTCATCAAGGATTTTCCCAAGATAGTCAAACCTCTATGTTCATTGCTTGGCAAGGATGTTGAGTTTGTTTTTGATGAATAATGACACACCTCCTTTATAAAGCTAAAATATGCACTTGTCTCAGCCCCCATTATTCAACCAATGGATTGGGACACTCCATTGGAGTTGATGTGTGATGTGAGTGACTACACCATCAGCGTGGTCCTTGGTCAAAGAAAAGACAACAAGTTGCATGCTATCCACTATGCCAACAATACACTTCATGAGGCCCAAATAAACTATGCCACAACCAAGAAGGATGTGTTATCCATAGTGTATGACTTCAACAAATTTTGTCAGTATCTAGTGGGATTCAAAGTTGTGGTCCACACCGACCATGAAACCATCAAGTACATGTTGAACAAGAAGGATGCCAAACCACATTTGTTTCGCTAGATATTGCTGCTCCAAAATTTTGATCTTGAGATAAAGGACAAGAAATTAACTGAGAACAAGTCACCAATCATCTATCTAGAGTGACCACAAATGCAAAGGACACAATGCCAATTGATGATTATCTGCCCATTGAAAGACTCTATGTCGTTGATGCAATGCAAGAACCCTAGTTTTCCGACATAAAAAATTTTCTTGCCACATGACACCTTCCACCTGATCTTACCTCCAACAAAATAAGAAATTTTTGCATGGTGTCAAATTCTACTACTGGAACGATCCACTGTTGTTCAAAAACAAGGAACTGATGGACTAATTCACCGATGTCTAGTTGAGAAGGAGATTCCAAGTATCATTTATGGTTATCACTCTTCTTCCTACGGAGGTCATTTTGGAGGAAAGAAAACAATCATAAAAATCCTTCAAGTTGTATTCTACTGGCCAAACTTGTTTCGGGATGTATACGCTTATGTCAAGAGATGTGATCAATGTCAATTAAACAGAGGAATTTCCAAGTGAAATGAAATGCCCCTCAACTCTATCCTAGAGATTGAGGTATTTAAAGTATGAGGTGTTGAGTACATGGTCCCCTTTCCATCCTCCTACAGTTACAAATACATATTGGTTGTCAATGATTATCTATCAAAATGGGTAGAGGTTGTTCATGTCCAAGCACCTGATTCTACGTCGGTGCTCAAGCTATTCTAGAAAGTTATTTTTCCATATTTTAGAGTACTTAGTTCTATTATATTGGATGGAGGGACACACTTCAGTGAGAAGCAATTCAATAGCCTCCTCACCAAATATGGAGTAACATATAGAATTTCAACTCCATATCAACCTCAGACAACCAAACAAGTTGAAGTGTCCAATAGATAGTTGAAAAACATCCTTGAGAAGATGGTTTCAAGCTTAAGGAAGGATTGGGAACTCAAGTTAGATGACACTTCATGGGCATTCCTAACTACATACCAAACAACCATTGGTACCACTCCGTTCAAGCTCATCTATGTCAAATCTTACCATCTTCCTTTGGAGCTAGAGCATACAACATTTTGGGTCATCAAGTTCCTCAGTTTAAATATGAAAAAGGTTGGTGAGAAACGGTTGCTACAACTCCCAAGAGATGGAAGAGCTCAGACTTGATGCATACAGAAACACAAAAATCTATAAAGAGCGGACCAAGGCATGGCATGACAGGAGGACCATGATAAGAGATTTTATTGAAGGATATCAGGTACAGTTGTTTAACTCGAGATTGAGACTCTTTCTAGGGAATCTTAGATCGAAGTGGTCTAGACCCTTCCTAAACTTGAAGGTTTATCCCTATGGGATGGTAGAGATGTAAGGAAAGTAGTAAACATTCATGGTTAATGCACATTGTTGCAATCTATACATCAAAGGAGAAAAAATAGGACCGGGAGCCGCATGCCCCCTTACTGAATCCTACTGATTAAGAATCAAGTTTAATTTTGGATTCTAAATGGAAGGCCATTGTGGGATACATCCCACATTTAGATAGTTCCCTTTGTTTCCTTTCATCTAGTGCAATTAGTTAGTCATTAACTTTGAATAAGCCTCATGATGCTACTCTATTAGATTCATGTGTAAACATTAAGTAATCACTTGTATTCTTTTCAAGTAATGATAATTTTTGTTGAAAAGTAAAAAGGAACAAGTTTTGCAAATTTGTGTTGGAATACGGCATGTGGGACAACCTACAAGGTGTGTAGACAATTCCTAAAACTGATAGAATTTCATAGGAATCATTCATTGTGCTGTGTGAAACAAATTACTTGGCGTGTCAAACATCGATGAAATTTATTACAACAAAAATTTCAATTACACGATGTGTAGACCACTCCACACAGTGTGCATGAATTTATGGTGGAGATTGAAATTTACAGGAAAGGTGCATTACGAGATGTAAGTCAACAGCTACACCGTGTGGATTTAGGAGGAAAATGGTCAATTTTAGAGATTCGAGCCCATTAACATCATAACTAGTGAATTAGTGTTTTTTATAAGTATGAGCCAAATATCAATATGTTTTAACAACCTAAAAGTATACAATATCCTGATTTCACATCCTACAAAAATCTACAAAAACCCTCCTACTAGTTGTGGATCCATTCTCTACGAAATTGGACACCCAAATAACCTAATATACACTATCCTACTATGCATATTTTTATGTCTAGTTGAGACAAGTCTATCTTGCTACGTGACCTCTCTGACGATAGGCCAGGCCCTAGGCCTCAAGGTAGTGTACACCTCTGACTGGAGGTGGTACCCTACCAGACCAAGGAACATATATCTAGAGTGATATCGTACTCAACAAGCCAACATGACATTTTATTCACCTCTTTGTACACTAACCTGCATTTGGTGTACCAACACCTAATCCTGCATGGCCAAGTTGTTTCATCTTAATTGTATGAGTCATTTATCTAAAATGTTTTCTTAACTGATGTAGAACTATTTGCATTTATACACTACTACAGAATACACCTTTGGCGTCGGTTGTTTAACCCCCTTTGGCGACGGTTTTAAAGTGATGCCTATGTGGGCTCCGCTAAAGGTTGAACTCTTTGGCATCAGTTTTTTAACCGACGCCCATATGATCTACAGGTGTCGGTTATATATAGTTGGTCGAAATCTATAGGGTTCGTGCCACAAAGAAGGGCACCACCTAGGACACTTTCTGCGTCAGTTAACAACTGAACAACCGACACCATACTCCCAGACAACACGGTCGTGCTTCGCTGCACGGCCGTGTTTAGTACTATAGGAGTCAGTTTTATACGAATAAGTGACACCTTTTCCACCACGTTCGTGCTTTCCTGCACGGTCGGGTTGTTTGTCATATTAGGCGTCGGTTTTTATCTAATAACTGACGTTGTAGGCCTTTGATGACGGTGTTTTATAAATAACCGACACCTACACTTTATTTTTTTTTCTTATCAGTTTGCAGGCCTGCTGTGGCTGGTCAGTAGGATGAGAACCTGCAGTTCAGTTTTCTGAACTGCATGTTTACGACATCCATTGATATCAGCCTACAAACAGGCCACAAACCTGCAAAATCAACAAATATTTTTTCACACAAGTAGATACATTCAGACATCAATTCAATTCTCACATTCACACATGTAGAAACATTCAAATACACGTAGAAACATTCAGACATGTATAAACATTCAGAAATATTCATTTACAAAATATCATTCAGCATCGCTATCAACATCCCAATTATATCTTACAATCGCCACTGCTTGTATGGCTTTTACCCATTCTTCTCTTACTTCATTTAATGCTTCCATCGTATATGGAGCATGTACATTTTTTAAGCATTTACCTATAGTGTGGTCAGTTTTAAATACCTGCAAAGAGAATGATGTATATATATAAGTAATAATATAGAAATAAGATTGATATATTTCATACTAACTAATGAGACTATATATAATACCTCATGTATGGTATTAATATCCAATGCGGCATGTCGGATAATCATCTGCATAAATCGCATCACATAGTATGTGCATGCCCAGCCGTTGTCTTGTGTAGTGCACTATAAATTGAAACATACAAAATATTAAAAACTACAACTAAGCACAGTTCACATAAATAATATATACATTGGAGTCGAGAACTTACTTTTACATTGTCCCAAATTATTGGCTGGTTCTTTCTCCTTGGGACATTTCCTCCAGCATTTTTGAATGCATCTAAACCCCTACATGTTAATGTAACACAGTAAATTGCATAATTAAATAATAATGTAATAACAGATGTTAATGGATATAAAAATGAGTTTTTCTAACCAGAATAATGGCATTCTCAATATGTGTCCAATTTTAGTGTTCAATGTACTTCGCGCAGGATCTAGATAATAAATAGTGAACGTCCCAGGGACAATAACTAGTAACTCCCAATGTCTACCGCTAGAGGTAAAAAAGTTAAAAATTAATAACTCAAAATGCACAATAAAAATGGAATTTTCTTAAGTCCAAATTATAAATAAAGTAAACTTACTTGACATTGAATGGAGCTATTATTATCGTCTTCTTTTGTTGACCGAAAAGTGTAAAAGCATCTATATAGTATTGTTGAACACTATCAGGGTCTTTAGCTACCATACTAATGAATGATGGAATGAAAAAACCCACATGATCAAATGCAAATTGTTTCAATTGATCTTCGACTAAGTAGCTGCAAAACATGTATTACGTATGCATTAATATATAAGAAACCAGATCACTGGATCTTACACAAGGTATATGGATGTATAAACAAGATCTCACCTTATCCATGTCTCTATCATTGATGTATTCAGCCAATCATACATAAAAATCTCAATAATATCTTATATAAATAAAGAGCTATCGTATGATTGACCTGCATAATTTGCTTCTAAAGAAAAAATTATAGGGCAATGTATATTATGTGCCCGTATCCAACATGCCATTCCCCTACAAGTAGGACCTAACGGGTATTTTAGGTCAGTTGGAACCCAACTTGGTAATGCAGGAAGTGGAGGTGGAGGCCTAGGTGCTCCGGGTGTCTTCTTTTTAACCCGTATATATAATTTCAGATCAGTTGACCTCATATATACACATGAACAATCTAAAGTAATGTAAATTTATCTTACAATTTCAGTAGTGTAGACGGCATCTGCTTTGGGCCACAATATCACCCTGCCTTCTGCCTCACTAAGTGTATCAATATCTGGGTGGGCATATGGCAATGCAGCTTCCCTCCAATCGGTTAATACACATATCAGGCTCACACGAACGTTGCCCTGTGACATTGGAGTCCCATGAAATGTTGCCCCAGGAAGGGACTGGTAAGCCTGCGCCTATGCAACAACATAGTCTTGCATTCTTAAGCGGCATGGCTTCAATGCCTACAAATTTACGTAAAGAATGTTATACATATATACATATCATCTTGAAAACATATCATCTTGAAAAGACTATCTACAATGTCATAAACAATACTTACGGTAGACGTGTTAGGCGATGGGTCTCCAGGATTACTCACAGTCTGTGCATCAGATGAAGAGTGGGTCGCCATAGGCTGATTGGAAGCCTGAGATGCCTGCCGCCGCACTATTTCTTCCTTGACCTTCTCATCAACTATATCATTGACCTTCTTAGCAACTATATCCTCGACGCTCTTATTCTCCTATACATGGATAAAAGAAACATTAGCTTCTTATTATTGAATTCTCTTTTGCAGTAACATTCTAAAAAAAGAATAGGTTACCTCTTCTTGTGAAAGTCCCGCACTGGGTTTGCGCTGGGATGGCCCAAAGAATGCTTTGATGCCCACACCAGAGCCTGCACCCCTAACAAGTCCAGGATGCTCTGGGTTACCCAGAGCAACTGTCAATTCATCCCTTGTGCCTTGAGGGATGAACATGCCTTGTTTCCTCTGCTCGTGTAGCTCCCGCTAATCACCATCAACAGAAATTGGTAAGTTAACTCCACAAATAATCAATATTCAAACGATTGTTCTAAGAGTTGTATTATACCATTTTCGCAGCTGCCTCAACTGTTACAGGATTCTTTATTTCACCCTTCTTGTTTTGCCTCCCAGCTATCCAGATATCATGGCGAGGCATGGGTGTGGTAGAATCCTGAGTAGAAGCAGACTCCTGAGTAGCCGCAGACTCCACCTGTAGTCTTTGGCGAACGCTTGCATAGCCCTTTGGACCCACAGTGTGGTCATGCACATTCAGTGCATGCCTTGCTTTTTCCACGTCACTGAGGGCCTAGTTAGTTTTCACATTAATGATTTGGTTAGTAGCACTAAATGTTAATCTTGAATAGGTGAATACAACATATATTAATTAAATTGGGAGTGACGCCTAATACCTTGAATTCTTCATATTTTCTTGAAGCAACAAAATTGTCCCAATCTTCTTTATCCAAGAAGTTCCACTGTTCAAGGGCTGACTTCTTCTTCTTATCACCATCTTTTATGTATTCTCTGTTGAGATTTGTCCTATAGTTCCTAAGCATCTTTCTAGCGCGTTGCATCATACTTTTACGATGCAGCTTCTCATCCAATGCAAACATATTCTGTAAAATAGAATTCTTATTAACTGGTATCCAAAAATAGAATTGCAAATAATATAATTTGTAATCTACAAAATAGAATTGCAAATAATAATAACTCACGCATAAATCCTTCCATATCAAGTCTTTCTTCCCCTGAGGAACTTTATGCCACTTATCATACTTAACACCACAATGGCTTCGAGTGACACACCCAAGATAGTTTACAAAATTATTGCGGTTCACTCCAATTGCATTTCCTCCATTATCAAACTCCACAACCAATTTGGATCCACTACCACTTAGCGCTATTAACTTCTTCAACAGAGTGATGCCCCTTTTCTTGTTAAGTGTTTGGTGTTGCGCATCAAGTTGCTCCAGTGCTTCAGTGGGTACATGTGCATCATCAACCTAAAATTTGACAAAAATAAACCCACTGAATTAGCGCAATATAGAAATATGGGATATATGACATAAGTAGAAGATAATGAATTTTATAGAAATACATGATATGTTTTTAGAACTTACATTGGTATCCTCACCATGCTCGTCATGGACAGCATGCTCATCATGGACTTCATGCTCATCATGGACATCATGCTCATCATGGTCAGCCATATGAAAATGTCATTAAAAAGGCAAACATTTAGCATTTGCATTAACTAGAAAAAGGCAAACATTTAGCATTTGTATTAACTAGAAAAAGGCAAACATTTAGCATTTGTATTAACCAGAAAAAGGCAAACATTTAGCATTTGTATTAACTAGAAAAAGGTAAACATTTAGCATTTGTATTAACTAGAAGATAATGAAAAATCAAATCTGAAAATGATATTGATATTAAAAAAGCAAATATTTAGCTTCAATAAAAAAATATAAACATACATGCCTCTAAAATTGTGATCTTTTATCAATTAACAATCCTTCATTGTGATCTCTGCACACATATAAGTCATCATTAGCTTCAATATTTTGTGGAGTTGGCAACCCAACTGAGAATGGACTAGAGTCATCATACTTATCATAGTACTCTTCTTCATCTATATGATCTTCAATGAACTGTCTTTTACCATGAAGAACAACCGACCATTTATCATTTGCAGGATCATCGATATAGAATATTTGTTTCGCCTGTGATGCCAATATGAATGGTTCACCCTTCTCGCCAATCTTTTCAAAGTTCACCAAAGTGAAACCCAATTCATCCACTATAACTCCTTTGGTGTTATCAACCCAATTACATTTAAAGAGCGGAATTATGAAATCTATGTAGTCAAACTCCCATATGTCTTCAATGACACTGTAATATGACATTTTAGCTTCACGTGGACTCTTATCCTTTGCACTTGCAAAATACATAGTCGACGCTTGAAGAGTGACCCCACTGTTTTGGACGACACTCTTATCATCTTGGAGCTTTGTATAATATGTGAACCCATTAATGTCAAACCCTTCATAAGACAACATTCGGTTTTGGTTTAAAGGCGAGGCATTTGATAGTTTCTGTAATATCATTTGGTGTTTGAGATAGTTGATGTAAGACTTTATCTTCAAACCACTTAGTAAAAGTCTTATTATACTCTCTAGCAAGCCACATTGAACTTGCTCGAGGATGTTGTCTCTTGATGAAATTGGTATGTTCCTCGATATAAACACTCACTTCGTCCATGTTGTGTAAAATATACAAGTGAGCTTGTTCCAACTGCTCACGGCTGATTACTTTCACCCGTGATCCCAAAATTCCTTTTCCCTCCTCAATATTCTTGTCATTAATAGGAGTGTTATTACCACTTAGAAAGTCATTGCAAAAATCCATAACCTCTCTCACCACATAACCTTCAATAATACTCCCTTCAGGCCGATAACAGTTTCGAACATCACCTTTAAAAATGCTCATGTATCGTTCAAAAGGATACATCCAATGCAAGAAAACTAGTCCCAACATTTTCACTTCCCTAGTCAAGTGGACAACAAGATGTACCATGATATCAAAGAACGAAGGAGGGAAATACATCTCAAGATGACATAGGGTAACAACCACTTATCTTTGCAATTTATCGAGAGTATCAAGGTCAATAACTTTGCTGCATAGACTGTTGAAAAAGAAACAAAGTCTGGTGATTGCAAACCTTACATGCTTCGACAATATAGATCGAATTGCCACAGACAATATTTGTTGCATTAGAGTGTGACAATAATGAGATTTAAGATCTATCAACTTCAGATCTTTCATTGATACCAATCTATGAATGTTGGATGAGTAACCATGTGGCACCTTAACATTTACCAAGCATTCACAAAAAGCTTTCTTCTCCTTTCTAGACAACGTGTAACAAGCGGGAGGTAAGTATGTTCTTTTATTACCCATTTCACGTAATTCTATTAATTCTGACCTTATTTCCATTTCACGTAGGTCCAGTCTGGATTTTATCCCATCTTTAGTCTTACCTGGTATATTTAATAGAGTACAAATGATGCTATCACAAACATTTTTCTCAACGTGCATTACATTGATACAATGCCTGACTGTCAAAGAACTCCAATAAGGAAGATCCCAAAATATTGACTTCTTCTTGAATGAAGAATTATCACTCTGTGTGGCCATACTACATTGTGATTTCTTACCAAATTCATTGACAGTGTCTTTTACTCTTTCATAAACAACATCCCCTGGTATAGGTTTAGGTGCACTCTGTTCATCATTCCATCCATTGAATGCTTTGCGCTTCCTACGATTCGGATGGAATTTTGAAAGAAACCTTCGATGACCAAGATATACAGTCTTGCCACCATGTTTTAGTCTTATTGAATCAGTGTTTTCTTCACATATAGGACACACTTTAGCTCCTTTGACACTATATATATCCAGACAAATTCCCATATGCTAGAAAGTCATTAATAGTGCAAAACAACATAGCATGCAAATGAAATGTCTCTCTTCCTGAAGCATCATAGGTCATCACACCTTCAGCCCAAAGTTTCTTTAAGTCATCAATCAGAGGTTCAAGATAAACATCGATATCATTTCTAGGTTGTTTAGGGCCCGATATCAACAACGACAACATAACATACTTATTTTTCATACACAACCAGGGAGGAAGATTGTATATAACAAGCATGACTGGCCAAGTGCTATGTTGGCTGCTCAATGTCTCGTACGGATTCATCCCATCTGTACAAAGCCCAAGTCTTAGATTCCTATCTTCTTCACCAAATTTGGGGTACAATAGATCAATCTTCTTCCACTGTGGGGAATCAAACGCATGTCGTAGGATCCCATCATTATTTTTCTTAACATCTGCATGCCACCTCAAATTCTTCGCATCTTTCGAATTTGCAAACAAGCGTTGAAACTGTGATATTATAGGTAGATACCACAACACCTTGGCAGGAGAACCAGTTTTGGACTCCCCCGAAGTCATCAATTTATACCATGATGCACCACATTTTGGACAATCTTTCAAATCTACATAGTCCTTTTGAAATAATACACAATCATTCGGGCATGTGTGTATCTTCTTGGCCTCCATTCCCTTTGGGCACAACATTTTCTTTACCCGGTATGTTGAGATTGGCAGCTCGTTTCCTTCAGGAAGCATTTCTTTCAACAAAGTGAACAATGAAGTGAATCTTTTGTTGCTCCATCTATTGTTAGCTTTCAACTTATACAATCTCAACACAGCGCTAAGCTTCGTAAACTTAGCACAGCCTGTGTATAACGGTATCTCAGCATCATGCACAATGTTTCTAAAGATAGGAGGTGGATCGATGTGCTCTACCCTACAACTATCCAGCATCGCATCAACGATGTCTACTGGAACTGGTTCATTCACATCTACGTCATCAGAGGCAATTTCTTCTTCCACCCAAGCACTGCTATCGACATCTACTGGTTTCGAGTTTGAATTCTCTCCATGCCAGTGCCATTCTGTATAGCCTTGTACAATCCCGTTGCACATGACATGACTTTTGATTTCCTCACCAGTGTTGACTTTCAAGTTGTTACCGCAATGCCTACATGGACAGTAGAACCTATCTGTAGGTTTTTTCCTATGTTCCTCGACAAATCTAATAAACTGATCAAGACCAGATATAAACTCTGGGGTGCAGCGATTGCGAATGGACATCCATGATCTATCCATTCTATGATCAAAGAGAAAACAAGTATATATTAGGACAAGATTAGGGTATACACTTACATCCTATCCAAGATTTACTCCTATTACAGTCCCAAACCGGGGACTATCCAAGATTTACTCCTAATGAGTAAATCTTGGACGGGTTTCTAGGCCAACAAACACATGTGATGTCATTCTTATATATAATAAATGTGTACCACCTATCCCATCCTTGAACACCTAATCTCACTAGTAAGTGTATAATGCGTATTGGGTTTTCAAGAAAATTTCGGCAGCATTTCCCCGCTGTTCTCTAAGTACATATGTACTTAGAGAACAAACGGGGAAATTCTATCGAAATTTTCTCAAAAACCCAATACACATTATAAACTTACATCCTAAGTGAGATTAGGTGTTCAAGAATAGTCTCAAACCGAGTACTATCCAAGATTTACTCCTAATGAGTAAATCTTGGATGTGTTTCTAGGCCAACAAACACAATAATAGATATGTACATGTTAGGGTTTCATCACAATTAATGTTAGGGTTCATCACAATTGACGTTAGGGTTTCATCAATGTTAGGTTTAATCAAATCAAATTAGGATGCTAGAATTGACAAGTTTAAATCTTATATCAACATGCATCAAAATTTACTGAATTAAGTCAAACATTAGGATTAGAAGCACAAATATATGCAAGCAAAAAATTTGTTCATATCCTAGGATTTACATAAAGCATTACATAAAAATTTGTTCATATCCTTACCAACAGCAAGCACGACCTTGGCTGTGTTGGCCTACCACGGTCGTACCGTGGTAGGCCAACATAGCCATGGTCGTGCTTGCTGTTGGTAAATAGCTAGGGAGAAGGAAGCAAAGAGGTAGGGCTACCTAGAGCTAGCGTGGAAAGCGTTGTGGCGAGCGGCGGTAGCAGTGGCGGTGGAAGAAGAGAGAGCAGAGCGGCGGGCGGTGAACAACAGTGGCACTGGGAATGAGCATAGCAGTGCGCGTTACACCAGCAGCAGCAGCGGCTACGAGTAGAGGTGCACTAGCAGCAGCGGCGCACCAGCAGCAGTGGCGGCGGCGAGCGGAGAGGCACCAGTAGTAGCGGCGGCGAGCAGCAGCGGGGTCGTCAGGCGATTTCTGGAGAGCGGAAGCGAGCAGTAGCACAACAATATCGTGATGAAACAGGAAGAAAGGGGGAAGAGCCAGGTGATCGGGTCTATTAAGTTGGTCAACGGCGTCGGTTATCTACATAACCGACGTCTATTATGCTTTAGTGTCGGTTGATAGTAAAACACTGACGCCCAACTAGACAACCTTTACCCTAAATTATTTGGCGCGAACCATTATCAGCGTCGATTATCGAGGGATAACCGATACTGAAAGTGGGACTTTTCACGCAAATTTTCATTTTAAATAGGCGTCGGTGAATAGTTAAAAAACCGACGTTGTAGGTGACCTAAAATGTTTTCGCTCGAAAAATGGATTTCACGGGCGATTTTAGGTGTCGGTCTGTTATAACCAGCCGACGTTGAATACAAAGCGGTACCCGTGTCTGGATGGTCTTCGAATATAGACGTCGGGTTGCATAAATAACCGACGTTTAAATTTATAGGCATCAGTTTTCCTAAATAACCGACGCCCAGAAAAGTGACACTGAATGTTGTTTCTGTAGTAGTGATACTATGTAAAAAAACCCATAGAGGTGACTGAATGCAATATTTTCTATTATTTTTTAGAATTAAAAATTGGTGTATCTATGTAAACTAAATTTTTGCCTCAATTTTCTCAAACTATATACTATATAAGTATACTAATATGTACTATATAAGAAAGCATGTGGAGGACATTGAATAACAATTTCTATTATTTTTTGCGATTACAAAAAATGGTCTTTTTGTGTGAATAAACATTCTTATTATGATAATTAGGGTTATAGAGATTCATATATATAGCCTTGTCTCAAGGTATTATGTATTGGAGACATAACATAACATAACATAACCTAGACTAATGCTAATGAGCCTGCAGAGAGTTTGTCCAATTAGGGAAAATAAATAATGAAAACTGCCACCAACACCCCCTCTCAAATTGGAGAGTACACATCATGTATTCCCATCTTACTACACATATAGAAGAAGGATGAAGGTGGAAGAGACTTGGTGAATATATCATCATTCTATCCTTCAGTATTTACATATGGTCTAATGATTTTCTTGTCACAAATCTAGTCTCTCACAAAGTGACAGTCAACTTCAATGTGCTTGCTACATTCATGAAAAATTGGATTGTTAGGTATATGAATATTTGCTTAATTATCATACTTTAGAGTTTCTAGGGCTGAGAGAGGAAAGCCTAATTCTTTAAAAATAGACGTCACCCTTTGAATTTCACAGCAGTCTTGTGCCATGGCACAATATTTTGCCTCATACCCAGAACAAGCCACTATAAATTGGTTCTTCTTTGCCAACTGACAAGATGACCTCCAAAAGAACTCATAATTCAAAACTATATCTCTTGTCATTCACTCTCTAGACCCATCCACATTTATACAGGAGTTTAACGGGATATCTAGAAATTGTGGTTTCTTACAAAAGAACCCTCTATTAGGTGCACCTTTCAAATAGCGTAGAATGTGTTGTGCCTGACTCTATTGGCACACAAGAGGTTTGGGAATGTGTTGACTAACAAAACTAACAAGAAAAGAAATATGTGGTCAGGTAATTTTAAGATAGATTAGTTTTCCAACCATATGTCGATATTGTTCAGGTTTGGAGAAAACTCCCCCTCAGATAAAATTTTGTTGTGATGGGCCATGTCTGAAGAGATAGACCTAGATATTAGCATACCATAACCCGACAAGAGGTTGATTACATACTTACACTAAGATAAATAAGTTCCTTGATGACAATGTAGAACCTCTATTCCCAAGAAGTAGTAAAGTTGTTCAAGATCCTTGGTATGGAAATGTTGTTGGAGTGCCTATTTTAGTGCTCAAATACCATGAGCATCACTACCGGTGATAATGATAACATCAACATTGACAGTGAGGATGATGGTCCCATCTTGAGAAGACTTAAAGAATACACTATGATCACTAGATGATCTGGAGAAACCTAGGATAGCTAGAACGCCAGTGAGTTTTATAAACTAGGCCCAAGGGATATTTATATACACTTCCTTCTCTAAATCACTATGAAGGAAGGCATTTTAATGTCATGCTAGAATAGAGGCTAGTCCATTTGAGGGGATATGGATAATACAAACCCAACACAAGCAATGCAGGTGACCAGTGGGAAGGATTCAATGAAATCCACACCATATGTTTGGTTGATCCTTTAGAAACAATAAGATAAGCTTTAAGTTGTTCCACTAATCCATATGAATGGAATTTAATAGAGAAGACCTACTGACAATCAACACTATTCATGTTTGATGGAGGAGGAAAAGATCACAAGTCCCGTTCTCACACAACGCTATCATTTCCTCGAGCATTACAACTTTCCAACCAGGTTGTTGAAGGGTTTCACAACAGTTTTTAGGAATCATATAGAGTTGAGATACTGGACAATGGATTTTTGTAGTATAGAAAGGCTTGGATAGGAAATATGTATGAGATATGGAATGACAAAGAGTGTAAGAGTGGATACCTTTACATAGAGCAATTGGATTAACTAGATCCTCAGACATGAACATTAGTTACGAGTCATGTGGTATAGTATAAGAATGATAAGAGGGCATTAGATGAGTTCATGATCCAGTGGGTCTAAAAGATCAAGCTCAATGAACTCACTTAGAGGTTGAGGTTAAGAAAGATGGGATATTGATGTAGAATCAAATAAAATATTAGATTCATGGAAGGAAACACCAATATAGGCATACATCTGAAATTTGCTTGGGCTATAAAAATTATAAACTTTTTAAAAGATAGAATAGCCAAGGAAACCCATCTTGATAGAGCGGGGATCAAGTTTGTCCGCTCTTAGATCAAAATTATGCACAAAACTTTACATCCTAAAATACACAAAGGAAGATCAAAATTTGTTTGTGTGGAAAAACCTATAAAAACGAGTCTTGTTTTAAAGAAGAGAAGATGGTTGTCAATAAATAAGGTAGCAGGCTGTGAAAACTATTTCATACCAATAAGTCATAAGTAATTTATCCTAAAATATAAGAGCATCAGAGATATCAAGTACATGACAATGCTTATGTTCTACCACCCTGTATTGTTCCAGGTGTGAGAATAGAATCATAAGTGGCCAGTTCTAGAGCAAAAAGATGACATCTGATCCAAAACATGTTCCAGAGAATTGTTCAGCCAGTTTTTTTAATGGATTTATTAAGTTGTGATTGAAATAATTTTACTAAATTCTTGAAAAACACCAATCATTTCTTTACAAGATTTCAATATATATAACCACACCATGTGAGAAAAAGTATCAAAAAAGATAATGAAATAAAAGAACCATTAAAATTGGTGCTCAGAAGGGACAACAAATGTCACAATGAATGACACCAAAGGTAGCTTAAGCACAAATACTAGTTATTATGAGGAACAAACTCCTATGATGCTTCTCAAAATCACATGAATCATAGGGAAGACTTTTTAAAATAGATAGAGAGGGCTCTAGGTGCATCAACTTCTCAAATGAGACATGACCATAATGCTCATGTAGCTGAAGAGGTGTGCTCACAATAAGGACAAAAGATGGAATGAAATCAACAAAGTTATAAAAGTCATCAATTTTACAATCTAAACCAGTCATCCAAAAAGTCAGACAATCCTGCATCAAAAAACAATGATGACCACCTGTGAGACTCCAAGTAAATGAATCAACTGATTTAGAAACAAACATTAATAACAAGAAAATGAGAAATATAATGAACATATCTTTTAAGACTAGTTGAGACATTAACACTACCACATTGTTGAATAGTTTTAATTGACCCACCTTCTAGAGTGATAACCGAGGTAGGGATATGAGGTGTGGTGAAGGAAAGAAGGTGTCTTATACCAGCCACATGTTGGGAGTCCCTAGAATTAGCAATTGAGGGAGATATGAATGCAAGCATAGAGGTCCTGACATTACCTTTGTTGGAGGCCAAATGTGCCAAAGATGTCACATCATATTGCATGGTCATGGAATCCCTAGATCCTATAGATTGTGTAGGAGCCTATTGAGAGTCCTATAGAAGTTTCTCATACTCAACTATAGAGATGGTAACTGATTGATTGTATGATACTTGGGCAACATGGGAAGTCCCAGTGTTACAAATGCTCCCCACAGGGGTGAATGTACTTTTGACATCTCGTTTCCTCCATATGGCCTAACTTGTTGTAGAAAGTGCATTGTGTCCTAGAGGGACGTCCACTACAAACACATCCTTGTCCATAGGCAATGACAGAGATTGTAAGTTACGTACCTGGTGGAGTAGAGTTTAAGTGGTAGACATCAGACAAATGGAGAAGAGCAAATACATCTTCCAGAGTGGGAAAGGTGTCGAGCCAAGATAATGCTACATACTATAGCATATGTCGAAAGAAGACCACTAAGAAACTTAGTCATGACAATATTATTCCTCTCTTTGCATTAGTCCTCAAAAGAAATGGGTTATAAATAGTCAAGTTGTTGAAATAAGATAACAATAGAATCAAAGTATTCATCAATGGTCCCATCGCCTTGACTTTCACCAAATAAGTTATTCTAGATTTTATAAAGCCTCAAAGCATTACTTTCCTATATGTAATGGTGACAAATAGTGTCCCAAAGTTCCTTCACAGTTTTGTTAAACATGTACTTCAAGACAATAGAGGGATCCATGTTGTTCCCTAGCCAGATTTTGACTTGGCTATTTTTCCATTTCCATTTCGGGGTATCCTCATCAAGTTTGTCAATGAATTTCACCTTGACTCTAGACTCTAGGATGGTTTGGCTTAAACCCTATTGATATGCCACCTGGCCTGGGTCTACAGTCGGTCAGGCACACAACTCAACACTATAAAAGAAAACAAAGAGGGGAAAAGACAAAAATACCCCTATTGTTCTCAAGAAAAGTGCTACCCAAACTAGGGGCCTAAAAGGAAAAATGTAGAAAAATACTCATCTTCTTTCTATACCACACCGGTCTGTATCTCAGGCATGACACACATCCAAAGAAGTAGGTGTTGGGGGTAAACTATGTTACCAACCATCATGCTTTGAATCTAGAGGATGATGGAATTGCATCTCCCATTTCCATTTGATCTCTAAAGTCCAAACGAATCAACCTAAGATGGTTAGGAGCCCAAGAGTGAGTCTCCTCCATGACCAGACACAAACTAGGCAAGAAAAGAAATTAGTTACTAGAGAAAATGTTGTGACAAACAAAAATTGAGGGGATATACAAAATTCAAGGTGAAACCGACCACTGTCAAAACAAAATGAACATAGGTCGAACGATGAGGAACCTTTTGCACGACAAGGAATATTGAGAGAAAATGAGGGGAAATTGGATTACCTATCAAGTTCTCAAATTCAAGAGACTTGAACCAATGTGGGATCCCATGGAAAGCATACAATAGTTTAGGCAACTCTAGAAGGCATGTGACCTCATGTCGACTCTAATGTTCTATCAATGTTAGGTTGGGTTTGGGGAAAATCAAGTGAACAAGACACGTCAAACCAAGACTAGGGATGGATATTAGGGAACCAACAAAAGCTCACGAAGTGGTTTCCTAGTGGTCAGATGGTGTGGAATAGAAAGAGAAGACGAGGCGGGGAGAACCATGGGAAAAAAATTGATGAAGGTGGCCAAGATCGTGGGACATATATAGGTGACGAAGAACCCAAGATATGGGGTCATCACCTATGGAAAATGAAGAGGAACATCTTGGTAAAAAATTGTCAAGAAGAAAAGACAATGTAGAAGCCATAACTCGAGAGAGAAGATCGAATAGGATGGATATTGTGTGATAGTTTCCCAATGAGGATCAATGTGGAATAAGAACCCAGGGTCACACCATTGGCATCAAAAGGCCAGAGACAATCCAAGTAAAAGCCAAAGAAAGAAAGATACGTGACACGATTTAAATCCACAACTTTAGGAAAGCTAGTGTGACATCCAAAAATTGAAGTAACAAAGTCAATACATTAAATGTATTTAATTTAAATAACTTCTATCTTTCTTTTTTTTATTTGGGGCCACAAAAAATTGAAATAAATCCAAAATTGCCACCTAGGCTAATTAGGACATGCATAGTCTATTTTTAGGGTTGTTTCCACTTTTTTAGTGACTTAATAATTAATTAATATTTTTGTCTTCATCCCATATTTTCTTTTGTTAATGGAATCATAATATTTATAATTATTTAAATAAGGTGAAATTTGGTACCTAAGGTAATTGGAACGCAAGGAACAAAATTTTACAATTATATTTCTCTTTTAATATTTCCTTTTACGAGTTATCATACCATTAGGATTTTTGGTTCACTACCATTGTATTTAATAAAATATTATACATTTATAGTCAACATTCACTTAATTGAGTCCTATTATCTTCAATTCATCTCAAAAAGGTTTTCCTTATATTCTTATGCATGAAATTCAATATTTTACTTATTTAACATATTTATTCGATTAATTCCATTTCAACTTAGATGACAGGACATGAAAATTTCAAGTGTTATTCTAACACATATTTGAAGTACATTATTCCTCTTATTTAACCATTATGTGAATATTAGTTAGCAAAGGAAGTATGTATAACATATTTTGTGAGTTTATTTATATGTTGCATATACTTAAGTTATTATGTAAATATGTGATGTTGATTATAAAACCTATTGTCACATAATAAGTTATATGTACCAACAATATTCGTTAAGGTAAAATTTTTTCATTGTTTGGTCAAATCTAGGGAACTGACCTCACAAGCCTTCTAATTGTGGAATTGGGTAGGATTCTAGATTTTGGTTCATTGTAGTTTAGATAGTATACATCTAGAGTCAATAATTTTTGCCATTTAACTTGATGATGGAGATATGAGCATTTTTATTATAGACAATGGCGTGAGGTGAATCTTCACCATCATCCATGTCTTTAGACAAGACATAAAATTCACATTGGTAGGATGTTTGGTGGTGATATACAAAACTATTAGAACAATGGTAAAGAAGGATATCATACTAGTACATCTGTCAGAATAATGATGGATATGAGCAATCAATGGTAAGATAGATAGTCAGAGGAGAAAGTCAGAACGAAGCATGACTTGATGGAATATCATGTGAATGATGTACAATGACAGGAAGGAAAAAATATATCTCTAACAATGATTGCCACCCACTCATGTACGTAGGAATAATACATAGGGAGGAATTTAATAAAAAAGAAAAGCACGGGGTTTCTATAAACTTATTGATAAAAACAATTTCCTATCGTGCTAAGATCAACATGCTACCTATCAAATCTGGTGAGTGGCGGAGAAGGAGAGGAATACCCTTCAGACTTCCACAAAGGTTGCTAAGTCAAAAATCACCCCATAAAGGGGCCAATTCTAAAGGATATGGCAACCTATGACTCCTCTACCTAGGAAAATTGGGATAGGAATTCGTCCAAATAAGACAGTAGGGTGAGGCTTCACCACTACAAAAATAGCTTGTAACGTCACATTTAGAGGCATCATTTGTATCCAAAAACTGATGCCTAAACCCTACAATTGGCTGAAAACACAAACCGACATCTATATGTGAAGATCGGCCAGACACGAGTATCCCTTTTTATTTAGCGTCGGTTGCTCAATAAGACACCGACGCCTAAAATCGCCCGTCAAATCCAATTTTTCCAGTGCAAAAAAATTACCTCCAAAATTTTACATACGGCGTCGGTTGTTTACCAAATAACTGACGAATAAAGATTTTTTGAGAGACAGAAATCAGCCCCATATTTGTCGTCAGTTTGCTTACAATAACCGACGCCGATGTGTGTTCACGCGCTGTCCCCGTGAAAATTTTTACCCCCCAAATTGCCCAATTGGCGTTGGTTTTTTATGGCAACCGACGACTATGGTTGTAAATCAAGAACATTTTTCTTGTCGGCATATGTGGATAGACATCAGTTTTTTTTAGAAACTGACGAAAAATATGTGTATAGACATCAATTTTGGTATAACCGAAGCCTATGTCCCACTTAAGAATCATGAAATGTCCTCCCCTTTCCCATTATCTATTTCATTCTCTACCCAACCTACTAATGCTCTGGTGATTTGTTCCTTCATCGCCGCTCTCCCTTCTACTCTAGCCACTACTGTCGCCGCTCTTTGGGCTTCCTAGCCGCCACCGCCACCGTATCGCCCCCACTACCGGTGAGGAGTTGTGCTCACTGCCGGACACCACACAAATGTCGTCGCCACTGCGCTACCACACAACCGCCGCCGCTGCTACGCTGAGGAGCCACGAGCTCACGACTCTACCTACAGGTACTTCCTGCTCTTCTTCTTCCTGCTCCTCTTCTTCCTCCACTCGTCTTACTACAATACGGCCTGCTCCTCTTCTTCCTCCACTCTTCTTCCTACTCCTTCTCCCTATTCATCCTACTCCTCTTCCTCTGCCATGGGATATGGTTTGTTTGGTGGTGTTGGCAGTGAGTAGTGTATGAGAGGAGATTGGGATGGCTTTGTTGATGATGCGCTTTGCATTCGTGTGGGTCTCTTTGCTTGTTTGGGTGGTAGCCATTGCACTTCATTTTGTTTTTTTGTTGTTTATCCTCTCTTGGTTGTGAACTTGTGCTATTGTGGGCATTTGTGTTGTTTATGTACATACGCTTGATTATTACTATTAGTGATTTGAGGTTGTGGAATCATTTCATATGTGCTGGTTTCTATGCATGTTTGTTTGGCGTGAGTTTATGTGGTAAGTTGTGCAACTCTTAATTGCTTTGTGGTGTCTGGACCATTGGTAAACTTTCTCCTCTAGGTTGTGTTACTACCTTAGATTTGAGGAATGTGATGAGAGGACCGTTATGTTGGTTGCCTATTTGACCCCTAATTGGATATTGGGTACATGTTTTTGCAATGTTGTTAATTCTTCCTGCTCCTCTAAAATTGATGTTATATTAACCCTTAATTAATACATGATAACAGAATTGTATCATGCATTTGTGTTGTTGCAGGTGCTGAATTGAGTTGATGTGCTTGTTCTCTTGGGGCTGAATTGAGTTGTTGTGTCATCCATTTGTGTTGTTGACTTACATATATTTCTTCTTCAGCCTTCAAGTGAGGTATAATATTCTCACTATCCCAATGTGCCATTAGGCTTTATTTTGATTCAAATCTTTGATATATAGAATCATGGTTTATTTAATATTTAGTATTTACTGACATGCATGATTAAATGATGTTACACAAAACATAGAATATGAATGATGAAACTAGGATTGTAGGTATAAGAATGACAACATACATGTATTTGTTGGCCTAGAAACCCGTCCAAGATTTACTCATTAGGAGTAAATCTTAGATACTCCCTAGTTTAGGACTATTCTTGAACACTTAATCTCACTTAGGATATAAGCATATAATGTGTATTGGGTTTTCAAGAAAATTTCAGCAACATCTCCCCGTTTGTTCTCTAAGTACATATGTACTTGGAGAACAATGAGGAAATGCTGCCGAAATTTTCTTGAAAACCCAATACATGTTATACACTTACTAGTGAGATTAGGTGTTCAAGAATGGGATAGGTGGTATACATATATTATATATAAAACCTTAAACCCTAAACTTTAACCATAAACCCTAAACTTTAACCATAAACCCTAATATTTTAACCCTAGATCCTAATCTTTTAACACTAAACCCTAATATATACTTGTTTTCTCTTTGATCATAGAATGGATAGATCATGGATGTCCATTCCAAATCACTGCACCCCAGATTTTATTTCTTATCTTGATCAGTTTATTAGATTTGCCAAGGAACATAGGAAACAACCTGGAGATAGGTTCTACTATCCATGTAGGCATTACGATAACAACTTGAAAGTCATCACTGGTGACGAAATCAAAAGTCATGTCATGTACAACGAGATTATACAAGGCTATTTAGAATGACACTGGCATGGAGAGATTTCGAACTTGAAATTAGTGGATATCGATAGCAGTGCTTGTGTAGAAGAAGAAATTGCCTCCGATGATGTAGATGTGAACGAACCAGTTCCAGTAGACATTGTTGATGCAATGTTAGATAGTTGTGGGGTAGAGAACACTGATCCACCTCCCATGTTTAGAAATAGTGTGCATGATGCTGAGATACCATTATACACATGTTGTACTAAGTTTACAAATCTTAGCACTATGTTGAGATTGTATAAGCTGAAAGCTAACAATAGATGGAGCGACAAAAGCTTCACGTCATTGTTGTCTTTATTGAAAGAATTTCTTCCTGAAGGAAACGAGCTACCAATATCAACATACCAGTTAAAGAAATTGTTATGCCCAATGGTAATGGAGGCTAAGAAGATACATGCATGCCCAAATGATTGTGTATTATTTCAAAAGGACTATGCGGATTTGAAAGATTGTCCAAAATGCCATGCATCAAGGTATAAATTGAAGACTTCGGGGGAGTCCAAAACTGGTTCTCCTGCCAAGGTGATGTGGTATCTACCTATAATATCAAGGTTTCAATGATTGTTTGCCAATCCGATAGATGTGAAGAATTTGAGGTGGTATGCAGATGTTAAGAAAAATAATGATGGGATCATGCGACATGCGTCTGATTCCCCACAGTAGAAGAAGATTGATTTATTGTACCCTAAATTTGGTGAAGAAGTAAGGAATCTAAGACTTGGGCTTTGTACAAATGGGATGAATCTGTACGGGACATTGAGCAGCCAACATATCACTTGGCCAATTATGCTTGTTATATACAATCTTCCTCCCTGGTTGTGTATGAAAAATAAGTACGTTATGTTGTCATTGTTGATATCGGTCCCTAAACAACTTGGAAATGATATCGACGTTTATCTTGAACCTCTGATTGATGACTCAAAGAAACTCTGGGGTGAAGGTGTGATGACCTATGATGCTTCACATAGAGAGACATTTCGTTTGCATGCTATGTTGTTTTGCACTGTTAATGACTTTCCAGCATATGAGAATTTGTCTGGATATAGTGTCAAAGGATATAAAGTGTGTCCTATATGTGAAGAGAACATTGATTCAATACAACTAAAACATGGCGGCAAGACGGTATATCTTGGTCATCAAAGGTTTCTTCCAAAATTCCATTTGTACCGTAGGTTACACAAAGCATTCAATGGACATAATGAGGAACGGAGTGCACCTAAACCTATACCAGGGGAGGTTGTTTATGAAAGAGTAAAAGACTTTTCCAATGAATTTGGTAAGAGATCACAATGTACCATGGCCACACAGAGTGATAAATCTTTATTCAAGAAGAATTCCATATTTTGGGATCTTCCTTATTCGAGTTCTTTGGCAGTCAGGCATTGTATCGATGTCATGCATGCTGGGAAAAATGTCTGTAATAGCTTCATTGGTACTCTGTTGAATATACCAGGTAAGACTAAAGATGGGATAAAATCCAGAATGGACCTACATGAAACGGGAATAAGGACAAAATTAACAGAAGTAGTTAGTAAAGATCGGAGAACATACTTACCTCCCGCTTGTTACATGTTGTCTAGAAAGGAGACGAAAGCTTTTTGTGAATGCTTGGTAAATATCAAGGTGCCCCAGGGTTACTCAACCAACATCTATAGATTGGTATCAATGAAAGATATGAAGTTGATAGGTCTTAAATCTCATGATTTTCACACTGTAATGCAACAAATATTGCCCGTGACAATTCAATCTATATTGCCGATGCATGTAAGGTTTGTAATCACCAGACTTTGTTTGTTTTTCAACAATCTGTGAAACAAAGTTATTAACCCTGATACTCTCAATAAATTGCAAAGAGAAGTGGTTGTTACCCTATGTCAGCTTGAGATGTATTTTCCTCCTTCGTTCTTTGATATCATGGTACATCTTGTTGTCCACTTGACTAGAGAAGTGAAAATGTTGGGACCAGTTTTCTTGTATTGGATGCATCACCTTTAAACCTTTGAATGATACATGAGCATTTTTAAAGGTGATGTTCAAAACCGTTATCGACCTGAAGGGAGTATTATTGAGGGTTATGTGGCAAGAGAGGTTATGGTTTTTGCAATGACTTTCTGAGTGGTAATGACACTCCTGTTAATGACAAGAATATTGAGGAGTATTCCGACAAAGGAATTTTGGGATCACAAATGAAAGTAATCAACTGTGAGCAGTTGGAACAAGGTCACTTGTATATTTTACACAACATCGACGAAGTGTGTTTATATCGAGGAACATACCAATTTCATCAAGAGACAATATCCTTGAGCCAATTCAATGTGGCTTGCTAGAGAGCATAACAAGACATTTATTAAGTGGTTTGAAGATAAAGTCTTTATCAACGATCTCAAATACCAAATAATCTAATTGAAACTATCAAATGCCTCTCCTTTAAACCAAAATTGAATGTTATGTCTTATGAAGGGTTTGGCATAAATGGATTCTCATATTACACAAAGCGTCAAGATGATAAGAGTGTCATCCAAAACAATGGGGTCACCCTTCAAGCATCTTCATTGTTTTTTGCAAGTGTAAAGGATAACAGTCCACATGAAGCTAAAATGTCATATTACAGTGTCATTGAAGACATATGGGAGTTTGACTATGCAGATTTCATAATTCTGCTCTTTAAATGTAATTGGGTTGATAACACCAAAGGAGTTATAGTGGATGAATTGGGTTTCACATTAGTGACCTTTGAAAAGATTGGCGAGAAGAGTGAACCATTCATATTGGCATCATAGGAAAAACAAGTATTTTATATCGATGATCCTGCAAATGATAGATGGTCGGTTGTTCTTCATGGTAAAAGACAGTTCATTGAAGATTCTATAGACGAAGAAGAGTACTATCATAAGTATGATAACTCCAGTCCATTCTCAGTTGGGTTGCCAACACCACTAAATGTTGAAGCTAATGATGACTTGTATGTGTGAGGAGATCACAATGAAGGATTTTTAATTGATAAAAGATCAAAATATTAGAGGCATGCATGTTTATATTTTTTATATGTTTTATTTTTCTGAATGTGAACTTTACAATGTTTTATTATCTTCGAGTTATGTCAAATGCTAAATGTTTGATTTTTTAATGACACTTTCAGATGGCTGAGCATGAGTGTGATGACCGTGATGATGATTACCGTGAGGGTGAGGATATCAATGTGCCGCCTCACAATGTAAGTTTTAAAAATATATCCTATATTTCTATCTATATGTCCATTTATAGTTATATCCTCTAAGTGTGTTTATTTTGTCAAATTTTAGGTTGATGACGTACCCCTTGAAGAACTTGGGGCACTTGATTAGCAGCAAAAAAATTTGGAAAAGTGAGGGGCATCACTATGATGAACAACTTACTACAACAAAGGGGCAATGGACCCAAACTGGCTGTGGATTTTGATAATGTAGGAAATCCAGTTGGAGTGAACTAAAACTCATTTATTTCATATCTTGGGGTTCTTACTCGTAGCCATTGTAGTCCTAATGTAGACTATTGGCATAAAGTTCCTAAAGGGAAGAAAGACTTAGTATGGAAGGAACTATGTGTGAGTTATTATTATTTGCAATTCTATTTTGTAGATTACTAATTTTTAGGATACTCGTTAATAGCAATTCTATTTTTCATAGTATATTTGAACTAGATGAAAAGATACATTGTAAATGCATGATGCAACACTGTGGGAGGGTCCTAATGAACTATAGGACAAATCTCACCTGAGATTACATACGAGATGCTGAGAAGAGGAAGAAGCCAGCCACTGAGAAATGGAACTATCTGAACCCCAATGACTGGGAGGAGTTTGTTACCAAAATAAAAACTGATGAATTCAGGTATTAAGTGCCACTCCTAATTTAATTAATATACATTCTTATGTATTCACCTATCCAAGATTAACCTTTAGTGTTACTAACCAAATCAATGTTCTTACTAACAAGGCTATCAGCGATGCTCAAAGAGCAAGGCGTGCACTAAATGTGCATGACCACACGATGGGTCCAAAAGGCTATGCAGGCATTCGACAAAGACTATAGGATGAGTCTACTGCTACTCAAGAGACTGCAGAGTCCTCTACTATTAGTCCCACACCTCTGCCTCTTCATTCTATGTGGATAGCTGGGAGGCAAAACAAGAAAGGAGATATAATGAAGCCCGCAACTGCTGAGGCGGATATAAAAATGGTAAAATTCAACTCTTAGAGACTTCAATATTGATTATTGTTATGTTTACTTACCAATTTCTATTGATGGAGATTAGCAGGAGCTTCACGAGCAGAGGAAGGAAGGCAAGTTCGTCCCTGAAGGTATAAGGGATGAATTGACAGTTGCTCTTGGTAACCCAGAGCATTCTGGACGTGTTAGGGGTGTAGGCGCTGGTGTGGGCATAAAATCATTCTTTAGGCCATCACAACGCAAACCTATCCCAAAAGCGAGATTATCAAATTTTGAGGTAACCTATTCTTTTTTTAGAATATTATTGCAAAAGGGAATTCAATAATCAAAAGCTAGTGTTTCTTTTGTCGATGTCTAGGTAGATGAGATAATTAATAGGAGAGTCGAGGAAGCACTTGATAAGAGACTCCATGAAGAAATTAGCAAGTGGAAGGCATCTCAGACTGCCACTTAGACAGTACATGTGGCGTGCCGCTCTTCTCCTACTGTAGAGGTTGGGAGTAATCTTGTAGACTCACCTAGCACATCCGTTGTAAGTATTTTTATGACATATTAGCTAGTCTTTTGAAGACGATAAGTTTATGTATATATGTATATAACATTCTTTACGTAAATTTGTAGGAGTTGAAGCCATGTCGTCTAAAATGTCAAGAATTTATCATTGCAGAGACCGAGGCTTACCCACCCCTTCTAGGGGATACATTTCATGGGACTCCAATACCAGATGGTGCGGTTTGTGTGAGCCTGATACATGTACTCTCCAATTGGAGGGATCATCCATTGCCATATGCCCACCCAGATTTTGAAACACTTGGTGAGGCAGAAGGCAGAGTGATATTATGACCCAAAGAAGATGTCGTCTATATGAATATTGTATGGTAAATTTACATTACGTTAATTTGTTAGTGTGTATATATGAGTCAATTGATCTGAAATTCTATATACAGGTCAAAAGGAAGACACCCACTACATCTCGGCCTCCACCTCCACCTCCTGAAGTACCAAGTTGGCTTCCAAGGGACCTACATGCCTCGTTAGGTCCCAATTGTAGGGGTATGGCAGTATGGATAGGCGAATAAGATCCAAATTGCCCTATAAATGTTTCTATTATGGACGATGTTATAGGTCAATCATACGATAACAATCTATTTATACAAGATATTTTTGAGTTGTTTCATTATGGTTGGCTGAATACATCTATGATAGAGCTATGGATATGGTGAGATCTTGTTTATACATCCATATACCTTGTTTTATATATGGTGATCTGATTTCTTATATATTAATGCACACGTAATACATGTTTTGCAGCCACTTACACGTGATATGTACAAATTTTTCATTTTCCCATGTGGAATTTTTGGTTCCATCTTTGATTAGTCTTGTAGATAAAGACCCTTCATCAGTTACTTCATACCACTCTGCTACTTTTAAATATTTTGGTAGAAAAAAGTAGACGGTGATAATAGCTCCATTCAATGCTGAGTAAGTTTACTTTGCTTATAATTTAGACTTAAGAAAATTACATTTTTATTGTGGATTTTGATTTATTAATTTTTAACTTTCTTACCTCCAGTGGTAGGCATTGGGAGTTACTAGTTATTGTCCCCAAGATGTTCACTATCTATTACCTAGATCCTGCGGGGAAGGAATTGAATACATTATATGGACACATAATGAAAAGGCCATTATTCCGATGAGAAATATTTCATATTTTTATATCTGTTAACATCTGTTATTACATTAGTATTTAATTATGCAATTTAATGTGTTGCATTATCATGTAGGGCTTTATGTGAGTTTAAAAAAGTTGGAGGAAAGGTCCCCAAGAAAAAGAAACAACCACTAATTTGGGAGAATATGAAAGTAATTTCCTGACTCCAATGTATATATTATTTATGTGAATTGTGCTTATTTGTATTTTTGAACATTTTGTATATTTCAATTTATAGTGTGCTACAGAAGACAACGATCGGGCATGTGCATACTATGTGATGTGATTTATGGACCTAATTATCAAACATGCAGCAATTGAAATCGATACCATACATCAGGTATTATATATAGTCTCATTAGATAATATGAAATATATCAGTCTTTTTATATATTATTAATTATATATATATGTCATTCTCTTTGCAGGTATTTAAACCTGACTTCACTACAGGTCAAAAGTTATTAGATGTACATACTCCCTATACGATGGAAGACTTAAATTATGTAAGAGAACAATGGGAAAAAGCCCTACAAGTAGTGGGAATTTTTAAATATGATTGGGATACTGATGGCGATAATGACGATGATGAATAAAGAATGATATTTCTAAACTTTATTCTCATAATTATTTTTGTGTGAATGTGAATGAATTTTTATGAATTGTCATATGTGTGAATGTGAAGATGATCAATACATGAATGTTTCTACATGTGTCTGAATGTGAAAAGAGATGAAATGAATGGAACTGCAGGTTGCTAAATGTGTGTGAAAATGGAGGAAATTTGAAATGGAACTACTGGTTTCTACATGTGTGTGATGAAAAATAATATGAATGAAATGTGCTTATATATGTGTGTGATCATAAATTTTTGTCCATCTTGTTAATTTTATAAGTTTGTGGCCTGTTGTTGGCTGATATCAATGGATGTTGTAAACCTACAGTTCAGAACTGAATTGTAAGTTCTACATCTTGCTGACTAGCCATACAACAGGCCTGCAAAATGATAAGAAAAAAATCAAAAAATAGGCGTTGGTTATTAGTAAAAAAACCGACAACAAAGACATACATCGTCGGTTATAGCAAAAACCGACGTCTATGGTGCCCTTGCTGGCACGTTTTATTAGTGGAAGGAAGGGTTATGACGTCAATTTTTGTGAAACGTCGATGTCATTGACCTGGATATAGTGTTAGTTTTATTAAATAACTGATGCCTATTGTGCCCTTGCTGGTGTGTTTTTGATGGGGGAAGGGTTATCGTCTCGGTGTTAAAACTGATGTTGAAGGTTTCGACTTTTAACAGTGCCCACTTGGGTGTCACTTTGAAACCGATGCCAAAGGCCTTAAATAACTGACACTAAAGGTCGGTTCTGTAGTAGTGCTTCCATATAGGGCAACCATGCAATTGGAACTGAAAACAGTGACGGGCTAACACATACCCAGTGGATGGCTACGACGGCATGCCGTACACGCTATTACAGCTAGTCGGTGGGGGGGTGTGGGTGAGTGGGCACATGGGTGGGGTTGGGAGAAGGAATAAGAGGATAAGAAGAAAGAAGAATAGGAATAAAAAGGAAGCTCATTTTTGGAAACTAGATGAGTGGTCATGTTACTATGTGAAGGGAACTTTTTATTATGAGAATTAAGGTTACAAAGGGTCATTTATATAGTCTTGTTTCAAAGTATGATGTACTGGAGACACAACATAACATAACCTAGACTAATTCTAATGGGCATGAGGAGACTAAGCCCAACGAGATAATTCAAGGAAAAATAAATAACAGAAAATACCACCAATAGTGTGTGTAAAGTATATTTTTTTCTATACTTTATAAGAAGACTGATTTATACTATATAAGAAAGACTGCAAGGATGGATGAATACCATTTTTCCATTTTTTGTAATTATAAACTGATATATTTTTTGTGTAAAATATACTTTTTCCTTACTTTTTATAATTATATACTAGATAAGAAGACTTATCTATACTACATAACAAAGCCCACAAAGGTGGTTGAATCCTTTTTTTTATTAGAATAATAAAACCGATCCATGTGCATGTAAACTACACTTTATTTTATCTTTTTAAAATTATATAATATATAAGAAGACTCATTTATACTATATAAAAATCATGGAGATTGTTTTATACAAAATTTTAGTAAGTATTACAAATTGGTCCTTCTGTGTGTAAACTACACTTATTTTACTTTCTAAAATTATATACTATAAGATAAGTATCAAATATAATTTTAAGATATTTAATTATAATAACTGTGTTTTGTAAAAAAATTACTTTTTAATATTTTAAAATTGTCATTCAATGTTCTAATCATGTTGCATCTTGTAAATAAGAATGCCTACAAAGGAGACTAATGCTTTTGTTCCCTTCTTTTTATAATTATGAATTTCTCCATGCGTGTAAACTACATGTTGGTGCAATGTTTTTTGAAATCATATACTATATAAGAAAATTCATAGAAGGATCTAAGTAGAAATTTTGAACATTTTTGAATCACAAATTAGTCCATGTGTGTAATATATAATATTTATGTTAACTTTTTAGAATGATGAATTGATCTTTTTTGTTCTAATAAAGTTGCATATGTTGGTGTGTATGCCCTGAGAACTAATCATATGATGATTGTAATGACATATCATGTAAATGATTTGATTAATAATAAAGAATTTCCATCTATATGCTTGTTCAATTATGAGATGATGGTATACCATGATAGACGTTTGAAGAATGGTATTACTCGTTGACATATGTCTTCAAGTTGAGGATCTGAACAATGAGATCATATGTATGATAAGAGTACATACATTCTTGCTATGTCCCTAGTAGGATATTATTATAGAAGAAAAATAGATAACAATAATACATAAGACTAGAATGTGTGTTAACCTCATTAGTCATGCTATATGATATAAAGCCAAACACATAGGTACTTGTTAGGGAATAGTGTTCCGGATAGACCCACCTTGAGAGTGATAATGGAAACCATTGAATGGTAGTAAGAATCAACTCTCAAAGTGATAGTGTTGATTTTTCTTCTTATACCTGAAGTCATTGCACTTATCACATGTCGTTCAATGAATAGTGACATCATCCAACATGACCTTGAAAAGGGTTTCCATAAATATGATGATCAAGTATGTTGTGACACATGGGGATCGAGTGTGAGTGATGCATACGGGATTTGGCCCTCCTTTCAGAGTTGATATCCTGACCACTTAATAAGCAAGACTGAGAAAAGTATGGCCATACTCATATGAGTCAATATATGATGTGTGAACTCACATGCATCTCACACAGTTTGGTCTAGTTCTAGGCACTAGGATTGAATGTTAAGAGGATGATGATTCCATGCCTCATGTTCAATCTAGATATTAGAGACAAAGGAGCTATACATCATGATAACACTAATCACAAATGTAGGCTGAAATTATTCTCTAACTTTCCAATTACTTTGGTAGCAATGATGTGTTGCTAGATATGCTCATTGCTTGTGATGTCATAATGTAGTTATGGACATTCACTGCAAACATAATTTAGGACCTATAAAATCACAAACATGGGATGCACTTGGAATAGAAGTTTACACATGGATAAAGTTCAAATTGGTTACTAAAGTGTTTAGGTAATCAATTAGAACAACATTGATTGTGAGTTGGTTGACTAGAGTGAACAGTCGATTGAATGGGAATGCCAGTTCATCGATTAGAGTGTCTATCAACTGACTAAATAGTCTAGTCAATTGAATAGATGACTAGTAGGACTATGTTAAGAGATTGGTTTTGATGTAATGACATGCATTAACCATCACATTAAAATCCAGTATGGTTGTAAATAAGAAAACAACCCAATCGACCAATTGGATGTTCCAATCGACTGACTAGCATGCTAGTCAACCGATTAGTGATTCACAACAGTCATCAAACTGTGAGACCTGATCCTTCTATCCCTAGGGTTTGTGAAAACCCTAGCCTATCCACTCCTACATAAAGGTGGGTGTGGATAAGGCTCTCAACACTCTTGTATCACAACACTCTTGATATCACAGTTGTGGTAATGTGTGAACCATAGGTATCTTACCCATAAATGAAAAGATACCAAGGGGAGAAAAGTCAACTCTAACACATTGACAACACGAAGGGACAACTCCATCTTATCAGTCTAGAAGCATGACGATGAGTGTCTTGTGGTCTGTATGGACTATATAGAGGTGTGGAGGTTGCTGACACTACGCTAGGAGGGCGTCGTCAACCATCACTGTGGGTGCTACACCAGGAGGCCACCTCTGATTGCTGTCAGAGTGATGCTTGAGAGGGAAGTACAACTATGTAACAATTATCATTGGACTTGCACAGACCATGTATAGCACCATGATGCCTGTTTTATAGTTACTGATGTGATCCGCTGGTTGTAGGAAATATGGCACGAATTTTTTGATTTTTATTTCCGACTGTGACGCCATATTTTGGTTCAACATGTACAACCAAAAGCACAATTTTATGTAATATTTTGTAAATATTATTTATTTTATTTTATTTTTAAAATTATAAAGTTTTCATTGTGTTCGAACAAAGCATTCATGTGACCTACATAGTTTATACGACAATGTGTGGAGGAAGTTGGATGTAATATTTGTCTTTTTTATTAAATTATAATTGATCCTTCTTTGAGTTTAGGCCAGACCCCATCAAGAGCGGTGATGCCGCTAGGGTTTGGAGGATGTCATGGAGGTGGTCATGGTGGCAAGGGCCAGGGTCACCTCAATCGCCCATTAGAGATAATCGTAAGAGATAATTAAATTTTAATTCATGTATTCTATTATAGATCGTATACTATATAAGAAAGAGTGTGAGAGGCACCGCATGCAATATTTTTTGTATTATTAGTTAGTTTATAGTCTTTTATTCTAATTAGGTAGTCCTGTAAGAGAACATAAGGGTATTGTCATATATTTTTTTTAAGTTTTATATTACAAATTGATCCTTTTACATTCTAAGAAGTCTATATGAAAGGTTTTAGGAGGAACTGAATGTTACTTCTCCTCTAGTTTTTCAAATTTACTAATTTCCCTTGTCTTTAAGTGACAGAACAAATTGCATTGAGTTTATACTTATAGTTTTCTAATTACTAAGTGAACCTTTGTGTATCATAGTAGGGTTTCATATACCGCCACATGGGGAATTGATTCATATCAGTTCTCTACAGTCGTAGTACTTTCTTTTTATTGTTAAGATTGGAAGTGTAATGAATCATTATTGGAGGAGTCAGAGGATGTGGTCACGTCTGATATGATATAAGAAATGATTCACGCATGACGTTGCCAATCTAGTAATGAGTTGTTATTATTTTTTACCCATTGCATGTTGTTTAAATAAACTTTCGCCTAAGCATTGTCTTGGTATGACAGTAATCGAAACTAGTTTCGAAAAAATTATATTCCTTCCAAGATGCTCGACTCACAACATAATAAACTATGAACTCTAATGTTTTTTCCTTTAACTAAACAAGGTGATGTAACATCACGTCAAAACAATCTTGTATTTTTAAATCCATACAATATATGAAATGCACCTAGTTTTCCTGGGTATAGTGTCTACGGTTGCCGTCTATTGCATAATGTTGGTGGCGTTTGAAGTTTCAATACGGTCCATGATTTAGATCATCGGGCGCTAGTTAGGATGCTCACAATTTTGTGTGTAGTCCAGGTCCATGTGGAAGTATTTGTGTAAAAATGCAGACAGCTGAGGTGTATGCACCCATATGGTAAGTCGATGGATGCGGACAGCTGAGATGTATGCACCCAGATGGTAAGTCGCTGGTTGTAGGACTCTCAGACAAGATGGCAGCTGGTGCAGAAATATAATATTTATATATAATTTTACCATGTCATGGGACTGCAGTGAAGGAGATTGTTACGTGGGTCAGTTTTAGTCTACGTTTGTTATGTGGTGAATCATGGGGAGGGCAATGATGGTGAAGCAAAAAAAGTCGTTTGATTGTCATGGTGATAAGGAATCATGGTGAATTCATGGTGAATCTGTAGTAAAATTTTGGTCTATTTTTGTCACATTGAAAAGATACGGTGAATCATGATGAAAGACGTTTCTTTCAAGACTCCACTATTTATTTAGATATAAATATATAAAAAATGTTATAATAAATATGATTCTGATTTGTATAAGGTATTTTTTAAAAAGAATTTTTTCCTCCCCGTCCCCTAACCATGTAACAAACAAATTTTACATTTTTTTCTCAATCTCTATCCCTAGCATCATATACATATTACCAAACAATACATTTTAACAATCTTTCCATCACTATCACCACCCCTTCCCCAGAGGCGGAACGAAAGAAAGCCAAGCAGATACCTTACCCCCCACCCAAGTCATATATATATATATATATATATATATATATATATATATATATATATATAGAGAGAGAGAGAGAGAGAGGCTAGTGTACACTCGAGTGTACCGGAGGCACCGTACACCTCAGTCGTTTTTAAAGATGCAATATTTTGAAAAATCTAAACCGTTGATCTTATTAAAATCTTAAGAACATACTATATAATAAATTCCAGCTCATTTGGACACTTATAGGTCTTGCATCTAAAGAAGGAAAAAATCAGACATTTCAAATTAGTTTTGTGCATCGATTTTGTTGTCCTTGGATGAATGACTTACACTGATCCAAATGAGCTCAAATTTTGTATGTGGTCTATTATTATTGTATCTATGAAGATCAATGGATTATATCTGGAAAAACATTGTATAGATAGGCGAATGCCATTGGGGTGTATGACGTGATCTGTATACTCGAGTGTATTCTGGCTTGACTCCCTCTCTTTCTCTCTCTCTCTCTCTCTCTCTCTCTATATATATATATATATATATATATATATATATATATAGAGAGAGAGAGAGAGAGTCCGGCTAGTATTTACTCGAGTGTGCCGGAAACACCATACACCTTAGTCATTTTTAAAGATGCATTAACTTTTTCAAAAATCTAAACAATTCATCTTCTTAAATATCTTAAGAACATACTATATAATAAATTTTAGCTCATTTGGACATGTATAGGTCGTGCATCTAAAGGAGGCAAAAATCATGCACTTGAAATTAGTTTTGTGTGTTGATTTTGTTGTCCTTAGATGAGTGACTTACACTCATACAAATGAGCTCAAATTTTATATATGGCCTATTATTATTGTAAACATGAAGATCAATGGATTAGATTTTGAAAAAACATGGTCTAAATAGGTAAACAACATTGGAGTGTACAGCGTGATATGTACACTCGAGTGTATTCTAGCCTGACTCAATATATGAGTCAGGCTAGTATACACTCGAGTGTACCAGAAACACCGTACACCTCAGTCATTTTTAAAGATGCATTAACTTGTTCAAAAATATAAACTGTTCATCTTCTTAAATATCTTAATAACATATTATACAATAAATTTCAGCTCATTTGGACATGTATAGGTCGTGCATCTAAAGGAGGCAAAAATCATGCACTTGAAATTAGTTTTGTGTGTTAATTTTGTTGTCCTTAGATGAGTGACTTGCACTCATCCAAATGAGTTCAAATTTTGTATGTGGCCTATTATTATTGTAAACATGAAGATCAATGGATTAGATTTTAAAAAAACATGGTCTAAATAGGTAAACATCATTAGGGTGTACAGTGTGATATGTACACTCGAGTGTATTCTAGCCTGACTCAATATATGAGTCAGGCTAGTATACACTCGAGTGTACCGGAAACACCGTACACCTCAGTCATTTTTAAAGATGCATTAACTTGTTCAAAAATCTAATCTGTTCATCTTCTTAAATATCTTAATAACATATTATACAATAAATTTCAGCTCATTTAGACATGTATAGGTCGTGCATCTAAAGGAGGCAAAAATCATGCACTTGAAATTAGTTTTGTGGGTTGGTTTTGTTGTCCTTAGATGAGTGACTCACACTCATCCAAATGAGCTCAAATTTTATATGTGGCATATTATTATTGTAAACATGAAGATCAATGGATTAGATTTTGAAAAAATATGGTCTAAATAGGTAAACACCATTGGGGTGTACAATGTGATATGTACACTCGAGTGTATTCTAGCTTGACTCTATATATGAGTCAGGCAAGTATACACTCGAGTGTACCGGAAATACTGTACACCTCAGTCATTTTTAAAGATGCATTAACTTTTTCAAAAATCTAAACCGTTCATCTAATTAAATATATTAAGAACATACAATATAATAAATTTCAGCTCATTTGGATATGTATAGGTCGTGTATCTAAAGGAGGCAAAAATCATGCACTTGAAATTAGTTTTGTACGTTGATTTTGTTGTCCTTAGAAGAGTGAGTTACACTAATCCAAATGAGCTCAAATTTGGTATGTGGCCTATTATTATTGTAAACATTAAGATCAATGGATTAGATTTTGAAAAAATATGGTCTAACTAGGTAAATACCATTGGGGTGTACAACATGATCTGTACACTCGAGTGTATTCTAGCCTGACTCTATATATGAGTCAGACTAGTATACACTCGAGTGTATCGGAAACACCGTACACCTCTGTCATATTTAAAGTTGCATTAATTTTTTCAAAAATCTAAACCTTCTTATATATATATATAATGAGATTTATTCGTTATTCGTGCGGGTAGCCCGATTTTTTGCTACCCGCACATCTAAAAGTGTAACTATATGGTCTACAAAAGTGACTCGAAGATTAAAAGAGTAACTATATGGTACACAAAAGTAACTCTGAGATAAAAAAAGTAACTGCGCAGAAAATATACAGTCAATAAATATATGGATGTATTTTTTTATTTTGATGGAGTAAATGATATTATTTTTGGATGAATTTTTTGGAGAGCTAGATAAAATACTCCTCTACAATTACGAATTTTTTTTTTTGAAAAAAAGTGACTGGAAGGGTGGGCGGGTAGCTACCCGCACGGATATTGAAGATGAGTCCATATATATATATATATATATATATATATATATATATATATATATATATATATATATATATATATATATATATATATATATAACAATTATGCAAATAGATGATTTAAGATGTCTCAGCAGTTCAGCGTGTGCGGTACATTGTCCGTCCTCTTGAGTTTCGTCAGAATATATATGGAATATATAAATTATTAGACACTATATTAACTAGAAAAAACTCAACTAGCTCAACATTTCGTTGTGTACACTACTTTGCCCATGCTCTCGAGTTAAAATCTCATCGTTGCATGTAATTTTGCAATAGTGAACTCTCCTACAATATATTATCCGTCGCACTATATAGTAACTTTAGTGTGGACATCACTTTGGTTTTTTACATTGAGTACGGTCTTACGCTCAAATCACCTTATAGACCGTTTTTTGTTCTATATTGTACTTCACACAAAATGGTTGATATTAATAAAACAATGCTTGTGATTTTCTCATAATAACTAATTTGTCAGGCTCCTAAAGCAATTCTGAACAAATCTCTCCACACTCAAGAAAATAAAATTCTCACAAAACATGACAGATACAATAAATAAATTGAACACTCATCCTTTGTAATAATTACTAACATCATTTTCAGATATAAGAGTAATTTTGAACAAATCTTTCTTGATTTGGACACTATTATGCATACATAATAATTAATAATTTATACTATTGTGTTGAACGACAACGTGTATTGTTGTATCTTCAAACATATTAGTAGTTTTTCATTATTTTCTATCATGTCAAATATGATTTGTTATGTACCTTAACATTCAGGAATGAATGTAGTTAAATAAATTAATATAATTTGGCCCCCCAATGGAGAAATCCTGATTCCTCCCTTGTTTTTTTCCATCACCGTCCCCATCCCATCACCATCGTTTTTCTCACCACATACCAAACACATAACATGTGAGTTAGTTTTAAGACATTGTTTGATAAGACGTTCAAAATGGTTGATATTAATCATGCAATGCTTGTGGTTTTCTCCTAAAGAAATTCTGAACAAATCCTTCCACACTCAAGAGAATAAAATTCTCACAAAATATGACAGATATAATAAACAAATTGAACACCCATTGTTTGTAATTATTAATAAATCATTTTCAGATCTAAGAGTAATTTTGAACAAATCTTTCTTCATTTGGACACTATTGTGTATATATAATAACTAATCATTTATATGATTGTGTTGCACGACAATGTGTATTGCTATATCTTCAAACATACTAGCTATTTTTCATTATTTTCTATCATGTCAAGTATGATTGGTTATGTATCTTAACATACAAGAATGAATGTAATTAAATAAATTAATATAACTTGGCCTCCTAGAGGAGAAATCCTGATTCCTCCCTTGTCCTTTTCCATCACTGCCTCCTAGAGGATTTCGACTTGGTGGATTAAGATCCAATGATGGCTGAACTAGAATTTGAGTAGAGGTGAACTAGGATTAGGAGTTGAATGTAGGTGTGATAGGATTTAAATTTAGGTACACATGATTTATGTCTGTTGTGCACCATGATTTGTAAAGACGGTATAATATCATTGCACAGTTCAAGATGCACTTTGATTCAAATTGAAGGTGTACTTATTCAAAATGATGTTGTATTTGGATTCATGTTCTACACCATGATGGGGTATACAAAGATTTAAAGCATGCATGCACCAAGATTTAGTAGTAAGTATGCTATGACTCAAAACTTATGTATAACAAGATCTGGTAGCATGTGCACATGAATTACAAATTGCATCCATTTGAGGGTGGACTAAGATCCAGTTGTTGGTATGCTTGGATTCACAGTAGGTGCACTATGAATGCTTGATTTAATAACATGTATGATAGGACTAGAAATAGGATTCGTATGCGTATGGATTAGGGACCAATTCTACGTATTCTAGGATTGAAATGCATGTCTGCAAGGATTAATTTATTTTACCAATGAAACTATTAGTTTTGTAGTTGGATTCAAATTCAAGGTGTACTTGGATTCAAATCAATGTTGTACATGGATTCAAAGCATCCACCATGATCAGACACACATGGATTCAAAACATTCATGCACTAAGATTCAGTACTAGGTGTGCTAAGATTCAATTTGTGTGTTCAACGTGATCTAGTAGTTTTTGCACAAGGAATACAAATAGATTCTGGACGCAAGTGGTCTAAAATCCAACAATGGGTATGATAGTATTATAATCTGTGTATGTTAGGATTATATGCATTTCTAGCATGTGCGTAATGATTATCAATATGATCTAGATATAGGCTGGATATGATATAATTTCTGGTATGCTACAATTTAGAAACACATTCAGTAAGACTCTATGAAATGATAGCATGTATGCAAGGACTAGAAATAGGATTCGGATATGGGTGGACTAGGACCCAACTTTGGACATGCTAGGATTCTGAATGGGTGACCAAGATCTGGTTATGCATCCACTAGGATTTAAGTAAATGTTATAGGATCTCAATACATGATCTAAGATTTGAATGTAGGTGCAAATGGATTTGATTCTTGCATGCACCACGATTTGAACATAAGGCCCAAACACCATTACATAAACATGGACTTGGATAAGGCCCAACACCATTGCACAATCAAATATGGACTTCGATTCAGTTGAAGCTTTAAGTAGATCCAAATTGATTGTGTATCTAAATGTGTTGTTTACACCATGATTGACAACATGATTCAAAATGTGCATGAACAAGATTAAGTAGTAGATGTGATAGGTTCTAAAATGTATTTCCAAAAAAATTAATATCATGTACAAAAGGCTTATAATATTATTTCGATGTGGGTGTACTACGATCCAATATTGGGTATGCTAGGGTTAAAAGTTGGAGCACTAGGAATGCAAAATTGGATAGCATGTGTGTGATGATTACAAATAGGATTGAAATGTACGTGGACTTGAATCAAATCGTGTGTATTATATAATTAAAATTCATGTATGTTAGGATTTGAATTCATGCATCCTATATTTTCATGATTTCAAAGTATATGTAAAAAGATCTAAATTTCAATTTTGATTGGGAAGACCATGATACATTATGGGTAAAATAGGATCTGGGTGCAAGTGCCTAAGATTCGTATGTGGGATTTTTTATATTTGGATGCAGATTAACTTGTATTTGATTCTGAAGTGCACCATGATTTATATACAAGATATAAACCACTACACGGTTATTGCATAATAATCCTAGTTTAGTTGCATTATTATTCTGAGTTTGCATTTACATTTAAAATTTAGCCTTAGAGTTTTCTTCATTTAAGATGCTCTTGTTTTAATATGTCTTTTAAGCTTTTAATAAATTTTCCTTCTATGTAGGAAAATGACACATAATAGGACTATACACAACTCTCACTCCACAGTTGGTGCATTGCATCAATTTGACAATTCCATTAATAAATGCTCATAATTGGTCAACTCTTCATGTTGCATAGGCACTTTCATCAATGGTTGCACAACATCACCCAGTGACAACCCCATGGTCACATCTTCTCCATTACATTCTCATTGACTCATCAGTCCCCTATGAAATCCCTCTCCTCTTGATTATGTGGAACTGAACAATGCTAATCACAATGGACTGGACAATTATGAGGGGTCTTTTCCAAATATGGGGGTCTTTTCCAAATATAGGGGAACTGAATGATGTCAATCACACCTTTTACATTACATTCTCATAGGTGACAAGTAACTGAAGCCCCTCTCCTCCTGATGGTGTTTCCTATTTTCCCATGGGGTCATATTTCAATTGAGATGGAAGAAGAAGACATCCTGTTACATACATTTTTCATTCTTTTGCCATGCCTTGTGATGATGATCTGGTTTTCTTCCTCCCTTTTAATTCTGATCTTTCCAAGAAGTGTGATTCACTCATTTTCTAAGGTGTGGGATTATCCATGCTGCACACAAGAAAATAACTTCTTACGGATTAACACGACGAAATTAATGTTGAAAGAAGAATCCTAAGTTATTCAAACAAAATAATAGAGAAAAATGCTACCACTATAACAAAAATCATGATAATCTCTTTCCTTGACAAAGATGAAATTTTAGATTTTCCTTCATATATAGTAACAAAATTGTTCTTTGTTTTCTCCCCAAAGCATTTTCTCTTTTCTAAAAATACTCAAGATAGATAAAGTTGGATATCAGACAAGTTTCCATATTTAAGGTGGCCTTTATGACCAGTGATAACATCAAACAATTGTATGCTCCTAGAACATCTCTTGAATACAAGACACTCTAGTGTGATAAGGGATAGATTTACCTACAATATGTTAGACTTGGATCGCTATTCCTATATGTTAATAGGGAATTTGCAAGGAGTGATTGCTCAAATGTAGGGCTCTATTGGGTGGGCCTACCTGACGATAGCGCTTGAGTTGAAGGAGATACCATTTCATGATAGTGATTGAGTGTGGGTACCTATTAAAGATAGGAGTTGGTTTAGGAGGAATGCTTATTTGAGATAGGACTTATTAGATTATTAGAGCTTGTCGATGTGTTCCCATTCATATTAGGGATTTATCTTAGATACCTATCTGAGTACAGGGATCAAGCTGGAATGACCACCTAAACATAGAGAATTATGGTTGGAAGATAACAATGTCATTTCAACATAGGTCTTGTGGTCCAACTTAAGGTCTTGATCTAGACCCCAAAAAAACAATGGCAGATTAATTACATGATTGGTATAGTTCTAATTCATGGTATAGGACCTAAAAAATATTGGAAGATAATATTGGCATATTAATCACATGATTGGTCTAGTTCTAATTCATGGTCTAGGACCTAAAAACTATTGGAAGATCAGTGCATGATTGGTCCAGTTTTAGGTCATGGTCCAGGACCCAAAAACATTTAGAAATGTGGTCTTATGTTTTATTTAGTTTTAGATCATGATCCAAGACCATAAATAATATTCAAAGTAGACATCCCTAAAAGTGGTCATGATTGAGGATGCCAGTAAGAGTGTAGGACTTTTGAATCAAGACAAAATCTAAAGCAGGTGTGCTTCTACCAATCACATGGTTGATGGCTCTAGGTCATGGTTCATCTCTTAAGCCCAATGCAGGTTGTATTGATATTTGACTTCCTTAATTTTAATTGTTCATGAGGTAAGAATTATTATGTCAAAAGAGTGGATAGTGGTAATGGTCTGGAATCAAGGAACAACATATCATTTACTCTTCTTTGATGATGTGACATACATGCCACATTCTGACAAGTCTCTGGTGGGCATGTGCAAACTAATAAGTGCATCTTGTTGGGAAGGTAGAGGCTTGAAGTATCTCCATGGATGTCATTAATAGATATTGTATCATGATGGCTTTGTTAAGAAATAAGTGCTTGAGGAGACATGAGCTCATTGTTCTTCGGTTGTCTCTCCATAGGGTTTTTGACTAGATGTCCCTTGTTGATTTAGTAGCTATTGTGTGGAGAGCATGCTATGTGCGTCCATCTTAATTATAAGTGGTGAACCTCCTTCATGGTTTGTAGGTATATCTTTGAGAGCATGTAATGTTTTTAATATCTTAGGAGATGATGTGCCATGTCAAACTCTTTTCCGAAGATGTAGCAAGCATAGTTGGATCACTTAGGTTAGATTATATCTCTGTACTCAATGATTTGTCTTGTATTTGTTCTTGCAATCTTGTACCAATGGTTAGAGTATGTCATCTCTCTCTTCCTATGAGTCGGTCCCAACTGCCAATGATGGAACTCTGCAATTGGAGGTCATAAGGTGGTAGGGACCACAACACACCCAAAAACTAGGATTTTTAGGGATATGATGGGTATGCCTCAACCATCTTTAGCCCTAAAGGTCTGCCACCATAAAAATACTTCTTAACACTTTTCCGCTTTTTTCTAACAAAAACCTCAATTGTTTTCTTTTTAAACTAAGATTTCTAAAAAGGTTGTAATATCATTATTGGGCAAGATGGTGTTAACACCTTACCTACTCATAATAGGATTGCCAAATTCAATCTCTAAAATTGTCATGCCTTTATTATCCTCCCTTGGGTGGAGTCCAAATTGGGCTTTTTTGTACTAACCTGATGATTTAAATGTTGATCTCTATTTTTCCTTGTTTTATGAATAAAACTGGGTGGCCATTGCAAGATTTATGGATTCATCATTTTTTTTCACGATTGTATATCCATTGGATGTTTTAAATCGGGAACAACACTAGTGTTGCATGTTCACCGTATTCACTAGCTTTACCAAAATGATAATGGGAGTCTTCATGGATGACTTCTCTATTTGTGAAGACTCCCTTGGGGAATTCCTATATCATCTCTCTCAAGTTCATGAATGATGCAAAGGAGAACATGCATGCTTAATGAAGATAAATACCACTTCATGGTAAAGAAGGGTGTTGTGCTAGGTCATGGGGTACTCTCAAAGGGAATCAAACTCAACATGGAAAATTATAGGTGATATCTAATTTGGTACCTCCATTCACTATTATAAAGGTATGTGCATTTCTTAGCCCTAAGGTATCATGTAGAATATTAATACCGACTTCAAAAAAATTATATTTGACATTGTTTGCATGAAAAGGTTTATGTCTTTCACATTGTTTGGATGAAAAGGTTTGTAAGCCTGAAGAGGACTTTTACTTTCTACACCCGTTGTACATGCTGTAGAGTAATGTCATCCATTTGAAATATTGTGTGATGCAAGTGGCTATGACATTGGTGTAGTCCAGGGTAGTGCATAAATAGAAAGACTAATGTAACAAGACATTGGATGATGCCTAAATAATCTATGCTTCTAAATAGAAGAAGCTCATTGTTTTTGTTTATGCTTTCAAAAAACATCACTCCTATTTAGTGGCTTCACATGTGACTGTGCACATAGATCACACTTCCATGAGCTATCTTTTATCTAGAATGACACAAGGTTTGGGCTAATCGAGATGATTCTAATACGCCAAGGTTTTATCTAAAAACAAGAGACAAAAGGGTGATTCATAATTTAGTCAAGAATCTTCTTAGTAGACATCAATTGGAAGAAAAGAATCTAGTTCCAACCAAAATCTCTGCACTGGACTACCAACTAATGAAGGTAAATTGCATCCAGTCTATGTTATGGTAAATTTGTTAATTTTGTATTTGTCAAAGTTCTTCATTCAGACTACATGAGGATTTCAAAGAAGAAGTTTGGTCTATGACTATCGAGATGAGCCATATCTACCTTGAATTGTTTGGACAATCTTTACCTATGATGCATTTTAAGGAAGATTTTTTTGTCACTGTAATAATGTTAGTTAAGCCAAAATGAGGGGTACAAGAGTTCTATAAAAACAACTGATAAGGCCATGTAATATGCATTATTGTGTCCCTTCGTCTTCAATGTGTCTCACACCTACATCGACGCTTGTGACCATGATGAACAACATGAAAAATATCCAAGAGATATCAAATGTCATTTCTTTCTAGAAAGAAGTAAAAATATTTGATGTATGGCAGTAAACTACATGAGTCCATTTCCCTCATCATGTAGCTTCTGATACATTATATTGTAGTTGATTATGTAGTTCAGTCAATGAAGGAAATCCCTACCATTTCTATTGTTTACGATCCAATCATTGAGATCTTTAAAGACATTAACTTTTCTAATCTCTGATTCCCTCACATTACCACATCTGATGAGTGTACTCATCATGTAGCTTCTGATACATTATATTGTAGTTGATTATGTAGTTCAGTCAATGAAGGAAATCCCTACCATTTCTATTGTTTACGATCCAATCATTGAGATCTTTAAAGACATTAACTTTTCTAATCTCTGATTCCCTCACATTACCACATCTGATGAGTGTACTCACTTTCTTGAGCACATTCAAGTGCTTATATGAAAATATGGCATCTGGTTAATCCATGCCACCCTGAGATGAATGGTGAACTGGAGGTTTCCAATCATCAAGTTAAAGATTTCATATAGAAGATAGTTAGTAGATGAAAATATTGGGCCATAAAAGTTAAAACGTATTTTAGGTCAATAGAACTATGTACAAGACTCCTTTAGGCACTACTCATTTTGGTCAATTTTATGGGAAATCTATTAATGTACCTGTGGATATAACAAAAAGTAACTGGTGGGCAATAAAAATAGTTTTTATGACCCTCATGCAGTAAGAGAGAACCAACTTCTAAAATTTCAAGACCTACATGAGCTAAGGTTGACAACATATAGAAGTGAACATGCATATAAGTGCACCAACTTGTGGTAAAATTGACAGTTGAAGAGGAAACATATGCAAGTTAGATCATGTTTTGTGTACATTTCATGTCTCTAGATTTTCCCAGGGAAGTTGAGTACCCACTGGTTGGGACATTACATCATCAAGACCATTTTTCCACAAGGAAAGGCAATTGTCTAGAATGAAAAATAAAAGACTTCAATGTCGCCAATAACCAATGTATCAACAAATACAGTACAATGCCTTACATGCATGTTGATCATCCACAATCACTCCTCACTCCCATTACAAAATTTATCAAAGGGCATTGATCCATTGATGCAAGTGTTATCACACAAACAAATTTCTAAGATAGAGCATCCTAGGTTCTAAACCTTTGTCACAAACTCACCTAACTCACTCACAAGTGGATAGATCAATTGTAGTATAGCAAATGGTCAAACCAAATAAGTAACATGTTTATGCAATCATGTATAAGCCAGTTGTTTAGAACAATATTTTAAAACCAATTGTTGAGAGCGACTGCAAGCTAATGGTTGAATTGTAAGATTGCAATACAAGAAAACAATTTAAATTGATGTAGAAAACAATGATTTAAGAACACCAGGACATTTGGATTTCACCACCATCATCTACGTACCTCATCATAATTATTACAACTCAATATTCACAATAGCCAGGAATGGGACCATGTCAATTTTCCTCCTTTCAGAACACTAATTGCACAAGGAGTGAACTCCCAATGGGCTCATGGTCCTGCTACCCACAGTTCAAAACTCATGTAGAATTCCAACCATGATTGCATCTAAAATACTACACAATCATTCAAGGATCTAATCGTAAGTTTCATGGTCTCTACACTTAGGATTATTTTAAACATGCTAAATGAAAGATTAATTCAACAAGCAAGAAAAAGAATGAAAAAAAATACAGTCAAAATTAGATAACATAGTTTGATAATGATTATGAAAAATTATGGGTGATGGGTTCACTCTCCATGCCCCAACAAGAGAGTCTACTCTCTCTTATCCATTGAAAAAGGATAAATCAAGGAAGCAAAGAAGAAGGCATGTTAATTAAGAATTAGAAAAAAGCAATCCAAGGTTTTTGGTTACATATATCTCATCCAATAGAAACAAGTTCAAAAATCTCTATGAAGAGGGTTCTCTTCCTTCCATTATTTTCTAGATCCTTGCACCAAAAAGTAGCTCTAAACTGTGTGTCAATCCCAAGGAAATTAGGTCTTGTCCTTTTTTATTTGGATGACATTTTCCACTCAAATTGGGATGGCAAATATTTATTTTGCTCATGTATGTCGTGCTAGTTTAGTAGCCAGTAGATTGGTTGTCTGATCTACCACTACAAACTATGTTTGATGAGATTTTGGTTGGCCTACCAGTGTGGGGGATAGAGCGATAATCACTTTGATGAGTCCTCTAAAGAATTAAGTGGGTCGTTCAACCCATGGAGTAGATCACCTAACCATTAGAGTAGTCAAAAATGTTGGAGGTATGTGACTTGTGAGGCTATCATTCCGATTGGGTGAGTGGTGATTCAATCAACCAATTCAGGTCTTCTTTGGGGTCTTGTTCCATAAGTGGATAAACTGGCCAAGAGGGTCAGTCAACTAACCATTTGGCCTAAAAAACCACTAGAGTTTCTTGATAATGACCACTTGATTGGATGATCAATGAAGGAGATCGGTCAAACAATTTATTTCATTAGAGGAGGATTGAATGGTTAGGATGATTAGGCAATCAAGTAGCATGGTATCTATCTCATCTTGATGGATATTCTCTGAAGAGTTCCATTTTTCCTTCTATTTTCTTCTAGTATTAAGACATGAAATATTATCAAAATTATTAATCTTAAAGAATGATAGAAAAACAATGTACTAAGAAAAATAATATTGAAATGAGGAATTTTGACTTATAGATGTTGTAAAATCATGATGAGTATGCATTTATCAAGATACCATAACTTGAATGTTGCTTGTACTCGAGCAACATTACATCAAAACAACCTTCCATATAATGCTATTAGTTTTTCATCCTCTAATGCATATATCACTTGATTCCTAACAACTAGATATGGCACCCCGATCCCCTAGAATCATGAAATGCATCTTGAATTTACCTATTTTGACTTTTGTTACACAAACATGTATCCATACCAACACATGACATCACAGTCGTAATATCATTGATGTTTCGAAGAGTCTTGCATTTTCTTATGAGATTTGCACAAGCACATCATTCTCTTCTGAATAGAATGTTCTTGGGATGATAGATGTTCCTGAGAAGAAATTGCAGTGAATGGAGCCTTGCAAGGAATAATTGACAAATATCACTTCTATATTACTCAAAGTTGCTTTATTCGATGCAATTACATTGATTACATTTTTAGTGTACACATTGAAATCTTTTTATTTATGGTACAACCCTATTAGATAATAGGGGTATGGAAGAAGTGGAAGGATGTGTGAGAGAGAGAAAGGGTCTCACCAGAAACTTTGAGTTGGAGCATTCATTTTGTCTTTTCGGTTGTATTTGGTGAATTGTGGGGTAACAAGATGGTGGAAGAAGAGTAGAAAGGGATAAACTTGTGCATCGCATATTTTGGAATTCAAAGCATATGAAATGTTGGATCTGTTTGGGATGTAGAGGGGGGGTTAATAGAGCTAAAACCACTTAAAAAAATTCATTAAACCTTCATGATATTTTCTAAAAAGCAAGGAGATAGATTGAGCAAGAAGGAGAAAAATTGAGCAAACACTAAACAAGGCTGAAATTTATAGTGGTTCCAACCTCAAAACTTTTAGATTTACATCCACTACCTAGAGGGGTCAATCTCTAAGATTTTGAACCTTGTTCCACTATTTATATTCCACAAAAGAGTTACAACAAATGACCACCATTTTTTAGAACAAAGACTAAACTAACATTTGTTATTAGATAAAGGAGCTAATAACAGTTACAAGGTGTTACCTATCTCCCTACCAAGAATCTTAGATCACTTATAGATTCTTTTAGAAGATCTCCAAACTTTCTTTCACCACTTCCCTATTCAAGGAAGCAAACCTAAAATCATCACTTTGTTAGAGAGAGATTGGGAGGGAGAGTTGAAATCTTTAACAAGTGTAAAAGGGAGTTTCTCTCTTATAGAATTCCTAACTCACTCAAACTGGATGTAGAGAAGTAATCAATCTTGAGGGTGAATAGGGACTCTTGAAGTATGAAACACTCAACTATATGAAGGAAGCATAGAAGGCAAACTTGGAATGAAGTCCAAGGGTCCCTTTTTATAGTTGAGGTTGCTACTAACTGGTAGAGACACTAGGATTGAATTCTATCCATTTTCAAATGTTGAATATAGATCTAAATTTTAACTTCACAACCTATTAAATGGCCAAATACACTTTTTCACACCTCAAGTACATTGCTGTCGGTCAACTTACCTTTTGGATAACTCGGACAACAGTTCTTACGATCTCGCTAATAGTAGTTGTCGGTCGAGTTTTTAATTGATAAGAAACTTGGTTGACAGTTGCATTATACTTTCCAGTGCTAAGATGTTGGTTGAGTTACCCCAAGGCAAACTCGGCTGACAGTGGGTTCTCTCAAAAGCCAATATTTGGGTGTCAACCAACAAGCGTCTATGTGAAGGCTTGTGACAAGCATTCAAAAAGTATATAAATATTCAAGTTAGGTGCTCTAAATTTCCATTAATCTTAGTTATAAGTCATACATTGAATATATATAATTTACAACACAATTCTCATAGAGATACTACCTACTCTCCAGATCTTGCATTTGTTTTGAATTTGACTAGTTTTTTAGCAAACTAGGGTTTTCTAGTTTCATTATTTTGATAAACCTAATACCTGAAATTGATATCAAATAGAATATTAGATACATATGAATGGAATGGTTAAGTAATTATCAAAATATGGATAATGTATAACTGATAGGTCAACATCCTCCCCCTTTTAGAAGATGACAAACCATTCCTAAACATATTGAAAAGGATTGAAATTGTAAATACATTACCTTCAAAATTTAGGAGGATACATGAAAACAAGAAAGTAATGCATCCCCCTCAATTTTTATGCTTACATAAACTTGTAAGGCTCGTTCTTCCAAAAAACATAACCAACACATTTATATGCTATTTTTAGCCAATTTTACACATGCAACAAGATATGCAAATATAGATCGATTTCAATATGTATCCAAGATGTTTCACCCCTTTGTCATATCAAAAAGAGAGTGGGGTAGAAGAGCTAAGCTAGGTCTTATCCAACCACAACTACCAAACATAATCACCAAGGCACATTAAGCTATATAGATAAATAATAAGCTTAAGGCATACTCAAAATATGAGAGTACATGCACCAAAACTCACACAATGAGTAGTAAAAACAATGTTACATGTATATATGTTGATTACTACTACAAAATGAAATCAAGTCCATGATTAAAATAAAAAATGAAGAACAAACAAAATAACATAAATAGTAGCCTCATATATAGGTGTGTTATGTAATACATACTAAGATCACAAAATACAAGTACATGGACACTCTAGGACCTAGGAGCTAGCAATATTGGGATAGGTAGTCCTGGGTTGGGTCATTGTTCTCATCACTAATTGGTTTCAGTCACTGAGAACAACAAGTACATCATTAGCATCATCATATTCATCCTCATCTTCATAACCTTCCACATCCTCATCTTCCTCACCATCATCACCTTCCTTAGCATCACCATCATCATCTTCCTCTTCCATCATGACATCCTCAAAAGGAGAGAAAGGGTGTCTGGACAGTCATTTGGTATTTTCCTCATACCATGTCATTTTTTCAATGGATACTAGAGCCACTACTTTCTCAAAGCTAGGGGTCAAAACCCCATCAAAGTCTGCAACAGCAGTAGAGGCCAAAATAGGTGGAAAATATAGTATTTGAGTCAGAATGGGAGGTGGGTGAGAGGATCCAATAGGAGGTCTGCAGTAGGTGTAGAGTAGGTAGCGGAAGGTGCATACTCATGTGATGCATATAACTGATCATATGTGTATGTAGCATAGTGAGTAGATGAGAAAAAAGACTGGAAAGGTGGAATTGGAAAGGGGTGGGATATGTTCATGTTGGACATGATGTGAACTAGATCCTAGTATAGGTGTTCATGAACCTGCATATGGTAGGTATCTAGTATATCATGTATCCCATGAGTGACTCATAGGATATAGATAAAGGATTCATACTAGGTCTAGGTGGTGAAAAAGGGGGTTGGTTGTGCTTATTGGTCTGAGAGGAGGAGGCACCAAATCTGGTAGAGATGGAATTATGGAAATGCATCTTCATAGAGGTTTCACTTATCGAAACACATCTCCTACTGACAAGATAGCTGAAATTAGTTTGGAAAATTTGTTGAGTAAGAATGTGAAAAAGACCACATATGAGGTTAAGATAGGGTGGACAAGTGTACTTGGTGTTTTTCTCACAGTCAAAGTATGTCATATGGTGAAGAATGTAGTGAGCCCACCTATCTCTGATCCCTTAAAGAAGGCAATACTCAATCACTACAATGTTTTCTGCAATGTCCATTTCATTTTTCTTCGGATGGACATTCCATCTGACAACTAGGGAAATTATGTGTGTCTTGATGTCAAGGGCTGGTGAGGGAAGGATTGCCTTCGTCCTTTTAAGAATCTTGAGTTTCTTCAAGAACTTGTCAATATCAGAAAGAGATAATTTGGGATCAAAACTCTTTGAGAATTTCTTAGGGTAAAGAAAGTCAATGTGATTGGGATAGGTAGTCCACTAAGAATCGGATGGAATGGATCCAATAAGATAGGAATGAGGACAATTCTCTATGATTTGGATCCAGATTCCAACAATCATGCAATTTATGGTGATCATGGTATCATATGGACGCACTAATGCAATATAGTTCCATGTGACATTTGCATAGAAATCATGAACATATCTCTTTCTATAAAAATAATTTGAGAAGAAAATATGTTCAATACATAGTGCATCACCAAGTCATTGATCAAGAAAGACATGTTTGATCTTTAGGTCCTCTGCCCCAAAGTCTTGAAAGGGTATAAAGAAAGTAGGAGGTCTAGGAAGCAACTTTTTATACCTAGAGAAAGTCTGAGGCTAATAAAAGTAATGCCATATGGAAAAAGGTTCTTGAGGATGGATCAGTAAGAGGGGGATTGAGGTGATAACTGAGGCACTTCTCTTCCACCAACATGATGCCATGGGGATCCCAAAATGTAGAGTAGAAGAGAAGAATAGATTCATAAAGGGATAGGGTTAAGAAAAATGATGGATTTGGGGGTTAAGAGGCAAGGGTTTGGGTTGGAGAGGGTCTAGGTCTTGAGGATAAACACGAAAAAAGGGTGGTCGGTCAAGTTGTTCTCTTTGAGAGGGAGAAAAATCGGTCGAATGAACGCTTTATTAGTTGTCACATAGTGTTTTCAGTCTTATTTTCTGAGTAGGTAACTTGGTCAACAAGAACTGTTGTTCAATCCTTGGCAAACTTGTCATTCACATTACCTCAGGATAAACACAATTGACAACAAATTTTGTCTCAAACTCAGAATATTGGTTTTAAAACCCTAGAGGCCTATGTAAATCTATCAAAAGATACTAGAAATATGAATGATATATAGAGGCATGTTTTTATCATCACTGGATATTATTTTAGTTAAAATAGGTAGAGAAAAATATTTTTTCATTAATTTCAATAGTTGCATAACAAGGCATTCAAACTTGACTATTTTGAGCTGAACATGAGTAGATGATATTAAATTTAGAACAAAATAGAGGTGTACAATAATAGTCTAGATAGGTGACACAAAAATATCATCAATGGTATTGATAAGAAATTTAGATGAATCACTCTATAGGAAGGGGTTTAGTGAAAATATTCACAAGTTAATTTTTCATGTACACATGACTGATGTTGATGTCTTCCTTAGCAATATGGTCACAAAGAAAATGATTGAATATCTATATGTTTAGATATACTATGAAATGTATGATTGTATAACAAATTTATTGCATAAGTATTATCACAAAAGATATGAGAAGAATCATTGAAAATACAAAAGTCTTAGAGAATTTGCTTCTTCCATAGGACTTGAGCACACCAACTACTAGCTGCTATGCATTTAGATTTCATAGTTCACTGAGTCACAATGCTTTGTTTCTTAGAAAACCAAAAAACTAAAACAAGTCCATGGAAGGAAGCAAGTGCCACTTGTGCACTTTCTATCAACCATGCACTTGACATGATAAACATGACTATTAGATTTAAGAGTAAAATCCCTTGACTTAGGATACCATAGTCCAAAATTTGTAGTTTTATCTAGATCTCACAAAATCCTCATAACATATACAACATGTGATTTTCTAGGGCTTGATTGAAATATAGAACACAAGCCAATACTAAACACAATATATGGACTAGAGGCAATTAGATATAATAAGCTACCTATCATATCTCTATAGTTCTTCTCATCTTCATCATCCTTGTCTATCTCGGAGGTGTTGAACATGGGAGTACCAATTGGATTTCCATTCTCCACCACAAAGAGCTTCAAAATTTCCCTTGTGTACTTGCTTTAATTGATGAAGTTACCATATTGTGCTTGCTTGATTTGGAACCCAAGGATGAATGTAAGATACCCCATCATGCTCATTTCAAATTAAATTTCCATGAGGAAAGTAAACTTCTTGCAAATATCAAGATTAGTGTTTCCAAAGATAATATCATCAACATAAATTTGAACAATCAAGAAATTTTTGTAACTGTGTTTCAAAATGAAAGTAGAGTTAACCTTTCCCATGACAAAGCCCTTATCAATAAAAAAATCCATTTCTCATACCAAGCTCTAGGGGCTTTTTTGATACCATAAGTGCTTTTCATAAATATAAACATGATTTGTAAGCTAGTCATGTTCAAATTCAGGAGATTGAACCACATAGACTTCCTCATATAGATCTCCATTTAGAAACACACTTTTAACAAACATTATAAAGTGAAAATTTTTTATGACTAGTAATGAAAATTATAATTCTAATTCATTGAAGTCTAGAAATAGGAGCATACGTTTCAAAAAAATCAATACCTTCATGTTGATTGTAACCTTTATCTACTAACCTTGCCTTATTTCTTACCACTTTTCTACTTTCATCAAGCTTATTCATGTAGATCCACTTTGTGTCAATGATATTTATTTCATTTGGTCTTGAACTAGAATCCCCACCTTGTTCTTTTCAAACTTCTTCAGTTCTTCTTGTATTGCTAGGATCCACTTATCATCCTCAAGAGCTTCTTTGACATTCTTTAACTCAAGTTGAGAAATGAAGGCAATGTTGACTTGTTCTTTGTTGAAGGAAACATGCATCTTCACTCTTTCAAAAGGATTGCCTATTATGAGCTCCTCTGGGTGATATTTTGCAAAGAAAGGAGTGGGATCCTTCTTTTCATTTTCATATGAGCATTCAACTTTAGCCACCTCTTTACCTTTGTTGTTGATGTCTAGTTATTTTAATCTGGGAATCACCTCATCTTTCTTAGGGTAATTGACAAAGTTATTTATTCATCATTCCTTCCTCTAACAAGACAATTTAAATGATAATTACAATTACTACTATTGTTTGCACAACCAAAATTTGTAGTACTACTACCATTACATACTTCATAATTAACATAATTAATGATACTAGAAAGCGAGGTTTAATAGTGAAATGCCATATTAATGTTTTAAGGTGGTATATAGCAAGATGATTAACCACATTATTCTTCTCCCAGCATGCATGTTGGACTCTCCACATAACCTTCATCAATCCTTGTATCTTTAACATCCAATAGGCAAAATTAGGGTGGTTCCTGACAACTTCATTAATGACCTACTCGTAGTGCTGTAGTCCATTTTAAAATGACATGCACCATATCATTCTCCTTTGAGTACTCCATGGATATACAAATGTGAACCAGTTCTACCTCTATAGCACATGTATTCACATGTTTAATACCTTGTCCCCCTATCCAGTTCCCATAGTAATCACAAACCACAAAGGAAGTTGCAGCCTCCTTCTTATTCACCACAGAATCAATGTTAATCTTGATGTCCTTCGGTGGAGGGTGCACCCACTTCCCCTCTCTTTTCTGATTCTCTACCGATGTCTCTAATATACACACCCTAATCATAAAGAGAGTATCTTTGTTTATTTGTAGAATGTAATGTTTAGTGTATCTTACAAAATTTTCAAAAATTATCAAATTATTACACTTTCATATATACCGAGACGCAATCATAAATTTTCTATGGATAGTCGATGGCTTTTCAAAATAAGACTACATCCATGTTTTTTCATCTGTGAAACTATAGAAATCATCTTAGGACCATCTAGAATACTCTCCCAGCTTAGGTCCATTCAAAATTCACTCTTAGTGCATGGAGAGCCGTCTCCTCATGATATACACCTACAACAACTATCATCATCAACAATGTATCTATCTTTTCTATGGGCACTTGTGAGTAGGGATCTATGAAGGATGATCCAAGCAAAGCATTGGAGTCTACTAGATACTTTAGTACACCAAATATATTGCCTATTTTCTGTTGAAACAATATCTTTATCTCCTTAGGATAGTATAAGAAGATTTTATGGTGAACTGCCCATTCACTATGTGGTTCCATATCCAAATAGCTTCCTAGTTTTGTAGAAAATGGGGGATTGACTTGCTTTATCTAATGCACTACCTCATCAATGAACCAATCCTAAACTTGATGTCCCACATGTTGGATCGATGGGCTTTAGGGGGGGGGTGAATAGAGCTACACACACTTCACAAAATCGATTAGACCACCAATTTAAATGAAGTGCAAAAACTAATGCAAGCAGCAATTTGATATCCTATTCTAGCATACAAAGCAAGGATAAGAGATAATGAATATCATGCACTTGGACATGTGGTTTAGAGTGGTTCCACGTCCTAAACTTAGGAGCGATGTCAGTCCACTACCTAGAGTTGGTTAGACTCTAGGATTTGCAACTTGGTCCTCTTATATATCACGATAAGATTACAAGAAACAAAAACCACACAACCAAGGGCTTAATTACACAATCTATGATCTTCAACCTATCCAAGGACTTACCCACAAAGCGAGATTCTTTAGCCTTCTACAAAGGACTTACCCAATCTCACCTTTGTCTTCAGCCTTGCAGGGATTACCTATCTTACTTGAGCTTGCCTTGCACCTATCCTTCACTTGGAGAGCTTGCCCACGTTTTCCCTTCACCAAGGGAGCTGGAGCAACGATCAATCTTCACTCTTGAAGATCAGCAACACATCTTCCCCTTCACTCGGAGAAGAACAACATCAACTCCTCTTTCACTCAGAGAAGAAGCTTCAATCAATCTTCTATTTGATTTGGAGGTGGGAAGAAAGAAGGGAGAGCTTTACATAGCACAAAGGATAGTTCTCATACACAGGAACCTATCTCACTCATGAAATTATCTTGAAGGTAGAGAGAGAAAGGGGCTCAAGGGCTTGGAACACTCTCAACTAAGCTAGAACCAAGTTTGCAATGGAAAGAGCAGCTTGGAATGAAGTCCAAGGGGTTCTATTTATAGTTGAGGGTGGCCCTTTATGTTGTGGGACACTTGGGTGCAAAAGTGATCGTTTTTCCTTCAAGAAAAATGTCATATTTTTGCCCAAAACAATTCACCAATGGTCATATTACTTTTTCTGCAAATTCCGTACAGTGCATTCGGTCGAGTATCAATGGGTGTAACTCGACCGATCAGGTAGCAGGCAATCTGATGTTGAATTGATCGGTCGAGTTTGTCCTGAGGAAACTCGACCGACCATTTCAACTGGAAATGGCCTATTACCCAATCGGTCGAGTTCTGTGAGTGCACAACTTGACCGATTGCAATCTTCAGAAAATCGACTCAAGATGATCGGTCGAGTTCCAGGGTGGGAAACTCGACTGACCAAGTGCCTGAAATGGATTTTCTAATTTGCAATAAAAGTGATTAGAACTTGGTGAATTTTGTCCCAAACAATTTTCTCTTCTAAGTTACAAGAATATACATCGTTACAAGTGATTACATTTATGTTCTAAGGTGATTTACATGGAAATCCTAATTTGCACACTTGTAGTCAATTTGGCTTGCACTTGGCCCATTCTAGGGCTTGTATATGTGATCCTTTTCATGTACCTAATGTCTGCAAACAATCTTTAGCGCACATGTTAGATACATATGAATGGAATGGTTAAGTCATTATCAAAATATAGGTAATGTACAACCTCTAGGTCAACATTCTCCCCCTTTTTGACAATGACAAACCATTCCTCAAACATATTGAAAAGGATAAAAAAATTAAACCTTTGCCTTGTGAATTAGGGGGATTCATGATAAGAACAATTTGAATTTGGTCCCCCTCAATATATGCTTCCTCTCACCTGCATGTTAGGTTTTCTATACATAGCAAAACCAATATCCATGTAATATGTAATCCCTTACATGTCATATGATCAATCAGCAAATTTACAAGAAAAGGATCACTTAGGCAAGAAAGAAATAGTATTATCACAATAAAAACAATATGATTGAGGTTCAGACCATGAGATATTTCTCCCCCTTTTGACATTATCAAAAAGGAAGGGGGTGTAGAAGAGCAAAATCTAGGTCTTCTCCAAGACTCAATCACACATATATGCAAAAGATGATAAACAACATTGTAAAGGCAATCCAAGTCAGAATAACATACAACCACAGAGGAGAAACATACAATCCAAGTCAGAATCAAAATATAGCTCATCAAACACCAAGCATAAGATAACATGGCTGAAATAGCCAAAGTGTAGCAATAATATTCCAACTCAGACATATGTTCTCATAAGCGACTACAACCATAAAAGCGAGAAAACAGAGAATAAGAAAATAGTACGGCTCAGACTAATGTGCCAGGATGTTGCTTATACAAAAGAGTCTAGAAAGATATATATAATAGACATGCTAGACTATAATCTAAGACAACCTCCTAGACATCTAAGCTATCTATGTCAACTGTGTCCTCGTCATCGCATGGGTTGTAGTCCTCATCACCATCTGAAGGTGGGGCAGTTGTGCCAGCAGCAGATGCAGCACCATCATCACCATCCTCGACAGAAGAACCATCACCATCAGCATCATCAGCATCCTTGTCAGCATCCTCATCGGCATCCTCAGCCTAGTCGGGCATGTCCTCGTCAGCAGGACCAAAAGAGCGACCAGGCCAGCGGGCATTCTGCTCAGCCCATGACATGCCAAGAGATAGGAGCTCCTGGGCCTGCGGAAAGGATGGAGTAGAGTCCCCCAAGGACGCGAGCAAAGTGGCCAGGGGGCCAGCAGGTAGCGGTAGATATGCAGGAGTAGAGCTACTGGAGGGATACTGAGGTGGAGCAGCAGCGGAAGGCTCGGCAGCAAACGGTGGTGGAGCAGGGAAGTATTGCTCATACACATATGAGGCATAATCACTACCCGGATATGGTTGGTGTACTGGGTAGGGTGAGGAGCAGGATAGATTCATGTGAGACATGATGGCACATAAATCTTGATGAAGGTGCTCCTCAACCTGGTGATTGTATGCATGTTCATGCATCATGTAACCCAGAAGGGTTTCATTTGATGCTCTGAAAGACGCACGGCTAGGGCGAGGGTGGCGCTGCGGGGGTGGAGCCTGGGTGGAGGTGGGAGGGGCACCAGAAGCAGGGGCGGAGGCAGAGGCTAAGGAAGAGCCAGAAGCACCAGGGGCAGGGGTAGGGACAAACTTTAGAAGAGTGGTTTCACTAATGCACACTCCCTTTCGAGCAACCAGGTAATGGTAGTCGGAAAAGAGTGATTTCTCAGTGGCGAACTGGAAGAGACCACAGATCAAGGCTGGATAGAGAGGATGGGTGCCCTTGGTGTTCTTGCCTTTGTCAAAGCAGGTCATATGATGGAGAATGTAACGAGCCCACTTGACACCTATGTTGTTCAACAAACAATACATCAAAACCGCTATGTTTTCCGCAATATCCGTTTGATTTCACATCAGATGGATGTTGCAGTTAAGCACAAGGGCTAGGATGCGCTTCTGGAGGTCAAGGGAGGAGGAGGGAAGGGTGGACCGCTTCTTATAGGCCACGTCAGGCTTTTTCAACTATCGATGAATATCCAGTAAGGCCAATTCATGATGTTTGTAAAAGGCTTCTGGGTCCAAAAGATCAAATACTCATCATAGCCCCGACGCCAAGTAGTGGTTTCTTTGTCTCCGGCAAGATAGAGATTGAAAGTCTCCTCAGAGAGTTGAAACCGACGACCGACGATCATTGATGTTAAGACTATTTTGGTATTTTGTGGGGGAACAATCGAATCATAGTTCCAGCGCAGATTGGCATAGAACTCGTGAACTGCTTTGTTACTAGATAGCTGATTGTTGAAGCAGTCACTCTCGATTGCAAGGGCGAAAAGGTTGTGATGGGCAAGAAGCTGTGCTATGGAGTTGATATGGTTTTGAAAACGGGTTGGACCAACTAGGGGGAGGAAAGAAAAAGGAGACCTAGGAAGGAGATCCTTATACCGATTGACAGCCTCTAGAGATACAAATGTAGTTTTATCAAAAGGAATCAACCGTTGGGTCGAGGAAGAAGCTGGGGAATTGCTAGGGGCGGGTCGTTTTCTCCTGTGGAAAGACATGGAAGAAAAAACAAGAGGAGAAAACGCACACACAAGCAAAACGAACCTCAAAACCCAACAAGAACACACAGCCGACTCCCAGGAAGGTCAGGAGCAAGCTGCTAAGGCACCCTAGGGCTGGGAACGGGGAAGGGTTAGGGCTAGGGTGGAGAGCACGGGCCAAGAGAAGAGGAATCAGTCGGCTATTTTCAAGTTGCAAGGGAAAATAGTCGACCGATCCAAAGTTTTAAGTTGGCGCATCCCGTCGATCGGTCGAGTTCTGAGAGTGGACAACTCGACTGATCGGTCCACTGAAGAACCACTCTCGGCTCCTGATCGGTCGAGTTTTCTGGGGTGAAACTCGACCAAAGGTCAACCTGACCTAGCAATATAAATCTTAGATTCTAGCCACATACATGCCTATTAAATTTATTTTTCCATTCTATTATGTATAAATAACATACCTAGGCACATTTTGCTCATAATTGGGCACTATTTAGCGAGAAAACGTGAAATTTGATAAAAACCCAAAAAACAAGCAAAAACTAGGCATATTGAATGGCAGATTAAGCATAAGCAAGCATGTATAGGCAACATAAGGTGAAGAATGACATGAGCAAGCATATAGGATAGAGATCACTAGCTAGATCACATAGCAATATCATTTGAATCAATAAAGAGAAGTTTAGATCGAATAAAGTTAAATTGATCTCTAGCTAGGGGTTTTGTAAAAATGTCCGCCAACAGATTTTCTGTGTCCACATGTGTGATATAGATATCTTTCTTGGCAATGTGGTCACGAAGAAAATGATGGTGAACCTCTATATGTTTATCTCTACTATGCAATATAGGATTATAAGAGAGGTTAATTGCACTAGTATTGTCACAATAGATAGGATAATCATCAAAAAATATGTTAAAGTCTTGGAGCATTTGCTTCATCCGTAGGACTTGTGCACAACAACTCCCGGCTGCAATGTATTCAGCTTCGATAGTTGATAATGCCACTGTGCTTTGTTTCTTAGAGAACCAAGACACTAAGCATGGTCCTAGAAGGAATCAAGTGCCACTTGTGCACTTTCTATCAATCAAACACCCTGCATAATCCGCATCACTATATGTCGTAAGAGTAAAATCCCTTGATTTAGGATACCATAGTCCAAAATTTTGAGTTTTGTCTAAGTACCTCAAAATTCTCTTAACACCAGTGAGATGTGACTTCTTAGGGCAAGATTGAAAGCGAGCGCACAAGCCAACACTAAACATAATGTCAGGTCTAGAGGCAGTTAAATAAAGTAAACTTCCTATCATACCTCTATAAAGCTTCTCATCTACCTTTTCACCTTCTTCATCTTTATCAAGTTTGGTGGTGTTTGACATGGGTGTATCCATCGACTTCATGTTCTCCATCCCAAAGCGCTTGAGTAGTTCAGTTGTGTATTTGCCTTGGTTGATGAAGTTTCCTTCCTTTGTTCGCTTGATTTGAAAGCCGAGGAAGAAGGTCAACTCACCCATCATGCTCATTTCAAATTCACTCTGCATAAGAGAACTAAACTCCTTGAAAAGATCAAGATCAGTCCCGCTAAAAATGATATCATCAACATATATTTGTATGATAAGAAAATGGTTAGAAGTGTGTTTTAGAAACAAAGTAGAATCAACTTTGCCCATGACATACCCATTATCAAACAAAAAGTTATTTAATTTCTCATACCAAGCTCGAGGTGCTTGTTTGAGTCCATAGAGAGATTTTTGTAGCAAATAAACATGATTGGGTAATTTGTCATTTTCAAAGCCTGGAGGTTGAGCAACAAATACTTCCTTCTCGATTGTACCGTTCAAAAATGCACTTTTAACATCCATTTGATAAAGCAAGAAATTTTTATAACTAGCAAAAGCAAGTAGCATACGGATAGATTCTAATCTAGCAACAGGAGCATAAGTTTCATCAAAATCAATACCTTCCTGTTGGTTGTAACCTTGTGCTACTAACCTTGCTTTGTTCCTTACCACTTTTCCTTGCTCATCAAGATTTTTGCGGTAGACCCATTTGGTTCCAATGATCTTTCTATCATTTGGTCTTGGCACTAGAGTCCACACACGGTTCTTCTCAAATTGCTCAAGCTCTTCTTGCATGGAAAGGATCCACTCATCATCACCAAGGGCCTCTTTGATGTTCTTTGGCTCTAGTTGGGAGATGAAGGCACTATCTGCTTGTTCTTTGTTGTGAGCAGCTCGTGTCCTCACTCTCTCAAACGGATTTCCAATGATCAACTCCTTGGGGTGATTCTTTGCAAAGCGGGGAGTGGGATCCTTCTTTTCTTCTTCTTTTTCTTCTTCTGCAACCTGCTTGCCTTTGTCTTTGATGTTGATATCTTTTAAGATAGGAATTATTTCATCTACAACATCATCATAACCAATATGCTTGCCAATAAAAGGGTTAGTTTCAATAAATTTAACATTTATAGATTCTTCAATTTTAGATAGTTCAATGTTAAATACTCTATATTCCCTACTAGTAGTGCTATAGCCTAGGAAGAAAGCCTTGTATGATTTCGGATCAAACTTGTCGAGAGAATCCTTAGTGTTTAAAACAAAACAAGGACATCCGAAAACATGAAAGAAATCAATAGACAACTTCCTACCACGCCATAGTTCATAGGGGGTTTTCTTGAAAGTCGGATGTGTGAAAACTCGGTTTTGCACAAAACATGACGTGCTGACGGCTTCAGCCCAAAACTTCTTAGGAGTGTCATACTCAAGAAGCATGGTCCTAGCCATCTCTTGTAGCGATCTATTCTTCCTCTCAACAACTCCATTTTGTTGAGGTGTGCGAGGAGAAGAGAAATTGTGCGAATAACCCGATTTTTCACAAAAATGTTCAAAAAGATCATTTTCAAACTCTCCCCCATGATCACTACGGATGGAAACAACATGGCAAGAAGCTTCGTTCTCAACTCATTTACAAAATCTCGAGAAAACATCAAGTGTATCGCTTTTAGAAACGAGAAAGAAAGTCCAAGTATATCTAGAAAAATCATCAACAATAACAAGACAATACTTGGAGCCACGAAGCGTTTGTGTTCTCATTGGTCCGAAAAGATCAATATGAAGAAGCTCAAGAACTCTCTTGGTACTCATGACTCCTTTGGATTTGAAGGAGGATTTGGTTTGTTTCCCTTGTGTACAAGGTTGGCATTCCTCATCCTTTTCAAAATCCAATATAGGAAGTCCTCGAACCAAGTCCTTTTTGTTCAATTTCTTCATTTGATGCAAATTCACATGACCCAAACGACGATGCCAAAGTGAAAGATCGTTTTTATCCACAACTAAGCATCTATTTAGTATGGGCTTAAGAGCATCGAGAACAATCACATAGAGATTACCATTTCTAGTTCCCTTATATATAACATTGTAGGACAGGGAATCTAGAAGCAAGCATTCTAAAGAAGTAAATAGCACAAGATAACCATTATCACATAATTGGCTAACACTAATTAAATTGTGATGTAGGCCATCAACAAGCAATACATTTTTAATGCATAATTCATTGCCTACATCACCCTCACCTATAACCTTACCCTTCTTGTTGTCCCCGAAGGTTACCAATCCTCCTTTCTTTTTCACAAATTTGTTGAAATGGCTGATTTCACCAGTCATATGCTTAGAGCAGCCACTATCAACAATCCATTTCTTTTTAACCTGCAAGAAAAGAGGATGTTGGAACCCAACTCAAACTTTGGGGTCCGGGGTTAGCTTGGGGACCCATTTCATCTTTGGGTTGGTCCCCTTGGGCTTGTAAGGACAATAGGTATAATAATGGTCATCACATTTGCAATGAATACAAACCATGGGGTTTTTAGAGCCGGAAGACTCTCCATTGATAATTGGAGGTTCTACACTCTTTTTCTTACCCTTCTTCTTCTTACCTTTTGGAGTAGTCCCATTATATCCTAAACCACTAGTACCAACTTGTTTGGTAGAGTGCTCTAGAACATCATTTAGGGATTTCTTACCCGAAAGAAACCTTTGCAAGGTAGATCTTAATTTAGCATTATCATCACTAAGATTTACAACAGTAGTAGATAAACTAGAAAGATCTTCTCTAGTATGCAAAAGGTCGGCCTCAAGACAGAGGGCTTTAGTAAGAAGAGTGTCTTTTTCTAGAGTTAAGCTAGCAACTTCATTTCTAGGCAAAATAGGTCTAGAAGATAAATCATTTGTTTGAGCAAAAAATTTAGCATTTTCAGATTTAAGAACAACAATCTCTCTTTGATAAGAGTAGACTTCATCTCTCCTAGCATCATCAATAAGCTTAAGTTCTACATTTTCAGTTTTTAGAATATCAAGCTCATCTAGGCATTTTTGGTTTTCTATCTTAATATTTTCAATAGTTTTAAGATAAGTACCATTCTCAACCTCTACTCCATTATATTGAAGTTCAAGGTAAAGAAATTGCCCTTGCAAGGAATCTATGCTATCAAGATGTAATTTCTCATTTTTATCAAGAATGTCAATTTTTGCATAGAGATCATCAACAATTTTGCCTAATCGTTTCCTTTTAGATTTACATTTAGCAAAAGAAGATTGGCATTCATTAAGCATATCAATAAGAGTTTCCTTAGATAGCTCATGTAAACTAATATCACTTACTTTGCTTACCTCATTTACCTCAATTACATCTTCACTTGTAGAGGCCATGAGGGCAAGATGACATTCTCCATCTTCGGAGCTTGAGGAGCTTGAAGAAGAGGACTCCCATGCCGCATGAGCTGCATCTTTGGACCTTCTCTCCTTCTTGTCTTTTCTTTTGTACTTTGTTTCTCTCTTGTACTTGTCATCCTTCTTGTGGCTGCTCTTATGATGGCTCTTCTTGGCCTTTGGGTAGTCACTCTTGTAGTGGCCTTTTTGACCACACTCGTAGCACCTTGGAGTCGAGGAGGAGGGCTTGCTCTTGAAGTGCTTCCCTTTTGAGTAGTTGGCTTCATGATCATTTACACCTTCATCTTCACTTGAGGAAGGGCAGGGAGACTTCATGGCAAGTTGTTGTTGTCGGACCATTTCTTCAATTTGAGCTTTGAAGGCGGTGTCCTTTATCTTCTTTGATTCCTTCTCTTCTCTTTTCTCCTCTTCCTCTTGCTTGTCAAGCCTAGGTTCATGGGCTTGAAGGTTACCAACCAGCTCCTCAGTTGATAACTCGCTTAGCTTGTAGACTTCTTCAATAGAGGTGACCTTTAGCTCCCATCTCTTTGGAAGAGATCTCAAGATCTTGGCATTGATTGTACCTCTATCCATGACACTCCCAAGGGCTGCAAGGCTGTTCAAGATGACATTTAACCTTGTGTACATATCTTCTACCCTCTCATTCTTCCCCATCTTGAAGTTCTCAAGAAGACCACCAAGCATGTAGACCTTGGCCTCCTTGACTTGCTCGGTCCCTTCATAGGTGACACACAACTTGTGCCATATCTCATGTGCCGTGTCCCACGAAGAGATGCGGTTGAACTCCGATGGTGTAAGGGCGGCGTAGATGATGCTCACGGCTTTAGCATTGAGTTGAGCACGCTTCATCTCCGCTTCCGTCCATGTGGTGATGTCGCCTTTTGGATCCTCATACTTGAGATGGACAATCTTCCACATTTCGAAACTCACCCCTTGGTGATAGAATTGCATTCTCCTCTTCCAATATAAGAAGTTTGTGTCGTCAAAGACCGGGGGTCTCATGGAGAAGCTTCCTTAAAGGTTGAGTGACCCAAGAGTCGAATCGCCCATCTTCTCCTACTTGTAGAAGTAGCTTGGAGAAGACCTGCTCTGATACCACTTGTTGGATCGATGGGCTCTAGAGGGGGGGTGAATAGAGCTACACACACTTCACAAAATCGATTAGACCACCAATTTAAATGAAGTGCAAAAACTAATGCAAGAAGCAATTTGATATCCTACTCTAGCATACAAAGCAAGGATAAGAGATAATGAATATCATGCACTTGGACAGGTGGTTTAGAGTGGTTCCACTTCCTAAACTTAGGAGCGATGTCAGTCCACTACCTAGAGTTGGTTAGACTCTAGGATTTGCAACTTGGTCCTCTTATATATCACGATAAGATTACAAGAAACAAAAACCACACAACCAAGGGCTTAATTACACAAGCTAAGATCTTCAACCTATCCAAGGACTTACCCACAAAGTGAGATTCTTCAGCCTTCTACAAAGGACTTACCCAATCTCACCTTTGTCTTCAGCCTTGCAGGGATTACCTATCTTACTTGAGCTTGCCTTGCACCTCTCCTTCACTTGGAGAGCTTGCCCACATTTTCCCTTCACCAAGGGAGCTGGAGCAACGATCAATCTTCACTCTTGAAGATCAGCAACACATCTTCCCCTTCACTCAGAGACGAACAACAACAACTCCTCTTTCACTCGGAGAAGAAGCTTCAATCAATCTTCTATTTGATTTGGAGGTGGGAAGAAAGAAGGGAGAGCTTTACATAGCACAAAGGATAGCTCTCATACACATGAACCTATCTCACTCACGAAATTATTTTGAAGGTAGAGAGAGAAAGGGGCTCAAGGGCTTGGAACACTCTCAACTAAGCTAGAACCAAGTTTGCAATGGAAAGAGCAGCTTGGAATGAAGTCCAAGGGGTTCTATTTATAGTTGAGGGTGGCCCTTTATGTTTTGGGACACTTGGGTGCAAAAGTGATCGTTTTTCCTGCAAGAAAACGGTCATATTTTTGCCCAAAACAATTCACCAACGGTCATATTACTTTTTCTGCAAATTCCGTACAGTGCATTCGGTCGAGTATCAATGGGTGTAACTCGACCGATCAGGTAGCAGGCAATCCGATGTTGAATTGATCGGTCGAGTTTGTCATGAGGAAACTCGACCGACCATTTCAACTGGAAATGGCCTACTACCCAATCGGTCGAGTTCTGTGAGTGCACAACTCGACCGATTGCAATCTTCAGAAAATCGACTCAAGATGATCGGTCGAGTTCCAGGGTGGGAAACTCGACCGACCAAGTGCTTGAAATGGATTTTCTAATTTGCAATAAAAGTGATTAGCACTTGGTGAATTTTGTCCCAAACAGTTTTCTCTTCTAAGTTACAAGCATATACATCGTTACAAGTGATTACATTTATGTTCTAAGGTGATTTACATGGAAATCCTAAATTGCACACTTGTAGTCAATTTGGCTTGCACTTGGCCCATTCTAGGGCTTGTATATGTGATCCTTTTCATGTACCTAATGTCTGCAAACAATCTTTAACGCACATGTTAGATACATATGAATGGAATGGTTAAGTCATTATCAAAATATAGGTAATGTACAACCTCTAGGTCAACACCGCACACCCTCCTCATTAGTGGTAGTTATAACCATCCAGTCTTCAATTTCTAAGGATATCAATTTGGTAGATAGATTTTCTAGTTTCTTATTGGTCTTCACCCAATAGTTTGTCCAAAAACCCATTTGTAGGATGCACAATGGTTGAACTCTTGAATTTTGCAAGATGGAATTCTTACCCTTAAAAGAAAATTTGTTTAACTTCAAAGAAGAAACAAGTTTAGGTGCGTAAAAGGACATGAACTTATTGTGCAAACATGAACATCGAATAAACTGCTTAATCCTTGACGAATCCCATGCATGTCTCAAGATAAGGGCTTCATTCCATTTCCTCACAGATCTAACAAAGAGACCTCCCATCTCTTTAGGAAATATATATTTGTTCCATGTTAATAATGACACATGATGAGTTTTATGACTTCCTACTTGTATAAAACATCTTATAGACCCATCAAATTAATCATAGAGAGACACATGTAATGCTGCAATTTGCATAACATAGGTCAGTATGGCTAAAACCATAATTTGGAGAGGCAAACTCTCCTAGCAAAGGCAAGATAACAAGACAAACAAACATTTACCATAGAAGATACCCTCCTTAACACTTTATTAAATCTAGAGTGTATGATAGGTACCCCTATGTATCTACCCAACTCTTTAGTGACCTAAAAGTCACTTGCAGATCAAATTTATCTCCTTTCTCTTCTAGAAACACTCTTAGAGGAAAAAATATTGTCTTAGCCATAAATATAGATTGCCTGAACGTTCTTTCAAGTTTGTTGAAACATTCTTTGATTTTTAACATATGCTATTTACTAGCCTTAGCGAACAAGATCAAATCATCAACAAAGAAGACATGTGCAATGACTGGACCTGCAACACCCATTTTGACCTTCTTCCACTTTTTATCTTACACATATACCTTGATGAGTTGGCTCAGCCACTCGAGAGACAAAATATAAATAAGGTGATAAGGGGTCACCCTGATAGAGACCTTTTCTAGACATAAAATCTTGTAAATATTTACCATTCACCTCATCTAGAACGTCATCATGAGTAACATTCTTGGAAATATAATGGTTAATCTCAATAAGTTTAGCATTGATAGATTATTCTACTTTAGATACTTCAATGTTAATAGCTCGATAAGTTTTACTGGTAGAACTATATCCAAGAAATAAAACCTTGCATGAATTCACATCACACTTGGTGAAAGAATATTTGGTGCTCAAAACAAAGAATGGAAAACTAGAAACATGAAAGAATCGATTGGAGGCTTTATACCACATCGTAACTGATAGCGGGTTTTCTTAAGCAAAGATTGTGTGAAAACCCTATTTTGCACAAAAGAATCAATACCAATATCTTCACCTCAAAATTTCTTGGGGGTGTCATACTCCAAGAGCATTGTCCTAGACATTTCTTGCAAGGTCCAATTCTTCCTCTCTACAACCCCATTTCATTGAGGTGTATGGGGGAACAAAGTTTGTTCATGTAACTAGATTCTTCATAAAAATCTTTCAATTAAATGTTTTTCAAATTCTCCCCCATATAGAATAAATTGGCAAGATGATTCATTTTCAATCCCCTTGCAAAAAGTAGAGAAAACATCAAGAGTATCACTATTTAAAACCAAAAAGAAAATCAAAGTAAAATGATAGAAATCATCAACAATGACTATGAAATACTTGCTACCACAAAGTGTTTGAGATCTCGTGGGTCAAAATAGATCAATGTAAAGAATATTAAGAGCTCTTTAGGTGTTATAGACTCCTGGACTTGAAGTAGGATTTTGTTTGCCTCCCTTGTTTGCAAGGTTGGCATTCCTTATCCTTCTATGAATCCAATTTAGGATTTCCTTTGACCAATTTTTTTTATCAACTTCTTCAATTGATGCATATTTACATGATCAATCCTATCGTGATCGTGACATAATAATATATCTTTTCTATACACAATAAGGCAATTACCAAAAAGAGGCTTAAAAGAGTTAAGAGCAATAATATAGAAATTACTATTTCTAATTCCCTTATATATGACATTGTAAGAAAGGGAATCTAGACACAATCATTCTAGTGATGTAAAGTGAACAAGATAACCATTAGTACAAACTTGAGCAACACTTCTTAAATTGTGATGTAGGGCATCTACAAGAAGTACACTCATTATGCATAATGACTCACCTATATCACCCTCACCTACCACTTTACCTTTCTTTTTGTCCCCGAAAGCCATTAAACCTCCTTTCCTCCTTGTAAAGGTATTGAAATGGCTCTTCTCACCTGGTCATGTGCTTGGAGCAATCAACAATCCATGTTTATTTTTCCTACAAGGGAAGAAAATATCGGTACCCAATTCAAACTTTGGGATCTATAGTTATCTTGAGGACTGATTTCATGTTTTGGTTGCCCCCCTTCTTCTTTAAATGACAAAAGCTAGAATAATGATAATCAAATATACAATGACAGAAAACCAAATTTTCCTTAGAACTGGAAGACTCTCCATTGTATATTGGAAATCCATTTCCATTTTCTCACCCTTGTGCTTTCTCTTTGGGCATCCTTCATATGCCATACCACTACTACCCACTTGTCGAGTAGAGTATTCTAGGACTTCATTTAGGGACTTCTTGCCCTTGAGGAATTTTTCAAGAAAGCTCTAAGCATGTGATTATCATCATTAAGAGTAATAGTAGTATAAGAAAGGCTAGCAATATCATATTGAGCATGCAATCGATCAGCATCCAAGCAGAGGGATTTATTTAGATAAGAATATATTTTAAATGTAATACCAGTTACTTATTTTTGAGGAAAAATACATCTAGATTCTAGGTTAATTAATTTAAAAATAATCCTAGAATTTTCAATCCTACGCAAAACAAGATCATCAAGGTAAGTTTGATTTTCATCCATAAGACCATTCATTTTCTTAAGATAAACACAAGTTTCAACTTCTATACCATTTATTGGAGTTTAAGATCTATAAATTGGTCTTTCAAAGAATCAATACTACTTTTAATAGTTTTTTTTATTTTTTTCATGATTTTATATTCTAGCATTCAAGTCATTAATGATTTTTCTCAATCTCATCATTTTAGACTTGCATTTTGAATAATAAGAACGAGAAGTATGAATCATATCAGTAAGAGAATATTTAGAAAGTTCATTGAGATTTACCTGGCTTACCTCATTTACATCCTCACTTGTGTTAGCCATGAGGGCCACGTGCCACTCATATTTATTTGATCTAGAATCACATGAAGTAAAATTTTCCCAAGAGGCATAGGATTCATCTTTGCCTTTTCTTTCATTCTTGTCCATCTTGTTTAATATACCCTCCTTGTGGTAGTCCTACTTCTTATGTCTTCTCTTTTTGTGATATTTCTTGTCTTTTGGGCATTCATTCTTGCAGTTCCACTTTTGTTCACACTCATAGCACCTAGAAATACTAGAGGAGGAGAGTTTCCCCTTGAAATATTTTCCCTTGGAGTAGTGAGGTTCAAGATCACAATGGGAATCATCTTCACTTGAGGATGGAGGAGGTTGACTAATGACTTGATGATGCATTATAGCTTCAACTTGGAATTTAAAGCCATTCTTTCTCTTAACATATTTATCTTCTTCTTTTTCTTTTCCCTTTGCTTGTCAAGCCATACTTCATAGTCTTGGATATTTCCTATGAGTTCTTCAACATGAATGTAAGAGAGAGACTTTGTTTCTTCTATGGTAGACACATTTGTTTCCCAATGACAAGGAATAGATCTAAGAATCTTTGAGATGATCTTTCATTGATCCATGGTGTGACCATAGAGGCAAAGCCACTGATAGGAGTGTTGGGCCTTGAATACATTTGAGCCACACTTTCTTTCTTCCTCATATTAAAGCTTTCAAAGAGTCTATCAAGAATATATATCTTACTTTCCTTGACTTGTTTTTTACCTACATAGGTGACACAAAGATTGTACCAAATCTCATGGTTTTATGTCCCAAGAAGAAATCTGGTTGAATTTGTTTGGAAGAGGGGTGGAGTAGATTATGCAAATATATCTAGCATTTAGTTGTGCCCTCTTCATGCTTAATCATTCCAAGTAGACATTTCTCCTACTGACTCAGTGTACGAATAACTAATTACCTTCCATATATCAGAGATCATACCTTGAATGTGGAGTTGCATTATACTTTTCGAGTAGAGGAAGTTGGTTCCATCAATGATAGGTGGACGCTTGGAGAAGCCACCTCTATGTTGAGAACAAAGTAGAATTTTTCCCATATTCTCTTACTCATGCGAGTAGATGTTGTAGAAAACCAATCTCTAATACCACTTGTTAGATCTATGGGATCTAGAGGGGTGAATAAAGCTAAAACCACTTAAGCAAAATTCATTAGACCTTGAAGATATTTGGTAAAAAGATGTTGCGAGTATGAAAAGCATGGAAGAGAGAGATTGTGAAAACACCAAGATGACTATGATTCATATTGGTTCCAAAAAATAAACTAGGAGATGTACATTCACTACCTAGAGGGGTGAATCTTTATGATTTTGAACCTTGTTTCACAGTTTATATTCCACAAGAAGAGTTACTACAAAAGATCACCATTTTCAAGAACAAGTGCTAAACTAGCAATCCTTTTTAGATCAAGGAGCCATTAACCATTACAAGGTCTTACCAATCTACCTTCCTAGAATCTTCAGACTTCTTCAAGGGCTTACCCATTTTTGTAGAAGATCTTTGGCCTTGTATTCACCGCTTCCCTATTCAAGGAAGCAAACCTCAAAATACCACTTTTCTAGAGAGAGTTTGGGAGGGAGAGTTTAGAGCTTTACAAGTGTAAAATGGAGAAGCTCTCTTAAATAATTCCTAACTAAGTCAAATTGGATGTAGAGGAGTAAGATTGAGGGAGGTTAACAACTCTTTAATGCTCAAACTCTTAACTATAGAAAGGGATCATAGAAGGAAAACTAAAAAAGAAGTCCAAGGGCCCCTTTTTATAGTTGAGGTAGCCTACTATCTAGTAGAGACATGAGGATTGAATTCTAACCATTTTTGTGGGGTGATGCAGAACTATTTTGAAGTTTGAAACTTTCTAAACAGCTAGATACACTCTTAGCACTTTACACTACATTGTTGTCAATCGAGTTACCTTTTCAATAACTTGAATCGCAGTGCTCATTGTGTTTCTAATAGTAGTTGTTGATCAAGTTTCAAACTGATAAGAAACTAGACAATAGATGCATTAGTCTTTCTAGTGGTAAAGTGTCAGTTGAGTTACCCTAGGGCAAACTCATCCGAAAGTGGGTTCTATCAAAAACCTAAAATTGATTGTCAGTCAAGTCACCTAGGGGGAACCTCAGCTGACAAGCCTCCCTGTGAAGGCTTATGGAAAAATCTAAGAATTGCATAAATATTCAATTAAAGTGCTCTAAATGTCCACTAAACTTTATTAGAGAACATACATTCAATATAAATGATTCACAACACAATTCCAATAGAGATACTACCTATTCTTCAATTCTTGCATTTGTGTTGCATTTGACTTGTTTTTAGCAAACTAGTGTTTTCTAGTTTCATCCTTTTGGTATATCTAGAACCTAATATTGATCTCAAATAGACATATTAGATAACATGAATTGAATATTTAAGTCATCATAAAAATACAGACAATGAATAAATGCTTGGTCAACAACAACAATTTTCAACAAAACACCTAATAACTCAAGAAACTTGTAGATAGAGACATTTCCACAAGAAGTTATTTTGGTTGCTAAGGGACAAAATGCATTTGATTCCTCTTAATACCATATAACATGCTTTATATTGGTAATCATGGTACTGAAGATCATTGGTGACAAAATAGATTATAGCGTTGGAAATTCATTATTAATCATCACATGGGGGTATAATGATAATTGTTGCATAAATAATAAGAAAAAAAACTAAATCTAGGCCACCTAGATAATGTATGACTACATGAAACTAACCATGAAAAAAAATGAACACATATACAATGCTAGTGGTAGAATGCAAGTGACAAAAGGGAAGATAGAGTGGGTGGAATAGAGACATACTTCTCACCCTCCACCCTAAACATAGAAATTCACTCATACTCGAGAAAAATATAGGTGAAGAATGAAGGGGGAAGATAACTACTAAAATGACCACCAACCATTATTGACCTGACAAAGGTGGTCCATTTGGCTGGTGTGGCAGGGCGGTTGATCGGTTTGAGCCTAAAAAAATTCCCAAGATTGTCAATCAGACTAATCCTTACTCATGGAGGATCTCGGGGGCTCCTTAGGAGGAGGATGCTCAGTGTAATGCTTCCCCAATACTGAGATGTAGGGGAAAGGTAAGTCTATCATGTAACAAAGTCCACGTAGTAGGTGCACTCTTATGTGTAGTCTTCTTTGCTCACATGCCATTGCTCATGCACCTACTGGATCAAGTACATGTGATTGATCTATTAGAACTGACACTACTTCTCCCACTACATGAATGTCTCAGTGTCCTCAATATATTCCAACTACTATAGGAGATTGGTGAAGCAATATGGTCCAGATGACCCTGTGAGGTAAGGCACACGTCTCTTTGTGTGACATCTTGAAGATGACAGTGAAGGGTTAGACTCTTCATCGTTCACCTCCATGGAAGTGTTACATCTTCCATACATCATGTTAGGAACTTCACCCTCAAAAGGTGGGTTCCCACTCATGTAACATTAAACATACACATTCATATCATCAAGTTCATAAATGAGGTTGGCTACCATGAAGTAAGTATGCATGGGAAGTGGAAGTTTGGAAGGGCTGTCTCAAAATATCTAGTACTAGGTGTCATCCTCCTAGGCTATTTTGATGAAGGTAGAAAACATCATATATTTCATGTAAATCAAGTACAATGTCTTATGCATCAACATCAAAATCAATATGGGGAGAATGATGGCAACGGAAATAAAAAAATTCTACACATACCACTACCAGTAGATCGGATAAAAATGATGTATATGGAAAGAAGATGCAATATATACCTTGTCCCAGGAGCAAGTCCAGTGACTATCCCTGCATGAAAATGTTCTTTCTTTTCAAGTAGTACATAGATAATAGTCGATGGTGTCCTCTTAATTCAATACTCACGGATGATGGTTCATAGTGTCCTCCTAGTGTATTAGTAAAAGCCTCCACACCTCAATGTAGTGTACTAGGACCTAGGAACTCCACATCGTGCTTCTTGATCCAACGAGAAGGACTTCCCCCTTCCTTGTCAACGTGCTAGCCTGACTTTTCTCCCTTCCTATCTCTCTCTTTCATAGATAAGTTGGATTGGGATCTCATGTTACCAAAACTATGAGAATTCAAGTGTCTAGAGAGTCTTGGAAATTCTCTTAATATAGGAGAGAATAGGCTAGGGTTTCACAATCCATGGGGAGATGAAGGGTCAAAATATAGGGGATGATAGTGGCTATACATTATAAGTCGATCAACTAGCTAGTCCAGTTGATTGATTGGGATGCAGTCATCAACGCAATAACACCAATAATCAATGTGTGTCGTTCGACCAACATTGACTCATTCAAATTTGTTTATTCATCCCAAACAATCAATCAGACACTCCAACCGATCGACTGGATATTTTGACCACCTACTGGGAAAATTGTTCAGTCAATTGGTTGGGCACTCAAATCGTTCGACTAGATAGTTCCATCATCTAGTTTTAAAAGCAAGCCAATCTTTTGACTGGACACTCAGTCGGTCAATTGACAACTAGTGTTGTTTAAGTTTATTACCCAAATACTTTTTGTAACAAATTTGACATTATCTGTGGCAAACTCCTATTATAGGTGGATCATATGTGTGTGACCCTATAGGTCCTAAATTACGTTGGAAGTAAATGTCTATAACAAATTATGACATTACAAGCAATGGGAGGTATCTAGAAATAATTAATTGCTACCCAAGTAATTGGGAAGTTGGAGAAGAACTTCAACAAACATATATGCTTAGTGTTACCTGATTGTATAGTTCCTTTGTCTCAAATATCCAGATTGAACATGGGGCATGGAACTATTGTAACATACCAAAACTTGTGTTTATTTGCAATTTAACCCCTCTTCAAGATTTTCCTTTTCTTTATATCCTTTTTAAATCTTTTCCTAAACTTTCTTATCTTTTCTATCCTTTTTGTCCTCAATGTTGAAATTGAGCAATATTTAGTGGTTTGAATTATATTTGATTCATATTTATTACAGTTAATGGATCTCTTCACAAATACCTCAATTATTATTTTAATTAGAGTCTAAAATACAAAATGATCACTAATGAGAGACTATTAGTATATTATATAAATGTAAAGTTTTTATGGCCTTTGGGACAAGGAATGAAGGATAGGATGGTTTTGAGTTAGCTAATGTGAAGAATAATCATCTTTTCCTTTCTCTCCCCTCCTACATAGCAATAAAACATAAAAAGGAAATAAAGAGGTGTTTTAAGACTCTTGAATTAGTGTATGATGTATATTATGAATTTCAACTCAAGGATTTGGTAAGAAAAGCCTTTTCAAGTTAACTCACCCTTTTATACATTAATAAATGAATTAATGGAAAATATTAGAATTAAGGAACAAAACATATACAAAACTGAAATCAAAATGTATAGGAATATTCTATCCACTAAAGTTAGTCTATAGTCCAAATTTGGGGTCATTAAAGTTAGTCTATTGTCCAAATTTGGGATCATTTGGTCAATGTTTGGCTTTGGCCCTCCAAATGAATTGAATGAGTTTTGAATATAGTTTGTCTATGTTTTGAGTTCGATTTCATTAATGTGATGCATTTACCCTATCATTCTGTTATTTTACTCTATTACACATTACTCGCATTTTGTTTCCTTTATTATGCATGATTAGATGGTCGACTCTTATTAGTTTGGCAATTGGACGGTCTCAAACACGTCTTCCTCCTCCGTGGCTTTCGCAAAACAACCAACGTTTCACAAGTCCACCTTTGCCGATATCTAACCTCCTCATTACTCAATAGTTTCACAAGGTTCCTTGATGACTGATCTCGCCTTTCTCTGACAAATCAGTCGAGCCTTTACTCACCTTCTCCCTTGACCTGTGCACAAAATTCCCATTTAAGGCTTATCCTCTCTCTCATGTTGTTTTCACAACTACCATTATAACACCCCTCCTTTATATTTTATGCATCCCCGAGCACTACAGATGCCTACTAGTCTCCCCTTCTCCGCTAATTTCACCGTCTATGCATTGAAACTCTCTAAACTAGTTAGTTTGGTTCTTCATCTACCACCACCTTACATCAGCCGTCATTGCTTCCTTCAGAGAAATTGACCATTCGGGGAGCTTCCCTAACTCTCCTTTGTCTTATTTAAGCCATCAATTTGTCATGGGTTTGCCCCTATCACCATAGCATGTAGTTCACCGCTTGGTCTTTTGCCGACCAGTAGTGTCATGGCACCTCCTTGGTCTTCCTGACCAGAGTGAGACCTCAGACAAGTCCATTAGAACCCAACAATGTTTTAGATGGTTTCGTTTGAAGCCTTTTCCCTCTATTTCATCGTGTTTGACTTCGAACCCTATTTCCCCTATTCGACTTGATCTCCCACCAAACCATTGGTTTGTTGGTTGTTTGCTTCACACGATCAACTTCTCAAGTTATTTTAGTCCCTTTGAATATGTTCAACTTATTTGTACGATTCCTTGATGAGGGTTTCACTAGGTCTACTGCTACTGATCTCCTTGGCATCACCAGAGTAGCACCTGTGCCTAGTGTGCCCCCTGACCTTAGACGATGGTCATTGACCTCAGTTTGAACTAGGGATGTTGATGGCAATCTCGTTTTTCTTAGTTTGGCCAAGGATTGCATATGAGATTAAAACATGGAGCTCCTGTCGAAGCAGCTCACGATCCATGGCCTAAAGTAGGAACAAGTCAGTTCGTGATTAGACCTTAGTAGCCCTATTATTTTAATCGAGTTATTTAATGTGGAAGAGCAGTTTGGGAATTTTACGCATGCCTATATATCTCATCCATGTGACATATCAAAATATCCCAAAGACTATTTTACCCCCATATGGTTGATTAAATGTAATGTGTGACTAAGCTCCTTTGGTCAATTCATTGTTAATTTACATCGTATTTATCTTTGAATTAAGTTAGCGTCACACCTATAGTTTCATGCTCTCTGATTTGTCAGTTTTTGGAAATTCATAATAAATTGATGCTTTATTAGAAAAATATAAATAAATAGTCACTGGAAAGGATTTTTTGAGTAGAATCCTATTTTAGGGTTTTCAAGTCTCTTTTTGCATCCCTATTTTGATGTTTGTTAGAAACACAAATTATTTATATAAAATGCCCTAAAATTGGTAACTAATTCATTTTAACTCCAAATTTAATAAATAAATGTGTTTTCTTAATCAAGAAAATTTGGTTGATCTATTGGTCTACTTTTTGAGTCCTAAATCAAAGGTTTTCTTAGAAAGTCCAAAATTGGAGTCTTTCTTACACTTTATGCTTTATAAAACCCTAATGTGTGTGGTGAAATTAATAATTAGGTTAAAGTGGTCATGGATACAACCAAGTTGGTGAAAGTGATTATTAGGACTCTACATTGAGGTATGTGCTTATGTGCATATGTGAGTATGTGCATTTCTTCACCCTTTAGTTGGGTATTTTCATAATCAACTCCTAATATTCCTAATGAGGCATATGATTAGCCTTTGATCTTTTCATTGTCTTCTTTTGGCACATTTTCTATAATTATTTCTTGGGTTTTGACCCCTCTGCAATATTCCATTTATTTAGTCTGTCATATGATTCTTTTTATAGCATGATGAATTACTGACTGTATAACTAATGTAGTGTACTTATGTACAACCATCCATAGTTGGGCATGTGTTATTTCACCCAGTGCAATGTGTTCTCTCCCCACTTTTATATATATTGTAGGTGTTTGGGAATGTGTTACTCTCCCTCACCTATTGGTTGAGGTTAGGTAGGTGCCTGAGCCCTACTTTAGTTATTGTAGTCATAGTAATATTCATGCATGCAACTTTATTATTATTTGAATTGGCATAATTCATTTTTGTTAAATGCCTCATACTCTTGACTCTCCTTAGTTTAGTTGAATCATTACTCAATGTTTACATTTTTCTATACTTTATTTGTTCTTATTCCTCAATTGACACATACTTCATTTCTCCTCTTGCTGGGTGATCCCAACCACCCAGGTTTAGGATTAGAGTGTGTAACAGGAGCATGGTGAACCAGCCTAAGATTAGGAGAAGGAGTTAATCCTTACTTCTGGACCTATCTCTTAAAGTTGTTTCTGTGAGATAGCTTGATGTAGTTTAGTTTCCCTCTATCTTGGATCCTTTTGTTGTATATATCATGTACACCCTTATTGGGATAATTTTGATGTAGCCTTTATGAAATGAATATAGTCAATGTTTTAAATTCCACTTCTATTCATTGGTATTTTGTTTACAATTATTAGTAAAGGGGTGTTTAGCCTACTTTATAATTGCCATCCTCCTAAAAGTTAATCCATGTTCCTTGAACTAGAGCAGATTATATGGGATGTATATGAGATCACATATCATATATTCAATCACATGAGTATGGCCATACATTTCTCAATCTCGCTTATGAAGTGAATGAGTATGGCCCCACATTTTTTCTTCTCAATTATCAAGTGACCGAGATATCAACTCCAGTAGGAGGGACAAATACAATCTACATCACTCACAGCCGATCCCCATGTGTCACAGCATACCTGAGAACCACCTTTATGGAAACCCTTACTCAAGGTCATGTTGGATGGTGTTAAAATGCATCAAACAACATGTGATGAGTGTAGTAATTTAAATTTTAAGAATTACAATTACCACTATCACTTTGGGAGCTAATTCTAACTACCATTCCATGGTTTCCATGTATCACTCTCAAGGTGGGTCTGCCCAGTACACTATTCCCTAACAAGTACTTATGTGTTTGACTTGATATTCATTATCATGTCTAATGAGACTTTGTCATCAGTCAACACACAATCTAGTCTTATGTATTTTTTTGTATTTTTTCTTCCAAAATAACATTTGACTAGTGTCATAACGAGAATGTATGTACTCTTATTATACATATGATCTCATTGTTTAGGTCCTAAACTTGAAGACATATTTCATCGAGTAACATCATTTTTTACACATATACCCTGTTTCTGTCATTATCTCATCATTGACACAAACACAATAGACTTAGTTACCTTTATTATTATCAAATCAAGTACATGATGCTCCAGTATAATCACATATGATTGACTCTTTGGGCATACATACCAAAAACTTTAGACAAGGTAATAGAAGATGGGGTGATGGCTCTACCCTAAGAGAAACCAGAACTGGTGTTCTACTGCTGCTAATTTTGTTTATGTTTGATATGATCTCTCCCTCAATTGAATGGCTTGTCATTCAGTATGTACCACAAGAATGCTGATTATGCACTGCGACAAGTTTGACCAGAGATGGTATGGGCAACAATTTAGTGAAGTTAGTGGATCTCTAGCCCATGAATAAATGTCACCTTGGAACCATGAGGGAAGAATGGTTCAGTGAACTCGGCCAAAACCTTTAAGCAATAAATTTCTTTTTTGTAGTGATTGTGATTGCCTTCATCACACTTTTCTCACCATCCCTTGTTGACATCAAGAATGTCACCTTGGCACCATGAGGTCATTGTCATCCAAGGAGTTCCCCTCCTAAAACATAAAGAAGTAGTAGTTGAACATTTTCATGACTAAATTCCTTTGCTAAGGTTGCAAGGAACTCCAGAGTGAGTTCTTTGAACATGGGCTACACACAGAAGGAAAAGAGGGACATGCACAAAAGGTGAAGGAGAAATTACAAAGGCTTGTACATGCCCAGATCCTTGAGCATTGTCAAACATGCCCATTGGGGAATATTCGCCCCAATGGCCTCTATGGCCTGGTATTGTTTATTATGATTGGGTAGGAATATAAGGCATTATACTTCCTCAACTGAGGGATGAAGCAAGACTAAAAGGGAGGATGGTATATCTAAGGGATTTTTTGTTGTTGATGGTGGCTACCTCAGTGGAGGAAAGAAGAATGAGCTGAGTCATGAAGAATTATTACCCCGTGTTGGGTGCCAATGTCATCAATTAATTACTTGAATACAATAGTGTTGGATGAAATGGCCTTCCAAGTGTAGGCCTCTTCACCTTCCACTTTGTTAGGAGGAGGCAAGTCATCCTCGAGGGGCCTCTCTTGATGTGAATTCCATAAGTAGGCCAAGTGCAATGGGAGAGGGATAGGGATGCTGCTACCGGTTTTGCTTTGACCTTGCCCTTCTTAGAGATGAAGGGGCTTAGAGTTTGTAGGAAACCATGGTGAAACCCCCCAGATGGTTGGTCTGACCCACTACCTTGAGTGTGTGGCATTATAGAGTCTGGTGGTCTGTTGGTTGGCAACCGGGCGAGTGGGTTGGGCGATAAGGGAAAGGACTACCATGTTCTTAAGGATACTGATCAGGAAATTAGGTTAGGCTAGTTGGCCGATCATAATTAATGCAGGGGACTATAAACCTGACAAATGGGGCGATCAGGAATTGTGGTCGATCATAATTTCTTGAAGAGTTGGGGATTGGCATTCCATTTAGGCGATTGTAGGGCTATTGGTCAGCCAATCAGTGGAGGTATTGAGGTAAAGGATTATTGATTAGATGGATGATCAAAGATGCAGGTGGTTGACCGTTCATATAGGCAGGTGTATTTGTGTGGATGAGAGGAAGATCAAACAATTTGCAAGGTGCATGTTAGTTAATCTACATAGAAGATAGGGTTGAAGTTGGTCACTCGGGAGGTTGATGGTGTCACAAGAATCTTTGATCTATGAGGAGGCGTAAACACTCCTCTAGTCAACTGATCTTAGGTGAAACAAGTGTTGAAGTTTAATGGATTGGTAGAGGCAAAGAGAGAGGTTGGTCAGTTGAAGAATGACTTCTTGCCCAACTGGAGAGGGGTGGAACTATTGGCTCCAGCTTACCAAATAATTGACTTGATGTTTATTCGACGACTTGCAAAGAGGAAGAGAATGAGAGTGCGAGAAAATGGGGGTTGCAAGAGCACTTCTCTCACTAGGGAAAGGGGTGATTCGTGTTATATCAACTCCCTTTCTCTTGTTGTTGTTGTAAAGGTGAAAGACGTTGATCGATTGATCAAGAGAGATTAGGTCATCTGATTGGTATCCATTTGCATCCTACAAGATTAAGTGTTGGTTGGATAATTAGAGAACCACATGTCAACCAATTAGAATTGGCCACATCAAAGTACACGCATTAGTCACCCAATCTGGATGGTTTGATCCGATTAGTTAGGGGTGTGAAGATGTAGGTGATGTCAATCATCATCTGACCTATCACATGAGCCCTAGTCCCTATCACATGGGTCCTAATCAGTTGATGACCATTTTGATATGTGAGACTTGTCCCACATTAGTCAGATGGTCCACTTAGGTTCTCAACTTGTTAGAATTAAGATCTCATGTATTAGTGGTTGTTGTGAATTTTGGTCTAGTCTGGTCTGTCGATCAATGAGCCTAGTCAATCGGTCCATATTAAAATCACAGACATGGTGGCTACTAGATATTTGGTCATCTATTGTTGATGACCAATCAATGAGCTTGGTCATTTGATCTATTGATGGGGAAAACTCCCTACTACAGACCGATCAACCGATCGGGAAATATGATCAGCCAATCCGCTTATTTTTTATGTATGACCAAAAATTTCATTCCTTGTTTGATCAATCAGTTGGTTTGAGCACATGGATCAATGGGTATTAGGGTCCCAAATATTTGAGATTGCCTTGTAATCCATTTTGACCAAAATTTCTAATTAACTATGTATTCAACTATACAGATAAAATTAGAAGATGAAATAATGGATTTGAAATTCAATTCAACTAGTCCAATAAAGTTTAAACCTAACTAGATAACTATTGGGTTGTCTCTAGACAACCACCATGTTTAACGTCATTGGATTGACACTTGCGTTTCACCACCCAGAAGGAATGCTGATTAGAGTATGAGTTGGGCTACCATACCATTTTGGTTTCTTCCCTTTCAAGCAATCACCAATCTTTTCTTGAACCCTTTCTTCATGTATTTTTTCCCATATGGTATGATAGATGTCTGAATACCAAGGCAAATAGTTTTATGGAAGAATATTAGATCCTTTTGTGGATGTATGGTCATCTTAGAAGACTTTTAGTGTTTAGTAATGCCTACGGGGAAATGATCTGAGGGTTGATATATAAAAAATTCACAATCAATGTTCCCAATCAATCCTTCATGATATAGGTGTGGTTTCATCAATTCATTTGGCACATAATAGCCCACGTAAATCAACATCTAGTGAGGAGAAAAAATATGGCGTATGAGTTCCATTTGTGATGCTACTGGGTCTTATAGAGGACTGACTTGGGGGTATTTGGGTTATCACAATAAAAGTGGCAACATGAGGAGGGCGAAGCCCCCCTATTGTTGATGATCTATCTTTTGGCAGGATGTAAACTAGTATGTTCTCAATCTTCCTTGCATGATGAGCATCCTATGGGGACACTCTTCACTTAATAATTGATGAGGTTTTAGGGGAGAAATTTTTATTGCATCTATGTAAATTGATTGATGCATGAGGAAGTGTGCTTCTTATGCAACATTTGCTTCATCGAGCTATTTCTTGCCTAAAAATCAAGAGACTGGTTTCCCACAGGTAGGATTAGAAGTCCTACTTCAACATCAACTAATATCATAGCAATTTCTAGGAGTGGTCTACCAAACATAACATGGTAGTGATGAACCTCTTTGACCATTACCACTAAATCACACAGATTTGTTTTCAACCTTAACTAGTATGTCCTTTGTGATGCCAAATGGCCCTGTCATGGAAGGACCAACTAGTAGGGTAATCATCCTAGTAGGTAGTGCATCAACAATACTAAGTCTGCTACACAAGCTAAGAGGTATTATAGAAATGCTACCTCCAAGATCATCTAGACCTATTAGGAGGATATAATCACTAATAAAGCATGAAATCCTAAAGGAATTGGGATTATTTTACTTTTAAGACATCTTATTATAAATGATATCTGATTATGTCCTTGCCATTTTGATTGTTTTGAATTTTATTTTTATAAAATTTCAATTAAGCAAGAGATTGAATAATTTAGACCAATGTGGCATGTCATCCATGGAATCAAGTAGTGGTTTTATGACCTATAACTTCTTCATGGTTTCTATGAATTTATCAAATATGGAATCCAATCAGATTTGATTCAGCCAACTTTGGAATGGCACACATGGTTGGTATATGGAGACATTTGACTATGGCAATGTGGGACTTGAATCCCCTGGTTGATTTGTTCCTCTGTCATGAGTGATAACCACATCGTCCTCATCATTCTAACTTGCTATGTAGTTAGATGATTTTCCCTTTTACAAAAGGTAAATACAAAACACATCATCACAACCATGAGTTTCTCCATATGATTTGTGTTAGACTCCAAGTTCTCTACAAAGGTTTCTAAAGGAGGGAGTTTAGATGCCGACAACTGAGTCATTTGGGAATCAACATATTTCTGATTAGCTTGTTGATTAGATAGAATTATTTATTGTCTAGCTATCATGGATTGCTGGGATTGGAGAACCTATTTAATGGAAAAATTTTGTCATCCTTGGTGGCTGGAATAGTTGGTTGCGAAATTTGGGGCACTTGGTTTAGATTCTAAAATTGTCATCCTTGAATGTATCCACGGTTCTTTAAATTCACTTTGTATTTGCATCGGTTCTTGAATTTTTGCTTCTGATTTTGTTCGAACCCGAGCGAACCTTGACCTTGGTTGTTCACTTGGGCGGGCCGTTGTTGTGATGCATTCTCTTCTCCTACTAGATTTTTGTACTAGAATGGGAATGATTTCTAGCTTGGTTTGGGTTGTAGTAGTTTTGTCCTAAAATGTTGTGGATGGAATTCAAATCTTCCATATTCCCTTCTTCATCTTGTACTTGGGTATTTTTCACCATGACATATAAATGAGCTAGTAGCTGAGATTTTAGTGGTCATGGCCCTTGCATGTTTCACAGAAGAGATCTCTAGACTTCACCTATTGCTGCAATTGATTTGGTTGTCCCCTTGTCTCATATGCATTGAAAGATGACTCGAGATAGTCATGCTTTAAGGCTAACTTCTTAAGAGACTCTTTTATAGCTTTGAATTTAGAATTGTCATTTTCCTTGGCTACCTTGAGGTCACCTTTAGCTCTTCTAGTATGGGACAAAGACTAGTTTCTAAAACCTCTTTTGAAAACCTCTCACGCACATTCAAAGCTCTAGAACATGAAATTCTCTCAAGATGAGGAATCCAAGAACTCTTTGTTTTCATCATCAACGCCTCTATAGAAAGTCTCTATCAATTGAACTTGTAAGATGACATAGTGCATGCAACGTTAAAGAAGCTCCTTGAATATTTCCCAAGCCTCACCTAGGGATTTTCTTGGGACCATGCAAGACTATGTGATATGCCCCATGATTTGGTTAGTGAGGGAAAAGGATTAGTTTTTCTCTAGAAACTTGGACTGGATACCCTCCCACATCATGATGTTGTGTCCCTCAATGGCATTGCGCCAAATACTCTCCTTGTCTATCATTGAATACTTGAAGAACCAAATTTAATGGCATCCTTATATATGCTACTTTTCTTGTTAAAGGAACAAAAGTTGGTAAACCGCTGCAAGTGATATTGGAAATTATTATCTTTATTGTAAGCTAAAGTACTACTTTTATCATAGTGAACTACTACGTGCAGATCTGAAAAGAAGGTCAATGATAGAGGGTGGTTCCACCAAATGATGTGCATTAGTAACTTTAGGGATGAAGAAGTCCTTGAACTTTTTATAGCATTCTTATTCAAGGGTGGATGCCTCTCTGGCTTTGTATCTACATCAATATATACTCTTATTTTTGGGACAAGAGATTCTGTCTAGGCTACAAGATCTAGATTCACTGTTCAATTGATCTCTTTCTCATGCAACTTGTTCCTATATGCTCGGTTTAGGTGGTGGTAAGTTTGTCAATCTCCTAGTCAAATTGAAAATGTGTGGAATCAAAATTTTGGGAGTGTTGCATGCACTTCTAGAACCTGAAAAGAGAATTGACAATGTTAAAACTCGAGGAAGAAAAATTCTAGTAGATTTGAGTGAGTATCTGTCACGGAATCATTCTTACTCTAATCCCAATCCCACTTCCTAGACTGTGGTAAAGGGATTGAAGCGCCCATCCCTAAGTTGCCTAAAAGGATCTCATACATTGGCATATACATAAAGAAATATAACTCATAAAATAAAATATTTAAAGAACTAACCAACCCAGTTTATGATTTTATATAATTGTCATTGTCATCAGAGTCTTTCAAGTGTAGAAGCAAACTTAGTCATCTCTTCATAGTTCATCATGGTTTCCTAATCAGGGAAAATCAAGACACACGGTCAGTGCAAACGCACATGTACACTATCAATGAAACAAAACAAGTTACATAATGAAAGTAGGATATTTTCATTTGTAAAATAAATGAAGTACACACTTTAAATTGAGGAAACACTTTCAAGAAAACATTTTGTGTTTTATAATAATTTTTCCATTATACAACTCCTATGGCCATTATTGTCAAGTATATAGGTATTAAGCCCTTTCAACACTCCTAGGTGAGGGTCTGTTTATCTCCACAATAAATCCATTTACTACATCCCAAGGTGTGGATATATTTGTGTCAATGTACATTAGGCCCTATCTACACCCTAAAATGAGGGCTTATTTGTACCTATTGCATTAAACCCTAGTTGCACTGGATGGTGAGGATAGGTTTGCACATCAAGTTCAATATCAACGTATAATGGATTTGCATTTAATGTAAAAGGTTTTAATAACATTCTTATAATGCAAAATTAGAACATTGTATCCTAAATAGGCCACTTAGTTCATCAAAAAACTACTTTAATCCAAGAAAGAGAGATGTAATCATACTATAAAAATAATCACTACTATACATAGGTCGAGGAGGAATATAAGTGTACCTTTCACCAAATATTGTAGTAATAGGAATCATGATGGTCAAAAGTAATCAAGATCATGCCCTAAGGAGAGACAAGTAGGTTGTGGTATTGTAGCACCATGATTTCTTGAGGTGGTGAGCAAGAAAGCAAAAAAAGAAAGCACAAGAGAGAAATCTGAAGGTATGGATGTGTTCTGGGAGTAAGATGAAGTGAAAGGGTCTATTTATTGGTCTCGATCCAAGGTTTTAGAGTGCATTTCAAAGCTCAAAAGATTCATGGTAGCGTTGAACTTTAGAGGCTAGAAACTTCTCGATTGTGCATGATTGGGGGACGAAAATAGGTGGGAAAGATGATTAATCCGAATACAAAGAGAAGGAACCAAAAATTAGGCAAAATGGTTGAGAAATGAGGAATATATGAGTGTTTGAAGGTCTAGGGTTAGCACAAATATGGGTTGCTTCTCACCCCCAAGGTGGGGGATGATCCCCCAAATGGATTAGGCCCAATATTATTGAAAAAGGCATAAAAATGTGGTTTAAAGCATAAACTTTGAGATTTTTTATAGGGAGCTATGAAACTCTATTTGGGATGAAATTTTGATAAGAGTCTATAAAAGTGGTCCAGAATATTAAAAAAAATTGGAATTCAAATGATAAAGATAAATAATTGAATGACATAAAATATTAGTAAGTATAAAATAAATAGAAAATCCATGTTATCAATTTATACAATGCTATCAAATTCCTCGATTAAGTTTACCAAAGTCCTCAAATCTCACTATTATCCAAAATTTCTTCCAAATGAATGTTTGAAACATAATTTATCCAAATGAATGTTTGAAACATATTTCATTATAAAGTGGGGTTATTTATTACAAGAAATGTATAACTAGATTTTCAAGTCAAATGATGAAAAATCCACTTTCTTGAGGCGGTGGGGTACAAAGCAAGAGAAAGAGAGCACACGAGTGAAATTTGAAGGTATGACTGCATTTGTGGGAGTATGAAAAAGTGAAAGGGTCTATTTATAGGTCTAGATCTAGGGGTTTTGAGTGCATTTTAGAGCTCAAAATCTCCATGGTGGAGCCCGACTTCACAGGCTAGAAACTTCTTGAATGTGTATGATTGGGGGATGAAAATAGGTGGGAAAGATGGGTAATCTGAATACAAAGAGAAGAACCAAAAATCAAGAAAAATGATTGAGAAACAAGGAAGATTCGAGTGTTTAAAGGTCAAGGGTTATCACGAATTTGGGTCGCTGCCCACCCCCAAGGTAGGGGATGATCCCCCTAATGGGCCAGACCCAATAAGGCTGCAAAAGGCACAAAACATGGTTCAAATTATAAATTTTGAGATTTTTTATAGGGATATATGAAACTCCTTTTGGGCTGAAAGTTTGAAATGAGGCTAGAAAAGTGGTCAAGAATATTCACAAAAATTTTGAGATTCAAAGGATAAAGATAGATACTGGAATGAGATAAAATATTAGAAAGTCTAAAATAAATAGAAATCCATGTATTCAATTCATACATTGTTATCAAATTCCTCAATTAAGTTTACCAAAGTCATAAAATCTCACTATTATCCAAAATTTATTTAATATGAATGTTTGAAACCTATTTCATGATAATGTGTGGTTATTGAGTACAAGAAATATAGAACTAGATTTTAAAGTCAAATGATGAAAAATCCACTTTCTTGAGGTAGCGGGCAAGAAATCAAGGGAAAGAGAGCATGAGAGTGAAATCCAAAGGTATGTCTGTGTTTGTGTGAGTAAGAGGAAGTGAAAGGGTCTATTTATAGGTCTAGATCGAGGGTTTTAGAGTGCATTTTGGAGCTTAAAATATCCATGGAGGCAACCAACTTCGGAGGTTAGAAAATTCTCAAATGTGCATGACTGGGGGATGAAAATAGGTGGGAAAGATGGGTAATTCAAATATGAAGTGAAGGAACCAAAAATTGGGCAAAACGGTTGATAAACGAGGAAGATTTGAGTGTTTGAAGGTCTAGGGTTAGCACAAATTCGCGTTGTTGCCCACCCCCATGGTAGGGGATGATCCCCTAAATGGGCTAGGCCCAATAAGGCTGAAAAAGGCATAAAACATGTTTGAAGCATAAACTTTGAGATTTTTATTGGGAGATATGAAACTCCTTTTAGGATAAAATTTTAGCACGAGGCTAAGTGGTCTAGAATATTCACACAAAAATTGGGATTCAAAGGATAAAGATAGATAGAGGAATGAGATAAAATATTAGCAAGTCTAAAATAAATAGAAATCCATGTTTTCAATTTATACAATGTTATCAAATTCCTCAATTAAGTTTACTAAAGTCCTCAAACCTCACTATTATCCAAAATTTATTCCAAATGAATGTGTGAAACCTTTTTCATAATAAAGTGGGGTTATTGAGTATAAGAAATATAGAACTAAATTTTAAAGTAAAATGATGAAAAATCCACTTTATCACAATATCAATTGGAAAAGAAAAAATCCTAATTGTTCAAAAAAAATGGTTCAAAGGTATTCCACTGTCCCTAGGAACGATTTTGAAATTTGATGTGAGTTTCACTACACAAGTGAATTGTTAAGATAGATTTTCCTAGATTTTTAACCTTTTTTAGAATTGCAACAAACTCACCTAGAAAGATATGGATCAATTTCAGTATAAGGGTCAATCCCAAGAAACAACATATTTAAGAAATAATTGATGAACCAATTGTTGACAACAATAATTAAAAACCAATTTGTTGAGGGTGATTGTAATATAATGGTCAAATTAAAAGGTTACAATGCTAGAACATGATTCGAATAAGAGTTGATAATAGTGATAAAAAATGGACATTTTGATTTCACTACCATCATCTACGTTCTCATCCTAATCATTACATATTAGAAATTGTAGTAACCAAGACTAGGTTCATGTGAATTCTTCTCCTTTTGGAACATGAATTGCACAAGGACTGAACACCCTCATGGGATCGAGGTCACGTTACATATGGATCATGACTGAGTCATTTTCTAAAATTCTTCTGTGATCCAATCTAAAATTTTATGCATTCATTCATGGACCTAATCCTAAATGTTTTGTCTCTATACTCAAGATTATATCAAACATGTAACTACAAGATCGGTCAAAAGCAAGAAATTAAACAAATGAAACACAATCAAAATTAATAGAAACATCGGGTCTGGTAATGATTAAGACAAATTATGGGAGATGGGGTTACTTTCCATGCCCATAAAGATAGTCTACTCGCTCATATCCATAGCAAAATCACAAATACAAGCAAAAATATAAGAAAACATGTTGCCAAAGAAATAGATGTCAGATGTCACATGTCTTTGATGACACCTATCTGCTCCAATAGAAAGGGTTTGAAATCTTTGTAAGAGTATCTCATTCCTTCCTATCTTATTTGGATCCTTGCACCAAGATATATCTCTGAACTGAGTGTTGATCCTTTAGAAATTGGGTGTAGTCCTCTTTTAGTCAGATGGATTTTTTCAATTTTTTTGGGATGGATGTAGTGTGCTTTGTGCATGTCTGTTGTGCTAGATGTAGGTCAGTCATTAGGCAAAATGTCTAATGAGTTTATATTTAGCCAACTAGTGAGGCACATTTGTTGATGATCTTTTGAAAAGGTTCCCTAGAGAATAAGTACATAGGTAGACCCATGGGGTGGATCGACCAACCATTTGGGTGCCAAAAAATGCTTGTGGAAATTGACTTGGGAGGCTTGCATTTGAGGTTGGTCAATCTGAGATATGGGTCATCTTTGGGGTCCATTGCTATAGGTTGATCGACCAACCATTACGCCTCGAAAATCATTAGAGTTTATTGATATTGAGAATAGCCTCATGATCAGCCAACCAGTGAAGGAGATCAGCCAATTTTTTTCTTACTTTGGAGACATCTTTATGGACATACAAACTGAATGAACAAGGAGCTTAGTCACCTAGTCATCTTGAATGGTTTTTCTTGAGTGGCTTTGTTTAGCTTTCTAATTTATTTCAAACTTGAGATTTGAAACTTGGGAAAGACCTTCATCATCCTATTGAGTCAAAATGTGCTTTTCTCTATATAAGAGTGAAAACTCTTATCAAAATTTCTTAAACTTAGAATAACAACAAAACAAAACAAAAATAAGGAACACATAAAAATAAGCAAAAAAATAAGAAAAAGCTAGTTGAACTGAACGAAACCGGTCTATAAGATGCAGTGAAACAGTGATAAATATGCATTCATCATCCATCACTGTAAAACAAAGGATCTTATCATGAGTCAACCAAATTGTTTACCATTTATAGATTTTTCAACTCTTAAGATAAATTTCATATTCTTTAGTTCATTGGCACTTGAGATCCTATATTTTTTTATAATCAAAATAATCATGATGAATTACTTCAAAACATCAGAAGAAATCCCACCAGGACAAGCAACTACACCAAAGTTGTAGTCTAGTTCACATTTTGGGTAGAAAAAGTTGTTCCCATCAATCTTGGTTTTTATTGTCACTGAAGGACAAGAAAATTTTCTAAGGTCAAGGTGGAGGGTGGGCGGTACATATTTTACTCTTTCAATTTCAATCTCTATTACCTAATTTCATCATTACATCTCTATATAGTTGTGTTACATTCAATTTATTTATTTTTAAATTTTGAAATTTTTGAATGCTTATAGTGATTATGAATGCATATTCATCCTAGTCTTAAGGGCATTTTTATCCTAGTTTAGTATTTCAAATCTCTTAATTTTCATTATAAATAACTTTTTTAGCGTACTTATGTTTTGATGCTAAGTTGTAAGAATTTGATACTTTTATTCATTTCCCTTGTAGGTTTTTAGTCTTAACACTCTATAGCAAGAAGGCCTAAAGTTTCCCACTTGTACGGTGTTGGGTAGCTCCTCATACCAAAAATGGATTTTTAGCACTTTCACAAGGCACATTGATCAACAATTTTTGTGTCCAAGGCCATGATCAATTTGTTAATTGACCTTTTGATCAACCTTTAAAAACCACCAATAATTGAGCTAAGGTGCCCAACCTTTCTGATCGACCAATATAGATCAACCTATGCCCACCGACCTTCATGATCATCGACCTTCAGATCGATAAATAGGAAATGGACCTTCACATCCATTGAATTGCATTAGTTGAGCTTAACCAATCAAGCTACACTTTTAAAGATGTATCAACCTTGAGGTTAATGACCCAATTTAGTCCATAATCGGGCTCTTTAGCTCGAGCAACCTCTAAAGAAATCAACCTTTATGTCGATACCAAGAGATCCAATGATGATGGACCTCAATGATTAATCGTGTCCCTATCAACCTATGATGGTTTCTTAGCTGCCAAGCAATCAATCTTGACAGTCCATGTGGTACGAATCCGACTATTGAATCCCAAGATTAAAGCCCTATAAATACCCTTCATATAACCCAATAAAGGGCTCTATGGGACATCATGCCACAAAAGGGGTGAAAGTGCTACAACTCCAAGTCATTTGCAAATTGATTGACCTAGTTATTTCTACAGTGATCGACCTCTCCTGCTAGAGTGATTGACCTCCTAAGTACTTTAGGCATAAGCCAGTTTGTTGTTGCTAAAGAGCTATTGACCTCTTAATCAAACGAGTGATCGAGCTCTAAGTTTATTGTAGCGATAGACCTATTTATCAACAACTCAATAGACATCGACCTCTAGTGGATCGAACTCCCAATCTACCTATGTAATTTCAAGGATATTTACCTCCATCTCTTGGTCAATGGAACTCTTCATGCAGTAGTTGTCCATACTCCTACTTCTACCACAAGTTAGGGTTAATACCCATAAGAGAAAGAAGGAAGGGAGTCTATCATTGCACAACACGTTGAGCATCTTCTGCTGCAATCACGACCATGATTGTGTCATCTTCCTCTACCAGTCATATTAACCTCTATATGTTGAGGGAGTAGTCCTTTCACTAGGGTGTGGAGATTAGCCCAACTACCCATTTCATGCAATTTCATTCTTATTCCATGTCATGTATGAATTCACTTAATTCATTGCTAATTGTTTAATGCATGTTTCATGGATTAATCACCCACTTTATGTGATTTATTGTAATATTTGGTTGTGAGAACATTAACATATAAGATTGAATATCAATTAGCTTTGGTTGATTCCCTGATGAGAACATTTCATCAAAAGTCTCTAGAGTAGTGGATATATGATCTATAAGCAATGAGTCATCAAACTTATGGGGATATATTCTCGGGCAAGTTTCTAATTGCGAAAGGGGATGCTTGCATAACTCCAATGATCACTTATTATAAGTTTGGATTTGATTTAGTGTGCAATTTGGGATAGTGGTGGTAAAACACTATTCCATCCTAGTGTTTCCATCCATTGATAAGTAGAACCTTAATATAGCTCTTTATGTTCTTGAAACCTTAGTTATTAAACCAAACTCAATCATGAGATAAATACTAGTTCTTGACTGGTTACTTTGATTTGATAATTATGAAAAATGTTGTCCTTTGGATTCAATCTTGAACTATACTATGATAGACCCATCCTCTTGTGGGTGGGATTATCACACATTAGTGGGGTAAACTCTAGGGATTTTGCCCCTACTTAATTTTCTTGTGCGATAAACCATACATCAAGTAATCACATAAATTATCTATGAATCTGCATTTCATTACATTACAATTGATTTCATCGATTACTCCCTTTATCTAAGAAAAACCACACAAAAACTTTTTTTTTGAAACTAACCAATGGATAGAAATGACCCCATGCAGCCTAGGAATCCTATTATTAGAATCCTTATAAAAATAGTATGTATTTGGGGATCTTAAAATGATCAATAACATCTTCCTTGGTACATATTAGTGAAATTAATTCATGGAATCATTGCTTCATCCCCCATCATGTCACTATTGGGTCATAATGGGTCTAGGAGAACAATTTTAACAAAATTACATAATTCTCCAAACTCGTTGTTGCACTTTTTCTTCCATCTTGTTATCTTCCATCTATTTTTTTTTTAAAGGGAGCATATTATTCATCATGTTCCCTCAATACAGGCTCATCCTCGTTTGTTATTACATGGTGACCCAATGTAGCATCCCCTTTGATTACCTCAAGGAGAAACTCAGGACATTGTGACCACCTAGCCCGATTTTCAATTCTACTTCTACCCCATTTTGCTAAGAAATCTGCTACCTTACTACCAGTTCTCCGTTTGAAGCTGAATTCAACTGAATTGAACGAACTTGCCAGCTTCCTGATGTATCTACACTCTTGTTTGCAGCTGACAGGGGTCTCCTTTCTACCTTGCACCATGCTGATCGCTTTGTTGCTGTCCGATTCTACCTGTAGGTTGCTGGCTCGTCCCTTGCACTCCTGAATACCAATGGTGATGGCCCTCATTTCTTCCTTGAGGACGTTTGTGATGTGGCCCTGATCGTAACCTCCTCCCAGCCACCGTCCTGCATGGTCTCTGATAACATAAGCTGAAGCCATTGCGTTCTTCTTAACAGATGCATCCACATTGAGTTTGATGTTTCCCCTTTCCGGCAGTGTCCATGATGTGTCTGCCGTAGGTGTTATCGGTTCCTTCTTTATAGCAAAAGCTTTCCTGCAGATCATCACATCTTGCTTGATTGTATTAAACAAAGCTTCCGTGCTAATACCATCTTCCTGGAAGACCACTGCACATCTTCTTCCCCATATCTTCCACATGGTCACTGCAACCCAGATGTTCCAATGTGAGCTGTCCTTCTTCCTCCTCAGGTTACTCTGCAACCATTGCTCAAACGATGTACCAGTCATCAGTTTAGATTGGGTAGCATTCTCTACTAGTGTCCAAATTTTCCTGCTTTCTGGACAATTAACGAAGAGGTGCATAAGTGATTCATTGTTTCTTCTACATCTTGGGCAGAAGGAATCCTCCGTGAATCCTCACCTCATCCTTGCCTCGTTTGTCATTAAGCCACCATGTAGCCCTAGCCAAAGCAGCATCTTGGCCCTCTCTGGCACCTGGAGACATGAAATAGTCTTCCACCGCCCCGGTGTCTTCATCGAGTGCGCCTGTTGCAGGTTTCTATAAATCCGCTTTGAAGAGAAGCTCCCTGCTTCGTCTGGCAAATACCACAGCTCGTCGGGACCAGCTTCAGGATCCGGTGGAGGTATCGAAAGAATGAGCTGCGCTGAGCTGTTAGTAAACCAGTAATGGAGGAACTCCACGTCCCAATTGCCATGCAAGTCCACCATTGCCTCAACCTTCAAGTCGTTTAGCTCCGCCGGGACTTCTCTGCCTTTCTTCAGTGTTGGACGACAGCCACCTTCCACCCATTTATCCGTCCATACATTAGTATTAGCTCCTGACATGACGATCCTCCCGGTGTCAGTGATCAGCTCATCATGTATCCGTATGAGCGATCTCCACAGCCTCATCGCGCATGTCCTTCCTTTATTTGTTTTATGCCAGTATTTCTCCTTCATCACCTGCTTCCAGACCATATTCCTGTTCGACATAAAGTCCCAACATGTTTTCTGTATTGCAGCTTCATTCTGATCTCTCGCCCTCTTGATGTCAAGCCCACCTTCTCCTTTGCAGGCCGTTACCTTATCCCAAGCCACAAGATGGATGCCGTTTTGCTTCATCGCCCCTTTCCAGAGAAAAGTTCTGACCACTTGATCAATTTCATCACACACCACCAATGGCAAGACCGTCGACTGCATCAAATAAACCGGGAGAGTGTTAAGCACCGATTTAACCAATTTGGCCCTTCCTGCTAGTGACAAAGAGTTGTTCGCCCAGGATGATATACGGTTTTCAATCTTGTGGATAATGTCCAGATACAGTTCCTTCTTAGGTCTCTCATGAATAATCGAGACTCCCATATGTTTCCCTAGATTACTCGTTTGGCATATGCCCGTAATTCTTGTAATTGCCCTTCTTGTCATCGACGGTGTGTTTGTAGAGAAGAAGATAGTAGATTTCTCCTTGGCTAACATCTATCCAGACGCTCATTCAAAGCTTTTCAAAACCTTCATCATGGTACGGGCCTGTTGAGTTGTTGCCTCTCCAAACAGGACGAGGTCGTCTGCGAAGCAGACGTGAGAAACTCCTGTGCCTCTTCGTGCAGCTCTGAAAGGCTTCCAGCTTCCCTCCTGTTCATGTACTGCGATCGTTTGGCTTAGCCTATCCAGACATAAAACAAAAATGTACGGGGATAACAGATCGCCTTGTCGTACCCCATGGATGCTTTGAATGGTGTGAGGTTCTCGCCGTTCCAGTTGATTGAGATCTCCCCTGCCTTGATGATATTAAGAATGATGGTGATCATATGTGCTGGAATAGCTGTTCGACGTAGTGTATCTTCTATGAATTCCCACTCCATGCGATCTTACGCTTTGAGAGATCGACTTTGATGGCCATGGCAACATTCTTCCCCGATCTTGTTCTCATTGAGTGAACAAGCTCCTGGACTAAGATAATGTTATCTGTAATTCTCCTCCCCGACACAAAGCTACTTTGGGCGGGTGAAATCCAATCGGACAAGTACGGTTTAATTCTCTCCACCATGATTTTGGATAACAGCTTGAGTCCGACATTGTTCAGGGCAATTGGCCTCAATTGGCTACAATTTGATGGGGACTGCGTTTTGGGAATCAAGACCATCATAGCATTTGCTAATTTATCAGCAATCGATTCTCCTGCAAAACAATTAAAAATCATTAACTTGATGGACTCGCCCAGCTGATCCCAGTTCCTTTGAAGGAAACCGACATCTACACCGTCGGGTCCTGGAGCTTTGATGGGGTTCATCTTCATCAGCACGTCTTTGATCTCCTCCTTGGTTGGTGGTCGCCCCATACGCACCGTCGCCTCAACTTGGAGTCACGGGAAGGTTCCTGCAAATGCAGCGATGGCTTCTGTTCTTCTTCACCTCTCTGTTCTCTTGAATAGATTGATAAAGAAGTTCCTCACCATAGTCTTGATTGCACTCTCGTCTTCCTCCCAGACACCTTCATCCGTCTTTAGTCTCGTTATCTTGTTTCTCTGTCTTTTGGCTTTCACCAGCGAATGAAAGTATTTGGTATTAGCATCTCCTGATTTCATCCAGTCGCAGCGCGCCTTTTGCCTCCATTCATCGCACTCATCATTGAGGATGTCATTGTAAGCCACCTGCATATCAATTATCTATTAGTAAGGAACAAAAAGCCACAAACTGTGAAAAATCCTAACTTTAGGGAGGCATGCCCTCTTGACTAAATATTCTTCTTCCATACCCATCTATATGTAATAGGGATACATCACTGAAAACAAAGAAAATATTACCAATGCACACATCAAGAAAAGAATGTACAAAAGTCAAAAAAGAAAATAAGCACAGATGAAATCTTAGGTTGTAATGGAAGAGATTCAAATATTACTTCCACATTCCCATTTTCTCAAGATTCCACCTAGAGAAACAATGATTATCTCTACTTGAATTATTCTCAACAAACCCTAGTGTGTGATTCTTACATACTTGTTATTATATGAGATTCTATGAAATCTCACTAGAATCTATGATGGCTATGAAAAAGGGATGGTGGTGAAGAAGTGGTTTAGGAAAAAAAAATAAAAATGGAGAATAAGATATATGTATTTCATGATCTTAAAACATAGGGAAACATTGCCATATTTAGAGGTAGGAAAATCTACATGAAATGAATCAATGGAAATCACATGGGTTGAAAGTATTCATTTGATGTCTATTTCTAAAACTATTTACTCGAGAACTAGCGATGTTTGAGTTTGGGATAGTTTGATGAATGCATATTCATACTATTTTTCTTGAATTGTTCAACCTAACTTGGATTTTGATTTCACGTATAGTTTTAGAATTGGTGCCATTAAGGCTTTTCTAGTTTTTTAGGCTTTAGTAACTTGTTTTTATGGCTAGAAAAGGGAAAATCATTGACCAATGTAGAACCCTCACTCCACCATGCATGCATTGCGTTGACCAATTTTCTAAATGGGACAAGACCTTGCATTTCCCAGGTACATGCATAGAGTGATGCAAACCCTTAGCCATGCCTTATCCAACCATTCACATTAACAAATGCAGGTTGGGCAACTGATGCAGTTGCTCTAAATGAATTCTGACATTAACTTACAACACACCTCAACAATGATAAGGCCCCACATTGTTTGGCTTGACTCATTGGTTGATCCATCCAACAATCACTATACACTCCATCGACATGCCTTCATTGACCTCTCATCCATGTTGCTTAATTCCATGACGCGACTGACAAAATTAGTTTCTTGATGCAACAATTGATCATCTCTATGCATGGCTAGAAAATTAATTGTTCATGATTGACAGTTAAAATTCAAACCTTAGCCATGCATAGACCTTGGGTAAGTGGCTACAAATTAGGCTTACTTGCGTTAATCAGTCACATGATGCGAATAACTAGGTCAAATATTATTTAAATGCCCATTCTTTCTTACTTACAAATTGGAATAGCTAGCATTTTCCAAATCTAGTGAAATTAGGTGGGTTGACTAATTTGGGTATGGGGAACCCAGAGGTCCACTTAGATTTGAGGTTTGAGATATGTAATCATGGGATTTATATTACCAAGTGCTTAGGGATTCAAGTGCATGAACAAGCATTGAAGATGAATTATATCACCAAAAATTGAAGGAAGCCTTAATATCATGTTATATACTCATAAGAAAATAGAGAGACCATTTTATTTACATATGTAGGGTATATTTCTATTTAAACCCTAGCTAATCAAAATTGCAAAAATAAAAAGGGTGAGGTTTTGTATATTACTAAATTAAAATGTGATAAATGTTTAAATCATCATGTGTTAGACCTATCTTAAGGTTTTACACCATTGCAATAAATTAGGTGTTAGTCTGGCATTATTGATCTTGCTTATCCTAGAATAAAATTTTATGAATGTTACAATCCTACTCACCTTACAGAAATTAAATTTGATCCTCAAAATTTTTGGCATGTCTTACTAACACACTACCCACCTTAGAGATTCACATATATGTACACTGACACATAAGGATTTCCATACATTTTCCTAAGTTTCACTAACATGTCCATAATATACTAATGGATATTATTCATAAATAAAAAAACTAACAAGTGCATGACTCACTAATTTGAATTGAAATTAAATATTACCTTCATCATCCACCATGGCAAAATCCCTAGCTTGCCTTTTATCTGGGGGAGCTGGACTAGGGTTTTGACCTACACCCTTCTTGGAAGCTAACTTGGGGCAACTATCTTTGTAATACCCTTCTTCCCCATATTAAATGCAAACTCATAATCTTAGTTTGCACGAGCCTGCATGGGTCTTGTTGCACTTAGGGCATGCATCTCTTTCTAGAGGATCCTCTAAGGCCTTGCGCTTATTGTGGTCATTGTGGCAGTGATCTTGGTTTTTGTGACCATCATGGTATCCAAACTGGTAGTGATGATGTCAGTGGTGGTGGTGTCGTACACCATGGGATTCCTTCTTCCAATGTCTCCTTGGATGGTCCTTAAGCTCCAGAGTAGCATCAAGGGCATGTTATATTGTCTCATGGCCTCGTCTAGTGAGGGCATAGTTGAGATCATCCTTGAGACCATGGATGAACTTCTTGGAAAGGTGTATCTCATCAAGCTCATGCTCATATTTATGAAGGATAAAAAAACACATGACATACTACTTGACAAACATGTCTCCACGTTGGTGGAGATTGAGCCATTCCCACCCCCTTCTCTTCGATCATGGCCTTAGAAATATAGCGGTTCTTAAAAGAAGTCACCAACTCATCCTAAGTGAGGGGATCAACACCTGGGTCTCTGGCATCACAAAAATTCTCACACCATTCACGTGAAGCTCCCCGTATTATGTATGTCCCAAACCTGATGTGGGAGCCCTGAAAGTAATCCAGGGCATGGAAGTAGTGCTCCATGTTGCAAACCCAGTCCTTGTCCTTTCCCACAACAACAATCTCCCCCTCTCTTATAAAGGAGTTTGGCTTGATCTTAAGGAAGTCAACAAGGGTCACTTCGTGCCTCCTTGGGTATACATCACCCCTACCTCCAATAGCATCAGTCAACACCCTGACCAACACACATATCGAACTGGTGGGTTAACCCTAGGAGGACTCTCAACAAGTTCATCCCTGCTGGAAAAGAAACTTTCCACATCAAAATCCACATGGTCCTTGCCCTTGTCAGGACAATCCTTAGGGGCCATCTGAAAGGGAAGAGAGAGTTTACATATTAAAAGATAGGATCCTACTAAGTGTCCATTCTAGGATTGGCTCTGATACCACTTTTATCACAACCTCCTTCCTAATATTAGCATGACCTTAGAAGAAGCATTACACATATTGGAGATCATGACAAATCATGAAATGATATCATTAAACTATGAATAATCCATACAATAAGATAAACCACATGGTACTTTATTACATGACATAAACAAGGGACTCTAAGTCCAACATAAAAGAGTTTGACAAATGAGACTCCAAAATAACATAGCTAAAAAGAAAAAGATATTATATAGAATGGAACCCCACTGAGTAGGATTTGATCACTGTTGTTGAGTTGACGTCTATGGCTCTACTTCTTCTCTTTCTCCTTGCATGCAGACACCTCATCCCCATCTATGCAAAGCAACATGAAAACTTGTGAGTGGCACTATGTAGTTATACATGAATATAGTTTATACTTGAAATGAAATAAAAATAACTTTAAATGTAATTTCCTAACATTATTAACATGACATATTGATTAACTTGACATCATTTATAAATAGTATATATTATTATTTGAGTTGATATAGTCACTCTCCTTAATGCACCCACAGTGCTCATAAGGTCAGTTGAGGCTGACATAAGGTCAATTAAGGCCCACATAAGGCTGGTTAAGTCTCACGTAATGCTCCTACAGAGCTCACAAGGATGATTAAGGCTCACTTAAACATGATTGAGAGGACTATATCAACATAGCATTGCTTCCTAATGTTGAGCATGGTTTTCATAATTTCTTATTTCATTGAACACAATTACCCTAATTTCATTATTCATTAACATGACAATGATACATAATGGTTTGCTTGAAAGAATAAACACATAAGCATTAGAAAACTTGATTTCTTAACATGACTAGCATTTGCCATAAGCATATAATGATTAGTATCCTAAGTGTACTTTAAATGAATCATCATAACTAAAAATTTAGATAGTATAAAACCCTGAGCCCTAAATTAATACTCAGTGTGTTTGACCACTCACCTGGGCCTGAGGAGGATACTAATTATATCCAAATTCCTGATTAAATCCTAATTTCCTTTATATATCATAATTATAAATAAATTAAACATTATTAACATAGATTTAGGGTTTCTAATTTAAATGGGGGGTTGGGTTTGGAAACAGGGTCTAGTAATGAGTCAGGGAGGTTCCTTGTTTCAAAGGCCTTCCATCTAGTATTTGTAGATACATTTCTGAGATCGAGATAAGAGGATATGAATTAAATATTATCTAACCAATTAGAAAGGAGAGAACATCGGTTGAAATAATTTCTGGAGAATTGAACATCCACAGGGTTGAAAGAATAATGTGCCCCTGGACTTATTTCTCCATCTTAGGCATGACAGTGGGTAACCTCGTAACAACCCATTTAAATCACATGTGACTGATGCCAAGGAAACAAAATATAAATATCTAGAATACCCATGGAAGCATCATAATATAATCAAAATGGTGGGGGTAAAGATGTAAAATGACAGTCTGGTTTCTTCTTTCAGTCGATGGTGCACAACACCTCAGTTGATCATCTGTAGTTCTATACTCCAATAAAAACTATGGAATCTTGATGTATGGGAAGAAAAGGGAAATTTAGGAGTGTTCCTTGAACTAAAGTGAACTCACCGAGACATGGGTTAGGTTATGCGGTGTCATGTTGCTCCATCTCGATGCCATGGACATGATAGGAGAAGTAAGGGAGGGACCAAAATCAATGTCTACTATAAGACCAAGTTTCTTGAGATCGAAAATGAAAACTATAGTGATGACTTCAATTGATACAACAAATAGCAAAGAAAAACATGGATAGGAACTCCCTCAATCACTTCTGCCATAGCTAGAATAGGGGAAGAAGCTCAAACTTGAAACTAGTATTACAGTGGTGATGCAAATGATAAAACCCATGTTTCATCTTCAAAATATCCTATTGAGGTGGATGGATTGGTTTCCATGGCCTGATCATGACCGAGAAGCATGTCCAGAGCTTGGGGGCATGAAGTCGACCTCATGGGTAGAGCATATTGGTGAAAATAATAGGATAAAGGCATAAGGGAATTCACAAATGGAGTCTCTAAAAGCCTACCCAGGATGTAATTTTACTGAGTGTGTCGAAGGTGCATGGTCTAGCTCATCATCAACTTGTACAAAGGTGGACTCGACGCAGCTACTCAGCTAGATCTCGAAGAAATTGGTGGTGAAGGAAGTTTCCTTGTAGTCCACAGTTTCTATATGGGTCACAAGATCTGAGTGAGGTAGAGCATCATGGTGTAGCGATGGCGCCACCATCAACTATTTTATGAGGAGTTTTAGGTGTTTTTGGTAGGGAGGGATTTAGGGCTTGAATGAAGGATCACTGGACTCAGAGTGGACTCTCAAAGCCAAAGGTGGTGAGATATGAGGAAAACATTAAGGAGGGAAGTAATGGGATCGACAGAGGTGGTTGATATCAATAGGTCCTTCACACATGGGTTGCACATAGGAAGGAGACAAAGTATCTATTATTGGATGGAGATCCAATGTCTCCAAATAAATCCAAGATTAAGCTTATTTGAATAAGCTATGACATGCCTAGACCTTGGGTAAGTGGTTGTGACTTAGGCTTATTTGCGTTAATCAGTCATATGATGCAAATAACTAGGTAAAAAATCATTTAAATGTCATTCTTTCTTCCTAACACAAATTGGAATAGCTAGCATTATCCAAATTTCTTCCTAACACAAATTGGAATAGCTAGCATTATCCAAATTTAGTGAAATTAGGTCGGTTGTCTAATTTGGGTATGGAGAACCCAAACATCTACTTAGATTTGAGGTTTGAGATATGTAATCATGGTATTTATATTACCAAGTTCTTAAGGATTTATATGCATTAACAATCATTGGAGAGAAATTATACCATCAAAAATTGAAGGAATCCTTAATATCATGGTATATACTCATAAGAAAATAGAGAGAGAATTTTATTAACATATACATGGTAAATTTCTATTTAAACCCTAGATAATCATAATTCCAAAAAGAAAATGGCTAGATTTTGTATATTATTAAATTAAAATGTGATAAATGTTTAAATCGTCATGTGTTAGACTTATCTTAAGGTTTTACACCATTACAAGAAATTAAGGTGTTAGTCTAGCATTATTGATCTTTCTTATCATAGACTAAAATTTTAGGAATGTTACAATCATACAGATGCTCAACCTCCATATAGGATATATCTTATTTAGAGTTCAAAGACACATACCAATCTAGATATGACTTAGAGACCCTCTCACACTCACCTAGTATGTTCCATCAACCACTGCCATTAAGGCTTGACCTTGAAAAGGAAAGATAATGAAGGCCCGCTAATTCTTCTTTGCCTTTGACTAAGCTTTCCAATACTTGATATCGACAGATACAAGTCATCGATCCCCCATCACCTATGTTTCTGCTCCACCGATTCCCATAGGATCATATCTAATATTAAAAAGAAGGTTGAGGGAGAAGAAGGTAACATTTCATGGACCAGAACAACATTGCTTCTCTACCTTGTGATGACAATCTTGTTTCCTTCTTCATTTTTTCTAATCATTCAACGAGGAGTCTGTAGTTCCCTAGATATGGTGTGGGTGCACTCGTCTACTCATATTTTTATTTTCACCTGATCTAAGCATGTATGGAACTTTTTACATTTTGAATAAATTGTTTTACCTTTACCACCATGTTTAGCCAATACTTTTGCATGTTTATCATTATTTGGTTTAGAAAATTTTGAAACCAAAATCTAGAATGTTTGCTTGTTCTTGTTTGATCCTTGATGAGAACTTTAAACATCTACTTTTTTTAGGTAATGGTTGTGTGACCTCTAGGTAACACACTAATGATCTTAGGGTGGTATTTATATGTACATGATCATCTTCTCAAAATGGTTGCATCTACACAGCCTCAATGTTCATCTATATTTGCTTAAGATAATGTAGTTATAAACTGAACACATGTAGGGGTGGTGAAACCCATTAACTTGGGTGTTTCCATCCATTTATAATCACAGAATAACTTGAATGTTTGCTAATCTTGAAATTTAGATAGAAAACCAAACTCTTATGAAAAACACTAGTTATACTTTGGTAAAATTGATATATATAGTTATTTTGAGTCACATGCAAATAAAATCCAACTGTATTGTGATAAGATCTAACAATTTGTGGAGGTTCAGTTGCACGATTAGTTAAAGTGGTACTAGGATTTCAATGCTGTTAATTTGAGGTTGTATGGAAGTCACATGAATACACAATTTGAGATGCATCAGGATTCAAATTGAAGGTGTACTTATGTTCAAATTTATGTTTTACATGGATTTGGATTGTGTGCCATGATTGTCTGCTAATATGCAAAACATGTGCATAACAAAGGTTAGTAGTAGGTGTACCGAGATTGAAAATGTTTGTCTAATATGACCACACATGGATAAAAACTAGGATTCATATGTAGGTGGATTAGGATCCACTTATGGATATAATTGGATTTTAAAATTTAGATCATATGATTTCTATATTCATGCATGTATGTAAGGATTAAATATATGTTTTAAGTACAGGTAGTCCAAGATATGGCTTTGACTATGCTAGGATTAAAACAGAGGTGCACTAGGATTCTAGGATTCAAGAGCATGTGTGCATGGATGAGAAATAAGAATTGGATACAGAAGGAATATGATTTAATGTTGGGTAATGTATGATTCATATTCATGTGCATTGGAATTTGCATGATGGAGAACTAAAATTAAAAGATTTGATACATATTTGCAAACATCATAAACAATATTCGGATTGGGTGGATTGGGATCCAATTGTGGGTAACTAGGTTTTGAATATAGGTGTACTCAGATTATAATTTGAGTGTAGTAGGATTTTGATGCATGTGAAACTTAGATTCATGTCTCTTATGCAACACGACCCATATGGAGGTGCACTATGATTGTCGTTTGGTTCTCTAGGAAAAATACAAAAACTAATAGCATTTACTACATGCTTTGGTAGTAGGCACACAAGAACTTCATTTATGGGTGCATCAAAATCTAGTAGAAGTTGAAGTGTTAGAATGAGTTCACACACATGAAAATGATTTTGGATGTCTATCATTCGAGAAAATTGAGGTGGAAGGTGAAATTATCGGAAAAAAAACCTTGTACTCTAGACTAAGGAGTTTATTATCTAGAAAAATATTCTCACACTATCTCACAAATCATATTCACAGCCTTATTAAGACATTGGGTCTCAACATTAGATATGGGGGCATTGTTCAAAGGGAGAAAATATTTTTAGAGGTGTTTTATTGAGTTTTACTAAGGGGTGACAAAAAACAGACAATATGGTTTTATTAAACTAAAAAGTAAAATTAGAATAAACCAATCTGACTATTTTGGTTTAGTTTGAAGGGGTCATGTGGTCATGTATGTCATCAAGACTCTTTAGACTATCTCTATAGGCCCAGATCTCAATTTGAGGATCCAACTTGACCATTAAAATTAGAAACAACCAATATCTAATGATAACATAATTTTATATAATATTATACAACATACTTATATATGTATGTCTAATGCATACACACAGAAATATATATGTATATAATTATACAATTTATATATTTAGGGTAGGATTTGAGTGAGAAACATTCTATAGTGAGAGCACGAGAGACATTGAATATCCAAGAATTTGTAGGTTTCTTTTAAAATCCAACAATATGGATGGGAAGAACATCAATTTGAATATCTTCCCAAAAACAATCATCACATTTAGATGTCTTTTACCAATATGCACTTTGTACATCTAAAGGTCATTGTAAAACTCAATATAGAGTGCTAAATAAATCTATTATTTTACATGCCATACAATTCCATGTTGATAATATTTTTTAGTTAGGTAGATATTAATGTATATTTTTAATCAATATAGTTAGATAATAAATTATAATCACCACAAAGAGTTATTTAAATGCCTCTCATGCTTTCATGATGATCTCTTTCTCTGTTGATCACTATCCTATGTGTGTGTGTGTGTGTTTCTATATATATACACACATACATATATACATATATATATATATATATCCAGATTGTGTAGCAGGGTGGTCGAGAATGGTAGGTCCCCCTCAGGGGACAAATATTCAAACCACCTATATAACATGTTAATTATCACCATTGTGAAAAACCACTAGAGGGGGTGAATAGAGTTTTTAAATTAATTTTGCAATTATTTAACTCAAACAACCAACCACAAGAATATTGGACAAGGGGACAAGGATTTAGAGTGGTTCCTACCTTTGCAAATACTAAGGAAGTCAGTCCACTACCCGGTTGCTTACCCAACCGGGATTTTGAAAGAATTTAATTTTATTACCTCGCAAGGACTTTACATAAAATTACAATTCTTTCCCTAAACCCTTCAAGCCGCCTTCACCTTGAAGTAATTGCACCAACTTTGAAGCAGCCTTCTTGAAGTAACTTCAAGCTCCCCCTTGAAGTAGCCTTCCTCCTGAAGTAGCTTCTCGTTGCAATAGCCTTCTTGAAGTAGCTCTAAGTCAACCTTCTCTACCGAGAAGAACCTTCTCCAATCCACAACCTCCAACCCTAGGAGTAGCAGGGAGAATACAAAGAATAAAAAGAACAAGAAGGAAAAAGGAAATTACACTTAACCTTTGAAGCACAAGGCTTGATTTGCCTATATCAAGCGTATAGATCTCCTAACCAATGTATATGGAAATGTGATTGTTGTGGATAGGAGATACTAGCCTATAGGACACGAAATTAGAGCAAGTAGAAGAATAGCCAATACAAAAGTTGCTCAATTTCTCAAAACAGATTCACAATTGCAAGTGTAAGCTCAAGTGTATCACAAGTGAAGATTAGTGAGTTTAGGTGTCCTAAGGCATGTCCTACTTATAGGAATGGCCTACAAGTGCTTAAGGATGTTCTAGACACTTTATAGGGGGTTCTAAGTGCTTAACTAGCCATTAGGTACAAGTTGGTTGCATTAGCAATGGCTAATTAATTAATTCTGCAGTTGATGTCAGAGTCCATCTCGGTCGAGGAATTGTCGACTGAGATACCTACTCGGTCAAGGTTTTGTGGACCAACAGACTCTCTGGATCAAGTGTTTACAACGTTTGTCTCCAACTGCCAACTACCTTGTCAGCTGTGTCTAATGGCTACTTGGGTCTTTCTCGGTCGAGAAGTTTGTCGACCGATAGTGTCTCGGTTGAGGAGTTTGTCGACCGAGATTGACCCTGTTTCAATATTTCAATTTAAGGCATTAAATATGTGTATGAGTGTGCATAGGTGACACTATTGGAGGGTATGACCTATCTAAGTCTAGAGGAGATCTAACACTTGATTTACATGAAGTCTAAGTACTTGTACATTATATATTTGTACAAGTTTACAATGGATTACATTTCATGAAATTTACAAATATTCAAGCGTATAGATTCCCTAGTACTTTGTCATCCACCTTATTCCTACAACACTGAAGTAGCACGTTAGATCGACAAGAATGAAATGTTTGTCATCATCAAAACAAAGGGATTTATCATAATGTCCAGTTTAGAAAACAATCTCCCCCTTTTTGAAGATGACAAACATTTCCTAAATATAAAATAAGGAAATATAAAACATGTGAGTTTCATACCTGAAATTTACCTTTGTAGCCATCTTTGGTTTTGCAAGTGACTGTTGGCCAAGATATTATGAAACTCATTTTAATTTTATGTTTTGTGATTTTATATTATATTCTTTCTCCCCCTTTGTCATTTCAAAAAGATATCCAACATAAGTATATGTGTGTCGTGTAGTTATAATCCTTTTAACCAAAGATTTCTAACGAAAGACACGAGATGTTAGGCCCTAATTTAGAAAATTCCATTAAGAATCCTTATGCATTTCTCCCCCTTAAATAGATATCCCAATTATAATCAAGAGATTAATGCACTCTAATAGATGGTCAATTTAGCCATAATTTAGATATTTGTAAAGATTTTATCCTTCGTGATTATCCAAATAAGTATTGGGTCAAGCTTATTTTAGGTCGACCTTGACTACGACCATAGCGCCCCTTGGTCAAACTTGATTTTTACCAAGACGCAATTTAGCATATTTCCAATTTGAATACTCATATGTGAAGTATAATGTCTGCATGTAACTTGATTAGATATCAATTTGAGGCATTTTGAGTGATACTCAATATGAAGATATCCGTCCTTAAATTTCCTAGAATATTTATATGAGCTTTGTTGTAGGTACATAAATATCAAATTCTATTTCTTCTTGTACCCTTATTTTCATATTAATCATAAGATTCTTCAAGAAAATATATATCCTTGAAAGCAAGAATAATATCTCAAGTTCTTATAGATACCAATTGAGAAATTTTTATCTTATGTGTTGCAAGCATTAAAGTTCTTTTTCTAAGCAACATATCATCAATGAATCATTTTGCTTTCCTATGTATCATCAAGGATCCATGCATACAATAATCATTATCTATTTGTTCTATGTAACATAGCATCATCTTTATGAGCTGAATGATAAAATAGTGAAAGCATGTCCATGATGTAATGATAGAACAATAAAAGAATATAATGATAATTCCATGAAATACAATGATTGTGGTCATTTAAACTAGATATCATAACACATGATTTCTATATGGATATACTAGGAAATACTTTAAGAAAAAATCATGTGAATAATGGTAAAATAGTAATTTCTTTTTATTAAGCTAAACATGATTTTTAGTTTTAACTTATTTAGAGGATCAGTCAAAATAATCTCATTTATATTTAGAAGTTTTTCAGAAATGGTCTTCAACTTGTTTTGCATGTAAAATCAGCCACTAACAATAAGTAGATAGCAATTTGATCAATTGAAAACACATTCAGTAGATTTATTTTATATTTGACAACAAAGACCTGCTCGGTCGACCATTTCTGGACCGATAGTTGTTCTCGGTCGACAGATTCTCGACCGAGAAAGGTTCTGTACTATTTTAGAACTGTTTTCAGTAAGTAAATCAGAATTGTTTTTGTAGATTTAAAAGAATTATATATATATATCCAAGTTAGATGTTTAGATACTTGAATTAATTTGTTATCCCATTATGTTAAGTTGAGATAGACATATAAATATGCAATTAGGGTCCTTGGTCATATCTCAACTTATTTTTGCTCATTTAGTTTGGGGGTTTTGGGACCCAAACTAACTCGACATCCTTTTTCTTGTAAGGACATGAAAAAGAATAGTGTCTAAGGCGCAAACAGTAATGACAACATATAGAATCAACCTCATATCTCTTTCTATGACTTTGTTCTTTGTTTTTGGGTACATATGTATTTGTGCCTTTAGGTACACACATAGATTTATTCTTTGGCATTTGTGTTCTTTCCCGACTAGGTTTTTGATAAGATTTTCCTTTAGGCTTGTAACCTAGTCCTCTCCTTCCAATATGATGGTAAGAATCGTTTATGATTTTATCAAGCATGCCATTATTACTAAGACTACTAACTTCTTGTTGTAACTTAGCAATCTCATCCATTCTCTTCTTGATATCTAGCTTTGCTTGATCTAGATTAGATGATAAAGAATCTCTTTTTTTCACGATAGTATCATAATCTAGATGTGTACACAAGACGGGTTGTTTTTGAAGATCGTTTACTTGAGTTTGCAAATTAATCTTTTCTAGAGAAAGAAGATTGCAATATGCCTCAATAGATTTTATCTTAATATTATGATCTTCAATGATCTTTTTAAGATCTTCATTTTCAGATGTAATATCAAGAAGCTTAGCATGTAACTCATCATTTACTTTATTAGATTTCTTTAATTTCTTCTTGCACTCAATATATTTATTATGTGTCTCTTCAAGACTAGCAACTAGCTCTTCTTTAGATAAATCAAAAAGGCTTACCTCTTCTTCTTTTTCTTCACTTATTGTTGCAATAAGACAATCATTATGCTCATCTTCCTTCTTTGACCTCCATGGGCAACCAATTGTTGTGTGGCTTGTTCCTAAGCACCAACTGCAACTTGTTGAAGACTTATCCATACTTTTCCTCTGCATGCGGTTGAAGGCACCACCACCCTTCATTCTTCAAGACCTGGTTAGGGTTCCTTCAATCCTGCTCTGATATCAATTGAAAAACCACTAGAGAGGGGGTGAATAGAGTTTTTAAATTAATTTTGCAATTATTTAACTCAAACAACCAACCACAAGAATATTGGACAAGGGGACAAGGATTTAGAGTGGTTCCTACCTTTGCAAAGACTAAGGTAGTCAGTCCACTACCCGGTTGCTTACCCAACCGGGATTTTGAAAGAATTTAATTTTATTACCCCGCAAGGACTTTACATAAAATTACAATTCTTTCCCTAAACCCTTCAAGCCACCTTCACCTTGAAGTAATTGCACCAACTTTGAAGCAGCCTTCTTGAAGTAACTTCAAGCTCCCCCTTCAAGTAGCCTTCCTCCTGAAGTAGCTTCCCGTTGCAATAGCTTTCTTGAAGTAGCTCGAAGTACACCTTCTCTACCGAGAAGAAACTTCTCCAATCCACAGCCTCCAACCCTAGGAGTAGCAGGGAGAATACAAAGAATAAAAAGAACAAGAAGGAAAAAGGAAATTACACTTAACCTTTGAAGCACAAGGCTTGATTTGCCTATATCAAGTGTATAGATCTCCTAACCAATGTATATGGAAATGTGATTGTTGTGGATAGGAGATACTAGCCTATAGGACACGAAATTAGAGCAAGTCGAAGAATAGCCAATACAAAAGTTGCTCAATTTCTCAAAACAGATGCACAATTGCAAGTGTAAGCTCAAGTGTATCACAAGTGAAGATTAGTGAGTTTAGGTGTCCTAAGGCATGTCATATTTATAGGAATGGCCTACAAGTGCTTAAGGATGTTCTAGACACTTTCTAGGGGGTTCTAAGTGCTTAACTAGTCGTTAGGTACAAGTTGGTTGCATTAGCAACGACTAATTAATTAATTCTGCAGTTGCTATCAGAGTCCATCTCGGTCGAGGAATTGTCGACCGAGATACCTACTCGGTCAAGGTTTTGTCGACCGACAGGCTCTCTGGATCAAGTGTTTACAACGTTTGTCTCCAACTGCCAACTACCTTGTCAGCTGTGTCTAACGACTACTTGGGTCTTTCTCGGTCGAGAAGTTTGTCGACCGATAGTGTCTCGGTTGAGGAGTTTGTCGACCGAGATTGACCCTGTTTCAATATTTCAATTTAAGGCATTAAATATGTGTATGAGTGTGCATAGGTGACACTATTGGAGGGGATGACCTATCTAAGTCTAGAGGAGATCTAACGCTTGATTTACATGAAGTCGAAGTACTTGTACATTATATATTTGTACAAGTTTACAATTGATTACATTTCATGAAATTTACAAATATTCAAGCGTATAGATTCCCTAGTACTTTGTCATCCACCTTATTCCTGCAACACTCAAGTAGCACGTTAGATCGACAAGAATGAAATGTTTGTCATCATCAAAACAAAGGGATTTATGATAATGTCCAATTTAGCCAACACATTGTTGTCATCCAAGACCTAGAACGCCCTTTGAGGAAGAAGGAGATGAATATCTCTTCCAACGCAAACATAAACACACACACACAATATATATATATATATATATATATATATATATATATATGCAAGTATTTATATATATGCATATATATGCACTAATATATGTATAAACATATATCATTAATTTACAACATTTCTAAATAAATACCTTATATACTTTAAGATATGATGATCATTCAAACTAAACTTGTACCATATAAACAGAAATTCCAGTGCAAACTAAGAGATATTTTTACAATATAGTTAAATCATTGCACTTTTTATGTATATACATATCTACTTTCTACATTTAATCTACAATTTTGGTGTAATGTATATGTATTTATTATCAATTTAGTAGTAGCATGTTTAAATATAAAATATTCTCAATCGGTATTTTCTTAATGGTATCAAATCAAACACTTATATTTGATGATCACCAATAATACATAATTAATTCAAACTAACCATCCAGTTATTCCAAATACGATCTATATTTAAGTGTTATAATATACTATATTGAATATTATTGGATTGAGACAAGACAAAACAATACAAAAAAAATGTAGTTTTGTAGTAAGGTTTGGTTTACTCTAGAACTACTAGTTGTCTAGTCTATTCTACTCTAAAAGTTTTCAAAAATAATAGTTGCATTCTGATATGAGGTTTTGGGCCTAGATTATCCCATGCATACCCTAATTCTTACTTTTTGGATAAATAATGAAAATGTTTGTGTTTGTATACAATAAGATGAGAAATTTAAAGTTTCAACTGACCCACCATATATTCCCAGAAAGAATTTTATTTATTTATTCTCTACTATTTTCACAAGAACCTCAATTATAAAACTATATGCCAAATAGAAAATCTCATCTTGTAGCTATGTTAAATTAATAGAAAACATAATAAAATTCTTATGTAAGTGGAGTTAATGATATATATATATATATGTTTTTGGTAATATGTAGTTAAGATTTAATAATATATATGAGTAGAAATTATGAACCACATTTGGTATAGAATAGTAATGTGGGAATCAAAATGGGTTTCTTTTCTTAATTTGATTTTTATTGCTAGAACCATAATAAAGATTGGAGAGATATAATCGATGGAGAATCCCTAAACAAGAATATCCAATATAAGACTCACATTTCTTCTCAATAATGGTATAAGGTAACAACAATTTACATTTTTCTATGATTTAATGTTGGATCATGTTGTTGTTTTTGTAAACATGAATATGTTACCAAATAAACATTCAGATAATTACATCAACTAAATTGTCTAGAATATTTTTTTCATATCCTCTTAACCTATTTATCACATTTGTAATAATCCATAAATCAACTTCAAACTATATATTGCAAGATGATTTCACTTTAAAATAATATTAGAACAAACAAACATATTTTTGCAAATCATTACATAATGAAAACTTTTTGAACTGAGAAATGTTAGATAGTAGGACTCTAAAATTGACACCAAAGTGTCTTTTAACCATACACATAATCTATTCAAAACTTATAGACATTCAGAGACTACTGGAATTGTGACCATACATTAAGCATTCAAATTTTTTTGTCTGTACAAGCTTTTAGAACCTAAAGCATGGATTCTTAAGTGAATACTGCAAATTAGAATGTGTTTTGTAAAAAACATGCACATGACTATTACAATTACACCTACTTACAATATTTTCATATACTTTTTATTTGATATGTGTCTATTGTAGTGTATCTTTTCATGATATACTCTTGTTGTTATATTTGATACTTATATCTAGTTTCATTATTTTTAAGTTATTCAAAATATTTTTTTACAATAAAATCACCCTTTACAACCCTATTTAGCCAACCTCATGAACCCACACATGCTTCCTTCTTGAATATTTTACATGGTTAAGGACATTTATTGTATTTGTAGGTAGTAGATACCCTAATTACATTTTCATGGTGAACTGATAAGAGGAAAATTGATTAAAAAACATGTATAATGAGTCATATGTGCAACGGAATCAAGTTATAATGTATATTCGAAATATCATAAAATAAACTAGACTACAACTAATGGTCTAGGTAAGAGTGGCTCATTAGTCATATTTTAAAAAATGAATATAGTACTTATTACAAGAATTATCCACCTCAAACTAGATATTACATATCTTGTAATCTTAGTTTGCTACAAAGGTACTTGAATAAGGAAGGTAGAACCAACTATATGTAGATTTAAATTATCTAGTCTTTAGTCTTGATGTAAGGCGTGACAATCTTCTTGGTATGAATTGAAATCTAGCACAAAATGACAATGTATCTCGATGTGTTTGGTGAACTCTTAAAAACACAGTCATCATAAATATGAATTCCAATTTGATTCTTGCATTTCAGATTTTTCATTGAGGACATTATATTGTTGAGTTCTCAAATTATAAATGTCACCAATTGAATATCATATCAGACATGGGCATTGAACCATACTCTACTTTAATTTTTAATCTAAAAATGTTAATTGTTTCTTACTCCATCGAATAATGGGATGATGTGACAAAGTGGATTTTGGCTTAATTTCGAGGACGAAATATCTTTTAAGGTGTGTAGGATGTGATGGAGTAGAATTTTGGAATCCTAAATGTAAAATGACATAACTAAAGTCATGCATGTTGAGTTGTTTGAGAGTCCTAAGTGTTTTGCCAAAGTTTCGAGAGCAAATGATAAGTATTTCATGATTAGAATCTTTAAGCTTATGCCTTTTGAGGCATTTCATTGATTGGTCATATAATTGAGTTTTGGCACCAAAGTTGGGTGACAAGTAGCTTGGATGATAATAAAGATATGGTTAAAATTTGGTGGTAGTTGGAGTTTTCTAGATAGTTTTATTTAGGTTTGAATACCATGTAATAATGTGATTATTAGTGTATATGCTTACCAAGCTTTGATTATTTAGCGCTTAGATTTCGTTGTGCTTGGATGTGTCACGTGCCCCCTTAGGTTGAGGGCAATTTTCACGGAAAAATCATGGCCATTCATGGCTAATCTGGTGGTTGTGGCATCTAGAAGGGGGAGTCACAGTTTGTCTTAAGTGGACGTTGGCCATTAACCCTAAGATCGGAATCGTGCGCTTGGGGCGTCATCCCCTACCTCCAACTGAATAGGAGATCGTGGGGGCGACTGGAGGTCGTGACTCTGGCCACCACCTCATCATGGGTGTGGGCTAAGAATAGATCTGACGGTGCAGTTAATCTCGGCTCGCCAAGAACGTTCAAATGACCCCTCACTCAGATGTTTTAGTAGACTGACGAGAGAGAACAAGAAGCTCCACACCATGCTTTCTCCTTCACAACCTGCACCTACGATGCCCATGAGTAGGGAGCAAGATGGAAGGCGGTTTTGAGGAATCTAAGGAAGCATAAAGTGAGCTGCAGTCCAGGGAAATCCAACTCAGTCATCCCCATGGACTGCCGAGGTGGTTTTGATGTTGGACACAAGGGATCTTGTCGGAGAAGAAGACCACCTTTGGGGGCCTTCCACCAGCGTTCCCACTGCAGATGAAGATGACAAGGAACTTCCTTGAGTCCTTGCACTCATTTTCGTAACTCCTATGAAGCATCGGTATGGGAAGTTCCATTTTGCCCCTGTGGCTCCACCACAAAGCTACACACAAGAGGTGAGCTTGCTACGACAGCGAGATCATCCATCCAGCTAGGAGTACCGGCAACATAGTTGCTGAGCTAACAGAGTCATTGTCAATGTTTCCTTGTCCATTAGAGGCTTGATGGGCGCACAATTTGCCATCGTCCTTCACGACTGCGGCGGCGCTCCTGCCTCACAAATAAAATGGGTCTCGCAGACCCAAGTATTGGGTGATCACAAAGCAAGAAAGAAACAGGGGAGAAGCGTTGGGTTAGCGGATCCTTAGATCCATGGATCCAAAGTAGGATCTGAATCGGGTAGAACCAGGGATGATAGGGTTGCACCTCTCACAGGCCACGTGGCGGCTGCTAATTCGCTGAACAAGGTAAATATCTCAATAATTATACAGATCGTAGATAAATCATAGAAAATAGTCTGATTATTAGAAAAATACAAATAATATACTGAAATGTTTAGAAAAATGAGTAGAACAAGATATAATGATAATATTATGCTTTTGATGCACTAATAATAGTGATATTATGTAAGATGTGTAATGCTTGTTTAATGGATAATAAATACCAAATGATGGCATAAAATAATGAGAAAATACCAGTACTTCGTAAATCATGTTTATAATCCATATGATGTTAGTAATTATGATGTTGAGTGTACAAAATCATGTAATTTTCTTTATAGGACTAATTAGGGCTAATAATACTAAATATAATGCAAATAAATACATACATGCTCAATAAATGATATAAATTACAGAGTAAGCTCATATCAGTATATGGAACCTCAGTTTTAATTATGAGATCGTGATTATGCATCAAATCCATGTTATATGAAGATGACCCTTGATACATGTTATGAAATCCTAATTTAGGTTAATGCATGTAACCTATGGTTAATATGTGCAAATCATTATGTGAAACACAACTATCAATCAATGAACTATAATCTGGAATATGACATTAGTAAGATAAATATAAGATAAGAATACAAGTAATGATGCACATATCCTAATGACAAGGCTAAACCCTAAAATTGATATAACTAGGGTTATGATGATGTGAACCTGATGATAGAATGTGATCTTATCTTTATCAGGGTTTGACCTGGGATACATAGTTGACATCAGGAATGTGATATGTGATTAGGATATCAGTGATCAAGGTACACCATTACATATTGCTTGGCTTATTATACATTATGCTTGTGTTATATGGTAGTAAAGACTTGGCATATGGTATTGATTGAAATGATTGTCTTGTATGATATGTTGCCTGAATTTCCATACTCATTGCTATGAACACATCAAACATATTATATCGGTTCCATTATATGAAAGCACCAACTCTATGGCAGTGTGCTTGGAAGTGACCGAACTCTTTGGTAGTGGTCATGTTGTACATATGGAAGCACCAACTCTTTGGTAGTGTGCTTGGATCCAACTCTTTGGTAGTGGTCACATTATACATATGATCCAACTCTTTGGTAGTGATCATAAAGGCCTTAATGCATTCAACTCTCAGGTAGTAAATGCATGGATGATATAATGGAAATTATGCTTAAAATATGTGTTCTCTTTTGTTAATGAACATCTTTGTGAAAGTATATGCTTTTCTTATATTCTTCTATTAATGCCAAGTATTAGTTTTATCTTATTACCAAGATATGATGAGAGGTAAATAAAAGACACGTAGGCATACTCAGTACAATATTCTTGAATATTGTGCTGACGTGTACCGCATGTAATCTTTTGTTTAGGTTGTTGTCTTGTGCTCTTGAAGATCCAGGATAGTGAGAGTTGTAGGGCGAGCTGATGTACAGGTGGACCTGTTGTCTTAAGATCATGTAGTTTAGATGTAGTACATGTATATGTATAAGTTTGTTGTTCAATATGTAATATCAAATGTTGTAACAATTCATGTTGTAATTATATGTTGAATGGTGAACATGTGTGTATGGTTTTATTGTTGTTCATGTGCATGTGCTACTGTTGTTTCCTTCAGACTCCCTTGATTTTCTTCTTCTTAGCCTAGTGTGTGGTGTTTAAATTGTGATTCTCGCTGAGGTGAGGTTTCAATTTGGATGTCATACATCAGATTACGTTTTTGAAATTCTGGGGACGTCATAGGTGTATCAGAGCATGAACAATAGCAAAGCATGACATTGCCCATTATGCAACTCAAAACTAAAGAACCATGAACTTAATAATATTTTAGGGTTAGATTAGTCATCTTTTAGAGACCAAGTCTGACCTAGCCTCTAGGTTAGCACCTAGATGTTTGAGAACTAGGTCTAGATTGGTGCTTTTTGAGTATCAATTCCTTAGATATTGTTCTTTCCTTGTAGTGAAGCGGTATGGGATGTTGCACTATTTAGAAATGACGTGCATCAAAGGAATAGAAACCCTAGACATATGGCACTTGTTTTCTAGAGTAGCTACACTAGTCTACCGCTTGTTCTCACCCTTTTCACTAGTTTTCATGACACTGCACTCTCTACTATGTGTGGGACACTCATTTTTTTGGATTTGGTTTTTTATTCCAATCGGATCAAACCTTGATAGTTTTCTCTGACGCTTGTTTTATCAGAGAAAAACTATATAATATTTTATTATATATATGTATTAAAAAAATGTGTCCCCACACAAGTACGAGTAGGAGGTGGTCATGTAACCTAAGTGAAAGTGAATGACATCAGTCTAGAAGAGAGAGTGGTTCTAGATTAGATGTCTAGAGCTTTGTTTGGAATATATGATAGATGAAATAAGTTTTGATGATATGATGCAAGTCTTATATAGATGATATAAGATGGTTTATGATGATTAATGATGTCTTTGAGGACTTAAGTCTAGTTTTGAGGATTTGAGATAAGTGTTGATTATGAAAGTAACTAGGCTTTTATGAGATAAGATAAGCTAATTTAAGACATGTTGTGACTCAGCAAGAGCCTCAATCTCTTTACGAAGGAGGACCTCTAGTATTAGTACCAGTTTTGGGGTTAACTCCAAAGAGATTGAAACCCATTGGGAGAAGGTTAGAGAACCTAAACTCCAAGATATGAGAATTCTGAGATATGTGATATGATATGTCCTAAACTAGAATTCTCTTGAGTGATTGAGTTGAGTCACACTATGCATGATTCCTATAGTTTGTTGAACCCTAGATGTCCTTGGGAGGACCAAACCCTAGAGATAGAGAGAGGCTGGTTACATGTACATATGCGAACATGAATATAAGTTCCTGCCATCTGGGTGAGGGAGAGAGCCCAAGACAGTGGAGGAGGTAGCTATGTTAGTTTTTGTGAAGCCTCATGCTCAGGTTTGTGGTTTCCCATATAGGAATCTTGTGGTGTACATAAGAGAGTTTTGGGTAAGTTGTTTCATGGGTAGAGACCTATGAAGAGAATGTCATAGCATTTTTTGGTTTGTGCTTATGTGGCTAGAGCTTATAAACTATCCACTTGTACCAATGAGGTAATCTGAGAACCCTAGACTACAAGAGGGAAGATAAAGTCTTTGCTTATGAGGTACTCATATAGTTGAGTTAGCTCAGAGAGGCTGAGCATGACACTGCCCTCATGGTATGGGTTAGAGGAACCTCATTTGGACTATATAAAGTTTTGATATATGTTTGACAAGCCACTCACATTAGTTTCTTTAGCGCAACCATGACATAATTTATGTAAGGATGCGATCTAATCTTGAGATTTGACATGTGGACATGACATGAAAGAAATCTAGAAATGGTTTAATAGATATCAATGCATAGATGGTTAACCATATACATGAATAATGATGATAATGTGATATTTTTGGTTAATCTTGTGATGAAATCACTAGTAAATGTTGCAATTAGTTATGAGCAATGAAATAAGATCATGTGAATGAAACATGTTACATGTGGTGTTAATTTTAGTGCTTAATAAAGATGTTAATTTAGTTTAACAATTAGCACAACATAACTATTATGACACCTTGATGTGATCTAGATGGATAAAGTGGGTTAACTGTAGTTAACTCCCTCTTAAAAGACATATGTTAATGATGAACATGTTCTAACAATGAGTTAAATAAAATTTTGATGACACCTTGATATAATGGGTTAACTTTAGTTAACTCCTTTAGAACATGGTAAGATGATGATGGAACCTTAATTCATGGACAAAGATAAGGATGAAACCCTAACAATGGCATATGTTATGACCTAATCAAAGTTTCTAAACCCTTGTTTGAGCCTTCTATGAAGGGGTGTTTCACCTTAGATGTTTTGAAACCTCCTAATGGTAGTTTGGAGATGGCTATGGAGCTTTGTTTTTAGATATGTTGCACATAGAGAGGTGCCCTGTAGGTGGTTTTGAGATCTTTGGTTTTCCTTGGAGTGGGTGGATGGCTTAATTTCGAGGATGAAATTTCTTTTAAGATGTATATGATGTGACAAAGTGGATTTTGGCTTAATTTCGAGGATGAAATATCTTTTAAGGTGTGTAGGATGTGATTTAGTAGAATGTTGGAATCCTAAATATCAAATGACATAAGTAAAGTCATGCATGTTGAGTTGTTTGAGAGTCCTAAGTGTTTTGCCAAATTTTTGAGAGCAAATGATAAGTATTTCATGATTAGAATCTTTAAGCTTATGCCTTTTGAGGTATTTCATTGATTGGTCATATAATTGAGTTTTGGCACCAAAGTTGGGTGACAAGTAGCTTCGATGACAATAAAGATATGGTTAAAATTTGGTGGCAGTAGGAGTTTTCTAGATGGTTTTATTTAGGTTTGAATACCATGTAATAATGTGATTATTGATGCATATGCTTACCAAGCTTTGATTATTTAGCTTAGGTCTCTTTGTGCTTGGATGTGTCAGGCGCCCCCTTAGGTTGAGGGAAATTTGCGCAGACAAATCATGGCCATTCATGGATAATCTGGTGGTTGTGGCATCTAGAAGGGGGAGTCATGGTTTGTCTTAAGTGTATGTTGGCCATTAACCCTTAGATCAGAATCGTGCGCTTGGGGTGTCATCCCCTACCTCCAACTGAATAGGAGATCGTACGGATGACTGGAGGTTGTGACTCTAGCCACCACCTCATCATGGGTGTGGGCTAAGAATAGAACTGACTGTGTAGTTAATCTCGTCTCACCAAACATGTTCAAATGACCCCTCACTCAGATGTTTTAGTAGACTGATGAGAGAGAACGAGAAGCTCCACACCATGCTTTCTCCTTCACAACCTGCAGCTATGAAGCCCATGAGTAGGGAGTAAGATGGAAGGTGGTTTCAAGGAATCTAAGGAAGCAGAAAGTGAGTTGCAGTCCAGGGAAATCCAACTCAGTCGTCCCCATGGACTGCCAAGGTGGTTTTAATGTTGGACATAGGGGATCTTGTCAGAGAAGAAGACCACCTTTAGGGGTTTTCCACCAGCGTTCCCACTACAGATGAAGATGACAAGGAACTTCCTTGAGTCCTTGCAGTCATTTTCATAACTCCTATGAAGCGTCTGTATGGGAAGTGTCATTTTCCCCTTTGGCTCCATGACAACAGCTACACGCAGGAGGCAAGCTTGCTATGGTGGCGAGATCATCCATCCAGCTAGGAGGAGCTAGCGATGAGGAATCGAAGTATCGGGAACATAGTTGTTGAGCTAACATAGTCATTGTCGATGTTTCCTTATCCATCAGAGGCTTGACGAGTGCACAATTTGTTGTTGTCCTTCATGCCTGCTGCGGCGCTCCTACCTTACGAAGAAACTGGGTCTCGCAGACCCAAGGATTGGGCGATCGCAAAGCAAGAAAGAAACGGGGGAGAAGTGTTGGGCTAGCGGATCCTTAGATCCATGGATCCAAAAGTAGGATCCAAATCGGGAAGAAGCAGGGATGAGAGGGTTGCACCTCTCACAGGCCACGTGGCGGCTACTAATTCGCTGAACAAGGTAAATATCTCAATAAATATATAGATCGTAGATAAATCATAGAAAATAGTATGATTATCAGAAAAATACAAATAATATACTGAAATGTTCAGAAAAATGAGTAGAACATGATATAATGATAGTATTAGGCTTTTGATGCACTAATAATAGAGATATTATGTAAGATGTGTAATGCTTGTTTAATGGATAATAAATACCAAACGATGGCATAAAATAATGAGAAAATACCAGTAGATCATAAATCATGTTTATAATCCATCTAATGTTAGTAATTATGATGTTGAGTGCACAAAATGATGTAATTTTATTTATAGGACTAATTAGGGCTAATAATACTAAAGATAATGCAAATAAATACATACATGCTCAATAAATGATAGAAATTATAGAGTAAGCTCATATCAGTATATGGAACCTCAGTTTTAATTATGAGATTGTGATTATGCATCAAATCCATGTTATATGAAGATGACCCTTGATACATGTTATGAAATCCTAATTTAGGTTAATGCATGTAACCTATGGTTCATATGTGAAAATCATTATATGAAACACAATTATCAGTCAATGAACTATAATCTAAAATATGACATTAGTAAGATAAATATAAGATAAGAATACGAGTAATGATGCACATATCCTAATGACAAAGCTAAACCCTAAAATGGATATAACTAGGGTTATGATGATGTGAACCTAATGATAGAATGTGATCTTATCTTTATCAGGGTTTGACCTGGGATACATAGTTGACATCAGGAATGTGATATGTGATTAGGATATCTGTGATCAAGGTACGCCATTACCTCTTGCTTGGCTTATTATACATTATGCTTGTGTTATATGGTAGTAAAGACCAGCCATATGGTATTGATTGAAATGATTGTCTTGTATGATATGTTTCTTGAATTTCCATACTTATTGCTATGAACACATCAAACATAATATATCTGTTCCATTATATGAAAGTACCAACTCTATGGCAGTGTGCTTGGAAGAGACCGAACTCTTTGGTAGTGGTCATGTTGTACATATGGAAGCACCAACTCTTTGGTAGTGTGCTTGGACCCAAATCTTTGGTAGTGGTCACATTTTACATATGATCCAACTCTTTGGTAGTGATCATAAAGGCCTTAATGCATTCAACTCTCAAGTAGTAAATGTATGGATGATATAATGGAAATTATGCTTAAAATATGTGTTGTCTTTTGTTAATGAATATCTTTGTGCAAGTATACACTTTTCTTATATTCTTCTATTAATGCCAAGTATTAGTTTTTATCTTATTGCCAAGATATGATGAGAGGTAAATAAAAGACACGTAGACATACTCAGTACAATATTCTTGAATATTGTGCTGGCGTGTACCGCATGTAATCTTTTGTTTAGGTTGTGGTCTTGTGATCTTAAAGATCCAGGATAGTGAGAGTTGTGGGGCGAGTTGATGTACAAGTGGACTTGTTGTCTTAAGATCTTGTAGTTTATATGTAGTACATGTATATGTATAAGTTTGTTGTTCAATATGTAATATCAAATGTTGTAACAATTCATGTTGTAATTATATGTTGAATGGTGAACATGTGTGTATGGTTTTATTATTGTTCATGTGCATGTGCTACTGTTTTTTCCTTCTGACTCCCTTGATTTTCTTCTTATTAGCCTAGTGTGTGGTGTTTAAATTGTGATTCTCACTGAGGTGAGGTTTCAATTTGGACATCATACATCAGATTAAGTTTTAGAAAATATGGGGACATCACAGATGATCTCCCCAGGATTCATTGTAGATGAATGTAAATATCTTGTCACTATCACATCCATTTCAACTAACATCGACATAATAGGTTAGTAACATTTCATGGGACAAGGTATTTTTATAGAGAAGACCGCATCTTAGTGAACTTTTTAGAGTATATTATGCATTGAACCGTTTTCCATTGATATCCAATAGCTTTATCCAAGTGTAAACTAACCAAACTAACTTCTAAGACAATATGTAATTAAGTGATAGTGATATAAATTAGCTTTCCTATTGCGTGTCATTACTACTCAAGATCCATGATGGAATCCCGCTTAAATATTATTATTGTGTGGTAGTACATTGGAACATAAATAGGCTTAGAGTTTTTATTCTAAAATGATCCACAAGATCTAGGACTTATTTCTTCTAAGATAGATAGTTGCCAATTTTGGAATGAAGAACCTCAATGCCTAAGAACTAACATATGTTTTCTAGGTCCTTTGAGAGAAAATGGAATTTGAGATATTCTTGTTGTGTATAGGTCCCCATAGAATCATTGTCAGTGCTAATATTATCCTCAACATAGATGGAAAGTTCATGATATCAAAGAAAATTTTAGAGAAGAAAATTTTGTGATCATTAGAAATGTAGGAAAGCCATGAGTGGTAAGAAGTCCACTTAGGTTGTTGAACCATGCCCTTCATGAATTCTTGAGGTTGTATAGTGAATGTTTGAGGTAGAAGAAGTCAAAAGAATCTCCTTTAGTACTGAAACACTATGCTTGTTTCAAATAGGCCTCCTCTTCCATTTGAACATGGTGGAAGGAATTTTGCATATCAATCTAGAACATGTACCAGCACATACGAGTTACTATAGAGACAACAACCCAAATTGAGCCCATATGAATGATCGATGAGTAGGTTTCAAAGAAGTCTACACCAAATATCTAGGTGAAACCTTTTAGGCACTAGACAACAATTCAGGTATTAATTGGACCCATTAGAGTTGAACTTGGTGTGAAACATCAAGCAGTTACCCACAATCATCATGTTGGACTTGGTGGGACAAGATCCTAGGTTCTATTTTCATGATAAGTTTTCATGTTTTCAAGCATCACAACTTTCTAATAAGGGTGTCAAAAGATCCATTTAGTAGTTATTCTGGATATAGATGGAGCTTAGGTGTTGGACAATAGTTTTAGTATTGTAGGATATCTTGAGAAGACAACATGTACAAGAAATGGGATGAAAAAGAGTGCAGCAACATATACATTTACAAATTTCCACAAGAACTGTCAAATCCTCATAATTTGATGATTATGTTGAGTCTTGGAGCTTATGGATATTCACAGAATCTAACATTGTGATCTTCATAGAAGGAAGGTTGCAATGTGATGTGACATCAATGGGAGGAGACTCCACTCAATTATATACATACAAACAAATAACCCATGTGAAGCGAGGCAGAGGAAATTCTAGCAAAGAAATGTCATCTTCATGATAAGTAACATCCCATGACATATGCATGGGTTGGTGGCTTGGAATATAACAGTTGTAATCCATTTGAAAGGTTAGAAAAGGGTAGGCATAATAATTGAGCATAATTGAGTATTCCACCTTTGGATCTAAATTATGAACAAAGGCACTACAACCAAACACCTAGAATGGAAGGTGAAGAATCCTCTCATTAGGAAAAACAATGGAAAATAAATCTTGTTTTGAAGAACACAAGAAGGTTATTGATGGATAAGGTAATAGGATGTGAGGATGTCTTTAGAAAATAAATACTTTTTGGTAATTGAACTTAGAATATCATGACTCACATTATGTACAACTAGTAATGATTCCTATGTTCATGTTGTGGTGGATTATGCCCTCCATTGGAGATAAAAGTCAACTCAGGACTAGGTATATACTATAATAACTTGCTGATTAAATTTTTTTAGGGGATTTATTAAATTGTGTTGAAATCATTTTATATAAGAGTTTTAAAATGTCAACCATCTCATCACGTGATTTCAATAAATACATCCAAGTCTTTCTAGATAAATCATCATCTAATGCGAATATTGAAATCCTTTAAAGATAGTTGTTTTAAAAGGACTATAAATGTCAGTATGAACCATATAAAAGGTAAGATTTTTCTTTAATACATTTTTTGAGGAAAAGAAATCTTTTGGTGATCACCTAATTTACAAAAGTTGCATTGAAAACCATTTAACTAGTTAAGGATGGATGCAGTCATTTGACATTCTTTAGAATAGGAGTGTCTATGACACTAATGAAGTTGAAGCGGTGAATAGGAAAGAAGGGCAGCCTACAAATACCTTCATTGAAAAAGTAAAGATATCAACTCAAGAACCCAAAGTAATAATCTTCAAAAATAGAGGTTCCTACAACACAAAACCATGATTATGTAATGTAATGTTACATTGGAAAGGATCAATAAATTAAGAAATTAAAATTAAATTGAAAGGAAAATGAAGGATAGACTCAGATTTCCATGTTGTTGGACTATTTTGGTTGATCCATTAAAAATAGTGTTAGATTAGTTAGGAATGTAGGATTTACAAGGGGAAAGAAGTTGTTCCATACCACTCTTGTGTTATGTGGCCTAGAGTCAACTATTGAGAAAATGCATGATACCATGTAGGTGCCCATATTACCTTGGTTTGATATTATAAGCATTGAAGAGTCATATTAGTTTGCATCGACTCCCCAAATTTAGTAAGTTGTTGATATGGTTTCAAATGTTCATACCCAAAAAAAGAGATGGTTACTAAGGTGTTTTTTGTAAATTAGACAATGTTGGCAGTTCTCCTTCCACACCAGAACATTACCATCTTAGGATTTAATGCCTCAGATAAAATGATCTCAAAAGGAATCATTTGGCAACTCATATCACCAAGGTGTAACTCCTTTTTAGGTATCAGGTCAATAGGTACTCTTTATCTATGTTTGCTCAACCCATGGTTGTACTAGGATGGGTGAACAATTGGGAGGTTGAGCATGAGTTATTCAAGAGTGAGGACAACGTACAAAATTGACACCAATGGTGGTTTGTGGGGTAGTTCATCATTCTCAAATAGTACAAGTGCCTTGGGCTACTAGACTAGGTATTACAAATGTTTTCAGGTCTAGTTCCCCTCTAACTGGTGGGATCCACATGAAAATGTACCAATACAGTCTGAAATCAAGTTTTCTAGGCATTAGGAAAGGGATATCACTTGCATAGAGATAAAGCTATCATTGAATGGTTATTTCTGAATTGGGTCTACATGTACATATGTGATTTTGAGTCTACATTAAGATTGGAAAGATATCATGTGTTCATAAATTGTTATTTGGTAAGGACTCCAAGAGACTAACACAAGTAGATTGTAACATCCCAAACTTTAAGCCTTAGATAAACTAATTGTAAAAAGAAAATGGGGATGCCCATATGAAAAAGGTGCACCTCCTTTTTAGGCTTCCTAATTGATAGGTACTATCTAGTTGAGTGTGATTGATTTGGAGTAGTAGTAGGATCGGTGATGTGATGTGTAGGTTAACTGAATTGTGTGTGAGGTTAAAGCACATATATGTGGCTAGTGGTGGTATGTCTAGTTATTCACCATTCTTGAAACTCTAATAGAGCCTTGGGATATGGGCCCAGATATTACATGCATCCATAGGAAGATCACTTATCTTGTAGAACATTTCCTCAAGATGACCCCATTTTTTCAAAAGGTATACTTTCCACTCCAAGCATATCGACTACCTCAGCATCAATTTGAGAAACATGAATAGATGTTTTTCTAATAGAAAGTCTGATTTGTATTGCTAGCACACATATAATTGTTATTAACAAGAGTACATGCACTCCAAGGTGGGGAATTGGTCGCCTACTAAGTTAACATTGCAAATAAGAGTAAAGGTTGAATTTATACGGTTGAGAAGTCTTTCAATGATGAGACCTACACGATCCTAGATATTTTCATCTAAGGTTATGGTTTGGGTCTTTTGAAAAATAAAAAATAGCATCATATTACCCATCCAATGACTTGTCCCCCTAGTGTTCAACAAAGAGCATGTCCTAGATTTTTTTAATGCAAATTGTATTCTTTTCATAGGTGAAATGGTGGTGAGAAACTTCCCAAAAGTCTTTAGCATTCTTATGAAACATGTATTTGTAGCAATGGAGGGTTGCATAATGTTCCATATACAACTATTGACTTGATTGTTTTCATATTTCCAATTAGTGGTAACCTCAATAGACATCTCAATTCACTTCAAGTTATCTTTGGATTCATGAATTGTATATATGGAATTGATTTAGAGTGAATAGGTTTCTTCATTCAACTTGCTAATGGCGGTGTGCAGAATTTTCATTGTTAACAATCATCTATGGTGTATATTTATTGTTAGACATGGTTGTAGATGGATCAAACTTGTACAATTGTAAGGAATGATAATGGAAGAATTACCAGTATGAAATGTGATGATACATAAAATGTTGACAAGATGTGTGCCTATAAACTATCACATCAGAGAAGTGACGTGATAGTAATAAAACTTCATCCCTAACTTACAATTACTTGCCAATGTACATGTTGGTATGTATGCCCTAAGAGCCAACCAAGTGATGATTGTATGGGAAATTGTGTACTTGATTTGATTAATAATAAAGGAAATTACGTTTATTATCTTTGTTCATATGAGATAATGATATAACACAATAGATGTCCATTGAATGGTATTACCGACAACATATGGATTAGGTTGAGGCCCTAAACATGAGATCATATGCATGGTTAAAGTATATATTCTTGTTATATCCCTAGTTTTATAATATCGTGGAAGATATATAGACAACAATAATACTAAAGACTAGAATGTGTATTGGTTGATGACTAAATATCACTAGTCATAATATTAGATATCTAATCAAACACATAGGTACTTATTATAGAACATGTGTACTGGACAAACACACTTTGAGAATGATACATGGGAACCATTGAATGATAGTCAGAAACATATCTTAGTGTGATAGTAATGATTGTGGTTGTTATAGATGAAGTCACTAAAATAATCCATGGCATTCAATGAACTTCAACACCATTCAACATGACCTTTAATAAGGGTTTCTATACTAATGTTGCTTGGGTACATTGCGACACATGGGGATTGTTGTGAGTGATGTAGATAGAATGTGTCCCTCCTATTGGAGTAATATATTGACCACCTGATCAGTGAGCCTATGAAATGCATGGTCATGCTCATGCGAGTCAATATGAGATATTGTGCTCACATGCATCTCAAGTGTCTACTTTAGTTCAAGGAACATAGAGTGAATATTATAGGATGGTGATTCCATGCCTCGTGTCCAATCTGGATATATATGACAAATGAACCTTGTGATAACATAACAACAATCACAAGTTAACGTTAAAGTTGTCCTCCAACTTATCATATTACTTGGGTAGCAACAGTCTGTTTTTAATAATTTCTCATTGCTTGTGAAGTCATAATATGATTATGGTTATTACTACAAACATAGTATGGACACTATAGGTTCACACACAAAGGATACACTTCTAAAAGGAGTTTAATCATGTATATAAATTAATTTGGTTAAGAAAATGTTTAGGCAATAATACTAAATAATATTGGGAATGTCAATTGACCGATTAGAGAGTCTAATTAATTGATTGGACAATATCCTTGTGAGCTATTTGATCGGCCAGTTGACTAACTAGACAATATACTTTGTATTTAATAGGACCTTCCAGTCGACCTATTGAAGAGTTTAGTCAACCTATTGGATAGTGTCACCCAAAAATGACTAGATTGTCCAATCACCCAACAGATGACTAGCAGTCAGCTAATCAAAAGGTTCATGACCACCTGGGTCAAGTCCACTAGCTAAAATAGGTCAAACAATTAATGGTAGCCATAAAAAAATGCTAGTTAATCATTGCATTGAAAGCCAATGTGAATGGGCATCTAACCATAGGCCAATCCACAAACTGGATGGGCGCAGCCAGTGGGCAGCAAGATATTTGGCCAACTTGATAGTCCAATCAACTAGTAGGTTATGCACAACCATTGTCAAGCCAATAGAACTTGACCTTTCATCTCTCACGGTTTTGGAAACCCTATCCCTACCAATCCTATATAATAAGGGTGATAGCCAAGTTTTTCAACATAGATCTTCTCACATTGTGGTAATGTGTTAGCCTAGCCGTATTCCTTGTTAAAGGGAGACATAGAAATGGAGAGAAACGTTGATGCTAGCATGTCAACAAATGAAGGGTTGCTCCTTCCTTTTATGTCAAGAAGTGAAACACTAAATTCTTGATGGTCTGTGTTGACTATATAGAAATTCAAAAGATTTTTTGTTGTACTAGGAGGATGTGTCAACCACCATCCCTATTCTTCTAAATAAGGAGGCACATCTATGTTCAAGGATAGTCATTGGACTTGCTTCAAGACAAGGTATATCTTACACCTTCTTTCATAGACATCTTTGATGGTGTGATCTGCTAGTTAGAAATATGGAATAAATTTTTTTATTCTGCAACATTTTACGGATCTATATTTCCTAAAGGTAGTATATGAGGCACATCAATTTACAATATATTCATATTTAATCGATATTATTGGATTTTATTGTTGTTTATTTTTTGGCTTAAGATGTGAGCATATTAATGGCTAATGTGCATTTGTACTTAAATATCACATACGCTAGGGAATGTCCAGTAGATACTTTATAAATATATATACAATATATGTGCAAATCATATGTGTCACATCTAGAATGTGTTTGTTGATGTATGTATGTGTGCTTATGGCCAACACTCCTTGCATGCTTGTGTGAATATGATGTGTGGTTTAAAACCAATTTTCAATATGCAATTTTCATACCAAGCCTCCTATGCTTATATCCAACTGTAAAATTCTTAACCTCCTATCTCCCTTCAAATTTAACGCAAGGTATTATCTTTACATCATGTAATAGTAGATAATAATAGTATTACATTAGCAATCTTGGCAAAGGGTATCTTTTATATACATGCCAATCGACCTGCCGAGGAGCCCAACCGACCAACTGAGTATGATTCCAATCGATCGACTAGAGGGCTCATATAACTGACCAAAGGGTTTAGTTGAAGGATCCCAACTTACCAATTGGAGGTCAAATCGATCAACTAAAGGAGTCCAATAGACCGATTGAGATGCTTCCAGAACCAAGAGTTCATATCGAGTTACTACATATGATGTTTGACCTTAGCTGGATATAAATCATGTGTGACTCCAAAGGATTGCATTAGTATGACCATAACCATTGATTGTATTTTTGTGATTGTATGTTTCGTTCATGGATATATTATGTATATGATACATGGTAAAAGTATTTGGTGATTGGCTATTTATATATTTTTATATATAAATAAAATCCCTCAATCAAATATTAAACCTTACATGCTTTGCAAAAGCAACTACATTAAAACTTGATTGACTATGTGCAAACACACCAAAGTGTGGTGCACTGTCTATCTTGTGGAAGTGTGAGGATAGATATATTGGTCTGACAAGATAGGGTGCACAATCTATTGTGTTGGATTTTGGGTCAGGTGTAACTAGGTGAACTTATTAGGATTAAATATCTAGAAGAAGTGGTTCACTTACTTACTCCCTAGTATTGACCTGTTCATGTCTACGGTGGCAAGGCAATGGTAGGGTTTCCCTCCTTGGTCTGGTTCACATCAGTAAGGTCCTTTCTACTCTCTAGGAGAGTTTGTGGTCAAAATGGCGTATGAGATCAATGGTTAATGTAAAGCCTTAGAGATTCACAATGAGGAGGATTATACTATCGACTTCATAGACGTGAGTGTGGAGGTCAAAGGGGGGTTTGTGGAAGTGGCAGTCATAGCAAGATTACTATCGTAGATATCGTATAATTTCTTTGCGCTATGAAGGACCATGGAGCAAACATGGAGGCTCCGAAGGAAAGTTATGTTCAAGCGGATCGAACACAATCTCATAGTTATATAATTCTTGCACAAAAGAGACAAGGATAGGGTGGTGGAGGGAGGCCCATGGAACTTTGGGAATAGCATGATGTTGATCAAGGAAGTGCAGATGAGGGAGAATCATTTTACGATTGAGCTAAAGTATTGTTGATTCTGGGTCTGGAAGTATAATATTCCTATTGGGTACATACACGATGAAGCAGTGAAGAAGATAGTTGAACGTGACAATGAGTGTTGGTCGAGGGCGAGCAAAATCAGGGTAAATATGAATATGGAGAAGCCATTAAGAAGGTTCATAAGATGTAGGATGTTAACAGGGAGATTGATAAGGTGGGAATAAGATATGAAAGCCTTCTGCACCTATGCTTCATGTGTGAGTATATAGGAAACATGGCCAAAGATAGTCCTTAGGGAGAAGATGTTAAAGAGGACAAGTCAGATCAATGGGGTGTGTGGCTCACAACTTCTCCAAGAAGACCAAATAACACTGACTACCATGTATGGATCCGAAACCATGTAGGTTCAGCCCAAATAAGGATAAATTATCTTCCTTGCATTCCAGGGCTTCAAACGACCGAAACCATGTATGGATCTGGAAAAACCCAAACCAATCCGAAAACTCTTATCTCCTTCCAAGCAAAAAAAGAACCAAATATCCTGAACCTTCTCTCCATGTTCACAAGTACAAACATAGAAGCTCCACTTTTCCATCTCCTTCATCTACTAAGGAAAGCTGCCCAACCCAAAATAAAATCCACCAAACTTCAAAAAACCAAGCCTCATCTCAGCTCAAGGATGATAATTTATTGCAGAGTTCGGAGCAGGAGAGCCCACAACAAAGGCCCTCTTCCTGCTACCTCCAGAAGATCATGCATCCAAATCACCAAGACCCAAAAGGTTCTATCATCATCAACAGAGCAAAGAAAGGTACTTTTCCACATACTTCTCCATGCTCTTTTAGTAAAGTTTCTACTGCTACCTCTTTATCATCTGCTCCAACTTATCAAGACAAAAATAAAGACTTAGATTCTTTCAAGGATTTAGCTTCTTGGTCAAACATATAAAGTTTTACATCCTTTGCAAACAAGATAGGTTTTCAACCTGAAGATGATGATGATGCCCATAAAGTTCTAAACAACCTATAAACCTTTATGGGATGGACAAAGAAAGGACCCGCTCCGGCTGGCACCAAAACTACGACCATCTAATTTGCCCTTTTGCACTCACCATCCCTAGTTTTTCAATATGAAATTTTCATCTTCGAATATATGTGGAGTTGCAAACCTCCAAAGAAGAAAAAAAATACGTTCTCACATATACAAAAACAAAATCGATCTTATTACCATTCAAGAAACAAAAACCTTTCTTTCACCTTTTGCTCCCAAAACTATTGGAGGTAATAGAATCACAAACTGGATCCAATTACTTCCTGAGGGTTTCAAAGGTGGCATCATTGTTGGTTTTAACAACCAGACTCTAGTTTCACAAAACACATCCATCCTTAACTTCTCCATAACCATTGAATTCAAAAACCTTTCCGATGGATATCTCTGGTCATTCTTAGGTATCTATGGGGAACCTGGATACAACAAATCCCTCTACCTTGACGAAATAAACCACCTCATTACAAATTTACACATGACTCCCTGGGTTTTGGGTGGAGATTTTAATCTGATCACACAAATCTCAGATAGGCTCAATCCAAATCTCTCCACACAATCGATGTCAACAGCTGATAAAAAATTCTGTCATATGCTTACAAACCACTCTTTAATCGACATCATTCCCACAAACGCTCTATACACCTGGTGTAGAAACCAGACTTATGCCAGACTTGACCATTTCATTTGCACAAACCTTTGGGAAGATAAACATCCTCTCTCTTCAGTCTATATCTCCCATCGAACCATATCTGACCACTTCCCTCTAATCCTTGACACATCTTCCACCTCGTGGGGCAAACACCCTTTCAAATTTGAAAACAGTTGGCTCTCCATAGAAAACTTCTCTAGATCCTGTCTAGAAGCTTGGTTTCTTTCCGACTCACAAACAACAAACATTGGTCTTCATATTCAAAACAACACAAAAAATATCAAAAAATGGAAACTACAAAACCCTATAAACTTATTTGAAAAACAAAAAAATCTTGAAGAGCAGTTCCTCTTTGTAGACAAGGACCCAAATGATGACCCTGGTCTTGTCCTTACCATCAAAGCATAACTCGACCACATAAACAACTGTATAGACACAAGATGGAGACAAAGGGCAAAAATCACTTGGGCTAAAGAAGGGGATAAAAACACAAAATTCTTTCGCAAAACTTGTAACCAAGACTTTCAACAAAATGCCATAACCCATTTAACTATAAACGGCAGACTCACATCTCATAAACAAGCCATCATAACCCACATAAAAAATCATTTTAAAAATATCTTCAATAACAACCACAATCCCATATGTCTCAATAACTTATCATGGAATACAATTTGTCATCAAAACATAAAAAATCCTCATGAACTCATCAAATCCTTCTCCCTCAAAGAATTACAAACCGCTATCACTGATCTTGGTAAAAATAAATCTCCCGGACCTGATGGACTTAATGTGGAATTCTACTTGGCAAATTGGGACCACTATAAAAATGATTTCATAGCTTTTCTGTCTACTTTCCACGCTAGTACAAACCCACATAACATCATCAAATTCATAAATAAAACTTTCATCACCCTGATTAAAAAAAATAGTCAACCTAAAAACATATCTCACTTCCGACCCATCAGCCTCATAAACACCTCATATAAAATCATTGTTAAAACTTTAGTAAATAGGATTAAACCGCACTTGGAGGACATCATCCCTCTTAATCAAACTGCCTTCCTCAAAAACAGAAGTATTCAAGATGCCTTCCTGATGGTAAATGAAACGATCCATCTTTGCCACAAAAACAAAACCCCCCTTCTAGCCATCAAACTTGATTTTAAAAAGGCCTTTGACTTTGTTAACTGGCAATCTCTTTTAAAAACTCTCAAGGGTTTTGGTTTTCTCGACATATGGGTTACTTAGATCCATGCTTGCATATCAACAAACCATTTCTCTACTATCATTAATGGTGTTCCTTTTGGTTATTTGCATAACTCAAATGGACTTAGAAAAGGGGACCCTTTCTCTCCCTACATGTTCATCTTCCTGACTACTATTCTCTCCCGCATGATCCATTTGGGCAAATAAAATGGTCTTATCATTTCTCCTGATGAATGCAAGGAGAATATCATCCAATTTGCAGATGATACCATTATCTTCTCCTCCCCTGATGAATCCTCCCTTCAAAATATCTTCAGGGTCATTGGCATCTTTTCATATATCTCTGGGCTAAAAATAAATATGCAAAAATCTTCCATCTTTGGGGTTAACATAAATCAATCCACTTTGGAGAACTCTAGAGACCTCTTAAATTGCAAGACAGAGGCTTTCCCTATCAAATATCTGGGGCTCCCCATCACTCCATACAACATTACAAATTCTATATGGACCCCCATCATAACAAAAATAAACACAAAACTCACAAACTGGACAAATAATTTCCTTAACCTTTCGGGTAGACTTACCCTTCTAAACAGTGTCATCACTCCTATTACTACCCACTTCCTGAGCTGCATTCCCCTGCCCTCAAAAACAAAATCCATCTTAGACAAAATCAGAAGAAATTTTCTGTGGAACAACTACCACAAGGTGGATAGACCAGGGAAACACTACCATCTTGTAAATTGGAAAACCATATCATCCCCTCTTGATCAAGGTGGTTGGGGAATCATCAATATTGAAACACACTCACTCTTCCTTATAGCAAAAATCATTGATAGTCTGCTTCAAAACAAACAAAAAATCTAGACCCAACTCATCAAATGCAAATATTATCAATGTTCTCCACCCTGGCATCAAACCCCCCAAAAAACAGCTTCCCCACTTTGGAAATTTATCAACAAAAACAACCACACGATAACACAACTCATCAACACTCCACCTCACTCGCACAAATATATCTCCTTTTGGTTTGACCCTTGGTTCGAAAACAACTCGATAATAAATCTTCGACCAAATTGGTCTATTCCAAATAAACTCCTCAACATAAAGATTGACAAAGCTCTACCACTTATCACCAGTAATAGATCAAATTCCCTTAAAAGATGCATTCTATCTCATATCAGTCAAAACGATTTCATACATCTCACTCTCTCCCTGGAAAATAACACCTCAAATACTATCACCTGGAAATGGGGCAGTAAATATTCAGTTAAACATGCCTACACCTACCTCTCCTACAGAGGTCTTTCCCCATCATCATCAAAGATATGGAAACAAAAATGGCCTCAAAAATACAAAACATTCCTTTGGCTTCTGCTACATAACAAACTTCTCTTAGGTGAAAATATTACAAAAAAGGGTTTCATCGGCCCTTTCAGATGCTCACTATGCAAAAAAAAACAATGACTCAATTGACCACATCTTCTTCAAATGTCATTTCTCTCAAAATATCTTCCAACATTTTACAAGAAACTGCCTTCCTGACCTCAAGGAAGCCATTTTTCCCTTACAAACAAAACCAAATAGACTTTATAAAAATTTCAAAAGCAGTGATTTATTCACCACAATAAATTGGAATCTATGGAAAGAAAGAAACAACAGAATTTTCAACAACAAAAAGAATTTGGCCCAAAATATTGTTTCAGAAATAGATGTCGATCTTTACATTCTAACAAAATGCAGGTAACCTAGCAGATGGGGGACTGGATGCATCCGAGGAGGGAGAATCTGAAGATGCTTTTTTGTGTGATCTCAAAGCCATGGTGGACGATGAGACTGGCGTCAGGTTGGTTCAACAACAACTGTGATTTCTCCTTTAGGAGGATATTCTTTTTTTAAACAATTAAGGGTTCATCATCTTCATAAACATCTAGAGGCTTGTTAAGGGGTGCCTCCCCCTCATTATCAAAACATTACTTTTTTTTATCTGCATGCATTTTTCAGTTTTCAACTATCAGTTAAATTTCCAACATTCTGTAAGTTTTTCACATAAGCAGGTTTCACTTGCTTGATGTGCTATCAATACATGACATAACCTTTCCTAAAAAAAACACTGACTACAAATTTGTCAACTATGAACAGGTTAAAAGGAAATTCTTCTTGGGTGAAGGGGGGGTAGCAAACAGATGCAATCTACTACCAACTAAAAAGAAAATGTAGGGGAAAAGGGGGAGTGACATGGAGGAAGAGGGGCCATAGGGGGGTCAGGGAGTGGGAAGGGGGTCTTTGATCCAAATCTCAAAGGAGTTGTTTTTGAGGAGGGTGGCATCAGTTCAACATGTGGAAGTGATGAAGGGGATAATATTAACAAAGGGGAAAGGGAGGAAAGTGGGTCAGGATCGGAGGAAGCCATATTCGAGGGAAGAGTTGTGCAAGAGGTGTTTGATAAAAATATCGATAGAGATAGTAATGAAGATGAAGGAGGTAGGAACTCAGAAGTTGTTCTCCAGTCATGCATAGGAGACAAAGTTAGTGAATGCACCATGAACTCAGAAACTCCAAGCTACCTACTTGCCCAACATTCAAGTCATGGGGTGATCACCAACAACTGGATAGAAGAGGGGGAATTGACCAACAATGGGGGTGAACCCATAAGAAGGTAAGAGGCTTTAAAAGATTAGAGAGAAGATAGATAAAGAGGATATTAATCAAAAGTCCATAGGAGAAGCCACACATTGTGTTATAGGAGGTGGTGACATGTAACACTAAGAATAAAAAGAGAGCAGAGATCAAAGAGGAAGTAATAGGAAAGATTGATCAAAAGATAGACAGGGGAAGGTCAACGGAGAGGATGGTACCAAGATGATTTGGGAAGCTTACCCAAAAGTAACGACGACAGGTGATGACTAGCACCGTGAAGAACAATGAAAATGATAAGTTGGAACTACCAAGGGGTGGCCAACCTTGGCACAATAAGACTCTCCAAAAGTAGTGTTTGAGAGAACAACATGAGTTAGTATTCTTGATGGAAACAATGATGAACAATGGTGATTTAAAAATTACTAAAAGAAAGTGTAGTTTTACGAGTGCTGCTTGTTTGAGTTGCACTGGTAGATCATGAATTATGGGATTATGGTGAAGGGATTTAGATTCTACAATCATCAACCTCTAAAGGCATCACATTTTGGCAAATATCACAGAGAGGGACGGGAAAACTTGGGTGTTTGTTGGGATACATGGTTGGGCGGATAACAACAATAACTTCAGGATGTGGGAGCTTATGAATTCTATTAAGGAGGAGAATGGGGGTCCTATTGTTTTTATGGGGGACTTCAACAAGATTTTGAATAGTGAGGAGAAGGGGGGGCACAAATGGAGTGATACATGCGGATGAGTTTAGAGAAGTGGTGGATAGGTGCCTGGTTACTGATATGGGGTATGTAGGGAATAAGTTTACATGGAGGAAGGGGTTAGATGCATCAAATGCCATTAGTGAGAGGCTTGACTGTGTTCTTGATTCTGTCGATTGGCTTATTTTACATCCCAATTCCTAGGTTTGTCACCAACCTTTCCTAGGGTCATATCAATCTCTGATTGTGCTAAATACCAACAAGGATAGGAAGAGAAGAAGGTTTTGTTAAAACCTTTAGGTCTGAAAAGTTTGGGTTGGAGGATGTTGAATGTAGGGAAGTCATGAAGAGAGGCTGGAGAGACAACAATAGGGAGGTGATGGAAGAGATGTTCAAAAACATAAGTGAAAATCTGAGTGAATGGGAGAAGGATATGTATGGGAATATCCAAACAAGACTAAGGAAGGCAGAAGAGGAGTTGATTAAAATTCAAAATGAACCAATGTCCAATAGAAAACTAAGTCAAGGAGTTAAGCTAAGAAAAGAAGTGGAAGAACTACAAAATCTTAATGAAAGCTACTGATTTTTAAGAGACAGAGCTAAAGAGATGAGGGATGGGGATAGGAATATTTCCTACTTTCATAAGAAGGCTTCGCAACAGAGAAAGGTGAATGATATCAGCAAATTAAGGAATGAGGATGGAGAGGAGAAGACAGAGGGGGAGGATGTGGCGGATATCATCAATCACTTTTATACTCCTATTTTAAAATTACAAGGCATTACTCATCTCAAGGAGGCTATTCCTCATACCAGAAGGTGCATCAATGATGTGATGAACTATCATTTATAAAAGGAACTAAACATAGAAGAAAGTGAAGATGCCCTGAAGTAGATGCATTCCACAAAAGTGCCTAGACCTGACGATCTTCATTCGGGTTTCTTCCAAGTTTTTTGGAGCATCGTTGGTGCTGACGTCACAAGCTTCATTGTTGATTGGTGGAAAGGCAATCTAAAGTTGGAGATCATCAACAAGACAAATAAAGTTCTCATTCCAAAGTGCAAAGAGCCTATCAGCATGAATGACTTTAGACCCATCATCTTATGCAATATGGTCTACAAAATCATTTCAAAGATGTTGGATAATAGACTCAAGAGTCATTTGAATGAGATCATCTCAGTTAATCAAAGTGCATTCATCCCTGACCGCTTTATCTCTGACAATTCCTTGATTTATTTTGAGATGTTCCACTGGATGAAGCAGAAAACTAAAGGAAAAATATGTATCATGGGCATTAAGCTCCATATGAAAAAGGCTTCTGATAGGGTGAGTCAAGTTTCATAGATGTAGTGATGAAGAATATGGTTTTTGGAGTCAAATGGTGAGAGAAAGTTGATGAGTTCTATAAATCAGTTTCTTCATTTGTCATTGTTAATGGCACAAGAAGATTAACTTCCCCAGAATGAGATTTGAGACAGGGTGGCCCCCTGTCACCCTTCTTATTCCTTATATGTGTTGATGTTTTCTTTGGTATGATCACTATGGATTTGTAGGAAGGGAGGTTACATGGGATGAAGGTGGGAAGGAACTGCCCAAGTATCTCACACTTGTTTTGGTAGATGACAGTGTTATCTTTGCTAGAGCCACTAACCGACCTAAATCGCGTGTCTAAAAGGAGCAGATTGAAGTAGTCACACTTTTAAATAACCTGACGCTTAGGCCCCCGCAACGATAACAGGGTCCGAAGTAGCGATCAGGGTTGAACCACAGGGACGAGGGTGGTCGTGCTAAGAACTCAGAATCAACACTCTACACTCTGGTAAAATATGGATAAGAAAAAGTTCCCAAGGGAACGGTAGATCAAGAACGGTAAACAACATAATAAAAGGAAACAAAATACTACAAGAAAGCGTTGTAAAGGAAAAGCTATCTCCAACTGGAGTTACAAGGAAGATTTAAGGTTTTGGCATTTCATCAATTTTTAGGAATTTTGAACAACGAAACCTGAGGAGATAACGTTATTTCTTAGGTAAGGAATGAAGGAAGAAAATGTAGGCATAACAAGCGGCAACAGAGAGTGTCCAATACCCCTTCTCTCGAAGAGGGTACCTCCAACTAAGCACCAACTCCCTCTCTCAAGGGTAGCGGACTCGGGTTGGAGTGGAAAGATAATTGAAGCGACTCCGACCCTGGGTACTCTCATACTCCATGATCAGACCAAATGCTAGAGTTATTACACCTCTCTCGAGGGAGTTGCAACGGAAATACGATTCGATAGCCAATCAAAACATGATCCAAGCATACAAGCTAGAGTTCGGATGCTAAAAGGAAATCATCCAACAAAAGGGGACCAAACACCAAGCAACAAGTATTAAAACTCCACTAGTTCCATTAGCATGTGCATGGTAATAGAGGTTTAGTTACATTGCGTAAATAAAGAAAGTAAATGACTGAAAAAGGGAAGATAGGTATCGCCTCCTTGATTTAGGAGGGCGACGTACAGCAGCAGACCCCCTAAGGTGCCTCCAACCCGATACCGGGCGGGAGCTCTGGCCGACATGCTTGTGTTGAGCGGACAACCCTGTTGAGAAGTATGTCATGACGGGAAAGCATATCGGTTAAGGCACCCTTCCCGATACGGTCCTTGTCAGGATACCACCCTCTCGGGCGACACACCATGACGAGTGTTCTGTATCGGGACCGATATCGTGTCGGGTTAGAGATGACTTAGGTTATCGGGTTTCTTGTATCGGATGTAGAAGCGAGCCGTCTCAGGAAAGAACCCATCTAGGAATCTGACACATCGGGTGGCCTTCATGGTCGTATCAGGCTGCTACGGCTATCGGGGCGGGGTCTAAGTGAACCACTCCTACCCCTCTCGATTAGGCAGTGTGCTCACCTAGTATCGCCCGATATGCCCTTGGAACGTGTCACACTAGCTCCCAAAGCTCTTCAAGGCTAGCTTTTGCTAGGGTTTCGACCCCTCCCATTGGAGTCATGTAGCTGCTATTTATAGGCAGCGGTTGGAAGAAGTTGTGGTTCTCCGGGCGCGACGCGTCCTCCATCGGCTCCATTAGCGTAGCATCGGGGACGATCGACATGCGTGTCACCCGGTACAATGGGTGTCGTATTGCAGGTGTGTCGAGTGGTCATGACGGGTGGACGCCTATCCGTGGGTGGGTTGTATCGCGCGACACGCTTCATCGGGAGAGTAGTCATGGCGGGTGCGGCTCCCTGTCGGGTAAATTACATATTGCCCGGCGGAGCTTCCTTGCGTGGCACACCCGTGTCGCGCGGTAGCTGTATCGGGCTGTTGCACGACAGGTAATGAGTGTGTCAGCCGGCTGGTAGGAGGGTCGATGCAGGTAAACGTCGTTCATGGGCCGGGATGGGCCTTTTTGGTGGAAATATAAGGAAAAACTCTGCAAAAGGATCCAAAATTTGGTTAGAGCGTAGCACAGTTTAGTTTTGTTCAAAACATAACAAAATCGATAGGAAAAATAGTTTAGAGGGTAGTTTTGACAAAAAAATATAGGCCATAAATAACCCTAAAAAGGGTGTTATCAACTCCCCCAAACTTAGCATTTTCATTGTCCCCAATCAATTTGAACATATTTTAAGGCTTTGTTTTGTGATACTTCTTCAGAACCCAACATAGTCTTCAGACAAGGGGTTTGAGCGAGTAATGAGATGTCTTAATGAAAATTTTGTCTGACCACGAACAACAGACTTTATTTTTCTTGCCTTATTTAAGCAAAAATTCCCTCTTTAGCTTTGTCGAGACTTAGGTGCATGGTTCTGAAGTTACCTTCACACCAAATAGCTTTTAGGGATAGAAAGTTTGGTTTTTGGGTAGGCTTAAGCCTTTTGGGTTTTTCTTATTTCCCATCAGTCCATCCAGGTATGGGTCCGTTAATGGGTGAGTGGTCCCTGCAGTCCAAGCCAGTTGGCTCTAGAGCAGTGATTTCAGATCCTACGTACCACTGCCCCAGATCTACCATGCCTAAAGATGGGTACTTTTGGAAAAACAAGTGTGTATATATATATATATATATATATATATATATATATATATATATATATATATATATATATATATATATATATATTGGCACAACTATCATGCTTTTATTCACTCTCGTAAGGCTTTTCTATCTTTTTGGGATTTTTAATATGTAGGGAAACAAAAGCAAGTTGTTGTTTGGGCAGCATTTTCCTTCCCATACACATCTCTTAGCTGTTGCGAGATTAATTTTCAAAATTGGCGTAGAAAAGTTATAGCCTTTGTCATTTTGAGACTGCAATTTCAGAAAAATATAAAAAAAAACATGCACCGCCTTAGACATAGAGAAAACAAGTTGGGAGAAGTTGTATCAGATTTTTACTATATAGTGTCTTTGTACAATGGTATAGGGGCAAGGGGTTGTATATGCACTATATTGTATCAGACTTGTATATGTATATATACACAGAGTATGTTAAAAAGAAAGAAGAAAGACAAAATGCAAAATGGGATAAATTTTTATACCTCCCTCACTGATATATAGTACCCCCCCCAAACGTATCCCACACTCTGTCCCAGAGTAGTGAGAAAAGATAAGGTGAGGTAGTGATAAGTCAGTGAGGGCTAGCTGGTGAGCGTGCCTCTGTCAAATATAAGCTCCCACACATATTCTCCACGTTTTCGGTGATAGTCGATGTGGTGGAGCTTGTTAGGTGTTTGTTGTAGCATCACCGAGCTAGAGATCCATTCTAGCACGAAAATGCCATAGTCATTGGATAGAGGAATTTGTTGTGGACTGCTGTGGTAGAACTGAAGCTTGTGCCATTTGCTTTCTGCCGTCTCCAAGAATGGCTGGAGCAACGCTGCCACCTCCGTATAGTATGTCCTTACTAAGCGCTCCAGGGATATCAATGTTGTTGATGTGCACTGCACTGGATGATCTTTATTGCTATCTGAGTTGTTGTAGAAGATTCTTGCTCGAGGGTGAGTGTACATCATCAGGAGCGTCCAATGGTTGTAGTGCAGCATAGGCAGGAAGATGACATGTGGCATTCTTCTTTGTATTTCTGCAAGAAAAGATTGCTTTTCTAGTGACTCATCGGAAGATAGATGTCGTTGAACAACATTGGATGGGCAATGCATACATGTTCAAACTTCTTCTGTAGTATCTGGATGTAGGCGGCTTCCACTGATATTGCCAAACATCCTCCTTCTTTCACCATGTCCCTTAAATCATCAACTGGGACTATGACACTATCTACCTCGTAGATGATGTCTACGGGGGTAGAGTCAGCTAACTTCTACAGGATCTCATTTGCCTACTCCTGTGTTAGTGTAGAGCACGAGAAATGGTCAAAGTTGCTGATCATATCTTCTGAAGCATCAGGAGAAGAGGGGTCGTCTCTTGAAAGAATTTCTTCTAGAACATCCATCTGCTTGCCTGCCCCATAAACGTTCGTGGCGATCTCGGCTGCTTCCTCTGGAGGGCTGCTGGGTTGGGAGGATTCAACTTTGTAATCACTGTCCAACAACTCTTCTGGGATGTCTGTGTCCCAGAAATAGCGCTTGTCCTTGATCAGCATTAGCGCGTAGACGCTCCTGAGCTGATAGAAGTTCTGGTTGTTGAGTTGCCTTATGAATCCAAAAGCATGAAGCAACTCTATAGTATGGAGGACTATAAAAGCACTATTTCTGCTTCCCGCTTCTTCTTGGACGGGGAAGTCTCTGATGCAGAAGAAATTCCAAATGCCGGAGTGGTGTTGGATTATGTGCTTGATCATTCGGAGAAGGCACAACGGAAGGAGCCTCAAGATCTTGTCTTCGGGGTGTACGAAGATGTGTCTTGAGCGTGGAACCTCCTCGTTGCAGTAGCTGAGAAGCTGGACATCATGATTCTGGAGGTCCGCCAAGCACAAGAACCAATTCTTTCTGTGCTTGTAAGGGGCCAACACTAGGGTTGCGTTGTGGTCTTCAATATGCTTCAGCATGTTGGCCACTTGCACAAAATCGTACAACCCCATCATCAGCCTTCTTGCCAAGGCCGGGGTGGCAGTGTAGATCAGCTGTCGGCCTGTCGTGGTGTTAAGATTCTCTAGTATAGCACCTTCTAGGACCCTGAACAGCTTCTTGGAGACGATGGCTGGCGAGCGAAATATGCTCCTCATCTCCCCTCGTCATGTGGAGAAGTACTCGTCGCTCCAGACGACGTCTTCTTCATCAGCTTGCGACCTCAGGACCTTGTTTAGCAGTTTCTGGTCTCTGATCGTCAAGTATCTGATGGCTTTCCTTTCAAAATCTACCATCTCGAAAGAATGGATCTCCAACAGCTTAGAAAACTCATCTGTCATCAAGTTCCTTCTTCTAGGGGGTGTCTGTCATTGACATAGTAGATGTCCCCCCTTTCTCCCTCTGATTCGTCAGAAAAGTCCTCCCCGACGTTGATCGATTCGTCGTTGTTTTCTGCTTCGTCTAGGGGGCTTGAGGGAACAAGTTCTTCCATGCCGCGGGAGATCGCTTGTCCTGTTTGAGCCCCGTCAGTTGTCTTGTGTGGCATCCCTTCCTCAGGCGTTGTGGATGGCCCGCTGGAGGAGGAAGGGGACAACATCCCAGAGGGTGATGCTGATGAGGAGGGTTGGGAACCTGAGCCAGGAGGTGATGGAGACCTTTGTAGCTGTCTTGAGCGGGGGTGGCTATCCCTCTGGCTAAGCCTCTCCTCAACTGCGTTGAGGCGTAGGAGGGCCTGCTGTAATGTTGTGTTAAGTGCCGCTAGTTGGCCGGGAAGGCCAACTGGAGCTAGCAGCTGCCGCTCCTGTTCACTGAGCCTCTGTTAGAAAACAGAAAATTTGTGGGTGAGGGAAGAAAAGGTAACTGAGTGGTTCCTCGTTACCTCCCACAAATGGTCAAATTCTTGACCAAGGATTTCCCCCAGAGATGGGGGTGTTGCGTCAGATTTCCCTCTCGATCTCGCGACACTCCTCACGTGTGCAGGTCGGCCCGGGGACTACTTGACTTCAGGCGGGTCCGAGCCCATTTGTACCGTCTGTGAGGGTGTCGCTTCAGGGTGAGGCGTTGACACCATCGTGGCTGCCTCTGCATTGCCTATTTGTGGTGGTGGAGAAGGATGCGAGGTAGGTGGTCATTGTTCTATCATTAGATTGTCGACGACCTCCTCTATGGCTATCACTGGCGACGTCGACAGTGACGTCGGCCGCACAGCCCTATGCTCTGTCTCGAGGAGCTCAATGAACACCCCATTGCTGGCGTCTGGCTGTACCATCTCCTCTGTCATTGAAGGCGCAATAGAAACTTCGGGAACCGTGACTATCTGTAATGACGCTACCTCCCTATAACCCCCAATTAAGGGAGACCTGAAGGTCAGAGCCGTTATTCAATTAACATGATCAAAGGTTCGACAAATAATCAATAATAATTATGAAATTCTACTAACTAAATGGAATTTGGTATAAAATTAAAACTTTACTTACCTATGAAAACTTTGGAAATCTATCTATCTAGAGCTTGAATTATTCTATCTAATCCTCCGTGCACTTTACTTCTGATTTCCACAATGTGTCACTTTACTGTTTGTTCTTTCAATTGTTGTTCCTAAAACGCCGACAAACAAAACGTCGGTCAGTATATCGAAATATGCTGGTATGTGGGGACAACCAAAAGTTTGCACATAAGGATGACAATCTAATTATCACAATCAAGTTAATTAACTAGCCAATTTACACTTTTCAGTATGACATTCTCCACCACTTTTGCCCTAACCCTGGCATACCCACCTTAGGGTTTCTTTTTCCAATGACTTAAGGCCACCTTCTCATTCCCGAGCTTGGTGCCTGGGGGTCACCACCCATGGTGCCCACTAGTCATGCAATATCATAGGCCACCTTCTCATTCCCGAGCTTGGTGCCTGGAGTTACCACTCAAGGTGTCCATTGGTCTACCCGTCTGGGCCTGACATTTGGCATCATCCATCAGGGTGGCATGTAAGTGCGAGAATTCATTCTTGTATTATTAATGTGATAATTATAGTGACTTTATAGTTTGCAAGTATGAACATCCAAATTGATAATTTTCATAAAATGCGATTAACCATCTGGAAAATCCTCAGGAAACTAAGGCGATTAGTCATAATTAACCACATACCTGATCTGACGATTTGAACAGAAATATCCATGCAAATAAGAATCCAAGCAAGCAAGCATTTTCAACAAGATCCTGAAATAATCACGTAATTCCCTTTTTATTATTCATGTCATCAAGATCCATTAAACCTAGCTCGCTTCCTAGGGATTCTAATTCACTTTTAGGGTTTCTATTGCAATTAGGGTTTCTCTTCATCTTTTACTATTTTAAACCCTAATTTAATGCAATTGATCACCAACCCTAATTATTTCCACATCTAATCCTCAATTTCAGATTAAAGGCATAATTAACCATTAATTAAGTTCATTAAGCATCTTTTACATTAAAGCTATTATTTTTATCCCTTTAATCTATGACAAGATCATTATATGCATTTATCATCAATTTGTAGTTCATTATGCTCTAATACTCATATGAACGTTATTTATCATTAATTCTACCTTGATTCATTCAAAAACCCTAATTTCTATATTAAGGATATTTATCCACAAATTAGGAACTTTAATGCTCGAAACAGCTTAGAATCAGTATATCTCATCTTTATCCACTACCTTGAATCATTAAAGCTATTAAGAGTCGAATTTACCAACATTAGGGTTTTAAGGCCCATCAAAGTATTATTCATGCACATGAAACTCTAAGTTAAATCAATTACGTGCAAAACTCATCCTTTTTGTTCCTAATGTTCCCTTTTATCATTAATAGACTAATATCAACTTTAATCATCAATTAAACCCTACTAATCACATTAATCATGTTCAACTAGGGTTTTCTTAATCAATATTACACTAAAGTTAACAACTTCCATTACTTTTCAAATTGCAAGCAGAATCAAGATTTAATTATCTTTTTAATGGATCCCCTCATTTTTCTGAGAAAAATTCATGTATAATGTGCATCTATCCAAGCTACGGTTATTTAGTTACAAATTTAACAAGAATCACTTACTTCGGGCCAATCACGGAGCGCCACGTCGCCTTATGCATGCAACGTTGTTTGGAAAACATTTCGAGTTGTCACTTTTGCCCTTGGTTAAGTCGCCCAGCCCTTCAGCCCGTGGAGGACAAAACGGTCAAATGCCACCCGCTCCATCGTCTTCCTCCCGACGCCCTAGTTGCGTCGACCTGCAGTGTGATGCAGGTCCGCCCTTCGCTTCACAAGGCTCGGTGGTGGCCGCCCATGGCCGCCCCAACTCTATTGCTCACCGGCGCCATTGAGGCATCTTCTAAACGGGGCCAAGACGGCCGGAAGCAAGCCCTAATAGGTCTGCAACGGCAACCAGCCAGCGGCCATCCTGCTGGTGTTGCGTCGACACAGGTGGTGGATTCCGCCTCCCTCCGGCGTCGTGGGTGGATCCTACGCCTATCAACCCTCCGTCTACAACCTCTTGTCGCTCTAGGGGTTGAGTTCTTCCCTTAGTTAGGGTTTGAATGATTTCATGGCTAGAGAAGAGTGGGAGACTAGGAAACCCGAGTTTGTAGATCCGTTCCCTTTATAGGGATAGGTAGCAGCGTCCTAGCATGCCTACCCACGAGGAGAGCAAGTCCCATAGTCTATAGGAACCCTCCTTTCCTTGATTACAAAGAAATCATCTCTTTTCTAATTATTTCCTTAATAATTCATCCTTTAGCCATTAGGAAAACCGAATTTTATCTCCTTGATATTTCTTTATGATTTAAATCTTAATATTTCGAAAATAACTTATGTTATCCTCTTAGTACTTGCCCTTTATTCTAAAAGGCACAAAATTCTATTTTCCTTTAGTAGGAAATACTTTCTTTTTAGCAATGCCACCAAATTCATTAATAATGTATTACACTATTCCCTTATTTTCTTTTATAGGTATTTTCTCTTTCCTCTTTCTTCATTGGGACTCCTTGGATCCCAATAAACTATAATAATTCGAAATTTCTTTTTAAAGAATACTCATCATTCCTTAAATGCATCAATATGCATTATTTCACATTATCTTGTTTATTTCTCATTAAAATATCTCTTTTTGAGGTTTTCTCTTTATTTCTCTTTTATTTTCCTCATTGGCATTCTTTTTATCATTAGAAAGCCTTGGGATACGAAATTCCACTAAGGATAACTCAATTACACCTCTTTTCACTTATTTTCTATCTTTTACCATTATTTTCAATTTCTTTCTTAATAAAGAAATACTTAATGAATCTTTTCTTTTCTTATTGCTTTTCTTTGCAACTTTGGACTCCTTGGAACCCAAGGAACCCATGTGGCACGAAATCCACATTTGGATTAAGTTCTTTTGCCTTCTAGAGGTTTCCACACCTTTATTTTCTCAAAAACTCAATTATTCATTTATTAATTGGATTTCCTTGTTATTGGGCCCAATAGCCAATAAAGCCCACAACACAATCATGAAGGCTATTGTAAACAAAATCCATTTATTCAAAACAAATTATATCTTTATTTGTTCAAATATCTTTTTTGTGAGAAATTACATTTCTCACCCAAATGAACCCAAAATTGGGGTTGTAACACTATCTTTCCCGCGGTAGCTTCCCTCGGGGCTATCATCGTTGTATCATCCCCAGTTGTCTCAGCGACCTCCATGATCTCGTAACTTCTTCTACAGCCACGACAGTTGTTGTTGTGGCAGTCGCGGCTGGTATGGGAGTAGCGACGACAGCCTTATCAGTGGCTGTCGCCAGTTGCGTTGGGGCGGTGGGTGGCTCGGTAGGGACTGTGGAAGATTTTTCCTGCCGGACATCGAGAGGGATCGGTCTTCCTGCCAAGGCCGCCCTCTCTTGTATCCTCGTGGTGGTGGCATAAGCAGCTTTGACCACCATAGCTTCAATCTCCGCTGTGGTGAAGACCAGCTTTTATGCGTCGTAGGTGGCGCAGCGTGGGAGTGGTAGGACGGTGTTTGTTCTTGTGAACTTATAGAAGTAGCATCGCCCCTCCTTCTTGATGATGCTAGCCCTCATTAGGAACTTGAGGTCGATCTTCTCGTCACCTCTCGTCCTTGAGTGGATGCGCAGCTCCCTGGGGTACCCTAACCCTACCGCGATCAGATTGATGATGCCACCCATGCAATACTCCTTGGTGGCATCCTTTATGGGGTAAAACCTATTCAGGAAGAAGCATCCCAAGTTGACCAACTTGCCCTCCATCATGTACCACATGAGATGGAGTTCTTCAGTGTAGATGTTTCTTGTCTCGTACTTGCTGAAGAGGATACAAGCCACTATCTTGTGGATGATCCTCCAGAAGAAGGAGTGGATGGCCACCACCTTACTTCCCGGCTTGTAGTTTGATTCATCGGTCAGTTTCTTCCAGACGCTGACCGGGTTGAACCTGTCCGCTTCGGTGATTCTAACACCATTTTTGAGCAGTTCTTTTTCTACTTCACTGGAGGAGAAGCTTTCATTGAGCAGCTTTTTTGATATGTCGTGTTGAACATTATACAGCCTTCCTTGTCGTCTATCCGCTCTGCCAAATCTTTTGACTTCATCTGGTCTATTCTTTACCTGGCGGAGGGATGACATGAACTCCCTTGTGAGTTCTGTGTAGGAAGCGGAGTGGTTGAAGCAGATCTTTCTCAACCCGACTGCTGCTAAGACATTTTCCAGCTTGTCAAAAATGCCTATCAGGTGGAAAGACGATTGATGGTAGAACTGGCTTGGCATGTAGACCTAGGCTGCCAATTTTGTGTACCTCTATCTGTGCTCATCGTCTCTGGGTATGAACAGGCCTGGAGAGTGATCTAGGGGCTCTACTGCCGTTGAAGGGGTGGTTGTTGCTTCTGTCCTTGGCCTCTTCTCGGCTCTAGATGGCCCCGTTAAGTCAGGGTTCAGGCACTTCTTCTCGGCTGTAGTGGCTTCTGCAGTAGCCTCGGGGTTGATTCTCCGGCCATGCTCATCTACTTGGATGACTGTCTGCTTTGTGTGGGCCATTTATGTAAATATCAAACAAAATTAGTAAATAAGGATGTTAATGAATGAGTCATTCTACCCTATATCGGGTGACAAACCAAAAGAGTCACTTTGCCCGATACGAGGTAGATGATACTTAACTCAACAGAGTCCCGATATAAGCAAGGCAATATCGGGCGGTGGTAAAAGAGTCGTGATGCCCGATACCGAGTCTGACTGATAAGATAGACTGATATCAGGTTGACATACCAAACACATCTCGCCTGATATGAGAGTCTGATATGGCTCAGCATGATACTTATGTCGCGCGGCAAAACTCAAAGGCCGATACGGTCTTAAGTCAGAAAAATGCGACACTATCGCACGATAGGAAAACAAAACTTACTGCCCGACACGGGCTCGTAAAGAAACACTGCCTGTTAGGAGTGCCACCTGATGCGATAGGGTATCGGGTGACACGAGTTAAAGCTTCCTTCAACAAAACTAGACGATAATGTTCTTGCCCGATAAGACTTGTATCGTGCGACATGGTCGGAAATCATTGTGAGACGAAACCCGACACGATATGTGTATTGCTCAATTCGGTCTAAGGTACAAAGAGTATCGCCCGTCACGAAGTCGGGCACGATATGCTTCGAACGATGTAAATCTAAAAGCTTGTGTAGGGTGATAGGTGTATCAGGTATATGGGTGGGAGTTGGTGCGCGACACGGGATCCGATGGAAGGGTTGTCCGACATGAGAGCTGAACGAGAGTAAATGCATGATACGGGAGTTGGTAGAAAGTAAATACGAGTGCCCGACACGGTAACTTGCATTTTCTATATATAGCCATCTCGGGCGGGGGTAAATACAGTAAAATAGGACATGTGTCGTGAAGGGAGACAAATCATTCTCGATGCGCAGTCTAATCCGTCACTTCAATCGTCAATATGCCTTCCTAAGCAAGGTTCACACCATGCGGCGGGTGTGTCGCGCGGCATGCTGTTCGACACAAGGATGCATGCCTGATACAAATCGTTGTCTAACTCACACACTGTAGGCACATAAACCTTTCCCGACACAAAGGTTTCGGGCTGATACAAATATGAGAAGCGAGATTATTGCTAAAGAAGCAAGGTAGAAAAACTTTAGGAAGAACATTCTATATAGAAAGGAGTAAAATTAAAATCAAAAGAAGAAATGCAAAACAAAGGTAAGGAGAGCGTTGATGGGTAAAACATCATTGGCAGGAATGGACACTCCCTGCCTCAGATAGTATTACCTATTAGGGCTTCATAAAACTAAATCGGTGGCCCATAAAACAAAACGAGTATGTGTGGTGTGATTCCGCTAGAGGTGCAACACACTAGCCGATTTGACTCGACTAGATGCGCCCCACGAGGTCGGAACACACGGTGGATTCACTTTCAAAATTTATAAACCTAACTAACACACCTACTTCTACTAAAATAACTACACCTGCAAGCGCACGGGGTCGTGTCGTAGTATAGGAAGGTGGCAAGTATAGGGTCGATCCACAGGGAAAAGAGGGGGCGCTAGAGCTAGGTTAGTTTAGCTAGGTTCCTACTGCGGAGACTAGGGTTAAGGGTTTAAAAGTTGATTTGATTGTTAACTAAGGATGAACAAGAAAGCAGTCAAAGGCAGGAATGAAATCTACATTAACCCTAGACTAGATTAAGACTAAGCAAGAAAGAAAGGACTAAGCTAGGTATGAAAAGACAAATTATGCTAAGGAAAGCAAGAGAAAAGCAAAAGAGAAATTAACGAACTAAACTAGCATAAACAAGGCAAAAGCAAGGCAAGAAGCTAACTAAGCAAGAAAAGAACTAATTAAGCTAAGCAGGCACAAAACTAGGGTTTTAAGCAATAAAGAGAGGTGTGGGTTGTTTAGGGGTATGAACTTATCACTTAAGCTGGGGGATGACATATGAACATTATGATTTCATTTAGATCATCCAAACCAAACAACAAGTTAGAGTCTAATGGATTAACCTAAGCTACTAACTGGCCATGGATATGCTAGGTTGTGTATAGGGGAACTAGTCCCTAACACCCCCTACTACCCTTACGAGGGTCAATTGGGTTAGGGGTTAGGTTCGATCCAATTAGAGTCTAATCAAGTCTAGGTTTCTATATTAGACATTCCTAGGGCAATTAAGGGCCGAGGGTAGTAATGGGGGTGAAATTAGGGTTTTGGACCCCAATTCCCCCACATTCTAGCCTTGAGAAGGCTCCATGCTAATTGCACTATAATTACCTAATCTAGCTACTTAGATCTCTCACTTAGGTTTAGGGAGATTGATTAGGATGTAGGAAGATGGGAGGCAACCTAGGGATCCAAGAATTGGACCTAGGGGCAAATCCCAAAATTCACACATATAAGTAATTTTCCTAAATTCCTAAGTAATTTCACACACAAATCAACAAGCAATCCATGGAGAATGAGATGCAAATAGAATATAATCATTAATAAATGGAAATACAATGTTTACATGTCATTTTCCCCCAACATGGTATCAAAGTAACATATTTTCCCCAAACAGCCCACCCAAGGGGCCTAGCTACTCATAACAAAGCAAAATACAAAAAGAGAGAAGAAAGAGGTAGAAGTAGCCATGGAGCTCAGTGTAGATGAAGGACTCCTCCTCTCGAACAGCTGCAAGGTCATCCTCCTCCTTCTTGTTGGATGGAATGGTGGTGGGAAGTGGATGGAAGGCTTAGATATGGGGGTTATGTGGTGGAAATGGTGAAATGGAGTGGATTTAAGGTGGAGGTGAAGTGGAATGGAGTGGAGGTGACAAGGGGGCAAAAATGGGACTCTAAGCAGCCAACCTCCTGACCCTCAACCGCCACTAGGGCTTATATAGGGATCTAGGGGGTCTAGGGTTAAGTTAGGGGGAAAATGGGGAAAGTAGTAAAAACTAGGTGGATTTTGTGAGTAGCACGACCGTGGTGGGTCACCACGGTCATGGTGGGTAGGGTAGACCACGGCCGTGGTGGATGGGCACGGTCGTGGGTTTATTAGAATGTGGAGATCACAGGGAGGTGTGCATGGATGGCCATGGCCATGGGGGGTCACCACGGTCGTGGTGGGGACCTATGGCCACGGTCGTGTTGATCCCCACGGTCGTTTTGGCCATTTTCATCAATTTCTGGGAGTTTTACTGATTTTTTGTACTTGGGGCATGTCCAACATGACCGTGGGGATGCACCACGGTCGTGGTGGTGTCTCTCCCATGCATTTGATCCTTGAACTTGATCATTCATAGAGGGTATTGCTTCAAAACTTTCTTTAACCACTTGGGGTAGGTTGGAAGTGGTTTTAGCCTCATTTTAAGCTCCTCCAAGCCTGAGGAAACCCTAGACTGGACCATCCTCTTTCCATGCCATCAAGTAATGGACAAAGTACCTATAAAACATGCAAAAAGCCTCCATAAGTGCATTTGATATAAATAAGCATATTGGGGGAAATAACATGTAATCTAACAAGTATAGATGTGGTTGAAATGCAAAATGACACAAGATAAAGCACTAAAATAGGGATGAATCACCACCCCAAACTTGAAACATACTTGTCCTCAAGTATGCTCCAACTCAATCTCTCTACAAACTTTTCACATTCAAGACATGACAAATGCAATGTAATAGGTGATTATTGCTGAATAGGCTCAATGATGACTAAGTACATGCATTCCACCTCTCTCCTCTCCTACTTTCACAAACCAATCATGAAAAGAGCACAAAGCATATGAACTTCAAATATAGTTCTTAGAATACACAAGATATCCATATTTCTTTCATGTAGTTCCAGGTAGACCATTTCATAATGGTGTTAATCCAAGATGACTAGGAGTGTTGTTTCACCTTCATACTTTTAATCTTATGCTTCGAATCATGCCAAATGACCCAAGTGGTTGCAGAAAAGGGCAAAATGAGCTAGGTTTGATGTTTCCTAGCTCGATGGGTATGAAAGTGGAAGAAAGGGTTGTGGTAAGCTTCTTGGAGTGCTTCTACACACTCATCTTTTCTTTATTTGAATGCTCTTAAATAGGAGCATCCCTTTATTTTGTTTTTGCTTTTCTTTTTCTTTTCTTTTCTTTCTTTCCCTTGGTGTAGATAGGGCATATGATAGAGTGAAGTGGGGAGGTAGAGATGTGGCGACCCCAAACTTTTGGAGGTGGCCACGGCTGATATGTGCACTTTGGCATCCTTTAATGAGGCAGAGGGGTAAGAAGATGGTGAGAGAAAAGTCGAGTCAAAGGGGGGGTCATAGGTATGATTATCCACATAAGACGTCCTGCATGAAAATTAATCCAATACTTCATCCTAGATATCACACCACATGAATGAACAAGATGAAATTGGTATATCAATCAAGTGATTCCACAAACACTAAGCGTTCAAAGCTTACTCAACTTCACAATTCAACCAAATCATCCACAAACACAAGAGCGGTGATGCACATGTAAAAAGTCAAGAATTGATACCATTTAGCAACAAACAATGTTAACTCACTTGCATTTGTCAATGATCATCATTTTTACTCAAAATAGTAGAGATTGGGTCAAAACATACTTTTAGGCAAGAAATCTCAAATTTGGGAAAAAATGGCCAAAATAGTGCCAAGTTGCCTTCAATCACATCTAAACTCTATATTATTGAACTTAAAGCAGTAAACAAGCAACTACTAGCTATAACATGCAAGAATTACCAAAAATCTACATGATATGCAATGCATGGCAAAAAGAGCAAATTTTTTGAAAAGTACGCAAAAATGACAAGAAAGCAAACTACATGGCATGCAGAGATGCAGTGAAAAGAACAGTAATAATAAAACTGAACTGAATGGCAAAGGTGGAACAAAATGACTAAAAGAGATAGATAGGGTGGTGCATACCACCCTACCACCCCAAACTTTTGAATCATGTTGTCCTCAGCATGAAACTAGAGCTTACGGATAGTAGGGTGAAGATCATGGATGGTGCAGAGCGTCAGAATGTAGGTCACCCTGTTGTAGCTGGTGCCAACCCTCGCCACGGTCGTGGCCACTCTTCTTCAACACGGTCGTGGCGGTGGCCACGGCCGTTGCCAATCTTCTAAAAACACTGTAACATCAGCCAACTTGATGCAATAATTCCCACGGCCATGGTTGGGTTCCACGGTCATGCTTGGCCACATGTGCCACGGTCGTTGTCGAGCTCCACGGCCGTGGTGAGGGTGCTCCTTCAGGTTTCTCACTTCAAGAACTTGAACTTCACTTTTATTTGTTATTCGATTGCATATTTGATTCAAAGACCATGACCTACTTCTATACCCTCTCTCTTTATTGTCTAGCACCTGCCTCATCATCAAAACTCAAAAGAAAACTATCAAGCACAAGTGTGTGTGTGTGTTTGTGTAAAATAAAGCAAACGTATCAAAAATGTGAGGTTGGGCCAAAAATTCCCAAACCTATGTGGGTTGCCTCCCACAAGCGCTGAGTTTCTTTCCTTCAGCTAGGCTTCTTGATGATTCTTCAAAATTCATCTATTTTGCATTCTCATGTGTCCATTCTTGGAAAACATGCATCCTTCCTTTGCACTCAATCTATTTTCCTCGTCCCTTTTATCACCATAATCATCATTAACTTCTTCACCTTGATGTCCTTCTCGCAAATGCCCATTTGGACTTGTGAAGTGACCATGTCCAATATCCCTATCTCGGACTCGCCAGGTTGGGGTCTTGTACATATTGATGTTGATCTTCATGTCCATCAATGAGACTGTCATGGTGCCACTACGCACATGAATGTCGGCATCAGTTGTAGATAAGAACGACCTTCCCAAGATGATGGGAATCTTCCTATCCTCTGGCTCCATATCAAGTACAATGAAATCCGTTGGGAACACCGCACCTTTTTCCTTATCTATCATCACCAAGCCATCATCCACTCTACCCCTAGGCACTTTTATGGATCTATCTGCCAACTGGAGAGTGCAATGTGCCGGCTTCAACTTGCCTAAGCCCAGCTCAACATAGACATGATATGGCATCAAATTCACACTAAATCCCAAATCAAGTAAGGACCTGTCTATGTAATGTCCCCCTATGTAACTAGGTATGAGTGGGGCTCCAGGGTCCTTTCACTTTACAGGAAGTGAGTGTTGTATGATGGAGCTCACTTGTTCAGTCAATCTCACCTTCTTTGGAATCCTCCCTGTTGACCTTCTTTTCACATTGCATAGGTTCTTGAGGAACTTGACATATGATGGGATTTGCTTGATAGCATCCAAAAGTGGAATGTTCACCTTTACTTGGTGAAACACCTCAAGAATATCAACACTGTGCTTTTTCCTCCTTTTCAATTCTGGTGGCTCATCTAGTTCTTCTACAAATGGAGGATCACTAGTTTTTTCTGCACTTACATGAACATGAGGTAGAACACTAGGGATGGTAGGACCTACAAAAGGGATATGTGACGGATCACATGGAATCCCAAACTCAACATGCGGTATCACAACATCATCTTCAGCAATATCAATCACGGTATCGCCCCTTGGCTGCCTTTGCTTTGCTTTATCAACCTTTCTTTGACTTGTGGGCTGCTCAAGAGTTTTCCCACTCCTTAGAACTGTCACAACACTACCTTTCTCATGATGGGGAGAGGGAGCATGTTGTGGCTGTGGAGGAGGTGGGGGTGACACTTGGGGTTGAAACTGAGGTGGAGAAGAGGATTGAGGGGGAGGAGAGAATTGGGGTTGGAAAGTGAAGTTTTGGGAAAATTGAGGTGGTGAAGGTGGTGGAGGAGTGTAAGGCTGGGGATAGCCTTAGAAGGAGTGAATGTGATGCACTTGCATGGGGGGTGGACTGTAGAAAACTTGTGAAGAGGGCATGGGTCCACTTGCTTCATGGTGGCTCATGATGGGTCATGAAGACAATTTTTCCTCTTGGAGAGTAATTATAGAAGATAGTTGCTCTATTCTCTCTTCTAACCTTGCAACATCCCTTTGAACATCATCAAATACTTTCAATCTGCAGAGAACCTCTTCCTCAAACCTTGAGATGTATGTGGGACTTTTTGGTTCCTAGTAGCTATAGGAGTGAGGTGTCTTCTTTTCTTCCCCATAGAACCCAATAGAATTGACTGGGTGGCAAGGAGCATTTGTCACTTGGTTCTTCATGATGTTCACCATGTCACCAAGAATCCTCATCACTTGCGGGCTTGAGTCATCATGAGTAGGAGGTGTCTCACCAAAGGCATACCCTCTTTCATTCATCATGCTAGAAGCTCGAATTCTTGATCCTTCAGCCAACTGCTCAAACAAAGGCCATATCTCCTCAGGTGGCCTAGCCATGAAAACTCCTCCACAAGAAGAGTCCATTGTGTCTTGGTCCTTTAGAGACAAACCAGAGTAGAATGATTGAACTAGCTGCCACAAAGGGATCTCATGGTGCAGGCACTCTCTCAAAAGCTTCTTAAATATCTCCCATGCATCATGAAACTACTCATTGCCCATTTGGCTAAAACTTGTCATGGAACGTCGCATTTGTGTCAACCTTGCTATAAAGTAGAATTGTCTCAAGAAAGCATTCTTCATTGTTTCCCAACTCATGATGTCCTTTCTTGAGTCATACCAGTCTTTAGCTCTATCTTTGAGGGAGAAAGAGAACAAGGTCAACCGAATTGTATCATCACTAGCCGTCGACGTCCTGAAGGTGGAACATACTTCAAGAAAGGAGTCTAAGTGCTTGTAGGGGTTCTCACTCTCTAAGCCGTAGAAGATGGGAAGGAGCCCAAGAAGACCTGGAGGAATAGAGAATTGCTCCCCTGGCATTTGATCAACCATGCTAGCAATTGGTGATTTGTAGTTGCTAGGCATGAAGTAGTCTTGAAGCGGCTTGTGAGGTGCATTTTAGACTTCCATCTTGTTTCCTCCCAAATGGCTTGTCACCTGCACAAAGCACAACCAAACAAAAGAAAGCAAGTTAGTAAACCAATATACACAAGAAATGCAAAGAAAAATGAATAAAGAATAGCAATGATGAGGGTAGTAGGAAAAGTCAAAGCAAAACTAACTAGCTAGGCCGAGCGCCTCTAATCCCCACCAACGACGCCAGAAAGCTTGGTGTGATTCCGCTAGAGGTGCAACACACTAGACGATTTGACTCGACTAGATGTGCCTCACGAGGTCATAACACACGGTGGATTCACTTTCGAAATTTATAAACCTAACTAACACACCTACTTCTACTAAAATAACTACACCCGCAAGCACACGAGGTCATGTCGTAGTATAGGAAGGTGGCAAGTATAGGGTCGATCCACAGGGAAAAGAGGGGGTGCTAGAGCTAGGTTAGTTTAGCTAGGTTCCTACTGTGGAGACTAGGGTTAAGGGTTTAAAGGTTGATTTGATTGTTAACTAAGGATGAACAAGAAAGCAGTTAAAGGTAGGAATGAAATCTACATTAACCCTAGACTAGATTAAGACTAAGCAGGAAAGAAAGGACTAAGCTAGGTATGAAAAGACAAATTATGCTAAGGCAAGCAATAGAAAAGAAAAAGAGAAATTAAAGAACTAAACTAGCATAAACAAGGCAAGAGCTAGGCAAGAAGCTAACTAAGTAAGAAAAGAACTAATTAAGCTAAGCAGGCACAAAACTAGGGTTTTAAGCAATGAAGAGAGGTGTGGGTTGTTTAGGGCTATGAACTCATCACTTAAGTTGGGGGATGACATATGATCATTATGATTTCATTTAGATCATCCAAACCAAACAACAAGTTAGAGTCTAATGGATTAACCTAAGCTACTAACTGGCCATGGATATGCTAGGTTGTGTATAGGGGAACTAGTCCCTAACACCCCCTACTACCCTTACGAGGCTCAATTGGGTTAGGGGTTAGGTTCGATCCAATTAGAGTCTAATCAAGTCTAGGTTTCTAGATTAGACATTCCTAGGGCAATTAGGGGCCGAGGGTAGTAATGGGGGGTGAAATTAGGGTTTTGGACCCCGATTCCCCCACATTCTAGCCTTGAGAAGGCTCCATGCTAGTTGCACTAGAATTACCTAATCTAGCTACTTAGATATCTCACTTAGGTTTAGGGAGATTTATTAGGATGTAGGAAGATGGGAGGCAACCTAGGGATCTAAGAATTGGACCTAGGGGCAAATCCCAAAATTCACACATATAAGCAATTTGCCTAAATTCCTAAGTGATTTCACACACAAATCAACAAGCAATCCATGGAGAATGAGATGCAAATAGAATATAATCATTAATAAATGGAAATACAATGTTTACATGTCATTTTCCCCCAACATGGTATCAAAGTAACATATTTTCCCCCAAATAGCCCACCCAAGGGGCCTAGCTACTCATAACAAAGCAAAATACAAAAAGAGAGAAGAAAGAGGTAGAAGTAGCCATGGAGCTCGGTGTAGATGAAGGAATCCTCCTCTCCAGTAGCTGCAAGGTTGTCGTCCTCCTTTTTGGATGGAATGGTGTAGAATGGTGGTGGGAAGTGGATGGAAGGTTTAGATATGGGGGGTTATGTGGTGGAAATGGTGAAATGGAGTGGATTTGAGGTGGAGGTGAAGTGGAATGGAGTGGAGGTGACAAGGGGGAGAAAATGGGACTCTAAGTAGCCAACCTCCTGACCCTCAGCCGCCACTAGGGCTTATATAGGGATCTAGGGGGTCTAGGGTTAAGTTAGGGGCAAAATGGGGAAAGTAGTGAAAACTAGGTGGATTTTGTGAGTAGCACGGCTGTGGTGGGTAGGGTAGACCACGGTCATGGTCGATGGGCACGGTCATGGGTTTATTAGAATGTGGAGATCATAGGGAGGTGTGCATGGATGGCCACGGCCATGGGGGGTCACCACGGTCGTGGTAGGGACCTATGGCCACGGTCGTGTTGATCCCCACGGTCGTTTTGGCCATTTTTATCAATTTCTGGGAGTTTTACTAAGTTTTTGTACTTGGGGCATGTCCACCACGACTGTGGGGATGCACCACGGTCGTGGTGGTGTCTCTCCCATGCATTTGAACCTTGAACTTGATCATCCATGGAGGGTATTACTTCAAAACTTTCTTTGACCACTTGGGGTAGGTTGGAAGTGGTTTTGGCCTCATTTTGAGCTCCTCTGAGCGTGAGGAAACCCTAGACTGGACCTTCCTCTTTCTATGCCATCAAGTAGTGGACAAAGTACCTATAAAACATGCAAAAATCCTCCATAAGTGCATTTGATATAAATAAGCATATTGGGGGGAATAACATGTAATCTAACAAGTATAGATGTGGCTGAAATGCAAAATGACACAAGATAAAGCACTAAAATAGGGCTGAATCAATGTGCATGTGGCGCATGCACTGACTCGGGCCTTATTACAATGATATTGTCTGTAGTGTCCTTTAGAAAGGGAAAATAACATCCTATTCTAAGAAAAGTAAAATTTTTGGGCTGCCTCCCAAAGAGCGATGTAGTTTTCATCGTCAGCTCGACAGGCTTCAAGTCCTTCTATACAGATTCTTCTGCTTCTTGCAGTGCTATTTCTGATCTTCACGTAAATGCTTCGTCTTCATAGTATCTTTTGACTATGTGCCCATTCACTGAGATGACCTTCTCTGGATCGTCTTTGTCGTAAAGCTCCATCGTCCCTGATGGATAGATCTTTGCCACGGTGAAGGGTCCAGACCACCTAGTTTGTAACTTTCCTGGTAAAAGATGGATAGAGGATTTAAATAATAAAACTTTATCACCTTCACTCACGTCCTTTTTCTTCAGGTGGGCATCATGCCACACCTTTGTCCTATGTTTGTAAATCCTGGCATTCTCATTAGCACTAAGTCTTAATTCTTCAAGTTCATGTAGCTAAAGAAACCTTTTCTCCCCAGCTAGCTTCTGGTCCATATTGAGGCGTTTTATCACCCAGAACACCTTGTGCTCCAGTTCAAATGGGAGATGGCAAGATTTCCCGTAAATCAGGTGGTAGGGTGTGGTGCCCAATGGCGTCTTAAAAGTTGTTTGATATGCCCATAAAGCTTCATCCAGCTTAGCTGACCGTTCCTTGCGGGACTTACCTACTATCTTTTCTAAAATTTGCTTTATCTGTTGATTGCAGACTTCAACCTGCCCAGATGTTTGGGGATGATATGGCGTTACAACCTTGTGACTGACGCCGTAGTTGCATAGCAGTAATTCAAACTTTCTTTCTGCAAAATGAGAGCTGCCATCGCTAATGACGGTCCTTGGAACTCCAAACCTCAGAAAGATGATCTTGCTAAAAAGTTTAATAACTGCCTTTGCATCACAAGTCATGGTAGGAATTGCTTCCACCCACTTGGAAACATAGTCGATAGCGACAAGAATATAGATGAAGCCAAAAGAGGATGGAAAAGGGCCCATATAGTCAATGCCCCACAAATCAAAAATCTGAAGTTCATTCCAATCAGAGAGTGGTATCTCATTCCGACGGGAGATATTCCCCATTTGCTGACACTCGTTGCAAGATCTTACAAAAGCATGGGCATCCTTAAACAAGTTCGGCCAATAAAAGCCTGATTGGAGGACCTTAAAAGCAATCTTTTCCCCACCCAAGTGTCCTCCACAAGGTGAGGAATGGCATTCCCTTAGAATGTTTGGCACCTCATCCTCTGGAATACATCTTCTATAAAGATTATCTAAGCACCTCTTAAAGAGTAGAGGATCATCCCAATAATAATGCTTTACATCTGAGAAAAGTTTCTTCTTTTGATTGTAAGTTATTTCCAGAGGTAACTCCCCACAACCAAGGTAATTACAAATATCTACAAATCATGATAGACTTGGCTCATCGGATCGAGCCATCAACAGGGCTTCATCAACATAGTTGTCGTTAACAGGAAACTGGTCTTCTTCATTGTAGATTATCCTCGAGAGACGGTCTTCAACTACATTTTTCTTGCCTTTCTTATCAATTATCTCATGATCAAATTCTTGGAGCAAAAGAGCCCACCTTAGCAGCCTAGGCTTAGTGTCTTTCTTTTTCATCAGGTATTGTATTGCTCTGTGGTCGGTGTAAACCTTCACTTGGGTCCCAATTAAATAAGATCTGAACTTGTCAAAGGCGAAGACAATTGCTAGCATCTCTTTTTCTGTTGTGGTGTAATTTACTTTCACCTCATCTAGAGTTTGGCTGGCATAGCAAATTACATGATGCTTCTTATCTTTTGTTTGCCCTAGGACATCCCCTACAGCAAAATTGCTAGCATCGCACATTAACTCAAAGGGTAGCTCCCAATCTGGAGCTTAGAGAATAGGGGGTGTTACCAGGGCTTCCTTCAGCTACTAGAAAGCCTTTAAACAGTCATCAGAAAAAATGAACTCTGCATCCTTGACCAACAAGTTTGAAAGAGGTTTCGATATTTTGGGGAAGTCTTTGATGAACCTTATATAGTACCCGGCATGACCGAGAAAGCTTCTTACCCCTGTCACAGACTTTGGCGGGGGTAGCCTGGAAATAGCCTCAACTTTGCTTACATCCACTTCAATGCCTTTCTTAGAGACTTTATGGCTCAGCACTATGCCCTCTTGTACCATGAAATGGCACTTCTCCCAGTTGAGAACTAGGTTCTTCTTTTCACAGTGCTGCAGGACCAATGATAGGTTCTTCAAACAATCATCAAAGTCTTTCCCATAAATAGAAAAGTCATCCATAAAGACCTCTACGATATCTTCCAGAAAATCTGAGAACATTGAGATCATACAATGTTGGAATGTTATTGGAGCGTTGCACAGTCCAAACGACATTCTTAGAAAACCATACATACCATAAAGATAAGTGAAGGTGGTCTTTTCCTAGTCATCCGGTAGGATAGGGACCTGGTAGAATTCAGAATACCATCTAAAAAGCATAAATACTCATGATGTGCTAGTCTTTCTAGCACTTGGTCGATGAAGGGAAGCGGGTAATGATCTTTCTTTGTCGCTTGATTTAGCTTCATGTAATCTATACACATTCTCCATCCGGTGATAGCACGAACGGCTACTTCATCACCCTTCTCACCTTTCACAACCGTCATACACCCTTTCTTTGGTACAACATGAATGGGGCTTACCTAGTTGCTATCGCTGATAGGGTAGATAATACATGCATCTCTCAGCTTGATAACTTCCTTTTTTACAACCTCTTTCAACATCTGGTTCATGTTTCTCTGTGGTTGGACCAAGGGTTCAGCGGATTCTTCCAAATTTATACGGTGCATGCATAAAGTAGGGTTAAGTCCGTTGATATCCTCTACTGAATATCCTATAGCTTGCTTATGGAGCCTCAATTCCTTGAGAAGTATTTCCAATATTTCTTCAGTCAGACTAGCGTTAACTATAACGGGATTTCTTTCCTATTGATCGAGAAACTCATACTTCAAAACTTCCGGTAACTGTTTTAGCTCTGGTTTGGGCTTAGGTGCCTTCTCTTCTTCTAGTGCCATTTCTAGGGAAGCATATTTGACTATCCCTATAACTTCCTCACCTTCGCTCAGATCATCTTCGTTTTGATTTAGGTAACTGAGGATCTCAACAAATTCAAGATCTTCGGTTTCTGAATCATAATTGTTTAATGCCCTCATAAGAGGGTCTACAACTGCAGTCTCTTCTCTTATTTCTTTGCAGTATTGGTAGTAGTTATCCATGAAGCAAGCAGACTCTAACAGGGATGGTCCCTTCATGGTGTCCTTAACTTTGAAATCAATGTTGTCATTTCTGACTCTTAAAGTTATGATACCTTCAGCGACATCAATAAGCAATTTCCTTGTTGCCAGGAAATGGCATCCGAAAATGATGGGGCACTTTGGGACTTCAACAGTGTCAATGACAACAATGTCACATGGGATGAAGAACCTCCCTACACGAATCAGAACATCTTCAACTACCCCCATGGGTCTTTTGAAGGAATGATCTGCTAACTCGATTCTCATGTTGGTTTTGACAATGTTGAAAAACCACTAGAGGGGGGTGAATAGGGTTTTAAAATAATTTAACAATAATTTAACTCAAACAACCACAAATGAGAAACCAAGAAGGAGACAAAGGGTTTAGAGTGGTTCCAACCTTAGCAAATACTAAGGTTGTCAGTCCACTACCCGGTTGCTTACCCAACTGGGATTTTGAAAGTATCAATTTTATTACTTCACAAGGAATTACACAAAATACAATACTTTCTTACACCCCTTTAACAACCTTCACTTGAAGTAGATGCACCAACCCGAGGTAGCCTTCTTGAAGTAACTCCAAGCTCCCCCTTGAAGTAGCCTTCCTCTTTAGAAGTAACCTCCCGTTGCACCAGCCTTCTTGAAGTAGCTCAAGGTCCCCTTCTTCACCAAGAAGATCTCCAACCTCTCCAATCCGCAGCCTCCAACCTAGGAGTAGCAAGGAGAGTACAAACAATAATAGTGAACAAGAAAGGAAAATGGAAATTACAACTTATCCTTTGAAGCACAAGGCTTTATTTGCCTAGATCAAGCGTGTAGATCTCCTAACCAATGTGTATGAAATTGTGATTGCTGTGGATAGGAGATGCTAGCCTATAGGACACGAAATTTGAGCTGAGAGAAGAAATAGCCAATTGTCAATATGCTCAATTGCTCACAAACAGGTTGCTCAATGTAAGTGTATGCTCAAAGATTGCTCAAGTGTAAAAACAAGTAATTTTAGGTGTCCTAAGGCATGTTCTATTTATAGGAATGTCCTACAAGTGCTTAAGGACGTTCTAGACACTTTCTAGGGGTTTCTAAGTGCTTAACTAGCCGTTAGGTATAAGTTAGTTGCTTTAACAACGACTAGTTAATTAATTCTGCAGTTGCTGTCAGAGTCCATCTCGGTCGAGAAATGGTCGACCGAGACACCTACTCGGTCGAAGTATTGTCGACTGACAGGCTCTCTGGATCAAGTGTTTTGCAACGTTTATCTCCAACTGCCAACTACCTTGTCAGCTGTGTCTAACGGCTACTTGGGTCTTTCTCGGTCCAGAAGTTTGTCGACCGAGAGTGTCTCGGTCGAGGAGTTTGTCGACCAAGATTGACCTTGTTTCAATCTTTCAATTAAGGCACTAAGCATGTGTATGAGTTTGCATATGTGACACTATTGAAGGGGATTACCTATCTAAATGTGGTGTTTAGCTAGGGAAGATCTAACGCTTGATTTACATGAAGTCTAAGTAATTGTACATTATATATTTGTACAAGTTTACAATTGATTACATTTCATGACATTTACAATCATTCAAGCATATAGATTCCCTAGTGCTTTGTCATCCACCTTATTCCTGCAACACTCAAGTAGCACATTAGATCAACAAGAATGAAATGTTTGTCATTATCAAAACAAAAGGGATTTACAGATGTCTATTTAGCCAACAATCTCCCCCTTTTTTGAAGATGACAAACATTTCCTAACTATAAAATAAGAAAATATAAAACATGTGGGTTTCATACCTGAAGATTACATTTGTAAATTTCTTCTCTTGTTTATAAAATGTGTGCTTATTATTCCCCATGAATTATGGAACGTGAAATCCAATTCTTTAGGGAATATAGCAACTTTCAATGTAAAGCCAAGAGTTTATGAAACTCATTGATTGAGTTTTGCACAACTACTAAGTTTTCTATTTATTTCTCCCCCTTTGTCATTTCAAAAAGATATCCGTTAAAAAGAAAACTCCCCCTTAATTAGATGTCCCATCAAATCCAATGAAGAAGATGTCCATCAAAAGCCAAAATGATGCAAATAAAAGACATTGTTAAGAAACACAAATATCAAAGAAAACATCTTCCAAAGGAGTGATAAGCAGTTGCTTCCTTATTTTGTTGAATTGGTCTAGTGGAAGCGGTTTTGTAAAACTATCATCCAATTGATCTTCTGTATCAACATTATGAAGGGAAACATGATTCTTAGAGATATGATCCCTTAAAAAGTGATGACAGATTTCAATATGTTTAGCTCGGCTGTGTAAGGATTGTGTGCTAAGTTTATAGTGCTTGTGTTGTCACAAAAGATAGGCGTAGATGAGAAAGTAAAACCATAATCGTTTAACACTTGTTGCATATAAAGCACTTGAGCACAACAAGATCCGGCTGCCATATATTCAGCTTCAGTTGTAGAGAGGGCAACCGTGTTTTGTTTCTTGATAAACCAAGATACTAAAGATCTCCCTAACAAGAAACAGCCACCACTAGTGCTCTTGTGATCAAGTCGACAACCAGCATAATCAGCATCAGTATAATCTTTAAAATCCAAGGATTGTCCTTTTGGATACCATAAACCAAAGCATGTAGTGATGGCTAAGTATCAAAGATTTCGTTTAACTGCTTGAAAATGAGAGTGCATGGGTTGTGATTGAAATCGAGCACAAAGACCAACGGAAAACATGATGTCTGGTCTAGAAGCAGTTAAGTAAAGCAAACTACCAATCATGGCTCTATATAAGGAATCATCAATAGGTTCCCCATTTTCATCCTTATCAATTTTAATAGAAGTAGCCATAGGAGTAGTAGCATGTTTGCACTGATCCATCCCAAAACGTTTTAAGAGTTCTTTAGTATACTTTTCTTGGCTTATAAAAATCCCAGCAGGCGTTTGTTTAATTTGGAAACCAAGAAAGAAAGTTAGTTCACCCATGAGGCTCATTTCAAATTCTTTTTGCATAATGTCACTGAATTGTGTGCACAGTGATTCATTAGAAGCTCCAAAAATAATGTCATCAACATATATTTGAACAACTAGAAAATCAGATGTATATGTTTTGAAAAATAAAGTAGAATCTGAATTTCCAATAGAAAAACCATTATCAAAAAGATATGTCTTGAGCCTTTCATACCAGTTCCTAGGTGCTTGTTTTAAACCATAAAGTGCTTTCTTAAGTTTATAAACATAGTCACCTTTTTCCGGTATTTCAAAACCAGGTGGTTGGGCAACATATACTTCTTCTTGAATGATTCCGTTTAAAAATGCACTTTTTACATCCATTTGGTAGAGTTTGATGTTTTTATGTGCAGCAATAGCTAGTAACATTCTAATAGCTTCAAGTCTAGCTACTGGTGCATACGTTTCATCAAAGTCTATTCCTTCTTGTTGATTATATCCTTGTGCTACTAACTGAGCTTTATTCCTTATTACTTCTCCTGCCTCATTTAGCTTATTCCTAAAAACCCATTTAGTTCCAATGATGGTTTTATCTTGTGGTTTAGGAGCTAAATCCCATACATCATTTTTGTTGAATTGGTTTAATTCTTCTTGCATGGCTATTATCCAATAGTCATCTTTAAGAGCTTCAGATATCTTCTTAGGTTCAATAACAGAAACAAAAGCCATGTTTGCAACATCCTTAAAAGAAGACCGAGTTTTTACTTTATCATTTGGATTTCCAATAATTAATTGTTGAGGATGATCCTTAATAAGTCTAGGTATAGGTTGAGTTTCAGCTTGGTTATTGTTTGTAGTATCTTTCTCACTATCATTTGGTATGTTTAAGTTTTCGAATTGATTAGTGAGATCAATTATTTCAACATTTTCTGATTTGGACTCTTCATGAAAAGAGACATGAATAGATTCCTCAACTTTTCTAGAGATAGTGTTGTAGACTCTAAATGCTTTGCTAGAGGTATAATATCCCAAAAAAGAATGTTTTATGTGATTTAGAATCAAACTTATCTCTATCATCTTTGGTATTTAAGATATAGCATGTGGATCCAAAGGTATGAAAATAGTCAACTCTAGGTTTCTTAGAATGTATTATTTCATATGGAGTTTTCTTCAAATGGGAGTGAACAGTTACTCTATTTAACACATAGCATGCGGTGTTTACATCTTCAGCCCAAAAGATTTTAGGTGTGTTATGTTCGAGCATCATAGTTCTAGCCATTTCTTGTAGTGATAGATTTTTCCTTTCAACTATGCCATTTTGTTGTGGAGTGCGTGGAGCAGAAAAATTGTGAATGTACCCTTGAGATGTGCAAAATTCTTCGAATACATGATTTTCAAATTCTCCACCATGATCACTTCTAATGGTACATATTTTTTTTTGTAATAGATTTTCAATCTTGGAACAAAATTTTATAAAACATGAATAGTATCATCTTTGGTTGCAAGAAAATGTACCCATGTATATCTACTATAATCATCAACAATAACAAAACAATATCTTTTGCCACCAATAGATTGTGTCCTCATGGGTCCAAATAAATCCATGTGAATTAATTCTAAGGATCTACTAGTGCTAAGTACATGTTTAGGTTTAAAGGAAGTTTTTGTTTGCTTTCCCAAAGTACATGGTTCACAATTTTCAACTTGATCAAAAGATAAAGTAGGCAAACCACGAACAAGATCATATTTCACTAGCTTTTTGATAACATGTGAACTAGCATGTCCTAACTTTTATTCCATAGGTGTAAAGTATTTTCATTTGCAAGTAAACATTTTCCTACTACAGATTTCATAGAGTTAGGTCTAAGAATATAAAGGTTTCCAACTCTTTTTCCTTCATAAACAACATTTTTAGTGTTTTCTATTAATAATTTGCAGCAATTTTTGTTAAATAGAACATCATATCCACTGTCACATAATTGACTAACACTTATCAAGTTATGGTGCAAACCATCAACGAGTAGAACATTCTTTATTTCGAGGTTTGTACCAATATTACCTATTCCAACGATTTTACCTTTACCATTGTCTCCAAAGGTGACTGTTCTACTTTTCTTTTCTTCAAAAGTTTGAAATGCATCCTTGTTTCCGGTCATGTGTTTGGAACATCCACTGTCAACCACCCAATCCTCTTGAGAGTCTTCATCATCTTCTCTTGCCATTAGACATTCCACCTTTTCTTCTCCGCTTTCACTTTCACTTGACTCGTCCCATGCAGCTTTATAGGCTTTGTCTCCCTTCTTCTTGTGTGAGCTTTTCTTTCCTTTCTTTGCTTTAGGACATTCATTTTTGAGATGTCCTTTCCTTCCACACTCAAAGCACCTAGGAGGAGAAGAAGAACTAGAAATTTTGTTAGATTTAAATCTTTTATATTTCTTACCATTGACGATCAAGGCTTCTTCCCCTTCTTCTTCACTGGACTCCTCACTTTTTGGTGTGATGATCTTTGAAGCTTTTAGAGCCACATCCTTCTTCTTTCCTTGTTGAAGTTCATGTTCTCTTCTTTCTTCTTCTTCTAGGGTTGCTTCATGAGCTTCTAGATTTCCAATGAGTTGCTCCATTTTCAGTCGAGTGAGGTCATTAGCTTCTTCAATGGCTGTCACCTTGGGCTTGTATTTAGGAGGAAGTGATCGAAGGATTTTTGATACCTGATCTTCTTCAAGAACAGTTTTTCCTAGGGCATTTAAACCATTAACAATAGAAGAGAATTTTGCAAACATTTCACTAATAGATTCATTTGGATCCATATGGAAGTGTTCAAACTTTTGTTTAAGCATACTAATCTTAGAATTCTTGACTTGAACCGTACCTTCATAAGTTATGGACAATCTATGCCAAATGTCATAGGCTGTGTCACAGTTTGATATTCTATTAAATTCTCCTACTGAAATTGAACAATATAAAATGCTTACAACTTTGGCATTCATTTGAGCTGACTTTACCGTATTTGCATCCCACTCTGCATATTGTGTTTGAGGAAGCTCGTATGGGGTTGACACCATCCTCCATAAGTCCCAACTGATGCCTTGGAAGTAGAACTGCATCCTTCTCTTCCAATATGTGTAGTTTGTTCCATCAAACGCTGGAGCTCTAGCAACAAGTGTCCCTTCAAGGTTAAGGTTGTTAAGCACCCCGTCACCCATTCTGCAAGACCTTGTTAGGGTTCCTTGAAGCCTGCTCTGATACCAATTGAAAAACCACTAGAGGGGGGGTGAATAGGTTTTTAAAATAATTTAACAATAATTTAACTCAAACAACCACAAATGAGAAACCAAGAAGGAGACAAAGGGTTTAGAGTGGTTCCAACCTTAGCAAATACTAAGGTTGTCAGTCCACTACCCGGTTGCTTACCCAACTGGGATTTTGAAAGTATCAATTTTATTACCTTCACAAGGAATTACACAAAATACAATACTTTCTTACACCCCTTGAATAACATTCACTTGAAGTAGATGCACCTACCCGAGGTAGCCTTCTTGAAGTAACTCCAAGCTCCCCCTTGAAGTAGCCTTCCTCTTTAGAAGTAACCTCCCGTTGCACTAGCCTTCTTGAAGTAGCTCAAGGTCCCCTTCTTCACCAAGAAGATCTCAACCTCTCCAATCCACAGCCTCCAACCTAGGAGTAGAAAGGAGAGTACAAACAATAATAGTGAACAAGAAAGGAAAATGGAAATTACAACTTATCCTTTGAAGCACAAGGCTTGATTTTCCTAGATCAAGCATGTAGATCTCCTAACCAATGTGTATGGAATTGTGATTGCTGTGGATAGGAGATGCTAGCCTATAGGACACGAAATTTGAGCTGAGAGAAGAAATAGCCAATTGTCAATATGCTCAATTGCTCACAAACAGGTTGCTCAATGTAAGTGTATGCTCAAAGATTGCTCAAGTGTAAAAACAAGTAATTTTAGGTGTCCTAAGGAATGTCCTACAAGTGCTTAAGGACGTTCTAGACACTTTCTAGGGGTTTCTAAGTGCTTAACTAGTCGTTAGGTATAAGTTAGTTTCTTTAATAACGACTAATTAATTAATTCTGCAGTTGCTGTCAGAGTCCATCTCGGTCGAGAAATGGTCGACCGAGACACCTACTCGGTCGAAGTATTGTCGACCGACAGGCTCTCTGGATCAAGTGTTTTGCAACGTTTATCTCCAACTGCCAACTACCTTGTCAGCTATGTCTAACGGCTACTTGGGTCTTTCTCGGTCGAGAAGTTTGTCGACCGAGAGTGTCTCGGTCGAGGAGTTTGTCGACCGAGATTGACCATGTTTCAATCTTTCAATTAAGGCACTAAGCGTGTGTATGAGTGTGCATATGTGACACTATTGAAGGGGATGACCTATCTAAATGTGGTGTTTAGCTAGGGAAGATCTAACGCTTGATTTACATGAAGTCTAAGTACTTGTACATTATATATTTGTACAAGTTTACAATTGATTACATTTCATGACATTTACAATCATTCAAGCATATAGATTCCCTAGTGCTTTGTCATCCACCTTATTCCTGCAACACTCAAGTAGCACATTAGATCAACAAGAATGAAATGTTTGTCATTATCAAAACAAAAGGGATTTACAGATGTCTATTTAGTCAACAAATGTCAGTCATCCCCATTCGTTGTGCGAGGCTTAAGGGCATAAGGCTTATGCTAGACCCTTCCTTTCGGTGTTATCCCCTACATCAAAGGGTATAGTGAAGGCTACATGATCCTTTTTCTTTGTTGGTAAATCGGCTTTAACGAAGGATGCACACATACTGTCCAGGTTTACCGTTTTAACCCTTCCTCCTCTTCTATTCTTTGTGACCAAGTCCTTGAAAAACTTGGCATAAGTCGACATTTCATCCAAGGCATCCAGAAATGGCACCTCGAGATGGAGCTTTTTCACCGACTCCATTAACCTTTCATATCTCTTCTTAAGATGTGCTTTTATGAGCTTGTGTGGAAAAGGCACTCTCGGAGAGTATTGACTCCTTTTTCTGAATAAGTTCTCCATAGGTTCTGGTTCTCTGACATAAGCCTATTGGTTGCCTCCTTCAGCTGATTTTTCTGCAGCAACTTCAGGCTCTGGTTCTTTAGGTCTGGCTGATTCAGGGTGTTCCACCATTTTTCCCGATCTTAAGACTGCCATCTTGGTAGATTCCGTGTTAGATGGTATCTTACCTGAAGGATTTTTCATCAACTCTGCCATCGGAGTGAGATGTTGGTCTATCTGGTGTTGATGCATTTGCATATCCTCCATCTGGACCTGCATAGTGTTAAGTACTCCATAGTTCGATAGCGAACTTTGTGTTAGCTGATTGTTTATAGTGTCTTATCTCTTGACGAAGTCAAAAAGCTGACCCACTAAGTCTGGCTGGCTGTTGTTTTTTGTCTGGTTTTGCCCTTGAGCTTGCACTTGCCCTTGACTCGTGTTAGCTACTTGATGGGGTTGGAACTTTCCTTGGCTTTGGTAACTTGCTTTGTTTGTCTGAAAAGAGCTAGTCTTGACGTACTGCCCTTGTCCGCTTCTTTTCTCAAAACTAGGCGGTTGTTTGGGTGGATTATTCAATTGGTGTGAATTCTCTGCGGCATCCTTGTTGCCATAGCTGAAACCTGGGTGATCAGGCCTCTTGAAATTGACATAAGAGATGTTCTCACCTTCCTCCTCTTTGGTTTCACTGTCGCTCAATTCCTCAGGTTGAGTATATACACAATTATCTATTCCATGTCCTCCTTCACCACAGGTGACACACTTCATCACCTTCTCTAGTTGTTTCTTGCCCTTTCCTCCCGACTCTTTTAGTTGTCTGACATCAGTAGCTATTTTCTATATTTGAGACATGATTGCCTCAAGAGCCTTGGATTCGATTGATGGGTCTTCATTTGTGGCTTTCTTAACATGTCCTTTGTCGGTCCTGTCATACTAAGTCCCGGCTTATAGTTCATCCATGTTTTCAATGATCTTTTTAGACCTACTGGGCTTCTTCCCAAGAAAGTCACTTCCTGTAGCTGCATTTAGCGATACTCTTTCTTCAGGAGTCAGACCATTATAGAACGTTGTTATCAGGAAACCCTTCTTGTAGTTGTAGTGAGGACAGTCCCTCTGATATTCCTGGTATCTCTCCCATGCTTCATGTAGGTTTTCTCCTAGTTTCTGGGTGAAAGATGTGATCTTCTGCCTGTTCCTAACAGTTTTCTCTGTAGGGTAGAACTTGTTTATGAAAGCATCCGCTAAAGAATTCCATCCATTCAGAGATTGATGTGGCAATCCAAGGTACCATGACAGTGCCTTGTCTTCCAAGGATAAAATGAAACCCTTGCAGTAGATCACTTCTTGTGGCACTCCCCTCATCTTGATGGTGTCACATATATTTTTGAAAGCATCGAGGTGATGGTAGGGGTTGTCATTCTTGGAACTTCCTTTGAAACTCTTATTTTCAATCATGGAGATCACAGCTGGTTTCAACTCGAAGTTTACAACATCAAACCTTGGGATTACTACTGGGCATCTTGAGTTGTTGGCCTTTGTAGCTGCCAGCTCCCGGAAAGTCTTTTCTTCTTCTTCGAAATCTTCACTGTCACGGTATCTATGATTCCGCTCTTGATTATGTTGATTCCGTCTGTACCTACGGCGATGACGACGTCCCTCATGATGATGATCATCCCCAAGTTGTTCTGATTCAAGTTCTTCTAGCTCTTCATGTAGATGATCGTTATTGTAACGGTCGTCGTCCCCATGTGGAGGTGGGTGTGGTCCAACTCTAGCATTTCGCTCGTCCTCAGAAAGATGTGGTTCCACACGAGGTGGCATGATGAACGGTGTTCAACCGAGCATAGTGCTTCTTCCCTGAGTACCTGAATAGAACATATAATCAAGTTAAAAAACCTATGTTAATGAAATGAACTATTCTGTACACATTTAGGTTAGAAGACTTAAAAGAAACTGTGCTATCAAGCTTATTACTAAGCTTGAGGCACGGGAGTGTAGTTAGTGGATTCGGGTTCGTTAACAGTACCGTTTTGCCTCGTTCTCGGCAACGGTGCCAAAAAGTTGACCAGCCTAAATCGCGCGTCCAAAAGGAGCGGATTGAAGTAGTCAGACTTTTAAATAACCCTACTCTTAGGCCCCCACAATGATAACAGGGTCCGAAGTAGAGATCGGGGTCGAACCACAGGGATGAGGGTGGTCATGCTAAGAACTAAGAATCAACATTCTACACTCCGGTAAAAGATGGATAAGAAAAAGTTCCAAAGGGAATGATAGATCAAGAACGATAAACAACAGAATAAAAGGAAACAAAATACTACAAGAAAGTGTTATAAAGGAAAAGCTATCTCCAACTAGAGTTACAAGGAAGATTTAAGGTTTTGGCATTTCATCAATTTTTAGGAATTTTTAACAATAGAACCTGAGGAGATAACGTTATTGCTTAGGTAAGGAATGAAGGAAGAAAATGTAGGCATAACAAGAAGCAACAGAGAGCGTCCAGTACCCCTTCTCTCAAAGAGGGTACCTCCAACTAAGCACCAACTCCCTCTCTCAAGGGTAGCAGACTTAGGTTGGAGTAGAAAGATAATTGAAGCAACTCCGACCCTAGGTACTCTCGTACTCCATGATCGGACCAAACGCTAGAGTTACAACACCTCTCTCGAGGGAGTTGCAATGGAAACACGATTCGATAGCTAGTCAAAACATGATCCAAGCATACAAGCTAGAGTTCAGATGCTAAAAGGAAATCATCCAACAAAAGGGGACCAAACACTGAGCAACATGTATTAAAACTCCACTAGTTCCATTAGCATGAGCATGGTAATAGAGGTTTAGTTACATTGTGTAAATAAAGAAAGTAAATGATTGAAAAAAAGGGAAGATAGGTATCGCCTCCTTGATTTAGGAGGGCGACATACAACATCAGACCCCCTAAGGTGCCTCTAACCCGATACTGGGCGGGAGCTCTGGCCGACATGCTCGTGTCGGGCAGCCAGCCCTGTCAGGTGGTATGTCATGATGGGAAAGCATATCGGTCAAGGCACCCTTCCCGATACGGTCATTGTCAGGATACCAACCTCTCGGGAGACACACCATGATGGGTGTTTCGTATCGGGACCGATATCGTATCGAGTTAGAGATGACTTAGGTAATTGGGTTCCTTGTATCAAATGTAGAGGCGAACCGTCTCAGGCAAGAACCCATCTAGGAATCTGGCACATCAGGTGGCCTTCTTGGTCGTATCGGGCTGCTATGGCTACCGGGACGGGGTCTAAGTAAACCACTCCCAGCCCTCTTGAGTAGGGGGTGTGCTCACCTATTATCGCCCGGTATGCCCTTGGAACGTGTCACACTAGCTCCCAAATCTCCCCAAAGTTAGCTTTTGCTAGGGTTTCGACTTGTCCCATCAGAGTCTTGTAGCTGCTATTTATAGGTTGTGGTTGGAAGAAGTTGTGGTTCTCTGGGCACCATGTGTCCTCCATCGGTTCCATTAGCACGGTGTCAGGGACGATCAACAGGCGTGTCGCCCGGGACAGTGGGTGTCGGGTTGCAGGCATGTTGGGTGGTCGTGACGGGTGGGTGTCTTCCGGTGGGTGTCTTGTATCGCGTGACATGCTTCATCGGGAGAGTAGTCATGGCGGGTACAACTCCATGTCGGGTAAACGGCGTATCGCCCTAAAGAGCTTCCTTGCGCGGCACACCTGTGTCGCGCGACAGCTGTATCGGGCTACTGCATGACGGGTAATGAGTGTGTCGGCCGGCTGGTAGGAGGGCCGATGCAGGTAAACGTCGTTCATGGGCCGGGACGGGCCTTTTTGGTGGAAATATAAGGAAAAACTCTGCAAAAGGATGCAAAATTTGGTTAGAGCGTAGCGCAGTTTAGTTTTGTTCAAAACATAACGAAATCGATAGGAAAAATAGTTTAGAGGGTAGTTTTGACAACAAAATATAGGCCATAAATAACCCTAAAAAGGGTGTTATCAGCCACACCGTAGGAAACTACCACGATAGATGATGTGATTAGCTACTACGAGAGTGCTTTTGGATAGAAAATAAATTGCTTGAAGTTGGAAGTGGCATTTAGTAGGAGCACACAACCCCAGACAGTCATCCCTATCCTCAATATTCTAAAGATGAAACAAGTAGACAAGCATAACAAATACTTGGGTCTCCCTATGATTATTGGAAGGTCAAAGAAGGATGACTTCAAGTCTATGAAAGATAGGGTTTGGAGTAGATTCAATGGGTGTAAGGAGAAGTACTTAAGTTAGGTGGCAAAGAAATTCTTATTAAGGCTGTAATTCAGGCTATCCCCTCATACATGATGAGCATCTTTCATGTGTCGGGTAACATTATTGTTGACATATATAGGATGATGGGAAACTTTTGGTGGGGAAGCATCGTTGAGAAAAGAAAGATTCAATGGGTTGATTGTAGCAAGATGTGTAAATCTAAGGGTGAAGGGGGTCTCAGTTTTAGGGACTTGTGAGTGCTCAACAAAGATCTTTTGGCCAAACAAGCCTGGAGGCTTTTCACAAATCCTTCTCCTTGGTCATCCATGTAATTGGGTCCAGATATTACAATAATTGTAGTGTTCTTGATGCGTTCAGGGGTTTTGATCCCAATTACTCTTGGCACAACATTTGGGATGCAAAATCTCTTCTCAAGGAAGGGCTTTGTTGGTAGGTTGGCAGTGGGCACAATATAAATATATGGTTTTATCCTTGGCTCCCTAATGTTAAAGGTTACTGTTCAGACCCTGGGGGAGTTGATTTCTTAGATGATCTGGTTAATAGCAAAGTGAGTGAGTTAATAGATATGTGTAATCATAGATGGAGTGTGGATAGGCTGGAGGAGGTTCTTACCCTGGAGGACATGGATACAACCTTGAACATTCCTCTCTATAGGGGTAGTGAAGACACTATGTATTAGTTCCCTACTAAAGATGGTGAATTCACAGTTAAATCGACCTGCTAGTTGGGCTCTAACAGTCCCATCCAAAGTTGGTTAACCAATGGACAGGCGAACGAAACCGATTGGGATCGACTATGGAGCATCAAAGGTCTACCAAAGATGAAGATGTTCTTATGGTGCATGGGGAAAGAATTCGTGGAGACTATGCATAATCTGAAGAGAGGACATATCACCAATTCTGATACTTGTTCCATCTACCAACAGCCTACTGAAGACACCTTTCACTACCTTTTCGACTATAGGAATGCAATAGAGCTCTGGTCTAAAAGCAAGTGTAAGAGGTTAGTAAGGGGGGATCCTATAAGTTCTTTTACTCATTTTGTCATATATCTTATGGAGAAGATCTTACCTGAGGATTTCAACTCTTTTGATGCATCTTGTATGGCTATATGGTCGTCTAAAAATGAACAACTCTATAGAAGCAAGCATCCTAATGTCCAACTATTGAATGTTGAAATCCAAAGTTGTATGGATGTTCACAATGGCAACCAAGGGGGTGGTGGTATTCTGAAGACGGGTTTGTCGACAAGCAGATAAGAGATCAGGTGGGTTCCTCCAGCCGAGGGCATCATCAAGATAAACATTGATGTCACCATGACTAGAGGGGTGCGTATTAGTAGTGGTGTTGTCTTAAGGGATCACAAATGAATATACTTAATCACATGGGCTCAATTTCGAGATGGCTATTGGAATGTGATGACAGATAAAGCTAATACAATTTTATTTAGCTTGGAGTTAACAACTCTGGCTGGCCTACAGAGATTACGGATGGAAACTAATGCTTTAGGTGTCATTCAGATATTGAAAAGAAAGGAGAAGGGTCAATGACCTTCAGGTCAAATTTACAAAAACATACAAAGTTTGGCAGCTTCCTTTAGTCGATGTGAGATAACACATGTGGTCAGGAGGGTAATTGTTGTTTACATGAGTTGGCTAAAAAATGTTGGGATACGAGGGTGATGTAATCTGCTTTGAGGATTTTCCTTCACTTTGTAAGGAATCCTGCTATTGTAAGGGTAATATATAATATAGTCTTTCAAAAAATAAGTACCTAGAAGAAGTGAGGTGGAATGTGACAAAGAATTTTGCACACCATTTTTTAAGAGTTGCATCAAATGCAATTGGCAATTTTGGCCTACCTAAATAATCAAGTTGTGGTTGATCAAGCAAAGATTACTCCTGATTTGATAAAATATGGATCTTTATCCACTAGACGATTGTATAATGCAATATTTACAAATTAGTAGTGAGGGCTACTAATTTGAAGAAATGATAATTAATTGAATGCCTAACTAATAACATCAATATTTTTTAAATCACAAATCAAATTTCTTTGACTTATGAAAATTTTCTTTTATAGAAACAAATGGAAAAACAAAAACACTTTTTTGTTACGATTGCCTTGAGAAGGACAAATAAATGAGAACAACCTTCATGAATGGTTTAGGACTTTGAGAATTAATCTCCCGCAAGAGTGTAAGCCCTATGCACCAATACTAGAGGAACCTTCTCCCACTGCACGTAGGGCTGAGAGGGGTGCTTATCATAAGCATTACAATGATACCATGGACATCAAATATCTCATGATAGGCTCCATGAGATATGAGATTCAATAGAAACAGGAGAATATGAGTGTTCTTAATATGGTGACACATCTTAAGAACATTAAATAGGAACAAGCAAGTCAGCAGATGTATCATGTCTCCAAGGAACTATTTCAGTGCAATATGGCAGAGGGAGATCCATTGGGGCTCTATATACTCAAATTAATTGGGTAAATGGAAAATCTAGAAAGAATGAGATTTCATATAGCAATCGTTGCCTGAATCATATAGCCAATTTGTCATGAATGAAAACATGAAACATTATGCTAAAGTGTTGTATGACTATTGAAGTACAAATGAAGAAGGGAAAATCCAAATTAGTTTTGATGGTAAGCAAGAGAAAGGAGAAGTCCAAGGTCAAAGGAAAAGACAAGAAAGGTTCTAAGGCTAACAAGAAACATCTTCTGCACTTAAGGTAAAGGGAGGGGTGAGTAAGGAAGGAAATTGTTACCTCTATCACCATGTTGGAGACTAGAAAAGGAATTGTCCTCTTTACTTGGACAAACTTAGGAAGATAAAGCAGGAGATAGTGATCTCCACTTCAAATATATATGTTATTGAGATTAATTTGTCTACTTCTTCATCATGAGAATAGGATACCGGATGTGGATCCACTTATTCTCTAATATGTAGGTTTAACAAAGAAGTAAACCCTTTAAGAATTGAGAGGTGGAATTGTATGTTGTGAATGGAGCAAGAGTTGTTGCTAGTGCAGTAGGAATATATCATTTATCTCTTCCAAGCAGGCTTCCAATAGGGTTAGAGAACTCTATTATGCACCATCCTTTTATGGGAAAATCATTTCTATTTCTTGTTGGGATAGGAGTGGATTCAAATAAATATAAAAATGGTCAATATTCTATTTCTAACAATGAGATCTTTTATGGAAATGCCCTTATGTATTATGGTCTTTACTTATTAGATCTTGAGATAAATGTATATAACATAAATACCAAAAGCATATAACTCGATACTCAAACAAAACATACCTCATATAAATGAGAAACACATTTCTAGGCTCCACAAAGATGGTTATCTGGACTCTTTTGACTTTGAATCAATATAGACATGTGAGCCTTATTTATTTTCAAAATGACAAATCCTCCTTTCACTGTTGGGCCTCATACATACTGATTTATGTGGATCTTTTAGCACAAATCCTATAGGTGGTTACCAATACTTCATCACATTATGAATAACCTCAATAGATATTGTTATGTGTATCTAATGAAACATAAGTCAAAATCCATTGCAAGGTTCAAGGATTTTATGAATGAAGTAAAAACCAACTCGATAAAAGTATCAAAGTTCTTCAGTCTGATTGAGGTGCAAAATACTCAATATAGGGTTTTGGGGACCTTTTGTGAGACCATAGTCACAATGGACTCCACCTAGAACACCACAATATAATGGTGTACATAAGAAGGAATCACACCTTGTTAGACATGGTGCGATCAATGATGAGTTTTTCTTATTTTCCAACTTTTATCTAGGTATATTCTTTAGAAACCACAATGTTTACACTTCATCGTTTATCCTCTAAATTGGTTCAAAAGACATCATACAAAATATGGAATGGGAAGCATCCTAGTTTGTCTTTTATGAAGATCTGGGGATGTGAATCTTATGTTAGAAAACTATTTCCTGAAAAGCATGGACCCAAATTAGATAAATGTATTATGTTTGATATCCTAAGGAAACCAAGGAATATGGTTTCTATATTCCATCTGATAACAAAGTGTTTGATAGCAGGACTATTGTACTACTTGAAAAGGAATTGAATTCAAATGGAAATAGTGGGAGGAAAGTGTAACTTGAAGAAGTTTGAGACAAACAAGATAATTTTGAGCTTACATAGGTACAAAATGAACAAGAAGAATCACAAGTAGCTGTGGAAAGTCAAGGTCCTCTTATAGCACATTAACATCATAGATTTAGTAGGATACACCTTGAGCCAAATATATTAGGATATCTCATGACTCCACAAGGTGATGAGTTGATCATAAATTACAATAAGCCAAAAACCTACTTAAAAGTTATTGAGGGACCAGATTCTAAGAAATGTCTTGAATCCGTGAGATCTGCGATGGACTTCATATACACCAAACAAGATATAGAACTTGACAGATCCATCGAAGGGGTAAAACCTATAGGATGCAGATGGATCTTCAAGAAGAAGATTGACATGGATGGTAATGTAAAAGCCTGTAAAGTTTGATTGATTGCAAAAGGTTTTAAACAAGTTTAAGGTGTAGACTATAAGAAACCTTTTCAACAGTTTCCATGGTTAAATTCATCAGGATTATGTCTTCCATTGCATCTGGTTATGACTATGAGATTTGGAAAAATGGATGTTAAAACCACTTTTCTAAAGAATATCTTCTTGTGGATGTGTATATGACACAACCTGAAGGTTATATATTTCCAAATGAAGCCAAAAATTTCCGTAAGCTACAAAGATAAACCTATAGATCTAAGTAAGCATCTCAAAGCTAGAATCTTTAATTTAATAAGGAATCAAAGGAGTTTGTATTTAGTCACAATGAAGATGAACCTTGTGTTTACATGAACGTTATTGGAAGCATAAATGTGTTTCTCATACTTTATGTGGATGACATACTAGTAATGGGGAATGGCATCCCTACCCTACAAATGGTAAAAACCTAGTTGTGAGGTAACTTCTCTATGAAGATTTAGGTGAAGCATCCTATTTCTTAGGATTTAAAATATATAGAGATAGATATAGAAGGCTTCTTTGCCTAAGCCAGAGTTCATATATTGATAGAGTGATGAAAAAGTTCAACATGTAGGACTCAAAGAGAGGAATTTTGACCATGTCTCATGGTGTTATCTCTTTAGAGCCCAATGGCCTAGTTCTTCTAAAGAAAGGGGACACATGAGCAAGATTCCATATGCATCCACAATTCGATCTATGATGAATGCAATGTTATGCACTCATCTCAATGTCTTGTATGCTTTGAGCTTGCCGAGAAGGTATCGATCAAACTCCAATGAAGAGTTACTAGATTGTCATAAAGAACATCCTAAAATACTTGAGAAGAACTAGCGATCAGTTCCTTGTTTATGGTGGTGAGGAAGAATTGGTTGTAAATGGTTACACTGGCGCAGGCTTCCAAACTGACAAATGTGATTATTGGAACGCAATGTGGATTTGTTTTTTGACACAACAACAAAGCTATAAACTAGAAAACTATTGAGAAAGTGATATTTGTTGATTCTGCAGTAGAAGTTGGGTATAATGCTGCTTCTAAAGTAGTAAAGGAAGTTGTATGGATCAAGAAGTTCATTAGTGAACTTGGGGTGGTTCCAAATTGACAATGTAATAAAGTTATATTGTGACAACAATAGAGATGTTACATATGTCAAGGAACCCATATTTCATCAGTGTTCAAGAACATACTTTGGTCTTTCCATCCATACAAGAGATCGTATAGTGAGGAGATGTGAATATTTGCAGAGTTTTGACTAAGAGCAATTTAGCTGGCCCACTAACAAAAGAACTTTTGATGTGAATAATGATGGTTATGTTAGATAACTTGGGATTAGATTCATGAATGATTGGCTCTATGTACAAGTAAGAGTCAATTGGTGTGTATGCCCTAAGAGCCAGTTCTGTATTGATTGTATTGGGACATTATGTACTTGATTTGATTAATAATAAAGGCAACTCCATTTATTATATTCTAATATGAGATAATGATGTAACATAATAAATGTCTACAAAATGATATTACATGATGACATATGGTTTAGGTTGAGGACCTAAACATTAGATCACATGTATGATTAGAGTACATATTCTTGTTATGTCCCTAGTCAAACATTATTGTGTTAGATATATAGACAACGATATTACTAAAGACTAGAATATGTATTGATTGATGACTAATATCACTAGTCATGATATTAGATATTAAGCCAAACACATAGGTACTTATTAGAGAACAAGTGTACCATACATACCCGACTTGAAAATGATAACATACACCATTGAATGATAGTCAAAATCATATTTCAATGTGATAGTGGTGATTGAGGTTCTTAGACCTGCAATCACTACAATAATCACATGGCCTTTGATGAACATTAACACTATTCAACGTGACCTTGCATAAGGTTTCGAGACAAATGGTGCTTGGGTACAATGTGACACATGGGTAATGTAGATGGAATTTGTCGCTCCTGTTGGAGTGATATATTGTCTAGTTGATAAGTGAAATTGTGAAATGCATGACAATGCTCATTGGATCCAATATACGACATTGAGTTCACATGCATCTCAACGCTCTACCCTAGTTCTAGAAACCTACATTGAATATTAATAGGATAACGATTATGTTCCTTATGTTCTATCTGGATATCTGTGACAAAGGTACTTTACAATCACTATCACACTAATCAAAATTTAGGTAAAAGTTGTCCTCCAACATATACAAGTACTTGGGTAGAAACGGTGTGTTGCTAGATACCACTCATTAATTGTGAAGTCATAATATTGCTATGGATATAACTTCCAGTGTAATATGGATCTTATAGGCCACACACATAGGATGCACTAGAAAAAGGAGTTTAAGCATAGACAAGATTTAATTTGGTTACTAGAATGTTAAGATAATTAAACTAATATTGGCAGTGTCAGCCTACCAACTAGACAATATTTGTGGGAGCTATTTGATAGGCAAATCAATTAACTAGACACAATTTTGTATAGTTGATAGGACCTTCCAGTTGACCTATTGAAAAGTTTAGTTGATTGGTGGATGGTGTCACCCAATTGATGATTGGATGGTCCACTCAACCAACCAAAAGGATCCAATTGAATGAATGGGTCAAGTCCTACAGTTGGACTAGGTCAAACAATTAATGGTATTGGTAATAATTCTCAATTAACTGATAAATTGAAATTCAATGTTATTATGCTGCTAACCACAAACTAGTTGACCAAATGGACACTCCAGTCGTCTGACTGGATGTGCACAACCAATAGTAGTTGACCAGTCGACCAACTAGATAGTCCAGTCGAGTGACTGGATGTGCACAAATATTGTCGAACCAAGAGAACTTGACCTTTTGTCTCCCATGATTTTAGAAACCCTAGCCCTACCACTCCTATATAAAGGGGGTGATGGAAAAGTCTTTCAACACGCCTCTTCTCACATTGTGATAATGTGTTATCCTAGCCATATTACCTGTGAAAGGAGGATATAGCAAGGGAAAGAAAAGTTGATGCTTTCACATCAACAAACAAAGGCCACTACTTCCCTCCGGCTCAAGAAGCACGATGTGAAGTTTGCGATGGTCCGTGTGGATTACTTAGAGGTGCATGAGCTTTGCTATTGTATTAGGAGGACTCTGTTAACCATCCTCCCTATGTTGCTCAAGTAGGGGGCCCATTTATGAACAAATATAGTCACTATACTTGTAGTAGGACAAGGTATATCCTCCACCTCTTTCCTTCAAATCGTTGTTAGCATAATCTACTAGTTCAAAAATATGAAATATAAATTTTGTTTCCTCTACATTTTACTGTTCCATATTTCCCAATAGTACATAGGTAAGACACATGGGGAGGTAGAGGTTGCAATAGGAGACCATGGTTGCAAGAAAAGGTTATCACCATAACTTTTACAACAATCAACAAGGAATCATTATGTTGTCATTGGTGATAGAATAGCGATGATTTTGCTTGTCATCCCCCATTGGGGGATGTTAAACATGTTTGCAACCGTTATAGGGAAATGATGGAGTCTCATATCGAGATTGTATGAATAAGTCTCTCCTTCTAGAGGGATGTGTAGACTTTGATGTTTCCTGACATGGGTTTCACTACACTCACAAATTTAGCATGGGTTGGAATCCCTATGTTTTTAACAAAACAATGAGCAATAATACCACCCGTAATAGAATGAATATTATCACATTATAGTAAGGACCAAATTCCAAGAGACAACATTTTTAAGAACCTTGCTAGTATGTTTTCAATTAAACTAAGATTCATTTTCACAACTAAGAGTTGATTTGGGTTGAGTTAAACTAACTGCAAGTAAAAGTAAAAAATAGGATTAAAACTACATTTAGATTAATGATAAAAGTCACTTGGGGTAGAATTGGGTTTACCACCTCTACACACATCCATAACATGTCCAGGCAAGAGAAGACCATTCAAATGGAGCAAAAGCAAGATCCATCCGTCAGGTGTGGGAAAATGGTAAGATATCTACGTAGGCTTGATATCTTGTTACTCACATGTCATGCGTCTACTATGTCAGAGATATCCCTTTGGAAGCTCACGTCCAGGGATCAAGCAAGTTATTATATATTCAAATCCTAAGAATTGAAGTTCTTGCAACATAGGAATATAATAGATCATGTAGAGTAGGTGATCAATCCACAACACATGCATAAAATGATTAACATTGAATTGAAAGAGTTGTTACAAGCCTTGCAATATTAGAAAATGGATATGCAAGAATGGGTAGTGGGCCTAGTCCCTACATCCCAACGAGTAGGACTATTGGCTCATCATGGAAAGATGAGTTGAAATAGGAAAGGAAGAAGAATTGGCCATGGTCATGACAAAGAAGAAGATTGCAGATCGGTAGAGCATCACTCTTCTACTCGGTGAAGAGGTTGACTCAACCAAAGAGGGAAACAACACTGGCGGTAGATGTCGATGGGGGTGATTTTCTCTTCAGTCTTTCATTCCTAGATTCTGGTCATCAGTGGAGGTAGAGCATGTGAACAGTCGGTGAGGATCGATGGCAGCTAACTTCTTAGACAAAGCAGAAACTTCCTGAAACCAATGAGGTGGAAGTGGTAGCACCAAGCACTGGACTGTCATCCTAGGTAGCAACGAACCAATGGCGGAGGCATCAACTGATGGTTGACTTTGACAGTGTACAAGAAAGAAGCGAGGAGACCCCTTCTCTATTGCACGGGGTTAGCTATTTATTAGAATTGGTGCAGGACTCAAAGTGCTCATAGATGAGATTTGTGTGTGCCCCAAGTTCTCTAAGCATGTGCCTCGAGGCAAGTGTTCAACTAATACTGGCAGTGGTCGTACACAATGATTTCCTCGATAGGTAAGATCACTGGTGAGTCATTGATCGATGTGGCCTACCAGCCCTTCAGTTGGTGGAGGCAGACACGCCATCGGAAGATGGTTCGCATGGACCTTTGATTTTTGGTCGCAAAATCGAGCCTTCGGTAGGCAGTGTCCAACTCTATCGTCAGTTGATGTGGTATGTAGGGTCTTTGGGAGGTGGAGGCCCAATAGAGCCTTTGTTTGATGATGTGCAAATGTGCCATCGGAAGATGCAGATTGTCACGCCTTTGGTAGGCAGGTTGAGTGCGTCCATTGGGTTTAACGACCGATGGAAGGCCTGCTATAAGTGAATCCTTTGGTCTCATCATCAGTATACGTGAAAGAGACATTGTTTGATGGTTTTTCTATACAAATTAAGTAGTTACTGTCAAACAAGTTAAAAAAAGGTATGAAAAAAATGTAAAAAAGTTAGAGAAAAGTCATATTAAGGAAGGAAATTAAGGACTAAAATAGGCAGGAAACGTCCACAAAATTAGAGGTTATCAATGTCCGAGATTGGCTTTCAATGGGTGGATACTCCCTTCCTGGTTGCTACCTGCGGTATAGGTGGTGGGCTACTAGCGGCTTCCTGACACTAGGCTATTGCTAGCAACACACCACTCCTTAGCTCCTTGCAACCGGTTAATCCTTACAGCATGTTTGATGGTGGTTGGCGGCTGGCAGGATCTACTCACTACCATTGAGGTGGTTGTGGTGGCCAATGGTGGCAGTTATCTTTGCTACTGCTTTTAAAACCATATGTGTTAGGGTTTTAATATCGTACTAGTACCATTATCTTATAAGAGGCAAAATTGTTAATAAAAGTAATACCAAATTCGCACATGTGCTCTCCCACACACAAAAACATAAAAACATATATAAATATATATAAAAAAACAATTTAGCACACTTTTATAAAAATATTTACCAGTGTAGCATACTTTGCAAAATATTTCTGAAAATAACACACTTTCTGCAGAACCTGCTACTCAAAACAGTGTTTTTTGTATCAAAAATTGAAAAGCGCCACAAATATTGATGTATTTATTTTTAAAAATAAATTATGTAAAAAAAATTAACAAAAGATTCTTTGAGTGGCACTTTCAACTTGACGCACATTTAAGTGCAAAGTAGAAAGCGCCACTCAACGTATAGCTTTTGTCTTTTTTTATTTTTTCTCATTTTTTTATTTTTTTATTTAAACACGCCAATACTTTTGGAGCTTTTTAGTCATGTATACAAAAAGCTCCACACAAAGTGACATTTTTAGACCAAAGAGTGATATTTTGATAAATATTTTACAAAGTGTATTATGTTGCTAAATATTTTGTGAGTGTGCTAAATAAGTATTTTTCTATGTGTGTGTGTTTTTTTTTATATGACATTCCGAGATTTATTTGAAACATCCATGACTCTTATCACATGTTTTCACTTTATAAAAATACATAAATCAGTGTCTCTGAACAAGAACTAAAAGAATCATGCATCTTAGTTTGGAGAGGTCGCTGCCTCACAGAGAATCTACACTACTAGATGAGACCAACGATATCTGAAAACCACCTTACGCTAGAGGCCTATTATCGAGTGCCTTCCCCTTATTTCGCTTGTTCTGGGTCACTAAATCGTCGGCACTTCTGGTGCGTTAGATTCTATGGTATTTATCTGGCACATCTATATACTTTGATAGGTAGTATGCTAATATGTTATTATTATGCAACTAAGTAACTATTACATTCAAAAAATTCGCCATGCATGTTGATGACTTGATGTCGTCAGAGTGACGTAAGGCTCGTGATTATATCACCTCACCATCATTGTCTCTTTCCTTTACCTACCAAAGAAAGGTACGTACCAAACCTCGTCTCTTTCTACGTGTACTGTTTTTCTACCAGAAGAGACGAGCAGCTACTTGACTACAAAGGTTGTTGTGTTTGACCAATTTTAGATACTAATCTGGTCTAGCCATCAAAGACCAATACGAGGACGAGCAGCTACTGGACCACAAAGGTCGACCGTTGACGACTGCAACAACGTCTTGCAGTGCTTCATATCGGCTTAGTGTAGAGAGAAAAGTCAAAGCTTCTAGCAGAAGTTTACTTTCCCCATCTTCTGCTAACTCGTACTTCGACCACGCGGCGTTGCGGTATCAGCATGGCGGCGCCGCACATCAGTTCATGCATGGTTTAACAGGAAGCAATCAACATGTGTATGTCGTTCGGCAAAGTTGCAGCTATTGGATTCTCGGTCATTATGGCCTCAGAAAACTTTCCCTAGAGATGATTAGTATGGAGGTGTCACCTGGGCCGGCCCATTCGGAAGGTATTGTTCCCATTCACCAACCAAACTGCGTCTAGTTGACTTCGGTTTTGCGCGCGCGACAAACATGTCACTAACCTTGACTCGTCGCATCAAGCATCCGGTATCAAAGACCCTGCATTTTGGTCCCAGGGCTCAATGATTGAGTGGATGAACGACCTTGCAAGTCAGCCTGCACTTCTCGTTCGAGTTCCACATGTATGAGGGCATGCAACAGAATTTTCATAAAAGTAGAACAAAACAGCAAAACGGTAATCTATTTAAGAGAGGTAAGTCGCATATGATGACCGATGGTTCACCCCGTTTTTTGTCCTCGCCCTCACCTTCTACAGGTTCAAGAGGAGTTGCGTGTGAAACACTTAAAATCTGTTTCCTAAATGTATGTTTCTCTCTTCTTTGTGTGTATGACTACCTAGTAATGAACATGTCAATTTAGGTTAACCTATTTGGAAGCATCCAAGCAAGGGTTTAATTTGGATCTCCGAAGTTGCAATTAACGGTGTCCAAATTACTAGTTTTGGGCCTTATATGGGCCAACGAAACATTGGGCACGGTAAGAAACTGTCCAACTCCCAACTAACGACTAACTAGATTTTTGACAAAGTGGTAAACTTAGCTCGCAATCCGATATCAATGTCTAACCCAAAATCAAAAGTGGATTCTATGTATATGCAAATAATACACAAAGAATGTTTTTAAAGCATAAGTAGTTATGGTTTTATGTTCACTTATTTATTGTCTAATCAAATAGTTTTTAATCTGTTAAGTATATGTTCATCCATGTTAAAGCATTAATGTTATAACCTGAACTGGGGTTAACTAGTAATCTTACAGTTACTGGAACCTTGAACTCATTTTTTGTCAATTCTAAATGTAACTCTTTGTTGATTTTGGGTTAATTTATGTTGTACTTTGCTTAATGCATAAGTGATGGTTTCGGGTGTGGACAACTACCAAAATGTTTGCAGTTGATGTATTTTTTTTAACTAGCGATTCATTCATGTCATCGCCTGGGATTGAACTTGAGACCTCTTGGTAACTAACTAAGGACCTAACCATTGGATGTAGTTGATGTATTGTAAATGTTTGCCCAATATAACTTTTATGAATTATGAAAGTATAATAGATGTTAGAACATTGTGATGGCTTGGTTGAAAATCAGCTTGGTAAACTGTATAAAGTAGAAATGATGAAGTTATCCAAGTATAAATGAAAAATTGAGGAGCTATTATAATGATTTAAATGATATTTAGTTACAAATTGAAAGCAGTACTAGATGAGATTGAAGTGATATTGGATACATAGAATATCACTCAATTAAATGTTCCATGGGTGGCCTAGAAGATTGGTCATACTTTGCCAAAGATTCATCAACCTTTCAAACAAGTGACTTATGGTCCACAACAATGGCGAGTGGGTGGTCGCTAATGATCCATCCCATGACTAGCATGGACCCATGTGGTCGCTGATGAGAAGTTGAGTTGTGCTTTGAATGATAATTGTGGGGACATGTTTATTAATAGCAAGAAAATCATTGCTCCATATAAATCGGCCTATCAATTATAGGATACCAAAAGTCCACCAAAATATCAGAAGGTTGACAAACCATTGGAGTCAATCAGTAAAAAATTAAAAGTTTCAGTAGTTTAAAGTTACCCAAGTTCCAATCAAAACCTACATAGTCATACGTCAAAACTCTATCCAAACACCTTGTATTAGATAATGAGAGGGAGTGGGTGTTTTTTAGTGTTTTGTATAAATCCTAGTTGGATAATACATAAGTGAAGGTCATTTGATGCCCCCTTTCTCAAAGTGAGTGCATGCCATTATTAATAAAAACCTAAGTACATAAGATTTAGAACCACAATAGATCAGATCAGTAGTAGTATAACTTAAGGTTGTCTCTACAAGGAGCCATTGGATATCAAACAACTAATTTAATTTAATTAACTTAGTGGTTCAAGATGAAAAGAACTGATTTGATTTACTTAGATCTAAAATGGTTAAAGAAATCACTTTTAAATTATCAAGTCAATTAATCGTATTTGGTGCTCAAAGTGCCATTTTACACGTGATCAAAAATCACAAAATTGGTTGAACTATGTTCTTTGTTCTATCTCTTAAAGATTTGGTTAATGAATTTTGCCTATTTTAGGTAGTGAGATTGATGTATTCGAAGTAAGAATCACACATAAACTAAGAGTTTTCCTAAACTCTTTTTAAGAAAATATTTACCAAGCTTAATTACATATGGAAGGAGATAATAACGATGTAACCCATACTCATTTACGTATAATAGGAAATTGAATCTCTAAGTACAATCCACTAAATTTGTATCCAATCTGATTATGACAAATTTAGGGATGTTGGGTACCCTGAATACAAATTTCCATAGTAGATTATAAATAATTAAAAAATATGGAAACATGTAAGTAAACAAAGAGTTTTTAATCACATGACTAATTTGTGGCTAAAGAGCATAAAATACAAAGGGAACCACAAGACTTGAAATCACTACACTCGTCATATGTCGTTGGGTACGCTTTGACATCATCAAACACAATCCTGAAATATGGTTTGTTATAACGCTGATGATTGGGTGACTTTGACACATGGGGATAGACTATGAGTGATAGAGATGGGATTTGTCCCTCCTAATGGAGTATGATATCGTGGCCACTTGATAAGCGAGACTAAGAAATGCATGCACATACACATGTGAATCAATATATGATATTCAGGTCACATTATCACAGACAGACTTCTCTTGATTCAAGGAACATGGACTAAGCATTGACAGAGTGACCATCCATGCCTCGAGCTCATTCTGGGTATCAGAGACAAAGGAATTATACGATCACTGCAACACCTTACACAGATTATAGGTTGAAGTTGTTCTCCAACTTATCATTCACTTGGGTAGCATTGATGTGCGACTAGGCACCGCTGCTTACTTGTGATGTCATAAGCTAGTTATGGACATTCACTGCTAACGTGATATGGGACCTACAAGGTAACACACAAAGGAACTCATCTAGAAGAGGAGTTTATCTTGAATGATGATTGGATTGATTACTAAAGGTTTAGATATTCAATTCACATAACATGTCAATTGATTGGCTGATTGGTGTGCCAAATGACCATCTCATTGAGTGAAATGACCATTTGGGCATACCAGACATGTGTCTCAAGTGTTGAGACATCCGTTTGGGTGGTCACGCTAATTGATGTTAGAATTGGCTAAGTTCTGCCCTTGAACCAACTGGTTCATTGTGATTGAACTGACTGGATCATCTCAGACTCACCAGACGACCGTTTGGGTGAGTGATACGGGTGTCTCTCCTGGGTGAGACAGGTCGGTTGGGTTGAACAAATATTATGGATGTTTCCCAGATAGTTTTGATTGCAAAAACTTGGGGTGCAAGGTAAATATGTGATGTTAATTGGAAATTGAAATTGTCAAATCTGTGTGCGATTGGAAAACTACCAGACAGTCATCTCTTAGTATGAGACGATCATCTCGTGTGACCAAATGACCGTCAGGGTCACCAGATGGCCGTTTCAGCTGTCACAGGTTGCAAAAACTCAAGATCTTCCTGTCCCTTCCTCTCCCACACAATTACATACAGACTGGGAACCCTAACCCTAACATCACCTATATAAGGAGGGGTATTGGGGGCTTCACAAGACACAACATAGTCAATAGAGAATCAATTCCTCTGACAATTGTTGTCCTCTCTAGTTGTGGTAACCGAGAGAGCCCAAGCAAGTCCTACCCGACTAGGGAGGGATAGCTATGGGAGAGAACAACTGAGAGTTGTCATTGTGGGAGAGCACGTTGGTGACTAGTACACCAATAGGAGGGACAACTCCTTCCAGTCCGTTCTAGTCAAATGAAAGGAGTTCTAGTTGGTCCGTGTTGACTACTCTAGAGGAAGGAGTCCTTTGGATGTTGCTCTGAGAGAAAAGTCAGCCTACAGTCTGTGGCAAGACCACCAGAGTCACTATAGAAGTTGATTAGACAGTTGTTTCTGGTGAAGACAAGAAGCTGCACAACCACCGTCCTAGAGAAACTAATGAAAAGTTATAAAGAAGTGAGTTTTGTCAATGGACATGCTCCAGGATCAGGTATAATTCACTAAAACTATCCTTCCTATTTCATAATAATTGAGCGATCTTGATGTGATGGGAACATAGATAGATACTTTTTTTACTTCTATACTTTGTGCATGTATTTCCCAACAGAAGTGTGATAAAAGTTTAAAGATACATGTCCAAAACTTCTCTCTTGATATTTATACTTTAATGAAATCTGAGATGATATGTCATGTCTAGCATAGAAACGCGATGTGTCTCATGTTGGTTGCCAAGGATCGGGGCCAATAATCATTCCACATAACATTTTGATGGTTATATTGAATGCTTTCTGATGCGGTGGCATGGCATGTCATTGATTGGGCACATCATGGATTTTTAGGGTCGACTTTGCCAAATCATTCTATGATAGGACATGCAGTACTTTAGGAAAGCATGTCATGTCTATCTGTTCAAATCTAGTTATTTTCTCTATGAGAGAACATGATGTGTAATGGGTGAGGTATGGCGTGTGCATTGTTATGAAAGAAAAGTTGCTTCTTGAATGTGGACATAACATGCTCTACAAGAAGCATGCCATGCCCAGTGAAAGAAAGGCTACACCAAGAATTGTAGAAAGACAATGCTGGAGGAGCCGAGTAAAATATAATCTGATCGCTTGCCACACATTTCAATTCCCTCAATTAAGGCTATGGAATGTATTAAAATATCATCTGATCACTTGTCACGTACATCGTACCCCCCATTTTGTAATATCTAGATTATAATACTACCAACTAGTCAATATATGAACAAAAGAATTAATTATGCTAATTATGCAATTGCAAGTTAGTACAAATACAACTTTGAGAATTTTGAGAAATAAGTCATATAAAAGTCTTTGAAAAGATAGTATGAACTATCCTCATCACCTTTCTACCCAATCTAACTTAAATTGGTAGGTCAAACCTAACCTTCACTTCCTCTTGTCTCTTCTTCTAATAGGTGTGATTACCATGCTCAACCATTTGTGATTCCAAATCAAGGCATTTATGTTGGTTTCTCATTCTTTTAACTTCTCTTCATGTTTATTTGTAGAATATGAGATGAAAAGCACCAAATTTTAGTGTTTTGATGTTGTGGAGCTTTAAAAATTTATTAAGATGATAGTCTTGGAGTAAAACTTTCATAGTAGGTGTCATTATATACATACATTCCCACCAAAAAATTATATACCTTAATTGAACAATGTATTGGGTATATTTTATTCATATTAAATTTATGTATAAGTTTCCCATATTTACCACTCATATTCATGATATAAAATATAAAATTCTAAAACCACATGTGAAACCTTTCAATCCCAAATCAAGTATAAGTATGTTTATATATATTAGTAAATCATGTTTCATATAAAATGAATCATCCCTTCCTATATATGATTTGCAATTTTTGTTCGAGTTGACATGTGATATTTAGAAATGCACATGAATGAAGTTTAAATACCTCAGCAGGACAATAAATTGGTTGAATTAATGGAAAATGAATAATATGAAAAATGAACACATAATTTTGAAGATTTTGAAGCATATGAATTGGTATAAGTCTCAAGAATAATAAAGATGTGTATTATTACAATAGCATACTACAAACAGTTTGATATATTAAAATAAATATATTAACCATTTCTATATACATCTTGGGATTAATAATAGTGATATAACTGAAATATTTTGTGTTTTCTTCAAAAAAATTGGTTGTTCAAGAAACAAATTTAAGTTACGTGAGTTTAGCACTTAGGCTATGATAAATTGTTCATTTTAATAAGAATGGTTCTTGATCTCAATAGGGAATATTCTTAACATAACTGGGCTAGAAAAAAGTATTTGAATATGTGACAAGAATATAATGATTCTTTATGATAGGATTTTCACAAGCTCAAGCCAATTATAAACATCTAAAGGATGTTCTAGCTAGATCTATATTTGATAAGTTAAACCTATATTCCTTTTCTTTATCTTATCTTAGATTATCTTCTAGTAGGGGCTAATACCCGACTTAAGCTACCATGATTCCAATTCAAGGGATTCATGGTGGTTTCTCCTTTTTTATCTTAGTTAGGAGCCCCCATGAGGTGAAAGGGACTCAGTTCATACATTGCAGTATTGTTGTGAAGGTTGAACAAATTTACACCTTTTGGAGATTGTTAATGTGTAAAACATTATGAGTGGGCTTTTTTCTCTATACGGTCTAAATAATAAAGTTAGTAAATTACAATAATATTTTTTTTTGGATAAGGTAAAATATTACTAGATCAACAAAAAGGGAGTATAGGAGTACAAACCACTCCGTATACTATACAAGGTCACTACAGACCCCACATCAGACTGACCTCAGGGTTAACCCTACTAAGGGTCCCCGGGTTTTCTTTGCATAACCAAACCAAATTATTTACAAACACATCAAAACATTGGACTCTGTCCCTCTCCCCTTTCCCATGTGTTCTGCGATTCCTCTCATCCCAAATGTGGTAGATGATGCCTGTCCAAATAAGACCAGCAAACCGCCTCATATGGATGTCTAACCTGGTTAGATACAAAAGCCAGGTCATACAACCCTGTATATCCGAAGGCGGACTACCACCACCTTTCAGTTTTAAGGCACATCTAGTCCATAGGTACTTGGTATAATCGCATTCAAAGAACAAATGCTGCTGAGACTCATCAACCAAATTACAAAAGGGGCAAAGTTTGGCACTAACATTGTACCACCTACTGACTCTATCCATGGTAGGTAGCCTCCCCAGAATGGTTCTATACGTGCAAAAGCTCCATTTCAGATAATGAATCTTTCTCCACAAAAGCTGATCCCAAGGGACTTGAGGTTTATTCCGGTTTATCCTCTAAGGAATACCCCCCGCAATCAACGTCCACTTCCCATTCACACAGATATAATCTTGTTTGTAGTAACTCCACACTTCTACCATTCTCCGCCAAATCCTGGAAACAAAACCAAAGGCCGAAACAGTAGTGTCGAGAGAAGGCACATACCTCCCCCACATCCAAGAGCTCCAAATCGAATCAGGCTTCATCAAGAAAGAATGAACTCTTCTCAGCGTAGCTTCAGTCTGAATATCTCTGGTGTCCTTTAAACCCAACCCGCCTCCAGCACGAGTTTGCGCCACCTCCGCCCAGGCCACCGCGTGATGGCCACCACCCCAAAGAAATCCAGCCATCAAAGACCTGTACTTGTCAAGGATGAACTCAGGGAACTCTGTGAGCCTACACCAGAAACCCACCTTGCTCGCGAGGACGACCTTGATGAGGACCGCACGGCCCGCCAAAGAAACCTTCAGGCCACTCCAACTCTCCACCTTCATCCGAAGTTCATCCAGGAAACCATGGAAATCCTTCCCTCATCCCACTCCACCTGATAAAGGCAGGCCCAAATACTTCGTAGGGAAACATCCCAACTCCAGATGTATGGCCTCCTTAAGCCTCCTCCTCCTGGAATTACAGGAATTGGATAAGAACGCCTGCGATTTGATGTCACTAATATGTAAGTTTGTAAGATCAGCGAAGCTTTGTAGAATGGACCTGACCCCTCTGAAAATTTTGGCATGAGCAGCCACAAAGAACATAAGGTCATCGGCAAAAATCAGGTGACTCAAAACATTAGTGCCCATCACCTTGAAAGGTCTGATTGAACCATCTTCTTCCACTTTAAGCGTAAGGTAAGTGAGATTCTCCATGACAATCGCAAAAAGCAAAGGCGATAACGGGTCCCCCTGTCTCAGGCCATTGGAGGCAGAAAACATGCCTTTTGGAATACCATTAACCAGAATCGAGAACGACGTGGTTTGAATGCATTGTTTAAGGACATCAATGAAGCGGCTTGAAAACCCCAACGCCCCCATGGATCTCCACAACCCCTCCCAAGACACATTGTCATAAGATTTAGAGACATCCAGCTTTAAACATGCCTGCTTGGATCTATTCTTCACCTTGAAATCTCTCAGAAATTCAGTTGCTAAGAGGACATTGTCTGCAATAGACCGCCCACTCACAAAGGCACCCTGATTAGGTGAGATTATCTCTGGTAGCACTCTTTTCAATCTGCGGGCGATCAGCTTGGCAATGATTTTATAAGTAACCGATCAGCAAGCTATGGGCCGAAACTCACTCATGGCAGCAACACCCTGTTTCTTAGGAATGAGCCTAATAAAAGAGTGATTCACTTGTCTCACCATTCTTCCCCCAACAAGGAACCATCTCACCACATTGCACATGTCTCTGCCGACTATGTGCCAACAACTCTGAAAAAATTTAGCATTAAATCCATCTGGTCCCGGGATTTTTGAGGCACCGATGGAAAAAGCAGCCTCCTTAACCTCCTCATCAGACGCCTGCTTCAACAGCTCATAATTCATCTCCCCATTCTCCCTCACATCAAGATTAGACCCCCTAAAAGAAGGGTTAACCTCGCTATTATAAAGCTGTTTGAAAAACCCCACAGCTATTTCCTCCACTTTCTTCTCCTCATCCACGAGCTCACCCTTCTCATTGATCAAGTTATGAATATAGTCTCGCATATTGTTACGTTTCACCACGGCATGGTAAACTTTAGAATTGCAATCTCCGTCTCTCAACCATTTAAGCCTACTTCTCTGCCAACCTGAGATCTCATGAGCCTTCTCAAGTTGGATTAACCTTCTACTTGCTTTCTCCTCCTCCTCCATACACTGATGGTTCATAGGGTTACATCTCAGACAATTAGCTTTTATGTCAAAATCCTCTCTAGCAATCTTGATAAGATTAGGAAGATCCACCAACTTTTTAGACCACGCTTTCAGAACAGCTTTGACCCTTTTGAGTTTCTTAGTCACCAAAAATAGAGGATTCCCATCCACACATCCCTCCCAAGCCTTCTTGATGAGACCCTCAAAGGAAGGCCAAGATAACCAGTGATTAAGAAACCGAAACAGTCGATTAGGTTGTTGATGTGTCGATAGATGAATTACCATCCATGAGTGGTCGCTGTTTGGATGACCACCCAATTTGAGCGCAACCTCTGGGAAAATCTCAATCCATTTCTCATTCACCAAACCACGATCCAGGTTGCTGGAAATCCTTCTCACCGGAACTCTTTTATTGTGCCAAGTAATCAAACCACCCTTCATGTTAAGTTCAAATAACCCCGCAGCATCAACCGCCTCATTGAACCTCCTAAAAATGGACTCTAGGATAGGCAAGCCACCCCACTTCTCTCTAGCCTTCCTTACCTGATTAAAATCCCCAACCACCAATTGAGAAATATCCTGTTGTGTAGACTCAATCATGGTGTTCCAAAGTCTCCTCCTATCCATCTCCACATTAGATCCATAGACTGCAGACAAGACACAATCAAAGCCACCCGTATTAATGCAGCTCATGTTAATCAACTGATCACTTTCGAAAATCTTCTGTGCATCCCACACAACCGGATTCCATCCCACCACAATCTGACCGTCTTCAATGCTACTTAAATTCGAGCAGCACTACCAGCCCATAGGAAAAAGACCATACACCCGATCAACCACCTCACGACGAATCCTCATTTCTAAACACACAACCATCAAAGCCTTACTCTCCTGAATGATGTGCCTGAGGGTGGCTTGCTTCCCAGCCAGAGAAGCCCCCCTCACATTCCAGATTAGGATGGTCATCGGGACTCCCTTTCAACTCCCCCTTTCATAGGGAAGTTTCCACGGCCTCCCGCTCTTCCTCTACCTCTACCACTACCTCGCCCTCCACCTTCAGGCATCCTACTGTCCCTCTTGTTAATTCTGCTGGAACTCCTCACTGCCACCTCCTCCAACTCCTGATCTTCAAGAACCTGAAAAGGATTTACAGAGACCCCACGAAGCTCTCCCTCCTCCAATGCTCCAGCTACCAATATATCTTCCACCAATGCAGGCCCCTCACCCTCATCTGGATCGACAGCAACCACAGTCTCAACACTCGCAACCCCACCAGCCACCAACACCTGGGTTCCCACAGGAACAACCACTTCTGCCACCTCCACCATGCGATCCTGGACCGCCTCATTCTGAACGTCCGCTCCTTGCAACACAGGGGCAGATGCCGTCACCTCCTTGTGAACCTGAACACGTCCCACCAACGAAGCAGAGCTACGACCCATTCTGGTTTGCCTAGGCGGCGGTTTACTGTGTCCCCTAACCACCGGAGGATCAACAAAGACCTGTCTGGCCCCCGGGCAACCCTGCGGTAAATGTACGAACACCTTGCAAACCGAGCAATGGTCTGGGAGAGCATCATACACGATCCTAATTTCCAACTCGCTACCATTCAGCATTTCAAGCATCACCACTGGAGGAGGATCTTTGTCAGACGATATCTCAATGCACAAGTACGGAGCCCCTGCGAATTTCCCCTCCATCCAGAAGTCAACCACACGCAGAGTGCCAATACCATACCCTATGATGGTTAGAGCTCGCCTCGTCCAATGACGCCCAAGATCAGGAAGGGTCACCCACACCGGGGCTGTGATGAGAGTCGCGCGCCTGACATCCGCCTTAGGCATCCATTTTCTAGTAAGAACAAGCTTATTATCAAAGAACTAAGGGCCCCGTTCAAGCGCCACTTTCATGTCCTCTTGAGAAGCGAATCGGGCAAGCAGCAAGCCATCCTTTAGCTGAGACAGTTGCAGCTCTCCTCTTGGCTTCCACACTCTCAGCATCCACCCATAGACCTACTGGAGATGTTGATTCCTCCCCAAAACCTATACGATGATAGAGAACTTATGGAATTCGTCAAGCTCCGCTGCCACCGGTACAGAAACCTTCATCCACGGTCTTGTGTCTTCGTCCTGGAAGAAAGGGACTTTGGGGTCCTCCGGAGCCGCCGCCGGCCGACAGTTCCTCGACACATCTATCGATTTGGAGACGGTGTCCACCCAAGCACGCCCATTTGTGACGTCCACCCGTGGGTCCGACCAGGGAAGCTTCCCCTTATCCATCTCAGCACCCATAGAGCCTGAATTCAGGATCTCCGAACCAGCAGCCGAAGCCGAAGCATCAACCGCAGCCGCAGAGGCATCAACAAATCCACTCACTCCGCCACCACCGGCCGAGCCCCCACCCCCGGTACCTGACGGGCTCGCGCCCACCATACCAGAGCGCCACGGACCTAGAGATGGAATGGAGCAGCCAAAGAGAGAGAAAGCATAGAAGACCTAATATAATATTGAGTGTCTCAATTACAATAATATTACTTCTATCAATAGATATATGGAATTTTCTACTCATCTTTTTCCCTAAAATAGTCCATGAAAACATTATTTATACTTTTATTTATATTTTTGATGAAGTTAAGTAGTTAGACATTATTTAGCTTATGATTTTCTTTCTCAAAATAGAATTATTTTTTCGTATTTTATTTCTAGATTCTATATAAAGTTTTAAGTGATGTGTTGAGAGATGTATATGCATACAGTTAAATGTCTGAGTAGGAATGTTTTCAAGATAATTTGGTTGAAATTGGATCAAATTGAATGGGTGCAAGAATGTATATATATAACTCTTAAATATTATCAAGCTTAAATTGTGTTTAAAACCCCAAAAAAGGATATTACTTCAAAAATATGATTTTATGTTATGGTTCAGGTAGCCATTGGGATATACATGGCTATCAATGATACTTGTATAGGTGAATTGTATTGTGTATCCTTCACAAATATTTGTTGTTAATAAAAAATGAAGTTACATGCATGAAATATTTAGGATTCAAAAAATAATTTAGTTTAGAAAGATAACGATGAGTAATCCCATTACAGTCTATCTCTAACTAAATGGGTCAGAAATAAGGATAATAAGTACAAATAAAATATGATGATCTTGTATAGTTGATTGTATGGCAAGTAAGGAATGATGTGAGTAAAAATATAAAATCAATGATTGGTTAGAGAACATAATTAATGTGTATTGGTCAAAGTTTGTCACATTTTGATTATCAATAATATTAGTTTTATATCCATTTTTTAGTAATACAGATAAGAGTCTAGATGTAAAAAATTATAGTAATGTATTAAAAAATGCAACATCTATCATATAGATAAATATTGTGATAAATGACAAGCATATCGGTTTAAAGGGTTTAAGATGGAATAACCACAATCCACTAACACATGTGCAAACTCCATCATTGCATGGAAATATTTGTTGGATATAATAGTTGCATCCTTTAATGATCAGAGTATGCAATGATACTCCGTATTTGTATCTTTATAGTGAAATGCTTAACAATAAATAGAGAACTCAATGCTACCCCATCTTCATTGAGTATTTGTAATGTGGGTTGAAAATTGTAAATTATTATGTATCATGCAATGAGTTATCTCCTTGCAAAACCATTGCACTAAATTTTATTGGTAGATTCGAGAGTCCCCCCTCCTAAGGGGTTCAAAACATGTGTACGTGGACTCTATCCCCTCTCCATCCTCATACATCTGAACCACATATTTTGCATTCAGTTTCCAAGAGATGTGGGACCACAACATTCAGCTGCCAAGAGTTTTGGGGCTGCAATCAGAATCTATGGCCATGATTTATAAGGACATTGTCCTGGGTAAAGAACAATTTCTCCCTGTCCTTGGTATTGAGGACAAGGGACTATAGTTGATTTTATCCTACTATTTTGTCATAGATGCCATAGACAGAGATCCCAATTTCAATCTAGGGATCTTGGACAAGTCTTTGCATATATGTGTTTTACCTTAATACTAGTATGGTGTGTGATACACATGGATGATGAGACACATTAAATTTAATGATACAATGGATGTGGGTTCAGACTAATGTGTAAATTTGGATATGTAGTATTCTAATGTGAGCGATCACTACAACACCTAAAGAAAAAGTCAATTATTGCTTTTTTCAATAAAAGAAAGTGAGATTATAGAGAATGACAATAACATAGTTATTTTGTATTTTTTTCATCCTACTTTGAATTCATTTTCAGAAATATATTTTTGTATTATATCTATTATATACTAGATGACTTACATCTTTCATCCTTTAATCTATTTTGCAAGTTGAATTTTTTTTAATAAAGCATGCTAGTATAAATTTATTTAGTGATAGATTGTCCAACTTGAATTAAGATTTATTATCACTATTCTAACAGATCACCCCGTACAGAAAAACTTCTTAGGTTGAGATAGAGCTTATAGAGAGATAGCTACTACCACAAGAGTTCTATGGTTATGTTTGTTGGAGTTTTGTAGTTTAGTCAAATTAACATTCCTTATTTACTACATGTTATCATTTTCAATTAAAAAAGTTGTCTCGGAATGAATGTGTTACTGTTAAAGCATTTGTATATATATATATATATATATATATATATATATATATATATATATATATATATATATATATTTTACATATATATGTAAATGATGTAATACTAATGTAAATGAATGAAGTTTTAAGTAGTGCATCACATGTGCAATTTATCAATTGATATTAGGATTTAAAGATATTTTCATCAAGTGATGTTTTTATGACAGAAAATATGAAGAATGTCCAACTTATGCAAAAAAAAGGTCATCACATCATAATGTCACGATTTATGATGGGGTTATGGCATTGGGTTTCTGATATCTTGGCATCAAGGCATCAATTGAGTTTTTGGGAACATTTTTGTAGGAAGTATCTGTTATAGGTGTGATATTTTAGAGAAATTTGGGTTATCTTTGGTATATTTGAGAATTTGGATAGCCTATATTGGTATCTGACTGTTAAAGTAACTAGTATCAAGCTACATAGTCCTTTCCTCGATGAACTTCTTGACAAGGTGTTCACTAGAATGATAGAGTGAGAAAGAGATCCCTTAGAAACAAGAGTATTGTAAGACTATTGTATGATAGTAAGATTGAAAGCTTAAATTGAATTGATAAGATATTACGTTAACACTCTCTCTTATATTCAATATCATCTAAAACATGATAAATAATATTATTTTGTATGTATTCCATATTTGTAACTTCCAGGGTGTTGTATTTTCTAGCAAAAATGACAACTATATTGTATATTCAATTGTGTTTTGTAGGAATATTTTAGAATGATTTATCACCTTAAGGACGTTTACTTAAGGCTCCGATTGGTTTCTCTTAAATGGTCTAGAAAACCTATGACTAGAGTTCCTGAAAGACTTTTTCATTCAAGGGAGTTGCAAACTTACATACAAAACACAATTCCTGAGTTCCCTCTTAAAAAGAGTGGAAAATGAGTTTTGAAATAACTTACAACATTTTTATGCAATTATATTCTTTATTATTCATAAATGACACAAAATATTTATGAATAAAAATATTAGTGGTGTCGATATGGTATATTGCCAAAACAATAACATAATATGACAAAATACTATTCACTATAATCAAACTATTTAAATATTTACTATAACCATCATTATCAGTGATGTTTGTAATCTAAAAAATATATGAACACTATAAAAAAGTAACACCCAACACCATGTGGCAAAAAATATGATTTATTTGACATATTGTTACTCTTCATGTTTAAACAATATGATGTAAAAAATGATAATTAACTATAACCATACAAGAAGAATATAGTAAAAATTATTATTATACATTGTGTTGAATAATAATAAACAAAAATATATATATTTATGAACACATGAAACACATATATTATTACAACTTTTTGTACATAAAAGTGAAATAAAAATATTTTGATGTAAATTTAATCACAATATTTTTATTAAAATTACAACTATACCATACTAACATATTTCTTAAAGGCACGACATCCACACAATCAACACATTTTATGGTTATTTGATTAAAGAATATTATAGTTATTCACGGATATGATTATTTCTTTATGTCTATTATGTCCTTAGTTTTTTTATATTACAGTAAAATTTAATAATATTTTTAAAGATTTTCATATTTGTATTTATAACAAAACAATCACATCAAAGTGAATGGAACTTAAGTTCTAGAAACTGAACTAGAGTTCTCAGAAAATGAGTTCCAGATAACTTATGACTTATACCAAACCAATCAGAGCCTAAGGGTTTTGCACATGTGTAACTCACTGGGATGGTGCAACTTTTGGTGTTATCAACTGTTGATGATCTCTATGTTAGAATTAAGTAGTGCATGAAAGATTTGTTGATTTGAACATAAAGTATTTACTTTCTCCACAATATAACAATTTAAATGATACTTGATGAGTTAAATAATGAAATATTCAAAGTTAATAATTTTAATAAATCCAAATATATTGTTAATTTTAAATGATTCATACTAATATTGAAAGTGTTTTTAATTATTTATGAAGATAGTTAGAACCTGAAATAAAATAATTTTTGTAAGGCCAAGTCGTTCCTAGAATTTGAGTGATATCTACATATGATGTATTCATAAATAACCATATTAGAGAATTGAATAAAACTCATGAGTTGGTAAAACAATGAGGGCATCTATTCATCATTTTGAAAAATGTACAAAAGTTTAATGATGCATGGTGAGAAGAACTCTCACTGGTTGGTGTCACAAATGTATCACTGATTCATAATATAGGAATCCCATTAGTGGTTGAGCACATCATTCTCATATGTAGTGGTGTAATGACCCAATTTCATCTTCTCCATCTAATTATGGTTTGTTTGAATGATTACATCTTTACTAGATCAGTTTGTGATTAAAATTATTTAATGATGGGATTTTTTTATGATTTTTTTAAAATTCATCAGACACCTTACACATCGATTGAGTATAAAATCAATATGAATAGGGAAAATTCCAAAATGGGCTAAAAATAAATCTAAATCTAGTAAACTATTTACACAATGAATTTTACAAGAACCTAAAGTATGAAGTGAATAAGTTATATATTAGAAACATAAGGATATAAATACAATGTTTGAAGATGCATTTTGACTTGAACGTTGTTGTTTAGGTAAATATCAACCAAGTGTTAGTTGAATTCAAGAAAATTTATTGGAGTGGAATTTATGGTGTTAGCCAAAACGACTTGATATTAGATGGATAGGAATGCATGTCTGGATGTTGACCAAGGTAGGATTGGAATGATATTTACCATGAGGAGCTTAATATCAACTATCATAGGCAATCATTAGCAATGGTTGACACATACAAGAATACAATTTACCATGTTGTTCAACCTATTATATATTCGTAGGTCAATATTGGAAAAGCATAGGTTGGTGGTAGGTTAACTCCTATCGTCACAATAGGAACAACTAAAGGACATCAACCTTTAGATGTCAATGAATCATATGGATGTAATAAAATATCATTAAATTAAGAAAAAAATGAATCTATTTTAGTTTCCCTAATAACGGTGTAGAATGAGCATTTTAAGAAAGTGAGGTATACACTTTTTCAGTTTACTTGAGAAGATATTTGATAAAATAAGTTGAAACATTAAGGATTTTCTTTCCAATATGTGATAATAAAAAGTAGACTTGATTTAAAGAGAAATTATAATAGTGGTCATCTTAAATAAATTATAAAAATTATATTGTAAAGAAATAGGTAACAACACTCTTCCCTTAAACTCTAATATACTATTGTTCTAATTGTTAAGCATAATGTTCTTTTGAAAAAAAAATAGTTTAGTGATGTGTTTTCTTTATGAATTTTCTTTTTACATTGAATGAGCAATACATATGACCTTGAAATTTATTCAATGAGATTGATTAGCAAAAAAATAAACCACTATTGAAAGAAAATTTAATGAACTTAAATATAAATTATAATATTTACTGAGTAAGCATGAAATACAAAATATATGAATCTTTATATTGAGTAATTCCAATCTCCTTACTATGACTTTAGTTTGAAGTTATGATTTTATTGAAACATTGCCATAATTCCAGCAAAAACCTTTTCTACACGAAAACATTGCCACAAACCTTAGTATTGACCTATTTTTATTAGGCATCTTATGTTGAATTAATTATTTAAATGCATTACAAAATGATACTTAAAAAACTTCTCATATTAATCCTATAATTATATAATTCCATATTATTTTTGTATTTTATATTATATCTAAGCTATTGAAAATGTAATAAAAAGATATAATATTTTTATTAACATGAAATTACGTATTATTCCTATAAAAAATTTAACATTGTGTCGCACATAATTTTAAAAATGATGATTAAATATTCATCTTAGTTTTAATTATATTTTCAGCTTAGTTTTGCACTGATTTTTCTCATTTTACTTTACAATAATAGGTTGCATTTAGTTTTTCTTAACGTTATATTATTTTTTTAGGTTTTGATTTAGTTTCTTAATTTTCATGATAGGATTGAGCTTGGATCTATACACACCAGTGTAGGAGATGGTAGCCCCACTACTAATAAGAACCCTATACTTGCATATTGATGAAAAATCAGCACAGATTGAAATATCTATGTGTTGGATACCGATGAAAACCTTGGCAAATCTCAACCAAAAAACCTTCTCAGTCCAACCACCATTCAAATTTCTACGTGTTCTTCCTTTTTCACTCAATAAAAGATGTCACCTCAACTATCATTGGAATTGTAGTAAGCACTGTCTATTAATAAAAGTGCAGAAAATGCTTTTTGATGAACATTTTGAGCTTTGTCCACTGATGGGTTTGTTGTGTGCGCTTGAATGGATGAAGTTTCTTCAACAATGAACTGACAAGAATATACAACTTTCGTACTGATGAAAATTTGGCAACTTCGGCAGCTGATGAATTATTTACGGCACCAACTGATAGGATTCTAGTGCTACACATCGATGAGCCTCTTGTTATTGGTATCTATGCCCAAAGACCCAATCATATGATGATTGCGATGGAATATTACATAAAATGATTTGGTTAATAATAAAGGCGAGCTTCTGATTCATTTTGTTTCACTCAATTATAAGATAATGAGGAAATATAATGAATGTATAAAGAATGACACTACTTTATGACGTATGTCTTTAAGTATGTGAATTGAACAATGATATCATATGTATGTTAAGAGTATGTACGTTCTTATTATATTCCTGGTTGTATGTTATTGTGGAAGGCATATAGACAACAGTAACACTAATGACTAGCGTGTGTGTTGGTAGATGATATAATATAATCAATCATTAAATTTGTGACATAAAACCAAGTACATAGATACTTCTTAGGAACTAGTGTATTAGACAGACCCACCTTGAGAGATACATGAAATCATAGTTGGTGGTCATAATCAGCTCTCATAGTGAAGGTAATGATTGTGGTTCTTAAACATAAAGTCACTACACTCATCACATGTCCTCTAGTATGTTTTGACATCATCCAACATGATCCTGAATAAGGGTTTCTATAAAAGATATGATCAGATGTGTTGTGACACATGGGGATCATTGTGAGTGATGTAGATGGGATTTCTACCTCCTACTTGAGTTTGATATCTAGGACACTTGATAAGTAAGACTGAGAAAAGTATGCACATGCACATGTGAATCAATATATGATATTGAGGTCATATATATATATATATATATATATATATATATATATATATATATATATATATATTAGATAGTTTTCTCTAGATCAAGGAACATTGATTGAACATTGAGAGGATGATGATTAAATGCCTTGATTTCATTCTAGATATCAAAGACAAAGGAATTAGATAGTCACTAAAACACCTAACATAGATTGTAGGTTGAAGTTGTTCTTCAACTTTCCTAATTATTTGGACAACAATAATGTGTGACTAGGCACCACTCTTTGCTTGTGATGTCATAAATAAGTTATGGACATTCATTGCCAACATAAATAGGAACATGTGCGGTCACACACAAAGGATACATCTAGAAGAGGAGTTTTATCACGAATGATAATTAAATTGATTACTAAAGTATTTAGGTATTAAATTTAAGCAATGAATCAACTGATTCAATTCCCAACCGACCAGTTCAAGTGTTGAATCGATCGGTTGGAGTGTCAAGTTGATTGAAAATTGCATTTGTTGAGTTCTGTATAAATTGGGGCATGAATTGGATGGTTCACCTAGTGAACTAACCAGATCTATGTCACTAGTCGACCATTTCATGTAGCGATATATTCAGTTCATGGAGGAATTCGATTGCACCAAGGATTAATGTTGATGTCATGTTTTCTATTAATTGGATTAAAATTACCAATACACTTGTAATTGGGAAACATGATAAAATGATTGGTTCACTGGGTGAACCGATCGGCTCTCATGCCAACCGATCAGTTCGCCTGAAGAACTGACCCTTTTGCCTAGGGAAGGTTGCAAAGTTTGTGAAATTTTGATCTCTTCTAAAGGAACTTAGACTGGGGACACTGACCCTTACCCCCATGTATATAGAGGGGCACTAGGGGCTTCTCAGACACAACTCAATTTCCTCAGATAATTGTTGTCCATCTGGTTGTGGTAACCAATAGAGAGTCTGAACAAGTCCTACGCGATAAAGGGAGGGATAGCAAGGGAGAACAATTGTGGGAGATCAAGTTGGTGACTGGTACACCAATGCAAGGGACAACTCCTTCCTGTCTATTCTAGTAGAACAACATGATTTCTTAGCGGTCTGTGTGGACTACCATAGAGGTAGTGATGCCTTTCCCGCTATAAGGGCAAAGTCAGTCTATTGTTCATGGTGGAGACCATGAGGTATTGTAGATGTCTTCGGAGTGCAACTAGAAAAGAGTTGTGCTACTTTAACAAGGAATAGTCATTGGACTTTCTCTAAGATTAGGTATGGACTTGTTAAACCATACTTCCCAATACATAGTTGTTGATGCGATCTTCTTTTTATGGGGAATATGGCAGACAAAATTTGTATTTCCGCTACCTATTCTGATGCAATATTTCTCTACACTTGCAAGCCCTTGTATTTCTCTATAAGTTATCCTTTTGCATTCATGGAGAGGTCACAATGAAGACAATATTGTGGTTACCAAAACCTAAGAAAATTCCTATAAATACAAGCTCCAGCCTTCCTCATGAGGCATCTCTACTCCATCCTTCAAGCTACTAAAATCTACAAGTCCACTCCAATAAGATGATCCCCATCAGGAGTTTGCATTGATCGATGACCATATCCACAAACAATTTCCACTCCATATATGCTCGACCACCTGACCTCAAAAGAGGAAGATTGATGATGGCTCTACCATCATCCTTCCACATATTGCTTCCTCATCCGCAATTAGGTCTAAGGAAGAAGTATGACAAAGAAGAAGGGTTACTAGATAACAATCATGGGTATATCTTTTTGTTGACTGGGATTAGTCTCATCTCTGGGCATGAAGATTTTGTCACACAGACCGATGTTGCATCTCTATACCCACAAATACATTGGGTATGTCCTTCCTTCACCTTGTTTTTTTCGATCGCATTATGAGGAGAAAGTAGTTCCTTAAGTGAGGTCCTAGGAAAAAGCCTCACTACCCACTTTTATTCCTACACTGCAACAAAAATTGTATGAACCCTTTTGCATTTTGAATCAATTATTTCATGCTTGTATGCTTGTATTATCAATAGGTAAACTGGGTTATCATAATATTGGGAGTAAAGAAATTGAACTCGGGATCTAGGGTGTTGATTGATTCTTGTTAAACCCTTGATGATAACTTCTAGTTGTTTTTTTCCAAGGCGACGGGTATAGCATATTTAGGTAACATGGCATCTATCCTAGAGTGATGTCTATATGAGTTTAGTCCTAATGTTGAATAGAGGATTTAGCTGACCTCAATGTTATTTATCCATGTTTTTATGATACACTGAGAGAGTGAACATAGGGAGTGTTGGTGAAACCCTTTTAACCTAGTTTTTCCATTCATCAATAATCTTCAATTTTATTTGAGTCTTTTATTATTGCACTATAGCTATAATTAACCATCAACCTTATTGTAATAAGTACTCTTTCTAGTTTGGTTAAATCGATCGATAATTTCTTAGAAATTTTGTCTTTTGGGTTCAATCCTAAACTATAGTATGATATGATCCATTATAATTTTGGTAAGAGCTAGGGATTTCATCCGTAGTGAATTTCCATGTGTGAAAAAATCATGCATCAATAACCTATAAAAAATTGAATATTTAGATAATTGGACTAATAAAGTTTCATGATATATGTTGTATGTAATTGATTTATTGAATTGTTTGTGAATATATATAATTATCATGTTATTTACCATCTTGAATACATATCTAGAAATAGCAAAGCAATCTCGTCATATTTTTTGGCTTTGTCTTATGATAGAATTTAAGAAAACTAGGGTACACTAGTGCCTCTAAATTTTTTTTGTCTCTACTCACTATGTAATTTGTGTAATAGATGTATCATCCAAATACAATTGAAATTAATTAGAACTTCTCTAGTTCAATCAAAACATAAAGGAAACTTGAGTTTAGGCTTATTGATCCAAATATCACAAAAAAAGTAAACCTCAAAATTAATATTCTTCACATTTTTAGCTAAGATTATGTAATCATGGCTAATTTATGCTTTTCCATAGACCTCTACTTGGATTTTATATGTTAAGATCAATTTTTTGCTAACACAAAACAAGAGTAAGAAAATATCCCATTTCTACCACTTCTAGAAACCCTCTTTCATATATTCTTGGGTTTTGTCTCCTAGAGATCTCTAAGGTCGGTTATATGAAGAAAATCGACCCAAAAGGGTCAAAAGGGTACTTGGAGAGAATTTACGAAGCTCTTAGGTCGGTTATATGTGAAAACTGACCTTAGAGATCTCTAAGGTCAGTTATTTGAAGAAAATCGACCCAACAAGGAAGTGAGTACCTGATAAGTTTGCATTGAAGCTACTAGGTCGATTATTTTTAAAACAAAATTGACGCAATAGGTCTCTAAGGTCGATTTCTTTAAATAACCGACCCTAGAAGTCACATTTTTTTAACAAAAATTCTACTGAATAGAAATCTTCAGAACAGAAACCTACAGAACAAAAATCCACTTTCTACAGTTCAAAACCTGCAATAGAAATAGACTTGCAAATGCAATGATGCAAGCCAAAAAATGCATTGCAAAGCCATTTTCTAGATTTTAAGTCCAATCCTTTTTGAATTGATGTATCAATCTCCAAACCACACACATTCATAACAAAAATAATTCACATATTCAGTTGAGACATACTCATACACATAGCACATACTAACATTCATGCAAGTCTAAAATAGATTCATTCAGTTGAGACATAGCACATACTAACATTCATACACATAGCACATACTAACATTCATGCAAGTCTAAGATAGATTTATTCAGTTGAGACATAGCACATACTAACATTCATACACATAGCACATACTAACAACAATGATAGATTGCAAGTATAAGATGATATTAAAATTTATGTCAGATACAAAAGTAAATTTGATAGAGTTTTAAAACTACATACACAAATGAAGCTATGCATTCAATACAATTCTATAGTCACTTCATTAAGAAAAGCCTCTGACCACTCTTCTCAGAATTCATTTAACTCATCAAGTGTGTAAGGCTGAGTTGTAAAGATCTACAATAGAAAATGCACATGCTAATATTTTATAAAATGAGTACATCTCACTTGTAAATTAATGATGTTATTCTTTATTACATGATCTATAGTCTGAATGTCATTTGATGCTCCTTTGACAATAGCTTGCATATATTTCATTACATAGTAGCCACAAGCCCATTTATTTTTTTGTATATGACACTACAAATAAAGAATTATACTTAATGTTAGTAAACTACTATAAATAGAGTTGAGATAAGACTATAAGGGTTGACATATAAGAGTTGACATATACATTACTATAAGAGTTGTACATATATAAGACTAAGCCGTCAAAGTAGTTACCTTGATATTTTTCAAAGTCAATGTCTTTAATTTAGTGGGTATTATTCCTCCACCTTCACGAAAAGCCTTTATACCCCTATCAATTAATTGATTACGATAGTTGTCAAAATAGAAATTCTAAGTAGAAGTATCATGTTGAAGAATAACAATTGATGTGGTAGAAACTAAATTTTTGCTTACTCCATAGTTGGCAATTTCAGTTTGTGACTCCTTGATGTTATTCCCATTGGGTCAAGATAATAGAAATTCATCAATTTTGGGACAACCACCACTAGTTCCCAATATCTAGATCTGAGTAAAATGCATATTGAAAACAAATATTAGAATTATAAATTTAGTCAATATTAGAATTATATTGAATAATAATACTTACTTGACGTTAAAAGGAATTAGGATAATTTCCTTTCCCACACTAGAAAAATATTTGAATGCAGTACAGAAGTACACATTCACATCCTCAATGTGTGTCTCCACTTGACTAGAGATTGAAGGAACTAAGAATCCAACATTCCTTATGTCAAAGTTTGTCATCTCGGTATATAAATGGTTGTAAAATATTTGTAATCATTTCATATATTAGAAATAAGCTAAAAATGTATATTGGAGTTTTCTATATTGATGAATCTTTACCATATCCATACTTCTAATATCGAAGTATTTAGCCAATCATACCAGAACAAATCTTTAATATCATCAAGAAAAATAAAATTCTCAAAGTCCCTCCCAACTGCATCTTATGTTAAATTGACCAACATATGTGATCCCAAGCTTTAGTTGGCTAAGTATCGACACAAACATTTACATTTGCTTCCCAATTCTTCGAATATAGCTTTGGGAATGAAATATGGCTTGGGCATAGGAGGACGACTAGTAGAATTTTTACTTTTTGGTTTGCAAACCTGTTAATTAAATTACATACTTATATTACACAAGTTTATATATGCAGTCAAATATGAAAAACATGGTAGAATTCAAGTACACCTTGTCATTGATAACCAAGTGTCTAGGCCAACCCACCATAGAACCATCTGCTTCTTCAACTATACTATATTTAGGATTAGGTATGTGTAGTGGTTTGTCCCCCATTCCGTCATACACAAGATGGATGGACACACGACAAATGTCATCAGTAATTTGTTGGCAATGCAATGTACCACCAAGGTTGTATACCTTTCCTGCTGCCACAACATTATATTCTGGAACCTCCACTGCAAGTATACAGTTCATACCAACCTAGAATTGAAATAATATAAGTTATATATGAAGCGGTAAACCAGTTACCTACTACAACTATATATATATATAATCATATATATATCATACTAATAACACAACATATAGAACAAAAACTTACTGTAGATTGTTGTAGTGGGTCATTGGGAGTGCTCCCATGACCTTCTACAGTTGGAGCATGGGCTTGTACCTCATCATCTGAGAGACACACAGTTTGAATAGGTTGAGAAGGTTGAGTAGGATGAAATGAAGACATTATTTCTTTTACTTTCTGTCCTACTAATGGTTCAACTTCCTCTTGTGTAAGACCTCCTGTATGACCTCTTTTAGATTCTGAAGGACCAAAATAAGACTTGAATCGTATACCAGATCCTAATCCCCTAACACATCCAGGATGCTCCTTCGTACCAAGAGCAACTGATAGTTCATCCATGCGGCTAGTTGGGATGAACTTTCCTTCCTTCCTTTTCTCATGGAGATCAATCTATTCATAGTTAATAAAAAAATAAATCACAATATCAATTAGATATAAATAAATCTAAGTTTGTGGGAGTTACTCTTTACATAGTTGGGATAAGCCTACCATATTTTGTGCCACCTCCTTAGTTACAGGGCTGACAATTTCACATGCTCAATTCTTTCTAGCATCAATCCACTACAAGTGTCGGGGTGGACGCTCAGCTTGAGTTGTACTAGACTCTTCTCCAGAAGAGAGTTGCTTCTCTTGTAGTTGGTGGCGGAAGGCATAACCACCGGGCTCCAAGCGATGGTCATGCACATTTTTGGCCCATCTTTCCTTTTGGGCTTCATGAATAGCCTAATCATTTAAAATGATGTATTGCAATTTAGACTTGGCAAACATATATAAAAAGATTCACCTCCTTCATTGTATAAAATTCAAGATTCATACAATACATCTCAATCTTTATTACTTGAAACTCTTCCAATTTCCTAGCTGTAAGAAATCTTTCCCACACCTCAGGATTTATAAAAACATATATATTTGTTGCTTTCTTCTTTTTTTTAGGATTATCTATAAATTCCCTTTTGAGATATGACTTAAAAGCCCTCCATCGTGCACCACAATGTTGTATCACTTTTTTCTTGTGATCTTTTTCATTTAGATGAAAAACACCCAATAAATACAAAATACGCAATAATGTTGTCTTAAAAAGGATATGTCTTTCCAAGCAAACTAAATTAGAATCAATAAACAAAAAACATATTAAAATAATATCACTTCCACTCACTAATATATCTTTCCAAAGGAGGTCTTTTAAGGCATTAGAAACATCATGCCAATTTTCTATATCTATTGCCACCTTACTGTGTGAGTTCTCCCCGACGTAATGCTTGAAAGCACTAGCATGTTCCCCAATAGGTGATCCTGTGGCATCAAACTGGACTACCAACCCTTTGGCCCTGAGCTCCTACAGCGTACACATTAGTATGGGACCTCTATTTTTCTTAGCATCACCAGTACCATTGTAAGGACCCTGACCTCCATTTAGGGCTTATCATGTTTGCTTTGCTTAACCCTGATGCTTGGTTTCTTGCTAATCACCTTTCGTGGTGATTAGGGTTTGTTGGTGTTTTGTTGAGAGTTGGAGGTGCTACTTGCAATATACCCAAGTTTAGGGTTTGTTGGCAAGTTTTCCACCTTGTAAGGTGTTCCTCCCTCTCCTTGCTTCTTCTAGTGTTGAGAGGAAGGTTTGGGCTCGTTGCGTGAGTTCCTTTGGGGCTTGGTTGAGCTTGTTGGGCTTTGTGGTGCCTTGTCTTTTCTTCTTTGGACCTTGTGTCGGGCAAGAGTGCCCTGTGTCGGCTTAGGTGTGTTGGTCTGTGCTTGTGTCGGCCTATGGTGTGTTGCCCAGGGTGTATGTCGACCATGGTGTGGGTGTGTCGGCCATGGTGTGGGTGTGTCGCCCATGGACCCTTTGACTCTCTTTGACCTCATTTGTGTCACCACTAGTGGACACTTGGTGCTTGATGCTTGCATGTGGCAATGGCCTTGAACATGTGTTTAGGGCATGTTAGAGTGGTGGCTTTGCTCTTAGACAAGTGTCCCTAGGTGGGCGACACCTTGCCTTGTCTTACCTTGGTTTCTCCTCCATCATTTTCTATATATGTGTTTCCTTTACCTTGCTAAGGATCCCTTTAGTTCCTTAGTCTCCCTCTCCTCGGTGCACGACACCCTCTTCCTTTGCAAGCTTGGTGGCCGATCCTTGCCTTGGAGTCTCCTTCTTCCTCTAGTGGTGGCCGAACCCTAGAGTGCCTTGCTCTCTTCTTGTGGTAGAGCTTGGAGCTTGCTTAAGGTGGGTTACATAACTCCTAACCCTAACTACACTACCTTCTTTTATGTTCCTATATGTTGCTTATGATCATATCGGCTATGCATGTTGCTGGTTTAGTTTCTTGCTTAGTTGCTTCTTGTTGGTCGAACCATGTTCTAGGGTTTCTTGGTGAGCAACACCCCTTTCTCTCCTTGGTCTAGAGGAGTGAGCTTGAGTTCTAGTAATATGGGCAATACTCCTCTCTTGTTTAAGTTGAGAGGTGAGCTTGTGTTCTAGTGGCTTGAGCAACACCCTCCTCTCACCATGGACTTGAAAGGTGAGCTATGTAGTGGTTGTGGACCTTAGTTGTGGTTGAACCTTGTGTTGCCCGTTTGGTGTTAAGAAGCTTGGAAAGACCCCTCTCTCTTGACAGTTGAGAGGTGAGTCATCTTCTTGATCCATTAGAGTTTTGGTGCCCTTGTGCTTGAGGTTGGTGGTGACCCTGTCGGGTTGCATCTTGGTCGATATGGCTTTGGGTTGGCGTTGCCCGATACCCCTCTTGACATAGAGCCTTGGACGTTATGTTGTTGTGGGTGTGTCGGGCGTTGCAAATGGTTCCTACCTTGTGTGTGTGTCGGGCATCACACCTTGATGAGTACCCTCCCCGATACACTTAACCTATGAGATGGTTTGGTGTTGTTGTGCTTTGAGGTGTGGAGTCTGTTACTTAGTTCTGTGATGTTGTGACAGGCATCACACTTGTCTCTGCCCTGTGTGTCGGCCGATAGGTCCAGGCTTGGCTAGCTGAGCGACATGCTCCTTGTTGCCCGGTTGAGATGCATCCTTTGGGCATTGTTCCTTGTCGTGTGGTGATGCCCGATAGAGTGTCACCTAGTATCCCTAAGTCGTTGCTTTTTGATGCATGTTGCACCTGATGAGCACCACGCCCATAGGCCCAATTTCCCGATAGGCTTTGTGGCCGTCGTACCCTTGATACCCGACGTAGCGTTGTCCGACTTGAGGTGCACGACACGCGTTGCATGATACACATGTGCACATGAGATAGGTTGATGCCTTGGGTGCCCGACGCATGTGGTTGCATGACACATGTTGCACGATACACCTAGATGCATGATACATCCTGAGATGGTAGCTTGGTACCTTTGCTTAGTGCTTTGTCGATATGTGGCTGGTTGGCTTGGCCGTTTTGAGGTTTGAGTGTTGGGCGATAGGGGAGAGTACCCTACCCGATACCACCTTTGGTGAGGGTAGTGGGTGTTTCTAGTGAGGGTCTTGTTCCTTATATTGATAACCTATATGCTAGATCTTGTTCTATGATGTCACATTTGGTTGACAATAGTAACCCTTGATATGCTTGATGGTAATTGCTATAGAAGTGCACATCTATGTAACTTGGCATGACATCTTATGTATTTATGATCATCTGGATTTGTCTATTTAATGCTGAGGAAATGGTAAGCATATAAGATGCTTTGCTTAATGATATGACCTATGTCTAGGGTCACAGTTTGAGGCATGGATGACAAAGTATATAATCATCAATATTGCCCTATGATTGATAATATGATCTTTCTGTACTAACCATGTAGGTGATGCATAACCAGGTAAAGGGCTATGAGGTATATATGTTGAGTAACATTGCTTTTATGGTTACTCTTAATGATGAGATAACATACATGATGTGTTTTGGTCTGAGGACCTGAGTTTGGTTAAAGTGCCTAAGAGAGTGCCTTGAGAGGCAGTGACACTATGTGATGAGGGATTGAGATCCCATGGCAATGTGATGATCCTTGAGATGGATCTAGATGATTGGTAAGAGGCCAAGTGATAACATGTAATGTTGGATCCTTGTGATGGATCAGGATGATGTTGATTACAATAAAAGCATGATGTTGAGTTTCATGTTATTTATTCTTGTTATAGTCTGCAAGCTATACAACTTGGTTGCCTCAACAATCCACTTAAAATATACTAACTAATCATAGTGGAACATATCATGTAGTTGCCCTTTCCATAGATCCATCATCGTCAGGAGCTGGTGATGGTGAAACGGGTTCTCTTGCGGGTTAACCCAGAGCTCATATTGTTGAATATGCGAGGTTTCTCCTATCCTAAAATAGTAAGGAATCGAGTGCAGTTGCGGTTGCAGACTCGGGATATGTATAGGGCATGGTGAATAGGCCATGGCTTAGGTTATGTGATATGGGAGCATGAATGCGTTCATGGCTCAGAGCACGGTGAACAGGCCCATGGCTCAGTTTCACTAGCGCCGAGACCGGTATCGAGGTGGGCTAGGCAGAGGGTAGCCTGTGGGAGCTGACCCTGTGGCTGAGGCCACTTAAGAAAGAGACTGCGGTCCTGCTTGTATTGTACTCATACACTAACCACGAGGCGGAGGGTCATGGAGTCTGGCTCTTCCATTGACCTTGTATGGCACCGGCTCTGGGTTTCGCAGTCATCAGTTGGATCTGAGCGGTACGACTCACTTCCTCAGGGCATAACAATATGTAATCCAGCCGAATAGTATTTGTTGCTTAAGGCAAAACACAAAACATTGATTGAGGCCTTGCTTGTGTAGTTAATATCATTAGACTTGCAGTTACTTATACGTTCCTTATCTTACATGGTAAGATCTTATAAATCTTATCTTGTTAATCATGTTCCATAATGAAATACTTGGGTACATGCCTTCCGTACTGCCTGGTAAGTTTGATGGTATGCATAGCCTTGCTATATAGACTGCTCTTGTTGTACCTTTTGTCAGTTATCTACTGCTTTTGCTTTATCTTCTGAGGTTCTGTGGTTTTGGCGGGGAGTTATGTTTCTCGTTGGGACTGTGTGTCTCACCCCGTTGGTTTATAACCTTTTTAGGTATTCGAGCTAGACGTGGTGGTGGTCGTGGAGTTGTGGCCGAGCAGCAAGAAGAATAGTAGAAGGCAAGAGATGGACATGCTGCTATTTTGGTCATTTTATAGTAGAGTCTTAGAGCCATCCCTGTACTCTCAGGTCCTTGGAGGTGTTTTGACATTGTTTCACGAGGTATAGCCGATGACATTTTGTATATCCTGCTGCTGGCCAGATGTGAGCTGTTCTGTATGTATAAATAGGTGATGAACTCATGTGATGACATGACATCTGATCTCCTAAGCTGTGAATATGTATCAAGGCTTGTAAATGTTTATATGACCTGTTTTCTTGCAGGATGTGGATCAGAATGTAACAGTTTCTTAGTTTATCTACTTTCTGCAATCGGTTTTAATTAACCTGTGTTTTTGGTAATTTGTGGTTTATGGTGTTTTTCGCACGTTTTCATGTAACATCTCGCTGTTTGTATGATAGTGGGATGTGTTGCCACAAGTTTTGGTATCAGAGCTCTAGGTTCGCTGAGTCTACAGGGATTTAGGACTAGGTTGTGTCTGTTCTTGTCAGTTTTCCAGATTTTCTTATAATCATCATCTGCACTCAGTGGAAGAAAAGCCAAGATGTCTGGAAACCATGAAGAACATGCTGCTGAGAACATCGATGTTGCATCAGTTGATGGAGTTATAGGGCAGGCACATGAAGATCGGGTGCCTGAGGTTCCCCAACCTGACCCAGCCATTCTTGAACACCCTACCTACCAATAGCTTATGGGGCATATGATGGCTACGATGAATCTCATGGTAGAAAGACTGTCAGTGCCTCTGCCAAGAGCATAGGCTCCCCATGGTGAAACATCAGGTATTGGGAAGACCTTTGAGCGGCTTCGCCGAGTCAGAGCTTTGGACTATGCTGGAACGGCTGATCCAACGGATGCAAATCTGTGGCTGACAAGTCTTGAGAAGGCTTTCCGGATCCTCGACATCCCCGAAGAAGACAAAGTAAAGCACGCCGTCTACCTTCTGAAGGGTAGTGTTGGTCACTGGTGGACCATCGAGGAGGAGAAGCGACCTGGTGAGGTGATCGGTTGGGAGGTTTTCCGGTGCGAGTTCATCAGTAGATACTTTCCGAAGACGTATCTAGATGAGAAGATCAGCCAGTTTGAGCACCTGCACCAAGGAATGATGAACATCACCGAGTACGAGGCCAAGTTCATGGACTTGTTGAGGTTTTGTTCTCACATGGCAGTGACAGATGAGGAGCGGATCAGACGTTTTGAGAAGGGTCTAAGTGCTGAGCTGATAACACCTACTTCTGCATTGGAGAACCGTGAGCGGTTTTTTACGTTTGTGGAATCTGTCTAGAGGATTGAACAATCAGTAAGGGAAGAGAATCCATGTCTAAGAAGAGGCTTGCTCAGTTCCAGGGACAGAGGTTTGGTGGCTTCAAGAAGTCAAGGTTTTCAGCACCTTCCGTGATGAGAGAATCTAGTGTACCATCATAGTGGTCTCTGAGTAAGGGAAGAGGTTATGTTTCTTCACCATCAAGGGCTCATAGTATAGCTTTTGTGGCAGTGACAGGGCCATCTAGGCCACAGTCTAAGGATAGGTCATGCCATCTTTGTGGTCAGATCGGGCATTTCAGGTTCAACTGCCCAAATAGAGATGTTGAAGTGACACAACAGCCAAGGTAGAATCAACGAGGGTCAGATAAACAGCAGCCCAGCAGTAGCAGAGGGAGAGGACGTGGTCAAGCATCGCTAGTGGGATCGTATGCTCAAGGAAGCAGAGGACGTGGACTGCAAGCAACGACTCGATTCTATGCTATGAGTCATCCAGAGGCTATAGTCAACCCACAAGTAGTGACAGGTCAGATGGAGTTATTTCATTCTGATATGTCTTCTTCTTGCTTTATATCTGTTCTGGTTGACCTGGGTGCTACACACTCTTTTATCGCCTATAATATGCTTGAGAATTGTCGTTTACCTATTAGTTGTAAGAAAGATAGCTTTTTGTTAGAAACCCCTCTTGATGGTTCCTCGATGCTTCGAGAAGAGTGTCCATCTTGTGTCTTATCTTTTTCGGGACACATTATACAAGTGGATCTTATACCACTTGAGATGCATGGTTTCGATGTGATTCTTGGGATGGATACGTTAGAGAAGTATAAGGTTGTTTTGGACTGTGGTTCCAAACAAGCTGTGTTTGATGATGATGGAGAGAAGTGGATCTTCCAAGTAGATAGGAAGATTCTTCCGACGTGTCTAGTATCAGATATGGTAGTATAGAAGTTGTTATGACAAGGATGTGAGGCATTCTTAGCTCACGTGGTGGATATCAAGGCGAAGGGTCCTAGCCTTGAGGAGGTGTCGGTTGTCCGAGAGTTTGTGGATGTGTTTCCTGATGAGTTCCCTGGTGTTCCTCTGCCTCGAGAGATTGATTTTGAGATCAATCTGGTTCCAGGAACGCAGCCAGTTGCACAGACACTGTATAGGATGGCTCCAGTAGAGATGGTAGAGATTAAGAAGTAGTTGTAAGAGTTATTGGAGAAAGGTTTCATCCAACCAAGTACATCACCTTGGGGTGCTCCAGTGTTGTTCGTTAAGAAAAAGGACGGGTCTATGCGGTTATTTTTAGATTACTGACAGTTGAACAAGGTCACGATCAAGAACAAGTACCTGTTGCCGAGGATAGATGATCCGTTCGATCAGTTGCATGGTGCTACAGTGTTTTCAAAGATCGACCTACGGTCCGGATATCATCAGTTGAGGATTAAGGCAGATGACATACCAAAGTCAGCTTTTAGGATGAGGTATGGTCACTTCGAGTTTGTGGTTATGCCGTTTGGGCTACCCAATGCGCCTGCTACTTTCATGGATTTGATGAATAGAGTGTTCCGTTCGTTTCTAGATCAGTTTGTTGTGGTCTTTATAGATGACATCTTAATCTATAGTCGGGACAGGCAAGAGCACGAGCGACATCTTCGACTAGCGTTGACTCTTCTTCACCAACATCAGTTGTATGCCAAGTTCAGTAAGTGTGAGTTCTAGTTGGAGGACGTGACTTTCTTGGGTCATGTGATATCTGTAGAAGGAGTCAAAGTGGACCCGAAGAAGGTGGAGTCTGTTGCAGAATGGGAACAGCCGAAGACACCGACGGAAGTTCGTAGTTTCCTGGGTTTGGCAGGATACCACCGGAGGTTTATCAAGGACTTCAGTACGATTGCGTTACCGATGACAAAATTGACCAGAAAGGATGTACCTTTTGTCTGGGATGACTGTTGTCAGCAAGCCTTCCAAAGTTTGAAGGAAAAGCTGACTAGTGCTCCAATACTAGTGTTGCCAGATCCTGGGAAGGGCTATGTTGTTTTCTGCGATGCTTCCAAGAAAGGTTTTGGTTGTGTGATGATGTAGAAAGATCATGTGGTTTCTTATGCTTCACGACAGCTTAAGAAACATGAGGAGAACTATCAGACTCATGAATTGGAGTTGGCAGTAGTGGTTCATGCGTTAAAGATTTGGAGACACTGTCTTTACGGGGAAATGTGTCAGATCTTTACAGATCATAAGAATCTGAAGTATATATTTTCGCAGAATGAGTTAAACATGCGACAACGACGATGGATGGAGCTAATCAATGATTACGACTGCACCATCGAGTATCATCCTGGTAAGGCGAATCTGGTAGCTGATGCGCTTAGCCGAAAGTCTTCTTCTTTTCCTTCAAAGAAGGCACAATTGAGTTCCCTGGTATGCCATAGACGGGATATGCTTATTTCCTTGCGACAGATGAATGTGCAGATGGAAGTTTCCTTGTTAGATGGAATTTTAGCACAGATGCAAGTCAAGCCTATGCTGAGATAATAGATCAAAGATGCACAACAAACAGATGATACAGTACAGTTGATCATATCAGAGTTCGGCAGCGAAAAGAGTGATGGGTTCTGTGAGTCCGAGGATGGACTAGTTTGCTATCATGATAGGATGGTGGTCCCCGATGCCGATGATCTGAGGAAGTTAGTGCTCGAGGAAGCACACACATCAATGTATGCTATGCATACAGGAGTCACCAAGGTGTATCATAGTCTAAAGGACTTGTATTTGTGGCCCGGCTTGAAGAAAGATGCAGCTGAGTATGTGGCTAGGTGTGCGGTATGTTAGCAAGTCAAGGCTGAGCATCAGAAGCCAGCAGGTACGTTGCAACCCCTGCCAATACCGCAGTGGAAATGGGATCATATAACCATGGATTTCATAGTTGGTCTACCCAGGACAACTAGGAATCATGATTCCATTTGGGTAATAGTGGACAGATTGACAAAGTATGTCCATTTCATACCAGTAAAGATAACGTATACAGCTGAGAAGCTCGCTCGAGTATATGTGGATGAGATAGTATATTTTCACGGTGTGCCAACGATAATAGTTTCTGACAGAGGTCCTCAGTTCACGAGTCGTTTCTGGGAACAGTTGCACAAGGTGTTGGGAACACAGTTGAGGTTTGATACCGCCTTCCACACGCAGACAGATGGACAGTCTGAGAGGACTATTTAGATTCTAGAGGATCTCCTTCGAGCTTGTGTTTTGCAGTTCCTAGGCAGTTGGGACATACATCTCAGTTTGATAGAGTTTGCTTACAACAATAGTTATCAACGGAGCATTGACATGGCTCCTTATGAGGCCTTATATGGCAGGAAGTGCAGATCTCTGTTATGTTGGTATGAGTCTGGTGAATATCAGCTTTTGGGTCCTGAGTTAGTGCAACAAACAATAGAAAAGATCAAGGTGATACAACAAAAGTTGAAAGTGGCACAGGACAGGCAGAAGTCTTACACAGACAATCGCCGATGACCTTTGGAGTTCCAGGTAGGAGACAAAGTGTATCTTAAAGTCTCTCCGTGGAAAGGTGTGCTAAGGTTTGGCCGAAAGGGTAAGCTAGCACCTAGATATATGGGGCCATACCCAGTCATAGAATGAGTTGGCAAGGTAGCTTACGAGTTGGAGCTTCCATCAGAGTTGCATAGGTTACATCCAGTGTTCCATGTCAGTATGCTGAAGAAAAGTCATCTGGATACAGGAACAGTGATACAGCCAGTCGAAGTTGAACTTGATGAAGATGTGACCTACGGGGAAGGTCCTATGATGATCCTTGACAAGAGAGTTAAGAAGCTGAAGAGGAAGGACCTGGTTCTTCTGAAGGTTCTTTGGCATCATCGTGGCATTGAGGAAGCCACATGGGAGCTTGAGGAAGAGATGAGGAGGAAGTATCCCTTACTTTTCTCTTCAGATTTCGGGGACGAAATCCCTTTGTAGGGGGTTAGCTTGTAAGGACCCTGACCTCCGTTTAGGGCTTATCCTGTTTGCTTTGCTTAACCCTGATGCTTGGTTTCTTGCTAATCACCTTTCGTGGTGATTAGGGTTTGTTGGTGTTTTGTTGAGAGCTGGAGGTGCTACTTGCAATATACCCAAGTTTAGGGTTTGTGGGAAAGTTTTCCAGCTTGTAAGGTGTTCCTCCCTCTACTTGCTTCCTTTAGTGTTGAGAGGAAGGTTTGGGCTCGTTGCTTGAGTTCCTTTGGGGCTTGGTTGAGCTTGTTGGGCTTTGTGGTGCATTGTCTTTGCTTCTTTGGGCCTTGTGTCAGGCAAGAGTGCCCTGTGTCGGCCTGTGGTGTGTCACCCAGGGTGTGTGTCGGCCATGGTTTGGGTGTGTCGGCCATGGTGTGGGTGTGTCTCCCATGGACCCTTTGACTCTCTTTGACCTCGTTTGTGTCACCACTAGTGGACACTTGGTGCTTGATGCTTGCATGTGGCAATGGCCTTGAACATGTGTTTAGGGCATGTTAGAGTGGTGGCTTTGCTCTTGGACAAGTGTCCCTAGGTGGGTGACACCTTGCCTTGTCTTACCTTGGTTTCTCCTCCATCCTTTCCTATATATTTGTTTCCTTTCCCTTGATAAGGATCCCTTTAGTTCCTTAGTATCCCTCTCCTTGGTGCACGACACCCTCTTCCTTTGCAAGCTTGGTGTCCGATCCTTGCCTTGGAGTCTCCTTCTTCTTCTAGTGGTGGGCGAACCCTAGAGTGTCTTGCTCTCTTCTTGTGGTGGAGCTTGGAGCTTTCTTAAGGCGGGTTACATAATGCCTAACCCTAACTACACTACCTTCTTTTATGTTCCTATATGTTGCTTATGATCATATCGGCTATGCATGTTGCTGGATTAGTTTCTTGCTTAGTTGCTTCTTGTTGGTCGAACCATGTTCTAGGGTTTCTTGGTGAGCAACACCCCTTTCTCTCCTTGGTCTAGAGGAGTGAGCTTGAGTTCTAGTAATATGGGAAATACTCCAATCTCGTTTAAGTTGAGAGGTGAGCTTGTGTTCTAGAGGCTTGAGCAACACCCTCCTCTCACCATGGACATGAAAGGTGAGCTATGTAGTGGTTGTGGACCTTGGTTGTGGTTGAACCTTGTGTTGCCCGTTTGGTGTTAAGAAGCTTGGCAAGACCCCTCTCTCTTGATAGTTGAGAGGTGAGTCATCTTCTTGATCCATTAGAGTTTTGGTGCCCTTGTGCTTGAGGTTGGTGGTGACCCTGTCGGGTTGCATCTTGGCTGATATGGCTTGGGGTTGGCATTGCCCGATACCCCTCTTGACCTAGAGCCTTGGACGTTATGTTGTTGTGGCTGTGTCGGGCATTGCACCTAGTTCCTGCCTTGTGTGTGTGTCGGGCATCACACCTTGATGAGTACCCTGCCCGATACACTTAACCTATGAGATGGTTTGGTGTTGTTATGCTTTGAGGTGTGGAGTCTGTTAATTAGTTCTGTGAGTTGTGATGGGCATCACACTAGTCTTTTCCCTGTGTGTCGGCCGATAGGTCTAGGCTTGGCTAGCTAAGCGACAGGCTCCTTGTTGCCCGGTTGAGCTGCATCCTTTGGGCGTTGTTCCTTGTCGTGTGGTGATGCCCGACAGAGTGTCACCTAGTATCCCTAAGCTGTTACTTTTTGATGTCCGTTGCATCTGATGAGCGCCACACCCATAGCCTCAGTTTCCCGATAGGCTTCGTGGCCGTCGTACCCTTGATACCTGCCGCAACGTTTCCCGACTTGAGGTACACGACACGCATTGCACGATACACATGTGCGCACAAGATGGCTTGGTGCCTTGGGTGCCCGATGCATGTGGTTGCACGACACTTGTTGCACGATAAACCTAGATGCATGATACATCCTGAGATGGTATCTTGGTACCTTTTCTTAGTGCTTGGTCGATATGTGGCTGGTTGGCTTGGCGGTTTTGAGGTTTCAGTGTTGGGCGATAGGGGAGAGTACCCTGCCCGATACCACCTTTGGTGAGGGTAGTGGGTGTTTCTAGTGAGGGTCTTGTTCCTTATATGGATTACCTATATGCTAGATCTTATTCTATGATGTCATGTTTGGTTGACAATAGTAACCCTTGATATGCTTGATGGTAATTGCTATAGTAAGTGCACATCTATGTAACTTGGCATGGCATCTTATGTATTTATGATCATCTAGAATTGTTTGTTTAATGCTGAGGAAATGGTAACCATATAAGATGATTTGCTTAATGATATGACCTATGTCTAGGGTCACAGGTTGAGGCATGGATGAAAAAGTATATAATCATCAATATTGCCCTATGATTGATAATACGATCTTTCTGTATTAACCATGCAGGTGATGCATAACCAGGTAAAGGGATATGAGGTATATATGTTGAGTAACATTGCTTTTATGGTTACTCTTAATGATGAGATAACATACATGATGTGTTTTGGTCTGAGGACCTGAGTTTGGTTAAAGTGCCTAAGAGAGTTCCTTGAGAGGCAGTGACACTATGTGATGAGGGATTGAGATCCCATGGAAATGTGATGATCCTTGAGATGGATCTAGATGATTGGAAAGAGGCCAAGTGATAACATGTAATGTTGGATCCTTGTGATGGATCAGGATGATGTTGATTACAATAAAAGCATGATGTAGAGTTTCATGTTATTTATTCTTGTTATAGTCTGCATGCTATACAACTTGGTTGCCTCAACAATCCACTTAAAATATACTAACTAATCATAGTGGAACATATCATGTAGTTGCCCTGGCCATAGATCCATCTTCGTCAGCAGCTGGTGATGGTGAAACGAGTTCTCTTGCGGGTTAACCCGGAGAACATATTGTTGAATATGCGAGGTTTCTCCTAGCCTAAAATAGTGAGGAATCGAGTGCAGCTACGGTTGTAGACTCGGGATATGTATAGGGCATGGTGAACATGCCCATGGCTCAGGTTATGTGATATGGGAGCATGAATGCGTTCATGGCTCAAAGCACGGTGAACAAGCCCTAGGCTCAGTTTCACTAGTGCCGAGACTTGTACCAAGGCGGGCTAGGAAGAGGGTAGCCTGCGGGAGCTGACCCTGTGGCTGAGGCCACTTAAGCAAGAGACGGAGGTCCTGCTTGTGTTGTACTCGTGCACTGACCACGAGGCAGAGGGGTTGTGGAGTCTGACTCTTCCATTGACCTTGTATGGCACCAGCTCCGGGTTTCACAGTCGTCGGTAGGATGTGAGTGGTACAGCTCACTTCCTCGGGGCATAACAATATGTAATCCAGCCAAATAGTATTTGTTGCTTAAGGCAAAACACAGAACATTGATTGAGGCCTTGCTTGTGTAGTTAATCTCGTTATACTTGTAGTTACTTATACATTCCTTATCTTACATGGTAAGATCTTATAAATCTTCTCTTGTTAATCATGTTCCATAATGAAATACTTGGGTACATGCCTTCCGTACCGCATGGTAAGTTTGATGGTATGAATAGCCTTGCTATATATATTGCTCTTGTTGTACCTTTTTTCAGTTATCTACTGCTTTTGCTTTATCTTCTGAGGTTCTGTGGTTTCGGTGGGGAGTTATGTTTCTCGCTGGGACTGTGTGTCTCACCCCGCTAGTTTATAACCTTTTTAGGTGTTCGAGCTAGACGTGGTGGTGGTCGCGGAGTTGCGGTCGAGCAGCAAGAAGAGCCGTAGAAGGTAAGAGATGGACATGCTGCTATTTTGGTCATTTTTTAGTAGAGTCATAGAGTCATCCCTATACTCTCAGGTCCTTGGAGGTGTTTTGACGTTGTTTCACGAGGTATAGCTGATGACGTTTTGTATATCCTGCTGCTGGCCAGATGTGGGCCGTTCTGTATGTATAAACAATTGATGAACTCATGTGATGACAGGACAGCTGATCTCCTAAGCTGTGAACACGTATCAAGGCTTGTAAATGTTTATATGACCTGTTTTCTTGCAGGATGTGGATCAGAATGTAACCGTTTCTTAGTTTATCTTCTTTCTACAATCAGTTTTAATTAACCCATGTTTTTGGTAATTTGTGGTTTATGGTGTTTTCCGCACGTTTTTGCGTAACACCTCGCTGTCTGTGTGATAGTGGGATGTGTTGCCACAACCATCCTCATGGTGCTCATGCTCAGAATGTTCATCTTCACTTGCCATTTTAGAACCTACAAGTATACATGATAAAAAAACATAAGTGATAATAAAAGCACAAGTGGTTGAATGATATATGATGTATATTTAAAAGATTACGTGCTTGAATGATAATAAAATAAATAATTCAAAGAATACATGCCTCTAGTATTGGTTGAGTTGTTAGTCAAGTAAAATTCCTTCAGCATGGTCTTGACATTTATAGTATTCATCAATGTTATCTTCAACATTTACACTTGGAAAACCAACTAAGAATGGGCTGGAATCATCATACTTTTCATAATATTCTTATTCATTTATAGGATCTACAGTAAATTGTCTTTTTCCATGAAGAATGACAGACCAATTTTTATTTTCCTGGTCATCAATATAGAATACTTGTTTCGCTTGGTCTGCCATGATAAATGGCTGATCTTTCTCACCAATCTTTTCAAAATTCACCAATTTGATACCCAACTCATCCACTAAAACTCCTTTGTTGTTGTCAACCTAATTACACCTAAAGATAGGAACTCTGAAATTTGTATAGTCCAATTCCCATATGTCCTCAATGATGTCGTAATATGGCATCTCAGCTTCGTGTGGTCTTTTATCTTTGGCACTAGAAAAATACAACGAACAAGCTTGAACAGTGACCCCACTATTTTGGACAACACTACTTTCATCTTGACGCTTTGTGTAGTATGAAAGTCCATTTATGTCATAACCTTCATATGACATGACATCCATTTTTGGCCTTAAGGCGAGCCATTTTATGTTCTCCGCAACATTATTTGGTGATTTAAATAGTTGATTAAAGACTTTCTTTTCAAACCACCTAATAAATGTTCGATTATGCTCTCTTGCAAGCCACATTGAACTGGATCGTGGATGATTTCTCTTGATAAGATCATTGTGTTCTGTGATGTAGCTACTAACTTCATCGATGTTGTGTAAAATATACAAATGTGCTTGTTCCCACAACTCACGACTGATTCCTTTCACTCGTCCTCAAAAAGTTCCTTTACCACAATAAAATTCAGTGTAATGGGAATTTTTTAGATCGCTAGAAGTTTCATTGCAATTCAAAAAATCATTACAAAAGTCCATCACCCCCTAGCCACATAACCCTCAATAATACTCCGTTAAAGACGATAATGATTCCGAACATCACCTTTAAAAACACTCATGTAGCATTCAAATGGATACATCCAGTGTAAGAAAATTGGACCCAACATCTTCACCTCCCTTGTATATGTACTACAGGATGAACCATGATATGATAAAATCAAGGAGGAAAGTACATTTCAAGTTGACACATGGTAACAATTACATCTTTTTGTAATTTATTGAGAGTATCAGGATGTATCACTTTGTTGCAGATTTCATTGAAGAAGAAACAGAGTCTTATGATTGCAAACCTTACACGCTTTGGAAATATAGATTGAATAGCCACAGGTAAATTTTTTTGCATTAAGGTTTTACAATCATGAGATTTGAGACCTATCAACTTCAGATCCTTCTTTGATACCAATCTATGAATATTAGAAGAGTATCTTTGTGGAACCTTAATATTATACAAGCACTCACAGAAAGTCTTTTTCTCCTACTTTGACAAAGTGTAACAAGCTAGTGGTAAATATGTGTGGTGACCCCTGATCTCCAATGATAATTTTTTTCTTATACCCATTAATTCTAAATATTTTCTAGATTGAATGTCGTGTTTAGTCTTTCGTGGTATGTTCAATAGCATACCAATGATGCTATCACAAACATTTTTTTCAACATGCATGACATCAATGCAGTGTCTAATTACCAATGATCTCCAATAAGGAATATCCCATAATATTGACCTCTTCTTGTATAGATATTTGTCACATGCGAGAGTACGACTACTTGAACTCTTTCCAAATTCATTAACAATATGTTTTACCCTATCATAAACAACATTTCCTGGTATAGGTTTAGGAGCACTTCGTTCCTTAGTTGACCCATTAAAGGTTTTGTGTTGCCTTCAATAAGGATGCATTGGTTGGAGATATCTCCGATGACCAAGATATACAATTTTACCACCATGTTTCAGTCGGATTGAATTAGTATTTTCCTCACAAACATGACATGCTTTGTATCCTTTTATGCTATATCTAGAAAAATTTCCATAAGCCGGAAAGTCATTAATCATGCAAAACAACATAGCACTCAAACTAAAGATCTCTTTACATGAAGCATCATATGTCATAACACCTTCTTCCCATAGTTTCATTAGGTCATCAGTTAGACATTGAAGGTAAACATCAATATCATTTCCAGGTTGCTTGGGCCCTAATATCAATATTGACAACATGACATACTTATTTTTCATACACAACCAACGAGGAAGATTGTATATAACAATCATAATAGGCCACATGTTATGTTGGATGCTTAATGTACCATAGGGATTCATTCCATCTATACAAAGTCCAAGTCTTAAGTTTCTTGGTTCTTTACCTAATTGAGAGTATAATAAATAAATTTTCTTCCATTACGGTAAATTAGATGCATGTCATAGGACATCATCATTGGCCTTTAACTCCCCATGCTAAGAAAAGTTTTGTGCATCTTCTGTATTAGCAAATAAGCGTTGAAATCATGGTATTATTGGTAGATACCACATCACCTTGGCAGGAGAGCCATTTTTAGCCTTAGCTGAATTTGTTGTCTTATACCTTGACGCACCACATTTTGGATAATTTATCAAATTACAATAGTCCTTCTAAAATAACAAATAATCATTTGGACATGCATGAATATTCATAGCCTCCATTCCCATTGGATACATTATTTTCTTTGCTTGATATGTTGAAATTGGAAAGCTTGTTGCCTTCAGGAAGAATTTCCTTTAACAAAGACAATAGGGAAGTGAAACTCTTATCGCTCCACCAGTTTTGAGCTTTAAGAGTATATAATCGCATCACAACACTCAACCTTGTGAACTTAGTACAACCCTTATATAATGGTTTTTCAACATCATGGACAATGTTTGCAAATAAAGAAGGTGGATCAATGACATTGTCTTGACAACTACGTAGCATCTCATCTACCATATCATCCTGACTCGGGTAGTCCTAAATCGGTTCATCATTGGCATTATCATCATTATCTATATCTTCTATGCCACAACTATTAGTATCGACATTTTCTGATCCATAATTAAATTTCTCTCCATGCCAATACCATTCATTATAACTTTGTATGATCCCATTGCATATGACATGATTCTTAATTTCCTCAACAATATCAACTTTCAAATTGTTACCACAATTTCTACATGGACAATAGAACCTATCTGTAGGTAGTTTCCTATGTTCCTCAGCAAATCTAATAAATTCATCAAGACCTTTGGCAAACACTAGAGTGCAAAAATTCTTGATAGACATCCAACTTCGATGCATTTTCTATATCACATTAAAATTAATTATAAAACTAAGCATTTAATATTGATACTATAAGTTGTAAGCTTTTATTGATAGGAAATTCATTACTTTTATACTAAAGTGTACCACCTATCTCATTTTTGAATATTTAATCTCACTAGTAACTGTATAATGTATGTTTAGTTTTCAAGAAAAATTTCAATAATATTTACCCTAAGTTCTCCAAGTACACCGATGTAAATGGCAAATAACCACCCACATATGTACCCAGAGAAAAAAAATGAGGAAATGCTACTAAAATTTTCTTCAAAACTAAACATACAAATACACTTACATCCAAAGTGAGATTAAATATCCAAATACAATCCCATACTGGGGACTATCTAAAATGTACTCCTAATGAATAAATTTTAAACGGGTTTCTAAGTTAATATATAAATGTATTATTGTCATATTTATGCATCGATGGTCTCATCTATAAACCCTAAAGTGTCAATCTGAAACTACACAATGTCTACCCTCGTATTTCTAGAATGTATACAATGATTACATATGTGATTGATAATAAAATGTTGATATGAAAGAATACATGTTTTTATTATTGGTTGGTTTACTAGTCAAATAAAATGAAAAAAAACAATGTAATTGACCTGAGCCGCCGAGATGAAAATGAGAAGATCGTGGGCAGTGGAAGGTGCACGGGTGGCAAAGTGCAAGAGGATGACCGCCGAGCACTGAAGCTACTGCGAGCAAGAGGATGATTGTCATGAACGATATGGGTAAATCAAGAGTACTTCCATAGATAAACATTCATTATATGTACTGAATTGAATAACCAATTAGGTGCTCTTGACAAATATAAATAGAAGGGCATAAGTTAAACATCATGCATGCTCTTTCATAATAGATAACAGTAAATCAAAAGTTTGACCATTTCAGATTACTTTTGGGTCGTTAGTTAGTCTTTGATCTACAAGGAAAACATTTTGTCAAAGTTTACATTTATGCAAGAAGAAGTACAATACACACATGGTCAATCACCTTCATGGTTGCACAATACCACATGCAAGCACTCATTCTGGTCATATAACCACAAATCGCCTGCCCAGTTCAGCAACTGTGTGCCCACCCCCGGTGCCTCTACGCCTAGCACCCCCCGACCGAAGGTCATCACCCCAACCCATCTTAGTGTCATCAAAGACGATGTGTCCAATCCCTATATGACCTCACCAAGCAAGGCCTTTAGTGGCTCCCGACCTCATGGCGGCGGTGGCCACTACAACTAGTAGGTCAAAAGAAGAGAGCTTGAAATGGGAAATGAACTTACCAATGTGTTCAGGGTGGTGGTGGTGGTGGTGTCGACGACCACGACAATGAATCTTCATTTGGTGGCGGTGGCAGCTTTGGAGTGGCGGAGGCAAGAGCTTGGGCGTGGGGGTGACAAGAGCTTGGAGAAAACCTTGGCGGCGACAGGGACATCCTTGGAGAGTGTGCTTGGAGAGACCTTGGCTACGACGACAGCTTTGGAGTGGCGGCGGTAAGAGCATGGGGGTGGCGGCGGAAAAAGCTTGTCGTGGGGGGGTCCTCTCTTCATTTTGCTTCTTTTCTCATGCAAAAATGAACTGGGTTCTCAGCAAACAGCCGTGTCTTTGGTTTCGTATAAGTGGCCGACTTCTAAGGACGATTAAGGAGGAAAAACCGACCCTATAGGCCGACCTACTAGGTCGGTTAAAAGGGAAAATCCATCCCAAGAGGCTAAGATGTCTGCCCAGTTCCAACTGCATGACCTTTAGCAACAATTTTCTAGAACAACTGACCCAAGAGGGTTAAGTGGTGCCCGAACCACCTATAAGGTCAAGTAAGTTAAAAAACCGACCCTATAAAGCAACAGAGGATTTCTCAGTCGTGAAATACGTCGATCGAGAATATTTCGATCGACACAATTGTCGACCAAGAAAGCATCATCTTAAGCTTTTTAGAGGTCTTCTAAGGTCGGTTATTCCTAAGAAACCGACCCAAGAGGTCTTAAATGGTGCCCGCATTTTTTGTAGATATATAAGGTCAGTTATTCAGAAAAACCGACCCTATAGATCGAGGCACGAAGCCAAAACTGAGAAAATTTTTGCCACGGGAAACTTAATTGGTCAGCTTTCTGATCCCATTTCCTATAAGGTTGGTTATTTTAAGAAAAATGACCCTGCAGAGGCTTTCTCAGTCGAGAAATATGTCGACTGAGAATATTTTAGTCGAGAAAATTGTCGACTAAGAAAGTATCGTATTAAGCTATTTAGAGGTCTTCTAAGGTCGATTATTCCTAAAAAACTGACCCTATAAGGCATGGTTTGCTCGGTTGAGAAATTTGTCGATCGAGTAGATTTCGGTCAAGAAAATTGTCGACCAAGAAAGTACTATCTTAAGCTTACCAGAGGTCTTGTAAGGTCGGTTATTTCTAAAAAATCGACCCAAGAGGTCTTAAATGGTGCTCGTATTTTTTGTAGACATATAAGGTCAGTTATTTGGAAAAACCGACCCTATAGATCGAGGCGCGAAGCCAAAATCGAGAAAATGTTCACCGCGGGAAACTTAATTGGTCGACTTTCTGATCCTATTGCCTATAAGGTCGGTTATTTTAAGAAAACCGACCCTATAAAGATACACTACAAGGCCGGTTATTTTAAGAAAACTGACCCAAGTGGTCATTAGTGGTGCCCGCATTTTTTGTAGGCATATAAGGTCGGTTATTTAAAAAACCGACCCTATAGAGATACACTACAAGGTCGGTTATTTTAAGAAAACTGACCCAAGAGGTCTTAAGAGGTGCCCGCATTTTTCGCTAACATATAAGGTCAGTTATTTGGAAAAATGATGCTACAGGAAGTGAGGTTATTGGCCAAAAATGTAGTATTATAGGGCCTTTAGGGTTTAATATTTTATTTGGAGTTACTCTAATGGTGAACAAGCAATTGAAAAGATGGCAAAAAGCAAACTTATGCTAACACTAGCAAGTTAAGACTAAAAGGCTATTCAAGGAAAGAGTAATAACCCTAAGGCAAGAAAGACAAAACTAGCACCAAACACTATACTAACAAGGAAATCCTAATTTGCAAATTAGAGATAGACTAACTACGCAAGACAAGAGAAGCACTAAATTATCAATTAGCAAGGAAGGTGACTACAAAAGTATACAAACAAGTAATTACCACAAACTAGCACAACTAACTTGAATTAGCACTAACTATCCTAGAAAAGATCAATAACATGAGAAAGTCAATTGACTAAGAAAGCAAGTAAAGAAGCTAACTAAATTAACAATAGCTAAGTCAATCAAGAATTAGTGTTTTAACAATTAATAGGCAAGTGTGGGTTGTTTGGCATGACAATAAACTAGGTGATAACAAGCAATCACATAGTAATAGATGGGAAACAAGATAGAAGTAGAATACAACCATTAGCAAATGAATCTACAATGATTCAACATTATTTACTCCAATATGGTAATTTTGCACCCAACCAACCAAAGGGGTTTAATTGCTCATGGTAAAAGAACATGAGAAAGGAGTAGAAGAATAAAATGCCATGGATCTTAATGAATATACCTCCTTCACCTCCAGTTGTAGATGAGCAAGCACATCCCTCATTGATGGGTGAAAACCATGAAAAGATGAATAGAAGTGGTCAAAACTTTAGAAACCTAGGGTTTTGAGGTGGGAGAAGGTGGAAATAAATGGTAGGCAGGTGGAGATGAGTAAATGGGTCAATGAATGTTATGGTGCAGTAACCTTGTGCTCCTAGCCACCACCAATGCTTATCTAGTATCTTGGTAAGCATAGGGTTAATTGGAGGCATACAATTAAAAAGACAAAAGGGTAGCAGTAGGGTTTGGGTGGCAGCACGACCATTCTAGGAAGAACTACTATGGTGGGTGGATGGTGGAATGGTCGTGCTGAGGGAAAACAATAGTGGTGGAAGTGGAAAATGATAGGGAAATTTTGGGTTTTGGGGTCATTGTAGAACAGTTGTGCTGGACAATACATACTTGGTGGCAGTGAGTTAGAACAACCATTTTGGAGGAGTTGACTTGGGTTGTTTTCCTTGGTGCATGCATCATGGTTGCGTGCTAGCACGACCGTGAGGGGGTCTTCTTAACATGACCAATTTGGCCAGAACAACCATGCTAATTGAGTTATCTTTAATATCTTCAATGCTAATCTTCCTAGCAATTTTGCCATTGGTGGCACGGCCATTTTGTTGTACCACGAATGCTTTGGGGGCTTTCCTTTGCACTTTAGTCTTCAGTTTGATTATTCATGGTGTTTTTTGCCCTGATTTGGTGTTTGGCCACTTAGGGTAGTTTGAGGTGATTCTTGAGCCCACTTTGGGATCCTCTAAGGGTGAAGGGACCCTAGGACTGCTCCTTCTGTTGCTCCATCCAAAGAATGGATAAAGCACTTGAGAAACATGCAATAAACCTCCATGAGTGTATTGGACCATAAAACCATTTGTTTGGAGAATAACATGCATAATAGGACGTCTTGATGTGAATAATAGGCAAATTGACACAAGATGAACACCCAATGAAAGACTTCATTAATGTGTAACACTCGAAACCATGTAAGTGTTTTAACGTGCATCACTCTCCATTGATTCAACCCTTCACTACCTTACACCAAGATTCAATCAAAGAGCAACCATCTCTACCACTCTCTTATATTTCCATATTTGGAAAGTTTGCCCAAAGATTTTGGGGCTTTGGAATTCTGTAAGACTTTGACTTCAAACATATATCAATGTTTGCCATGGGTTTTGTCCCAAAAGTCTCCTAAAGCTTGTCCTCCTTCTTCCAAGTACATTTGTATTGCTCGTACCTATTACAATTAATTACATATCTTAGGAGTCCTTGAAGTTCCTCTTTTCTACTTGTTATGTCTTTCCATTAAATGATGGGAGGTTTCATTTTACATTCCTTTGAGTCGCATGATCGAAGGCTTCTCCTTTTGTAGACCGAGGTTCACAAATGCAGACATAGCTTTAATAACTCTTGTATGGACGACCACCCAATGCTAAGTATCTTGATCTCATTTTCTATGTTGGTGTCTACATTTCAAATAACATTATCGGGTTGGTAATGGCATTACGCACATGTTGCTAAGCGGCGCCATTAACTAATAAGGTCCCCATGCATCCACGTTTCCAACAACACCCAATTGCACTCTTAACTTGAGTTAACATATGAGTATCTCATCACCATTGATGCATGAGGAGAAGGATATAGATACTTTAACTAAAGGCGTGCTAATAGGACACCAACTTGCTAAAGGAAAGGAAGCAAAGTAAGAAAAGGCCAGCTTTGTTGTTGATTCTGAGTAGGAGCAGAATGCACTCAGCAGAAGCAACTAGAGGTATTCAGCCAGCGTGGCGGTCAGGTGGGTCAAGCAGATGAACCCTTTCCGCCTTTTTGCCGTTGTCTTTCTCTTTATTTCTTTAATTTACCGCTTTATCTGCTATGAGAGGCATGAGTAGGGATGGAGATGCAGGTGGCTAGCTCATCAAGGCTGAGTGCGACTGGTTTGGCCTCTCTCTACCAAACAACCGCACCGCGAGTGTTTATCTCTTTAAAGGAAGAACAACAGCAAGAACTAGAGAATAAATTACAAAGGAAAGGAACAACCGGTGGTAGGTCAGAGAAGTTTATGGAGGCGATGGTCGGTGTGTGGCCCTGCATGGTGTTGACATAAAGCAAGATAGTGAAAGCAGTGATGATATCTATGAATTGCCTAATCCAGTGACTTTTCGTTGGAAAAGGTTGTAGCTAATCCGTTTAGAAAGGCTGTTCACTGCTTCAATCGTCCAACAACATTTTTCTAACCGGTGACAGATTTCTAACTGACGATGAAGGTAGAAATAAAAGAGGCTACCTCTCGTTGAGAATTCTTATTATGAAAGGGGCATTCGCTCCGTCGCGGGGATCGGTCATCACTACACTTATTTACCAACACTAGGTATGTCTTCTTAGAATCGAAGAAGAGAGAGGCGGGAGTATGCAAATGAAGTCCCACACTATCATTTGTCTTTGGTTTTGCCAATATATACAGTAGTAGAGTAGTTTGGGATTTAGAGTCCGATTACAGTCCGATTACAACCACATACCTGTTTTACATAATATGTGACACACATAGTCATAATTAAACTTAGACGGCTATGACAATACAATCAGCCTTTGTCTATATGACTAGTATTTACTATTGTATTCTTTATGTCTGAATACTCCCCCACAAGCTGAGCCGCAGTAGCTCGAAGGCCTAGCTTGAAAGTTAAGGTTCTGAAAATGTGTTTAGTGACAGCTTTGGTGAATATATCTGCTATTTGCTCCTTGGATGAAACATAATGCGTGACAATATATCCAAGCGCTACTTTTTCTCTAACAAAATGATAATCTAACTCAATGTGTTTCGTTCCGGCATGAAACACTGGATTAACAGAAAGATGCAAAGCACTCAGATTATCACAGTATAGGACTGCTGGAACTGGCTGAGGAACACACAAATCTTTGAGAAGAGATGCTAGCCAGGTTAACTCAGTAGCAGTGTGAGCAAGAGCACGATACTCTGCCTCAGTACTAGAGCGTGCCACAGTTGATTGCTTTTTGGAACTCCAGGATATGCATGTTGATCCAAGAAAGGTACAATAACCACTGGTGGATCGTCTAGTCAATGGACAGCCTGCCCAGTCAGCATCAGAGAAAGTTGTAACCTGTAGAGAGTCTTGCGCATATATTTGAACTCCTTTATTGATTGAACCTTTGATATACCGCAGAATACGTTTAACAAGAGACATATGTGAGGTATTAGGAGTATGCATGAACTGACAAGCCAGATTTACTGCAAAGGTACGATCTGGTCGTGTGATGGTCAAATACTGCAAGGAACCTACTATTTGTCTGTACAATGTAGGATCAACAAGGGTAGTATTAGAGTTAGACAATAGTTGTCGTTGAAAATCAGGTGAAACAGGAGTTGAGATAGGTTTACAATCCATCATGTCATGTTTGTGAAGTAAGTCCCTTGCATACTTGGACTGATATAGAAGTAGGCCCAAGGAGTTATATTCAACTTCGATCCCCAAAAAATAATGTAGCTTGCCCAGATTACGTAAAGCAAAAGTGGCTTCCAGCCGTGTAATGCAGGTATCTACTGCAGTTGAATCATTGCCAGTAATGATAATATCATCGACGTATAACAGTAAGAACATGATGACAGAATTATAGTGATAAATGAATAAAGAGGGATCAGCTCCACTGGCAACAAATCCCAACTCATTCAGAAACAAATTGATCTTGTTATACTAGGCTCGTGGAGCCTGTTTCAGACCATATAACGCTTTATTCAGCTTGCAAACATACTGTTGACGGTCATGAGTATGTAGATCTGGCGGCTGTTCCATATAAACGTTAGTATCTAGAGTGCCATTTAAAAAGGCATTACAAACATCAATTTGCTTAATATTCCATTTTCTGGAGATAGCAACAGTCAGAACAGCTTTGATGGTTGGAGATTTTACAATAGGACTGAAAGTTTCTAAGTAATCCACTCCTTCTTCCTGAGTGAATCCTCGAGCTACTAACCTGGCTTTAAGCCGGTCAATTGAACTATCAGGCATGAGCTTTGTTTTAAACACCCATTTGCAGCTGACGACATTTGTATGAACAGGTCGTCATACTAAAGTCCAAGTGTTATTATGAGTAAGAGCTTTCAGCTCGTCCAACATTGCTTGTTTCCATTCAGGATGAGTCAAAGCTTGTTTGACATTCTTGGGCGTATAGGGGACACCACTAATACTTAAAGCATACTTAGAATTTGCTTTAAGCATTTGAGCTTTGGAGCGAGTTATCATAGGATGACTGTTTAATAGAGAACTTGGACAAACAGGTGGTTCAGATCTTTCAACAACAACACTATCATCAATAACATGCTTGTTAGAATTATTATTCGAGACAGAAACTTCACAAACAAACTTTGTATTAGAAGAGGAAACATCACAAACAGAATCAGCAGCAACAATACCACTAACTGCAGATTGCATATTTGAGTCACGACGGTTGGCAGCATTAGAAGGAACACCTGCAAGAGTCACATCCAGATTTGCAGACGAAACATCATGTGACAGAACATTGATTGAAGTACTACACCCCATGTTGTGTGCAGCCTGTTCATTATCCTTATTAGTATCAGTAGTTGTTGAAATAAGCGTTGGACAGCCTTGAACAAATTCTTGAAATGTTATAACAGTGCCGCTTGAATGATCTCTAAATGCATGTTCTTTAAAGGGAAAGACACTTTCGGCAAAAACCAAATGTTTTGATAAGAACACACGATTTGTAGAAATGTGCAAACATTTATAACCCTTGTATTGCTCACTGTAGCCAATAAAAACACATGGCAAAGACCTTGGTTCAAGCTTGTTCTTTGCTATATCTCGTAGGTAAGGATAGCAAAGAGAACCAAAAACTCTTAGACAATCATAGACATGAGTTTTATTATATAAAACTTCGATTGGACATTTAAAATTCAACACAGAAGAGGGTAATCGATTGATCAGAAAATTTGCAGTAGTGAAAGCCTCAACCCAGAAATTCTTTGGAACACCAGATTCAAACATTAAAGCCAGACCAAGTTAACAAGATGCCGATGCTTTCGTTCAATAGCTCCGTTCTGAGCATGATCATGAGGACAAGATATATGATGAAGAATACCTTGGTCATCCATGAACTGCTTCATTTTTAAGTTCACAAACTCGCCACCTCCATCAGATTGAATCACCTTAATAGTAGTATCAAATTGATTCTTTATCATGGAATTAAATGAAACAAACACAGCAAAGAAATCATCCTTGTTCTTTAGAGGTAAAATCCAGCAATATCGACTATAATCATCCATTATTAAAGAATAATACTGAAAACCATGACGAGAAATAGTAGGTGCCTTGCCCCAAAGGTCACAATGAACAGAAAATGGTCATGATGACCTTATATGTTTGGAAATGACAGGTAGCTTTCTACTTTTGCTAATTTCACAACTATTACAGATTCCTCTAAAACTATCTGTACTACAGATTTGTTTATTCTGGATCAGAATTTGCAGGATCTTTGAGTAGGGATGCCCCAGTCTTTTGTGCCATGTCACAACATCCGTCCTTGTGAATCTATTTGAGAAGAAAGCTTGAGGTCCTCCTTCCTCCAATAGGTACAGACCATTTCTACACCTCCCTTGGGCCAGAGTTAGGTGGTTTCTCACATCCTTTATGTAAAAAGCATCATGAGTGAAGATAAAATAACATGGGTAGGTGTTAGTAAGCTTAGAAACAGATAACAAGTTACGCTTAATACTGGGAACAAGAAGGACTTTCTGCAAAGGTATTTTGGTTTTATTAGAAATGTATCCATGTCCAATATGAGATATTGATGCATAGTTGCCATTTCCCATCATTATCAGATCAGATCCATTGTAAGGTGTTATATTATTAAATTTACCTTCATTCTTTGCCACATGATCAGTAGCTCCAGAATCCATGTGTCATTAAGTAAAATCATTATCATTCACTCTCAGTGCAGCCAAAGCAGTAGTATTTTCAGCAAGAGCACGTGGTACCTCAGTATGTTGATAATTTGTATCAAACCTGTACCAACATTTGTAGGCTTCATGACCTGGTCTGTGACAGATTTGATAAAATATCATCCTTCTGTTTGTGTAGCTATTTCCAGAATCAGTATTAGCTTGCTTTGCAGCTTGAGGAAAACCTCTTCCTTGAGAACTGTAATTGAAGTTATTGTTGGATGGACCACTCCCTAAAATACCAGTATTATAGTTGGTAGAGTAGAAGTTAGTTTGGATTCTTCCTCTCCCCCTGCCATATGATCTTACTCTGCTATTATTGTAGCTATTATTCTGTGGTACATTGTTATTCTGACTTGTCCTTCGAGTACCAGAATTGTTTTCTTTGTCAGCATAAAAGATAGTAGCAGACAGAGTGTTGCCTTTCCTCGTTCTTCTTCTTTCATAATCTTGAAGTAAAGATAGGATTTTAGTATAGGCAGGTATTGGAGGCTTTAACATGGATACTACAAAACTTTCATACTCAGACCCATCCAACCCATTCAGCAGGGTGAAAACTTTCTCCTTCTCAGTCACATTATGTCCAATGGCATTTAATTGATCACAAATGCTTTTGAAACTCCTCAAGTACTCAGTTATAGTAGATAATCCCTTTTGAAATGGTACAAAGTTGTGATACTAACTCAAATTCTCTAGATTGAGATGACTCAGCAAATTTTTTGTTCAGAGTTTTCCATACATCAGCAGCTGTCTTGCAACCAATCGTTTCACCCATAACTTCTTCAGACAGAGATCCACAGATCCATCCTTTAACAAGACAATCAGTTCTGGTCCACGCATGATATTTTGGATTTATGTCCGACTCTCCATCTTCAGCAATGACCATAGCAGGTTGCTTTTCAGTGCCATCTAGAAATCCCTCGAGGCAGCAACTTTCAGCTAAGGTTCTAATCTGGGATTCCCACAGTAAGAAATTGTGTTAATTGAGTTTAATCGACACAAAATTTGATACGTTCAGACCTAAGGGATATGGATATTCAACGTCCATAGCTGCTTTCCCTTTGCTTATTACAGATTCACTAGAGAATTCCATACTGATTTTACTGAGAAGAGCGAGACAAATCGAGAGCAGGATGAGAAAACTGGTTTGTCAAACCTGAAGAACTGAGGCACCAGGAGCACAAATGAGCAGAATCAAATCAGTAGAGCAGACGATTCGCCGAGGATCGAAGACTGGAAAGGAAGCCCCGACAGTAGATGATGTAGATGAGATGTCGACATGATCAAACTCCTGGCAACTGGTAAGAGAAGAAGCAGAGACGAAGCAGGTGCGCTCTGGCTCTGACGGGAAGATCTCATCCGCTCGCATTGTTCGCAGTAGTGCTTGTTATACTACTGACGGAAGTCGACCTGGAGGACAAGACAGAGGAAGCAGACGAGAAACCAGTCGCCGTGGCGACAAAGTCGACTGAGTGAATAGTAGAGATGGGAGAGGCTGGATCTCTCATACAGACTGACGGAGATCACTAGGCGATGAATCAGCCGAAGACCAGTAGATCCGCCGATTAGTCGGAGAGGATCGGAGACCAGAAGGAAGCCGAGACAGAAGGTTGTAGAAGAGATGACGACAAGTATGAACAGCTGTCGCCCGAGCCTTGATGTTGTCTTCGTCGCTGGACGCCTAATCTGATACAAGCCGATCCAGGTGAACTCGAGAACCAGGATGATGAGGAAGAGAGAACACAAGCAGATCGGAACACAGATCGGAACACCAGTGGATAGAATCCTCATAATTTGTCGTGTAGAAGAGATGACGACAAGGATGAATGACTGCCGCCTGAGCCTTGATATTGCCGTCGTCGCTGGATGCCTAATCCGATTCAAGCTGATCCAGATGAACTCGAGAACTAGGATAATGAAGAAGAAAGGACGGAAGCAGATCAGAGCATAGGTTGGAACAGCAGTGGACAGAATCCTCGTACATTGCCTTTCTTCTTCCCCAAGTTAGGGTTTCTCTCCTTCTCTCCGAGATCGTCGAGCAGTGACACTCGGAATCTCTGATACCGTCTTAGAATCGAAGAAGAGAGAGGCGGGAGTATGCAAATGAAGTCCCACACTATCATTTGCCTTTGGCTTTGCCAATATATACAACAGTACAGTAGTTCAGGATTTAGAGTCCGATTACAGTCCGATTACAACCACAAACCTATTTTACATAATATGTGACACACATAGTCATAATTAAACTTAGACAGCTATGACAATACAATCAGCCTTTGTCTATATGACTAGTATTTACTACTGTATCCTTTATGTCTGAATATGTCTTGTATATCTTGTACATTATCCGTGGAGAATATCTGGTTTCTTTGAAGATCACAAATGTGACGTTGCATTACATTGTTTAAGCAAAGAAAAAAATATCTATTAAAACCTATTTATACAATTGTTGTTCTAGTTTCATGTGAGAAGTTGCTTTTAGCAAAAGTGTGACACACATAACAAAGTTAGAGCTGAAGAATCTTATCAAGGTGAAGGAAGTTAACCGTCACTCTAGGTATCACGGTCTTCCATCGGTTATTGGGAGATCCAAGAAACATGTTTTCAATTTCATGAAATAAAGAGTGTGGAAAAAATTACATGACTCTTTCTCTAAGCCAGGCAAAGAGGTATTCATTAAAGTTATAACACAATTCTTTTCTTCATATATTATGAGTATTTTTCAGATATTGGTAACCATCTTAAATGAAATGTAAAGTAGTATAGCAAGATTCTAGTGGGGGCACAAGAACCAAACATAAAATTCTATGACAATGTTGGGCAAATTTATACAAACCAAAGAAAGCTGGTGGCATAGGGTTTTGTAATATGCATGCTTTCAACCAATCCTTGTTGGCTAAACATGTGTGGAGACTTCTTCCAAAGAAATAGTCACTAGCGTACAACGTGCTTAAGGTAAGATCTTTTCTAAGAACATCTATACTCAGAGGCGTCAAGAGGCTACATTCCCAGCTTTACCTGGAGGAGTTTATGGGGAGCAAAACATGTGGTCTTGGTGGGTCTAAAATGGTGTAGGCAATGGCAATAACATCAATATTTGGAAGGACAAATCGGTGCACGATAGAACAAATATTTGGCGGAGTTTCATGTTGAAGATTAATATGTTCTTGTTAAAGACTTGACGGACGAAGACTCAGGACGATGGATGATAAATGTCATTGCTGCATTATTCTCGGAAGATATCAACAAGTTGATCTGAACCACTCCTCTTAGTCCAATATTATCAGAGGATCTTCCCTTCTGATGGCCTGATAATAGAAGCAACTTCTCGACGAGGTCAGCATATTGGTTGGGAAAATTGGGGAAAGCAAACTTCATTGCAAACCAAGACACAACAAATGAGAAGGTGTTGAACTTTCTTTGGAGGTCAGGATGGCCTCCTAGGTCAACTCACTTTCTATGGTGTCTTTGCATAGGTAGCTTGACAATGATGGGATAACTACATGATCAACATTGTGATGTTGACGAGATATGCACAGTATGTAAAAGGAAAAATGATACCATCCCCCACATATTATTCAGATGCCCTTAACCATATGACATGTGGACTCATACTAGGGTGTGACCCCTATTGTGTGATATCTCTAGTTTTAAATCAGGTGAGGCGTTGTTACTGCTATCAGAGAAATTAGACAGTGAAGAGCCGGGCCGAGTAGTAGCTCATCTCTGGGGGGCATGGACTTACAAAAATAGCATTGTCTTCAAGGACAAGAGTCAGGATCTAGAGGCTTGTATTTAGAGTCACGCTATTTATTTGGCTGACTATCTGGTAATGAACAGCAAGAAGGAGATGAATACTTTTTGGGAAGTTCAAATGGCGGCACACAGTTGGATGCAACCTGCAATGATAAAATTGAAATTAAACACTAATGTTGCAATGGAAAATGATTGAGAAATTGGTATCGGGGGAGTCTTGTGTGACCTGCATGGGAGAGTTTAGGTAGTTATCATGAAGAGATTGGACCTTTGTATTACTCTAAATGTGGGGGAGGCCTTTGCCTTTATCCATTGCATTACTCGTATCAAGGAGCTCGGCGGGAGAAGAGTAGAGGTCGAGAGTGATTCCCAAGTGCTCGTGGTGGCCCTAATGGCAACACACCAACATATAGACTATTTGGATCTGATGGTCTCACACATTATTCACTTGTCTAGTTCCTTTTGTGGCTCACTGCCACAACAAAGTGAGATTACTGAAAACTAAATCATGACAAGTCACTAATTAACCATATCACTAAAAAGAGGGATAATTTAAACCAAATTAAACATCTCATACATATGCAAGAACATTTACATAAGGTTCCACTTCCTTGAATAATAATTTACAAGCCTCGGGTAACTTTACATTTGTCTAGAGGACACTGCCACAACCTGTATATAAAAGCACATCCACATATGGATATATCAAGTACAAACATCGAAATAATTCAAAACTCGAGTCTATACATTCCTTATACAAAACTTCCCCCCAGACCTGAGAGTACATGAATGACTGTAGGACTATGTACATGACTAGCCAACCTTTTGCTCTTCACTGATTTGCAGGCTACACTTCCTTATTATCTCGATTTTGATGGTGTTGTTGACGATCACCTAAATAGATGTGGTGACGAGCCCTATCAAACTGGGTCAAAATTTGTGGGTGCCCATGGGTCGACCCGTTTAAGTTGGATTTAGGTGACGAAATTCGCCACCCACTGAAAATCACCCAAACTCATACCCACCCATTTATATAGAGGATTTCACGGGTGACCTAGTTAACTTAAGCAAATATATTTACATACATAATATACACACCTATTAAAAGATGTTACTTGTTTTACAGAGTTAACTATATTTTTACCAACAATAATTATATCCTCTTTATTTGTGTTTGCAATAGGAAACAACAAGTACCTATGATCTTAGGAATGTCTGATGGTACATGAAAAAATTATCTGTCTTTTTGTGATATTTATCTATGAAAACTACATTGTTTTCCTATTTTACATTGGCATACAACAACTAGATATTGTTTTTTCTTTATGTTTATATAAACATATGTCGACAACTAATCAAATGGTTTGATTTCAAACATAGTAGTTGGTTGGTTCCTTTGCACTATATCTGACATAGAAAACATAGTTAAAAGATATTTTAAATGTTGTTTTTAGTGTTAAGAGAAACAATTAACAACTTATTGTTGGTTGGACACATTTTATATGGGCACCCGCCGACAAACTGTAACCTGTTGGGTCAGGTTTGGGTGTGCTTTTTTTCCACCCATTTAGAAGTGTATCTTTTCGACCCACACCCTCGAGGCCCGCACCCGCAATGAACCAACCCAAACCCAAACCACCCACCCATTTGACAGGTCTAGTGGTGACCCACGAGGTGAGACCCATGTCTCGGTGAGAGATAAAACTTTCAACAACAATTTAAGCTTACAACAAGTTATTTAAATAAATAGGCAAGTAGATAGTATTGTATAATTAACAACATTTAACATGATTGCAAGGAACAATAAAGATATCATCATTAAACAATTAATTTTTCTTACCACAATATATGTCATCTAGACATTATAAGAAATAAGGCAAGCGTTATTGTCCAATGTGAAGTGTTGTATAATCTTAACATATATGCTACACGGATGTATTATAGATTTTATTAAGCTCTGGGAAGTTTGAGGCACACCTGTCAACTTCCAACTGACCATTGTAGACTATAATCAGTATTGTACAAGATCTAGGAGAGTTGGAATCCTAAGATATCTTTCCCCCATTCAGTATGAGTCTACTCTAATGATATAATAATCGAACTTCTATCAACCTAGTCTGCCCTGGGTATACATGCTATGACACTAGAAACAAGGGTATCTAAAAACCCTATCACCTGAGGTACAACCACAACTATCCTTAAACACATATCATATTCATATTCATTCATATGAGATATGTCCTTGACCGTTCTCCATAAGCTTAGAATTAGGATGACAAGGACATATCTTCCCTTCCCTTGCATATACTCAATAATATACAACTCTGAGTTTCCTTTATGGAATACTGGTTTTGCTAAGAAGCAAGTACTGACACTAGAATAGCTCTACGACATTGGGAATTACATGATTAGGGTTTCACTTGTTTAGTTATTGCCCATTAGGTGAGTTTAGACTGCATCAATCAAGTTACGCATAAACCCTAAAGAATTTCTACAAAAGTATTGGTGTGTAGCAACTTCAGAAGATATAAAATGTATGAAACATGTTCTTTATCACAACATCATTGGGTACTATCCCATTGCCAATTCATGAAGAGTATTATACCTTCATTTAGGTCATAACACATCCCACAATCCATTAAGGACAAACAACATATATTCTCCTATAAGCACATAATTATCATCTGAGCCTTCTATAATATTTATCTTATCACAATGAACTTATCATTTCAGGCCTAGAAGAAGTGTGCATCAATCATAGGAGTCATGACATTATCAAGAGTAACACAAAAGCATTACTCTAACATTATGAATATAACATTCATTATTTCAATCATCAATTAGAGTATTAAACCATCATTGGCAATCTATTTACATTAAAGGATAAAAGGTGTATGTTGGATTAGTATTACCTAATAAACACCTATAGTTGACTCATTGGTTCATTTGTTATACCTAGGCAATCCATCAAATCATTGAGTTACTTACTTTGATTCACATGTCCTTAAGTTCAAAATTACCATTGGATAATGGTTCACAACCCAACGGATTATGTGTATCACACTCAACCATAATATTATGTTCCTAAAGTACAATCCATTGAGTCTTGGACTTCACTTGAATCCATCAGATTCAAGGTAGACATAACCATTGAATCATATAAAATAGCCATCAGATCTTTAGGCCTAGTGAGGACACTATATTATAGATCTAGATAGGGCATCAATTCTTACATGATCTTAATAAAGGACAATAGTTTATTAGATAAGTGGAACCATCATTTGATTAGTACACATATGTGAACCATAGATTCTTTGCTTATAAAGAAAGACCATTAGATCATTTATATACTTAGTCAAAATGTTCAAAGTATTATACTTAACCTACCATTGGTTCTTTGAGGTACTCAATCAAGAAAAGAACCATCAGATCTTAGTTATACATAATCAAAAGAAAACCATCAAATCCTTTTGAGACTTGATCAAAGATCAGTTCATGCATTTAGCATGCCCATAGATTTATGGAGATACATACCAATAGTAGGATCATCAGATTATTTGGGTACTTAATCAAAATCATGCCCATTGGATTCTAAGTAGAAAGACCATCAGATTATTGTAATGTGTAACGTCCCAGGATTTCAGGCCTCAGATAACATGATCTTAAAAGGAATGATTGGACTACCCATATCACCAAGGTGCACCTCCTTTATTGAGAGACCATCACTAAAGATCTCCATAGTTAAGCATGATCTTCTTGGAGTAGTACTAGGATGGATGACCAGTCAGAAAGTTGACCCCAACTTGTGTGTGAGTGAGGAAAAAGTGTGCAATTAAGGCTAGTGGTTGTTTGTGGGACCAGTCTTCATTCTTGAAACTCTACTAGAGCCTTGGGAAGTGGGCCCGAGTGTTACAAATCGTATCAGAGCCAATTCCCCTCTAGTAGGTGGGACCCACATGGGGATGTGGCATGCCAATCTTGAGATGTATGATCTAAGCATGTAGGAAAGGTCTATCAATGGTGTGGTGGTATTATGTAATCGGGAGATGGGTGTCCATGGGCCATGTTGGGTCTGCATTGAAATGGGGAAATATTATGAGGACATATAGTTGAGCCTTGATGAGGATGTCAAGAGTCTATGTGGGGGAGATTGTAACATCCCAGGATTTTAGGTCTTGGATAGCATGATCTTAAAAGGAATGATTGGACTACCCATATCACCAAGGTGTACCTCCTTTTTCGAGATCCCATCACTAAATATCTCCATAGTTGAGTGTGCTTAGCTTGGAGTAGTACTAGGATGGGTGACTAGTCGGTAAGTTGACCCTGGCTTACGCGTGAGTGAGGAAAAAGTGTGTAGTTAAGAGCCATTCGTCATTCCTAAAACTCTACTAGAGCCTTGGGAAGTGGGCCCGGGTATTCCACGTGTTTGTTCTGAAGAAGTATGTGAAGATTCCTTCTCATGTGCTGACTATTGAGCCTATTGAGTTACGAGAAGATCTATCCTATGAAGAGTTTCCATTAAAGGTCTTAGACTCCAGAATGAAGCAATTTAAGAACAAGCAGATAGCTTGAGAAGATTCTCTGGAAGTACCATGGCCTTGAGGAAACCACATGGGAGTTGAAAGAAGAGATGTTGTGGACCTACCCCTCGCTCTTTTCTTGAGATATTGAGGATGACTGGGAGTCATTGCTGGTGTCTATCTGTTCCAGAGGAAGAACTCAAAGTGTCGGCAACTGGAGCCACCTCGGCTCAATTCCGCTCGAGGTAACCATCTAGGATACCTTTCCTTTAAGTCTATGTACTTGTATTGCCATGATATTTTCTGGTTTGTTCGGTCGTCAAAATGCCATCATTTTCCCCTATTTTATTGCTGCATGAGGAGACCTAGAGGTTCCTAACCCCAGAAACCCAGCCAAACCATTGTGGGTGATTGATAGACCAACTGACATCACAACGCATTAGTGATGTATTTTGGACCCCCTTGTGGATTCTCATTTTGGCTCACTACACCGTCATCTCTGTGCTACATTTCTGACCGAGCAAATTGTTGACCTCCTCACGTGACTAGGTTTTCTCCTGTTTGTTTCTATTCCTCAACTGTTGACTAACTCAAGAGCTCTATAATGATGCTAGAGATCATCACGATACTCTCTAACATGTATTCATGTTGTACTCGAGGTTTCTACTAGTTTTCTTCTACTTTGGTTGCTCGATACGGTAGGCATCTTCACCAATCTCGACCACCTCAGGATACGAGCTAGCGCTCGTTGCGTTCAGTATGACGAGACGAAGACGGGGAGAGGGTCCCCTGCTCATAGAGAGGTCTGGTTTGATTGCCCCTCTTTAGGTCTCGAGCTTCAAGAGGATGTCCATGGCGCCAGATACAAGGAAAGTGATTTACTGGGGTGAAAGCCTAATCTCACCCATGGTGCCTGTGACATCCATGTTACGCCCATAAGGGTAATATCTGAATTTTGATTTGAGTTTGACTTTGTTGACCATAAAATCCCACATTTTTTATTTCTCTAAGTTCGCATGATATCCACCTTTAATTATTGTGTTATCATCCAGGGGCATTATGGTCATTGCACATCGTAATTTCTTTTTTTTGTAAATTGTTTTATGTTGTAAAAATTGTAACCAATTATTGGTTCAGTGGAAAAATACAAAAATATACATTTTTGGAATCAGAAAAATACAAATGGTTTAATGGGATAAGTTTCATGACCTGATTTCCATGTTACAAATAGGGTCATTCTTTACGTAAAGGATTTAATACACATTATATTAATTGAATGCACATATATTGTGACTAGGTTGAGACAACCATGACCCTGTGCTTAGGAGGTGTTAGTGAATATTTAGGTCTGAACATAAGGTATGTACATCCTCTATTTTATTTTGGGCATTATTTGACTAAAACCAACTTTCTTTTAATGAGACAACTCTTGAACTATTAATCCTAATAAAATCTAATTTCTTGAACATTTATATGTATTGATGTTGAATCATTATATCCATGTGGTTCTTGGACTACCTTATTTATATGGGTACTTGTACCCCACTTTCTATGATTGCCTTTTTATTAATAATTGACTAAAATACTAGTCATTCCTCTCTATTTTGTGCATGCTACATGTTTGACAAGAATATCTAGAATAGTGGTAATTATGTACAACCATACTTATATAGGGTGTGCATTTCCACCCTTATTTCTTTTAGGCCATAATCCTATGGCGTTATGGCCCTATTTTAGGTATATTTAGTCTATATTGTTATGCATGCAAATGTTATCTTGATTTAATTTGGATTTGTGGTTGATTGTATTGCAAGACACACTTTTATTATCATGCATGTAATCTGAAATTTAATATGCCTCATTTGTTTTTTTACATTTCTCTTAAACTTACCTAATTGCAAAGAGCCCCCTTTTTCTTTTGGGAACATCTCTTTTATACTTATAACACATTATAATGCCCAAAGTGTTTTATATATGTACATACTCAGCTTTTGTTGACCTCTATACTTTGTTTCCTATTTTCTGGGTGATGTTCCCTTCCACCCAGGTGCAGAGGAGCCTGTGGTGAACTTAGAGGAGGAGCATGCACTTGAGGACCCAGGGTTCGAGGAACATGATCAGCAGTAGTTCGTGGAAGTTTTTGAGATGCCTAGGTTTCCCTCTGCAATCGATCCATATAGACATATTTTCCTTTATGTTTCTTTTATGTCCATGTGGACAAGTTCATAGAAATAATTGCATCATGTAATAAATTACATTTTATTTTCCACTGTAATTGCTTTATGCTCTAATTTGTCATATTATTTTGAGAGTGAATTAGATTCCCTTCTATCTATATGTTATGTTTGAATGGTTGGGGAATTGCTATAGTGTTCTCAAAATATTAGAGTAGGGATTGGTCCCCTTAGTGGGTACCACTCCTTACAAAATGGTATCAGAGCCTAAGCATTCAGTAACTTGACTATTTTAAGTTTTCCTAGATTGACCCTTAATTAGGTACTTAGGTGACCCTTTACATATAATTGATGTACCTAATCCAGAGTAGTGGAATACCAAACATGGTTTCAATCCCTATCTAATATGGTGATTTCCACTCCTCAATTGACTGTGTAGTCAAGGCAAAATATGGAAACCCTAGTTAACCCTACATCATGTATGTACAATAAAATTTCCATATATAGGGGTTGAACTTTCTGGTCATTAGACTTAATCTTCCCACCATAGGGAAAGATTGTTCATAACTCAAATGTAGTTTGACTTGAACACTTGTATATAGTTTAACCCTAATTCTCATATGGGCCCTTTCCTTGTTGTTTCGTAGCATGCCCCAAATACATTCAATAGGAAGACTGAGCACATGTAAGGGATAAGCACAGAACTCAAACATAAGTTGAAGAATGTTGATCTTTCCCTAGATGTTAGGTGGTTGACTTGGTTCTCGAATTGATTTTGGTGCCAAATTTTTTTTATTTTCATTGCAAAGCTTTTATTAATAAGCTTATTTTCATTATTAAATTATATGTACAAAAGAAAAGCATTCTAGATTTTATCAAAAGTGTTTGGAACCAAGTCACCATCACAAGGAAGTTTGGGTAGTAGTGAAATACGTTAGAGGAGAAACCCTTCCTTGGTATGATCAAGAGTGGGAGTCTAGGACTAGTGGGAAGTAGAGATTGCTAAGATGACGTGGTGGATATATAAGACCTAGATCTACCCTTGTGTCCTCTAAATGATTTGATAACTTATAGGTTAATCTTGTAAGGGGGTGCAGTCTTGTACTATTACGGGTGTAGTTAAGGATTAAGTGAACTAAATAGGGTCTGAAACAAGTAATATGTGGGTTAATAATTTAACAACCATCCAATTAATGTAATCCGATAAGCCAAAGTATCATTAATGCTACTACATAACTTAAATAATACTTACAATTTATCTTTAGATATCTGAAATGGTATACCTTAATGAGGTAAATTACTAAGTAAACAAAATCATGATTAATGGAAGGTAAAATCACCTTCATAACAAATACAATACTAGATAACACTAGGCTTTGGTGAAACTTCCCTATCTCAACATCTTATTAGAGAAGACTAAAGAAGACTTGATGTATAGAGTGGTATAGTTTCACCATTACTATAAGTGTGGTATCAAGTTCTATAAAATAATCCACTACACTAAGTGAACTAGAAATCTCTTATCCAACTAGAAAGTATAGATTAGTATACTATATGTCACAACAAGGTGGATTTCAGGGATGAAATCCCTTTTAATGGGTAAAGTGTTATAACATACCCGAATTTGGGCACCCACCTAAACACTCCCTTTTGTTTTTCCTATTTAGTTCAATTAATAGTGATCTTTATTCTGATAAAATTCGGTAAACTAGAGACAAAAAAATGTTATGATTTTAGCAAATAACCATTGAAATTGGGTTATGATATATCAATAATTTGAGACTCCAAGTTAATTATAAAAATTCACTAGTGAATTATTTTGACCCTAAACTTACAATCTAGAGTCACTCTAAGCCATTTTCTGAAAAGACAGGTAATGGATACAATATATCAAATAGATTTAGAAAGACATCAAGTGAATTAAGTGAATACTTAACATATAGGTAGTGAAATGTTATGCCAAGTGCTTTCAATGGTGATAATTGATATCAAAATTGAATTTTTCACCTCCTAATTAGCCTACCGAAAGATTTTCAAGTCATTTGGATAGTGTTTTTCCTCTCAATTTGATATGGGAAAGAAATTAATAAAATGAACTAAGCTTATAATCAAATAAGTTAATTACATTTGATTGCCATTAATTTGTCTACCCCCTGGGACCCGGTCACGCGTCTTTTACCCTCGTGACTTCTTCCTCCTCACAATGGATGTCACGGACAACAAATCCTTCCTATCTCTTCTCTCCCATACAATGTCTCCATTCCTCCTCCTCTTCTCCCTTCCCTCCTTGTTCGAAAACCCTAACAGACCCCACTCTTATTCTATTTCATCTTCCTCTTCTCCCTCGCCCTTCCTCAATTTGATCATCCTCCACCTGCGCCCAACAGTGAAAGGCGATGCCCAGAAGCACTGAGTCCTGCTAGATAGAGGGAGCATCTCCAGATAGCGTAGTTTGTTGGGTTTTAGGGGAGACAGAGAAGGTAGCGAAAACAAAAATTTTCTTCTCCCAAACCCAGAATAAAGGAATCGTGTCAACATCTATAAAATAGGAAAGATGGTTTGTGGAGATATACCTTATCCCGAGGCTTGCTCGGTGACGTTACCCCACGGCTTGTACGGTCTTCACCTCTGGTCTTGGATGGCGTTTGTGCAGCTCCTGGTCTCACCCGGACTCTCGAGTTTGACAGCGGTCCTCTGAGCGGCAGAAGTCTCCCACCTCTAAAGTAGTCCACACGGACCACCTGGAACTCCGATCTCCTAGCCCCATAAGGAATCAGAAGGATTCACACCCTCCTTTCGGCGTACTAGTCACTGACACACTCTCATGCAACCAGTTGCTTTTCTACAGTTGTCTTTCCCTTGTTGTGCCTCCCTTATTGGGTAGCACTTGCTCAGGCTCTCTCGGTTACCAAAACCAGATAGAACTACATCTTTGTAGAGAAACTGGTGTTCTGAGTTTTTGTTGAGAAGCCCCCAATACCCCTATATATAAAGGAGGGTCATGGGATATGGTTTTCTACCCCGGGCATTACGGGATTAAAGTAGGAGTAGAAGGGTTTGATATTTTCCACAAACAACCAACTGCGTCAGCTGAACCGGTCGTTTCAAGCATGAACCAATCGGTTGGGGACCTCAGCCGATCATTTCACACCTAAACTGATCATTTGGGACACCTGAGCCGATCGGTTCACTACTGAGCCGATCGGATCGTGGTCCTAGTCCATCCCAAATTGACTTTTATATTTGTTTCCGATTAATCAAATATTAATCCTTGTCCAAATCAAATTTGTACAAGTGAAACAAATTGTATTTACAAAATAGTCTTCTGACTTTCCAAACGATCTCGGTTGGTCACATGAATCGACTAATTCAACAATTGAGCCGATTGTTTCATGAAACATGAGCCGATCGTCTCACCAGTTTAGCCGATAGGTTCACCAACCTGAGTCGATCTGTTCAACCCTGTGATCCGATCGGTTCAACCCTGTGAGCCGATCGGTTGGAGTAGCAGACTGTGCAAATCATTCAATCACATTTTCAATCAATCTGATACTCCAATCAATTGGTCCAACACCTTGAACACTATGATACTGATCTATAAATTGATTGCGTGTTTAATTGAACTACTATACTCCTTTAATAATCAATCTAAACATTTTTTGTGGATAAACTCCCCTTCCATGTTAAATCCTATGTGTGTGACCATGCAGGTCCATTTCACGTTGGCAGTGAAAGTCCATAACACTTATGACTTCACAAGCAAAGAGTGGTTCCTAGTCGCACATCAGTGCTACCCAAGTGAAAAGGAAAGTTGGAGAACAACTTTCAATCCTACAATCCATGAATGGTGTTACAACGAATGTATAATTCCTTTGTCATTGATATCCCGAATGAACTCAAGGCATGGAACAATCATCCTGTCAATGTTCATTCACTTTCTTGATCTCAGAGTAGATTGGAGGAGATATGTATGACATCAATATCACATACTGATTCACACATGCATGCGCACGCCTATCTTAATCCTACTCATCAAGTGGCCATGGATATCAAACATTTCATTTCACATCAACATGTGGAATGTGAATACGCTCCCACTAAATCACAGACCCCTTTTTTATCTTTGTCATATCAGTCAAACCTTTTGACTACATCATCAAAGTAAAGATCCATCTCTTGAGTTACTTGTACTTAATCAATCACATTGATTAGTCCATTTTAACTTATAGACTTCATTTGCATTAAAGGATTCATAAACGTTGTAGGTTGTGTCACATACACATCCTCGTTTTTATTCCTTACAGGAATGCGGTTTTAGTATCCGTATACCAAGTCATTAAGTTGCAATCAACAAGCATTGTCCTTCTCAAAATGTTATCCATGTGTCTTAACTCTTAAGACTTATTCGCACTTATGGATTTTATCCCAATGGGTGCTACCATCAAGATCATACCTTATGGTTCACATGGAAGTCATTTAGGATTTAATGGTCATAAACCATAACTCAAAATCCGATTCCTCATATTCATCGAGATAGTTGATTCATCACTTGACCAACTCATCACATAGATAATCGAGGTGTATCTGTTAAGGATATAAGAACACACAACTCTTTGTGATTCTTAATGTCCTTTATTAGTGTGGGGTATTCTTTATTTAAGAAGAAATTAGTTATTTGATAATCATCCTCTAACTCCTTAGAGTATGACTCCTTGTTGATTTATACATCACCATGCCTTAATCACGAGCTCACTATGATACACTATCATAATCACTCACAAGGTTCTCAAACATTTGGTTCAAGTATTTCATTCATTGATCTCATCAAGAATTAACACTTTACCAAATTCATACATCATTTATGATATTCTTGAACACTTCAAGATATTCATATTGGTATTTCTCTAAACACCGCGTGAAGTATTAGCATTTGCTCCAATAGGTATGTAAATACATCACATGCATTATACCTAATAGGACAATCATTCTCCCACTACCACTAGTGAAGATTGATTAATCATGTCTAAGAGATTCATGTCTCTTACTGGTTCTCTAACCAAAAGAGTCTATATTTATCCATCATATGGAAAGTTGAAATGAATTTCTCATGATTTATGCTAATTTGATTGTTTGAGTTATGAATAACTTTTAGGTATCATTTTATCTTATGCATACCAAGTACCACAAGATAAACAAGGCATTGACATAAAGATCATATCTTTTGAAATTGAAACATCAACTTTATTAATTTCTATCATTGTCATACAATTTGCAAAAATAAAGTGTTTCTAACCATTGGCAAATATGAAATAGAAGTTCATAACTCTATTACATGCCTTTATGGCTGAAAATAAACTAAAGTACTCCTATCTATGGCGGCAACACTTGCCCCATTTATTGAGTGTTTTACACTTTATATCTTGGTATCATATACCTAAAAAGTGTTACAAGTTTATTTCATGACACCTTTAGGTGGAGACGTCTATCGCCTCCTTCTTCTTTAGTTCTTCCAGATAGAGTGGACAATTCCTTTTCCAATGTCCTAATTTTTGACAATGGTGGCAATTGCCTCTCTTGGTCATGCCTCCCTTGGCCTTGAGAGTTGAAGACGACTTGGGCTGCTAGCTAGCATCAAAACCTTTCTTAGCCTTGCCCTTACCCTTGCTCTTAGACTTGCCTTTCTTGATGTTGATCATCATCACAGAATTAGTCTTGTCCTTCTTCATCTATGCCTCGACTGTCCTCAATGTGCCCAACAACTCTGTCAATGGCTTGTCAAAGTTGTTCATGTTGTATTTCATCACAAACTGACTGTAGGATTCTGGCAACAATTGTAGTATCACGTCAGTAGCCAACTCTTGGCTCAGGGGAAATCCCAGTCTCGTCAGGTTCTCCACATACCCAATCATATTGAGTGTGTGAGGACCAACTGGATCTCCTTCTGTCATGACACATTTGAACAACACCCTTGAGACATCATATCTCTCTTGTCGTGCTTGATCTTCATACATGTTCTTGAGATACTGAATCAACTCAATGACACCCATGTTCTCATGTTGTCTCTGCAACTCGTGGTTCATGGAGCACAAAATCAAGCACTTTGCATCAATGGCATCATCAGAATGCTTCTTGTAAGCATCCCTTTCTGCCTTTGGTGCGGTAGGAGTAGGTTCCTCCAGAATTGGAGTATCCAGGACATAGAGCTTTCGCTCTTGATTTAGAACAATTCTCAATGTCAAACCAGTCATGGAAGTTAGTCCCATTCATCTTGTCCTTTTCAAGGACCGATCGCAATGAAAAGTGATTGTTGTTTGTTGTCATTTGTACTACAAAAGGAAATATATGCAACTTAGTCCAAAACTCAATTTTGACTTATTTGATTGATTTGAAAAGTTGATGATATAATTAGGACATTAATTAATTATCACTCCCACTATTTTTGTTCAAATTGATAGCCCTCACCATCAATTCGGAAGATTGCAGCGTACAATCTTGTAGTGGGTCAAGATCCTAAAATCCTCTAAATCATGGACCAGCTAGGGCTTTCAACCACAACTTAGATCTTCCAGGTAGGCAACTTTTGCCAATGGCATCATATGCAACTCTTGAAAGATGTCATACGCAACTCTTTGCCATGATTACCTCCATGCCTTAAGGTGCTAGATCCTATCTAGGTCACCTTGTTAAGTCTGACCCAAATCCAACATGATGAATATGCACCCAGCTAGGGAAGACCCACATATCCATCCTTCACGCTTCCACGAGATAGACGGTGTACCACCCTAGGGCGTGCCCACACTTGGCCGATCAAGATTTTCAAATGTGTCGCATTTGGAAGTCATCTAAAAATTTAATATTTAATGAGGGATTTGGTTTTTATAGATACATATCCAATCACCACAATATATAGTACGTATCATATACATGATATATCCCACAGAAAACATGTGAAATGATAAAAGTGATGATTATGGCCATCCTAATGTGATTCCTCAAGCCAAGAGGAGTCACAGTCATCTAGGTCTACATCACATGCAACCTGTACAAGATGAACTCTATGCTTTGCCTTTACTGGGTTTGATCAACTCATCTCCATGATTGATCAGCTCACCATCAGGCCGGTCAGTTGGGTGCCACCAGCCAATCAATTTGCTCCTCCAACTGATCAGTTTTCCTGGTCATCGTGCATCTCCTCATGGCCGCCACTTGATCGTCTCGCTCCTCGAATCAGTCACCTGGATCGCCAATCGATCGGTTCACGCCTTGAACCGATCGTCTCAGTTGTTGTCAGATGTCCTCCGTTCTTTGACATAACAGGAAATAAAAGTTCTATCCTATTTACATTTAAAAAAGGGAAACCCCGAGTTTCATTCGGGGGGAGCAAAGGTAGGAAAGAAATCTCGAGTTATCTCGAGTTACATCAGGAATAAGGATGTAGGGAATCGGTGTGCAGACCACGATGCAAGCAACCACATACAACCAAGCACACATACATAGGGTTTATTGGCCATAACCACGCTATACAGCTACCACAAAACTCATTTAAGGGCGACACGTATCAAGTGCATTCATATTACATATCATATATTTATATAGGGTTTTGTGGATTTAGGATTGGACATGCATAAAGCCAATTTTATTTGCATCGTATGCAATAAATAAAGGTGACAAACCAAAATTGATCATATCAATAATCCTAAAGCATAGAGTAGTTGACATGGCTCTGATACCACTGTTGGGTTTTAGGGGAGATAAAAAAGGCCGCGGAAACAAAAATTTTCTTCTCCCAAACCCAGAATAAAGGAATCGCGTCAACGTCTATACAATAGGAAATATGATTTGTGGAGACATATCTTGTCCTGAGGCTTTCTCGGCGACATTACCCCATGGCTTGTGCGGTCTTCACCTTTGGTCTTGGATGATGTATGTGGAACTCCTAGTCTCATCCGGACTGTTCAGGATTGACATTTGTCCTCTGAGCGGAAGAAGTCTCCCGCCTCTGAAGTAGTCCACATGGACCACCTGGAACTCCGATTTCCTAGTCCCACAAGGAATCAGAAGGAGTTGCACCCTCTTGTCGGCGTACTAGTCACCGACACAGTCTCCTGCAACCAGTTGATTTTCTACAGTTGTCTTTCCCTTGTTGTGCCTCCCTTATCAGGTTGCACTTGCTCGGGCTCTCTCGGTTACCAAAACCAGAGAGGATGATAACTTTGCAGAGCAACTGGTGTTCTGAGTTTTTGTTGAGAAGCCCCCAGTACAGCTATATATATAGGAGGGTCATGGGACATGATTCTCTACACCGAGAAATATGGGATTAAAGTAGGAGTAGAAGGGTTCGAGATTTTCCACAAAACAACCAACTGTGTCAGCTGAACTGATCGTTTCAAGAATGAACCGATCGGTTGGGGACCTCAGCCAATCGGTTCACACCTGAACCGATCATTTGGGACACCTGAGCTGATCAGTTCACTGCTGAGCTGGTCGATTCATGGTCCTAGTCCAACCCAAATTGACTTTCATATTTGTTTATGATTAATCAAATATTAATCCTTGTCCAAATACAATTTATACAAGTGAAACAAATTGTATTTGCAAAATAGTCTTCTGACTTTCCAAACGATCTCGGTTGGTCACATGAATCGACCGGTTCAACAATTGAGCCGATCGTTTCATGACACATGAGACGATCATCTCACCAGTTGAGCCGATCAGTTCACCAACCTGAGCCGATTGGTTCACCAACCAAAGTCGATCGATTCAACCCTATGAGCCGATCGATTGGAGCAGCAGACTGTGCAAATCAGCCAATCGCATTTTCAATCAATCTGATACTCCAATCAATTGGTCCAACACCTTGAACACTATGATAGTGAGCTATCAATTGATTGAGTGTTTAATTGAACTGCTAAATTCCTTTAGTAATCAATCTAAACATTGTTTGTGGATAAACTCCTCTTCCAGGTTAAATCCTATGTGTGTGACCTTATAGGCCCATTTCACATTGGCAGTGAAAGTCCATAACACTTATGACTTCACAAGCAAAGAGCAGTGCCTAGTCGCACATCAGTGCTACCCAAGTGATAAGGAAAGTTGGAGAACAACTTTCAATCCTACAATCTGTGAATGGTATTACAACGAATGTATAATTCCTTTGTCACTGATATCCTGAATGAACTCAAGGCATGGAACAGTCATCCTGTCAACATTCATTCACTTTCTTGATCTCAGAGTAGATTGGAGGAGATATGTATGACATCAATATCACATACTGATTCACACATGCATGGGCACATCTATCTCAATCCTACTCATCAAGTGGCCATGGATATCAAACTCCCTTAGACGGGACAAATCCCATATCTATTACTCACCCCTCAAAAGACCCATGTGTCAAAGCCACTCAATCATCACCTTTATAACAACCCATGTTTCAGGACTGTGTTTGATGATGTCAAAGTGTACCCAACAACATGTGTTGAGTGTAGTGAGTTCAGGTCAAAGAATCACACTCACCACCATCACTGTGAGAACTGATTGTGATTACCATGTCATGGTTCCATGTGTCAAACTCATAGTGGGTCTGTCTGGTAAACTTGTTCTCTAACAAGTACCTATGTGTTTGGTTTGATATCTCCATATCATGACTAACAAGATTCTTTCATCAACCAACACCACAATCTAGTCTTGTGTGTCATTGTTGTCTATCTACCTTCCACAATGACACTTGACTAGGGACATAATAACCAATGTACAAACTCTTAGCATTCATATGATCTCATCGTTCAGGTCCTCAACTTGAAAGCATACGTCATTGAGTATTGTCATTCTCTAGACATTCAATATGTTCTATCATTATCTCATACAATTGAACCAGAAAGAATTGGAAGCTTGCCTTTGATCTTATCAAATCAATCTTAATGTATCCCACCAATCATCCCATGATTGGATCTCAGGGCATACATACCAACATAGTTGATTGACACCAGTTCTCTTCAACCTCCTCCTCCTCGTCTCTTGCTTCTCTTTCTCAATCTCATCTTGCCATAGTGCCAAGTAGATGAATAGATCAAAGATCATTACCGCATGTTGCAATCACCGATAAGAGTTCATGTGTCAACCTCAAGCTGTGAGCAAGTGCTACCTTCACCACTTCAGGTAATAGCCTCAATTTCACCATTAGTCCTCGGCCTTGCACCTACCTACACCCTATGACATCTACTTCCTCGTCCAAAGTGCAATCGATGCAGCTGACTGTCATGGTTGAAACCTATATTCAACTCCATTAGTGACATGGAACATCTACCTAGGCATTGTCGACACCACTTCAACCCTCCTTTGCCCACCTTCCTTCCTTCCATCACTCATACCAACAGATCTACTGTCGCCCACACTTGCTCCTCATGAGGATGTCCCTCCTCCACACCTTTGACCTGCACCTCAAATCCATGGATACCCACTCACATCACCAACCATCTTTGTCCTTTGTAGCAAGTTGTACCTCCTCCTTCTTGATCTCTCCTCAACCAACAGAACGCCAACCACCTTGTCATCTTCTCTCACCCTACACCCCCACAGATGCAAAGATTTTCCACCACCCATGCATATCACCACCATGGCCTTGCAGAAATAAGTCTTCCTCTCAGCATTGTCAGTTATCTTGAATACTTACAATAGTGGCCTATAGGGGGTACAATCATGTCCCCCTCTTTTATGACTTTATATACTAAGTTTCATATGGCAGACATCGACATTGGAGCTTCATGGGCATATGGCGGTATTGATGGATGCTCCTAACTCCTCAATCCAGGTCTAGGAGCACCAAGATCAACATGAGCTAACCATCATAGACCGTGCTCATGCAGCCAATACTGGTAAGTTATTCATCCATGTAATGTTGATTATAGGAGTTAGTATAATAGCTTATGAAAAGTAAAATTTGGACAATTAGTTAGTAGGGTTGAGTATAATACCCATGAATTATACCAAACAAAACTATTTGATCAATTAGCTTAGCTTTGCTCCATTAATGTATTAGCATTATTAGGAAGCTTGTATGATTATGAAAAGACCGAAGATGAAACATTGGTTAATAATAATGTGTCACTATATAGAAGCATGAGACACATTATTTAGTATTATCGACAATACTATGTTTTTTAATCTATTATACATGATTATATTTACTTATATAACATAATCAATTAATCATGCTAATATGTATCATAGTGAATAGCAATATAGGAAATACAATAGTTGTCATTGAAAATGTCCTAGGTGTCGACATCATCCTTCTTATGCATCAAAACCCTAGTTATAGGTATACATATATTTATGATGAGTTGGAACATGATAAGGAGTAAGGTTGTATCTACCTATAAATGACCTACATTGAATTCAGTGGTATAAAAAGAGAACATATAATAGAAAGTACTTTTATAAACATATGCATACAAGTGGATGAGGGTAGGATGCATGTTAGTCTAGAGACTCTACACTAAATAATAATTTACTTTTATATAACCCAGTAGTACATACTTGTACTCATACACATATTAATAGCAAAGTACGATAAATGGCCATTATATATAAGGGTATGCCAGATTAACCCTAGACATTCTTTGTAAGGAAATTTGATGAATAATGAATAATGAATAATCCCATCCCTCACCCAATATATGTATAATTCTAGGATATAAACAAAAATCATAACTCCATATAAGATAATTAGTAATGGGTCACATATACTCTTATTTATAGTTTGACATCTATCCACTAATGGGTGTATAAAACACTTTTAGGTTGACAAGGACAGAATGTGAATCAAACCCCTAGAGATAGACTGTTGACACGGACAGAATGTGAATCAAACCCCTAGAGATATACTTAGTCATGACGATCAGGTATGTACATCCTCTATTTTATTTTGGGCAATATTTGACTGAAATCTACATTATTTTGATGAGGCATCTCTTGAACTATTAATTTTATTTGAAATCCAATTGCTTGGACATTTATACTTCTTATTCTTATTCATTATATTCATGTTGTCGTTGAGATACCTTATTTACGATGGGTTCTTGAACCCCTTCTTCTTGATTGCCAATTTATGAGAAATTGACTAAAATGCTAGTCTTGCCACTCTATTTATGCATGGTACATGTTTGACTAGAATATCTAGAATAGTGTTACTTATGTACAACCATACTTATATAGGGCATGCATATTCTTCCCAGGGTGTGTGTTTACACCCTTATTTCTTTTAGGCCATGATTGTATGGTGTTATGGCCCTATTTTAGGTATATTTAGTCTACATTGTTATGGATGCAATCATTTATTGTTTTAAATTGGAATTGTGGTTGACTGTTATGGCAAAGCACTTCTATTATCATACTCATAATCTGAATTTTAATATGCCTCATTTCTCTTGTTATAATTCTTTTGAACTTACCTATCTGCAAATACCCCCTTGTTGTAGGAACATCTCTTTTTGCATTTTTAACCCAACATGATGCCCAAAGTGTTTATTTTATGTACATACTCAGCCGTGGCTGACCTATACTTGTTTCCTATGTTCTAGGTGATGTTCCCTTCCACTCAGATGTAGGTACATTAGAAGATAAGGATGCATGAAGATCATATACATGGTATTGGACCTAAGGATATCTTGTAACAGCTTAAACCAGAATTAGTTGTGTCAACTGTGCCCATCGGTTTATGAGAAGGTACATATAAAACCATAATTTCTTTACTTAATCCTAGGTTCCTCTAAGTGGAATCATCGATTCATTGATTAAGTAAGGCCAATAGCCTTCACACTAAGTAGAGCCATCATTTTCTTATCCAAAACTAGGCCCATCGGATTAGGTGATAGGAATCAACATCATTTCTCTAGTTAGTGAAATCGATAAGGTACATATTAGACAAACCATCCTTTCTTCATTATAATAGAAATAAAATCTATTTCTTTTAAACAATATTATCATTTTTTTCTTCAAGACTAATAGTTCTTATCCATGAAATAAGAGAGTATATACATATGATCACGGGCTAGACAACATCATAAAAACTACTTGCACATATGAAAAACAATTTACAAAGATCATATTGCCATCATATAAACTATGTTCAAGGATATGATCTATATGAAATGAGATAAAAGCAAGCTAGAAAACCGAATGAGGGTTATATAACTCACATTTACATTGATGATGAAGATCCAATAGCAAGATATATCAATGAAAGAAGATGAAACCCTAACTTGCACGCCCAAGCTCTAAAATAGCTTCTTTCCTCAAGATCAAGGTGAAACTAGGGCAAAGGAAGAAGAAAAGGAAATATGTAACCACATATGCATAACTTCCATAGAGAGAAACTAGAACTTCGTCCATGAAAGAAGGTAAGGAGAGAGAAAATAGCAAGAAACAAGGTAGAAAGGAAGAACATACTTGGCTAGGTCAAGAGCTAGGTTAAGAACCTTAAAAACCCTAAGGTTTCTTGATCAAAACCCAAAAGAAACTTGCATGCTAGCTCCACCAGAGCTCTATCTTTCAAGATCTTTCCTTTTCCCACCACCAAGCATCTAGAGGATGATCTTCTCTAGTACATAAGGAAGAGAGAAGTGCAAAGAGTTCATTTATAAAGGAAGGAAGGGGTATATATGCTTTAGATGAGAGAAAAGATAGGTTGAGATATCCACAGATGTATGCCATGTGTCAAAAAGACAAAATCAATCCTTATACATGCATGTAGATAACCCATTGGATATTTACTAGGTTTCCCATTCGTTCATTCCTTAGAGAACTCATCAAGGTTGGTCATCAGTGAACCCATCGATCCTTTTCACCATACTTAGCAATTTCACCAAAATTGACCATCCATCAGATCATTTACCCCATCTAGAGTATCCATAAGTTCTAGGGTATGAAGGACAAGTCATAGGAACCTTAACTATAATGAGAACACTTCATATAGTTCCTTTACTAGTTTATAACATTGAATCTTTCACATACTAAGACAAATTGTCAATACACTTAGGTTAAAACCCTAGATTTCCAACCTACCAGCGGAAGATCAACAAACTGATGATGCATCTAGGTATTTATAGATGCAACCATAAAAAACATTATGAAGAGTGATATGAAACACAACATTTATTTATGATAATTAAAAATAAAACCCTAGAATTGGGTAAACTGCATAAATTGTAAAACTTGATCAAACAGTGTCCAAATTGGATCAAATTGGAAACAAACCTTCATCTCATGAAATAAAATCATGGATCAGATTTTGAATAAGAAACTAAGAATCCTATTAATTTAATCATTCATGCTTACCATAAAGCCAGTTTAGGGGTGTTACACCTTTGATTTTGTTTCTTTTTCTTTTGCCAATAGATCTTGTAATAAAGTAGCCCACACCATAGAAAATATTTTATTGGAAAGGGGTACCTAACTGAGGGTCGAGCGATTTTATTATCCTCACCTATCATGAACTGTGGTTTAGATGACTCTTTAGAATGATTTAATAGTGATTATTTAGGGTTTCCAACAAGAATGTGGGAGCTACTACATCATCCATCTTTTTTGACTTTATTTGTCCCAATTGTAACAACTTAAAAGACAAACCAAGTACAAAGACGTGCAGAGTCATCTCCCACAAACACAATGCATACAACTTTATGAAAATCTTCAAGGGACATTTGAGTAATTCACAAATTCATCATCGTCATCATCATCATCATCATCATCATCATCATCAACATCATCTAAGCCTCGGTCCCAACTATGTTAGTGTTGGCTACATAGATCCTTCATTTCCATTCATCTCTATCATGGGTATTATGGTTGAGATGTAGAGTTTCAAAATATCTCTTTATAAGATCTTCCCATGTTAATTTAGGCCATCCTCTTCTTCTATTAATTGTGCTTGACTCAATAGCATCGATTTGTATAGGGGCATTAGTCAGTCTAAGTTGTACATCTCCATACCATCTTATTCGGCCCTCATGCAACTTTTCCTCAATGGTTGCCACCCACACTTTATTCTTGATACTGTCATTTCTCAAGCGATCTATTCTTGCTTCCCACACATCCATCTTAGCATAAGCACTTCAGCCACATTCATCTTATTGTGACCTTGTTTGTTCACTGTCTAGCATTCACTCCCATAGAGATTGGTTGGTCATATAGTTGTTCTATAAAACTTGCTTTTTAATATAAGAGGGATCTTCTGATGACATAATACTCCAATTGCACTCTTCCATTTCTACCATCCTTATAAACAAGCGAGAACACCTCCTTACTAAAATTTGAAGGAAATAAAAAGCATCCATCTTTTCACAAAGATAATAGATATTGATGGATGCATGTATAATATTCCAAACAAATAAGCATGCACTAGATACATATAAAATGTCAATAGCAGTTGAAAAGAAAAGAAACTAAATCTAATACATGGCTTTCATCATTGTTCACCACATATGTTTTTTCGGAAGAAAAAGATGAAAAAACAAATGATCTAGCTTTAGAAACCTAGAGATTCTTCAAGCAAGTCTTGAATCTACTCATGGTCCTGCTTTCCTTGATCTTGTTCAACACCTTGTCTAAAATTTGGGTGGTTGGGAAATCATCCTGCAAAAGGGAAAGAAAATAAGGTATATATCAACCATATGATCTAGTACAAAAGAAAGAAAATAACACGAAAGTAAAGTCTATAAGTTCATTAATAGATTAAGAGATCAAGAATATGAGGAATTGCATGCATGAATAGGAATTGCATGCATGAATAGGAAAATAACACGAAAGTAAAGGCTATAAGTTCATTATTTTAAAATAATATAGGAATTGCATGCATGAATAATATTTACTACCTTAACTAAGTAGGGTTGAGGAACCTACCATATCCCAAACTATAGGTGAGGGGAGAAATAATACATTCCTAGTCACCTACACAAATTATATATGGGGGAGAATAACACATTCCCCAGGGCAAAATAACACATGCCCTATCTATGGGTGGTTGTACATAAGTACCACTATATTAGAAAAATAGTCTAATAAAATCAACATGCTAAGTGAAACTATGGCAAGTAAAAGCATCATATATTTGAAAAATGGAAGTGGGTAAAAGACCCAAGAAATAGAAAATCAATACTAATTTTTTAGGCAATTTCTCAAAAGAGTCTTGAATAGAGAAAATAGGGTTCATATATTACCTCATTAGGGAATATAGGGTTTGGTTTGAAAATATCCCAACTTAGGGTGTAGGAATGCACATACCTCTTTATAATGTTCAAATACCAAGTTCCACAACTTCTAGATGTTCCAAGTTCAACTTTGGCCTATTTCAATTTATTAACATTCATTAGTGTACATATTGCACATTATTGCATCGAAAACCCTAAGATTGGAAAGTTTTAACAAAACTCAGATTTAAACTCTAAAAATCCCACCATTATGCTAATTAGGTTCTCATGATCCTAGAAACATATCTTTATATCAATTTTTTAGTTATGGTGATTAAGTTGTAATTTTTATGGATTTTATGTATTAAAATCATATTAAAAAAATCACCTTTCAGAAAACCTTGAAATTAGACCTTAAAACATTTGAATGAAATAGATCTTAATTTTCCTATTCCAAAACATAATTCAATATTAATTTTAGATGAGCGGTTTAGAAGATATGAATTTTCCAATTCTGACCAAACAGAAAATGACATGTCAACAATTTAGTTGCAAGCGAGGAAGAGAGAGAGGGAGTGGGGCCGACCCAAGACATGGCCTCTCACAACCTATCCTAGGTCATCTTTTACCCTAGGAGGTATGTAACAATCATTTTAGGTTTATCTAGATCTAGTAACAAAGTATAGAACAACAAAGAAATGAAACCCTAAACAAGAGCATCATCTAAACGTGGAGATTATCATTTAAGCACAAGAATATGAACTAAAAAGATTATAATAATTAATAAACACAGAGCAAGTTATATAACATGCCTCTAGGAAGAAGATGAGATCCCAATCAGTAGGAAACTCGAGCAATATGGGTTGGTACTTCCAAGCACAAGCTCCTAACTCGACCAAGAATCACCTTATTCTCCAAGGATACAAACATTAAGCAAGAGGAGCATGGAAAGATGAGTTTTTGAGCTTTGGATGAAGTTCTTCCATGGAAGACTAGGGTGCCGACCTGGAGGAAGGTGGAAGGAAGGAGAATAAAAGGAAAAACAGAGGAGAAGTGGAAGAAACCTACTTTCCTTGGTCGAAAATGTCAAAAGGTCACTTTAGAAACCCAAGATGAGCTTAGATGTAACCCTAGAAGACCTTCTTCACCAAGATGCCATCTTATTCTACCTTGGGACAGCTCCTTCGTGGCCAAATGGAGAGAGGACGAAGTTCTCACTAGGAGGGAGGTGATATGGATCAAATATTTTAGTTGGGAGGTATGGAAGGAGTATATAAAGCTTTATGATTAAGGAAGAAGTAAGGCATGAGGTGTCCAAGCTAATTTCCATGTGTCCATGTCTAAGGGTGCCCATGGTCATGCAAGACTTTATGGATAAGGAAAAGGAAAAGCATGAGGTGTCAAGTTATTTTCAATGTGTCCATGGCTAAAGGTGCCCATGGACATGCAAGCCTTTATGGATAAGGAAGTAGTCAAGAATGAGATGTCCATGGAGCTTTCCATGTGTCCATAGCCTAGAGCTTTTATGACCATGCAAATAGGTATTTCACATCTTCTAAAGACTTCTTAGCCATCAATATTTTATTCTCCAGGCCCATCAACGACCTTCAAACAAAGAAATCACCCCATTGGTTGATAACTCCTAAAGATGGCTCATCCATAAAGGGGAAAATCCCTAAAATGCCCTTCAAGAGAAAAACCTCCAAACCAAGGTACAAATAGGCACCCCATGGCCCAACAAGCTCGTGAATGATAAGGAAACATCTAAGGATTAAAAGGCATGTGACAATTTGTAAAGAAAAACTCCTAATTGAGTAAATTGCAAAAAACGTCCAAAATATGCATAAAAATTGCATAACTTGCACAACATCATTCAAATTGGACCAAACTTGAAACTTAAACTTATATCATGATTTCAAAACACCTCACAAGGTTAGATTAAGGTTTAGAGAATTTAATTACGGTAATAAATCTTGTTTAACACATTAAGCAAGGTTTGGGGCCTTACACTTCTAGAGCCATTCTCTCAAAATGGATCATATGATTTTACAAATAATTAATAAATTCTACCACAACTAAGCTTAAAATAGGATAAAAAAATTTCTTTTCACATACCTTGAAATATATAGGATTTGAGGGACTTTACCCAGATAAGAAACTATTTATCTACAATCCTGCAATTCTTTATTGAGCTTTATACATCCAATGTAACTTTAACGGAATATCCACTTTCTGATAAATCTAAAATGTTGAAAAACAAAATGGCGGTCAGTACAATGAATTATACTGGTATGTGGGGGAACCAAAATCTTGCATCTATTTGTAACAAAATAATGCAACCAAATTATTGCTTAACAGATCAAACTTTATGTATTAACCATAACTACTCAATCCCTACATATCCTTGCCTCTACACTATCCCTACAGTAGACATGGATACTACCTCTCTTATATGGTAGATCTCAAATAGCCCTATCATCCTACCTCATAGGTAGACCATGACCTAGGGTTGTGTAGTCGAATGGTCCTACCCAAGGGTAGACCAACACATCGACTCATGATAACCTGATGATCCGACCCCAAGGGTAGACCATGTACTACATCATCCACCTCATCATCAACAAAGATACAGAGAAGGACTAGGATCTGAGCTAGTCGTGCACATATATTTATGGTGATAGTCATAGACACTTTACAGTTGCATGAAATAAAAGTCAACCAGGAAGTTATTTCTAAGAAACTGATAAAACCTCAGAAACCACCATAGAGCAATTAGCCATAAGAGTAACCACATACCTAATTTGGAGATCTCAAAGAAATAAGAACAGTGCAATCCAATCTCATCAGGTAATCCAATCAACCAACCAAACCAATCACAGAAGCACAATTGAATCCTTAAAAGCATGCATTACCTAATCATTACATACACATCATAAACCCTTTTATTGACTTGGGAATCCCCCTAGGTTTTGAGGTTCAATTAGGGTTTTCTAAGGGTTTCTTTAGATCTATTTCTCAACCTTTATCTTTTTAGGTCAACAAAGCCTAAAATAGCTTTTTTACACATAAAACCCTAACTACTCAAATTATTCATATTAAGGATCCTTTATTCTCAAGTTGGCTTTAGAAAATAATATATCTATCTTAAACTTGGATTTTCACAATTAAAACCCTTAAAACATATATTCACCTAAATTAGGGTTTCTAAGCTCATTAATACATATTCATACATATGGAACCATGAATTAAGCCAATTATGTATAAAGATCGTCGTTTTAGATCAAATTCTCCCTTTTATTAACAACAAGTTAATATTGGCTTAAACTATCCAAAGAACATCATTAAATTCACTAATCATTCAAACTTAGGATTTTTCATTAATAACGCCATTAAAGGTGACAATTTTAAGTACTTTTCAAATCGTAAGTAGAATTAGGCTTCAAATATATTTTTAATGGATCCCTTGCATTTTTTTTGTTCAATTTTCATATATAGTTCATGTTGATCTAAGTTACCAATAATTAATTCTAATTATTGCAAAGTAGAGATGGTTGAGCCAATTAGAAACAGCCAAGTCATCACACTTACCTTTTCTATTACTTTTCCACACAGTTAATCTACAGCCAATGGCCTGTGGCCAACTCAGCCACTCATCCCAGACAGGTGAAGGCTATAAACATGGCTAAAAGATGTGTTTGCCCTTTACTCTTCAATGCACTCTCGGGGGAAGCATTGGTATTTCTCCCTTCCTCATCTTCTCACGATGGAGGAACAAATGGTATACTATTCACAACCCGGTCAACCACGGGAGTTGACTCTCCCTTCCTTGCTTTGAGGATGCTATGTGAGGGTCCAAGGAGTTTCTCTGGTTTTCATCGGACTCGACGAGCCTTAGATCTCCACCTGGGCTTGCTCTGACCAGTGTTCCTAGGTTGAGTTTCCTTCTATTACTAGCCATGAATGATGAACTAGGTATCGAGTCCAAAGATCCCACCGTAGTGCTATTTGATACTCGAGAAGGTTGTAACTCTACATCGAAAGAACCAAGGTCTTATATAGGCATGATAACAACCGAAAATGGATTTGGGATTGCCCTGTTGTCCCAGTTTAACCATGATTTTGGGCACTTTTCCTATAGGGCATGATAGCTGCCAAAATAAGACTCATTATGTTCTCCACTTCCTCCAAAAATCGAAGGGGAAAGTTTTATAGAAAAATATGGAGTAACGAGGAAGGTAGGGGAAAGGGAAGTTCATAGGTACTGTACCCCCCTTTCGTGTTCATATGTAAGGTAGGTGACAAGTGTGTCACTGTTGGATCTCAGATCTAATGGTTACATTGCACTCGCCAAATATAAGGAATTCCAATGTGAATGTGAATGGTGACATTTAATGATATTCTCTCACTTTAGGGATTCTTACAAAAATCATAACTCTCAAACCACATGTGCAATTAATCCTAAATTTTAAAGGAAAGTCAATTATAACTTCAAATACATGTGTGCAAATTTTGGGACTCAAAATCAAAAGTAGGAGAGACTTTTCGTCATATGCAACTTATCTCTCAATAAGGCACATTTTATACATATTTTCTCTCTCTTACTCTTTCATTCTCTTTATTTGGATTCCTTTTACCATTAGAAACCTTGTGTATTCGAAATATCATCCATGATGATTCAATCATACATCCTTCCACATATTTCTCATATTTTCATTATTATCTCGATTTCTTTTCTTAATAATTCCCTATTTGGTTCCTTCTTTTTCTTTTAATTATATTGGACTCATTAACATGTTATGATCTGTGAAATCACATGCACAAAGGAAATATTGCAAAGGAAATCCATTCAATGCACATAAATCATACAATTCCCATGATCACACATTTATTGAAGAAATTGCATTTCAAACCATTCAAGCCCAAAAATTGGGGTTGTAACATCCTTCCCCTCTTATAGGAATTTTTCCCTCAAAATTTCATCAAACATACAAACAATTTAGGATAAGACTTTTCCATGTCCATCATTGTCTTCCATGTGGCTTCATCCTCTCCATGGTTCTTCCAAAGAATCTTTATCATCTCTATATTCTTACATCTGAGTTCTTTCACCTTGGTATCTAGAATCCTCACAGGTGACTCAGGACATGTCAGCCTCCCTTGGAGTGCAATAGGTTCAATGCTCATCACATGGCTCAGGTACATCACATAGTGCTCTAGATCAGACACATGGAATACATCATACATCATGTTATCCTAAAGGGTAAGGCTACACATAAGAAACTCCACCAATCCATCTCAAATGGACCCATGTATCGGGGACTCAACTTTCTTAGCTATAGCTCAGAGGGGTCAGATCTTCAAAACACATGCTCACCCACAGTGAATTGCATGTCAGTCTGCTATGCATCACCACATGACTCCTATCGATCATGGGCTTTCTCAACCATTGCTTGATCAAAGAAACTTCATCTACATACACTGTGGTTTCTCTGACCTTCATAAGTTCCTTTCACCGACATCATCTTAGTGAAGCAATGACCAACAAGGCCTCCCTTACAGAGCTACATACATCTCGATACTAGCTTTGGTAGTTATCATAATAAACAAACTCAGCTAGGGCAGGAACTGCTCCCATGAATCACCATGAATGAGCACATATGCTCTCATCAGACCCTCTAAAGTCTGGATCATACTCTATTGACTTCCCATCAATTAGGGGGTGATAAGTTGTACTAAACTTCAAACTAGTATCAAGTTCTTCATGCACATGCTCCCATAATATGGAAGTGATCTTGAGGTCATGCTCAAGATTTTGAACTCAGATCATTATATAGTTGAACTATCTCTCTCTCTCTCATATATATATATAGTTATAGTTATAGTTATAGTTATATAATTATATAGTTATATATATATATATGACCGACCAAAATTTTTTTTACCTACAAAATATATATATATATAGAGAGAGAGAGAGAGATAGAGTCAGGCTAGAATACACTCGAGTATACAGATCACATCGTACACCCAAATGGTGTTTGCCTATCTAGACCATGTTTTTCCAAAATCTAACCCATTGATCTTCATGGTTATAATAATAATAGGTGACATACAAAATTTGAACTCATTTGGATGAGTGTAAGTCACTCATCCAAGGACAAAAAAATCGACATACAAAACTAATTTGAAATACATGATTTTTTCTTCCTTTATATGCACGACCTATAAGTGTCCAAATGAGCTAAAATTTATTATATAGTATGTTCTTATGATAATTAAGAAGATCAACGGTTTAGATTTTTCAAAAATTTACTGCATCTTCAAAAATGATTGAGGTGTATGGTGCCTCCATATATATATATATATATATATATATATATATATATATAGTTCAAGTAGATCTATCATACTGACATTGCTCGCTTAAATGAGGGAAACATGTCAACTTGGTAAGGCAATCTACCATAACCCGTATTGCATCATGACTTTTCTTGGTCCAGGGGAGACCCACCACAAGGTCCATGGTGATCTTCACCCATTCCCTTTTGGGACTCCTCATTATCTATAACAACTTAGTAGGTTACTGATGTTCAGCTTTCACCCTCTAGCATGTATGGCAATTGCCCACATGCACCTCTATATCCTTCTTCATTCCTAGCCTTCAAGGTATCACTATAGATCTCAACCATCTTAGCAACACCAGGGTATATAGTGTACTTAAAATCATGAGCTTCTTGCATGACATGATTCCTCAAGGGTGACTCCTCAGAAACCCTAGAACACTCTAGTAGTGGGTTTCACCACCTTATTTTCCTGTGAGGTGTATCTGAGGTTCTTATAACACTCCTTTTATCTCTTCAAGCTCTGGGCTAGCTAATTGGGAAACCACCATCTTGACCAATGGGTCTGGTTGTATCTGGATGTTAGCCACACATGTCTAGTCTTCTAATAGTCACATGGTCTACCTAGCAACCTCTATCAACTCTCTCCACTGGCTAGACAAGACAGTTGTACACCTAGATGTGTCTTGGCTAAGAGCATCTATTACCACATTATCTCACTTATGTGCTAGGTGATGGTGAAAACATAAACCTTCATATACTCCACTCATCATCCTTGTCTTGGGTTTAGTTTATCTACATAAAGAAAACTTCATGTTGTTACTCCCCTCATCTCAATTATCAAACCCAAACTAGTAACTCAAAGATTCTAAAAGTACTCTGGATAGGTACATTCTCATAGTACCCTTGCTCTTTTTATGCTCTCAAATCACATATCTAATATATTCTCCCAAGAGTGTGTTACTTCATTCAATCCTCAAACATCATAGAAGGGTTTCAACTCATATCACCTCTATCTTTATTATATGGCATGCATTTTGTCCTATCTCTCACACCCATAACAAGATGAAATAAGCATTTGGATACAGTCCAAATACAGAGTTCATCCCGTTCCAAGAGTAGAGATGGTGCATCACACATCGCCATCACTCTTTCCAATCTAAAATGGAGCATACTTCACATGACTCCTCACCATGAACATCTACATTATGGGACTACACCCATGGGAAGACTTTTCCCATCACCTCTATATCTTACATCTCTCTTATGTACAATCCTTAGTCATTACCTCAAGGTATCTAGGGTGTCAGTACTTTTGGGGTGATCTGACCCTTATGCATCTAGGGAGTACCTCTCACATTTACCCCTTAGGCCCCATGAACTCATGAAGGTGGCCAACTTCATAACCCATGGGCCTCGGGAAAAGGTAGTTGTTACCTCCCGACCTTATGGTCTTGTGCATTCAAGGAACATACAACTCCTACTCCCATCGGTCTTATCCCTACTTGACCTTGGTGTCGACTTAGGATTCTACCATAGCACATATAAAACTTGAATCCCCACCCAAATCTCCATCATCTCTTAGGGCACTCATGGTCAAACTTATATCCCTTCATGGGAATCATGGTGACCTACCTATCTCGGTCTGGCCCCATACATGTTACCTCCATGGCAACATATCCTCATTTCCCTTAGAGATGGTGACATATGGGTCTGTAGATTCATGCTCACACTATGTGCTCTTACACTTAGCTCATCAAGATCTCATAAGTGACCACTTAAGGTTACGTCAAACCTAAACAAGAGTTGGTTCTCACCCCGACAAGAAGGATCCCTTCCTAGGATGGGAGAAAACTATCTCTTGATAGTAGCAAAGGTCACAAAACATTCTTATCTCTAAGGTTTACATCATCATGTATATGCTTAGACCTATCATGCTACTTGTGATCATGGATATAAAGAAAACTTATTAAACCATTCTAAGTTTCTTGTTACATCATACTCATTCACCATTTCCCAAGGTTGGCCAATCTCATACATGCATATGTCACCAACATGTGTGAGGGGTTCATCAAATATATATCTCATTTCCAGTGGGGTTTCCATGCTCAATTCCTATGAACTCATACAGCCTCATGAGCATCATGTGCACCAGGCACTACTACTTCCCCTCTTAGGTCTAGGAACTCCAAGTTCACCTCTTATGCATTAGCTGTCTAACTACATGCTCAACTGTTCAACCATGAACCGCCTATACTAGATAGAGCATATACATCCTCACACTCTTCCACATGAACAACCCTTAGATTCCTACACCAAGAAAACCCAATGGGTGTGAGGCCTCACAACTTGTTACTATACCCCTTCAGGGTCCATGGAACTCTCCTTCCTACACCTAAAAGGTAGGCACTTATATTATATGCATGTTCATTCACACAGCCTCTTTCTCTCTTCTAGGGTTTGGTTCCTCTAAAGGCATCCAAGGTATGATAAGTCTCCAAGGATCATGCATGAGGAAACCACATATATCTAATCAGGGTCATCTACTCTAGGCCATATTATCCAAACTTCTCATGTTTCCTCATGTCTCAGTGTCTAGGACTCCAACCTTCTCCATCATGACTCACTCTCTCTCTAGAGCTAACCCTACAACTGATCCTACCACTAGAAGTTATCTCTTAGAAGATGGTTCAAGCTCTTAAGGATATACATCTATCCCCACCTGGGTGAAATGTACTATCAAGACTTAAGTTTGGCCAAGATCATCTGAATCTATGCATATCTATCTCATAAAATATCAGGCATAACCTATCTGGCTTAGGTCTAAAACTTGCTGCCAGCCTTGCTGTGACTCTCTTCTACGTAGGTACATTCCTCATTTATATTCATATATGACTGTTAGGGTTCCTATATGGTCATCACTATCCTTCTTGATGAGGGAGCTATCCCTCACCCTTAATAGACATGACCCACTCGAAGTCAGGTATCCAAAAGGCACTAAGGTCAAACAACCACACATAGTCCATGTTTCTCATGTTCACTCAAAACCTTTACGTAAAGCATGCATGTCCAACCCACATACTCCCATGCACAGACAACTAAGGTATCCAACTCATCGTGTCTTCTCTTTCTCTATCCACAACTTAAAGTTTTGGGTTGAGCATCATCCTTAGAGGATGTGCCAAGTCCCTTCCTCTTCCTGGAGGCTTCTTCCTCCAAGGCTAACTCTCTCCTCATCTTCCTACAAGATGGTCTAACCCCAGCGTTTTCCTGAGAGATCACCAAGGGCACAACAACACAGGCCATGCAACCCCAGCATGTAACTAAACTCAGACTGAGTTTCTATTTATCAAAACGTATGTCCGTGACATCGGATATTTCTCTTCAACCTATAAGTATTCTTACATGCTTTTTATTATTTGGTGGAGGATTCCTTAATCCTTATTATGATTACCCTAAACTCAAGAGGTTGGTGGAGAGAGGGAAACCGTAATCTCTTAACGGTATTCAATGAAAGGTGTAGAGAAGGGATGAATACATATGAGAGAAGACCTAGAGGTATCTTATTTTGAGTCAAATCCTCCAATTTTGGCCAGACAGTCACATAGAATCCAAGAGTCCTCATAGACTGACTAGCGGGGAAGAGGAAAATCTTACCAGGCCCCTGATCATGATCCTTTTCTAGACACCTCCATCATTGGAAAATCCTCTAATAACTCCCTTGGGTTCTAAAGAGTTTGTAAAATTTAATAATTATTAGATATTAAATAGAAAACCATGCTCTGATACCAAATGTAATGACTCCACCCCTCGCTAACTCCTAATTAAGGAAGACCAAGAAGCTAGAGTCATTATCCCAAAACAAGATCATATGGTTTCACAAATAATAAAAAATAATTAATAAATTCTACCACAACTATGCTTAAAATAGGAGAAAAATATTTCTTTTCACATACCTTGAAAAATATAGGATTTGAGGGACTTTACCCAGATAAGAAACTATCCACCTACAATCCTCCAATTCTTTATTGAGCTTTATACATACAATGTCACTTTATTGTCCACTTTCTGATAAACCTAAAACGCTGACATACAAAATGGCGGTCATTATAATGAATTATACTGGTATGTGGGAGAACCAAAATTATGGATCTATTTGTAACAACACAATGCAACAAAAGTATTGCTTAATAGATCAAACTTTATGTATTAACCATAACTACTCAGTCCCTACATATCCTTGCCTCTATGTTGTCAGAAATTAAATATCTACTATGATCAAGAATTGGATTTACTTATCATTTGAATAGTCTTCTTTTGGTGGACTTCAGCTTTAGGATTGCAGGGTGTGTTCCTGGTCGGATTAGTGGGGTGTCATAAATATAATGTTATTGTTATTTCTTGATTCTAATGGTTTAGATCTTGAATTTATAATGATAATCATACTATCATTTGAAATGTATTCACATCTATTAATATGTTCATAAATATGTTGTTAAAGATGCTCTGAAGTTTGGATTGGACTAGTGAATATATATATATATATATATATATATATATATATATATATATATATGATTAATTAGATTATTGTCATAAAATAGATGTGATTAATGTTAGAATTACCTGTTAGAGTTAGTTTATCTGCATGTTTCTTATGAGTTCAATATACTTAATCCGATGTTGATACATGTAATAGTTTGAGTGGGAGGAATCCACTTATTGGGGCTCTATATGAATCTAATGTTTTCAGTATAATGACGTCCATCAAAGAGGTCATGAAAAAGAAGATATTAATAGAATAATATACATTAGAATTTTCATGTACAATCTCTTTCCTAGAATGGATAATATATTGAGTTTGTTCTTTCATGTGCATGTAATTTATGTAAATTGAACTAATTATGAGCAATAGATTTGATTTCGGTTTAATGGAGTTGAATATAGTTTGTGATAACTAAACATGTTCTCCTTGATGTGACATTGGTTTTTGAGGTTTTATGAAGAAAAGAAAAAATATTACATGTGTATCTATTTAAATCGTGTTTGTTAAGAATCAAGCATTTTGTTTATTGTCTGGATTTAGATTTAGGGTTTCTCTCTAATGGTTGGCATTTATGCTGATTAAAGTAGAGGGTTTCGACAATGTGGTATCTAGCATAGGTTAGATGAGTATGTAGGGACAATAGGCTCTAGGGATGATTGATAATATGGATGTTGAACATAACATGAATGATATTCATACTGATTGAACTCACTATCTAGATTCTCTAGTCAAGTATTTGGGTATTTAGATATTCTAGTATGGAACTTTCTACTGTACTTCTTCTGGCTACCCTAGATGAGCATTCATATAAAGATAGTTAGGGAGTATAATAAGATGTATGATGGTATAGAAATGATGAATGATAAATGGAGAAAGAGAAAGGGTTATATAATTAAGTATAGAACCTAAGGAAGACTGGAATTTACACATGAGGAGGATAAATGAATCTTTGGATTATGAAGATAATTTCAAAAAATTTGAATATGAGTTTGAGTCTTCAATTTGTAAGAAAATTTTGAGAACTGATAAAGATGTACACTAAATAACGTTCTTTATGAAGAGAACTGAAGGATGTAGATAATAATACTGAATGAACTATAAATCTTGATCTATGAGATATATAATTAAATTTTGGAAAGAAAATGAAAGGTGACATGAATTATGTGTTGGTATTAATTTATTAGCAAGATATGTGAATTAAGTTTGTCTTATATTTGGTATGATGATGATAGGGTTTGAAACATCCATCTAATGTAGCAAATTTAGAGTGTCAATGTAATATATCTAAAAAGTTAAAAAATGATATAATATGGAAGAAAGATCACCCTAAAAATCATTATAAGAGAACGTTGAGAGAGATGCATAATTATATGTTACAATCTAATTCCATAGTTTTTTTGGTATTCGAGATGAAATCCTAGGAGTGGAGAATGTGTAATGACCCTTTTTCATCCTATTCATTTAATTAGGGTTTACATCGATTATACATGTTTAGCTAAAATAATCATTGTTCAATCTTGATTAATTATGGCATTCTAATTATGATGTTTTTAACTTTATGGAAAACATTGAGCATACTTTTATTTTAAATAATTAGGATTTGGGAAGTATAAACCCTATTCGGAAAAAAATGGTTAGTTATAACATATAAGTACATAATTTGATAAATACAATAGCGTTGTAGTATTTTATCCCTAATTCTAATTTATTTGAAATTTGGATATTATTTGGATCTATAATGTGAGTTTTCTTGAAAAAAGTCATGACTTTGCATCTATTCATCAACCAAGATTCCATCCAAGATAAACTCAACTGACCATACATTCAGACTAAAATATAGTAGTTTGATGTTTGATTCTTAATAATGTATAGGCAGATTTGTTGGTGTCAAAATTCTAATTGTAGATTTTATGCTTGCTTTTAGATGATGTGTTAACATTTTATAGTTTTTAGAGTATGTCTGATAACCGTAGAAACCTTCATCCTCTGAGATATTTACCATTAACAATCTCGATCGATAACATAGTCTTCCCAAATAAATAATGCATTAACAGGCTTGTTTACAATTATTACAATCACTTCAATTAATCTCTATTATCAACCTAACATCTTAGTAGCTCTCATAATCAGACATTCCTGTTTGAGATAAAGAATTCCTATGTGAGAGGGAGAGTTAAGGTTTGAGAGGAAAATAGGTGGAATTGATGATCTAAAGTTTCATATTCCTAGAGTTAATGGACTCAAGTAAGTTGGTTCTCTTTAGATAGATTTTCTTGGTGATTCTTCCTCTCACATATATAAATTTCTTCTCTCCTAATAGTAAATCAAGACCTTTTCTCTTTTTTCTATTCTATTCTCTATTGGTAGGGTTTCCTAATTGAAACGAGGAAGAGAATGATTTAACATCTAGAACCTTAAGAGATTTCTAGAAATTTGATTATATGGGTTGTTTTTAAGGTTCTTGGCACCTTAGGTGAGTGTTTATCTCCCTCTTAAGATCCATATTCATGTTGAAAATCTAGTTCTAAATGGATAAAATAATCAGGATCATTGCTTGTATTTGTATGTATTTGGATATTCATTTGGAAATTATTAGGGAATCAAATGCAACCGATGTAGACTCTTTCTCATTGAATTGTATTTTTTTAGTTCTCAGCCTACTATTTGAAGTTATATGGAAATACCTATTCTAGTGAACTATGTTATTTTATATGAATACTACTTAAACTTAGATTAGTGAATGATATGCTTGAAAATTTAGTTGATAAGTATAGGATTATGTTTAAACTTGATATCAATGAGTTCTACAACTATATTTTTAGATCTTTTCTAGAATTACTGTTGGTTGTTACACTAATGAGTTTCAATCATATAAATGATCTTTTACTCAACCAGCTAATTCCCACAAGTATATGGGAGTATTTGTAGTTGAGATTGAACACATGGAGCTTTAGTAACTAATTAAACGCAATAGTGCTAGCTTTCAATAATCTAAAACTTTTTCAAAGAGTGATTTGGTTGATTAAACTAAAATTTTAGAATTAAACTAAAACAATCAATGGATTACTTGAAGGGGTTTGATTTCAGATTCAAAATAATCTTGGACTTATAATTTCACTAACACATCATAACATGAATTAGGAACACAAATTTAAACATACCAAGCACTTGCAAAGTAGGGTTGTATGTTATGCTTCACCTCTCAGTGTAAATACAATGATCCTAACCCAATACAACACTCTCGTGTATGTATTTCATTTGGATCACACACCTACTCCTCAACTCCATAATTTCTACTCTTGTGGTAAAGGAAGAGTTTCCAAGAGAGTAACTCCTTACTCTCCTACCTATCTTCTCAAATTAAGCAAGAAAGCGTAAAACATGCATGCATAGTGGCTACCCATACACGCAAGAAGTAAGAATCGATACTCAAAAGGTACAAATGCAAGCATTTAGTATTTAGCACGAATTACCATGTTCCATACATGTCATGACATGGGAGTTACTCTCCCATGCCCAAGAATTCGGATCTACTCACTCATGGCTATGAAACACAAGTAAGAAGATGGAAATATGTAGTTTTTCATGATAAAAACTAAGGTACAACTAGAGAATTCATAATGAAAGAGGGAATAAGGAGAAACTCCAGCAAGTAGATGGGGTTTTGTCTCTAAAAAGTTCATCTCCAGCAACCTTCTCTCTCGAGTAGGTTCAAGTCGAACGGGGAAGCTCCAGCTGAAGCGATGAAGAAGAATGGAGAGGAAAGGAGGTCTTCTCTCAAATAACCACCTTGTCTTCTCCAAATTTGCCCTCCTCAACTCCTCTCTATTCTCTCATGCAAAAATTCTCCAAATGATCCTTGATAACTGTCCCAAGGGAGGGAGAGTCATATTTGTCCAAACAAAATGTTCAAGTTCAAATTCTATAGAAAACTAGTCCACTTACAGTGTGTGGATAAGTTCACACATCGTGTGTATAAGTGCATTTTAGCAATTGCTCGAGAGGCCCAGACTTACGGCGTGTAATTTGGCGACACACCGTAAGTCCAAGTACCTGATCGAATTTCTCTAAAAGTTCCTTACACCGTGTTTTTGGACAACATGGCGTGTGTCTGCCTTTGAGAGTTTTATCTAATGAGGCACGACGTAAGTCCTACTATTTCTTCAATATTCAGCTCCAACTGCATGACTCCAAGGGGAAATGCCCAATATACACATTTGGGGGCATTTTCTTCTCAAAATAGAATGAAATTGAGTATATGTGCATCAACGAGCAGCCAAGAGTAAGTATACCTCGAATGCATGAAAATCAACATGAATATGAATGAAAATGAGTCTGAATGCATGAAAAATGCATGACAAACAAGATAGAAATATGATATGAAATGTGCTCATCAAATCCCCCTAAGCTTGAACCATTGCTTGTCCTCAAGCAAAAAGAAATAGAGGTAGGATGTCAATCAAAATCATGGGCATATTTCATATCTTCATTTAAGAACAAATAAAAGATCAATATCATGCTAACTATATTTCACATATGCAGCTGAAAAATGAACTGAATTTTATGTCTCAAAATATAAATTTCGTTCTGGGATTTCATTCTAATTATCTTCAATAAGTCAACTATATAGCAGTCATGAGCGACAAGCATGATAGAACCAAAAAATTATGATATGGCAAAAGTTCCATTGATAATAATGATGAAATGAAAAGAAAGTCTCTTAACATATCTATCCGCTTGCATTGGATTTACCATATGAATCAAAACATCTATTAGGATTCACGTGTGCGATACTCGGCAACTGAGTATAGGCATACACATACATGGAATACCAGTTGGGGATTAATTTCCCTTTTTCTTCACATCTCCATCCTTCATTGAGTTGGTGGACACGTGGGCGACTTAGCCATCTTTTGGGGTTCACTAAATTTTCAAAAACACCCCTTTTCATATGATTCGGGTACCCAATGTTTGTTGATGTCTTTGATTGCTGCACTTTCCTTGTTTTTGATTGGGTACCACACGATCCTTTTTCTACCCTTCCCTTTTTGTGGATATTGCCAAGCAGGTTTGAGATAGAAAAGAAGAAATTCAATCATTTATGGAAATATTCTCAATTGGAGCAATGAAATATTCATTATAATATTGGAAACATCATGCTAATGTCTAATCAAAGCTCTATAGTTCACAAATTCAATATTTTTGAATATTTACTTGGATTGAGAAAAAGAGACAAAAATTTTAGTTCACTTTTCAACATGATATGGGATGTGGACAATGATAGCCAAACAAATTTAGAATATATGAATTAAGCAAATTAGTTGTCTTAATATCCTTTATCTTCTCATGTAAAGATGGTTCAAGCAAATGGAGAAAAGATAAGACACAATTTCATTCATTCAAGATTGATTTTGAAACATGACATGTAATGCTAGAAATCAAAAAATATAAGAAAATTTCTAAAAAAATGACAATGGAAGGGAAATGGCATCAAACAAAATGCTAGAAATAAAAGATACAAGACTACCAGCCAGTTGTACCCCCCCCCCAGCATGAAGATTGTAGTGTCCTCAAATCAAATTCAGAAGCGACACAACTGGGTACCTCATGGTGCACAGAGAAACATCAAGCAGAGGGGTCAACACCCCCTTGAGGTCCAGGGAATGTCATCAACAAAAGCATGAAGAGGATCCACTGAAGAAATAGAAGACTCCTGCTACTATGAAGGGGGTTGTGGTGGAGCATAATGACCCTAAGATAGATGCCAAGCATCCATGCGAGACACCATGTTGTACATATCTTCCATATGATGTGAGAAGACACTATACTGTTGTTGTAAATCTCCATAGTTGTCATGTAGACTGGTATACTGCTACTGTAAACTGGTGAAGGAGTCCTGCAAACCACTGTACTGTTGTTGAATACCTATGTAGTGAGTCTGAAGCTGTGTACTGATCCTGCAAGGCAGTCATTCTAGTTTACTGGCTATCGAAATGCTTCTAGACATAGCCATAGAGCTGGCGCATGTCTGTATACCTCCATGAGAGATCAGTCTGTGTCCCAGTAGAAGGAGGAGGAGGATCTTATGATGTCTCGACTGCTATAGAAGAACCCAGTGTACTACTGGAGGAAGGCTGCCCTACATCCTGAGTAGCTACAAAATACTTCCAATTTTCCTTCTTCTTTGCAGTCACCACCTCAGGATTTGGCAAAGTAATGGTCTTTTCTTTCCCATGGACTGGTAGGAAATAAGAACCTTTGGCCCTCTCCCCAATCAAAGTAGCTATTTTGAGAACCCCACAATCAATCTCAAACTTCTTCCCCAAGTGTTCAATGCCTAAAAGATCAATTTTCAGTGCCTTGTCCAACTTGGTGATGATACCCCCAATCATTATATCACCTTTCTTATCCTTCCTAGTCTTCTCTACCTTATTTAGAAAATGATACACCATGTTGACATCATACTCATGAACTATAGCCCATACCAAGAAACAATCCAATTTTCCCACAAACCCCATAACCACAAGTTGGGTAGTCTATGCACCCGTTCTCGGGCATAGACAACCCTCGAACACCATAGCAAGAAACCTACATTCAAACATAGCATGCACTGTGGTATATGTTCCTGTGGGGCATCCCACTCACTCTCACATAGTGTGACTAAAACCCATCAATGATATGAATCCTCTCTTGAGGATGACAAACCAACATCCTAGAATATTGTAGGTACCCTCTCAGGTTTAGAATATTCTGGGATGTTAGGAACAGACGACCTTGGACTGTCCTAATTTCAAATTTTGATTCAAACTATCTTCTCTTTTCTATCTCTACAATGAATCTCTCGATATAGGAAGAAATAGTAGCTCAAGCAAGAAAGAGATCAACCAAACTAGCAATCATAACCACAAAGAGAAGATAGAATAGAAAACATATTAGATTTGGATTAAATCTACTTGCTTAAGGAAAAAGTACATAAACATGCCCAAAACGGGCTACATAGCCAAGAAGGAGGTCAAATAGCCATGGACAAGCATAGTTGGCACCGAACAAGGATGGAAGAACATCGTTTGTACAGAAACCAAGGGGAACAGAAGAAGAAAGGAAGGAAGAAGATATTTAGCCCATAAAGGAGAGGTGGCTCTCGCTCCCTAACCTCTGTATAGGCCGGATCTCATCCTTGCGTCATCCTCCTTGATCTTATGGACTCATCAGCCTCCTTTCTCTCTAGATTCGCCCCGAACAACAACTTGGTTGGTGGATGGGGATGATGGTGTCGGCGTTCTCCTTCTCTCGAAGAAGATGGGTCATAAATTACTAGAGGATAAGAAACATGGGTTATTTTGGGTAAATTAAGGCCATAGTGACACAAAACCATAGATATATTCTTAGCAAATACATGTAAATTTGGGTGTTATCAACCACCCCAAGCTTAAACCTTTTCTTGTCCTCAAGCAAGACTGTGCTCAAAGAACAAAAAGATAACATCCAAATTAAGCTTGGCGAAAAATGCTAAGGCTAAGAAAAATAGTTTAAAAACACCAATTCTTTGATCCATGTCATTTCAGAACAGACCCCCACCAATCGAACACAATCCTACCAAAGTAAGATCAAAGAGCAACCAGGTAAGATTAAGCTAGTCCACTGTAACATGTCGATACCCATGAGGGTTAAAATCATAATTATATAGTATAAAAGCTTTGTCACATAGATGATCACGCGGGAGATGAGCAATGAGTAGACATCATGTATCCATGTACACTAATCAGGGACAACGCTCCCCTCACTTATTCAGGTCCTAAGAAGAAAAGTGAAAAGACTCTAATGACTTCTGAGAATTCCAATCTGCGTCAGGCTGGTCCATGTAACGAGCAACATTCCCTGTAGTCTGAGCCGGTTGGCCCAGAGCAGTGAGACGAACTCCTCATACTGTGCTCGAACCAACCCTTCTACTGGGATGATCTCATAGGACTCCTAGGGGTTCCTAGTAACTCTCGAATGAGCTTTTAGAGTGATACTACCAGGCACGACATACCCGCGTTCATGAGCGCAGTCGTACACTGGCTGGGCATCATTCTCAACTCTCCTGAAAGAGGAAACAAGCACTCATTTATTCACAATCAGGCTTTTATTCTCTGCATTCTAATTTATAGGCCAGGGTGAGAACTCTTTTTGATATTTTTGGGATTTTGTGGGCGGCCAAGCCTCTTGTTTAAATTTTTAATTTTTCATCTTTTGCACTCAATCTAAAATGAGAGGGCACGTAGTCCAACAAGGAAAGCATTAAATGTCTTTAGTAACTAATTAAATGATCACAAGGATACGAGAGTAGTTGTAGTCAAGATCGAACACAAGGATCTTTAGTAACTAATTAAAAGCAATAGTGCTAAATTTCAACAATCTAGAACTTTTTCAAAGAGTGATTTGGTTGATTAAACTAAAATTTTAGAATTAAACTAAAATAGTAAATGGATTACTTGAAGGGGTTTGATTTCATATTTAAAACAATCTTGGGCTTAGGATTTCACTAACACGGCATAACATGAATTAGGAACAAGAATTTAAACATAACAAGCACTTGCAAAGGAGGGCAGTATGTTATGCTTCACCTCTCAGTGTAAATACAACGATCCTAACCCAGTACATCACTCTCATATATGTACTTCATTTTGGATCACACACCTACTCCTCAACTCCATAATTTCCACTCTCATGGTATAGGAGTAGTTTACAAGAGAGTAACTCCTTACTCACCTACCTATCTTCTCAGATTAAGCAAGAAATCATAAAACATGCATGCATAGTGGCCAACCATACATGCCAGAAGTACGAACCGATACTCAAAAGGTAGAAAAGCAAGCATTTAGTATTTAGAATGAATTACCATGTTCCATGCATGTCATGACATGGGAGTTACTCTCCCATGCCCAAGAATTCGGATCTACTCACTCATGTCTATGAAACACATGTAAGAAGATGGAAATTTGTAATTTTTCATGATAGAAACTAAGGTACAACTAGAGAATTCAAAATGAAAGAAGGAATAAGGAGAAACTCTAGCAAGTAGATGGAGTTTTGTGTTTGAAAAGTTCCTCTCCAGCAACCTTCTCTCTCAAGTAGGTTCAAGTCGAACGGGGAAGCTCGAGCTGCAACGATGAAGAAGAATGGAGAGTAAAGGAGGTCTTCTCTAGAATAACTGCCTTGTCTTCCCCAAATTCACCCTCCTCAGCTCCTCTATGTTCTCTCATGCAAAAATGCTTCAAATGATCCATGATAGCTATCCCAAGGGAGGGAGAGTCATATTTGTCCAAATGAAATGTTCAAGTTCAAATTCTACAGAAAACTGGTCCACTTACGGTGTGTTGATAAGTTCACACGTCGTGTGGATAAGTGCATCTTAGAAACTGCTCGAGAGACCTAGACTTACGGCGTGTAATTTGGTGACACGCCGTAAGTCCAAGTACCTGATCAAATTTCTCTAAAAGTACCTTACGTCGTGTTTCTGGGCAACACGGTGTGTGTTTGCCTTTGAGAGTTTTATCTGATGAGGCCTTACGGCGTGTGTAACTGTGTTACACGCCGTAAGTCTTGTTGTTTCTTCAATATTCAGCTCCAGCTGCATGACTTGTCAAAATAGAATGAAATTGAGTACCTATGCATCAACAAACAGTGAAGAGTAAGTATACCTTGAATGCATGAAAATCAACATGAATATGAACGAAAATGAGGCTGAATGCATGGAAAATGCATGACAAACAAGATAGAAATATGATATGAAATGTGCACATCAATTACATATGGTATGTACTTAAGGATCGATAGAGAGTTTGAAATGGAGATACTCCATGTCTTGGGTTGGTCTTTTTAGTTTGACATAAATGAGTAAATGAATCAATGCATACTTATAATTGATGAACGAATTATGTTGAATGGAAACTAGGGTTCCTTGTGTGTGAATATCCTTAATGAAACTTGGCTTACCCTGATCAGAGCAGCAAAAGTGAGATTATTATGATGTATTGAACTAAGCCGACCTTCTGAAAACCCTAGAAATTCGGCATTGAGTCAAATATTAATGATAAAGCCTAAAGTTGTATATCATCTTGTAAATGAGATGAAATGCTCAATTATAGGTATTATTAATTAAATTTAAGGTGATAAGTATTATTAAGGTGATTTAATACTAATACATTACTTGTAGTATAATTTATGTAATAATGAGTAAACCTTGCATGAATGCAAGTTTTCTATACAAGTCACATAATAATGAATTTAGAAAATGACTTAAGATTCAGGCATAAGAATAAGTAACACTAATCCATTATTTTTACAAACGTGAGTAGTCATTATGAGGAATTTAATGTTTGTTTTAATAACCAAAATGCAATTTTCAATGACATAACATGTTCATTTAAATATAAGAAAGGAAATGGAAAATAATGAATTGAATAATGATGACATGTAACAAACTGAAATCTAGGTATATTCTTAATCTAGCCCTTTTCCTAAGTTTTTCCTTTCTTATGTATCCTTTTTGGCCTTGATGTTGAATAATGGGAATTATTCATGGTTTGGAATATATTTGATTAATATTTATGCCAATATACGGGCTTATGCACAAATACCTCAATGAATGTTTCAATCAGGAAGGATTCCTCAAAAAGTTAAGGATTAGTAATCCTTTTTAGAAATCAAATGGATTCGGTCTTTAAGATGCAAATTTGCCTTTTAAGTGGGATAATGATAAAATAAATTCATTCTAGAATTTTCTACAGCCTTTTTGAGCAAGGAAGAGACAAAAAGATAAATAATGACTCCTTAAACAAGATAAGGTGAAATTGAATTATTAAATATAAGAAATAGTGGTAATAATGAATAATGGGATGAACCTTAGAAAAGGAGGATTAATTGGTTAAATATAACTTCAACTTCATTTTATTTGGGTTTGATTTGGCTTGGAGGCTAAGTTTCACAATTTTGGGATGATAATAACTATATCTATTTTATTTAGAAAAGAAAATGTGAGTTTTCTTCAAATATGAAATAAAACATTTCATGACTCCAAAAAAGAAAGCTAATCTTAGGTTTGAAATCTAAATGCCAAAACAAGCCTATATGTGAATTTTCAGCTAACTTGGACAATATTTATTTTTCTAATATATTTTGGAGAGAGAAAGCATAAATAAAGCCTAAAATATTGAATAATGTGTTAAATAATACCAAGGGATAAAATTAATGGCATAATTGTGTTTGATATGATTATGTTTGCTTGAGGGTGAAGTTTCACCAAAATTGGGTAATTCTAGAAGTCTTTAATGCATTAAGAAAGAGAAAATATCAATTACTTTAACATAATTAAATAAAATATTTAGAGTCTTCAAAAGCAAAAACTAATGCCATATATGGATTCTAAATTTTCAAATTAGGCTAGGTGGCAAGTTTCATTAAATTTGAAATTCATTTGTACCCTCAATTGAGGAGAGAGAAATAGTTAAATGAATAATGAATCACATTAATCTATATATGATTTGGAATGTAAATTAATGTCATGTTTTCTTTTTTTTAATTTGCATTTTGCATTGGGTGTCAACCGTTGGATCTCGGATCAGACGGCTTATAAGTTGTCATCAACCTTGTGCCAAAACGGTAAAGCAGCGCCAAGTATACATGATTTTGAATTCTGAATTTCTCTCGCGTTTCTTGATCTTTTCGCGAGATTAAATGCTGATGTGGATTTTTATAATTTTATGATTGTTAAATTTTGTAAAATTCGTATCTTTTACTCTTCTTGTACAAAAAATTATAAATAAATATGATTTGAAATCGAAAAAAAATGTGATCTTTCTAATAAAAACATTTCTAGAGTCTAAGTTCCAAGTTTTTGAAGGTTGATTTTTTAAACTAATAAATCATATAAAAAGCCTGAAAAAATTGTAAATCAATCATATAAACTCCAAATTGGAAAAATAAATATGTTTCCTTTATCAAAAAACATAATAAACCGTTTGGTATAGGTTTTGTGACCAAAATCCGATGCTTTATTATTAGGCCTAAAATTAGGGTTTCCTTACACATAGATGCAATACAAAGCCTAATACATGTGATTAATTTGAAATTAGGCAAAGGTGATCTTAGAATCAACTTAATTGGTGAAAGGTAATAACAAGTAATCTGAATTGAGGTATGTGCATATTACCATTTTAGTTGGGCATATTTGTTATCCAAACCCTACTTTTCCAATGAGGCAAGGACTAAAACCTTGATTCCTATTATTGCTCTTTTTGGTGCAATTATTTCATTATTTTCTTGGTTTTTGACCCACCAGCCATATCTCTATCATTTGATGTTAAATATTGGCTTGCCATATTATTTATTTTTCGCATGGTGATTTGGTTGACTTGTTAGCTAATGTAGTGTACCTCTGTACAACCACCCATAGTTTGGGCATGTGTTACTTTGCCCAGGGGAATGTGTTTATTCTCCCCACTTTTATATATTTTTTGTAGGTGACTGGAAACACATTTATTCTCCCCTCACGTACTGGTTAAGGTTTGGTTGGTGCCTCATCCCTACTTAGTTAATGTATTCATACTATTAATCATGCATACTACTTTATTATTATCTTTTATGGCAAGATCCTTATTTGATATGGTCTCATACTTTTATCCCTCCTTGTTCTTGCTCAATCTATACCCTATATTTTCCTTGCTATACTTTTTTGTGTTCTTTTCCCTTATCTGACACATACCTTGTTTTCTCCTCTTATTGGGTGTTCCCTACCACCCAGCCCTAGGACAAGAGTGGAACAAAACCAACGAGGACCATCCTAGGAGTAGATTCAAGGAGACTGTTGAGATGTCTAGGTTGCTACTAGGTCTTGTAGTTTCCTTTCGAGTTTGTGTTTCATGAAACTCATGTAGTGAACTTGGATCAAAAGCCATGTAATAAATTAGTCTTTTCTTTCTACTACTATTGTTGATATTTATGCATTTGAATCATGCTTATTTAAATGGAATTATTATGCATGCATCCCTCATTATCTCAGTTTTATCAAAATAGATGGATGTTGTGTATTTTACATTAAATTTTAGTAAGGGGTGATGTCACCTCCTTACATGACAAGTTATAGATGAAATTAATGAAATGTGTATGGTGAAGCCTATAATCGAGTTATTTAAATTATATGTGGGTTGACCTAATAAATTGAATGAGATATGCAAAATTATACTATAATGGATTTCTATGAGAGAGAGAGAGAAAACACTATGTATTAAGTAAATTAAGAATGATTGCATCCAAGAATACTAGTGAATGCTACATCAATGAAGTTATGACATTGTTATAAAATGAAGGAAAATGAATAAAAATAATAGTTGGATTTAATAACCAAACCCTAACCTAAATATGATGAGCTAAGTGATAATAATGAACAATGTATCAATTAAGGGGCTACGTAATTTATATAAGCATATTTTATATCAAATATAAGATAAAACTTAAGATTGTGAATTGATCCACAGGAATGTGTTTTTGGATTGTAATTGTTTGTTAAAATACTTGTACTTTGAGAATGGTTTATTCTTATCGGCTTCAAATGAGAATCCAACATGAGTTGATTAGCAATCCTAACTAAAGAATGCTAAATAATAGAAGATGAAAATTAAGTGTGTCATGCATGTTTATGCTTAAGATTTAATTACAACTACTGAAATTGGATGGAATAAGTATATATTGTATGATAAACATGTTCTGAACATCATGTATGGCATAACATGTCTATATATTAATATTGTTTCCGTTGGTATGTATGCCCAAAGAGCCAATCATATGATGATTGTAATTGTGTATCTTATAAATGATTTGATTAGTAATAAAGGCTATTCCATCTATATGTTTTCTCAATTATGACATGATTATATATAATACTACCTTTCTTATATGGTATATCTCAAATAGCCCCTATGATCCCACCTCATAGGTAGACCACGGCCTAGGGTTGTGTAATTGTATGGTCCTACCTAAGGGTAGACTAAGATATCGACTCATGATAACCTGATGATCCTACCCCAAGGGTAGACCATGTGCTAGGCCATCCACCTCATCGTCATCAAAGCTATAGAGGAGGAATAGGATCTAAAAGAGTCATGCACATATATTTATGGTGATAGCCATAGTCACTTTATATTTGCATGAAATAAAAGCCAACCATGTAGTTATTTCTAAGCAATCGATAAAACCTCAAAAACCATCGTGAAACTGGAGCGATTACCCATAAGAGTAACCACATACCTGATTTGGAAATCTCAAAGAAATAAGCAAATTCCAATCCAATCTCATCAGGTAGTCCAATCAACCAACCAAGCCAATCACGCAAGCACAACTAAATCCTAAAAAGCATGCATTACCTAATCATTACATACTCATCATAAACCCTTTTATTGACCTAGGAATCCCACCTAGGGTTTCTAGGTTGAATTAGGGTTTCCTTACAGTTTCTTTAGATCTTTTTCTCAACCTTTATCTTTTTAGGTCAACAGTCCCTACAACAACTTTTTTACACATAAAACCCTAACTACTAAAATTATCCATATTAAGGATCTTTTATTCTCAATTTGGATATAGAACATAATATCTTTGTCTTAAACATGTATTTTCACAATTAAAACCCTAAAAAGACATATTCACCTAAATTAGGGTTTATATGCCCATTAATGCATATTCATACACATGGAACCCTAAATTAAGACAATTTTACATAAATATCATCTTTTTAGATCTAATTCTCCCTTTTATTAACAATAGTTTAATATTGGCTTAAATTATCCAAAGAACATCATTAAATTCACTAATCATTCAAGCTTGGGTTTTTTTATTAATAACACTGTTAAAGGTGACAATTTGAGTACTTTTAACTTTTAATCAGAATCAGGCTTCAATTCTATTTTTAATGGATCCCTTGCATTTTTATGACCAATTTCCATATATAGTTCATCTTGATCCAAGTTGCACATAATTAATTATGATTATTGCAAAATAAAGATGGTTGAGCCATTTAGAAACAACCACATCATCTCACTTACCTTTTCTATTACTTTTCCACACGGTTAATCTGTAGCCAATGGCCCGTGGCCAACTCATCCACTCATCCCAGTGAGGTGAACGTTATAAATGGGGCTAAAAGATGTGTTTTCCCTTTCCTCTTTAATTCACTCTCGAGGCAACATTGGTACTTCTCCCTTCCTCATCTTCTTCCTCACAACAGAGGAACAAACGGTATGTTATTCATAGCCCAATCAATCACAGGAGTTGACTCTCCCTTCCTTGCTTCGAGGATGTTACGTGAGGGTCCAAGGAGTTTCTCTGGTCTTCATCGGACTCGATGATCCTCAGATCTCCACCTGGGCTTGCTCAGACCAGTGTTCCTAGGTCGAGCTTCCTTCTATTACCTGCCATGGCTGATGAATTAGATACCATGTCTAGAGATCCCACCGCAGTGCTATTTGATGCTCGGGAAGGTTGTAACTCTACGTCAAAAGCACCATGGTCTTATATAGGTGTGGTAACAACCAAAAATGGATTTGGTATTACCCTGCTGTCCCAGTTTAACATGGATTTTGGGCACTTTTCCTATAGGGAATGATAACTGTAAAATAAGACTCATTATGTTTACCACTTCCTCCCGAAATCGAAGCAGAAAGTTTTACAGAAAAATATGGAGTAATGAGGGAGGTAGGGGTGAGGGAAGTTTGGAGGTACTGTGCCCCCTTTCCTAGTTATACACAAGGTAGGTGACAAGTGTGTCACCATTGGATCTCAGATCCAATGGTTCACATTGCACGCGCCAAATATAAGGAATTCCAATGTGAATGTGAATGGTGACATTTAATGATATTCTCTGACTTTAGGGATTCTTACAAAAATCATAACTCTCAAACCACATGTCCACTTAAAAGGAAATTCAACTATGACTTAAAATACATTGTGCAAAGTTTGGGACTCAAACTTGAAAGTAAGACAATCTTTTCTTCATATGCAAGTTATCTCTCAATAAGGCATATTTTATACATATTTTCTCTCTCTTACTCTTTCATTCTCTTTATTTGGATTCCTTTTACCATTAGAAACCTTGTGGATTCAAAATCTCATCCATGATGATTCAATCATACATCTTTTCACATATTTCTCATATTTTTATTATTATCTCAATTTTTTTCTTAATAATGCATTATTTGATTCCTTCCTTTTCTTTTAATCATACTGGACTCATTAACATGTTATGATCCACAATTTCACATGCACAAAAGAAATATTTCAAAGGAAAACCATTCAATGCATATAAATTATATAATTCCCATGATCATACATTTATTGAAGAAATTGCATTTCAAACCATTCAAGCCCAAAAATTGGGGTTGTAACATTAACCTTCTAGTCAGATTGTCAACTTGATGCAAGCACCAAGTCAACTTTAGTATAGTAAGGTATTGATCCAAGGGAATGTAGAGAGAAAATGGTTGAAATCCAAAACTGATTGTCAGAACAAGAAAGGAAAATTACAGTTGTTGAGAGTTTGATCATGCTAAGGACCAAAAGTAAAGTGAAAACTTAAATTAATTAAGGTCAAATTATAAAAGAATTGGGGGTCCAGGAGATCACTACCAAAAACCATGCCTTTACTCAATGAATCAATTCCTAAATCTCAAAAATCAAACTAGGACCATGTGGATTGTGTCCTTCCGATGCATAATCACACAAGAGTCAGACTTCCCTCAAAAATGTTGATCTTGGCACTTGTAGATCCTCATCCAACCATCCAACATGTTTACCTTCTAAGATCTCATCTAGGCTTATGTGATTCCTATCCTGTGTTTGTGCCCATGGATCGGGTGATCACGTCATCATACTCTAAAACAAACAAGCCAAATAGGTAGAATTACTCATGGATTTTTTGTTCAAGCAAGGTCTTTAGATTGTGGTGCCCTCACAAGAATATAATTATTCTAACAGAAAAACAACTACGAGTTCAAAAGATAAAAAGATAAAAATCACAATTAAGGGATTATTGGTTCATTTTTATGAGGATCCACGATCATATCACCCCACAAGAATATATCAATTAAACTAATGATCAAAGCATAAATAGATAGAGATCATTCTTTTATCGAAAGAAGGAGTCGATTACATCAAATAGTAATAGGCTATGGGATATCCCCCATGCCCCACAAAAGGAACTACTCAGACATAATGTAAAGAACAGAAGCACAAACTAGATAACAAGAGATTCCCCTTTCTTGTGGAGTCCACCCTCCTTTTATAGGGTAGGGAGGGGTGGAAACCCTAGGGGGGGATAAAAAGAATTAGTTAGAAGTTGTGGATATGGGCTGCTCACAGATAGTGAACCGACCGGTTCACTCCCCGTGCCACTCAGTTTAGAAGTGTGTGGGTGCTAGTCAACAAAAGCATTCAAAACCCTAGAGGGAAAGGTGGCGGCACCATTTTAACCAAGCCTTGAACATTAAGGAATTGAGTCGACTATTTTGGACTTGAAATGCCTACTTCAGTATTCCAATTTGACTGCTTTGCTTGATGAATTGCTTGGTTCATTTATTGACTTGGAAAGTTGAATAGATGGATCGACACCATGAAATGGTTGATTAGTTTCTAGAATGTAGCACACTGGGTGAGTGAAACGGTCAGCTCATGGACTGAATCGATCGATTGGAGTTTTGGGCAGACGTTCTCTTGTGCTACTGAGCTGACCTACTAGGCGGATGAGATGGTTGATTGGTAGGATTAAAATGGAATTTGGAGCCTCTGATTCTTGGGTCTTTTGTGCCTTTGAATTAATGTGAATAGTTTTCTACAATTGCACAAAAATCAAGTAAATCTCCAAGTTAAGCAAGAAGAGATAACTAAGATAATTTATGCTAAAGCTATCTAATAACCAACAATTTTTTATTGATTAAAGATAAAAAGAATGTACAAATAAAGGTGATGAGTTTGCACTCATCAGGGTGGCTGACTAAACCCTAAGATAGTGATAATGAGTCATTGACACGAGAATTACGCGTCACAACTTCTACTTGGTGAGGTATGAGCCAAGTAGTTTTAGGGAAATTATATAAAAGATGATAAGTCATATAGAATATGAGTTGAGTGTTTGCTACAATTCTTGTTATGCTAGTTGACAAACCTATTATTGTCGAATATGTTTCTTCTTTTGGAAATTAATCATTCTTTTATAGAGAGAATCTGATGTCATATTTCATATATGTTTTTTTACATTTATTCTTAAATATTCACGTCACAACTAGATGTAGACAATAGTAATACATAAGACTAGAGTGTGTGTTGGTTCATGACATAATTTCACTAGTCAAGATATGTGATATCAAACTAAACATATAGGTACTTGTTAGAGAACATTATACCAGACATGCCCACCTTGAGAGTGATACATGTAAACCAATGACTGGTAGTCAGAATCAGCTCTCGCAGTGAGAGTGGTGATTGTGGTTCTTAGACCTGAAATCACTACACTCATCAAATGTTGTTCGATGTACTTTGACACCATCCAATGTGACCTTGAATAAGGGTTAAAATATAGGTGACGTTCGGGTATGTTGTGACACATGTGGATTGACTATGAGTGATGTAGATGGGATTTGCCCCTCCTGTCAGAGTTGATATCATGGACACTTGATAACCAATATTGAGAAATGTATGGCCATACTCATGTGAATCAATATGTGATATGTGAGATCACATGAATCTCAAACAATCTACTCTAGATCAAGGAAAATGGATGGAATATTAAGAGGATGACAATTCCTTACCTTGAGTTCAATCTGGATATCAGAGACAAAGGAACTATACAATCTCTATAACATTGATCATGGATTATCGGTTGAAGTTATTCTCCAACTTTTCAATTACTTCAGTAGTAATGTTGTGTTTCTAGATATCTCTCATTACTTATGATGTCATAAATTAGTTATGGACGTTCACTACGAATGTAACTGGGAGCTATAGGGTCACACACATAGGATGCACATGGAATAGGAGTTTACACATGAATAACACTTGACTAGATTATTAAAGTGTTTAGGTATTCAATTTAAAAAAAATTGTCTGAAAATTGGTTGATTGGGAATGTGAGTCAACTAACACAAGTGTTGAGTCGATTGACTCAAGTGTTGAGATGAACATTGGCTAACTTGGATTGTTTATCGACTGGTTGAAGTGTTGAGTCAATCGATTCATGTGTTGAGTCAATTGATTCAAGTGTCTAGTTGACTAACTGGATGATCAATAAGATGAAAAGATCTATAGCGGGAGTGAATAGAGCTTTTGGTTGATTTTAAAGAAAATTAAAATACTTAGCTCAAAGTGCAACAAGAATATAAAGCAAAGAAGGAACCACAAAAGGAAATAGAGATTTTGAGTGGTCATGTCAAAAGATGTCAGTACACTACCTAGTTGTTTCCAACCAAGATTTCTAAATCATATATGTTATTCCTTTTATAAACCAATACACAATACACAAAATTTACTAGTGTCTTTTGTGTTGCAAGACTAATCCTCCTTTTCAGCTCAAGGAGAACTACACCTTCTTTGACGGGTCACAGAAGGTCATCCTCTTCACCTCTTTTTTAACAAACGTGAAAGAGAACTAAGTTGAGAAGACTCCTTCTTGTAGGTTCTTGAATAGCCTTCACTACAAAAAGTAGCCCAAGAATCATACACGAAGAAGAAATAGCATGAAGAAGGAAAGAAAAAAATAATCTCACAAGATAAAGAATCCTGCTCTTATGGACAAGTGATGATAACCCACTCCAAAAAGGTTTTTGCAAGGTAGTATTAGGTGTAGAGGATACTCTAGCTGAGCTAAGATCTTAGGCTAGAATGATAGCAACTTAAAGTATTGAACCTAAGCTCTTTGAGAATGATGGAAAAAATGTAGTATGTTGAAGTATGTGTATATGATCTCAATTGTTGTTCAATTGTTTTATGTCAGTGTTCTAAGACCACTCATATTTATGAAAAATGTTTACAAGTGATTAGAGTAGTTGTAAGGAGAGTCTAGAGTGTTCTTAGAGGTCAATTAGCTGTTAGGATGAAATTGACAAAGTTACAACAGCCAATTTGATCATTAATATTTTTTGGTTCCAGAACTTTTTGGTCGACAAATTATTTGACCAGATACTTCCTCGATCAAGAAATATTTTGACTGAGTTTGGTCTAAGTGTCAAACTGGCTCTAACAGCTAAGTTTCATTCTAACTACTTGGTCAATTGGTTTGACAGTCTATCCTCGATCCACAAAAATTTTGACCGGGGATTGTCTCGGTCGACAAATGTTGCAACTGAGATGGGCACAGAGCTAACTATGTTGTAAAATACTTCTGGTGCTCTGAACCCTCGACCGAGGGGAGTCTGGTCAAGTATTTTGTCGATTTAAGTTGTCTTGGTGGATAAGTTTCTTGACCAAGGTAGAATTTGTGCATGTGCAAATGTGTGAAAATCCTATCCAATGACTTAACTAAAGAAACCTATCAACCCTAGAAAGCAAATGAAAATATGTTTGATGAGTGGTTAAGCATCATCAGATAAAGAAGAAATCCTAGATTTTTGCTTTCCAAAATCCCATCTTTCAGAGGCTTCATATGAGTGTGGGTTAGGATTTGGGATAGGTTTTTGGAAAGATCATCACTAGTCCTTACATCATGTCTATCAAGTTGTATAAAGAAGACATGTGTACACTCAAATACACGGTACAACTTAATTTGCAAGTATCCAAGCATAAAAGATTTGCATGTTCTTTGTAGTTGGATCTTGACTAAGTTCCTTGATCACCTAAAATACTTAATACACATGTTAGTAATATAATTTGGGAAATATTGGCATCGTTGAAATATAAGTGTGGCATATCAAAAAGACAGCAATCTCCCTATAATATCCTCAATTTTGGTAAAATTGAATTATATAAACGAATTGATAAGAAAATTCCTTAATGGTATTATTTATGGGATAATAATGTCCTTGTGGCACAAGTTAAAGAAGTAAAAGATATTTCATTTGTAATAATCCATTAACAATGTTGGACCAGAGAAAGAATCGAAAATCCAATAATAAAGGGATTTCTAAACTAGTGGAGAATTGATAATGCTAAATATAGAATTGTGTGGAATTAACTAGAAAAGAGAGTTTTAGTACATAAATAAAGAATTGTGACTGGGATAGTATAAATATAAGATAATATGCAAGTTTCTAAGAAAAAATAATGTGTATGAAGTTTTAGATAATTAAAAGAGTAATTATCTAGCCATTATTGTTGACATAATGATTGAGGCAACAATTAGTATTACGTTGTTTTAATATTTGGTATACTTGAAAATAGTGAGGAAAGAAAGAGGATTCTAGTGTTTGGGAGGAAAAGGATATATCATGAGAAAATGGTATTTGTTTTAATAAAATATTATAAGTTAAAGTTGTGCATTTGAGAAGATATTCCAATAAAGCCCCAAAATGTGAATATAGGTGGGAAAAACATTAATGAATTCCTATAATTGATTTAAGAAATATTTTGGATAAAAGAGACAAAAGAATAATCTAGACTTTCAATGATAAAGTGACCAATTAATCCAATGTATATCAAATAGTTTAGTGTTCTCCTTAATGGCTTTTTGTTTTCGAATCCAAGTCTTTATAGGATTATAAGTCAAAGAAAAGAAAGGATGAATAATATAGAATTAACAATCAATTAGCCAACAAATACTCACCTTAATGTCTTATGATTTTTCAATCGAATTATATCCTTCTGGGAAGAGGCTTAGCCAAATCTGAGGTTACATATTGAGGAATGAATGTTTTACCTTTTGGAAAGTCATTGTTATGTTTAAAGTAGGAGATAAAGTATACGGATGGATTGTTGTGATTAAAGCAAGTAAATCACTAAAGGGGGTATCTTCATACCATACACCCACAAAGGAAACATGACTCATTGCCCACCTCCCTTTCCTTCCTTCCTCCTTAGGCAACAAGAACCCTAGACCTAGCACCTATATAAGGGGTTCCCGTTCACCACCTTCATCATATAAACAAGGTTCAAAACCCCATGGACCAAGGGGAAGGAACATCAGACCCTCTACATAATCCTTGCTGCTATAAGTTTGGCATCACCATGGCAAGCTATGACAGTTGTCATCATGTAGATCGGGCTGAGGTGTATTTAAGAACCAGAAGAGGTACATGATGGTGTAGGCCCTCTTTCCTCTGAGCTTCCATTGCCAGTGTGACTCCAACCTCTGATTCATAGATGATGACCCAGAGCAGAAGGGTAACAATACTACATGGATTTCGGAGGTTGGGCCATTGCTCAAATGTTGGATGAAGATGATGGAGGATGGGTTGATCGAACCCTTTTCAGAGATGCCAAGCATGGGGAGAGAAGTGCAGACGTAGGTGGAAGAATGCTAAGACAGAACTAGGTTCTGTGAGCAAGAGCATGAAGATGAGAATTAGGAAGAGAGGGGGAGCGAGTAGGATGGAGAATACCTGGGTGCATAATCAAATAGCCAACAAATACTCTCCTTGATGGCTTTTGATTTTTCAATTGAATTATATACTTTTGGAAAGAGGCTTAGCCAAATCTGAAGTTACATGTTGGGGAACGAATGTTTTACCTTTTGAAAAGTCATTGATGTGTTCAAAGTAGGAGATAAAGTATATTGATGGATTGTGGTGATTAAAGCAAGTAAATCACTTCAGGGGATGACTACATACCATACACCCCCAAAGGAAACATGACTCATTGCCCACCTTCCTCTCCTACCTTCCCCCTCAACATGAACCCCAACCCTAGAACCTATATAAGGGGTTCCCGTTCACCACCTTCACCGTAGAAACAAGGTTCCAAACCCCATGGACCAAGGGGAAGGAACAATAGACCCTCTACATAATCTCGGTTGCTATAAGTTTGGCATCACCACGGCAAGCTATCACCATCGTCATCCTACAAATCAAGTCGGGTGTCTTTTAGAACCGGAAGAGGCATAAGATGACGTAGGCCCTCTTTCCTTCGAACAGATGATGACCCAGTGTAGAAAGGTGATGATGCTGCATGGATTTTGAAGATCGAGCCTTTGCTTAGATGTTGGACAAAGATATTGGAGGATGGGTTGATCGAACCCTCGCTGGAGATGGCAGGCATGGGGAGAGAAGCGCAGACGTAGGTGGAAGAATGAGAAGACAGAACTAGGTTCTATGAGCAAGAGCATGAAGATGAGAACCAAGGAAAGAGAGGGGGGAGTAGGATGTAGAAGAACCTGGGTAGAGGCAATGAGGGGACTGAACCTAACGGTTAGCACCATCAATTGCACCACACTAGGCGTTGAGATCACGGAAGGTGTGTGTGTCTATGGTTCTCTACAACAGGAGCCAATGGTGTCCATTAGGACAGGGTGAGGGCTGGCAGAGGAGGAGGAGTGGTGGGCAGCTCTTCCAGCTGGGGCAAAGGTGTTATGCATCACGGAGGGTGTCCGACGCATGTAGCATTGGCAGTTTGCTGCGTGACCCAACCATTTGTCGTTGGATGCACGTGAAGTAGAAGAGGGAACCCCATCTGAGTTGATGGGTAAATGGATCCTAGTCGAGATCCATGAGTCTAGAGAAATAAAAGAAAACGTAATGGAAAAGAGAGGTATAAGTCGCTGACATGGAGGTCCTCTATTGGTCGATTAACGATTATCTTGAAATAATTGTAGAAATTTCCAAGATGCTTAGAAAATAATGAAATGATATATTAAATTGATGTGCAGAACAAGAGGAACACAAAGAACATATATTTGAAACATGATAATTCTTCCGTTTTTAAAAGTACTGCACATATGGGTTCAACTGGTGATTAGTGTAATAAAATCCTAGTTTTGGTATATTAACTTATAAAATACTTTAGTGCTCTCAAATCAAGTTATAAACTGATAATGTTGAAGATAATGATTATCTAAGATCATCATGGCCATGTCGATAAAACATAGGATTTTAAATGAGAATAATCATATATATGAATAAGTAGGGTTTAATGATCCTAACCTGCCATGTTATTAATGAACTTAATTTGATCTAAGTGTTCATTATACAATAATATGATAGATTTAATAATCATGCTTACACTTAACATGAAATAGAGTTCTTGAGTCATAAAACCAATGAACATTGGAATTGGAACAATAACTTGATACAACGAAACCTAAACCCTAGTTTAGGACCGAGTAGGATTTAATGTGATTTATATAATTGGTGACACTTTAGGATTTACATACAAGCATATTAAAGATGACTATTTAATTTTACTTGTTGATTGAATAAAATAATTAGAGAATGTTTGCATAATCTGCATGGCTCACCATCAAGGTATGTGGTTACACCTCTGAATACCTACATTAGTTTTTCGGTGCTTTTCGAAGTTTTTTCAAGGATTGAATAATTAAATCATTGGATGTTTATTTAGTTATTCGCAATTATAATGCCACTATAAATATAGAATAAAAGAAAGATTATGTGAAGAAAATGTCAGTTTATATTTGTAAATAATTGTTGGAATATATGTTTTTATTTACTTGCACACTTTTGGATGCACCTCACGTACCAGTATGGAAACATACTGATTGCGTATTTGTTTCATGCCATTTTAGGTATAAACTGATATACATGTTAAAGGACATGGAAATGAAGATGGAAATTGCATGAAGGCAATGGCTCATTACTACTTCTCAAATGTACAGTTTTGGCGATAGAAAGTTCATGTAAGCATCTTGTAAACAAAGTTTGTAAAATAAATAAAATTGTTTTCTATTATTTGTTATTTGACTATTCTGGATCTTGGGGAAATTGTAGGTATGACTCTCATCTTTTTGGCATTCCTTAATTGGGGGTTGCTGAAAAGTGAGGTCGCTACATTTGGTATCAGAGCCCCAAATTTTTTAAATAATAATTAATAGTTTATAATTTCAAGTAATCTATAGAAATATGAGGGAATTATTAGGGAATTTTCTAAAGATGATGGTGTCTAGAATGGACCACGGCCTGGGGGTTGGTAAAAGCTTCCTCCACACTGCTAGTCAGCTTACGAGGACTCTCGAGCCCGTGCATCCTACCTGGACAAAGTCAGACAATTTTACCCAAAGTAAAGTACCTTTAGGTTTTCTTCTCATCTTGTTTCATCCATTTCTCATCCTCTCGCTTAATAGATCATAAAAGTAATTTCCCTCCTCATCTCAAGTTAGGGTTTTGAGAAGTAGGATTAAGGCATCCTCTACCAATTAACATACATATAATGAGGTAATAATAATGTACATGTAATGTGGAAAATAAAAATGTAAATGTAATGTGTAAATAATAATGTACACATAACGTGAATATAATGATGGTTGTATGTTAGATTAGTGGATAAAAACTCTAGCAGATTGAGTTCTTCACACCCACTAGATCCATGCTTCCTTCTATTTCTTTCATTCCAGATCATATAGATCAGTCCGGAAATGCAGAGATTGGCAAAACTGCTAAGCGCTTTGTTCAGCCTAAATTGATCTTTGGCCCAAGTCAAAATCTCATAAGGGTTGTTTAGGCCATTGCGTTTCCAACCATTTCTAAGGAACATGATTTTGAAAAGCCGATTAGAAAATCTGCAATTAAATAAAATGTGATCTGCAGACTCAGCTTCCTCTTTACACAGATAACAAATGGCGTCTAACTGGATGCCCCAATTGAGAAGCCTATCCTTCGTGGGTAGCTTGTTGAGGAGAGCCCTGTATAACAGCGTGCTCCATTTGGGGCAATGAAATCTCCCCCAAATCATGTCAGCGAGCTCTTCACATCTTAACCTACATGTATTAGTGTAGGTTAATGGTGGGGGGGCTAGGATAGCCCACCCACCATTCACAGCCACCCTGTACTAGAAGGGTGAATTATTAATCTGATCACACATCACACGCCACACCCTGGAAGGATTACAATCAATATTACGTATAGGGAGATTGATGTATCTTCTTTTCAGCCATTTCACCCAGTAGTTGTCATCCTGGGTTATAAACCTTTCAACTCTCTTCTTTGTACATAGCATCATCAGATAACCAGGATCCATGATCTGCAACCCACCCTATTTGAAGGGTTTCGCAATAATGTCCCTAGCCACTCCATGGTTTTTTCTAGCCCAAATAAAATTAGCTGTTAAAGAACGAATGTTGTTTAGAACAGGCTTTGGAATAACTCCCATAGTAGCCCAGAATCTCACTGTGGCTTGAACTACTGATCTAACCAACACAGGCTTTGTCCATCATCTTGTTAAAGTCTCTAGATTTGGTTCTGCCTGAGGCCAGAGGAATCCCAAGGTATTTAGTGGGAAAAAACCCCTGATCCATCCCAGCAGCAATTTTCAATCTGCCCCTCCTGTTATCACACAATTTTGAGAGATAGACATGTGATTTTATAGTGCTAATTTATAAGCCAGTTTGTTTCCCAAACACCTTGAGAATTTTGGTAATTTCCTTCAGTCGTTTAGCATGGCCCACAGAAAAGAGAAGAACATCGTCAGCGAAGATGAGAGCTGGTTTAACATTAATACCTTGGACTTTGAATGTCTTCACAAAGTTTTTAGTTTCTGCCTCTTTGATCATATGACTCATTCCTTCCATGACCATTGTAAACAGTAACAGAGATAGGGGGTCTCCTTGTCTTAGACCATTTGCAGATCTGAATAGACCTTCTGGGGCACCATTAATGAGCATAGAAAAGGAACAAGTACCATAGCATTGTTTCATTAGATTGATCCACTATTGACTGAAACCCAAAGATATCATAGTCTTGTTAAGAAAGGACCAACTGATGTGGTCATAAGCTTTGCTAATGTCAATTTTCATCATGGCTTTGGCAGTATAATTCTTTTTATTGAAATCAATGAGATACTCGGAAGCAAGGAGGGAGAAGTCCTCTATTTTCCTGTTTTTGATAAAAGCATTCTGGTCATCTGAAATAATATGTGGTAGAACGTATTTAAGTCTCTTGGCAAGCAACTTGGCTATAGTTTTGTACATCACATTGCAACAAGGAATAGGCCGATAATCATTAATCGTTCTTGCATCTTTAGATTTGGGAATTAATTTGATAAACGCATGGTTTGAAGCCACAACCATGTTCCCCCCTTTTACAAACCATCTCACAGCATCGCATAAATCATTTTTAATGATGGGCCAAGTGGCTTGGAAGAAATGGCTATTAAAGCCGTCGGGACCAGGAGCTTTTGAATAATGTATGGAGAACAAGGTGCTTCTGACTTCTTCTTCATTAATGTCTTTGCACAGATCGACATTCATAGCAGCATTGACTTTGTCCTTAGGGAGATTCAGCTCCCCCTCATAACTTCCATCACTTTTGTTACAAAGGTTGCTAAAGTACTTAATTGCGTGGGCATCAATCTCCTCATGGCTTTTGGCAGGATTGCCCTGTTCATCTATCAATTCATAAATGCTATCTCTCATCATCTTCTATTTTGTTACAGCATGATATATTCTGGTGTTACGATCACCATCATTTATCCACTTCATTCTAGTCCTCTGCCATATGTATTGTTCCTCCGCCTTCTTAAGGTTTCTGACTCTATCCTCATTGTGTTTTTCTTCTTTAATGAGCTCACTATTCAATGGGTTGTCCCTCAAATTCATAGCAGCTTGCTCGTATTTTTGTCTAGCATCCCTCAGGATATTTTGAATGTTAATGTTTTCTTTTGTCCAGCCTTTGAGAATCCCTTTAGTTCTTTGAACCTTCTTGAGAAATCTAAATAACTGATTCCCCTCATGTTGTGTGCTCCAAGCTTCTTTAATCTTCTCATTGAAGCCATCCCATTTACTCCATAAATTAAGGTACCTAAACGGTTTGGGTTTTTGTTTCTTCTCTGACAGATTCACCTTCAGCCACGCATGATCACTGAAGTGATAGGACCCCATTCTAGTAGCCACACAAGGAAGGATGTCGAGCCAAGCATTATTAACCAGACATCTATCCAGCTTACTAGCTATACACTTCTTTTGTTTATTCGGCCACGTTGTGTCACCGCCAATAGTGTTAAGCTCATGAAGTTCTGCGGTGTCCAAACAGCTGTTAAATTTGTTGAGAATCCTCTCCGGAACTCTCCTTCCTCCTCTCTTTTCACCTACACTGCGAATGTTGTAAAATTCACCTAAAACTAGCTAGGGGATTTGGTCTTGAGCAGTAGATGTCAGCATAGGCCATAGTATGTCTCTATCAGCCTCCAGGTTCTCACCGTAGACAGCAGACAGAATATAAGAGAAACCACCAATATTAAAACAACTAACTGTAATGACTTGGTCGCTGACAACAATTGGCTCAATTGTCCATATCTCTTGATTCCACCCCAGCACAATTCTGCCTCCATCCACCACCTCGAGGTTGGAAATAGACTCCCTATCTCTAGGAAAAATGGACTTAATGTGATCTGAGCAACACCTTTTAATCTTTGTTTCAAAACAACAAATAACGTCTGTCTTTATCCTCCTTAGAATCTTCCTTAACCTTGCTTGAGTCGCTGTAAAGCATAGACAGGAGTTGTTACTTAGTCTAAGCTCTGTTATGAAAGTATACTGAGGGTTTTTGTATAGTTCCCTTGTATAGTTTTGTCTTTGGTTTTGTCTTTGGTTTTGGGGTCTCGTTTTTAGAGATGCCCTGCTTTGTTGTATAGCTTAGCTATACCTACTTTTTGGAAATATATTTACCCTATTCCAAAAAAAATGATGGTTGTATGAGTTGCAAGGGTAGACTCTAGATGGAGCTAGGGTTGGTCTAGAAAAAAAAATCTAGAGGGTCATGGGACATGGAAACTCTAAGAGGTAGGGTATAGTCACTAACCCTAACCCTAAAACCCTAATCATAGGAAATGAGAATGGTGGGGTGATATAGAACACTACCCATATGAACCTTAACAAGGATTAAGAAATAAAAGGAAATGAGTTAAGTGACCCAATCTCCCATGCATGTGTGTATGTGGAACAAGGCATTAATGAGAAAAGTCTTAAGAAAAATATGAACAACACATATATGAGAATAACTTGCTCAACTATCTCTGATAGATGTAAGTAATACATGTGGGATGTAAGAAATTTCACTATGGTGACGTATCACTTCAAGGTCATATGCTTATGTGAGAGAAAGGTCCAAATTAAGTTGACAAGTGATTGGATCACTTTGAGGTCATATGCTTATGTGAGAGAAAGGTCCACATTTAGTTGGCATGTGATCGGGCTAAGGTCTATATATATATATATATATATATATATATATATATATATATATATATATTGTGTGTGTGTTGCATCCAATATAGGTACCACCCTAGAGAAAGGGTTCCCCACATGAGTACACCAAAAAATGGAGTTCCCACGAAGGATAAGTTGAGAAGTAAGAATAAAAATGATGCATAAAGATTAAAATATGAAACCTTTAGCGCTAGTGTGCCAACCCGGGGTGGGTCGACCCAATAGTGGGAAGCTAACCTATAGGGGAGAAAAACCTTAGACCTTGGGGTCAAGTCATGGATAGAGAGTCTAACTTCCTCTTGTGAGCAAAAAGGGTGCCCTAAGGACCTTCCCTAGAATGATAAGTTGACTAAATCAATTTAAAGATTGAAGTAACCTTAATTGTCACCTAAAGGGGTGGAGAATTAAGGTTATAAAATATGAAAGCACATATATTGAGTATGATTCCTTGAACCCAAGAATGCCATCTGTAAGGAATATGAGGAAAAGTCAGTATGGAAGTGGCTAGCCATATGAGACCAATCCCAAAAAAGAAAGTTGTCATGAGTCTAGTGAGAGGATATAAAATGAATAATGAGCATCATAGGAGATGGAGGAAATCCGGTTTAAAGAATTACATATGAAAATAATGTGCTCTTGGTAAACCCTTGGGAAGGGTAGATCTCGAAGTCAATCCTAAGGTCAAGTAGGGAGTATTAAAGGTACATGGACCAATGGGATTAGGAGTTGATTGCTCTCTGAATGCACAAGACCATCTGGTCAGGAGGTAACAACTATGTTTTTCCAAGACTCATGTCTCAAGAGATTGGCCACCTTTATGAGTTCATGTGGCCCAATGGGTGAATGTGAGAGGCACTCTATAGATGCATAAGAATGAGATCACTCTAAAAGTACATACACCCCTAGAGACCTCAAGAAAGTGGCTAAGGCTCATTATACCTAAGGTGTAAATGTAAAAGATGCAAAGAAGTCATGTAATAATGAAAGGAGTTGTGTACAAACTCAAGAGAAAAAAAAATAGACATATTTGACCTCATGAAATAAAATCATTATGGAATTAAAAATCATGTATGTTTTAGAGTTATGATTGAGAACAATTCAACCTAAAATGTGAAATTGAAAGATAAAGTGTGGATATACCATCTCTGCTCTTGGAATGGGCCGAACTTTGTGTTTGGTTTGCAGTCAGGTACTTATTTCATCTCATTATGAGAGACAGGGATTGGGTGGACGTATGTTGTGCTCGAAATTGACATATTGAAATGAATACCTAATGTTGAACTTAATAAATTGACCTAGGTTTGGAGGTGTTACCTCACCATTATGTGAAAATGAATAATAGGTTTGAAACCTAGGTGAAAATATAATCACCAAGTAAAGTTAAAATTGTAATTACCAAAAGATATTATCATGTAAACACTAAGGATGAGGATATACCTTGACTTGAATTCAAGTACCAATCCTAGTAAAGGTGTGAGGAATTTGCATATTAATAAAAGATGTTAATATCATCCTAGAAGAATTTCTATCCCTAATGTTTGAAACTAAGGTGATCATTCACCTTAAGGTTACTCAGTGTGAATTTTGGGGAAAAATTTCCCTTTTAATGAGAGGTGAATGTAATATCCTCAATTTTGATAAAATTAAATTATATAAGTGAATTGACAAGAAAATTCCGGAATGGTATTATTTATGGGATAATAATATCCTTGTAGAACAAGTTAAAGAAGTACAAGGTATTTCATTTTTAATAATCCATTAACAATGTTGGACCAGAGAAAGAATGAAAAATAAAACAATAAAGGGATTTCTAAAGTAGTGGACAATTTAAAATGCTAAATATAGAATTTTTTGGAATTAACTAGAAAAGAGAGTTTTAGTGCATAAACCAAGAATGGTGTCTATGATAGTATAAATATAATACAATATGAAAGTTTCCAAGAGGAAATGAAGTGTATGGTGTTTTAGATAATTAAAAGAGTAATTATCTAGCTCATTATTGGAAATACAATGTTTGAGGCAACAATTAGTATTAGGTCGTTTTAATATTTGGTATACTTGAAAATAGTGAGGAAAGAAAGAGGATTCTAGTGTTTGGGAGGAAAAGGATATACTACGAGACAATGATATTTGTTTTAATAAAATATTATAAGAGATAGTTTTGGATATGAGAAGATATTCCAACAAAGCCCCACAATGTGAATGAGGTGCAAAAAACATTAATGAATTCCTATAATTGGTTTAAGGAATATTTGGGAAAATAGAGACAAAAGAATAATCTAGACTTCCAATGATAAAGTGACCAATAAATCAATGTATACCAAATAGTTATGTGTTTTCCTTAATGGCTTTTTATTGTCATATCCAAGTGTTTATAGGATTAAAATTCAAGGAAAAGAATGGATGAATAATATAGAATTAATAATCAATTAGCCAACAAATACTACCCTTAATGGCTTTTGATTTTTCAATCGAATTATATCCTTTTGGTAATAGGCTTAGCCAAATCTGAGGTTACATGTTGGGAACGAATGTTTTACCTATTGGAAGTCATTGATTTGTTCAAAGTAGGAGATAAAATATATGGATGGATTGTGGCGATTAAAGCAAGTAAATAACTATAGGGCACGGCTACATACCATACACCCACAAAGGAAACATGACTCATTTCCCACCTCCCTCTCCTTCCTTCTCCTTTGGCAACATGAACCCCAAACATAACACCTATATAAGGGGTTCTCGTTTACCACCTTCATCATAGAAACAATGTTCCAAACGCCATGGACTAAGGGGAATGAACAACATACCCTCTACATAATCCCCACCACTATAAGTTTGGCATCACCATGGAAAGTTATGACCGTCATCATCCTACAGATCAGGTCAAGGTGTCTTGAAGAACCGAAAGAGGTACAATATGGTGTAGGCCCTATTTCCTCCGAGCTTCCACTACCTCCATGGCCAGAGGGACTCCAAACCCTAAGTCATAGATGATGACCCAATGCAGAAGGGTGATGACACTGCATGGATTCTGGAGGTTGGGTTGTTGCTCAAATGTTGGACAAAGATTATGGAGGATGGGTTGATTGAACCCTTATCGGAGATGCCAAGCGTGGAGAGAGAAGTGAAGATCTAGGTGGAAGAACGAGAAGATAGAACAGTTCTGTGAGCAATAGCATGAAGATGAGAACCATGGTGAGAGAGGGGGGGTACGATGGAGAAGAACCTGAGCGGCTACGATGAAAGGACTGGACCTGACGGTCGGAGCCATTGGCTACACCACACCAGATGTCGAGATCATGATAGGTGTGCTTGTCTGTGGTGCCCTACAGGAGGAGCCAATGGAACCCATCAGGGTAGGGTGAGGGATGGAAGAAGGAGGATGTAACATCCCAGGATTTGAGGCCTCGGATAAAAAGATCTCATAAGGAATGATCGGACTACCCATATCACCAAGGTGCACCTCCTTTTCAGGGAGCCCATCTCTAAAGAACTCCATAGTTAAGCGTGCTCAGCTTGGAGTAGTACTAGGATGGGTGACCAGTCGGGAAGTTGATCCTGGCTTGCGCGTCAGTGTGGACAAAGTGCGCAGTTAAGGCTAGTGGTGGTTTTTGGGGCCAGTCGTCATTCCTGAAACTCTGCTAGAGCCTTGGGCAGTGAGCCCGAGCATTATAAATGGTATCAGAGCCATAACCCCTCCAGTAGGTGGGGCCCACATGGGCATGTGACATGCCAGTCTTAAGCCGTGCGGTCCAGGCAAGTTGGAAAGGGATATCCACAGAGACGAGATGGAGCCGCCCTTGCGCTGGTATTCCGTGATCGGGAGCTGGGTGTCCATGGGCCATTGTGGGTCTGCACTGAAATGGGGTCAGATTATGAGGCCATATAGTTGAGCCTTGACGAGGACGTTAAGAGTCTAAGTGGGGGAGATTGTAACATCCCAGGATTTGAGGCCTCGGATAAAAAGATCTCATAAGGAATGATCGGACTACCCATATCACCAAGGTGCACCTCCTTTTCAGGGAGCCCATCTCTAAAGAACTCCATAGTTAAGCGTGCTCAGCTTGGAGTAGTACTAGGATGGGTGACCAGTCGGGAAGTTGATCTTGGCTTGCGCGTCAGTGTGGACCAAGTACGCAGTTAAGGCTAGTGGTGGTTTGTGGGGCCAGTCGTCATTCTTGAAACTCTGCTAGAGCCTTGGGCAGTGGGCCCGAGCATTACAGAGGAGGAGTGGTGGGTGCCTCTTCTGGCTGGGGAAAATGTGTTGCACATCGCAGAGGGTGACCGACGCATGATCGTCGGCAGTTTGTTGCATGACACAACTATTCGTCGTAGGACACACACAAAGGAGAAGAGAGAACCCCGACTGGGTTGATAGATAAATGGAGCCTAGACAAGATCCACAAGCCCAGAGAAATAGAAAGGAAAAGGTAATGGAACAGAGAGGTAAAGGTATTGACGTGGCGGTCCTCTATTGGCCGATTAACGATTATCTTGAAATAATTATAGAAATTGCTAGAATACTCAGAAAATAATAAAGTTATATATGAAATTGATCAACAGAAAGAGAGGAACACAAAGAAAATATATTTTAACTTTGATAATTCTTCCTTTTTCAGAAGTACTGAAAATATGGGCTCAACTGGTGATTAGTGTAATGAAACCCTAGTTTTGGTATATTAACATGTAAACTACATTAATGCTCTCAAATCATGTTATAATCTGATAATTTTGAAGATAATGCTGATCCAAGATAATCATGATCATTTTGATAATACTTAGGGTTTCTAAAGAGAATAATCAGATATATGAATATGTAGGGTTTAATTATCTTAACCTTCCATATTATTAATGAAGTTAATCTGATCTAAGTGTTCATGATACAATAATATGATAGATATGATAATCATTCTTACACTTAACATGAACTAGAGTTCTTGAGTCATCAAATCAATTAACATGGGAATTGGAGTGTCAAACATAAACCTAACAGTAACTTGATACAACGAAGCCTGAACACTAGTCTAGGATCGTGTAGGGTTTAATGTGATTAATATGATTGGTGGCACTTTAGGATTTACATACATGTAGATTAAAGATGATTGTATGATTTTCGTTCTTGATTGGATAAAATGATTACATAATGTTTTCTCTACATGGATCACCATCAAGGTACGTAGTTACACCTATGAACACCCACATTAGTTTGTCGGTGCTTTTCAAAGTTTTATCAAGGAATGAATAATTAAAGCATTAGATGTTTATTTCTTTTTGTTCAATTATAATGTCACTATTAATATCACATAAAAGAAAGATTATGTGAATAAAAAGTTAGTTTACATTTGCAAATAATTGTTGGAATATATGTTGTTATTTACTTACACACTTTTAGGTATAAACTGCTATAAATGATAAAGGACGTGAAAATGAAGATGGAAATTGAATGAAGGCATTAAAGATGTAAAAGGAGGATTGGCTAGTTACTTCTTCTTGAATGTACAATTTTGGGGATAAAAAGTTCATGTAAGCATCTTGTAAACAAAGTTTGTGAATTAATGAAATTGTTTTCTATTATCTACTATTTGACTAATCTGGATCTTGGGGAAATTGTCAGTATGACTCTCATCTTTTTGGCCTTCCTTAATTGGTGGTTTCTAAAAATTGAGTTCATTACGCTCCCCCTTTTTAATGATGACAAATATTTCCATATGATAAGCTGAAAGTATTTAATTTTAAACTTCATACCTTTAAATTTCTTTGTTGATATTTGATAGCCAATTTATCTTTAATTTATCTCATGGGTTGTTCTCCCCCATTTTTAAAAGTAAAAAAGGGTCAATACTTAACAATTCTCCCCCTCTAGGAGGCACTCCCCCTAAACAAGATAGTTGTTTTGGATACGGAAAAACATGTGCTTGATGTATTGGTTGAAACTGAATATTGAAAAGATTGACATTAAAGCAAGTCAAAAATCACATGATCAAGGAACATAAAAAGAAGTTTTTCTAATTACCAATGAAAGGAATGTTAAGTCCTTCATGATAAAAAGATACCATAAAGCACAAATATCAAAAAGATAATCTAAACCAATGGTAACGAATGTTAAGTCCCCCATAATATAGAGATTCCATGAAATCAAATATCATTTTCAAGGGATGTTAAGCCCATAAATTATTAGAGAATCCATTAAGCACAAAAATTATGTTAACAAAGTATCTCTAGACCAAATATAAAGGATGTTAAGCCAATATTGGTTTTGAAAAGCCATTAAGTTCCATAAAATAGTTCTTAAAAGAATCTCTAAACCAAACATCAACAATCTTAAGACTTTGTATATATAGAGAGTCATTTAAGAGTGGAGAGACATGCAATTTATGTTAAGAATTTGAACTCCCCCTTAATCCCATACTAAATAAAAAGATATCAATATAAGAAAAGGACTAAAGAAATTGCCATTCAAATTCCATCACAAAGTATTTATGTTAGATCAAGAAATTAGTAAGGATTTGAATATGTAAACCTATGTTTTGAAAAATTCAAATAAATTTTGTTATTGATGTTATTTTGGTTGACAATATTTTCAACTGGGTTTCTACTCGGTCTAAGAGTTAGTCGACTAAGATTCTCACAGGTTTGTTGTAGAAAATTAATTTGAGTACATTAATCATGAATGTGATAGCACATGTTATTTAAATCCATGTTAAGATTAAGAGGATTTATTGAATGGCTTCTCCTTTTAATATAATACTCCTCCTTAGTAGAATACTCCCCCTAAATATGATGCCTAAAGAAAAATATCAAATTTAGCCACAATAGTCATGAACAAGTACTCAAACAAGCTCAATTCATTGATAAAATAAAAACATAAATAGCATTGTTGCTAAAAAAACATAAGGATAGCTATATGATTACAACAACATGTCACTTCAATGAATCAATGATCACATCCACCTCCAGATCTTGCCCATAGAAAGGTTCAATGCCATAATATTTCACAAGAGTTTTTCAATCCGATGTACCTGTCTTGGCAAGAGCATACACCTCAAGAAATGTGGGTGCTCTGTCAAAGCATAAATGAGCGGCTATGTCTTGGAGTTGCATGGTGGAGTATTGTGAGTATAAGTATGCTCGATGGATGGTGGAGGTGGGACTCGAGTGTAGGTAATGTATGGGTTATATGGATAGATACTCCCAGAGTATGAGGCATAGGGATACATTTCAGAGTATTTGGAGTTAGAGATTGCATCTTTTGGTTGACATAGGTCATTGCATTGTGGTTGTAGTCAAAATGTCTCCCAACTTGATAGGCTACTCCTTTAAGATAAGAGACATCATTTGCAAGGATTTCCATGGAATAACCATGGAGAGGTGTAGAAGGTGGAGGAATGTCTTCTTGGAATGTCCCTTCTTCAGTTCTAGCCCTTTTGTGCCCAAAGTCAATTCCTATTTTATCAATTGTGTTTTGGGTTTTTTTGGGAATGCCAATCAGGGGTATAGCCTAAGTCAACCTAGTATTTTCCAATGGGATGTATAATGATTTGGCAAAAAAAATCCACATAGGATGGACTCCCAGAGAAATCATTCATATTTGAAAGAATAATAAAAATGAAGTTGACAAGAATGTGTTTAAGGATTGCATAGATGAGATACATCTGAAACTGAGGGATTTTGATTTTGTTTGCTCTGGGGAGAATGTTATGACTAATGATGAAGTTTATTATCCTAGCTTTAGGGGTAAGAAATGTGGCATAGTGGGTTCCCTTTTTTTATGAGAGGTATTAGGAATAAAGATGGTTCTTTTAATGGGAGTAAGATTTACTTATTCTTGACTAGTGGAAAGTTTTTTGGGGGGTTTCCGATTGTAAGATCTGCAAATTCATCATTTTCAGCAAAATCTATGCCTAACATTTCCAGGATGTCAGTTTTAGAAAAATAAAATGAGAACCCATTAACCATGGGAGTAAAGGAATAATGGTCATTGGTGTCCCTAACAAGGTTGCAAATTGAATTCATGGATGGCTTGTTATGACTAGAAATAGGAGGAGGGAGAAAGAAATTCCTTATGTTTTTGAATTTGGAAGAGGCAAGAAAACTTTAAGAGCTCAGAGAAGTCATATATTTCCACCATTTGGTGAGGAAAAGGCATCTTGGAAGTTAGGTGCAGGTACTTCTCTCCAGTAGTAGTTTCGGTGAAAGATATCATGTTGATGATCGTTAGTACTGGAGCCACTGAGGTAGAACGCCCCTTCTTGGATGCAACATGCATCTTTCCACCATGAGATGAAGATGAAGCAATCTTGATGTAGTAGAGAAAGAATGATGTGGAGGAAGATGTAGTGAAGAGGGGGGGATGAAGGTTGTTGAAAGAATGCTCTAAGAAGTGCTCAAGAAATGCTAGAGAGGTTTACTCAATGAGTTGTGAAGAGAATGGCCGAATTGGTCTCTATTTATAGAAAAATAGACTGCTTCTCGGTCAACAAACTCATCGACCAACAGTTGCATTCCACTGGCTAGTCTGGTCAACGATTTCAAATTTTGGCAACGGTAATATAAGGATCAATTGAGAAGCTTATCGACCGAGAGACCTTTGGTCTAGATTTTTCTCAGTCAGAGAAGTGATTGGAATGTTCTTATCTAAGATGTGCAAAGTCGAATGAGGGTCCCATTGAGAGAAATTCAGTCGAGAATTTTTTCGACTAAGCAAGTTCCCCGTCCAGTATTTTGTCGATGGAATGTGACAATTTGAGCAATATTTTGCAATAAGGATGGATTGAGCTTGACTAAGCATTTCTTATTCATGAAATTAAATCATTTTAGATAAACATTAAATTTATAATGTTAGTAGTGTATGCAATAAAATCATTGAGCAAAGAGATCAAAATATACATCTTCAGGAAGAACAATATTGAACTTTTCTCCAATTACTCTAAATTGTTCTAAAGCAAGGGGTTTTGTGAAAATATCAGCTAATTGATTTTCAGTATCAACATGATGAACACATACGTTATTGTGAAGAAAAATATGTTTATGTTCAAAAGATTTTTTATTTAAATAAATAAAAGATACGCACATTTACATCAAATAAAGTTGATATAAGACATAATTATATTAAATTAAGCATAGATCAAATCTCTAAAAGTTTCATTTTTTATTCGAAGTTGGGGATTTTAGAACCTAAACCATGTCAGGGGCTCCTTTCTTCTCATATTCACATGAAAAAGAATAATGTCCAAGACATTGACAATAATGACATGAGATAAAGGATATTTCATTTCTATTTTCAACATTTTGAAAAACTACAACTTTAGTTTTAGGAACATATGTAGTTCTAGTCTTGGAAGCATATGTATTTTTAGTTTTAGGCATATGTGAGGATTTGTTATTTGGTACATATCCTAAACCTCTCCTTCCTACTTGTTTAGAGGCATTGCCTAAGATGTTGTCAAGACCTTTATTTCCTTACATTGATCTAGAAACTTGTTTTTATAATTCTACATTTTCAACAAGCTTTTTAGTTAAATCCATATCTAATTCAGCAAGATTAGAAAGTAAAGTATCTCTTTCTTTTACCAAAAAATCATAATTTGAGTGTGTGCATAAGGAGATTGAGTTTGATAATCATTTAATTTAGTGAGCATATCAACCTTACCTTGAGAAAGAAGATTATTGTTATTTTTTTAGAACAAGCAATTGTGCCTTATATCTCTTTATAGATTCTTTTAAAGGATTAGTTGAATATTTTAGAGTATCATTTTCAGAACTAGGATTATCAAGATTGATGTAAAGTTCATCAATAACTTTAGTAGGTATCTTCTTTTGTCTTTTGCAATCAATATATTTGTCATGAAGTTCTTCAAGTCTATCAACTAATTCTTCTTTAGATAAATCAAAAATACTTACCTTGTTAGTTTCTTCTCCATCTGTTATAGCCATGACACATTCTACCTCTTCCTCTTTGTTACTTTCACCATCATCACTTGATTGATCCCATCCAGAAAAGTAGGATTTGGCTTTATTTTTGAATGAGGACTTCTTGCCTTTATTGAGTTTTGGGCATTAAAAAACCAAGTGGCCACTCTTTCTACATTCAAAGCACCTAGAAGAAGAAGGGACACTATGAGTTTTGTTAGATCAAGATCACTTATATTTCTTACCTTCTGCAATCAAGATCCTTTAATCATTATCATCACTTGTATCACTCCTTTCTTGAATGATGTTTCTTGATGACACATTGGTGGTGGCTTTGAAAGAAAGATCCTTCCTTCTCTCCTTTTTTATTCTATTTCCACTTTTTCTTCCTCCTCAAGGGTGACTTTGTGCGTCTCCAGATTCTCGATGAGCTACTTCATCTTAAGAGTTGTAATTTTTTTGGCTTCCTCGATAGTAGTGACCTTTGACTTGTATCTAGGAGGCAGTGATCTATGTATCTTGCCTCAATTATGTTCTTTCCCAAAGCATTTAGGATGTTAACAATGTTAGAGAATCTAGCATACATTTCTGTAATGCTCTTGTTAGGTTGCATACGAAATAATTCAAATTTATGTTTTAACATACTAATTTTAGTATTTTTAACTTGAGCAGTTCCTTCATGTGTTACAGCTAACTTGTGCCAAATTTCATGAGTTACTTCACATTAGGATATGTGATTGAATTCACTAATAGATAAATAAGAACAAAGAATGCTTATTGCCTTTGCATTTAGTGTGGCTTGCTTCCCATATCAAGATATTGAAAAACACTAGAGGGGGGGTGAATAGAGTTTTTAAATACTTTTAACAATTTATTGAACTCAAAGTCTGTCTTATCAATGTAGTTTCAAGGTAGTGACAGCTGGTTCTTGAATCCTAATTATGTTATCATATTCATTCTGAAATTCATGTGTTTAGCATTGCCAATGATGAATTATGGTATTCAGATGCGTAGACATTTCTACCTAAAATATAGCATATTAAGCACAAGATTATTTTCTTGTTGGAGATGCTACCTGTTAGGGATCATGTCAATGTTGCAATTAAAGTGATAGTGAATTTGGTGGTCACCCTAGTACTAGAGATAAGTAAGAGGAAATTTTGCTAAAGTACTCAAAATATTCCATACTCTGGTTGGAATTTCTGTCATTCTTCCACCATTGCAGTACCGATGCAGGCATGGTATAACTCGTCCTAGTTAAATGCATCATGCATCAAATCATAATTTTCATTTTGGTCTTTGCATTGTGTAAGGGTACTACACAGTTTTGTTGTTATTGTAGTGTGTTAATTCAATTTTTCTACCTGACATGACTCTACCTCCTAAAATTGATCTATTCACATCTATTGCTAAAATGTATGAGATACTTTTTATTCCATTCATAACAGTTTTTGAATTCTTGAACATACATATGATTCAATATCAAGTGCCTCTACTGAAGCAGAAGGGAAATAAGATCTAAATGAACAAGTGATGAAAAATATGATGGATTTGAGGAAGTTGAATTGTATGCTTCATTGGAGTCGAACAATGTGATATTAGAAATATAAATATAGGTTCTTGGAAGGCTATTCTCAGTAATTAGTTATGGTAAACGAATATTGAAGGGGAAAATGAGAACGAGTATATAACAAAACCACACTAAGATGTGCTACATGGGATGTCAATTATGGATCTGTATGCTGTTAAAGGTAAATAAACTGTAACGACTACTCTAGTTTGTGCACTTGTATAAATGTGAGTAAATAAAATAAAAAATTAGGTCGTTCATTTGTTTTGTCTATGTGCAGATCCATATTGCACAGCTTTTTTTATTTTATCAATTTTACATATATGGTTCATTTGCTCAATTAATTAATATGTCATAGTGATCAGTTAATTTCTAATGCCTCACTCCCAGTCCCAGATATGACTTCCTCAATTTTTATTATAGGAGAGAAGATTTTTTTATTACCATATGATGAGTTTTAAGTCTTCTTTTGCAACCTATTCCTTGGGGGAAGTTTGTTGATAGTGTAGCTCCTCTATTTTCTTCCTCCCTTTAGAAGCAGCTACTAAATGGGTCTATAGGTGCATTTTCAATGCAATCATGGAGTGGGTTGTGGCCCATACCTGGTTGGCAAACATGCACTGTGTCAGTTCATGATAGGAAGTTACATATTCTTGGTATTAGATGCTGCATGTTGCTTATTGTGCAACCTATTTCTGCCCACTGATTATTTTTGTGTATGCAGTTCATACAAAAAAAATACTTGTATGCAGATCTTTATTTCAGGTTCATTCTTGTGAATGACTTATCTCTTAATTTGTCTACTCTTAGGTGGCGGAACTAATCAATATTATGTATTAACTACCACTTATTTATAATATACACAAAGTATTCAAATTATGTTTAATATAATCTACTCCAACCTGAATGTAATGCTATTACATTTTGTTTTGTAAGCTACTGTAATTTTATGTTTTGAAATGAGTCAAGCATCATTTTCTGGATTGGTTTTATATTTTTGACATCTGAATGATTGTTAATAATATATATTACTATTCAGAAGATATAAAGGGTCCAGAATCATGTTTACAAGAGAATATAATTATTCATTGATTAAGAAAGCAAGCTGGACCTCTACAAGAAAGGAGGACATTCAATGGGCGTCCTTCATGGCAAAGAAATACAAAGGTAGATCAGGCTACGAGAAGGATGGATTCATGCTAGGATAGGGGCATCCATATGCATTTGGTATTTATTATGGAACATTCTTCCGAAATTACTATTTGTGGAACCCAAACATTTGTTCAAGGTGATGATTCAGTCATAGGGAGGCACAATTTTTAGTTGCCTATTTGATGGTCTAGAAGGTACAAAATGCAACCATCTTTTAGAATCAAGGCTGGCAAGCATCAAGGGAAACTAGACTATATATTGAATTGTAGAAAACTGAAGGGATGAAGCCCATAGATACTTTTCATTCACTTCATACTTGTCATTCACTGGGAGAAGACGGCTTATGTAATAGGTAAGTTATGAGTAGGAGAAACTATGTTTGCTTGTTTCTTTTGTGAGCTATATCTTAAAACTTGTATGTTTCTTTGTAGGTATCCATGGTGGTTCGCACAAAGTGGATGCTACTATCAACTTGATGGCACTTGAGATCCACAACATACAAAAGTACAGAACATATGTATTATGAGAAGAAATGCCAATATGTTCTGATCCAGGGGATTCGCCAACCAAAACTACATACATGAACCTCTACATGACGTTGCCAACAGGAAAGGTTGCAACTCTTGTGCTTAGTCCTATGTTTTGAGAGCTCTGGGAGTTGATGAGGACATGTCACATACCTTGTTTGGGATTGGAAGATTCACCACTAAAGCTGAGATTCATAGGGTTGTTGAACTCATTGTGAATTAGGTGAAGGAACTAAGGGAGATTAGCCCTCTTTATATTGTGCTTTGTAGTTTGTAGTGGATAGATGTAGTCAGAAGAAGATATTGTATACATGTGTCTTTTTTTCATACATATTGTAAAATAGGGGCCAGGTTAATGTCCTCCCCATGTGTACTCATTGTTCAAATATAAATAAAAGTATCATTGTTGACATAGTAAGCACAACTCGATCTTGATTAACATTCATCTTCTTTCTTATTGAAAACCCCTCTATATTGGCAAGCGACTGACTGGATACATAATGTCTCTCACTACATATGTATGTATAGTACATGGTGTCTTTCACTACACACTAGCTATAATTACATGTGTAGCAAGTGCTCATTTTTGCTATACATGAACTACAAATACAAACTGTAACCAATGCCATCTCTCCCTACATATCATAGGTACAAATTGAATTGTAGTCATACATTTGGCTACAATTGAAACTACATGTTTATGTGTAAGGACATTTTTACCTACAATTAGGGTTACATATGAATTTGTAGCGAGAGGAATAACTAACTACAACTTTAAAAAATGTAGCCTAAACAATTAGCTACACGGGTATTAGCTATATATTATAAATGTAAGGATAAATGTAGCCAAAGCTTTTAGCTACAAATTTTGGGGTTTTCGCTACAATTTTTTTTTGTAGTTAAAGACCATATTTTTCGTAGTGAATTAAACATACTGATGACTAATGTATTGGATGTGCCACTATCTATCTGTTTATTCTTGTTAAATTTTTATATTTTAGTAAATAAAAATTCATATTGTATTTGATATGAACTGTTAGTAATTCTTTTATTTAGTTTATATGATTAGGAGGCATAAAGCCTATGCAATGTATATAAATTAACAAAATTAGAATTGATAAAGTCAGTGATAATGACAATTGTGGAAAAATCATTCGTTATCATGAATGTTGTTGAAAATTTGTTGGCATGAAAGATAAGTTTCTCAATGACTCATTGGTAGTAATAAAGTAGTGTGCTAATTAAAATGAGAAAACAAAGAAGTTTTGTTGTATTTAGTGATAGTGTGTGGGAAGTTTGAAGGACATGGGTTGTGTAGAATTACTAAGAAGAAGGGAGGTTAGTTAAAATGAAGCATAAAGAGGTGGGTTATTTGAAATATTGTAAAAAGGAAGAGGTGTTATTTGAAATCAAGGAAAGAGTTCTTTCTAGGAATGTTGGAAAATTTGATTGCAATTTAGAAAAAAAAATTGTTTTAGTTTTGGATAGGAGGGTAGGATCTTTGACATGCAACTGGTCTTTCGCACCGTAAACGATCAATTGTAGTCACATTTAGGGATTAGTGTGGGACCAGACCGACTCGATCTGACCCATGTCAAGACCAACATGACACGACTTTGGCCGGTCCATATAATTTACATGGACGGGTCATGCCTAAAATTTTGACCCCAATTTAATATGGATCGAGTCAGGACTAAGGTAAAACCATGTATAAAAATTTAGATATCCATATTGATTACATATACATGTATATCTAACTACATATTTATATGTAAGATGTATCTTTTTAAAGATATATTTGACTACAAAATTTCAAAAGTACGTGTGATCTAAAGATATATTTAGTCGGTCATATTAATAAGAGTAAAAGACCAATGCACTAGTAGTTTAAGTGGAGGCTCATTTTGTGTTTAAGGTAATTTGCAATAATTCATAATATAATATAATATAAAATATTGGATGCGTAATGCTTAAATGAGATATTACAATATACAATAATTCTGCGGTTGATGATACCTATGAAGATCAGATGTACACGTTGGTACAGAAACAAACTTGTATACAACCTCTTCATTTACGTATGTAGATGCATATTGAGATTGTAGAGTTTTTGCATAATAGATCAAATAGTGTTTGCTTAGACAAGACGCTCCTGAGAATCATATTAATCAATTTTGCGTGAGTGTAATATCTTCGTGCAAGGTATGTATATGTTGGTAGACACTTGATGAATAATATTCTTAACGGTGAAACATGTGTGTGCAAAATATATATAAAACTACATATGCGCGTGCTGCTATGAAACATGACTCAAGATCCATATTTAGTAGCCCGGATAGTAACATTTTGGTAAGTCCTAATGAAATGAAGGATCTGAATTCGAACCTTGATACTTTACGAACGATAATCCACATTGATTAGGAGGGGTGACCGAACCACAAACGGTTTTGTCTGGAGTGGGTTATCTCTGTCATAAAAAAAAATATATATAAAGAAGTAGCAGCAAGAGAGATGGGGGGTGGGGGAGAGTAAAAAGAAGAAAGTTCAAAAAACAAGGTAACTAAAGTGGAACATGAGGAGGGAGGGGTGTGAGAGAGGGTATGGATGAGGTGGGGGCCTTTATGATGAATGTGCAATTCTACTGTAGTATTATCTTGATAGCATAACGATTTATGTATCATAATATATTGCAGCACCTGCGGGGGTATGTCTTCCGGTGAGCCCAAGTTTCGTATTATTTGGGCAAGAGACTTTGATGCCGCTCTAGCATCAGCATTGCACAGACAATATAACCCAGGCAGGTGTGTCGATAGTCATTTCACTAGGGAGGCTTGGAGGGAGGCAACTGTTGAAATGTAAAATAGGATGGGGAAGACGGCCTGCAATATAGACCAGCTCAAAACTCGGTGGAAGAATTTGAGGAGGGACTATGCCGCTTTGAAGCTTGTGACGAATAAGAGTGGCGTTGGATGGGATAACACTAGGCATAAGTCCACGCTGCCCGATAGCCCTGAATGGAGGGAGAGCCTTGCGGTATATCCAATAACCAGTCCCTTAATCGAATAAAGTAATGTCCTATATTTACAATTAAACTTTCCTAATACAAATTTTTCGTATACTTAGGCAAACAAGGACCTTGCTAGGTTCCTAATACAAATTTTTCGTATATTATGTATTTGTTATTTAGTATATAATACACTTCGGCCAACTTCTGCTTAAGCGGCAACACAACTACACATTCCTTATTCTTGTTAAAACGGTTATACAACATCAGGACAGAATCAGCAGATACTGACTACGTTGCCAAATAAAATCAGACTGAAAACAGTCTAGTAGCCAAACAGAATCAGACTGCAATCAGACTCAAATCAGACCAACTGACCAGAATCAGACTGGATTGCCAAACAGAATCAGACTGTGTTACCAAACAGAATCAGACTGAATCCTGACTAACCCCGTCGAATCCAGTCTCAACTACGAAAACTCAATCCGTTCCTAAACATGGGCTAGAGTTTACGGTGTCTTTAAAACGAAGAGAGTTTAAAAAACAAGGTAACTGAAGTGGACGCTGAGGAAAGAGGGTATGGATGAGGTGGGGGCCTTTATGATGAATGTGCAATTGACAGGCTTTATGTAGTCGAGTCGAACGGGGTTGGAGTTGGGGAGTAGAGAGAGAGAGTGGGGGGGAAGTGGGAACGAGCGGCTCGTGGAAGCGCGCGCAAAGCGAACCAGCACCCCCCCCCCCCCCGACATTTATGAGAGAAATGGGACGGAGAGAGAAGCTGCGGGCCGTGCAGACGGAAGATGGCGGTTGGTGACTGGCACGCCTGGCGGGTGGGCGAAACTGCCGAGGTGAGTTAATTAATTAACAATGGAAAGTAGTAGTAGTAGAGAGAGAGAGCAGTTGGTGTTTGCAAGGACGGTGTGGAAGTGAGTTTGAGGTGACTTTGGACGGCGGAGGTAAGTGAAGGGAAGGAAGCGGACCACTCGGGGCTGGCAGGAGCAGAACCTCTCTGTACCCTTGGACGACGACGATGGACGACTGCCTGCCACAGACTACAGTTGTTATTACTTACGGCCCCTACGGACTGAAAGGCCTATAACTGATACGGATCTGCGCGGCGCCGCTCCACCTCCCCACCCGTGAGGCAAACCGCCGAGCAGGAGAGAGAGAGAGATGGGATGAAAGAGATTACAAAAGAAAAGAAGACAGACAGACCACGATAGCCGTCGGATGGCGCAGAGTAGATTCTTCCACGGGCAGACACGTACCACTTGAATACGCTGGCTGGACCAACTCACTTGGACACGCGGTGGGTAGAGAGAGGCCAGATGAGGGGGTGATGCAACAAGGAAAGCTGTAGTAGGCCAGCAACCAAGCCGTTTGCCGCAACTGGATTGATGTTGTAGGAAAGAAATAAATAATCCAATTGCATCCGGCGACGACTGACTATACTATACTATATACTCGGCCCATTGATATTTGTTCTGTGTCTCTACGGCATTCCAGCCCTACGCTACGCCAAAACCACCCACCATCTCGCATCAACTCCAATTCCTCCACTTGGCAATTGCTCTCTTCCCATTTGGTAGTAGCATAGCTGTAGCTGTTATGATATCTTCATTCTATACTATTTTCTTATTCTTATCTGTATCCACTTCCGTAGCCCACCGCCGACGGGGTTTCATTCAAGTTGGCGGTGCCAGGTGCGCCAGACTCTCTCTCTCTCTCTCTCTCTTCCTGCCCTGCGAGATTGTGTTTTGCAACATCATACCAGACCTGGCCGGCGTCACCAACACTCCCTCCTCTTCCACCACCTCCTCTTCTTATAGTCCTCCTAGCTGTACGTCAATAACTCAGACCTATGTTCTATCACAAACAAAACTTCCCTACACCCTTCATGAAACGAATGTTCTTGATCACCTTAGCAGAATCACAATAAGTATAGTGGACAATGATTGAAGGTTTTGTTTTAGGAAAAGAAAAGATACAAAATGGAGTCCTAGTCAGTTGTATATATACACACACATACATATATATAATTTAATTTAATTAAAAAAAGAAAACAATGCATATAACCTCATTCATTCACAACCACATATTATAAAGTAGAGGTGGCAATCCGGTTCATGTTGAGCAAGTTTTATTTCGGGTCAACACCATTTTGGCTAGACCCTAAACTTGCAAAAGATGGATGTTCGGGTCAAAACCTTTGATCCTAACTCGAGCCAAAAATAATTTCGGGTCTATCGGGTCTGACCTGTAAATCCAATACCAAGAAAATAATTTTTAAAAATACCATGATTTACCTAATCATTGATAATTTCTAAGTGTAATTAATAAATTTCATTGTGATAAACTTACAATGTGATTAAGAAAAACATATAAAGCCTATTGTAATTTGTTCCATAGTTTTAAACACAAATTCATAATATAATTAGTATAATAAATCATACAAATCAATACAAAATCATATAGAATTGCCAAAATAAACTTTAGTTGATGGATTAGTAATTTAATAGGCCATTGGGTGTCTTAAAATATAGCATTTGTAATTTTATTTGGAAATACGATTCTGAATTTCAGGTCAATCACGTCTAACGTCCAAACCTAGACCTGACCCTAAATTAATTTTGGGTTCTTCGGGTTCGAGTAAATTTTAGGTCGGGTCAAAAAATCTTAGACTCAAAACCTGCTTAAAATTTCGGGTTCGGGTTCGGTCTTGTTTTGTTAGCCCTACTATAAAGCTTCAAATAAAAAGGGTGAACAATATTTTTTCAAACAAATTGGTAAAAGAACCGTAATTTTGTAGCAACTAAAAGATAAATCTGACTATTATAAAATTTTGTCCAAATTTGACAAGGGGGCACAAAGGACATCTAACAAGATATGAAATCTAATCTAGTAGTATCAATTTGCGGTTAACTTGTCCATATCATAAGTTTTCCTAAAGCTGAGCGACACCTCCTTATGCTTTGCCACTTCTGGACGGATTGAAAGCAACACCCATGAGAAGAAACAAATAAAAGTAAGGACATCAACAAAGCTCTAAGTGTGCAATATTATAACAACTAGACATTACTTAGGGCAATGTAAGATCAATGTTAGATATTTTCAATAAAAGGATGTTCAAAAGAAAAAGATCAATATTAGATATTTCAATAAAATGATGTTCAAAAGAGAAAGTTCCAAGAGAATATTAATAAGTCAATAAATGAGGAATTTATCAAAAAGGATATGATTTTCAAATTTTTTTTGCCATATCACAATGTAGAGAAATATGGCTACATAAATGGCACCGGAAATAAAATTCGTCTTGCTGCATTCCCCTTAATCAACGGATCGTGTCAATAACTATAGATTGGGAAGGAAGGTTTATAACATATTTACCTGGTCTTGGAGCAAGTCCAACAACTATCATTGCAACAACATACTTCTTTCTCAAGCAGCACCCAGATAGGGTTCAACGAAGTCCTGTTGGTGTAGCACCATGAACGGCAGTTCAAGACATCCTCCTAGTGGGTGGAAACTCCCTCCATGCCTCTACTAGTCCACGTGGACCACTGAGAACACTTGTCATTCTTTTAGAACTGACAAGAAAGAGTTGCCCCTTCGAACGTCAATATGCTAGCTGTTACAACCCATATTAGGGTTAGTCAATAAATACCTCGAATAATGTGAAACACTTCAATTAGTGTTAAGAACCTTGTTAAAAACCATGGTTAATCAAAATAAGCTAATATGTGAATGAAGGGGTGAGATTGAATCATCTGAAGTAACTATGACAATTTCAATGTTAATTATTGAGTAAGTTAAATGCCAAGATGCAATTGGTGCTTTGACCATCTGTGACAAGATACTAATTGTGATTTTGTGCTTCGAAGTTTTAGAGAATCCTGTGCTTGAAAACTTGCAAGAAAAATTATTCAAATCGGACCTACGAGGCGCAAGTTGTGACCTTTTCAGTTTCTAGGGTCGAAGTTACAATTTTCCAAGCTTTTGTTTATAATCATTTCTTTTTTTTCATTTCCCTTATCCCGTTTCTTCTTTATCTGTTCGATAGAATAGTATCCGCCTCAAGCGGCGCTTTGTTGGGGGGAGGCATGGTCGCAGCAGCTTCGGAGGGCGATTGGGGGTGAGTTCTGGAGCTCTAGCTCCGTTTCCATCTGCGCCCTACTCCACTTCCTCTTCCTATTCTCTTCCTTTCTCCTCCCTTGCCCAACCGTAGCCGCCCAACCTGCTAGGGCGGCGCCCCTAGCAGCAAGGTCGGCCAGCAGCAACTGCTGCAGCTGCGGCGCCAACTAGAGGGTGGCTTGGCGTGGCCAGCGCCTCAGAACCACTGCCTCGACTCCGTCCTGGTGGCCCATGTCCAAATCCGCAACCATGATCGCACTAGGGCGGCATTCTACCTATAGCTTGACCTGCTGCATCGACCCGGCCGACCAGCACAACAGTAGTGCGGCCCGTTTGAGCAGGAACGGGGAAAAGGCGGGTGATTCCGTGGCTGTCTAACTCCGATCAGCGACACCCTACCTCTGTTCTCCCTTCTCCACCCTTCCTTCTTCCTCTTCTCGCCCAAAACGCAACCCCACCTACCTGCTAGGGCGGCGCCTATTAGAAGCAATGGTCGCAGAGCAGCAAGAGCTGCATCCAGGAGCTCGACTGGACGAAGAACAACAACAATCAACGCCCTTGAGCTCAGCCTTGGTTCCTACGCACGGATTCACAACCCCAACAACAATCGATGCCCAACCAAGCAGCCCCTTCAACCTGTGTGTGAAGCATGTCTAAATCTGGAACTGTTTGAAGGTTGAAAATGATACAGAAATTTCTCAGAACCGGGACTCTGGACGAATTTCTGGATGGATCCAGACGATCCAAATTATGGTGAGTAGGAGTTCATTTAGTTATCATCATTTAACTCCTTAGTTGGAATTTTTCGGTAAACTGTGCATTTTTCGCTGATACTTGGCTTTTGGACAGTATTTGGCGTTACTCGAATTTTATTTCATAAACTGCTTCCTTATGCCGTTATATGATTTAGATTAGCATCTGATCAGTGTGGATTGAATTAATAAATTTATATGGTTCATTGGAACTTGAAATACGTAATATGATTGATGAAAATGATAGAACAACTGCAATGTATACGTTGAGCATAAAATGGATGTTTAGCATCGAAATTGGATAAGTTGATACTGAGTCATGTTTATAGATGACAAATGATGTTTATGTATATGTGGGTAATAGAGATTACTCGGATGCCGAGCATAGTTAGCATCCTTAGACTTTTAATTTGCATAGTTCAAACGAAATGAAATGACTAGTAAAATAAAAGTGTATGCTTTACGAGTAATTCCAGTAAGATGCGAATAAATGTGATAACGTATTTCAAGTTGAGTATTTCTTTCAATATAGTATATTTGAATGTTCAGTAATATGAAATCAGTATAGAGACGTGGAATAGATATGAAATTGATTTACAGTGAACGAATCTGTTTGCATGAAACTATAGCTGAGTTATGAGTTATTGCGATATAAGTGAATAATTGTTGTACTATATATATAGAAATGTTATGAAAGTCGAATTTCTGGTTTCAGCTAGTGAATTGCAGAATTACAATATATTCCAGTAGTCGAATATGTGCGAGAGAGACACAATGTTATAAGAGTTTTCTTGTTATAATAAAATGTGTTAGACTTAGATGCCCTGACACCGTAGAACCCCTTTTGGAGGTCTGTGCCTTAGGGGTGAAACGACCTACCTAGCGTGTGTCTAGATGGTCGGTGGCTCGTGTTCAACAATAATCCGTGCGTGTGTCACGGTGGCACGAGGACAGAGAGGCAGTGTTCAACAATAATTCGTGCGTGTGTCACGGTGGCACTGGAAGTAAATAGGGATTATTCAACAATAATCTGTGTGTGTGTCACAATGGTAACCCAGACTCTCCGCCTGTGTGCTCAGGTTAGAGGAGTCTAGAGTACACTCTTAGAGAGTGCAGTGAGGCCGTGTGAGCCTGAGAGTCCTGACATAGACCAGGACGGCAGTCAGACTTAGCATTTCCCGGGTGTGTCGCTAAGTCTTGTACGGTGGGTTCGTAGTTCGCTACGAGACTTTATATGCAGAGTACACTGCATATGATCAGGGCATAAGTTAAAAGATGATTACTTAGAATTAAGATAGATTAATATGAAACTTGTGTATGTTCAGATTTAGAATTTATAATACTTGTTCTTTAAATGTTCATTATACTTTTCTGCGATAATTGCACTGTTTAATTAGAACTGCTCAGTTTGTTATTTTATTTGCATATTCCTGTTAAATGTAAAATATGGAGTTATCCGATGATGGCTAAGTGAAATACTATTCACTGAGCGAGTAGGCTCATTCCTCTACTCAAACATTTTCAGGTCAGCGACAAATTCCAGGAATCAGAAGGATCCTTTCATCCTAACACTTAATCTGTAGAAGGTATATGTAGTTAGTTTAGTTAGATAGTGGTCTCTTAGTCCTTTCCCCTCAGTCCTTGGGACAAGGTGTGGGTGAGAGAGAAGGTGTATAAAGATGTAAATTAACTGTTATGCTTTATTTTATGTCGAACAATGTAATATGTTGTAGACCTTCTGTATATTGCTAGTTAGTTTAATAAAAATGCTTCTGCAGTTTGTTTAGTTTCATTTTACAGCATAAATCAGATTATCCTATTAATGTTTTTAAAATGTTTTAAAAGTAATGACTGGTTTGGCTAGTGTGTAATCCCTCCGTCACGCCCTAATCTCATGATTAGTGGGTAATGCGAGATCGGGGTGTGACAATTCTTGGTATCAGATCATAGGTTGAGTATGTGAATACTCTAAGTCAAGGTCAGGGGATGATAAGAGACCAATAGGATTAAGGTTTAAGAGTTTTTCTTCTGTCTGTAATTTTCTAACATGAAGTGTTCTGTTATACTATTATAGATGGCAGGAAAAGGATGTGGTCACGAAAACCAAGTAAAGAGTTTAAGTTGAGTCGTTAAGAATCATTAAGGTCAATAGATAAAGCTATAAGTGAAACAAATAATAAATGATGAGTTTTAGCTCTGGAAGGTCTGAGTGTTTAGATACCCTGGCCAGGTGTCTGAATACTTAGACTGACCAGTATCAAGCTACTCTGTCTGTTCTTCTCTGGATGCCCTGGCCAGGTATGCAAAGGAAGGGTGGGCTAGAGAGAAACCCTAGAAATCTTAGGGTTAAGAAACTGGAAATTTATGCAAGAGTAAGAGATTAAACATAGGATGCGATGCAACTCTTGCTTTATATTGCTTATTTGATTGGAAATCACTAGAAATGCTCTTATATGTATGAATTTAGATTTTCAGCTTGTAGAATAAATATGATTCTTTTATATTGATTGAGTGTCATGAAGTGATTTATTTATTGTTTATATTCTTTGTATTAAGTAGACCAGAAGTTATGTTTAAATGAGTCTGCCCTAAGTGGATATTCTTTCCACATGTTTGAGATTAATAGGAGTTGGTTAATCCTGAGTAGCTCTTGGCTTCAGGACTACAGGTTCGTCCTGGTCCGGCTGGCAGGATGCGTTACTGAGATCTAATGACTCCTATTAACAGTATAATAAGAGTAGACTCTGGATAATTTAGACTCACATCATAGTAAGAATGTACATACACTAAGACGTTGAGATGTAAAAGAAAGATTAGAACAACTAAGAATTTGCTGGAAATGATATCAGAGGCCCAATGTTGGAACCTCATATGAGCAATCCTTAATTAGAAATAAAGGAACACAATAAGGGTCAGATTAAATTTAATGATTAGGTGAGAAATACCCTTAATGATACTAATCAATAATGCATAACAAATGCATGGATCAAATACATGATTAGTAAACCCTAGTGGAGGGTGTATCCTTGTGAAACCCTAGTTGATGGTGTATCATTGCGATTGTTTATAGGCAACTTTATAAGTTATGCCTTAAACTAAGATAAGTCCATATCATGTGAGATAGCTGGACAATTCTAATGTGTGGCCTATGCATTATATGCTAAGGGTGCGTATTCTGTGATGGAATGCATTAAGAGGGGAGATACCTTAATACAAGATAAAGTTGGTTAACTCAAGAGGGTCTGAATTAATGAGAAATGGGGAACCCTAACCCTAATTTGGGGAAAAGGGAATGATAAGCCTTGTTTGATAGTGAACCCTAATTCCTGGTCAAGGAATGATGGTATTACTATTGTATCACATGATGTGATGAATATCTTGTATGACTGTTATCATGCCTAATAACCATGCAGGTATGATGAGATGATGAATATAGCCAAGTTTGGGCTGTGACATTTATATAATAAATGTTGATTGGCTTTTTGTGCGTTAATGTTGTTGTTGCTTAATAAAAGTAACAATGTGTACAGATTTTATGAACCATGTGAATAAGTTGTTGCCTAGTGAGAGGTGACAAGATATGAATGGCCTTGTGAGACATGTGAATAAGTTGTTGCCTAGTGAGAGGTGACAAGATATGAATGGCCTTGTGAGCCATGTGTGATGCTTGGGTAACAAGTATCATGTTTATTTGTAGCATTTGTGTTAATAAGTTATGCTAGAGAACTTGGCTGATGTTACATTTCTGTTATATATCTATAGTTCATTGATGATTATTCATATCTGTTGTATTCATTACAAGTAGATGGATGAACTTATGAGATCTAAAGTTTGATTTCAAGCTAAGGAAGCAAAGTCACACCACAATAATGCTATGTTACTGATTAGGACCAAACCCTAGAATGTTTAGAGTTGAAGTAGTTCAAGGGATGTCGCTAGTGATTTGACCTTGAATACTAGTATCTTTATAAAACAAGATCATACGATTTGCACTATGAAAGGTAACCTAGCACTCATTAAATCCAGGGTTTAGAAGTAGTTAATCTAAAAGGTAGATAAACAACATGAAAATGACACGGAGAAAACAGTAAGATATAAGTTTGAAATGTAACAAGTGTGTTTTGAACAAAAGGAGAAATACAAAATAAGTGAAGTGTGTTATGAAATAAATTATGGTAGTAATAACAAGAAGTAAGTACCATAGAATGAGGAGTATTACCTGATACATGATCTGAAGTTAGCTGATGTAGTTCATATTCTTAAGACATGGCGTCACTGTCTTTATGATGTGATGATAGATTATCATTCTGGTAGGGTGAACGTGGTGGCTAATGCTCTAAGCATAAAGTCAAGTTCAATAGCTGATGCATTCTCTATGGTATGTTTCAAGAGAAACATGCCAGTAGAAATGCGGAAGTTGAACTTAGACTTAGGGGTCACAACACATAGTGGTCTGATTGCACAGATGCAAGTCAAGCCTATTTTTTTATAATCAGATCAAGGAACTACAGTAGGGTGACAATGAGTTGCAGTAGATCATGCATGACATGACAAGGGAATAAGACCAGAGTTTAGGTTTTCAGATGATGGTGTGTTGTATCAGCATGACATGTTGTGTGTACCTCGAGACAGTGATTTGAGAGAATATATTCTTGAGGAAGCACATGCATCGATGTATGCTATGCATCCAGGTAACACTAAGATGTACATGAATCTCAAGAAGTTGTACTGGTGACCTGATATGTCAAGGGATGTAGCTGAGTAGGTGACTAGGTGCAGTGTGTGTCAGCAGGTTAAGGCTGAGCACCAGAAACCTACAAGTACTTCACAATCTCTTCCTATACCAGAATGGAAGTGGGAACATATCACAATGGATTTTGTGATAGGGTTGTCCAGGACACCTAGAGGTTGTAACTCTATATGAATGATTGTGGATAGACTAATTAAGTCTGCTCACTTTCTTCATATTAAGTCAACCTTTGATGTCCCGAAGTTGGCTAAGATATACGTGCGTGAAATAGTCAGGTTGCATGGTATCCCGATTTCAATTATATCAGATAAAGATCCTAAGTTCACATCCAGGTTTTAGAATCAGTTGCATCGTGCTTTGGGCACAAAGTTGAGGGTCTGTACAGCTTTTCAACCACAAACGGATGGTCAGTCAGGGAGGACCATTCAAACTCTTGAGGACATGCTGAGAGTAGTTGATAGTTGCATATGATAGGCAGAAGAGCTATGTTGAGAAGAGGTGTTGACCTCTTGAGTTTGCGGTTGGTGGTGAAGTGTATCTAAAAGTTTCACCATGGAAAGGAGTGTTGAGGTTTGGCAAGAGAGGCACACTGACTCCTAGATTTATGGTTCCATATCCTATCATTGAGAGGATTGAACCTATAGCCTATAAGTTAGATTTGCCATCTGAGTTGGCTAATCTGCATGATGTATTTCATGTATCAATGTTGAAGAAATGTTATCCTGGTATAGAGAGGATAGTGGATCAAGAACCTACACAGCTGAGAACAGATGTGTCCTACGTTGAAGGATCAATACAGATGGTTGATCGGAGAATCAAGGAACTCAACAATCGTGAGATACAATTAATGAAGGTTTTGTGGTGGGACCACAACCTAGAGGAAGCAATGTGGGAGCTTGAGCCAGATATGCGTAACAAGTTTCTTTTTCTCTTTTAGGAATTTCGGGATGAAATTCTTATAAGGGAGGGAGATTGTTACAACCCATATTAGGGTTAGTCAATAAATACCTCAAATAATGTGAAACACTTCAATTAGTGTTAAGAACCTTGTTAAAAACCATGGTTAATCAAAATAAGCTAATATGTGAATGAAGGGGTGAGATTGAATCATCTGAAGTAACTATGACAATTTCAATGTTAATTCTTGAGTAAGTTAAATGCCTAGATGCAATTGGTGCTTTGACCATCTGTGACAAGATACTAATTGTGATTTTGTGCTTCGAAGTTTTAGAGAATCCTGTGCTTGAAAATTTGCAAGAAAAATTATTCAAATCGGACCTACGAGGCGCAAGTTGTGACCTTTTCAGTTTCTAGGGTCGAAGTTACAATTTTCCAAGCTTTTGTTTATAATCATTTCTTTTTTTTTCATTTCCCTTATCCCGTTTCTTCTTTATCTGTTCGATAGAATAGTAGCCGCCTCAAGCGGCGCTTTGTTGGGGGGGAGGCATGGTCGCAGCAGCTTCGGAGGGCGATTGGGGGTGAGTTCTGGAGCTCTAGCTCCGTTTCCATCTGCGTTCTACTCCACTTCCTCTTCCTATTCTCTTCCTTTCTCCTCCCTTGCCCAACCGTAGCCGCCCAACCTGCTAGGGCGGCGCCCCTAGCAGCAAGGTCGACCAGCAGCAGCTGCTGCAGCTGCGGCGCCAACTAGAGGGTGGCTTGGCATGGCCAGCACCTCAGAACCACTGCCTCGACTCCGTCCTGGTGGCCCATGTCCAAATCTGCAACCATGATCGCACTAGGGCGGCATTCTACCTGCAGCTTGACCTGCTGCATCGACCCGGCCGACCAGCACAACAGCAATGCGGCCTGTTTGAGTAGGAACGGGGAAAAGGCGGGTGATTCCTTGGCTGTCTAGCTCCGATCAGCGACACCCTACCTCTATTCTCCCTTCTCCACCCTTCCTTCTTCCTCTTCTCGCCCAAAACGCAGCCCCACCTACCTGCTAGGGCGGCGCCTATTAAAAGCAATGGCCGCAGAGCAATAAGAGCTGCAGCCAAGAGCTCGACTGGACGAAGAACAACAACAATCAACGCCCTTGAGCTCAGCCTTGGTTCCTACGCACGGATTCACAGCCCCAACAACAATCGATGCCCAACCAAGCAGCCCCTTCAACCTGTGTGTGAAGCAGGTCTAAATCTGGAACTGTTTGAAGGTTGAAAATGATCCAGAAATTGCTCAGAACCGGGACTCTGGATGAATTTCTGGACGGATCCAGACGATCCGAATTATGGTGAGTAGGAGTTCATTTAGTTATCATCATTTAACTCCTTAATTGGAATTTTTCAGTAAACTGTGCATTTTTCGCTGATACTTGGCTTTTGGATAGTATTTGGCGTTACTCGAATTTTATTTCATAAACTGCTTCCTTATGCCGTTATATGATTTAGATTAGCATCTGATCAGTGTGGATTGAATTAATGAATTTATATGGTTCATTGGAACTTGAAATACGTAATATGATTGATGAAAATGATAGAACAACTGCAATGTATACGTTGAGCATAAAATGGATGTTTAGCATCGAAACTGGATAAGTTGATACTGAGTCATGTTTATAGATGACAAATGATGTTTATGTATATGTGGGTAATAGAGATTACTCGGATGCCGAGCATATTTAGCATCCTTAGACTTTTAATTTGCATAGTTCAAACGAAATGAAATGACTAGTAAAATAAAAGTGTATGCTTTACGAGTAATTCCAGTAAGATGCGAATAAATGTGATAAAGTATTTCAAGTTGAGTATTCCTTTCAATATAGTATATTTGAATGTTCAGTAATATGAAATCAGTATAGAGACGTGGAATAGATATGAAATTGATTTACAGTGAACGAATCTGTTTGCATGAAACTATAGCTGAGTTATGAGTTATTGAGATATAAGTGAATAGTTGTTGTACTATATATATAGAAATGTTATGAAAGTCAAATTTCTGGTTTCAGCTAGTGAATTGTAGAATTACAATATATTCCAGTAGTCGAATATGTGCGAGAGAGACACAATGTTATAAGAGTTTTCTTGTTATAATAAAATGTGTTAGACTTAGATGCCCTGACACCGTAGAACCCCTTTTGGAGGTCTGTGCCTTAGGGGTGAAACGACCTACCTAGCGTGTGTCTAGATGGTCGGTGGCTCGTGTTCAACAATAATCTGTGCATGTGTCACGGTGGCACGAGGACAGAGAGGCAGTGTTCAACAATAATCTGTGCGTGTGTCACGGTGGCACTGGAAGTAAATAGGGGTTATTCAATAATAATCTGTGCGTGTGTCACAGTGGTAACCCAGACTCTCCGCCTGTGTGCTCAGGTTAGAGGAGGAGTCTAGAGTACACTCTTTGAGAGTGCAGTGAGGCCGTGTGAGCCTGAGAGTCCTGACGCAGACCAGGACGGCAGTCAGACTTAGCATTTCCCGGGTGTGTCGCTAAGTCTTGTACGGTGGGTTCGTAGTTCGCTACGAGACTTTATATGCAGAGTACACTGCATATGATCAGGGCATAAGTTAAAAGATGATTACTTAGAATTAAGATAGATTAATATGAAACTTGTGTATGTTCAGATTTAGAATTTATAATACTTGTTCTTTAAATGTTCATTATACTTTTCTGCGATAATTGCACTGTTTAATTAGAACTGCTCAGTTTGTTATTTTATTTGCATATTCCTGTTAAATGTAAAATATGGAGTTATCCGATGATGGCTAAGTGAAATACTATTCACTGAGCGAGTAGGCTCATTCCTCTACTCAAACATTTTCATGTCAGCGACAAATTCCAGGAATCAGAAGGATCCTTTCATCCTAACACTTAATCTGTAGAAGGTATATGTAGTTAGTTTAGTTAGATAGTGGTCTCTTAGTCCTTTCCCCTCGGTCCTTGGGACAAGGTGTGGGTGAGAGAGAAGGTGTATAAAGATGTAAATTAACTGTTATGCTTTATTTTATGTCGAACAATGTAATATGCTGTAGACCTTCTGTATATTGCTAGTCAGTTTAATAAAAATGCTTCCGCAGTTTGTTTAGTTTCATTTTACAACATAAATCAGATTATCCTATTAATGTTTTTAAAATATTTTAAAAGTAATGAGTGGTTTGGCTAGTGTGTAATCCCTCCGTCGCGCCCTAATCTCGTGATTAGTGGGTAATGCGAGATCGGGGTGTGACACTAGCGTTGAGTTGCTCTCCCTTATTGTCTCTCCCTTGCTGTCTCTCCCTTTTAGGGGTAAGACTTACTCAGGCTCATAACCAAAACTGTGAGAGGACAACAATTGTCAGAGCTTATTGTTGTGTCTCCTAAAAGCTTAGACTGCCTCCCATTATATAAAATGGCCAAGGTTAGGATTTCCAAATCATCTGGGAGTCAAAGAGATAGATTTTAATAAATTTTTCAATAACTACATATGATAAAATGGTCGGTTCATCACTTAACTGATTAGTTCGTATGTAAAACGGTCGGTTCACTATTTTTCATATTCACAAATATATTGGCTTTTAATATCTAATTACTGCACAACATGACGTCAACATCAATCCTCGATCCAGTCTTACTGATCTCCCAACCCCTCAGTTTCCAAACGGAACTGATCGATTCATGTTTCTGAACTAGTCAATTCATTTTTCTAAACTGGTCAGTTCACTTAATGAACCATTGTTTCAGATTTTAGTCAGCCAATTGTTGTTTAAGTTGATTACCTAAATACTTTAGTAATCAAATTAAACCTTACCCACGAGTAAACTCCTATTCTAGGTATATCTTATGTGTGTGACCCTATAGGTCCCAAATTACATTGTAAGTTAATGTACATAACTAATTTATGACATCACAAGCAATGAGCGGTATATAGTAATACATCATTGCTACCCAAGTAATTGGAAAGTTGGAAAATAACTTCAATCTACAATCTGTGATTAGTGTTATAATGATCATATAGTTCTTTTGTCTATATTATCTAGATTGAACTTGAGGCATGGAATCGTCACCCTAGACTAGACTATCTGAGATGAATGTGAGCTCACATATTATATATTGCTTTACATGAGGATGGCCATACACTTTTCAATCTCGCTTGTCAAGTGGCCAGGATATCAACTCCAGTAGGAGGGTCAAACTCCATCTATACCACTCACAATCAATCCCCATGTGTCACATTGTATCCAAACATCTCCTTTATGGTAACCCTTATTCAAGGTCACGTTGAATGATGTCAAAGTGCATCGAATGACATGTGATGAGTGTAGTGATTTTAGGTTTAACAATATCCATTATCACTATGAGAGTTGATTCTGACTACCATTCAACGGTTTGTATATATCACTCTCAAGATGGGTCTGTTCGATACACTGTTCCCTAACAAATAACTATGTGTTTGGTTTGATATCACATATCATGACTGATGATATTCCGTCTTCAACCAACACACACTCTAGTCTTGTGTATTATTGATGTTTATTTTTCTTACACAATAGCATCCGACTAGGGACATAATAAGAATGTATGTACTCTTATCATACATATGATCTCATTGTTTAGGACCTCAACCTAAAGACATATGTCATCAATCAAGATCATTCTTTTGACATATACCATGTTTGTGTCAATATCTCATGATTGAGACAAACACAATGGACAAAATTACCTTTATAATTATCAAATCAAGTATATGATGCCCCATTACAATCATCATATGATTGGCTCTATGGGTACAAATACTAACAACAACATTATCAAACCATTATTAGTGCATAAAAATAATCAGACTAATTTGATTTGAGTAGGAACGAGACCCATATAATTTCAAGCCTAAGTATTGGGTGGAAATCACACACCGAGGGTGGGATACATGCACCTTTTTGTATATATACGAGTGGAATATGAACTTTGGACAACACGTCCAAATATTATGATAACACATATGTACAACTACTATAAATAAACTTAGTCTATTGTGCATGCACGAAATGTAAATGCGAGAAATAAGTTTAATCAAATCATTTTGATTCAATAAAAAGAGGATGAAGTCATCTAAATATTTTACACAAATATGTCAGAGGACCTTCAATGATAAAATCTCATGGATATAATATCAAATCAACAACTAATACCAAGAAAGTAGAATTTCCAAAAAGATTCAATAGCGCACAATGATTATTCAAGAGATGCATGACACAAAAACAATTTATAGGTAATATTAGTAATGCCTAGATAAGTCAGAAATATGCACATACCTTAGTTGAAAGCCTAAATATCCAGTGCACCACTATGATCAGGGTCAATGTTAGGGTTACACCACACCTCACACTAAACTTGCCATAGCCTAGAATTCAACCACAACATTCCTGGAACAAGCCCCCAGACCTTTGAGGTTGGGTGTCTCCAAGAAGAGCAAGGGGAACTCCTAGAGTCAACTTGATCTACAACTAGAAAAAATTCTTATGATGGCAAGAAAGTTTCCTAGCCAAGGAATTAGAAGGGAATGGCCTGAGGACATAAAAATTGACTACAATTCCTCTAAAGGTAGATGGATTGGAAGACGAAGAAGAAGCATGTTTAGATGAACATATCTATGTATTTCTTGAAGGCCTGTTATTCTCACATGGTTTTGTTTTAATAGGGAAGTTAGTAAGGATATCTATATGTTCTGGGACCGAGGACCACAAAAAGAATAATTTGGGGTTTCTTTCTTGTTTGGAGTTTGGAAGTAATATGATATATTTCCATTCATAAACAAAGAGAGAACCACTGAAGTATATAATATCAGGGAGAGGAGATGCTACATATATAATAACACTAGAAACGAGAGCTATGACTTGTTGTTCATCTAGTTTCCTTTTGCAAACATAAGATTTAACGTAATAGGAAGATCTATAGGCAAATCTTACTTGATAAAACAACAACAATTCCTTGTATCTTACTAATTTCATCCATTTTTATATATTATATTTAAGGAAACAAATATTAATTAAACAAAGTAAATTCTACATTACTTTCTTGTTTTGATATGCTTTAATGGATTATTTATGTAAGACCCCTGACCTAGCTTTCTTGCTGATCTTGCTTGATTAGCATAATGAGATGCTTGAAACCTTAAACTAATCATGTGATGTACCTTAATAACATGTGACGTGGTTATGTTTTCAGTCTGGTCCTGTTTGCATGATGTTTGAGTTATTTATGTTATATGTATGCTTGTTTTGGACCAAGTTGCAAGTTACCCATGTTGAGGGCGTGTCTAGCAATTTGTCACATGTTGGATGTGCCTCCTTTGTTTTAGAAACATGAGAGAGAGAGAATGATGCTTAGGGGTGCCTTTTTGTACCTTGGATGTTGAGGTGGCATCATGAGTGGATTCTTAGGGTCTTGTGTAGTTGGTTGACCTTGCTTGAGTGTTGTCCCTTGGAGTTGGTTTTCACAACCCACCTTGTTGTGTCTTCGACCTTGGTTCCTACGGCCGATGAGCTTTTAAGTGCACCTAGTGGCCTTGGTGATCGAAGATCCTAGAAACCATAGGATGATTTCTATGTGATCGATGGCCCTTCTTTGTTTCCCTTCAATTGATGAGCCTTGTGGGCTATGTTTATCTTCGACTGATGGTCCTTTGGATCAAGTGAGGTCGTTGATCTACCTTGATTTTCATGACCCTTATTTCATGTTAATGTTTAGTGCTTGCATTGATGTTCTATAATGGACAAGTGGCATGTTTAGTTGGACACCTATCTTCCCTCACCTCTCTCCTACCCTTAGGTATCTACACTCCTTTCCTTTCATGAAAGTGATCTTTTTACACTCTCTTGCTCTCTCTCTTCCTTGGAGCTCGTCCTTGTGACCTTAGTGGTGGAGAAGGAGCTCAACCTTGGAGTAAGGAGGTCAGACCCTTGAATGTGGTGATATAGGATTGGAGCATCTCTCTTTTGGTGATCCTTGGTGTTCCTTAACCTTGGTAAGTGATATACTCTCCTTGGTTTCGTTTTCTTACAACCCTATCCCCCTTCCTTCTTCGCTTGACTAAACCCATGGAGTTTCAATGGTGGTGCTTGTGTTGAGATAGGGGGACCTCTCTCTCTTAGACCTGATTCATGGTTTTCCATGGTGGTCTTCAAAGTTGAATTGAGGAACTTCTCTCTCTCTCTTTCTCTCTTTCCTTTCTTTTTTTGGCCTAGGGTTTTCCTCCCTTCTTGGTGCATCTTTAACCTAAAGGTTACGTTTCCTCTTTTAGGTGATGCTGGCTTGGGCGTGAAGTTGAAAAAGCTAGGGTTCTCTTTCTTCCTTGGAGCTTATTGCTTGTGGAGTGATCTTTCCTCTTCAATCCAAGGCGGGTGATATAACTCTCTCCTCTTCTATTGTTGCACATAATCTTGCATGCAAGTTTATCTTATCTCTAAACCTGATTATAAGATGAAGATGCTTGATGATGATACCTTGTTTACAGTTTATGATTATGTAGTTATCTTACATAGATATGATCTTTCTCATAAACCCTAATTCTTGTACTTGAGATTTAATGGATGGTGGAGTTGTTGGTATTTACATGCACATCTTGAACAATGGTTTTTCCCATGATCATGGTTCGACTATCTTGTAGAAAATGGAGGTTTTGATTCTTAACTACATGTGTTTGACGTATGATTTTCTCTCTCATATCATGGTTTGGGTTTTGTATGTTTTGATGATCATATTGTAGGGTTTTGGATGGTGTTTTCCTTCATGAACCTATCTTCACGTTTGGGTTCAGTTTCATGATTTTGATCACCTTGTTGATCTTATGTTTGAGATGTTTCCCTCTCCATTGATGGTTTCTAGTAACCCTTGTGCGGTCGATGATGTTTGGATGCCTTTGGGTCGCTAAGTGTGATTCTCTTTGTGTGGTTAAAGAGATGACCATGTGTCTTTGATTGTTCAGATTTTTACTTTGTTTCCTCTGATCACCATGATTTGATCCATGTGAATGTGATGGCTAAACTCCCTCATCAGCCGATGAAGTGGTGAGAATTCCCTTCGGTCGTATGACCTGCTTTTCTCTTCGATCGAAGGTGTGATTTGGTTCCCTTCAGTCGAAGGTGTGAAGATGCTTCTCTTCGGTCACTGAGGTTGATGTTGCCTTCAACCATGGTGTTTTGTGTTCTCTTTGATTGCAGAAGATAAATGATCTTGGTTCTCTTTGATTGATGAGAGTTTCTGGACATATGATGTCTTATATGGTTGACATAATAGTGATGATGGTTGACATTATTATGACTTCCAAGATTGTGGGAAGTGTTGAACATTAGGGTTTAATGTTAATTGTTGTTGTGAAACCCTAAATTAGTTATATTGTTGAAACCCTAACCCTAATTTGAGTACATGGTGATTAATGCTTACTTACTTGAGTGGTTAGCATGTGATGAAGTATTTTCTCTCTCCTACTTGTTGTAACCTTAACTTGCAGGTTGAATGAATATCACAACTAGCGATTGATGTGATGACTCTTGTGTGACACATGTGTGGTGATTATGAGTCTTGATGAGGCATGGCAAACATGATGATGTAACTAGGTTGCTTGTGATTTGATGAGGGATGGTTATCCCACAATGATGTGATAATGGTGGTGGCCTTGTGTATGACAGTGAGACAATATCATGTGGTGATGTGATCAACTTTGTGCTTAATATGTTTATATCTTAACATTGCAATCTACCCTTATCTTTGTAGAATATATTTAGGGTTTGTACTTTGTAACTTAATTGATGCATTAAAAGATACCTAATTGGCAATAAATAATCAACTGAAACCCTAATCATGCAGATGTTGTGTGCCATAGATCCATTCCAGTGTTGGAACTTGCTAGATGGTGAAATGAGTATTTCTGTAATGGTAGCTCAAAGTCATATAATGTTAGAGTATATGCATGTTCACATGGATGGCTATGATCATACCTTGGAAGGAGAACGATTGAGGCCGTATCTCAGGTGATATGATTTTAGGATGGCATGGTCATACCTCGATAGGAGGACAATTGCGTTTGTACCTCAGATGTTTGGGTTTGTATACCCTATTTTCACTAGTACCATGACCCTTTTAAGGACGGAATAGTCTGTTCACTAGTGTCGTGACCTATATACCAAAGGTAGACTAGGTTGTTTTGTAGCTTGACCTTATGTGTCGCTATGAAGACTCGTACTGACCGAGGGCAGATGAGATCAAAGGATTCTGACTCTCTTACAGATCTTGTATGGAACTGATTTTGACTTAGGAATGGTCATTTGTAGTATGAGTGGTATATCACATCTCCACGGGGCTATATTAAAAGACATAATACAGCTGTATAGTATATCTGCTTAGGAGTAAACACAATTCACATTGGATGTTTACCCTTGCCTTGTTTGTTATACTATTTAATTGATAACAGTTATACACGCTCTTCATATTCCTTCTAAAAATATATATGTTCTACTTATGTTATACCCACATCCCACGATCACCACTAATCTTAAGATTAGGGAATAAATTTGATGAAAATTTTCCATAATTTTCTTTCTTTCTCTCAAATATATTATAATATCACTTACTAAGAGATAAGTCTCGGTTAAACATAATAGTAAGATACAACAGAACTTGATTATTATATAGAAGTAAGAGTTTCACACTTAATATACATCATGTACATTACATTTCAAACTTCTCTCTTTTCTCACTCTCTCAATCTCAGGATCTAGAGGAAGTATAAGAGACCCTCTATGTATTCTAACTACTCTTTTTTCAAGATCTCTATGCTACTCTTGATAAAAGTTGGCTTCTGTCTCCTCAAATGGGTGGGTGGGTTGGGTCGTTGTGGGTTTTGGTCTCGTGGGTGTGGGTAAAAAAGGTGCAATTCTAAATGGGTCTAAGAAAAACAAATCCAAACCCGACCCAGTGGGTTGCAGGTCACCTGTGGGTGCCCATATAATATGTGTTCAATAAACAAATATTTTGTAAGTTGCTATTGTAATAGTAAAAGAAGACAATTCTCAAGTGTTTTTACATGAAATATAGAACAAGAACAACCAACTACTATACATTGGCTTGATTGTAACTACTACTACTATACATTGTCACTATCAAATAAAAAAGTATGTTATATTTTTACAATCATTCAAGAACATGCATATTTTTAGGTAAAATTCTTTAATGTAAAGTTAAAATCCTCTAATGTATGTTCATGATCAATAAACTATAGTTAGTAACTCGTGCTAGGACTCCAGATTAAGTTAGAACAATTAGATTATATAGTAGAGTTGGATTTCTTTTTCCCCAATATCCCTCTTATCAAATCTTGTCAGGCAAGTTTGAGCTAGACGAGAACTCCTTAACAATTAATGGTTAGTACTAGATCGTCTTATTTATTTTAAGTACTTATGTATCATTTTATTATTTTTATAAAAGTAATTTATTTAAATGGGCCACCCACGGGTTCCTACGGGCCACCCGTGAAACCCGCTAAATAAACAGGTGGCTATGGGTTTGGGTAAGTCCCGACAGGTGGTAAATTTCATCACCCAAACCCGACTTAAATAGTTCGACCCATGGGATCTCACAGATTTTGACCCAGTTTGACAACTATAGTACCAATTCACAGTGTCCATAAAAAATTATGGTTCCCACGGATTTTGATCAAGTTTGACAGCTATAGTACCAATTCACAGTGTCCATAAAAAATTATGGTTGATGACATGAACTATAGACATATTGTGGGATATTAACAATATCTAACTATTACAATTCCATATATAACTTTTTTGCATACTTGGCATGTTGTTTTTTGCACAAGTCTATTACTTCTCATCTCTCTCTAGTTGAGAGAATCTTGAGATATTTTAAGGGGGACTGTTGGTAGGGGAATCCATTTATTTTTTCAAGATTTCTTTACATATCATGACTATTTATGATGTTGATTGGGTAGGTTGTTGTCTAAAAATCAAGATCCTTTATTGAATATTGTACATTTCTTGGATTGGCCTGCATTTCAGAAGTCCTAAGAAATAATCCAAGATAGCAATGTCAACTATAGAAGAAGACTGTCGTGCTCTAGCTCATATTGTTGCTGAGCTAACCTAGTTGGCCTTTCGCCTTCAAGACTTAAACATTCCTCAACCTCTTCCAATTGTTCTCTACCGTGACAACTTAAGTGTGCTACATCTATTAGTGAATCCTATGTTCCATGCTCAATCAAAATACATTGAGTTGGACTATCATACTATCAGAGAAAATGTTGTCCTTGGGGGGCATATAAGGACATGTAACATACCAAACTCTTTGTATCTAGCCTAATCATCATTATCTTATATTTTCAATTATGCCTTTAATAACATTATCTTAGATTAGATTTTATTAGGAAATTAAGAAATATATTGTTTCATTTTATAACTAGTTTGATACTAATTAGAATATTAATAGGAGTTAGTATTATAATGTCACCTCTATAGTAGGTTTTAGTGTGAAACTGATTATCTAGTGTTTTCCTATAACTAGATGATAAAGAAAAGAGAGCAAAAAATGAATATTGAGAATTTAATGAATAAAAGCAAAAGACAAACACATTAAATGTATACATCACCTACAAGACATGTTATTTATGTATATATGTATCTACATTAAAAATATCGAAAGTGGAAACTAATGGGAGAACTAATTTTTGCCTTTTGTATTTCTCATAGTAGTCAGTTTCATATTATTGAGAAAAGTAACATAAGTTTGGATACTTAAATTGTTATATTCTAGATAAATTGCAATAGAAGTCTAAACGGAAACTTGAATAAAAATAAAAATATAAGAATTGTTGGGATTTGGAGTAATGTGTGAAAAAATAGGTAAACTTAATTTCTACCTTATAAATGTGTATATATATAAGTATGCCATGATTCATTTAACACACCTGATAATACATACAAGACATGTATCAACAAATATTATGATATATATATATATATAATGTTAAAAACATACATAACGTTTAATAAATATTAATGGGTATCTCATACAAGTGAGAAAATTTATCTTGCTTTTGTGTAACAAATTGTTGTATGGAAACTAATGTATTACGTGTGGTAAATGTGTGAAATTCTACCATGATGAAGGAATTACACTCATTTCCAAAATCCTGATTTTAACAACATTACAATATATTACTTAATAAAAAAGATGTAAATCTAATTTAGTATCTCTCGCTCTCTTATATAAATAGCTCGTAGGAAGAATTATCCTCTATATCCTATGTAAATGAAACTCCCATGAAGTTACAATCCATTGGAAGTATGTTGCATCATTAATTACATATAATAAAAAAACAAAAAAGAATTGAGAAATCATAATAACATTGTTTGCACATTTTTCTTGAAAAACTTTCCTCTTTCTTTCACAACTTCTCAAATATGGAAAAGTGACAATTTTGATAGTATCATCATCATTCTATTTAAAACAATTTGGAAAAAAATTCTATATTATAGATACCACAAATATCAACACATGTTTCCTTTTCTAATAAATTGATATTATTCTATTTGTGATTTGCATGATTGAAATAGTTTTAGAAAGATTGAAAATGAAAACTAGAATCTAACTTTGCATTAATTAAATAGATGCCTTTTCCTATAAGGAAATTATATTATACATACTTAGCGGCAAATTAGTGTCACAAGATGTGTTTAAAGAAATATAAAGGTAGTATATACTTTCCTCATGAGTGGATAATCTCAAAAGGGTCATAAATACCAAATATAGTAACAAAATATACACTGTAACAATATTTCATTAAATAATGCTGAAAACACATTTATATATTAAATTGTGATGACCCACTGCCACAAAATGAGATTACTCAAAACCAAAATGTGGAATTATCAGCTAACAACCACATTACCACAAAACAAGGTAAATTAAAACCAATTTGATATAACCATCTCAAGTAGAAACATATACATCAAGGTTCACAAATAGTGCCGCATGTATCACATATCATACCACAAAGGTATACACATAACTGTAAGTGTCCATCTTGCCACAAACCTATTACAAAAGATAACTTGTTTGCATATACGAGCCATACATGTACAACCATGGCATACTGCCAAAAACCTTGTATCAATGTACAACATCTACAAAACTCCCCCAAGGACTTGAGAATACAGGGACAACACATAGTACTCTACCACAAAACACTAACAACTTATCCAACCTCCAATAGCTACTGATCTCATTGTTTCTCTTCCTCAACTGTACGATCTCTACCATATTACTGAAGAACGCCTAAAAGATGTAGAAACCCATGGGGTGAGACCAACGTCCCAGTGACAGATATAACTCTTCTCCAACAACTATTGTTTACACAACTATGTTTAAACAGGAAAGTAATTTTGTAAACATGATGAGCAAATTCAGCTAAATGATCAGTTTAAATGGTTTACACAAGTTAAGAAGATTAAGTAGCCATTACTGATAAGTATAACATCATATACTTTCATAAGGAATGTGAAGAACATGTATAACCATTATCAACTAAACAATATAAGAAACAAGGCAAGGGTAAGCATCCAATGTGAATCATATTTATCCCTAAGAAGATATACGATACGGCTGTATTACATCTTCAAATTAAGGCCAATGGAGATGAGGTATACCACTCATACTCCAACTGACCACTGCTAAGTCAAAATTATTACAATATAATATATGTAGCAGAGTCAGAATCCTCAAATCTCATCCGCCCGCGGTCAATACAAGTCTGCCGCAGTGATACATAAGGTCAAGATGCAAAATAGTCCAGTCCGGCACATGATCAACAAGGTGATCAACATCATGAAACCAAACCCAAATGTGAACATAGGTTCATGAAGGAAAACACCATCCAAAACCCTAGAATGTGATCATCAAAACATACAAAACCCAAACCATGATATGAGAGAGAAAACCAAATGCCAAACACATGTAGTTCAGAACCAAAACCTCCATATTTCACAAGATAGTGAACCATGATAATGGGAAAAACCATCATTCAAGATGTGCATGCAAGAACCAACAACTCCACCATCCATTAAATCTCAAGTACAAGAATTAGGGTTTAAGAGAAAGAGCTAATCTATGCAAGATTACTACAGAATCATGAAACCTAAAACAAGTTATCATCATCAAACATCTTCATCTTATAATCAGGCTTAGAGATAAGATAAAATTGCATGCAAGATTATGTGCAACAATAGAAGAGGAGAGATTTATATAACTCGCCTTGGATTGAAAAGGAAAGACCACTCCACAAGCAAGATGCTCCAAGGAAGAAAGAGAACCCTAGCATGTTCAACTTCACGCCCAAGCTGGCATCACCTAAAGGAGGAAACATAACCATTAGGTTAAAGATGCACCAAAAAGAGGGAAAAAAATTAGGCCAAAAAAAGAAAGGAAAGAGAGAAAGAGAGAAAGAAGTTCCTCAATTCAACTTTGAAGACTACCGTGGAAAACATGAATACGGTCTAAGAGAGAGAGGTTCCCCTATCTCAACACAAGCACCACCATGGAAACTCCACGGGTTTAGTCAATAGAAGAAGGAAGGGGGATATTGTTGCAAGAAAACAAAACCAAGGAGAGTAGATCACTTACCTAAGGAACACCAAGGATCACCAAAAGAGAGATGCTCCAACCCTAGATCACCAAATTCAAGGGTTCGACCTCCTTACTCCAAGGTTGAGCTCCTTATCCACCATAAAGGTCACAATGACGAGCTCCATGGAAGAGAGTGAGAAAGAGAGTGTAAAAAGATCACTTGCATGAAAAAAAGGAGTATAAATACCCTAGGGTAGAAGAGAGGTGAGGGAAGATAGGTGTCCAACTAAACATGCCACTTGTCCATCATGTAACATCAATGCAATCACTAAACATGAGCATGCAACAAGGGTCATGAAAACCAAGGTAGATTAGCAACCTCACTTGTTCCAAAGGACCATCGGTCGAAGATAAACATAGCCCACAAGGCTCATCAGTTGAAGGGAAACAAAGAAGGGTCATCAATTGCATAGAAATCATCCTAGGCTTTCTTGTCTATTCGATCACTAAGGCCATTAGGTGAACTCAAAACCTCATCGAATGAAGGCACCAAGTTTGAAGACACAACAAGGTGGGTCGCTCAAAACCAACTCAAAGGGTCAACACTCAAGCAAGGTCAACCATCTACACAAGGCACCAAAGCAAGCCGTAAACATTCACTCATGATGCCACCTCAACATCTAAGGTACAACAAGGTGTCCCTAAGAATCATTATCTCTCTCATGATCCTAAAACACAGGAGGCACATCCAACATGTGACAAATTGTAAGATGCTTCCTCAACATGGGTAAATTGCAACTTGGTACAAAACAAGTACACATATAGCATAACTAACTCAAACAACATGCAAATAGGAACAAACTAAAAACATAAACACATCACATGTTATTAAGGTGAATTACATGATTAGATTAAGGTTTCAAGCATCTCATTATGCTAAGCAAGCAAGATCAGCAAGAAAGCTAGGTCAGGGGTCTTACAACCATAAACTCCTAACAAGGATTTTGCCCCTGAAATCCAACGTGAAAAGAGATGGGTACTTCTTACGCATCTCTTCCTCCAACTCCCATGTGGCTTCCTCCATGCCACAATGATGCCACAAAACCTTAACCAACACTATGTCCTTCTTATTCAGCTTCTTCACCCTTCTATCAAGGATCTACACATGATGCTCCACATACAACACATCATCCTCCAACTCAACCTCTATAAAATGCAACACCAACTCGGTGTCAGGGTAACACTTCCTCAACATAGAGACATGGAAAATCAGATGCAACTTGTGCAACCCAGCTGGAAACTCCAACTTATAAGCCACCTTCCCAACATGTGCCACTATAGGGTAAGGCCCCATATACCTGGGAGCCAACTTACCCTTCCTGCCAAACCTCAACACTCCTTTCCAAGGAGAGACCTTAAGAAACACCTTATCCCCCACTTAGAGCTCCAAAGGTCTCTGACAATTATCAACATAATACTTTTATCTGTCCTGGGCTTCCTTCAACTGTTGTTGTATCATCTTAATATTCTCTTCTGTCTCCTGAGGCCCATAAGCTAATACTCGCCCATTTCATACCAACACAATGGAGACCTACAACGTCTCCCGTAGAAAGATTCATGCCGTGCCATGTATATACTCCTCTGATAGATGTTGTTATAAGCAAAATCTATGAAACTGAGGTGCACATCCCAACTGCCCAAAAACTACAAAACACAGGCTCTTGATCTTCCAAAGTCTAAATAGTCCTCTCTGACTGTACATCTATCTATGGGTGGAACGTTGTCCTAAACTTCAAATGTGTACCCGTCACTGCATGCAGACGCTCTAAAAAATGATTGGTAAATTGAGGACCTCTATCATACACTATCATAATGGGGATACCTTACAAATAGAAGATCTCTTGAATGTATATCTGAGCAAGATTCTCTATTGTATATGTCATCTTGACTGGAAAAAAGTGCGTTGACTTGGTTAACCTATCCAATGTTACCCAAATGGAATCATGACCCTTGGCTATTCGAGGGAGACCAACCATAAAGTCCATAGAAATATGATCCCATTTCAACTACGGTAAAGGCCACAACTGTAACGTACCTACATGTTTCATATGTTCATCCTAAACCTGCTGTCATACATGACACCTTATCACAAACTCAGCCATGTCACGCTTCAAGCCAGTCCACCAATACAGATCCTTCATGTTATGGTACATCTTGGTCCTACCTGGATGCATATCGTACATCAAGGAGTGAGCCTCCTTCAAAACCATCTTCCATAGGCCATTAGCATCAGGAACCACTGCCCTACCGTGATAACACAGTGTCCCATATTCTGACTCATGGAAGCCATCATGCTTCTCGCTTCCAAACTCTGCTTAGATATGGTGTATCACGGTATCATACCGATGCACATCTATGATCTACTACCTCAATGTAGGCTTAACCTGCCAACTATGCTAGAAATCCTGCCAACAAGGATACTTCAAACTTCACATTCATTTGGAGAAGAGATGCCAACATGTCTCACTTGTGGCACACCAAAGAACACAATTATTCCTTATCAACACATGACGATGAAGAAGATTTCCTTCTCAAAGCATTTGACACCACATTCTATTTCCCTGGATGGTTGTCTATAGTGGAATCATAGTCTGTGGTTAACTCCACTCCAACGTATCTACTATATATTCATCTCCTTCTTTGAGAGGATGTAATGTAGGTTCTTATGATGGATGAAGATCTGATAGTTCTTGCCATAAAGGTAGTGTCTCCAAATATTTAAAGCATGGACCATAGCTCCAAGCTCTAGATCATGTGTCAGGTAATTCTCCTCGTGTTTCTTAAGTTGTCATGAAGCAAAAGAAATCACGTTCTTATCCTGCATCAGTACACAACCCAAACCATTCTTCAACGCATCACAAAAGACGATATAGCCTTTCCCTTGTTCTGGCAGAACCAACACTGGTACACTAGTCGAATTCTCCTTTAAAAGCTGAAAAGAATGTTGACACTTGTCATCCCAATCAAATATCACATCATTCCTTGTCAGCTTTGTTAGGGGTAACACCACTACGTTGAATTTCTTGATAAACCTCCTGTAATATCCTACCAGACCTAGGAAACTGCGAACCTCCATCAGTGACATAGGTTGTTCCCACTCTGTCACTAACTCAACTTTCTTAGGATCCACACAGACACCTTCAACAAATATCACATGTCTAATAAAAGACACCTCTTTCAACTAGAACTCACACTTACTGAACTTAGCATACAACTTGTGTTGCCTCAACAACATCAAAACCTATTGTAGATGTTGTTCATATTGTTGTCTATCTCTAGGGTACATCAAGATTTCATAGATGAATACAACTATGAACTGATCAAGATAAGGTCAGAACACCCTATTCATCAGGTCCATGAATGCTGCTAGTATATTGGTTAGCCCAAACAACATAACCATGAACTTGTAGTGACCATACCTAGTCCTAAAAGCTAACTTGGGTATGTCATCCACCTTCATCAGCAACTAATGATATCTAGACCTTATATGAATCTTAGGGAACATTGTGGCACCTTGTAGTTGGTAAAAAAATCATCTATACTTGGTATAGGATACTTGTTCTTGATCGTCACCTTATTAAACTGTCAGTAATCAATACACAATCTCGTACAACCATCTTTCTTCTTCACAAGCAACACGGGAGCACCCCAAGGGGAAGTGCTCAGTCTGATAAATCCCTTCTCCAGTAGCTCTTGCATCTCAACTGGTGTCATCTTGTACGGTGACTGCACTATTGGTTGTGTACCATGAACCAAATTGATCTCAAAGTCCATCTCTCAATGTGGGGGAACATTGGGAAACTCATCAGGAAACATGTCCCCAAATTCACGCACAACAGGCACCTCCTAGATACTAGGAATCCTCACCTTGATATCTACCACATGTGACAAGAAAGCTTCACATTGTTGCCTCATCAGCCTCTTTGTTGTCAACACTGACACCAAGCACATCGGGAGAATCTTTGTATCTCTTTGGAAGATCCATGAAATATCACCGTCAAAGAACGTCACCACCTTAGAACTATATTCCAAGACCACCCTGTACTTCTCTAGGGTATCCATCCCAAGGATCACATTGAATCCATGCATGTTAAGTGGTATAAGGTCCACTTGAATGTTCCATCTTGAGAAAGAAAGAACGCGAGATGGACACACCTCCTGCAACTCAGCAGAACCAACCAAAGGGGTTTCTAAGTGAAGGCTATCAAATCTATGACTAACAGACAAGGAACAACTAGCTATCACTTCTCTAGTGATAAAAGAGTGTGTTGCACCCGGTCAACAAAAACAAATATAAAGCAGGAATAAGACAAATCAAAATGAAATAAATCTATCTGACTTGTCATGAACCATGGATTGACCGCTCCTTGTGGCTGAATCATGTCTTAGGATCGAGCCATTGCATGTTTCGCCCCCTTCCTCTGCTGGCCTGCCCAGACAAACCTATATGTGACACCTGACTATGTCCTCTGCATCCACCACTGTTGAATTGTTTCTACGACCCTTGTTGACTCTATCTCGATTTTGTGTCACCTCTTCATACTTCATGGGACAAGACCATATGATGTATCCAACCTGTCCACACTTATGGCAAGTCCTTGAGCCATATTTTGGCCTAGATGGCCCTATCACTGATATTGATACTGCACTGTGAGCTCCTACCAGTGGTAAGCTACATCCTCTGCCTTTACTTGGTGACCATTGAGATTGAACCACTGATCTCTGTTGTGATTGAGGTGATGAGAACCTAGGCTTCTTGAAGCCTCCAGAAGATTGCTCCTGAAAATGAGCTGGTCTCTTATTAGAATTAGCCTCACGCTTCTCTATCACCAACCACTCTAATCATCTCACTAATTCCACAAATGTTGCAAACTTCTCCATGTTCTCCAAAGCTGACACTGTAGTCATCAACTCTGAGCTCAAACCTTTCTCAAAACGTTAGATCCTCTCCTTATCTATCACTTCCATGTGAGGACAAAACCTCAACAACTCCATAAACTTGGGTTCATACTCGTTCATTATCATAGATCCCTATCGAATCTTCTCAAATTGTGAGATCTTCTCATCTAGATACGTCTCCAAGAAGTATCGGCTCATAAACTCCTGCCAAAACTACTCCCAACTGATCACCACTCTAGGCCTCTTTTCCTCATCAATGGCCCACCAATGGCCAGTACCGCGCTTCAGCATGTACACCATGTGCTTCCTCCTCAGGGATATTGAGGATCTAAAAGGCCTTCTCTAGCTGTCTGCCACAAATCTACATCAGTCGAGTCTTCTGTATCCACATACTCCAACACTCCATTGTGTCACAACCTCTCAAAAGTCTTCCTAGAACCCTAGGATTCCATATTGGGAACAACAACCCTTGGTTGTGATGTGGGTTCTCTATCCTTCATATGTGAAATCATGGCCATAAGTTGTCCAAACATAGACTGAAAAGTAGGATTTCCCATGGTAGTTGGGTCGAACTGAGGCACTTCAGGCACTCCAACTACTCTTGCCTACCTCCTGGAACCACCTCTTGGTGCAACAACACTACTCTCAGCATGTTCTTCATGTTCTCCAGACATATCTTCTTCTTGTATATAAGCATAAGCTACAATCAGATATTGGACAACACAAGAATAGGCACAACCTAGTCCTATGTCTCTATAGACTCAGCAAACCTAAAGCTCTGATACCAACCACACTGTGACGACCCACCACCAAAAAAATGCAATTACTCAAAATCAAAATGCGGAATCATCAACTAACAACAACAAAACAAGGTAAACTAAAACGGATTTGATATAACCATATCAAGCGGAAACATATACATCAAGCTCCACAAACTATGCCACATGTATCACATACCATACCATAAAGGTATATACATCATTATACAATGGCCACCTTGGCACAAACCTATTATAAAATATAACTTGATTGCATATACAAGCCATACATGTACAACCATGAAATACTTCCAAAAACCTCATATTGATGTTGTAACGACCCCGTCTCCCGGTAACCCCCACTTAAGGTAGACTAAGAGATCAGAGCCGTTATCTAATAACCCGAATCAAAGGTTAGACAAATAATCAATAATAATTATGAAATTCTACTATTAAACTGAAAATTGGTATAAAATAAAAACTTTACTTACCTTTTAAAAGCTGGGATTTCTAAACTTCTATCCATGAAGATACTAATCTAACTAATCCTTCTGTGTACGTTATTTCTCATTTAGTTCCACATATGCCACTTTACTGTTTGTTCTTTTCATTTGTACCTAAAACGCTGACAAACAAAACGTCAGTCAATAAGAAGCTGGTATGTGGGGGAAACAATAATTGTGCAACTATGTTAACAATGTAATCAACCAAATATCAGTTAACATCCAAGATTACATTTTAAGCAATACTACTCAATCCTTGCCTATCCCCCATCTCTGTACTGTCCCTGCAGTGGACATGGATACTACCTCTATCATATGATAGATCCTTACCCCCATGGTCCTACCACACAGGTAGCCAATTCCTAGGGTTATGGAGTCGCATGGTGTGACGGCCCCAATTTCTATATACTTTCCATAGTGACATTCACAGATATGCATGCACTCATATCTATAGATGTCAAAAGGGAAAATATAAGAGATTAAGGTAGTCGACTAAAGACAAAGATTGAGCCAAGATCAAGTCCACATCATTTCATAAAGTCACACAGACATTCATCCATATAGATAGAATAAAGTCATTACATATGGAGAGGAAATATGGTTCTAGAGAAAGATAACTTTATTACATAGGATCTCAATCATCCTCAACATCAACTAAGAAAGAAATAAACTAACATCTAGTAAGAAATGAGATAAGAGGAATAGATCTATCTAATATATCCTCCATGCTTATTATTTGTGCCTTCAGGTACTTTGAGCATATGTTACATTTTGGTTGTCAATTGTTCCTTGTACCTAGAAAATACGAGAAACAAAACATCAGCAGAGCTGGTACGTGGTAAAAGTTACACTAATAAGGTTTCATAAAGGAAAATATTTGAACAAGAAGAAAAGAGAGATAAATCCATTTCTTAAGACGAAAATCAGGTAAACATCCTTTTTTTAATTATAATCATTTTGATGCGGTTGTACTACACATATTGCACTTGACTTACACCTAGTGTGGGCAATATAATATCTTCATACATCTAACATGGGCCTAGGAAACATACATCCATGTTAGGCCACATACATCCACACCGGGTTATGTGCTACAATAGCTACAATCCATCATAACCATTTATGTTACATTAGGTTTGGCGAAGTATAACTCATACTAGTCAACTAAGCAATCATATTCAAATACGAGCATTCAAGGTATACATATCATAGGCAAGCAGAAATCCAGTCTTATACTTATAAGACCACATAGCTGCTTGTTCAAATCAGATATCCAAAGATTTAGAATCAATCAAGAATTTAGTCACCCTTCAAAGAAAGCAGAAATCCAGTCTTATACTTACTAGGGTTTATAAGATGGTTGGATAAAAGGGAAAAGCAACCCTGAATATATTAACCATTCATAACATCAGGGTTCGTTTTAAAGATTCAGACCAATCATAATCACTAAATATCATCTAGTGATATTAATTTTGTTATAAAGATATATCCTTAATTCCATGTAGAAAGAGAAACTAGATCTAGGGTTTCTCCTAATCCTTTGGTCATTTATAATCTTCGAATAGTATTTCAATTTAATTAGAAATCAGGGTTTCATTTAGGGTTAATTACATCTTAGAAAGTCATACCTCATCAAGAAAAACCATTATCAATAATTAATTATAATCAAGGAGGCCATTTAGGATTTAGGCAACTATTTTTGAAAAAGGAAACGGATCTAGGTCCTGGTAACATTTTTTTTGGATAGAGAATAATTTTCTGATCAAAATGATATGTATGTTTGATATTTTCTGCTAATCCTAGAATTTTCTATGATTTTCTTAAGATAAACCATTTTCTTGAATAAAAGAAAAAGAAGAAGAGGATCTTACCTTGATCAACGGGCGGATCCTACTGGATCGACGGCCCAGGTTGATCCAAGGTCTCGCAAAGCAACCCACGGATCTCTGAATTGGAGTGGTGGCCCGTGACCCCTCTAGCTAGTTTGACGATTGCCTATTGGCCCAGCTCAAAATCCTTTGGCACTCCTCCCTCCCTTGCTTTGCTTCTCCTTTCCTACTGTGAGCCGAGCAGCTCGACCAACTCCGACGAGCTCCTGCTTGCTTCTAGGTGGCGCTGTCGTGTGGATGAAGGCTCCTTAGACTTTACGAGGTTGCTCCGCTCAGAGGCATGAGGTTTTCGGCTTGTGGCTCCCTCTAGAGCTCAGTGCCACCACAGGAGAGGCGAGGTCGCCAGCGTGAGAGGGATTTAGGATGGAGAGGGGTTCTGGGGACCTGCCCTCTAGCCGCGCACACTCGCGGTGGGTTGGCGAAGGTGTTGGAGGGGTAGGATTTGAGCGAGGGGTGTTGTGGTGGCCTGTCAGTGAATAGAGCTGACGTTGAAGAAGGTGGACTAGGGGAGCAGTGCTCGGGGTGTCGATGCTTGCAATTGAAGGTGTGAAATGAGTAAAGGGAGCATGGCGGAGCTAATGAAGGCCTTATATAGGCGTGAGGGAGGCTAGGCAAGGAAGCCCTAAAAGCCCCGCTGTTGGAGTGAGAGCAAGCTGTGGTCAGGTTGTTGGGTTGGTGCAACGACACATGAGACCTGGTCAAAACTGGTATGGCTAGCCACGAAATTGCAAGATGAAGATATCTATGCGAATATATATTCAAAAAGGTGGATGAGATGGAGCCTGGATGAGGCTCGGGTTGCTTCCTGTCTCCCCACCCTTTGCGGGAGGTAGGAGATGAAGTCTCCTACGTTGGATCGATGATCAAAGGTCTGAAATTCTCGGCTTGAATCTAGGTCCGCGCCCAAGGGTTTAATGGGCCACATGACACATTAATCTGTCCATTTAATTGATATCTAAGGTCCTAGATCCAAAAATGAGTGGAATATGTACCAATTTCAATTGGTCATATCTCCCAATCAGTTGACCCAATTGTAACAAAATTTTAGGGTTAGTTTTATGATGTCATTATGCTACTATGGTATGAATTTGAGATCCAAAATCGAAACTTTGATGTATTCATTTACTAAATACATTAACACATGTATTTTATCATCATAGCATACTAGGGTTTGCATTTTCTTTACAATTTGTGACACAATTTTGTTCAATTGAGTGAGGAATTTTATGAGGGTATATTAGTCAACAAAATTTGATAATAAACTTTTAAGAGAGAGAAAATATTATAAAAACTCACTTTGTCACACATGGCCCTACCCAAAGGTAGCCCAGTACCTGATTCATGATGACTTGATGGTCCTACCCCATTGGTAGCCATTTACTAAGTCATTTAATGACCTGATGGACCTACCCCATTGGTAGCCATTTACTAGGTCAATCTATAAAGCTACAGAGGGGACTAGGATCTGAGCTAGTAGGCACATATCTTAGGTGATAGTCATATTCACATTATAAATTGCAAGAATTAAATGCATCCAACTGTTTAATTCAAGTCATAAATAAAACCTCAAAAATCCACGAGAAACTAATTCGGGGTATTCATAGGCGTAACCACATACCTGTCAAGTTGATGTGAGACAGAAATAATCCAATCAACCAATAGGCAAGCAAGCATTCAATAAGATCCTGAAACAATTATACAATTTCCTTTTATTACTTTTGTCATTAAGATCTATTAAATCTAGCTCGCTTCCTAGGGTTTCTAGTCCACTTTTAGGGTTTCTTTTGCAATTAGGGGTTCCCTTCATCTTTTACTATTTTAAACCCTAATTTAACGCAATTGATCACAAATCCTAATGATTTCCACATCTAATCCTCAATTTTAGATTAAAGGCATAATTAACATTAATTAAGTTCATTAAGCCTCTTTTACATTAAAGCTACTATTTTTATCCCTTTAATCCATGTAAAGATCATTATATGCATTTATCATCAATTCATAGTTCATTATGGTCCAAGTCACATATGAACTTGATTTGCCATTAATTCCACCTTTTATTCATGAGAAAACCCTAATTACTACATTTAGGGTATTTATCAACAAATTAGGAACTTTACTACTCGAAATAGCTTATAACCATGAAAACTCAGTTTGATACATGAAATCGAATAATTAAAGGCATTAATAGTCCTAATTTCCAACATTAGGGTTTCAAGGCCCATTAAGGCATACTTATGCACATGAACTCTCAATTAAACTAATTACGTGCAAAATTCATCCTTTTTGTTCCTAATGTTCCCTTTTATCATTAACATGCTAATATCAACTTTAATCATCAATTAAACCCTACTAATCACATTAATCATATCAAAATAGGGTTCTTTAAACATTAATATATTAAAGTTGATATCTTCCATTACTTTTTGAATTACAATTAGAATTAGGCTTCAAATATATTTTTATTGGATTCCTCTCATTTTTCTGAGCAAAATTCATGATAAACTTTTGTCATACGAGCTACTATTAAAGAGTTATGATTTTAACAAAATTCACTTACTCTGGGCCAATCAGAGGGCGCCACGTCACTTCGTCCCATGCAACGTTGCTTGGCTATGTTTGAAACATTTCGAAAAGTCCGACATGCCCCTGGTTAAGTGGTTGGATTCCTTAGAACACGGAGGGCAGAACCATCCAGTGCGCCTCTCCCTTCTTCAACCTTCAGCAGCCCGATGGCCGCCGCCCTAGCTGCTGCGTGCACGGCTATGCGAGCGCGCCACCTCCTTCCTAGGGCCCACGGACCACTGCAGATGGCCGGCCAAGCTTCCCTGCCCTTGGTCGCACCTAGGGCACTGTCCAGGTTGCGGTTTAGTTGGCTATTGCATGAGAACTCAACCTTCCAAGCATGGCCGCCGTTGCAGCCATGCAACTGTAGCTGCACAAAGTCAGGGTCGAAGGGACGGTATACAGGCAGTCCTGGGTGGCCGTGGAGGTCTCCCGCCTTAAGAAAGACCACAAAACACACTTGCATTTCTCTAGGGTTAGATCCCTACCCTCGGTTAGGTTTTCCATGGAAAGAGTAAAGAGGAGAGCGTGGGATCTCTCTCTCTCTCTCTTGGACTCGCACTGGGGCTTTACCCCTTTATATAGGGTGAGTATCCACGCCCTAAGACAACTATTCATGAATCAAAGAATCTCTTTCCGAATAGGAAACCAAATCCTTCAATGAGAAGTAATATGCTCTCTCTCTCTTCATCTTTTGGATATTCTCTATTATTTGGATATATATATGAATTCAAAAATCCTTTCCATTACTCTCTTTATATTTGCTTTTTAACCCACAAGCACGAATTGCTATTTTCCTTTAGTAGCAACTATTTCCTTTTTAACAATGCCACAATAATTCATTAATAATGTATCACATTATCCTTTAATTTTGTATTATTGATATTTCCTCTTTCTTTTTCTTCATTGGGGCTCCTTTGACCCCAAGGAACTCCAAGAATTCGAAATTCTTTTTATTAGATACTCATTATCCTTCTAGATGCATCTAAATGCATTATTTTTTATTATTCCTCATTATGTTGTTTATTTCTTATTAAAATAGCTCTTTTTGAGGATTTCTCTTTATTTCTCTTTTATTTTCCTTATTGGTATTCCTTTTAACATTAGGAATCCTTGGGATACGAAATTCCACTAAGGATAACTCAATTGTACCTCTTTTTACTTGTTTTCCACATTTTACCATTGTTTTCAATTTCTTTCTTAATAAAGAAATACTTAATTAATCTTTTCTTTTCTTATTGCTTTTCTTTGCAACTTTGGACTCCTTGGAACCCAAGGAACCCATGTGGCACGAAATCCACCTTTAGATTAAGTTCTTTACCTTCTATAGGTTTCCACCTTAATTGAATTTCCTTGTTATTGGGCCCAATAGCCAATAAAGCCCACAATACAATCATCAAGGCTATTGTAAACGAAATTACATCATTATTTGTCCCATATGAGAGTTTACATTTCTCATCAGATGAACCCAAAATTGGGGTTGTAACAGATGTACAACATCTACAAAACTCCCCCAAGGACCTGAGAGTATAGGGACAACACATAAGACTCTACCACAAAACACTAGTAGCTTATCCAACCTTCAACATCTACTAGTCTCTTTGCTTCTCTTCCTTAACCACACGATCTCTACCACGTTGCTGAAGACCGCCTAAAAGATGTGGAAACCTACAGGGTGAGACATATGTCCCAGCGAGAGATATAACTCTCTGCCAACAACTATTGTTAACACAGTTATGTTTAAATAGGAAAGTAATATTATTAATAGGATGAGCAGATTCATCTAAATGATCAGTTTAAATGGTTTACACAAGTTAAGCAGATTAAGTAGATATAAGTGATAAGTTGTTACAACCCGTTCCTAGCTTTGCTGGTAATCCTAGAGATTTAACATAATCTTAATGCTTGTCATGCTTTTGTTAGTAATATTTTATCTTTTGCTTTATCTTAACTTTGGTAATCTTAAATACTTATTTGGACAACTCATAATCATGACTTAAGTATACTATAAAGATCCAAGTTGGAGTTAATATAACATTAACCCATACATGTATGCAAGAAGAGAGTTAATGACATTGAAGGAAATAATTAATAAATAATTTTTCATTTAATAATATTATCAAAATAATACTATAAGATTATATATAATTCAATTATGAATCCAAAAAAAAATAATGAACCAAATCAGAGTTAAAATGAGAGAGTTGTATCCTTTTTAGTAAACATGTATAGAATAATGCGACGTGACGCTGTTTCACGACCGTGACGCTGTGTCACGACCGTGACGCTGTGTCACGACCGTGATGCTGTGTCACGACCGTGACGCTAGTACCATGACCGCGACACTGTGTCGCGACCGTGACAGATGCCACCCAAGACAATCAATCATAAAATGATCATATCTCGGGCTATACTTATCTGTTTTCAACGAAACAAATTGCATTGGAACCACAATTCGATCATCTATCATATCAAACTCTTTGATCAATGAGAGGGCAACCTGGAAGGCAATTTCTGGTGTGATTTTTGGGGAAGAATGTGAAGAGCGGAAGAAATCCAAAGGGGTTGCCATATATTCGACTTGGTAAGTAGTTTTAACGATTGATTCTTCTATTTCTTCATTTCCCCTTGTTCAGAATCCCTAATACGAAGAAAATGAGGTTTGGGTTAACCTCCAATCTTCATCTTCTACCTACAACAGACCTTCTTTAGGACCCGCAAACACATTAAAAGGTTGTTTTAAACGAGATCTTGAGGTCTGAAGCTTGATTCTGACTCGTGTGAGCTAAGATCCGAGATTGGTTGGTGAAAAGGCTAAGATCAGTGATCTTGGGTGAAATGTGTGAGTAGATAATCTACTTCTAACCCTAATTTAAAGCTTACAAATTCAAATTCTTGTCTTCTAGTGTTGATTCTTGCTCTATGATATTTGTGATGGTTTGAATAAACATGTGTAGTGATTATTAGTAGTTGAAATGCTTTTATAATCATAATATTAGTGATGTATTACCATGTTAAAAGTTGCCATGTGAATTGTTATGATTCAACATGTGATGAAAGTGCAAACTGAGGCACCGGAAAGGCATGTTTCCCTAGTTCATGTTTAAAAGAATTGAACTGTGGTTTGTGAGATATGTGGAAATTATTAAATGATTTATTTGTTTAAATATGAGATGTTTAATTATCAAAAAATAGGGTAATCATTAGATACGATGATGAAACTTGACAATGAACTAAATATCACTAGACATTAGATGCCATGGACACTGTAGAATCCTCATAGGATAAGGCACACGGTGTGGGGAGGAAACAATTTCCCGACTAGAGGTAGTCCATATCAAGGTAAGCTGGAGCATACCAGTAGGGTGCAGGGGTCTTGACCAGTAGGGCAAACTCCTTACAGTTGTGTGGTACCCAACACCAATCGGGGATGTCGGTGGTACCTGTGTTACATGTTGTAGTGATCAGTGGTTGGTAGGTCCACTGATGCACTTTAAGCCCGAGGGCTTTGACTCATCGCCTGAGTACCTTAGTTGAGAGGTGGAGTCTGAGATATCCGGCCGCTCCCATTAGCTACCGAGAGGCATATGTGTCGATGCCAGCTGCAGATGTGGTATTGAGATTTAAGACTTAGGAACCTGAGCATGCTTCTAAGTCTTGTATAGTGAGACCGCAGTGTGCTGTGATACTTCCAGATGTCGTGGTACACCTCATGTGGGTCCAGAGGCATAATAAATGGATTTAAAATAATGTAAATGGTTAGGTTATCCTTTTATTATGTTCAATATATGTACAACTACCATGTTGAGTGAATTACAATTTTTTATACTACCATGCTTACATGATTGAATTTAAGATCTATTAATTGTAAACATCATAAACATCTTGGTTACCTGTTGATTCTCTACTCACTGAGCTAGTAGCTCACCAACCTACTGAATAATTTTTCAGGTAAAGGATTAGCTCTTCTTAAGGAGATGAAAGCCAACTTTATCAAGAGTAGCACAAAGGTCTTGAAAGAAGAGTAGTTAGAATAGATAGAGGGTCTCTTATCCCTCCTATGAATCCTGGGATTGAGAGAGTGAGAAAAGAGAGAAGTTTGAAATGTAATATACATGATGTATATTAAGTGTGAAACTCTTGCTTCTATGTAATAATCAAGTTCTATTGTATCTTATTGTTATGTTTAATTGAGACTTATTGCTCGGTAAGTGATATTACAATATATTTGAGAGAAAGATAAAAATTTATGGTGGATTTTTATCAAACTTATGTCGTAATCTCATGATTAGTGGTAATGATGGGATGTGGGTGTAACATCTTGGTATCAGAGCATATGTGGAACCTAAAATGAGTTTAGGTTCGGGATATGGGTGATAAGAGACTGAGAGAATTATGATGTTTTCCTCTTTGAATTGCAATTTTCTAATAGATGTGTTTTGTTATGGATATACAGATGGAAGGAAGAGGACGTGTACATGGTGAGGAACAAGTTGAGTGCCATTATGGTCCTAACCCTCAAGCAATGGCTCAAGGTAGAGAAGATAATGAGGTAACAAGGATGTATCATATTTTTCTAGAGACAAAAGAAAAATACAAGATGGACAGGAAATCTTCATCTTTTAGTAAGGATCTAATGAGATCCTATGAGCTGGTGAAGAACCTTGGTGGAATTTATTTTTCTGGAACAACAGATCCAGATGTGGCGGGGGTGTGACTTCGACAAGTGGAAAAGGTCTTCCACCTAATGGAGTTATTAGAAGATAATAAAATCAATCATACAATTTATTTACTCAAGGGAGATGTTGAGCTGTGGTGGCGGGGAGTGGAAGATAAAAGGAAGAATGCAAAGATGACTTGGAAGGACTTTGTGGATGAGTTTCACCTTAATTATTTTCCTTGTACTTTCCTAAGTGATAAGATTAAATAGTTAGAGAATATCAGACAAGGAAATATGACAATTCATGAATACGAGGCACATTTCACAAGGTTGGAAAATTTCTATCCGCAACGTATGCCTAATGATGTAGAAAAGTGTAGAAGATTTCAACAAGGAATAAGATCAGAAATTAGACACACCGTGTCAGCCATTGGTCGAAGTGACAGATAAAACTTTAGGGAATTTGTGGAAGCAAGGAGATGTGTAGAAGAGTTAGTTATTACTGATAAGCTATCTAAGAGTAAGAAAATATTTGGAGACTTCAATAGAAGGGGACAAAGCAATGGTGGATACAGAGGAGGTGGTGGTTTCTTTTCTAAGATAAGATGAGGATTTGACTGTTTTGGGAGAGCAAGATCTAGTTTTTCACCAAGTGGAGGAAGGCCCAATACCAGTAGATGGAATACACATTCTACATGGACACCTCCATCTAGGTCTTTGGGATCATCAGTGTTAGTGAAAGGACCACAGAGACAGGATGTAGCCATATGTGACAATTGTGGCAGGGCACATTCTGGTAAGTTTTGGGGACTAATTCTCCAATATGTTTACATTATGGATAGATGGGACATATAAAAAGGGACTGCTCAAAGCCTCCACATGTTTCAGAACAAGGTTTACAATTACATTTTCAGACTCCACAGAGGCAGACTCCAGTTAGAGGGGCAAGTTCTTCAATGGTTTCAAGTTCTAGAGGGAGAGCACCAAGTACTAATAGTGGACAGTGAGGACAACGTGGCAGAGGGAGAGCTATTGAACGCTTCTTCTCAATGACACCATCTGAATGTGTAGTTTCACCCAAAGTTGTGACATGTGAGATGCTTCTCTTTAACAACATTTTTGTTACAATATTGATAGATCCTAGTGCAACACATTCTTTCATTCAAAGATCGATAGTTAGTGGATTAAAGCTTCTAACCCAGGATTTATCTTATGAGTTGTTGTTAAAAGTTCCACTAGGTGAATCCTCAGTTTGACAGATTATGTCCTGGATTTCTATTGAGTTTTAGTGGGTATACAATAGTAGTTAATATCATACCTTTAGATATTAATTCTTGTCAAATCATTTTGGGTATGGACTACCTTGAGACATATCATGTCCCATTAGATTGTTGGAATAAAGAAGCTATCTTTCAACAAGGTAGTTTTTCATGTGTCTTTACCAGAGATAGGAAAGTCTTGCCCACATGTATAATATTAGTTGTTGTAGTTGATAAGATGATGAGAAAGGGGTGTGAGGCCTTTTTATCACATGTGGTGGATGCTAAGGCAGAGAAAAGAGCAGAAACTATAGTAGATGTTCCAGTAGTACGTGAGTTTTCAGATGTCTTCCCTAATGAGTTACCAGGTTTACCACCTGAAAGAGATATCGACTTTGAGATACATATTTTACCTGGTAGCCATCCAATAGCATTACCTAGCTATAGAATGGCACATGGAGAGTTGAAGGAGTTGAAAACCCAGTTACAGGAGTTGCTAAATAAAGGATTTAGTCAACCTAGTACATCACCTTGGGGTGCTCCAGTACTGTTCGTGAAAAAGATGGATGGAACCATGTGGTTATGTATAGACTATGACAATTGAATAAGATAACAATTAAGAATAAACATCCTTTTCCTAGGATTGAAAACATGTTTGATCAACTCCATGAGGCAATGATCTTTTCAAAGATAGATCTCAGGTCGGGTTATCATCAACTAAGTATAAAGGCATCTGATGTACCTAAGTCAACATTCAGAATGAGGTTTGGGCACTATGAGTTTGTAGTTATGTATTTTGGATTAACAAATGCCCCTACAACCTTTATGGACATGATGAATATGGTTTTCAGACCATATTTAGATCAGTTCATAGTAGTGTTTATAGATGACATCCTTATATATTCTAAAGATGCAGAACAACATGAGCATCATCTGAGGATAGTCCTGCATTTTTTAAGACAACATCAACTTTATGCTAATTTCAGAAAATGTGAGTTTTGGTTGGTTTAAGTATCTTTTCTTGGACATGTCATATCAGGAGAAGGAGTCAATGTTGACCCTAAGAAGGTAGAATCTATTCTTCAGTGGGAGCAATCTATGACCCCTACTTAGATCAGAAGTTTCCTAGGGTTAGAAGGATATTAAATGAGGTTTATAAGGAACTTCAGTGCAATAGAAGCGCCTCTTACATGCTTAACAAGGAAGGATGTATCTTTTGTTTGGTCTAAGTCATGTGAGAAAAGTTTCCAAATTTTAAAGAAGAAGTTAACCACAACACCAGTCCTGATATTACCAGAGGCAGATAAGGGCTATGTGGTTTTCTGTGATGCATCTAGGAGAGGTTTGGGATGTGTTCTTATGCAAGAAGGGAAAATGGTGACTTATGCTTCTAGACAACTTAAGAAGAATGAAGAGAACTATCCCACACATGATCTTGAGTTGGAAATAGTAGTGCATGCTCTAAAGACATGGTGTCATTATCTCTATAGTGAATCATGTTAGGTTTTTACTGACCATAAGAGTCTGAAGTATATTTTCACACAACATAGAAGGTTGGAGCTTATAAAGGATTATTATGTCACCATTGATCATCATCCTGGAAAGGCCAATGTAGTAGCACATGCTCTGAGTAGAAAGTCAACATTGTCTGTGAAAATATTTTCAATGGCATGTGTAAAAAGAGACATGTTAGTTAAGATGAGAGAGATGAATTTGGATCTGAATGTGTCTGATCAAGGTGGACTGATTGCACAGATGAATGTTAGACCTACATTTTATGATCAAATTAAGGAGCTTCAACATAGTGATAGAGAATTGCAACAGATCATGCATAATATGACAAAAGGAAAGAGATCAGAGTTTAGATTTTCAGATGATGGGTTGTTGTATCTACATGACAGATTGTGTGTGCCAGGTGACATTGAGTTAAAGAAGCATATTCTTGAGGAAGCTCATTCTTCTATGTATGCAATACATACAGGTATCACAAAGATGTATAGAAACCTGAAGGAATTGTATTGGTGGTCAGGTATGAAGAAGGATGTGGATGAGTATGTGGCTAAGTGTGATGTATGTCAGCAAGTCAAGGCTGAACATCAAAAGCCGACAGGTACTCTGCAATCACTTCCTATCACTGAATGGAAGTGGGAGGAGATCACTATGGATTTTGTGGTTGGATTACCTAGGACACCATGTGATTTCGACTCTGTATGGGTAATAGTAGATAGGCTAACAAAGTCTTCTCACTTTCTACCAATTAAGACAACATGAGTTACACCAAAGTTAGCCAAAGTCTATATAGATGAGGTAGTCAGATTGCATGGGATCTCTATTTCTATAATATCTGATAGAGATCCTAAATTCACATCTAGGTTTTAGAATCAGTTGCAACGTTCCTTGGGAACAAAGTCAAAATTTTGCATAACCTTTCATCCTCAGACAGATGGATAGTAACAGAGGACAATTCTGACCCTAGAGGATATGCTGAGAGCATGTGTTTTGTAGTTCAGTGGTAGTTGGGATGATCATCTCAGTCTTATGGAATTCGCCTATAACAACAATCACCATTCTAGCTTAGGCATGGCTCCTTATGAAGCTTTGTATGGGAGAAAATGTAGATCTCTGATTTGTTGGTATGAAGTTGGAGAAAGACAGATTTTAGGTCCACAGTTAGTGGAAGAAATAACAGATAAGATATATGTGATCAGACAACAGTTGAAGGCATCTTAGAAAAGCTATGCAGACAAAAGGCGTATACCACTTCAATTTGAGGTTGGGGATGAGGTTTATTTGAAAGTTTCACCATGGAAAGGTGTGCTAAGGTTTGGAAAATGAGGCAAACCAACTCCTAGATACATGGGTCCCTATCCAATCATTCAAAGAATTGGACCAGTTTCATATAAACTAGAATTGCCATTGGAGTTAGCCAATTTACATAATGTGTTTCATGTATCGATGTTGAAGAAGTGTTATCCTAGTACAAAGAAGATTGTAGACCCATATCCTATATTGAAGGGCCAATTCAAATTCTAGACCTCAAAATTCAAAAGCTTAAAAAAAGAGAGGTACCCTCAATAAAGGTTCTTTGGAGGAATCATCGAGTAGAAGAAGCTACTTGGGAATTGGAGTCGGAGAAGTTTAACAAGTATCCTTTCCTCTTTAAAAAATTTCAAGACAAAATTTTTATTAGATGGGGAGAATTGTTATAACCCGTTGCTAGCTTTGCTGGTAATCCTAGAAATTTAAGATAATCTTAATGCTAGTCATGCTTTTGTTAGTAATATTTTATCTTGTACTTTATCTTAACTTTGTTAACCTTAAGTACTTGTTTGGACAAATCCTAATCATGACTTAAACATACTATAAAGATCCGAGTTGGAGTTAATATATCATTAACCCATACATGTATGCAAGAAGAGAGTTAATGACATTAGAGGAAATAAGTAGTAAATAATTTTTCATTTGAGAATATTACCAAAACAATAGTGTAGAATTTTAGAGAATTCAGTTATGAATACAACAAAACAATGAACCAAATAGGAGTTAAAATGAGAGAGTTATGCTCTTTTTAGTACTAGTATGGGACACGTGCTAAGCACATGAGCTGTAGTTGATATATTATATTTTTTTGAAAGTGATGTATTATATTATATATTTAGAATTGAAGTTAGCAATTTTAAGTGTGGAGCTAACCATTTGAAGAATTGATGTTTTCACTGCTTTTGTCAAGAATAAAGTTATTTAACATGCTAAATGTCAAATTCATCCTAGATGGGATGTAACTTTGGAGGATCTCTTTTATCAACAACATACTACTTGATTTACAATGACACACTATGACAACCATGTATCTAGTCAGGTGATTACTTTGTTGGAAAACATCCAACAACATCCCCAATATTGTTTTTATAAAACAATTATTTTTTAAAAATATGGCTACATCAAGCTACTTGAATAGCAATTCAGACTTAGAGATATGATGATTTTCTAGTAAATGTCTGATCATGTGGTTGCTCTATTGGAAACTACATAATACCAACCGATGTCACTACTTTTGTAAAAGATAGTTAAAGAAATGACTAAATCAAGCTACTCAAACAACATTTGCAAACTTTGTGATATGATTGTTGAGCACCACATTTTGGTATCAGGAATAGTTTGTTGAACTGAGTGAAGAAGACAATCAATTTGGTTAACTTGATGAGAGGCTGTATAAAATTGAACAAAGGAGACGTTTGGTTAAAAGAATTATATAGAATGACTGACGATTCAAAATCAACCAGATAGCTGAATAAAAAACTCAAGCACATACTATGAGATATAATGATTTTCCAGCATGTATGGATCCAATGATTATTCAATTGAAAAATGCCCATTGTATAACATCAGCCCTCGTTAGTGCTTTTGTGAACAAAGATGTCATTGCTTTTGTAAAAAAAGATTTTAGAAGGATTTGACTAAAGCAAGCCATCAAGCAACTCCATACTCTAAGAAATGGTGACTTATGACCACTTGTCTAGTCTCAAGATTAATTTTTCTAACCGACTGAAGACAACAACCAACCTGATTAACTTGTTGAGAAGTTGTAAAAAGCATGACACAGGAGACTGTATGATTAAAAGAATTAAGCAAATTGGCTGATAGTTGGAAACCAGCCAGTTGTGTGGTCTCAAGATTAATTTGCCGACCAAAGTGAAGAAAAGCATGACAAATATAATTGATTACAATGGTTAAAAGAAATTAAACATGACTCAAAGAATTGTCGACGTCAATCAAGAAAATCAAACATGTTGGTTAACAGTTGGAACAACACAAACCAAAAGATCATAATTCAAATTAAAATGCAAATTGACAAATTAGCACGCACCAACGAATGCATTTGTAAAAAAGAATGCAAGCAGCTGAAAATTACACATTAAAAGAACCCCAAAAGCACATAAATATGTCAACTCATCATATATTATATATTATATATATATATATATATATATATATATATATATATATATACCCAAAATCACATAAATATGTCAACTCATCGTATATTATATATATATATATATATATATATATATATCTTCAAGTTGCAACGTTACGTTTCACAATAGAATGGAAATTAAAAAATATAATTAAAAATTATCAGGAAATACATGAATGAAAAGGAACTGCCAAAGTGACTCCGGGTGGACAATTGCTTCTATATACATTTACTTTATTTAAGTAGCCATGCAAATAGTTGGATTAACATGCAGGTGACTACCTCCTATTATTAATTTTTCGACCAAAGTGAAGAAAAGCATGCCAAATATAATTGATTACAATAGTTAAAAGAAATTAATCATGACTCAAAGAATTTCCGACGTCAATTAAGAAAATCAAACATGTTGGTTAACAGTTGGAACAACACAAACTAAAAGATCATAATTCAAATTAAAATGCAAATTGGCAAATTAGCACGCACCAACGAATGCATTTGTAAAAACGAATGCAAACAGCTGAAAAGTACACATTAAAAGAACCCCAAAAGCAAATAAATATGTCAACTCATCCATAAACTCATATAATATATATAAATAAATAAATAAATAAATAAATAATATATATATATATATATATAAGTTGCAACGTCATGTTTCACAACAGAATGAAAATTAAAAAATGAATTAAAAATTATTAGGATATACATGAACGAAAAGGAACCACCAAAGTGACTCCGGTGGGACAGTTGCTGCTATATACATTTACTTTATTTAAGAAGCCAGGCAAACAGTTGGATTAATAGGCAGGTCAGTTCCTCTTATTCATAGGATAATATATATATATCTTTAAGTTGCAATGTCACATTTCACAACAGAATGGAAATTAAAAAAAGAATTAAAAAATATTAGGATATACATGAATGAAAAGGAACCACCAAAGTGACTCTGAGTGGACAATTGCTGCTATATACATTTACTTTATTTAAGCAGCCAGGAAAACAATTGGATTAACACGCATGTCACTGCCTCTTATTCATAGGATAATAGAAACAAGCACATACTGCCGTGACCGTGACACTAGTTCCGTGCCCGCGACGATGTGTCGCGATCACGACGGATGTCGCCTAGGATAACCAATCGTAAAACGATCACCTCTTGGGATATACTTATCCATTTTCAACGAAACAAATTACGTTGGAACCACAATTTAATCCTCTATCATCTCATACTCTTTCCTCAATGAGAAGGAGACCTGAAAGGTGATTTATGGAGTGATTTTTGGTGAAGAACATGAAGAACGGTAGAAATCCAAAGGGGTTGCCATAGATTTAGACTTGGTAAGTATTTTTAACTATTGATTCTTCTAATTCTTCATTCCCCCTTGCTAAGAATCCCTAATCCAGCAAAACTGAGGTTTAAGTTAACCACCAATCTTCATCTTCTACCTACATCAGACCTTCTTTAGGACTGACAAACACATTAAAAGGTTGTTTTGAACGAGATCTTGAGGTTTGAAGCTTGATTCTGGCTTGCGTGAGCTAAGATCTAAACTTAGTTGGTGGAAAGGCTAAGATTAGTGACATTGGGTGAAGTTTGTGTGTATATGAGCTACTTCTAACCTTGATTTAAAGCATACAAATTCAAATAATGGTTTTTCAACATTGATTCTTTCTCTATGCTATTTGAGATGGTTTAAATAAACATGTGTAGTGATTATCAGTAGTTGAAATACTTTTATAATCATAATATTAGTGATGTATTACCATGTTGAAAGTTTCCATGTGAATTATTATGATTCGACATGTGATGAAACTGTAAATTGAGGCACCGAAAAGTCAGGTTGCCCTAGTTCATGTTTAAAAGAGTTGAACTATGGTTTGTGAGATCTTTGGAAATTATTAAATAATTTATTTATTTACATATAAGATGCTTATTTGTAAAAAATAGGGTAATCATTAGCTATGATGATGAAACCTAAAAATCAACTAAATATCACTAGACATTAGATGCCATAGACATTGTTGAACTCACAGGATAAGGCCTGTGCTGTGGGGAGGAAACGGTTTCCCGAATGAAGGTAGTCCAGATCGAGGTAAGTCGAAGCATACTAGTAGGGTGCAGGGGTCTTGACCAGTAGGGAAAACTCCTTACAGTTGTGTGGTACCCAACACCAACCGCTAATGCCGGTGGTACCTGTGTTACATGTTGTAGTGATTAGTGGTCGGTAGGTCCATTGATGACTTTAAACCTTAGGGCTTTGACTCACTGCCGAAGTACCCAAGTTGAGAGGTGGAGTCTGAGATATACGACCACTCCCATTAGCCGTCGAGAGGCAGACGTGCTGATGCCAGCTGCAGTCGTGGTATTGATATTTGAGACTTAGGAACCCAAGCATGCTTCTAAGTCTTGTACAGAGAGATCGCAGCTTGCTGCAATACTTCCACATGTTGTGGTACACCTCATGTGGGTCCAGAGGCAAAATAAATGGATTTAAAATAATTTAAATAGTTAGGTTATCCTTTTATTGTGTTCAATATCTATACAACTACCATGTTGAGTGAATTACAAATTTTTTATACTACCATGCTTACATGATTGCATTTAAGATCTATTAATTTTAAACATCATAAATATCTTGGTTACCTATTGATTCTCAACTCACCGAGCGAGTAGCTCACCAACCTACTAAACAATTTTTCAGGTAAAGGATTAGCTCTTCCTTGTAGGATGCTATTGATTGTATTGATAATGGATCCGCTAATTATTAGCTCTATTCTCACAAAAATTAACAATCTTATAGAATAAAAAAATCCTTTATGTAGATGTATTTAAAAAATATAATGTACTCTTTTTATAGGATAAGAGAGTAAGTGAGAAATAGAACTAGGCCATATGCGATAAAAGAAAATATAAAGACAAGACAAGTCTAAATCACATAACAAAACACACAACACAACACAATGCATAACAAAACACACATCACAACATAACACATAAGCATACATACTGATACTCCCCCTCAAACTGGAGTATAGATGTCAAACATACCAAGCTTGTCCAACATTGTAGCAAAGCGAGTCTTGGGAAGTATCTTGGTAAAGATGTCAACAACCTGATCTTCTATCCCAAGATAAGGATTATAGGTACGTACAAAGAGAACTATTTCATAAATAAAATGACAATCCACCTCTATATGCTTGGCGCACTCATGAAATGTTGGATTGCTGGCAATAAAAATGGAGGATTTATTGTTTTAATGCATGGGAATAGAGGTAGAATCAGAGATATCAAATTCCTTGAGGAGTCCTTCAACCCACATTAAGTTAGAAGCAGTATGAGTCATAGCTCTGTATTCTACTTCAACAGTAGACCGAGCAACCACAATCTATTTCTTACTATGCCATGTAACTAAATTTCCTTCAATAAAGGTACAATATCAGAGGTAGATTTCTTTTCACATATACTACAGACATAACCAAAATGAATATATCTAGTGAGTTTACTGTGCTCATGTCTTCAATACAATAATCCTTTATGTGGATAAGTTTTAGATATTTAAGGATATGGAAGACAACATCTCAACGTCATTGTCAAGGTTTATTTAGATACCTACTGACAAGTCTAACATCAACAACAATATTAACTCTAATCACAGTAAGATAAATAAGTTTACCAACCAATCTTCTATATTGGTGGTAATCATGATAGGGTCATGAAGATTCATCATCCCAATTGGTATTGGGATCCAGAGGAGTACTAGAATGTTTAACACCAAACATTCCCATTTCCATGAGTAGATCTAGAACATATTTGAATTGTGAGAGACAAACACTAGAAGAAGGTATGGAAACTTTAATTCCCTATACGTATTGGAGTTTACCAAGACCTTTAGTAATAAAATGTTGTTCTCAATGTCTTTTTGTGCAACAATACCTTCAAAATCACTACCAAATAGAATTATATTGTCCACATAAACAATAACAATACAAAGCCCATAACTAACCTTTTAATAAAAATAAATGATTCAAATGTGAGTGCCAAGATTGAAACTTGAAAACCATGCCCATGGGCTTTGTTGTAGGCCATAGACTGCCTTCATGAGCCTGCAAACTCTAGAACACTTTCCCTGACTAAAGAAACTAGGTGGTTACTCCATGTAGATTTCCTCATGTAAGTCACCATATAGGAAGACATTTTTGACATCAAGTTGAAAAAGGGGCCAATCCTTATTCACAACAATAGATATAAGCATTAGAAGTTATTTGAAATATTGAGCCAAGGTTATTTGAAAATTAACTGTGATGCGGCCTTAAAAGGAAATCAGGCCTCCTGTGCAGTAGTTGTACGAGATCACTGGGGGAAATGGGCATGGGGCGCAGCTGACAGAATCAAGACCGCTGATGTCGTGGAGGCAGAGCTCGTGAGTATCGGGCTAGGCATGGAAATAGCTGCTACCAACAATCTGGAACTAGTAGTGTTGGAGTCGGATTCACAACTGGCAGTGAACATGGTAGGCCACACACCATGGGAGTTCCCAAGATACGCTAAGCAGTTGAAAAAGATGAAATGAATGATGAGGAACCAGTGGAAGGTGAAGTTTATCTGAAGGGGAGGTAATACAATAGTCGATGCGTTGGCTAAGCACCATAAAAACAATAATGGGGGATTCGTCCACTATACCAACGCCCCAGTTGAGGTCCTTAACTTTTTGGTGTATGAGTCATGTAAGGGTAGTAGTACTACCTTGTTTAATTATGCAAATATTATTAGTGATTGTAATATTCAGTTGAATTTGCTCGCAAGGGGAGGGCGGGATGAATAAGATTGCCTCCCAACTTTCTTTAAAAAAAACAGCAACAGATATAAGCATTCTTATAGAATTGATTCTGGAAATAGGAGAAAAAGTATCAAAATAGTCAACTACATAGGTCTGAGTGTAATCTTTCGCTACCAATATGGCCATCGACCGTTTAATCGAACCATTTGGCTGATATTTAATAATAAAAATTCAACAACAACTAACAATCAAACAATTATCAAGATGATCAACAAGATCCCAGGTTTTGTGATCTTGAAGGGTCATCATTTCAGTTTCCAAAGAGTGAGGCCAGGAAAGATACTGAAGAGCTTGTACAACATTATTTGGTACAAAAATAGCAGAAAGGGCATAAGCAAAACAAGAAAATCTAGCACCAAGATCAGTGGAAGAGTATAAATTACTAATTGGATGCTGAGCATAGGAACTAACACCTTTCTGTTGAGTAATAGGAAGATGTAGGTCAGAGAATACCTAGGAGGTGTTTTGATCTACCAATAAGGGAGGATTTGGTTGTTGAGGGGCCAGAGAGGGGACTGTAACCTTGGGTCTTCTCATGGACACCTGTTCAGCTACGTTAGTGTGATCATGTTCTACCACCTCAGACAGAGGAGTAGGATCCAAAAAATCACTTGATAAAATAGGCCCCTAGTCAGAGTAGTAAGGCATGTTAAAAAAAGACAACATCCATACTAATAAACTATTGTTGTTGAGCATGATCATAACATCAATATCCTTTTTGAGTTTGTTAATATCCCAAAAAATACATTTAGTGGAGCAGAGGTCAAGTTTAGATATCCCAGAGAGGAGATTCTTAAAAATACACGTGATGCCAAAGATGCGAGAAGGTATATGAAACAAAGATAAATCTGGATATAGATGTGAGAAATGGATTTGATTATGTAACATAGAAGAAGGCATATGGTTAATTAAGTAGCACACTGTAAAACAACTTTAGGCCATAAATGTTTAGGAACTTGATAGCGAAGGAGAGTGCTAATTCAAGAAGATGGCAATTCTTCTTCTCAGACACACCAATTTGTTGTGACATGTAAGAGAAAAAAGTTTGATGAATGGTACCCCAAGAAGTACAAAAAAGATGCACAAGATTGTTGCAAAAATTCAAAGGCATTATCAACTCACAAGGTTTTAACAATTGTATTGAATTTGGGTTGCTTTTCAATAAAAAAGGCAGTGATAACATTCAAAGTATTATTGCAATCCTCTAAAAGTAATAACCAAGTTGCCTTAGAATAGTCATCAATAAAAGCCATAAAATAGCAAAATCTAGACAAGCTAGTAATAGAATAGGGCCCCCAAATATCATCATGGACAACATCAAAAAGATTTTTAGAACCAATATTTTTTTCTTATGAAAACAACTTGAGTTTGTTTTCCAAATGGGAAGGATTCACACAAAAATTGTTTATCAAGAATACTAGGAAATAGAAATTGTAGATTTATAGAAGAAAGATGTCCTTGACGGTAGTACCATTGTAGACTAGTCATAGAAGATGATAGCAGAGCTACAATAGATTGTTACACATCTAGGTAGTACAGTCTGTCAGGTCCTTCATGGCTCACCAATCCTCATCCTCGTTCAGAGATCCTCAAACACACAACCCTTAAGATTAAAAGTGATTGAGCACTAAAGGCTCTTCATAGTTTTACTAACAGATAATAGATTATGTGGAAATCCTAGCACACATAAGACAAATTTTAAAGACAGATTTTTAGATAGAGATATATTGCCATTACATGTACCGTAGATTGAGTCCCATCTGCTACTGTCATAGGAGGTGCTTGAGTAGTATTTGATAAGGCAATAAAGTCTCAAACAACCAAAAATATAAGTTGATGCTCTTAAGTCAATGACCCATTTATTTTTATTATAAGTAGTAGGGGAAGCAAGTAAAGTAGAAGAACATTCATCTTGAGCATGTGTTTGTGAGGATAGATGATCCTGAAGAATTTTTTCAAACTCCAAGCAAATCCACTCAACCATGGGATGAGTAGAACTTGAGGCAGTAGTAGTTGTGTCTTCATAGGCATCAGAGGAAACTTGATTTGACCAGGAAGGTCTACCATGCTTTTCCCAACAGCGGTCCTCATTGTGGTTTGTGTGCCCACATAAGTTGCAGAAGCAGTTGGAAGTAGAGGGTTGAGGTTGATCTCATAAAGGGCTAAGAGGAGGACCACATCTAAGAGTACCAAAATCACAACCACCATGATAGAAACAATAACCACATGCACGTCCTCAACCAGAGTCATAGGAGAGGATTATTTCAAGGACCGAATGATCAAAAGAAGTAGCAAGTAGGGAAGACATAGAAGGAAGACATCAAATGCGCTTCAAAACATCCCTTAATGTAGGTAAGACATCACTGGATAAGATCTGATCAACCACTCTAGAGAAAGTAGGAGGAAGTCCAACCAAGAAATGAATTAAATGAAGTTTGTTGCACTATCGTTGAACTTCTTTGATGTCAGAAGAAAAGGGGTGATATACTTTGTATTCTTTCCAGAGTGCGGAACATTGGGTGTAGTAGTCCTTGACATATCCATCAATCGAATACTCCATTTTTGCCAAATTTTTGAAGACCTCAAAGTCGTACTTTAGATTCTATTGGCGAGAGTACACATGGGATAGTTGATCCCACATAGCTTTAGCATTCCAAATATGAAGGAGAGACTGATTGATCTTCATTTCAACACTATTCCATCCATGTCATAACTTGGGAATCAACTTTGGACCACTAATAATAGGCCTCTTGGCTTTTTCATCAGCCATATAATCATGAGGGATCTGAGCATCAATAGAAATATGGGAACAATACCCTTGCACTTTGACATATAGTTTAAAAGACTCCAATCCAAGATTATGGTTCGATCCATCAAGTTTAATAGTCATAACACACAAAGACCAAGGAGGATCTGTAGTTGTCATAGAAGCCAGAGTGATGACATGTGAATGAGAAAAGATGTAGCGATAGTAGTAGTAGATCTATATCAATAGATCTGGGAAACCTGCATAGGGGTATTAGACTGTAAAAGTAGATTTGGATCAATAGATATGAGAAACCCTCATAAGGATAATAGAAAGCAGCATATGTGGATCAGTAGATCTAAGAAACCCGCATAAGGGCAGTAGAGAGAAGAAGGAAGACCTACTCCACCATGGTGTGAGATTTACTCCTCCATGTGGTATAGGTAGACAAAAATGGTGGTACTTTTAGGTCTTCAATGTGCTATTTTTGGAACTAGATGGAAGAGATTAAGAGAGGTCAATGGGGTGGAGGTCGATGGGATGTGGATCAATGAGGGGTAGAGGTTGATGGGTTGGAGGGTGATGGGGAGAGGTTGGTGGGGGTGGAGGTAGATGGGGTGGAGGTCGATGGGATGTGGGTCAATGAGGGATGGATGTACATGGGGTGGAGGGTGATGGGGTGGAGGTAGATGGGATAGAGGTTGATGGGGTGTGGTTCGATGTGGGGTGGAGGTTGATGGGGTGCTGGAGGTTAATGAGGTGGAGCTCAATGGGGTTGAAGGTTGATGGTGATGGGAGGTCAATGGGGTGGTGGAGGTTGGATAAGGTGGTGGAGGTCAAAGGTAATGGATGTTGATGGGTAGTGGAGGTGATGAAGGCGTTAGAGGTCGATGGGTGTTGGTTGTGATGGTGGCATGGGAAGAGTGGGCGGTGGCAGGATGGAGAGAGGAGAAGTGAGGGCTTGAGGATAAGGATTAAGGTGGATCTAAAATGCTTGATACCATACAGAATATGAAAACCTTTATTTGATGTGTTTAAAACAAATATAATGCACTTATATAATGCACTTTCATATATAGGACAAGAGTAAGTGAGAAATAGAACTAGTCAATATGGGACAAAAGAAAACCTAAAGGCAAGACAAGTCTAAATCACATAACAAAATGCACAATACAACATAACACATAACAAAACACAAAACATAAAACATAAATCATATATACTAATAAATCTAACACACATCCATGGTGATCAAGCATAAATAAGGTAATGATAAACTTCCATTATCAAAATTTGAAGCAAAGATAATCTATATTAAATTAGAAAAAACATGTACAAAGTCAAGACGAGGTCCTAAAGAACAAGGGGTTTAGCCCCTCATGCTCAACATGGTATTAAAGAAAAGATTCGAGCATAAGAACAACATAGAGAATCAAGAAAATCATGTAACTATGTGTACGGTTGATTTCATCTACAGATTGCTGTAACCGAACATCATTTCACCCATAGAACTACTCCTCAGATGTTCTCCGATGAACCTTACTTGATGTCTCTTTGTTACCTTCTCCATGGGATCTAGTTTCTCAAAACAAGACCGATGCCCCCATCTGTGGCCGCCCTCTTAGGTTTTGACCAAAGAGGCCAAAACACAACTTATCAAATATACTTTTAGATGATGACTTTGTTAATCACAAATGTCAGGAATATATTGATACCATAAAATTTGAAGTCAGTACCACTGGGTCATCTTTTCACTTGAATAGGGAAGGCCATATTTGTGCCCTTGAGCTGACTATATGTGGTACTGAGAATTTATGGAGGATTTCTGATTTTCTAGTCAGGCTCACCAAGATGACCATATATGACACTAACTCGACATCTCAGTGGTGTCAAACCTCAATCTGATGTTACTGATATGTCTCTATGATGAAGCATTCATTTTCTCCTTGTAGAAGGTACCAACTTGATATTTGTGGTACTAATATTTCTCCAATTTACAATTGATTTGTCAGCAATACAAAAATAATGCATTAGGCTATAATATAACACACAATTTCTTACCAAATAAATAAAAATAATATATAATGGATGCATAATATCTATTTCATGCTATTTAGGCAATTGATCTATAAAACACATGAATATTGGATAATTTCTGACGAAACATGCCTAATTAGCCAAGAATTTGATAGTGAAATCATGTGCATCAATCATGCATAGGTACTGGATTCTGACACATGGAAGATTTATTTCATGAATAAGACATATCCTTTTGGGATGTAGTTTCTGATTCTGTATCTTGTGTAGCAGACAATTCTTGTTCAGAAAAAATGACAATGATACTCAATTTTCTTGTAAACATATGATGTGTTGAATGATTATTTCCTTTTGAATTAGGTTGAGGAGTGTGTGCAATGATGCAATAATTTACACATTCATCCATGATTTCCTTATGTGAAATCACTTCATACCAGTATATGATAGGATAATATTATTCTTCAGGAAAGATATGTTCAACAAATATGACATGTTTAGGTATGAAAATGCATTTGGTTGACACATGCAAACACTTACAACCTTTATGTTTTTGGCTATAACCAATAAACACACAAGGTAAAGATCTAGGATCTAGTTTGTCTTCATCTATATCTTGTAAGTAAGGATAACACTAGGATCCAAAATTCTTAGACAATCATACACATGAGATTTATTGCATAAGTTTTTGATTGGACAGTTAAAATTCAATGCAAATGATGGTAATCTATTGATAAATATGGTATCATTAGTAAAGGATTCAATCCAGATTTTTTGGTCTATGAGATTCAAACATTAAAGCAAGAACAAGTCCCATATATTCCTATGTTACCTTTCAATAGCGCCATTTTGAGCATGATCATAGGTAAAATCTATATCGAAAATAATTCCCTGTTTGGGCATATACTCCTACATTTTAAAGTTTAGATCCTAACCTTCCCCATCTAATTGTAGTCTTAGTGGCAGCATTAAAAATGATTCTTTATCACAACATTGAAAGATACAAACACAAATAAGAAATTAGATTTATTTCTTAATGGCATTATCTAGCGACATTGACTATATTCTTACATTATTAGAGCATAGTACTAAAAGCCTTGTTTAGATACAATAGGTGACTTACCACAAGGTCACAATGAACAATTGAATGGTCGTAATGAACTTATGTATTTATTAATCACATGCAACTTTCTATTTTTGTCGACTTCACATATATTACATATTTCTTTGCACTGACTTGTACTAGATATACTTTTGCTTTGGATCAACAACTGCAACACTTTCTTGTGGATGTCCAAGCCTCTTGTGCTAGACAATACCATCTACCTTTATGAATCAATTTGAAAAGAAAATACAATGGTTCACCTTCCTCCAGAAGATACACTCCTCTTTTACACTTTCCCTAGGCTAGGGTCACATGATTGCTGGCATCCTTTATATAAAAATCACTATGAATGAAGATAAAATAACATGGTATGTACATTCAAGTTGAGACACAAGATTTCTTTCTATACTAGTCACAATGAGAGTTTTCTTCAAGGGTAGCATTGTCTTATTATAGAGGTGTTTATATACAATACATTACATAGAGACATAATTTCCATTTCCCATCATAAGAAGATCAATTCCTTGATAAGGTACAATATGGCTAAATTTACCTACATTCCAAGCAACATGGTTAGCACTAGAGTCCACATGTCATTCAATGAAGTCATTATCATTTGCTTTCATGGAAGATAAGGCAACAACATTTTAGTCACAGTTTGTTGCACTTCAACACTCTAATAGTTTGTATCAAATCTATGCCAACATTTATATGCTTCACGGCTTCTCCTACCACATATTTGATTAAAACCTTATCCCCTATTATAAGAAATGTTACCACCATCACTTGCATTTTGCTTTTCAACTTGGGAAAACCCTCTACCCTGTGAGGTGAAGGTGGACTTGTTATCTGAAATACCACTTCCTAGAATTCCATTGTTGTACTTTGTAGAATAAAATTTGCTTGAGTTCTTCCTCTTCCTTTGCCATAGGACCATCGTTTGCTTGAACTATTGTTATTACTGTATTGCTGGCAACTATTTCTTTGAGAGTTTCATTTCTTTGATTGTTATAATTCCCTCCTCTATCTAAGTAAAAAAAGACATGAACTAATAGTCCTCTTTTTTGTCTTACCCTCTCTTATAATCCTATAGAAGAGATATAATATTTGTACATAGTAGAATAGGCAGTTTCAACATGAATACAATGAGACTTTCATATTTTGATCCATCAAGACCATCCAGAAGAGTAAAGACCTTCTCCTTATCTATCGTAGTGTGCCAAATAATATTATCTCATTTACATATCATCTATGTGTGGTTACATGTATAGCAAAATTTATTTCGAATATATGAACCTAATACAAAATTGGATAAGTTGAATTCCAACAAAATAGCAGATTGCATGTCCTCACTGTGGAGGTGATCAATGTGCTGGATGGCTGGTGTATACACCTCATGGTCGTGTGACTAAGTGAAATTTGTATGATTATATTTGATAAATTGGTGATACAAAATCTTCCTTCCAATCTGATGAGTGATGACCAATTGCGGGGCCACATATAGACTAGGGTAGGCCTGTGCATTACCTCAATTTCAAACAACTATATCGTAATTTATTTTGAATTCAATAGAGTTTTGCGTATAACTCAATTGTACCCACACCTAGTTATTGATATTATTATTACATATGAAGAACAATTTTAACAGTTCCCCCATATCATAATTACTAGCTTCACCATTCATGACGATCTCACAATATGACTAAAGGCAAACTGATTGGAAAAAGGCAAGGGAGAAAAGATCTGAGGCTATTACCAGTTCCTTGATTATAGGTATTCCTAGATACAACGACATGTCACATGATTTGCATCCTTTTATCCACCATGTGTTTCATTTACGTTATGTAAGTCATATCCAATTATTAAACAAAAACAAAACAAAGTTTTATATCGATAGACTATATAAGCATGTCTTTAGTATATGGCGTTGAGAAATTAGACATCATTAGTTTGTGTGTTAGTAACAAAAAAACAAGTTTGAAGTGTTTAGGTTGGAGGAACTTATCAAGAGACTACCCACTTGAAACACATGACACTAATAAACCTCTATTTTTGACCCTATGCATAAAAGCATAAGTTGGAAAATATATTACATATATCCATTTATTTATACATATCCAAGTAAAGGGGAGATTAATAAATACAAATATCACTATAGGTATCGCTTTTAGAGTTTGGAATAAGCATAGTGTTCTTGCTAGTATGGATCTAGAAGAGGACATAATGGGTTCTGGATTTGAAACATTTGATTTATTTGGTTTGAATATGCCAAAAAACATTCATGAGTTTTATCCCATTGAAAAGGTGAAATGCATTGAGTCCCATTAGCAAATTCTATACTTTTTAGTCAAGTATTGTATGTAGGCCATATCATACATGGCACCTCACTTTGTATGTTACTGTCAGATATAGAAAGAGTCACCAGTACAAAAATGACATATAACGTCACCTTTGATGACATTGGTTACACATAAAAACTGATGCTAAAGAACAACGACGACGGTTATACAAGACTACCATCACCATATGTGAAGTCCTGCCAATTTAGAAAAGAGACAAGTATCTCTTTTACTTTAACGTCAGTTTCATTTCAAAGAAACTAACGTCTAAAATTACCTACGTAATATAAATTTTCAAGAAAAATAATTTGCCTCCAAAATTTTCAATACGACGTTGATTTTTGCTAAAACTAATGACATCTTTCGCAACATGTCCCCGTAGAAAATTTGTCCCCTCATTAGTCGTCAGCTCTGCCAACTAACTGATGACTAATCACCCTTTCTGAGACAAACTTTAATTAAGGGGATGAGTCTATAACATCAGTTGGTTACTAGAAACTGACGAGTAGGTGATTTTGCACCTTATCCCCATCAAAATAACCCCCCCCCCCAATTTGGTCCTTAATCTTTGGTTTTTATTGGACAACCGACAACTATGGCCTAACAATAGATCAATTTTTTTTGTTTCGATATGTATATAGACGTCGATTTTTCCGTTGGTAACCGAAGACTATGTCATACTATTTTTTTTGATTCAGGAGTTAGTCGTTGATTTATCTCTAACAATAAAAGACTAAAAGCCTAACCGAGGGCAACTTTTTTTGTTTAGATCTGGTCTTAGTTTTCGATTTTTCACAAGTAACCAATGACTATAATAGTTAGTCGTTGGTTTTTCAGAACAACCGATGATTAAGGGTTTAATAACACCCATGTGAAACAAACTTTTTCCCATTCTCTATTTCATCACAATTCTGAACAGTTGCCTCCGCTCTTCTGGTGATTCTGGCAATTTTGCTCTTTCTCCAGCCACCACCTTCACTCTTCCTCCAGCCACCACCACTCTCTCTATGCTCGCCTAAGGAGATACTCACTGAACTTCCTCCAACCACCGCCTCTACTCTTCCTCTGCTCTTTCTTCAACCATCGCCTCTGCTCTTCCTCTGCCGCCACTCTCTTTGTGCTCGCCGAAGGAGCTATTGTTGTTGGTTTGGGAGGATGTGAGATTGGGAGGATGCCAACCCTTGGGCCTAAGCTATCAGCCACCTACTTCCCCTATTTCTAGGTAAGATATTATGTTGAACCTTGTTGTTTTGTTTCATAGCTTAATTTTTAGATGTATGTTCATGAATATGACCCTTAAATATGGTTAAGGTTACATATCCCAAACAACCTGATATTGTAGTTACCTTGTTGAAAGTGAATCACTTTTTTATGGTTAGTTTCTTATTGCTCTTGCATTGATTAATGTTAATTAGGATTGCTATATCTTAGTTAGTGTAATTTGGCTTCTTTCCTTAGTCTGTTAACCTTAATTTCTAGTTTACCTTAGTTCATCTCTCCCTACCAAGGTCATGAATAATTTATGCCTTGATGATTAACATGCATGCACATTGGAGATCTTGAAATCAATGTTATCGAATATGGTACCTAGACTAGGGTATGATTAAGATTACCATATGTTGTTGTTGTAAATCAACTCATACATTGTTTGTAATCTTAGGACCTCTTTGAGGGACACTTTGGAAAGATCTAGTCAAGAATCTCAAATCAAGATGCCTAATCTAATTCTCTTAATTAATATTAATGTTTACTTTCTCTCTTGATTAACTAATCCAAATGGAAGAATGAATTGAACTAAATGATGTTACATAAAACATAGGATATGAACAATGAAACTATGATCATAGGTATATGAATGACAACATACATGTATTTTGTTGGCCTAGAAACCCGTCTGAGATTTACTCATTAGGAGTAAATCTTGGATAGTCCCCAGTTTGGGGCTGTTCTTGAACACTTAATCTCACTTAGGATGTAAGTGTATAATGTATATTTGGTTTTCATGATGTTTCATCATCACTTATTCATTTGTTCTCTAAGTACAAATGTTGGTGGACATTTGACGATGTACATTGGTGTACTTAGAGAACTGTGGGGAAATGCTGCCAAACTTTTCTTGAAAACCAAATACAAATTATACACTTACCAGTGAGATTAGGTGTTAAAAAATGTGATATGTGGTATACACATTCATTATAATACCCTAAACCCTAATCTTTTAACCCTAAACCCTAATATTTTAACCCTAAACCCTAATGTTTAAATCCTTATCCCTAAATCTAAAATAATAAACCCTAATATGTCTGTAAATCCTTAACTTAATATATAAACCCTAAACCTTAATACTTGTTTTCTCTTTGATCATAGAATGGATAAATCATGGATGTCCATTCCAAATAACTACACCCCAGATTTTATTGTTGGTATTGATCAGTTTATTAGAATTGTGAAGAAACATAGGAAACAACCTGAAGATAGGTTCTATTGTCTAGGTAGGCATTGCGGTAACAACTTGAAAGTCAAACACTTGTGATGAAATCAAAAGTCATGTCATGTGCAATGTGATTGTTAAGGCAATACAAAATGGTACTGGCATGGAGAGATTTGAAACCTGAGATCAGTAGATGTCAATAGTAGTGCTTGAGTTGAACAAGAAATTGCTGCCGATGATGTAGATGTGGACGAACTGATTCTGATAGAAAATGTTAATGTGGTGCTAGATAATTGTGGGGTAGAGCACACCAATCTACCTTCCTTGTTTAGGAACATTGTGCATGATGGTGAGAGACCATTATACATAAGTTGTACTAAGTTTACGAAGCTGAGCGCTATGTTGAGATTGTATAATATGAAGGCTAACAATAGATGGAGCAATAAGAGCTTCACGCCATTGTTGTCTTTGTTGAAAGAAATTCTTCCTTAAGGAAACGAGCTTCCAAGGTCAACATACGAGAAAGAAAATATTATGCCCAATGGGAATGAAGTCTAAGAAGATACATGCATTCCCAAATGATTATGTATTATTTCAAAAGGACTATGTGGATTTGAAAGATTATACAAAATGTGGGGCGTCAAGGTGTAAAATGACAACTTCAGGGAAGTTCAAAATTGGCTCTCCAACCAAGGTGATGTGGTATCTACTTATAATACAACGGTTTCAATGCTTGTTTTCTAATCCAATAGATGTTGAGAATTTAAGGTGGCATACAGAGATTAAGAAAAATAATGATGGGATCCTACGACATGCGTTTGATTTTCCATAGTGGAAGAAGATTGATTTATTGTACCCTAAATTTGGTGAAGAAGTCAGGAATCTAAGACTTGGGCTTTGTACCGATGGAATGAATCCATATGATACATTGAGAAGCCAACATAGCACTTGGCCTGTTATGCTTGTTATATACAATCTTCCTCCCTGGTTGTGTATGAAAAATAAGTACATTATACTGTCATTGTTGATATCGGGCCTTAAACAACCTAGAAATGATATTGATGTTTATCTTGAATCTCTGATTGATGACTTAAAGAAACTCTGGGGTGAAGGTGTGATGACCTATGATGCTTCATGTAGAGCGACATTTCATTTTCATGCTATGTTGTTTTGCACTATTATGACTTTCCAACATTTGGGAATTTGTCTGGATACAATGTAAAAATATCTAAAGTATGCCCTATATGTAAAGAGAATACTGATTCAATATGACTAAAAAATGGCGGCAAGACTGTATATCTTGGTTATCAAAGGTTTCTTCCAAAATCCCATCTGTATCGAAGGTTTCACAAAGCATTCAATGGATGGAATGAGGAACGGAGTGCCCCTAAACCTATACCAGGGGAGGTTGTTTATGAAAGAGTAAAAGACTTTGTCAATGAATTTGGTAAGAGATCACAATGTACAATACCCACACAAAGTGACAAATCTTTATTCAAGAAGAAGTTAATATTTTGGGATCTTCCTTATTGGAGTTCTTTGGCAGTTAGGCATTGTATCGATGTCATGCATGTTGAGAAAAATGTCTCTGATAGCATCATTGGTACTCTATTGAATATACCAAGTAAGATACAAGATGGTCTCAAATTTAGAATGGACCTATGTGAAATGAGAATAAGGAAAAAATTAACAGAAGTAGTCAGTAGTGATCAGAGAACATATTTACCTCCTACTTGTTACACGTTGTCTAGAAAGGAAAAGAAAGCTTTTTGTGAGTTCTTGGTTAATGTTAAGGTACCACAAGGTTACTCTTCCAACATCTGTAGATTGGTATCAATGAAAGATTTGAAACTGATAGGTCTTGAATCTCATGATTGTCACACTCTAATGCAAAAAATATTGCCCTTGGCAATTCAATCTATACTGCCGAAGCATGTAAGGTTTGCAATCACCAGACTTTGTTTCTTATTCAACAACGCAACAAAGTTATTGATCCTAAGAATCTCTATAAGTTGCAAAGAGAAGTAGTTTTTACCCTATGCCATCTTGAGATGTATTTTCCTCCTTCATTCTTTGATATTATGGTACGTCTTATTGTCCACTTGACTAGGGAAGTGAAAATACCGGGACCAGTTTTCTTGCATTCAATATAACCTTTTGAAAGATACACTAGTGTTTTTAAAGGTGATGTTCAAAATTATTATCGGCCTGAAGGGAGTATTATTGAGGGTTATGTGGATAGAGAGGTTGTGGATTTTTGCAATGACTTTCTGAGTGGTAATGAAGCTCATGTAAATGATAAGAACATTGAGGACTGTTATGGAAAAGGGACTATAGGAGCACGAACGAAAGTAATTAGTCGTGATCTGTTGGAACAAGCTCACTTGTATATTTTACACAACATCGAAGAAGTGACTGTTTATATCACGTAACATACCAATTTCATCAAGAAACAATATCCTCGAGCCGATTCAATGTGGCTTGCTAGAGACAATAACAAGACATTTATTAAGTGGTTCAAAGATAAAGTCTTACATCTACTATCTCAAACACCAAATAATATTGCTAAAAATATCAAATGCCTCACCTTGAATCCAAAAATGAATGTAATGTCTTATGAAGGGTATGACATAAATGTGGTTTCATATTACACAAAACATTAAGATGATAAGAGCGTCATCCAAAACAGTGGGGTCACCCTTCAAACGTCTTCATTGTTTTTTTCTAGTGCGAAAAATAAGAGTTCATGTGAAGCTAAAATGTCATATTATGGTGTCATTGAAGACATATGAGAGTTTGACTACGTAGATTTCAGAATTCCACTCTTTAAGTGTAATTGGGTTGATAACACCAAAGGAGTTATAGTGGATGAATTGGGTTTCACATTAGTGAATTTTGAAAATTTTGAAGGGTGAACCATTCACAAGGAAAACAAGTATTTTATATCAATGATCTTGCAAATGAAAAATGATCGGTTGTTCTTCATGGTAAAAGACAGTTCATTGAAGATCCTATAGATGAATAAGAGTATTATGATAAGTATGATGGCTCTAGTCCATTCTCATTTGGCTTGCCAACACCATGTAGCTAACACTGACTTATATGTGCGTGGAGATCACACCAAAGGAATGCAAATTGATAAAAGATCTCAATATTAGAGGCATGTTTTTAAATTTTTAAATGTTTTATTTTTTTGAATGTTAGATCGATGTGAACTTTTACAATGTTATATTAATTTAATTAAATGTTAAATGTTTGATTGTTTTTTATATGACACTTTTTTAGACGGCTAACCATGAGTATGATGATGGTGATGGTGATTACCATGAGGGTGATGTGCCACGTCACAATGTAAGTTTTATAATATATCTAGCTATATGTCCATTCATAAGTTATATCTTATATGCATTTTTTTGTCAATTTTTAGGTTGAGGATTTACCCCTTGAAAACCTTGTGCCACTTGATGAGCAGGATAAAAAATTTGAAAAAATCAAGGGCATTAATATGATGAACAAGTTGCTACAACAAAGGGGTAATGGACCAAAATTGATTGTGGATTTTGATTATGTAGGAAATCCAGTTGGAAAGAATCACAACTCGTTTGTTTCATATCTTTGGGTTCTTACTCATAGCCATTGTAGTGTAAATGTAGAATGTTGGCAGACAATTCCTAAAGGGAAGAAAGACTTAGTATGGAAAGAACTATGTGTGAGATATTATCATTTGCAATTATATTTTTAAAGTTATTTATAGTTCTATTTTTTAGAATACTCTATTAAATATATAAAATTTTGTAGAGTATATTTGAACTGGATGAAAGCCTACATCATAAAAAGGTGATGCAATGCTATGGGAGGGTCCTAAGGAACTATAGGACAACTCTCAACCAACAATACATACAAGAGGTTGATAAGATGAAGAAGTCAACACTTGAGCAATGGAACTACCTGTACCCGACTGAGTGGGAGGTGTTTGTTGCCAAGAGAAATACCGATGAATTCAAGGTATTAAGCGTCACTCCCAATTTAATTAGTGTACATTCTTATGAATTCACATGTTTTAGGTTGACCTTGATTGTTACTAACCAATTCAATGTGCTTACTAATAAGGCTATCAATGATGCTCAAAGACTAAGGCGTGCACTGAATGTGCATGACCACACAATGGGTCCAGGTGGCTATGCAACCCTTCACCAAAAACTACAAACGTCTTCCATTCAGTAGACTACTGCTCCTACTACTGAGTCCTCTACTACTCCCACACCTCTGCATCGTCATGATGTGTTGATAGCCGGTAGGCAAACCAAAAAAGGATATATAACCAACCCCACAACTATTGAGGTGGCTGCAAAAATGGTAAAATTTAACTCTCAGAGCAATTAGTATTGATGATTGTTATGTTTACTTACCAATCATTATTGATGATGATAAGCGAGTGCTTCACGAGCAGAGGAAGCAAGGCTCATTCATCCCCGAGGGCACAAGGGATGAATTGACAGTTGCTCTTGGTAACCCAGAGCATCCTGAATGTGTTAGGGCTGCAGATGCTGGTGTGGGCCTAAGAGCATTCTTTGGGCCATCACAACGTAAACATGTCCTAAAAGGGGGATCTTCAAAAGATGAGGTAACCTATTCTTTTTTTAGAATGTTATTGCAAAGGGAATTCAGGGATCAAAAAGCATTTCTTTTGGCCATGTGTAGGTAGATGAATTAATTGATAAGAGAGTCCAGGAAGCAATGAGCAAGTGGTAGGCATCTCAGGCTACCACTCAGATAGTACATGTGTCGTGCCTCTCTTACCCTACAATAGAGGTGGTTGGGAGTGATCCTGTAGAGGTGGTTGGGAGTAATCCTATAGAGCCACCACCTAGCACGTCTGCTATAAATATTTTAGTGACATAGTAGCTAGTCTTTTCAAGACGATATGTTTATTTATGTATATAACATACTCTATGTAAATATGTAGGGATTGAAGTCATGAGATGTAAAATTGAAAGAATTTGTCATTGCAAAGGGCGAGGCTTACCCATGACTTCTAGGGCACATGATTCATGGTACTCTAGTACCCGATGGTGCGGTTCGTGTGAGCCTAAGGCTTATGTTTGCTACTTAGAGGCAACATCCATTGCCATATGCCCACCCAGATGCTGACATGCTTGGTGAAGTAGAAGGTGGAGTGGTCTTGTGGCCCGAAGCTAGAGTCATATATATTGATCATGTATGGTAAATTTACATTATGTTAATTGGTATATGCATATAAATGACAATTGGTAAGAAATTATATATGTAGGACAAAGGGAAGAAACCCGCTACAGCTCAACCTCCTCCACCTCCACCTCCACCTCTTCCTCAAGCACCTAGTTGGATTCTAAAGGACCTATACGATTGAATAGGTCCTCAATGCAGAGGTATATCAATATGGATAGGAGAACATTCTGAAACTTCACCTATTATTATTTCTATGGAGGAGGATGTTATTGGCCAATCATACGATAATAATGTATTTCTACAAAATATTTTGGAGTTATTTTGTTATACTTGGTTGAATTCATCTATATAGAACTATGGATATTGTGAGATCTTATTTATATATCTATATACCTCATTTTATATATGGTGATCTGTTTTCTTATATATTAATGCATATGTAATATATGTTTTGCAGCCACTTACATAGGTTCTGTAAATATTTTTCAGTGACTCATATGGGATTTCTAGTTCCATCCTCAATCATTCTTGTAAATGAAGACCCTACATCAGTTACCTTATACTACTCTATTGTTTTTAAATATTTTGGTGAAAAGAAAAAGAACGTGATAATAGATCCATATAATGTTGGGTAAGTTGACTTTGCTTATATTTTTGACTTAAGAAAATTACATTTCATTGTGGATTTTGAGTTATATATTTTTTAATTTCTTATCACTAGAGATGAGCATTGAGAGTTATTGGTTGTTGTACCTAAGACGTTGACTGTTTATTATCTAGATTCTAAGAGGAACAAATTAGACCATCCAGGACACGATTTGAAAAGGCCATTATACATGTGAGAAATTATATATATATATATATATCCATTAACATCTATTCTTACATGACTATTTAATAATGAAATTCAATGTGTTACATTAACATATAGGGCTTTAAAATATTTTAAAAATGCTGGAGGAAATGTGGATAAGAAAAAGAAAGAGATAGTTGGAAAGAATGTGGATGTAGTTTCCTAACTCCAATGCATATTTTATTTATGTGAACTATACTTATTTTTATTTATTAATATTTTGTATGTTGAAATTTATAGTGTGTTGTACAAAATAATGATTGGGCATGTGGGTACTACGTGATGCGGTATATGGACAAGATTGTCAGATATGCTGCATAAGACATCGAAAACATACAACATGAAATATAAAGTCTTGATCATCATAAGTATAGTCTCATTATATAATATGAAAATATCAAACTTATTAATTATATATACGTCATTCTCTTTGTAGGTGTTTAAAACTAGTGACTTCAATACAAGAGAAAAGCTATTAGATGTACATATGCCCTATACGATAGAACAATTAGATGACATAAGAGAACAAAGGGCAAAATACTTTGAAAAGGAGGAATTTTTTTATTATGATTATGGTATTGATGATAAAGAATGACATTTCTAAACTTTAGTGTCATTATTTTTGTATATATTTTGTGCTTATATATACATGTGTGAATGACTTTTTTTGAATTGCCTAATTGAAATTTGATCTATATACATGTGTGTGAATGTGAATATGAATGAATGCGCTTCTACATGTGTGTGAATGTGAAAATTGATGAAATGAATGGAACTGCAAGTTTCTACATGTGTGTGAAAGTGAAAATAGATGAATGAATGGAATTGTAGATTTCTACATGTGTGTGAATCATTTGAATGAATTAATTGTATTTCTACATGTGTGTGAATCACATGATGTATATATATAGTCTTAATCATCTTGTTATTGCATGTTTGTGGCCTCTTGTTAGGCTAAAATCATAGGATGTTGTAAATCTGCAGTTCAGAATGAACTGCAGGTTCTGCATCTTCTTGACCATCCGGACAGCAGGCCTACAAGCTGGTATTAAAAAAATGACACTTAGTCATCAGTTATTTATAATAACTATCAATGAATGTATACATCGTCAGTTGTTTATATGAAACTGACGACTATGTCCTAACCCATGCCAATTTTTTTTAGGTATGGAGATAGGCATCGGTTTATGAAATCATAACCGACAACAATTTGTAGCTTTATTGTCGGTTTTATACTGAACCGACAACTATGAAACAAACACTTTTTGTTTGGAAAGGGAGTTAGTCGTCAATTTTTACATAAATAACTGACGATAATGCCCTAACCCTGGCCAGTTTTTTTTCTTTTAGGTATGGAGATAGGCGTCGGTTTTCTTTACATAATCGACGACTATGGATCCTACCGATGTTAGTTCTTTTTTAGTTACAATTGGGTCCGGCTCTGTGTCATCGGTTCTGGAACTGACGCCATAGGCTTCTACCTTTACTGTCGCCCACTTGAATGTCGCTTGGAAACTGACGTATAAAATCCATTTTAACCGAAGTTAAAGGTAGTATATGTAGTAGTGAGTGATAATGCCATGTTATATAATCAGATGAAACCACCTCCCATACAATAAAGATTCTATAGGTGATTTCCCCATTAAATATCTCCAAATAGTAAATCATCTTCGCTGAGAAACTCTCCCCTTTTAAACCCAAATAGTAAACTTGTAACGTCCCAAGATTGAGTAATTGGATAAAATGATCTTAAAAGAAATGATTTGACTACTCATATCAACAAGGTGCTCCTCCTTTTTAGGGAGCATATCACTAAATAACTCTGCGGTTAAACGTGCTCAACCCAGAGTAATACTAGGATGGGTGACCAGTAGGGAAGTTGATCTTGACATGCACATGAGTGAGGATAAAGCACCCAATTAAGGCTAGTGGTAGTCTGTGTGACCAGTCGTCATTCTTAAAACTCTACTAGAGCCTTGGGTAGTGGGCCCTACTGTTATAAAACTTTTCTTGTTAATTCTGAGAACCATGACCTTCTTAGAGAACACACCGAGGTATAGTCCTCCCAAACATACTCATCACTTTTTCTAAATGATGATAGTGGACATACATATCAAACCTTTTGAGTCCACAAAGAGCTTAGAATTCTCTTTCCAGGGACATCTATAACTTGACCTAAGGTGCTAAAAAGAAATATTCTTGACTCCCTTCATGAAACAATTACAATTGATCACCTTGTAGGACCCGTAATAAATTTAGTGTACAAGGAAGGTTACATTTTGAGGGAAACCTTATACAAAAAAATTATCACATGGGGTACGACATTGTGCTCCTATATGATTAATTTAAATAATTATATACTCAAAATATACTCACCCACATCTCATATATGTGTTCTTACATGTAGTATTAAATTAATTTTGAGAATATGATGCTTATTATAGATGATAAAATTACAACCAGACACTTCATCCTTGCCTCGCGATGCTCACTCTGTCAATCCAAACCCGAGACTAATGAGCATATCTTGTTCAACTGCCAAACTACAAAGATCCTTTAGGAAGAACGCTCAGAGAATGGACTCCTCCTCACTGTACCTAGGTCCTATGAGGACATTATCAAATGCTCAATATAAAAACTCACCTTTTTATTCTTGTTTATCTATGTCACATATGGAAATATAGAAATAGTATCATTTTTTATGATTGTAAACTTGATACTATAGCCATTTGGCATACTATCAAGTTAGATTTTGATAGTATGGAAGAAATGCACATAAATGAACCTTTCTTCCCTCTATCATGTTTTTTATTGTTTATTCTAAATAATACCACATGTTACTTACCAATTTTTTTGAGAATATGATACTCAATACGAACTTGGATAGCTTCAATTGCAATCAAATAATTGAATGCATCCCATCCCTTGGAGGCGACTGACTTGTTGGATGGCTAGCCTATACACCATATGACCAAGGGAGTACTTGAGCCTTATAAGATTATAAAAGATGAAGCTAATGGATATGAATTCCCACATTATAACTTGGAGAGTGACGACCAATTGTGAAGCTACACATACATATAGACATGGTAGGAATGTACCCTACCTTAATTTAAAATTTATATCATATTTCACTTTGAATTCAATCATAATTTAGCATAAAACTCTTTTGTGCCCTCCCTCCCCCAATTATTCATACCATCTTTACATTATGACCAACAAATCATACTGTGTGCCCCTCCAATGCCCCAATTACTAAATTCAACACTAGCGGCAACCTGATGATATGGTTGAAGACAAATGAACTAAAATAAGACAAGGGTAATATGATATATGGCTATTACTAGATCCTTGAACACATGTATTCCTAGCTACAACAACATGTCATATGATACAAGGGTAAAATGTTATGAGCCTAATACTAGATCCTCCATCACATGTGTTACGACCCCGCCTCCCGGTAACCCCCAATTAAGGGAGACCCGAAGGTCAGAGCCGTTATCTAATAACCCGGATCAAAGGTTTGACAAATAATCAATAATAATTATGCAATTCTACTACTAAACTGGTATAAAATAAAAACTTTACTCACCTTTTAAAAGCTGGAATTTCTAAACTTCTATCCATGAAGATACTAATCTAACTAATCCTCCTGTGTACGCTATTTCTCATTTAGTTTCACATATGCCACTTTACTGTTTGTTCTTTTCACTTGTACCTAAAACGTCGACAAATAAAACGTCGGTCAGCAAAAAGGTGGTATGTGGGGGAAACAATAATTGTGCAACTATGTTAACAATGTAGTCAACCAAATATCATTTAACATCCAATATTATGTTTTAAGCAATACTACTCAATCCTTGCCTATCCCCTATCTTTGTACCATCCTTGCAGTGGACATGGATGCTACCTCTCTCATATGGTAGATCCTTACCCCCATGGTCCTACCACACAGGTAGCCAATTCCTAGGGTTATGGAGTCACATGGTCCTACCCAAAGGTAGCCCAATCCCTGACTCATGATGACTTGATGGTCCTACCCCATTGGTAGCCATGTACTAAGTCATTCAATGACCTAATGGGCCTACCCCATTGGTAGCCATGTACTAGGTCAATCCATTAGGTTACAGAGGGGACTAGGATCCGAGCTAGTAGGCACATCTCTTATGTGATAGTCATATTCACATTATAATTTGCATGAATTAAATGCAACCAACAATTTAATTCAAGTCATCGATAAAACCTCGAAAATCCTCGAGAAACTAATTTGGGATATTCATAGGCGTAACCACATACCTGTACATGCAGATTTGAGACAGAGTAGTCCAATCAATCAAGACATCCAATCAAGTAAGAACAAGAATCCTGAAATCACATTCAATTCCTTTTTATCAAAATCTATCCAAATCATCTTGCTACTTATGGTTTGTATTCCTTTTTAGGGTTTCTTCCTCTTTTTAGGGTTTACTTTGCAATTACGGTTTTACTTCCCTTTACTCTTTTTAAACCCTAATTTTCTCATCTATCCTTCATAAAAGTTATTAAGGTTACCTTTTCCAAACACATAACCTTAATTCCAGATTAATGCACAAATAACCATCAATTGAGTCCATTAAGCTTCTTTTTCATTAAAACTACCATTTTTATCCTTTTAATCCATGACAAAGTCATTATGCTCATTTATCCTCAAAATAGCTTAGAACCATAAGAACTCAGTTCTATAATTATATTTTCGGATTTAACTCATTAAAACCCATATTTTCCCAAATTAGGGTTTCTAAACATAATCATGTGCATAAAACCCTAAAACAAGCATGAAACTACCTTTTTCAAAATCAACTCTCCCTTTTACTCTTAATAGGTTAATATTGCTCAGAATTAGGGTTCCAAACCAAATTAACCCAAAAGAGTCATTAAATCTGAGTTCCATATCAAATTAGGGTTTTACCATAATTTAATACATCAAAGGTGATAACTTGGTGTACTTTTTAAATTGCAAGCAATATCAGGTTCTAATTATATTTTTATTAGATTCTTCACGTTTTTATGATCAATTTTCATGTATTACTTTCTATCATCGGAGCTACAAATAATTAATTATGAATTTGTGAAGAATATACCTTTTAGGCCAATGGAAAAATGCCACATGTCCTTCCTATTTTCTTTTCCAGCGATCTGGCATTTACCCCTTTTGTCCCTGCTCTCCTTCTCGTGCTCCAGGGGTAAGAGAGACTTTTCTCTCTAATCTTCTTCAACCTCGCAGCTGAACTCCGTGTTGCCCAGCACGAGACAGGAGCGCTGACACCCGGTCAACTCCAACGTTGACTTAGTGATGTCGCCGCTCGATCCCTTATGAAAAGCCACGCTTCCCTTCGCCAACTCCGGTAAAACCTTCCAGCGGGACCAATATCTGTGTAGGTGCACGAGAAGGTTGGGAATGAGAAGGACCTTCCTTGGCAGCGGCACCGGGGTAGAATAGGGGAAATTCAGGGAATCAACATCAAAACAAAGGTAGGGGATAGGTTCTGTGGATCTCATAGGGTCGCGCAAGTATGAGGGAGTTCTCAAAGGGGAACTCTACCCCTTATATACAGGCAGGAAACATGCTAGTTCCATGGAGTTTGGCTCCATCAGGGAAACTCCCTATCCCAGTTGATATGTTAGGATTTTAGGGGTCACTGGGTGCGCCTTCCCTTCCTGATCTCAATGGGACTCTTCCCGACAACTCTCGTGTAGAGGTCATTGAGAAATCCGATCCTACAAACTCATTTCCCTTTTCTTTCCCAAAAGAAGAGAGTGAAGAACAACTGTCATTGGATCCTAAATCCAACGACCCTCAACCCAGAGCCAAGAACATAATTCTCGGATTAATAAAATGAGTGTGACATTTAAGGATTTCCTTTTCACTTTAGAGAATCTTGCAAAAATCATATTTCCCAAACCACATGTCCAATTAATACCAAATTTTGGAGGGAAACTTATTAATGACTTAATCTACCTCTCTGCCAAAATTGGGATCATTATGTAAAAGAAAACATGCCTTTTCTTTAGGTGCAAGATATCACTTAATTATATATATTTCTCACATATTTTCTCTTTCCTTTGCTATTGAATTATTATTCTGAGTTACTTGAACCTCAAGGAACCTTCATGGCTCGAAATCCCATCTTGGGATATACCTTAGCCTTTTACTTATCCTTTATCCATTATCTCTCATTATCTTGTTTATTTCTAATTAAAATATCTCTTTTTGAGGATTTCTCTTTATCTTTCTTTTTATTTTCATCATTGGCATTCCTTTTAATATTAGAAACTTCATGGATACGAAATTCACCAAGGATAACTCAATTATACCTCTTTCCACTTATTTTCCACATTTTTTTCATTATTTTCAATTTCTTTCATAATCAAGGAATATTTAATTGATCTTTTCTTTTCTTATTATATTTTATTTGCAACTTTGGACTCCTTGGGACCCAAGGAACCTAAGAGGCACGAAATCCACCTTTGGATTACATTCTTTTATCTTCTAGAGGTTTCCACATCTCTTTTTTCTCCTTCAAAAACTCAATTATTCATTTATTAATTGAATTTCCTTGTTATTGGGCCCAATAGCCAATAAAGCCCACAACACAATCATCAATGCTATTGTAAACGAAACAAATTATATCATTATTTTTTTTCAAATATATTTAATATGAGGAATTATATTTCTCACCAAATGAACCCAAAAATTGGGGTTGTAACAACATGTATTCCTAGATACAACAATACACCATTTGAATCATATCACTTTATTTTTTCCTGTGTTTCATCTGTGTTATACACTCATACATAAATATAGGAAAAATGGAAAGGTTGTATTTGTATATGATGTAGAGCAACAGGATATCATCATTTTGGATGCAAATATGCAAATAATGTGTAAAGTTAGTGGGTTGAGTCGCTTCCTGGGAGACCCTCCCTTTGAAAGGATAGATACAAACAAACTGCTATTATTCGACCCATACACCAAAAACTAGACATGGGAAAAATATTTACTCAAACATTTAATTTACTCAAGTTAAAGGGAAATTTATAAATAAAAAAAACAATTATTTTTCACCTCATTTTAGATTTCAAATCACATTTCAAAATGGCATAATGTTTTTGGTACAATCAATGAAGTGGACACAATGGGTTTTGGCATCTGAAGTAGATGAGACATTTATTGTTAACATGTCTTTTATCATTAATAAGGATGGGATGCATAGAGTCCCACCACTTGATTCCACCTCTTTGGTTCATGACATGCATACAAACCATCACCTCATTTACTATCTCACTATAAAAAAATACAATAAACTATTACAAGAGGTGATAGCACCTCACATGCTGAGTAAATGAAACCACTTCCCATACAACAAGAAGATCAATAGTTCTCTCCTCACCTAATATCCTGGAAACCTAAACCATAACCATAGAGAAGTGAATCCTAATAATAAGCTATTTTTTCCTCACTTGCAGGAGACACGACCTTAACAAAGAACTTTTCACACTTAGAGTGTGGTCTATGAAGTAAATACCAATATCCCAGTGGCTTCCATGCATCTCACCCATGTTTAGTTTGTTGGTGTATGTGTCCTATTAACCAATCATTGGATGATGGATATAAGGATATTTTGTACTTTTGATTTGATTAATAAAGACAATTCCATTTATTGATGCCCATTTGGTTGCTTGGTTCTAATGTAAGTAATAAATGTCCTTATAATGATTGATTTAAAGTCATGGGACTTCAGGTGTGTGACTTGAACATGAGATCCTAATGGATGCTAAGAAAAAAATCTTATTCATCCCTAGTCAACTATTATTGTGGATAGGACAACAATAGTGCACGTAAGAATAGTATGCATGGTTATTGATGACCATGCATCATGGGTCATAGGTATTGGATAACAAGTGAGACATATATGTACTTGTTAGATAAAAAGTGTTCTAGACAAACCCTCCTCGAAGGTGATCCATGAACCATATTATATGACAATCATACTTATCTCTCAAATGCAACAATGGTGTTGTGGTCCTTTGACCTGAAGTCACTACGACGGTGACATGATCTTACTCATGATTTTAAACTTCCCAACAAGATCTTGAATTACCATAAAGGTAGTGATCAGATGTGATGAGAACCATGTTGCACATTGTGAGTGATGTAATAGAAATTTGTCCCTCCCATATAATGGGAGAAATATCCTAGGCTTCTGGAGAGTGATAATAGAGAAATGTATGGCCAATCTCATGTGAATCAATAAGTTACACTGAGCTCATATGTATCTTGCTAGTCTATTTGGAGATCAAAGAACTTGGATCGAATGTGACGAGGATGACATGTCCATGCATGTAGTTCAGTTTAAATATCTGTGATAAAGGGATTATACAACACAATAACATTAGTCACTAATGGTTTTATTTTGTCTGACTAATCCTTACTCTTGGGTAGCAATGATGCACAACTAGATGTTTCTCATTGCTTATGGATCTTTAGACCATTCCTTAAGTAACCTATGTCAGCTTATCTATGAGGAACTTTAAGTAATCATTATACAAACAACTATGATGAAATTTTGTTCTTGACACTCTAAAAGTCTCACTTCTAGGTCATTGGCAATGACATCAAATTTCTAAATAGTAATGACAATACATTTCTTCTTCTTCTAAAAGTTAACCCCATTCGAGCATAAACTAGAAAAAGTGAGTGTGTCCTTCCTATTTTTTTACATGGATCCTCCACCTCCATTGCATGGAAAGAATGTTAAAAATGTTTACTCAAGTTTGTTAATCTACTATGAATAATCATTATTTCCTTTAGTGTGTTTAGTAGGAATAGAAAGAAAATGGTCATTATTAGACTCAAATTGTTTGTTGAGTGAAGATAATATTGATTGTAAATTGGCTCATACAGGTTTCTGTAAGGAAATGCAACCACATCAATAAATCCTTTTGTTCTCACCCACACTAACCCCCTCCAAACCACATAGTTGAAACCTTAGAAAGCCTCAAAGACCACACCCAATCATACATGAGATTTATAGTGAAGCTAGCTTCTTTCCACTGGTCAACACATTTCTTAACCTTATTTTGCAAGAATTCCATTGTGGTTCCAAATTGATCCTTTGTTGGAACACTTCAAAGTAGGTTTTAACATTCATCAAAAAACCACATCACATAATAATTAGCTTTTAGTAAAAAAAGATGATAAATGCATGGAATAGTTTTCCTACAGGATTAGAACCACATGCAATGTGTTTTTATTTCCAGGCATGCAATGTGTTTGAAATTGGAATTTGAAGTCCTTAAAACCTTTGTGATCAAGGCATCCTTTAGAATTGTTCTCCTATGCAACAAAAGCCCCCGACTTTAGATAGCTGGAGGAATTTCTAAAGTAAAAAGTTTTTGAGTCAAGTTTTTCTAAGTTTTTGATAAACTTTATGTAAACTTTTTAATGAAAAATTAGAAAAATACATACATTAATTGTTGGTGGAACAACTCGTATGCTTATTTAATTGATAGAGTATGTGCATGCAGGCAAGTGTGACTAATTTCTACTCTTCCGACCTAGTGCAGAAGGCCACAATTTTTTTTGCTCCCGTGTGATCATGGTTGCCTACACCCTCCTGCAGATGATGCCTTGTGATAACTATATTAATCGAAGTCCAACGATTTTATTTGCACCTACACACGAACAAAAATGACACAAGGTGTAGCGTATTTCTGCCCAAATCGAGAGTAGTGAATCTGCTCGTATAGGATGGATAAGGCAACAAAAGGTGTAGATTTAATGTCAAAGTGAGCCAGTTGGCAAAAGGAATGCATCCGGCAATTACTCCTTGCACTCCCATTAATCAATGCTTGGCTTGCTTGGTGACTCTATTCTAGTATAGAAAATGAGTGTTTCACATTAAATCTGTGTGCTTGACGCGTCGAGCGCTGCCTTAGGCTTCTCCAGTTCCTGAATCGCAATGCTTCGGTATGCGCCACAGCAAGCCACTTTTCTTTATAAGCCAGTAGATTTAGAATAACTCAATAAAGCAGGTCATCAACAGTATGCTGAACTCCACAAGTCATTATCCTTAAGCGGGTCGGCCGACTCGTAATGCATGTGTACGTATATATTGGAGTCGTTGACGCCGTCTTAGGAGTCCTTTTGACAGGATCAACGCTAAATGTGATTGGCCGCTTAATCATTAGCTCTTTTGGGACGGGGGAAGTTACGGGAGTACAGAGGGAAGTCTACACAACCGCTGTGGTTGGTGAATGCGTGCTTTCAGTGGAGCCGCAACCTTCTTTGTTGTTAATTCCTATTAGCTGGAAGAGGCATAGTCCAGCAGTGGGAGAGATGACAGACCTTGTTAGTCTGTTCCCTGTGGGGTTTATCTTTGACGACAGGATGTTTGGCCACAAACAACGATCTGCCATTGTCCTGTAGCTCCCTCCGTGTTGTGGAAGAAATGGAGAGGACTGATGATAACGAGGTGAGTTCAGCTTTGCATCACCGTTATGGCATCAGCGTACTGGAATTGATTTGTAGGAAACACACCAGCTGAAAAACATATTTGAAATTTTCATTAGGTGGGGCACAATAGAAAATAATTGCTCAAACGAATATTTTATATTTTTTTTGGTAAACGCAAGCTTGTTTCTATTAACTAAAACATTGAGTATGGAGTGATTTAATATCTATTTACATTTAAACAAACGAAAGTGGATGCATTATCAGAATATAAAATTTCTGGACATTTATTAACACTCTAAACAACCACCCAACTCTGCCAAGGTTGTGGAGTTGAATCATCTTCTTCCACAACTATGTAATCCACAAAGTGAGTTGCTTTTACTCCATCCTTACATGGGTAATGTCAAATTTATATTTGGTTTTAGGACATGCAAATCAACAAACATGGAGGAGGTGTTGACATCTCATTTTTGTTCGACAGAAATTTGTAGTTGATGTCTATTCTCTAGTTAATGATGGAATCCGTTTCACTTCCTATCAATTTCTATATTTTTTCACATTTTCATATTTTTCACATATTTAATACACCCATTTTGTGTATTTTAGCCTAGTTCGAGCTCTTCTGCAAAAGAACATTTTTCAGACCGAAAGTGTAATTATTCTTCAATTTTATTTTAAATAAGTTATTTTTTCATAATTGTCCAATTAATTTGTCTGGAACTATATATTTCCTTTCCAACTGTACTTTTCTAACAAATCCAAAAGATAACCCCTACTTATCTTTCTGCACAAGTTTTCTCTGATTTTCACTAGAATATTCTTGAAATTACAGAGAAAACGAGAAATTTCTTTTTTTTTACCACGAGATACTGAGTGGATCAAAGCCATATGCCGGTGCCACATGGGCGGAACACCTCGATCCACGTGCCATATGTGACACACCAACACGGTCTCCAGTCTCTTCCCAAAGGTTTTATCCAGAATCCCAAACCCTAATCCCAGACTATAAATGCCCCCATACCCAACATATTCCAGACCCCCTTTGTCTCTCTAGAGAAATGACTACCCCTCTCTTTATTTTTCATATTGCCTGTGATCAGAGGATCCTTCCTCTGACACCACTTGCTCTACTAGATCTCTAAAATGATAAACTACTATAACTGCTACACCTAACTGCTAAATCTGCTATTTTAATCTACTATAACTGCTTTTCTACTCTTATAATTTTTGCCTCTTTACTATTTTTGAAAGAATCAAATCCAATACTCTAAACACACTTCTGCTAGTTATCCTCTAACATCCTACACATCGGTCCTAGTCACTAATGAAAAACATCCGCCGTGGGAGGTTCTGAGGTGATCAAGACAACAATACACCTAAAATTAGGACTTTTAGGCCATGATGGGGAAGTCACGAACATCTTCAACCTTGAAATCTATCTCACAATAAAAATCTCTTTTTAATCTTATTTTTCACATTTTCTTTAACTTAACAATGTCAAATTGCTCAATTTTGCCGCAACCTAACAATGTTTTGATACCGATTTAGCAGGTGAGATGGGGGTGTTAATCTTTCTCCACTCATAACTAGTTTGTGGGATCTGAAATCTCTTTTTTTATATTTTATTATTCAATATGGATAATCGCTCAGTTTACACCACAACTTTCATGATACATCCTTTTCCCTTGTTTTTCATTCAAAATGTGGTGGTGACTCCGAACAACCTTTTTTATGTGACTTTTCTCCATTAAAAAATGATAGAGTTTTATTCCCTCAATATCTCTCATTTCCCCCTTTTTGTAACAAGGTGTGACAGACTGATGACTCTATTGGGGAGTAAAGCCAAGGCGATCTGAGTCAAACTTCCAATGTTCTATTTTGAGGATTGAGCGTCCTCAAGATTGTATTTCTTTTCTTCTCTATCATCTTTTCCTTTGGCATGTTGGGAATAGGGTGGTGGATCACCCTGATCCACACACCCACCCACTCTGGGTGCGGGGATCAAGGCAATCTATCGTCCCAGGCCCCTTGTTTTCTTTCAATTTCAATTTCGTGCATGTTGCATCTTATAGAAAATGGAATGGATTTTGATGCAGGTGTTTTCAATGTAGCTTCTTTGATTCTTTCTATTGTTGTTACTGTTAAAGACAATGCGTTAGCTTTGTTTCTTTCTAATTACTTTAGATGTCTCCTCCACTGAAGCACAAGGAACATGACAAAGATGAGGATAATAAGGTGGCTGGAGATGGGTTGCAACTCCCTAGAAGTGGCTACAAGTTATCATTGCATCAATAGATGATGACCTTGTTTTATCCTTAAAGCATGTTGCCCCATTCTATTCATTGTAAAAAAACATGTACACGAAGGAATTTACATGGAGGTTTGAGAAAATGTGGAAAATTATGAAAATATCTATATATTTTTGGAGTCTTTTCCATGTATCAAGTATATTAGACACTCTCCCTTAAAAAACATCAAGATTCTTGTTAGTCCATATTGCATAATGATGAATAGAATAGTGACTCATGAAGCTAAAGATATCCTCTAGACACAAATTTACTACATCCAACAAGATAGCATTTACTGCCAACATCTAAATATCTTTGGCGTATTGGCATTGAAAGCGAAGCTGATTCAAATTCTCATCATTGTATCTACATAAAATACACATAGATGGGAACTAAAACCCTTTACAATGCAAATGATCCCAAGTAAGAAGCTTCTTTATGAAAATCTTCCAGCTTAAGGAAATAACTCTTCTTGAATCCCTAGTACTCCATAAACAATAAGACATTTCACAAGTTTGAACCTTCTACTGAGAGAAGTCCAAAAAGTCCCTATTCTTGAGGAGTTTCTGTAGTAATATATGGCATCAGATATGGCAGCAGAAACATACATTTTACAACCATATTTCCCTTAGAACAATAGATATCGTCAGCAACTATGAACTGGGAATGAGAGTTTCAAGGCATATACCTAGTCCTGGAGCAAGTCCAGTGACTACCCTTACTATAGAGTGCTTCTTTCCTCAAGTTACACTTGGACGACTGTCAGTGTAGGCCTCTTGGTTGATCACCACAAGTAACGATTGATTGCGTCCTCCTAGTAGGTGGAAGTACCTTCTCGCCTCTATATTAGTCCATGCGAACCACTAGAAACTCCACGTTGCGCTACCAAAGCCAATGAGAATGAGTTGTCCCTTCAAACGTCAACCCGCTAGGGTTGATTAGCTCTCCTATGTTGTCTCTCCCTTGTTGTCCCTCCCTCTTATGGGTAGGACTTCCTCGAGCTCTCTAGCTACTATAACTAGAGAGGATAGTAATTGTCAGGTATTATAGTTGTGTCTCTAGAAAGTCTCGACTACCCCTCTATTTATAGGAGGGTCAGGGTCAGGATTTCTAGATCAATCAGGCGACAAAGAGATAGAATCTCATGGATTTTTTAGAACCTGCAAACCAAGAACCAGATAGTTCACTGTTGAAACAATCGGTTCACATGTGAGTCGATCGGTTCAACCTATGAATCGATTGGTTCACTATGTTTCTTATACACAATTGTATTGGCTTTCAATATTCTATTAATGCACATCATGAGTTTACACCAATCCTTGATCCAATCTCATTGATCAACCAAACTTTGGTTCACAACCTGAACCGTTGATTCAAACATCTGAACTGATCGGTTCACTAACTAAACTGGTTATTTCAAAATTCTGATTGCCAGTCTTGTTTAAATTGAATGCCTAACACTTTAATAATCAAGTTTAAACCACATTCATAAGTATACTCCTATTCTAGGTGTATCCTATGCGCATGACCGAATAGGTTCCAAGTTATGTTGGCAGTCAATGTCCATAACCAATTTATGACATAAGAAGCAATGTGTAATATCTAGAAAGACATTATTGCTACCCAAGTTATTAGAAAGTTGGAGAATAAATTCAACCTATAATATGTGATTAGTGTTACAAAGATCATATAATTCCTTTGTCTCTAATATCTAGATTAAAATCGAGGCATGGAATCGTTATCCTCTTTAAAGTTCAATCCATATTCCTTAAACTAGAGCAGACTGTCTGAGATATATGTGAGCTCAATACCACATTGTGAGCTCAATATCACATGTTGACTAACACGAGCATGGGCATGCATTTCTTAGTTTCTCTTATAAAGTGGCCAGTATATCAAATTCCTATAGGAGGGACAAATCCCATATACATCACTCACATTCATTGTCCATGTGTCACAATGTATCCGAACATCACCTTTATGGTTCCCCTATTTAAATCCACGTTGGATGATGTCAAAGTACATCAAACAACATGTGATGAGTGTAGTGATTTCACCTCTAATAACCACCATCATTATGAGAGAAAATTTTGACTACCATTCAATAGTTTCCATGCATCACTCTCAACATGGGTCTATCTTTTATACTGTTCTCTAACAAGTATCTATGTGTTTGGTTTGATATCACATATCATGACTTAATGAGATTCTATCATCAATCAATACACACTCTAGTTTTATGTGTTATTTATATCTATCAAATTCCATAATAACATCAACTAAGGACATAATAAGAATGCATATCATTTCATATCATTGTCATGTCCTAAACCTGAATACATATGCCATTAAGTATCATCATTATTTAGACATGTATTATGTAACATCATTAGCTCAAAACTGAATAAAATAGAATAAATGGAAGATTACTTTTATTATTAATCAAATAATTTACCAGATATACCATTACAATAATCATATGATTGGCTCTCTGAGCATACATATTAGTAGAATCCCACTTGCCCTTAGAGCCAATCACCCATGAACTTAATCCCAAGTAATCTAACATGACCTTCATGCTTCTGCTACAAAAGTGCTTTTATCAGGAGCTACTCAGATTGTTTTTGGTTGGTACTATGCAAATCTTCACATCTCCTCACGATACGATCTCTCATATGAGATGGAACCACCTTTGTCTATGCTTAGAAAATTGGTGTGATTTGGGTTCCTTAGCTTGTGTAATGTCTCCATTATTGTCACAATATAGATCTACTACATCGTTGATGCTTGGAACCACCCCAAGTTTAGAAATGAACTTCTTGATCTAAATAACTTCCTTTGTTGCATTGGATGCAACAATATTCTCAAACACAGTTATCGAATAAGCAACTATCTTTTACTTGGAACTCTTCCAGCTTACAACTCTATTATGTAGGCAAAACATAAATCCATATTGCGATCTATAGTTATCTTTGTCAGTTTGGAAGCTTGCGTCAGTGTAACCCTTTACCACCAACTCTTCCTCACCATCGTATACAAGGAACCGATTCTTAGTTATTCTCAAGTACTTAAGGATGTTATTTATGGCAGTCCAGTGATATTCACTGGGATCTGACTGATACCTGCTAGTCATTCTCAAGGCACATGAGACATGAGGGTGAGTACATAATGTTGAAGTGCATGATAGATCTAATTGCAGACGCATATGGAATCTTACTCACACACTCATTGTTACGACCCCTCCTCCCGATAACCCCCAATTAAGGGAGACCGAGAGGTCGAAGCCGCACCCATGAATTCCGGATCAAAGGTTCGGCAATTAACCAATAATAATTATCAAATTTTAACATACTATACTGAAATCTGTAAGAAAATAAAAATTTGCATACCTTTTTGAAAACTTGGATGTCTAACTTCTATCCACTTAAGGATTCTACTCTAACTAATCCTCCTTGTATTTTACTTCATGTATTTTACAATATGACAATTTACTGTTTGTCCTTTTGGCTTGTACCAAAAATGCCGACAAACAAAACGTCGGTCAGCCGAAGCTGGTATGTGGGGGGAAACAATAAACATGCAACTATGATAACAATGTAATCATTCAATTAATCATTTAACAACCAAGATTACATTTTAGATATAACTCTGCGATCCAAGAGTACCCTATCCTCTGTGTTGTCCCCATTAAACCCCTCATGATCCACCTATAAGTGAACCAGTTTCTAGGGTTGAGTCACATGGCACTACTCGTAAGTAGACCACTCCTTAACTCGGGGTATGCTAAAGAGTCTCATGGCACTACACATAGGTAGCCTAGTTTCTAACTCACGGTAACCTAGACCTTGCTCTAGGATTACCCCTTTTATAGCCTTTTCAAAGTAACAGAGGTGGACCCGGATCTAGCCAGTTATATATGCACATTCATAGTGATAATCATAGTCGCTTTATAGTTGCATGAAATAAATAAACATCCAACAATTTAGTTGCATTCAATGCGATTAAACATCCGAGAATCCATCGAGAAACTAAAGCGGTTATTCATAATCGTAACCACATACCTTATTCTTTGCAGAAACCATGCAGAACATCATAGACTTTATGAGTGCATCCAAACATCCAAGCAACCAAGCATATAATCAACAATATCTGAAACATATATACTACATATGTGTCACCATGTATTCACATGACATTACTCAGATCTAGATGTGCTCCTAAACTAGGGTTTAGGGTTATTTCTTGTTTGGACTAAGGATTAGGGCTACGAACCCTAATTCTATCATATTATGATTTATAAGATTACAATTCAATTATGCATATTAGGTGAAACCCTAATTATCAATTTAAGCACATAAGATTACCCGTGGCACCTAAATCACATTAATAACATTAAGATCATAACAAGATGTCCATATTGGTTTCAAGACCGTAAAAGCATGAATAAGATTATAAATCTAGAATTGTCCATTATTCATCATTATCCCAGATTTTCTTATTACACTTAGCAAGATTAGGTGTTACCTTAACATGAACGAATCTATTCAATTAAGCATCAGATTAAGGCAAATCTAGGTTTTCCTTTACATTAAACACATATAAACATGTATTGCACATACTTTTAGAACAAGAAGCATAGTCAGGTTCTAATATTATTTTATTTGCATTCCTCTCGTTTTTATGATTAATTTGCATATATTATATGTTGCAATCCAAGTTACCAATAATTCACTACATATTTTATAAGGTAAATTACCTTTGGCCAATAGAAAGAGACCACGTCAACGACTCTTCTAGTTATTGGGCGCCCTTTTCATTCATGAGAAAGGACTTCAGTGCCCTCGGTGTACACACAGAGGGGCAGTTGAGTCTTTTCGTTCTGTCCTTCCCTTACCTCTGCTTCACCTCTTTTCGCGCCGCAGTGCCGTGACCTCCATGCGGCCGATCGGGAGGGGACTCACCTCCTCGCCCCAAGCCACAACTGGAGTAGGGAAAGGCATGACCCCCACCCCATAGCTCCGCCGCACACATAGGGAGGGCTTTGTTCGCCCGAACACGTGTGAAGGTGAGAAGGCTCGCGAGATTCCATCTGCAGTGCTTGCACATGGTAGACGAAGTCCAATCCTGAGCGGCGTGTGTGTCTGGCATCGTGGAGCCGCAGAAGGTACCCTAAGCTTCCATAGACCCTCGTCACCTTCATGTCCCTGGTGCTGCCGCAAGTTGATCTTCGTCGTTCATGTGCATCACCACAGTTGGTGCTCCTGCATACAAGATGGAGGCATAGGGGCTCCAGGGATATACTTCTAGGAGGAAACCCTAGTGATACTAGGGAGATGATCGGGAAGGAGGGAGAGGGGGTTATGTGAGGAGAAAAGGTCCTATGCCCTGCTATATATACTTTCACGGAGCTTTGTTCTGGTGTTTGTCTCTTAGACCGGTTCCCTTCTTCCCTTTTAATTGCTTTCCAATTGCAAATCTTTTCCATATACAAGATCTCATGATTTATCCAAAGTATTTCTCTCTCTTTATGGTGACATACTAATGGGAAAGCACCTATATACTTAATAGTAAAAAAGGAAGTCATTCAAATATCTTTCCATTTTAGATTACCTATGTCCACTATGGATCTCACTTTGTTATTTCGTTGCATACAAAAGTCATCAAGGAAAAAAATATAAGCAACGACGATTATTTGGATAATGAATTCTTTCTCAAATCAATTATAGGGATATCTCTTTTATCTCCAAATCTTGCCCTTTTTATTTAAAATGGTGTCATTATTCTATGGCATAATCTTTCTGTCCCAACTGTAGAATTCCTTTTTCTTTTGTTATTATTTCCAACATTTTAACATTATTTTCAATCTCTTTCTTATTAAAGAAATACTTAATTAAACTTTTCTTTTCTTATTGCCTCTTTATGCAACTTTGGACTCCTTGGCACCCAAGGAACCCAAGAGGAACGAAATCCTCTTTGGATTTTACCTTCTAGAGGTTTCCACATTATTCTTTTCTCAAATATTCAATTATTCATTACTAATTGAATTTTCTTTGTTATTTGGGCCCAATAGCCAATAAAGCCCACAACACAGACATCAAGGCTATTGTAAACAAAATCCATGTATTCAAAACAAATTATACCATTCTTTGTTCAATTATCTTTAATATGAGAAATTGCATTTCTCACCAAATGATCCCAAAAATTGGGGTTGTAACATCCTTCCCCTCTTATAGGAATTTTGTCCTCAAAATTCTATCAAGCAAACAAACAATTCAGGATAAGACTTTTTCATGTCCATCATTGGCCCCTATGTGGCTTTACCGTACTCATGGCGCTTCCACAGAACCGTTATCATCACATATTCTTTTCTCTGAGTCCTTTCATCCCGACGTCTATAAATTACATAGGTGACTCAGGCCATGTTAGCCTCCCTTGGGGCTCACTAGGTTCATTGCTTAGCACATGGTCGGGTACCTCACATAGTGTTATAAATCGGACACATGGAACTCATCACATATTACTTTATCCTGAGGGGTAAGGTCAAACTTAACCTTCTCCACCAAACCATATCAAAAGAAACCATGCATCGGGGACTCAATTCTCTTAGTTATAACTTAGAGGGGTCGGATTTTCATGTCACATATTCTCCCAGAGTAACCTGTATGTCAGTCTACTTTGCATCTGCTCACGACTCTCATCGTCTCTAGGCTCCTTTCAGCCCTTGCACAATCAAAGTGACTTCATCTACACGCACTGTGGTCCCTTTTCTAACCATCATGTGGTACTTTTCTAACCATCATGTGGTCCTTTCACCAACATCACCTTACTGAAGTGGTGACCGACACAACCTCCCTTACAGAGCTTCATATAAAACCCAATACTGGTTATGGTGGTCATTGTCACATCTTTCATAGGGCAAGAACTGTCTCTAGATATGACCTTGAACGAGCACACATGCCCTCATCAGACCCCCTTTAGTCTGGATCATACGAACCATAGTTAGGGGTGATAAACTATACTAACATTGAGTTCTTCATGCACCTACTTCCATCTTATGGAAGGAAACCTTTAGGTCAAACTCAAGAACCTTTGAACTCGCTTCATAGTGTAGTTGAACCATCTCCCTCATGGGTAGTTCAACTAGATCTGTCCCTTAACAGAACTCTTTCTTTCTCATGTCATCTAGGTAAGGCGACCTACCATAACCCATATTGCATCTCGACCTTCCTTGGTCTAGGGGAGACCTATCACAACATCCATAGTGATGAACTCCCATTTCTCTCAAGGACTCTTTTGTTCTCTATATCGATACACTGGGTTACTGGGGTTCATCCTTTACCTCCTGGTTTGCATGGTCATAAACCACATGCAACTTCATCTTAAGCATCCAAAGTGCTATTGTTATTTACTATCTTGGTAGAACCACGGTGTATGGCGACCTTCAATCATGATTCTATGTATGTCATTATTCTTCAAGATCAATTCTCCAAAACCCTAAACCACTCTCATCAGGGTTTTATCACCTTCTTTTCCAAAGAAGTGCATCTGAGGTTCTACCACCATCCTTTCATTGCATCAAGGACTAGACTGGCTAACCAAACAACCCTTAACTTTTCAACGTATCTTGTTACATCTCAGTTTTATCCAAACACCTCTCCTTTCCAAACTTAGGGTTAGCCAAACAACCTCTTCTAGCATCTAGTCAAACAAGTCAGATGTATCCAAACAAGAGCATCCATTACCATTTCACATCCTTAGGTATTAGGTAACATTGAAGACATACACTTCCATGTATTTCACTTATCATCTCACCTCAAACTCTATGTCTATCTTCATTAAGAACACTCTCTGATATCATCATCATGGTGATCAAACTCAACCTAGTATAACTTGTAAGTTCCACATAGCTCAGGATAAAGACATCCTCATAAGGGGACTACCTCATTCCTCTTAGTGTTTGCAAACCATCCATGTATCATTCTCTTTACCAGGGTAGGTTATCTTCTCTATTCCAGTTTCCCCATGGCAACGTTCCAACCTACCTCATCCCTTATCCTTGATGTATGGCATGCGTAATGTCCTATCTCTCACTCCCATAACAAGAGGAAATAAGCATTTGGCTGCAGTCCAAATACAGAGTTCTTCCAGTTCCAAGAGTAGAGATGGTACATCCCACCTTACCAATACACCTTTACATCTAAGTTGCAATGTGCCACATATGTCTCTACATCACAACCATTTCGATATCAAAGTTACCTCCATGGAAAACTAGTCTTGAGTCTATTGAGGTTTATATCCTTGGTCATCTCATCTAGGTCTATAGGGTACCGACTCTTTTGGGGTCATCCCTCTTCCCTCATGCATCAAGAGGGTGCCCTACTCATCTGCCCTTCGGGTCCCATGAGCTCATGAAGGTGATCAATCTCCTAACCCATGGCCCTCGGACAATGATAGTTGTTACCTCCCGACCCTATGGTCATGTGCAACTGGGGAATTAGGCGAATCTTACTTTCATCGGTCTTACCCCTACCTGACCCTAGGATAGACTTAGGATTCTCCGTTATAGTACATGTTCACTTAGAACCTTACCCAAGTCTTCATCATCTCTCTTTCTGCATTCATGGGCTGGCTTTCATCCTTCCATATGGATCATGGCAACCCGCCTACCTTGGTCAAGTCCCATGTCGGTTACCTCCATGGTACCACATTCATATGCACTTATAGATGGATATCTATGGGTCTACAGGTTCATTCTCATACCATGTACTTTTCACTTAACTTCTCAAGATCCTATGAGACCTCTTTAGGTTACCCTAAACTAATAAAACTGATATATACCTTACCAAAGGGGTCCCTCTCCCCGGATGGGAGGAAAACTATCTCTTGACAACAAGGTCACAAAAGCTCTTAGGTCTAGGGTTTACATCCACATGAGCCTACTTAACCCTACCAAGCTATTAAGGCACAAGCAGATCACCTACTAAACCATGCTAGGTCATACTTGTCCTCTTTCCTCAATGTTGGATCAAGATCATACCTTTCTTTATCATCAGCCTAGCTGTAAGGGGTTCATCAAACACCTTAAACTTAAGGGGCTTCTCTTTTCCTCTATACATGAGGAGTACCAGGATCGCTTCTATAGGAACTGAACTTCTCATCTTGAGCCTTAGGTACACTTCCCCTCTTAGGCCTAGGAACCCTAGGTTCACTTTTAGGTGTCCAACTGCATGCTCTATCTCTTAACTATGAACCAAGCATGCAAAAGGCATGACATGCACTTCTTGTCATCCTCCAGCTCGAGCAACACTTAGCGTTGGGTCCTCCTTAAGGACAACCAACAAGGTACAAGGCCCCATAACCTGCTACTAAACCTTTTTAGGTCTAAGGAACTCTTCTTCCCACCTCAGAAGGTAAACACCTATACCGTAGGCACATAGGCACCAGATGCTTCATCTTCTATCTTTAGGGTTTGGTCCCTCTAAAGGCAACCAAGATATCATCAACTTTCAGGGATCAATCACGAGGAAACCACTATCATCCACTTAAGTCGCATCATCCATAGCCCTTTATGCTTATTTCATAAATTGTCCATCATGATTCCTTAACCAGGGTTTCAATCTATTTCTCGCATCACTGATGCCTACTGGGTGCCTATTATGCCATGATCCTATCAGATCATGGGGTTTCTATGGGTTCTTCTCTATCCTCGCCAAGGAAGGAGCTATCCTTTGTCCTGACCTACACGACCCCTTTCTAGGGTTGGGTTGCCAAAGATGTTAGGTCACCCATGGATCATATGGCATCCCAAAGGCATGTCCTTTTAAACACCTGGTCTAACCCTCACTTAGGGTTAGGGTTAGCATCATCCTCCGAGGATGTGCTAGGTTTCTACTTGAAATGGAGATCTTTATCTCCAAGACTAACTTATCCTCCTGTCAAGAAGGTCTAGCCTCAGGACCTTTCTGAGGACATGACAACTTATGTCATATGACCTAAGCATGTATCTATTATTTATTTTGCGCTTAATCTATTAAGCTTATGTCCATGACATCTTATTTACATGCCTTTCATTAATTTAGTGGAGGATTCCTTAAACCTTATTAACCTTACACATACCTCAAGAGGATGAGGAGAAGAAAGAAAACCCTAATCCTTTAGGTCCTTATCAGAGTTTTGTGATGAGAAGGGATGAATAAGATGAGAAGTCCTAAAGGTATCTTATTTCAATTCATACCCTAAGACTTCGGCCAGGCAGTCACACGGATCCAAGAGTCCTCGTATTCTGACTAGCGGTGCGGAGGAAAATCTTGCCAGCCCCCGATCGTGATCCCTTTCTAGACACCTCCGCCTTTCGGATACTCCTCTAATAACTCCCTTGGGTTCTATGGAGTTTGTAAAATTTAATAATTATTAATGGTTAACTGAGGAACCTAGCTCTTATACCAAATGGTACGACCCCACCTCCCGATAACCCCCAATTAAGGGAGACCGAGAGGTCGAAGCCGCACCCATGCCTTCCGGATCAAAGGTTCGACAATTAACCAAGAATAATTATCAAATTTTAACATACTATACTGAAAGCTGTAAGAAAATAAATTTTTGCATACCTTTTTGAAAACTTGGATGTCTAACTTCTATCCACTTAAGGATTCTACTCTAACTAATCCTCCTTGTATTTTACTTCATGTATTTCACAATATGACGATTTACTATTTGTCCTTTTGGCTTGTACCTAAAACGCCGACAAACAAAACGTCAGTCAGCCGAAGCTGGTATGTGGGGGAAACAATAAACATGCAACTATGATAACAATGTAATCATTCAATTAATCATTTAACAACCAAGATTACATTTTAGATATAACTCTACGATCCAAGAGTACCCTATCCTCTATGTTGTCCCCATTAAACCCCTCATGATCGACCTATAAGTGAACCAGTTTCTAGGGTTGAGTCACATGGCACTACTCGTAAGTAGACCACTCCTTAACTCGGGGTATGCTAAAGAGTCTCATAGCACTACACGTAGGTAGCCCAGTTTCTAACTCACGGTAACCTAGACCTTGCTCTAGGATTACCCCTTTTATAGCCTTTTCAAAGTAACAGAGGTGGACCCGGATCTAGCCAGTTATATATGCACATTCATAGTGATAATCATAGTCACTTTATAGTTGCATGAAATAAATAAACATCCAACAATTTAGTTGCATTCAATGCGATTAAACATCTGAGAATCCATCGAGAAACTAAAGCGGTTATTCATAATCGTAACCACATACCTTATTCTTTGTAGAAACCATGCAGAACATCATAGACTTTATGAGTGCATCCAAACATCCAAGCAATCAGCATATAATCAACAATATCTGAAACATATATACTACATATGTGTCACCATGTATTCACATGACATTACTCAGATCTAGATGTGCTCCTAAACTAGGGTTTAGGGTTATTTCTTGTTTGGACTAAGGATTAGGGCTATGAACCCTAATTCTATCATATTATGATTTATAAGATTACAATTCAGTTATGCATATTAGGTGAAACCCTAATTATCAATTTAAGCACATAAGATTACCTGTGGCACCTAAATCACATTACTAACATTAAGATCATAACAAGATGTCCATATTGGTTTCAAGACCGTAAAAGCATGAATAAGATTATAAATCTAGAATTGTCCATTATTCATCATTATCCCAGATTTTCTTATTACACTTAGCAAGATTAGGTGTTACCTTAACATGAAAAAATTTATTCAATTAAGCATCAGATTAAGGCAAATCTAGGTTTTCCTTTACATTAAACACATATAAACATGTATTGCACACACTTTTAGAACAGGAAGCAGAGTCAGGTTCTAATATTATTTTATTTGCATTCCTCTCGTTTTTCTAATTAATTTTCATATATTATAGGTTGCAATCCGAGTTACCAATAATTAAATACATATTTTATAAGGTAAATTACCTTTGGCCAATAGAAAGAGACCACGTCAACGACTCTTCTAGTTATTGGGTGCCCTTTTCATTCATGAGAAAGGACTCCAGTGCCCTCAGTGTCATACACACACACAGAGGGGCAGTTGTGTCTTTTCGTTCTGTCCTTCCCTTACCTCCGCTTCACCTCTTCTCGCGCCGCAGCGCCGTGACCTCCATGCGGCCGATCGGGAGGGGACTCACCTCCTCGCCCCAAGCCACAGCTGGACTAGGGAAAGGCATGACCCCCACCCCATAGCTCTGCCGCACACAGAGGGAGGGCTTTGTTCGCCCGAACATGTGTGAAGGTGAGAAGGCTCGCGAGATTCCATCTGCAGTGCTTGCACATGGTAGACGAAGTCCAATCCTGAGCAGCGCGTGTGTCCGGCATCGTGGAGCCGCAGAAGGTACCCTAAGCTTCCGTAGACCCTCGTCACCTTCATGTCCCTTGTGATGCCGCAAGTTGATCTTTGTCGTTCATGTGCATCGCCACAGTTGGTGCTCCTGCATACAAGATGGAGGCATAGGGGCTCCAGGGATATACTTCTAGGCGGAAACCCTAGTGATACTAGGGAGATGATCGGGAAGGAGGGAGAGGGGGTTATGTGAGGAGAAAAGGTCCTATGCCCTACTATATATACTTTCACGGAGCTTTGTTCTGGCGTTTGTCTCATAGACCTGTTCCCTTCTTCCCTTTTAATTGCTTTCCAATTGCAAATCTTTTCCATATACAAGATCTCATGATTTATCCAAAGTATTTCTCTCTCTTTATGGTGACATACTAATGGGAAAGCACCTATATACTTAATAGTAAAAAAGGAAGTCATTCAAATACCTTTCCATTTTAGATTACCTATGTCCACTATGGATCTCACTTTGTTATTTCGTTGCATACAAAAGTCATCAAGGAAAAAAATATAAGCAACGACGATTATTTGGATAATGAATTCTTTCTCAAATCAATTATAGGGATATCTCTTTTATCTCCAAATCTTGCCCTTTTTATTTAAAATGGTGTCATTATTCTCTGGAATAATCTTTCTGTCCCAACTGTAGAATTCCTTTTTCTTTTGTTATAATTTCCAACATTTTAACATTATTTTCAATCTCTTTCTTATTAAAGAAATACTTAATTAAACTTTTCTTTTCTTATTACCTCTTTATGCAACTTTGGACTCCTTGGCACCCAAGGAACCCAAGAGGCACGAAATCCTCTTTGGATTTTTCCTTCTAGAGGTTTCCACATTATTCTTTTCTCAAATATTTAATTATTCATTACTAATTGAATTTTCTTTGTTATTTGGGCCCAATAGCCAATAAAGCCCACAACACAGACATCAAGGCTATTGTAAACAAAATCCATGTATTCAAAACAAATTATACCTTTCTTTTTTCAATTATCTTTAATATGAGAAATTGCATTTATTACCAAATGATCCCAAAAATTGGGGTTGTAACACTCATGTTCTTCATAAGAACTAGGGCATTGAGCTCTAAAGATACTAACACCATAAGACATGGGTAAGTTTCCTCTCTTTGAGTTCTCCATGCTGATTTTAGCACTTTTTCAATGTATGTGCTCTTAATTAGACCAATAAACCTTCTAGATATAACTCTATACATCTTGATTCCTATGATATAGGATGATTCACCTAAGTCTTTCATAGAGAATGTATTTTCTATCCAGGTCATTATTATCTTCAAAGTACACATCTCATTCTCCATCAACAATATCTCATCCACATACAATACGGGGAATACAATCATGCTCCTACTGATCTTCTTGTAAACACATGGTTTGTCTTCATTTTGACTAAAGCCAAACTCTTTGACTATTTTGTCAAATCAACAATTCCATCTCTGAGATGCTTGCTTCGACTAATAGATTGACCTTTGTATCTTGTAGACATTATTTACCTCCTTTGGATTTATAAAACCATCAAGTTGTTTTCATGTACACATCCTAAAAAAATCCTGTAAAGGAATGGAACTTTAACATATATGCCAAATCTCATATTCATGATAAGATGAAATGACAAGTATGGTCCTAATGGACTTAAGTATGACAACTGGCTAAAATGTTTTGACATAGTCAACACCTTGAACTTGATTGTAACCATGTGCAACTGATTGACCTTTGTAAGTTTGTACATTACCATATATGTCAGTCTTCGTCTTGAAGACCCACTTGAACCCTATAGATTTTACCCCTTCATGTGGATCCGCCAAGTTCCATACCTTGTTGGTGTACATGGATTCCATCTCGTATCTCATCTCCTTAAGCCATTTCTTAGATTATGGTCCCTTAGCAGCTTCTAGGTAGGTAGTTGGCTCTTCATCAATGACTAACTCAATGCCTTCTTGAGCCACAAGATAACAAAATCTATCTGGCTTAAGGCATGTCCTACTAGATCTATGAGGTTCCAGTGTTACATGAGGAATTTGAGATTCTACAATGGTTTGTAATTCTCTATGTTCCTCTTGTACATCTATAGGTTCAACGTTTTCTTGTTGGTCTAGAACCTCTTCGAGTTTTGCTTTCCTCCCACTGATTGCTCTACAAATGAATTCCTTTTCAAGGAATACAACATCACTGGCAACAAAAACTTTGTTGTCTGATGGAGTAAAAAGGTAGTATCCTTTGGTTTCCCTAGGATATCCAACAAAATAACATTTATTTGATTTTGTTCCAAGCTTTTTAGGAAACTCCTTTCTCACATATGCTTCACATCCCCAAATCTTCATAGAAGACACATTGGGACACTTCCCATACCATATCTGTGATGCCCCCAGATTTTCTAAAACTTAAATTAGATGTGTGACATCCAAATTGAAACACTCACCTCAGTGAGAATCCCAATTTAAACACCACACACTAGTCTAAGAAGAAGAAAATCAAGGGAGTCATAAGGAAACAACAATATCACATGCACACGAACAATAATAAAACCAATACATGTTCACCATTCAACATATAATTACATAATGAATTATTACAACATTTGATATTACACATTGAACAACAAACTTATACATGTACATGTACTACCACTATACAATAGGATCTTAAGACAACATGTCCACCTGTACATCATCTCGCCACACAACTCACAACTATCCATGTCTTTAAGAGCACATGTCCACAACCTAAACAAAAGATTACATGTAGTATATGTCAGCACAATATTCAAGAATATTGTACTGAGTACACCTACTTGGCAATAAGATAAAACAAATACTTGGCAGTAACAGAAGAATATAACAAAAGCATATACTTGAACAAAGATGTTTATTAGAAAAAGAGAACACATATATTTTAAGAACATTTTCATCACATATCTCATACATGTGCCACCAAGGCTTTGATGTTTTTAGGCCTTATGATCTACTCCCAAGGAGTTTGAGATCATTACACAAGTGATCTACTACCAAAGAGTTTGAGCTCACTTTAATGCACTGTACTACCAAATCGTTTAGTGCTATCATATGATGGATCAAATATCTAATATTTCATGTGTTCATAGCCATATAAGTATGAAAAACATCAAGAAACATATTATTCAAGAACAAATCATTTCAATCAATATCATATGCCAAGTATTCTACTACACATATAAGACAAGCATACTATATAATAAGCCAAGAGGTAATGGCGTACCTTGATCATTGATATATAATCACATTCCTGATGTCATCTTTGTATCACAGGTCAAACCCTAATCAAGAAAAGATCATATACTATCATCAGATTGTCATAATCAATAACCCTAGTTATATCCAATTTTATGGTTAAGCTTAGGTCATTAGGATATTCTCATAATTACTTATATTCTTGTCTTGGAGTCATCTTACTGATGTCATCTTCTAGATTATGGTTCATTATCTGAACATTAGGTTCCATATCCTTTTTGTGCACATATTAACCCTAGTTTATATATACATTATTCAAATTAGGCTTACAACCCATGTAATAAGGGTCATCTCCATATAGTATTAATTTTATACATCATCATGATCTCATATTTAAAATTGAGGTTCCACAAAATGACGTGAGCTTACTCTGTAAATTTCATCATTTATTGAGCGTGTATGTATTTATTGCATTTTATTTAGGGTTACAAGCCCTAATTATCCATATGGAGCAAATTACATAATTTTGTGAATCAACATCATAGTTACTGACATCACATGGATTATGAGTCACATTTAGGAGTTACCGGAATATTTTCATAATTTTAGTTTATCGTTTGGTATATATTACTCATGAAACAAGTATAATACAACGTACATGATATTACTGAGATTAATTTATCAAAAGCCTAATATTATGCTTTTACATCATTCTATACATTTTTTTGAAGAAATTCAATATATTATATGTATGTTTCTGATCAGCGGGCTATTTACCATACAATTTCAAAGATCTGAGCATTTTTTAGATTTTTACCACTATCTGGCCAATCGGTGGCCGCCACGTGGCCATATTGGGTGCGGCTCACTCAACTTGTTCCAATCATTGACTCTCTTGGTTCAACATCTGACCGACTGGATTTTCAGTTGAGCCAGACTGATTCAGTTGGTTCGTAGGGCGGTCTAGCCGAGTCAACCCGGTCCATGCCCCTTCTCCATATCATGTGAGTGTCCTTGGTGCTGTAGGGCACCACAAGATCTGTCTTCCGGCAGGTGAAGGAGGTTAGCAGTGCATGGCTCGCATGAAATTGTTTGTGCGGTCACCTTCACAAAGGCCTTCTGGGTTAGGGTGGCGACTTCTTGAATCCTGGCTCCCTCTGGGGCACAATACAACCAGGGTGACCGAAGCAGGTGGTCTAAGGTGATGATGAAGAAGAAGGATAGCTTGGTTTGGGAAGTTTTAAGCCTTCTTGAGGTACTGTTGAGATATCTGGGAGCACCTTGTGGCTTGAGGGAGGGTTAAAATGAAGAGATGGAGGTGGTGGCGGCCTGAGCAGGAGCTGTGCTGAGGAAGAAGTCATCGGAGAGGGCTAGGTTGCGGTTAGAGTCATCAATCTCTACTCTAGATGAATTGGATGGAGGCAGAGGTGAAAGGCATCCACGTGATGCCTGTGGATGTGCTATATGGGTGAGAGGAGGACAACGCACAGAAAGTCCAATTGATTTGGTCGTGCTGGAGAGGACAGTTACCGGAGTTAGTCATGGAGGTGATTCTCGACTTCACTGAAGGTTGTGCACAGGGTTGATGAGTTCATGGTGAAGAGGAGGAGGCAACACCTCAATCAGTTTTCCATGAGGAGGGTCAGAGAGCGGGGTCATGGTCATCGTTCATGGTCCCCAACCATAGCCACGATCCACGGACTAGGCAGAGGTTGAGGATGACTCCTCAACCATCCAATCCATCTAGGATCTGTGGCACCCTCATCGGGTGGCTCAGATGTGGCACGCGAAAAGACCAGGGGCGTGACATTTCATTATTTTCAAAGCCTAAGTTTCTTAATATGAAACATTAACCCAAAATATTAAATATGCACATTATTTCACAAGCTTCAAACCTAAATAACTCCCTATAGGATACTCCAATTGCCACCAAATTTTAACCATAGCTTTGCTACCCCTAAAGCTACATTATATAAAACTATATCATTGCTTGACCCATCTTTTAAATACTTCAAAAAGGCACAAACTAAGGTATTTTAATCATTATATTAGCATCCATTACTACTCAAACTTTATCAAAACACTTGGAACTCTCAATAAAACTCAACATATGAGTTCCAATATGTTATTGGAGATTAAAGGATTCCAAAAGATCACTCTATCACATCCTACACACCTTAAAAGATATTTTGTCCTCGAAATTAAGCCAGAAATCCACTTTATCACATCATATACATCTTAAAAGAATTTTTGTCCTTAAAATTAAGCCATATATTACTTGAATTCTTATATTTACCCATGCATTAGGGTTCCCACATCATATTACCATGTTCTAAAGGAGTTAACTAATTTAGTCCACTATATCAAGGTGTTATTAACATTTTATTGAGATAGTTGTTAGAACATGTTCAACATTAACCTATGCCTTTTAGGAGGGAATTAACTATTAACCCACTTTATCCATCTAGATCATATCAAGGTGTCATAATTTTTATGTTATGTTAACTATCAAACTATATATTTCATCTTTGTAAGCACTAAGATTAACACCTCATGTAACATGTTTCATTCATATGATCTTATTTCATTGCTCATAATAAATTGCAACATTTATTAGTGATTTCATCACAAGATTAACCAACGATATCACATTATCATCCTTATTCATGTATATGGTTAACCATTTATGCATTGATATCTAGTAAACCATCTCTAGGTTTCCATCATATCGTGTCTATGTATCACGCCTAAAGATTAGAACACATCCTTACATATATTATATCATGGTTGTGCTAAACAAACTTATGTGAATGGCTAATCAAACATATATCAAAATTTATCTATTCCAACCGAGGTTCTCCTAACCCATATCATGAAGGTAGTGCCATGCCCAGTCTCTCTGAGCTAACTCAACTCTATAAGCATCTCATATGCATATACTTTATCTTTCCTCTCTTAGTCTAGGGTTCTAGGATTACATCATTGGCACTAGTGATAGCTTTACAAGACCTAGCCACATAAGCACAAACCAAGACATGGCATGACATTCTTTCATAGGTTATCTACCCATGAGACATGCTTACCCAAAACTCACTTATATATGCAACCACTAGATTCCTATAAGGGACCATCAACCTAAGTTTGGGGGTTAACAGAAGCTAAAACATAGTTACCTCCTCCAGGGTCTTGAGACTCTCTCTCCCTCACCCAAATGGTAGGTTCTCATATTCACATTCACATATTCAAATATAACCATCCTCTCTTTGACTCTAGGGTTTGGTCCTCCCAAGGACATCTAGGGTTCAAAAAGACTATAGGAATCATGCATAAAATAACTCAACTCATTCACTCGGGAGTAGTCTAGTTTAGGACATATCATAACACATACTTCTCGTATCTCATAACTTGGAGTTTAGGTTCTCTGACCTTCTCCCTCTAGTTCTCATCTATCTAGAGTTAACCCTAAAACTGGTCCTAACACTAGTGGTCCTCCTTCATAAAGAGATTGAGGCTCATGCTAATTCACATCCTTGTCTTAGCCTAGCTTAACTTAGCTCATCTTATCTCAGAAAAGCACACATACTTGCATCATCAAAACTTATCTCAAATCCTCAAAACAAAACCTTAATCCTTTATGACAACATTGATCATCATAAACCATCTTATATAATCTATATAAGACATACATCATATCATCAAAACTTATTTCATTTATTCCATTCTATCATACATTCTAACAAGGCTCTAGACATCTAATCTAGAACTATTCTCTCTTCTAGACTGATGACGTTCACTTTCACCTAGGTTGCATGACCACCTCCTACTCGTACATGTGTGGGGACACATTTTTGTAATACTTACATATATAATAAAACATGATATAGTGTTTCTCTGATAAAACATGCGTCAGAGAAAACTACCAAGGTTTGATCGGATTGGAATCAAAAACCAAATCCAGAAATTGAGTGTCTCACACAAAGTAGAGAGTATAATGCCATGAAAATTAGTGAAAGGGTGAGAATGAAGTATAGACTAGTGTAGCTACCCTAGACAATGAGCGCCATCTTCCTAGGATTTCTCTTCCCTCGATGTACATCATTTCCAAACAGTGCAACGTCCCATACTACTGTACTACGAGGAAAGAACAACATCTAAGGACTTGCTATACATCAAGCACCGGTCTAGACCTAGTTCTTAGACATCTAGGTGCTAACCTAGAGGCTAAGTCAGATCTAATCTTTAAAAGATGACTAATATAATCCTAAGGATTTGTTTTAAGTTCAAGGTTCTTTGGTTTCAATCTGCATAATGAGCAGATGTCAGGTTTTGCTATTATTCATGCTCTGATACCACCTATGATGTCCCCAGATTTTCTAAAACTTAATCTGATGTGTGACATCCAAATTGAAACCCTCACCTTAGTAAGAATTCCAAATTTAAACACCACACACTAGGCTAAGAAGAAGAAAATCAAGGGAGTCAGAAGGAAACAATAGTAGCACATGCACACAAACAATAATAAAGCCAACACATGTTCACCATTCAACATATAATTACATAATGAATTGTTACAACATTTGATATTACACATTGAACAAAAAAATTATACATGTACATGTACTATTACTGAACAAAAAGATCTTAAGACAACAGGTCCACCTGTACATCAGCTCGCCACACAACTCACAACTATCCAGGTCTATAAGATCACATGTCCACAACCTAAACAAAAGATTACATGTGGTATACATCAACACAATATTCAAGAATATTGTACTGAGTACGTCTACGTGTCTTCCATATACCTCTCATTACTAAGCTTTGCAATAAGACAAAACTAATACTTGGCAATAATAGAAGAATATAACAAAAGCATATACTTGAACAAAGATGTTTATTAGAAAAAGAGAACACATATATTTTAAGAACATTTCCATCATATATCTTGTACATCTGCCACAAAGGCTTTGATGTTTTTAGGCCTTATGATCTACTCCCAAGGAGATTGAGATCATTATACAAGTGATCTACTACCAAAGAGTTTGAGCTTACTTTAATGCACTATACTACCAAAGAGTTTAGTGCTATCATATGATGGATCATATATCTTATGTTTCATGTGTTCATAGCCATATAAGTATGAAAAACATCAAGCAACATATCATTCAAAAACAATTCATTTCAATCAATATCATATGCCAAGTATTCTACTACACATATAAGACAAGCATACTGTATAATAATCCAAGTAAGAGGTAATGGTGTACCTTGATCACAAATATCTGATCACATTTCTGATGTCATCTATGTATCCTAGGTCAAACCCTGATCAAGACAAGATCATATACTATCATCAGATTCTCATCATCATTAACCCTAGTTATGTCCATTTTTAGGGTTAAGCTAGGTCATTAGGATATTCCCATAATTATTTATATTCTTGTTTTGGAGTCATCTTAGTGATGCCATCTTCTAAATTATGGTTCATTATCTGAACATTAGGTTCCATATCCTTTTTGTGCACATATTAACCATAGTTTATATATACATTAATCAAAATAGGGTTACAACCCATGTAATAAGGGTCATCTTCATATAACATTAATTCTATGCATCATCATGATCTTATAATTAAATCTAAGGTTCTACAAAATTATATGAGCTTACTCTGTAAATTTCATCATTTATTGAGCATGTATATATTTATTGCATTTTATTTAGAGTTACAAGCCCTAATTAGCCATATAAAGCAATTTACATGATTTCATGCGTCAAAATCATAATTACTGATATCATATGGATTATGAGTCACATTTAGGAGTTATTGGAATATTTTCATAATTTTAGTTTATCGTTTGGTATTTATTACTCATGAAACAAGTATAATACAACTTACATGATTTTATTGAGATTAGTGCATTAAAAGCATGATATTATGCTTTTATACTATTCTATACATTTTTCTGAGAAATTTGGTATATTATATGTATTTTTCTGATAAGAGGGCTATTTACTATACATTTTCTAAGATCCGAGATTTTTTGAGATTTTTACCTCTATTTGGCCAATCGGTGGCCGCCACGTGGCCATATTAGGCGCGGCTCACTCAACTTGTTCCAATCATGGACCTGCTTGGTTCAGCATCTAGCCAGCCAATTTTTCAATTGAGCTAGACTGGTTCAGTTGGTTCGTAGGGCGATCTAGCTGAGTCAACCTGGTTCACATCTCTTCTCCATATCACACAAGTGTCCTTCGCGTTGCAGGGCACCACTGCAAGATCTGTCTTCTGACAAGCAAAGGAGGTTAGTAGAGCATGGATCACATGAAATTGTTTGTGCGGTCACCTTCACAAAGGCCTTCTGGGTTAGAGTGGTGACTTCTCAAAGCCTGGCGCCCTCTGGAGCACAATACCGCCGGTGTGACTGGAGCAAGTGGTCTGAGGTGAAGAAGAAGGATAGCTTGGCTTGGGAAGTTCTGAGCCTTCTTGAGGCACCATTGAGATATCTGGGAGCTCGTTGAGGCTTGAGGGAGGGTTGAAACAAAGAGATGGAGGTGGTGGCGGCCTGAGCAGGAGCTATGCCAAGGAGGAGGTGATTAGAGAGGGCTCGGTTGCAGTTTGAGTCATTGGGCTCTAATCTGGACGAATTGGATGGAGGAAGAGATGAAAGGAATCGACGTGATGCCTGTGGATGTGCTATATGGGCAAGAGGAGGACAACGTGTGGAAAGCCCAATTGATTTGGGTGCGCTTGAGAGGACAGTTTCTGGAGTTAGTCATGTAGGTGGTTCTAGGCTTCATTGGAGGTTGTGCGAGGGGTTGGTGAGTTCATGGTGATGGGGAGGAGGCAACACCTTAGTCGGTTTTCCACGAGGAGGGTCAGAGAGGGGGGTCATGGTCATCGGTCATGGTCCCCAACCATAGCCAAAATCCACAGACTGGGCAGAGGTTGAGAATGACTCCCCAGCCATCCAATCCATCCAGGATCCATGACACCCTCATCGGGTGGCTCACATGTGGTGTGTGAAAAGACCAGGGGTGTAACATTTCATTTCTCTCAAACCCTAAGTTTCGTAATATGAAACATTAACCCAAAATATCAAATATGCACATTATTTCACAAGCTTCAAACCTAAATAACTCCCTCTAGGATAATCCAATTGCCACCAAATTTTAACCATAGCTTTGCTATCCCTCAAGATACATTTTATTAAATTTTGGTGTCCAAAATTATATTGCTTGACCCATCATATAAATACTTCAAAAAGGCATGAACTTAGGGATTTTAATCATGATATTAGCATCCACCACTACTCGAACTTTACCAAAACACTTAGAACTCTCAAGATAACTCAACATATGAGTTCCAATATGTTATTGCAGATTAAAGGATTCCAAAAGAGCACTCTATCACATACTACACACCTTAAAAGATAATTTTTCCTCAAAATTAATCCAGAAATCCACTCTATCACAATATCTTATAATGGTGTCTTTTGAACCAATTAATATGGTACACGATTTAGTGTAGACAATGCAATTTTCTAGAAACTTGTCTTTGATCACACAATATATAGCAATGTGTGATTCCTTCTTTATGATACACCATTATGTTGTAATGTTCTAGGTGGAGTCCATTGTGATACGATACCACAATCTCTCAAAAGGTCCTCAAAATCTTAGCTTAAGTATTCTCCACCTCGATTAGAATGAAGTGACTTAATACTTTCACCAGGATGGTTCTGTACTTCATTGGTGAAATCCTTGAACTTTTCAAGAGATTTTGATTTATGTTTCTTCAAGTAAACATAATCAAACCAACTCAAATCACCAGTAAAGGTAATGAAGTATTGATAACCACATCTAGAATTTGTTCTAAAAGGGCTACACACATAAGTATGTATGAGTCCTAATAGATCACTATTCCTCTCACTCTTACTGATGAAGGTAGTCTTTGTCATCTTGCCCAACAAACATGACTCACATGTCTCTATTGATTGAAAACCAAAAGAATCTAGATATACATCTGTGCGGAGTCTAGAAATGCATTTCTCATTGATGTGCCCTAGACGGAAATGTCAACAACATGTTTTGTTTGAGTTATTGAGTTTAAATCATTTAATATTTATGTTATAAACATTTGTTTTTAGATCCTAAAAATAAAGACCATAATACATTGGGGAACTGCCATAAAAGATCTCATCTTTTAAAATAGACATTGACCATTATTTATATGAAATCTATATCCATTCTTGTCCATACAAGATACATAAATAATGTTTCTTTTAATGGTAGGTAGAAAATAGTAGTTCTTTAACTCTATTACAATCCCCATGGGTAGATATAAATGATAGGTTCCATTTATAGTGGCAACAACTCTTTCTCCATTTACAACATGTAGTTCGACCTCACTCTTTCTTAAAGGCTTACTTCTTTTTAGATCTTGCATATTCAAACTTATGTGACATCCACATCTGGTATATAGTACCGAAGATGAAGAAGTAGACAAATTTATCTCAATAATGTATATAGCTAAAGTGGAGATCTCTATCCCCTCCTTCTTCCTCAGTTCTTCAAGGTAGAGAGGGAAATTTCTCTTCTAGTGTCCAGGATAGTTAAAGTGGTAACAATTGCCTCCCTTGGTCACCCCTCCCTTTTCTTTGAGTGCGGAAAACTTGCCCTTCTGGCTAGATTTATAACTATTCTTATATTTTTTGTTGCCATTGTACTTCCTTTTTCCTCGACCGTTCATCATCATAGACTTGTGATTGTCTTTCTTTATCTGTGCTTCAGTTGTTCTCAACATGCCAAGTAATTGTGACAACAGATTGTCAAAATCATTCATGTTGTAGTTCATTACAAACTAGTTGTATGACTCTGAAAGTGACTGTAGAATCACATTTGTGGCCAACTCTTGACCCAAGGGAAATCCTAGTCTAGAAAGGTTCTCCACATACCCAATAAGCTTGAGCACATGGGAACCTATTGGATCTCCTTCTGGAAAGTATCCCTTGAAAAATGCTTTGGAGACATAGTATCTCTCATGTATTGCCTGATCATGGTACTTGTTTTTAAGATGTGTTACCATCTCAATAACATATATGTTCTCATGTTGTCTTTATAGCTCATAGTTCATCAATCATAGTATCGGGAACTTGACATCTATGACATCTTCAAAGTGCTTCTTGTAAGCATCCAGTCAGCCTTAGGCACAATGGGAGTAAGTTCATCTAGCTCTGATGTCTCCATGAAATAGAGCTTGCAATATTGTGTAAGAACAATTCTCAATGTTTTGAACCAGTTATGAAAATTATTCCCATTCAACTTGTCTGTATCAAGGACCAATCACAAGGAAAATATGTTATTGATTGCCATTTGATTCTACAAGACAAATTTACAATTTGTCAAAACACTTTTTGATTTGATTTGATTAAAATAAAAAATTGACGATGTTGAATTAGGCTTTTAATTAATTATCTCTCCCACTATTTTGTTCAAATTGATAACCCTCACATCTCAATTTAGAATATTGCGACGCACGATCTTCTAGTGAGCTGAGACAAAAAAAACTGAGTTATTACCCAACCATCACCATCATCCATAATCAATCATTAAGGTAGGTAACTTTTGGCAATTGCATCTTATGCAATTCTTAGATAGTTAATATGCACAACACTTTGCCATAGTCATCTTCATGCTTCTAGGCACATAATCTTATTAAGGTTACCTAGCCAAGTCTGACCCAAAAGCCAACACGATAGTGATGCACCCTGCTTGGTAGGACCACATGACTATCATCACACTTCCATGAGTTGGACATCGCACCACGCTTGGCGTGCCCATGCTTAGTCAATCAAACTTTTCATGTGTGTTGCTCATGGAAAATCTAATATTTAATATTTGATTGAGGGATTATATATATATATATATATATATATATATATATGTATATACATACATATCAAGTCACCACATACTTATATGTATCATATACATACTATATACTAAAAAAAACATGTAATTACAAAACACGAGCGATGGTTATGGCCATACTATTTGTAATTCCTTGGGGCCACAAGGAATTACTACCACATAAGGTCCACATCATATGTAGCAACTTGTTGTTGATGAAGATATGTGTTGGAACCAGTGTGGGTTGATCAATTCAACTATTGAGCCAATTGGTTGACCTCTTGGTCGCTCAGTTGGTCTCTCAAATCGATCCACTAGTCTCCAGTTCTAATGACGTCTAGACTCTTCTAGTCTATTAGTTGAGCCACCAGCCCATCGGTCAAGTCCTCCTATCATCTAGCTTCCTTGGTCCTCCAGTCGATCAGTTTGTCTTCTGAAATGGTTGGTTTAACTGGAGCAGAACGCCTTCTTTGTGATAATGAAAAAATATCCTAATTATGTTTAACATATTGCATTGTAATAGATAAACCTCAAGTTACACTCGAGGGGAGTCTAGGAAGGAAAGAATTAATACTTTTACATACGGAAAAGGAGAGAGAGGCTTGGTATGCAAATCGAGTTATAAATAGAAATAACATCCACACAACTGAGCAAAAAGATCTAGGGTTATTGGCCATAGCCATGCTAACATACACCATGAAAAAAACGTTTTAGGAAACACCTATAAATTGCATATATATTATGTCATATATATCGAGATTGTATGTTGTATTTTATCAGATATACACATTATTCATTTCAATATTTGCATTGCATGCAATAAATAAATGATAAAACCAAAAATATGATCATATTGATTAAATCCCATAGTCAGTTGACATGGCTCTGATACCAGTGTAGGAAAATATGGCATTAGATATGGCAACGGAAACAAAAATTTAGTATCATTTTGCCCTTAGAACAATAGATCGCATCAACCATTATGAATTTGGAATGAGAGTTTCATGGCATATACCTAGTCTTGGATCAAGTCCAACAACTATCCTTGCTATAACGTGCTTCTTTCTTCAGGTTGCACTGGGATGGCTATTGACGTTAGCCTCTTGGTTGATCACCATTTATGAAGGTTGACTGCATCCTCCTAGTAGGTGGTGAAGTCCTCCTCACCTTTGTAGTAGTCTACACAGACCATCAGGAACTCCATGTTACACAACTAGAGCCAAGGGGAAGGAGTTGTCCCTTCAACCGTCACCTTCTAGGGTGGATTCACTCTCCCATTTTGTCTCTCCCTTATTTCCCCTCCTTTTTACCGGAAGGACTTGCTCGAGCTCTCTAGGTACCACAACTAGTGAGGACAATAATAGTCAGATCTTATTGTTGTGTCTCTAGAAAGCCTCGAATACCTCTATTTATAGGAGGGTCACGGTCACGATTTCCAAATCAATTAGGAGTTGAAGAGACATAATCTCATGAATTTTCTAGAACCTATAAACCATGAACCGATTAGTTTAGTTCACTGCTGAACTGATCGATTAATATGTGAGTCGATTGTTTCAACCCTTAAAATGACCAGTTTACTATGTTTCCTATTCACAATTGTATTGAATTTTAATATTCAGTTAATGCACACCATGACATAAACATCAATCCTTAATCTAATCTCATTGATCAACCAAACAACCTAAATCGGTCGGTTCAAACATCTGAACCGACCAATTCACCAATTGAACCGTTCGTTTCAAATTTTTGATTGTTGATCTTGTTTAAATTGAATATGTAACACTTTAGTATTCAATTTTAAACCATACTCATGAGTAAGCTCCTATTATAGGTGTATCATATGCATGCGACCCTATGGATTCCAAGTTACATTGGAAGTGAATGTTCATAACCAATTTATGACATCACAAGCGATGAGTGATATCTAGAAAGATATCATTACTACCCAAGTAATCGGAAAGTTGGATAACAACTTTAACCTACAATCTATGATTATGTGATAGTGATCGTATAATTTCTTTATCTCTAACATCCAGATTGAACTTGAGGCATGTAATCATCATCCTCTTCAATGTTCAATCCATGTCCCTTGAACAAACATAGACTGTCTGAGATATATGTGAGCTCAATATCACGAATTGACTCATGAAAGCATGGTCGTGCATTTCTCAGTCTCTGTTATCAAGTCGCCATGATATCAAACTCCCATAGGAGGGAAAAATCCCATCTACATTACTCACAATCATTCTCTATGTGTCACAATGTATCTGAGCATCACCTTTATGGTAACCCTTATTCAAGGTCACATTGGATGATGTCATAGCACATCAAAAAATATGTGATGAGTGTAGTAATTTTAGGTCTAAGAACCACAATCACCACCATCACTATGAAAAATAATTCTAACTACCATTCAATGGTTTCCATGCATCACTCTCAAGGTGGGTCTATCTGATACACTATTCTCTAACAAGTATCTATGTGTTTGATTTGATATCTCATTTCATGACTTAATGAGGTTTTGTCATCAACAAACACATACTCTAGTCTTATGTTTTATTACTATATATCAACTTCCAAACTAACATTCAATTATAACAAGAATGCAAATACTCTTATCATTCATGTGATCTCATTGTTCAAGTCCTCAACCTAAAGACATACTTCATTGAGTACCATCATTCTTTAAAAATTTATTATGTAACATCATTATCTCATAATTGAATAAAATAGAAAAAAAAATGGAAGAATACCTTTATTATTAAGAAAATCATTTACAAGATATGCCCTTACAATCATAATATGATTGATTTCATGGGCATACATACCAACATACTCCCACTTGCACTTAAAGCTAATCACCCGTGAACTTAATCTCAAGTGATTTAACATGACCTTCTTGCTTCTACTATAAAAGTGCTTTTGTGAAGGGGTCAGTGATAATACTTTCGGTTGGTACTATGCAAATCTTCACATCTCCTCTTTATAAGATTTATTCTATGAGATGGAACCACCATTCTATGTGCTTGGAGTGCCAATGTCATATGGATTCCTTAGCTTGTGCAATAGCTCCATTGTTGTCAATAATATCTACTACATCACTAATGCTTGGAACCACCTCAAGTTTAGAAGTACACTTCTTGATGCAATCAAACTCCTTTTCTGCATCGGATGCAGTAATATACTCGATGTCTGTTGTAGAATCAACAACTATCTCTTGCTTGGAAGTCTTCCAGCTTACAACTTTGTTGTTTAGGCAAAAATCAAATACAGATTGTGATATATAGTCATCTTTCTCAATTTGAAAGATTGCATTGGGGTAACCCTTTATGACACACTCTTCCTCACCACCATAGAGAAGGAACAGATACTTAGTTCTTCTCAAGTACTTAAGGATGTTCTTTATGGTAGTCCAATGACATTCACCAAGATCTAACTGATACCTTGTAGTCATACAGATGGCATATCAAAATAGGGAGAGTACATAACATTCCATATATGATAGATCCAATTGCAGATGTAAATGGATTCTTACTCATGTGCTCCCTTTATTCACAAGAACTAGGACATAGAGCTCTAGAGATACTAACACCATGATATAGGGGTAAGTTTCCTCTCTTTGAGTTCTCCATGCTAAACCATTTCAACACTTTTTCAATGTATGTGCTCTGACTAGAAGCCTTCTATATCTATTTCTATAGATCTTGATTGACACGACACCATTTTTAGTACTTAAAATATCTTCAATCATATGGATGCCAGTAGATTTGTTAGTATAAAGGATGAACTTATCAATAACATACCCAAAATTCCTTCAAACCTTTTCAGAATATCAACAAAATGGGAAGAATTACCATGATTAGCATCGATATAGAACACTACATCATCAACAAAGGGAATATGGGACATAGTAATGTCATATTTTCTCAAATAGGATTGATGAACTTGTTCTCAAAAACATGGTTGTGCATGGAAGTAAGCCCTTCTATAGTCAAGACAAACAAATATGGATCTATAGACCCCACCTTTACATATACCCCATGAAGGGGAGAGTCTTTTAGTAGGAGTTTCATTAAAAAGAATTTGATGATAAATTAAATTAAAGATTGATTAAAAGTAGGATATAAAACAATAGGGAAATCTCATAGATAACATGATATTCTTAAGGTAATTTTAATCAGTACAATTGTAAGTCTTCACAAAATCAACTTTGATACATATTTTAGGAGAAGAACTCTTCATCATAGTATTCACTAAATCTTTATCTAACAAAGTCACATAAAAAAATAGATATGCCTTTGACAAAGGCACATCGAGCCTCATCTCTCAGTTGGTAAAAACAATTTATTAGCCAATAATTAATAAGACATCAGACAAAGCAATGCAGCATAAGTACTTGATACTATTAGCATCTCTTATTTTTGGATAAGAGTGATAAAGGTGTTGATAACTTCTTTGAGAAACATTTCACTCCTACTTTTTTTAATATCTCTAGTCACATCTTCATCAATGATATGCTAGAAATACTTAAAGAACAAATATTTAAAACCATCAGTACTTGGGGCTTTGTCCTCAATAGAATGCAAAATAACATTTTCAATCTCCTCTCTTATGGAAATTTGGAGCATAACAACTATATGCTCATCAGTAAGTTGAGATAGATGATAATTATCCTCTTAAAGTCTAGAGATCCTTGTTCTCTTTGTATAAAGATACAATAAAAAGTAACATGAATATGAATATCATCAAGATGATCGCTAATAGAATCACCAATCTTCATGCAACAAATTGAATTCCCTACCCTTTTGGTCTTGAGAGAAGAATAAAAGAAACTAGAATTCCTATCACCAAACTTGAGCCATTGAATTCTTGATTTTTTCTTGAGAAGATTTTCTTCAGCATTGTAAGCATGAATATCCTTTGATTCCATTTCATTTAGAATGACATCATCATTCTTAGAATCCATTTGTTTCTGAATAAAGCAAGCTTCACCTTGAGTAATCTTCTTTTTTTAAAAATTATTACACACCACATCTTTATTCCAGTTTGTAGAGCCATTATAACCTTTTTGAGATTTTGACACACCACATACATTGTGTTGCCCACAATCATGCTTGATTTAAAACATCAAGTAAACCAAATCTATCAACTTATACATTAATAAAACAAAAAGCACTTTTTCCCCTATCAAAATTATCATCAAGAAAATAGAAATAGTTCTATGGTCACTATGAAACATAAGAGTGAAATTACTCCTTGGCCCTTCATCACCTTATTTTGCACCAAAAGGTAGAATACCATTTAGATTTATTATCTTTCTATCTGGATGATGGAACCCTCATTTGTGACATGCTAAAGTGTCTAAGACCTTATCTCTTCTACGATCTCTAGGTCCAGACTTTTTACTTCACCTAAACATTACCAAGAGAGAAATATTTTGGCCTTTTGATGACCCTAGAAGAGCCCTGGGTTGTGTGTTTTTTCCTTTTGACATATCCCAACCAGTGTTCAGAAAAGCGGTAATCGGTGTACGGGCGGATAGGGTACCGATTAGAGTATATACGGTATGTGGGAGTATAAGCGGGAGTATATTCGGTTTTAATCGGTTTTGATTTTTGTAAAATTAATTCTATATTCACATAAATTTAAAACTTGGCCCTATATAATTGTATATATTAATTAAATTATAACAAATGAGGATGTAACAAGAAACATAGATCCATTAAGAATGTTAAATAAGAAACATACATCAAAAACATGAAGATAGTTTAACATATGTCAAAAGGTTCAAAACAAGTAAACAAACACCAAATAACCAAGCAACTCATGTCCAAATTACACAAAATAATACGTCAATAAAAACAAAATCACATGATTCAGTGGAGACAATAAATAAAACCACATCAAACCAAACACACAAAACTAGAAGACTACAAGTACAATAATATATGTCTATGCTAATGCCTAATGTATGAAAGAAAAGATTAATAACACATTTCTGTATTAAAAAGAATAACACATTACTGTATCTAAAAAGAATAACACATTACTGTATGCTAATATGAAAGAGTGACATAAAAATAATAACAAACACATTGCTAATATGAAACTGTAGTAGTACTATTTGAAATAGAGATGGTCAGTAAACATATGGCAGGGAGGAAAACGAAATGGGAACAGGAAGGCAAAAAAATGGAAAATGTGCAAGGTGAAAACATGGAGAAAATGAGAAGGTGGAAACTGACAAAATAAATGGAAAACGTGCAACCGTGCTACTAGCCTACTACTACTGACTGAATCAATACATTTAGTGGGGAATAATAGCAGGAGGAATAGGGGTGTGGGATTTTTTTGAGGTGGAGAAGGAGGAATAGGGGCGTGGGATTTTGAGGTGGAGAAACTAGCAGGGGGTTGAAGGTGAAACAAGGAGGAAGAGAACACCAGGTAGATATTGGCATGGAGGAAATGGAACGTGGAGTAAAGAGAGGAAAAATAGAACGGGTGGAGAATCTAGAGATTGGAGAAGGAAGAAAGTGGAGTAAAAGGAGGAATGGAAAACAAGGAAGAAGGTGAAGGGGGGAAATTGTAAACAGAGAGGGGGGCGCCACAGTGATGGAGTTACACGGCCGTTGGGAGTTGGGAGAAGGAGAAATTGAAACTGAAATAGGAGTGAAGAAGACCTACATGGTGGAGAACTCAAGCCGGCGCCGCTAGCCTGCTATGAAGAGCCGTCGCCGCCGTCGCTAGGTTGGTGAACTTGACCTTGCTGCTTCCACACCGACAACAGTAGTTGGCGGCTTGGCGCCCACGGCAGCAGTTGCGCCCAGAGAGGAGGAGATGGAAATGGAGGCAGACGGCCACACCTAGAGCGGTGTCGGGGAAGAGAGTCACCTCCGGAGAAGGAGATCTCCGTCGGAGATGGAAGCACTTGCCGGAGAAACGATATGGAGAGTATCGCACCCTAGCGTTGCTGGCGACCGCAGAGAGGGTTTGCGGTTTTGCGAGGGAGAGAGTCCAGAGACGGGGGTATCGGGAATGAGGGTGGGGAGTCGGGTTATAGGTTTAGGCCAAGTGTTTCTTTTTTTCATTTTTTGGGCCGGGTTTAGAAAATCGCCGAATAATCAGCCTTTTAAGCGCCCAAGCGGCCGAGTAATCGGTCCATGGCCGAATATAGCTCCGATTTGGCTTAGGCGGTTCGGTCCACCTACAAAACCAAATATTCGGCCGATTATTCAGCCGATTAGGCCGAATTTCTAAACACTGATCCCAACCAATGTTTGGGTCTGAAGCTTCATGGTGGTCCAGTTTCCATTGAACCATTCTTTGCATTGGATTTGTTGAGGAAGTGTGTGTTCAAATCCTTAGATATGATGGATCTCCTTGCCTTGCTAAGTGATCCACAAAGTGAAATTCTTCTCCTCAAGTCATGTGTTGGTATCCCAAAATTGTTTTTCTCCCTTCGGACAACACCACCTGATACTGTTGCATCCACCTTAGAAGATTTTGATCATGTGCTTTGTCATTTCTTGTCTCACAATGATGTTGGGTTTTGGTGATCTACAATGGAGTCTTTCCATAGTACCCATGCATCTTGGAGTGTTGGGTAATCCGACTACCAAGGAAGTTGGTAGGTATGCCTACGTTGCTTCTCGAGTTTACATCATAGAGCTTTAGGACCATAATTTGTGAGGTTGGTCCTATTCTATTGGAAGAACATTTGACAATGCTTCTTATTCCATTTGCATTCTCTTTCCATAGTTTTGCTGAACCAAGATGTCTAGTTTGCCTTCTGCCATCCCAAATACGTAGTCTTTATTTACAGGCACCTACTATTAAATGGTCTTCTAGCACTTCAAGGATTTAGAGGTGACTCCATGACAACATGTTGCTCTTACTTCTGTACAGGATGACCATGCGTACGATTTTCTACTCACTACTCTTATTGATGGTCTTAGATTATCTATAACACCTATGACCTGGGTTATGGCCTAACCCTAGATGTTTTTGCTTAAGTAAGTTACTTACAAACTTATTCTTAGATTTTGAAAAGTAATTAAGGTCCTTTGTGAAGTTTATTTTCAAATTTGAGTTTATATGCAAACTATGTGTGCATTATATGATAATCTAAGTGAAAAGTGCAATTTACCCAAGAAGAGGGGTTATATTGCAAATGTCACACGATTGAATGAATTCTAAGTGTTTTAATATCATGAAAGGGGATTTCCTATCGGTTTATGGAGTTTTGGAATTTTCCTATGACGAGAATGGCACTTCAAAGAAGTGATATGTATCGATTTGTAACTTGTCTTAGGAAGGGATTGAGTTGAATATAATAATATAGTGAGTGGAAGAAGACTTGTCCTAGAAGAAAACTAAAGAGCCGATCCTTATCCTCTACATTATCCTTGAGTTTTTATTTTTGCATGGAAAGATAATAATGGGATGCATGAAAATATATGTTTCGACCATGCATGGCTATGTGTCACTTAGTAGCTTAAGCTAATGACACCTCTTACACTCTTTTTCAAAAACCTTAAGTATAAATACCCTACCCTTCACTTGTTAGTAGAAAATTTGATATCTTGTTAGCAAACCTTCCTTAGATATCATGCATGCCACTCTTGTATCGTGCATGAGTGTGGAGAGTTAAGTGGTGAAGTTTGGTATCAGCCAAGGATAAGAGATATCATCCAAGAAGGTCATAATAAACTAACAAAGGTGATATCGGCCATTAGGAGTGGAGATATCATGAAAAAGCTTGGAGCTCAAGTCTTGGATCTTGGAGAGGTTCATCTTCAACCTTGGAATGTGAGGAGTTGAAGCTTGAGGCTTGGAAGTTGATTTAGAGGCAATTTATATGACTTGAACCCATCTATATTATTATCTATTCTTTTATATTGTTCAACTTGTTAATTATTTTCAAAATCGATTTTCCTTTGATTAATTGATATATTTATGAGTTCCAATAAATATTTAGGACTTTTATCCATAGTTTTGAATAGCAAGGACAAAGGTATTAAGGATGATTATGATGACATCATCATGAAACAACCCGATATGGGTTGAAGAACCTTGAAATATGATATGGAACTCAAGATGGTGGTTCAGCCAATATCAAAGTAGGTGATATCCTATACACGATATAAGATATGTCCTATGGACGATATGGAGGAACCTACTTGTACCTTATACACGATACAAGGTTAAAGTTAGACCTCTTACATGATATGGGAAAAACCCTAGATGGAGAAGTGGAAACTCGATATGCTTTAAAAACCAATTGCCTTTGAAAAACCCGATATATCCTACTACTTGAGATGAGTTGATAAGTAACTAAGTATCTAGCTTGTCGTGTAACCATAGAGAATGAATAGAACATTGAAAGTATGAAATTTTTATGAGCTAAAAGGGGTTTATCTAAAATAGGTAAACATATATGATGTCCAACACATAAACTGATATGATACCCAAGATTAGGAAACTGATATGATATCCAATATGGGATCACGATATGATACCCAATATGGGATTATGATATGGCAATCCAATATAGGAACACGATATGGTAATTCAAGACAAGGAACCAATATGGTGTTATTTGTATATACTTAAACAATACTTGATGAGGCAAATTATGCTATGTCTGATATGGTACACCCTTAACACCCTATGCCTGATATAAAGTTAAGAGTATCACCCATACACAATATGAGGGTGACTTGAGATGATAAGAACTAAGTGATAGCCAACCCGACATGGATACACAATATGGAGTTAGGTGATAAACCCTAAACCTGACATGTCATTGTGGTTTTACCAAAGAATTCATATGGAACCATATTATGATGTTATGTGCATCTTCTAACACAATAGGATAACATTATGGACCATGATACCCGATATGGTAGACATGTTCCAATCCATTAAACTTGTCTAAGTGATGTACGTGGTGTGAGTAATGCAATATTGAGACACAATGAGTTTAATTCAATTTAATAATGATAGGCTAATAAGACCTTAAGAGGTGAATTAAATAATCAACATCTTAGTGAGGATGAGAGAGAAACTATGATTTGGAAAGATTAATTATGTAATGAATTTATGTTAATACTCCCTTTACGAATGGAGTATGATTTGGGGTTCAATCTTTTATGATGAGATCTTGAAACCCTAAATGAATAATGAGTGGGTGATAAGATGGGTTGTTACCCTAATCTGTATTTAAAGGGAAACCCTAATTTTAATTCATGGAAAGAATATGTTTCTTTTTGTAGTACATGGCTATGACACGTATGAGATATCGTGATTAGCATGATATACAAACCATGCAGGTAGCATAAAGTAATGAGCATGGCTAAGTAAGAGCTATTATTTTATATGATACATATTCAATGAGCTATGTGTCTGCTAAGTGGTGACAATACTCAGTGATGAATAAAGGGTTTTAATACCCAAGTAATGATGATGATAAGAGATTGAGATTCTAAGTGATCTATGTGTTTCTGAGAACATGAAAGTACCTGATAAATACATTTATGCTTTTCTTTATAACATCTGATATAATTCTTGTTTGTAACTTGATTGATGCTAAAAGATACAGTAATGCACTTAATTAAGCAAGATACATATTATCATGTTGTTGCCCATACCATAGATCCATTTAGTGTCAGCATTTGTTGAATGGTCAAATGAGTTTTACTCAGAATGCATATTTATGAATATGTGATCATTAAATGAGGGTGCTCAGTGGACTCCCTAAACCAAATGAGGGTGCTCATTGGACTCCCCAAATACACTAGGTTTCTTAGTGAACTTCCTGATGAAACTAAACCAGGATCGCTATGTGGCCATCCTAATGACAAATAATCCGGGAAAGCTTAGTGGTCTTCTCCCGAAGAGAGTACACACTACGGCTATAACTCTATAGCAAATATGCCGCTATACCCCGACATAGCTAATTACAACAGACACAAGATGTCATGCTAAATCTAAGTGGTCTCGTACTGACCAAGAAAGGTGAGGTCTTGACAGCCGGCTCTGCCACTGACCTTGTATGGTACTGATTTTGACTTACTAGTGGTCGGTTGGAGTATGAGTGGTATACCTCATCTCCTCTGGGCATAATTTTGAATGAGAATATGTAATCAATCATGTAGCATATCTGCTTAAAGATTGAATACAAAAACATTGGTTGATGCCTTATTACTTTTATACATCTTAGTAGATAGATGTTATACATGTTCTTCATATTCATTTTAAAGCAAATAGATGATTTATAATTTTGTTATCAATAAATACACCTTCTAGTTGCATAAAATATCTTCTGCTCACTTTTTTTTTATTTCCTGTGATAATAATATAGTTGGCAGAGAGTTATATCTCTCACAGGGACAATAGTCTCACCCCGTGGGATCCACAATTTTTAGGTGGATGCGGACGAGGGACTAGGAACCAAACTGTAGAAGAAGGATCGTATCAACATGGACATCAATAGTAGCTCAGGTTGAATATGCTGTCTGTCAGGGTCTTGTAGATAGAAGTCTATGTGTCATCTCTATACTCTCAGGTCCTTGGGAGATAGCTCTTCATGGTTTTTACGAACGACTTGAGATTTTAGTTTTCTTATCTCGAGGTTTTTATGTTGTTGTTGTATATATTAGAGTAAAGCAACTGGTACTTGTTATCCTCGAGAAGAGACAGTACACTGTATGTACAATATGAACCATATGCATATAAAGCTTTGGTTCCTTTTAAAAGGATCTATGTGCAAAGATGGTTTTCATTCTTAGTGATTTTTGTTAATTCTATATTTATGTAAATTCTATGATTTTTACTGGTGATGGCTTGATTTGTAATCAGGTCGTCACATTATCCATGACACTGGCTGAGTATCGATCTATTCTATATTATCATCTTTTAATCCCACTATATCCTGGAAATGAGCATTGTCCACTTTGTCATTCTCTAGATTTTGATTCCTTTGGTGACCATGGACACTATCGTATTTGTCCTGGGTTCAAGTTCTACCATGATGTTGTTTGGGATTCTCTCTTAGACATTCTTTCTCGTGCTAGGATAAAAGCTTTAAAAGAAGCTCCTGGTTCCTTCCTTGGGTCACGCCATGATTGTTTCCTTGCTAAAAGACTTGTTGACATCCCGCTATATAATTGGACTAATGTAAATCATACTTGTGTTGATCTTACTAGGGTTTCTCCATTTTATTGAAATATTCCAAGTAACTTCAAGGCAGGACAAGTAGTTTCTGATGCAGTTACACAAAAAGTTCATAAGCATGGGGATACATTTGAAAAAAACAACTAACATTTTCTACCATTTCTAGATAATGATTCAATTTCTCTCTAGCGATACATCCAAAATATCATAAATAGAAATGTAATGATGTTGTCATCAACATCTTAGATTTTATTTTTCGATCTTTGGCATTTGCCATCCAAAAAGGATTGGTGGCCCAATTTGTGGCTCGTGCCTCTATAAAGAGATTTCTTTAAAAAAACATATATGTTTATCTTATTATGTTATTCTAGACATGACTGGATTTTGTCCTTGTCATCTATTGTACCAGATATAGCTATCACATTTTAAGATATAATTCAAGGAATAAGATGGAGATCTTTTTTCCAAACCTATCAGAGATCATCTGATGGCACCTAGGTCACCACACACAAGACATACACCACCAAAAAAGAGCCAATATCTTTAAGATCATATTAAAGATTGGATGTATATGTGTCTTTATTGTGGGCATAGACAACGGTTAAGTGAAAGTTATTATTGTTGTTAGAAATAAATCAATGCATATATTGTTCTAATTACCTGACTTTGTTAATCACAATAAAAGGGATTCAACCAAGCAAAAATAACTCTCCAGAGGCATGACTGTTGTGATTTGACATCCAATTGATAGAGGGTCGGACTCTATGCAAAGTCTTGGCAAATTTCTTTTCTCTAAATTTATATTAAAAATGTATATGATATTATTTTTGATGAGTTTGATAATATTTTTAAGAGCTACTTTACTCCCAAGATTACTCAACCCCTTTACATATGATGATAAATAGAAGGAGGATCAACCATTAGAAATACACTCAGGGTGTTTGCCCATGAAATAGTGTCATCTACCAAAAGTGTTTGAAATTTGTTAGGGGAAAATAGCATACCAGACTTGTGGACAACCTCACTACTTCTTGTAGGAACTCCAGTAGGTGTGTAACTCTTATTTATGGACTTTTAGTTGGAATTCATTTGAAACTCATTTGTAATAGCACCAACATTTCTTTCCACACTACTAACATGTGTAATCAGTTGCTCAATTCCTAACAAACATGGAAAGTATTGATAATTGTAGTAGTAGACACAATTAAAACCACCACTTATTGTGTAGTAACATGATGTGTAGCATCAATAAATTGCTCATTTTTAGAATCATTACCCTTTTCTTCCAAGACATTCTATGTTTTCAAGAGTCTTCCCTTTATTGATAATAGTTTTCTTTGGGACCCATACCTTCTTAGGAGTCACCTCACTATTCTTCCCACTATCCGATTATTTATGTCCAAAAGTGCCACAACACCTACTAGGATACCATTCATACTCCATAGCTAGATGGTCCTCCACGTCATCATCACTAATCATAGTGATACATGAAAGAAAAACTTCATCAACATGCATGGGGATGATAAGTGTAGTAAAATCAAGGATGTTAAATTGTTGAGTGAGTCTATTTGTATTCAACAGTTTGCCAATATAAGAGACAATAAAGATAAATATGTTATCATCCTTCAGCTCTAGTTGGAGGTCATAAAACTTGGTCCAGAGAAGGATCTCTGATAGTTGAATCTTATCAACAGACTCCCCTATCACCCTTTTTTTTTATAATAGTAGTCTTACAAACCGCGAACCATGGCCCTTTATCCGTGGTTGTTTCCAAGTCAAGTGGATATGAAAAGTTGATAATTAAGTAGACATTAACTCTAAAAATGTTTCAATTCTTCCTTTAATGCTCTAGAGATTCTGAACATGAATATCAAGGGTCATCCAAGGCTTTACATCAACTACATACCCCACCACTCACATCTTATGTTTTCTAGCATTCATCCCTGAAATATATCTAGAAAAGACAATAGATCCATTTCTTACTTCCATTTCTTTTACGAGTTCTTGATTATCACAAGGAGAAGCAAAGATATCTTTCCAATGCCTCAGTTGCTTTTCTACTCGAATGTTAAAAGGCATTCTCCCTGGATCTACTTTCTTGTGAATATGGGGAGGATGTCTTATTGATCGGTGAACCATGTGACTGGACTCTCCTATGACACCTTCAAGTTCTCTTATTATTTCTCCTTTGGGAGAAGAACATGGAGCCATTTTGGATCATTTTAATAGATGATGACATACTAAAGGTTAAGGAACTATGGGTGATGGGTTGTGCTACTTCTACCTATTTCTACCACGACTACTATACCGATATTGAAGAAGGTCTAAAACCCACTACCATAGTAGGAAACAACAAAAAATAGTATGAGGTTGGATTGGAGAAAAACGATTCACATATCCTTTGAATTGTGATGTCATGATACTCATATAGGGTAGAAACAATGAATGGAAAAGGATAGGATGAAGTAGAAGTAGGGGATGGCTGGGCTTAGGAGGACAAAGTTGATGGTGGAGAAGATTGTGGTTCTTTATAATCCTCTTTGATGGTGTATTATCAAAGCATGGAAACATGCCTCCCTCCTACCCCATGGTCAAGTGGAGGGGAAGATCATGGTGTAGGAGGAGGAGGAGGATGGGGTGGAGAGAGAAATAAATGCTTTCTTAGTCTAGTGTACATTGAAGGTTAGAACAAAGAGAGAGGACAATGCAAGAGTCTTCTTACTAATAACTCATTGTTCAAGGATTAGAGGAAGAGGTAATTATATGAGGCGTTGCTAATGGATCCTACTAGATGCAAGAAATATTGTAGAGAGATGGAACACAATTCAAAAAGCAAAGGAGAAAATGTAAGTGTGGTAATGTTTTTAATACACATTTTGCCAACCAAAATTCTATAACTTATATCTTCTGTCTATTATTTATCTCAAGTGGTACATAAAATTGATTTACTTTCAAGTCATCTAAAAGTATTAATGGAAAAATTACAAGCAAGCCCAAAGTGAATAGTGTTATGTTTTGTTGAAGCGGCAAGCACAATAGAAATAAAATTATCCACGAATCCTACTAGTAGATCTCATCAACAACAACTTATTCAGAAGGATGGTGTGTGAGGTGTACCTTGTCATAGAGAAATTTTGATGAAGTCCCCTTCCTTTGATTATTTGCATCACTCCTTGAGTGTACGAACGATCCTCTTTGACATCCTCTGAATGTAGCCGCTCAACATTTGCATCTCTACAAATTCCACGCAGATGCATTGAAACTCCTTATCATGGTGCTTGAGTTGGCAGGAAGGAGCTACCTTTCACTTGATGACATGCTAGCGTAGCAGTCACTTTCCTTCTCTCTCTCCCAGGGATGGTCATGGCAAGGATTCATGTACAAGAGAATGTCCTTGAAATTTGACAGTCATGCCTTAATAAATAGGAGAGGAAAGGAAGTGTGGTTTTCCAAAAATCCTTGGAAGTAAGAGGTTGTGGCCGCGTTTAAAATGGGTTGATGGTGGACTATCAAATAGTTAATTAGAATATTTTGGAATCAAATAATTAGTTAATAAATTAATCATATTAATTGATTAACTAGTTGTCTCTCATCTGATTCTAGTTAATCACTTGGGATTAACCACTCTACTTAACAATTTAAATAAAATTAATTGGCTTAAACATTTATCTAATTAACTTAGATTATATTTCAATATTATTCTAGTAAATTACCTATAATTTTTTATATTGAATTTGACTCAGAACATTTGCAATCATTCCCACAACTATACTCCTATTTTAATATACTCTATGCATGTGATCCCGTAGGATCCAAATTATGTTGGCAGTCATATTCACAATCAAATTATGATTTCACAAGCAATGATTGTATCTAACAAGATTTTATTACTACCCCAGCCATTTGAGAAGCTGAAAACCAACTCATCCTTGTATTGTGACCAATGTTATAATGATTGCATAATGCAATTGTCTCTAATATCCATACTGAATCTGAGGTATGAAAATGTCATCCTCTTAATGTTCAACCTTTGTTCCTTGGTCTTGAGTAGACTATTGAGATACACATGATCTCAATATCTTACATTGACTCCCATGAGCATGACCATGCATTTTATAGTCTCACTCATAAAGTGGCCATGATATCACTCTAATGGTAGGGACGAATTCCATCCACATCACTCACAATAATCCATATCTATCATAATGCACCTACACACTACTTGTACAACAACCCTTTTCAAGGTTACATGAGTAGTGTTGAACCACATTGAACAACATGCAACGATTGTAGTGACTTCAGGTCTAAGGACCAAAATCACCATTGTCACACTAAGATGTGATTCTAACTACAATCATTGGCTTCCATGTATCATACTCAAGGTGGGTCTGTCCAATACATTTGTTCATGGTAAGAACCTATGTGTTTGATTTGATATCTAATATCATGACTAATGAGACTTACTGATCAATCGAAACACATACTAGTCATGATGTATTATTTTTTCCTAATATCCACAATAATATCCAACTAGGGACTAAGACAAGATTTAATACTCTTAACATACACATGATCTTATATTTAGGATGCTCAACCTTAACTCACATGTCATTGAGTCATACATTCTAAGGACATTATTATATTTATTCACTATCCCATATTTAAACAAGCATAATAACCAAAATTTCCTTTATTAATAATAAAATCAATCGTAAGATGTTCCATTGCAATCATCATATGATTGGCTCTCATGGCATATCACCAACAGTCTCCCACTTGCACTAGAGCCAATCACTCATGAATCTCATTCCATGTGATCTAACATGACCATCATGCTTCTGCTATGAAATTGCTTTCCCCAGAGGGTCAACAACATTTCTTTCAGTTGGTACTATGCAAATCTTAACATCTCCTCATAGTATGATCTCTCATATGAGATGGTAGAACTATTATATGTGCTTGGAACACTAATGTGATCTGGGTACCTTAGCTTGTGCAATAACTCTATTGTTGTCACAATATATCTATACTTCATGTTTAATGGATGGAACCACTCCTATCTCTCCATTGATCTTCTTGATCCATACAGCTTCCTTTGATGTGTTAGAGGTAGCAATGTACTTGGCTCTGTTATAAAATCAACCACTAGCTTATAGATCCACCGTTGAGGAAAAGCACAAAACCTGATTGCTATCAATAATCATCCTTGTTGGTTTGGAAGCTTGCGTTGGTGTAACCCTTTACCAACAACTCTTCCTCACCACATAAAAAAAGAATCGATCTTTAGTTCCTTTCAAGTACTTAAGAATATTCTTTTCCATAGAACAATGACTTTCACTTGTATTTGTCTGGTATCTACTAGTCACACTCAAAGCATATGATATGTATGGATGTGTACATAACATTGCATACATGATAGATCCAATTGTGGATGCCTATGGAATCTTACTAATGCTTGCACTCTCCTTAAAAGAGATTGTACATTGAGCTATAGAGAAACTTATTCCATGTGACATGGGTAAGTTTCTCTCTTAGACTCTTTCATGTTGAAGCTTTTCACTATTTTATGAATGTATGTGTTTTGACTTAGACCAAGAAGCCTTTTAGGTCTATCTCTATAGATCTAGATTCCTAGAATATAGGATACTTCTCCTAAGTCCTTCATAGAGAAGGTGCCTCCCAATAATGTTTTTACCAACTGTAGAGTAGCGATGTCATTTCCCATAAAAAATATGTCATTTACATACAATATGAGGAAGACAATTATGTTCCCACTAACCTTCTTGTAAACACAAGGTTCATCCTCATTTCTACTAAAGCCAAACTCTTTGACTGCTTTGTCATTATAACTCTAAGATGCTTACTTCTATCCATAGATGAACTTTGTAGCTTACAAACCTTATTGTCTTCCTTTGGTTTTATAAAACCCTCAGGTTGTTTCATATACACATCCTCAGGCAAATTCACATTAATGAATGTAGTTTTAACATCCATCTTCCAAATCTCACAATCATAATAAGAAACAACGACAAACATGATCCTAATGGATTTAACCATGACAACTGGAGAAAAGGTTTTGTCATAGTCAGCACCTTAAACTTGTTCAAAACCCTTTGCAACCAATCAACCTTTATAGGTTTACAAATTACCATCCATGCCCATATTCTTTTTGAAGACCCACTTGCACCTTTTGGATTTTACCACTTTAGGTGAATCCACCAAGGTTCATACGTTGGCATACATGGAGTCCATCTCAGGTCTCATGGCTTCAACCCAGTTCTCTGAATTTGGTCCCTCAATAGCTTCTAAGTAGGTTGTTGTCTCATCTTCATTTGAGACAAACTCATCACCTTGTGGACTCACAATATATCCAAATCTCTCTACCTCAAGGCATGTCCAACTAGACCTTCAGGGTTCTTGTGTTAGATGAGGAACTTGAGAGTCCACAACTATTTGTGATTCCTCTTGTTCCTTGTCTACATCCATATGTTCAATGTTTTCTTGTTGGTCTCAAACTTCTTCAAGTTCTATTTTTATCCCACTGGTTCCTTTAGAAATAAATTCCTTTTCAAGGAATACATTAGTTCTGACAACAAACATTTTTTTAGATGGAATTTAAAAGCAGTATCCCTTGGTTTCCTTAGGATATCCAATGAAATATCATTTATCAGATTTGTGTCCAAGCTTTTCAGGAAACATTTTTCTCACATTAGATTTGCATCCCCAAATCTTCATAAAAGACACAGCGGGATGTTTCCCAGTCCATACCTCATATGGTGTCTTTTGAACTTATTTAGAAGGCACCTAATTAAGTGCAAACACTATGATATTCTAAAGCGTATACCGAGAAGGAAGTTAGAAGACTAGAAAAACTCATGATTGACCACAAAATATCTAATAATGCACGGTTCCTTTTTTCTAATACAAAATTATGCTATGGTGTTCCATGTGTAGTCCATTGTGATACAACACCATAGTCTTGCAAAAGGTCCTCAGACTCTTGGCTTAAGTATTCTCCACTTCTATTCGAATGAAGTGCTTTAATACTTTTACCAAGTTGGTTTTGTACTTCATTCATGAAATCATTGAACTTTTTTAAGGGTTTTGACTTACGTTTCATCAAGTAAACATATCCATACCTACCGAAGTCATCAATTAAGATAATGCAATATTGGTAACCACCTCTAGCATCTATTCTAAAAGGGCCATATACATCAATATGTATACATCATAATAGATCACTTGATCTCTCACTATACTAGTGGTAGTAAATGTTTTCATCTTACCCAACAAAGAAGACTCACATATCTCTATAGATTCAAGGTCAAAATAGTCTAGGTAACCATCTTTAGGGAGTCTACAACTGTGTTTCTCATTTATGTGTCCTAGATGATAATGCCAAACACATGCTTTATTTGAGTCGTCAACTTTAAGCCTGTTAGTATATATGTTATATACACTTGTCTCAAGATTGAATAAGTAAAGACCATAAGACATAGACACTGCCATAAAATATATCATCTTTAGAAATACAACATTGGCCATTCTTAACATGAAATTCAAATCCATTCTTGTCCAAACAAGAAATAGAAATAATGTTCCTATTTATAGAAGGTATGAAATATTATCTCTAACTCTATTAGAATCCCACTTGGAATAGATAAACAATAGGTTCCTACAATAGTTGTAGCAATTGTTGCTCTATTTGCAACGTGTAGCTCCACCATCCCCTTCTTCAAGGGTCTACTTATTTTTAGATCCTGAATATTTAAACGAATATGAGATCCACATCCAGTACCTACTTTCCAAGATGATGAAGTAGATAAATTTATCTCAATAATGTAAATACCTGAAGGGAGATCTCTATCCCCTTCTTCTTGATCTTTTGCTCCTCTAAGTAAAGAGGAAAATTCCTTTTCCAATGTCCAAGATGGTGATAGTGGTGACAAATGACTTATTTACTCACTCCTTTTGCCTTAAGTCCAGAGGATTTAGATTTTTGGTCGACTTTAGAAGTTTTCTTTTATTTTCCTTTGACCTTAGGTTTCCCCTTTCCTTTATTTAAGATCAACATTGTAATGTCCGGGCCCACTACCCAAGGCTCTAGTAGAGTTTTAGGAATGATGACTGGTCCCACAAACCACCACTAGCCTTAACTGTGTGCTTTGTCCTCAGTCACATGCAAGTTAAGATAAACTTTCCAACTAGTCACCCATCCAAGTACTACTTTGGGTTGAGCACACTTAACCATAGAGTTCTTTAGTGATGGGCTCCCTGAAAAGGAGGTGCACCTTGGTGGTATCCTTTTAATATTATTTTATCATAGGCCTCAAATCTTGGGATGTTACAATATCCCCAGTTAAACTCTTGATGTTCTCATCTAGGCTCAACCATATGACCTCATAATGTCTCTCCATTTTAGTGTAGACCCAGAATGGAACATGTACACCCAACTCCCATCATGACTATTAGTGCATGGGTGAGTCGATGAACTAGTATATCTCTTTTCAACATGCCCAGACGGTAGGAATAGAGTATGATGCTTATGTGGGTCCCTCCTACTAGAGGGGATCTAGCTCTGATACCATTTGTAACGCTGAATCCCACTGCCCAATGCTCTAGTAGACTTTCAAGAATGACAACTGGCCCCACAGACCACCACTAGCCTTAACTGCGCACTTTGTCCTCACACACGCGCAAGCCAAGATGACTTCTTGACTAGTCACCCATCCTAATACTACTATGGGCTGAGCACGCTTAACCATAGAGTTCTCTAGTGATGGGCTCCCTAAAAAGCAGGTGCACCTTGGTGATATAGGTAGTCCAATGATTTCTTTTAAGATCATTTTATTTGAGGCCTCAAATCCTGGGTTGTTACAAGAACAAAGTTGGGCTTGTGTTTCTTCATTTGTCACTCAACAATATTGAACATACCAAGCAACTTTGTTAATGGCTTGTCAAAGTTTTTCATGTTGTATTTCATGATAAACTGGTTATACGGTTGTGGTAATCATTACAATATCACATCCGTGGCCAACTTTTGGCCAAAGGAAATCCTAATCTTGCTAGGGTTTCCACATATCCAATTAATTTGAGCACATGGGACCCATCTGGATCACCCTCTTCCATGTTGCACTTAAACAATACCTTGAAGACATCATACCTTTCCTACCTTTTCTATTCATGATACATGTTATGGAGATGTGTGACCATCTCCATAACTCCCATGTTCTCATGTTGCTTTTGGATCTCATGGTTCATGGAGCACAACATGAGACAGTGGATGTCTATTACATCATCAAAATGCTTATGATAGCATCCATTTCCGCCCTAGGAACATTTAGAGCTAGTTCCTCTAGTAATGATGTGTCCAAGATATAGAACTTACACACACGAGTGAGAACAATTCTCAAAGTCCTGAACCAATCATGGAAGTTATCCCCATTAAGTTTTTTTACCTTCTCAAGGACTGACCGCAATAAACAATTGTTGTTGTTGTTGTTGTTTTCCATTTAATCTTCAAGAAAATATTTGCCCGAGTCAATATATTGATTTGAAAATATTTGACGATATTAATTAGTCCTTAATTAATTACCACTCCCATTATACTATTCAAATTAATAACCCTCTCAAATTAATTCACAAATATTGCAACGTACAATTTTCTAACATCAAGATCCATATTTTATCAAATCATGAGTCAAATTCAACTGATCACTCTCAACTTGATTATTTTGGTAGTGTAACGTACCTAAACTTCAACATATTCTCTTTTTGGCCCTTTCCCAATATTTTCCAATCATTTCTATCCTTTTTGGCCTTGATGCTTAAATTGTGGAATTAATAGTGGTTTGGTAAACATTTGCTCAATAATTATACCAATGGAAGAATTTATGCACAAATACCTCGGTGAAATCTTATTTAATGATCTAAAATGTAAAATCACCGCTGAAGTGGAACAATGGTAAATAAATCCATGTTAGAAGTGTAAGGCCCCAAACCTTACTTAATGTATTGAACAAGCTTAACTATCATAATTAAGTACTCTAAACCTTAATCTAACCTTGTGAGGTGTTTTGAAATCATGAGACAAGATTAAGTTTCAATTTTGGTCCAATTTGGTTGTTGTTTGTGCAAGTTATAAAAATATATGCACATTTTCTCAAGTTTCTAAACCATGGGGTACCTAGTTTCACCTTGGTTTGAAGGTGTTTCTTTCCAAGGGCATTGTAGGAATTTCCTCTTTATAAATGAGCTTATCTTTAAAAGCTAAAAACCAATGGGGTTATTTCTTGGATTGGAGGACGGTGGGAATGGCCTATAAGTCTCCATGGGCTTTTAGGACTGACCTTGGATATACAAGAAGTCTCTATGAGTTGTCCTCTTGCATGGCCATGAAGCCTTAGCCCGAGGACACATGGAAAGTCCCATAGACACCTCATGTTTCCCCCTTCTTTATAAAGCCATGCCAACTCCTTCCCACCTCCCATTCTAAGAAGCAATCCTCTCCTTCTCTTTCTCCCAGATTAGAGCATCATCCCTTCTATGTTTGGCCATGAAGTTTCTGTCCCAAGGTAAAAGAGGGCACCTTCCTTGGTGAAGAAGGCTCCTAGGGTTCCAAATTTCTCTATTTAGGATTTCTTAAGCTCCTCCTTGGTGAATTTGACAAAAACTAGTAAGTATCCTCCTTTCCTTCCCTATTTTCATGCTGTTAGTATTCCTCCCACCTTCTTCCAAGTTAGAACCTTGACCTTCCATCGTAAAACTCCACCTAGATCCCTAAAACATCTCATCTCCATGCTCTTTTACTAGGGTTTGCACCACTAAAGTGGAGAAGGTGATCTTTGCTCAAGAAAGGAGCATGGCTTGGAGCAACCAGACCTTATAATCTCGGGATCCTTGTTGTTTGGACCTTCTCACCTTCCTAGAGGCAAGTTTTATAACCCCCTCCTCATATATTGCTTACTACATGCTTAAAACTCATGCTTCTATGTTTAAAATCGATGATCTCCATCTCTTTTTACCATGTTCTTCTAGGGTTTTGGTTTCTTGATGTTTTACCTTCTCTAGAAGATCTGGTATTGGTTACCTTTGAAACTTGAAACCTGATCTTAAGTCAAATGGTGTTTTCTCCCTCTCCCTCTCTCTCCAATTATCTGGATCGGTTTGATAATGTGGCAATTTCCTATTGGTCAATATTGAAAAATTCATATCTTTTAATCCGCTTATCCAAATTTGACAAATAAATATGTTTTGGGATTTGAAAATTAATATCTATCTAATAAAAATATTTTCAAGGTATGTTTTCATGGTTTGACGAAGTTCGATTTTTGTGAAATGAATTTAATGCATAAAATCCATAAAAAATACATCGTAATCATCATAACTCTAATATCAACATAAAAATATGTTTTCTTGATCAGGAGAACCTAATAAGTTCATTGGTGATATTTTCAAAATCTAAAATTGAGTTTTGATAATTTTTTAAAAAAATTAAGGTTTCTATACATTAATGTGCATTTTGTATTTAATACATGTTAATACATTGAAAATAGGCAAAGTGGAACTTGGACTCATTTAAAGTGGTGAAACTTCATAATTGATATCAGTAAGAGTGGTATGTGCAATCCATCTTTATGTATGTGCAATCCCTCTTTATGTATGCGTAATCCATCTTTATGTATGTGCAATCCCTATTCATGTATGTGCATTTCTTAAACCCTACGCTGGGATATTTGCAAACAAAATCCTATATTCCCTAATGAAGCACTATATGAACCCTATTTCCTCTATTCATTATTCTTTTGTTAAATTGTCTCAAAATCAATAATGATATTATTTTTCTTGGGTCTTGTACCCCACTTCCATGTTTTAATTGATATGATGCTTTACTTGCCATGAATTCTTTTCTAGCATGTTGATTTTATGGACTATTTAGCTATAGTAGTGGTACTTATGCACAACTCCCCATAGATAGTGCATGTATTACTTCACCCTAGGGAATGTCTTATTCTCCCCCATAAAAATATGTAGGTGACTGGGAATGTATTAATTCTCCCCTCACCTATATGTTGAGGTCCGACAGGTGCGTCAACCCTACTTAGTTAAGGTAGTCATAGTTATCATACATGCAACCTTTTATTATATTTTGTTTATGGCAAGCATCTATTTAAAAATAGCCCCATACTCCTGAAATCTTCATCTTATGATGAAAACTAGCCTTTATTTACATGTTTTCTTTACCTTGATATCCTCTTCATATTTGTTGACATATACCTTGTTTCCTTTCCCTTTTGCTGGTTGTTTTCCCAACCACCCAAGTTTAGGTCGAGGTGTTGAACATGACCAAGGAGGCCTTAGCTTCCAACATGGACCTAGCTCTTGGAGATGCTGATTGGAGACATATTTGAAGTAGTTTAGATTTTCCTCTACTTAGATCCTTATATTGTATCATACAAGTAAACACTTATGGGATATTATGATGTACTTTTGTAATCTTTTATGAAAGATTCATATAGTCAGTTATTTTTATTCCTCTACTACACTTTGGTCTTTTGCATACCATTATAATAAATTTGGAAAATTTATACATGTTCCAATATACCTTTGAGTGTGTTTGGAATGGATGTTAGTTCTTCAAAATTTTAGTAAGGGAGTGGATCCCGCGTCCTTACAGCATGGTATTAGAGCCCATGGTAGTCAAAATCTGACTATTTCAATTATGTCTCCCTAGTTAGAATACTTACGTTACCTTTAAGTGACATGTTTTCCCTAGAGTTGATCAATAGATTATGAAGAGTTGATTTAGGATCCTATAGTTTCACATTAGAATATTGATGAATAGATCCCTAAAATTCTTACAACTAAAAGATGCATAAGTAACCATAGTAATTTGAGTTTGTTTAGCTTGGCCTTTAGGAAGCTACTAGGACATGAAGTTGAAAGAAAAGGTGTCTAGAAAGGATCAGGGTTCGGGGGCTGGCAAGATTTTCCTCGGCACCACTAGCTTGGTTTACGAGGACTTCCGAATCCATATGATACCGGCCTGGCTTGAGCTGATATGAATTGTCCAAAATAGCATGGTTTTTGGCAATAGTAGTCTTAGACATCTATATGATTTATCTTTAAGGACCCTATTATGTTGAACTAGTCTCCCAGGTGTAATGATTTGTTTGAGGATGGATACCCAATATAGTTCTCTTATGACCCATAGAACCACATGTTTGGATCGTTATCCCTAGAACCTAGACTTTGAAGTTTGGTGTTTAGTAAGCAATCAGAGTGCGTAGTGATGCGTGATGGATCTTGTATATGGTCCAGTTAGACTCACCCTTTTACCTCTAGATTAGTTTGGCTTGGTTGGTCAAACCTTTTAAGGGTGGAGAGTAGTTGGTTTGATGATGTTTGGGTAGTTAGATTTTGAGTATGAAATCCTTTGCAAGGGGATGGAGTCATGTAACAAACTGAAATCTATCTACTCTGACTTTAGAAACCCTAACTCCCTAATTAGGAAGTTAGTGTTCTTGAATCCTTAGTTTTGACCAAACAAGTTATAGTTGTAACCACATGTTTCTTGGTATCCAAATGAACATATAACAACCATCTAATGAATAGTTCATATGTTTGAACCCTAATGAATATTTAATGCACATAATAAGAGTAACTCACATTTTAATACTAATAGTGGATAAGCATGATGTTTCCCATATCATAAACCAATAAACCCTAATGATATGATGGGCTTGATAATTGTAATCTAAATTTAGACTTAATGCATCCTAAGAAGGTATAGGTGAAGAATAATGATCATGTTAACATAAACACTAAGTTGTAATCATATAACCTTAACCTATGCATCTTTAATGACATTCATGATACATTAGTGTCACTAGGTGTCATAATCAGATAACATACTTTTAATACACATAAATCATAGATTAATTAGGTCATCAATATGAAATGCATATCACCTTGTTCTATAATACACACCTAACTAATCACATAATGAATTAGTATGTGAATCAATTCATTAATATGTAATATGTCCCACCTTGATCATTGAAATGTATATAATGACTTCAATATGGATAAGAAGTAATTAATTCACCCAAATGTTCATAATCAATAATAAGAAGTGAATAAATATGATAGAATGATTAATGATGAAATTAATGTGAGTGTGAACGGTAAAGTAACAATGTCTAATATACATATAAGTAATTAATGTGACATTATTTGGATTAATTGTAACAAATTGGATAAAGTGTCCTATTTCATACAAAATAATTGATACAATTGATAATGGAGTCTAAATCCAAATTATTAAAGATAATGGTAAGATATAATAATGCATATTAAGATAATTTAGTATAAATCTAGTTGTGCTAAAATTCCTAATGAGATAAAAAAGAAATATATTGGTATGTGCATAATAATGAAATTTAACTCTTTTGGAAATAAAGTAAATATGACATGACACAATTAAAAGAATAATAATGATAATATCATATCCTAACAAATATAATTCTAATAAGACAAATTTTGTAAAAAGAAATCATAAAAGTGAAACCTTTAGGGAATCCATGAGAACCTGACCAATGTGGGGTTACTTGAGAAGATTATGAACTCCCAAGTTAATCAGTTGAAAAACAAGGAGTTTAAGTTAGTAAAAGTTTCAGTGGAAGTTTTATAGATTCAACCTGGGAGTTTAGTGGTGAGATGTTGCATACTCACCCTTCTCACTTTGCTTTATATTTCAAGGATGAAATCCTCTTTAAGGGCTAGAGTGCTATAACATACTGAAACTTCAACATATTCTCTTTTTGGCCCTTTCTCAATATTTTCCTATCATTTCTATCCTTTTTGGCCTTGATGCTTAAATTGTGTAAATTATAGTGGTTTGGTGAACATTTGTTCAATAATTATACCAATAGAAGGCTTTATGCACAAATACCTCAATGAAATCTTATTTAAGGATCTAAAATGTAAAATCACTACTCAAGTGGAACAATGGTAAATAAATCAATGTTAGAAGTACAAGGCCCCAAACCTTACTTAATGTATTGAACAATATTAACTACCATAATTAAGTTTATAAATCTTAGTCTAACCTTGTGAGGTGTTTTGAAATCAAGAGACAAGATTAAGTTTCAAGTTTGGTCCAATTTGGATGCTTTTGTGCAAGTTATGCAATTATATGCACATTTTGGAGTTTTATGCTATTTACCCAATTTGGAGGTTTTCTTTGTAAATTGTCACATGCATTATAATCTTTAGATATTACCTTACAATTATCAAGTTTTTGAACCGTGGGGCACCTAGTTGCACCTTAGTTTGAAGGTGTTTCTTTCCAAGGACATTTTAGGGATTTCCTCTTTATAGATGAGCTTATCTTTAAAAGCTATCAACCAATCGGGATATTTCTTTGATTGGAGGATGGTAAGGATGGCCTAGAAGTCTCCAGGGGCTTTTAGGACCGACCTTGGATATACAAGAAGTCTCTATGAGCTGTCTTCTTGTATGGCCATGAAGCCTTAGCCTAAGGACACATGGAAAGTCCCATAGACACCTCATGCTTGCCCCCCTTCTTTATAAAGCCATGACTACTCCTTCCCACCTCCCAATCTAATAAGAAATCTTCTCCTTCTCTTTACCCCAGCTTACAAAATCATCCCTACTATGTTTGGACATGAAGTTGTTGTCCCAAGGTTAAAGAGGGCGCCTACCTTTGTGCAGAAGGCTCCTAGGGTTCCAAATTTCTCTATTTACGATTTCTTAAGCTCCTCCTTTGTGATTTTGACCAAAACTAGTACGTATCCTCCTTTCCTTCCCTATTTTCATTCTATTAGTATTCCTACCACCTTCTTCCAGGTCAAAATCATGACCTTCCATGGTAAAACTCTACCTAGAGCCCTAAAACATCTCATCTCCATGATCTTTTGTTGGGGTTTGCACCTCTAAAGTGGAGAAGGTGATCTTTGCTCAAGAAAGGAGCTTGGTTTGGAGCAACCAGACCTTCTAATCTTAGGATCCTTGCTGTTTGTACCTTCTTACCTTCCTAGAGGCGATTTTTATAACCCCCTTCTCATATATTGCTTACTACAAGCTTAAAAGTCATGCTTCTATGTTTAAAATCGATGATCTCCATCTCTTTTTACCATGTTCTTCTAGGGTTTTAGTTTCTTTCTGCTTTACCTTCTCTAGAAGATCTGGTATTGGTTACCTTTAAAACTTCAAACCTGATCTTGGGTCAAATGGTGTTTTCTCCCTCTCCATCTCTCTTCAATTATCTCGATCGGTTTGATGATTTGGCAATTTCCTATTGATCAATATTGAAAAATTCATATTTTCAATCCTCCTATACAAAATTGACAAATAAATATGTTTTGGAATTCAAAAATTAATCTCTATCTAATAAAAATATTTTCAAGGTCTGATTTCATGGTTTGATGAAGGGTAATTTTGTAAAATGAATTTAATGCATACAATCCATAAAAAGTACATCTTGATCATCATAACTACAAAATCAACATAAAAATATGTTTTCTTGATTAGGAGAACCTAATAAGTTAATTGTTGATACTTTCAAAATCTAAATCCGAGTTTTGATAAAAATTTCTAAAATTAGGGTTTTTATTCATTAATGTGCATTTTGTACTCTAATACATGTTAATACATTGAAAATAGGCAAAGTGGAACTTGGACTCAATTAAAGTGGTGAAACTTAGTAATTGATATCAATAAGAGAGATATGTGCAATCCATCTTTATGTATGTGCAACCCATATTTATTTATGTGCAATCCCTATTCATATATGTACATTTCTTACACCCTAATTCAGGATATTTGCAAACCAAACCTTATATTCCCTACTGAGGCACTATATGAACCCTATTTCCTCTATTCAAGATTCTTTTGTTAAATTTTCTCAAAATCAGTAATGATATTCTTTTTTTGGGTCTTGTACCCCACTGCCATGTTTTAATTGATATGATGCTTTTACTTGACATGAATTCTTTTGTAGCATATTGATTTTATGGACTATTTAGCTATAGTAGTGGTACTTATGTACAACCACCCATAGATAAGGAACGTATTACTTTGCCCTGAGGAATGTCTTATTCTCCCCCATAAAAATATATGTAGGCGACTGGGAATGTATTAATTCACCTGTCACCTATAGGTTTAGGTTCGGTAGGTGCATCAGCCCTACTTAGTTAAGGTAGTCATAATTATCATACATGCAACCTTTTATTATATTTTATTTATGGAAAGAATCTATTTAAAGATAGCCTCATACTCTTGAAATCTTCATATTATGATGAAAACTAGCCTTTACTTACATTTTTTCTTTACCTTGATATCCTCTTCATATTTTTTGACACATACCTTGGTTCCTTTCCCTTTTGTTGGGTGTTTTCCCAACCACCCAGGTTTTAGATCGAGGTGTTGAACATGACCAAGGAGAACATAGCTTCCAACATGGACCTAACTCTTGGAGATGCTTCTTGGAGACATATTTGAAGTATTTTAGATTTCCCTCTACTTAGATCCTTATGTTGTATCATACATGTAAACCCTTATGGGATATTACGATGTACTTTTGTAATCTTTTATAAAAGTTGCATATAGTCAGCTAATTTTATTCTACTGCTATAGTTTGGTCTTTTCATACCATTATATTAAATTTGGAAAATGTATACCTAATCCAACATACCTTTCAGTGCGTTTGGAATGGATGTTAATTCTTCAAAATTTTAGTAAGGGAGTGGATCTCGTGTCCTTACAGGATGGTATCAGAGCCCATGGTAGTCGACATTTGACTATTTCAATTTTGTCTCCCTAGTTAGACTACTTGCCTTTCCTTTAAGTGACATGTTTGCCCAAGAGTTTATCAATATATGATGAATGGTTGATTTAGGATCCTATAGTTTGACATCAGAATAATGATGAATAGATCCCTAAAATACTTACTACTAAAAGATGTATAAGTAACCATAGTAACTTGAGGTTGTTTAGCTTGGCCTTTAGGCAGCTACTAGGAAATGAAGTTGAAAGCAAAGGTGTCTAGAAAGGATCAGGGTTTGAGGGTTGGCAAGATTTTCCTCCACACCATTAGCTTGGTTTACGAGGACTTCCGAATCCATATGATACCAGCCTGACCTGAGCTGATATGAATCGTCCAAAATAGCATGCTTTTAGGCAAAAGTAGCCTTAGACATCTATATGATTTATCTTTAGGGACCCTAATATGTTGAACTAGTCTCCCAAGTGTAATTACTTGTTTGAGGAGGGATACCCAATATAGTTCTCTTATGACCCATAGAACCACATGTTTGTATAGTTATCCCTAGAACCTTGACTTTGAAGTTTGGTGTTTAGTAAGAAATCAGAGTGTGTAGTGAAGCGTGATGGATCTTGTATATGGTCTAGTTAGACTCACCCTTTTACCTCTAGATTAGTTTGGCTTGGTAGGTCAAACCTTTTAAGGGGTGGAGAGTAGTTGGTTTGATGATGTTTGGTAATTAGATTTTGAGTATGAAATCCTTTGCAAGGGGATGGAGTCATGTAACATATTGAAATCTAGGAACTCTGACTTTAGAAACCCTAACTCCCTAATTAGGAAGTTAGTGTGCTTGAATCCTAATGAATATATAACGTACATAATAAGAGTAGCTCACATTTTAATACTAATAGTGGATAAGCATGATGTTTCCCATGTCATAAACCAAAAAACCCTAATGATATGATGGGCAAGATAAGCATAATCTAACATTGGACTTAATGCATCCTAAGAAGGTATAGGTGAATAATAATGATCATGTTAACCTAAATGCTAAGTTGTAATCATCTAACCTTAAACTATACATCCTTAATGACATTCATGACACATTAGTGTCACTAGGTGTCATAATCAGATAACATACTTTAATACACATAAATCATAGATTAATCAGGTCATCAATATGAAATACATATCAACTCATTCTCTAATACACACCTAATTAATCACCCAATGAATTAGTATATGAATCAAATCATTAATATGTAATAGGTCCCACCTTGATCATTAAAATATATATAATGACTTCAATATGGATAAGAAGTAATTAATTCACACAAATGTTCATAATCAATAATAAGAAATGAATAAATATGAGAGAATGATTAATGATGATATTAATGTGAGCATGAATGGTAAAGTAACAATGTCTACTATACATATAAGTAATTAATGTGACATTATTTGGATTAATTGTAACAAATTGGATAAAGTGTCCTATTTCATACAAAATAATTGATACAATTGATAATGGAGTCTAAATCCAAATTATTAAAGATAATGGTCAGATGTAATAATGCATATTAAGATAATTTCGTATAACTCTAGTGAGATAAATAAGAAATATATTTGGTTTGTGCATAATAATGAAATATAACTCTTTTGGAAACAAAGTAAATATGACATGACATAATTAAAAGAATAATAATGATAATGTGATATCCTAATGAATATACTTCTAATAAGACAAAAAATTAAAAAGAAATCATAAAATGGAAGCTTTAGGTAATCCATGAGAACCTGACCTATGTGGAGTTTCTTGAGAAGATTCTGAACTCCCAAGTTAATCAGTTGAAAAACAGGGAGTTTAAGTTAGTAAAATTTTTGGTGGAAGTTTAATAGATTCAACATGGTAGTTTAGTGGTGAGATGTTGCATACTCACCCTTCTTACTTTGCTTTAGATTTTGAGAATGGAATCCTCTTTAAGGGGTGGAGTGTTGTAACATAATAAAACTTTGACATATTCTCTTTTTGGCCTTTTCTCAACATTTTCCTATCATTTCTATCCTTTTTGGACTTGATGCTTAAATTGTGGAATTTATAGTGGTTTGGTGAACATTTGTTCAATAATTATACCAATGGAAGGGTTTATGCACAAATACCTCAGTGAAATCTGATTTAACGATCTAAAATGTAAAATCACCACTTAAGTGGAACAATGGTAAATAAATCCATGTTAGAAGTGTAATGCCCCAAACCTTATTTAATGTATTGAAAATACTTAACTACCATAATTAAGTACTGTAAACCTTAATCTAACCTTGTAAGGTATTTTGAAATCATGAGACAAGATTTAGTTTCAAGTTTGGTCATGTTTGGATGTTGTTTGTGCAAGTTATGCAATTATATGCACATTTTGGATTGTTATGCAATTTACCAAATTCAGAGGTTTTTGTTAGTAAATTGTCACATGCATTATAATCTTTAGATATTCCCTTACCATTCTAGAGTTTTTGAACCATGGGGCACCTAGTTGCACCTTGGTTTGAAGGTATTTCTTTCTGAGGGCATTTTAGGGATTTCCTCTTTATAAATGAGCTTTTCTTTAAAAGCTATCAACCAATGGGGATATTTCTTAGATTGGAGGATAGTGGGGATGGCCTAGAAGTCTACATGGACTTTTAGGACCAACCTTGGATATACAAGAAGTCTCTATGAGTTGTCCTCTTGCATGGGCATGAAGCCTTAGCCTAAGGACACATGGAAAGTCCCATAGACACCTCATGCTTGCCCCCTTATTTATAAAGCCATGCCTACTCCTTCCCACCTCCCAATCTAAGAAGAAATCATTTCCTTCTCTTCCCCCCAGCATAGAGCATCATCCCTTCTATGTTTGGCCACAAAGTTTCTATCCCAAGGTAAAAGAGGGCGCCTACCTTTGTGAAGAAGGCTCCTAGGGTTCCAAATTTCTCTATTTAGGATTTCTTAAGCTCCTCCTTGGCAATTTTGACAAAAAATAGTAAGTATCCTTCTTTCCTTCCCTATTTTCATTCTATTAGTATTCCTACCACCTTCTTCCAGGTCAAAACCATGAGCTTCCATGGTAAAACTCCACCTAGAGCCCTAGAACATCTCATCTCAATGCTCTTTTGTAGGGGTTTGCACCTCTAAAGTCGAGAAGGTGATCTTTGCTCTAGAAAGGAGCTTGGCTTGGAGCAACTAGACCTTCTAATCTCAGGTGAGTTTTATAACTCCCTTCTCATATATTTCTTCCTACATACTTAAAACTCATTATTCTATGTTTAAAATCGATGATCTCCATCTCTTTTTACCATGTTCTTCTAGGGTTTTGGTTTCTTTTTGTTTTACCTTCTCTAGAAGATCTGGTATTGGTTACCTTTGAAACTTCAAATCTGATCTTGGGTCAAATGGTGTTTTCTCCCTCTCCCTCTCTCTTCAATTATCTCGATCGGTTTGATGATGTCGCAATTTCCTATTGGTTAGTATTGAAAAATTCATATATTTTTATTCGCTTATCCAATTTGACAAATAAATATATTTTGTAATTCAAAAATTAATCTCTATCTAATACAAATATTTTAAAGGTCTTCTTTCATGGTTTGACGAAGGGTGATTTCTATAAAATGAATTTAATGCATAAATCCATAAACAGTACATCTTAATCATCATAACTCCAAAATCAGCATAAAAATATGTTTTCTTAATCAGGAGAACCTAATAAGTTAATTGGTGATATTTTCAAAATTTAAACCCGAGTTTTAATAAAAAGTTCTAAAATTAGGGTTTCGTACATTAATGTGCATTTTGTACTCTAATACATGTTAATACATTGAAAATATGCAAAGTGGAACTTAGACCCAATTAAAGTGGTGAAACTTAGTAATTGATATCAGTAAGAGAGGTATGTTCAATCCATCTTTATGTATGTGCAATCCCTCTTTATGTATGTGCAATCCATCTTTTTGTATGTGCAATCCCTATTCATGTATGTGCATTTCTTACACTCTAAGTTGGGATATTTGCAAACCAAACCCTATATTCCCTAATGAGGCACTATATGAACCCAATTTCCTGTATTCATGATTCTTTTGTTAAATTGTCTCAAAATCGGTAGTGATATTCTTTTTCTTGGGTCTTGTACCCCACTTCCATGTTTTAATTGATATGATGCTTTTACTTGCCTTGAATTCTTTTCTAGCATGTTGATTTTATGGACTATTAAGCTATACTAGTGGTACTTATCTACAACCAAGCATAGATAGGGCATGTATTAATTCGCCCTAGGGAATGTCTTATTCCCCCCCATAAAAATATGTGTAGGTGACTGGGAATGTATTAATTCTCCCCTCACATATAGATTGAGGTCTGGTAGGTGCCTCAACCCTACTTAGTTAAGGTAGTCATAAGTATCATAACTGCAACCTTTTATTATATTTTGTTTATGGAAAACATCTATTTAAAAATAGCCTCATACTATTGAAATCTTCATCTTATGATGAAAACTAGCCTTTATTTACATGTTTTCTTTACCTTGATATCCTCTTCATATTTGTTGACACATACCTTGTTTCCTTTCCCTTTTGCTGGGTATTTTCCCAACCACCCAGGTTTAGATCAAGGTGTTGAACATGACCAAGGAGAACATAGCTTCCCACATGGACCTATCTCTTGGAGATGCTGATTGGAGGCATATTTGAAGTAGTTTAGATTTCCCACTACTTAGATCCTTATGTTGTATCATACATGTAAACCCTTATGGGATATTATGATGTACTTTTGTAATCTTATATGAAAGTTGCCTATAGTCAGTTATTTTTATTCCGTTGCTACACTTTGGTCTTTTGCATACCATATAATAAATTTGGGAAATGTATACCTTTTCCAACATACCTTTGAGTGTGTTTGGAATGGATGTTAATTCTTCAAAATTTTAGTAAGGGGGTGATCCCGCGTCCTTACAGGTAGGCAACATTTACCAATTGCATCATATGCAACTCTTCACAGATGGTATGGACTAATCACTGTCATATTCGATCTCTATTCTTATACACACTTAATCCTATTAAGGTCACCTAGTTAAAAGCCAACACAATAAAATATGCACCCTGCATTGGTAAACCCACATATTTATTCTCACACTTCCATCAGATAGACAGAACACCATACTTTGGCATGCCCATCCATAATCGATCAAGGTTTTCATGTGTTTTGTTTTTGAAAAGCATCTTATACTTAATATTTTATTTAGGGGTTTATATATACATAACATACTTATAATATTTATCATATAAACATTATATCGACAATCACAATCCATAGACATGCAATAAAAAAACACTTACACGTTGGTTATAGCCATACTAATGTAATCCTTTGGAGCCATACATAATTATTTTCCACTAATGGTCTTTTTCATCTTATGCAACATGAACCTGTGAATTTTTGTATGAACCTGCATTTGATCAACATCATGGTGAACAACTTCATGGACGTTCCTTGGGGTTGGATCTTCATGTTGCTTATCCATCGATGCTTCTTAGAGTTGGATCTTCAAGTTTTCTCTCCATGGATGCTCCTTGTAATTGGATCTTCAAGTTTCCTCTTCATGGCAAGCCCTCCAAAAGTAAATCTATTCCTAACTAATATTCACTACTATAGAACAGGCCTTTAGCATCGGTTAATTAAGGTCTTTAGTGTCGGTTTCAAAACGACACCCAAGTGGGTGTCGCTAAAGCTGGACCCCTTCAGCATCGGTTCCCAACCGACGCCAAAAAGCTTCCCGCCACCGAAAACGCGCCAGCAAAGGGACTATAGACATCGGTTTTTTAAGAACACCGCCACTATATAATTGTTACAGATGTCGATTATTAAAAGAACTGACGTCACAATGCTTCCTGCCACCGAAAATGCGCCAGCAAAGGGCCTATAGGTGTCAGTTTTGTAAGATAACCGACGCCATCTCCCCTGCCACCACGATCGTGCTTCCCAGCACGGCCGTGTTTCCTGACCATATCAGCTGAACCGATGTCAGTTTTGTGCTAATAACCGACGCCATATCCCCTGCCTGCCACCACGGCCGTGCTTCCCAACACGATCGTGGTTCCTGGCCACATAGACATCAATTTTTTTTATAAAAAATAGCCACTGTATATCTTTGGTGTCAGTTTTGATCAAATAATTGATGCCTATGTTAAGATTTTTTTTAATCAGTTTGTAGGCCTACTGTATGGCTGGTCAGCAGGATGAGAACCTGCTGTTCAGTTCTGAACTGTAGCTATACAACATCTATTGATATCAGCCAACAACATGCCACAAACCTGCAAAATTAACAAGATGGACAATATTATATATATGTGATTCACACACATGTATAAACACATTTAATTAATATTATTTTTTCATCACACACATGTAGAAACCAGTAGCAACCTGTTGTTCCATTCATTTCATCTCTTTTCAAATTCAGACACATGTAGAAACATTTATGTATTGATCATCTTCACACACATATGACAATTCATAAAAATTCATTCACATTCACACAAAAATAATTATGAGAACAAAGTTATTCTTTATTCATCATTGTCAATAAAATTAAATCTAAAAATTCCCACTCTTTGTAGGGCTTTTGCCCATTCTTCTCTTACAACATCTAATTCATCTCTCGTATAGGGAGCATGTACATCAAAACACTTTCCACCTGTGTTGAAGTCAGCAGTTTTAAAGACCTACAAAGAGAATGACGTACATATATAATTAATAATATATAATAAGATTGATATATTTCCTATTATCTACTGAGACTATGTATAATAGCTGTTGTATCTTATCGATTTCCATTATGACATGTTTGATGATTAGGTCCATAAATAGCATCACATAGTAGGCACATGCCCATCCATTGTCTTGTGTAGCACACTATAAATTGAAACACATAAAATATTCAAAAATACAAATAAGCACAATTCACATAAATAATATATACATTGGAGTCAGGAAATTACTTTCACATTCTCCCAAATTAGTGACAGATCCTTTTTCCCGAGGACCTTTCCTCCAACTTTTTTACTCTTGTAAAGCCCTACATATGTTAATGTAACCCATTAAATTGCATAATTAAATAGTAATGTAGTAACATATGTTAACATATATAAAACATAAAATATTTCTCACGAGAATAATGACCTTTTAATTGCATGTCCATATAATTCCAACTCATTCCCCACAGGATCTTGATAATAGACAGTGAACGTCTTGGGGACAATAACTAGCAACTCCAAATGCCTACCACTATAGGTAAGAAAGTTAAAAATTTATAACTCAAAATCCACAATAAAAATGTAATTTTCTTAAGTCCAAATTATAAGCAAAGTAAACTTACTTGACATTGAATGGAGCTATTATCACCGTCTTCTAATTTTTATCAAAATATTCAAAAGAATCCCAACAATATGAAGTAACTGAATAAGGGTCTGTATCTACAAGACTAATCAAGGATGGAATCAAAAATCCCACATGGGAAACCCAAAATCTCTACATATCTTGTGTAAGTGGCTGCAAAACATGTATTATGTATGCATTAATATATAAGAAACTAGATCACCGTATATAAAACAAGGTATATGGATGTATAAACAAGATCTCACCATATCCACAGCTCTATCATAGATGTGTTCAGCCATTGATAACTAAACAACTCCGAAATATCTTGTATAAATATCTTATTTTCGTATGATTGACATGCATTAATACTTATGCATTAATATGTACGTATGCAGAACTTGTATTACGTATGCATTAATATGTATGCTGAACTTGTATAAATAGATTGTTATCATATGATTTACCTGCAGCATCCTCCGGAATAGTAACAATTATAGGGAAATTTGTATCATGTTCGCCGATCTATACTGCCACACCCCTACAATTAGGACCTATTGAGGCATGTAGGTCCCTTAGAAGCCAACTTGGTAGTCGAGGAGGTGGAGGCCGAGATGTAGCGGGTCTCATCTTTTTGACCTGTATATATAATTTTAGATCAATTGACTCATATACACACACTAACAAATTAAAGTAATGGAAATTAATCATACAATATTAGTATAGAGGACATCCGCTTCGGGCCACAATATCACTCTGCCTACTGCCTCACCAAGTGTTTCAGCATCTGGGTGTGCATGAGGCAGTGCAATATCTGTCCAGTCAGGGAATACATGTATCAGGCTCACACATACCACACCATCTGGTACTGGATACCCATGAAACAAGCAACCTTTAAGGGGTGGGTAAGCCGACACCTCTGCAATGATATATTCTTGACTTTTTAGTCAGTATGGCTTCAACCCCTACAAATTTACATAAAGAATGTTATATGCATATATACACAAACATATCATCTTGAACAGACTAGCTATTATGTCATAAAAACACTTACAGAGGGCGTTCTAGGTGGTGGGTCTACAGGATGACTCCCAACCACTTCTATAGCAGGAGAAGAGCGGCCCGCCACAGGTACTGTCTAAGTGGCAGGCTGAGATGCCTACCACTTCGCCATTGCTTCTTGGATTCTCTTCTTAATTAATGAATCTACCTATACATGGATAAAAGAAATGCTAGCTTCTGATTATTGAATTCCCTTTTGCAATAACATTCTAAAATAAGAATAGGTTACCTCAGCTTGTGAAAGTCCCGCTTTTGGGATAGGTTTGCGCTGGGATGGCCCAAAGAATGCTTTGATGCCCACACCAGCGCCTGCACCCTGAACACGTCTAGGATGCTCTGGGTTACCCAGAGGAACTACCAGTTCATCCCTTGTGCCCTGAGGGATGAACTTTCCTTCCTTCCTCTGCTCGTGCAGCTCCCGCTAATCACCATCAACAAAAATTAGTAAGTAAACATAACAATAATCAATATCAATCGATTGCTCTTAGAGTTGATTTTTACCATATTTGCAGCCGCCTCAGCAGTTGCGGGCTTTGGTATGTCTCCCTTCTTGTTTTGACTCCCAGCTATCCACATAGCATGGTGAGGCAAAGGTGCATGAGCAGTAGTAGAGGACTTTGCAGTCTCCTGAGTAGCAGTAGGCTGAGCAGACTCAGCTTGTAGTCTTTGGCGAACACCTGCATATCCTCTTGGACCCATTGTGTGGTCGTGCACATTCATTGCATGCCTTGCTCTTTGCACCTCACTGAGGGCCTAGTTAGTTAGCACATTAATTTAGTTAGTAACACTAAAGGTTAATCTTGAATAGGTGAATACATTAAAATGTATATTAATTAAATTGGGAGTGGTGCTTAATACCTTGAATTCATCTATTTTTCTTTGGGTAACAAATGCCTCCCAGTCTTTGGGGTCCAGGTAGTTCCATTTCTTTGTGGCTTCCTTCTTCCTAAATTTATTTTTTAAAGAGAATACAAACAAAATTTATTAGTGAAGAGTTAGTAAAATAGTGATCAATGTCTAGAATTGGAAATCAATCAAGAACGTCTTATCAACATCGCGTATGTAATCTCAGGTGAGATTGGTCCTATAGTTCCTTAGGACCCTCCCACAACATTGCATCACACATTTATGATGCAACTTTTCATCAAGATCAAATATGCTCTGCAAATTAAATAGAATTGCTATTAACTACTATCCTAAAAATTAGTAATCTACACAAATAGAATTACAAATAATAATAACTCACACATAGTTCCTTCCATATGTGGTTTTTCTTCCCCTTAGGAACTTTATGCCATGATTCTAGGATAGGACTGCAATGGCTGCGAGTAAGAACCCCAAGATATGAAACAAATGAGTTGTGGTTCACTCCATATGGATTTCCTGCATGATCGAAATCCACAACCAATTTGGGTCCATTGCCCCTTTACTGTATTAACTTGTTCATCATTGTGATGCCCCTCACTTTCTCAATTTTCTTTTGCTACTCATCAAGTGTTGTAATTTCTTCAGGGGGTACATCAGCAACCTAAAATTTGATAAAAAAACACACTTACATGATATAATTATAAATGAACATATAGATAAAAAACCTCAGGGATATATTCTTAAAACTTACATTGTCAAGTGGCGCAAGCACGTCCTCACCCTCATGATGATCATCAACATGATCATCATGGGAATGCTCAGCCATCTAAAAGTTCACATTCAAATTATAAATTTCACATTGTAAAGTAACACTAATTGTAAAGTTCACATTGTAAAGTACACATTCACATTGTAAAGTAATTCACATTGTAAAGTTCACATTCACATTATAAAGTTCACATTCACATTGTAAAGTAATTCACATTGTAAAGTTCACATTCACATTGTAAAGTTCACATTCACATTGTAAAGTAATTCGCATTGTAAAGTCCACATTCACATTGTAAAGTTCACATTGTAAAGTTCACATTTAGAAAAATAAAACATATAAAAAATATAAACATTCATGCCTCTAATATTGTGATCTTTTATCAGTTATCAATCCTTCATTGTGATCCCCGCAAACATACAAGTCATTCTGATCCCCAGCTTTAATGTTTGGTGGTGTTGGCAACCCAACTGAGAATGGACTGGAGTCATCATACTTATCATAGTACTCTTCTTCATCTATATGATCTTCAACGAACTATCTTTTACCATGAAGAACAACCGACCATTTATCATTTGTAGGATCATCGATATAAAATACTTGTTTCACCTATGATGCCAATATGAATGGTTCACCCTTCTCGCCAATCTTTTCAAAGTTTACTAACGTGAAACCCAATTCATCCACTATAACACCTTTGTGTTGTCAACCCAATTACATTTAAAGAGCGGAATTTTGAAATCTACATAGTCAAACTCCCATATGTCTTCAGTGACACCATAATATGACATTTTAGCTTCATGTGGACTCTTATCCTTTGCACTTGCAAAAAACAATGAAAATTCTTGAAGGGTGACCCCACTTTTTGGATGACACTCTTATCATCTTGACGCTTTGTGTAATATGAGAATCCATTTATGTCAAACCCTTCATACGACATAACATTCAATTTTGGTTTAAAGGCAAGGCATTTGATGGTTTCAGTAAGATTATCTGGTGTTTGAGATAGTTGATGTAAGACTTTATCTTCAAACCACTTAATAAATGTCTTGTTATGCACTCTAGCAAGCCACATTGAATTGGATCGAGGATATTGTCTCTTGATGAAATTGATATGTTCCTCGATATAAACACTCACTTCGTCGATGTTGTGTAAAATATACAAGTGACTTTGCTCCAACTACTCACGACTGATTACTTTCACCCGTGATCCCAAAATTCCTTTGCCAAAATGCTCCTTAATATTCTTGTCATTCACAGGAGCGTCATTAGCACTCAGAAATTCATTGCAAAAATCCATAACCTCTCTTTCCACATAACCCTCAATAATACTCCCTTCAGGCCGATAACGATTTTGAACATCACCTTTAAAAATGCTCATGTATCATTCAAAGAGATACATCCAATGCAAGAAAACTGGTCCTAACATTTTCACATCCCTAGTCAAGTGGACAACAAGATGTACCATGATATCAAAGAATGAAGGAGGAAAATACATCTCAAGCTGATATAAGGTAACAACCACTTCTCTTTGCAATTTATCGAGAGTATCACGGTCAATAACTTTGCTGCACAGAGTGTTGAAAAAGAAACAAAATCTGGTGATTGCAAACCGTACATGCTTCAGAAATATAGATCGAATTGTCACAGGCAATGTTTTTTGCATTAGAGTGTGACAATCATGAGATTTAAGACCTATCAACTTCAGATCTTTCATTGATACCAATGTACGGATGTTGGATGAGTAACCCTGTGGCACCTTAACATTTACCAAGCATTCACAAAAAGTTTTCTTCTCCTTTCTAGACAACATGTAACAAGCAGGAGGTAAGTATGTTCTCTGATCGCTACTAACTACTTCTATTAATTCTGTCCTTATTCCCATTTCATGTAGATCCATTCTGGATTTTATCCCATCTTTAGTCTTACCTGGTATATTCAACAGAGTACTGATGACGCTATCACATACATTTTTCTCAATGTGCATGACATCGATACAATTCCTGACCGTCAAAGAACTCCAATAAGGAAGATCCCAAAATATTGACTTCTTCTTGAATAAAGACTTGTCACTCTGTGTGGCCATCATACATCATCATCTCTTACCAAATTCATTGGCGATGTCTTTTACTCTTTCATAAACATCCTCCCCTGATATAGGTTTAGGTGCACTCTGTTCTTCATTCCATCCATTGAATGCTTTGTGCAACCTACGATACAGATGAAATTTTGGAAGAAACCTTCGATGACCAAGATATACAGTCTTTTTGCCATATTTTAGTCATATTGAATCAGTGTTCTCTTCACATATATGACACACTTTATATCCTTTGACACTATATCCAGACAAATTCCCATATGCTGGAAAGTCATTCACAGTGCAAAATAACATAGCATGCAAACAAAATGTCTCTCTTCGTGAAGCATCATAGGTCATCACACCTTCACCCCAGAGCTTCTTCAAGTCATCAATCATAGGTTCAAGATAAATGTCGATATCATTTCCAGGTTGTTTAGGGCCCGATATCAAAGATGACAACATAACGTACTTATTTTTCATACACAACCTGGGAGGAAGACGGTATATAACAATCATAACTGGCCAAGTGCTATGTTGGCTGCTCAATGTCCTGTACGGATTCATCTGATCTGTACAATGCCCAAGTCTTAGATTCCTATCTTCTTCACCGAATTCAGGGTACGATAAATCAATCTTCTTCCACTGTGGGTAATCAGACGCGTGTCATAGGATCCCCTCATTATTTTTCTTAACATCTGCATGCCACCTCAAATTCTTCGCATCTACAGGATTGGCAAACAAGCATTGAAACTGTGGTATTATAGGTAGATACCACATACCTTGGCAGAAGAACCAGTTTTGGACTCCCCTGAAGTCATCAATTTATACCTTGACGCACCACATTTCGGATAATATTTCAAATCCACATAGTCCTTTTGAAATAATACACAATCATTCGTGCATGCGTGTATCTTCTTGGCCTCCATTCCCATTGGGCACAACAATTTCTTTAATCGGTATGTTAAGATTGGCAGCTCGTTTCCTTCAGGAAGAATTTCTTTTAACAAAGACAACAATGACATGAAGCTTTTATCGCTCCATCGATTGTTAGCTTTCAGTTTATACAATCTCAACACAGCGCTAAGATTTATAAACTTACAACATGCGTATAAACGGTATCTTAGCATCATGCACAATGTTTTAAAAAGGGGAGGTGGATCGGTGTGCTCTACCCCCACAACTATCCAGCATCGCGTCAACGATGTCTACTGGAACTGGTTCGTTCACATCTACGTCATCGAAGGAAATTTCTTCTTCCACACAAGAACTGCTATCAACATCCACTAATTTCAAGTTTGAAATCTCTCCATGCCAGTGCCATTCTGTATAGCCTTATACAGTCTCGTTGCACATGACATGACTTTTGATTTCGTCACTGGTGCTGACTTTCAAGTTGTTACTGCAATGCCTACATGGATAGTAGAACCTATCTCCAGGTTGTTTCCTATGTTCCTCGAAAAATCTAATAAACTGGTCAAGACCAAAAATAAACTCAGGGGTGCATCGATTTGGAATGGACATCCATGATCTATCCATTCTATGATCAAAGAGAAAACAAGTATATATTAGAACAAGATTAGGGTCTAGGGTTAAAAGATTGGGGTTTATGGTTAAAACTTTAGGGTTACTTTAAGGTCTTATATATAATTAATGGTTAAAACATCCTAAGTGAGATTAGGTGTTCAAGAACAGTCCCAAACTGGGGACTATCCAAGATTTACACCTAATGAGTAAATCTTGGACGAGTTTCTAGGCCAACAAATATCTGTGCTGCCATTCTATAACATTGATTTGAACATTTCGAGTGTCCATGCATGTTCATCATCAAGATAAAGATTACACATAAATTAGTATGACCTAGGGATGGAGAGATTCATAATTGATTTCAAAATTTCAAACTAGCACATGCATTATCATCAATCTACATCATACAATAGGGATTCGTGTAGATGTTAGGGCGACACATCACTACAAAATTAGAGATTTATCATTAGGGTTTTAATATATTAGATAGATTGATCACAAGATTTCAACAATATATTTAATTCAATATTATGGTGAAATGTGCATTAGGGTTTTAATATCTTAATTCAACATGCATCAAAATTTACATAATTAGGTCAAGCATTAGTATTCAATTGCAAATGTATCTTCTTCTTCATGCTCCCTCCTTTCCAAATGGCTAAAAGCAAGGCACGACCTGTGGGCTAGACATGACCATGGCTGTGCTGAACAGCACGGCCGTGGTCGGCCAACACAGCCACTCGTGTCCAGCCCACAAGTCAATCATGCCTTGCTTTTATCCATTTGGAAAGGAGGGAGCAGGAAGAAGAAGAGGAGGAGGAATAAGGGGTGGAGGAAGAAGTAGAGGCATCGGCCTACCTGTCAGTGGCATGGAGGAAGAAGAGAGCAGCTAGGCATCCCTGTCGGCAGAAGCGACAGTGTGAGGAGCTAGCGGGCGGGAGGAAGAAGCTAGAAAGTAGGAGGCGGCAGTGGCAGTGGTGTGAGGAGCAGTGATCGGCTTGATCAGGCGGCGACGACGAGCAAGGGGTGCAACAGCTTCAGGTGGGGGCTCGCGGCGATGAAACAGAGAGAATGGGGCGTAGTCTGTTTCTTGATCGATCGTGTGGGGGTTATTAAGTTAACAAAGGCATCGGTTATTTAAGAACCGACACCTATTACCCATCAACATCGGTTGCTAGAAGAAATCGACGTCCATTGGACAATCTTAACCCTAAAAATTTTTGCGGGGACGATGTGTGAAACCTTATCAGTGTCAGTTTTTCCACAAAAGCCGACGACCTTTGAAGGTAATATTTTCATCGTTAGGTGTCGGTTATTAGGTCAAAAACCCAACGCCGTATGTGAAACTTTGGGGTAATTTTTTTTACCTCTCGAAAAATTGGATTTGGCGGGCTATTTTAGGCATCATTTCATTATAAGGAGCCGACGCTAAATAAAAAGTGATACCCGTGTCTGGTCGGTCTTCAAATATAGATGTCGGTCTTTGTAATTAGCCGACATTGTAGGGTTTAGGCGTCGGTTTTTAGTAATAACCGACGCCTCTAAATGTGACGTTATAAGTTATTTCTGTAGTAGTGATTACATCATATGTAAAAAGGAGAACCTTGAGTTGCATTCAAGGAGAGTTTATAGGAAATAGAATTAAGTAAACTTTGAATAAAATACGAGACTTGACATGCAAGACAAATACTTATAAAAAAGTATCTGTGCACAACCATTTACATCAATCCACAACATACATATCCATGCACAACATTCACAATAGGGGTCCTAGGCCATATCCACACATGCATTCACCACATAAAACATATTTCAAGAGCGAGGTATATGATTTGATATGTATATCTATCATATATATATGGTATATGATATATATATGATATATGATATATGATATATGATATATGATATATGATATATATATATATTGTAATCCTTTTAATGTAGAACTTTTCCCGTTAACAACATTTGATTCCCAAAGAGACTAGGTAGCTGGGAAAAATCAAATTTTTTCATATTCGAACCTGTCGGACAGGTAAAAAATAATATATCTACAGCATATGTAGAATTAGGTCAGTTATGCACATGAACAACTTTAAGTTCGAATCACATTTGACCACATAAAATAGTATATATAATTTTGATAATATCGTAATAAATCCAAATATATCATAGATCAATGTGGTTCTGACACCATTGTTAGGTTTTTTGGAGGCAGAAAGCATAGTAGAAACAAATAAAAAAGAATTCTCCACATATCCTACTAGAAAATCTCATCAACAACGACATATTCATAAGGAGGGTGCGTGAGGTATACCTTGTCACAGAGCAAGTCCAATGGCTCCCCCTTCACACAATGGTGTGCATCACTCTTCACATTAACAGAAGATCCTCATCTACATCATCCTAATACAATCACTCAACATCTGCATCTCTACGTAGTCTATGAAGATGGAGTGGAACTCCTCATTTTGATACTTGAGCCGGCAAGAAGTAGAAGCCTTTCACTTCACAATGTTCTAGCATCACGGTCAATATCCTTCTCTCTCTCACTCTCTCTTTCTCTTAGAGACAATGACTGGCCATGGCTCACATACAAGAGCGTGTCTCTAAAATTCATCTGTTATGCCCCTTAAATTGGATAGCAAAGGAAGTAGGGTTTCCTAAAAATCTTGGGAAACAAAAGGATGTGGTTGCATTTAAAATGACCCACTTGTGTACTATAAAAAACATAATAAGAATAATCTAGAATCAATTAATTGATTAACCAAATAATCATATAATATGATTAACTACAATCACGTCATCCAACTCTAGTCAATCACTCAAGATTAATTGGTTAACTTAACAATTTATATGAGAACCCATTACACTAAACAAGATTAATCAAAACATAAAACACAATCAATCACTAATTAATCACATACCCAAAAATATGGGCAAATTAAAACCGATTTCAATGTCAATACCTACTCAGAAACATTTGCATAAGACCACAACATCTTTCTTTTATCCATTCTATGCCAAGAATTTGATACAAATGTTCTATTGCCTTAGCCACAACATATATACACAGGAGAACAATATTCATATATGCTACCTAAATAAGCATTAACATGCTAAAAATGTTCAATTTGTTTGAAACACCGTATACAAACTTTTCCTGCCCAGACCTAAGAGTACAGGGACGACTCTAGGACACACTAGACATCTAATCAAATTTCTTAAAGATTCATTACTATAGCTCCTCTTTGCTGCCACATGTTTGTTTTTGTCACTTCCGATTACCTGAAAAAATGTGGCGAACCACAAGGGTGAGACCCATGTCCCAGCAAGAGATATAACCTCCAACAACGTTTATTGATTACAACCTTTTAAAGTAATTAAATAGTTAAGCAGTTTAATCAGATATAACAAATAGGCTAAATAGCAGGGATGATTGACATAATACATAAAGGAGCAGATAATAATTATCATCAATTCAGTAGCATATGCATATCTAGCATCATGAGCAAGTCTAGTAACATAGAATCTCTATCATTATGAATAAGTTTAGCCACATAGGCATGGCTAACAACATTAGCATGTCTAATAGGTTGAACATATCAAAATCATAAAAAGAGCTACCAACATAAGCACAATTATCTAGATAAGCATGATTAGCAGTATATGCATCTCTAGTTATAAAGGCATGGCTAGCATGCTAAACATAACTAACAACGTGAGATAGCTAGCATCATGATTATAATCAGTAGTAGCAGTATAGTTATCAGCATAATAATGGCTACTGTATGTATGCATCTACAATCTTAAGCATATCCACAACATAAGTATATATACTATCTCTTAATTACACTAAGCATCATCTTTATGTAAAGAGAACAAACAAGGGTTATCATCCAATGTGAAGCATCATGTATAACCCTAAACAAATATGCTATACGGCTGTATTACATCTTTTATTATGCCCTAAGGAAACTGAGGATACCACTCAAAATCCAACTGGCCATTGCTAAGTCAAAATCAGTGCCATAGAAGATCTAGGAAGAGCCGGACTGCTAAGATCTTCTCCACCCCCAGTCAGTACGGGTCCTCCACAGTGACACATAAGGTCAAGCTGCTAATAGCCTAGTCTGTTCTTAGTACATGTCACAACACTAGTGAAAGGAGGTGGGTACGCATACCCTACCATACGAGGTACAACCGCAGTTGTCCTCCAATCTTGTCACATATATAATCACTGAGACAGGACCACAACCATTCTCAATCACATCATATGTATGACGCATGACCATAGCCAACCTCCACAATATGCATTGTGGATGACAAGGATATATCCTCAACTTGCCACCCCCATATACTCAATAGTATGTGCTCCGAGTTTCCCTTAGGAATACTCATTTCACCATCTGGAAAATTCTAACACTTAGATGGATCTATGGCACATGACACTACATGATTAGAGTTTCACTTAATTTGTTATGCCAATTGGGTGAATTAAGGCTGCATCAAACAAGTGGACATACAAACCCTAATTCACTTCTAGCAAGCATATAAATATTACAACTTCAAAATATATAAAACGTGTGAAACATAATTTCTCATCTCATCATCACATGGTACTATTCACTTACCATTTATGAGGCTACACTAGTCATCATACTATCACAAGATATAAATCCTTTTCACAATATCACATGGAATTAACCCTTATCAACACAAGAGGATTACACCTCATTCAGGGCTCAACCATGCCCAATGGTCATTAAGACCATCATACCATCACATGATATAAAATCCTTTTCACAATATCACAGGGTATCAACCCTTATCAACACAAGAGGATTAAACCTTATTTAGGGCTCAACCATGCCTAAAGGTCATTAAGACCATCATACTATTTCCTGCAAGATCCTCATTATCTTTCCACGCCTTATAACAAGGCTCATCAACATCACTTACATATAATACACCAGATCAGCACAATATTGCATTAATGAGCTAGGAGATATTCATAAACAATCATAGAAAGGTTATATTAACATTAAGAACATTCCTTTATTACATAAACATGCAAGGAATCTATATATGATTAACCCTCATCATATTCATAATGCACATGTTTCACATAAGCTAGTATCAACCATGTGGCTATGAAAACCATCAATTAACACATTAAGGTTATGATCAAGTTAAGGAGGTTATTTCACCATCATGACATCATATAATAATGTTAAACATGAATAATCATATTTATCAATTTGCATTGGAGTTTGGTTCAACAAGATAAATTATATTAATGTAACTAATCAACACTTATACCCAAACCCTAACTCATGACATCCCCATTGAATCATGGATGCATAAGGTGAAGCATCACCATCACACTCCATACTATGCTCAAGTATGAACCCACACATAAATCAAGGTGTAACCATTGGGTTATAGCATACTAGGGTTTCAACAACATTAACATAGTACTTCATGATTGTATTAGTCATTCAAGGACGATTCATACCCAATTACCATCATTTAGTTATATTAAAGCTAGGTATAACAAGCTATACCTCATTAGGGTTACATATCAAAACAATGTGATTATCATCCCTTATATTCATATGAGTGAATAGGTAAGAATACCTTATTAAGGGTAACCCTCCATTTGTTCCATCATCATTCAACCCGTATACCATACCACAATGTCACCCAGAACCATTGGATGTTTAAAAGGTAAGACCATTGGTTGTTTACATAAGTAAACACCTTGGATAAACCATATATGAAGTCCTTGATTTGTTCTCTAGAAAGAGTCACCATCTAACCCTAGACATGCCTTGATTAACAACACAATGCTCCATTAAAAGTAGGGTAAAACTGATAATCGACTGTTCATTTAGAACAAGCCATCCATTGTCAACAAGTAAGGTCCTTAAGTTGATCATATAAAGGAAACCCTCTAAATCACATTATTAGGTCCAACATATTACATTAGACATTATTCCACTTTATTGGAGGAATAAGCATTAGATCTTGACCATTGGGTCAAGTTCATGTGTTCAAACCATCAATAACAGTATAGGTCTGACCATTGCATCAAGTGACCCAAGAAACCATTGGTCTAAGGCTTAATTTATGCTACAACTACAATGCTTAACTCACCATAGATTGTAGAGACCTGATACACCATAATTAGTGACCATTAAGTCACCATAGGTTGTTAGATCAACACTATATTCATTAATCAACATCAAATATTAAGCTATTGTCATCATTGATTGATAACATCAGTAGGGTACTTAATGGTTGATCATTAAACTTCTAATTGATCCAAAACCTGACCTAAGGAGGTGACCATAGGTTGTCACCATCATTTGACACCCTTGATCACGAACATCAGTTGTTATAAAGACAATACGATAGGGTTGTTGCAATGGTACCATCATTGGGTCATGGTTTATAGAAGAAATCATCTTAAACCCCTAAAATTGACCATTGGTTGATAGGTGCTTAGCACCATAGGTTGTGAAACCAACCTGATCCGAGTAATATTATACCTTAGGAATAATGTACACATAATCACAGGTTCATCTAGAACTGAAATTAGAATAGGGAACATTATAAAAATCGAAATCCAAGTCCAGTATAGCTTTTTAGTGCATGAATCATCATTTTCAAGCAAGAACATGAGCTACAAAGCTTATGGTAAGCAATAAACACGCAGCAAGTTAAAAAACTTGCCTCTAATGAGAAGATGAAATACCAAACAAAAGAAATATTGAGCAGGTAGGGTAGAAAATCCAAGAACAAACTATGAATTCGTCCAACTAGCACCTTTCTTCATCAAATGAGCAAACCCTAAGCATAAGCAACAAGAAAGGTAAGGTTTTAGAGCTTTAGAGCAATTTATACCATGGAACAACAAGGTTCCGACCTGGATAAAGACAGGAGGAAGGATAATAAAGAAATATACAGAGGAAAGAAGGGAATTCTTATACTTTTAGGTCAAGATCACTAGAAGGATGCTTTTTCAACCCTAAAATGAAGTCAATTTCAACCTTAGAACCTTTCTCCAAGAAGATCCCCACTTTCTTCTTCCTTGGGCAGAAAAATTCACAGCTGAATAGAGGGAGAACGAGGTTTGGAGAAGGAGGGAGGTGGTGGAGAGAAAATGGCTCGTTTTGGTGCTTGGGGATAAGTAAATGACACTTTAAGATAAAAAAAGGAAAAGTTGAAGTTGTAGTATCTATCCAAGTGTCCACGGCCTTAATTTATTAAGAATATACAAGCACACACACAAGCAGATCCCTCATCATATGTATAGACCTTCTTAGCTTTCCTTTGTCAAATTTTCCAGCCAATCAAATAATTCATTAGTTGATAGCTACTAAAGGTAGCTCATCCGTGAAGGGGGAAAATCCTAAAATATCCTTGGAGCAAACACCTTCAAACCAAGGTTTAAATAGGCGCACCATGGCTCAGAAAGATCAATAATGATGATATATTATCCAAGGAACATAATTCAAGTGATAAATTGAAAAGAAAACCTCTCAGTTTGGTAAATTGTAGAAAAGTCTAAAATGTGCATAAAATTGCATAACTTGCTCAAACAGTGTCCAAATTGGACCAAATTTGAAACTTAAGCTTGTGTTATGATTTCAAAGCATATAACAAGGTTATATTAGGTTTATAAGCATTAAATTATGATAATTAAGCTTGCTCAACACATTAAGCAAGTTTAGGGGTCTTACAACTATAAACCCCTAATCGGGATTTTGCCTCCGAAATCCAAGGTAAACAAAGATGGGTACTTCCTTTGCACCTCATCCTATTACCTTCACATGGTTAATTTCATATCATGGTGATGTCAAATAATTCATACATATCTCATCTTGGATCAACACAAAAAACCCCACATAAGAAGACATTTACAAATATGGAACATAGAAACTTGTTGTGCCACCTGTATAAATCTAATAGTAACTTTCAACTTTAAATTCTAGCTACCATCCTGAAATTATATCTATTGTATCAACACATTACTCAAAAGTCATACTTGCTAGCTTTTTACCAATCATGGCATGTGTCTCATACCATTCCTTGAAGCATAAAAAAAAGCAATGTATCCATCCCTTTTTTTTACACTGACACTAGAACTCTTGTTAGTTCTTTTTCAACATCAAAAGAAATGTTGACACTGGCAGCTGTCATTCCATACAAGGAAACATCTTTCGTAGTCAACCTTGTTAGGGTTGAAACAACAACACTATCTTCACCTTACTAGGATTTACACAACCTACTTAGAAGACACATCATGATCCTACAAAGACACTTAATCAACCCCATCTCACTCTTGTTCAACTTGTCTCATAGCTATTGCTACTTCGGCAACCCTAAGGTTTTTGAAGAAATATTGACCATATTTTTGACCATATTTGGAATATTTTGACATGTCGTCATTTAAAGATTGATATAACTTGTATGACATGACTGGAACACTCTGTTCCTCCTATTCATAAATTATATTTGTACATTGGTTAATCTAAAGGGCATAATTCTAAACTCATCATGGTCATGTGAATTATATCATCCAATCTAAATATTATGCATTGATATTTCATCATAGGTTTATCTTAAAGGAACACAGTATCACATATCTATTGACCAACAACCATCTATCCTTGATAGTGGTCTTGCCCAGCTATCATTGAACCATACACAACATTATAGAATCACTTTTGTTTTTCCTTCCAAACAACATATATGGGATCATCATCAACTCTCTCTCTCTCTCTCTGTCTCTCTACAGGAGAGGAATGCTTGGAATGTTCATTTAATAAACATCTCCAACCTTCACATATTTCTCATATTATTGATACATCTTGGATACTAGGATTCATTACCTTGGTATCCACCTCATGTACTATAAGTAACTCACATCCTTATCTCATCTACTTTTACCAACATAACAAATATCAAGTCATATAAGAGGACTTTTCCTAATTATTGGAAAGCTCAAAAGAAAAATCATCACAAACTTTATGATCATGGAACCATAGTCCAAACAACTGTAGAGACAGTCATCAAACTGACAAAAAAATCATTACTATTTAAGCGGAACAAACATAAGCAACAGATTAACAAAAATCACTAAAATTTAAAACAATTTGCAAGGAGATCCTTGTCTATAAAATTTTACTAAAAGATCCAAAACTCATACAAATTATGATTTACATTGTACAATATTGTTTCATCTCATCTCGAGGACAACATATAATAGTTGCTCTATCAAAACACATACTGGAGCAACATAAATCCTCGAGGCATTCAAGCCAAAATCTTAGATCATTCATGAAACCAGTACGAACCAACTCCAAGGACCTGAGAGTACATAGACGACACATAGGATTTCTATCTACAAGACACAACAGACAATACACTCAACCTGAGCTGTTACTACTGCCCCAGCTGTTGTTCCTCCTCTACAGAAAGGTCTCCACCGCCTCATGCACGTCCACCTAAAAATTGTGCATCCCGCGGGGTGAGAAAATTGTCCCAACAAGAGTTATAACTCTCTACCGACCATATTATTATTGTAGATAAAAATTATAAAAATGAGCAGGGGTTCTTTTATATTTAACAGGCAAGATTAATCATTGTATGAATAGAATAAGATAATCTCCTTTCTTAAGGAGAACATTGCATCTACCCAGGGTAGAGTTATAAATCATTTATCTGCTTTGCAAGGAATGTAAAGAAACATAAATAACATCTATCAACTAAGATGTATAACTGTATTGCACATCAAAAAATGTTTTCTGAATTTGATCCTTAAGCAGATATGATACACGGCTAAACATATTTTACAATTACACTTATGCCCTGAGGAGATGAAGCATACCCCGTTCATCTCCAACCGACCACAAACTTCTCACAAGTCGGTACCATACAAGGTCAAAGGGAGAGCCAGTTGCCATGACCTCACTTGTCTCAGTCAGTACAAGACCACTTAGGCTTAGCAGGACATCTTGTGTCAGCTGCAATATAGTTGTTCCAGGGTACGTAGGCATCCTCGCTTAGAGCCACATCGTCAATTGTGCTCTCTTAGGGGAACATCTACAACAACCGTACCCAATTACTGAGTCACGGTCACTTAAGCACCATACTCTGAGCCATGGTCACATAGGCACCATGCTATGAGCCATGGGTCAGTTCACTGTGTTCTATTGAGACATTCTTATGAAATTACTAAGACATGGACACTTAGCCTCCATGCCCCTACATATTAAAAAATATGCATTCCGAGTTATGCCGAGGGGAACCCGTTTCACCATTCAGCAAATTCTGACACAGATGGATCTATGGTTAGGGCAAGATTTTATAGTTCCTAATGATGTATTACACGTATTACAACATTCATTTAGCATCAAACAAGTTATCATTATTAATCATAACAAATGCTACAAAAAAGGTGTAATACATTTATCACATACTTTTCAACTCTTTAAAACACATGATACTTGGGATCTCAGTCCCTTATCGAATTATTGGGAATTCTCATCCCTTTACATCATCATTATCATGGTTACTGGATCTGGGTATTCAAACCCTTGGATCATCACACAACATTGTTATTTCTATAACATATAATCATTACCTCTAGCTCCTCAGACCCATGTATTCATTTTTCTTGTTGGACAAGTATTCCATATGGCTCACAAGGCCATTACACATCTTGTCACCTCTCACTAGACAATAACTTATTCATATGGCTCACAAGGCCATTACACATCTTGTCATCTCTCACTAGGTGACAACTTATTCAAATGGCTCGCAAGGCCGTTACACATCTTGTCACCTCTCACTAGGCAACAACTTATTCATATGGCTCACACCGCCATTACACATCTTGTCACCTCTCACTAGTTGACAACTTATTCATATGGCTCATAAGGCCATTACACATGTTGTCACCTCTCACTAGGTGACTACTTATTCATATGGCAAACAAGGCCATTACACATCTTGTCACCTCTCACTAGGCAACAACTTATTCATATGGCTCACAAGGCTATTACACATCTTGTCACCTCTCACTAGGCAACAACTTATTCATATGACTCATAAGGCCATTACACATCTTTTTCCCTCTCACTAGGTGACAACTTATTCATATGGCTCATAAGGGAATTATACATCTTGTCACCTCTCACTAGGCAACAACTTATTCATATGGCTCATGTAATAAGAGAAATACAACTTTCCCATCATTAGGGTTAGGGTTTCCATTTAAATCCAAAAAGGGTTTCATGTTCATATTATTAATCCAAACCCTAATTCATTGCTCCACACATCTAGGAGCATACATTGATATCATAAGTATTCAATCATACTTATATATTTTCTCATCATTTATCATTTAATGATTAACAACACAAGCATGTGTTTCTCTCTCATCCTTACTAGGATATCAAATAAATCATACTTTTTATTCAATCCTCCTCTTTGAGGAATATTTTTCCATCATTAACAATTCGCATTATCTTTCATTTAACACCATGTTCAACATATGTCACTCAATCAATCACACATGATTGAAGTGTCACTTCCATATTGGTATCAAGATGTATGTGTTATCTTCTTATACTTTAAACCACATCCTTTACTTTATGTCATATATTCATATCGGGCATGTGGTATAACCACATCACCATGTCATGTTTTGAGGGTGTAGACCCTAATCAACATATTATGTACTCATATCAGATGGACTATCAGTTAGATCTTATTACTTCATATTAGTTTTATATTAGGTATGAGCTAGATGCTTGACCCCATATCGGGTATAAGCTTTGATTTTAGTGCTATATCATGCATAAAATATTCCCCATATTAGGAATCCATATTGGGTAACATATCGGACATCCATATTAGGTATCATATTGGGCATCCATATCAGGTATCATATCGAACATCCATATAGGGTATCATATCAGGTTACCATGTTAGGTAAACCTATAAACTCACGGTCCCTTCATTCCTTCAAGGATCAACCTGATCATATAGTTTCATGACATTCTATATGTCTTTTTGAATTCTCATACCACAACCCATTTCACTAGGGCTAGGGTATATCATGTTTCAATCCCTCATCTAGGGTTTTCCACTTAATTGGTTTCATCATGCCTTATCATGCATGCAGTATGAGTTTGAACTTGATATCGTTCACAAGATAAAAGTAGGTGCTATTCTTTATCAATCTAGTGATATCATTCATCTCATACATTTGGTATCATCCACCACTCACATCAGTTTACCCATCATCTTGGGTTTCCAATTCTATGTTTATTAGAGTGTTCACCACTCCTATATCGTATAAGAGGTGTAGTATAGATTTGTATCATGCATAAGGATAAATAGATATCTCTTATATCACACAACAAGCATGACTCATATCGTGTATGAGTTAGCCTCCATCTTCATATCAGGTTAACCCCCTCTTGGGTTTCATATCGGGTTGAGGTGTTTCAAGCATATCGGGTTACACTTTGTTCTTGAATCCATCCTGATATCGTGCATAAGTAATTTATTCATTTATTCATATCATGCGCCAAAAGTGTGCTTCATGATATCATGCACTAGTGTATAATTACATGATCATATCGGGCAAGAAATACTTGCTACCTCTACTCATATAGGGTTACTCAAATTATGGTTTCAACATATCAAATTCCTTGAAGTGCCTACTTGACACTATATCGTGCATGGAGACCTTACTTGCCTCCCTGTCGAGAAAAGGGTTATGGTTAATACCATATCATGTTACAAGATAGTATCTTCATCTCCATATCATGCAAGGGGATGTAATCTCACAAGCATATCGTGCAAGTGAAGCAAGTATAATACCCATATCGGGTTAGGGCTACCTATGTGTATGCTTGAACCCGATATCACTTTATAAAGTGATACTATCTTCTTAAAGCTCTAAACCTCCATTCTAATAGTTAAAGTTCATGGAAATAGATCTAGGAAACTACTGAAACTCATAATTTCATCAATTATTTCAGAAGATTTTAGAATTAAAAGTAGTTCATTTAAGCATAGAAATTTAGGTGATGAATAATAACATGATAGGGTTCAAGTTATATAACCCACCTTGTGATCAACTTTAAGGCTCCAAGCTCCAAATCTTCATGTCCTAAGGTTGAAGAAGAACTTGTCCAAGGTCCAGGGCTCATTTACAACTCCTCCATGGACAAGAGATCACCATAGTTAATCACTTGGTGAAGAAGAAAAGAAAGGAGTATTCATAACCCGATATCATACTTCATCCAAGGTTGAAGGTGACCAAAGCCTTACCTAAATCTTGGTGCTTGAGCTCTTCTAGCTCCTTGAGCTTCTTTGCACGATACCTAAGGGTCTTTGCCCGATATCCCCAAGGGGAATGGTTATGAGGATCGTAAACTTTCATAAGTTGGTGAAAGGTGAAGTATATATACTTGATTTCATGAGATAAAGCATATATGAGGTGTCTTTTCCTCATGCTACTAGATGACACATGACCATGCATGCACACATGTATATCCTTCCATGCAAGATTCTTAAGTATAACCTAGAGAAAATATCTCGGCCCTTACTTATCTTGTTGGGCAAGTTGTGTCATCTTTATCTCATTAAATAAGAAACCCGATACACTTTTTGTAAGGAACTTTGAAACCCATCATGGGCCACCTCCTTGAGGTGATCTGCCCATCATGGCCTTTTCCAAGGATAAAAAAACTGATAGGAGGCTCCCAGTTTGGCTCCTTGGACGATAGGGCTCCTTATATTAAGTCTACAACTCTATACAACACATATAAGGCTCTTGCCTTAAACTCATTCTTGGTCTTTCATTACCAAGAGTATCATTACTCAATGGTGATTCTAACATAGTGCCCCCTTATTTATCTTTCCTCCAAAGGATACGTAGAGTAAGTGGGGTCACTCTAGAGGTGATAATTTTGCATTTCAACTCAATATATTGGGTTAATTACAAATTGTACCAAAATTGGTGTACAAGGTACTAACATTGCTTTAGACAAGTTATAACTTAGGATTTAGGCTTTCCACAAGACACCACTTATCATCATTCTCTTTCTTGAGATACTAAAACACTTAAAACACATTCAACACGTGACATTTTTCAATGTAACCCCTCATCTTGGGTAAATTTCTCTTTTTACTCAGACTTTCATATAATGCACAATTAATGTGCAATTAAGCTCAAACTTTGAAAAGAATTTCTCAAGAAGCCTTAATTACTTTTCAAAAGATTAGAACCAGTTGGTAAGTAACTTACTTAAGCAAAACTTATAGGGTTAATCCATAACCAAGGTCAGGGGTATTAGAATTATAAACCCCTCATAAGGATTTCATCCCCGAAATCCCAAATGAAGGAAGACAATTGTCATTCATGCCTCATGTCATCAAACCTCCACATACCATCTTGATGTGATGGAGATGTCATAGAAATTTGACCAGTACAAAGTCCTTCCACTCATGGTTATCATTTTGAATCTGTCATACAAGACATATATATTCAACTGCCTTTTCATTATTTACTTGCAGTATATATACTGTGTCAGGTAACACCTTCTACATCAAAGAAGTGTCATTCATACTTTGAATGTTTCAGGTGTCAAACCCCACATAGTTTTAACATTTCTTTTTCATGGAGAGATTATGGTTACGTTTTGTCACCCACTTGGGACTATAGGTCTTATCATACATTTTTAGCTTTGATAAGCTTTTTCTCAAACGATTCTACATTTATTCCTTCAATTAATATATCTTTATCAAAGTTATGTTTATGTAGAGCATAAACCCCTAACATATGATTTCCCTACTAGAGTTGTCACAAGGTTGCCCCTTCTAGGTAACCCAACATTATTCATCTTATCAGGAGTCATGTTCTCACTCCACCATACCTTCTGACACATCTTGGATGCCAAAATTTCTTACCTTGGTATCCTTCACATGTGTTAAAAACACATCATATTCTCATCATATCCATTTCTTTATTGTTGATACCATAGTCAAACATACAAAAGGATCTTTCTTTTATCTTGGGACATAATATGTTACAGATATCTTTATCTTGGAACTAAAGTCCAATAAAAACTGATACTTTACAAAGAAACATATTCCTTTCATCACCCCATCATTACCCAGGGTTATTCATCAAAGAGGAGACCTCATCATCTCCTAGGATTATTGCATGATTTTTCACCATTCATGAGTCAATTATACTTGTTGCATCTCAAGTTCCTTGCCATATGTATAGGAATTATATGGATGATTACATATCATCATCTTTATTATTGTCTAACATGAACATTTCATGGTTTTATCACATTACCCATTTCCACATTATGGGAAAAGTTCTTTACTATTCACACAGACTTTATCAAACATGGTTCATTTCCCTTGTTCTCATTTCATGAGGATTATGCTCCTTCCTCATATGCACAGACTGATCTGAGATCATCTCAGATTCCACTTTATTACACTTAGGATGTGATACAAATGTTCGTACCATATTTCCAGTTTCATTATACTCACTAGATTGTCTCAGAATGACTACTTGATCAGAGTAATCAGAATGATAACAATCTAAGAGTTCCATACTCACCATATCTTCAATAGTTGAATACTTGGCCAAGGTATACAAGTATGAGATTGGGTAGTATGCACTTTTTTTACTATCATGTTCCTTACTTTTCATATCATCAAAAACATAGGACTTAGCATTCCTAGATTTTCTCCAGGAATCACATATATACCTTATCCTTTTTTTCACACATATAAGAGCAATTATAGAACATTTAAAAGAATACTGAACAGAATATAAATTCTAGTTCTCATCATTCCTTCCCTATGTTCCTATAGGGCAATTAATAGGGAGGTCCATAACAACAACCCTTTTTATGATTATCAGATAACATCAAGATAAGGCATATCGAAATGAAAAAGCTCTATCTGACTGTTACTCCTCACGGTCATCCACCGCTTCAGGTTGAATCATCACATAGAGTCTAGCTATTTCATGTTGTTGTTCTTGCCTTTTTACACTATTAGGTTGTGACTTTCGTAAGCCCTGCCGAGTCTGCCTCGGTTTTTGGGTCATTTCCTCCCTTCTTTTTAAACAAAAAGTTTAGTATGCTCAACATGTCCGTCTCTATGACAAGCCTTGTCCTCGTACCATGGTCTTATGAGTCTCATTATGATGTATAAGCTAAGCCATGGGTTCTTACAGACGGAAAGTTAGGATTTTTTTGCCTTTACATAGTGATTACTGCCCTGGTGCACTAGGCATTTATTGCACTGGTGGCACTGAAAACTTGGCTTTTTAGAACAACTAGACAAATGTCTCTAGAATTGCAGTGACATTTCCTTAATTCTCATCTTATTGCCCCTTCTTGGGCACTACCATCATAGATTTACTATCTCTCTAAACTTATGGCAGAGTCTACTTTCTCGCCATATGTTAATCTTTCCCACATTTTCCACTATTCCAACATGACTATGTCATTCATGAACCCTTTCAAAGCCCAAAGTTTATACATTAAGGATTGGTAACCTAGGTTGTAATGCTAGTATCTAGTCTACTATATATATCACTTTTGTCTTAACCTGACTATCAAGAGCATCATCATAGGATTCTATATCTTGATCGGATCATGATGGGAATGCTCAAGCATTCATTCTTTTCTTGCATGTTCCCTTGCACCCTTTCCCGGTGCAACAAAATTGCCCTCAACAATGTGTCCCTTGTGTTCTCCAGTCATTTTTAAACTTCACCCTTCCTTCTACATAACCAGAAGTCACTATTGGGTATACTGGAGGACACTAACACAAACTCAACACCTTAGCTCTATGTCTCTGTAGACTCAGCGAACCTTAAGCTCTGATACCAAACTTGTAGTGATAGTCATCAAACTGACAAACACATTGTTACTAATTAAGCAGAATAAACATAAACAACGAACTAACAAAAATCATTAAAATTTGAAACCATTTTACATGGAGATCCTTGTCCATAAAGCTTTTACCGAAAGATCCAAAACTCATACAAATTATGATTTACATTGTACAACATTGTTTCATCTCATCTCGAGGACAACATATAACATTTTCTCTATCAAAACACATACTAGAGCAACATAAAACCTCGAGGCATTCAAGACAAAATCTCAGATCATTCATGAAACCAGTACAAACCAACTCAAAGGACCTGAGAGTACAGAGACGACACATAGGACATCTATCTACAAGACACGACAGACAGTGCACTCAACCTGAGCTGTTACTGCTTCCCCAACTGTTGTTCCTCCTCTGTAGAAAGGTCTCCACCACTTCGTGCACGCCCACTTAAAAATTGTGGATCCCACAGGGTGAGACAATTGTCCAAGCGAGAGATATAACTCTCCTCCGACCATATTATTATTGTAGATAAACATTATAAAACTGAGAAAGGGTTCTTTTATATTTAACAGGAAGGATTAATCATTGTATGAATAAAATAAGATAATCTCCTTTCTTAAGGATAACATTGCATCTACCCATGGTAGAGTTATAAACCATCTATCTACTTTGCAAGGAATGTAAAGAAACATAAATAACATCTATCATCTAAGATGTATAACTATATTGTGGATCAAATAATGTTTTCTGAATTTGATCCTTAAGCAGATATGATACATGGTTGAACATATTTTACAATCACACTTATTCCCTGAGGAGATGAAGCATACCCCGTTCATCTCCAACCGACCACAAACTTCTCACAAGTCGGTACCATACAAGGTCAATGGGAGAGTCGGTTGCCATGACCTCACTTGTCTCAGTTAGTACGAGACCACTTAGGCTTAGTAGGACATCTTGTATCAGCTACAATATAGTTGTGCCAGGGTACGTAGGCATCCTCACTTAGAGGCACATCGTCAACTGTGCTCTCTTAGGGGAACATCTACAACAACCGTCCCCAGTTACTGAGTCATGGTCACTTAAGCACCATACTCTGAGCCATGGTCACATAGGCACCATGCTCTGAGCCACGAGTCAGTTCACCGTGCTCTATTGAGACATTATTATGACATTATTGAGACATGGACACTTAGCCTCCATGCCCCCACATATTCAAAAATATGCATTCCGGGTTATGCCGCGAGAAACCCATTTCACCATTCAGCAAATTCTGACACTGATGGATCTATGGTTAGGGGAACATTTTATAGTTCCTAATGATGTATTACATGTATTACAACATTCTTTTAGCATCAAACAAGTTATCATTATTAATCACAACAAATGCTACAAAGAAATGTGTAATACATTTATCACATACTTATCAACTCTTTAAAACACATGATACCTGGGATCTCAGCCCCTTATCACATTACTGGGAATTCTCATCCCTTCACATCATCATTATCATGGTTACTGGATCTGGGTATTCAAACCCTTGGATCATCACACAACATTGTTATTTCTATAACAAATAATCATTACCTCTAGGTCCTCAGACCCATGTATTCATTTTACTTGTTGTATGAGTATTCCATATGGTTCACAAGGCCATTACACATAATTTCACCTCTCACTAGGCAACAACTTATTCATATGGCTCATAAGGCCATTACACATCTTGTCACCTCTCACTAGGTGACAACTTATTCATATGGATCGCAAGGCCATTACACATCTTGTCACCAATCACTAGGCAAAAACTTATTCATATGGCTCACAAGGCCATTACACATCTTATCACCTCTCACTAGGTGACAACTTATTCATATGGCTCACAAGGACATTACACATCTTGTCACCTCTCACTAGGCGGCAACTTATTCAAATGGCTCATAAGGCCATTACACATCTTGTCACCTCTCACTAGGCAACAACTTATTCATATGGCTCATAAGGCCATTACACATCTTGTCACCTGCCACTAGGCAAAAACTTATTCATATGGCTCACAAGGCCATTTCACATCTTTTCACCTCTCACTAGGCGACAACTTGTTTATATGGCTCACAAGGCCATTACACATCTTGTCACCTCTCACTAGGCAACAACTTATTCATATGGTTCATGTAATAAGAGAAATACAACCTTCCCATCATTAGGGTTAGCGTTTCCCTTTATAGACGAAAAGGGTTTCATGTTCATAATATTAATCCAAACCCTAATTCATCGCTCCACACATCTAGGACCATACATTGATATCATAAGTATTCAATCATACTTATATATTTTCTCATCGTTTATCATTTAATGATTAACAACACAAGCATGTGTTTCTCTCTCATTCTTACTAGGATATCGAATACATCATACTTTTGATTTGATCCTCCTCTTTGAGGAATATTTGTCCATCATTAACAATTCACATTATCTTTCATTTAACACCGTGTTCAACATATGTCACTCAATCAATCACACATGATTGAAGTGTCACTTCCATATTGGTATCAAGATGTATGTTTTATCATCTTATACTTTAAACCACATCCTTTACTTTATGTCATATATTCATATCGGGAATGTGGTATAACCACATCACCATGTCATGTTTTCAGGGTGTAAACCCTAATCAGCATATTATGTACTCACATCAGATGGACTATCACTTAGATCTTATTACTTTAGATTAGTTTTGTATCACGTATGAGCTAGATGCTTGACCCCATATTGGGTATAACCTTTGTGTTTAGTGCCATATTGTGCATAAAATATGCCCCATATCTGGAATCCATATTGGGTAACATATCAGGCTTCCATATCATGTATCATATCGGGCATCCATATTGGGTATCATATCGGGCATCCATATCAGGTCTCATATCGGGTTACCATGTTAGGTAAACCCATAAACTCATTATCCCTTCATTACTTCAAGGATCAACGTCATCATATAGTTGCATGATATTCTAGATGTCTTATTGAATTCTCATACCACAACCCATTTCACTAGGGCTAGGGTATATCGGGTTTCAATCCCTCATCTTGGGTTTTCCACTTAATTGGTTACATCATGCCTTATCATGCATGAAGTATGAGTTTGAACTTCATATTTCTAAGAAGATAAAAGTAGGTGATATTCTTTATCAATCTAGAGATATCATTCATCTCATACATGTGGTATCATCCACCACTCATCTCAGTTCACCCATCATCTTGGGTTTCCAACTCTATGTTGATTAGAGTGTTCACCACTCCTATATTGTATAAGAGGTGTAGTCTAGATTTGTATGGTGCATAAGGATAAATAGATATCTCTCATATCACGTAACAAGCATGACTCATATCATGTATGAGCTAGCCTCCATCTTCATATCGGGTTAACCCCCTCTTGGGTTTCATATTGGGTTAAGGTGTTTCAAGCATATCGGGTTACACTTTGTTCTTGAATCCATCCTGATATCGTGCATAAGTATTTTATTCATTTATTTATATCGTGCACAAAATGTGTGCCTCGTGATATCATGAACAACTGTATAATTACATGATCATATTGGACAAGAAATACTTGCTACCTCCACTCATATTGGGTTACTCAAATTAGGGTTTCAACATATCAAATTCCTTGAAGTGCCTACTTGACACTATATCGTGAATGGAGACCTTACTTGCCTCCTTGTCGAGCAAAGGGTTATGGTTAACACCATATCATGTTCCAAGATAGTATCTTAATCTCCATATCATGCAAGGGGATGTAATCTCACAAGCATATTGTGCAAGTGATGCAAGCATAATACCCATATCAGGTTAGAGCTAGTTATGTGTATGCTTGAACCCGATATCACTTTATAAAGTGATACTATCTTCTTCAAGCTCTAGACCTCTATTCTAATAGTTAAAGTTCATGGAAACAAGTCTAGGAAACTACTAGAACTCATAATTTCATCAATTATTTTAGACGATTTCATAATTAAAAGTAGTTCATTTAAGCATAGCAATTTAGGTGATGAATAATAACATGATAGGGTTCAAGTTATATAACCCACCTTGTGATCAGATTCAAGGCTCCAAGCTCCAAAGCTTCACGTCCTAAGGTTAAGTAAGAACTTCTCCAAGGTCCAGTGTTCGTTCACAACTCCTCCATGGACAAGAGATCACCATAGTTAATCACTTGGTGAAGAAGAAAAGAAAGGAGTATTCATAACCTGATATCCTACTTCATCCAAGGTTGAAGGTGACCAAAGCCTTACCTAAAGCTTGGTGATCTATCTCTCCTAGCTCCTTGACCTGCTTTGCACGATACCTAAGGGTCTTTGCATGATATCTCCAAGGGGAATGGTTATGAGGATTGTAAACTTTCATAAATTGGTGAAAGGTGAAGTATATATACTTGATTTCATGAGATAAAGCATATATGAGGTGTCTTTTCCTCATGCTAATAGATGACACGTGGCCATGCATGGTTGACACGTGGCCATGCATGCACACATGTATATCTTGCCATGAAAGAGTCTTCAGGATAACCTAGAGACAATATCTCAGCTCTTACTTATCTTGTTGGTCCAGTTGTCTCGTCTTTATCTCATTAAATAAGCAACCTGATACACTTTTTGTAAGGAACTTTGAAACCCATCATGGGCCACCTCCTTGATGTGCTCTGCCGATCATGGCCTTTGCCAAGGATCAGCAAATCGATAGGAGGCTCCCACTTTGGCTCCTTGTCTGATAGGGCTCCTTATATGAAGTCTACAACTCGATACAACACATATAAGGCTCTTGCCTTCAACTCATTCTTGGTCTTTCATTACCAAGAGTATCATTACTCAATGGTGATTCAAACATAGTGCCCCCATATTTTTCTTTCCTCTAAATGATACATAGAGGAAGTGGGGTGACTCTAGAGGTGATAATTTGCATTTCAACCCTATATATTAGGTTAATTAGAAATTGTACCAAAATTGGTGTACAAGGTACTAGCATTGCTTTAGACAAGTTATAACATGGGATTTAGGCTTTCCACAAGCCACCACTTATCATCATTCTCTTTCTTGAGATACTAAAACACTTAAAACACATTCCACATGCGACATTTTGCAATGTAAACCCTCATCTTGGGTAAATTGCACTTTTTACTCAGACTTTCATATGATGCACAATTAATTTGCAATTAAGCTCAAACTTTGAAAACAACTTCTCAAGAAGCCTTAATTACTTTTCAAAAGATTAGAACCATTTGATAAGCAACTTACTTAAGAAAAACTTCTAGGGTTAATCCATAACCCAGGTCAGGGGTATTACAAAAACCATATTCTATAATAAGATATTCATCCTCATGTTTAGAATGAATCCACACATACCAAGTGGCAATGGTCTACTTGAAAGTTGTGCCCTAGAAAGGAAAGACACAAAGGGAAACATACTTCCCACATCATAGCAGCGTTGTTCAAGGTCACTAACAAAAAGGTAACCAATTCTATTTTCATTATGCATATTACAACTTCTTATGTATCATTTTACCTTTTTCATTTTTGGTTCCTTGCCATTAGCATAGGAATCATCATGATTAACATATCTCATTACTTCTTCCTTGATGACTATTTATCACACTTGGGTATGTTCTCTTATTTTTTTTATATTTTTCAACCACTTATCAACAGGTAAATACTCATATTCCACATTTGCTTCATTAAATCGGGATCATCTCCCTTTTTTTCTTTCACATTCCATGCTGATTTTTCATTAACACTTTCTTACACACATATGTTGGTTTGAGATTAACTCAGGTTCCACCTTATTTCTCTGCCATTGTTATGATTCATCTTCTCATTTTGTACTTGTTATAGGAGCTCTTTCCATCTTATGCGGATTTCATACCTTGATTCACTTTATAAGCATAGACTTATCTCTTTTTTATATTATTATATTCTTAAATCACATCGTCAAGAACTCATCATTTTCTAATTTGTATTCATATTTAGATTTCATGGTGTTGTATCTTTCTCTTATAGTTACCAAACATTCAAAATTTGATAGATAATGATGCAATTCTCATCTTCTGTAAGGTAGGATTGAGATATTCACATCATGATTTCTTATTTGTTATGCTCTTTAGATTGTCTCAAAATGAGTACTTGATCAAAGTAATCTGAAAGATAACAATCTCAGAGTTCCATACATACCTTTCTTCAATAATTGAATACATGGACAGGGCATCCAAGTACTGAGATTAGGTAGTATGCACCATGTTTTTGTGTCACATTCCTAACTTAGACATCATCCTAGTCTTAATTCCTAGTGTCCCTGTAGACTTAGTGGACCTAAAGATCTGATACCAACCTATGAGAACCTATTACACTAAACGAGATTACTCAAAACATAAAACACAAACAATAACTAATTAATCACATACCCAAAAATATGGGTAAATTAAAACTGATTTCAATGTCAGCACCTGCTGAGAAACATTTGCATAATACCACAACATCTTTCTTTTATCCATACTAGACCAAGAATTTGATACAAATGTTCCATTGCCTTAGCCACAACATATATACACATAACAATATTCATATATGCCACATAAACAAGCATTAACATGCTAACAAAAGTTCAATTTGTTTGAAACACCATATACAAATTTTTCCTGCCCGGACCTGAGAGTAAAGGGATGACTCTAGGACACACTAGACATCTAATTATTTTTCTTAAAGATTCATTACTATAGCTCTTTTTTCTTCCACATGTTTGTTTTTGTCACTTCCGATTACCTAAACAAATGTGGCAAACCGTAAGGGTGAGACTCATGTCCCAGCAAGAGATATAACCTCCAACAACATTTATTGATTGCAACATTTTAAAGTAATTAAATAGTTAAGCAGTTTAATTAGATATAACAAATAGGCTAAATACCAGAGATGATTGACATAATACATAAAGGAGCAGATAATAATTATCATCAATTCAGTAGCATATGCATATCTAGCATCATGAGCAAGTCTAGTAACATAGAATCTCTATCATTATGAATAAGTCAAGCCATATAAGCATAGCTAACAACATTAGCATGTCTAATAGGTTGAACACATCAACATCATAAAAAGAGCTAACAACATCAGCACAATTATCTAGATAAGCATGATTAGCAGTATATGCATCTCTAGTTACAAAGGCATGGCTAGCATGCTAAACATAACTAACAACATGAGATAGCTAGCATCATGATTATAATCAGCAGTAGTAGTATAGTTATCAGCATAATCATGGCTACTGTATGTACACATCTACAATCTTAAGCATATCCAAAACATAAGTATACCTACTATCTCTTAATTGCACTAAGCATCATCTTTATGTAAAGAGTACAAACAAGGGTTATCATCCAATGTGAAGCATCATGTATAGCCCTAAAATGATATGTTGTACGACTGTATTACATCTTTTATTGTGCCCTGAGGAAATTGAGGATACCACTCAAAATCCAACTGACCACTGCTAAGTCAAAATCAGTGTCATATAAGATCTAGGAAGAGTCGGACTCCTAAGATCTTCTCCGCCCCCGGTCAGTATGGTTCTGCCACAGCGACACATAAGATCAAGCTGCTAACAGCCTAGTCCGTCCTTGGTATAGGTCAGGACACTAGTGAAAGGAGGTGGATACACATACCCTTCCATTCGAGGTACAACCGTATTTGTCCTCCAATCTTGTCACATATATAATCACCGAAACACGACCACAACCGTTCTCAATCACATCATATGTATGAGGCATGACCATAGCCAACCTCCACAATCTGCATTGTGGATGACAAGGATATATCCTCAACTTGCCACCCCCACATACTCAATAGTATGTGTTTTGAGTTTCCCTTAGGAATACTCGTTTCACCATTAGGCAAATTCTGACACTAAGATGGATCTATGGCACATGAAACTACATGATTAGAGTTTCACTTGATTAGTTATGCCAATTGGGTGAATTAAGGTTGCATCAAACAAGTGAACATACAAACCCTAATTCACTTCTAGAAAGCATATAAATATCACAACTTTAAAAGATATAAAACATGTGAAACATAATTTCTCATCTCATCATCACACGATACTCTTCACTTACCATTCATGAGGCTACACTAGGCATATCAATAATGAATAGAAAAGGGTTTTTAGGCTAATAGATGAATTTTAAATATCCGATGACATAACCCTAGTGCTAGAAGTTGAGTAGTCCAACAATTAAATAAATATAAAAATGATGAGCTCATGAATTTGATCAATTGAAATGGCTTAACATATTTGAAATTTATGAGTTACAAAGACATTAAGTGTGAAATTAGATGAATCTGGTATATGATCACAATGGACTGCCCATACTACTTACGAGCAAAGCATCCCATTTCCAAACTTGTTGATGTTTTTACTTAACAAGTTAAATAAAACTTGAATTATAACACACATCCTTATATTTTCAGTATATAAATTAAACGTTAGGTTACTCTATTTTTTATGGAATCATATGAAACATGATTTGATTTTATAATCATGTAAATTGGGGCATCACCAGTAAGAGAGGTTTCCCATGTAAATGTCGATTACAAGTTAGAAACTGGATGATTAGTGAGAAAGTGTGAAGTATGGGATTGGAATCATGGCTATTTTAATATTATCAGTGTAACCATTTTGGAGCAAATACCTACAGTGAAATCCAATTTACGGAAATTGTACCAATGATTTTAATCGACATGGAATTATGTGAGAATGTGAGGGAAATATTGATGTTGATGCTTATAGTTTAATTTATTAATCCATGTGGAAAATATGAAGTCTTTCTAGTTGAATGTCAAATTGATTCATGACACTTGAATTTGCATGAGGATACACTTACACGATAAATCATGAGTCAATCGTATGAAAAAATTGCATCTCATGTGTTGGTAAGGTATGCCCGTAGAGCAAATCATATGATGATTGACATGGCATAATTACCTAAAAGGATTTGATTTATAATAACATATATGAAGGCAAGCTTCCAATTCATCTATTTCACTTAGTTATGGGATAATTTGGATACAAAGTGAATGTCTAGAGAATTATATTACTCAATGGCGTAAGTTGTCAAGTTCCTACCCTTGTGATGAGATCATACAGATGTTAAGAGCACATATACATATTCTCATTATGTCCATGATCGGTTGTTATTGTAGAAGGTTGATATACAACAATAACATATAAGATCAGAGTGTGAGTTCGGTGATGACTAAATGTCATTAGTCATGATATGACAATATCAAACCAAGCACACAGATACATGTTAGAGAATAATGTATTAGACAGACCAATCTTAAGAGTGACACATGGTTTTTTGGTAATAGTCATATCTCATAGTGAAGGTGGTGATTGTGATTCTTAGACCTAAAATCCACTACTATAGAAATGTCTTATAACGTCACATTTACAGGCATTGGTTGTATACAAGAAATCGATGCCTAAACCCTACAACGTCGGTTGAATACAAAAACCGACATATATCAGTGAAGAGCGACCAGACATGGGTATCACTTTTAATTTAGTGTCGGTTCCTTAATAAGCAACCGACGCCTAAAATCAACTGCCAAATCCAAATTTTCCAGTGGAAAAAAATTACCTCTAAAATTTAACATACGACGTCGGTTATTAAGTAAAAAAACGGACGACTAAAGGATTTTCATGAGACAAAAATTGGGCACATTTTTGTTGTCAGTTTACTTGTAATAACCGACGTCAATGTGTTTTTGCATGCTGTCCCCGCAAAAATTTTCACCCTCCTTTGGTGTCAGTTCTTATACAGAAACCGACGATAAAGGTCTTTAATCGAGAACATTTTTTTTGTCGGCATATGTAGATAGACATCGATTTTTCCAGTTGGAACCGACGACTATAATTGAATATAGGTGTCAGTTTTTTGGAGGTAACTGACGCCTATTGTTTTAAGTGTTTTTTTTCAATAACCGATGCCTATTGCTAACCTAACCCGTGCGAGCCAGACTCTTCCCCTTTGTTTGTTTCATTGTCAATCGATTACTCTGCCTGTTAGGTCTCTGGTGATTTCTCTCTGCTGTCGTTCTCTCCTCCCCCGTTGCGCCTACCCTGCCGCCGCTGCACCACTGTTCTCCTCCACCACCATTCTCTCCAGAGCTCGCCTGCTCACACCTGCCGATCACCTCTATCGCTCGAGGTACCCTCTTCCTCCTCTTCTCCCTACACTAGAGGAACCAGAACCACTTGTAGAGTCCCTCGTCGAGGAGTAGGTGAAGGATGGAAGGTTAGGTGGATGGAAGAGTTTATGGACTCTTCCGCTGTTGCCCACGCTTGGGAGGGTGGTGGTGAGCTGAATTGACGACCTCTCCCATTGAGGGAGTGTCTGGGCGATTGGTGGTTGAGGTATCTGGTCAGGACCTAAGGGAGAGGCCGACTACAGGATGTGGTGGGGAGCATCTTTGCTGCCTTTGTCGCTATTGTTGCTACTGTTTCTTCTTATTGTGATGTTGACAGTGGTAGGGTGTGAGAGGAATGAAGCAGATAGGGAAATAGTTGAGATGAGGACAACATGATGCTTATTTCAGATCACCGCCTGCTGATTTCAGTCAATCCTTAAACCATAGTAGATCGGATATGTATATGAGTGTGCTCATCCAAATAGTAGGATTTTTAAAGGGAGTGTTTTTTCAAATTAAATGACTGCAAAAGACATAATATTAACTCCAGCATAATCTCATGCGTAGGTGATATTAATCTTTGAGATTTTAATTTTTTCTCAGACCTAGGTGATATTTTGTTTGATTTAAACATGATTGGAGGTATGTACTCCTCTCTATTATTATAATTGGTCATTATTATGACTAATTTTTCCCATAATGAGGCAATTTTTACAATACTTGCTCTTGTTCCAATTGTTGGACAATTCATATACTCTCAATTGGGAAATATTATTACTCTTCTAAAATTATTCTTATCATGTTTAATCGGGTCAATGACCACACCTGCTATTGTGCCTAAATTATGTCATGTATGTTTGTATAAAGTGAATATTGTCACTCTAATTGTGAATTATTGCATGTTTGAAACTATTGAATTCTTGATTTATTATTTAATAATGCTCTAATTGTGAGTGATGCAATGTAAGTGAGCAAATACATGTAGTGGTGGTGAAATCTTATGTCTATGTTCTTTTACTCATTAGCCTAGAAACTCATCCAAGATGTACTCGTTAGGAGTAAATCTTGGATAGTCCCAGATTTGGAATGTTCTTGAACACCTAATCTCACTTAGGATGTAAGTGTATAATGTGTATTGGGTTTTCAAGAAAATTTCGGCAGCATTTCCCTGTTTGTTCTCCAAGTACATATGTACTTGGAGAACAGTGGGGAAATGTTACTGAAATTTTCAGTGGGGAAATGTTGCTGAAATTTTCTTGAAAACCCAATACACATTATACACTTACTAGTGAGATTAGGTGTTCAAGAATGGGATAGGTGGTACACATTTATTATATATAAGAATGACAACACATGTATTTGTTGTCCTAGAAACCCATCCAAGATTTACACATTGGGAGTAGATCTTGGATAGTCCCCGGTTTGGGACTGTTCCTGAACACCTAATCTCACTTAGGATGTTTTAACCATTAATTATATATAAGACCTTAAACCCTAAAGTTTTAACCATAAACTCTAATCTGTTAACCCTAGACCCTAATATTGTTCTAATATAGACTTGTTTTCTCTTTGATCATAGAATGGATAGATCATGGGTGTCCATTCCAAATCACTGCACCCCATAGTTTATTTCTAGTCTTGATCAATTTATTAGATTTGCCGAGGAACATAGGAAACAACCTGGAGATATGTTTTACTGTCCATGTTGGCATTGCGGTAACAGCTTGAAAGTCGGCACTGGTGATAAAATCAAAAGTCATGTCATGTGCAAAGGGATTGTACAAGGCTATACAGAATGGCACTGGCATGGAGAGATTTCAAACCAAAAATCAGTGGATGTCGATAGTAGTGCTTGTGTGGAAGAAGGAATTGCCTCCGATTACGTAGATGTGAACGAACCAGTTCTAGTAGACATCGTTGATGTGATGATGCATAGTTGTGGGGTAGATCACACCGATTACCTCCCATGTTTAGAAACATTGTGTATGATGCTGAGATACTGTTATACACAAGTTGTAAGTTGACGAAGCTTAGCACTGTGTTGAGATTGTATAAGCTGAAAGCTAACAATAGATGGAGCGACAAAAGCTTCACATCATTGTTATCTTTGTTGAAAGAAATTCTTTCTGAAGGAAACAAGCTGCCAACCTCAACATACCGGTTAAAGAAATTGTTGTGCCCAATGGGAATGGAGGCCAAGAAGATACACGCATGCCCGAATGATTGTGTATTATTTCAAAAGGACTATGTGGATTTGAAAGATTGTCCCAAATGTGGTGCATCAAGGTACAAATTGACGACTTTGGGGGAGTGCAAAACTGGTTCTCCTACCAAGGTGATGTGGTATCGACCTATAATACCATGGTTTCAACGCTTGTTTGCCAATCCGATAGATGTGAGGAATTTGAGGTGGCATGCAGATGTTAAGAAAAATAATGATGGGATCCTACAACATGCGTCTCATTCCCCACAGTAGAAGAAGATTGATTTATTATACCATGAATTCGGTGAAGTAGTCAGGAATCTAAGACTTGGGCTTTATACAAATGAGATGAATCTGTATGGGATATTGAGCAGCCAAAATAGCACTTGGTCGATTATGCTTGTTATATATAATCTTCCCTCCTGGTTGTGTATGAAAAATAAGTACGTTATGTTGTCATTGTTGATATCGAGCCCTAAACAACCTAGGAATGATATGTACGTTTATCTTGAACCTTTGATTGATGACTTGAAGAAGCTCTGGGGTTAAGGTGTGATGACCTATGATGCTTCATGAAGAGAGAAATTTCATTTGCACGCTATGTTGTTTTGCACTGTGAATGACTTTCCAGCATATGGGAATTTGTCTGGATATAGTGTCAAACACTACAAAAACATTGGCCTTTATTGAAGAACATTTGTGAGGAACCAAAAACCGTGAATAATGATGTCTATTTGTGAGGGATCATCCTTCAAACATGGGACCAAATCCCTCAACCATGTTTTTTACATCCTTAGACCTTTTATGTGAACACTAATCCCTCACAAATACATTACTCACTAATGACCCCATGAAAAATGCCATGCCAAATATTTCCCTCCATCTCATAACCCTTCCCTCCATTCTAAAACACAACATTTGCAAATCAAAAAAAAGATAAACCCTCCCCCTTGTTCCGTGAGAACTGTTTCTTGCATTTAATCATTGGGTTCTTTCCCCTCTCATGCCGTGCACATCTCCCTCCAGCGTCGTGTGTGTCCCTATTTCATCGCATTTTGGAGAGGGTTGCGGCTGTTCCATTCCTCTGCCTAGCCGATCAAGTCCCCTTCCTCACGCTAGCCTCTGACAGGTGCCCCCAACACCACTAAGGTCGCCGTCGACAGGTGCCCTCACCTCCATTGCACCGACAGGTGACCCCAACTCCACTACCGTTGCCACCGATAGGTGCCACCGGAGTCCCCTTCCTCGCCCTAGCTGTCGACATTGAACCAGTCACCGGAGTCCCCTTCCTCTCCCTAGCCGCAGGAAGGTGCCACTGGAGTCCCCTTCCTCACATATTCGTTGCTCTGAAGGTCAGTGGCTTTCAATACTTCTGCTATTCAACATTGAACCTTGCGTTGTTCTCGTGCCTAACGATGAACGGGCTTTCCACGATCCCTATTTCCCTGTTGGTGCTTGATGAAATGTGAATGACAAGGGCTATGATTTAATATTTTCATTAAATATGAATAGGATGATCTCTATGAGAAAAGAAAACAAGGAAAGTTCATACCAATTGGACGCATGGATGAACTATCAGTTGCTCTTGGTACGAAAGAGCATCCTGGCCGTGTTAGGGGATTAGGAGCTGGCATAGGATTCAAGACTTATTATGGGCCTTCAGAATCTAGAAGAGGTCGTACAATTACACATGACGAGGTTGAAGCATTAGTATCACAGAAAGTGCAACAAATATTGTCTTCATTTAAGCCTATTCAACCTTCTCAACCTCCTCAAACCGTGCGTCTCTCAGATGATGAGGTACAAGCTCGTACTCCAATTGTAGAAGGTCATGGGAGCACTCCCAATGAACCACCACAACAATCTGCAGTAAGTTTGTTCTATATATGTTAATATGATATATATAATATAGTAGGTATCTAGTTTACCGCTTTGTATATAACTTATATAATTTTAACTAGGTTGGTATGAACTGTAAACTTGTAGTGGAGGTTCCAGAGTACAATGTTGTGGCAGCGGGTAAGGTATACAACATCGGTGGTACATTGCATTGTCAATCAGTTTCTGATGACATTTGTCGTGTGTCCATCCATCTTGTGTATGACGGAATGGGGGACAAACCACTACCCATACCTTCTTCTGAATATGGTACAGTTGATGAAGCAGAGGGTGCTATGGTGGGATGGCCTAGACACTTGGTTATCATTGACAAGGTATATCTACATGTTTTTCATATTTGACTAGCTACATATATGAACTCGTTTAATATAAGTATGTATTTAATTAACAGGTTTGTAAACCAAAAAGTAAAAATCCTAGTAGTCGTCCTCCTATTCCCAAGCCTTCTTTCATTCCAGAAGCCACATTCAATGAATTGGGAAATAAAAGTAAAGGTTTGGCTCGATACTTAGCCAACCAAAGCCCAGGATCACATATGGGGGTCAATTTAACAGAAGATGCAGTTGGGAGGGACTTTGAGAATTTTATTTTTCTTGATGATATTATAGAGGTGTTCCGGTATGATTGGCTAAATACTTCGATATTAGAAGTATGGATAAGGTAAGAATTAATCAATATAGATTACTTGAATATATACATTTTTAGCTTATTTGTAACATATCAAATTTTTACAAATGTTTTACAGTCATTTATATACTGAGATGACAAACTTTGATATAAAGAATGTTGGATTCTTAGTTCCTTCACTCACTAGTCAAGTGTAGACACAAATGGATGATGTGAACGAGTACTTCAGTACTGCATTCAAATATTTTGGTAGTGTGGGAAAGGAAATTATTCTAATTCCTTTTAACGTCGAGTAAGTATTATAATTCAATAGAATTTCTAATATTTACTAAATTATAATTCTAATTTTTGTTTTCAATATAAATTTACTCAGATCTAGACATTGGGAACTAGTGGTGGTTGTCCCAAAATTGATGACTTTCTATTATCTTGACCCAATGGGAAAAACAACAAGGGGTCACAAACTGAGATTGCCAACTATGGAGTAAGCATAAATTTAGTTTCTATAACATCAATTGTTATGCTTCAACATGATATTTATACTTAGAATTTCTATTTTGACAACTATCGTAATCAAATTGATTGATAGGGGTATAAAGGCTTATCGTGAAGGTGGAGGAATAATACCCCCAAAATTAAATATATTGACTTTGAAAAATGTCAAGGTAACTACTTTGACTGCTTAGTCGTATATGTACAACTCTTACAGTAATGTATTAATGTCAAATTTTATATGTTAACTCTCTTATAGTCTTATTTCTTTATTTGTACAACTCTGTTTGTAGCAGTTTACTAATATTAAGTTATAATTCTTTATTTGTATTGTCATATACAAAATAATGATTGGGCTTGTGGCTACTACGTAATGAAGTATATGAAAACTATTTTGAAAGAAGAATCACTAGACATTCAGAGTATAGATAAGGTAATTATTAAAGAATAACATAATAAATTTACATATGAGATTTGCATCATTTTATAAAATATATATGAGCATGTGCTTTTTTTTGCAGATCTTTACAACTCATCCTTACACACTTGATGGGTTAAATGAATTCAGAGAAGAATGGTCAGATGCTTTTTTTAATGAAGTCACTATAGCATTGGATTGAAATTCATAACTTCATTTGTGTATGTAGATTTGAAACTCTATCAAATTTTACTTTTTGTAGTATGACATTAATATCACTTTTAAACTTGCAATCTATCATTGTTTTTAGTATGTGATATGTGTATGAATGTTAGTATGTGTTATATGTCTCATTTGAATGAATCTATCTTAGACTTGCAAGAATGTTAGTAAGTGTTGTGTATGAAGACTCAACTCAATATATGTGAATAATTGTTGTTATGAAACATCAATTCAAAAAAGGATTAGACATAAAAGTTTGCAAATGGCTTTGGAATGCATTTTTGGCTTGCATCATTGCATTTGCAAGTCTATTTCTACTGTAGGTTTTGAATTGCATAAAGCAATTCTGTTTTGCAGTTGTTGTACTGAAGATTTCTGTTTCTGCAGAATTTTTCTTTAAAAAAAAATGTAACTTCTCGGGTCGGTTATTTAAAAAACTGTCCCTATAGACTTCTTGGGTTGGCTATTCAAAAAACCGACCCAGTAGGTTCTATCCCAAAATTCTACAGCAATTTGAAGACTTCTAGGGTCGCTTATACAGAACAACCGACCCAATAGACACTTCTTGGGTCGGTTATACAAAAAACCGACCCAGTAGGTTCATGAAGACTTCTAGGGTCACTTATACAGAAAAACCGACCCAATAGGTTCTATCCCAAAATTCTACAGAAATTTGAAGACTTCTAGGGTCGCTTATACAGAAAAATTGACCCAATAGACACTTCTTGGGTCGGTTATACAAAAAACCGACCCAGTAGGTTCATGAAGACTTCTAGGGTCGCTTATATAGAAAAACCGACCCAATAGGTTCTATTCCAAAATTCTACAGCAATTTGAAGACTTCTTGGGTCGGTTGTTACGAAAAACCGACCCAGTAGGTATTTTTTAAAGCTATTTGAAGACTTTTAGGGTCGCTTATGGAGAAAAACTGACCCAATAGATACTTCTTGGGTCGGTTATTCAGAAAAACCGACCCAGTAGGTGTTTTTACAGATGTTTGAAAACTTCTAGGGTAGGTTTTTGTTGCTCTTTTGGGTCGGTTTTTTACCTCTTTTGGGTCGGTTTTTGTACTTTTCTTGGGTCGGTTTTTGTTCCCTCTAGGGTCGGTTTTTATACCTCTCTAGGGTCGGTTTTTCTACCTCTCTAGGGTCGGTTTTTTTACCTCTCTAGGGTCATTTTTCTACCTCTCTAGGGTCGCTAGTACTGTAGCGACGCCCACCTAGGCGTCGCCTAAAAAGTGACGCTGCAGGCTTCAAAAAACCGACCCGAGAGACCAATTATGTACTAGTGAAAACAATGCAGCTATAACCTGATAGAACATCATATCACTTATCCCATAAGGAATGTGAAGAACATGTATAACATTTATTCACTACACAAGTAGTATAATATCAACTAATGTTTCTCACATTTCAACTTTATGCAAATACACTACACAACTGATTATATTTTACACATCATGTGTCAGACTGCAATTAACTTGCCAGAGTAAATTGACATCTTCATTATAGAGTTATAGCCACAACATATACTCTCTTCAGGCTTAGAACACACAACTAATGCTTGGAATTGTTTTGTGGAGTCATGGCCTATAGCCATATTCTTCTAACAATGTGTTGGGATCTTAATCCCTCATCTCATCAAACACATTCCCATTTCTTAACAAGTTCATCATAATGATTATATAATATGGGTATTCAAACTCTTAATTCATCATAGAATACTTGTTACCACATAACAGGTAACTTAATACCTTCAGGTCATTTGACCAAGGTAAGCATGATTCTTACTACACAAGCATTCCACATAACACACAAAGCTTAATTCATCTCTTGTTACCTCTTAGAAGACAACAAGGCATATTATGACTTATGAAGCCCATAAACAATTTCAATAATTAAAACATCATATGGCACACATGGCTCATTAATTTCAGATTACCTCTCACTAAGCAACAAAACATGTAAAGGCTTATAAGCCCTATAAAACATTTTCAATATAAGAGCATCATAGCTCATACCTGGCTATGCTTATCGTCTCAACATACTTGCATGATTAGTTCTCATGATAACAGCTATAATGCTTTCATATCAGCACCATACAACATAGAGTAATACCTCTATTCCCTTTTTAGGGTTAGGATTCCCCTTACATATTATCACCCTCCATTAGGGTTTTCCACAAATTACCATTTAGGCTATTAAGATCATGTTATTAATGATCAAACCTTAACTCATTGCTCCACACAGCTAGGAGCCAACATTGATAACATAAGTATTCAATCATACTTATATATTCTCATCATCCATCATTAAATGGATTATCAACACAAAGTATGAGTTTCTTTCTCATCTTTACCATAATATGATTGCATCATAGTCTATTGATTTAGATTAACCTTTTCATAAGGCATGTTAGCCTACACTTATCAAAGTGCATTACATCTGAATGTATCAACTGACATGACACACTTCATGTGTCACTCATATAAATATATTGGATTTAAAACACATTAAGGTATATCACACTTGAGGTGATGGATGTGATATCTATCATATTTTGATGTATCACTTCCCTCATCACCATTACCTTACTTAAGTTCATCCACTTAGCTTGTATTAGGGTATTTCCCATCCTAATACTTTATACACCAGTTCATCACATTTATCATGTAATGTATTGGTCACAAGTCACTATATTTAGAAAATACAACCATTGCTAATGATATGGACTCATCTTTGAGTTAGGAACTATTGATATAAGGATATCCATTATCAACCTCTTTAGGTGTTCACTTCTCAATATATTAATCACTATTCCATTATTAAGAATAGGATTTTCCATGTTTATAAATTAAGGTTCACATAACATCTCCCATAAATATGGGTTTCACATAATATTACTCTACTTTAGAGTTTCACATAACATCCTCATATATCAGGGTTTCACATAACATTACCCTACATTAGGGTTTCACATAGCATTACCTGAAATTAGGTTTTTTCTTGACATCACCCTTAATTAGGGTTTCTCATGTCACACCCTTTATTAGGGTTTCATCAACCTTCTCAATTAAGATTTCATAATCTCTTTACAAAGGATCATACCCTAATTACTTATTATGCTCATGTTGAAAGTGTTGAGGTTTAAACATTACATGATTGTCACTCATGTAGGGATTACTCTTCTCTCATCCTCTCTAGGATGTCAATTAATTCAATATTAATTAGATTAGGTCCAAATAACTTGAATGAAGGGTTGTCTCAACATATCAAATCATTGCTTTCATAAGCATCAAGAGTTAACCACTCAACAAGGTACTAATTACCCTAGTACCTCAAAGGTACAACCATTGTAATCACCTTTGATTTACATCATTAATAATCAATTAGTTAATTGACCTTTAGTAACCTTAGGTGTTAAAATGGTTTGACCAATTGAACCTCAAATATTCTTGGTCACTTAGACCCCAAACGGTCTTAGTCACTCAGACATTGAATGGTTTGAAATCGTTTAAGCCAAAACCATAATGAAACCGTATGGACATTTCTTACTTGAAACCACTTGGGTCTCCAAACGGTTTGAGACCCTTTGGTCTCAAACGGTATTAAAACCATTTGGTCCAAACCCTCTCAAAACCGAATGGACCAACAAGGTCTTTCAACACTTATCAATTCAGGGTTTCAATTATTAAACCCTCTATCAATTGAACTACTGATTTGTTCTTCAATTGAATCATTGAATCACCCTTCAAGATCAAACCAATTGAAACCATTGGATCAATATCCAAGTACAACAACATATTTCCTCAAATGGTCAACCATTTCAAATGGTCAACCACTCCAAATGGTTTGGAGCCCAAACCTCCAAACGATTTGCAAATCGTTTGGTCAACAAACGGTTTGGTGAAATCGTTTGGACCAAAAGTTGAAACCGTTTGCCATAGATATTTTTGGAGGTGTGTGCTTATGATGATGTCATGATCATCAAGCTATAAACCCACAAAGCTTTCTATGATTTTCATGGTGATTGCATCAATCAACCAAATAAAATTTTAGAAATAAAGAAAGAATCAACAATTGATGAAGATATGGAATCAATAACAAAGTTCAAGGGTTCAAGTTATATAACCTGCCTTCAATTGAGATTCAAAGCTTGTAACTTCACATCAACAATGGTGTAATAATCTTTTGCAACCTTCCCAAGGCTCGTCCTCAAACTTTGGAGTGAAAGGATTGGCTAGAACTGAAGATGGAGTGGAATAGAGAAGAAATCATGCATTGTTTTGTGATTTCCACCATGAATTCAAGGTGAAAGAAGGTCAAGAAGCTTACCAACATGTTCGGGGTCGTCATCCTATTGCTCCAAGCTTCCTTGTTCGTTTTGCAAGTAAGAAGTGAAAGTGGATTCGAAATTAACCCTTCACCTCAAAGATAAAGGAGCTTATATGTGAATTTTATTGAAAATTCATTTCAGAGAGAGAAAGTAGGAATTATCTCCTCAACTTTCTTACCATATACCCTCTTCTTTTCTTTAGGGACGAGGATATCCTCTTTGCCTCTTATTACTCTCAATTATCCACGATTTAAAGGAAAGCAAACTAAGCACCTTAAATCATATTATAATAATATCCATAAGTGAGTGGATATTTCTTTTTCTTATAATAATGCGAGTGGGTTCTTCACCTCCTTAAGATATTTTTGTTGCCTTTTCAAGGTAAAAGGACGTCCAAATATATGGATTTCAACCAACACCATTTTGGTTGAAAGGTACTTCAATTAACATATTTATTTTTGCATTAAATTGAAGTAAAGTTCCAATTAAGCTTAAATCTTGATTATTTTAATATCAAAATTCTCTCTCCTCCAAAGAGATACAAATGAGATGCCCCTCTAATTTTACTTGCTCTACATGATGCCAAGAAACATTAGGGACTATCTTGAAGTGGTATTTTGCATATTGAACCCTAGATTTTGGGTAAATTACACATTACACCAAACTAGGTTTTAATGCACAAACATTACTCAACAAGCTCTTTCTTGTTATTCAGGCTTGTAGAAGCCATACTACTGCATCATACTCATTCCCATGATGCTTCAACACATGAAGAACATTGTATCATGTACAATTTGCAAGTTAACCCCTCAACTTGGGTAATTTGCACTTTAGTCCAAAACTAACAAAACATTGTTTCAACATTATTCAAAAGGGACTAAAATTGTAATATAAGTTCCTCTTGAGCCTTAATTACTTTTAGAGAGATAAGAGAGAGCATATAATCAACTTCATTAAGCAAAACATCTAGGTTTAAGCATAACCCAGGTCAGGGATGTTACAAATTATAAACCCCTAACAAGGATTTCGTCCCCGAAATCCCAGATAACAAAAGATAGTTATTACTCATGTCATCAAGTCTCTAATTATCATCTCAATATCATGGAGATACTATATATCTTTAATCCACACAAAGTTCTTCCACACAGGATTATTCTAAGAAAATATTTTCAACTTGATAAACTTTCCCACCATAATTACACTTGTTCCTTCCATTAGTTCATCCTTATCAATGTTTATGTTTATGCAGAGCATAAACCCCTAACATATGATGTTCATATTTTTTTTTGTAACTACATTGATTTCATAGTTGACCAATATAGGTAATCAACATAAATACCTTACTTTGGTATTCATCATATGTATTGATAATACATCTCATCCATATCATATTCGATTCCCTATTGTTACCACCAAGGGTACACATGCACAAAGTATTTCTTTTACTTTAGGATATTGCTTTTTCCATATATCATTATCTTGGAACCAGAGTCCAAAGCAAACTGATACTTTTCTAAGTATCCATCAATGGATTATTTCTAATCCAAGTACATCAACTGTCATAATACTTACTTGATTGTCATGTAAATGAAAGGAGAAACATAAAGTGTCATACTCCTATCATTACCCAAGGTTGTTCATCAAAGGGAAAACATATATATTTAACAGAGGTAATCCACTCAACAATCCTTTATTTGTTTGGGAAAGTTCACTTAGCACTTCCTTATGTTATTAGGAAAGTTCACTTAACACTTCCTTATGTAATTAGGAAAGTTCACTTAGCACTTCCTATGTTATTAGGAAAGTTCACTTAGCACTTCCTTATGTAATTAGGAAAGTTCACTTAGCACTTCCTATGTAATTGGGAAAGTTCACTTAGCACTTCCCTATGTAATTAGGAAAGTTCACTTAGCACTTCCTATGTAATTGGGAAAGTTCACTTAGCACTTCCCTATGTAATTGGGAAAGTTCACTTAGCACTTCCCTATGTAATTGGGAAAGTTCACTTAGCACTTCCCTATGTAATTGGGAAAGTTCACTTAGCACTTCCCTATGTAATTTCATTATACTCACTAGATTGTTTCATAATGACTACTTGATCAGAGTAATAAAAAGATAATAATCTAAGAGTTTCATACTTGCCTTATCTCAAATAATCATATACCTGGCTAGGGTATATTTGTATTGAGATTAGGTAGTATGCACTTTATTTGCTATCATATTCCTCACTTTTCATATCATTATACACACATGATTTTTCATTCTTGAATTTTCTTCAGGCATCACTTCTATATCTCATCTTTTAACACACACATAAGGGAGATTATAAAGCATTTTAAGGAACACTGAGTAAGATGTAAGTTCTCATCTCCTTTGTGTCCTTATAGGACTAGTCAGAGGGAGTTCAAAAACAACTACTTTCTTATTTTTAACACATAGAATCATGAAATGAAATATCAGAATGAATCTATTTCATCTGACCTGTCACAAATTGAGGGTTGACTATTGCTTAAGATTGATTCATTGCATAGATCCTCACAGTTCCTGGTTGTTGACCCTATTCTTGATTATTAGGTGTTGATGAACCAGCTCGGGACGCTTGTCCACGTCCTCTATTGTTACTAGAAATCTATCTCCTTTGTGAACCTTGCTGACTCTGCCCCTGGGGTTGAGTCACCATTACATTCCCATCTGGACAATCATTTGCTAGATGTCCCAGTTGTCTACATTGGTAACAGATCCTAGCTGCAAAATAGGGTCTGTGAAATCCAGTCACCGATGTTGATGCTATGCTAGGGGCTCTACTAGAAGCAAAACTACGGTCCCTACCCCTACTTGATGCCCAATGTGTATGGGTATTGAATCTCGATGGTGCTGCTGATGCAGAAAATTTGGACTTCTTAAAACTTTCAGATCTTTGTCCTTGACACTGAGTATACACCTTCTTACCACTGGCCTGTCGTTTCTCGATTTCAGACCTTTCTATCCTCCTTACCGACTCCACAAAAGTGCAAACCTCTCCCTATTCTCTAAAGAAGACACAAGAGTGGTCAATTCAGCGTTCAACCCCTTCTCAGAATTCTTTCCTCATCATTAACTGCCATATGCGGACAAAACCACAATAGCTCCATGAACTTAGCTTCATATTCACTAACGTTCATCTATCCCTGTCTGATCCTCTCAAATTGAGAGATCTTCTCGTCTAGATATGTCTTAGGGAAGTATTTACTGACAAACTCTCATCAGAATACCTCCCATCCAATTTCTTCACATGGCCTCTCATCTTCTTCTATAATCCACCAGTGACCAGCACTTCCTTTTAGGAGGTACACTGCATGTCTTACCTTCTTGGCTTCAGGAATATCAAGGATCCTGAAAGCCTTTTCCAGCTCCGTCAGCCACAGATCAGCATCTGTTGGATCAGTTGTACCAGCATAATCTATGGCTCCAACCTGGCAAAGTCTCTCAAAAGTCTTGTCGGCTCCATACCCCTCATTGTGGGCTGGTGCCCTAGGTGCAGGTGGTGGCATCCTATCTGCCATGTGTGTCACAGTTGCCATAAACTGGCTAAATAGGGTATGGAAGGCTGGATTCTCTATCATGGTTGGGTTAATCTGGGGCTATTCATGTATAGGCCCTTTCCTATTTTGGTCTCCTGCACCTCCTCCTGGTGCAGCAACACTGCTATCAACAGCGTGTTCTTCGTGTGTTCCAAACATCTTTAAGTTTTTCTTCTCCTCCTATATGAGCAGAAGTCACTATCAGATAACTGGAAGACACTAAAACATACTCTACATCTTAGTCCTATGTCTCTGTAGACCCAACGAACCTAGTGCTTTGATACCACTAAATTGTGACGCATCGTTCGAATAAAACGTTATTAACTAAGCGGAAGCGATCACTAAGCAGCGGATTACCAAAAATCACTAAAACTTAAAACCATTTTACAAAGAGGTCCACACATAGGAAAACTCTTTCATAAAGAACCATAGTAGCTTAATTACATACTGGTTCACAAGTACATGTCCTGTATCATCTTTTTCTAAGGATTACATGCATCAACTGCTCTGTTAAACTAAACACAGGCAGTATGAAATCTCAAGGCACTAAGACAAAATCTTGAAAGCATTAACTACTACTTCGAGGACCTGAGAGTACAGAGACGACACATAGGACTCTATGTACATCTATACAAGACATATCAGCCAGTGTCTCCACCTGATAATTCACTACTGTTCCTACTGCTGCTGATGTTGTCCTCCACCTATTGAAGGGTTCCTGCCTCCTCGTCCGCGTACACTTAAAAATGTAGTTCCCACGGGGTGAGACAATTGTAAAATTGCCCCAACAAGAGATATAACTCTCTGCCAGAAACATTATTATTGCATATCAATAAGATAAGTCTGAATAGAGGAATCATAATTGCTTAACAATAGTTAATTCATTGTTTATCATATTAGAACATTATTCTTATATAAAACATTGCAGTTGTAACCTGATAGAGCATCATATCACTTATCCCATAAGGAATGTGAAGAACATGTATAACATTTATTCACTACACAAGTAGTATAATATTAACTAATGTTTCTCGCATTTCAACTTTATGCAAATACACTACACAACTGATTATATTTTACACATCATGTGTCAGGCTGCAATTAACTTGCCAGAGTAAATTGACATCTTCATTATAGAGTTATAGCCACAACATATACTCTCTTCAGGCTTAGAACACACAACTAATGCTTGGAATTGTTTTGTGGAGTCATGGCCTATAGCCATACTCTTATAACAAAGTATTGGGATCTTAATCCCTCATCTCATCAAACACATTCCCATTTCTTAACAAGTTCATCATCATGATTATAGAATATGGGTATTCAAACTCTTAATTCATCATAGAATACTTGTTACCACATAACATGTAACTTAATACCTTCAGGTCATTTGACCAAGGTAAGCATGATTCTTACTACACAAGCATTCCACATAACACACAAAGCTTAATTCATCTCTTATTACCTCTTAGAAGACAACAAGGCATATTATGACTAATGAAGCCCATAAACAATTTCAATAATTAAAACATCATATGGCACACATGGCTCATTAATTTCAGATTACCTCTCACTAAGCAACAAAACATGTAAAGGCTTATAAGGCCTATAAAACATTTTTAATATAAGAGCATCATAACTCATACCTGGCTATGCTTATCGTCTCAACATACCTCCATGATTAGTTCTCATGATAACAGTTATAGTGCTTTCATATCAGCACCATGCAACACAAAGTAATACCTCTATTCCCTTTTTAGGGTTAGGATTCCCCTTACATATTATCACCCTCCATTAGGGTTTTCCACAAATAACCATTTAGGTTATTAAGATCATGTTATTAATGATCAAACCTAAACTCATTTCTCCACACAGCTAGGAGCCAACATTGATAACATAAGTATTCAATCATACTTATTTATTCTCATCATCCATCATTAAATGGATTATCAACACAAAGTATGAGTTTCTTTCTCATCTTTACCAGAATATGATTGCATCATAGTCTATTGATTTGGATTAACCTTTTCATAAGGCATGTTAGCCTACACTTATCAAAGTGCATTACATCTGAATGTAACAACTGACATGACACACTTCATGTGTCACTCATCCAAATATATTGGATTTCAAATATATTAATGTATATCACACTTGAGGTGTTGGATGTGATATCTATCATATTTTGATGTATCACTTCCTTCATCACCATTACCTTACTTAAGTTCATCCACTTAGCTTGTATTAGGGTATTTCCCATACTAATACTTTATACACCAGTTCATCACATTTATCATGTAATGTATTGGTCACAAGTCACTGTATTTAGAAAATACAACCATTGCTAATGATATGGACTCATCTTTGAGTTAGGAACTATTGATATAAGGATATCCATTATCAACCTCTTTAGGTGTTCACTTCTCAATATATTAATCACTATTCCATTATTAAGAATAGGATTTTCCATGTTTATAAATTAAGGTTCACATAGCATCTCCCATAAATATGGGTGTCACATAACATTACTCTACTTTAGAGTCTCGCATAACATCATCATATATCAGGGTTTCACATAACATTACCCTACATTAGGGTTTCACATAGCATTACCTGAAATTAGGTTTTCTCTTGACATCACCCTTAATTAGGGTTTCTCATGTCACACCCTTGATTAGGGTTTCATCAACCTTCTCAATTAAGATTTCATAATCTCTTTACAAAGGATCATACCCTAATTACTTATTATGTTCATGTTGAAAGTGTTGAGGTTTAACCATTACGTGATTGTCACTCATGTAGGGATTCCTCTTCTCTCATCCTCTGTAGGATGTAAATTAATTCAATATTAATTAGATTAGGTCCAAACAACTTGAATGAAGGGTTTTCACAACATATCAAATCATTTCTTTCATAAGCATCAAGAGTTAACCACTCAACAAGGTACTAATTACCCTAGTACCTCAAAGGTACAACCGTTGTAATCACCTTTGATTTACATCATTAATAATCAATTAGTTAATTGACCTTTTATCATCTTAGGTGTTCAAATGGTTTGACCAATTGAACCTCAAATATTCTTGGTCACTTAGACCCCAAATTGTCTTAGTCACTCAGACATTGAATGGTTCGAAATCGTTTAAGTCAAAACCATAATGAAATCGTATGGACATTTCTTACTTGAAACCACTTGGGTCTCAAAATGGTTTGAGACTATTTGGTCTCAAATGGTCTTGATACCATTTGGACCCAAACAGTCGTGAGACCATTTGGACTCAAACGGTCTTAAGACCGTTTGGTCCAAACCATCTCAAAACTGAATGGACCAACAAGGTCTTTCAACACTTATCAATTCAGGGTTTCAATTATTAAACTCTCTATCAATTGAACTAATGATTTGTTCTTCAATTGAATCATTGAATCACCCTTCAATTGGACCTTCAATTAGGGTTTTTAACCCAATGAAACTATAGTTTATATTCAAGAAACCATCACTTAGGGTTTTGGAATAGAAGAACCATCAATGATTGACATTGTGGAACTAATTCAATTGAAATCATTGGATCATCATCAAACTATGACATGACCTGACCTCAAACGGTCTTGAGGTCGTTTGGATGACCTCCAAACGGTCTTGAGACCATTTGACTCATCCCATCATTGAAATTATAAAAATTCACTTAGGGTTTGCATCATTGAATCAATCATCAATTGAGCTATTGATTATATTTCAATTTGATATCACTGGTTCTTCAACCATCCAATCATACACCATCATAGACCTCTAAACGGTCTTGGTTTACCGCCAAATGGTCTTGATACCATTTGGGTGACCTCCAAATGGTCTTGAGACCGTTTGGGCTTAGTCAACCCAAAAAGTTGATTCAATTACCTAGGGTTCCACACTCAACTCGATTAGGGTTTGCATTTAAGGAATCATTGACAATTGAAACCTTCAAGATCAAACCAATTGAAACCATTGGATCAATATCCAAGTACAACAACATATTTCCTCAAATAGTCAACCATTTCAAATGGTCAACCACTCCAAACGGTTTGGAGCCCAAACCTCCAAACGGTTTGCAAACTGTTTGGTCACCAAACGGTTTGGTGAAACCGTTTGGACCAAAAGTTGAAACCATTTGCCATATATATTTGTGGAGTTGTGTGATTATGATGATATCATCATCATCAAGCTATAAACCCACGAATCTTTATGTTATTTTCATGGTGATTGCATCAATCAACCAAATAAAATTTTGAAAACAAAGAAAGAATCAACAATTGATGAAGATATGGAATCAATAACAAAGTTCAAGGGTTCAAGTTATATAACCCGCCTTCAATTGAGATTCTAAGCTTGGAGATTCACATCAACAATGGTGGAATAAGATTTTGCAACCTTCCCAAGATTCGTCCTCAAGCTTTGGAGTGAAAGGATTGGCTAGAATTGAAGATGGAGTGGAATAGAGAAGAAATCATGCATTGTTTTGTGATTTCCACCATGAATTCAAGGTGAAAGAAGGTCAAGAAGCTTACCGACAGGTTGGGGTCGTCCTACTATTGGTCCAAGCTTCCTTGGTCATTTTGAAAGCAATAAGTGAAAGTGGATTCAAAAGTATCCCTTCACCTCAAAGATAAAGGAGCTTATATATGAATTTTATTGAAAATTCATTTAAGAGAGAGAAAGTAGGAATTATCTCCTCAACTTTCTTGCCATATGCCCCCTTATTTTCCTTAGGTAAGAGGCTATACTATTTGCCTCTTATTCCTCTCAATTATCCACGATTTAAAGGAAAGCAAACTAAGCACCTTAAATCATATTATAATAATATCCATAAGTGAGTAGATATTTCTTTTTCTTATAATAATGTGAGTGGGTTCTTCCCCTCCTTAAGATATTTTCGTTGCCTTTGCAAGGCACAAGGACGTCCGCATATATGGATTTCAACCAAAACCATTTTGGTTGAAAGGTACTTCAATTAACATATTTATTTTTGCATTAAATTGAAGTAAGTTCCAATTAAGCTTAAATCTTGATTATTTTAATATCAAGATTCTCTCTCCTCCAAAGAGATAAAAATGAGATGCCCCTCTCATTTTATTTGTTCTACATGATTCCAAGAAACATTAGGGACTATATTGAAGTGGTATTTTGCATATTGAACCCTAGATTTTGGGTAAATTGCACATTACACCAAAACTAGGTTTTAATGCACAAACATTGCTCAACAGACTCTTTCTTGTTATTCAAGCTTGTATAAGCCATATTACTGCATCATAATCATTCCCATGATGCTTCAAAACATGAGGAACATTTTATCATGTACAATTTGCAAGTTAACCCCTCAACTTGGGTAATTTGCACTTTAGTCCAAAACTAATAAAACATTGTTTCAACATTATTCAAAAGGGACTAAAATTGTAATATAAGTTCCTCTTGAGCCTTAATTAATTTTAGAGAGATAAGAGAGATAATATAATCAACTTCATTAAGCAAAACATCTAGGTTTAAGCATAACCCGGGTCAAGGATGTTACAATGGTTGTAAACTATCTAGTGATGGGAAAAACCTAAATCTCTTCCTCTCATGTTGGATAACTTATGACTCTCTTAGGTCTTGAGATGAAGTAATAAATTATGATTAAGAATGACATGGGAATAAGAATGTTGGGACTTATTAGTGTTTCATAGGAGTTGACTGTTTGTAATAAGAAACCCTTCACTCTCCTATGCTTATATAATAGTGATGCAATTGTATGCCCTTCTAGGTGTTTGAAGAATTAGACCCTTTTAGTGGAATGAAGTGATGATAGAATGATAGTGTTGTGGAAGGTGGCTGACTTGGTTCTCATATCAATTTGGGGTACAATTTTGGATTTTCATTGCAAATATTTGACCACTAATATTATATGTATTGTTAAGTTACATGTACAAAAAGATAAGCTTTCAGATTATGTTGATGGTTTTGGAACCAAGTCACTATCACAAGAAAGTTTGTATAGTAGAGAGTAAGAAAGAGTTTTAGGTTTGATGACCTATTTGATCCAACCATGTTGCCTCTTTAGATGGTTATTTAGGTTATATCTTAATCATTTTAGGAGGTGGTGTAATAATTTTGTATCCCTTAAGGATGTAACTTAACTTAGGGCTATCTAATGTAAACAATTGTTTAATAAGTAATACATGACTAACATCGAATGCTATTGTCATAGGTTTGTAGCTACCATCTCACTAGGGTAGATGGATAAGCCCTACAAATTATACCACTCCAAACAATACTTAAAATTTAAAATAAGATTTAAAAAATTATCTTCCCTTGTCCAAAATGGTGTGCATAATCAATGAAAAAAAATCATAAGTTGAAGGTGAAATCACCTTAATTATGAATGCAATAGTATTAAGACAACACTAGGTTTTGGTGTATCTTCCCTAGCTCAACATTCTATATGATAAGACTAATGATGGCATCATGTAGGGAGCATTATCGTGCCATCTTGAGAAGGACTATAAGAGAATCATGGAGTGGTATAGAATGATCCATTATAGTAAGTTACCTAGAAACACTTATATTAGTTTAGAAGTGTGACTTAGTATACCTATCTAGTGTCATAGGGATTTCGAGAATGATATCCTCTTTAGGGGGTGGAGTGTTGTAACATAGTCGAATCTAGGTATGTAGTACAACCATCCCTTATTCTAGGTACCTATTAGATTATGCAAATAACTAGTACCTCTTACCTAGTTTGAAATTCATTAGGAATAATTGCAGTCAAATACTATCGTGTATTTGTAAATACCCTTTGTAAATAATATTTCAAAGATAGAATAACCATTATACATTAAACACTAATATTTCAGGTGATAATATAACACATTACGAAATTGGATCCAATTTGACACTTTAGAACACACATATGATAATTAGATATAGAAATTGACTTACCCAAACTTTCCAAAAATATATATATAGAAATTGAGTTAATATCTATTATAGTGTCACGACTAAGTAATTGAGAGGAGTAAATCAAATAAATGTAGTCTCAATACAATAGCTATAGACTCTAACATGAAATATACTCAAAAGGTAGAATTAATGAAAAAGTTAGAATCCTTGCATCTCAAATAGTCTACTTAGAGAATTTGACATTGTTTGGATAATGTTTACCCATCCAATTGAATTAGTAAGGAAAGGCATAAATAACTTAGACAATGGTGCATTTCATAATTTGATCTCATTAAAATTTCACTAGAGTTATGCTAATACTCAATGTCAAATGTTTGACCTGCTCTCTTTTCCCTTCTCTTTTAGTATCTCATGCTTTAGAAAACTTTCCATTTCTATAGATGACATATTCCTCTACAACCAGAAGTTTCCTACTTCTCCTCTCCTTCTCATCTTCCTCCCAAACTCTCTTACACCTCTTCTTCTCCTTTCCTTTCAAACCCAACTAAACCCTAGAAAGCCTTCCTCCCTCACTTGAGTTCCCTAAAGCCATGACAACAAGCAGTCATCACTGCCGAATTTCATGGTTGTTGCCGGATCCAACACTTCATCTTTCCTATTTCACTTCACCCTTGAACCTACATCATCACCATGGGCACAAATAGGTCATAAAACCACCTCAAACTCCTCTAAAACTCTAAAGTCACCTGCCCACCATGAATACCTTCACCATATTCATCTTCTCTCCCTCTCCAACACACTACAAAACCCTAGTTCCATCTACTCTCATCTCCTGTCTATTGTTTCTTCTTCATATTATTATTACTATTATTCAAACTCTCCCTCTTCGTCCTCATGGATCTAAAAACATAGTTGGCTCTAGTTCCTCGCCTAGCCAAACATCTTCACCCAGCCTCCTACCTGACTTCATGATGACTAGGCACTTCTAGCACTTGTGCTGACACCTCAACCCCATGTTACCATGGCATCGGTCAAATTTGCCACTGATCCATACCTTGTCACCATATCTCTCAACACCATCGAAACCTACTACCATCAAGCATAAAGTAATAGCTTGAATATCCATAAACACCTTGCAACCATGTCCTAACATGTCCACGACATTGATGGCCAACAATTTCTTCTTTGGCATGGAGCCTGACTTCTCTTATGACTTGTCTCCTGGCTAACGTGACAAAAAGAGCCCCACCATTGATTTATCTCCTACTCCTGAAAATCTTGACAAACCAACTCATGCATATGGAGAATGTTCCCTTCCACACAGTTATGTTTCCTTTGTCCCTTCTTGGTACAAGCTAGGATTGGACCCAGATGAAGGCTATCAATGTGATAGACTAGTTCAACTATATGTAGGTAAGTCCCCTTGGCACTATATTACAGAATCATAACCCAACTAGGCTTCATAATACATGTGAAGCTACAAAGATGAATGAAGGCAAGTAGGTCTGGGATCCCGTATGAATAGTGATTATTAACTCAATAAATTATAACCTAAAATCTATTGAGGTCTTTTCACCATTTAAATTTATGGAATATATGTGCATACATGTACATATGGTAGTGTATGTATAAGAACATACATGAAGCTGGTAATCTAATTAGGATTGCATAAACTGATCAATAGAGATGGTGTTTATAGAAGGATTCCAATTGTAATATTGGATAGTCAATACATTATAACTATCGTAGTAAGTATTTGGTTTATTATTCATCTAATCCTATGATATATGTGTATATATACATGTGTCAATGCATGCATACCCATAACTTAGATTGGTTATTTGTATTTTTTCCCTCCATTGAGTAATAATTAGAACATGCTACAGATTGTATAGAATAATTTGATCTATTGTTAAGTATTTTCATATATCACTTATGTATATAGATGTTTGTATGAGTTAAGATGTGGATAAGTGAGGATTTTGAAATTCCAAAGTTATTAATAAGAAAATTGAAGTAATAATAACATTCCTTTCATGGATCTAGAACCCTAGATGCACATATATGTATTTGTATACATATGATAGTATTTCAAAAGGCACATGGACATAGGAAATACATTTATGTGGATTTATTAATGTACAATTAAATATAGAGGAAAAATATATTCCTTGACAAACTTAAGTTTGGATGACATGTTTATTTACAATGTATTGGAATTTACTGTCGTTCAAACATGTAATGTATACTAGTACTTATGGCATATACAATAATTAGATGATAAAATGTGTGTACACACTAATAGGAATGCTAAATATGGTGTTAAAGATAATGTTGAATCCCATTGTATTAAATAGGGAATATCATTCTAAGACATAAATTGGTGGAATGCATATCATTATTGACACATATTTTTAATCTAGACATAACCTTAGTTGATTAAAGATGAATCTTACAACTAAAGTAGATATCCAATGGATCATGTTTTTAATTACTAAGATGAAAAGCCTAATAGGTCATTGAGTGATTTGACTAGGATAAAAATCATATGAAAATATATAATAGGAATGTACGCACATGTAGCTTTAATTTGATCAATATACATAATGTAGTGCTAGGATGAGTACCCAGCTTTGGGTACCAAGTATGACTATTGAGCTAACCACTAGTCATATGTACAATCCCTATTTTATTTTGGGCATTATCACGATTGTGATCTGAGTTCCTATATTGAGGCAATTACTTGATTATTATCCCTTTTTGGAAATTTGAAGTTGAACATCCATATTTACATATCTGAACCATACAAACTCTTGTCGACATTAAATCATTTTGTTTAAATGGGTTTAAATGGATCCTTTGCCCCCTCATGCTATGCTTTTAATACCTGATGTGAATTATGATTAGAATGCTAGTCATGCCACTCTATTTGTGTAGGCTAAATGTTTTGACTAAAACATCTAGAATAATGCTACTTATGTACAACCATACATATATAGAAAGCATGTATTTGTCTAGGGCATGTGTTTCCACCCTTACTTTTTAGTCCATGATCCTATGGTGTTATGGTCCTATTTTAGATATATTTAGTTTAAAATGTTTATGCGTGCAAATATATTTTATATTTGGAAATCAGGAATGTTTGTTATGGCAAGATGTTTCTTTTATCTCAACTATTTATCTCCATAAACATTATGCCTCAATATCTTGATTTGACTCTTGTTGAACCTACCTACTTTTATGTGGCCCCTTTTCATGGGAACATACCTTTTTATATGTGTAACCTAATATAATGTCCAAATGTTGTTTACATGGACATACTCGATACTTACATATAAATGCCTTTGTTTCCTATTTTTCGGGTGATATTCACCTTCCACTCAGGTGCAGGTACATTATAGGGCAAGGACTCAAGAAGATTATAGTCAATAAATTGAATATGAGGATAGTTTGGAATGGTTGGTTTTCCTCTACAATTGTCCTTACATGTTATAGATGTATACCTTTTTCGTTATCATGACATCCTTTAGAGTGAGGAACAATTATATGTCATTATGTAACTTTGTGATAGTTTGTTTTTAGTTGCTTAAAAAACTTTTAAGCTTTGTGATATATATAGCTTTTGAGAAATAATGAAATTCCTTCTTTCCTCCATTTTGGCATTAGACAATTTGATTCCCAGCCTTGTCGGTTGATCCACACATGGTATCGAGTTGCTGACCACAAGATCTCATCTTCATTAGGTGAGCATGCATGATGATCCCATACAGAGCATGCATGACGACCCCACATGATAATTTTCCTACACAGATTTCATCGATTATATAACAGGAAACCTGTTGGTCTACACATCCATGCATGACTTTGTGCACTCCCTGAAAACCACACATATGGTTGGTTGATGGAAAATCATCATCGGTTCTCACATGTTCCAAGTGATCACACATCAATGACTGGGTGAGGCTGCAACCGTAGTGGCAACTGCCCAACCAAACAAGGTTGACAATCACGCTGACTAGGCCCACAAAAAGGAAGACTAGCTAGGTCATTAAGAATTAAAGGCACGGGATGAAACCATGATTATCTAGGTCTAATGCATGCAAACAAATTTTGAACATGCATGATAGATAAGGGCACACAAGCTAATATGGTATGCATACACATTGCAATTAAGACCTCCATGAAAAGTAAAATTATACTTAAGTCCACAAAGCGCATAAAAGTGCAAATTAGGCCGGTTTGAGGCATTATTCAACCAAATTATTACAAAAACAAATTCAAGCATGCAATTAGGAAAAATTAATCACCCAACTAAGAAAATAATCAAGATTAAGGAGTTAATGATGTTAGGGGCCTTATAGTCATATTGTTTCTTCTTCTCAGAAGAATAATATGATCTATCATATGACTCAAGTTGAAATCGACAATGTTATTTCTATCTGAATTTGAATAAGGCACTTGTCCTACAAGAATCTCGTGCCATGATTGTCAAGAAGTCCTACAATATTATAGAATATGATATGATTCCTGAAATTATGCACTTTTTAAGCGAAAGATAGTTATATCAAGGAAACTAATAATACCTTTATTACTATTATCACTAAAGGCCTTGACTCTTCTGGTCTACATAGGATAAATATTTCAATTTGCAATCTAGCCTGCATGATTATTTTTGAAATTATGACCAATAAACTTCAAGACACTCTTCCTAATATTTAGTTCAATCTAATGTGTATTTATTAAAAGAAGAAATATAAATGTTGCTTCTAACTAATTAAGTTCTCCATGAATTTGAATTAATTGGATATCAAATAATATTAATTTCTTATCTAGATATGTATAATGGAGATCCTATTGAGAAATTCGAATCATCTAATGGTATTAAAAAAGGAGATCATATTGTTTCTTATTTATTTGTGACTCTGATGCAAGGTTGTGGAGAGATGATTGGGAATACATCTAATGTGGATTGAATTCACCCTCATGAATGATTTTAAAGATTTGCATATCTCTCTTTTAGTGTTTTGCAGATGACCTTGTGATCTTGAAGCCAATTCCAGTAGTGCTTAATATCTTTGAGGAGATCAGGAACAACTAGGGTTATAAATGAACCCCAACAAAAGCCCAATTATATTAAGTAAGAATGTCAAAAATGATGAGGTCGATGAGGTTATTGGATTCATTGAATTTCCTATTCCCTCAAAATATTGAAGGGTTCCTTTATTCATAGGTAAACTTACTAAAACAACTTGTCCTATGAGGAGTGGGACCCAGAGGGGATCCACTCCCTACTAAAACTTTGAAGAATAAAACCTTCAGTCCAAACACACCTAGAAGATATGTTGGACCGCGTGTAAAATTTTCAAATCTTATTAATGGTAATCAAAATAACCAAAGTGTAGCAATGGAATAAAAATAAAGACTATATTCAATTCTTCACAAAAGATTACAAAGTACATCATAAACTCCCTCATAGAGTTTACGTGTAACATATAGTGTATGGATCTAAGTAAAGGGAAATCTAAACCATAAGAAGTTCATCTCTGAGCTTTAAATTCCTTAAGCTAAGTCCATAACTTCATGCCATGTCCTCCTTGTCCTTCACCTAGGGTTGGAAGCATTACCCCAGCAAGAAGAGAAAAATAGAAGACATCAATAAAGGCTGATATGTGCATAATAAAAATAAATTGATCAATATATGGAATAAAGAACATCAAAATAAAAAGCTTCCCATAAAAAAGTAAAGGACTACCCAATCGGGCATAAAAGAAAAGAATCACAATAAAAGAGATACTTGCTACTAAAACAATAAAATTGTGCTATACTAGCACATAAAAAGTATTAGAGTACACACCCCATAATCATCAAACTGCATGCATGTGAGATAAGCATAACACTAGAACAATATAAAGACTACGGAGGCCAAGCCTCACAAACTTAAAACCTGATAGAGAATGGTGTACTTCCAAACTCCTAGTATATATAAAAGTTGGGCCAAGCCTCACAAACTTGAAACCCGAGAATGGGGGACCACCACCTCCATCCAAAAAATAATAACAAGGGCATACTTCCCAAAAACCAATGCAATTACACTACTCTAGTGCTACTAAATCACACAACATGTTTAATGTAGAGGCAAGTACAAAGTATAGTCAGATTTACAATGTTGCCATCATACTATTGGACAACATACACATCCACCATACAAGTGGGAAAAAGACATCACATATCATCAAATAGTGTTCCAACATGAAGAATGTATAAGAAAAGACCAAGAGAGTGTCCAAATATGACCACAAGATCAGTACCAAATAAAGTAGTTTACATGAACCATAATTTTCAAAAGAAAGAATGTTGTGTAGGCTATTATCCATAGGACCAAGGGAAAGAAGAACATAGGTTAATTTCTCAAAAGGAATAATAGGGGATGCAAACATACATTAAGAGAGGGAAATTGCTCAATATAGAAATAACATGGGATGCAAGCATACCTCAACTTTAGATTCTAACAATCCAAGGTTAGTTCTAGATCCAAGTCTAGGTCTCCAAAGAACCTAATAAGCACATATGTAGATTTTGAGTCAATTACACATTGATTATTCAAACCTTAAAAACCACCTTTTTCCTTTTGTGTGAACTAGGTTATGAAAACCATGCCACATTTCAGTATATATTATTCTGAGTTTGAAACATATCTTAGTATATTTTTCTGACTTTTAAATATTCTTATGAATTTTAAAAGTGATTATCTATTTAGATTAATCCATTAAAAGTAATCTATTATTAAACATTAGATTTAGGCAAGAAAATCAACACCATTAGATAGGAAATCTTTTTCTAAATCCAATGAGTATTTATTTGTAATTTTTGACTATTTAGATAAATAGTTATGATTTTTCTAAAATTGATCCAATTAGAAAGTTGCAAAAAGCCAACTAAGCGAGAAAACGTTTATGAGAAAGAGAGATGATGTTGAGTTGGCCCACTTGTGGGAAGCCCCCTGGCCTGGGCCCACTTCCAGTGAGGCAGCTACTCACTAAAGCAAAAGAAGAAAACAAAAGGGTGAAAGCCCCAAACTGCCCTTGATCCAAAAAAAAAGAAAGGAAGAAAAGGTTGGGGACAAAATAGGAAAAATACCCTGTTGTATCTTCCCCCTCACTTTTCCAAGCCATGGCTGTGACCAGGGAGCAGCTGCAGTTCATCCAGATTTGGGGAAAATCATATAAGAGCACAAATTTGAAAACAAAACTTAGAGATGCAAAGACGAAGTACCGAGGAACCATACTGTTAGGTGTAATTATTCTTCGATGGAGCAAGGCAGAGGGGATGAGTGTTCCAAGCATGGAGAAGCACGAGATCTCAATGAAGATGTCTAATAAATATCGGTCCTAATTGTTGTGATAGGATGAGAAGGGAAGGGACACCAAAGATCAAGGAAGAGTCTGATATAAATAGTTTTCAGTATAGGATCTTCCACGAGATGGTGGTTCTGGAAACCACGGGATGCGATTTGGACAAATATGACATGCATAGAGAAAAAGATCAAATAAGAGATTGATGGATATGGAATCCTCTCACGGATTCAACACACCAAAACTTTCTAAAATGGTTGAGAATTGGGGGAGAAAGGAAAGAAATACAAAACCATAGGATGGGTTGTTACTGTTCACGCGAGGCAAGTCTCCTACTCAAGGTAGGAGACAAAATCCCCACTGCCCGCACATAATCGGATGGCCCAAGAAAAAAGTGAAATCGACTAAAATAATGCAATCAAGTGACACATAAATTCCAATTCAAATCCGATTTGAGTAAAGTGTGAATGCAATATTTCCTCATTTTCTCTCTATTTAATTGAAGGTCTAAAAGATATCCAAATTAAGTGAAATTTGGCATAGAGGCTAGTTAAGGCATGTAGATTCCAATTATGAAATTAGATTTTCCTTTTGAAGACTTTTAATGCAATAATTAAGCAAATCTTAGTTTCTCTTTACTCATGCATTAATGACATTAGGATTATCTAAATTTGGTGAAACTTCATCCACAAGTAATCTTTAGTGTGTTGAATACAAATTTGCCTTTATCTCCATCTTTTGGAGTTATTTAACTTATTATTCCACCCATATGTCTTTAACACACTTTCTCTCTCCTAAACTTACCCTAAATATTCAAGGTTGTCCAAATTTAGATGAAAATTGACATAGGCTATTTTTAGGATGTAGATTACGAATTTGAAGTTTGTTTCCACTTTTGTGAATTACTTTTACAAGATACATCAGATTTAATTCTTTATGGATCTTTATTATACTAATTCACCTATTATCACTATTATTTACCCAATTAGTTTCCAACTCCATATTAGTACTAAAGAAGTTATGTGAGATTATTTTGCACAAATTCTTATGTATTCTTTTATATACCCCATGTGACACATTTTATGTATCCATTATTAACTTAAGTCTAATGTGTAAACATGCATTATTTCATTAGGGTCAAGCTAATCATCTTTTAGGTTTATCCTTGTTTGTCCAAAAGGTCAAATTTCTAGGGTAGTGTCTAGGCTCTAGTATGTTCTAGCACTCCATCCCTTAAAAGGATTTCATCCTCAAAATCTATTGATCCAAACATCAACAATCAACTTATCTCCACCACTTATAAGGTTTAACAGAACAAGTTAAAATAAACAACATTTAGGGTTACCCACATATCTTTTAGTTGTGAATGTTTTAGAGTTTTATGTTGGGCATGTATTCAACTAATAAGTCAAAACCATCTAGGGTTGAGTTTTAGGTCCTTGTGTCTCTAACCTAACAACCTAAAAAACATCAAAAGGTCATAGGGTAGGTCAACTACACCTTTATATCAATTCACATTCTCCTAGTCACATTACATAGCCAAAACTAGGGTTAAGATATCTATTCCAACTAATTGTAGGGTTTCACTATCCATTCTTCAGAAAATCTTCATTGTGACTTAGTTTAAGAAAACTTTGATAAAATCCACCAATTTTTTTACATATAGTAGTATAATGAAAATAATTTTTGACGATGAAATCTATTCGAGATGAAACAAAGTATGTATCCAAAAATAAATTGCAGAAACCAAGTCACAATTTTTCCATAACAAGACCTCCTTGTACCATTACCTCCTCATCACCCTATTGTATCCTCAAGTCAATCCGCATAGCATTAAGAAATGCAAATCAACATTAATCTATATGGTAGGGCAAGATCATATAAAACCTCATCACACCAGGGTGCACCTAGGAAATTCTAGGAAAACATATCACTTTATAGGGTGGCTATGAAAGGTAAGGGTTCTAATTAGGGAGACAAAATTGAAATAGTCAGATTCCGACTACCATGGGCTCTGATACCATGTTGTAAGGAGTGGGACACAGAGGGAATCCACTCCCTACTAAAAATTTGAATAATAAAACTAGGGTTAAGATATCTATTCCAACTAACTGTAGGATTTCACTATCGATTCTTTAGAAAAATCTTCATTGTGATTTAGTTTAAGAAAACTTCAATAAAATCTACATAAATCTTATACATATAGTAGTATAATGAAAATAATTTTTGGCGATGAAATCTATTCGGGATGAAACAAAGTATGTATCCAAAATCAATTGCGGAAACCAAGCCACATTTTTTTCATAACAAGACCTCCTTATACTATTACCTCCTCATCACCCTATTGTTTCCTCAAGCCAATCCTCATAGCATCAAGAGATACAAATCATCATCAATCTATATGGTAGGGTAAGATCATCTAAAACCTCATAACATCAGGGTGCACCTAGGCAATTCTAGGCAAACATCTCACTTTATAGGGTGGCTAAGAAAGGTAAGGGTTCTAATTAGGGAGAAAAAATTGAAACAATCAGATTCCAACTATCGTGGGCTCTGATACCATGTTGTAAGGAGTGGGACCCAGAGGGGATTCACTCCCTAATAAAAAATTGAAGAATAAAACCTCTAGTCCAAACACACCTAGATGATATGTTGGAGTGGGTGTAAAATTTTCAAATCTTATTAATGGTAATCAAAACAACCAAAGTGTAGCAGTGGAATAAAAATAAAGACTATATTCAATTACATATTCCCCTAGTCACATTACATATCTAAAACTAGGGTTAAGATATCTATTCCAACTAACTGTAGGATTTCACTATCGATTCTTCAGAAAAATCTTCATTGTGATTTAGTTTAAGAAAACTTCAATAAAATCTACATAAATCTTATACATATAGTAGTATAATGAAAATAATTTTTGGCGATGAAATCTATTCGGGATGAAACAAAGTATGTATCCAAAATCAATTACGGAAACCAAGCCACATTTTTTTCATAACAAGACCTCCTTATACTATTACCTCCTCATCACCCTATTGTTTCCTCAAGCCAATCCTCATAGCATCAAGAGATACAAATAATCATCAATCTATATGGTAGGGTAAGATCATCTAAAACCTCATAACATCAGGGTGCACCTAGGCAATTCTCTTGAAAGGTAAGGGTTCTAATTAGGGAGACAAAATTGAAATAGTCAGATTCCGACTACCATGGGCTCTGATACCATGTTGTAAGGAGTGGGACACAGAGGGAATCCACTCCCTACTAAAAATTTGAATAATAAAACCTCCAATCCAAACACACCAGAAGATATGTTGGAGTGGGTGTAAAATTTTCAAATCTTATTAATGGTAATCAAAACAACCAAAGTGTAGCAGTGGAATAAATATAAAGACTATACTCAATTCTTCATAAAAGATTATAAAAGTACATCATAAACTCCCTCGTAGGGTTTACATGTAAGATACAACAACAAATCTAAGTAGAGGGAAACATAAACCATAAAAAGTTTGTCTCCGAGCTTAAAACTCCTTAAGCTATGTCCATAACTTCATGCCATGTCCTCCTTGTCCTTCATCTAGAGTTGGAAGCATACCCCAGCAAGAAGAGAAAAATAGAAGACACTGTCAAAGGCTGGTATGTGCATACTAAAAAGAAATTGAGCAATATATGGAATAGAGGACATCAAAATAAAAGGCTTCCCATAGAAAAGTAAAGGACTACCTACTCGGGCATAAAAGAAAAGAATCACAATAAAAGAGATACTTGCCACTAAAACAACAAAATTGCGCCATACTATCACTTAAAAAGTATTAGGGCACACACCCCATAATCATCAACCTACATGCATGTAAGATAAGCATAATACTAGAACAATATAAAAACAATGGAGGCCAAGCCTCACAAACTTGAAACCTAATAGAGAATGATATATTGCCAAACTCCCAATGTATATGAAAGTTGGGCCAAGCCTCACAAACTTGAAACCCGGGTATGGGGAACCACGACCTCCATCCCAAAAATAATAACAAGGGCCTACTACCCAAAAACCAATGCAATTACACTACTCTAGTGCTATTGAATCACATAGCATGTTTAATGTAGAGGCAAGTAAAAAGTATAGTCTGATTCACAATATTGCCATCATACTAATGGACAACATAAATATCCACCATAAAAGTGTGAAAAAGACATCACTTATCATCTAATAGTGTTCCAACATGAACAATGTATAAGAAAAGACCAAGAGAATGTTCAAATATGATCACAATATCAGTACCAAATAAAGTAGTTCACATGAACCATAATTTTAAAAAGAAAGAATATTATGTAGGCTATTGTTCATAGGACCAAGAGAAAAAATAACATAGGTTAATCGCTCGAAAGGAATAATAGGGGATGCAAACATACATTAAGAAAGGAAAATTTCTCAATATAGAAATAATATGGGATGCAAGCATACCTCAACTTCAGAGTCTAACAGTCCAAGTTCACTTCTAGATCCAAGTCTAGGTCTCCAAAGAACATAATAAGCACATATGTAGATTTTGAGTAAATTACACATTGATTATTCAAACCCTAAAAACCACCTTTTTTCTTTAATGTGAATTGGGTTGTGAAAGTCATGCCACATTTTAGTATATATTATTCTGAGTTTGAAAAATATCTTAGTATATTTTTCTGACTTTTAAATATTTACTTATGAATTTTACAAGTTATTATCTATTTAGATTAATCCATTAAAAATAACCTATTATTAAACATTTGATTTAGGCGAAAAAAATCAAAACCAATACATAGAAAATCTTTTTTTGAATCCAATGACTGTTTATTTGTAGTTTTTGACCCAGTAGATAAATAATTATGATTTTTTCAAAATCGATCTAATCATAAAATTGCAAAAAGCCAACTAAGCGAGAAAAGTTTGCGAGAAAGAGTGAGGATGCTGAGTTGGCCCACTCATGGGTAGCTAATGAATCCAAATTCATCATGATTTTCAGTCGCCATTTTGGGCCCAATTCGACTAAATACATTCGATTTCATCTCCTTAAATCTTACAATGTGTAATTTTGCTTGGTTGGTCAGATTATCAAATTATTAAATAGTTTTATATGTATTACATGTAGATTATGCTGGTCACGATGAGGGTGAGCTTTCAGCCAGAACCCACCTTCACTCAACCCTAGATTTTCCTCTACTCAAGATCCTCTCAGCCTTAGTCTTGATCAATCGGTTTTGATCCAAACGGCTTGCCCATTCGGTCTCAATCTAAACAGTTTCATTCATTCAGTTTTGACCTCTCGGTCTTAGCCATTCATCCACACAATCTTGATCCAGTGATCCACCCCCCTTGCAGTTTGCCTCCAACTGGTTTTTCCCTTCCATACGGTCTCAAGACCGTGTGAGGCCATACGGTCTCAAGACCGTGTGAAGCCTCACGGTCTCAAGATTGTATGGGCAACCATCTACTCGAGACCGCAAGGAGCTTCGGTGACTGTATCCCTACCACCGCCAACACCTCCTGCCCTAGAGACATCTTCCTCTTCCTTCCTCTCCATCGACTTGCAACCCTCAACATCCCGTCGACCTGCTTCTCGACGTACCTGCATCTTTCTTCCTCCCCTTCTTCATTCCCGCCACAAACTACCACCTACAAAACCTAACCCATGACGCCCTACACCACCCCCACATCTCTCACGATCATGGTCTCTTCCCTCCACACAGTTTCGAGATAGTGTGGAAGAAAATGATCTTCGAGACCGTATTGCCTTCATTCACCAGCAAGACCGATTGGAGGCATACCCAGACCGTGCAAGTCCTAGCGGTCTACAAGACCGTTAGTCCAGTAGGGACACCGAGGACCGTTTGGATACCGAAGATCGGTGGGAGTAGAGACCGTTTGGAGCCAAGACCATTTGGACCTCAAAGACCATCGGTCCCAAGACTGTTTACATCTCAAGACTGATTGGAACCGATCAGTCTCCAAGACCGTTTGGAGGACATCGATCTTCAAGACCCTTTGGACGACAAAGACCGTTTGGATGCCAAAGACCGTTTACATCTCCAAGACTGCTTGGTTAGTCCAATCGGTCTCCAAGACCATTTAACGTAAGTCCTGAAACCATTAAGATCCCAAGACCGTTTGGATCTGCTCAGTCTTTAAGACCGTTTGGTCAACGAATACTCTCAAGACCATTTGAATGACGATCGTTTGCTGAAGACCGTATGGTCATAGATCCGCAAGATCGTTTGGACAGAGACTCAAGACCGATCAGAGGCAGAGACCGTTAAAGCCAGAACCGTATGAAATATAAGATCGTTTGGCCATCAAACGATCTCCAAGACCGTTTGGCCATCAAACGGTCTCCAAGACCGTTTGGCCATCAAACGGTCTCCAAGACTGTTTGGCCATCAAAGGGTCTCCAAGACCGGTTGGAGGGTACTAATCAAGACCGTTTGGACGAGAAACTCCAAACCGTTTAAAGAGTTCATAGCAAAAATGTGAGGACCAAACCCAAGCCTATAAATAGGACCACAGGGGTCCTCATTGGGGAATCGATCTGGGGATGCCACCAGGCTTCCCAAACGCAAGGCTCGATCCAGCTCCATCCACGTACGTCCACGCCATAGACACTTCACCTGCTCCTTTTGCTGTGAGCAAGGAGGTCGAGTAGAGAAGGAAGGTGGAGAAGAAGGTCCGCCCAGTCTGCCTTGGTGGTTCTTCCTCCTCATCCAAGATCTGCCCCGACACGATGTAGAAGACCGTATCATCTTCACCGAGCTGTGACTACCTTCTGCATCATGCTCATGGCAGAATCTTCCCTCTCTCTTGTTCTTCTTGTTTCTCGCATCATGAGTGAGTAGTTCCTTTTTTCTAGGGTGCGGGGACTAGCCCCACTCCCCATGCTTTCATGTCTTTTCATTTAACATGCTAAGGTAATGTATATAACTTTTCATTTCATTGTTAATCGTTAATGTTTATAGATTGGTTACATGCTTGTTTTCATCATGTTTTTTCCCTATGTTGTGAGAACTTCTATACATAGGGTAGAATGTCGATTAATGAGGTTGACTCACAAACTAGAAATAGAATGAGATTACTTGAGGTCATAAGTGTATGATCCGTGAGGGGACAATCCATATAGCCTACGGTGATGCTTCTGTGGCCTAAACATCCCTCAAGGAGGGTCACAACCTTACTTGGATTTTGTATCTTCTTTGTTAATTGTCGATGTTTGCTTGTAGATTAATCACCTGCTTGCTTCTCGATTAGCGCAGTTGACTCCTTGACGGGAACTTCTGATAGGATTCCTTAAGGTCATAAGTGTGTGATCCGTGAAGGGACGAGCCATCTAGCATACGATGATGCTTCTGTGTGCCTAAACATCCCTCAGGGAGGGCCACAACCTTAGTTGGATTTTGTATCTTTGGAACTGTAAATGTATGATCCGGATGGTGATGAGACATCTGATGCCTAAGGGGATGCTTACGCGGACCTAAACATCCCTCAGGGAGGGTTCACAGCAGTTCTATTTGGATAGTTATATCTTGCCTGGATGTTTGATGTTTGGATGTGTTTGCATGTGTAGTGGTGGTGAAACTTGGGACCATCCCAACGATTCCATATCATTAATCTAGATCAACTTCAATTATTCTCTTTACTTTCTTGCACTTAGTTTAATTAACCTCAAATAAACCAATCGTTCTAAATATTAGTCTTACTTCAACTGGACCAGACTAACAACGATTCTTAAAAACGTTGACCTTTGAGATTCGATCCTTAACTATACTGCGATAAGACCCGTCTGCTTACGGGTGGTATTATTGCACAAGGTTTTGGTAAAAGCTCAGGGATTTCAACCCTGAGTGGATTTGTTAGTGTGATAATATTCCACGTCAGTAGCCCCCTAGCCTGAGCCCACTACTATCGAGGCAGCTACTCACAAAAGAAAAAGAAGTAAACAAAAGGGCGAAAGCCCCAAACTGCCCTTGATCTGAAAAAAAGAAAGGAAGAAAAGGTCGGGGACAAAATGGGAAAAATACCCTACTGCATCTCCCCCCTCACTTCGCCAAGCCATGGCTGTGAGCAGGGAGCAGCTGCGGTTCATCTAGATTTGGGGAAAATCGTATAAGAGGACAAATTTGAAAACAAACTTATAGATGTGAAGACGAATCACCAAGGACCCATATCGTTAGGTCTAATTGTTCTTCGACCGAGCATGGCGGCAGGGATGAGTCCCACAAGTGTGGAGAAGTATGATAGCTTGGCAACAATGTCAAAGAAATCTTGATCCAAATTGTTGTGAGAGGACGAGAAGGGAAGGGTCGTCGAAGATCAAGGAAGAGTCTGATATAAATAGTTTTAGGTATAGGAGCTTCCACGAGATGGTGGTTCGGGAAACCTGTGGATGTGATTTGGACAAATCTAACATACATAGAGAAAGAGATCAAATAAGAGCTTGATGGATGTGGAATCCTCTCACAGATTTAATGTACCAAAACTTTTTTAAAAACAAATGAGAATTGGGGGAGAAAGGAAAGAAATACAAAACCATAGGATGGGTTGTTACTGTTCACGCGGGGCAAATCTCCTACTCAAGGTAGGAGACGAAATCCCCACCCCCATGCATAATCAAATGGTATAAGAAAAAAGCAAAATTGTCTAAAATAAAGCAACCACGTGACACATAAATTCCAATTCAAATCCGATTTGAGTAATGTGATGTTGGTATGTATGCCCATAGAGCAAGTCATATGATGATTGTAATGGGATACTTTGTAAATGATTTGAATAATAATAAAGGCAATTTCTGATCTATATGTTTAAACTATTTCTGAGATGATGGTGTAACATGATAGATGTCTAAAGAATTGTTTTACTCAATGACGTATGCTTTTGGGTTGAGGACCTAAACGATGAGATCATACGGATGTTAAGAGTATACATTCTTGTTTGGTCCCTAGTCGGTTGTTATTGTGGAAATAACCATAGACATCAATAACACTGAAGACTAGATTGTGTGTTGGTTGATGACAAAATCTCATTAGTCATGATATAGTGATATCAAACCAAGCACATAGGTACTTGTTAGAGAACAAGGTACCGGACAGACCCACCATGAGAGTGACACATGGAACCATGACTTGGTAGTCACAGTCAGCTCTCATAGTGATGGTGGTGAGTGTGATTCTTAAACCTGAAATCACTACACTCAACACATGTCGTTGGGTACACTTTGACATCATCAAACGCAGTCCTGAAACATGGGTTGTTATAAAGGTGATGATTGGGTGGCTTTGACACATGGGGCTTTTGAGGGGTGAGTGATAGATATGGGATTTGTCCCTCCTGAGGGAGTTTGATATCCTTGGCCACTTGATGAGTAGGATTGAGAAAGGCATGCGCATGCACGTGTGAATCAATATGTGATATTGATGTCACACACATCTCACTCAGTCTGCTATGAGATCAAGGAAATGAATGAACATTGACAGGATGACTGTTCCATGCCTCAAGTTCATTCAGGATATCAGTAACAAAGGAATTATACATTCACTGTAACACCATTCAAGGATTGTAGGATTGAAAGTTGTTCTCCAACTTTCTATTTCACTTGGGTAGCACTGATGTGTGACTAGGCACCGCTCTTTGCTTGTGTAGTCATAAGTGTTATGGACTTTCACTGCCAACGTGAAATGGACCTACAGGGTCACACACATAGGATTTAACCTGGAAGAGGAGTTTTGTCCACAAGAAATGTTTAGATTGATTACTAAAGGAGTTTAGTAGTTCAATTAAACACTCAATCAATTGATAGCTCAATATCATAATGTTCAAGGTGTTGGACACATTGATTGGAGTATCAGATCGATTGAAATCGCAATTGACTGATTCTGCACAATCTGCACACCCAACCGAGTGGCTCATGTGATGAACCGATTGGCTGAGCCTGGTGAATCGGTCGACTCAAGGGTTGAGTCGATCGGCTCAAGATCAGGGTGAACTGATTGCTTCAAATGTTGAAACGATCGGTTCAACTGATACAACCGAGCAAGTTGGGAAAGTAAGATTGGTGAGAATTTTCCTTTCATTTCAATTGCCTAATTTGATTGGGAAATAGGATTGGTATTTGATACCAATTAGAAATAAAAGAAGGAAAGTCAATCGGGAACTGATCAGGACCACCAACCGACCGATTCAGAAATGAACCGACCGGCTCATGAGTCCCAACTGACCGTTTCAGTTGTAAAACGATCGGTTCAGGTTGCGAGTTGGTTGTTTTGTGGAAAATCTCAAACCCTTCTACTCCTGCTTTTAGTCCCATATTGTCGGGGACAAAGAACCCTGTCCCATGACCCGCCTATATATAGGGGTATTGGGGGGCTTCTAAGAGTACAACTCAGTGCAAGCCGGTTGCTCTGCAAAGTTGTCGTTATCTCTGGTTTTGGTAACTGAGAGAGCCCCAGCAAGTGCTACCTGAAAAGGGAGGCGCAGTAAGGAAAAGACAACTACAGTTGCAACTGGCAGCAGGAGAGTGTGTTGGTGATTAGTACGCCAACAAGAGGGTGCGACTCCTTCCGGTTCCTTGTGCGACAAGGAGATCGAAGTTCCAGGTAGTCCGTATGGATGACTGCAGAGGCGGGAGACCTCTACCTCTTAGAGGACAACTGTCAATCCCGATAGTCCGATGAGACCAGGAGTCTTTAGTCCTGGTGCGACCAGGAGCTGCACAGACACCGTCCAAGACTGGAGGTGAAGACCGTGCAAGGTGCGAGGTACTGTCATCGAGCAAGCCTTGGGACAAGGTATGCATCCACAAACCATCTTTCCTATTCTATAGACGTTGACGCGATTCCTTTTATTCTGGGGTTTGGGGAGAAAATTTTTGTTTCCGCTGCTTCTCTGCCTCCTCTAAAACCCAACACGTGAATGCAATATTTCCTTATTTTCTCTCTCTTTAATTGAAGGTCCAAACGATATCCAAATTAAGTGAAATTTTGCACAGAGGCCAACTAACGTGTATAGATTCCAATATGAAATTAAATTTTCCTTTTGAAGACTTATGATGCATTAACTAATCAAATCTTAGTTTCTCTTTCCTCATGCATTAATGACATTAGGATTATCTAAATTTGGTGAAACTTCATCCACAAGTAATCTTTAGTGTGCTGAATATGAATTTGCCTTTATCTCCATATTTTGAAGTTGTTTATTTTGTTATTCCACTCATATGGCTTTAACACACTTTCTCTCTCCTAAACTCACCCTAAATATTCAAGGTTGTCCAAATTAGACGAAAATTGACATATATGCTATTTTAGGATGTAGATTACGAATTTAAAGTTTGTTTCCACTTTTTTGAATTCCTTTTACGAGATGCATCACATTTAATTCTTTATAGCTCTTTATTATATTTTTTATTTACTTGGGAACCACCCTCGAGGAGGATCCACTTCGGTGACCCCACCTCGACAATGTAAACCCAAGGGACATGAGCAGTGAGTGGTCCAGTCAACCCCTCCCGGTCCTAATTAAATTTAGTTACTTTTTGCATAGCGCCTACAACGTGATTCAAACCCGAGTCCTTCATTGGGACTTACCGAGCTGCAACCAGCCGAGCTACTCTAGTTAGACTAGCTCTTTATTATATTATTTCACCATTATCACTATTATTTACCCAATTGGGTTCCAACTCTTCGTATTAGTACTAAAGGAGTTATGTGAGATTATTTGCATGAATTCTTATTATTTCTTTTATATGCCCCATGTGACACATTTTATGTATCCATTATTGACCTAATTCTAATGTGTAAACACACATTAGTTCATTTGGGTTAAGCTAATCATCTTTTAGGTTTATCCTTGTTTGGCTAAGTCCAAATGGTCAAAGTTCTAGGGTAGGGTTCAGGTTCTAGTATGTTACAACACCACTCCTTAAAAGGATTTCTTCCTCAAAATCTATTGATCCAAACATCAACAATCAACTTCTCTCCACCCCTTCAAAGGTTTAACCTAACAAGTCAAACGAAACAACATTTAGGGTTACCCACATATCTTTTAGTTGTGAATATTTTAGAGGTTTATATTGTTCATGTATTCAACTAATAAGTCAGAACCACTAGGGTTGAGTTTTAGTTCCTTGTGTCCCTAACCTAACAACCATACAAAACATCAAAAGGTCATAGGGTAGGTCAACTAAACCTTTATATCAATCCACATTCCCCTAGTCACATTACATAGCTAAAACTAGGGTTAAGATATCTATTCCAACTAACTGTAGGATTTCACTATCGATTCTTTAGAAAAATCTTCATTGTGATTTAGTTTAAGAAAACTTCAATAAAATCTACATAAATCTTATACATATAGTAGTATAATGAAAATAATTTTTGGCGATGAAATCTATTCGGGATGAAACAAAGTATGTATCCAAAATCAATTGCGGAAACCAAGCCACATTTTTTTCATAACAAGACCTCCTTATACTATTACCTCCTCATCACCCTATTGTTTCCTCAAGCCAATCCTCATAGCATCAAGAGATACAAATCATCATCAATCTATATGGTAGGGTAAGATCATCTAAAACCTCATAACATCAGGGTGCACCTAGGCAATTCTAGGCAAACATCTCACTTTATAGGGTGGCTAAGAAAGGTAAGGGTTCTAATTAGGGAGACAAAATTGAAACAATCAGATTCCAACTATCGTGGGCTCTGATACCATGTTGTAAGGAGTGGGACCCAGAGGGGATTCACTCCCTACTAAAAATTTGAAGAATAAAACCTCTAGTCCAAACACACCTAGATGATATGTTGGAGTGGGTGTAAAATTTTCAAATCTTATTAATGGTAATCAAAACAACCAAAGTGTAGCAGTGGAATAAAAATAAAGACTATATTCAATTCTTCACAAAAGACTACAAAAGTGCATCATAAACTCCCTCGTAGGGTTTACATGTAAGATACAACATACTGGTCTAAGTAGAGGGAAAATATAAACCATAACAAGTTTATCTCCGAGCTTTAAACTCCTTAAGCTATGTCCATAACTTCAGACCATGTACTCCTTGTCCTTTACCTAGGGTTGGAAGCATACCCCAACAAGAAGAGAAAAATAGAAGACACCAGCAAAGGCTGGTATGTGCAAACTAAAAAGAAATTGAGCAATATATGGAATAAAGGACGTCAAAATAAAAGGCTTCTCATAGAAAAGTAAAGTAATACCCAATCAGGCATAAAAGAAAAGAATCACAATAAAAGAGATACTTGCCACTAAAACAATAAAATTGTGCCATACTAGCACATAAAAAGTATTAGGGCACACACCCCATAATCATCAACATGCATGCATGTGAGATAAGCATAACACTAGAACAATATAAAGACATTGGCAGCCAAGTCTCACAAACTTAAAACCTAATAGAGAATGACGTACTACCAAACTCCCAATATATATACAAGTTGGGCCAAGCCTCACAAACTTGAAACTCGGCTATGGGGCACCACCACCTCCATCCCAAAAATAATAACAAGGGCAAACTGCCAAAAACCAATGCAATTACACTACTCTAGTGCTACCAAATCACATAACATGTTTAATGTAGAGGCAAGTAAAAAGTATAGTCAGATTAACTATATTGCCATCGTACCAATGGACAACATAAACATCCACCATACAAGTGGACAAAAGATATCACATATCATTAAATAGTGTTCCAACATGACCAATGTATAAGCAAAGACTAAGAGAATGTTCAAACATGATCACAAGATCAGTACCAAATAAAGTAGTTCACATGAACCATAATTTTCAAAAGAAAGAATATTGTGTATGATATTGTTTGTAGGACTAAGAGAAAGAAGAACATAGGTTAATTGTAGGAAAGGAATAATAGGGAATGCAAACATACATTAAGATAGAGAAATTTCTCAATATAGAAATAATATGGGATGCAAGCATACCTCAACTTCATAGTCTAATAGTCCAAGGTCACTTCTAGATCCAAGTCTAGGTCTCCAAAGAACCTAATAAGCACATATGTAGATTTGAGTCAATTACACATTGATTATTCAAACCCTAAAACCCACCTTTTTCTTTTTATGTGAATTAGGTTATAAAAACCATGCCACATTTTAGTATATATTATTCTGAGTTCAACATATCTTAGTATATTTTTTGACTTTTAAATATTTACTTATGAATTTTACAAGTTAGTATCTATTTATATCAATCCATTAAAAATCACCTATTATTAAACAATGGATTTAGGCAAAAAAAAATTAACGCAAATATATAGGAAATCTTTTTCTAAATCCAACGACTATATATTTGTAATTTTTGACCCAGTAGATAAATAGTTATGATTTTTCCAAAACCGATCCAATCAGAAAATTGCAAAAAGCCAATTAAGCGAGAAAAAGTTTGTGAGAAAGAGAGAGGGTGTTGAGTTGGTCCACTCATGGGCAGACCCCCATCCTAGGCCCACTACTAGTGAGGCGGCTACTCACCAAAGAAAAAGAAGCAAGCAAAAGGGTGAAAGCCCTAAACTGCCCTTGATCTGAAAAAAAGAAAGGAAGAAAAGGTCGGGGACAAAACGGGAAAAATACCCTACTGCATCTTCCCCCTCACTTCACCAAACCATGGTCGTGAGTAGGGAGCAGCTGCAGTTCATCCAGATTTGGGAATATTCATATAAGAGCACAAATTCAAAAACAAAACTTACAGATGCGAAGACGAATCACCGAGGAACCATACTGTTAGGACTAATTGTTCTTCAATGGAGCAAGGCGGTGGGTATGAGTGCTAAAAGTATGGAGAAGCATGAGAGGTCAGCGACAATGTCCAAGAAATCTTAGTTCAAATTGTTACGAGAGGATGAGAAGGAAGGGCCGCCGTAGATCAAGGAAGAGTCCAATATAAATAGTTTTAGGTATAGGAGCTTCCACGAGATAGTGGTTTGAGAAACCATGGGGTGCAATTTGGAAAAATATGACATATAGAAAGAAAGAGATCAAATAAGATCTTGATGGATGTAGAATCCTCTCACAGATTCATCGCACTAAAAATGTCTAAAAATGGTTGAGAATTAGGGGAGAAAGGAAAGAAATATAAAACCATAAGATGGGCTTCACGCGGGGCAAGTCTCCTACTTGAGGTAGGAGATAAAATCCCCACCACCCGCACATAATCAGATAGCCCAAGGAAAAAGTGAAATCGGCTAAAATAATGCAACCGTGTGACACATAAATTCCAATTCAAATCATATTTGAGTAAAGTGTGAATGCAATATTTCCTTATTTTTGATCTCTTTGATTGAAGGTCCAAACGATATCCAAATTAAGTGAAATTTTGCACAGAGACCAATTAAGGTGTGTAGATTCAATTGTAAAAATTAGATTTTCCTTTTGAATACTTTTGACATATTAACTAATCAAATCTTAGTTTCTCTTTCCTTATGCATTAATGACATTAGGATTATCCAAAAATGGTGAAACTTCATCCACAAGTAATTTTTAGTGTGCTGAATATGAATTTGCCTTTATCTCCATCTTTTGAAGTTATTTATCTTATTATTCCACTCATATGGCTTTAACACACTTTCTCTCTCTTAAACTTACCCTAAATATTCAAGGTTGTCCAAATTAGACAAAAATTATTATATATGCTATTTTTAGGATGTAGATAACAAATTTGAAGTTTATTTCCAATTTTGTGAATTCCTTTTAAGAGATACATCACATTTAATTCTTCATGGATCTTTTTTTGGTCTCCTTCTTCATGGCTCTTTATTATATTATTTCACCTATTATCACTATTATTTACCCAATTAGGTTCCAACTCTTCATATTAGTACTAAAGGAGTTATGTGAGATTATTTTACATGAATTCTTATGTATTCTTTTATATACCCCATGTGACACATTTTATGTATCCATTATTGACCTAAGTCTAATGTGTAAACAATTAGTTCATTAGGGTTAAGCTAATCATCTTTTAGGTTTATCCTTATTTGGTTAAGTCCAAAAGGTCAAAGTTCTAGGGTAGGGTCCAAGTTCTAGTATTTTACATGTCCTACCACATTGATAGAATCAAAGAGATAATAAACGGAAGGAAGGCTAATACTTCATCAATGGTTGCTAGATTGGAATTTGTTCCATCTACCTTGTCTGCTCTTCACCTCCACTGGATGTATTCATCTCCTCTTTTGAGTCTAGTTATTTATGAAATTGAAATTATTTGTTGGGTTTTCCCATGGGAAAAAGTGATGAAAATATGCTCTACAACTTATGAAATGGGATAGAGTCACTATTCCTAACAAATAAGTTGGTTTAGGGATAAATAAAATCTTAATATTTCAAAAGGGTGCCTATATTGAATGCTTGGGAAATTGATGGAAAAAGGGACAACATTACAAGTCAAATGGATAAGTGAAATGTACTTAAAAGAATCTCATTATGATGTGTGATCCTTCAGCTAACATGTCCCTATTATCTTCAAGGCTTTTTAAATAGAGAGAGGAGATTAGCCGCAGTTCATTGAATGTCATATTGGAAATGGAGCTTCTACAAAATTTCAGTTTGATTTTTGGGCTCTAAATAATTTTTTTGTTCAAGATGATATTGACAAGGATGTTTTATTAAAATTGGGAAGCTCCTTTGATTGTAATGTCTGTAAATTTGTTGCTGATAACTACTCGAGTTTTTTGATGTAATTAAAACAACAAGAAATTAACAGAGGTCCTTGTTTTCCTTCGTAATCCTAATATCAATGATGATGCTTTATTGTTCAAAGGAGTGGTTTATCCTAAGCTCAAGGATGTCTGGGAGTATATTACATCTAAGGGAGATAAAAATGATCAGGTGGACAAGATTTCGATAGGAAAATCTTCAACAAGATCTCAAATTCACACATGGAGGAATGATCTCAACAAACTTTGTACTATTGGCTAGATTCAACCTGCCTCTATTTGTTCTCTCTATAAACATGGGTGTGAAGGTACATATCATGTCTTGTTCAGGTTTTCCTTTATGATATATGTTTTTATCATAGCTAGCAAGGGGACGATGTATTCTTTACTGTCATACAATTGGGATGACTTCATTAGTTTAGGCTATTGAGAAGAAATTACTTTGCTCATTCATCATTTACTCTTCTCAGATGAAAAGAAAATAAACTGTTCATGAAGGAAATCCTTGCTCTACTAAAGCTATTTGGAACATGATCAAAAGAGACTATGATGCCACCTGAATAGCAAAAAAAGGTAATTGAAGAATGGCTTTATTGGCTTTTAGGATTGGTTATTTGATCTTAATTCTTTTATTCTGAGTCATCTGTCCCATGATATATTTCTCTTGTTGCAGATGTATTATTTTTTCATTTGTGTTGAGACTCCCGAGTGTTTCATCTTTGACCTATTTTTTTTTTCTTCTAGTTGAGCTTTTGATTCAAAATGGTCTTAAAGTGTTCCTCGTGATATCTCAAGATGTTTTAGAGTTTAGTCTATTCTTTACCTTTTTAAGTCTTTTGTTTAAGCTGATATTTTCCTAGTTCTCTGCATAGAGTTTCTCTTCCCTTACCCATGTACAAATCACCTTGTATTTACCATTACAAAAAGATTCCAAAAAAGCAACAAGAGTTATGATTGACAAAAAAAAAAGTTGCGTCAAAATCTATAAACCGGAACCGCTCTAACCTAAAAAAAGATAGTTGTAGGTTTGGAGTTTGTTAGTCATGGTTGACAATTGATGTCCTAAGTTGCATAAATGATCGTAGCTGATTGTTAACCAATTGAAAGTATCTTCATAATTGCTAGACATGATTTTCAATGTGGCACGTTCCCATCATTTTTAGAATGGGCAATGATGGTGAATCGTTTTTGCCTATTGAATGAATCATAATGAACTGATTCTTTGTTTCTAACTTATCATAAAGAACGACTCGTTGTACTAAATATCAATGTGAATGACTTGCATTCAGTAGAAAAAGAATGTGCACTCTAATTCGGACGGCATAACAAGTACATCGTTTAATCTCTCCATGGGACCCGCCTGAATCTCATATAGTTTAGATTTTTTTTTTAAATAGGGACCCACTTGCACCTAAAGTTTACGGTCACGTTGTGGCGGCCCTTGTCCATGCGACTACGTTGCGTAACAGTAACCCCCCCGATTAAAATCAGGTTGCAGTTGGAGAAAGTGCTAAACGACCATCAACGCTCAGAGTATTAAAGTAGCGGTGTTAATGTGAGTAGACTTGATTTCTCTTGCGGCAGCTGGGGTAAAATAATTAATCACAGTATCTTTTATTACAACATATAGAGTTTTTTGTTTTCACAAATTTATCTTGATGTTTCAAAAATAACAAACTAGTACGTAGTTTTGTTGAGTATATTAACACATGTATCGTGAATATATACATTGTAAACATGTTAATCATAATACTTAATCAAGACCTATATATTGAAGAAGTGAACTATGCTAACATTGTTAATTAATAATATACTATATCATAATGTCAAATATTTGCATATTATATATAATTGAGTTAGTATATTCAATAAGCTATTGTTGCACATTGTTCATTGTACATGTATTATGCATGTACAAATGACGTAAGTTGCTTTGTTCATCTATTGCATGTGTAATACATACTAAATAGGTACATGAGCTTGTTAAAATTGCATAGTGTCATTATATTGTTGATACAATTGGCAAATCATGTGTAGTTTAATAAGTCTTAAAACACCATGATATATTTCTATTGCATGTGTAATACATACTAAATAGGTACATGAGCTTGTTAAAATTGCATAGTGTCATTATATTGTTGATACAATTGGCAAATCATGTGTAGTTTAATAAGTCTTAAAACACCATGATATATTTCTATTGCATGTGTAATACATACTAAATAGGTACATGAGCTTGTTAAAATTGCATAGTGTCATTATATTGTTGATACAATTGGCAAATCATGTGTAGTTTAATAAGTCTTAAAACACCATGATATATTTCTATTGCATGTGTAATACATACTAAATAGGTACATGAGCTTGTTAAAATTGCATAGTGTCATTATATTGTTGATACAATTGGCAAATCATGTGTAGTTTAATAAGTCTTAAAACACCATGATATATTTCTATTGCATGTGTAATACATACTAAATAGGTACATGAGCTTGTTAAAATTGCATAGTGTCATTATATTGTTGATACAATTGGCAAATCATGTGTAGTTTAATAAGTCTTAAAACACCATGATATATTTCTATTGCATGTGTAATACATACTAAATAGGTACATGAGCTTGTTAAAATTGCATAGTGTCATTATATTGTTGATACATTTGGCAAATCATGTGTAGTTTAATAAGTCTTAAAACACCATGATATATTTCTATTGCATGTGTAATACATACTAAATAGGTACATGAGCTTGTTAAAATTGCATAGTGTCATTATATTGTTGATACAATTGGCAAATCATGTGTAGTTTAATAAGTCTTAAAACACCATGATATATTTCTATTGCATGTGTAATACATACTAAATAGGTACATGAGCTTGTTAAAATTGCATAGTGTCATTATATTGTTGATACAATTGGCAAATCATGTGTAGTTTAATAAGTCTTAAAACACCATGATATATTTGGTGAAGTAGTGACACGTCGTAAATATATTTTGCAGTAAAATTAACTCTTTATCATGTGGTGCCTCCCCTAAATTTTATGATTGCAGGGAAAAACCATATGTTTATCCAAAAAAAACCACCAAACACTATTAAAATAGCTAAAAGCATCCATGGTATCGAAGCAGTATAGTTCGGGGACTCTACTGGTACCCAAACCAAAATAAGTGGCAAGTGGAGGTGTGCTTTCTCCCTAGAAAAAGCGCCCCGTCGTCCCTCTTCTCTCTCTCTCCAGGGTCCAGGCTGTACAGACTTCAGCAGGTATTCGGTAACTGTGAGTAAGTGTGAGCGGGACAAACGGTGAACGGAAGAAGCAGAAACGGGAACGGAATCCCCACTTTCTTCCCAACTCGCCCGCGGCACACGCGGTTCAGTTACGGGAGGGGTTTCGCGTTTGGTGGTGGCCGAACCACCCCTCAACTACCGCCTCCTCTCCCTCATCATTATTATCTTATACGCTGCCATCCAGATTTATTTAATTCCATTCCCAACCAATTTGGCATTTACAAAATCGCGAAATAATAAGATAATTATTATATCCCAGACTTCTCCAGCGGCTGCTCCCCTCTCTCAGTCAGTCTCCTCCCTCTCTCTCTCTCTCTCTTTAATCCACATCAACCCCCCCGCCTGCCGTGACGCTGCTAACATACGCATAAATAATCAGCTCGTTTTTTTTTAAATACCCCAACACCCCCTCCCTCTTCCGGTTTTCTGAAGTCTCTCCACCCTCTTTCTCTCTCCCTCTTTATCTGTAACCTCCTTTCTCTCTCATCCATTCCCGTTCTGGCTAACCCTTCCTCCCTCCCACACCCCTCTCCACCTTTCCCCCCGCCGGAAAACCGTCGCGAGGGATTCCTCCCGCTTCGCCCTCGCTCCCCGTGCGCCGCCGCCCGTTGGGCCCGCAATTTTCTCTGCTTCTGGGCGCCGCGGCTCTCCTCCATTCTCTCCAACCACCACCCCACCCCTTTTCCTCTCTTCTCGAGGAGCAGCAAGCGACAGGAGGGGCTCCCTCCGCTGTCGCCCCCCTACCTCCCTGTTCTAGCAACTCCACCGGATCTTGCGGTCCGGCGGCTCGATTGCGCTACCTGGGAGGGGAATGTGGGATCGCCCACTGCCGGAACGGGAATTTCGGCTACTCCTCGCCATCTTCGCCTGGCTCTGATCCTGCCGCCGCCGCAGGTTGTTGACGTGCTCGTGTGTTCTTCCCCCCTCTCGCGCAGGGGCGCGAGGGGGCTTCTCGGAAGACGGATAGCGCGCGGAGGACCACGCGTTCCGGAGGTGGGGGAGGAGGGAGTTATGAAATGGTACGCATCCTCCTTACTCTCTAGTTTCCTCCAGATCCTCCCGTCTCGGTCGCTCTCTCTCTCTAACTTCCGCCCACCCCCCCTAACTTTTCCGTCCCTCTCTCTACCATCGCGGTCTCCCTGTCCCTGATGACCCGGTCAAATTTTGAGCAGTTAGGCGAGACATTCGCATCGTTGCGCGCTGATTTCTCCTCTGCCGGCGAAAACTCACCGTGGGTGTCCTCGATTTCGTCGATTTCCATCGACCTTCGGCTTTCCTACCCTCTGCCTGCCCCCTTTTTTCTCTCTCTGACCTGCCGCTCCTCGCCGCGGTTTGTTACGTCCTCGGAATCTCTGCCGTCGCGCCAGCACGCGGCTCCCTAACTTGGGACTTTGGACGCTCCGCAATTCGAAAAGCTCAGAGGCTACAGCCGACGGCTCGCTTTTGGGTCACCTGTTTCGCAACCTTTCCTCTTCTGGGTACCTTGCGTTAGGTACTGTCGCTTTTTTTCTCTTACCCCGTCTTCCGCGCCTAGGGTCCTGTTACATTGGAGTCAGACCGCCGCCGCCGGCAGCTCCTCCGAGGTTGTTGCATTTGGGGCTCGGTTTGTGTGGGTTCACGCTCTTTGTGCCGATTTTTTTTCACGGAATTTCCGTTACATGCCGCGAAGGCTCTAGGGGGGATGCATCGTGTTAATGTTTCTCCTGGAACGCGGCGATGAGCTGAACGACACGGCGTCTTACTTACTCATTTTTCTCCTTCATTTCGTTTCCCAGAAAGGCGGAGAGGAGGTACACACCCCCTTACTCTCCCCTGTGAATCTAGAACGTGCTCGGCGATGCTGCCGGTACTGTTCATCACGCCCCCACCATGCTCTGCCAGTTAAGTACCGTGGTATCCTCTACGCTGTTTTCCTCCCCTTTTTTGGTTTTACTAGATATATTACCAGTCCCTATCAGGGCAAAAACACATCAACTATTAGTAATACTCAGCCCACAGGGGAGCTGTTCATGTCGCTGATACGCTCTTACTGTTTAGCTCCCGTGCCGTAGCATTTATTGAGGTTTACTGACTGCCAATGAATCAACATGGGCGCGGTCTTACTTGTCATTGCCTCAGCGGCTTTGATCACAAGGAATAAATATACTCTGCTATGTGGCTTCTAAATAGTGCGTGTTGTTTGCCTGTTTTGCTAGAGACATGGGCTTTAAGTGTGCTTGTCCAGTAATATGTCCAAGTAGGCCCCTTTTTCCTTATTCGGCTGGTCTTTCTTATGTGATTTCATGATCCGATTCATCCATCGGACTATTCTCCTTTTTTTTTCTTCCTATCTTTGCTTTTTACGGCTCACCGCTTTGGAATTTTGTCTTCAACTCGTTGAAAAATCTATTCCACAGATGTTGAGTTTTGTTCTGGATTTTCAGCCTCTCTATTTTCTCAGTTGAACTCTACTCTTTGATCCCGTCTACCGCTGGGTGGAGAATCCTGGTGAATTGGAGTTTGCTGTTTTTCGAAAGCCTGAAAGGCTGACTGTTTTCCTTCTTCTTCTGCGTTCCTTAGTCTGACTTCTATAGCTCCTGCTTCGAAAAGAGCCGTATTACAATGCGTGGGGCCTAATGTTTGACATTCCCCTACTTTGGAGTACTTTCCGCTGTGCCCAAGAATCTTTGAATAACGATGTACATGTTGAGTTAGTTAAGGTTTTTTTTTCTTCCGTTGTAGTGCTGCTGGGAATCCTTTGTTGGGGTTGAAAAGACTCTAGCTTGTGTGTATACATTGCATACTAAGAAGCCCCACCAATGGGTCATAAGAAATCTAGTTTTAATTTTTTGAGCTGCTGAATACCGATATTTACAGTTGTCAATTGGGTTCTGGGGTTTATACACAATTCAGACTTTCTGTTGTGCCTGGTATTTCATTATCATCATATCATAGTTGGTCAGTTTCTATTGAAAACACCCAAAATTTTAGCTGCCCATAGGATGATAAAATATGTATTCTAATTTGTCCTTTCATCTCTTTCCTTTAGGTGGAAGGACGGACTTGCTTATCCAAGGAGGTCAGAAATGGGCTAGAGATGCTGAAGCGCAAGAGATTGGAAAAGATGAACTTGAAAAATGCATCAGGTGTCAGTGACATTGTGTCTGGAAGTGGAACTGGAGGAGACGTTCTCAGAGCATCTGCTTCCTGTGGAACTAGATTCTCAAGGCATGCGGATTCCTTTGCTAGTTTTAGTGGACGATCAGATGTCAACAGGACCCCACGCCTCGCTGATGCTTCATTAGAAGTGAGGAAATTTGACATGTCAAATCTTGATTGGATTGACAAAATCCCAGAGTGTCCTGTCTTTCATCCTACAATTGAAGAATTTGGGGATCCACTCGTTTATTTGCAAAAAATTGCTCCCATGGCTTCAAAATTCGGTAAATACATATACTCCGTTGCCAAACTCTGTAGTTTTTGTTTGGATTATGAAACCTGAATTCTAAAATTTTGACTATGCTGGCAATAAGTTTTTCCAAAATGGACAGTTTCAACATTGTACAAAGCATTACGTTTAGTGTCTTCATGCTTCTTTATGCAACTATGCATATACAGACATCTAATGCAATTGTTTGAATTTGTATACCTTCATCTATTTGAGTAATTAGTATCTCCTCACTCCGTTTAGGCATATGCAAGATAGTTTCTCCTTTGAATGCCTCAGTAACAGCCGGGACAGTATTGATGAAAGAGAAACCTGGCTTCAGGTTCACAACCAGAGTACAGCCCCTTAGGCTTGCTGAATGGGATGCAGATGACAAGATGACCTTTTTCATGAGTGGAAGGTAGCTTTTTTTACCCACAATAAGCAGAGTAAAACACTGTGACATCTTGGCTTACGGATTTAATTTGTTTTTTCAGGAATTATACACTACGTGAATATGAGAAAATGGCCAACAAGATCTTTGCTCGAAGATATTGTACTGCTGGATCTTTGCCAACGAATTACTTGGAAAAAGAATTTTGGCGTGAAATAGCATCTAGTAAAACCGACTGTGTGGAGTATGCATGTGACATTGATGGTAGTGCCTTTTCATCTTCACCCAATGATTTACTCGGAAAAAGCAACTGGAATTTGAAGGTAAGCTTGTTTCCTTAACATTGTCTCTATATCCTTATATTGATAGGGTGCGACAACATATGGTTATTTTTGTCTTTCTTCTTGAAAGATTATAAATTCACACTTGTAAAATATGAAGGTGTTGGCTCCTCATGTTTATGTATTTCGGTATGCTTACATGTCAGAAAGCTGATGCCTCGTTTATCTGAACACTAACCACTATTTAATTGGAATTTTGATATTAGCTGTTTTAACTCCGTATCAATTCTTTTCCAGATACTTTCTCGGCTGCCCAAGTCTGTACTGCGTCTCTTGGATAAACCAATTCCAGTAAGGAAACCATTTTAGTTATTCATGCGTAAACAAAATTTTCTACTTGGTTTCTGTCAGTTTGATTGGTTCCTATTTTTTTCATAGGGAGTAACAGATCCCATGCTTTACATAGGAATGCTCTTCAGCATGTTTGCCTGGCATGTGGAGGATCATTATCTGTACAGGTATATAGTGACGTGAAATGTTGTATTTTTTCTTCTTTGTTTTGTCTCTATTTGCATTGATAAAAAAAAAGAGTATTAATTGTTGTGTTAATCATTCCTGCAGCATCAATTATCACCATTGTGGTGGAGCAAAAACTTGGTATGGTATTCCCGGCCAAGCAGCTACTGACTTTGAAAAGGTGGTTGAACAACATGTATACACTCCTGAAATTTTGTCTACTGATGGAGATGCAGCTGCCTTTGACGTACTCGTGGGAAAGACGACCATGTTTCCTCCCAGTATTTTGCTTGACAATAACGTTCCAGTTTATAGGGCAGTTCAAAAGCCAGGAGAGTTTGTTATTACTTTTCCTCGTTCATACCATGCAGGATTTAGTCATGGTGAGTTGGTAAACTTTGCCTTCTTTTGTTGCAACAACGCCTCAGCTTATGTATTGAATGCTGCCAATCGATTGTTGAATCTTATTATCTCATAAATCAGGTTTCAATTGTGGAGAGGCTGTGAATTTTGCAACTGGGGATTGGTTTCCATTGGGAGCTGTCGCTAGTCAAAATTATGCCGCATTTAACAGGATGCCACTCCTACCTCATGAAGAGCTTCTGTGCAAAGAAGCGATATCACTTTGTGATCAACTTTCAACAATCCCTCCAATCTCCACTGGGGATTTGATTTCACAACGCTCTGTGAAACTGTCATATGTGCGCTTAATCAGGTTTCAACATCATGCACGCTGGATTCTGGCAAAGTTAGGTGCAACCTCTGGCCGTTTTCCAAATTCTGTGGGTACAGGAATATGTGGATTATGCCAACGTGATTGTTATGTCGGTTATGTTAAGTGCAACTGCTTTGAACATGATATATGTTTCCACCATGGTATTTGCCTTTTCCTCGTCATCAGTGGCAAATCAAAAAAATTTGTCAGTATGCAAATCTAAAAAACTTCCTACTTTTGGTGTAGACTTTCTGAAGATGAGGTGTCTCTGTGATCGTGATCGAGTTGTCTTCTCAAGGAGTAACATTCTGGAGCTTGAAGCTATAGCTCGCGTATTTGAGCAGGATGATGGAATGACGGAGGAAAATATCAAGGCAGACCAGCTTGAAGGATGCTCTCAGCCATATTTCTCTCTTTTATCTGAAGACAAAGGCTATATTCCTTATTGTGCAATTCAGTTTGAAGATAATCAAGTCAAAAAGGAAACTTATATGGAACCACAGCGTGTGAATGCTCCCAAAGTTTTAGACTCGATGAAAGTGGTGTGCGCCAGCTCAAAAGCTGACGCCTTGTTCACTGTTAATTCTTTGTCAACTTTTGATCTTAACACCAGGCCTTCCTTTACCGTTGAGGTAGTTTATATAACCAAATTGTTTATTTTGTTTTATTCTTCTATAGGCGCTGGTTTGTATAAAAGATAGTTTGGTCAAATCAGAGTATAGTAGAGTGTACCTGTCTTCATCAAAGTTATCATTAAGAGTTACTTGGTAGTTCTAATAACCCCTTTTTTGACTTTTAACAGGGAGATCGAAATTACAATGCAGACACTGTTACATGTAGTGGTGGCTCACATGGCTCAGCAATTACTGGAGATGGTGATGATTCTGATACTGAAATATTCAGAGTTAAGCGCAGATCCACCATAAAGGTTGATAAAAGGGTTTCGGACAATGCTGTAAATGCATATGCTAATCAACAGCAGGTAGTTTCTGCTTTATTTATTCACAACTGTATCTTTTTTTTTTTTGTAATACTGATTTTTCTGGTAGCACTGCACACTTAACTGTGACTGAGCATCACAATTCATAACTGCTAACTCTTTGTAAGTTTACTCAAATGCTAGCAAAAGACAAATCAAAAGGCCTTAATGTTTTTCATTAAATAACAGTCTGTCCATATAAGAAACTAATAAAGCATAACCGTTGTACACCTGCGTGCACAACCTATGTCCAAATAAATTCTGCTTTTGTGTAGTGGTATTTGTGAATCATCATGCAGCAATTACATGAGAACATGGAAAATATAGCCAACTAAGCCAAGTATGACTTAGTTTTTGAAGTGGGTCCAAAAAGTAATGAATAGTAATGTTATGGCTCCCAAGTGTATGGATGCAGTGTTTCAGATGATTGGTTTTACCATCCAGAAAGGACTAGCGGCACAATTTGTTGCCCGGTTGTCTTCTACTTCCATGTAAATTCAATAAGAAATGAAACAAGACTTGTCAGGATTGCTGCCCGATCAACTATTTACCAGTATTTTTGGTAGTGTATAATAAACTGTTTCTCATTTTTTGATTCTGAAGATAATTACTGGAAAGTACGGAAAGACTTAAGTGAACTAATCCAACTATAGACCTATGAGGATTGCCCTGATTAACTGCTTATCAGGATTGCTTCCTGATCAACTACTTGCCTGGATCGTTGGTCGTTTGTTATTATCATTTGTTTTTCTGCCTGTTCACTTGAGTGTCACACTTGATTGTTTCATCCTATGCCACCTAGTATAATGTTTCTGAACCTGTGCTGTTATTGCAGGATCTAAGGCGCCTCAAACGGCTTTATCCGGAAGATGGGTCACCGTCAGTGCGTATAGCTCCTGCAAAGGATGATTGGCGCTTCTCAGATGTTGATTGCTTAGAAGAATCCGCCCAAGATTTTTGCAGAGCTAAGCCCTATAGATCGGCTTCAACCCGCCCTTTAAATATAGAGCCACATGCGTCATCATGTTCCAAGTTAGCTTTAGGTGATAACTTAGTTTTTAGAGACAGAGGAAAGAGTAGTATGTCCTCTAACCATAGAACGACAATGTTTAGACCGCCAGTTGCAGATGAAGTTAAGCCAAAACGGCTCAAAGTCAGGGTCCCCTTGCATCAGCGCAGCAGCAATGGGCGTGACATGCTGAACAGCAGCCGGCTGTCTAGGCCCAACAAAGAGGAAGTCAGGTGGTAGTAGGAAAATTCGCAGTTGGGCTCAGGCTCTGCTAACTTCTAACCACATTCAAACTGACAGACATCTGACACAGATTGGCAGTCAATTAACACAATCACATTAGAGAAGGAACCACATATAGTTGATATTTTTTTCTTCCTCCCAGCCTCGAATTGAGGCACTGCTACGGCTGGCCAGGTTCATTGCTCGTGAGGTCGTGGCTGCTTTCTCCTCTTTTTCCATTGTCAATGCATATAACAAGCGCAGGAGACCTGCAATGCTAATTCAAATGACAAATGATGTGTTCATTGGCAAGGTATGCAGGTGTAGATGGGCGATTAATTGGTTCATGTAAATTGGGCAGTCAGTGATCGGCTCCCGCACTTTAGGACGGGGCCAATTTGTGTTTTTGCTCATTTTCCTTCCCATTTGATTCTTTGATACCATTCTCCTTGTATACAACTTGACTTATTAATAAATGGAATGGAATTCCTTGTTTTCGGCTGTTGTCATAAAAGCTCATTGTGGTTGTCTTTTCAGTGTTACTGGTATTGCAAACTTTTGTTTAGACAACTTTGTTCCAATATTGTCAATGCTCCAGAAACACATTTTTGTCAAGAGGTATTATCCAACAAAAGCAAGCGAGAGTTACTAGTTGAAGCGTGTTTCTCCCTTCACGTTCTATTCATTCACGGTGTGTGGTGTTCGTCCCACGTTGCATTTGTCCGTTTGGTCTTAGTAGAATTGAGAAAGGATGCAGCGGCCCCACCGCTGTGAACATCCATTGGGAAAGAATGCAAGCTTTCCCTGTTTTCGTTTGCATCGAGGGGGAACCTTAGCAGCCGAAAGTAGCAGTAGCAATTCTTTCGGTGGGAAGCAATACCATGTTTTCTCGGACAGTGATGGTGATGGACATTCGCTGCTTGAACGGTAGGGCTTGGAGGTGATAGTCTACTGATCAATGCAGCTGTAGTCTTGCTTTCTATTTTCATTCGTCATCTTTCAAAACCCCTTGTGCAATATGTGTAATTGTTTTTCTTTTTTTGATAAAGGTTAATAAAATATATAGATAAAGCTCATCACAACCGCATTGAGCTTGTGGTGGAGCCAACATAACAGGAAAACATGGCGTCATTGACATAATAGATTGAGGAGTAAATACCGCAGGTGTTGACCCCTTATCTTATATGACCCGTTGAAAATACATGCCTAACAGCCGCATCAGTGATATAATTATAGTAGTGTTCCAGAATGAGTTTTTGTGTGTGTGTGTGTGTTGGGGGGTGGGGGTGGGGGTGGGGGTGGGGGGGTACAAGCCCGAAAAAGCTTTCCATTCACAGGATAGATAGTAGAAGCGGCCTGGCGTTGGAAAGTTAGTCTCTAGGTGCGTCTTGTTCCTCGCCTTTGGTTGTATTGCTCCTTATTGGGGTTCCTAGTTTCGTTGTATCTTGCATAGAAAGAAGTCACAATAATGATATGGTTTCGAAATGTCATGTGAGGATTCATGATATGGTTCCAAAATATCCTGCATAGAAGGAAGTGTAATTGTTGTAGCATGTGAAGAAATTCATTTTCGTAATATTATACGGATCGTGCTATGATTTCGAAACAGCCAGCACAATACAATCAGCTAAGTTGTAAAGAGTAGTCCCAAGTTAACCCACTACCCCAAGATATCTACATCTGTTCATTATTTATGGCCCTTGTCTCCATGCAATTAGACTGGTAGTTGTGGGAAAGAATGATTTTTTGGATCAGACCTGCGTTAACTTAGGTTGACTGAATTAGACTAGGTACTTAGGCTGACCCAACCCGTGAACTTAGACTATAGACTTAGGCCGTTCTTAAATACTTATCGGCCAATGAGTGTCATATTGGGCATTCATAAGGGGAGTAAAAACCAAAATAGCACAGTTTAATATAAATATTTACCCTAATAGCATGAAACCAATCTTATTCCTGAAAATAGCACACTTTTCTTAGAAAGCGCCAACTTCCTGGCGTTTTTAGTGCTGTGGACCCAAAAGCGCCTATTTTTTGGCGTTTTCACACAAAAGCGCCAATGTTCTGGCGTTTTCATCAGAAAGCGCCAACTTTCGGGCGTTTTCACCAGAAGGCGCCAACTTTCTGGCGTTTTCACCCGAAAGCGCCATCTTTTTGGCGTTTTTTCTCTCCCCTGCTACGCAGCCTGGGCAGCCGTGCCGTCGTCCCTTCACGCTACCTCGCCTTTAACGCGGTGGTTGGATCGGTGGCTAGCCTTATCTCCAGGTTACCCAGCCTCCGCCACCCCAACCCTCCCTCCCTACTTTTCCTTGTATCCTCTTGTGGCCGTTTCATCGGCCGTTTGCAGATCTGCTTCGCCGGGTTTCTCTTTACCATCGACGCTATTCAGATTCATCTTCGTCGCCTCGTGATCTATTCACCTGGATCCGTTTCTGCAGTTATTGTGTATTCATGATTGTTCTTCACCTGTCTAATACGGTAAGGGCTTTCATCTCGTTTATAGGATTTATATCTTTTATCTTATAAGATTGGTTGGTTCGGTATCCTCTGTTTATCTTACAACCAAGGTTATAATCTGGATCTGAATCCCGCCCGTGGTCCGCCCGTGGTCCATTTATCGTCATCCTTCCCGTGATTTGCTTATCAGTCGTCTTGCTTTCCAGATCTGCTTCTTAGATTTTCCTCTGTTCTTCTTCTTAGAGCTGTATAGTTGGTTGTATGTAGCCGAGCCTGGCGTAGTTTTTTTTATCTTCGATCTATGATTCGTCTGGTTTGCGTCCTTGTATTACCGGTTGATTGTTTGGGCAGCACGCTGTCTGATTTAAGGAGGAAAGGATCGGGTTGGAGGAAAGGATGGGGTGGGGTTTAAGGAGGAAAAGATGGGGTGGAGTTTAAGGCTAGCCACCGATCCAACCACCGTGTTAAAGGCGAGGTAGCGTGAAGGGACGACGACACGGCTGCCCAGGAAGATGGCGCTTTCGGGTGAAAACGCCAGAAAGTTGGCGCCTTCTGGTGAAAACGCCCGAAAGTTGGCGCCTTCTGATGAAAACGCCAGAACATTGGCGTTTTTGTGTGAAAACGCCAGAAAATAGGCGCTTTTGGGTCCACAACACTAAAAACGCAAGGAAGTTGGCGCTTTCTAAGGAAAGTGTGCTATTTTCGGGAATAAGATTGGTTTCATGCTATTAGGGTAAATATTTATATTAAACTGTGCTATTTTGGTTTTTACTCCTTCATAAGGAGCTACACTACACATAGTCATATTTACACCCATTGACCCGTCCAGATTCTTGGTAAGACGTGCCCAACTCCTTTATGCTGGCCGTATCTAAGTAACATTTCCCAAAATATTTGCCCACTTTCTCCCACTCTCGTCACTCCTCTCTCCCACTCTCTCCCGAAACTCTCTCCCACTCTTTGTCCAGTATCTTCGTTTGATTTGGCTGCACAGACCCTCATCTCTCTCCACCGGTTACATCAAAATCTCTAGCCCCCCATCTCCAGTACAGAATGTTAGAAACTAACCTCTCCCGCAGCCGCGCTCTGCCGCACCTCGACTCTCCAGCAACCACACTCCGCCGTAATCCCACAGCTGCGCTCCACTTGGTAATGATCCCAAAAGTACAGTACACATCCAGACAAGAATCAACTATAAAATGCATCCATAATTATTGTACCCACTTGTTTACTCAAACATAAGCACAATACCTAAAAAAATACATAATCAACCATAATTGTATAACAAGTCCAGAAGTATAAGCACAATATGGAATCCCATAGCAACATTGGTCAACTGGACAATTTTTTTAAACAAAATGCAAGCATAAATACAATACCTAGCAATTTAAAAAATCAAGCATAATTGTATAACTGGTTTAGAAGCATAATCATAGTACCTACAGAATCCCATAACAACATTGGCCATTTGGACAAAAAGATTTTATAAAATGCAGACATAAGTTGAGTACCCACTTGTTAATGACCTCAAAAGTACAATGCATATATGGTCAAGAATCAACTATAAAATGCATCCATAAGTACTGTACCCACTTGTTAATTCCAACCCAGTTACTCAAGCATAAGTACATAACCTACCAAATTACAAAATCAAGCATAATTGTTAGGGGTGTAAACGGTGCGGGTCTGGCCATACCCATACCGATACCCATCTAATTTATCGGGTCCGATTCCGGTTCTAGACCCGCATAATAAAAAATCTAGACCCGCACCATACCCGTACCCGCATTAATAGTGGGTTTGCGGTGCAGGTATGCGGGTAAGCGGTTCTATATAGAACATCATGTTGTTATTGTAAGAAAATTATGATTATGTTGCGTTTATATTAATACTACAAGATATTGCTATCATATAGTACATTAACATGCAATAGTTGTATTAAATAACTTTGTAGATTGAAGATTAGTTGAGCTAGTTTGTATCATATTTGTAGTCATCGTCATAATGTTTTAATTATGTAGCATATGTTGTAACTATTTTGATTTTAAGTTTACATATGTTTCTCATGATTGAAACTAGAATAGGTAATTCTCTATTTGATGACTACTCTCAACCTTATTAAAATTAAAGTGGGACTTAATCAAAAGTATTATATTAGTTAGACTAGGAAAGTATGATATAAATACAATATTATCTAAGTAGTTATTTATCTATAGCGGGTCTGCGGGTCTAGCGGGTCTTGGGTCTAAGCATACCCATCAGTGGACCCGCTTATATGCGGGTCCAAGGGTATGCGAGTACAAGAATTTAGACCCGTAACGGGACTTTAAAGGGTCCGGATTTGCGGGTCTGCGGGTCTACCCGTACCCATTTACAACCCTAATAATTGTATAACTGGTGTAGAAGCATAAGCACAATACCTACGAAATCCCATAGCAACATTGGTCATCTGGACAAAGTTTTTTTTTTTACAAAATGCAGTCATAATATGAGTATCCACTTATTAATGATCTCAAAAGTACAATGCATATAAAATCAAGAATCCGCTATAAAATGCAACTATAAGTACTGTACCCACTTGTTAATTTCAACTCCGTTACTGAAGCATAAGTATGATAGCTATCAAATTACAAAATCAAGCATAATTGTATAACTGGTCTAGAAGCATAAGCACAATACCTACGGAATCCCATAGCAACATTGGTCATTTGGACTTTTTTTTTACAAAATGCAGATATAAGTTGAGAACCCACTTGTTAATGATCTCAAAAGTACAATACACAAATCAGATCAAGAATCAACTATAAAATGTAACCATAAGTACTGTACCCACTTGTTAATTTTAACTCAGTTACAGACGCATAAGTACAATACCTAGCAAAATACATAATCAAGCATAATTGTATAACTGCTCTAGAAGCATAAGCACACTACCTATAGAATCGCATAACAACATTTATCATCTGTACAATTTTTTTTTACAAAATGCAAGCATAAGTTGAGTACCCACTTGTTAATGATCTCAAAAGTACAGTGCACATAAGATCAAGAATCAACTATAAAATGCATCCATAAGTACGATACCCACTTATTAATTTCAACTAATTTACTCAAGCATAAGCACAATACCAAACAAATTACAAAATCAAGCATACTTGTATATTTGGTCTAGAAGCATAAGTACAATACCTACAGAATCTCAGAATAACATTGGCCATCTGGACAAACATTTGTATGGATGCATTTTATAGCTGATTCTACTCAATATTATATTTGCATCCAGCAAATAAGGTAGGTAATGCATTCGTAGTCGAAACAATATCGATAAGACAATTCCATATAAAGGATAAAAGTACAGTACTCACGTATTTGTGAAGGAACACAAAGCGAAGAAGCAGGAAGGCAACATAGTTCAATAAAAAAATTTGAAAATTGAAAAGTTGTACACAAGGAATGAAATTTCAAATAAGAGTGTCTGTCAGATTTTGTGGGGCAGTGGGACATCACAAGGATACTTTTGCATGAGCAAGCATGTAGAATCTATACTGTATCTTAATACATCTCAGAGTGTGCAACGATTCCGTCTTCCTGAGAACCAGGTGGGCCAATAGGTGGGTGGTCGGTTGTGCCAAGAATTTTTCCTATTAAACGAGTGCCTCTTATGAAGAAAAATTCTTGGCACAACCGGCCACCCACTCGCTGGCCCACTTGATTCTCGAGAAGACTTAATTGCTGCACACTCTGAGATGTATTAAGATACAATACAGATTCTGCATGCTTGCTCATGCAAAAGCCATGCAAAAGTACCGTTGTGATGTCCCACTATCCCACAAAATTTGAGAGACACTCTTATTTAAAATTTCATTCCTTGCCTACAACTTTTCAATTTTCAAAATTTTTATTAAACTAAGTTGCCTTCCTGCCTCTTCGCTTTGTGTTCCTTCACAAATACGTGAGTACTGTACTTTTATCCTTTAAATTAAACTGTCTTATCTATATTGTTTTGACTATCGTATATTATTTTATTTATTATTATGAATGCATTACCTACCTTATTTGCTGGAAGCAAATATAAAACTGAATAAAATAAACTATAAAATGCATCCACACAAATGTTTGTCCAGATGGCCAATGTTGCTATGAGATTATGTAGGTACTGTGCTTATACTTCTAGACCAGTTATACAATTAAACTTGATTTTGTAATTTTCTAGGTACGGTACTTATGCTTGAGTAAATGATTTGAAATTAACAAGTGGATACCGTACTTATGGATGCATTTTTATAGTTGATTCTTGATCTGATGTGCACTATACTTTTGAGATCATTAACAAGTGGGTACTCAACTTATGTCTGTATTTTGTAAATTTTTTTTGTCCAGATGACAAATGTTGCTATGGGATTTTGTAGGTACCATGCTTATGCCTCTAGACCAGTATACAATTATGCTTGATTTTATAATTTTCTAGGTACTGTACTTATGCGTCAGTAACTGAGTTGAAATTAACAAGTGGGTACAATACATATGGTTGCATTTTATAGTTGATTCTTAATCTGATGTGTACTGTACTTTTGAGATCATTAACAAGTGGGTACTCAACTCATGTCTGCATTTTGTAATTTTTTTGTCTTTGTGGCCAATGTTGCTATGAGATTCCATAGATATTGTACTTACGCTTCTAGACCAGCTATACAATTATGCTTGATTTTGTAATTTGCTAGGTACCGTACTTATGCTTTAGTGAGTTGAAATTAACAAGTGGGTACAATACTTATGGTTGCATTTTATAGCAGATTCTACTCAACTTAGTCAGCTACTAGAGTTGTGGATGTGACCTGACACCTCTAGTGGGATATGGTGTGGCTATGGCCCAACACCTCTCCCTAACCTAGTCCAGGGAGTATGGACAAGGAAAGACCCATTCAAATCTATACAAACAATATAAGATCTATGTCATAATGCAATCTATTCTTATCCCCACTACGACTATATCTACATCCGGTTAGTCCTCTCTCAACCGGAAAACAACAAAAACCATTAGGCTGTGAGCTATGCCCAAGGCATGTGTAACGAACCCTCCCCATGTTATCCCCAATTAAGGTGGACTGAGAGGGAAATGGCCATTACTATATTTACAAGATCGAGGTTTAGCAAATCACTAGTCACCATAGTGACATTTCATACATAGGCCTTTACCTGAGGTGATCTTCTTTTCTGGGGCAGATCACTAGTCACCATAGTGACATTTCTTACATAGGCCTTTGCCCGAGGTGATCTTCTTATCCCATCCTGATCATTCGCTACCATAGTGACATTTCTTACATCCCACATGCATCACTTACATCCAATAGAGATAGTTGGTCAAGTTATACTTATATAATGTGATAATCACAGTGGCTTTAAAGATTATAGGAATTAAATAAACAACAAACAATCTATCTACAATCAATGCAAACAATGGAACTCGATTAAGTCGAGTAGTCATAGGTGTAAATACATACCTTCCTCAGAAGTAACTTGATGTCCAAGAAAAAAGGTAACAAGAGCAACCAATCAAACAACTACACTGAAATTTAAGCATAATACCCATGTATTATAATTTTGTCCAAAATCTACCTTTAAGACAGACTTGGGGTTCTAGTTAGGGTTTCAGGGTCAAATTAGAGTTTCGTTAGGGTTTTGTCTTCCCGAACCCTAATTATTACTTTTAATGTGTTTTTAACTTACAAACCCTAAATTTGATGTTTTATGCATCATTGAAGTGTAGTTAGGTCAAGGATGTCTCTTTTATCCAAAAGACTCAACCTTATCCATTTAAGTCATTTAAACAAGATAAAATCATTAAGGTTAAGAAATTAGGGTTTTTATCCTTTTAAATCTTCAAAGATAGAAACTTTAGGAACTTTTTATAGTAGAGATTGAATTAGGTCTTTGAAATACTTCCATTGCATTCCTTGAATTTTTTGATCATTTTTCATATATATCATGCCCTCATTGGAAAATCCTACAATTTTTAATGATTTTTACTAAAATTAACCATTTCTAGCCAATACGATACTGCAATGTCAGTTAATAATTTATTTAAAGTGTGACATTCTCCTATTTAAATACCAAGAAAAACATATATGCCTATTACACTGTGACATTGATGTCATGCAGATTAGGGCATAATGGTCTAGTCCCCTCTGGGATTGTTCTCTTCTGGCACTCGATGACAAGACGTCGGCCATGGGGTCAACCCCTAGATGACTCGGTTATTGGAGACATGAGGGCCTTGACTGAGAGTCCATGGACCTTCATCAGTATCCACTAAAACCAACCATCCTTCGTCCAGTCCAGAAGGAGGTTGGGAGTGGGAAGAACTGGGTTAAGATCAACCAAAATTGGAAAGGATTGATATATAGAAATAACATGTATACATGATGATCTAGATGCACCACAAGCTCCCTGGGGTTCTTCGGTGGTTTCCCACCTTCTACAACATGCCACGGTAGTCTGAACCATCTTCTCGCCAGAGCTTCCTGAGCTTCAGGCACGGCGAGTAGGGAAGTGGGTACCCCAGCCTTCTCTTCGCCTATGATGGTGCCAGGCGCCAACGATAATGTTGGTATGTATGCCCAAAGAGCCAATCATATGATGATTGTAATGGCATTACTTATAAATGATTTGATTATTAATAAAGGCACACTTCCAATTTATTCTGTTTGTTCTTTTTTGATATAATGAAATAACATAGTAAATGTCTAAAAAATGATATTACTCAATGCGATCATACAGATGTTAAGAGTTTATACATTCTCATCATGTCCCTGATCGGTTGTTATTGTGGAAGGTAAATAGAAAACAATAACACATAAGATCAGAGTGTGAGTTGGTTGATGATAGAATCTCATTGGTCATGATATGGTGATATCAAACCAAGCACACAAATACATGTTAGAGAATAGTATATCAGACAAACCCACTGTGAGAGTGACACATGGATTCCATCATCATGGAAGTCATAGTTGTCTCTCACAATGATGGTGGTGGTTGTGGTTCTTAGACCTGAAATCATTGCACTCATCACATGTCGTTGGGTACACTTTGACATCATCAAACGTAGTCCTGAAACATGGGTTGTTATAAAGGTGATGATTGGGTGACTTTGACACATGGGGATAGACTGTGAATGATAGAGATGGGATTTGTCCCTCCTAAGGGAATATGATATCCAAGGCCTCTTGATTAGCGTGATTGAAAATAGTGTTGCCACATACATGTGAGTCAATATGTGATATTGAGCTTACATATACCTCAGAAAGTCTACTCTCGTTCAAGAAATAAGATTTAATAATATTGAGATCCATGCCTCTAGTTCAATCTAGATATCAGTGACAAAGGAATTATATAAATACTATAACACGATGCACAAATCGTAGATTGAAGTTGTTCTCCAACTTTCCATTTACTTGGGTAGCAATGATGTGTGACTAGGCACCACTCATTGCTTGTGATGTCATAAGTTGTTATGGACATTCAATGTGTAAGGAGTGCGGGATCACCCCCTTACTAAAAAAATTTAAAGAATAAAACATCCATTCTAAACACACTCAATGGTATGCTAGAACATGTGAAAAAATTTCAAACTTTAATAAATGGTATTCAAAACAACCAAAGTATAACAGTGGAATAAAAATAATGACTATATTCAATTTTCACAAAAGATTACAAAAGAACATCATAATCTCCCACAAAGGGTTTACATGTATGATACAACATAAGGATCTAAGTAGAGGTAAATCTAAACTATAACAACTTTGTCTCCAAGCTTTAACTCCTTAAACTAGTCCAAAACTTCATGCCTTATCATCCAAGTCCTTCACCTAGGGTTGGAAGCATACCCCAACAAGAAGAAAAAATAGATGACATCAGTAAAGGCTGGTATGTGCATACTAAATAGGAAATTGAGCAATATATGGAATAAAGGACATCAAATATAAAAGGCTTCCCATAGAAAGAATAAGGATCACCCAAATGGGTATCAAGAGAAAAGGAATTGAAATCCTATGATAACAAAAGAATACTTGCCATTAATAAAACATAAATATTGTTCCACACAAGCACATGTAGAGAATTAGGACACACACCCCATATCATCAACCTGCATGCATGTGAGATAAACATAGCCCTAGAACAATATAAACACAAAGGTGGCCAAATCTCATAAACTTGAAACCTGATAGAGAAAGGAATACTTCCAATCTCCCAAATATATAAAACATGGGCCAAGAATCACACATCTTGCCCTGGGTATGAGGTTACTTTCCATCTCAAAAGAGTAACAAATATCACATCTGCTCAGTAGGAAATAACACATCTGCCATAAAAATCAATGCAATTACACTACTCTAGTGCTACTGAATCACATAACATGTTAAATGTAGAGGCAAGTAGAAAGTATAGTCAGAATATATAAACTAGTCACCACATAAGAGACCAACATATACATCCACCTCATAAGTGGGAAAAAGACATCACATGTCATCTTTTAGAGTTCCATCATGAACAAAGCATAAAATAAGAGTTCAAAAGAATATCCATGATCACATGATCAATATCAAATAAGGTAGTTCACATGAACCATGATTTTCAAAAGAAAAGACATTGTGTATAGGCTAATGCCCATACGACAAAGAGAATGAATAAGCATAGGTGAATTGCTCAACATAGAAGAATAGGGGATGCATCATACATTTAGAGTGAAGAATTATAAATTGCTCAATATAGAAATAATGTGGGATGCAATCATACCTCAACTTCAGAGTCTAAACAATCCAAGTCAAGCCTAGGCCTCCAAAGAACCTCTAGGGAAGGTGGACAGGTCCAATAAGTAAGGTTCCCAAGCTTAGAGAGGTGGGTTTCTCCAACAAAGCTCCTATCTTGAGCAAGAAGCACCTTCTCCACTTTAGAGGTGAAAAACCATAACAAAAGAACATGGAGATGAGGTGTTTATGGGTTCTAGGTGGGGTTTCACCATGGAAGGCCATGGTTACAACCTATAGGAAAGTGGAAAGAAGATTAATAAAATGAAAATAGGGAAGGAAATGATGATACTTACTAGTTTTGGTCAAAATCACCAAGGAGGATCTTAAGAAATCCTAAATAGAGAAATTTGGAATCCTAGGAGCCTTCTTCACCAAGGTAGGCACCTCATTTTACCTTGGGACAACACCTTCATGGAAAAATAGAGTAGGAATGATGATATAAGCTATAGGTAATAAAGGAGAGCAAGCGTTTTTGAATTGGGAGTTGGGAAGGGGTAGATATGGCTATATAAAGAAAGATGTCAAGTATGATGTGTGTATGAGACTTTCCATGTGTCATGTATAAGGGTATCCATGGAAATGCAAGCCTTTATGGATAAGGAAGAAGTCAAGAATGAGGTGTCAAGTTACTTTCCATGTGTCCAATGCTAAGGGTGCCTATGGACATACAAACCTTTATTAATACGGAAGAAGTCCAGCATGAGGTGTCCATGGAGCTTTCCATGTGTCCTTAGCCTAGGGATTTCATGGCCATGCAAGAGGACAGCTCATAGAGGCTTCTTGTATATCCAAGGTCGATTCTAAAAGACCATGGAGACTTCTAGGCCATCCCCACCGTCCTCCAATCAAAGAAATAACCTCATTGGTTGATAGCTTTTAATGATAAGCTCATTTATAAAAAGGGTAATCCCTATAACGCCCTTAGAAAGTAACACCTTCAAACCAAGGTGAAACTAGGTTCTCCATGGTTCAAAAACTCGTGAATGATAAGGGAATATATAAGGATTATAATTCATGTAATAATTTGCAAAGAAAACCTTCCAATTAGGTAAATTGTAAAAAAGTCCATAATGCTCTTAAAATTGCATAACTTGCACAAACAACATCCAAATTGGAGCAAATTTCATCCAAAAGTTATGTTTGATGTGTTGAATATGAATTTGTCATTATTTCCATATTTTCAAGTTATATAATCACATTATTCATTACTAATGCCTTTTACTCATTTTCTTTCTCCTAAACTTATCCTAATATTTCAAGGTTGTCCAAATTAGATGAAAATTGACATGTAGGCTAATTTTGATGTGTAGATTTCAAATTTGAAGTTCGTTTACACTTTTGAGACCTATTTTATGAGATATGTCATATGGACCATTAATGACCCATTATCTAAATTATTCATCCAATTAAGTTTCTTATCTTCATATTACCACCAAAATGAGTTATGTGGCATATTTTATGTATCCATTATAAACCTAAGATTAATGTTAGAACATTAGGTTACATTAAGGTGATCTATACATGCATTATCTCATTGGGGTTATACTAAACATATATTTAGGTCTAACCTTCAACCTTGTTTGGCTAAGTCCAAAATGTCAACTTCCAGGGTAGGGTCCGAGATCTAGTATGTTACAACACACCACCCCTTAAAGGGATTTCATCCTCAAAATCAAAACATACACATATAAGACCACAACTTATTCACCACCCCTTAAAGGATTTAACCTACCAAGACAAACTAATCTAGAGGTAACATGGTGAGTCTAACTAGACCATATACCAGATCCATAACGCTTCACTACATGCTCTGATTGCTTACTAAACACCAAACTTCAAAGTCTAGGTTCTAGGGATAACTATCCAAACATGTGGTTCTATGGGTCATAAGAGAACTATATTGGGTATTCATCCTCAAACAACTATATTGGGAGACTAGTTTAACATATTAGGGTCTCTAAAGATAAATCATATAGATGTCTAAGGCTACTATTGCCTAAAAGCATGCTATTTTGAACAATTCATATCAGCTCACGCCAAGCCGATATCATATAGATTCAGGAGTCCTCGTAAACCAAGCTAGTAGTGTGGAGGAAAATCTTACCAGCCCCAAACCCTGATCCTTTCTAGACACCTTTGCTTTCAACTTCATGTCGTAGTATCTGCCTAAAGGCCAAGCTAAACAACCTCAAGTTACTATGGTTACTTATGCATCTTTTACTTGTAAGCATTTTAAGGATATATTTATCATTATTCTAATGTGAAACTATATGATCCTAAATCAACCCTTCATCATCTATTGATCAACTCTAGTGCAAACAAGTCACTTAAAGGTAAGGCAAGGATTCTAACTAGGGAGAAAAAATTGAAATAGTCAGATTCCAACTACTATGAGCTCTGATACCATGCTATAAGGAGTGCAGGATTGCCCCCTTACTAAAAAAATTTGAAGAATAAAACATCGATTCCAAACACAGTCAAAGGTATGCTAGAATAGGTGTAAAATTTTCAAACTTCAATAAATGGTATTTAAAACAACCAAAGTATATAAGTGGAATAAAAATAATGACTATATTCAATTTTCACAAAAGATTACAAACGAACATCGTAATCTCCCACAAAGGGTTTACATGTATGATACAACATAAGGATCTAAGTAGAAGGAAATCTAAACCATAACAACTTTGTCTTCAAGCTTTAATTCGTTAAGCTAGTCCAAAACTTCATGCCTTATCATCCAAGTCCTTCACCTAGGGTTGGAAGCATACCCCAACAAGAAGAGAAAATAGATGACATCAGCAAGGTGGGTATGTGCATACTATATAGGAAATGAGCATTATATGGAATAAAGGACATCAAATATAAAAGGATTCCCATAGAAAGGATAAGGACCACCCAAATGGGTATCAAGAGAAAAGGAATTGAAATCATATGATAACAAAAGAATACTTTCCATTAATAAAACATAAATATTGTGCCACACAAGCACATGTAAAGAATTAGGACGCACACCCCATATCATCAACCTGCATGCACGTGAGATAAACATAGCTTTAGAACAATATAAACACAAAGGCGACCAAGTCTCATAAACTTAAAACTTGATAGAGAAAGGAATACTGCCAATCTCCCAAATATATAAAACATGGGCCAAGAATCACACATTTTGCCCTGGGTATGAGGTTCCTTTCCATCCCAAAAGAGTAGGAAATATCACATATGCTCGGAAGGAAATAACACATCTGCCATAAAAGCCAATGCAATTACACTACTCTAGTGCTACTGAATCACATAGCATGTTAAATGTAGAGGCAAGTAGAAAATATAGTCATAATATATAAACTAGTCACCACATAAGTGACCAACATATACATCCACCTCATAAGTGGGCAAAAGACAATCACATGTCATCTTTTAGAGTTCCATCATGAACAAAACATAATATAAGAGTTCAAAAGAATATCCATGATCACATGATCAAAATCAAATAAGGTAGTTCACATGAACCATGATTTTCAAAAGAAAAGACATTGTGTATAGGCTAATGTCCATAGGACAAAGAGGATGAACAAGCATAGGTGAATTGCTCCACATAGAAGAATAGGGAATACATCATATATTTAGAGTGAAGAATTAGAAATTGCTCAATATAGAAATAATGTGGGATGCAATCATACCTCAACTTCAGAGTCTAAATAGTCCAAGTCAAGCCTAGGCCTCCAAGGAAACTCTAGGGAAGGTGGACAGGTCCAATAAGTAAGGTTCCCAAGCTTTGAGAGGCTGGTTTCTCCAATAAAACTCCTATCTTGAGCAAGAAGCACCTTCTCCACTTTAGAGGCGAAAACCCCCGACAAAAGAACATGGAGATGAGGTGTTTATGGTTTCTAGGTGGGGTTTCACCATGGAAGGCCATGGTTATAGCCTGTAGAAAGGTGGAAGGAAGACTAACAACATGAAAATAGGGAAGGAAAGGAGGATACTTACTAGTTTTGGTCAAAATCACCAAATAGGATCTTAAGAAATCCTAAATAGAGAAATTTGGAACCCTAGGAGCCTTCTTCACCAAGATAGGCACCTCCTTTTACCTTGGGATAGAACCTTGATGGAAAAATAGAGTAAGAATGATGCTCTAAGCTAGAGAGAATAAAGGAAAGTAAGAGTTTCTAAATTGGGAGTTGGGAAGGGGTAGATATGGCTATATAAAGAAAGAGGTCAAGTATGAGGTATCTATGAGACTTCCCATGTGTCATGTATAAGGGTTTCCATGGACATGCAAGCCTTTATGGATAAGGAAGAAGTCAAGAACAAGGTGTCAAGTTATTTTCCATGTGTCCAATGCTAAGGGTGCCTATGGACATGCAAACCTTTATGGATAAGGAAGAAGTCAAGCATGAGGTGTCCATGGAGCTTTCCATGTGTCCTTAGCCTAGGGATTTCATGGTCATTGATAACACCACACTTTACATATTTTCTATATATATTTTACACCACTTTTAGAACAACTTTAGTCAACTTTTCACACATTTTATCTATCTTATTGACTAAAGCCTTATTTTGTGATTTCAGGAATCAACCCAACCACGACCGTGATCTTAGAATCACCACCATAGTTATTCTACAAAGATCGTGACCGCGGTCTCTCCAAAGACCGTGACCGCAACTTCTCCAAGGATCGCGACCACGGGCACTCAAAGACCGCGACCTAGGTAGAATTGTGACTGTGGTTATTCAGCAAAGATCACGACCGTGGTCTCTCCAAAGATCGCAACCACGATCTCTCCAAGGATCGCAACCGTGGGCATTCAAAGACCGCGACTGAGGTCCTGGGGAGGATCACGGTCAATAAAGATCGCGACCAAGGAGGAATAAAGGAAAGACTACGACCGCGGTCTTAAGTCGGTGGAAGGTGCCTATAAATAGCACCCCCACATGTCTTGTCAAGGCATCAGATCAGAGGGATCCGATCCTAATACCACGAAGTGCTGCCACATCCCAGACCCATTGCCGACCATCCACCAGTCTTGGATCTCCGAAGAGAAAGCTGAGGAGAGAGAAGATGACCACCCATGCCCACCACTTCTTCGAGAGAAGGAGACATCCCCGTGGTAGATCCAGATCTAAAGAAGTAGTGTGTAGTATCATGTTTCTTCTCCTCTAGATCTATGATTTCCTCACGCTGTACTCACCCCCATTCTTCGTGGTATCTCATGGATGTATCTTTCCGTAGCGCCGCCATGTTACCCACAAGCATGAGTGGATAAACACCATAACTTGGGTTGGGAGTAGCCACTAAGGCTCTCCCAACATGTATATCGTCTCTTTCTTTTGAATATACATATTCTTATCAAGATTATCTCCTTGCACCTATTTTAATGCTTCACTTGTATGATTAGCTACCATCTTGTGATGCTCGATTGTGGATATTTCGAGAGAGTAATATCACTTTTATCCCATGTCATGGAGTAGTATGAATGCACGAGAGTGTTGAAATGCTAAATGCTTCAACCCATATGTTTTGCTGCAAGGTTTTGGAGTTGTCATCTTGAAAGAGAGGCTTCTTTTAGGCCTAGATCTATCCTCATCTCGAGAGAGAATGGAATAGATGTTTTATGGTTGCTTGTAATCTTGACATGAGTATGCAGGAGATAGAGATAGTATGATTGTTGAAGAGACGCTTTAGTTTGTGAGCCCCAACCCAAGTTTTCCCATATACTTGTTACAATTAGTTTCTTTTATTTCTTTTGTCTTATTGGTCTTGTTCTCGAGCTACCGTTCCCTCGAGAATGCATATTAATCGTCTTTTATGCTGGAGTATGGAGTGTTTATTCTGCCTTGTTAGCTTGACCAACCTTGTCCCTATGTTCGAACCTGATTGCTACATCAGACCCCGTTATCGTTGCGGGGGCCTGAGTGTCGGGTTATCTCTTTAAAAGTCCGACTACTTTAATCCGCTCCTTTTGGATGTGCGATTTAGGCTGGTCAGCCATGCAAGAGGACAACTCATAGAGGCTTCTTGTATATACAAGTTCAGTTATAAAATCCCATGGAGGCTTATAGTCCATCCCCACCATCCTCCAATAAAAAAAATAACCCCATTGGTTGATAGCTTTTAAATATAAGCTCATTTATAAAGAGGGTAATCCCTATAATGCCATTGGAAAGTAACACCTTCAAACTAAGGTGAAACTAGGTTCCCCATGGTTAAAAAACTCGTGAATGGTAATGAAATATATAAGGATTATAATGCATGTGACAATTTGCTAAGAAAACCTCCCAATTGGGCAAATTTCCAGAAAAGTCTAGAATGTACCTAAAATTGCATAACTTGCACAAACAACATCCAAATTGGACCGAACTTCATCCACAAGTTATCTTTGATGTTTTGAATATGAATTTTACATTATTTACATATTTTTAAGTTATATAATTACATTATTCATTACTTATGCCTTTAACTCATTTTCTCTCTCCTAAACTTATCCTAATATTTCAAGGTGGTCCAAATTAGATGAAATTTGACATGTAGGCTAATTTTGATATGTAGATTTTAAATTTGAAGTTTGTTTCCACTTTTGAGACTTTTTTATGAGATATGTCATATGGACCATTAATGGCCCATTATCTAAGTTATTCATCCAATTAAGTTTCTTATCTTCATATTACCAACAAAATGAGTTATGTGGCATATTTTATGTATCCATTATAAACCTAAGATTAATGTTAGAATATTAGGTTACATTAAGGTGATATATACATGCATTAGCTCATTGGGGTTATACTAAACATCTATTTAGGTCTAACCTTCAACCTTGTTTGGCTAAGTCCAAAATGTCAACTTCCAGGGTAGGGTCCGAGATCTAGTATGTTACACACTGCCAACATAATATGGGATCTATAGGGTCACACGCATAGGAACTCATCTAGAAGAGGGGTTTGATATTGAATGATGATTGAATTGATTACTAAAGTGTTTAGGTACTCAATTCACGCAACAAATCAACTGACTAGACCGCCAAACATTTAGTTCAAGTGTTGAGACTGTCATTTGGAGTGTCTGGTTGATTAAAATTGAATTGGCTGAGTTATGCCTGAACTGGGAAGCAAAATGACCATTTCACTTATGCGATATGACTGTCTCGGGGTTGATACAACCATTTTTCTTTTATGAGATGACTGTCTCGTGATCATGAGATAACCATCTCACGAGAGCAAGATGACCGATTCATAGAAATTCTCAAATACATCAAGGATTAGTTTTGACGTCATGTTGAGCATTAATGGGATTCAAAATGGCAATTCATGTGCATTTGGGAAACATCACAAAATGAACGTCTCGGTTACGAGATGACCATTTCGGTGCACACTTGTTGTGAAAATTTCAGAATTGTTGTAAAAATTGAGATCTTCTAGTCATTTCTGCTCCTGCATAGATTGGGAACCCTGACCCTAACCCCACCTATAAATAGAGGGGTAACACGAACTTCTTTGAGCACAACATAGACAATTAAGAATCAGTTGCTCTAGAAAACATTGTCCTCTTTGATTGTGATAACCACGAGAGGCCATGAAAGTCCTTCCTGACTAGGGAGGGATAGCCAAGGGAGAGAAACAATTGAGGATCATTGTTGTGGGAGAGAAAATTGGAGAGTAGTACTCCAACGGGAGGGAAAACTCCTTCCTATCCATTCTAGCATGATGACATGAGTTCTAATTGGTCCACGTGGACTTCTCTAGAAGCAAGGTGGATTTTGTCCGTCGCTAAGGAGGATGACGTCAGTCAGTAGTCCATGATGAGAGGAGTTGCTGCAGATGACGACGTTCCAATTTGCTATCCCTGGAGGAGTAGTCAGATGAGTCCCAATGTAACTAGGAGCTACACAGACACTATCTAAGACAGAGTGCACATCTACATCGATGAGGATTTTTGCTGGACTTGCTCTAGCACCAAGTATATCTTCATGAAACCATCCTTTGTATTGCATAATTATTGATGCGACCTACTGGTTAAAGGGAAATATGTCAGTAAATTTTTTATTTCTGATGCCTGCCTGATGCACATATTTCCCAGTAGTGGTATCAGAGACACATCAATTAATTATGTTTTTGAATAATTGATATGATCAGATTTTGGGTTTACTGAGTTTATTTATTGCATGTGATGTGAATATTTAAACTGATTGATGTGCACACCTATGTAATCATCATATAAGAACCCAAACATATATATATATATATATACATACATACATATATATATACATATGTATGTATATAATATGATACATATGCAATTTACATGCGTCACTGACGTGTCTTATACTGCACTAACAAACTCATTTAGGATTGAAATCCCTAAGTTTTTACCAAAAACTTATGCAATAGTACCACCCACAAGCAGATAGGTCTTATCGCAGTATAGTTAAGGATCAAATCTCAAGGGACAATCTTTTTAAGATTCTTGCTAGTCGATCTGGTTCAACTAAGACTAATATTTAGAACAAGAGTTGAATTGGGTTTAGTTAAACTAATTGCAAGGAAAGTAAAAGAGCAGGATTAAAACTGAGTTTAGATTAATGATGGGAATCACTAGGGTGGAACCAGGTTTCACCACCACTACACATGCAAACACATCCAGGCAAGGTACAACTATCCAAATGGAATAGCAAACCACCCGTTAGGAAATAGAGTTTGCGTAAGCATCTCTGTAGGCTCAATGTTTCATTATCCAAAGATCACACACTTACTACTCTGGAGATATCCCTTCGGAAGTTCTCGTCTGGGCATTGACCATGTTAATCGATATTCAAATCCGAAGTATCAAAGTTCTCACAACAAAGGTATATAATATATAATGTCAGGTAGGTGATCAATTCATAAAGCATGCATTGCACGATTAACAATGAAATGGAAAGTTATATACAAGCCATGGAATGTTATAAGATGAAAATGTAAGCACGAGCAGCGAGGCTAGTCCCTATACCCCATCAAAATGGACTACTTGCTCCTCATTATAGAAACAAAAAAAACAAGAGAGAGAGAAGATTCTTCCATGATCATGGTGAAGAAGATGGTCACATCTCGGTGGAGAAATGATCTTCTACACGATGTTGGGGCAGATCAAGATGAGGAGGGGAATAACACCAAGACAAACAAGGATGATCTTCTCTCTCCTTCTTCCTTCTCTTCTTGTGATCTTGATCACAGGAGATGGAGCGGTGGATGGCTGATAGATGAAGGTGCTACAGATATGAAATCCCACCACTTTCATGGATATGAGATAGATCTTGATGGAGCAAAGATGGCAGAGTAGCAATGTGGCAACACATCCCACTATCACACAGACAACGAGGTGTTACACGAAAACGTGCGGAAATCACCATAACCACAGATTATAAAAAACACGGGTTAATTAAAATCGATTGTGGAAAACTGATAAACTGAGAAACATTTACATTCGAGTCCATATCCTGCAGGAAAACAGTTTATACACATATCCGTACAAGCCTCGATACATGTCCACAGCTTAGAACAACAGCTGTCTTGTCATATCATGAGTTCATCACCTATGTATATATACATAAGGCCTACATCTGGCCATCAGCAGGATATACAAAACATCTACAGATGTACATCGTGAAACAACGTCAAAACACCACCAAGGACCTGAGAGTACATGGATGACTCTAGACTCTATCACAAAACGTCCAAACAGCAGCATATCCAACGCTTGCCTTCTACTGTTCTTCTTGCTGCTCGGCCGCAACTCCGCGACCACCACCACGTCTAGATCGACCACCTAAAAAGGGTGTAAACCAGCAGGGTGAGACAATTGAACATTGTCCCAGTGGGAGGCATAATTCCCCACAAAAACTACAAAACCTCAGAGGAACATATACATTAAGCAGACAACTGATAAAAGATATAACAAGAGTAGTATATGCAATAAAGCTATCTAAGCTTACCAGATATATCAAAGTATTACATGTGGAACATAATTAACAAGACAGGATATCCAAGTTCTACTATCATAGAAGAACATATAAATGACTGCAAGATGTAAAGAGGGTAACTACACAAACAAGGCCTCAACCAATGTTTCGTGTTTGTCTTAAGCAGTATATACTAAATGACTGGATTATGTTTTATTATGCCCTAAGGAAGTGAACCGTACCGTTCAAATCCAACCTTCGGCTGTGAAGCCCATAATCGGTGCCATACAAGGTCAAGCTAGGTCAAGCATCATGGGCGACACAACATGTTGCTCCATGGGCGACACACTCTCAACTTGGTCGACACAAGCACTCCTAGGCCGATACAAGAATCAACCAAGCCCAAACAAGGCACCTCAAGGCCCAAACAAGCTCAACCAACGAGCCCAAGCCTTCCTCTCAACCCTAGAGGAAGCAAACAGAGAGAAAAACACCTCACAAGGTGGAAAACTTGCTCAAAAAACCCTAGACTTGGGTTATTTGCAAGTAGCACCTTCAATTCTCAACAAGGCACAACCAAACCCTAATCACCACTAAAGGTGATTAGCAGGCATCAAAGCACCAGGGTTAAGCAAAGCAAACAGGGTAAGCCCTAAATGAAGGTCAGGGTCCTTACAAGCAAGGACACCACAAATGTAGTCTTTGGTGGAGGAGATCATATTCCTTGGTTGGGCACAAAGCAACACCCTATCAACATGGATGGAGCAGAAGTGATGCCTCAAATGAAGGAGTGGTTTGTCTATTTATAGGTGTAGATCAGGAGTGCACTGATTTAGATGCCATGGTCACAGCCTTCAGCAACGGTCACGGTACTCCTCAGTACGATCGTGCTGAGGTGCGCCCGACAATGCTGGGGGTCGCGGTCGTGATGTATTTGCCATGGTCAAGGCGATTTTTGCAGTCGATGTGTTTGCCGTAGTCGAGGCACTGTGTCTCAATCAAGGTGGGGTCTTCTTGGTCGTGGTTGCGGTGGGGTACCGCAGCTGCACTACCTTGGCCTCAACCTGACCGTGCCGAGGTGGACCCGATCGTGTCGAGTGTTGGTCAAGACTACATCTTGGACGTGGTCGTGGCCCTTTTTATATTACAGTTGTGGCCATCTTTATGCCGTGGTCGCGACCCTCCTTATGCCACAGTCGCAACCCTTTTGGAATAAACTCACCCCCACGAGGGGGGAGGTGCTATTGCGATGGGTTTATGGATTCCTCTGACGGATGAGGATGCTTTATGATAAATGAATTGGCCATCAAAAATAGGGTCCAAATTATCAAAAGTTTCTTGGGCCCGCTAGTCGGTTAGTAGGACCACCATCTCTTACAATGTTACACAAAGTGCGATGCTTAATACTGTAATGGGGACAAATGGATTTGATCAAATCTCTATAATAATCATATGAAACTGAGGAAAATTGTGTATGAGTAGATTTAAGGTGTATATGAGTGCTTTCAATGCAAAATACAGCCAAAAATGGAGACTAAAACTAAGATAAATATGCATTCATCAGTCGCCCTAAAAGTGAGTTTTGATGGTGGATGTGTAGCATGGTTATGGAAAATAACCCCTATTATCTATGTATGGTTGTGTGGTCGGTTTATCCTATTTATCATGGTCTACAAATCGCACCTCTCTCTTATCTTCCTAATGTAAAGTATTATTCTCTTATACCTTTTCTCCTCTCAAATGTAACTCAAGGTTTCCCCATAATTATGTAAAAGTAAGATAGTTTATTTTCCTATTTGATGAAGAAGAAAGATGCCATCGACTGCACAAAGGTACCGAGATAACTGGTTGGAGGGTCATAGCCAACTGACTAATGGGGCCGAGATGATCGGATGGCGAGCCGATCGGGAGCCCGAAGGACCAGATGAGATGACCATTTGGAGGAGACAAACAATTAGCTACATGATGACTGATCGATTGTTTGGAGGATCCATACGACTAGATGGAGGTGACCAATTGACTGACCAAGAGGCAAGCTGATCGGTTCAAAGGTTGAACCAGTCAACCCAGATTGGCAAGCACAAATCTTCCTCAATAATAGGTTTCTGCATGTGATGTGGAACTAGATTGTGGTAATTCCTTATGGCTCCAAAGAATTACATTTGTTTGTCCATAATGATCGCTTTAATTTATTGCATGTTTTCATTGTGGGTTATAGCATGTATAGGATACATACTATATATGTGGTGATTGGTTAATGTATATGTATTATACATGTTGGTATGTATGCCCTGAGAGCCAATCATGGGATGATTGGTGGGATACATTAAGATCGATTTGATAAGAATCAAAGGCAAGCTTCCAATTCTTTCTGGTTCAGTCATATGAGATAATGATAGAACATATTGAATGTCTAGAGAATGACAGTACTCAATGACGTATGCTTTCAGGTTAAGGACCTGAACGATGAGATCATACGGATGCTAAGAGTTTGTACATTCTTATTATGTCCCTAGTCAGATGTCATTGTGGAAGGTAGATAGACAACAATGACACACAAGACTAGATTGTGGTGTCGGTTGATGACATAATCTCATTAGTCATGATATGGAGATATCAAACCAAACACATAGGTACTTGTTAGAGAACAAGTTTACTAGACAGACCCACTGTGAGTTTGACACATGGAACCATGACATGGTAGTCACAGTCTGTTCTCATAGTGATGGTGGTGAGTGAGATTCTTTGACTTGAAATCACTACACTCAACACATGTCGTTGGGTACACTTTGACATCATCAAACACAATCCTGAAACATGGGTTGTTATAAAGGTGATGATTGGGTGGCTTTGATACATGGGGCTTTTCAGGGGTGAGTGATAGATATGGGATTTGTCCCTCCTGAGGGAGTTTGATATCCATGGCCACTTGATGAATAGGATTGAGATAGGCATGCACACGCATGTGTGAATCAATATGTGATATTGATGTCATACATATCTTCTCCAATCTACTCTGAGATCAAGACAGTGAATGAACGTTGACAGGATGATTGTTCCATGCCTTGAGTTCATTCGGGATATTAGTGACAAAGGAATTATACATTCTCTATAACACCATTCATAGATTGTAGGATTGAAAGTTGTTCTCCAACTTTCTATTTCACTTGGGTAGCACTGATGTGCGACTAGGCACCACTCTTTGCTTATGAAGTCATAAATGTTATGGACTTTCACTACCAACGTGAAATGGACTTGTAGGGTCACACACATAGGATTTAACATGGAAGAGGAGTTTATCCACAAACAGTGTTTAGATTGATTACTATAGGAGTTTAGTAGTTGAATTAAACACTAAATTAATTGATAGCTCAAAATTTTAGTATTCAAGGTGTTGGATCGATTGATTAGAGTATCAGATTGATTGAAACTGTGATTGACTGATTTGCATAGTCTGCTACTCCAACCGATCGACTCATGTGATGAACCGATCAGCTCAGGTTGGCGAACCGATCAGCTCATGGGATGAATCGATCAGCTCAAGATAGGCTGAGATGACTGGTTCAAGGGTTGAACCGACCGACTCAACTGGTCTAACCGAGATCATTTGGAAAGTCAGAAGACTATTTTGCAAATACAATTTGTTTCACTTGTACAAATTCGATTTGGATAAGGATTAATATTTGATTAATTAGAAACAAATTTGGAAGTCAATTTGAGTTGGATCAGGACCACGAACCGATCGGCTCAGAAGTGAACCGATCGGCTCAGAAGTGAACCGATCGACTCAGGTGCCCCAACCGATCAGTTGAGGTGTGAATCGATCGGTTCAACTCCCCAACCGACCGTTTCATGTATGAAATGATCAGTTCAGGTGGCACAGTTGGTTGTTTTTGTGGAAAATCTCAAACCCTTCTACTCTTGCTTTAATCCCGCATTTCCCGGGATAGAGAACTCTGTGCCATGACCCTCCTATATATATAGGGGTATGGGGGCTTCTCAGAACAACAACTCAATGCACCAGTTGCTCTGCAAAGTTTTCGTTCTCTCTGATTTTGGTAACCGAGAGAGAGCCCAAGCAAGTGCTACCCGATAAGGGAGGCACAATAAGGGAAAGACAACTACAGAAAGTGACTTGTGGTAGGAGAGTGTGTCGGTGACTAGTACCCCAACAGGAGGGTGTGACTCCTTCCGATTCCTTTTGGGACAAGGAGATTGGAGTTCCAGGTGGCCCGTGTGGACTACTTCAGAGGCGGGAGACTTCTGCCGCTCGGAAGACAACTGTCAATCCCGACAGTCCCTGTAAGATCAGGAGCTAATAGTCCCAATGAGACCAGGAGCTGCACAGACACCGTCCAAGACCGGTGGTGAAGACTGCGTAAGCCGTGAGGTAATGTCACCAAGCAAGCCTCAGGACAAGCTATGCCTCTACAAACCATCCTTCCTATTGTATATACGTTGACGCAATTCCTTTATTCTGGGTTTGGGAGAAGAAATTTTTTTATTTCTGCTGCCTTATCTGTCTCCCCTAAAACCCAACGGTGGTATCAGAGCCACGTCAACTGCTCTATACTTTAGGATTATCGATATGATCGATTTTGGTTTGTAGACTTTATTTATTGCATACGATGCGAATAAAATTGGCTTTATGCATGTCCAATCCTAAATCTACAAATCCCAAAATACATATATGATATGCAATATCAATGCACTCGATACGCGTGGCCCTTAATGGTGGATGTATAACATGGTTATGGCCAATAAACCCTATGTATGTGTGCTTGGTTGTATGTGGTTGATTGCATCTTGGTCTGCACACTGATTCCCTACCTCCTTATTCCTGATGTAACTTGAGATAACTCGAGATTTCTTTCCTACCTCTGCTCCCCCTAAATGTAACTCGGGGTTTCCCTTTTCAAATGTAAAATAGGATAGATCTTTTATTTCCTATTATGTCAAAGAATGGAGGACAATCTGACGACGACTGAAACGATTGGTTTAAGGAGTGAACCGATCGGTTAGCGATCCAGACGACCGGTTTGAGGAGAGAGATGATCAAGTGGTGACCATGAAGAGATGTACGACGACCAGGAGAAGTGATCGGTTAGAGGAGCCAACCAATCGGCTGGTGGAACCCAGACGACCGGCCAGGACGAGCATGTCATTCATGTGATGAGTTGATCAACTCGGACGACTATATTACTTCATCTTGTACAGGTTGCATATGATGTAGACCTAGATGACTGTGATTCCTATTGGCTCGAGTAATCACATTAGGATGGCCATAATCATCACTTTTATCATTTCACATGTTTTCTGTGGGATATAGCATGTATATGATACATAATATATATTGTGGTGATTGGATATGTATATGTACCTATAAAAACCAAATCCCTCATCTAAATATTAAGTCTTATACGCCTTCCATTAGCGGCACACATGAAAAACTTGATCGACCAAGCGTAGGTTACACCAAAGCGTGGTGCGCTGTCTATCTCGTGGAAGTGTGAAGGGTAAACATGTAGGTTCTGCCAAAGTAGGGTGCATGTTTACTAGACCTATCAAACTGGGTCAAAATCCGCAGGTGCCCATGGGTCAACCCGTTTAAGTTGGGTTTGGGTGGCAAAATTTGCCACCCGCTGAAAATCACCCAAACCCATACCCACCTGTTTATTAAGCAGGTTTTGCGGGTGATCCGCGGGCATCCGCGGGTGACCCAGTTAATTGAAGCAAAAATATTCATACACATAATATACACACACACCTATTAAAAGATGTTTCTTGTTTTGTACACGTTAATTCTTTACCTTTACCAACAACAATTGTATTCTCTTTATTTTGTGTTTACAATAGGCAATAATAAGTACTTGTAATATTAGGAATGCCTAATGTTACATGACAAAATTATGTATTTTTCTTGTGATATTTATCTATGAAAACTACATCGATTTTCCTAATTTATATCACCATACAACTAGCTGCTACTTTTTCATATATCAAAAACTAATCGAATAGTTTGACGTCAAACATAGTAGTTGGTTGGTTCTTTTGCACTATATTTGACATAAAAACAATAGTTACAAGTTTTTTCAAATGTTGTTTTTAGTGTTAAAGAAAGCAACTGGTAACTTATTGTTGATTGTACACATTTTATATGGGCATCCACGGGCAACCCGCAACCCGCATGGTCGGGTTTGGGTGTGCTTTTCTTCCACCTATTTAGAAGTGTATCTTTTTGACCCGCACCCGTCAGACCCGCACCCGCAATGACCCAACCCAAACCCAACCCACCCACCCGTTTGACAGGTCTAATGTTTACCATGTCGGCTTTTGGGTTAGACTTAACTGGTGATTCTTAGAGCGTCTAGGCCCAGATGCACGAAATGTTCATGGCAAGGTGTTGCACATGTTCATTCATCAAGAGTTGCATATGATGCAATTGGCATGATGGCCTACCTAAATAGTCAAGATTGTGGGCGATCAGCCAAAGATGACTCATGACTTGATGAAATATGGATCTTGACCCACTAGAAGATTGTACGCTGCAATCTTTTGAATTGATGGTGAGGGCTATCAATTTGAACAAAAATAGTGGGAGTGATAATTAATTAAAGTCCTAATTATATCGTCAACCTTTCAAATCAATCAAATAAGTCAAAAATGAGTTTTGGACTAAATTGCATATGTTTCCTTTTGTAGTACAAATGACAACAAACAAAAATCACTTGTCGTTGCGATCGGTCCTTGAGAAGGACAAGCTGAATGAGACTAACTTCCATGATTGGTTTAGGACATTGAGAATTATTCTCACCCAAGAGCGAAAGCTCTATGTTCTGGATACTCCAGTTCCAGAGGAACCTGCTCCTACCACACCAAAGGCAAAAAGGGATGCTTACAAGAAGCATTATGATGATGCCATTGATGGAAAGTGCTTGATGTTGTGCTCTCTGAACCACAAGATATAGAGACAACATGAGAACATGGGTGTCATTGAGATGATTCAACATCTCAAGAACATGTATGAAGATCAAGCACGGCAGGAGAGATATGATGTCTCCAAGGCACTGTTCAAGTGTGTCATGACAGAAGGAGATCCAATTGGTCCTCACACACTCAAGATGATTGGGTATGTGGAGAACCTGACAAGACTGGGATTTCCACTGAGCCAAGAGTTGGCTACTTACGTGATACTGCAATCGTTGCCAGAATCGTACAATCAATTTGTGATGAACTACAACATGAACAACTTTGACAAGCCGTTGACAGAGTTGTTGGGCATGTTGAGGACAGCCGAGACACAGATGAAGAAGGACAAGCCTAAGTCTGTGATGATGATCAGCGATAAGAAAGGCAAGTCCAAGCACAAGGGAAAATCTAAGAAAGGTTCTGATGCTAGCCAGTATCCCAAGTCATCTTCAACTCTCAAGGCCAAGGGAGGCATGACCAAGAGAGGCAATTGCCACCATTTTCAAAAGCCAGGACATTGGAAAAGGAATTGTCCACTCTATCTGGAAGAACTAAAGAAGAAGGAGGCAATGGATGTCTCCACCTGAAGGTGTCATGAAATAAACTTGTAACACTTTTTTGAGGTATATGATACCAAGATATAAAATGTAAAGCACTCAATAAATGGGGCAAGTGTTGCCACCATAGATAAAGAGTACTTTAGTTTATTTTCAGCTATGAAGGCATGTAATAGAGTTATGAACTGCTATTTCATATTTTCCAGCGGATAGAGACACATTATTTTTGCACATTGTATGACAATGATAGCAATTAATAAAGTTGGTGTTTCAATTTCAAAGATATGATCTTTATGGCAATGCCTTGTTTATCTTGTGGTACTTAGTATGCATAAGATAAAATGATACCTAAAAGTTATTGATAACTCAAACAATCAAATTAGCATTATCATGAGAAATTCATTTCTAGTTTCCATATGATGGATAAATCTAGACTCTTTTGGTTAGAGAACCAGTAAGAGACATGAATCTCTTAGACATGATTAATCAATCTTCACTAGTAGTAGTGGGAGAAGGATTATCCTATTAGGTACTATACATGTGATGTATTTACATACCTATTGGACTTAATGCTAGTACTTCAAATGGTGTTTAGAGAAATACCAATATGAATATCTTGAAGTGTTCAAGAATATCATAGATGAAGTACGAATTTGGTAAAGTGTTAATTCTTGATGAGATCAATGAATGAAATACTTGGAACAAATGTTTGAGAACCTTATAAGTGATTATGATAGTGTATCATAGTGAACTCATGATTAAGGCATGGTGATGTCTAAATTAAAAGGAGTCATACTCTAAGGAGTTAGAGGATGATTATCAAATAACTAATTTTTTCTTAAATAAAGAATACCCCACACTAATAAAGGACATTAAGAATCACAAGGAGTTGTGAGTTCTTATACCCTTGACAGATACACCTCAATTATCTATGTGATGAGTTGGTCATATGATGAAGCAACTATCTAGATAAATAAGAGGAACCCGATTTTGAGTTATGGTTTATAACCATTACATCCTAAATGACTTCCATGTGAACCATACGGTATGAGCTTGATGGTAGCACCCATTGGGATAAAATCCATAAGTGCGAATGAGTCTTAAGCGTTAAGATACATGGATAAAATTTAGAGAAGGATGATACTTGTTAATTGCAACTTAATGACTATGAGATTTGGCATATGGATACTAAAACTACATTCCTATGAGGAATAAAACAAGGATGTGTATGTGACACAACCTATAAGGTTTATGAATCCATTAATGCAAATGAAGTCTATAAGTTACAATGGATTAATCAATGTGATTGATTAAGTACAAGCAACTCAGAGCTGGATCTTTACTTTGATGATATAGTCAAAGGGTTTGAATGATATGTCAAAGATAAAGAAGGGATCTGTGATTTAGTGGGAGCATATTCACATTCCACATGTTGATGTGAAATGAGATGTTCTTAGAATGGAAATCCAAAGTGGAAATTATCTTTAGGGAAGATAGAGACGTTTCCTATATGATAGGAATAGAGATCTATAGAGATAGTTCTCGAAAACCTCTTAACCTGAAAAAGGAGAGCATACATTGGCAATCTATACTGAAGGGTTCAGTATGCATAGATTCAGTGGGAGACAATTTGTCCATGTTACATGGAGTTGGTATCCCAAGGCCTAGTGTCCAATTCTTATGAAGAATGGGAACACTAAGAATAGATATCGATCTATCATGTATGTAATCATCCCATTGTCTTGCATGTATGGATATAGAAAGAATAAAATGCATTTATCATATTGTATGTAGGACATGACAATATGATATGCTCATCCTGATAACTCATATGTGGGACATGACGAGTGGATGTCTGTCTAGTTCCAGTAAGGGTTATTGGAATACCATGAGAACTTGATAAGTACTTGAGAAGTACTAGTTCTATGGAAATAAGGAAGAGTTCACTGTAAAGAGTTACATTGATGCAAACTTCCAAAAAGGACAGAACATTAATCGCAATATATATATATATATATATATATATATATATATATATATATATATATATATATATATATATATATATGATATATAAAAGTGAATGTTTGTTGATAAATGGAAACATTCCAATAAAGCTATTTTAAAAGGAAATGCCGAGTATCCATGTGTTAGAGAACATCAATGGATACTATATGGATCTAGGAGTTCATAGGGATGAACTTATAGTTATTCCGGTCATTGATGACAAGTTAGGAGTGCTTGGTCATGCAATGTGGCTAAAAGGTTAGCAAAGGAATACTAGATCACATATTATGACAACTCCATCTCATACGTGTGACGTACAATGAAGAGATGAGAGACATGCAGTTAATACTGACTTTGGCAAGGTGTTGCCATAACTCACTATGTTAGCACTAGAGCACAGTAACATGTGGGACATGTTTGAAGATCACTATGAATATGATTCAAGGGTGATTGGCTCGCAGTGCAAGTGGGAGTCTATTGGTATGTATGCCCTGAGAGCCAATCATGGGATGATTGGTGGGATACATTAAGATTGATTTGATAAGAATCAAAGGCAAGCCTCCAATTATTTCTGGTTCAGTCATATGAGATAATGATAGAACATATTGAATGTATAGAGAATGACAGTACTCAATGACGTATGCTTTCAGGTTAAGGACCTGAACGATGAGATCATACGAATGTTAGAGTTTGTACATTCTTATTATGTCCCTAGTCAGATATCATTATGGAAGGTAGATAGACAACAATGACACACAAGACTAGATTGTGGTGTTGGTTGATGATAGAATCTCATTAGTCATGATATGGAGATATCAAACCAAACACATAGGTACTTGTTAGAGAACCAGTTTACCAGACAGACCCACTACGAGTTTGACACATGGAACCACGACATGGTAGTCACAGTCAGTTCTCACAATGATGGTGCTGAGTGTGATTCTTTGACCTGAAATTACTACACTCAACACATGTCGTTGGGTACACTTTGACATAATCAAATGCAATCCTGAAACATGGGTTGTTATAAAGGTGATGATTGGGTGGCTTTGACACATGGGGCTTTTGAGGGGTGAGTGATAGATATGGGATTTATCCCTCCTAAGGGAGTTTGATATCCATGGACACTTGATGAGTAGGATTGAGATAGGCGTGTACACACATGTGTGAATCAATATGTGATATTGATGTCATACATATCTCCTCCAATCTACTCTGAGATCAAGAAAGTGAATGAATGTTGACAGGATGACGGTTCCATGCCTTGAGTTCATTCGGGATATCAGAGACAAAGGAATTATACATTCGCTGTAACACCATTCACAGACTGTAAGATTGAAAGTTGTTCCCCAACTTTCTATTTCACTTGGGTAGCACTGATGTGCGACTAGGCACCACTCTTTACTTGTGAAGTCATAAATGTTATGGACTTTCATTGCCAATGTGAAATGGACCTGTAAGGTCACACACATAGGATTTGACCTGGAAGAGGAGTTTATCCACAAACGATGTTTAGATTGATTACTAAAGGAGTTTAGTAGTTCAATTAAACACTCAATCAATTGATAGCTCAAAATCATACTATTCAAGGTGTTGGATCGATTGATTAGAGTATCAGATTGATTGAAACTACGATTGACTGATTTGCACAGTCTGCTACACCAACTGATCGACTCATGTGATGAACTGATCAACTCATGTTGGTGAACCGATCGGCTCATGCGATGAATCAATCAGCTTAAGATAGGCTGAGACGACCAGTTCAAGGGTTGAACCGATCAGCTGAATTGGTCTAACCGAGATCGTTTGGAATGTCAGAAGACTATTTTGCAAATACAATTTGTTTCACTTGTACAAATTGGATTTGAATAAGGATTAATATTTGATTATTCAAAAACAAATTTGGAAGTCAATTTGAGTTGGATCAAGACCATGAACCGATCGGCTCAGAAGTGAACCGATCAGCTCAGGTGCCCCAACCAATCGGCTCAACTCCTCAACCGACCATTTCATGTATGAAACGATCGGTTCAGGTGGCGCAGTTGGTTGTTTTTGTGGAAAATCTCGAACCCTTCTACTCCGGCTTTAATCTCGCATTGCCTGGGATAGAGAACCCTATCCCATGACCCTCCTATATATAGGGGTAGTGGGGGCTTCTCAGAACAACAACTCAGTGCACTAGTTGCTCTGCAAAGTTATTGTTCTCTCTGGTTTTGGTAACTGAGAGAGAGCCCGAGCAAGTGCTACCCGATAAGGGAGGCACAACAAGGGAAAGACAACTACATAAAGCGTCTTGTGGAAGGAGAGTGTGTCAGTGACTAGTATGCTGACAGGAGGGTGTGACTCCTTCCGATTCCTTATGGGACAAGGAGATCGGAGTTCCAGGTGGTTCATGTGGACTACTTAAGAGGTGGGAGACTTCTGCCGCTCAGAGGACAACTGTCAATCCTGACAGTCCCGATAAGACCAGGAGCTGACAGTCCCAGTGAGACCAGGAGCTGTACAAACACCGTTCAAGACCGGTGGTGAAGACTGCGCAAGCCGTGAGGTAACATCGCCGAGCAAGCCTCGGGACAAGGTACGCCTCTACAAACCATCCTTCCTATTGTATAGACGTTGACACGATTCCTTTATTTTGGGTTTGGGAGAAGAAAATATTTATTTCCACTACCTTCTCTGTCTCCCCTAAAACCGAACAATACAAACTCCATCAATTAAAATATTAAGTCTTAGATTATTTCTATAAGTAGCACACATGAAAATATTAATCGAATAAGCATGGGCACACCCTAGCGTGGCGCGCCGTCTATCTCATGGAAGTGTGATGGTAGTAGATATGTGGGTCTGCCTTAGCAGGGTGCATTGTCTATCGTGTTGGCTTATGGGCCAGGATTAACTAGGTGACCTTAATTGGATTAAGAACCTAGAAGCATGCAAATGATTATGGTAAGGAGATTTACATTTCATATATCCAAGGGTTTCATGTCATGTAATTGGCAAAAGTTGCCTACCTGATAGAATCAAGTTGTGGGTGACAGCCCTAGCTGGCTCATGATTTGGATGTAATTAGGATCTTGGCCCGCTAGAATATTATATGCTGCAATATTATAAATTGATACTGAGGGCAATCAATTTGAATAAAATAGTAGGAGAGATAATTAATTAAGGACCTAATTAATATTGACTTTTCAAATCAAATAAAATTTAAAATTGGGTTTTGACAAATGTAATTTTTTTTTCTTGTAGAATCAAATGGAAAACATTCAATCATTGCAATCAGGCATATCAAACGAGATTTATTTCCATGACTGGTGTAGGACCTTGAGAAGTGTTCTACATGTTCCTAAAATACCAGTGCCAATATCCACTCCAAATTTTCCTAAGAGAGACATGGATGCTTATTTGAAGCATGCCAATGATGTTGTGAACATCAAAAACTTTATAATAGGCTGTATGAATTATGAGTTGCATAAACAACATGAAAAGCATGAAAGGTATAATGTATTGAGGGCACTATTTGAGTGCAAAAGGGCAGAGGGAGATCTAGTAGGACCTCATGTTATCAATATGATTGGACATATGAAGCATCTTGAAAGACTGGGATTTCCTTTAGGTCAAGAGTTGGCCATGGATATGATTTTACAATCATTGCCTAAATCATATAGCCAGATTATCGAGTGTTATCACTTGAGTAACATGGCTAGACTGCTATCAGAGTTTCTTAACATCTTGATAAGTGTCGAAGAAAAAATGAAGATGGAAAAATCCATAATGATGTTCAATGGAGTTGAGTCTAAGGACAAGAACAAGGCAAAGAAGCACTTTATGGCTAAACTAAGGTCCAAATCTTCTTCACTCAGAATAAAGAGAAGGATAAGAAAAACCTAGGAAGATGAAGAAAGGGATTGTGATCTCTACTTCTGGTGTATACATTATTGAGGTTAACTTTACTAATTCTTCATCATGGGTACTAGATACTGGATGTGGATCACACATTTGCTTAAATGTGAAGGATCGAAAAAGAAGTAGACCTTTAGAGAAAGGTGAGGTAGAACTGTGAGTTACAAATGGCACAAGAGTTGCAACCAGCGTAGTTGGAATCTTTGACTCTACCAAGTGGGCTAGTAATAGAGTTAGAGAACTACTATTACGTACTTGCCACTAATGGGAACATCATATCAATATCTTGTTTGGATAAGAACATATTTGAATTTCTTATAAAGAATGGAAGATGTTCTATTAGTGAAAATGGGATCTTTTATGGCAGTGCCCCAACGTCTTATGGTCTATACTTGATAGATATAGAGACAATCATATACAACGTAAATACCAAAATACAAAGCTCAATGACTCAAACCAAACATATATTTGGCATTGTCGTCTAGGGCACATAAATGAGAAATTCATATCCAGACTCCATAAAGATGGTTATTTGGACTCTTTTGATTTTGAATCAATAGATACATGTGAATATGTTTTGTTGGGCAAGATGACAAAGAATCCATTCATTGGTAGCAATGAGAGAGCTAGTGATCTATCATGACTCATACATTTTGATGTTTATGGGCCTATTAGAACAAATGCCAGAGGTGGTTATTTGTACTTCATTACCTTCACTGCTGATTTCAATAGGTATGGATATGTTTACCTAATTAAACATAAGTCATAATCTCTTGAAAAGTATAAAGAATTTATGAATGAAGTACATAACTAGCTTGGTAAAAGTATTAAGGGACTTCAATTTGATAGAGGTGGAAAATACTTCAGCCAAGAGTTTGAGGACCTTCTGAGAGCCCATGGTATTGTATCACAATAGACTCTACCTAGAACAACACAACATAATGGTGTGTCAGAAGAAGGAATCACACATTGCTAGATATGGTACGATCTATGATGAGTTTTTTTGAACTCCCGACTTCCTTCTGGGGGTATGCTCTTGAAACTGCCACATTTACACTAAACCGAGTACCATCTAAGATGGTTCAAAAGACACCATATGAGATGTGGCATGGGAAATGTAACATCCCAGGTTTGAGGCCTAGGATAACATGATCTTAAAAGGAATGATTGGACTACCCATATCACCAAGGTGCACCTCCTTTTCAGGGAGCCCATATCTAAAGAACTCCATAGTTAAGCGTGCTCAGCTTGGAGTAGTACTAGGATGGGTGACCAGTCAGAAAGTTGATCTTGTCTTGCGCGTCAGTGTGGACAAAGTGCGCAGTTAAGGCTAGTGGTGGTCTGTGGGGTCAGTCGTCATTCCTGAAACTCTACTAGAGCCTTGGGCAGTGGGCCCAGGCATTGCAATTGGTATCAGAGCCATAACCCCTCCAGTAGGTGGGGCCCACATGGGCATGTGGCATGCCAGTCTTGAGTCGTGCGGTCCAGGCAAGTTGGAAAGGGCTATCCGTAGAGACGAGATGGAGCCGCCCTTGCGCTGGTAGCCGTGGATGGGAACTGGGTGTCCATGGGCCATTCTGGGTCTGCACTGAAATGGGGTCAGATTATGAGGCCATATAGTTGAGCCTTGACGAGGACGTCAAGAGTCTAAGTGGGGGAGATTGTAACATCCCAGGTTTGAGGCCTAGGATAACATGATCTTAAAAGGAATGATTGGACTACCCATATCACCAAGGTGCACCTCCTTTTTAGGGAGCCCATCTCTAAATAACTCCATAGTTAAGCGTGCTCAGCTTGGAGTAGTACTAGGATGGGTGACCAGTCGAGAAGTTGATCCTAGCTTGTACGTCAATGTGGACAAAGTGCGCAGTTAAGGCTAGTGGTGGTCTGTGGGGTCAGTCGTCATTCTTGAAACTCTACTAGAGCCTTGGGCAGTGGGCCCAGGCGTTACAGGAAATGTCGCTATGTGTCTTTTATGAAGATTTGGGGATGTGCAGCTTATGTTAGGAAAATGTTTCCTAAAAATCTTGGCCCTAAGTTTGAAACATGTCATTTTGTTGGATATCCAAAAGAGACAAAGGGATACTGCTTATACAACCTAACTGACAACAAAATAGTTGCTGCCAGAAATGCTGTATTTCTTGAAAAGGAATTTTTTCCAAAGGAAATAGTGGGAGGAAAGTAGAACTGAAAGCGGTTCGAGACCAATAAGAAAACATTGACCTTAGGAGGTACATGAGGACAAGGAGACTTAAAAAATGTTGTGGAATCTAAAGTCCCTCAAGTAACACAGGAACCTCATAGATCTAATAGGACACACCTTAAACTTGAGAGATATGGATATCCTGTGACTCTGAAAGGTAGTGACTTGGTCATAGATGATGAACCAATTACCTATAAAGATGCTGTTGAGGGACCAAAGTCTAAGAAATGGCTTGAGGCCATGAGATCTGAGATACAAAGTATGGAATTTGGTGGATCCACCTGAAGGGGTAAAACCTCACAACTGGGTCTTCAAAAAGAAGACTGACATGGATGGTAAAGTACAAACCTATAAGGGTAGGTTGGTTGCAAAGGGTTTCACACAAGTTCAAGGTGTTCACTATGACAGAACCTTTTCTCCAGTGATCATGATTAAGTTCATTAGAATCATGCTTGTTATTTGTAGCTTATCACGACTATGAGATTTGGCAAATGGATGTTAAAACCACATTACTTAATGGGAATCTTGTTGAGGATGTGTATATGTTACAACCTGATGGTTTTATAAATCCAAAGTTTGCAAATAAAGTTAGTAAGCTACAAAGGTCAATCTATGGATTGAAGCAAGCATCTTGGAGATGGAATCTTCATTTTGATGAAACAGTCAAAGAGTGTGGCTTTGTTCAAAATGAAGATGAACCTTATGTATACAAGAAGGTTAGTGGGAGCATGGTAGTATTCCTCATATCATATGTAGATGACATACTATTGATGGGGAATGACATCCTTACTTTACAAAAGGTAAAGACATGTCTTAGAAATACATTCTTTATGAAAGACTTGGGAGAAGTATCCTAGATATCGGGGATAGAGATCTATAAATATAGATAAAAAAGGCTTATTGGACTAAGTCAAAGCACATACTTTGACAAAGTGTTGAAGAAGTTCAACATGAAGAACTCAAAGAAAGGAAACCTGCCAGCATTGCATGGAGTGACTGTCTCTAAGAGTCAATGTCACAGTTTTTATGAAGAAAGGGAGTGCATGAGTGAGATTCCATATGCCTCATCAATTAGATTTATCATGTATGCGATGTTGTGCACCCATCCAGACGTCTCATATGCCTTGAGCATGATGAGTAGATATTAGTCAAAATCCAGGTGATGCTCATTGGAAAACCATGAAGAACATCATCAAGTACTTGAGAAGGACTAAGGATCAATTCTTGGTCTACGATAGAGAGGAAGAGTTGGTGGTAAGAGGTTACAATGATGCAAGCTTCCACACTGACAAAGATGATTACAAATCACAATTAGGGTTTGTGTTTTGCCAGAACAACGAAGCTGTAAGTTGGAAGGGTTCCAAGCAAGAGAAATTTCCAGATTCTACAATAGAGGCTGAGTATATTTCTGCATCAGATGCAACAAAGGAGGTTGTATGGATCAAGAAGTTCATTACAGAACTTGGGTTGTTCAAGCATCAACGACGTAATCGATCTATATTATGATAAAAATGGAGCTATTTCAAAAGATAAGGAACCCTGATCGCATCAATGATCAAAGCATATACAAAGGCAGTATCATCTCATACGATAGATCATACAATGAGAAGATGTAAAGATTTGTGGAGTACCAACTGAGAACAACATTACTGATCAATTGACAAAGGCACTTTTACACTAGAAGAATGATGGCCATGTTAGGTCACTCAGAATAAGATTCGTGGGTGATTGTCTCTAAGTGCAAGTAAGAGTCTATTGGTATGTATGCCCAGAGAGCCAATCATATAATGATTGTAATGGCATAACCTGTAAATGATTTGATTATTAATAAAGGCAAGCTTCCAATTTATTCTAATTGTTCAATTTTGAGATAATGAAATAACATAATAAATATCTAGAGAATGATATTACTCAATGACTTCTACCTTCAGGTTGAGGACCTAAACGCCGAGATCATACATATGTTAAGAGTATATACATTCTCATTATGTCCCTCATTGGTTGTTATTGTGGAAGGTAAATAGACAACAATAACAAATAAGATCAGGGTGTGAGTTGGTTGATGACAAAATCTCATTAGTCATGATATGGAAATATCAAACCAAGCACACAGATACAAGTTAGAGAATAGTGTATCAGACAAATCCACCGTGAGAGTGACACATGGATGCCATCATCATGAAAGTCATAGTCATCTCTCACAGTGATGGTGCTGGTTGTAGTTCTTAGACCTAAAATCATTGCACTCATCACATGTCATTGGGTACACTTTGACATCACCAAATGTAGTCCTAAAACATGAGTTTTTATAAATGTGATGATTGGGTGACTTTGACACATGGGGATAGACTGTGAATGATAAAGATGGACTCTATCCCTCGTAAGAGAGTATGATATCCAAGGCCTCTTGATTACAGAGATTGAGAATAACATGGTCACACACAGGCGAGTCAATATGTGATATTAAGCTTACATATATATCAGATAGTCTGTTCTCATTCAAGAAACAAGATTGAATTATAATGAGAATGAATGATCCATGCCTCCAGTTCAATCTAGATATCAGTGACAAAGGAACTATACAAACAAGTAACACCATGCACAAATTGTAGGTTGAAGTTGGTCTCCAACTTTCCATTTACTTGGGTAGCAATGATGTGTGACTAGGAACCACTCATTTCTTGTGATGTCATAGCTGTTATGGACATTCACTACCAACGTAATATGGGACCTATAGGGTCAAACACATAGGAACTCATCTATAAGAGGAGTTTTATGTTGAATGATGATTGAATTGATTACCAAAGTATTTATGTACTCAATTAATGTAATAAATCAACTGACTAGACTACCAGATGTTCAATTCAAATGTTGAGACTGCTGTTTAGAGTGTCAGGTTGATTAAAATTGAATTGGCTGAGTTCTTCCTGAATTGGGAAGTGAAACAATTATTTCTCTTATGGGAGACGACTATCTCGTGGTTGTGAGACAACCATCTCAGGAGAGCGAGACGACCAGTTTGTGGAGAAATTTGAATACATCAAGGATTAGACGTCATGTTGAGCATTCATTATATTCAAATTGGCAATTCATGTGCGATTGGGAAACATTGCAAAAAAACTATTTCAACACATACAAGTTGTAATTTTTTTAGAATTGTTGTGAAAATTTGAGATCTTTTGGTCCTTTCTGCTACTGCATAGACGGGGGAACCTAACCCTAACCCCACCTATAAAGAGAGGGGTACTGGGGGCTTCCTAGAGCATAATATAGATAATTGAGAATCATTTAATCTGATAAATATTGTCCTCTCTGATTGTGGTAACCACGAGAGCCTAGACAAGTCCTACCCAACTAGGGATGGATAGACAAGGGAGAGAAACAACTGAGGATCATCATTGTGGGAGAGCAGGTTGGTGACTAGTACGCCAACGGGAGGGACAACTCCTTCCTGTCCATTCTAGTAGGAAGAAAGGAGTTCCAGTTGGTCAGTGTGGACTTCTCTAGAGGCGAGGTGGCTTTTGTCCATCACTAAGAAGGACAACGTCAAGCAACAGTGTGTGATGATAGGAGTTGCTACAAATGACAACATTCAAGTGTGCTATTCCTAGAGGAGCAGTGAAATGAGTCCCAATGCAACTAGGAGCTACACAACCACCGACTAAGACAAAGTGCACATCTACATAGACAAGGATTGTCGCCGAATTTACTCAAGGACCAAGTATATCTTCGTTTAACCATCCTTTGCAATGCATAGTTATTGATGCGATCTGCTAGTTAATGGGAAATATCTCAGTATTTTTTTTCCCACTGCCTATCTGATGCCATATTTCCCTATAGATAATTGTATTGATATGGCCAAAAGTCCTAGAGAGGTGGCGGCGAAGTACTAGAATTGGCCAGCAATTGACAAGTTCTCTAGACGCGTGAGGAGTCAAGGGTGGTGTGAGTATCCTATTTATAGGATGGAGTGGTGCTTTGAAGGTCAAATCCTCAAAGCCCTATACTCTAGAAAATCTAGGATTTGTGTGTTTTCTCCACAGGGCACCAGAGAATTTATGTGAGGGATCAACAACTTCAAATTCCTCTCCTAGATTCAAAGGATAAAGTTTTAATGTGAGAGGTATAGAGGGAAGAAAAAGCAAGGTGTGGAAATGATTAGGTTACTATTCTACAACTTTCCCTTCCTCTCACTGGATAGACGATGATCGACTGTCGTCAGATCTTAATTCAATGGCTATAATGCCTCACAATCTTATTAAAGGGGTCGGGTATAGATTTCCTATATTAACATGACGGCTATAAGGCCTCACAAACTTATTTAAGGGGCTGAATATATATTTCCTATTTAATATTAGTGTAACGTTAAATACATTCCTCATAATCCTCTTCACTTTAGGTAATTTAATAAAATTCATATTCTCACACCTGTAATCCTTTTTATCCCAAATTTTGAGGGAAAGTCTTTAATGACTTTATCTAACTGTGGGTAAGATTGGAGACCAACATACCAATGTAAAAGATACATTTATTAATATCCAAGTTTCCCCTTTTATCTCATTATATAAAATATCATAACAATCCTTTTCTCTTTCTATATTTCCCATATCCTTTTGTTTTGATTACTTTTTATTTTTAGGAACCATATGAAAATGAAACCCAACTATTGGTGGCCTTTCACACCACTTTTCTAGATAATTCCACAAATTCTTAAATGTACAACACAAATTACTCATTATCTTTTATATTACACTTAATGCATGGTTTTTTTTACTCCATTTTCCATATTCATTAATGGAATAATAAAAATAGTGGAAACCACAAAACTCATAGTAAAGGGAAATTTGCAAAGAAAACCATACTTCTAAAACAAAGCACACAAAATTTCCAATATGTCCTTTCATTCAAATAATTTCATTTCAAATATATAAATACATGTGAAAAACCATGTTGTAACATTCTTCCCCTCTTATCTGATTTCCCCCCTCAAAATTCAACTAATCATACAAACAACTCATATGAGACTCTTCCATGTTAGTATTTAGCTCTGGCATGATATTCTACATGGTGCTTTCAAAGAACCTTTACCATTTATATCTTTTTATTCCTGAGCTTTTTTCAATTTGGTATCCAATATCCTCATAGCTGACTCAGGGTATGTCAATCTCCCTTGGAGTTCAATAGGCTCAATGCTCAGCACATGGCTAGGATCTTTCACATAGCGCTTTAGATTGGAGACATGGAACACATTATGCATCATACCATACAGTGGGGGTAACGCTAGATGATAAGAAGTTTCACCAATCCTTTCTAGGATCTCAAATGGACCCACATACTAGGGACTCAATTTTTATCTATTCTTAGCTATAGATTGGTGGGGTTAGATTTTCAAAAACACACGATCACCTACATTAAAGTGCAAATCTATCCGCTTTGCATCAACATACAACTTCTATCGATCCTGGGCTCTCTTTAGCCTTTGCTTGATCAAAGAGACCTTGTCAACATACAATTGTAGTTCCTCTAACCTCAGCAAGGTCCTCTTATTGACATCATCCCAGTGAAGCAGTGTCTGACATAGCCTCCCATAGAGAGCTTCATATAGAGGCATCCTAATACTGGTTTGGTAGCTATTATTATAGGCAAACTCAACTAAGGACAAGTACTGCTCCCACGATCCATCCCAGTTGAGCACACATTCTCTCAATAGGTCTTTAAAAGTTTGGATTGTTCTTTCCAACTATCCATCAACTGGGGTTGATAAGCTGTACTGAATTTTTTCTTTGTATCAATTTCTTCATGCACTTGTTTCCATAACTTAGAGGTGACTTATGGTCGCGATCAAAGATAATTGAACTCAAAACACCATGCAAATGAACTATCTCTCTAACATATAGTTCTGCTACGTCTAACACCTTGGCAATATTCTTCAGGGCAAGGAAGTGTACAGACTTAGTTAGGTGGTCCACCACAACCCATATTGCATCATTACCTTTCTTTTTCTTAGAAGTACCTACAAAAAAATCCATAGTGATCTGGTCCCATTTCCACTCTGGAATCTCAATTGATTGTAGTAATCCACTGGGTCACTGGTGTTCAACCTTCACTGTCTGGTATGCAAGACAACTGGCCACATACAAAGGTATATCTCTCTTCATCCCTAACCACCAAAAGTATCATTGTAGGTCCTTAAACATATTTGTGGTACTAGGGTGCACTGTATACTTAGACCCATGACCCTCCTGCAAGATATGAGTCTTCAAGGGTGAGTCCTTAGGAACCCAAATATGACTTTTATTTTAGATTCTGCCATCCACACCCACCGAGTGGTGTGTTTGAGCCCCTTCCATCAAACATTTCATCTCATATAACTCCATGTTGTCTAACTAAGCTGCTATAAGCTCTGTCAACAAGTCAGGATTGGTTTATCTTTAGTTGGTACCTCAACACTTGTACTCATACATAATTATAAAATTACTCTTATTTGATCACCAAATTAAATCTTACATCTATAGAATTCAAATTCCACTTTGTAATTATATTCTCATTTGTAATTTTAATTTGGCAATTACCTTGTTCACCTAGGTTTCTAAACCATTTATTCAATATTCTCTCATAAGGGTGAGGTAACACCTCAAACCCTCAATCATGACCATTGGATTTCAACTTAGGTATTCATTTTTTTAAAGTATGGCATGTTTCTGTCCCCCCTCTCACACTCATAATAAAATGAAATAACCATTTGGATGTAGTCTAAATACAAAGCTCATCCCATTCCAAGAGTCGTGACAATGCATTCACCCATTATATTTAATTTCAGATTTAGATTGAAACGTTCTCCACATGACTCCAATCCATGAATACTTCCATTTCCTTAATTCTATACACACATATAGGAAACGTTTATCTCATAAATTTTGAGTCTTATGCATATTTTTTTTTACAATTCTTATTCAAAAATCACCACATGATTCCCTGTACGCATCTCATGTCACATTAGCCTTAGTCATTCCCCCTCAAGATACCTAGGGCAAAGATACATTTGGAATGATCTCCTCTTGACCCCCAAGGGCCTTATGCACTCAGTAGTAATCATTTCCCATTCTCATAAGTCTTATGTACCTTTAATCATCCTACAAGATCTTAGGGTTGACTTATGACCCTACCCTTCTGAAGGGTTTCATTGAGATGCCATAAATTTATTCTATTTTACTACACATTTTACTTAAGGTTGCTCTAGTGATATCCATACACATCATATCCTTTAAAATTCTTTCACCTGAATCTCCTTCATCTCTTAGGGCACATGTAGTTTACTTTATATCCCTTTGTTGGGCTTATGGGGACCTTTTTTGTCCCATCATGTCATTCACCACCATAGTGACTTTTCCTCATGTCCTTTAGAGATGTCTTACATGGGTCCAAAGAATCATACTCAACATATGTGCTTTCATGCTTATTCTCTTAATCTCTAGTCCTTAGTGACATTTAAGGTCACCTCAATTCATAAGCCAATTTGTGAACTCACTCTTTTAGGAAGGGTCCTATCCTAGGACAAGATAAAACTAATACTTGGCAATACCAAGGATGAAAAAAAACATACTTCAACCAAAGTTTATATCATTACCAGAGAACTTGTCCTTTAAGTATATTCCCATTATACCATTAATGCATTTTCTACTCAGGAGTTATATTATTATACCATGTGAGTTACCATTCAAGAATTGGTTCACCAAAAGATTTATTACTAACAGTTCAGATATACAATAACTGATACGTCATATTTCATATGCTTAGAACAATATCATTTCATTAAACCATATGTTTTCTGATACAAGGCGCACTACAACATTTTAATGATGGACACATTCCGTAGTTGGTTTGCATTGGCCTAAGCTTCCTTATCATTAGTAGAAAAGATTTGATCCTATTTCCATTCTTCAACAATTGGGACTGACCCTTGTAGTTCTACAACCACTGGATGAGTTGCTATTGGACTTGGACCTCGAGGGTCAAGGAGAGGATAGTTAGACTGGATATGTCCTTCTTTACTATAGTGATAGCATACTTTATTCTCATAGCAGATCCTACCAAGGTGTTTCTTTCCACAGGTGCAACATGTGGTTTTAAGATTCTTACGACAAGGTTTTCCCTTTCTACCAATCCTATTCCTTCTATGATTGTGGCCTTGCCCTTTTCTATTATCATTCTCTGTGGCGGTAGTGCCTTCCACAAAACCTAGGTATCTCTTTGGCATGTTCTAAGCAGACATAATGATCTTTCCCATGTCCAAGTTGAATTTTAGGGTTTCGATGCAGTTTGGAGATTTGCTAGCATTACAAGGGACCTTATCTGAGGGTTCAAGCATTCTACACCATGTTCTATTTGTTGCTCTTTTGTTAATTTGTAGTCCAATCACCCTAGGAGGTGGAACTTTTGAGCATAGTCCACCACTATCATGTTTCCTTGACACCAAACCATAATACACTTTCCTCTCTCATTGTGGGTGAATCTTGCGGAGAAGATGGTACAAAAGTCTATCTAGGCCATCGGTTCTGTGATCAAGTCTCGATCAGTGATGCAATTCTCCCACCAAAGATTTTCTGTTCCCTCAAGAAGGTGAGAAACAAAGAGAACCTTCATGTTAGGTTGCATCTCTAGAATGTGGAAACCATTTTCCACATCAAGAAGCCATGCCTCTACCTTATCAACTACCTCAGAGTTGTCTTCACCCCATAACTTTCTTTATATCCAACTTGACTAAGTCGAGGATGGTGGCTCCAAGATAAGGGTGGATAAGTAGGGGCTCACCATTCTCATATCTGGAAACATTTTTGAGTGCAAGGGAAATGACATCCTTGATGAGCTCCTTTTATTGTCCTATCCAGAGCACATCAGGGGTATGAACAACTACTTGCCCGACAGTCGATGCAGAGCCAATAGCATGGTTGGGTTTGTCTTCCATCATAGGTTCACTTTTGGGATTAGGGCCATCTTTAGGGTTCAACATGTCAAAGGGGACATGCTTAGGCTCAAAATCTCCCTTTTTAGCGGAGGCCTCCTATGGCCTCTTCCTCTCCTTGAAGAACTCCTCCTCCATAACCTTCCTCTTATTCTCTAAAGATCCCCTCCTTCTGTGGGAGGGAATTCCCTCAGGTTGGTCCCTAGGTGTCTCATCTAGGAAGACAATGGTCTTGATACATGCCATACTGTTCCATATAAGTAATTCTATTCTAGTTTTATATTTAGGGAATTTAAAACATCCTAAAAAAATATGTCCATGACATCTTGTTTATATGCATTTTATTATTTGACAAAGGATGCCTTACTTCTTAATATCCATAATCCTAATACTCATAAGGGTATAGAGAGCAATTACAGGCCCCTAGGGTTTTGGTAGGTGAAGCAAGGTTAGAGAAGGGATGAAAATAGATGAGAAATCTTTTAGGTATTTATTTCGAGTATAATCCTCTAACTTTGTCCAGGTAGGATGCATAGGTCCAAGAGTTCTAGTAAGTTGACCAGCGGTGTGGAGGAAATTTTTTCCAGCCCCTAGATCGTGGTCCATTCTATACACCATTGTCTTTAGAAAATACTCTAATAATTTCCTTGGCCTATACAAAACTCTTAAAATTTAATAATCATTAAGGGTTAAATGATAAATTAGGCTCTGATACCAAATGTAACGACCCCTCCCCTTGTTATCCCCAATTAAGGTGGACCAAGAGGGAAAATGAAATTCTATATTTACAAGATTGAGGTTTAGAAATTGACCCTAAATGGAAAGAGTTTGGTATAATAAAAAGGTAAATCTCCACTTTGGAGCTTATGATATGGAAATCTACTATTTGCAAAACAGAATAAAACCTATCTATCTAAATCCTTTAGAATTACATGAAGTCTTTTCTTATCCATCATAATCCTTATTCTCTGGACATCATATATTGACAAGTTGTCTACATGTGTGAGGAGTCGGGGGTGGTGTGAGTATCCTATTTATAGGATGGAGTGGTTCTATGAAGGTCGATTCCTCAAATCTTGAGATTCTAGAAAATCTAGGATTTGGGTGTTTTCTCGACAGGGGATGAGAGAATTTATGTGAGGGATCAACGTCTTTAGATTCCTCTCCTAGATTCAAAGGAGAAAGTTTCTAGGTGAGAGATATAGAGGGGATATAAATAAAGGTGTGGAAAGGGTTGGGTTACTATTATATGACTTTCCCTTCTTGTCACTAGATAGACGATGACCGGGTGTCGTCAGATCTTAATCTGATGGCTATAAGGCCTCACAAATTTATCAAAGGGATAGGGTATAAATTTCTTATATTAATTTGATGGCTATATTGCCTCACAGACTTATCAAAGGGTCTGAGTATATATTTCCTATTTAATATAAGTGTAACGTTAAATACATTCCTCATAATTCCCTTCAATTTAGGTAATTTAGTAAAATTCATATATCTCACACCTTTAATCCTTTTTATCCCAAATTTTGAGGGAAATCCTTTAATGACTTTATCTAACTGTGGGTAAGATTGGAGACCAAGATACCAATGTAAAAGATACATTTCTTAATCTCTAAGTTTCCCCTTTTATTTCCTTATATAACATATCATAAAATCCATTTCTATTTCTATCTTTCCCATATCCTTTTGTTTTTATTACTTTTTCTTTTTAGGAACCATATGAAAATGAAACACAACTATTAGTGGCCTTTCACACCACTTTTCTAGATAATTCCAAAAATTCTCAAATGTACAACATTAATTACTCATTATCTTTTATATTACACTTATTACATGATTTTCTTTTCCTCCCTTTTCCATATTCATTAATGGGATAATAAAATTAGTAGAAACCACAAAACTCATAGTAAAGGGAAATTTGCAAAGAAAACCATACTTTTAAAACAAAGCACACAAAATTTCCAATATGTCCTTTTGTTCAAATAATTGCATTTCAAATATATAAATACATGTGAAAAACCATGTTCCAACATCCTTACCCTCTTATATGAATTTTTTCCTCAAAATCTGACTAATCCTACAAACAACTCAGATGAGACTCTTCCATGTTTTCTAGGCCTGACAGCTTGGCAGTAATCTTTAGCGCAAGGAAGTGCACTGGCCTAGTTATGCAGTCCACCACAACCCATATTGCATCATTACTTTTCTTTGTCTTGGAAATACCTACAACAAAATCCATAGTGATATGGTCCATTTTCACTATGGAATCTCAATTGATTGTAGTAATCCACTGGGTCACTGGTGTTCAACCTTCACTATCTGGTATGTGAGACAACGGGCCACATACAAAGGTATGTATCTCTTCATTCCCGACCACCAAAAGTATCGTTGTAGGTCCTTAAACATATTTGTGGTACTAGGGTTCACTGTATACTTATACCCATGAGCCTCCTGTAAGATACGGGTCTTCATGAGTGAATACTCAGGAACCCAAATATGAATTTTATTTTAGATTCTACCATCCACACACACTGAGTGGTGTGTTTGAGGCTCTTCCATAAAACCTTTAATCTCATATAACTCTAGGTTGTCTAACTAGGCTGTTACAAGCTCGGTCAACAAGTCAGGCTTGGTTTATATTTAGTTGGTACCTCAACACTTGTACTCATACATAGTTATATAATTACTCTTGTTTTGATCACCAAATTAAATCTTACATCTATAGAATTCAAATTCCACTTGGTAATTATATTCTCATTTGTAATTTTAATTTGGGGATTACCTTGTTCACCCAGGTTTCTAAACCATTTATTAATATTCTCTCATAAGGGTGATGTAACACCTCAAACCCTCGATTATGACCATTAGATTTCAACTTAGGTATTCATTTTTTTAAAGTATGGCATGTTTCTGTCCCCCTATGACACTCATAACAAAATGAAATTACCATTTTTCTATAGTCTAAATACAAAGCTCATCCCATTCTAAGAGTAGTGATAGTGAATTCACCCATTATATTTTAACTTCATATTTAGATTGAAACATTCTCCAAATGACTCCAAACCATGAATACCCCCATTTCCTTAATTCTTTACACACATATAGGAAAAGTTTTTCGCATAACGTTTGAGTCTTATGCATAACTCCTTTTACAATTCTTATTAAAAAATCATCATATGATTCTCTGTACGCATCTCATGTCTCGTTATCCTTAGTCATTCCCCCACAAGATACCTAGGGAAAAGATACATTTGGAATGATCTCCTCTTGACCCCCAAGGGCCTTATGCAGTTAGTAGTAATCATTTCCCATACTCACAAGTCTTATGTACCTTTAATCGTCCTACATGATCTTAGGGTTGACTGGTGGCCCTACCCTTTTGAAGGTTTTCATTGAGACGCCATAAATTTATTCTATTTCACTGCACATTTTACTTAACGTTGTGCTAGTAATATTCATACACATCATATCCTACAAAATTCTTTCACCCGAATCTCCTACATCTGTGGCAACACGTCCCGTTATCACACAGATAGCGAGGTGTTACGCGAAAACGTGCGGAAATCACCATAACCACAGATTATCGAAAACACGGGTTAATTAAAACCGATTGCGGAAAACTGATAAACTATGAAACTATTACTTTCCAGTCCTCTTCCTGCACAGAAACATGTCATATATATATACATCCATGAGATCTGATACGTGTCCACATCTCAGAAACAGCTGTTCATCCATCACATGAGTTCACCACCTGTTCATATACATAAAGGCCCACATCCGGCCAACAGCAGGATATACAAACATCATCGATCGTTCATCGTGAAGCAACATCAAAACACTGCCAAGGACCTAAGAGTACAGGGATGACTCTAGACTCTACTACAAAACATCCAAAATAACAGCATATCCATCACTTGCCTTCTACTGCTCATCAAGCTGCTCTTCCGCAACACCACGACCACGACCACATCTACCTCGACCACCTAAAAAGGGTGTGAACCAGCGGAGTGAGACAATTGAACATTGTCCCAGCGGGAAACATAACTCCCCACCGCAACTACAGAACCTCAGCAAGATAAACTATAATAGCAGATAACTAATAATAGGTATAGCAAGAGCAGTCTATATAAAACATATTATTCTAACTGACAAGCTTACCCGCTATACAAAAGCATATAACCAGATATATCTCAAGGAATATGATTAGCAAGATAATATGTATCCCTATGTAACATGATTATCAGAACAAGATATAATGTCACATAACCTTCTTATCAAGATCAGACATATTATCACGTAACATGCAAGATATAACGAATATATTACACAAACAAGGCATCAACCAATGTTTCGTATTTGATATGATCAGTAAATACTAAATGGCTGTATTACGTATTATTATGCCCTGAGGATTTGAACCGTACCGTTCAAATCCAACCTTTGGCTGCGAAGCCTAAATCCAGTGCCATACAAGGTCAATGGAAGAGCCGAACTCCACGACCTCCCACCTCGTGGTCAGTACACGAGTACAACACAAGCAGGACCGTAGTCACATGCTGAAGTGGTCTAAGCCACAGGGTCAGCTCCATAGGCTACCCTCACTCTAGCCCGCCTTGGTACAGGTCTCGGCGCTAGTAAAACTGAGCCACGGGCCTGTTCACCGTGCTCTGAGCCATGAACGCATTCATGCTCTTCACATCACATATCCTGAGCCATGGGCCTGTTCACCATGCTCTTTATACGTATCTAAGTCTGTAACCGAAGTTACACTCTTACCTCCTCATTTTCAGGCTAGGAGCAACCTACACATATTCAACAATATGCGCTTCTAGGTTAACCCGTAGGAGAACCTATTTCACCATCACCAAGTCCTGACGATGATGGATCTATGGCTAGGGCAACTACATGATATATTTCACTGTGATTAATTAGTATCTTTTAGATGGATTGCAAGATTCAACCAAGTTGTATAACATGCAAGATATAACAGAAAGTAAACAACATTATATTATTATTGAAACCACATCAACCTGATCCATCTCAAGGATCCAACATCACATGTTACCACTTGGCCTCTTGCCAACCATCCAGATCCATCTCAAGGATCATCACATACCACGGGATCTCAATCCCTCATCATGTACTGTTACTATCTCTCAAGGTTCACATCATCATCATGGAACAAACACATCATACGTACAACCTCATAGAATAATCATCAAATGGTGTTACTCATCACATGTGTCTCATAGCCCTTTCAAGGCTAATCATCACCTGCATGGTTAGAGTACACAATAATCATAGTTTTAATACAAGGAACATGCCATTACCATGAAATGCCATTCAAGATACTCTACTTATCATTCTTACACTATTTGCTGATCAAGTGTATAAATTACATCATTAACAAGCTTATATCTATACTTATCCTTATCTCAGAATTATATGAATAATCAAGATGTTCAAACATACAGAACAAGTACTATTGTTACCACTACCATTATGTCACCATCCACTATAATAATTATTATCATTATTATTATTAGGCAAGCTACTAGGGTAACTATCACCATTCTCATTTAACAATTGAGTACAAGGATTACTTCATGCATATAATTACTATCATTATTGTCATCATTATTATGATCAACATCATTACTATCATTATCATTGTGCAACTACCATTATCATCATTGTTACTATCATTAACATTACTATTGTTTGCAAGGCATCATTATCGTTTGAGCATAAACATGCACTTCCATAGCATATGAGACCGTCACTATAGGAACACAAGACTCTCACTAAAACCTATCAAGGCCTGTCGGTTGACACACACTCAACCCTATCGCCCGTCACTACTTAAGGGTGTCGCCCACCATGGCTGTCAGCCATTAGGGCTATCGGCCACCATGGGTGTCGGCCATCATAGATATCGACCATCATACCATGCATGGCTATCGGCCAGCACCAACGAACCACCAAGAGACTAGTTCTATCGTCCACCATGAGGAAGAGGATGTCTCTCAACACAAGAAGGACCATCTCGTCCATCATGCTCACCATGTCGGCCAACACAACAAGATGTATCGCCCATCAACATCCATCGGCCAACTCAACCATATCAGACAACTCCTCACTAGCTTGACCTATCGCCCAACACAAGAACAAAGGTGTTGCTCACCACAAGGACCATATCTCCCAACATGGTCACCATGTCGGCCAACACTCCTACCAACTGGACCTATCGTTCAACACAAGGTAAGGATGTCGCCCAACACCAAGAACACATATATCGTTCAACTCAAGAACAAGGGTGTCACCCAACACACCCAAAATGAGGGAGGATGTCACCCAACACCAAGAACACATATATCGTTCAACTCAAGAACAAGGGTGTCGCCCAACACACCCAAAGCGAGGGAGGATGTCGCCCAACACCAAGAACACATATATCGTTCAACTCAAGAACAAGGGTGTCGCCCAACACACCCAAAGCAAGGGAGGATGTCGCCCAACAGGGGTCATCATATCGGCCAACACAAAGAACACCACTGTGTCGCCCATCACAAGGACAAGGGTCATCTCAACCTCCAACACAAGGAAACCCTAAACCCTAGAAAGCAAAGGTACACAAAGGAACCCTAAACCCTAGAGGGGGGATCAGCCACCAAAGATACACAAGCAAAGTACAAAAGCAGGGAACTAAGCTAAACTACTAACATGCAACAAGATCATAGCTAGAGGCAAAGGAGTTAGGGTTAGAAGATATGCAACCCGCCTTAAGCTCCAAGCTCCAAGGAAGAAGATGCTCTTCAAGCTCCAAGGGATGTCGTCCACCAAAGCTTCTCCAAGGGGGTGTGTCGGCCACCACTGCAACTCCAGGAGAGTGTATTGGCCAACACAACAAAGAAGGAGAGGGGTGTCGTGCATTCAAGGTGGAGGGGAGACCAAAAGATCAAAGGAAGCTAAGTCAAGGGAAAGAACCACATATATAGAAGGAAAGGGAGGAGAAAACAAGGTAAACTTATGCTATGTGTCGTCCACCCAAGGGACACTTGTCCTAGGGTTCAAGCCAACACTCTAGCAAGGCATGGGACACTTGTCCAAGATATACACCAAGTGTCCACCAAACATGGTCAAGGTTGGACCAAGCAACATGGGCGACACAAGCAGCAACTCAACTGGGCGACACACCAAGGCACCTGGGCGACACACACACCTTGGGCGACACAGGCTTCACTTGGCCGACACAAGGCTCAAGCAACCCCAAACAAGACACCTCAAGGCCCAAACAAGCTCAACCAAGGCCCAAGAAACTCAAACAACAAGCCCAATCCTTCATCTCAACCTTAGAGGAAGCAAAGAGGGAAAACATCTCACAAGATGGAAAACTTGCACACAAAACCCTAGACTTGGGTTATTTGCAAGTAGCCCCTCAAACTCTCAACAAAGCACAAAAAAACCCTAATCACCACTTGGAGGTGATTAGCAAGCATCAAACCACCAAGGTTAAGCAAAATAAATAGGGTAAACCCTAAACGCAGGTCAGGGTCCTTACAATATAACCCCCTTTAAGGGATTTCGCCCCCGAAATCCGAAGAGAAAAGCGAGGGATACTTTCTCCTCATCTCTTCCTCATGCTACCACGTGGCTTCCTCAATGCCACGACGCTGCCAAAGAACCTTCACAAGAACCAGGTCTTTCCTCTTCAGCTTCTTGATCCTTCTGTCAAGGATCGACACATGACCTTCCTCATAGGTCACGTCTGCATCAAGCTCAACCTCAACTGGCTGTATCACTGTACCTGAATCCGGGTGACTTTTCTTCAGCATACTGACATGAAACACTGGATGCAACCTGCACAACTATGGAGGCAACTCTAACTCGTAAGCCACCTTACCAACACGTGCTATCATTGGGTAAGGTCCCATATACCTGGGAGCTAACTTACCCTTCCGACCAAACCTTAGCACACCTTTCCACGGCGAGACCTTAAGATATACTTTGTCTCCCACCTGGAACTCCAACGGTCATCGGCGATTGTTTGTATAAGACTTCTGCCTGTCCTGTGCCACTTTCAACTGTTGCTGTATCACTTTGATCTTATCTGATGTCTGCTGTACTAACTCAGGACCCAAAAGCTGATACTCACCTGATTCATACCAACACAAAGGAGATCTGCACTTCCTTCCATACAAAGCCTCATAAGGAGCCATGTCGATGCTACGCTGATAACTGTTGTTGTAGGCAAACTCTATCAAACTCAGATGTACATCCCAGTTGCCTAGAAACTGCAAAACACAAGCTCGAAGAAGATCTTCCAAAATCTGAATAGTCCTTTCAGACTGTCCATCTGTCTGCGGGTGAAAAGCTGTACTGAACCTTAACTGTGTTCCCAACGCTCTGTGCAACTGTTCCAAAAAACGACTCGTAAACTGAGGACCTCTGTCCGAAACTATCGTTATTGGTACTCCATGCAAACGTACTATCTCATCCACATACACTCGAGTGAGTTTCTCAACTGTATACATCGTCTTTACTGGTAGAAAATGGGCAGACTTAGTCAATCTGTCCACTACCACCCAAATGGAATCATGATTCCTAGTTGTCCGGGGTAGACCAACTACGAAATCCATGGTTATGTGATCCCGTTTCCACTGTGGTATCGGCAAAGGTTGCAACGTACCTGCCGGCTTCTGATGTTCAGCCTTCACTTGTTGACAAACCGCACACCTTACCACGAACTCAGCTACATCTCTCTTCAAACCGGGCCACCAATACAAGTCCTTCAAACTATGATACATCTTGGTGACACCTGGATGCATAGCATACATCGACATATGTGCTTCCTCAAGTACCAACTTCCTCAGATCATCAGCATCGGGAACCACCATCCTATCATGATAGCAAACTAGCCCATCCTCAGACTCATGAAACCCATCACGCTTGTCGCTGCCGAACTCTGATCTAATCAACTGTACTGCATCATCTATCTGTTGTGCATCCTTGATATGCTATCTCAACGTAGGCTTAACTTGCATCTGTGTGAAAAGACCAGACAAAAAAGAAACTCCCATATGTACATTCATCTGTCTCAGAGAAACAAACATATCTCGCCTATGGCATATCAGAGAACTCAACTGTGCCTTCTTTGAAGAAAGAGAAGAAGACTTTCTACTAAGAGCGTCAGCTACCACATTTGCCTTACCAGGATGATACTCGATAGTGTATTCGTAGTCATTGATCAACTCCATCCATCGTCGCTGTCGCATGTTCAACTCTTTCTGCATAAAGATGTACTTCAGATTCTTATGGTCCGTAAAGATCTGACACACTTCCCCATACAAATAGTGTCTCCAAATCTTTAACGCATGAACCACTGCTACCAACTCCAAATCATGACTCGGATAGTTCTCCTCATGCTTCTTGAGCTGTCGCAAGGCAAAAGAAACCACATGATCTTCCTGCATCAACACGCAACCTAAACCTTTCTTGGAAGCATCACAGAAAACAACATAGCCTTTCCCAAGCTCTGGCAAGATCAACACTGGAGCACTGGTCGGCTTCTCCTTCAGACTCTGGAAAGCTTGCTCACATCGATCATCCCAAACAAAAGGTACATCCTTCCTGGTCAACTTTGTCATCGGCAACGCGATCGCACTGAAGTCCTTGATAAACCTCCGGTAGTATCCAGCCAAACCAAGGAAACTACGAACTTCTGTCGGCGTTTTCGGTTGTTCCCAATCCACAATGGATTCCACCTTCTTCGGATCTACTTTGACGCCTTCAGAAGATATCACATGACCCAAGAAAGTCACTTCCGCCAACCAGAACTCGTACTTACTGAACTTGGCATACAACTGATGTTGACGGAGAAGAGTCAACGCTCTATGAAGATGTTGCTCATGCTCTAGCCTGTCCCGACTGTAGATCAAGATGTCATCTATAAAGACTACAACAAAATGATCTAATAATGGACGGAACACTCTGTTCATCAAATCCATGAAAGCAGCAGGGCATAACCACGAACTCGAAATGACCATACCTCATCCTGAAAGCTGACTTTGGTATGTCATCCGCCTTAATCCTCAACTGATGATATCCAGACCATAGATCTATCTTCAAAAACACTGTAGCACCACGCAACTGGTCGAACAGATCATCTATCCTCGGCAACGGGTACTTGTTCTTGATCGTGACCTTGTTCAACTGCCGGTAATCTATACACAACCGCATCGATCCATCCTTCTTCTTAACGAACAACACGGGAGCACCCCACGATGACGTACTCGGTCGGATAAAACCTTTCTCCAACAACTCTTGCAACTATTTCTTCAACTCTGCCGTCTCTGCTGGAGCCATCCTGTATGGTGACTGTGCAACTAGTTGTGTTCCTGGAACCAGATTGATCTCAAAATCAATCTCTCGGGGTGGAGGAACACCAGGAAACTCCTCAGGAAACACGTCTGCAAACTCTCGAACCACTGACACCTCCTCAAGACTAGGACCTTTCGCCTTGGTAACCACAATGGTATCCACCACGTGAGCTAGGAACGCCTCACATCCTTTTCGTAACAACTTATCTGCCACCAAAGCCGATACCAAACACTTCGGAAGAATCTTCCTAACTCCTCGGAAGATCCACTTCTCTCCAGCAACATCAAACACTGCATGCTTGGAACCACAGTCCAAAACAACCTTATAATTCTCTAAGGTATCCATCCCAAGGATAACATCAAAACCATGCATATCAAGTGGTATAAGATCCACTTGTATGCGATGTCCCGAGAAAGACAAGACACAAGATGGACACTCTTCTCGAAGCAAAGAGGAACCATCAAGAGGGGTTTCTAACGACAAGCTATCCTTCTTACAGCTAATAGATAAACAACAATTTTCAAGCATACTATAGGCGATAAAAGAGTGTGTAGCACCCGGGTCAACCAGAAAAGATATAAAGCAAGAAGAGGACATATCAGAATGAAATAACTCCATCTGACCTGTCACTACTCGCGGGTTGACTATCGCCTCTGGCTGATTCATGGCATAGAATCGAGCCGTTGCTTGCTATCCACGACCTCTACTTCCTTGACCAGACGATCTAGCTTGAGAAGCCTGACCGCGTCCTCGACCTCTGCTACCACTGTCCTGTGGTCTCTCTGACTTCTGAAAACTCTGTTTCGGCTGCTGCGTCACTTCGACTTCTCTATTTGGGCAATTAAGCCTGAAATGCCCGACTTGTCCACAAAGATGACATGACTTGTCCTCAAACCGTGGCCTAGCTGGCCCTGTCACTGCCACAGAAGCTGAACTGTGTGCCTTAGACGGTGAAGAAACATAACCTCTCCCCTTACTCGGAGACCACTAAGATGGTACACCAGAACTTCTCATCGCTGACGGTGCCGAAAACCTGGGCTTCTTAAAGCCACCAAACCTACGTCCTTGAAACTGAGAAGGTCTTTTAAGAGTCATAGACTCTCTTTTCTCCCGTACTGTCCTCTCGATCCATCGAACTGATTCCACAAACATAGCAAACCACTCTCGGTTCTCCAACGTAGATACCGGGGTTGTGAACTCAACATTCAAACCCTTCTCGAAACGTCTGATCTGTTCCTCGTCTGTTGCCGCCATGTGAGGACAGAACCTCAACAGATCCATAAACTTGGCTTCATACTCGGTGATGTTCATCGTTCCTTGCCACAACTTCTCAAACTGACTAATCTTCTCATCCAGGTACGTCTTGGGAAAGTATCTGGTGACGAACTCACATCGAAACACTTCCCAACAGATCACCTCACCAGGCCGCTTCTCTTCTTCGATGGTCCACCAGTGACCAACACTACCTTTCAGAAGGTAGACAACATGCTTTACCTTGTCTGATTCAAGGATGTCAAGGATCTGGAAAGCCTTCTCGAGACTTGTCAGCCACAGATCTGCATCCGCTGGATCAGCCATTTCAGCATAATTCAAAGCTCCAACTCGGCGAAGCCACTCGAAGGTCTTCCCAATACCTAATGCTTCTCCATGGGGAACCTGTGCTCATGGAGGAGGCACTGGTAATCGCTCAACCATGAGATTCATCATAGCCATTAACTGCCCCATAAGCTGTTGGTAAGCAGGATGTTCAAATATGACTACGTTAAATTGGGGAACCTCAGGCACCCGATCTTCATGTGCCTGTCCATCTGCTCCATAAACCGATGCAGCATCACTATGGCCAGGAGCATGTTCTTCATGGTTTCCAGACATCTTGGCTTATCTTCCGCTGAGGGCAAAATATTTTGTAAGAAAACCTGGAAAACTCATAAGAACAGACTCAACCTAGTCCTAAATCCCTGTAGACTCAGCGAACCTAAAGCTCTGATACAAAAACTTGTGGCAACACGTCCCGTTATCACACAGATAGAGAGGTGTTACGCGAAAACGTGCGGAAATCACCATAACCACAGATTATCGAAAACACGGGTTAATTAAAACCGATTGCGGAAAACTGATAAACTATGAAACTATTACTTTCCAGTCCTCATCCTGCACAGAAACATGTCATATATATATACATCCACAAGATCTGATACGTGTCCACAACTCAGAAATAGCTGTTCATCCATCACATGAGTTCATCACCTGTTCATATACATAAAGGCCCACATCCGGCCAACAGCAGGATATACAAACATCATCGATCGTTCATCATGAAGCAACGTCAAAACACTGCCAAGGACCTGAGAGTACAGGGATGACTCTAGACTCTACTACAAAACATCCAAAACAGCATCATATCCATCGCTTGCCTTCTACTGCTCGTCAAGCTGCTCTTCCGCAACACCACGACCACGACCACGTCTACCTCGACCACCTAAAAAGGGTGTGAACCAGCGGAGTGAGACAATTGAACATTGTCCCAGCGGGAAATATAACTCCCCACCACAACTACAGAACCTCAGCAAGATAAACTATAACATCAGATAACTAATAACAGGTATAGCAAGAGCAGTCTATATAAAACATATTATTCTTACCGACAAGCTTACCCGATATACAAAAGCATATAACCAGATATATCTCAAGGAATATGATTAGAAAGATAATAAGTATCCCTAAGTAACATGATTATAAGAATAAGATATAATGTCACATAACCTGCTTATCAAGATCAGACATATTATCACGTAACCTGCAAGATATAACGAAGATATTACACAAACAAGGCATCAACCAATGTTTCGTGTTTGATATGATCAGTAAATACTAAATGACTATATTACGTATTATTATGCCCTGAGGATTTGAACCGTACCGTTCAAATCCAACCTTTGGATGTAAAGCCTAAATCCAGTGCCATACAAGGTCAATGGAAGAGCCGGACTCCATGACCTCCCACCTCATGGTCAGTACACGAGTACAATACAAGCAGGACTGTAGTCACATGCTGAAGTGGTCTAAGCCACAGGGTCAGCTCCATAGGCTACCCTCACTCTAGCCCGCCTTGGTACATGTCTCGGCGCTAGTAAAACTGAGCCAAGGGCCTGTTCACCGTGCTCTGAGCCATGAACACATTCATGCTCTTCACATCACATATCCTGAGCCATGGGCCTTTTCACCATGCTCTTTATACGTATCTGAGTCTGTAACTGAAGTTACACTCTTACCTCCTCATTTTTAGGCTAGGAGCAACCTACACATATTCAACAATATGCGCTTCCAGGTTAACCCGTAGGAGAACCTGTTTCACCATCACCAAGTCCTGACGATGATGGATCTATGGCCAGGGCAACTACATGGTATATTTCACTGTGATTAATTAGTATCTTTTAGATGGATTGCATGATTGAACCAAGTTGTATAACATGCAAGATATAATAGAAAGTAAACAACATTATATTATTATTAAAACCACATCAACCTGATCCATATCAAGGATCCAACATCACATGTTACCACTTGGCCTCTTGCCAACCATCCAGATCCATCTCAAGGATCATCACATACCATGAGATCTCAATCCCTCATCATGTACTGTTACTGTCTCTCAAGGTTCACATCATCATCATGGAACAAACACATCATACGTACAACCTCATAGAATAATCATCAAATGGTGTTACTCATCACATGTGTCTCATAGCCCTTTCAAGGCTAATCATCACCTGCATGGTTAGAGTACACAATAATCATAGTTTCAATACAAGGAACATGCCATTACCATGAAATGCCATTCAAGATACTCTACTTATCATTCTTACACTATTTGTTGATCAAGTGTATACAGTACATCATTAACAAGCCATATCTATACTTATCCTTATCTCAGAATTGTATGAATAATCAAGATGTTCAAACATACAGAACAAGTACTATTGTTACCACTACCATTATGTCACCATCCACTATAATCATTATTATCATTATTATTATTAGGCAAGCTACTAGGGTAACTATCACCATTCTCATTTCACAATTGAGTACAAGGATTACTTCATGCATATCATTACTATCATTATTGTCATCATTATTATGATCAACATCATTACTATCATTATCATTGTGCAACTACCATTATCATCATTGTTACTATAATTAACATTACTATTGTTTGCAAGGCATCATTATCGTTTGAGCATAAACATGCACTTCCATAGCATATGAGACCGTCACTATAGGAACACAAGACTCTCACTAAAACCTATCAAGGCATGTCGGTTGACACACACTCAACCCTATCGGCCGTCACTACTTAAGGGTGTCGCCCACCATGGCTGTCGGCCATTAGGGCTATCGGCCACCATGGGTGTCAGCCAGCATAGATACCGACCATCATACCATGCATGGCTATCGGCCAGCACCAACGAACCACCAAGAGAATAGTTCTATCGTCCACCATGAGGAAGGGGATGTCTCTCAACACAAGAAGGACCATCTCGCCCATCATGCTCAACATGTCGGCCAACACAACAAGATGTATCGCCCATCAACATCCATCGCCCAACTCAACCATATCGGCCAACTCCTCACTAGCTTGACCTATCGCCCAACACAAGAACAAAGGTCTTGCTCCCCACAAGGACCATATCGCCCAACATGGTCACCATGTCGGCCAACACTCCTACCAACTTGACCTATCGTTCAACACAAGGTAAGGATGTCGCCCAACACCAAGAACACATATATCGTTCAACTCAAGAACAAGGGTGTCGCCCAACACACCCAAAGCGAGGGAGGATGTCACCCAACACCAAGAACACATATATCGTTCAACTCAAGAACAAGGGTGTCGCCCAACACACCCAAAGCGAGGGAGGATGTCGCCCAACACCAAGAACACATATATCATTCAACTCAAGAACAAGGGTGTCACCCAAAACACCCAAAGCAAGGGAGGATGTCGCCCAACAGGGGTCATCATATCGGCCAACACAAAGAACACCACTATGTCGCCCATCACAAGGACAAGGGTCATCTCAACCTCCAACACAAGGAAACCCTAAACCTTAGAAAGCAAAGGTACACAAAGGAACCCTAAACCCTAGAGGGGGGATCGGCCACCAAAGATACACAAGCAAAGTACAAAAGCAGGGTACTAAGCTAAACTACTAACATGCAACAAGATCATAGCTAGAGGCAAAGGAGTTAGGGTTAGAAGCTATGCAATCCGCCTTAAGCTCCAAGCTCCAAGGAAGAAGATGCTCTTCAAGCTCCAAGGGATGTCGTCCACCAAAGCTTCTCCAAGGGGGTGTGTCAGCCACCACTGCAACTCCAGGAGAGTGTATCGGCCAACACAGCAAAGAAGGAGAGGGGTGTCGTGCATCCAAGGTGGAGGGGAGACCAAAAGATCAAAGGAAGCTAAGGCAAGGGAAAGAACCACATATATAGAAGGAAAGGGAGGAGAAAATAAGGTAAACTTATGCTATGTGTCGTCCACCCAAGGGACACTTGTCCTAGGGTTCAAGCCAACGCTCTAGCAAGGCATGGGACACTTGTCCAAGATATACACCAAGTGTCCACCAAACATGGTCAAGGTTGGACCAAGCAACATGGGCGACACAAGCAGCAACTCAACTGGGTGACACACCAAGGCACCTGGGCAACACACACACACCTTGGGCGACACATGCTTCACTTGGCCGACACAAGGCTCAAGCAAGCCAAAACAAGACACCTCAAGGCCCAAACAAGCTCAACCAAGGCCCAAGAAACTCAAACATAAAGCCCAAGCCTTCATCTCAACCTTAGAGGAAGCAAAGAGGGAAAAACATCTCACAAGATGGAAAACTTGCACACAAAACCCTAGACTTGGGTTATTTGAAAGTAGCCCCTCAAACTCTCAACAAAGCACAACAAAACCCTAATCACCACTTGGAGGTGATTAGCAAGCATCAAACCACCAAGGTTAAGCAAAACAAATAGGGTAAACCCTAAACGTAGGTCAGGGTCCTTACAACATCTCTTAGGGGACATGTAGTTTACTTTATATCCCTTTGTTGGGTTTATGGGGACCGTTTTGGATCCATCATGTCGTTCACCACCATAGCGACTTTTCCTCATGTCCTTTAGAGATGTCTTACATGGGTCCAACAAATCATACTCAACATATGTGCTTTCATGCTTATTCTCTTAATCTCTAGTCCTTAGTGACATTTAAGGTCACCTCAAGTCATAAGCCAAATTGTGAACTCACTTTTTAGGAAGGGTCCTATCATAAGACAAGATAAAACTAATACTTGGGAATACCAAGGATCACAAAAAACATACTTCAACAAAAGCTTATATCATTACTAGAGAACTTATCCTTTAAGCATATTTCCATTATACCATACATGAATTTTCTACCAGGGAGTTATATTATTATACCATGTGAGTTACCATTTAAGAATTGGTTCACTAAAAGCTTTATTACTAGCAATTCAGATATACAATAACTGATATGTCATATTTCATATGCTCATAACTATATCATTTCATTAAACCACATGTTTTCTGATACAAGGCGCACTACAACATTCTAGTGATGGCCACCTTTTGTTGTTGGTTTGCATTGGCCTGGGATTCCTTATCATCAGTGGAAAAGACTCGAGCCTATCACTGTTCTTCAACAATTGGGATTGCCCCTTGTGGTGATACAACCACTGGTTGAGTTGCTACTGGACTTGGACCTCGAGGGTCAAGGAGAGGACAATCATACTAGATATGTCCTTCTTTTTGACAGCGATAGCATACTTTATTCTCATAGTAGAATCTACCAAGTTGCTTCTTTCCAAAAGTGTGGTAGGTGGTTTTAAGATTCTTACGACAAGGTTTTCCCTTTCTACTAATCCTATTCCTTATATGATTGTAGCCTTACCCTTTTTCGTTATCATTCTCTGGGGTGGTAGTGCCTTCCACAAACCCTAGGTATCTCTTAGGCAGGTTCTATGAAGGCATAATGATCTTGTCCACGTCCAAGTTGAATTTGAGGGTCTCGATGCAGTTTGGTGGCTTGCTAGCATCACAAGGGGCCTTATCTGGGGGTGGAATCATTCTACACCATGTTCAACTTGCTGCTTTTTGGTCAACATGTAGTCCAAGTGCTCTAAGAGGTGAAACTTTTGAGCATAGTTCACCACTGTCATGTTACCTTGACACTAGAGCATAATCTACTTTCCTATATCATTATGGATGAATCTTGTAGAGAAGATGGTGCAAAAATCTATTCAGGCCATCAGTTCGTGATCAGGTCTCAATCGGTGATGCAATTATCCTACCAAAGATTTTCTGTTCCCTCAAAAAGGTGAGCAACAAAGAGAACCTTCATGGTGGGTTGCATCTCCAGAATGTGGAAACCATTTTCCACATCAAGAAGCCACACCTCTACCTTATCAACTACCTCAAAGTTGTCTTCACCCATAACTTTCTTTATATCCAACTTGACTAAGTCAAGGATGGAGGCTCCAAGACGAGGACATGTAGGTAGGTTCTCACCATTATCATCTTTGGCAACATCTTTGAGTGCAAGGGCACTGACATCCTTGATGAGCTCCTTCTATTGTCCTAGCCAAAGCGCATCAGTGGTATGAACTACTACATGCCCGACCGTCGATGCAGAGCCAATAACATGGTCAGGGTTGTCTTCCATCATAGGTTTACTTTTGGGATTAGGGCCATCTTTAGGGTTCAACATGTTAAAGGGGACATACTTAGGCTCGAAATCTCCCTTTTTAGAGGAGGCCTCCTCTGGCCTCTCCCTCTCCATCTCCTGGAAGAACTCCTCCTCTATAGCCTTCATATTCTTCTTTTAAGATCCCCTCCTTCTATGGGAGGGAATTCCCTCATGTTGGTCCCAAGGTGTCTTGTCTAGAACGACAATGGTCTTGATTCTGTCCATACTGTTCCATATAAGTAATTATATTTCAGTTTTATATTTAGGGCATTTAAAGCATCCTAAAAAAATTATGTCCATGATATCTTGTTTATATGCATTTTATTATTTGAAAGTGGATGCCTTACTTCTTAATATCCATAATCCTAATACTCAGAAGGGTACAAAGATAAATTACAACCCCTAGGGTTTTTTTTGGATGAAGCAAGGTTAGAGAAGGGATGAAAATAGATGCGAAATGTTCACCCAAAAAAATAGATGCGAAATCTTATAGGTATTTATTTAGAGTATAATCCTCTAACTTTGGTCAGGTAGGATGAACATGTCCAGGAGTCCTCGTAAGCCGACGAGTGGTGTAGAGGAAAATTTTGCCAGCCCCAGATCATGGTCCCTTCTAGACACCATCGTATTTAGAAAATACTCTAATAATTCCCTTGGCCTCTACAAAACTCTTAATATTTTTAATAAACATTAAGGATTAAATGGTAAACTAGGATCTAATATCAAATGTAATGACCCCATCCCCTTGTTATCTCCAATTAAGGTGGACCGAGAGGGAAAATGCCATTCTATATACAAGATTGAGGTTTAACAATTAACCCTAAATGGAAAGAGTTTGGTACAATAAAAGGTAAACCATTGGAGCTTATAATATGGAAATCTACTATTTGCAACACATAATAAAATCTATCTATCTAAATCCTTTAAAATTACATAAAGTCTTTTCTTTTGGTGCCTTCTTCTCTGTCATCAGATAGTCTACTTCATTTGGCTTGAGCTGTCAGGATGCATAAGTGACCACATGCTTATTTTGTTCTAACACATATCCCAGTCCCATCTTGGATGCATCAATGAAGATCATGAAACCTTCATTGCCAAAGGGTAGAGTTAAAATAGGTGTTGTGGTCAATTTCTCCTTTAACTCTTGGAAACTAACTTTGCACAACTCAGACCATATGAACTTCTCATCCTCTCGAGTGAGCTCGGTAAGGGGCATGGCAATCTTTGAAAATTTTTGGATGAACCGTTGATAATACCCTGCCAATCCCAGGAAGCTGTGAATTTTCAAAGGATTCTTTGGCATAGGCCAATCACGTACAGTGGACACCTTGGTAGGATCTATAGAGATCGTCCCTCCAGAGATGATGTGTATGAGAAACAAGATGTGATCAATCCAAAACTTGCATTTCAAGAAATTCCCATAAAACTTCTACTTCCTCAAGATTTCAAGGACTCTAACCAGGTGGTCTCAGTGTTGGTCTAGGTCATATGAGTATACTAATATATCATCTATGAACACTATGACAAAAGAGTCAAGGAATGGTTAGAATACAGTGTTCACGAGGTTCATAAACACACTTGGGGCATTGGATAGTCCAAATGGAATGACTAAGAACTCATAATGGCCATAACGGGTATGAAAAGTAGTTTTCTATATATCTTCATTCTTAACTCGTAACTGATGGTACCCGGGCCTTAGGTCAATTTTGGAAAAGACTATGGCTGACTTAAGTTGGTCTAATAGGTCGTTGATTCTGGGTAGAGGGTATTTGTTTTTATGGTAGGTTGGTTTATCATACGGTAGTCAATGCACATGCGGAGGACCAGAGCTCCCCAAGGTGAGGTGCTATGAAGAAGGATGGGTCACTCTACATGTGCATTGACTACCGTATGATAAACCAAGCTACCATAAAAAAACCCTCTACCCAGAATCGACGACCTGTTTGTCCAACTTAAGTTGGCCAAAGTCTTTTCCAAAATTGACCTAAGGTCCGGGTACCATCAGTTATGAGTTAAGAATAAAGATATACAGAAAACAACTTTTCATACCCGTTATGGCCATTATGAGTTCATAGTCATGCCTTTTGGACTATCCAATGCCCCAAGTGTTTTTCTGAACCTCATGAACACTGTGTTTCAACCATTCCTTGACTCTTTTGTCATAGTGTTCATAGATGATATATTAATATACTCAGACGATCTAGACCAACACTGAGACCTCCTGGTTAGAGTCCTTGAAATCCTGAGGAAGCAGAAGTTTTATGGGAAGTTCTAAAAATGTGAGTTTTGGATTGATCACATCTTATTTCTCCGACACATCATCTCTGGAGGGACGATCTCTTTATATCCTGCCAAGGTGTCCGCTGTACACGATTGGCCGATGTCAAAGAATCCTTTGGAAATTCGTAGATTCTTGGGATTGGTAGGGTATTATCGACTATTCATCCAAAATTTCTCAATAACCACCCTACCCCTTACCAAGCTCACTCAAAAGGATGAGAAGTCCATATGGTTTGAGTTGTGCGAAGCTGGTTTCTAAGAGTTAAAGGAGAAATTGACCACAACACCTGTGTTAACTCTGCCCTTTGGCAACATAGGTTTCATGATCTTCACCGATGCATCCAAGATGGGACTGGGATGTGTGTTAGAACAGAATAAGCATGTCACTTATGCATCCTGATAGCTCAAGCCGAATGAAGTAGACTAACAGAATAAGCATGTGGTCACTATGTATTGCATGTTGTTTCATGTGGCCCCTTTCACTTGGACAAGTGTCAAATAGACTCTAAAGGTGATGACACCTCTCTTTTGATCTCTCTTCCTTTCCTCAAGTATATAACCCCCTCCTTCTTCACACAAGTAAACCCTTTCATCCATTCTTGTTCCTCTCCTCTTAGTGGAAAATCTTGGTAGCTTAAGGAGCTAGAGGAAGTCTCCATGGATCTTGGGAGGTTGAGTTCCTTGCTCATGGTGATTTGTTGTTCAACTTCCATCTTGGTGAGTTATGTTTCTTTGATGGCCATTCCTTTGAGCTCTCTTCCTCATCTTCTTCTTCCCCTCTGAGACATGGATCATACCTTGGATTAAGGATGACTATGATGTGGCTCTCTCTCCTTCCTTCCTTTCTTCTTGAGCTATCATAACCATGACATCTTCATTTTCTTTCTTGAGGTAATGTTGAAATCGAGTTGGGACTCTTAATGGACTATCTTCAAGTTGAGGAATGTGTGATTTAGAGCTTTGATCATGGAGCTTGAACTCTTGATGGAGACCTTCTTGAGGCGGGTTATATAAATCTTAGCCTTCTTTTATATTTCACTCTTTCATATGCTTATGTTGTTCTTTACCTCTAGATCTTTTAATCTCATATATGTTAGTAGTTAGTGATGGTTTGAGAATTGTTTTGATGAAGGAAATTCATTTGATTTGCTGTCATACCTTGCACTTTCTTGCAATGATAGTAGGAGGACTAGTGGATGAGTTTCCTAAGGTTGAAGATGACAAGGTCGACACATAAGTGGTGAGTGGTCGTCATGACTCATGGTGCTTAAAAATGACACACTATGTGACAATTTGTCATGACTTGGAGACGCTTAGGTCAACATGCTTTGTGGGTGCTAAACCAATATGATGGCTAAATTGACATGCCATGATGAGGTTAACCCGTTATGCCCTAGAATGTGCTTGAACTGATATACTTTGAGGAACTAACTCGTCATGCCCTAGAGGGGCTTAGACCGATATGTTGCTAAACTGATGGGCTTTGATGGTGCTACCCGACATGCCCCATATGGGGTTAGACCGATATGTCTTGCAAGCCCGTCATGACCATGATGACATATTGTGTGAACTGATCTACTTTGAGTGCTAAACCGTTACACCCTTGATTGTGCAAGAGTTCGGTATGACCTAACCCTAACCCTAACAACTCGTCACATCTAATGCTACTCGATACGCCTAGTATTGCCCGTCACCCTTACAACTAAGGTTGCCCAATACACCCCTTGTGTGGTTAATATGACATTTCAAGTGTAGCTAAATCGTCACACCTTATGTGTAGTGAACTTGGCGTGCTTGGACAAGATGGTCCAAACCAATACACCACATGGTGGTCTAAATCGATACACCACAAGAGGGTCTAAACCGATACCTTGGATGATCTCACCTAACATACCTAGATGTGTTAACCCAACACACCATGATGTAGTCAAGCCGACACATGTGGATGAGGTGGAACTGATATCACATGATGAGGGTTGAAGGGTATGCTTGGATACTCAATCATGTACACATATGAGCAATGCATGATATAGAAGAGTGCTGTTTTGGATGATGTATGATTAATCTTAATTGCTTATCCTAAAGCTAGTGCACCATAGGATGATGTTACTATGAGTGGTCCATCCTTAACTAAAGATCTTAGTCCTAAACTCTCCAACAATGTGGGAAGTAATGGATGTAGGGTTCAATGGTTGAATACTCATATGTTAACCTTAATCATGAAAAGATATGACCCTTGTGCTTATCTTAATGATAGATTATAATCCATGACAAGTGCTTACTATATTTCCTTTTCATATAATCTTAACTTGTGGAGTGAGGTTAATGACACAACTATGTGAATATATATATATGTATATATATATATATATATATATATATATATATATATATATATATATATATATATATATATATATATATATATATATATATATATATATATATATATATATATATATATATATATATATATATATATATATATATGAGAGGGTGGTGGTAAGCCTTGTTGGAATAGAAGGGGACAACATTTGTGTAGAAATCATATAAACAAGTCTAATAACCTAATAAGTTCCTTGATAGTTTGAAGTGAAACCATCTAGTTATGTAATTCAAGTTCGACTCCCGTTAGTATGGTATGTGGTTAATGATTTGTAAGAAGCAATAACGTATGGGTCACAACATGATGAAACATTGTGAATTGTGCTTGGTCAACATATTTACATAATGTAGGGTTGTAATACATGTGTACATGTATGCTACGGTGATACCTAGTGCTAATGACACAATAATCTATTCATATCTAACTAATGTTGTTCAAACCTAAATTAGTCTCAAGAAGGTGGGAATTGGTGTGATTAGGGTTTGCTGATGTAACCATGAGGTAAAACCCTAATTGGATACATGTAAAGAATATTGACCCTAATTCTAAGAGCAGGTCATATCATTGAATGAGTATGAATGGAAGGCATGATATTGTTCCCTATCTTAAATTACCTGACTTTGACCTAATGGGTTAAATTGGGTGTTATAAGTTGTGATTACTGTGAAGATGGTTAAATAATATTAAGTTTTGGCTATGAACCTTGATAACGGAACACGGGAAGTATGAATATGTGAATGTACATACTTAGTTACAATGACTAATTATTAGCCTCATACACTCCAACTTATGGGAGGTAGTGCATGTCAGAAATTTGAGGTAGAATGATGCTTGGGGACATTATGTGAAATAAACATGAAACCTATTCCTAAATTAGAGATCTTATGATGCATTTCTTGATTTAGTTAATGGTGTTTAATGTGTTTTAACATATTCTCTCTCCGAACATAATAGCTAATGGTTTCTTTGGAAAGTACATGTGATGTGGCATGAGTGATGTGACATAAGTAATACATATATGCTCAATGAGGCATGATGAGATAACCATGAATCACAAAAGTGATGTGGTGGTTCTTAGGACCTGGTAAGGGCTAGTGCCTAGTTGAGGCGATATCCTCTAGTATTGGAAAGAGGGATTGATATACCCTGATAATATGTTGATGATGATAGCCTTGTGGCTGGAAGTGATACAATGTTATGAGATGATGAGAATCAGTTTATAATTTAAACAATGATATCAGCTGTTGTAATACTATGCCCTTTCTTTTGAAGAATTTCTTTGTGGTTTATACGTTGTAACTTGATTGATGCTAAAAGACACTTTAATTGGTCTAATTAATGAAGTGTAATCTAATCATGTAGCTTGCCCTATGCCATAGATCCATTCAGTGTCAACATTTGCTAGATGGTGATACGAGTAACTCCTATGGGAAACTCAGAGTGCATACTGTTGAGTATGTGCAGATAGCTTGGTACCCAAATATCAAGAAATTGAGGGTGACTTTGGCCATGCGTGAGCCTTAGATCATGCCTCAGGATATGTGACACATGATTAAATGTGGGCCATACACTGGAAAGAGTGTGGCTGCGGGCCGTATCTCAGTGATGTTATGTTTAGGAGTTTTCATAGGATTGGCTATGTGCTATACCCTAGAAGAGTACGGTTGCGGGCCGTAGCTCAGTTTCACTAGCGTGGTGACCTGTACCAAGGCGAGCTAGGTTTGCACAACTGGACTATATGTCACTGGAAGCAGTTGAGTCATGATGCCACTGTAGGTTCACTTGTACTGATCGAGGGGGTGTGGTCATGGATTCTTGCTCTTCCATTAGACTTTGTATGGCACTGATTTCAACTTAATAGTGTTTGGTTGGATTTGGGTGGTACGACTCAAATCCTCAGGGCATAATGAATGCATAATCATCCATGTAGTGTACATGTATAGGGTCAAACATGGAAACATTGGATGAAGCCTTGCCATACTTTTATACGGTTTAGTTTATAACAATCATACACATCCTTCATATTCCTTTTTAAATTATTAGATGTTCTATTATTCATTGAAAAGTGCATATTACTGCTCTATTTAATTCATCCATGAAATATATGTCATTTAGTCAGTTATGTTCAACCTGCTCAATATGATAGTCTATCTACTTAGTTATCTATTATAATAATAGAGTTGGCAAAAATCTATATCTCTCACTGGGAATTTTTTATCACCCTATTGGCTAAAAATCTTTTAGGTGGACGTGCATGGCAAGCTAAAGACCGGATAGTTGAAGACATAAAATGAAGAATAACAACATCTGGTGGATCACGATATATGGATATTAATAATTGGATCCAATAGAATTCTCTTAGAACCCATTTTTACAAAAGAGTTAATTAAATAATTTTTTTGGAAAGATGAATAAATAGATCCATAAAAAGGATGTAATAGAGTCCTATGTGTCATCCCTGTACACTCAGGTCCTTGGGGGTGTTCTCGAAGTGTTTTGATGATATGATGATCGTCATGTGGTTTTTGACTTGTATGCCTTTGGTGGGATGTATATGCATGTGGAATTGTTATCCTATGTAATCAGATGATTGGAAAACAATGATGTAGCACCTTGAATATATGTTATGAAATGCAAGTAGTGGTTCTTGTGTAATAAATCTTAGCTCATGGTGCTTGTTGCAAATCAGTTTTGATTTCCTATGATTTTTGGTAATCCGTTGTTTATGGTTAATCATGGTTTAAGTTTTGAGTAATCTTGCTTTGTGTTACAAAGGGTGTCACACTAAATGACGTATGTCTTCAACTACGTGACTTGGAGAATGAGATCATATGGATATTAAGAGTGTGTACATTCTTATTATGTCCCTAGTCAATTGTTATTGTGGAAGGTAGATAGACACCAGTAACACATAAGACTAGAGTGTGGGTTGGTTGATGACAAAATCTCATTAGTCATGATATTGAAATATCAAACCAATCACATAGATACATGTTAGAAAACATTGTATCAGACATACCCACCTTGAGAGTGACACATGGAAACCATCATTGGTGGTCATAGTCATCTCTCACAGTGAAGGTGGTGATTGTGATTCTTAGACCTGAAATCTCTACACTCATCACATGTCGTTGGGCACAATTTGACATCATCAAATGGAATACTGAAACTTGGGTTATTGTAACAGTGATGATTGGATGACTTTAAAACATGGGGAATGACTGTAAGTGATAGAGATGGGATTTGTCCCTCCTACCGAAGATTGATATCCCAACCACTTGATAAGTGAGATTGAGAAGCGCATGCACATGTACATGTGAACCAATATATGATATTGAGGTCACATTTCCTCAGATAGTCTACTCTTGGTACAAGGAACATAGATTGCATATTAAGAATATGATGATTCCGTGCCTTGAGTTCATTCTAGATATCACAGATAAATGAATTATACAATCACTGCAACACCTTACATATTGTAGGTTGAAGTTGTTCTCCAACTTTCCATTCACTTGGGTAGAACTGATGTGTGACTAGGAACCAGTTACTTGTGATGTCATAAGTTAGTTATGGACATTTAATGCCAATGTGATATGGGACCTATAGGGTCACACACAAAGGAACTTACCTAGAAGAGGAGTTTAATCTTAAATGATGATTGGATTGATTACTAAAGTGTTGAAGTATTCAATCCACACAACAGATTGGCTAACTGCACTTCCAAACAACCATCTCACATGGTGAGACAATCATTTGGAGTGTCAGAAGAGCGTCTCAAATGTTGAGATGACCATTTGGATTGTCAGATTGATTAAAAATTGAATTGGCTAAGATTTGTCCAAACTGAGGTGTGAACCGACTTGTTCATTCTGTTGAACCGATCGACTTATCTCAGGTCACCAGACAACTATCTATGCAAGTGAAACAACCATCTCACATGTTTGAAATCACTCAGTTAGGCTGGAGGAAGGTTCTAGATACTTTACTAGACTGTTTCGATTTCACACTACTTGTGGTGTAAGGAATTAATGTCTAGCATTAATGGAAACCAAATTACCAATTTCGTATATGATTGGGAAACTATGAAATGACCGTCTCACAGTACGAGATGACTATCTCGCAGTGCCATATGACCGTCTCTTGGTTCATGGGTATGAAAATTCAAGATCTTCCGGCCCTACAACTTCCACACAAATCCTGAATAGACTGGGAACCTTGGCCCTAAGCCCACCTATAAATAGAGGGGTACTGGGGGTTTCGTAGAGAACAACAAAAAAACTAAGAATCAATTGCTCTGAAAATTGTTATCCTATCTGGTTGTGGTAACCAAGAGAGCCCAAGAAAGTCCTACCCGATAAGGGAGGAATAGCGATGAGAGAGAACAACTGAGGATCATTGTTGTGGGAGAGCAAGTTGGTGACTAGTACACTAATAGGAGGGACAACTCCTTCTTATCTAATATAGTTGAACAACAAGAGTTGTAATTGGTCCGTGTGCACTAACCTAGAGATAGGAGTCCTTTGGATGTTTCTAATAGGGCAAAGTCAATCTACAGTCTGTGGAGAGACCACATGAGTCGCTACATAAGATGTCTTGTCTACTATTCGTGGTGAAGACCAAGATATATACAACAACCATCTAAGAGCACTAGAAGATAATTGCATTGCAACACGTTGTTGCCGCTAGTCTTGCTCCAGGACTAGGTATAACTCGTTAAACACCTCTTCCCATTTCATAGTAGTTGACACGATCTTGATGTTATGGGACTACATATAGATAATTTTTTGTTTCCACTGATATACTCTGTCCCCATATTTCTCAACAGTTTTTTTAATAGATTCTAAAGGTACATGGTTTAGTGTAAGCGTTTCATTTTCAAAGTCATATCCCCAGAAGGAAACCAGAAGATCAACTAAACCCATCATTTAGAGTACCATGTCCAACATGGCACAATTCCTTTTTTCAGATACACCATTATGTTATGGTGTTTTAGATGAAGTCTAGTGTGATAAAATACCACAATCTCTCAAAAGGGCCTCAAATTCTTGGCTTAAGTATTCTCCACCCTGATTTGATCAAAGTTCTTTAATAATCTTTCCATGTTGGTTTTTTACTTCATTCAAGAATTCTTTAAAACCTTCAATGGAATTCAGACTCGTGTTTCATTAGATAAACATAGCTATATCTAGTGGAGTCATCAGTAAATGTGATGAAGTATTAATAACCACCTATGGAATTTGTGCTAAAGGGTATGCATACATCATTATGTTTGAGTCCTAATAAGTCACTTTCCCTTTTAATTTTACCATTAATAGGTGCTTTTGTCACCTTGCCTAATAAACAAGATTCACATGTCTCAATTAATTCAAAATCAAATGAGTTTAGATATCCATCTTTATGGAGTTTAGCAATTGCATCTCATTTATATGGCATAAATGACAATGACATAAGTTTAGAAGAGCCATCGAGTTTATGATTCTTAGTATTTATGCATAGACACTTGTCTCATGATCCAATCAGTAAAGATCATAATACATAGGGGCACCTCCATAAAAGATCTCATCTTTTACATATAGAATATCAACCATTTTTAATATATACTCAAATCCATTCTTGTCCAAACAAGAAACAAAATAATGTTTCTATTTATAGCAGACATGAAATAGGAGATCTCTAACTCTATTACAATCCCACTTGGCATAGATAAGTTATAGGTGCCTACAATAGTGGAAGCAACTCTTGCTCCACCTCTCCCTTCTTCAAGGGTCTACTTCTTTTCAGATATTGTATATTTGAACATATGTGAGATCCAAATCTGATATCTAATACCCATGATGATGAATTAGATAAACTTATCTCTATAAAATATATACCTGAAGTGAAGATCTTTATCCCCTTTTTCTTTTTATTCATATCCTCTAAGTAGAAAGGGAAATTCCTTTTCTAATGTCTAGGCTGGTGACACTGGTGATAATTGCCTTCTTTACTCAATCCTCCTTTTGCTATAAGTGTAGAAGCTTTAGACTTTTGACTAGCCTTAGAACCTTTCTTGGATTTATGTTTTTCCTTGGGTTTTCCCTTTTCTTTTTTGACCATCAACACCAATCTGGGCTTGCCTTTATTCATTTGTGCCTCAACAGTTCTCAACATGCCAAGAAACTCTATCAATGACTTGACAAAGTTTTTATTATTGCAGTTCATGAAAAATGGGCTATATGATTTCGATAATGACTGTAGCATCACACCCATGGTCATATCTTCACCTAAATGAAATCCTAGTCTTTTTAGGATTTCCACACACCCAATTAACTTGAGCACATGGGGCACATTTGGATCACCATCTGGCATGTTGTAATTAAACAATGCCTTGAAGACATGATACCTTTGTTGCCTTGCTTATTCTTGATAAATGTTACTGAGAAGTGTGACCATCTCTGTAACTGCCATGTTCTGATTCTTCTTTTGAAGATCATGGTTCATGGAGCACATCATGAGGCATTTGATGTTTATTGCATCATCGTCATACTTATGATAAACATCCCTTTCTTCCCTAGGTGCATTAAGACACGGTTCCATTAGCACTAGTGGGTCAAAGAAATATAGCTCAAACTCATGACTGAGAACAATTCTCAGAGTTCTAAATTAGTCATGGAAGTGTTTTGGATTAAGCTTTTCCTTCTAAAGGACCGACCATTATGAATAGTTTTTGTTTTCCATTTAATTTGTAGAGAAATATTTGCACAAATTGATATATTGATTTCAAAAATTTTATGAATATTAACTTGGTATTTAATTAAAATATCACTTCCAAAATTTTACTTCAAATTAATATCCCTCATTATTAATTCACATGATTGCAACGAACAATCTTCTAGTGGGTCAAAATCTGTATTTTACCAATTCATGAGACAACTTTGGTGATAACCGACAACTTGATTATTTAGTTAGGAGCCACTTATAATTGCATTTAATGCAAATTTTGGTAAATGTATGCACAATACTTTGTCATATTCCATCTATATGTTTCTAGATGCTTAATTCTATTAAGATCACCCAGTTAGGCCTATCTAAAGACTAACACAACCTTTCTTTGGCATGCTCACATATATATTCTCACACTTCCCCAAGATAGATAGTGCACCACACTTTAGCATGCCCATGCATAGCCAATCAAGGTTGAAATAATCTAAGACTTAATATTTTATATGAGGGATTTTATTAAAATTTACATATACATATCCAAACATCACATACTTATTAGATGTATCATATATATACATATACACACATACACACACATACACACACACACACACATATATATATATATATATATATATATATATATCCACAATCACAATCCATGGACATCAAATCCACAAGAATACAAGCATTGGTTATGCTAATGTAATCCTTTGGAGCCATAAAGGATTAGCATCCACGTATGGTCCTTTGCATATCATGAAATATCAACCTATGAACCTCCATGTGAACATGCATCTAATCAACATCACCATGAATGAATCCATGGATTCTCCTTGGAGTTGGATATTCAAGTTTCCTCTCTATGCCAAGTCCTCCAAGAGTAAATCTATTCCTATCTAATATTACATGATATTAAACGTGAGAACCTCAAGTTATATTCGAGGGGAGTTTAGAGGGAATATAATTAACTACATTTTTTAGGACAAGACGAGGCTTGACATGCAAGACAAATACTTATATGAAAGAATCCATGCATAACCATTCACATCCATTCAAAACATGCACAAAAGGAGTCATAGGTCAGAACCATACATACATCCACCACACATAACATATTTCAAAGGCAATGTGTATGATTTTATAGGTATATCTATCACCACACACAGACATGCGCACACACACATGCACAACTAAATGCCTCTTTTTCTCTTGAAGTTGTTGGAGTTATTCGTAACATATATATATATATATATATATATATATATATGTGTGTGTGTGTGTGTGTGTGTGTAATAAGGTTGAACCCTTTTCATGCGGGACAATCCCCATTATTCTTTTTGACTACCACACAAACAAGGTGGGGTACGTAGGGTAAACACCCTTACGTAGGGAACCCACTTCTTGGACAATGGGGGGGGTGAGGGGAAGTTGCCACTCTTGGGGTATTAGGGGAAGAACCCCTGAAAAGGTATATGAAGCTTCACCTTTGAGCAATAAGAAAAATCAAGTTTTTCCATAGTCAACCCATTCGTCAAGTAAAGAAAAATCAATATGTGGCGCATGTGGAAATCGGCCAGATATTCACATGAGCAGTTTTATAGTTCACTTCACATGCAAACACTAATAAAAATAACACCTTTAGTGTCGTTTAAGTAAGACTTTTGTTATCGATTTTGAAGCAAAACTCAAGTGGGTGACACTAAAAGTAGACTCCTTCAGCGTCAATTACATAACCAATGACACAAAGCCGTTCCCGATTACAAAGCACTAGCAGTCGGACCATATGCATGGTTTCTAGAAAACAACTGACACAATTAAGCATTTGCTGTCAGTTGTTGATTTTTAATCGACGCCGATGTTTTTTTTCTTCTT